>CM063313.1:6790541-9788041 GCA_032173965.1 Sitta carolinensis | reverse complement strand
CAGAAAAAAATTAAAAAATCAAGGTCTGTATTCTTACCGTATATATTTTGTGGCTGATCTGAAGTTTGTCACCCTGCTCTGCCTAATCATGTGAATTGAGGGCTGCAAAAGAGTTGTCATACTGCATGTTCAGAGATCTTAATTCCTTAGAGAAACCTGGTCTGAAACAGTAATGTTTTTCTCGTATTTTTGTTCTCTAATATACACTCAAACAGTATAAAGAAGCACAGCCCCTTTACTTCATCTGTGCTGTAGAAATTTTCCTCATCTGAGAATGTGTCTCATTTCACCTCTCCCTTCTCTGACACTGATGGCATCACCTCTTGAGAGAATAGGAATGCAAATTTAATTCCCTCACCAATTCATTCCTTACTTTCACTGCTACAAAAACTAAGAAATACTGTTGACCACACACACAGATTTGCAGAGAATTGATGCAGTTTTGCAGTGGAATTGAGTTCTAACTTTCATAAAAATCAGGGATCAAGCTGTTCCTATACCTTGCTTTCCCTCCAGCATTTAAGGCCTGGGAAGCTTGCTGCTTGTGTTGTAATCTTACCCAGCTACAGGGTGTGTAACTGCATTGCTTATTCCTCCCCTGTGGAATGTAGACCTCCATGCCTTGCATGAGCCAGAGCCTTGTATGAGTTATACAACTATTATGTTATAAGTGGGACTGATGTATTACAGAATGCTGCCATACATCCTGTGAATGGCACTTGGGCTCCATTTTTTTCTCCTTGTAGTAAATTCTGCACTTTTTTTTTTGGAAACGGACAGCTTCACAAGGTTAGAAAGATCTAGCACCTGGGAGTGGTTTGGGTAGAATTCAGGGCTTGCAGGGTCAGGTGCTACTTACCTGAGCACCTCCCTTCCCTATGATGGCGGGATTGGTGTTGACATGACCAGCCCCAGCTGAATATCTGCTATCTTGTGCAGCCAAGAGATTCTTCCATTCCCTCATACATTAGTCCACTGCCTGAACAGTTTTTACCATAATAATATTTTCCCTTGTTCTGAATTTACTCTTACCTCAGCCCCTCACTACCATTCATTCTTTTCTGCCCATTGACAGATTTGCAGGCATCTGCCCTTTTTCAAACACTCTCCTGCACAGGAGCAAGACACAGCATGATGTTCACATACAGTGGCTTTTTTTTACAGGGTGATTTTGATAAAAGAGACATTTTTCAGGATCAAACATCTCTGATCTTCACTAGATATGCATATTTCTGGGCTGCAATCCCATTCTGCTCTCAGTTCTTTAGAATAGGAAGAAACATAAAGCCCAGGGTACCCAAAGGTAGGGACTTCAAATCTCTCTCTGGATATGAATTAGGCTCTTTTCTTCTTTTAATAATCAAAATTGACGCACAACAAGAATCCTTTCCTTCCATGAAAATTTCATCCTCTTGGAACTGTTCTCATATGAAGTTTGGGATTTTCTTGGTTTTACAGCTAAATACCAGGGTAGGACCTGGAATGGAGTTTGCAGATGAGAAAAGCAGTTGAATGAGCTTTTTCTCCTTTCCCAAATTTTGAAATTAGCACAGAGGCTTAGTACTGGACTTTGTGTCTATTAGCTAAACCAAAAGAAAACACAGACACAGACATTGTGCTGGGGCCATACAGATTGTTATGATCCAGGCATCCTGGCTAATAACAGTGAGGGATGTCTGTTTCACTCTCTCTGTTCTAGGTGGATGAGAGTTTAGACAACTGGATAAAAGCTGTACTATGTCTCTTGTCCTGTGGGCCAGAAAATGGGCCTTGGCTGGTTTAATTTGCTGGAGTAGATATATGTTTCAAGATTGCATCATGTGGTAATGATAACAGGGCAGTGAGACATGAAAGTTTAAAGATAACAGTATCTTCCCTGCTAACAACGCTGTGACTCTGGTATCTTGCAGTTCACTTTCCTATTTCTTTACTGTATCTTCCCTCCTTCCCAAAACCCAGTTAACACGCACTATGTAGCCTCTTACTAGATGCCTGGTAATAGATTTGGGAAAAGCTGGATTCTTTTTTTATAGGAATTGTGGGGCTTGGGTGTATTTTGTGCCACCTCTGCTCCAGCCCAACCAAGCACCCCAGCAGCACAGCAAGTGAGTGAATGAGTGGTGTAAAACCATGATGCAATCCCTGTCTGTCACATCTGATCTAGGAAACAAAGTCAGATGGACTTAAAAGGAAAAAAAAAATAATAATAAAAAAAAATAAAATAGCATAACTATTACTTGATGGAATAACAAGTGTGGGAACTGAAACATTAACAATCAGAGGAGAATATCGAAGCAGCGCAGCCAGCACATCCATCTCAGGCACATCAGACCAAATGGAAATCCATGCCCAATATATACAAGGAGCCTAAATAACTCAATGTCAGTAGGACAGACTCAGCCTGGTTACAGGGTTCTGGTGACGTGCAGAAATGGGGTCATAAAACTGGCACGTAGAGTGTTATGAAGGCGGATTTGACCAGGGGCAGGGATCCAGGTCCAAAGTAACTGTGTCAGGTGCAAGGGAATAGGGAATGCAGGTCTTGAATACATAGTGAATTTGCCACTAAATAAATCAAGATTTGTTGTTGTTGTTTATATTTTGTTTTGGGTTTGTTTTGGGGTTTTTTGTTTTGCTTTGCTTGTTTTGTTTTGTTTCCCCCAGAACACCTATGTATCTCTTACTGCTAATGAAATAAACCATAATAACTTGTGGATAGGACTCACAAAAAGTAGGGGAAGGAGAGGGAATTATATTGAAAGGTATTTACATTTGTCTGTCTCAAATATTTGTATTTGACTTTATTGACATATCTATTGACTTTATTGACATATTTGACTTTATTGACTGGTGTTTGGAATAAAGCAGCACTCCTGTCTACAGTGAGTGTTACAAATGTGGCCTGAATCAGGGACAGGCAAAGGAGAACTGGCCCGTTTGTTTATATCCACTTGCCCTGTGTCCCGTAAAAGTCTCACAAAACTTGATGTTGGAAAATTTTTGTCAGAGAGACAGGTTTATAAGATCTTGGCAAAACTTCTCAGAAGTAAATTTGCTAAGCTCTGGCTCAGCTTTGTCCCTGAGTTCTCCTGAATTGGGGTATGGTCTCATTTCTAGCTATCAATTTTGTATGCTTTACCATAACAAAAACACCTCCTTTTAATAAAGGGAGAAAAAAGATATAACAGAATTCATAGTTCTGTGTTTGTCCCATTGGGTCCAGGAGCAGAAAATGAGTGGTGGACTAAAGAGAAGGTAGAAAAGAAAGAGGAAATCACAGTCATCTTGTCAAAGTAGTCTATTTCTCCATCCTTCTAAGATTTATCTTTTTCTCCCTTTGTTACTACAGCCCTGAAGATGAAGGCAGTGTCCTTTCTGGGTTGCACTCCCATGGACTCCTGCTTGGTGGAGCACCTCTGAACCTCTTGCTGATACAACCTCACAAAACTCCATAGCACCCTTGTGAGAGGAGTCAATATCATTAAGGACGATTGTACCTCATGATACATTTCCTAATGCCCCATCCATGCCACAATTAATCTCCAGTTCCTATCCAGTATTTGGCCTTCCAAGGTACACATTTACTTTCCAAAGCATGTAGTAATGATTTTCTGTCTCTGGCTCCAACTTTCCAGTGGTGTAAATCTATACAGAGCCTGCTCTGGCTCATTTTACACCAGCCCATCATCTCAGATGCTCTCTCTGATATTTGTTGTCTGGTAGTGTTGTGGGTCATTAAGATAGATGCTTTTGGCTACCTCGGGACGGACGGATGTCAGTGTTGGGAAGATGTGTTTCCTTATATATGGTTTGCTGCACTCAGTGGGATATTTCAAGGTGGGAAGAACTATCTGAATACAAAGTGGAATTGAGTTCACAGACTGTCACAACTGTTGGGCTCCAAGGCACCCAGAAAGAGCTAATTTCTCTTCTCAGAAGACAGGATCAGCCATAACTATGTGGTTATAGACAAAAGTTTGTCTATCCTGCTCTTTTGTGTCTGTAATTCTGGAACGGCTGTGTGAACAAAGGATTTCAAATTTCTTGGACTTGTCCATTTTACAGTGTTTTGTTGGCATAAGTAAATTTTGCCTTATCATAAATGTTACCTGTTCCACTAGCACTTGGAATCCTGTAATAAAGAAAGCATTATATACATATATATATATGTTATATATATATATATATATATATACGTATGCATATACATATACATACACACATTACTATAGATATTCTTGCTACAATTAAGTTTTGAACCACCCTAATGACTGGACCTCCTTCTCAGCCTACCTCTCAGCTCTTGGGCAAATGAATAAAAAATGAATGTCTAAAGCCAGACACGATGAAAAGTCAAAGAATGCCCTATGGATCTGATAAAAAGCACCTTGAGAATTTAAGAAACTTTTGTGCTTCTCTAAAGCTTGACTCTTGATTTGGAATGTTTGGGATCAGGAATTCTACAGTGGCAGCCAGCAAGAAAAATCGTGGGCCAATTTATCTGCTTCACGCACATGAGATGTGAGTGCCCAAACTGGAAGTGGGAAAACTGAACAAAGCCTCAGATGACAAGTGATGAATGCAGCTGTCATTTGGGTATGTGGGCACGGACTGGGAAGAGGACAGAAATGTTCTCCAGCTTTTGGCTAAGTTTGTGATTCAAACCCATCCAGGGTCACACCTTGACCCTCTGAAAGAACATCCATAGCTCACACTGAGATGCTGGGGAGCCCTTTTCCTGTGTCTTAGGGGCTAATTGGGCTCTTAATTGCCTAGCATGTCTGCATGAAAAAGGTGTATGGTAATAATAATGCAGTAAATGAGAACACTGACTATTTCAATATCACTTTCTTTGTCAGCTTTATTTCACTTAATAATGTGACATGGCTTGGGGAGGGGAAAAATTATTAACCTTGCCATTTTTAAGCCTGAATTGCTGTGAGTTTTCTGCTGAAATTCATGTCTTTAACTTTCTTTGATATTTAGGAAATTCTTAGTTTTATATCCACGAAGACTGTTTCAAGAGGAATAAGGGCTAAATA
This sequence comes from Sitta carolinensis, assembly GCA_032173965.1. Classification (NCBI taxonomy): domain Eukaryota; kingdom Metazoa; phylum Chordata; class Aves; order Passeriformes; family Sittidae; genus Sitta; species Sitta carolinensis. Next base: position 9,782,999 of record CM063313.1, on the reverse strand, counting down.
TCTTTTGACAGGGGGAAATGAGGAGAACATAGAGCAAGCCATGATTTGGGAATTGTGTGTAAAGTATCCTGGCATTGTTAAAAGAAAGTGGGAGGGGAAATGTAGTGAAAATGAGTGAAAGAATGGTACTGTAATCTGCTTTATTGCATCCCGAGATGCTTGACTTAGCCTCATTGTCATAGCAAGATGATGTGTACCCTATGAGTGTATAAAAATATATGAACTCCTGGGACAATATAGTTCAATCTGCTCTGCTATTACCCATCATGCTCATCTGAGCACACTACAGCTATTAGATCTGTTTGTGAAACAGCTGAGCCCATGGATGGATCTCCTGCCACGAGCTGGAATGTACAGTTGAGACAGGGTCTGAATGTACAATACATGGAAGGAGAAACAATGGAAATGAATGTACAATGGGGATGACTGCACAATGGGAGGTGCAAGAGGAATGAATCTGCTCCTACTGTGGGTATGTAATGGTAAAATAGACAGATTGCCATCTATAATTCATGGTGTTTGCTTCCCCCTTCCCCTTGTCAGATAGCCCTCAATCAGTTTGACTTGCAGAAGCCATCCTTCACTACTGAAAGTTGTTAAAATGCTGTCGTGTTTAACCCCAGAGGTAGCTGCATTTTAAACAGAGGAACGGAGCTATGCATGTACAGAAAACCATCCTCTGTGTTCCTTCCTTCTCCAGAGGGACCAAAGAAGAGCTACCCCTGGATGAAGAACAGCAAGACCAAAGCAGCTCACTGAAATGTGCATAAAAAGGCAAAGCAGAACAGCATCCGGGGATCCAAGATCCCCACAGAAATTATTTTAAAGGTTAAGAATATACACACCAGAATATATGTATAAGAACATATACATCCTTGTATGCAGCCTTACATTAATATTCTTAAATGGGTGCCATCACAATCCTAACAGCAATTAATTTTTAAGGCCCCTGAAGACAAGTATTGTTCTATACATGATACTAGCACTGCTAACACTGATGCTTGGTTATTAGTGCGACCATGAGATAACTGAGTCACGTTCTTCTAATTCCACATTGTGGCAGTTTTACAGTTTTTTTCTAACAATGTTATTTCTGAATGGACTTTAAAATACTATGTTTTCACACACCTGCATCTTTTTATTTCTGTCTGTAATTAAATTTCCTGCATTTGGCTTAGAAGAATTATAAAATGTTAAAAATACCTTTCCTTGACTATTCGTGCAATAGTTGTCTTTACCAAGAGAGGAAAAGGAGAGAGAAAAAAAACCCAAAAAATCAGCAAATAAAAAAATCTTGTCTTGTTACTTCCTTCTCTGGGTAATTGCATTTTCCATACTTCCCCCTTCAGAGGCATTTACAGTGAGTTCTGCTTTCCATTGCTTCTATTGATTTGTAGCTCTGCAGGGTGAAAGCCAGACCTTGGCAAAGCCAAAGGGAGCTTTGACTTCATTCTTTAAGAACAAATCCACCGGTGTGCTGAATCAATGCAAAGAGTCAGAGCACCGGCCTGTTAAACTGGATTTGTAACTGCTGCTCAGAACTACAGCCATGCAAGGAGCCAAACTGTACTGCTGAATTTAGCATTTATTTTTTGGATGCCCTTTTAATGGCTGGGTAATGCGTGTTAGAGGCAGGTGAAGGCCTGGGACGTTTCTTTTCACTCACAGAGTTTGTTTATGTATTGGGAGCCACCTGCTTGGTTTAGCCCTACAAGCAGAAACCTGGTCCAGAGCTGCCCAAAGGGGCTTTGGGACACCCTGCTGTGGGCAGAGCTGAGGAAGTGAAGCAGTGCTGCCTAGTGTGGTGCAAAGCCATATAAAGTATCCTGAGCACATCTGCTCAACCTGGCATATTTTGTATAGCAGACAGTAGATTTAATCCCCCCCAAAAGTCATAACCCCCAGTACAGCCAGTAGAAGCACAGCAAGAAAATCCATGACAGAGGAAGGAATGGAGCATCATATCTAAGAAGACATCAAGCTTAAGAGCTGAATAAGCTGTTGACCTTGGCCCGTTTGTTGGCTATATCATCAGATCAATTATATACAATGGTTAATAGCATAGCCTAATTACTACCTAATTTCTTCAAGAATACCCCAAGCATAAGAATTCAATTAACTGCAACTATACAGAAAGTTTGAAGTCTGAGCTATTCTCTTATTGACATAATTTGGATGAAGAGTGTGAGCACAGATGATACAATTCTTAGAGAATCCAATTTTTAATTAATTTTAACTTATAATCTAATGAACAGGTTTCTCTTGCAAATTCTTTGAAAATTTCTTTCATCCTCCAAAAGTAAGAATGCTAGGTTTCAGAAGAATAAGCTGCTGTTTGCTTGCAAAACAATAAGATAGAATCCCTTCATTGTAAGGCAGAAAATTAAATTTTAAATAACAGACCGAGGCTATATTCCTGCTTTTGTTAGACTTCCTTATGCTGTATGCCCTCTCAACAAATGAAAAATATAAAGTGGTCAGATGCTTCTAAAAAATATATGTGATTGTGGTATCTGGTAATGTTTTGCCAGATTTTCATTCTTTTCCTCTAAGTTTTGCTCTGCTTAGTAACGACTTGGTAATGCAGTTCAGCATGCATTGTCTCTAAAACACTGATGGCTGCTGAAATGCACAGCACTGTCCTGATATACCAGGGAAGAGATTTCATCCAAAGTGTCCACTGGAGTCTACTTCTAGCAATTGAGATTCCTGGTTTTTGCAGGAAATCTGTGATGGCGAGCAAAATGCACCAGTCAGAGAAGCCCAGGTAATAAAAAGTAATCCAAGACCGAGCACAGGTATCATCCTCCCCTGGTGTCATAGGGAAACTGCTCACTGAAGGTCCTGACAGAGAGCACATTGGTGACTCTGCCCTTGTGTGATCACTTGGATGATAATCCCACTGAAGCCCAGCTCTCCTGGGTTTTGCATGGGATTACAGACACTCAGAGCTGTGCATGGGGCAGACAGGTTATAAATAATGGTCATTTTGGTTATTCTGAGACAGAGTTGCTACTTCACTCTCTGTTTGGGTAAATGAGCCAACATATTGAGGCTGCACAAACTGCAGTAACTGCCACGAGGATCAAAAGTGAGTTATTGTCTCCCTTTAAGCCTTGGAATGCGGAGAAATAGTGATGTCCTCCCATTTTTGCAGTTTCATACTTGGACAGCTGTTTGGGGAGGGCTCTTCTTTTGTTTGCACTGCAATGACCATGATACAACACAATTTTTTATTAAGCCATGGGGGCTAATGTCCAAGGTGCAGGTTTAAAAGCCTTTTACATCTTGCACCATGTACTTGTTTTGGCTTGGGTGGAGCTAGTTTTCCTCACAATAATTGTGGTTTGTGTTTTTTTTGTGCTGTAGATGGCAATGGCAATGCAGGGATGTTTCAGTCATTGCTATGTGAGCACTGCACAGCATCGAGCCCCTTTCTGCTTCCCACCCCACCATCGAGGGGGCTGAGGATGCACAAGGTGTTGGGAGAGGACACAGCCAGGGCAGGTGACCTCAAATGACCACAGGGAGAATTCTTATGAAGCTGGGGGAAGAAGGAAGGGTGGCACATTTGTGGTGATGGTGTTTGTCTCCCCAAGCCAACCTTATTCATGAGAGAGCCCTGCTCTTGGAGGGATGATGGGACACCTGCATACCCATGGGAGTGCTGGATGAATTCCTTGCTTTGCTTTATTTCTGTGTGCAGCATTTGCTTTACTTATTAAACTATCCTAACCCTGGAGTTTTCTCACTTATACTCTTCTGATTCTCTCCTCCATCCCACTGGCAGGGAGTGAGTGAGCAGCTGTATGGGGGTGAGTTGCTGGCTGGACTTAAGCCACAACATCCCAAGAGGAGGTTGAATACTTGGATATGCTTGAAAATGAAGACAAAACAACTTTAATGCAAAGAGGATAACCCAGGACCATAGGAAACATTTCCATAGGTCATAAATAAAAAAATTAACTCACGAAGAAGAGTCTACATAGAAGACCTAGCAGTAAGCTTCCCAGGCTGGGCATTAGCTGTTTAATTGCAGAAGCATGAATTCCAGTGTAGAGTTGCAAAAAAATCCCACTGAACTGTTGTGGGCATTATCAGGTTTTGGGATGTCCTCAGCATAGATCATCACCTGGCTCATCTGACCTTCATACCTGGAGGTTAACATTCATATTTATCTGTTTTCTCCAATTTTACTAAAATTTGACCATAATACTGTCAGCCATTTTTTTTTTTTTTTTGACTCTTGTAAAGAGTGACAAAAGGACATTTTTCCTGTCTGGAAAACTGTGAAATTCATTTGCTTTTAAGTTTTGTTACAGAAAGAGAAAACTAGCCAGCCTTTGAACCCTGACATAGAGGCAATTCTCACTGAAGATGGGTTGATTTCTTCACTAGATTGCAGAAAAAGGAGGAGGTGAGGGCAGAGACAAGCATGCCAAGATGTGGTAATGAAAATGCTCACAGGAAATATGTTAGTCAGTAAATACCCTCTAATGGCATTTGCACTTATTTAACATCTCTTATACACATCCAATGTAGCTTAGGGAAGCCTTAATATAAATGTGAATTGGGGTCACAGCAAGAGAAGGAGATACAAGGAAATGGGCAGAAGCTCCAGATGATGTTCTCAAGTGGGATGAATTGGCACAGCTCCTAATGTGTGGTGGGTAAAGTTTTGGCCATGCAGTGTATTCCCACACACCAATGAAGACACACGGATGCATGTACTTTTCCTTAAAAATAGCAAGCTTTCACTGGGCCCCACTTCCCATTAAAGAGGACTTACATCCTATGAAAATTCATAAACTCTGCAGGCGTTTCTACGGCGATTTGACGGAGTAATCTCCCGTCATCTCAGCTTCTTGGTGACAATGACAAGAGGAAGATGGATTTATCAAATACACAGTGACATGTTTATGACCCTGTTTTGCATAAGCAGGAACCTGAGCCAAAGGCTGTGCAGCTTGAGATAGCAAGAGGGTTTTTATAAATATTGTGACAAGTAGAAGTGATTTTTGGAAGAACATGAAAAAAAATCTTACAGTTATTTTTTTTTTTTTTAATTTAAGACAGACCACATTGTGGTGGGGTGGGGGAAGAAAGCCTTTTCCCACACTTCTCCACAGTTCAATTTCTCAAGAGCATGAAGGCTTAGCTCTTCATCTCACCTTGAAGTTTTTCTATTAACCCTTCTCCTCCCTCTGCACAGGGGAGACATTTTAATAATAGTGTCATTAGGAAGTGGGCAGGGGGAAATTTTCTCTATCTTTCATCGGTGGGAAAGTAACAAGGAGAGGCTACAGGAACACAGATGGCAACAATAACTCCGTGTATGACATGCACACAGACACACCAGTCCCAGCTCCAGATGCACTGCTGCCTTCCCCAGCAGGGCTGTCAGATGGGGAGCACCACTAGAGGGACCACACACCATCAGAAGTGTTTTTGCCCTATTCTTGCGTAAAAAAATCTTTTCTGTTATGGCATTACTGCAGCTCCTTGCCAGCGGTCTAGACACTTCACAGGGCACAGTTCAGGGGGTGCCCCCCAAGATTGCTTGAGGCTGTGTAAATTTTTTGTCTCTTGGAAACAGGGCAGGACCTACAAAGATGTGAAAAGGCTTTAGTGCTCACTTGTTAGGGAGAGTCTGCAGCAGACACCAGGTATTTGAAATCAAACTCACCCATTCAGTGCCTTTAGGCTGAGCACTGAGAGGTGGGCACAGTCTCATCCTCTCAGACCTAGGGATGGATGAACCCTTTTGCTGCACTGCCCCTCAGCAGCCCTGCCTGCACAAGAATAGAGCTGTCAGGGGCTGTCGAGACAGCTTCAGCCTGAGGTGCGTCCACCAGAGGCTGTGGCGATGCTCCCTGCTCGGGAGTCTGCAGTGTGCTGAGGTTTGCACAGCTGTGCCATGCCCGGGAGGATGCACGGCAAAGGCGAGAGCAGGGAATGAGTGATGGTGCAGAGCTGAGCACTGAGCCCCACAGTTTTACATTCACAAGTCCCACTGCAGGGGGTACCCTGAACACTGACAGATACTTCTTCTGGAGGCTGGCAGGGAGATAATAAAATGCTTGAGCTGTCTTTCAACATCTCATAAAACCAAGAGGGCTGGTTGAAAGTGCAGTAAATGAATCACAAAGAGCTAAAGAAGGAAAACATGAGTAAGAAATGCGCTTGGATGTGTTTTTCCTCTCTGGATTCCATCATTTTCGTGATAATTTATACACTAAATTAAAGGATGAAGCTAAGAGAGCAACCGTGTGGAAGAAAGGGTTGTGGGTACCCAGAGAGCTCATGTGCTAGACAGACTCAACCAAAATCTGCAATGCTCAATGTGAAATACAGTCTTTGTTTTAGGTTTGTTTTCCTCCCTCCTTTACTCTTCTTTTTTTTTCTTTTTCCTTCAGATAAATATATTAATTAAATGACCCTCCTTAGAATTACACAGAAAAGGGAGTTCAAGAACCTTTATTGAACCGACCTGTAAAACTAGAGCAAAAATCAGCTTCTCTGTTGTTTCCCCTAAATGATTTTTCCATTGCATTTCACATCTTATCAGGGACTTGTTTGGGCTTGAAACTCTGAAGCTTTTTCTGTAGGTCAGTTCAATAAGGCACTCAAAGCTGCTTTTCTCTTCATTGATTGGGGTGTTTGGGATGGGTTTGGTTTCTTTTTTAAAAAAAAAAAAGTAAAATAATAATCCGTGGTTTTGGATTTTTGGATTCTTTTTTTTTTTTTCTCTGCGTTTTTTGTTTTGTATTTCTTTCATCTTTAAAGAAAAATAGATATTTTCTCATTCTTTGTTCATCATAAAAATATTCCCTTACTTACAATGAACTTATCCTCTTTCTTCATCTGATATCGAGAGAGGACTCTAGTTTCTTCACTAACACTGCAGTGTTATAAAATCTGACTGATAGTTTCAGATTCAAACAGTTATTTTAACAAGATATGAGATAGGAGAAAAACAACAGCTTCGTCAACCATTTTACCCCTGGATAAATTGTGCCCTCTCTTTTAACAAACCACAGCCTTTTGCACAAAACAGTTCATTTGTTCCAACATCTGTTTCTGGTGCCATCATATCTAAGGAAGAGATGGACATACATTGAGATTCAGGGGAATGGACAGCATTTGAAGATTTTTAGGAATTAAATAATAATTGTGGGACAGGCAATATTCAGGGAGATGAGGATGACTCCATAGGTCCCTGGGATCTTCTCAGGTGCTGGATAATGGTGAGTGTTAGGACAAATATGTACCCACAAGTACAAAATCACCTGTCCCATGCTCCCTTGCAGCTGCCTGACTCCAGGAGCAATAGTCCAGTACCAGGTCAGAGACGGGCTCCAGACTCTCACCTCTCCTTCCTGCCATTTTTATCCATGAGCCCTTCTTAATTTCACTCCTGGTTAGTCCTGCTCCCAAAGAACCACCAGAGCATGGTGTGGTTTCAGCCCCTGGCACATCCTAGAGGGGCCTGCAGTAATGGGCAGGGATACCTGAAAACCCAAGGAACCTCTGTGACTTCCAAAGGGATTGTCTGTGAGGAAGAAATTCAAGAGCCCCTCTGATCAGAGCACCACACAAACACACATTACAGCTCCTCCCCATAGCCTCTGCTCCAGTTTGAGGCAGCACCACAAAATCCCAGGAATCCAGATTTGAAATTTCTATAGGTCTTTAAAAAAGTCACCTTTCTTTTTGGGCATTAGTAAAAAATTCCTACTTCCAGCTGACTGATTATATATTTTATCTTTCATGTTGTAGTTCTTCTTCCTCCCCCCTCTAGTGTCTCTCCTCTCACAGCAAATAGTTTCATGCAAACCTTCTAAGATTTCTGTAGGGAGTGGTAGGCAATAGAACTCTGTTGTCTAATGGGACTTCCACCAGCATTTGGCATCCTTCCTGGCATTTCACCCTTCATATTATAATTTATAGTGTAATGTAATCTTTTTCATATCATGCTATAACATAAATTATTGCCAGTTTGTCCTTAACACTCAAGGAGATAGTCTAGGGCTTTTTGAACCAGGAAAAAGAATGAGCAAAAGAGAGAGAGTGAGAAAGAAAGCGAGATGGAAAGATGGAAGGGGTGGGAGGGAAGGGGGGAGATGAGCAAAGAAAGGGATGGGAGAGAAAGATGAAGAATGGAAGGTGGGAGAGAGAAAAGAAATTTATTTTTTAGAAACAAAACCTCCAAAGCTAGAACAGTTTTTCTGAAGGCAAACTTAGTAAATAAAATTAAGGAGGAAAACTTTTTGTCCCAATAACTTATTATAATGCGCTGCTTCAGCCTAGGATATGTCAATGAGTCCTCAGTGAATCAGACAGGAGAGAGTAGGAAAAGACCATCAGCCTGAAAAATAATGTATTTTTAAGTTTCCTTATCTTTCTCACTAGTATGTCCCTTAAATTATTAAAAGTGAAAGACATTTTAATATCATTTGGAGGCTGTTTGTTCGTTTCTGGCATCTCATTTCACCTGGAGAATAACATTACAGAAGACAGCTTTACTGTCTATTTACTTTATTATTGTAAGTTATTTCCATTATGCACGCTGTTAGGAGCCCCACTTGGTTAGGTGCTGCACAGATATGTCCCAAGGCATGAGCAGCCCATTTAGCTAAGGAGACTGCAGGGATTGTGCTCATGTCCCTTCCTCTGTGAGCTGGCACAGCTCCATGGGCACAGCCATGCTCTGCATGCGGCAGTGCTGGCAGAAGACTGCTTCTGCGTTCTTCATTTGCATCACTTGAAGAAATCATCACACTCCACTGACTAAAAAATGCCCTCCCTCTGCTCACATATCCCCTGCCTTCCTTTGGAAACTCCCCCAAAGCAGACAGAGAGAGCAGCAGAGGTGCCCTTGTGTGGTCAGGCCCTTGGAGACACTCTGCAAGCAAGTCCCAAAGATTGCCACATTCTTCCATAATTAATGGCTCAATGAAGAAAAAAAAGGAAAGGAAAATGGAAACAAAATGTTTTTAAAAGTGTGTATGATTGAGGCTTGAAACTATCAGGCCAGAAAGAACCATTTGACTCCTGACTGTGGTGTCCTGTGTCTGGCAGGCTGGTCTGTGTCCCCGCATGGCAAGGCACAAGCTGGTCTCAGTCTGGGCTGTCTCTGTCCTGCTGCAGGCAAATGTGCTGCTGTGTGCCAGGTGGGCATGCTTGTGAGCTGGGACAGCTGGAGATAAATGATGCAGCCAGCTCCTGCTGACAGCAACCTGGGCCATTGTACCAGCATTTGGGGCTGGATCATATCACACTTCATTTTCCTATACACCCATTACAGGAGGACATCATGAATGAAAAGGAGTTTTGGAGGAAGCATAGAATCACAGAACAGTTTGGGTTAGAAGAGACCTTAAAGATCATGTTACACACCCTGCCAGTGCCAGGAGGGGACTCCTTACACTAAACCAGGTTGGTCAGAACTCCATCCAGCCAGGCCTTGAACAGCTACAGGGATGGAGCATCCACAGACCCTCTGGGCAGCCCGTGCCAGTGTCTCACCACCCTCACAGTCAAGAACTTCTTCCTAATGTCTAATCTAAACCTGCTGTCTTTTAGTTTAAAGACAACACCTCTTGTCCTCTCAGTATATATCCTTTTAAAAACTCCTCTCCTGTTCTCTTTTATAGCCTTCATTTACCAGAAGGTGCTAGAAGGTCACCCCGGATTCTTCTCCTCTCCTGGTTGAACAACCTTACCTGTCTCAGCTTGTCACACAGCAGAGGTGCCCCAGCACTCTGATCATCTGTGCATTCCTTCTCTGAACCTGTTCTAACAGATCTTGCCTATGTTGAGGGTCCCAGAGCTGGATTAAGCACTTCAGGAGGAGTCTCACAAGAGCAGAGGGTGACTCTACCAGCTGATCACACTGCTTTTGATGCAGCCCAGAAGCCAGGGCTTCCTTCCCCCTTTTGGACAGCATTCATTGCAGCACTTAATGCTGTGAAAACAGATGGATCAAGATTCTTCCCAGAGCCCAGTTCGCCTCCTTCCTCTCACTTCCCTCCCTTTGCTCCTCTTCCCTTCTGGTTTTCAGCAGCTGAAGCAGAGCAGAGAGGTTACAAAACCACCCAGACCCTCCAGCTGCAATAATCACTTGGTCTTGTGTAGGATTTACACTCTGCAGTTGTAGGATTACATCTATAAAGAGCTCAGAGAAAGAAAATAAAAAGAAGAAATACTTTGCAACATTCTTACCCTTCTGCTTTTTCCATGCCCTCTGTTCTAAATCTCCCTGGCCCAGGACCTGTGAATACCATCTTTGATGGAGTCTCACTGGCTTTACCTCCTCTCTCCGCCTTGTTTTTCACCCACAACCTTCCTCACTTACTTGAGCACAGTATTTTGGGGACGACCTCACTTATGAATGTTCTTGGTATTTTGTGTGTATTTGCCTTTTTCCCCACATATTGTGCCGTATGTATGTGTTTTAGTAACGACAAACAATTCATCATGTGATAACCAGATTCAGAGTTTGACACCTTTCTTTCTAATGGGCTGCTCCAAGAGCCATACAACTTTTGCTGGATCGCTTTTATAAATATCCTTGCAAATATGAGCATCTGTGTTAGAAATGTACATCCAGTTTTCTTTTCAGAGGAGGGAATATCAATATCTCCAAATGGAAATCAAAACAATGAAGGTGCAGAAAGGTCCTGTTACATCAGCCTCGAATTGCTTGGTGGATGAACTTAAAATAGTGACAACACTGCTGGAAGACTCTCTGCTTCTTGGAAGTCCAAGGAATTCCTTACCCCCTTATGCATAAAATCTGCCTCCTGCTTTTTCCAAATGCAATTTTCCTGGACACATCTGGTCATCAATCTTTCCTTGTGGCAGTTCCAAACCCTTCCCCTGTTTCACCATCAGGAGGGAATGCAGGTCGTGTTCCACCTAATCTAAGGATTTATCTGGATTTCACTTTCTGCCTGATTGTAAATGAAGTTTGTCCATCCTAATCTTCTCTGGGGGCAACTCATGGGAACCACAGATGTTTTCTGAGCCTGTAGAGAATCTCAAAGGAAGGACTGCAAGGTAGAGTTGCAGTCTTGAGAAAGTCTATAGTAGTAGACACACCTGTATTAATTAATTACTCTGCTGAAGCAACATACATGCCTTGACTGATGCTCACTGCAGGGACCCAAACTGCATTCTCTTTCCTTCTTTCATCTCCTTATTTCTTAGTAAAATTTCTTTTCACTCTCCAAGTGCAAGTTCATGTCCAGACTTGTTTCCTTTTCCTCCTTTGTCTTCACACCCTGAGCAGAATTTAACTTAATATGTTTACTTAGACTTTTTCCGTGAGCCAGCTGAGCAGAACCACTACACAATAGGAACGTATGTCAGCCACTCATGGACTTATCCCTGTGTTTTTGACGTGATGAATTCAATTGATTGGTAAATGGGTAAATAGTGAGAGAAATTGCTTTCTCTCATTACTCTGCATGGCTGTGTCATTACCCTTTAATATTACATCATTATTGACTGATGCAGCCTGTCAAGATATGGCCAGCGGGATGTAATGCAGTTGTAGGAGAAGTGCAAAATATTACATTCAAAGTTTACCTGTGTATGTATGGAAAGAGAGTGAAAGAGGGAGAGGAAGCGAGATGTGGAACCCCAGCAACCAAAGCGACCAAGCCTGCTTCTCACTTTGTCTCAGATTCCAATCTGTGATGTATGCTTTAGTGGAAAGTTACCCCACTCTTTATATATCAAAAGGACCAGATCCCATTTTAGCCATGTCACCAAGACTGGATGTCCCCCAAACTCATCCTGCCCTTACATTCCTGTTCCTTACTGTAAAAACTCCACGACTTTTCCCTTTATTTGGGAATTCCTCTTATGGCTTGTTCTAAACAGTTAGATGTTATCCAAGATATATAACCCAGAAAACCAAAATATGTTTCTGATGGAAGGAAGGAAGTGTCGGAAATGTCAGAAGTGTCGGAAGTGTCGGAAGTGTCGGAAGTGTCGGAAGGAAGGAAGGAAGGAAGGAAGGAAGTGTCGGAAGGAAGGAAGGAAGTGTCGGAAGGAAGGAAGGAAGTGTCGGAAGGAAGTGTCGGAAGGAAGTGTCGGAAGGAAGTGTCGGAAGGAAGTGTCGGAAGGAAAGGAAGAAGGAAGGAAGGAAGGAAGGAAGGAAGGAAGGAAGGAAGGAAGGAAGGAAGGAAGGAAGGAAGGAAGGAAGGAAGGAAGGAAGGAAGGAAGGAAGGAAGGAAGGAAGGAAGGAAGGAAGGAAGGAAGGAAGGAAGGAAGGAAGGAAGGAAGGAAGGAAGGAAGGAAGGAAGGAAGGAAGGAAGGAAGGAAGGAAGGAAGGAAGAGGAAGGAAGGAAGGAAGGAAGGAAGAGGAAGGAAGGGAAGGAAGGAAGGAAGGAAGAAGGAAGGAAGGAAGAAGGATTTATTTTTCTTCTATATTTAGACACTGTATCAAATCTTTGCAATCTGCTTTCTTGATTTCTTTATTTTGTTTGATATTTCCAAAACCAGTTTTCTGCTAAATACATTAGTAAAAGGACAGAGAAATATATTAGAAAGATAGTTTAGTTATCAGCTAAGAAAGAAAGAAACAAATATAAAAAGAAACCTTGTCAAAGGCTTTACTCTCTCCCTTTCTGTTGTGTTTGTCCTTTCCCTTGTTCTCTTAGCCCTCCTTTGGGAAAGAAGACTGGTCAGATTAAATATGAATAAAAACTCATTAAGAAACAACAGGCCTGGATCAAATTGTACTGGGATTACACTGGTGGGGTGGTCTTCCCACACCTTTACTTCTGTTCAAAGATTGCAAATCCTTTTTCCCCTCCAGGGTTTTTGCCTCCATCCAGGTCCTGGCTAACTCCATTCCTGCATGAAACTCTGGGTTTGAAGGGCCCGTGTGGGGAGGAGTAGGAGAGAGAGGGAATTGTTTGTTATGTTTCTTTTTTATGGTGTTTTCTTTACCTAGAGACCAAATCGTCTCACCCCGATTTTTTACACATGCCTGCATTCAGACCAGAAAAATGAGATCAAGAGAAAAAAAAAGAACAGAAAAAGTTAGAGGGGAAAAGAAGCCTCTCTGTCAAAAGGAGGAGCATTAAATAGAGAGGAAATTGCATTCTGTGTAAGCCAATCTTTGTTTATTTTTCCTGGTATAAAGCAAACCCAAGAGGAGAAAACACACTCACAGATAGACAGTGAGCTACCAGGCTTCTGCAACTCAGGATTCCTGCAGCAGTATCTCATTCCAGGGACTTGCACAGGAATGTCTGGGTTGGTCTTTGAGAAGATGTGCAACATAACGCTCCCTCTGCAAGGCTTTTCTTGCTCTTCAGCCCACACACTTCTTAAAGATGGTGATGGTTCAATAAATACGAACCCCAAAACACCTGAACTGAAGCACATAGGGGTGCTTTTATCTCCCTTTGTGGATGGACCAATTAGAGGTCAAAGAAACCTATAAAATATCCAATATACCACTTTAACAAGAAGACAATCAACATGGCTTACTTCTGCTCTGGAAGTGTTTGGAGAAGAAAAAGAAATATTATAGATATGTATTGACAGATAAATACAGGTGGATGGCAGGACAGGAATTGCAAATTTTTGCTAAGCAGATTAACTCAAGCAAAACAAAAGGCTGGAGTAATAATCTACACTTAAAAAAGCCTTTGTTCTACACATATGTAGATTGAAGATATCTGCAGAAACTGAAGAACAGATTTTGATAAAAACCTCCTTCTGGGGACTTGTTTGACAACAGAAGAGCATCGTGATGGTCACTTCAGCTCCCTGAGCCTTTCCATGAGTGTTAGAGTCCTCATGATTTTTGGTCTCTCTGCTTTGCCAGCAATGCTATTACATAAGGGAACACGCAAAATAACAGCTTTCTTGTGAAAAGCGTTATCTTTTCCAGGGAGAGACAGACCAGCAAAAAGCTTTCTGCCACTTTCAATAGGACCTTTGGGCTAAAGTCTCAGCTCATGTAAATCAGTGTAACTCCACTGAACTTCAAGTTGATAAAGCAGTTTGAAATCATTTGACCATCATCTTGGAAAATCTGCAGCAAAAAGTGGTGCATGAGTCATGTATTAATATAATAATGGTAATAATGAAAATGACATAAATGGAATTTGCTGCAGAACTTCTTAAACACCACCAGCAAGTTGAAAACTTGGACAAGTGTAAAGGTTTGAGTATGAGTTTTCTCTTTTGTAGACCAGAGTTGGGAATTCTATGCTTTGTGTGTGTTCAATCAGTATATTTTCATTCTGTCGCTGTCCTGAAAACAGTGAAATGTGGAAGTCAGATGAGGGTTATATAAAAGTAAAATTTTTGAATATTCTGTAACTGAGTCCCTTACTCCTTCACCACGTGTCCTAAGACAAATTCAAGTCAAGGAGTCATATATTTTCACTATAATTTATGTATCTATCTATCTATCTACTATCTATCTATCTATCTATCTATCTATCTATCTATCTATCTATCTATCTATCTATCTATCTATCTATCGATCGATCGATCTATCGATCTATCGATCTATCGTCTAATCTACCTACCTATCCATCTATCTATCTATCTATCTATCATCTATCTATCTATCATCTATCTATTTTATATATATATATATATATATATATATATATATATATATATATATAAAAATAATACTGAATACACATAGAAAATAATAATGAAATATTTAGATTTTTACTTCCACAGACCTGGATTTCTTTCTCTTGTTCTAAAAGAGAAATCCAGTCACTGTTAATGGTAGCAGGAGCCTCACCATGGCAGAATCAGCCACCACACAACAAAGTTATTCATGCACAAGGCAGTGTTATACAGGTGGGCTGTGTGAAGGATGTATATACTTATGGAAGCCTTAAATCTTGTGAAATTGAACAAACTTCCAAGTTTTATGAGTTTATTACTTATAAACTGTTCCTCTTACTCCACACTTAAGGAAAATTCTGTGCCATCCCAATGTCTTTGCTATTTGGGTACCAAACAAGCAAACAAACCCTGAGAGCTGTGAGACTCTTCACAAAGCCTTGGATCTCCTGCTTATGAAAGAGGGTCCAGAACCAGAGGAAAGGTGTGGGGGGAACATGGAGAATCTCTCGAGCTCAATTGGCACAATGCAGAACCACACTCAAGTGTGTTATTGACAGATACATTTCTCCCATTTTTAACCAGCCTCCAGTGACAGAGAGTCTCAGCCTCCCCAGACCATGACTTCTACCCATACAGTTTCTTTCCTCCCTATTAGAAAGGATTTCTCTTAGTCAGAAACCTTCTCCATTCAATTATTTGCCTCTTTCCAGTAGCACTAGGGAAGTGAATAGATCTTCAGACAGGCAACAGAAACACTGTTCTTTCATTAAAGATGTCTGTTGTAACATCCATTAAATGGCTGGTGCCACAAGATGCAGACATTGATACAGGGCAGTGAGTTATCCTGACAGGGACAAGGGGAAGGACATGTCCTTCCACTTTCTTTTCCAAATTTTATCAGAGCCAGTCTTTGAAAATTCAATATTCGTTTTAAGCTCCTGCTTAATAAACTTGGCAAACATGACATTTTTAAAACAAAACAAAACCATGCTGTTCACTTTCCCTTTTCATTCTTAATTGGCCCATCTAAAAGCAATCAAGTGAACATTTAGCTGTGGTAGAAAGATCTGCAGGAGACCTCTCCTCCAAATGCCATTATTCAGGAATGAGCAGGAGTGTGGATAAATTTATGGAGAGTGGGAGGCAAACTGAAAATTCTCTTTCAACAGTGACAGAGGAGCAGAAGTATAGTCAGGGCTGGGACCATGGGGAAAACAGACACACAGTGCCCTGTTGTTCAGGATTAGCTGTCCAGAGGAAGTCACAGCCTTCTCTGCTTGTGGATTAGGCTCCTTTGATGGTGTCGGGGGAAATTAGGCATTAAAGAATAAACTATATAAACAGCACACTGAAAAGGGAGCTGCCTAAACTAGGCAAAAGAAAACACCACAGAGAAAGGGATCTCTTTCAACGGGTCTCACATAACACCCTTTCCTAGGGCATTGGCTTGCTGGATTTAGGTGTGTTACCCCCTCCTGGCACAACACACCCACCCAGAGGAGGGTCCCCTCTCAATCAGCTGTTCAGTGAAAAGAAAGGTAAATTCCAAGAGGGAGTGAGGCATGTGTAAAGCATGGCTGTCAGCCTGTCTCTCCCACAGCTGAAATGCAGACCTGCTGAAGCACTTAATCTGTTTCACCTGTTAATGGGTTTGGGGGTATGAAATCCTCTCTCGGCTGCTTGGGGTGCGTGATGAACGACATCAGGTGTAGATCAAGCTAACTTTGCACAGCAGGTAATACAATTTCTAGAAATACACACACAAGTGTGTCTAGGGCAGGAATCAGATTTCAACAGTGGAGCCATACAGAACATATAATTATATTTTGCATTTTTAATAGACTTATTAGCATAATAATACATTAGTCTAATAGAATATTAATGTGATGCAGAAATATTAGCATATTATAGATCCTTATTCATTAATATATTAGACCCTTATTGTATTAGTGGCACAGTCTACTAGAGAAAATGTTGCTTTGTGTCTGATATTGCAATCCCAGAAAAAATTGAGATTGGCAAATAAAGAGCCTCTCTGTGTCACAGACATTCTGGAGTCTAGGTGTTAATCCAAGAGCTGAGAAGAAAATGCTTTTGCAGGCAGCAAGTAGTTGATATTTGGGTTGTTTTCCCACTTCTTCTGAATTCAACCTAAAAACTTTTAAAGCTGTTTTCATGAAAAAAATAAAAAGCACTCTAAATCTTAAACTCTTAAAAATCTCAGAGCAGGAAGAAATAGATTTCATTTTCTGGCATTTAGATGCCCTCCTAAAATGTAAGGAAATGGGTTCAGTTCACTGCTCTTCCATTGCTTTAGATTCTGGGGAAAGCCTACTGTGGGAATTTGGTGGACTTCCTGGTGATTTGCACCCTTATTTCAGAATAGCCCTGTGTCAGACCCTTCCAAAAAGATTATCTCTGCAGCTCACACCCTGATACCCCACAAAACTGACAAGCAACTTCACTATCTGTTTGTTTGGGTTTCTGGCATTGACCCCCTTTCCTAAACCACCCACCAGAATCAAGAAGACTCTCCCAAAAAACACTTAATCAAAAATGGTAGCATCCCATAAAAAGATCTGACAAATCCTATTCGAGTAGGCTCCCCAAAATTCCTTTGTTAGGACACTGTCAGGTTGACAGCAGCCCTGGAATCCCATCACTTTTGTGCTCTGACCAGCCACCCCTTAGCAGGAGTGAGGCTGTTTAGAGCGCATGTTGTTGTGCATCCTTTTGTACTGGGGAAACAGACTCCAAGGGCATTTTTAAGGCAGGCCCCTCAGACAGCCAGAATGTCAAATCAGGGCTGCTTGCTCTGATAGGGACATGACTCCCCTATGAATGGGGCTGCACACTGCAGTTGCCTGCTCAAGCTGCATATCAGGCTGCATGACCCCGATGTCCTTATGGCAACTGAATAAACATTCTCTATAAGCTACGGAAAACAAATATCATCTAGCGACTTAATCCCACATCTCTCATTCACAGACAGACTGACAAACAGGACTAATTCCTCTTATTAATACTTTGGGTATAGGCAGCAGCACTGACCAAGATGACTCATAGGTTAGATTGTATGCTTTTAGAAGAACAGGAAAATGTGTGAAACAGAAAAATGAGGAATACCAGTAGGGACACAGAGTTTTGAAGTCTGTTACTTCTTTTGAGGAAATGCAGTGCAGTTCTTTGCAGAAGCAGATATTCCCCAAGATCCAGGTAACACTCCCAAATAAAAAAACAAAAAAAACAAAAAAAAACCAAAAAACAAAAAACAAAACAAAAAAAAAACCAAAAAAGGTAAAAATCATAACATCTACCCTCTAGAAAGTATTTGCTTCAACCTGGTGTCTCTGTGTTTCTGTTTGAAACTCCTTCTAAGGAGCTCAGAAAAGTAGGAATTTTACTTTTAAAAATAATATACTAGATCTCCAATAAACAAAGCTCTTGAATTGAACTGACCATAGTGCATTTGTTTCTGTCTTACATTAGACCCAAGAGACTGCTTTCCTGGGCTTTTTTTTTTTTTTTTCCCTTGATGCATTTAAACAGCAGCTTTCCTCTTCTCCTTGTGATCATGTTAAATGTTTAATTGCTCTTTGCATTTGCTGACGGCACAACATAAGCCCCTGCAGTAAAAGAGATTTGTGCTAAAACTCAAGTGCTTAAGAAATAAGGAAAGGGTTATATTTTGGGTCAGTTCAATTATCTCTATTTTTTTGGAATTATATATTAATTTTAATATAAGCTGCAGCACAGAAGTGCGATTAGCATTCAGACAATGTGAGAAAGTCTTGCCTGAACTGAAGTGATGTGTAGAATCCATGCAGGGAATTCAGGGAGGTTAGGCAGTGCAGCTCACTGCCATAACAGAGCTAAGCCAGGTCCTCAGATGGTGTAAATCAGCACCAACAGTGAAGCCATCCTGATTTACACCACATAATTATGTCCTTCCACTGCTATTTGAGATGGGCTCAAGATGACAACACTGGGATCACCTCTGGAATACAGACTTTTTTTCAAGTTCTAAATTACATTAAAGCCACCCAGTCAGACTGAGAGCAAGCCTCATATTAGCAGCTACCAGCCATTCAGAACCAATGCCAGACACTCCAAAACGCCCCTGCTTTAAGTAGTAAGAGGAAAACTTTGCCTCCCACTTTCACATCTGTCCGAAGCATATGTTTTTACACCCTTCATTTGAAGTTAAACCACTGCACTCTCTGCCTGGCCTAAAAAGAATGCTGAGTACAGGAGGGCCAAACTACTCTGGTGGGAACCCATCTCCTTCTAAATTCATTTAGAATTCAAAAGCTTTGGGTAGCAATAGGCAGATGTTTATCCTCCTTCAGCATCTGTCTCCTCACACCTAAATCTATTATAACCCCTTAGCAGGGCTGACCCTGCTAAGAATTTTTCCAGGTTAGGACCCTTGTCTGGTGAACAACACCAGCAGTTCAACTCCCTGTGTTTCCAGTCCCAAAACCCCCAAGCATTGGGAAGTTCATTCAGTGGTTTTGCAAGAGTCCTTTCTGGCAAAATCCGTCTAAACACAAAGAATTAATGAGTTTATATTCTGCAGCAGGCTGTGAAAGGAAACCAGTCAGAGGGACCCTTGATAGGACTGTAATGCTGCTTTGTTACTGTCCTTTGTTAAGCTCCCCAGCCGACTGGGCTCTGCTGTCTAGTGGAGAGGGGGCACAGCTGATCCTGAAATGCAATTAATGCATAACAGCTTCAACCAATCTATCTAATTTAATGTCTGCATTTCTTCTGGGCTTGCTTTTCCCTTTATTTTACATCTCATCATGAAGAATAGCTCTCCTTAAAAAAAAAAAAAAAAAAAAAAAAAAGGAAGAAAAAAAAAGAAAGAAAGAATACAGGAAAAATAACGTGGTGAGGTTTTTATGTTTTGTTTTGTGGGGTTTATTTTTTTGTTTATTTTTTGTTTGTTTGTTTTCTATGGAATCACCCTGCTTTTTCGCTTCCTGAATGCTGTTTTGGGTCTCTTTTTATTTAACAAAACAAGGTCAGCACATCAGCAAAAAAGCTGAGAGTTTCACAGGTCCAAGACTGCTACCATCTACAGAATTACTTTTTAACACATTCTGAGTAAAAATTATCCCCTCTGAGCCAAATGCAGATTGACAGCCAAACATAAAACAATCACATTTTGTAATTAATTTACAGAGGTGCAAATGCCTAATTCAAGACCACTTTGCTCTGACACCATAGCAGTATTGTTGGGAGGGAGGTTCTTGTTACTGTTTAAGAGAGAAGACAGGATTCCTGCAAATCCCTGGGGCTGTGGGATTGCTCACCAACATCTCAAGTTCGTTTTTTTTGTT
This sequence comes from Sitta carolinensis, assembly GCA_032173965.1. Taxonomy (NCBI): domain Eukaryota; kingdom Metazoa; phylum Chordata; class Aves; order Passeriformes; family Sittidae; genus Sitta; species Sitta carolinensis. The sequence goes on along the minus strand of CM063313.1, from coordinate 9,763,035 downwards.
TATAGTTCAGAATGCAGATTTTGTGTCAAAAACTGAAGCCTTTAACATTTTCAAAGCCTGTCTTCCTCTCAGTTGTGGTGCACATGCTGATGGAGCTAAACAAGGGCACCCAGAGTTCAGTAGCTCTTATAATTGGACCTAAACTGATTTCAGTCTAAGGTCAATTCAAAGAGGAGGCTTCAGGTGCCATTCAGAAATGACAGGAGAGCCTGATGTAAACCCTAATACTGCAGGAATAATGTAGCACTGATCAGTTGGAAATCACTGCTGGAAAGTTCATGTTGGGATTGTTTTGCTTGCATATTAGCTATGGATCTGGATTATTTAGAGAGACAGATAGTCAGACAGACAGATATGGGTAAAGAGATGAAATTCCATCTTTGTCACTCTGTGATCCAATTTAACTTGATTTTCCTCTATTTAATTTTTTGTGCATTACTACAAAGGTGTCTGTAACCTCATTATCTAAGTATGGGAGATGTGAAATTAGACTAATAGGTAATAGAGATAAATAGTTATATCATTCAGCAGCTGTGTATTTTTCCTTACCTATCATTCTACTCATACATGCATCTTTCAGTTTTCAGAGGTGTTGAAAAGGGAAACATTCAAGGCTTAATATTTGTTCACAATTTTTTGAAGTGGTCGATACAAACACTGACAGACACAGCTCTGCAGCAATCTCAGTCCTCAAAAATGGTTCATTGAGCACCTCTGAAACATCGGTGTGAAGGCATTAGATCACACATGAGACACTCAAAAGCTGTGCCCAGATTTGGAAATTCAGCTTCCTCATTTGCTTCTGTCTCTTCCTGCATATAGAAAAGCCACAATTCCATGACCTCACCTTTAGAAAATATCTGATTCCCACTGCAGTTTTAAAACCTGGGGCCATGGGTTGGGCTATTGTTTTTGAGGATAGACAGCAGGGCTGGAAATGCAGAGGAAATTTATATGACATGGTCCCTTTCCAAACTAATAGGTGACTTGGTTGACATCAGACAGGGTTACAGTGGTGGAGCTGAAAATTGTGCCTCCTCTTAAGCAGAACAAATTCTCACCTTCCATTTTATTTATCTGTACAGCATGAAAGGCTCACAGGGATCTGCTTCCCACCCACTGTCCCAAGGACTGGGGGCTGAGTTAATCCCATCACACTAACCAAATGTAACAATGCATTGGGAGTACTTACCACATTCCTTGAAATTGAAGAAAGTTGCCATGGTTATTAGTAGCTCCTAATGATATTTGCATAGATTAACAGACTTTAATGCAATCATGAATGCTACAATCCCGGGGAAAATAATGAAGAAATCCATTATGAGGTAATAAAATAACTAAGTCAATACAGTAATAATTTGATCCCATATTAGTAATAATTTCATCTCCTGCTGCAAGGCAATTTTAATGCACATACCATTTCTGGACAGTTTTATAAATATCACCTTTGTTTGAGATAATTAATTAGCAAAACCAAAAAAATATATTGCTGGTATTTTATACGATAAATTAGTCATTAGGTTTAAACTGGCAGGCTGTAATAAAACTTATTAAGATAAATATGCTGGCATTCTTAACACTTCAGAGAAGCTGTTCTCTGTCTTAAGGCTCTTCTGTTGCAAAGCTATCATCACTGCTGGACGGTTTCTATGTATGTTAAAAACCAATTATGAAAATCATGTTTATAACCCCGACTTGCTAAGCAATAGGAGCTGAATGCATTAGCCCATATGTGCCCAGTGGACGAGGCTAAGGTGAGGGTGAGTTGCTGAGGGCCCTATTAACTCACTTCCCATCATCACTGAGAGCCTAGAGCCTCCTGCAAGACTAACCCAAACTAACTTCATTTCACAGGAATACAGGTCCAGGTCATTCTGACAATAAAGGGGGGAGGTTTGCAGTCAAAGTTAGGGGAGAGGGAGAATACTAACCATTAGATGGGAAAACCATTTAGTTTTCCACTTTTCTAATTTTGTGGTTACTGATTTATTTTTTGCCTTCTGGAAGTGTCTGGAAATTACAAAAGACCTAGGCAGCATAGCGATAGAGGGGCCACCGGTGCCAAAACCCACTGCACTTGACAGTGACCACTGTTTCCAGCACTCTGAAATATTCCCTCCATGTGGCTGAAGCTCTGAGAAAGGCTTTGCTGTGTTTTTGGGGAGCTGTCCCAGACAGATGGCACAGGTTGGATGAAACTGTCAAAACTGGATGGGGATCAGATTCATGCAAGGAGTGCAGATCTTGCAGTCTAATGAGCTGATCTTGGCTCCCTGGAAGGCTGTGCTGTGTGGCCAAAGCAAGGATTGCTGTTCTGGGCTCCATGACACCACTCTCCAGGAACAGGAGTATTAAATCATTAGATTGCTTTCGCATAGAGTATCATTTGAGCCTTGCTTAAGCTTCCCCTGAGCCAGTTTACTGTCACCTTCTCAAGGCATTACAATTTCCCACCCTGGCCAAACTCGGCCCTTTCACCACAGTTCCGCATCTAGCAAGGTTTCCAAATCCATGTCACTTTGAATTTGTAATGGTAGTAAGTGACACAAATTGATGATACATCAAACTCTAGTCCTCAATGTGGGCCAATTCTTAATGTAAAATAGAAATGTCCCCAAAACCTCATTCTCATTTATAAAAAACTCACAAGAATTTCCTATCTGGGAGTAGGCCATGTGTACCATTGGAAACTACTATTAAGCCAATTTTGTACTAAGTAAATAGTCAAAAGACAGAGAAAATGGCCAAAACCATTGCTCCTCCCATTCAGAAACCCACATCTGTTATAATACTTAGGGCAGCACAACCCATTAAAGAGCTAAGGAAGTCACTCTCTTGTGGACACATTCCCTTTCCTAATACACCACGGGCATCACTCTTGAAATAAAGTCATGTAATTCAATACTTTGTCATACTTGTTCAGCTTCTTTGGGGAGAACAAGTGTTTTTCCCCACCATGCAGCAATGCCTTCACTTAGTGCATACTTTTTCATCAATGTACAAAGTGCTTTATGTACAATTTGATTTAGGAATCCCATAAGTCTGGAGTGCTGAAAGAGTAACTGAGGCAAAAATCATTGTAACAAGCACTTTGCTCTTAATTTTGTTTTTTAAGCATGTTTTGCTGGCCAGTGTTGGGGAAGGTTGTTGGACTACAAGGACCTTTGATGTGACACAGAATGGCTGCTATTATATAATCAAGTCACATCCCAGTGCCAATTGGCATGGTCCATGGAATTCAGCTGGTGGGCTGTATGCCTTGCTTTTTAATGAGACCTTGTTAGACCTGAATTTCCAGTCCTGATATTGGGTATGTTAATTGGAAAGCTGTTTAAAAGTGCTGTGACATGAAAAGGACCACAAGTCTAGGCAAGACCTTAGAGATTATTCAATTTGCTGTGATTTGTGGATGCATGTCAACCCCATTGCACTCTGTTCTATCATCTCTGCTTTGGTGTTTTTGAATGCACAACACTTGCTGTGACTGTTCAAAGGGGAAGGCAGGGTTGTTGAGGAACAGATTTTTGGGTGCAGGTTTCCCCAGAGTGGTCTGAGACTCCTAATTATCTATTGGAGCTATTTCTTTGGCTGATCTCCATCATGCCAGGCACACCTGACTCAAGTTCTGCCCAGTGTCTGTGGCCCACAAATGATCTAGTGTCTCCAAAATTACATTTCAATGATGTCTATTAGGTGGGTCCTCTGTTGGCTATTATGATTCTCTTCTGTGCATGAACCGAGAAATGTGATTAAAAAAAGGACCTTTTTTAAAATTACTACATGAAACCACTGAACTGCTTGGCAGAATTGTGACTGATTGGTGGCACCGTATCATCCCTCTTATTAAGACGTTGTGGGTCCACAGGATGTGGTGAGTAAATATCTAAAGACACTTAGGCCAGCCTTGGGGGGTCTACCCCCTTTTGGTCAAGTTGGAAAGGTCCCTGCCTAATTGGCCATTTTGGGATTGGCTGGGTCCTGAGAGGTTTGGAGAGCCTTGCAGCTCAGCTCTCCTTAGCTCCTGGGATCCTCATCTTCACAGACTTCCCAACACTTCTAAATCAAATGCCCTCATGGGTGAGGGCAGTGAGGAAAAGGCCTTCAGCATCTCCTGTGGAAAAGTGACTTTAGCGACAGGCGTCTCACAACTGCCATTTCCACAATTGTTCCCCTTGTCAATACTGTGACCTTTCCGAGGAGGAAGCTCCTTTTTATTACTCTGTGCACTGGGGTAAACCAGGCCATGCTGTGTTATCTACCCAATTTATCAACACTATTTACAGCAGGTCCATTCTACTGTCTGGCTTAACTCAGTGCCCAGAGACTCTGCATTGAGAGAGGAGGCTGCTGCTGAAGAGAAAGAAATGTCAATTTCAGCCTAGTCCCCTAAAGTGAAATAAAAGAAACAGCAAATAAGTAAAGAGAAGTAAATACAGTATCTCCAGGGTGATTACATCTATCTGCTCCAATACAGGCAAGCATGAAACCAATAGAAACACCATCTTATCCTCTTAGTAATCACCACACACAGAATGCCATCTCTTGGTGGCCAAAAAAGAAAGAAGTGTGCCACATCCATCTTTAATGAATACAACTTATCTCTCACCTGTTTGTATTTCAGCTACCCCAATGCTGAAAAATGAGATATGAGAGTATGTTCTCCTTGCTTGCCCTGAATCATGAGGAGGGATTAAAATGGTTCTTGTTCTGCTTTGTTTTTCATTTATTTTTCTGGGTAATTTTTTGGTTTTTTCTGCTCTTCTGTGCTCTAAGAGTTCAGGTTCTCCAAAACTTGTGATCAGGATGTAATCTTTCACTCTTTCTAAATCAAAGAAAAACAAGCTTTTATATGCACAAATACTTGTAAGAGCTGTGGGTAATTGGAAAGCCCTGAGCATCATGAGATTACTGTCAAGTCACAAGGGTGGCAGTGTGCTCTCCATCACACTCATCTCATTTGAGCCTCGAGCCTGCCTTTCTATCAGGTTCAACTTCTCTGAAGTGACAAAAAAGGACATTACCCTTCCTCTGAGGCTCAGCTGCCTAGTCTCTAGGTGTGTTCAAGCCATGCAAAGAGGGGATGATGCTCTGATGCTTCACTGCATGTCTCAGCATATAGCTCTTTGCATCATGTCCTCCTGCTGTACTATCTCCCTTTAACAAGGATCATGCCATGCCCATCCTTACATCCTTCAAATGATTTATATATTTACTATAAGTTTATCTGTCTTACTCCCTCCAGCCTGGATTGATGTAAGTCCTTAATAACTACACTAACTCAAGACTAAACAGGTAGTCATCAATATCTTGGATTTTGTCTTCTATTATTTAGACCTGTATTGAACCATCACATGCATGGTCCATGGGGACTGTGATGAACAAAAGAATTTGTTTCCCTACAGCTGAAATATGGACCCCACAAACCCCACAGCTGTGATGTATCACAACGTCTGGACATACTCAGAAATCTAACTCAACCATGTCCTTGCAGATTTACAAATCAATCAGAGCAAAATCAGGGACATGGTGGAGGCTGCTTTCTTAAATCATATTTGAAATGTGAAATTAAGAAAACGGCAAGAACAAAACAAGAAAGAAAAGACCTGTGTATAATGAGCAATTCAGACTGTCCACTGAAACTAAGGGCTCTGTTCATGTTTGCTATTATAATTATACTTTATTGCTGCCTTTCTCTAACGACTGTCTACAAACTCACCCTTAGCTCTAAAACCGGCACCGTCTCTAGAAAAGACTCTATATTTATTGCCTTCCTGGAGCAAGGAGCCATACCTGCCTACATGAAACACCTAAACAGACACCTGGATGAGGCCCTAAAGGAACATCAGCTTGCACACTCCTTCAAGTCAGCGCTTCATTCTAACCACTGTGGGCTTTGGCCAAGAAAGTGATACAGCAGATGACAGGGAAGGAGGCAGCTAGAGAAATCATCAATGCTCCTTTGATGCTTTTAAATACTTCACGAGGGGATAAGGGAGCCAGGTCAAGGTGATGTCTCCTAAGGGGAAAGGCCCCTAACACTGCACTAGGTTTGCTCACAGCATGGCTGTTGACAACCTCAGGTTCCCCACAGCAAGAGCAACAAGCCCTGGAGACATCCAAAGGCAAAATACAAAGAATTTAACAGGATTATAATGTACCAATTCCAGGACAACCATCCATCCTGTGATTCCCTTTGTACCTCCCTCCTTGTTTACACTGGTGAGCAGAATGCTGCCCATCCCTGGTGGCTGCTTGTCCCAGGGTCACTGTCATTCAGCTTTTGGTAGTTGCCTCCTAAGATTCTCATGGTTGTTTAGGCACTGCCAATGTTGAGAGATGCCTTTGACATTCCTATCTGATTGTCTGATTGGCAGTGAAGTGTGACACCACTAGCACTGAACTTCTGCAGTGTCTGTTAAAGATAAGGGGCTGGGGGGCGTGAGGGGGTGGGTGGGGAAGTAATCTGAATAATTTATGTAGTTAGTTTAAATTAAATAATTTATATGCTAAGCATTGCAAACAGAGCTGAAGTTTATAATGAGTCCAAGAAGCACATTTTTAACTCAGTTGCAGATTTTACTGCATTGTAATTCTTGCAGGATACAGGATTTGCTAACAGTATAAAGGCCTGGGAGTGTAAACAAGGTAGTTGCTTGAAGAAGACTCCATACAGATTCCTTCTTTGCCAATTACCACCAGATCATCTTATGTTCTCTACGATTTGTTCAGTTTGAACCTCCTAAAACTATCAAAAGCTTCGCATGTTTTTCCAAGCCACAGAGAGAAGCCTGGCTCCATTGTTTGATAAATAACAGTTTGTAACTGGTGTAATCTGTAATCAGGAGTCAATTAAAGAGATATCAACAGGAAAGGAAAGATAAGGGAAAACCAGGAGAAAATCAATAAAAAACATAAGGGAATTGATCATTCAAAGGGTCTTTCTTAAGCCATCGGGTCCTCTCTGAGGAATCTTTGTTCCATGTTGCACAGGTTTTGTTTATCTTCCTCAGCATTTTTGGTCCCTTTTACATGAGGAAACCCTTCTCTTTTGCAGTAAGGGGGAAAAAAATATATATCCAAGACCCCCACCTTCCAGGTTCACTGAGTGGCCACTGCCTTTTACACTTAGAATGCAGGAGAAATACATCTGAGAGGCTGCTTAGAGCTCAAGAAAATTGATGCTAAATTTTGTGAATTCTTGCATGAATTCACAGGGAATATCTCCAGGAACACTTTAAAAGATGTACATATCCTCCTCAGGGATGCAGGCATCAAAGAGATCACTAGCACATACCTCATGAAAAATAATTTCCCACAAATCCTTACGCAGTTTAAGAACTATCTTTGTCATAGCAGACCAGCTATTTGCTACTGGCTTCTTTTGTCAAGATTTTTTTTTCTGTTTGAATTTCTAACATCCTTAAAACCATACTTACTAGTTTCAAAGAAGCCACTAGAACAGTAGTAATGAACCCATATTACCAACTCCAGCAATTGCTTTGAGTGTCAGAATATTTTGTGTTGATCCATGACTCCTCTCAGAGTTCTGCAGTTATGTGTACAAATCACAGGTTTCAGTTAAAAAATGAATACCTTTCCAGACATGAATTGCTGTGAACAACAAAAGCTTGAAAATATGAACCAAGTCCTGAGCCCTGAAGACTTGAAAACTAAAGAGAAATTATAAGAAGCCAAATATAACCACTAAGGAAAAAAAATATTTTTAAGCTGATCAGTGCTAGGATTTTTGGGGGTCTTATTCATCACTTTTGAACATTTGTACATTGGCACAGTTGTGAAACCATGAAATGCTTTGAGGCTTTTTCTTGTAAAATGCCAAGATTTGTGTCATTTTTTCTTGTTGATTATACCATAGTTAGGGAATTTATATGCCCAGTGAAAACAACACTGATGGTGAAGCACAGAATTGATTTTGGGATCTTTTCAGGATCCCAACGGTGTCAAATACAAAAGCTTAATGTGAGGAAATCCAGAGGAAACCATTAGACTGATGAGGAAGACAAAGGGAGTCCAAGCTCTCTTTGAGCCCCACATGTGGGTCTAGGAAAGATAACACAAATACAGAAGACACGGTTGTGGTAAGAACTGCCTCCAGTGAAGGACCTAGCTACATTCCTAAAAGGTTTTGGGAAGCTCAGATCATCACCTCTGGGAGCAGATTTTACTAACTGCTAAGATGTGCAGCATCTTGTACCTCAGCCAAAGCCAAAATAGTGACTCTGTATTCAGATAAGAGCTCCTGCTCAACACATCTAAACTTTGTGACCCTATCCTTCGCTTGAAAATGTATATACTTCAGTATCTGAAGCAATCATTCCACTGCTGTCTGCCACTGACTTTTAGTATTCCACATTTAACAGGAGGCAAAAACTTTTTGGTAAAGCGTGCTCTTTCCTTTCCTAAATGAAATGTAGGATGCATGACAAGGAAGCCTGCTCTTTACTAACCACAAATAAAAGCAGCAGAGTTTAGCTGGCTCCTCTTTGTTCTGGCAGTTTATCTCATAAATCAAAAATACCTCCAACCCCTTCTGGTGCTGACCTAGGTGAACTCTAGAGATCAGTTCCAACCCAGACTATTCTGCAATAAACTGAACCTAGTGGAACTATCTTTAGAAAACATGGATGGGGGGACAAAGAACTAGACATCTGGGTGTGTTTCACAGCACTACAGCATATAAAGGTAGGTAGAAATAAAACTTATCCACTGGGTTAATTTCTTGTCCAAATTGTCAGGAAATGTTCTGAAGAGAAGGAATTTGGATTTATACCACTGATCAGATTTCATTTTAGCCAAGGATGTGAGATAAACCATGGCAAAGAGCAGTAGACTTATCTACTTTAGCATTACACATTTTGGGTTTTGGTGGATGTCTCTCCAGGTGAAATACTGTCGATATTAAAAGAGACAACAGAATTTGCTGCCAGAACTTTGGTTCTTGTCTTCTGCCAGGTAGTGCTTGCTGCTTTGGAGATGGTGTTCTCCCCATTTCACCTCCATAATTCACAGGGTCAATTATGCAAAGCTAAACAGAGCAAGCAGCAGAACTATTTCCTGACCCTATGCACCATCGGTTGAAAGATTCCTTTATCTTTAGCTGGTGATGTCTTGATCCCAACAGAAAACTATTGCAAATGCTGGTAAATAAAAGCATTTAAAATCCATTAAAGCAAGATATGTAGTAAGTTTTCTTTCTTGCAAGATCTCTTTTTGTAGTTCAAAACACAAGCAGGGATGAGCCTTTCTCCTGGTGGTGGGTGGTAAGAGCCAGAGCTCCTCTGACCTCTTTGAATCTGACAGCCCTTTCCCTCTTCTCTTTAGGGAAGGAAAGGTTGAAGGTCACCTCTGCCTTTTTTGCTTCCTTCTCTGATACTCTCTGAGAAGAAAAGGCCTGAAATTCATATTGGTGACATCAAATATGCTACTGCACTTTTAAATTAACAAGCATCCAAAACTGCCTGTCCTCCTCTCTCTGCCTCTCAGCTTCTCTTCCTCATTCAAAGTTAAACATTTCCTCATCCTGATTCCCATCCAGCATCCCTGCTCTGCCCTTCCCACAGCAGGTTCATCTTTCTCTATTCCTCACCAACGGTGGGACCTCAACAGAGCAGTGGGAGAAGAGGATGAAGAGCAAGCTGATCTCATGCATTTGTCTCTCCTGAAACACCCAATACACCTCTCAGTTTCTTCCACAAATCTGTTTCCACACATCTGTGTTCCTAAAAATATTTTCCATTCCACACAGTTTTTTGCCTTTACCCTTCCCATTCCCTTAAAACCCTTTAATACATTTTTTTTTCCTTCTCTAAGGTACTAGAGTATTGAGGTAGAGCTCACCAAATGAAATATTTATCTTCCATCTCAAAAAATCTCCTATCACCATTAGCACCACCCTCACCACCTGCCTGGCTGTGTGGTGTTATATCTCTGGATGACCCAAGAGGGAGAAGGTAGGAGAGGAAAAAACACAGCTCAAAGTCACCAAGGCAGTTTTTTTCATCACTTCCACTTATTGGAAATAGCAATGAAAAAAAAAAAAAAAATAGGGAAGGAATTGAAAGAGGCATAGAGGAAGTTTTTCGACAAAGAAGACAAGTGTTTAACCAGAGAGCTGATGTAATCCCCTTGCAACTACTGCTCTTTTCCTAGAACCAGGAACCTCATAGATATGACATACAACTCTTTCCACTCTCCTGAACTAATGCATTCAAGACATGTAATTGTACATGATGTACATCTACAGCTCTGGAGCCTCTCACTTTATAAAGAATATTCATAATTTCCTCTTTTTTTGTTTGTTTGTTTTGTTTTGTTTCTTTTTGTCATTGTTTTTGTTTTTGAGGGTCTTACTAAAAAAAGCAACCTGAATTGCTCAAGGCACTGAATTTGCTTAAGCCTGAGGACTGCATTCATTACTATTATTGCATTTAATTAGTAATAACATTAATTTATGCAACAGAAAATAAGTCATGATCCCTGCCAAATATGTCTCAAAATCCAGTAGACTAGTAGATTCTTAATGAAGAATACTGATCAAACTCATTGAAATCACAAACATCACATCAAATAAACCATTTGTGTGTGTTGGGGGGAAGAGTTTTGTTTTGAGTTCTTTTGTGGGTTTTTTTCCTTCCCCTTCAAAATTATGCACGAAACACTTAATTCCACCTTTCAAGATTGTGTTTTAGGTCAAATGTCCCCTTTTCTCTGCTAAACCACAGATCATTTTCTCCTTTAAATGGGGATAATTATCTGTTGTTTGAAAAAAGGTAATTGAAGGACTTCTGATGAAACTAGAATCTTCCCACAATTCAAATAATAGTGCTGAAAGCCATTTCATGTGAGAGCAATAGTTTAGCTGTCTTACATCCCCATCCTTCACAGGGCTGGGCTCCCCTGCCAGGCTACAAATCCCACGGTGCCCCCCATCCACAGCATTTGCCTCAGGCACTGCGACAGCTCAGGTCTGGCCGCTTGGAAATTGAATTTCAATTTGAAAAAAACTCTAAATGTTTTTCTTCAATCAAAGATGTCAGACCAAAAAAGTTTCAGTGTTTCCAGGACTCTTTGTCCCAAGATGGGTTTCGATATTCTTCCTTTTCATTCCAATCCACAACAAAACCAAATGTTGACAAAACTGTAATTGCTTAAGTCAGCTTTCCTATTTGGGTTCATTTTGTTAGAGAAGGGCAGAAGACTGTGAGGACATTTCCACTTTCGCTTGGTTCACTCAGGAAGTTTTAAAATAAGGTGGAATCTGCTGCCCTTTTAAATGACTATTAGTGTTTGGTTTAACCATCTTAAGTAAAGCTGTAGTTAAACGCTATCCAGGTACATGGAACCAGCTAAAGGATCACAAAAGCTTCGGGCACATGAAATAAAGTGCTGATCTTAGATTCTGCTACTTCAAATGTCTTTGATGTTTTTGATGCTTTAACTGTGTTTCAAAAAGTTTCAGATTCAACCTTGGGTTCAGATAGAATCTGGGATTAATGCCCAGATGCAGAAAATCTATTTTCTATTCTTCTACATAAAACTAATGTTAAAATTTGGAGACTGTAGCAGAGCTAGCTGTTTTGCTGATGTAATTTGACTGTGCTCTCACACCTGATCTGGATATATTAATATCACAGTGTTAAACACACAGCTCCTATATTAGAGATTTTTGTGTTATACATAATTAATTGTCCTCTCTATGTTGACCTGAGGTAACTCATCAAATAAGTGTCCTTAGACCTGCCACTCATGCAGGCAGAAGTCACATGGAGCCCAAAAAGCGGATGGTAACTCATAAGCTTTGGTAGATGGATAATTTTAGATCATGTGGCCACACTTCCATCCAGTATTATTACACTAGTACAAGGTTGTTTCAGGTTCATTCCTGATTTTAGAGCCGTAGACAAAAGTAGCTGCAATATCAGATACCTGCAAGATGGCACCAGTAATGTTTAGTCACCTCCAAGTTAAATATAGATTTTCTTAACGTTAACCCTGCCCAATTCAATTGTGATCTGAGCACTAAAGAAGCTGGCTCAGTTTTTGACATAACTGTAAAGAAATAAAGATGCCATACTTTATAGCCTGCAAATGGCTGCACAGGGAGAGCCTCTGGATCCAGGCAGCATATCCTATCTCTGACAAAGGCCAGCAGTGGATGTGTGGAAAAACTCCATAAGAGCAGGTGCTGATGCTGCCTGTGGATATCTTTCTAGCCTTGAAACTTAACTGATAAATTTACTGACATGATGCAGGATACCATCGCCACACATATTTTTTTTTTTTTTTTTTTTGCAGGGAGACTGACAAAGTGAAACTATCACCCTTCTACCCAGGGATGGACTTTGCAACACTCCCTGGGAGACTGACAGTCTGTCATTGGGCTCTCATGTTGCAGCAAAGGAAGGAAAGGCATTTCAAAACATGTTTGTGAGACAACAGAAATCAGCAAAGGATACTCAAGGGCAAACATAGGACCTGGAACTACTTGTAATTCACACTTTGTTCCTGAGGAGGTAGAGCATGTTGGCAGTGTCCCTTCAACCGCTTTGACACCACAGAGCCGGCAGCAACAGACTCTCCCTGCCAGTAACCAAGTCAGTGGCGACTCAAAGACACTCTGGGGTAGGGAAAAGTCAAGCATGTTGCTCCCAGAGCCTTTGCTGAAATAGCTTGCTTTTTAATAATAGTGCTCCTCAGTCCCTTGTTTCTCAGAACACTTTGAAATTGACTTCCTCTCTTCCCTCAACACCCCTCACAAAATCTAGCCCATTTCCAATGGAAACAGAAGATCAAATACCTGTCCTGAATGCACCTGAGACCCAGCAACAGCAGGTGTGCACCTCTGGGACTACATGGGCTCGGATGACAGACATCCCTCTTTTTTAAATGCTTAAGAATAGCTCCATGTAAAATTGAAATATTTCTGCTGCGCATTATCATCGCTCAGTTGATCCTGACATATGACAGCTGCTAACTAAACAAGTAACACGGGCAATAGCACAAATAATGTGTTTTAAAACCAATCTAGGAACTGAACAGCTGAAGCAAGGCCTTGTTGTATGGATGATTATGCTGAGAAAGAGTGAAAAGCTGCCTGAACTGTAGAGAGTTCAGCTGACCTGTGGTCTCAATCAAAACTCTTTAGAGAGTCTTTTAATTACCTAAATTTGATGAGGTTAAAGTGCACTTAGAGTTACACTTCTGACTTGTGTGGAGAAACTATCTTGTGTTCTCAGTCTGTAACAATAAGCACATAGGGGAAATAAATCTTCCCATTTACTCTAATGATTTTAGAAAATGCTTTGCCAGAACAGAAGTGACCTTTGCAGAGCTGCACAAAGTGACTGCCTGACAGTTCTCTTTTTGCACCTTAGGGGAGGCTGTTCTTGATTCTCTGTGGCGTATATCCTCTGCTCTCTGCAGACCACCACTGAAACCACCTGAACTCAGGCACAGAGAAGAGAGTTCAGCACAGACAGTGACAAAAGAAGACAATCTTCTGTCCTCAGCTGACAGATAGTTACAATCTGTACCCTAGTGAAGATGTCTCCAGGATGAATGTTAAGATAGAGGATTTGGCTATGTGCTGGCACCAAGGAGGTTTTAGGGCAATTTACCTGCTGGTACAGACAATTTCTTTTTAGAAATTCCAGGGGATGCTTCACTTCATTACTGCTAAGAATATATGTTAATGGAAAGAATGGAAACTGATGGAGAAATGAAAAATTATTATAAGCCATGTTCTGGCCATATGCTGGCCATTAACACCTGTCTAAAAGAAGTCATGCTGTATTTGGATGATACTTACCCTTTTCAATGATCAAACCCCAAATGTCACAGACTGACAAAGCTGATTCTACTTATTGACACTGTGACAGTCAACCTGAACCAGCCATGGGCACTTTGGTGCAGAGCAACCAAATAAAGCTTGCAAGAACAGTAGCCCGCTCTGCTGAGACCAAAACAGCTGCCTTAATGAAGAAAGGAGTGTTGTTTGAGAGCATCTTCAGCAGGGCACACCTATCAGAATGGTCAAACAGCCAGGGTGACATGGCCCTCAGTGAAGAAGGGGTCCTTCACAACCCAATCTAGATGACTGTGGTGGCAAGGAAAGATATTAATCCCAAATTAAATTTTTGCAGTCACCACAGAGGCCAAGCTTCCTTCCACTCCTGTTAAAGTACAGGGTGGCTTTGAGCACAGTACTGTTTTCAGTGGGAAAATAAGTTTTCTGACTTCGTGAGAGAAAAAAAAATCTGAAACAAACCAGCAGCAAAAAAATCCCCCAGGGAGGCAGTAGGGAAAGAAAGGGGTGAAGGGGTCCAAGTGTAGTGGCAAAATGTACATCTGTCTCCTTAGACATAAAAACACCCTCCCCTATCTTCTGAACCAAAATCCTGATGTTGGAAGGCTTGCAAGCTCAGAGGAAAATAACTGTAATTTGTGTGAAGAAGGCATTTGCAGCAATTCATTATAATTCCTTGCTTGCTGTCACCCATCTCTAAAGTCACTGGCAGTGCAGTACTTGTGTGAAGTTATTAAGGCCAAACTCTCTTTAGATTCATGGCAAGTGCCAAATGACAAGGCGAGAGCCCAGGCAGTGATAAAGTGAAGTGACATGCCATACCCCCTTCGTCTCCCCCACCCCATCACCACCATGCCAAAGATGAAAACACTGCAGATTTTGCAAATGAGAGCCACCTCTCCTCTCCCTGCCTGGGCTGAGCTCTGCCTGACATGCACACATCTCCTTGAAGCATGCATCCAGAGGAGGGAGCAGGAGGGAGTGGAGAAAGGCAAAGGAAAATGTGCTTTTCCTCACTTTCCTTCCACAAAGATCACACAGGTTTCTCTCAGAGGTTCCCAGACAGATGGCATATATGTGAGATACAGGGAGAGGCAAGCTGGCAAGAGGAGAGATCCAGGTGGGAACTTTTCAGCTATATGAGATAAAGACACCACTTAAAAAAGAAAAAAAAAAAAACCAACATCTATATATATAAATTGATTGCTAACTTATCTATGTCTAGGTTTATCCCTCTATCTGTATTTCACTGTCCATTTTAGTAACCCCTAGACTAGATAGGGAATAGAAGAATTTCTTACAGAGTAGAGACTTCCAGCAAATAAAATGTGTAAGTAAAAGGTGATCACTCTGGAGATCAGGGCTCCTTTCAAACTCCTTTTCTCTGTCCCCTCCAGTTTTTTTTTCTTGCATCCTTGGCCTCTATGTTTTTTCTTTCCTCTGCCTGTCCTTTCTTTTCCTAAGCTGGGCAGAAAAATCAGCTTAAAGGATAATACTGCTCAGCTTTCAGTAGGATAACACAGCCAGCCCATGGGGAAGAGAAAACCTCAAACCCAACCAGAACGATGAAAACAAGCAGGTTATTAAAGGTCCTCCTAAAGCAACAGCTAAACCCATGTTTGCAGATACTCACAGGCTGTTGCTCAGCAGTGAGGATCTCTGGTTCAAATCCAAATGCTTGCCAACAGCAGAGTTGTAGTGGGAAAATATCCTCTCCTCTCTCCTAGTCCCTTACTCTGGGAAAGCCATATGCTATTTTAGCTGTATTGGGAGGCTCTGAGCAGAATCTGTCAGAAGCCAAAGAGGAATCACCTTGCCCAAAAGATTTCTACAAGTTAAATTAACCTGCCCATGTCAGGTTTTAAAACTGCAGCAAAACCTGTATTGGAAAACTTCAAGCAGATGAGCAAAACCATTAAGAGACATCTGATGGGACTAGGTGTATAACCACAGTTCACTCTATTATCACGTACTGGGTCATGGCCATCCCCAAAGATTTCCTTCACTCTGTGGTACTGATGACCCATCTCACCTCCCTGAGGCTGGGGAGAACATGTAGACCTTTTGAAGTACATCTGAAAATTCAATCATTCAAAATCTTGGGAAAGCAGGCTTGCAAATGTGTTCCATAATCATGCACCTGCAGCCAGGGAAAGGTCTATGAGCAGCTGCCCCTCACTGTTCTCCCAGGAGGAAACACCAATGCTGTTTTCTCTTCTGATCTCAGCAGGGGAGAGATGCTTTGCTCCTCAAACACCGGAGGTTTCAGATGAAGTCACCTGCTTGACTGGACCAGATAAGTAAATGAGGTATGGATGCTCCATGAGAAGAAAGAAGTGTGGCCCTGACTCCCCAAGGTATCAGGGAATTCTTACTCCACTGAATTCCAGGAGTTGGGTCTTGAAATATACTGGGGAACCTAAGAGTGAGTTAACTCTGCGCCAAGATTTAAGGCTAGAGCACAACATAAATGTGCCCACTTGTTTAAATTAAAATTGCCCATAACCCTTTTATTTCCTTGCATCTGATTCTTCCCTGGCAGATGACAAGAAATTGCTAGTCGTTTGTGGTTTTTCTTGCAGTGAAAAGCCACAATCAATCACACTTTCTTCTGACCCTGCAGTTATAGGGAAACAGAATGAATTTAAGCTATATTTTCAGACTCCACAGGTTGCTCTGACTCTGTATTTGGTGCTGCATCCTCCCTCTCTGCTTCCATGTTATAAAAGATCAGGACTCTCTTTTATAAAATAGTTCTGGCATTTCCATTATCACACATGCCTAAGAACAGGGATGCGATTGCACTGAATAGTGTGAAAAAAAGAAAGGAGAAGGGAAAAAAAGAAGAAAAATCAAAGCACAGCCGAGTTGATTATTTAAAGAGCTGGGTGAAATTTGCCATCCTTTTAAGGCATCCCGAGCTCTGGAATATCACTGTGTCACTTAATGTTTGCAGTTAAGTATTTACAGATCTGTTTCCATGGCAACCGATTCTTCAAAGTTACTTTTACAATTCTGTTTTCTAAAATGTGTTTCTTTGGTTGATTGCACAGGGATATTTGGAAAGCAGCCAGGTCTAAATCATGATTTTTTTCCCATTAAGGAGAGGTCCTTTCTAATCATGTTTAGTTAGTTCTTTGATGGCTTTATCTTGATTTGAAAATGTATTTTGTTTTTTGTTTTTTTTTTGTTTGCAGGTGAGAGAGGGAAAGGGGAAAAACACGAACAAGCATCGTGGGACTTCAGCAAAAAAAAAAAAATGTGTTGGAAATTAGGAATGTGAAATAACCTTGTCTGAGTTGATTTTATTTATCCTTTCCTTGTTTAGGAGAGTAGTCCTTTAACCACAACAAAATAAATAAATAAATGTCCCACTGACAGCTTGAATGCATTTTGAGGCCACAGGAGAAGATGACTCACTTATTAATTAGTCAGGGAGATGGCAGCATGGGGCAGGATGATGAACACTAGAAACAGTGCAGAGACTGAGACAGGTGGATTCATTTCCTGCGAGGATTGGCTGCCCCCAGCTGTAAGGAAACACCTGAATGGAGCAGGTGAAGGTAATGAGACACCTCGAGAAATGGTAGCAGGGAAACAGTCACAAACCCTGCCACAGCTCCCTGTGCAGCTGTGGGTAAGGGAGCTTGAAATGTGTCTTTGTGGAGATGTGAAGAGTCTTGAGCCCACTGACCTGTAATCTTCCCATTGTGGCAGCAGCACATCCCCATCCCTCCATCTGGTCCCCAGTTCTTCCCAAGCAAACAAAAGGGAGTACAAGAGCCTAATCTAGAATTCAATGTCAAGAGAGGGATAGATGGGAAAGGGATGTCTATATTACCTGTCTTAAGATAATGTCTCCCTACCTGAAGTTAGAGACAAATTTAAACTTGTCAGGATGAATGATAAAGGAGTGTGCTCAGCAGCGGTTAAGGAAAAGTATAAATTTTGGGCTCATGGTGGGGAAAAAATCAGATCTGATCTGCTTGTAAACCTCACCACAAGCAAAAAGGCCTGCAATGCTCAGCAAGCAACCTCCTGGGAAACACTCAAGGTCAGCTTGGACTACTTTCTGAACAACCAGATCTAGCTGAGGTGTCCCTGGTCATTGTAGGGGTGCTGGACTAGATGACTTTTAAAGGTCCTTTTCCACCCAAGCTATTCTGTGATTCCACAATTCTGTGATTCTATGTCCCTGTTGATGGAGAAATGAAAAGTATTGTTATTTGGCTGAATTCACTGGTTTAGGTAGCTGGAGGTGATCCTTTGAGATAATTAATAGCCACTGTGCTGCTAGAGCAGGTGAAGGGGATATCTCAAGGGAGGGGTTAGAGCCAGAAGACAGAGTATTAGGGAGTATCAAAGTATCACAGGGCATTACCCAGAGCAGATTGGTGGGGTATTTGGCATTGAAAAACTAGATTAAATATGTACTGGTAATTAGAATAAGATGAAGAGGGATGTGGATTGTCTGATCCATATTTTCCTATGCTTTATGTGAGACAACATCAGATGGTCAAATCAAGGAATGAGGAGTCAGGACTTTTAGCTCTCTTCCTCACTCTGCCACTAATTAAGCACTTGAACACTCAGGCACTCTGTGCCTCCAATCACCTAAACTTTCAGAACTGCTATCAGATTCAGTTAATTACTGTCTGCAAAGAGCTTAGAAACATACAGGAAAGATGTTAGACAGGTATCCTCGTTTTAATGTTAAAGTTCAAAATATTATAATTGGAAAACTGAACAGGGGTGTGCATCTGAAAGTGAAAAAACAGAACTAAAGGAAAGCTTAAAAAGTGAAGGGAAGCAAAGAAAGAAAAATCTGGAATAATAAAGAAGAGAAAATGAAGACTTCTAGGCAGGTGACAGGCCAGGTGAATTTTGGCTGACTGAGATAATAAGACACTCTTTTTAAACTTTTTCACTTTTTCCTCTTGCTGCAGAAATGCTCCATTAACTCTCAGGAAGATGATTGACCGTTTGCCCTTTCTAGACAGAGCTGAAATAGTGGAAACATCATAGCAAAACATGTGACCCAGCTTTTGGCACACCCTGTGGCTCCAGACATTTAATGTGTAACAGTGCTGGAGTCTGGAGGGAGATGACAAAGAGACTCTGCCTTGCTACGATGTTTATTAACTGGACAACAGCAATGAAGAAGACCAGAAGTTTGCAGGGGGCAAACTCCTTCCTTGAGGAGAATGGGGGGGGGGGGGGGGGGGGAACACTTAATTTCTCCTGATTTATTTATTCTTCAGTGTACTGAGTGAAAAGAAATCTTCATAACACATGACCTTGAGGACAAAGAATAAATAAGGAGTGAGTACAGTCACCTCAATAAAAGCATAGATAGAAGGGAGGAGGGAGAAGAAGAGGAAAAGAAAGTAAAAATTAAATGTAATAATAACAGATTTTGGTGTTACCTGCTTGATCTTTGATTTTATCTGGCTGGTAGGTGTTCACAGCCTCATAAAATGGGATCCAAATCTTGAAAATAAGAGGTGATAATAACAGGTTTTACACTTCCTCTTTCTTTCCCTCGTCATTTTTTGGCTGTTTATGAAAAGAGAGAAAGAAAAGACTTGACCAGCTCACAGTAACCAGCTCTTGAGCCTCCAAGCTCAAGATCACAGTTGAAGAAGGAACAGAAAGGCTCATCAGTGCTCAGATATGGATTTTCTGCTGCTGGAAACTGTCCCTTCCCTCCCAAAGGCAGCAGAGGCATGTCTTCATGTCTAAATACAACAGGTCTAAGGACCCTTCTCACAGTAAATAGGTCTGGTAATTTGTGTGGGTTCTGCTCAGAGTTGCAGGAAAAAAAATCCTCATAACAAAGCATTTTGCAAAGCCTGGAAATAAGGGCATGTGCCAAAGCCCTGAGGTGTGGCATGAGGATGTGTCAGCACCCATGAGCATGCAGAACCTGTGGAAACACAGTGGAGGGCAAAACAGGGTGAAAGGAGACAAACCTGGCAGAAATTTATCAATCACAGCTTTTAGGATCGGTCCTTGGAATGACATGTGCCTACATGTAGGGGCCTGTGGTCAGCTTGGACTCAGGTCAAAGCTGTCAAGCAGTGTGCTGATTGTTCAGGAGTGTGGGAAACTGTAGGGCAGGGCATGTGCCAACACCCTGCTCTATTCACAGGTAGAGATGTAGGCACTGTTGACCACGGAGACAGCACCCTGTTTGCCTTCAGTTGCTCTTTGCTTACACACTGTGGAGAAACTCAAAGACAAAAGGTACCAGTGGGTAGGTTTTCTGTGGCTCTCTTTAACACTGTACGCTGTTATTTCATTAGGATACAAGCACATATTTTTTTCTCCTTGTTTATATGGGAAATACGTCAGAGAGGAGTCAAGACAAACTAGGCTTTCTCTCATAAGCTATGCTCTATAACACATTCATTATTTTTATGAAGACATCTTGGAAAGAAACTTTTCTACGCCAGCAACTCTTTAAGACTTTCATATACAGTGTAATAAGTCTTTGTCCAGCCCTTCTGGAATGAAACAAGTTGACTTCACTAATAGTCTATTGAGTTCTCACATCTCTATTATAAATAATTTTAGTTGCAGACATTTAATTAATGTTGTAAATATACTATTTACGATGTGCTTTGGGAAATGACTAGTTCTCTCATTATACATCATGTTCTGGTTTATTGTTTTACTTTGCCTTGCTGCAGTGGCCAGGTGCCTCACAGTTTCCACAGCAATCACA
Organism: Sitta carolinensis; assembly: GCA_032173965.1. Taxonomy (NCBI): domain Eukaryota; kingdom Metazoa; phylum Chordata; class Aves; order Passeriformes; family Sittidae; genus Sitta; species Sitta carolinensis. The sequence goes on along the minus strand of CM063313.1, from coordinate 9,742,483 downwards.
GCCCTTGCTGTGGGGACTCTGCCTTCATATTCACTCTGTCACTGGAGAGATGGGAGCTTACCACCTTCCTGGGGTCTTTAGGCACCTAATTTAAATGCAAATGGAGTGAATAGCATGCAATTGAGGTTCATCTAAGGATTAAGTGCCTAAGTGTTATATGCCTACCCTGAGCTTGTCGCTTACCCTCCCTATGCACTGAGAAGAGAGCAGCAAAAACCTGGATATCTACCTAGAAATACACATTCATTGCCTGCCAATTTTTCTTTACTAGTCCTAAAAGAAAACCAGCTCAGACCGCATCCCCTGACTTGGAAATGCTAAAAATAAAAGAAATAGGAATCCTACTCCTATATAATGAATAGGGACACAGAGGCCTCCAAATTTCACAGGATTTTCTTCACAGAGTGACAGCTAGAGGGTATGAACAATCCCTTCTGTGTTCAGGCTTTGATCCACCCCTGTGGCTCATCTTAGAAATGTGCAGTCAGGCTTGGATTTCCAAAAAAAAAGCTAGAGGACTGAGAAACTTCGTTGGGATGAAAGTGCCCATATGTACTGTGAAAAGCCAGGACTGAGTTTTCAGGATAATGCCGTTCCTGGGGTGGTAGGATTGCATTCAGCAGAGAGGGGTTTGTAAAAAATAAGTTTTTTTGCTACATTGACTAAGTCCGCACCATGTTTTATGCAGTAGTTTCCATCAGAAGATCTGAAACTTCTTACACAACTCTAGTAGAGCTGAAAACTCATGTGATGTTTAGCATTGTCATGACTCAGAGGTTTCTTTTTTTAATCAAGTACACATTAGGTTATGCGACAACAAGAAGCACGCAATGAGCCAATAGAGAACCTGACAAAATATAAAGCTGCATAGATGATCATGCAGTTAAAGCACCCACCTGAGATTTACATACATGCACATTGTAAACCAGAATATTTCATTTTAGCTAATTAAATTGCTACTTCCACCCTGTACAGAGTGTGGTGGTGTCTCTTGTGCTTGGGAAGGCAGCTCTGGTGTGTTGGTGGAGCCTGTGAGCTTCAACACGTGCGACGTGCACACACGTACTCACACACTCACAAGATAGAGCCTTCTGCCACTTTTTATCCAGCAACATATTAATCTTGCGTTTCGCATTCTCTAAAAGCTTCACCATTATAACATAATTACTGCTGAAATTGACCTTTAAAATATATTCCAAATTTCAAATGTCTTTAAACCCCTCAGTGAGCACCATTTTTCAATTTCACATATTGTTTTCTTTTTTAGGAGAAGTGGGACAAAAGATGGGAAAGAGCATTAGAAAATGAATGTCAGCATGTGACATATGCACGTAGTGATAAAGCAAAATCTTGCAAAAATTTACCTGGGCATTCTAATATCCAATCTTCAGGCAGTTACAATTTCCCTTAAGCTAAATGAAAATGTAATAAGACTAACTAAAATGTTGCATTTGTGTCTCACCCTTCCCTAAAGTAATTCAATCAATCAGTTTAGCTTCACTAATATTCAAATGTTATCAGAAACTGGCAATATTAAAGTTCAAGTACTCCTCAGCCTCTAAATACATTTAAACTACCTTTATTAGAACATGCACTTTCCTAAATTAGTATTAGTACTTAAAATTGGTTGTGTTTCTAACTACCCTTAAAGGAAAACATAACCTTGCCTGCAAATGAGATGCTGAACTGTGTATGGAGGCAGATTTCTGTAACACAGCATCTAAGACTGAAATTGTGCATATTATAATGCACTGATGAACTTGTGTGCTCATATTACTGTGCAAATAAGAAAATATAAAAGCACATGGTGCATCTTCTTCCCAGCAGCATTTGCATCCAGCTTTGTTCCTTCCATCTCCCTGTCCCAGGAAAAGGAGGACAGAGCACCTGAAGGAGAGGAGAGAAAACTCCCACCTCCCACAGGGTATCTAGGGGGAGGACTGCTGAGGAAAGGCACCGTCCCTTTGCCCAGAGGAAATCTGACATGGGGGTTATGAACATGCTTTTCAGTTGTGGGGAAGCCTGGGGAAAACTCGTCTGGAAAAGAAGGCTCATGAACCTCCCACCCATCTTCTCCCACACAGCCAAGTGTATGGTCTTCACACAGGATCACTTATGCAGACACACCTCTGCTCACGCTTGGAAGTGTACACTCAAAGGACACTCTGCAATCTCAAGCTAACAAAGCACACATAGAGTGGGGTGGGATGGAGGGATAGAAAGCAAGAGGCAGCTGTACCCACAGAGGGTCCTGTCTACTGCTCTTCAGAGGTCGTTTCAAGCACACAGTGGGGCCAAATGTCTGAAGACAAGCACAGCTCTGGCTTTACACTCAGCTCTCAGGTCCTTCATGTGGTCACTGTTCAGTCCTATAGACAAAATTTTCTGCACCCAGGACCTAAACCACGCCTGGCAGAAGAGACAAGGAGACCAACCTGCATGCTCTGAAAACTTTCATAGAATCAGATAAAGTTTTGGGTCAGAAGAGATTTTAAAAATCATCCAGTGTCAATGCCCCTGCCATGGTTAGGGATACCTTCCACTATCCCAGGTCACTCCAAGCCCCATCCAGCCCTTCCTTCATCTTTTCAGGGATGGGACAGCCATAGCTTCTCTGGATAACCTGTGTCAGTGCCTCAGCACTGTCAAGTTTTGTGTAGACCTTTTCCTGCCCGAGCAAGAAGCTGTTGACATGCCAAAGGGATGCAGCTTCAGGGGCCACCTCCAACCTTGGGAGCCATGTGGGCAATGACAGGCAGAGTCACACACAGTCTGTGACAGACATAAAAGAGGACAGCCTCACTGAAGAACACTGGGTTTGAGTCCATTTACCCCAGCTGAGGATCCAGTCCATTATTTCCAATTAGGTTTGATGGAGGATTAATCCAATCTCCAGTGAGTGTTCTGCCCCTGACAGCTGCTTACAGCATGATGCGTATGCTGTAACCTGCTGGCCCACCTTACCTCTTGCTTTATGAAAAAAATGCCATGCAGAGCCAACCTTGGTAGAAATGAAGACAAATGAAAATCATTGGAAATCTCATTAGTGACCATCCAACAGCTTTGGTGAGAGGTGGAAGGGTTTTGCTTTCCCTTGCATACACCTGGTTAAGTTGTGCAGCTTTATTCACGTCCCACACTCTCACACCCCCTCCTCCCTTCTCTTTCATCCCTTCTACAGGGTGGTGAGATAATGCAAATAAATTGCTCTGTCCACTTTGCACAAAGGTTTACATATTGTTCTGTTGATAACGTTTTTGTATGCCTAATAGATGTAAGGGGGAAATATCTGTCTGTAGCACTTCTAAAGTTTGTGTATTATCTAACTAGCTCATACTGCTTTAGAGGCTTTAAGCCCTCCATAAGAAGTCTTTTTGCCTGTGAATCTTTTATGTTACACCTAGGTGTCCTCATTATAAGAGTTCTACTATTTGACAAGCAACGCTTGTCTCTACAGCCAGTGATGAACACAGCATGACAGGCAATGTGTGCCTCTGTCCAAAGCACTGAATCACAATAAAATGGTAAATTACTGTCTGTCATAGCTAGAAACTTCAGTGAGTAATATTCAATTCCCTATTCTACGTAAGATGAGGTTGTGGCGAGGGAAGGGTGCACTCATTTGGTGGTGGTGGGAAAAGCTTTTTCTCTTTGATTCTTTGCAGTTGAAAATATAGCTGGACCCTGAGAAAGAAAGCAAAAGAGGGGTTGTAGCAGGAGGAAAAGGCTGAATCACTGGCAAATGGAGTTACCACTAGTACATTTTTGGACAGCTTAGAATTTGTTATTGTTTGGGGATCATCAGGACAGAGATATTTGCAAATGGGATTCAATCTTCTCACTCTCTGGCAGAAATAGGGAATTCAGTTTCGATTAAAATGCAATAATAATTGTGAGTTGGATTGTGTGTCACTGCTTCTCTGAAAGGCCCCCATTACAGAAGCCTCTACTTTAAAACGAGCCATTCATCACTGGAGTATAATTTCCAGTAAATATATTGTTTGTTCAACTGTATTGCTAGAGATAATGTTTAAAATTCTCTCCTCATATCTCATTATGAAATAATTGATAGCAACATGGCCATTTCTTTTCATTCGTGAGGCTTTTTTTGCTGTTGTTTTTCTCCCCCTCTTCCTTTAAGGCAAACTCTTGAAACAATCAATATCAGCAGTTTCAAAAGTGTGATACAATAAATAAATCTTTGAGACAATGACAGAGAACATCCTTATAATAAATTTACCATAAATAAAACTGTGTGTGAAATTCCTAAGAGCCATTTTACATGAATGCCTTCAAATTTTGTGCAAGGAGAGAGAGGAAAGGGAGGGGAAGAGATGAGGACAAAGATGTGTATTCAACAAATTGCTTCATTCTCAAAATATCTTGCATTTGGCTAGCTGTATCGTGCATGAAAAGAAAACTTCTTCCCCCCTGCAGAAACACACTGCTGTGTTTGGACTTGTTTAATTAATATTGGCCTTGGTTGCCATATATGAATACTTTATTTTAATAAGACACATTTCTACAGCAGAGTTTGTAACTTAACTGCTGTCTCACAAAACACTTTGGAGTCTTTATCTTGAAATATTGAAATGGACCAAAATCAATAATAAGCAGCTGCTTTTGCCACCAAGGTCCAGTTTTCAAGTGACCCAGCAATAACACACCTAACAGGTTTAAATATTAACACACATCCGAAATGTAGTTTATAACCTGCATAGTACAGTACAAAATTTCCTATTTTGCAGTCTTTATTTCTCATTTCATATGTCACAATCTGGAATTTCAAATTTTCAGAGAAAATTTCTCCTCTCCCTCTCCTTCTCATTCCTTTTGGCTTTCAGTAAAACTGGGACCCCACCAGGAATCTGGCAGCCAGATTTCTCAAGCCTAAAATGCATGCTTTAATTTAAGTTAGTATGTAAGTGATTTGCAGAGGAGGAATTGAGCATTTTGTTTACCTACAGAGATGTTTCCCTTGAATTTGAAGAAACTGCTTCGTGTGTCTACACAAAGCACTGAAATAAAGTCATGCAGTTTTTTATGCAAGATTTGTGATCTATTGGGATGTCATATTGGCACCGGGACACCATGGTACAGAGGTGGTAATGCAGGCAGAACCAAAGAAGATGGGCTCCTCTGAATTTTGGATTGCTTAGATTGAAATACTTTGCTGAAAATCCTTTGCTTTCCTTCTGATTTGTGCTGGTGCAATCTGAACCTGAGAACAACATTTTTTTAGGGGGGAAAGAATAATACCTTGTAGGTGGTATATGTTTTGTTATTAATAGTAATACTTGGTACTCAGATGTCACTTTTCATCTCCAAAGCACTTTACATAATTAACCAATTCATCTTCACCATGCCTGCATGAGATGGAGCTTTTCAACTGAGGTAGCACAGCAGCTCTTGTGTTCAGGATTGACTTAGCTCACAGGGACGAATTCTGGGTGAAAAACACCTGACTTGTCCTAAGGACAGGGGTGTCTTAGGAGCTTGTGCATTGGATAAGTACATGTTTGAGGCCATCTAAGGAATCTTATGGTGCACAAGTCCATGGAACCTGATGAAATGCATCTATGGGTCCTGAGAGAACTGGTAGGTAAAGTAGCTAAGGCACTGTGCATAATTTTTGAGAAGTTGTGGCAGCCTGGTGAGATTGCCAGTGACTGCAAAAAAAGTATATATATCCTCCATTTAAAAAGGGGAAAAAAGGAAGGCTTATCTCTGTGTCCAGAAGGATCATGGAGTAGATACTCTTGGAAACTGTGCTAAGGCAAATGGAAAATAATGAGGGGATAGGTGACAGCTACCACAGCACCACAAAGGGTAAATTGTGCCTGGCATACTTCATGGCCTTCTCCAGCTGAATGAGAGCCCTGGTGGTTTAAGAGAAGAGTGATTGATATCATCTACCTGGACTTGCACAAAGCATTTGACAGTGACCCACAACCTCTTTGTCTAGACTGCAGAGCCATGGGTTCGACACATGGACCACTCAGTGAATTAGGAAATGGTTGCACTAAAAGACTTGAGTCTTTTCAGTGTCCAGCTGAAGAGTAGTCATGGGTGGCTTTCCTCCAGGCTGGGTACTGGGACCACCACTGGTTGATTACAGGGGTATTTTACATGAAAATACTGGCATTCTGTGTCCCAAGAGACACCCCAAAGCTCTGCCTACCCATGTGGAGAGAGATACTGTGCAGAGTTTGTTCTTGTGACACCCCTCTCCAGGGGTCCTGATGAGTCCCCGGCCTGCTGGGTGCTTGGGAAGGGCTGCCAGTCTCTTCAGTTTATCCACACCCACAGGACCTACATATCCATTCAGAGCCATTCTCTGTCATGAGTGGGACCTGCTGGAAACAGGGTGCTGCTCGATTCAGGTCTGTTTACAGAATCTACACATGAGGAAGGCTCCTGTGAAATCTGCCTTTCCTTGTGTTTGGGTTGACACCAGCCTTTTAAAGAAAATCACAGTGACAAAGGGCAACCCGTGGACCCTGGAGGCTCCATGTATTTGCTGGTGTTATTATATTATCTTCTGTAATTTTCTTTTTCTTATATGATGACAGAGCTTTTGCATTAGGATTTAATCCGGAGTACCTTGAAGTCTTCTTTTCTATCCTTTTTGCTATGGGTTTACCTATAGGCCAAATGCCTCCATTCTCTTGGCAAATAGTTTGGGTGAATTGACATGCAATAGTGACTTCAGTGGCACAGGTCCTGACCCTGCGCTAGAGGTTCATAACAGACATCTCCCAGTGCTAGACACTGGGGAACAAATAGGCTAAATCAGTAGAAACTAATTTTAGGCAACAGCAGAGGGCAGAAATTCCATGCAGGTACCCTGCTGGATTATCCTTCATCCCCATTAACAAAGAAGACTCACAGACAACTGACTTTTGCCACAGGCTCCACAGAGTGGCACCAAAAATTAGTTTGCAGAAATCTCTCCATGGGTTTAGTGCTCTGCTGACTGTGGGAAGTGATGATTTTTCCCCTGGTGCGTGGCCATCCACAGTGCATGGGAGCACCTCTCTGCCAGAGGGTGTTCTTTCAGAACTTGCAGTGAAAGTCAAATCCTGCAATTATAAGGAGTGGCTGTACTTAAAAGGGAGATGTAGAACACCCAAGCACGCGTTTGGATTTATCATATTGAAGGAACAGAGTCCTTTTTCTGTGCAGTTGCACTTTTTGATAAACAGCCTACATTAGGGTACCTCAAAGGTGCTCTGCATCATTAATTACCAGGGTGTATGCTGAAGAGGAAGTTAATAAAACTCATCTCTTGCACGGAAGTGAGGAATCTTACTACCTGATGATTCCTGATGGAAGAAGATGCTTCTGAAACCACATGTGCAACCTTGTACAGGTAATAATAACAAAACACTCAAGGGAGTCTTTTATATCTGAGGATGTCATTTTTCTTTTTGATTTATAGGATGCTAATGGCTTTTCTCCTTTTCTTCTTTTTTTTTTTTTTTTTTTTTTTTTTTTTTTTTTTTTTTTTTTTTTGAGCCAAGAGCTATGGTAAAAATCAACTGACGATGCTCAGATTCAGAGTAAAAGAAGAAAACAGAACAGAACAAAATGGGACAAGAGTCCCTCTGGGAGGAATGCCAGCCACTAGTTTTGCTATTATTATACTGGAGAATCTTATAAAACTCTAGCCATTAATAACGGTCTCTGCCAGATATTGATAATTTATTCAAATTGTAGGTCTGGATTTGAGGGAGCAGATGTTCCTCATGCAGTCACTTTCAGAAAATGAATTCCAAAGAAACAAAATAGCATTCAATGCTATCAGTAGAGAAGAAAGGCAGTATTTTAGTGTGCAGTAAACATCTGGACTGCCTTTCTATTTTTATGGCCGCTCTCTCCCCCGTTCTCTCCTGCCCATATACCCTTATTGTTGGATGATTATGTTGCTCTTCTTCTTCGATGTCAAATAAATAAATAAATACTCTGCTTAGCCTCCTGCCTGTGTTAGATCATGACAGATTTCACTAGGAGCGATGAGACCTGAGCAACCTCAAATCACTTTGAGTTTGAGCAGGAGTAAAGCCTCCAAACAAGCCACCTATTAGGAAGAGTAAAAATTAATTTTGATCGAGAACAATTTTTTTCCCAGTCTTTTCAGTGTTTTGATGATGCTCTACCCAATATGGAGCTTGGTTCTACCCTCCAGCAAATTCACAGCTGTTCCCACTTTCTTTCTCTCTCTCTCTGCCTTGCTAGGTTGGAGGAAGGCTGAGAATTCATAACCCCAAAATCTCATTGTCACAGATGGTCCAAATTGAAGCAAGCTGTTCTATCACCTTCTCCAGTTGTTGGCTGCTCCATTTGAAACCACCCTCGACACGGTGCAACAGAATGTGCTGTGTGTCCAAAAACTGTTAAACATATTTCCTTGGGCACAGTGACAACAGTTGATGAACACTAAACTGCAATGCTTGCTACCAGTGGTCCTGTTCTCTCCAAAAGAGAAGCTAATCTCTAGGACCAAATCCAGAGGTCATAGTGAGATCATGCTGGCCAGATCTTATCCCTGGGAGATCATTTTGCTTTCTGCAGATCTGTGTGGTTCTGAACTGTTTGGAAACATAAGTAGGTCCAAGACTGCCAGGGGAGCTAGGACGGTGGTCTAATTTTTAGCTCTTTGCAAATGACTGTACAGAATTACATTCCCAACCAGTCCCATTTTACAATTCCCATCCATTCCCATCCATTGCAGCTAATCTCGTGCAATAACTTGTCTTCCAACCGGTTGCACGTTGCCATCTGTCTCTGCTCCTGACCGATCCCAAGCTACCATCTGCCCCTGGCTGGCCTTTTTTTAGCTATACCCCGTTTGGAGAGGTGCACAAATGATGATGCTGAAGGATGTCAGTCCTTCAGACTGTCTAGTCCAACCCCTGATGGACACCTGGCTTTCACAGCCTGCAGACACTGAGGCACACCCCTTCCCATAGCACATGCAGCCTCTCTCTTTGCAGTAACAGCTACAAAGGAGTGTTTGCCAACAAAGGGAACCAAAGTAAAATTAGTCCAGGGATCTACACAACAGGATGTGGGAAGTACCAGGGAAGGAAAAGAATAATTACAGGCAGTTTATTTGCAACGGGTGTGCAGGTGCAGTTGTGGGTCACTACATGTGGCAAATAACCCTAAAACTAGTTGAGTCCCTCTGTCTGCTCCCTGCTTCTGTGCCCATTGTCTGCAGTGACAGGCATCCAGGGAGGGCTCTTGCCTAGTAGGAGCCTAAAAGTGATCATATCTAATTTCCCTTCAAAGCTTGAGTTATGGCTTTTGAGACCTTTTCATGAAGAGCTTGCACTGCTTCTGAGGCTGTCACTCTTAGAAGTATTTTCCTTTTGTGAGAGAAACAGAGCGTAGCTGTTGCAACATTCCTCTGGGGTAAATTGTCTCCTTTTTGTCTTCCCTATGTTTAGGTGACAGCAAAAACCTCCAAGTTTCACTCTGATGGTGACAGCACTTCACAGTTCAATAGTAGAAGGGGAATGGAGTCATCAGTTCACTTCCCATCTTTTGCAATGTTGCCTTGGCCTCTAGTGCTGCACTTCCCATGCATGACGTATGGAAACGAGTGGAAGAATCAGAGCCGAAAAAGTGTCTTCTAATTTTTCCTATGCCCAGTTACCAGCTGTCACTAACTTTGCAAACTTTATTGACTACTGCTGTGTCTGGTGCTAAGTATCTCCAGACTTCATTCCAAGTAATAGGAAAAAAAAACGAGGGGCAATCAGCTAGTTCCATGATGAATGAAGCCCATGTCACTCAGAGAAAATGAATATTTCTTTGCAATAATGACCAGATGGTAGCAAGACTCAGATCCAAATTAAAACATGCATGATAAATGCCAAGAAAACACAGAAAGACAAAAACCCAACCTGGAGTGAAATCTCTCTATAAATCTTTCCCCCCTACAACACAGGCACTTCTAATGGGAATTAAATTATTAAGAGATGTTGCAAGGAGAATACAAATGTGAGACTCTTCCTCCTTCTTGGAACTTTTTGAAAGAGTATTTCAGCACAGCCAGCTGGCTTTTCTTCTCCATATGAGACAGCACTGGGCTGAATAGGATCTTTTCATGTAGAAGCACAGGCAAAATACTAATCCAGAAAATAAATTATACATTGGAGTTGGCATAGAAATAGCATATATTTTGCCTTCTCTAGAGTTGACCTATGGAACTCTTTGCTGCAAGAAATTATTGCAGCTGAAGGTCTTTGAGGACTTAGAAAGGGGGTAGTATTCATAACTATATGATCTTTAATGTCCCTTCCCACCCAAACTATTTTATGATTCTCTGATTCTCTGATCTGCAGTTAGTAATAGCATTCAAAATTATATTAAAGAGAGAAAATGTGGGGAGTGGTTTTAAAATATCTGATTTCCAGGTGGGCAGTAAAAGTAAATTACTGGTGCTAGAAAGAAATGTTATGAAAAAATGCAGATTTTGCAATTTTTTCTGATTTTCATGAGATATATGATGTTTGAAAGTGCTATGATCATGACAAAGGACAACAAGTAGGCTGGAGCTGAACTAATATGGCATTTGCAGGGATATTTGAAGGAAGTCTGTGTTTTGACATCCTCCTGTATGTCTTTTAGGTGAGCCAAGCCTAGCCTTTTACTGTCAAAAAAAGCAATACCCTCTGAAACTTTATTTTTTTAACTTCCTGTTTCTGATCCTGCATGATCCCTTCTATGTCCCCTTCCTTCGATTTGCAGATGTGATGGTGACACAAAATAGTTGGTCTGTCAGGGGGCTGGCTGGCCTCTCCCTGTTGGCATGAACACCTTTTCCCAGCACTAAGGTAATGAGAAATATTAAATTACAGAGGTGCACACACACTTTAGGAAGAAACATGGTGTTTGATCCCGCCAAACTGCCAAGCTCTACTTAAAACCGATAAAAAATGTTCTTCCCCAGCAAGATGTGATTAGCTTTTATACCTGTGCAGATTGTACAAACACACAGGAGGGAGCTTTTAAATATCATTGATTTGCCTATTTGAAATTATTAATTTCAAATTCGGCTGGAACAACCTTTGCTAAATTACACTGTGCCAGTGGGAGTTAGAGGACCCACAAGTTTAAACTTAACTTTAGAATGGGAGGAGGGAGGGTTAAAGAAGAAGGAAAAAAAAAACCTGAAACAACTAAAAGTCCATTTAAACTCAGTAGGTTTCCAGTTAATTACATTTTCACACCTATCTCAGTAGTTACAGATGTATTTATAATGTATGCCTGCCTCTGTGGTTACTGAATACTGCATTCTCCATGGACTCTAAGAGCCAGGATTTCTTTCCTACATCTAAAAGACTTTCCATTTTAATTGCAGTCACATCCAAGTACCCTCTGGGTTCAATTGTAATGGCTCAAAGTAATTTTCTTCACTTCCCATTTTCCCCCTTCTTTCTCCCTCTCCTCTCCTCCCCTCTCCCCATATGAAAGGAACAGCTGGATATCCTGTGGGGAGACATTACTGGTGTCTGGAGAAACACACATCCACCGTTTACTGTGCAGTGGGATAGATGGACTCAGCTACTCACCACAGCATTCCCTCCCCATCCTCAAACATACCTCAGCTCTTTTGGATAGGGATACACTAATTCATCCTCTCTACAGCTCCTTTTCAGGATGAGAATGCACTCCTTTCCTCTCTTAAGAATTTCTCTTAAACCTTGCCTGATCTTAAACCTTGGGATCTGCTCTCCAGGTTGTAAGTCCCACAAAAGGGGTCACAGCTGAGATTTAGTCTTTCATGTCCTAGACACAACTTGTGTCCCACTGCTCTGTAGAGTGAAACACATTCCTCCAGAAGTCAATTGCTCTGTCTTTTTTTCAAGGATTTAAGTTGCCACCTGGAGTAACTTTTCCTCTCTGCTGGCTTTTAAAGGAGACATAGGGTGACTAGCTCAGTTCTAAATAAACTTCCACAATGCAAAAACTAAAGCAGAACTTAAGAGGCTTGTCAGGGTCATTTGACAAAACTGCTGCTGAATGAAGGACTCGATGTGAGTGGACCTCAATTTTACTGAGCCCTCTCTGTTCCTGCAAAGGGTTCCTACACTTTTGGGGTAGAGGAACAGGGAGTGGAGACAGTCAGTTAGTTATGCAGATCGTCTCCACTCCATTATCTCTTCCTGTGGAATGATCAACTTTTTGTGAGCTTGACCCCAGAAGTCCCCAGCTCATCTGAGACGCATTAGAGGAGAGCCCCATTATTGCACTCAGCCTGTGCACCTCTCCAAATATCCTGCATATTCACCTGGACCCATATGAACAACAACTTCCCACTGCAGTAAAAGACATTGAATGACAGTGTCTGGTCTGAAACAGCCCGAAAGTTTCACAAGGGCTTTGTAGAAGCAGCTCTCACAAAAAAAAATATATGTTCATCATAGACTGCAGACATCTTTTAGTTGTAGAACTAGAGACACTTCCTCGTCTTGCCTTCTCTACTGTACACCCCAAGAGCAGACATAGAGACAGAGTTCAAAAATAAAGCCAATGAAACAAAAGTGGTGTACACCTGAATTTGTCACCTTCAGAAGAAAATGTCAGAAGAGGCTCATTGGGAAGAAACTGGTCATACTACTTAATGTCTGACTGGAGGGCTCTCTAGCATGCTGGTGCTGAGGATGGGATGAAAACCTATTTGGAACAGAACAGCACTCAGGAGATTATTCACAGCTGCAGCATAAACAGTGAAATTTACTAAAGTATATAGACCACCCAAGCATGAAGTAAATGAACTTCACAGTAATGGAATTGCCATATCCCCCTGAATTGTACCTACATAACGCTACCCTGCTGTTTCAAAAGCAAATTCAGACTGGATGGTAGGTGCCCAGGTGATTAGAATAGAAGCCATAGTGAGAAGATAAACCATCTAAGTTGATAAGGATAGTGTAGACTGTTCTGACAGAGCAAAACCAGTGTGAGCATTCAAGGAGACAAATGGGTTGCAGAAACATGGCAACAGCTAAAGTTTGCAGAAACATTCACCTGAAGTGATGTCATACTATCTGGAAAACTAACCATGACTGCTGTAAAAGGCATTTTTTTTATCTGGTTACAATCAGCATAGATCCATTGATGTCAGCCTCTTTCCTCAGTAGTGCAATGTGCTGTTTCTTTGCTAATATAACACAATATAATTTCAGACTTTTAAAAACTTCAGAGGAGTTACATGACTTCCACAAAGCGAGGGTTGGGTTGACAGCCTTATGCAGCACATGCAGGAGGATGCAGCGTTAAGATGAGAGAAGCTACCTTAACTTCCTTCTCCGATGTCTGAGTGTTCAACTGCAGAGTCACAGCATCACGACTACAGTGAGGTATTCTCCCAAAACACATCACCCCCTCCCGACCATTTCCATTTACAGTCCTCTCCTTGCATGTCTGAAAAGCCTTATGAACACAGCCAAATGCAGCCTTCCTGACCAGCCATCACAGCTGATCAGTGGGTGGCAAAACTGATGCAGTAAGATGTTGGCTGGTTCACAGATATCACACAGGTTTACCTCTTTTTCTTACTGATTTTTCCCTTTCTCCCTGATCACACTTTTATCAGCAGCAGTCAGCATGAAGCCAGAGCCAGCAGCTTGTTGTTTGCAAGCTGAGAGAGGTCAGAACACCATGGCCATCTCCTTGTCCAAGGAGGCAGTTTGGGCTCAGGTGTTTTGCTTTTGTCCTCCCTATTGTTTTGTTACGGAGTAGACTGGCACACTGCCAGCCCTGACCAGCTAGCACTCACAGTCAATACCTGGGCATGGCTTGGAGTGTACCATGAGCCAGGAACATTTCCCACAAGAAAAAATGGATGATGCCATCTGGCTTTAGGTAGATGAATATTTCTAGAAGTGTGGGCATTGGTCACACTGGTTCACTTGCCTGCAGAACAAGTCTGTGGCTAGAGCAGAGGTAGCTGCCTAGACATCCCTCTTCTGACACTAACATCATTGTAGGGAGTTCACCTTTTTTCAGCCAGAACTTTTTAAGTAAAGCACCTCTATTAAGACATAGGGAAACAGTCCTACAAAAAGTGATTTGCATGGGGGAGGTGCCTCGATGCTGAGAGCCTCCTGCTTCTGAGATGCTGCTCAACCAAGGGAGTGGATTTTGGTGTCTCTGCTGCCAGTTCACAACTCCTGGGTCATGAGGAGTGGCTGAGCAGGACTGGTTTCCCCTTGGAGGACAGGGCACAGCTTCTGTCCTTGGCTTTGAGTGCTTACTCAGCAGAGGAGGTAGGAAAAGACAGCAAGGAGGGAAAGCTAAAATAAACCCTACCAAACCAAACAAAAATGTTTTCAGTTCCAGTCAGGAAAAGAAAGATTGAAAATGACATCAAGTCAGCTCTCATTGATTCCCTTTTGTTATAACCATTATATAGTCTTCCAATCCCTTATATTCTCCTGGCTGGCTAACACTGTCTGAGCATCTTAACCCAGAGTCTGTGGGCCACTCTCTCTATCTTCTCCTTTAAAATTATTATTATTACTATTATTATTTTTCCTCATTGTTTTTAAATCATTCTCTATATAACAGTTGCTTTTCACATTAAATAACATCAGATGAGAGCTCACCACAGTCAGAAGAATGAAACTGTCATCTCTAATTTGCCTGGCAGAAGCCGCGTTGACAAGAAGTTGTCTGTGGTTATTTAGAAATAAAATAATGCTCTGAGGAGAAGTGCAGAAACTTAATAGGACTTTAAAAACAACAGGAGCCATGGGGACTGCAGATGGTTCCTAGGCCTAAGGACTAAATAAACAATGATTTTATAGGCAAGAATGTAGCCTAGGGGAGATGGCCTCTAAAGAGATGTTCACACATATTGTGTCCAACATCATTAGACTGCCCGGTGGGAGCAAACGTTCGGCAGTTAAAGACATTTTGAAAAGGAAAAATCAGCCTCAAAAGATGCTTTAAATGAACAGGAGGTGGAAGAGCAAGCCGTCTAAAGAACTTCGCGCAGCTAAATGACTCACCAAACATCTGTCTCAGGGACCAATAATTTGAAACTGATTGACTTACTGGGTATAAAATATATAGATAAATGTAGAGGAAAAAGAAAAGTAAAAACAGATCCAAAGGGGAAGGTGGGATTTGCTGCAGGAAAACAAGAGGTTGGTGAGGAAAGGGGGATTGGGAGGGGGAGATGGAAGATTCATAAATAAGTAGCAATAAAGGTATCAGGGAAGAGCTCTTTCAAAGGTCCAGAACACGGCTTGTATTCTCTCTCTCTCTGAGGTTTCATTTAAGCCTGGCACATCTGAGTGCAGAGAATAAAAAAAAAAAAAAGAAAAAAAAGAAAAAAAAGAAAAGAAGGGAAAAAAAAAAAAAAAAAAAGACAACCTGATATTCACTGATTGAAAAAGCAAACACAGGGACCAGCTTTGAAAGGGATCCAGTGCTGCGATTTTGAAAATAAGGGCCTTGAAACAGCAAGTGCAATCTTCTACCCAGGGCTGCTAAACCCTTTCTGTCAAACCATTTACATTTATAAGGCCTTCAATCATGTATGGTTTTATTTTTTTCCCCTTTCCCCACTTCCCGCCTCCCACCCCACCTCCTTTCTCCCTCTCTTTTCTGCAGAACACTCATTTCAGACTCACTCTTTGTTACACCTGTTTGCAAGTGGGTATTTTGCAGTTAACTTCAGCTGGCCTCTTCATATTTATGGCTTTCAAGTAAGGCAGAAGACGGGGTGAGGGAGTGAGCCAAGAAAGGCTTTTTGTGAAGAATGTGGTAAATTTTGCATCTAGCATTTTTTGGCTGGAGGGTTTGCTGCAAAGAAAGGAATGTTGATGTTGCAGCTGCTGCTGGAGAGACCTTTTTCTGCTATGGATTTGAGAAGAACAGTGAAATCCCTATTGTGTTAAAGCCAAATCCTTATTTTTGCATCTTGACAGCTGTATATACAAATCTGTTAGATTCCACACATTTTCTTTTATTAATTACCTGGGAATAAGATTACGTTTCTAAAATAACAAATTCTATTATAATGGGAAAGAACACATTATTTTTTTCCTTCGGCAGCAATGTCAAAATACAACATTTTGACAATTTTCTGAGATTTTTCTCTGGATTTTTTTCCCCCAGATGAAAGACACTGTTTTCAATGATCTGGCATTTCCTAGCAAGCTTAGTAACAACAGAAGCCAACCCAAGCCAAGCAAAATACAATTTAACGGAAAATTCCCAACCCTCACACTGGACAAGGTCTGCTTTTGTTATCCAATCTTAGTTTTCAGCCTTCCCTTGGAGTTGGCAGTTTAATTGATGTGAACTAGGTTGACCTGCTTTTTTTTTTGCTCATCTGAGGGTACTTGGATCATATTCTGTGTCCCTTGAAGCAGTAGAAAAATAGCAGCAGTGCTCTTGAAACTAACGGGATGCTCATCACCTTGGGTTTGTAAGACGAACACCAGATAAAGAGAATCAATAATCTATCTCAGAGCAGCAAAAACATCAGAGCAAGCCCTTCCACACAACCCTCAAAGGCTCACAGTGAGTCACCATCAGCAAATGCGGATCTTGTTTGTGCCTCTCACGCTCTCAGGATAACACACTAGAAATAACACTGCTATTTAGATCTTGCGTAGCATTTGTAGGAGGGAAACAAGCCTCTCAAAGCTCTTGGCAAAGGTGGTTGAAGCATTACTATTCCCATTTTGCAGACTGGGCAAAAGTGTGACCCTCAAAAAGGGTCTGTGAGACAAGCTGGAGAGCCCCCATGGGCATCTCAGTACCCCAGCACCCTTAAACCCCCCTGTCACCACAGCCATCAGTGAGGATGTGAGCTTTGGCTGCAGGCACTTAGGGTGGACAGTTGTTCCAAACTCTCACCTCACCCATTTCCACAAATACTACATTCCCAGGAGCCAGCCTTAGCCATGCCAAGACAGAAGAGGTGATTCCTAAAACCAAAGGTCAAAAACATTTCTGTAGAGGAAGCAAGAAGTTGCTCCTGATTGAGATGGGCATTCAGGAGCAACCGTGGCTCTGCCCCTACTGCTCAGCCACCATCTCTGCTTGTGGCCTTCATCATCTCACCCAAATCAGTGTTATCAAATGTGGGTCCCTAAAATTAAATGTCTGAATCCTTACTCAGACATCAGAATAGTTTGCCATCATCTCAAAGTTGCTAAGCAACCATTGCTCATATCGGAGCTGATGGGACATGCAAACACACAGTGATACCACCTCTGGCAAGTCTCCCTTTGGTCCCTAAATACTGAAGAAATTTGCTGCCTTTAAGCACCTGAAGATGAACCTTTCTGACCTTAAATTCTCTGTGCCTCTTATGAAATAATGTGACACCACACTGAGCATTGGCAGCTCAACTGCAGCAAATCTGCAAAATGCCCCAGACTGCTTGGGTGAAAGAAACTGCAGCAGGAAACAGGCAAAACAGGAGGGCAAAGCAGGCAAGAGCAAATGAAAGCCCTGACACACAACAATGCAACATTGTGTATTGCAGTGCAGGGCACAAGCAGCTCTCTTTTTTTCTATAGCTTTTAATAATTAATTAAATCCTTGTGTTAATAACTGATACCTCATAGACAAAACCCTGCTAACTTCATATGCTGATACAGAGTCCTATAATAGCTATTTGGATAGCCATGTATGAGGGCTTGGGTGGGGGGCTGGAATCTCACAAGCAGCTATGAAATTCAAAGAACATCTGGTGTGAGTGTGAGCACTCTGGAGTCTGGCTGATACGTTTATTTGCAGTTAGGCAGGCAGACTGACCAAAAAGCAGTGTGCTGAGACAATTGGTGTCTGAGGGAGGGGGTCAGAGGGTGTGCAAACAAGAGTGTCTGAGGGAGCAGGCAGACTGCTTGTGGGGATGTATGAGGATGTGCAAACAAGAATGCACTTGTCTGTCACTCTGAATACCTGTCTGAGGATCAAAGTGATCGTGGGCTAGACTTTGGTGACAAAATGTTCCATGTTGGTTGGCCTCGGTGACTGAGAGAGGTCCCAGCACCATTTACTTTAACAGTCACCAGAAAGTCAAGAATCTGGGCGCTTTTCATCTAGTACAATCTCCTGAATACAGCAAAATAAAATATTTCACCCATCAGCTCCTACGTGCAACTGGTTTGCCTCTCTTTAGGGGAACATTCAATGGCAAATTTTGTCCATGGTTTCTTCTGTTCCCCCATGGCTTCCAAAGAAATCAATCAAGAGGATCTCACAAAAACAGCTATGAGGTCAACTCCTGTCTTTATCAGTATTTCATAGGGCTAGGAGAGTGAAAATCTCCATGGTTCAGATCAAGAAGATCCTCAGTTGAACTGGGAGCAATAATGCACAACAGGGATTCAGAGTCAGCTCCACATCTGCTGGGTGAAGCTCAGTCCTGTGTGGGTGGGGAAGGTGGTGTCTGTTATGAAAAAGGAGCATGGGATACAGAGCATAGCGTGGTGCACCACCGTCAGTAGCAGGGAAGAAGACAAAGAAGTGTGTCAAGAAATAAAACAGGATGAGGGACATGATTAGGGATATTATAACAACCTAAAGTAGAATTGAAACTCTTGAATTTAGTCCATCCCAGATAGCCTGGACATTTCAGTGGGATTCTTGTTGCCTTGCTCACTCAGGACGTTCTCCTAAACTCATATATTCCTTCCTTGTTATTACCTTTTTCTGTCTACCTTTGACATGTTGATCTTAAACAATTTAAGAGGATCGTGAATCTCAAATAAATTAATACATCACTATTTTGAAAGCACCAGATGTAAAGGAAAAACTGAGTTTGGTGGCAGAAATTTGGACAAATTCTTCCTGCTTGCAGATTCCAAGGCAGGAATATTCAGTTGCTTTTTGGTGTGTATAGCTCCAACTCTCTGTCCTGACCCCACTCTTTCTCTCCCCTCTCATCTAGAAAATAAATTAGGAGAGATTCTGGCGAGCAGGGACAGGAGGAAACTATGACATGTAAAATGTCAGTCTCTGCCAGGCTGTGCTTGCACAAACAACCCCCCCTTCCCAGCGCTTGTGAAGGGGACAAAAGTGGGAAGAGAGAAAGCAGGAGCTGTAAGCAGCCTGGTTATTTTGAGTTTCTGTTCCAGGCAAAACTGGTACTAAATTATTTACCAACCAATTGTGTGAAGGACTCAAATCCAGAGGCGTCCACATGCGGCACTCATAA
This sequence comes from Sitta carolinensis, assembly GCA_032173965.1. Classification (NCBI taxonomy): domain Eukaryota; kingdom Metazoa; phylum Chordata; class Aves; order Passeriformes; family Sittidae; genus Sitta; species Sitta carolinensis. The sequence continues at coordinate 9,723,285 of CM063313.1, read as the reverse complement.
CCTACTAACTGCATTAACTCAGCTGAGGATTAAGGGAGATTTGAATCAAAGTAATGGGAAAGAAATCATGTGCTGGAGTATTTAGATGTAGTCATTTTTCATGCTGCCTTGATGCCTAGGGACTCATCTTCCCCCTCCCCTGGCAAGAGGCCACAGCCAGCTACTAACCATTGGTGCTGACAGCTTCCTGCTCAGCCAAGCTTCCATTTTGGAGATGGAATTTGCAGAGATGCAGCTGGGTCCAGGAGAAAAAAAAAAATAAAAATAAAACCACAAAATGAAAACTAACAACAAAACCAAGAAAACAGACAAAGAGGAAGGGAACTAAAATACACCCCCCCACACCCCCCCCCACACCCCCCCCCCCCCAGTGCTTTGGGGACTATTTGAATTAGTAGCAGGGGGCTGGCAACTGGAAGGGGAAGTCTGTTAAGGGTCCCCCAACTTTTCCCAGATGATTCTGCTAACCAGCCGACATCTTTTACTGGATTACTGCCTGATGGGATGGGGAAACGAATATGAATAGTAATAAGGCAGAGAGCTGGAGCAGTTGATCTGTGAATGAACAGCCAACTGCTGCATTTCTGGAGACAGACATCCTTCCCCTTGACTGAGGGAGGAGGAGAAGGGAGGGGATCTTAGAATTTGGGAAAAAATTAATGAGATCCATGACTACCTTTAAGATGTCCTCCTGCATTTTACCAGTACCAGACAGCTGCTACACCAAAGCAGGACTTTAATGGTGTAAATTCAGTAGTCTATCTCCAGTACAGATAGCGCTCTGTGGTGAAGGAGAGAACTGAGCATGGGATCTCCTTTATCTTTGTTTTCTGCTCCAGAGCTCAGCCATGCTGAGTAAGAGCTTTGTGAGTGAAACAGTGAGAAGTACAGGATGGAACACATGCAGTATGCAGAAGGCACTGAGGTAAAGATTAGGATTTAGGCCAATGCTGTTACCTGGTATACACCCTCAGCATACCTTTTTTGATATTGTGCACAGGGGGATGTCCAGACCTTGTAATCAGGCAACTTCTCACTGCAGATGCAATGCAGAGGATCCTCAAATAGCTGTCAGAGAGCTCCTGGCTTTGAAAGTGAGCTTCATCTTGTGGATCACCCCTCATGGAGTGGTTTGGTGACAGTGATTGTGGGCAGGAGGGTTGTTTCTGCAGAGCCACTCAGACAAGGACATGATCTGCCCCTGCACAGTTAAACCCTGGAAGGCATCATATGCTCAACTCACACTGGGGCCTTGTGTTACAGCAAGAGGGGAGCTTTGGAAAAGACAATGAGGTCACATCTCCTGTGAATGTTAGACTGGGATATTTTTAAGCTCCTTTTGAGCAGCAGCCACCAGAGACAGGTAGGACAAGGCAGCTCTAGTCAACAGTTTATTTGGAAGACACCAGTGTTGAGGATGCAGACCTGCGCTCTGGGGCAGTCAGGGGTTGAGGGATAGGAGCAGGCACCTCTCACTGAGCCGTCTTTACTGCAGCCTTTTTAAAGTTTGACCTGAAATCTTTATTCACTCCCAATACCCTATGTAATGTGGAGATTTTGTGTGTCAATCATTGTGACAGTTTCAAAGGCCAGTGTTTACTCTTGCTAGTAAAAAGTGTCAGGATCAGACCTTAATGATGGGAGAGGAAGGAACCAAGAATTTCTTGCTGAGGTTGAGAACTCCAAACATAACAACTGGTCTGGACTTTCCACAGATCCAATAATAAATGAAATCCAATGGGACTTTTGTTAATTTTACCCTGCAAATGTTTCTTTTTCCTCTCTTATGTGACAACTCTACAAGACAGATCAATACATATCTCATATACTTTGCTTAGCTTAGGAAAATGAGGCATGGGCTGGAAGAAGAGGGGCATGACTTGCTCTGGAGAGCTTGGACTCAGATTGGCATTTTAACCTTAATCCTGGCACAAGAGGGTGCCGGGACTGACTGAAGTCCCAGGAGTTGGCGAATGCCAGCTGCCAACAGGGCTGCCTGAGGGATGAGAGAGATGCACTGCAGTAATAGGGTGTAAGAGGGCCACACCTGCACTCTTGGGGTTTGCTTTGGTCGAGATGACCCCGAGATGTATAAAAAGTTGCTGTCTCCCAACCCAGCTGTTGAAGAATGGGGCAGAAGTCTTTGGCTAATACTCTCAAGGTTGCTTTATTGTTTCTTATCTAAGATATTTTCTATCTGGGCTGCCGAGGTCTGTTCAGCAGGGCAGCCCGAGGCGCACACACACTGCCCCAGGGGCAGGCACTGACTTTTATACTACAAATTATGTGTTAGTTATTTACAATTATGATCCAATGCCTATCACCTATGTTAGACAGTTACATTCTACTCTAATCTAATCCCCAAGTGCCAACATCACCAAGAAGATGAGGGTTAGGAAGAAGAAGGAAGGAGGACAGGACAATGCCCAAGTCCCTCCATCTTGCCCCCTAAGCCCCCACGGTAAAAACCCCCAAAATTTCCCTTTTCACTCTACAACTACTACTATTTTGTGATCTAAAACTTTTGTGACCTTTAGTTCTTCATTCGAAGGTGGCAATTTGTTCCACGGGTCAAACTCAAAGCCACAGGAGTCCCTGGCTGCATGCCAGGGTCTGTGACCCCCCCTGGCAGGGATTTCAATCCCCCTGGATGCAGCTGGGATCATCCAGGACTGTCAGAGAGATGTCCTGGGTTCCGACACTGCACCTTTACCCCAATATATTCAGCTACAACATACACCAGTTACAACAAAACATCTTCCAAACTGCCCAACAACCCTCAGCAAATCTTGTTTGAAAACTACATTCCTGTCTGTGTGAATGATTAATGCTATAGACTTGCACGTACAGACAAGGACTCATCAATATCTTTAAATGGTGATGGTTCTTGAATGCTTCACCTAATTTCAATGAATTTGCAAACCCCATTTCATTTTACTTGAGCTTGTCCCCCAAGGGCTTACGTTTTGCAGTTTCTCTGAAAATGTGTTTTTCTTTAGATCTGTGCTTTGGAGCTGTTAACCACCTACTTAGACTGTCATTTGGGAAATTTGGTGTTTTCAAATAGTCTTAAATCTAACAAAACACGAGTCCTAAATAAAATTCTTTCTACTAACTCCATAACCAGTCATGGAGTCATTATTAGAAAGGTGGAGGATAGCAAAGCTGAGCTCAATGTTCCTATTTGGAGTGGACAGCTTTGTACTCAATGATAAAAAGTCACAGAGTGTTTAAATTGTGTTTTCCTACATCTCAGCTTTCAGTCTGATCAGAGTTTGACTTTCCTAAAGAGTGAAACAGTTGACTCAAAGCCACTCTGACCTCCTTTGGTTAATAATAATAATAATAATAAAAACACTGAAAAAAGCAGTGTTCATGGGCATCTCTTAAATAAAAGGAAGCATTTAAAATCATGCAGGTGCCATTGCATTCCTTTAAGACAACAACTTATGAAAGCAGGGTCTAAACAAAAACCCCAGAACTCTTAAGTATAATAGACTCCTCATATGTTTTAACTTTTAATCATCCTATCAAGCTGATTAAATAAACAAAAAAACCTGGTGATTTATTTGGCTAAGGAATGAAGGTGACAGGGAAACTTTAAACACATTCGAGGATTGGATGTGATAAAAAACAAAAATCAGGTAGAGAAGAAGGTACAGATCTAAGTCTTTCCTTGGGACTACCTTGTTTCTATCTGACCTGTAGGCCCTTATTGTGAACTGACCCCAAATCTGCAAATGAAACAAGATTTAATTCACACTGGAATTTAACTGTCTGCCTCTTCTCATTGTTTGGGGTACTGGAAAGTGTGCGGAAGAGGGCAACAGATCTGGAGAAGGGAAGGTTCATTTGGACATCAGGAAGAATTTTTTCACAAAAATGATTGTCAAGCATGCTTTCTTAGGAAAGCTCAGGAAAGTTCTGGAGTCACCAGGCCTGGAAGTATTTAATAGATGCGTAGATGTGGTGCTCAGGGAAATAGTTTAATGGTGGAATTGGCATTGCTGGGTTAACAGTTGGATTCATTGATTTTAATATTTTTTTTTAATCCTAAACCAATTCTATGATTCTCTGAATCTATTCTAGCACAATATCTGAAATACTGGATATAAGCCCAGCGGGGGGAAAAAAAAAGTTCAGATTTGAATTCTTATTTCAATGATTTTGTAATTTTTGGCCCAAATCTAACCATCTCCTACACTGGTACAACTTGGAACAAGATACAGTGAAAACCTTTACTCTTCATATCATCAAATCTCCATCTGCTGTCAGATATCACTCTTTAATTTTGTTTTTACCCCTTGCACTTGAGAGTTACAATTTGAGTAACAAAAGCCGTACAAAACTCAGATGAATCATACAGCCAGGTTAGGGTGAACAGCTCTTGTATTAGTCACAAAAGCCTGAAAAATGAGATGAATTATGTTCATGCCAGTCATTGGGAGAAGATTCATTAGACTGCTGGGCCTTGAGCTTGGTTAAAATCACACACTTTTAAATCACCCTGGAGAGGTTTTCTGGTGCTGGAGATAATTCACCAGAGAATGACTGAGAGCAGTGGGGTCTAGGCAGGCTCTGACACAGTCAGCCATACGACCTTGGAAAAGTCATTTCCACCTCTGTGCCTTTGTTTCCCCTCTCATCTTCTCTGTACAGCCTGTCATATTCTGCAGATCAAGAACTACTGCATCTTATCAGGTGTGAATAAGTTGCTTGGGACCCACAAACCACTTGCAAAGAGCACCTGGAATTGTTACCAGAAGGCTGCTGGTAGTGCTGAGCACACACATGCACAAAAAGGCAGAGAAACCACAGTACCAAGGCAAGATCCCCATTGCAAAAATCTTTCAGAGTGAAAATGTAATGAGGAAATTACATTGGTTTTGTGAATTAAACTGGGGCTTAATTAATCATCCCAACACAAACTGAAGAGAGGGAGGAAAAGGTGAGCTAAGCCCTTACCTGCCATACATAAATGGGCACTGACCCAAAAACTGCATAAATTTTACAAAACTTTCAAGGATCAACAAATACACAAGCCAGAGTCTGCATGTAACCAGCAGGCAAGATGCAAGGAGTTTATTAAATGTTAAGTATAAACAAATGCAAAAAATTAAATTAAAGAGAGCAAAGAGCTGAGATCGATACTCTCAAATACCTGTCTTATCAAGCCTGGCATGCTGATTGCAGTCCAAACAAATTGACCTGCTGTGAATGATTCCCAATCCTTTTCTCCTTCATTTTTATTTTTTCATTTCTGAACTTGGATAATCTTTTATCGATATGATACACGCTTGTAAGAACAATGATGCAGAGGTAGTGCACTTGCACCATTCCACAGGCAATGTCATGTTCAGGACTTTTGCATCCTGCCCACCAAAAGTACTGAGGGTCACAGGCAGGATTTTCAAAGGACTCCAACCCCAAACTAAATATGTAGGAAAGGGGTTTTTGTGCTCAGTGCTGTTAGTCTGTATTGAGGGATGATCTGGCTCTTTGTTTTTTACTTGCACTTTTACAAAGGTGAATCTGAGGCTTGGAGGAACTAAATTCAGTAGGAAAAAACCCTATAGCCACCTTGTTGTCACTGAAGAGAATTAGTGAGCGTAATTAACCAGCAAGGGTAATTAACCATTGAGGCCACGGATGGGGAAACCATTCCCCTGCTATGAGACTTTTTGAGGCAATTAGGTACCTCTGGCTGAGCCATACGCTGTGGGACAGATGCAAGAATCACTACCTGAAACTCAGGACTGTGTGTGAGGCCAGGAAGAAGTGTCAAAGTCTACTCCTGCCTTCAAACCTCCAAGGAAGAAGTGCAAAATTTGGAAGTGTTGTCACTACTTGTATCAGCCCTTTGCTTTATACTCCCCGTACAGGAGACCAGAGCTTATCCATACAATTGTAGCTCCATCTCTTTTCTGACTAAGGAGTTGCAGCTTCTATATAGACCTGGACTTTTGGAGTTTTCCATTCAAATTTTCTCCCTTGAAAAAGAAAACAAAACAAATAACTCCTCCCTGCACCACATCTGACTCTCCAACCAAAAGGAATTTGGGAAGGAATGTCAAAGAAACCTATTTAAATAGCATTATTTGGACAGGGTAACCAATCTGATTCAAACTAAATGATTGCACAACTGCTTTGTGCGTATTCAACAATTCATGGGCCATTGCACCCTCTAATCATATGTGTTTGGTATGCTGGATACTATGAGGCAGCATCATTGAAAACTCAAGGAGCTGCACAAGGCAGAACCTGAGGTCTGAAATACTTCAGATCTAGAGGATGCTTTGATTTGATTCAAAAACATGTGTAGAAGTCATGGTAAGCCTTAGTCATCCCTTGGTTGCTTGGAAGTTTAGGAAGAGATGTCAGAGCAGCAGCTTACAGTCATTAGCGTTGTCAATATCTTCCTCAACTGCTCTTTGTAAATAAAGTTCTTCCTCACATTGTCATCTTCATCAAATTCACCATCATTCAAAATCCTCATCATGTTGTCAGCCCCTTATGCAATCTCTTTTTACCCCTCTAACTATCACCACGTATTCACCTTTATCTTCACTCAGCAATACTTTACTTGCCAAATGGGAAGTGTGGCCACCTACACATGATTTGCCATCCCTAAAGGGATCATCTTGGACCTGCGGGTCTAACATCTCATTTAATTTGCCCAAAGCATGCTCAGACAAGCCAAAGGACAAAACAGTTGTCCTTCCTGAGAGTGCTACTGGACAAGGGGATCAGATTTCTCTTCTCAGTCCTCTCCTATCTTTTAAAATCCTTCTGTTCTCTTTCACCTAGGATAAAAACAGGAAGTGAGAAAGTCCACAAAAGTATCTCAGAGTCTTGGAAAACAAAAAAAAAAGCTCTAAGAAGAACCTGATAAAGATGATGAGGTTATTCTAGGAACAAGAATTACCCAGAAAGAGGCCTGAATTTAACCAAGACAGAGTCATGAGCTACAAAAGAGATACCAAGTGGCACCAGTGCATGTTTTTTGTGAGAAAGGCAAATTCAGAGAGCTTGAGATCACACCCAAGTCTGTTGTAGGGAGTTATAAATATCCCTGTCACTGAACAGAGCTAAAATGTTATTACTGGTTACAGTATAACTGTTGCCCAGTGGATTGGATAATCTACCAAAGAGCAGGTCAGCTTCAAACCTGGCAGGGCCCAGGAACACCACCCAGCTCTCAAGTGCATGCACAAAGGGTAGGACACGAGCACCAGTCTTTGAATCCGTGCAGACTGAGATTGTATCACCTTGCAGTCGTCATCCTTCCAAATATAGAAGGGGATTCACTGACAAGCTCTGCTTATCTCAGCTGCTGACCTTTACTGAGCTACACAATTGGTTTCCTGAAAAGGACTCAGATTCATAGTTTACTATGCACCAGATGTCTCCACTTTTATGGTTAGCACTTTTACTTTATTATCTTTAATTTTCTTCTTCCAACTCTTGAATGGGTATTAGAAAGTCAATACAAAACCTATTCTGGCCTTTTATTCTAAAATAACAGCACTAAGCTTGTTTATTTACACTGAGACAAGATGATATTTGTGACAGACTTGTCAATAGTTCAATGGCATGATGCTAACTTTTTTCTTTCAAATGCACTTTATTTGTGTGCATTTGTCTGTCTCTCCAGATTACACTTGTTTTCCACAATCAAAATCAATATTCTCCAAAGAGCTGAAAAACTTCTCAGACAACAGTTGGTGAGCAAGGCATTTGGCCTTTGAACACCTCACCCTAGAGTAGGGATGTGTTGATTCCCATGAATGAAGGATCAGCTACCCTAAATTTGCAGTTTTCAACTTAGTTGAAGAGGACCCTTTGGCAGTGCTTACCAGCCATCAGATATTCTTGTCTTTCGGTCCAATACCTTAGTCTAAATCCTATGTCTTTCTGTGCTTCACTTCCCACTTCCAAAAAGGGGTGGATATAAACAATGCATTGGTTGTTTATAGATATTAGCTGATAGCACCAACCATATTTTCAAATTTTAGTCTGAGAGTGAACAGAGGATCTGCATATACTCATTTTTCACAAAATCAATGGAAAATGTGTTCCAGCAGGGTCAAAACCCCAAAGCATTAATAGTGTATGAAATAGTTTTCCTGTAAAACTTACTGTTGGGGCTAAAGCCAGAAGAATGGTTGCTCATTTGAACTATGTAAAACCCTCAAGCCTGAGGAATGGGTGATTCAATTGAGGATGCTCTGCCAGCTCCCCTTTTCTTGGTTGATATAAGGATATTCAGCTGATATAAAGATATTCAGCGTATTTTGTTTCAGAGCTCCAGACAGCTGTGATGAATACTGGGGCATTGCTTTTGCTCTCTTTTCCTTTCTTAGGTGCAGGTTATCCGTGCTTTTCAGATCTCAGACAGATAGACTCTTGGGTTTTTATTCAGACCTGGCTAGTCTTTGAGTCACCAACTATGGCTCTGAATTTTACTTGAACACCTTGAGAAAGAAATTAGAGTGTTGCTTAAATCCAGTCTCTTTTCATTCTACGTGAAATCTGTGGAAAAAAATTAGCCCTATAACTCAACACTCATTCTAAGTCATCTGACATTCAGGGCATCTAACCCTGATGTCCAGTGAGAACATAAGCTATACCTTCTTAATCTAACCTGTTCCTGTACACTTTTCCCTGTTCTACCCAGCACACACAAGGATATTTTTCCACAGCTGCTAGCCCAGAGCATCATTTTGCCTGAAGTTTGTCTCAGACCAGGGACCTCCTTTCAAAACTTACTGGGTTTCTGTCCTGTAGGAAGTGTTGCTCATTGTTTCTACACCCTGCTCCAGAAGCAGCTGCCTTCTGGTACCATCTCCGTACAGCTTTTTTCCAGCTTCTGTAAGGACGCTGTGGAGAGAAGGTGTGCAACGAGGGCAGAGGTAGGCTGTGAATTATTTTTGAACTCTGATTAGTGGTAAAGTGGTGCCTGGGAATAAATGCTAACTGTGGAACTCAGATGTGGCTGGATGATTATTTCCCATCTCCTGTTGACCCTAAAAGTCAATAAAGCTCCCGTACTGCCCTTCTTTGAGATTCCTCTTTCCTCTCTATAGCAGTGTGATTAAAATACCCTAGTTCAGGTCCAGCCTATTTGGATGGTGCCATGTGCCTCTTCCCCATGGATTTCTTCACCCTGGCTGCCAGCCAATCAAGGCTTCAGCAATCTGATCAGCTGCATGATTTAATGAACCCTGCTTTCATGAGGAAGGGCACATTCTTTTATAAAAACTGGTGAGCTATCACATTTCACAGGATGACCTCTACTTTCATAAGATGATGGGAGAAAATTGGTTTTGGAAATCGAGGAGGATTGCATCTTGTGAAACAGAATCCAGAGATTGACACAGAGACCACCTTTCCATTCCAGTCCATTTAATTTTAAGGTTTTGGTTTTGATGGGGATCTAAATATGGTTAGGGTCACTAGACCAGAAGCACAAATAATTAGCAATGAAAGAAACCCCTCCCCAACACCACTTCTTTACTCTGTGAAACTCTCACAGCAGATGTTCTGTGCTCAAAGGTGAATACAGAAAAAGAGCAATTCCTCCATGCTCCTACAACAGCAATATTTTAGGGTAGAAGTGTACTTCTATTAATAATATCCTGCAATGTTTTTCTGTTGCTACTGGTCTTTCCAAAAGGCAGATTTGAAGGGGCAGAATGCAATGCAGTCATTACAACTTGGACACAGGGATTATGTCTGTGTCCCAAATCTTGGAACCCATGTAATTTTCAGGATGCTATCCTTAATTCTTGAAGGAAATTGCAAAAATTAGTTAATGATTAGAGTAAGCAGAGATTAACTTTGAGAGTTGTTTAGAGAACTTAAGAAAGATTCTCTTTCATGAGGTCATAAACTTGATGCTCTAGGCTAAATAGAGTCTGACAGGCATGTTTGTTCAGGATACATTTATTACTGAGCTATCCAGGGACATTCACAATTACTGTCAGGAGTCGTCTGATGATTAAAGAGCAGAATGAGCAAAACGGAAGATTAAAGGCACAGAACAAGGAGCAGCGATGTCTGTCTTCACTGAGAGTACCCAACTGACAGGAGATTTTGAGCCATTCAGGAATCTGTGTGTGTGTGGGTGTTGTGCACTGAAATTTGCTGTACATTTATTCAACAGTGACTGCCCAGTTCCATAAGCTTTAGCACGTGTAACAGACCACCAAAGGGCACAGATCCTGTGATCTGAACCCTTGGTTCTTCAGAGATCCTGTCGTGAAGATTTTGGACACTAGCAGGGATGTAGAAATGTTGCTCAAATATCAGCTTTTCTGAGATGCCTTCTGTAATCCCTACAAAATTCCGTACTCTTTTCATTTTTAATATTCTCGGAAGAAAACTGCAAGTGGTAGAAGTACCATTATTTTCTGCTACCAAGTGTCTTTCCCCAATATTTTCTGGCTTCCAGTTTACTCTAATCTTTTTACAGCGATACAGGGTGAACACTTTTGCAGGGGTGTTGTGGTCATACTTGCCTTATAGCAGAAGTGCAGTGACTGGAGTGGAGAAAACCTGCCAGACTCCATTTGAAACAGAGGGAAAAAGGTTTTCCTTGTGTGTGTTCATTCACTGTCCCTACAAAGCCAGACCTACCAGGACTTTCTTCTCCTGGACAACTCCCTGAAGATGACTAACAGTGATAAACGCTCTTCATTTAAAATGTTAATTTCTTGAAATATGTATAAGGGTCTGAAAGTATGGCAAACCCTGTATAATCACTAGGATCCATTCTGAACAGCCAAAATGAGAGGAAAAATTAAAGAAATGTTCAATCTGCAAATTGTGGAGGGAAAAGAGGTTTCCCAGAAGTTTTACCTCTGGAAAAGATAAAATGACAGTGGAAGAGGGATGTTTTCTAGTACAGCCTGCATCTGAAACTATTCAGTACATCTTCACCTATTCCTTCAAAATTCCTTCTCTATCTCAACAGATGTATCCATGCAAATACATCCTAGAAAAAGTGTGAGGATACTCACGAAATGGCTTATTATGGACATAGTATAAAAAGGGCTGGATTATTTAATTGTCTGAAAATATCTACCTATCAAGTCTTCATCCCTCAAAGAACATTTTCCCTTTGTCCTTACCTAGAATGAGCCTGGAAAGCACCATGCCTGCAAATGGGTTTGAAACAAACAGAAGAATAAAGAAAAAAGAAAATCCATGTCCCTGGGCTCTCTCCACCTGCAAACACTTTTCCTTCTGTGTGTGCATGGCTACATGTACTACAACCTTATGACTGCACTGCGTTCCCTGGGGGAGCTTCAGACTCTCTTAATGCTTATGACCACAAGTCAATTTCCATCTAGAAATAACCTCCATAGAAAAGATGAGAAATAGGCAAGGAGAAAACAAATATTCATTACTCCAAGAGTTAAAGAAACTTCCATTTAGATCGCACATCTGTAAAAGCCAAATAAATTGAAGGCAATATAATGATTATATTACAGGCCAATCTGAAAAAAAATGATGCATTCCTCCAGAGCAATTTGCTATTGTTGGGTTTAGAAAAATTCTCCCTTCCTGCTGCTGCCAAAAGGAAAAAAAAAAAAAAAAAAAAAAAAAAAAAAAAAAAAAAAAGAAGAGACAGAGAAAAAAAAGATACTTCTTTTTTTGGATGTTGATGATTAAATAAAAGAACGCTGAATGGCAATAGTCATTAGACCAGCAGGAGGAATAAATAAGGAACATCACTGGTAGTTGTAAATAATGGATGCCATTTTGAGCACAAAGCAACACATCTGGTAATTATTCTCAATTCCACTCCAATTGCCTTGATTTGGCAGTGCAAGGTGCCACAATGAATTCTGCCTTTATTTATTTATTTATTTATTTGCAAATCAGTATTTAATTGTGAATTGTCTCAGAGGAATCAATGGGATTTATTGCTTTTGCCTTGTGAGGTGTGAAATGTTTGCTATTACTGAACAATGGACTAGTTTTTAATAATCTCTGTCTAATGTCCTTTTTGTTTGTAATAGGGTTGTTTTGGCATGGGCAGAAGTTGCTTTTGATCCTCCCCTTTCTCACATACTTACACTTTTTGTCTTGCTGCTAACACGTGTTTATCACTACTCTTTTTCTGTCTTATTAACATTAATTCTTTTATTAAAACAGAGTTTTAACAAGACTACTCTGCTAAAGCCTCTTTATGTGACCTTCTGCAAATTACTCTTAAACAGAGGTTTTGGAGGGGTATATTTGGACCTAACCAAGACACATTTCATTAACCAAAAAATATGATTTTGGATATCTGTTCTTAGTCCTGATTTTTTCCCATTAGGATTTGTGTCTGTATTTAGAAAGAATCCTTTCTATCTATTCTTTCTTCTGGAATTCAAGATAAGATCCTTTTTCTCAGAAACAAAGGACAAATGAAGAAGGAAGAGCGTTTCTTATCCTTCTCAGTCATTATTAGGAAACTTTGAAGAAAAAGTAATTTGGAAAAAAATTCATTTTTAAATTAAAATGGCTTTGACTCCTGGCATTTGTGGCTGTCCCTTTCCTCTGTCAAGAATTTCAATTTAGTCTTGCACGTAGTATAGCCAAAATGACAACAGAGGTGATGATGACTTGGTGACTATAATACCTTTAAAATTTCTTTGGGCCTTGGCTTCTTATCTATGACACAGTAATAAAGGAACTTTTTTTTTTTTTTTTCCTCTGAGTTGTCTGCTGAGATTATAACCATGCCAGGACTACTCTTCTATTACAGTGCTTACAGTACTTAGCAGAACAGGGACACAGTCACAGTTGCTTTCTCCAGATGATACTGTAATTACCACATTAATTTGTATAACAACCTTCAATCCTCTGGCTGGGACACTCCTTCCCTTGAGCCACACTTATTCCTGTACTAAGCTGACACATCCTCCCTCCGAAGGATAAGACTGTTCGGTTGAAGCTGAAATCCTTTTTTTTTCCCTTTTCTTTAGGTAAACGGTTGTGTGTGGGGAGATAGGATATTTTGTTTTTATTTTAATTAGGAAACACTGATTTTCATGACATTAGCCTTACTTTAAAACTAAACAAAGAAACAACCCCCCCTCCTCCAGGTCTATAGCACATCAGTCTGAAGCTGATCTCTGGGAAACCAGAGCTCAGGTAGCTGCAGGGACAAATTCCGAGACTGGACTGCAGCTCCGCAGACTCCAGTGGAGACCAGCAAGCCCAGGAACAGACTCAGAAAACCAGAGGGGAGGGGAGGATCCTCCTGTTTGCCAGCTGTACAGACTCTGCTCCCCTGGGGATGACTGGAAAACTGCCTCGTTGAAAAGCCCCTCTGGTGCAGAACAGCAAAGTCGCTGGCGCTGGGCACAGCATCCCCTCTCCTCTCCCTGAGGTGGCAATCACTGCACGCTCAGCTCCGCTGTGGAGCCGAGCAGGAGAGCTAATTAACACAATAAGTCATAAAGAGATGGTGCCAGTGGGGAAAATGGATTTGGGTGAGCTGTCTGTGTTTGTGCCCTGCGCAGTCCTCTGTCACAAGACTGGAAGTGTATGATTAGGAATGACAAGTGTTAACCCCTCCTATCTTGGGGTCTCTTGTATCTCTTGCTGCAATGCTCTCATTCCATTTTCTTTCTCAGAATTACAGCAATTAGCAACAAAAAAACCACTTATTAATTCTTCTATCCCACACACTCACTCTGCTCCCTGAATGGAGCAAAATGAATCCGTATATTCAAGCAGTTCATTGTCCACCCAATTTTTAGAAGTCTTTAACAATGAGGATTTCCTCAGAAAGCTGTTTTATTGACTAATGCCTCTCTCTAAGACTGATAACTCCCAAACTTGAAAGGGTAAAATGTATTTGGGAAGGGGTGAAGAAACATTCTTAATGTAGAACATTTACCAGAAAGTTCCTTGGGGCATGTATTAACCCTCTAGTCAGCAATCATATGTGGACCAACACTCTCTGTTTTGCCAGTTGGTTTTGTTTTGGTGTACAGTTGACATTTTCAGATCTGGCACATAACTTCTGAGGAACCTCAGAAGAAAAACTGGAATTTACACTGTTGAAAAAACAGTTCTGTAGTAGCTGTTTTGTTTAAAATAAAAAGAAGTTGGTCTTGGGGGCGTAAAGTGAGGAAAACCTCTAGAGAATGGGAATACACAGTCCTGATGATGTTCCCTCAGCATGATTAAGCTGGGTTCAGGGATGAGTGTGGCTTGAAGCCCAGAGTCACACTTTCAATGAGTTTTTCTTCTTTATTGCAGTAGATGAGTGCGTGGGAAGGGAAGAAGAAAAAATGAGCATTGGTGTATGGAGGGAGAAAGTATTCAGTCTGTAGATTCAGATTAATCCATACCCAATGGCTCTCAGACCCTTATTTTCCCCTTGGAGGAAACGAGGATAAAGACATTTCTTATGAACAGCAGAGACAGAGGATCATATTTGATATTATTTTTCTTGGAGCCAATGTCCCTGTTTAAATTCTACAAAATAATAATAATTGAAGACATACAGAAAAGCTAGGTAAATTCCATGCACAGCAATCCGTTGGGAATGAATGCCGTTTTCAAGTAATATTTGGTTTTGCATTTGCTTTACTTCTTTTTAGCTAACATACTTAAATATCCCCTGAAGGGAAAAAAATATTAAAACCTACAGCTGACATAAAGGAAAGGATTGAAAAGAACACCTGACTAAAGTGGTTATTATTATTCACCTTGATACACACACACACACATAGATATTAATCCTTAGCAAGTTCAGTACTAGAAACTTCTCTGACAGTTGAGAGGGTTTCACTTCAGTAATAATAGTTTATTGCATTTTATCAATAATAAAATCAAAATTGCCCAGGATTGTCCTTTCAACTCCAACAGGCATGTGTGCACCCAGACATTCTGCAAAACTTTGCAGGCTCACTGATAGTCACAGAGTGTTAACATGATCTGTACTGAGTGCCAGGTGAGACCTTTGGGTTTGTTTTCCATCCTTGCCCATAACAAAATTTAAAAAGAATACTAAAATGAAAACCTGATCCTGGCAAAAGAGGCAAATCCTCAGCCCACAAAGACAGAACATTTTTCCAGTGGATTATAGAAATTGAACAATTTGCAGGAGGGAGACAACTATGAATTTTATGTATAAAAATAGGGAAATAAAGATTTTCAGTAGGATAGGTCACTCCAGAAAATTTTATCTGTCTAACTCATTGCTCACATTGCCAGAACATAAAAAGCTATCCAAATTAAGGAATGTTTCCCATCCCAGATTCAAAGTGCTTACTGATTCCAATCTTTTTGAGTAAGTCTGAGTAAACACAACAACGGACAAGTGAGTAAAAGAATTTTTTCCAAGTCCCAGATGAATTTCATCCTTAATAACACAAAAGACCAGGAAATTAATGCAACCTTCAACTGCAAAGATAACTACTATAGGTCACCATGGAGGAGTATGTAGGGTCTGGGGCTGCAAGCCAGGACTTCAGCACTTGGGTTGGAGAATAAACTACTTCTGTAGGACTGCTGTAGGAGTGAAAAATAAGAAATATTGGAAGTTGATTAGGCAATGTGAATAAAATTTGTTGGAGACTTAAGACCATACTAAAGCCTGACCTGTAAAAATCTAGTCTCAAAAATACTAGGGATAATTTAGGATTAGGAAATAAGTATTCCCACTAAAAAAATGGTGTGCTCAATCCAGTATCAGAACAGCTACGGCCCAGCATGGCCTGAGGGAATGTGGTTGCTGTTGTATTGCCCTGGTTTCCTGGCTCAGAGGTGTGTTCAAAGACTCACTGTTAGATTGGGAACTGGGAAGAAGAACTTGCATGAAATGAATAAAGGATGTCTACAAATCTTTCCCAAGGCCCCAAGATCTTTTTCTACAGCCCCCCACCATTACTTCAGAGAGCTCTGCCAGGTACTGGATGGCATAGGGACTTCATGTGCTGTACAGACCCAGATGCATTTATGGTTCTGTCCCTTTACCACAGAACATCTCACAGGAGTGGACATTAGTGGTGGTGGACAGTGACAGTGGGGGACATTACCCTCATGGCATATCAGAGAACAAGACAAGTAAGATTACTGTTTTAACATCAGCTGAGTGCAAAGGTGATTTCCCCTTGTGCTGGCTGTGCTGCTACGTGGCAAAGACTATAATCTGCTTGGCTGGGACATTGCTCCCAGGTTATTCTGCCATGGAGAGGCTAAGGTAAAAGGAATCAAAAGGCTTAGATAACTCTGCAAACCTCTGTCCTCCTCTTGACTGGTTTCTTCAGCAAGTACTAGAGACACTTGAAACAGGCATTCCTCCTGTGATTCCCAGCTTGATATTTCACATGAGGAAAACAACATTATTAGGGCCAAACAATTACATTGTAAGGGCTGGGGTGAATAATGATCACAGGAAGGGACCTACCTTCAGAAAATAAATTTCAGTTTCTGCATAAGACCACCTTGGCAAAACCTCCTGCTGCCAAGCTGCTCTCTTGAGTCTGGTTGGTGGTCCACGACAGGAGAGAGCCCAGTGCACAACCCTCTCAAGCAGAAATGCCCTCCTGGTGGAACTATCTCCTCCTCTCTGGCTCTTCTTTTCTCCTGTTTTCTGCTTCCATTCATTGAGGAGGGACAGAAACCAGCTTTTTTTTTGAGCTTCATCCTATTGGTCTTCCATACATATAAACAACTCCTCTGGCAGGATAATATATACCAGAGCCTGCTCTAATGTACCCCACAGTAAATCAAACTGACTTTTAAGAACTTATGTGGAGTTACTGCTTAGTCACCATTTAAAAAGAATAAAGGCTGGTCTTATTCTTTTGCCTGCTTGTTATAGTTTCTAGAATTATGGTGATATTACCTAAAAGAGAGGCAGGCAGGCAGGCAGGCAACTGAAAGAAGAAAAGAAAGGAAGAAAGCCAAAACCAAAAGAAATAAAGAAGGTAAGAAAGAAAATAAGATATTGTACTTCCAGCAAAAAGAATATAGAAATGAAGTCTAAGAAAAAAAAAAAAAAACAAAAAAAACCCAAAAGACAGCAAACCAATACTTTGACAAAGTGAAAAAAAACCCAATATTTTTTCTGTAAAATTGCTACTGTCTTATAAAAAATCTAAAAGGGCATAGGACCTGAAC
Organism: Sitta carolinensis; assembly: GCA_032173965.1. NCBI lineage: Eukaryota > Metazoa > Chordata > Aves > Passeriformes > Sittidae > Sitta > Sitta carolinensis. The sequence continues at coordinate 9,706,149 of CM063313.1, read as the reverse complement.
AATGCATGTGCGCACACAGCCCACAGAGTACCTAGTTATGTGCAATCCACATATTCAAATTAGTGTGATTTTCTTTGAAAGGAGGAATTAAACTGACTTTTCTTTTGTCCAGAATGCTACAATGAGAACAAGTAATATAAGTACACATGTAAAAAATTTTGATCTACAGAAATAATAGGATGGAGAATTTTCTGGTGCTCATGAAAAGCAGTAACTCTGACATGACATTAATTTTAAGTTGTCTTTCTTTGAAGCATAAGATCTATATGACTGATACCAGCTGGGGGTATATTCCAGTTGTCATTCAATGCTGTTCTTGCAAAAAAGTTTTATTTATTTATATATATATATATATATTTAATGCCATTTATTCCTTACACTTTTTTTAGCCAAGTTATATCAAATCTACTTCAAAAATCATTGTTAAAAACAAAGGCCCATAGTTTGTCTGTAGTACATTACACTGTACACTGTGAACACTTCCAGCCACATACTTCTGTCCACAGGTATGCTTGTGTAATGGATAGAGATTTGACTTCAACCCAGGAAAGCACAGGGATTTCAGAACTAGAGCTGAAGAACCATCTCTCCTGTTGCTGCATGCACTGCCACACATCTGGAGCTTTTGAGGTCTGCTTCAGAGTGTGCTTTCCTGTTTTAAACCTAGATGCTTTGAGCAACAGCTTAGATTTCTTTATTCCACAGAACAAATAAAAAAAAAAATCAACACTTCTAATTCAAAAGATTTTGGAAGAGGAACTGAGTCAGTCTGAACAATGTTAAATGAAATTAACCTTTCTTAATCCTGAAGTCTGTTTTAGATAACCTGAAGATATGATTGAGTAACAGATACCTGTTTATTTTTTTGAGTATTACTTTTTATGACGCTAGACAGAAAAATTTCAAAAGATTGTACTGTTTTTCTTCTTTCCTTCAGGTACTCCTCACTGAAAAGCAGCCACCTCTGATGTTGTGCTACTTGTTAAACATTGCGCAGAAACTCTCCCCAGTGGCTTTGGCTGAGGAGGGAAGGGAAATGCAACCAGCAGGCTGACTTTTCTGCCGTGTGAAGGATTGTTGAAATCAGCAGAAAGGAGCTAAGAAATCTGTCTGACATCCTGTTAAAACCAAGAAGCTGTTACTACAGGAGGCCTCTTGACAGGGTATCAGAGCTCACACACTGAAACAAGTTGCTTCATGGGCAGCCGATTGTGTAAACCCTCTTCCAGTGTCCCTACCCCCATGAATTCATTGATGTTTAGCAAAAGATGGGCTTATGAACACTAATGAGAACCCTCTGCTCTGCTTGGTTGCCTATTTTCATGAAATTTATAGGAACACAGTAGCTTTGGGACTTCTTCCACCCCATCAACAGGTTAAATTACCCAGTGGGTTCAACGCTCAGAGGAGGAACCCTTGACAGACTGACTGATAGATGGGCCCAGATATGCACATACAAACAGCTTGACTGTACGAGTCTCACTTCCTTTGGCAAGAAGGAGAAGGAATTTTATTTGTCCTAGCCAATAGACTGGATAACTTGTAGCAAATTGCTTCATATTGCCTGCTGAAAGTGTTGCTTTAATATCAACTCAATGGCAAAACACTTTCTAAAGTTTTAAGACATCACTTCAATATCTCCCTGAGCTGACTGTCCTTGCCGAACTCGAGAAGATATGATACTATCACTGGCAAAGGTGGTACAGCTGCAAACGTGCTGAAAACAAAGGTCTGGGAAAGAAGGAGAGCTTTTCAGAATGTCCTTCATTTCAAAGGGCAAGACTGTGGCTTGGAGAAGCCGAACAATTTTTCTGAAGCATGATTTTTGTTTGTGCTGCAGGGATATTTACTGTTCTAAGACTTCCTGGCATTTGGGTGGTGTAGGTAGAACAGATTTACATAAAAAGAGGGAAAAGATTCAAACCTTCAAAGGGGATTTAAAAGGACAATAACCAAACTCACTGTCTGTTTGGGGGATTTTATTTGGTCAGAGCTGCTGCTGAGCCTTTTGTGACCAGATATTTGTACGTGTTATGCTGCATGTTTGCACGGCTGCACGCAGGAGATAATATAACTGACAGGAGAGTGGTGATGAATTCCTACAGAACAGAGGATGCAGAGAGGTCAGGAATGGGGCTACATCCTCTCCAGCATGATAGCACCACCTTTTCCTTTGTTTCCTGCAATGCCAGCAGCAAGGTGCTCCCCATCCACATCCAAGATGCACGTGGGTGGATGCTATGCTGCTGACAGGCTGGGCCCACACGGAACTCCCCTGAAAACTTCCCACCCCTGTGCACTCCTGTGCCCTCTGATTCACTTTCTAGCACATTTAAAAAAGCCAGAAGACTCATGAAAATCTGTGGGGAGGAAGGAGGACAAAATGAATGAAGAAGACCAGATTTAAGTAGGGCACTTAACAGTATTTAGAAGACGTGACTTCATCTCCAAGCCGTGTAGTGATGTGCTGTTCCCAACCACATTACTCACAGTTCCTCAGTTTCCTTATTCACACACTGAGCAAGGTGAAGAGGCTGATTACATCTGAAGGAGGCTTTGAGAGTCACTGACAGAGATGCAGAAGTGCTAATATTATCTACATCATCCAGCAGAACAGCATCCATTTTAAATCCATCTTTCTGCCCTTCTTCACTATCTGGATAAAGATGAGGTGCTTTATGCTACTGCTGCAGCAGTGGAGATGGGAAGGAACTGCAGTTTCACTTTGCATCCAACTGTCTTTTTGTCTAAGGTTAGGAGTGGGTATGCTCACAACTGGTACAGTATTTAAGCAATTTCCATAGGAAGCAATGTATAACTGTAGAAAGTTACAAGAAATGCAGGGCAAAAAAAATAAAAAAAAAATAAAAAACAAAACCAACCAGTTGGGAGCTTATACACACAGGGAAAAATCCTTCTGTAAAATTTCTATGCCAGTTTCTACTACCCTCAACTTATTCTTTTTAACACCAACTTGCCAAAATAAATGATAGTTTGCATTTTCAGTGGTTGCTTTTTTGGCTCCAACTATTCCTATGCTCAATTTCAGCTCTAAATACATTTGCAGGAAGGGAAATGAATGTGTGCCCTTCCTGGTAGCAAATCCACTAACTGTCTCTGCACTTCATCAGGCTGTGAAAGGCAGACTTCACACCGTGAGAAACAGTCCAGGATAAATCATCCCATTCACTCCCTTCATTCATCTTTTAATGTCTTTTGCATGTGTTCAGATTGTATCATGGCATAGATAATGCTGGAATACTCTTCAATATTCGCTTTTAATTATTGGCTGTTACAGTGCTCAGCTTTCAGTGAGGGAACATGATAGCTGACAAAAATTCAAATAAGCAAACACCAAAATGATAGTAAGAGGTTGCCTAAGGCTCAGGTCCTCAGATTGTTCTGGAGGAACACTTCCATGGTGGTGTTGATCCAAAACCTACTCAGACTCCAGAAGTCTGATTCTGAGAAATTTTTGAGCCAAATCCCAAATAGTTTCATGAGTTCAGCCTGGTTTCAGAACTTCTTTTTGTACCTCTGAAGACTTAGGAATTTTCCCAGAGTAGAAAGAAAACCTTAAACCCATTCATGACCAGACTGACTGTTCTGGTTGCAGAACATCCTAGTGACCAGAAAATCATGTAGCAGACACTGTTGGAAGACTAGTGCATGCATCTATTGTGTCCTTTAATGTGTGAAGAAAGAGCCAGACACAGTCACAAGAGAGAGTGCCCATCAAAGCTTGTCAAGAAACCTTACCAAATCTAAGCAATTACGACATTCTTCTGCAGGAGTAGCATGATCATTTGGGTTATGGACACCCAAACTGCAGTTTTTCAAGGATGCCAACTGGTGAATGTGAGGATTCCCTGGACTCCTATCTTTACTCTGAAGGCAAAACATGAGTGAGTCTGCTGGCTCACTGGCTCATGCAACCACAGTGCGCCCAACCAAAGGCTACGTGCTGGTTTATGAGGCAGTAAAGAGCTATTTTCTGATTTAAAACTAGGAGAAGTGTGTCATACACCACTAGGGCTTTCTCTTTTTGAAGGTTCAAGAGAGGGAAGTTTCACAGCAATCTGCTTGTCCCATGCTTAACATTTGACAGAGCACCCCACGGCATTTCCCTGAGGTGGAATCAGGAAGAGTTTTGCAATCCATTTTCTGTTTTTCCTGCATTTGAAGGCAAGATCTTGAAAACAGCTGCTAGGAGCAATGGAAACCTCAGGGTTGGATTGACTTCAGAACTTTCGTTTGAACACTTAGTAGGCAGGAGGGCAAGCTTATCAAACAAGAGTCATGTGAAGTGTAATATTTTACCCTGGCACCACTAAATAACAACACTTGTGGTAACTTTCCCATTCTGCTGACTGAAATAGCAGCAGCAGGTACCTATATGCCCACTAATGCAATTCTTTCTCCTGCAGGCAATGGGAAAGGTCTCACACAGCATACTGCCTTGCATGCTTAATCTTCGCTGCACACTGAGCTACAGGGTGTACAGGGTACAGATGTAAAAAGCAAGCAGTGATGTCCCAAAGGAGCCCAGAGATGTGGCCAAGGTAACTCAGGCTGTTGAAGACAGAGCAGACACTTGAACAAAATGTTCAGGTTGGATCTTTAACTTCTTGGCTGTCCTTTCCTGCCGATAACAGAAGCAAGTGACAGAAGGAGCCCAGAAACATCCATCCACTAGTTAAGTAACAAACATTCTGTGCTGGGAGACTGGATGGATAATGCAGCCCCAAAGCATGGACGTGAACTAATGTCATCAGCATTGGTATAAATAGGGTGTCTGCATTTAATTAATAAATAATAGGCTACAATGCTAATCTCCTTCTGCTAACTTTTTCTAAAGGTGCAATCTATTAATCACATGTCACTGCCAGCCTGGTCACTTCTTTTTTTAGATTCAAGACAGAATAAAAAATAAAACCCAGCGAGAAATAAATGGATCCTAAATACAGCAGGGCAGTTGAATAGCACAGCCAGCATTATGATCCTCTTCTGATTTCAATCCTTAGCTACAAGTTTTTCTCCCTAAGGATGGATATAATACTTTAAAGAGAGAATGAAACCTTGAGATGTTGTTAAAGGTCACCATGTTACTAATGTCTGCAAAATGGAGGATTTCTCTCTCCTGATAAGTTGCCCATGGAAATTTTGTCACTCCACAGAATCTGTGGACATGCAATAGCAACCATTTCCATGGTCACTGGCTAAGGCAGTTGAGACTTTTCTTGAGATAGGGACAGAAAAACTTTCTGAAAAACATTGGACATATCTCACCTCTTTGGCACATGGTCAGAATAGAAAGAAACTGAAGAAGAAACATTTGTCTTGGTATGGACATGTGGCAAGAAGGAAATGGGACCACATAGGAGGAGCCATGCAGATTGCATTCTCTACATGGGACTATATGCTTTCCAGGAGACTTCCCTTTCATTGTTCTGAAAAAACACCCTTGTCCACAGACATTAATATTTCCACCCATTCAGTTTTAGGATAATTACACTGTTGTGTAATTTTTCAAGGGTCTCTTTAGAAAAATCTGGAAATTTTTGCCCCAGGAAAAGACTGCCCCTTGTTTTTTCAAGGGAGACGGGGGAAGGCATACATATTTAGGTATTTGATGGAAAAATACATCCTACTTGTTACGTGTAATTGATCACCAAAATGTATCCCTACTAATTGAATTGAATTATTAAAAGCTTTTAAGAGGGTTCATCTCTGCAATTCCAACCTGTTTGATATCAAAGTTGCACTGAGACCTCAAAAGAGTTATTCTCTGGCTAAATTTCTTTATTCTTCAATCAAATACAAGCCAGAAGTCTCAGCACAGATCATCTGGGTGAAATTTTACAGTCTGTTTATGCAGAAGGTTAAATGAGATCTAACAATTTCATCTAAATCTAAACCCTATTCATTTCCTTTTCATCTAGACAGAAATACCAGAAGAATGGCTAGTGCTCCAGTGTTTTGGCCTTTCCCCTCAAAGTCCAAACTTCAAAAAGGAAACATTAGAGGCTGTAATAAAATCCCATTGCCTGTAATACCAGGGAAGAGTGTGGGATCAAACACTGAGATCAAGGAGAGACAGGGATAAATTCATTGCAGACACTGGATTTGAATTTCTGCTGTGAACATGATTTTTGACCTCTGTTTTGTTTTGGGTGGCCTTGGTCCCTTTGAAGAGCCCTCTGCAAAGACACAGTTGGTGTTTTGGGACATCTATATCCTTGCACCCTTGTTTCTAGCACAGCACACACAGACCTGCCTCCTCTGTAGTGAGTGGCATGGTGGCATAAGAGGCACCTTCTTATATCCCTCAGATATCTGCTGAACCTCAGCTTCTTTCTGTCAGCAAGCTTGTACACCAAAGGCAGCTGTTTGGCCTTTGATGTGATCACATTCACCAGCCATGTGGGGTGAGACTGTGGGAGAACAGTCCTTGTCAAGAAGGAGGCCATGCTGTTGGCTTAAGCTTTAGTGTGTGTTATTCAGGATGTCCCTTGCTTTGATTCAGAAGATGTGCCACCAAAAGGAGCTTTGCTTGAGGGCCATCCTACTATTTTTTTTTTTCCCCTGGGCAGACCATAACTCCACAGGCCCTGACCTGACCTACTAATTTCACTCCTAACTGTGCAACCCAGTACAATGTCACACCTGGGAAGACATAATACGACAACTCTGCATACAGACACTGCCTCTGGTTGTCTTTAGAGACTAATTTTTTAAGGAAAAGATGATCTCTGGTTGTTTTGGGTTGTATAGTGAACCTGGTGTCATCATTCTTGGCTGGTCTTCTAGGCACTTCCACAAGAAAGATAACAAATAATTAGATTTCTGATCTAGGAAATGGAGAGACTGTGTTGGTTTAGTCCAATCTCTAAAATCATTAAACTCACACAATCTTCATTCCTCCTAGCCTGTGGTTCTTGCCCACTCTTCCACACTTCTTTTTCATTAGCTATTTATAATAATAGTCATAGTCATTTTGGGCAAAAATCCTAACAAGAAAGCAACACATCCAATGTACCTTATGTTATGGCAATATAATTTCATGTTAATTGGCTGTCTGCTTGTAAGTGTTAGTATTTTGTGGTTTGTAATCAATGCATCTGGTCATTCATCAGTGACTCCAGAGATGGATAAAATAAAGATTTTTGAGAATAAATTACTATCCATATTACAGTTCATGGGCGGGAAGTATTTTATTAACTACCAATTCCTGCATTCAAGGTTTGATGCTGAAAGAAAATATTCCCTCACTAAGGCCAGTAATAAGATACTTAAGTTACTTTTACCCTACTTTTAACATTCTTCCAGACCTGTTCATTGGGCAGTCTAAACTTGTTTTATGAAACAAACCAGCCCTGGAATGGAACATGTTCTCCTCACTTTCCACAAGCATCCATAGGCAGCTCCTCCTATGGGAAAAAGATGGAGCTGATTCCATCATAAAAGTGAAGGAATAAGCCCCACAAAGCTGGCTCCAACTATTTGGAAGAACATCATTATTTGGGGAGATTTTCAAAGGGAATATTTAGACACCCAAGGCCCATTGACTTTATGTGAGATTTGAGCAGTGAAACACATTTGACACTTTTGAACACCTCTATTTATCTAACCAAGTTATTTCTGTGGAACTAATGATTAGAGAACCTGAGCACCTAATAATCTTTAATGCATGTATACTTGCAGCACCAATATTATTTTATAGAAGGAAACCAGAGTCAGAGCAAGATGTTCGGCCAATTTTACGTGTATATTCAGATAGTCAAAGGTAATAATAGTCACCAGACAGAAATAGAGTGAAAATAATAGCCTGATCCTAAGTAACCTCTTCAAGGTCAAGGAGAAAATCTGTGGCAAGGCAAGAGTTTAAGCTACAGTCTTCCAAGCTGCAGTCTACTGCCCTGTGTAGAGTTTTCTCCTCCTCTGTGCAGGATCAGGATGCAAGACTGTCCTTAAAATTGAAAGGAAAGGAAACAGTCCCTCACTAATTGAAGCCAACTGTTTATCCTCCCTGAGGGAAAATGTTTCAGTGCAGTGCTGCCTTGAAAATTACCTCTCTACAAATGATATTACAAGGGGCCATATTAATTTTCTATTGCAGATTCCAAAGCAAGCTGGTTTTAAAGATAAAAATACTTTTCTTAATTATGAAAACACATTTTAAAGACACTGATGCTACACACCACTACTTTTAATTTTAAGTTTTCGGGGGAGTTTTTTGGTTGACTTTCTGTCCTGAGCATGTGAGTGGTAGCAAACTAAAATACAAAAGAATGAAAATGGAAATTGACTTTAAAGAGGAATTAAAACTGATCAGATTACCTCTATTGCTCAGGCTGATATGGATGCAATATCTCTTATTTTCCCCCTGATATTATGGAGAAAGACACCGTTTCTTTTTAGGACAAACCCCTAAGTTTAAAAGCCATAGTTTTTATATAGCAATTTTTATTCATAGATCTTGCCTAAGGTTTCAGAAAAGTCAAGTATCATCCTTCATATAATACAGATAGAAAACTGTGGCCTGAAAAGGTGAAAGTTGCGATTCATCTTAACTCTCTTTAGGTGTCTAAAAATGAGATATCTAAATCTAAGTTAATTGCCATAGGTTCATTCTTGATTCAGTGAGGAGAGAGAGAAGGGAAACTTTGAAGTACCCTTTATGCAATCTGTCTTAGGACAGGATGAATCATAGTTTGGAAGCTCCTCTCTCTCTCTGTCCATTGGAGGAGACTAGATGACTAACTTAGACTATATGCTTAATATTTTTTGTGATAAAGGTAGAAAAAGTGAATTCTGTGTGAAATAACATTCTAAGAACAGTGGCATAGTAGCTCTACTCAAAATTTCTTCTATTCCTAAGTCTAAGGCTCCTAAGAGGCCCAGATTCTGGGTACAAGCACTGGATAGAGTTTACTCAGAGAGCTAAATTATTTACATAGAGAGATTTTCTACCTCCCAAGCTGATTTCATGTACATACTTGAAAATATATATAGCAATTGGAAAATGCTGTGCATGCCATGAAGAAAAGTTTTCTTGACCTCCAGTGTTTCCAGAGTCTTGAAACTTCTTGCAAGCTGTGATACTCTAATCTGAGATCTCAGCAGACAAGAGGTAAAACCCTCCCCACTGAAACTCCCACTCAGAGAAGAGAGCTTGTCTGTGTCTTAACTGGGTTAAGTCAGTCTGAGTGCCAACAGCTGAGGGTACTGCCCATGGTGCAGGCATTTTCTACCTCCTGATTTCCAGAAATACCCTGAATTATTCTAGAGTGAAGGGTATTTGCAAGTCAACAATAAACAAGTGACAGTTGACAAGAAGCAGGCACGTATCAGAGAATATTCTGACTTGGAAGGGACCCAAAAGTCCAACCCTTAAGTGAATGGCTGATGTGGGGATCAAACCCACAACCTTGGCATTATTGGCCCCACCCTATAACCAACTCAGTTTATGACAATAAAACACCCTTCACCATCTTCATGTGCTGAACACTGGACTCAGTTTACACCATGGACAGCGGTATAACCATACCAGGTCTGAAAACCATAATCTTATTTACCCAGATTCAGGGTTTCATAAGTGGTTAGGTACTTGATTGACATCGATCACACTCGGAGATAGTTGGATAAACAAATGCACATTAGGTACATGTGTATTCTAGATTCATCCCACTCTAAGTTCCCAGAAAAATCTGAAATTCAGACCTCAAGTAATGGTGGCAGGCAGGAAAATCTCTGCATACCTTCTTAGATTTTTTGTTGTTAAGTATAAAACATGCCTCTTTGTAAAACAGAGGAAAAGAACCCATGTAACAGGAGTAATGATACCAATACCAAGCCTCTCATACCTAACAGGCTGGTGACTGCATAAGAATTGTTGGAACAGCACTGCTCCAAGAGCTGGATTTTGACTCAGTGTAAGAATATTTTGGTCCTTTGTGAATGTTAGAGTAAAGGAGGAATCTTGGAAAATCTCAACAAGCAAATGAAATCTCTAAGGTGGGTGTATCAGACACCCTTACTTTATTCAACATGGGCAGAAATATGTCCCATGTATTTCTTTTCCCCCAAATGTTTCTTTGAAAGAGCAGCAAAACATGCCTTACTTTTTTTTCAAGGAATGCCTGTGTAACCATAACTAGAAGTTAATCAGTGGAAAAAATTCATAATAAATGGCTTGTTATTTCGACTCTTTTGTGAGACAGGTCATTAGAAACTTCATTTGTCTACACAGATTGCACTTATTCAGCTGTATTCTAATAAAATGCACATTGCTTCCAATAAAGGGAATGCATTTGCTATTGATGTGCTATAAACTACTATACAGAGAGGTGTTATTATATTCCTGTGTAATAACAAGCCAATTACAGTGATCAGCAAAACCTTTACAATAAAGTCAATGCATGAGGAGTGATTATCATAATGCATTCTAACTGTTCAGTGCCATAAATGCTTTGCAATTAATTGTGAAGCATATATATAAATGTATTATTAATGCCATATAAAACCCCATTGACAAGCAACCTTTACATTAAGAAAGAGATACTGGGATTGTTATGTGTCCCTGAGTTCACCTAGGAGGCAGAACTCTATTTACCAAGGTAGAATTTTTTATAGGACTACACATTTTATTTCCTCCACTCTTCTCCTCCCACTGCTTCTTCCATTTTGCCCTGTTATTGAAAAAAACTCCAAATATCACTCTGCAGTATGGGGGCTCTCAATCACCCACTGCAGCTGATTTTTGGCTCTGTACAGATACAGGCTTTCATTGGCACCTTAACCCTTTGACACCAACAGCCTTGGCATGAATGCCAAAGGCACTATCTACAAGAAATGACCACAGCTCAAGCAGACAGTGAAGGAAGGGTGTGAAGGAGAAGGGAATCAAAGTTGCATAATTGATCAAAAGTTCTGTCGTAGCAAGAAACAGGACCAATATCAAAACCTCGAGGAGGTGAGCTCCCCAGTCTCTCTCTCCTCCTTCTCGTCAGTAAATTGTTAGGTTACAGACTCTTTATGAAAAATGTGCAATGTGGTTTTCATTTTTTGTTTTTTTTTTTTTCCCTTTTATTCCCCTAATTCTTGATTTTGAAAGGTTGTCCTTAGGACTTGTGCTAGAACACAATGTCCTGTGGATCTTTTCCAGTTCCTATTGATGGGCACATTTCCATCGATTTCAATCACCATGGGAAGGGCAGATGTGAACAAAAGTTTGATGTCCCTTATATTCTTTCAACATTTGACTGTGGAATGGAGCACATCAGCCTTCAGCAGAGTCATCAAACATAAAACACTACACATGAGGATCTGCTGAAGCCCTTTTTCTCACCCAGAATTAAGTTTTAACAGAGAGTGGAGAGCATGAATAGGGTCATCCAGGGCCTCTTTGAATTAACTGATCCATTTGCATGCTGGTGCATTCTCTCTGCATGAAAATGCAGCTTTCTGAGGACCACAGAGTGTTAGCTGTCATTAGGGTCACATAGTGCTGAAATTCCATGATAAACCAATAGATTTTGATTTCCCATTGTAATCAGTCCCAGAACCAGCTACAGCTAGTAAGACAAGACTTCCATGAGTACTAAAATGCTCTTTCTAGGTCAGGTTTATCTTAGGGATGAAGAAAAAAACACTGCAGGTCATAAGAGATGCTCAGACCTGAAATAAAATCCAATGGATATGTTCTCAGACTGATGCTCAAGTTTGTGGGATACCTCAAGTGGATTTTGAGGTCCTGGGCCCATCTCTTTCCCCAGCCCTTGACAAGACAGACAAACAGGCTCCAAGGCACTGACATTTCTCCCAATCCTGCAGCATCTCTTACAGCCATTCCTCAGGGGCCTCTGACAATCACACCAAGGTTTGCTGCTGGTCCTGACACTTCCCCAGCCTCTGAGGCAAGACAGCTGCCTCCCAATTTAATATCAAGATCTTTTCCTAGTTCTTGATTTTTCTTTTTATTTATTCTTTTCATTCATGAACTCATCTTCCCTTCTGATAGACATTTTAACAGAATATTAAATTTATTTTTAGCCAGTCATTCTTTCTCTTTACTGTCCACACAGATATACGACAATGCAGCACTAGTGGGTAATATTTGATATATAATCAATGGAGAAAATAATATTTAGATTTGGATGTGGGAGTATTTTTTTCAAATGGCTCCTGAAAAAAAAGCTAAAACCAGCTGACCAGGTATGGGACAAATCTCTGGAAGAGGAGATATATGAGGCTTAGGAGAACGATTTGATACGGAGCTGGAAATCTCTTTTCAAACTGCAAAAGCTGACAAGAGGGGAGACCAATGCTCTTTGTAAACTCTGAGGGAAAGAAAGGGGAATGTGAAACCTAGAGTGTAGATAATTATTTTTCAGAGGTCTTGAGTCCAGGCTTCATATAATTTGAAAACGCTGCTCTACAATGAGTAGTCATCATCTCCAGCACTACATTTTCAGCAAAAGCTGGGATTCGTGTGTGGTGTGACCATTGCAAGCTGTACTGCACTCATTGTGATGTTGAAAGAGTTAGTGGAGATGTGTTCATTGAGATCTTTTCCCTACCTCTGAGATGGGAGAAAGTTATCTTCTTCCCTAAATAGTTTGTCAGTACCACCTGCTTGTTCGTGATGAATGAGTGTGTCAAGAAAGAAAGAGAAAGAAAGACAAGCAGTTGAGGAAAAAAACTGTGGCAGGCCACATAAAGCTAGGTGCTATGGATTACCACCTTGGAAGAGGATATTCCCTCCACCTGCCCTTCAGCCTCTTGGGTGGAAGACTTTTTAAGGTAAAAGAGTTGAAGCAGCCAGGAAAGTGTCTTCCAAAGAGCTTGATGTTATGGGCAACTCGTGAATCAGAACTAAGGAAGAGATAAGAGCCTTAAAGGTACAACTCTGACACATTTATAGCCCTAGGCTTCAGGACTTCTTGCACACAGGCAAAGCCCAACGTTTTGCAGGGCAGAAAAGAAGATGATGAGGTTTGTCAAGACTGCCCTCTCTTATCCTTAAAAGTCTTCTTCAGACTTTTCCAATCTAAAGATCTGAGCAACCAACTTACTCTTTATAAAGGGCTTCTGAGGAGGAAGGAAATCGTTCCATATGGGACTTTTATACCTGCGTGAAGCCAGACTGATAAAGGCAACCAATCTTGTTTGACTGTAGTACCTAAATAGGCCTAGATCTAGCTAATACCTGGATGGGAAGCTTCCTGAGACCTTTCAGACATTTGCACAAGCTCTGTAATTCTGATCAATTAAATGGAAAACAACTAATTAATAAATAGTTACTTGGACCTAGGACAGATTACCCTGCCACCTGCAGCAGAGAGCTAGCAAGTTAGAAACTACCTTCATGAAGTAAGAATTAGACACAGGCTTTCATCCCAAATAAAAATTGGGAATGTGGAGAGGCTATTCTGACCCCATTATCATTACTAAGCTGATGGAAGGGTAGAAAAAAGAAGAAGATTGTGCATGAGCACGGTACGCGGTTTTGCTATCAACTCTAATTCAGGTTTTGAACATTTTTCTCTGAATCTGGGATAAACCATGACCAAACACACAGTTTCACACCCTGCACATCAAGTAAGAGGTAGAGAAATGCTCCAAGTTAGTTGAAGTACAAAGTCCAAGCCTTTCAGCTGCCAAACAGCAAAAAAATGATGCAGCACACACCTCCCTCAAACATGCACAAAAGATAATCTGTTTGAATGCACAGACAGAAACTTCAGCAGATTTCTTGCATGCAGAAAACACTGCAATACAATGCACCACAGCCTCTCCTGTAAACCTTTTAACACCGTCTCTGCAGGACACTACACTCTTCCAACTCTAAACTACTTTGTACTTTTCCTTTCTTTAGTCCAGGAGCCTTCTGTTTCTCTTCCATAAAATGCTGAAGGACCCCAAAACCACAGTGAAACACATTTTGGTAGTGACATTTACACTGAGCCAGGTAGCACACCATGTACATCATTGCATGCTTTCCTTCACAGACCTCCCTCTGTCCTTTGAGGGGAATGTGGGAGCAGTGGAGCATCTAAGCATCACTAACGGACTGCAACTGGAGCAGCAGGAGAGTCCTTTCCTTTTAAAAAATGTTACTGCCTGTACAATGTAGTGGGACCTCGGGGCTGCGTTTATCATAGGTTAACCCTGCCAGCTGCAGCGAGAGTTGCCTAGTGAGAGCTGGAGATATTGTGGAAGAAATAAGAAATGGCTCCAAACTTTTGCCCCAAACCACAAAACAGACTTGAGATCATTCTCCAAGTTTGAGAAACTATAAGCGATGGATACCTGCAGGCTATTTTTAGAGCTTAATATCAGACAAGGAACTGAGGAAAACCACCTCCACTAAGATGAAAATAATAGCAAATTCTAACAGTTTAGTTGGGATTTTTTATGTTCAAAATTTTGATGTGGAGTTCTAACTTACATCCACAAACCTGTATTGGAATAAGTAATCACTGGCAAAGTAGTTTCCATATAGTCAAGATAAAATTTGTCCAAAACAAATGCCAAAGAGAGTTTATAAGATATTTTTAATAGAGCTAGACTCACAATCTGATCTTTCAAAATTTATCATATTATACCAATTAAATTAGTGTTAAAGTCTCTATAAAATCTCAAAGGACTCTGACCTTCTGATCAGGTATTTAAAGCTTCATGAAGCATTTTGTAGAAGGAGTACCCCTATAGAACATTTTTTACCTTGACTATGCACATACATGCACAAACAGGCAGGAATGTAAAATGCAAAATTTTCCCACTAATTTAGACTATTTCCCTAGAGAAATATACTGAGGACACATTTAGTTCTATTTCCCACGAGGTTAGGCAAATGTAAATAATGCCAGTTTTTGCTTAAAAGGCTTTCATGCTTTGTCTTGCTCAAAGTACAATATGAAGATTAACAAACAAATAATAAACCCAGAAAAACTATTAAGGAGCACTCAGCATACCCATTTTTGTGGGCTGACTGTAATTTTTGCCAAACAATATATTGAAAGCTTTCCCAAATTTAGATGGTCTAAATTCTAGCTCACACACGCTAAATACTAACACTCAAAGAACTGAGAATTAGGACACAGGGAGGGTTAAAGATAGAAAAAATCCAGATTCCAGAACAACAGGAAAAGCTGACATGAATCTGGTTGAGGGAGGGAATAAATTTGTGATTCTCATCACCTTTTACTTGTGGGAGAATTCACTGAAAAATCAAAAGGTTCGTGTTTTAGCAAAATACAAGTATTTGCCCCCAAAGAAGACACAATCTCACTTCCTAAAGAATGCTGCTCACCATTTTCAGTAAAAGCCTCCTTGCAAACTGCAGTTTAAGAGAACACTTTATCATTTTGTCATTAACACTGCGGCCTGGCACCAGATTTCCCCTTAACCAAGGATGTGTATTCCACAGAATCCAGAGTGTGGACTTTGGGGACACCAAAGACTTGTGAGGTGTGGAAGACCTGCTTCATCTGCCAAGCCCCTCTCCTCCCCCATGTCCCATCCTGCTACACAGACAGGGTATAATAAGCTAAAACTTAAGTTTCTTTGTTGTTTTGGTTGACCTTTATCTTGCAGCCCTAATGAAGCCTTTTGATGTGCTCCTGAGATGCACAGCCTCCTTTTTAGCATTCTGTTTGTTGTGCCTGCTTTAACCGGTGGGCTCTTGAAGAACGTAAGTTTTCAAACAATGCCTCCCTTGGGTGCCAATTGTTCTTTTCTTCCACAGCTGCCCTTGAGTCATGCCGTCCTGAAACCTCACCAGCCCAGAAGCAGCTTGTCAGTGGGGAATTAGGACAACGTGTCTTTCACACCAATGATGACAGCACCCGCTTGGCCTCTGCATTATGATCACCACTGACAGGAGAAATATGGGAGCGGACTGGATGGGAAAAGATGAGGTTTGTGCGAGATGCGCAGATAATTAGCTAAAATACAATGGGGAGGGGACCTCGGGTGTGATAATGTGGAATCAAGCTGCCACTGGAGCCCTTTGCAGTTCAAACCACCTCTCCTGAAAGCAGCTGCTCTTTGCAAAGGAGCTTGAAAACCCTTCCCAGAAAGCCAGACATGTGTTCTCTATTACTGATTTGCATTAAAAAAAAAAAAAAAAAAAAATTGGGAGCTACATACCCTGTAGGCGCACTAAGCAAATTGGCCAGCCTAATTATTATTTTTTGGTATGTCTAATTAAATGGACAAAAGGCCCTCCCTTCACTCCTGCTGTCGGCACGAACTCCACTGGAATGTGCATAATGTCCCCTCATTTGCCCAGGCAGCTGAGCCTTTCCATTTTCCCCTAGGAGATTGGCATTGACAACTGCCCATGGCTTACCCAATCCTATTCAGACACAGAGCCAGATCATCAGACAGGGAGGGAAAGGGGAGGAAATTGACCTGGTTCTATTAAAACACACTGGACAATGCTGTAGGATATGACATGTCTTTCTTGCCAGCCAGAATGTGCCCTAGCCCTTCAATGCAGAACTTGCCGGATCTCATAAGATACTTTCTTTCCACTGTTAACCAAATTCCCCCCAATTTTCTTTAGAGAGAGGCTCTGAAAGTGCAGTATTTACCCCTGGGATTTCTGGTGTTTTTCCAGCACTCAGTTCTCCTGTTCTGAAACTACATGGCACCACAGCCCTCCTGACCAAGCCTATCTTGACCTGTGGTTTCACCAGCCTGCAACACCAGCCCTTTATCTGCAAGCTGCACACAAAGTCTACCAATGACTTTGAGTCATTGGAAAGTTTCAGCCTTACATTCACATGGCCAAAGTCTCTGAAATACACAGCTTTCAAATCAAAAGAGAGAGAACATGACACCTTTTGTCTGTGAGGTATTTTTCTCCTATTAAGTAGTTGTTGCTGGAGATTTCCACTAATGCCAGCACAAAGATAGTCATCCCACAAATGAAGAAGAGTTTATATTTATGGTGGAAACCAAAGAGTTTTCAGAAATCTAAGAGCCACATCATTATTAAATGACAAAATCTACTCCCACATTTATCTGATACATAAACACTAGAATTTTTTACTGAAAAGATGAGGAAAAGGCTCTCTATTATTTTCCCAAAGAGATAGGGATAGAGAGGAAGAGAACATGTCATTATATATATGCGTGTGCATATATATAAATGTACGGATACAAGAAAAAATAGCTGGATGGTAATTTATCCAGCATAACAGACCATCTCATACTCTCTCAGTGATCTGTGTGTTTGATCTGACAAACAGTTTCCTATTAGAAGAGTAGGGTGAAGTATCACCACATCAGTTCAGGTAAAAAAACTTTTACAGGAAACACCTCATCACTGGTGATCTATTGAACAATCACTTAACAAAGCCTTCCAAATCCACTGTGTAGAATGGAAAAGCAAAATACCACCTCCTGATTTCAGCTACACCGGTGCAAATCCAGAATAACTCCCTGGGTCTGAGAGAAGTCTTTAGTTTCCCCAACAGTTTTATCCAGATAAGCTGATACAGGTGCAAAAAACTCTGCCAGCTCAGAATTTGCTTTTTCCAGAAGTAGAGTTGCTTCAGTGTGCAAGCAGAAACAACATGCCTAGAGAAACAATAAAATATCTACTTTATCCTAACCAAATTAAACACCTCTACAGCTCAGCCTGACACAGGTCTGAAAAAAACCTCATTGTTGTACACTGCTGTTAAACTTTGTTAAGTCAGTGCCTGATGCTTCACTTCTTAACGAGGCAGTTATTTGTTTCTCAGGCAATCGCTGGCACCTGCCTGCCTTTTAAAATCAAATAATAATTGAATATGAGGAAAGTGAGACGAAGTAAAGGAGATTTAATAAAGAGAATCTTTGCTGTGGAGGGAATTTCTTTGGCAGTGATTACGTTACTAATTGATCAGCACATTGCCTGAGAGAAGCCAGAGACAACAATTATATTTAGCACTGTGGCTGAAAGCAATGCAGTCAACTACCTCCTCGGCTTTCGCTGTCCGCTGGCTTCACCTGGATCGGTCTGTTCATCTGCAAGGAAGAACAAAGACAGACATGTAATTAATGGAGGAGTCAGACACTCATATACAGAGGCTTGCTTTGCTTCTTTACTGAGCATCATAATTAGCACCAGAATTTACTCCACAAGGGGGGAAAAAAGCAATTAGTAAACAAAGAACTAACTGTGGTGTGCAGGCTGCGGCTTGGTCTGAGGCAAATAAATCAGTGTCATTCCTCTTACCTGACAGTGGCTTTGTTGAATCACACTGGGAGAGGGATCTGACTCATTTTACACAGGTCATGAAATTTTAAACGTAACTTTTAAAGTTTCTAATAGTTTCCTCTAGAAACTGGTGCGTGAGAGCAAAAGTGCTTTGTCAGAATATCAGGATCAGTGAAACTTAAATTGCAAAAATTTCTTGAGATTGGCATGATGAAAAGGAAATTTAAAAGCTAATTCCACTTCTACTGTTAGCTCAGTAGGACAGTCGTGTAACATAGCATCCTCCATTTCAAACCTAGGGAGAGGGATTTGGATCTAATTTGTCCACATGCTGCAGGAGTGTTGGATACTCAGAATTTTCTGGGCATAGAGGACCAGATGTTCCTTCTATTGCTTTTTCAGATATCTTCTTCTTTTCTCATTTCACAATATAAGTATGTTAAAAAAACTTGCCACTGATCTATGAATAGGTTTTCTGTTATTCAAATTATCCCTCTTTCATTCAACAAAATCATTGGGGACTGTCACTATCCCCAGAGCTGCTCAGTCCCAGGAGAGAGGGCAACAAATGCTCACAATGTTCTTCACTGCCAGTGCCTAACATGATGTCGGTGCCTGAAGAACAGGGATGAGGTTATACCCCTTCTGCCAACAGCCACAGATGCAGATTGGATCAGAACCAGCTAAGAATTTAATCTGAAAGCCCTTCCCTGCCTCATACTCTTTGTCACATAAAGCAATCAATACCCTGTGCAGATGGACTATTCAAAATATCTTTCTATGTGTGACCACCTTGGAGCAGAATGAAAATATCTTTTTGATTTGTCGGCCAACAAAGAAAGTATAAGTTCAAACCAGCATCACAAGGAGCACAAGGTCAGAAGGCAATAGGAATCTCCTAACATATGTCTTTCCAGTAAAGTCAGACCACAAATTGGCTGATGAATGTCACAAGATGCCTTCAGGGTATAATATCCATGCCTTGTTTGTGGCTAATCACAGTTGGGCAGCAAGGCCATTTGGTTTATTTTTCCTAATTTTTGCCCTTTTTTTTTTTTTTTTTTTTTTTTTTTTTTTTTTTTTTTTTTTTTAATTTTAGAAAGTGCTTCTTCATAACTTAGATTTATTCTAATTGCTCTGCACACATTTTTAGCAATAACAAGTTATCAAGCTGGCTGACAAGTAGGTTAAGATGATGAAGAGCCTAGCAGATCCTGCTGTATTGTTGTCTCTAGAGGAAAATGTACTTATCCATAAACTGACTACAGTTAGACTCACACTCTGGAAGAGAAAGATCAACGGCTACAGATGCTACTGAGCAGTTTCTGCTCTCCTCTATGCCTGTATCATCCAACAAAACCCAGACAGCTGAAGTGTTAAAGCCAACAAATAATCTGGTAATATTAAAACCTTGTATCAGCCCTTGCTTCTGCCACTGTAAAGACCTGTTGGTCACATAGGTACCACAAGATATTAGCAGTGCAGAGGTGATATATGAAGCAGCAGCAGCAGGACAGATATCCTGCCACAGGGCTCTTTTATATCCACATGTGAGTAGACAGGTGTTACACACGTTCAAAAATCTGACATCACACAAGGGAGGAGAGTACTCTATGTCATGTAACTCTAAATGCATAGAAAGTGTAGCTTCAAGCCACCCTTAAGCTTGGTGTTTGACACATAAACAGTGTATGGTCTTTTGCAGTGCCTGTTCCTCTCCATTGATCATGGAGGCTGTCTTTGCATTTAGACTTAGCTGAGATGAACCCCATCTTGCTTCTCATGTGCAGGACAACGAAGCCAAAACTCAGTTGCTTCCCTCAGCTGCTCAGCCCCTGTTCGTGTTTGCAGCAGGTTGGTGTTGACCATCCACGTACCAACACCTGACTCGAGACCTGACTACTTTTGACACTTGTGCCCTTATTACAAATCGTGGGTTCCTGATGTGGATCCTATGGCTAATCCAACTGCTGTGTTCAGAGGAGGGGGTGAGAGGTCCCTGGTGCTTATTCCAAAGCAGCCAGAACCTGCATCCCAAACAGTCAGTGAGAGAAATAGTCACAGTAGACAGGAATTTACAGGAGGTATGCAGCATTACAGCCTTGGGAGGCAAAGTCTGGAGTACAAATGGACACAATCTTGGGACGCAGAACATCCCATAAATCTACCCACGTAGGTACTGATCTGAAGTGTGCTAAAGTCTATGAAAACTTGCACTGAACTCCAGTAACATTTGGATCCAGCCTTGAGAAAAACTAGACAGACTTCATCCCTCTTTTTGAGTTAAATGAAGTCAGTTTGCACAAGGCAGAAGACATAATCAGACCCTTTTGGAAAAAATGAAAAGGGAAATATTTGTTTGGACTTTGGTAGCTATTTAGTTTTGGTTTGGTTTGATTCTTTGTTTTGTTTTTGGTGGGGTTTTTTTGTTTGTCTGTTTTTTGTTTGTTTGTTTTTTGTTTGTTTGTTTTTTTTCTTCCCCTGAGATTGATTAGTGAGGAAAAGAAGTCAATCCCAAAGAAAGTTAAAAAAAAAAAAAAAAGAAAAAGAGTGAGGGATGAGCATCCAACAGAGGAAGAAAAAAGAAAAAACTGGGGAAATTAATAAGTAAAAGGCTAGTGTAATTTAATGTACACTATGATTTATACACTTGACAATATCTTTATAGACCAAAGAGAAAGTGCTGCCTGAACAGAGACCATAATACAAATTGAGATCATCTTGACATGAAAGACACCAATTATAGGGAGAAACTGAGAGGAAAATAATTAAGTTTCCTTTCTCCATCTATGGAACATTTTTATTTTTTTTTAACATAGACACTCTGGGAACAAGGACTTTTGATGGAGTCCAGAAAAGGACTAAGTGGGGAAATAAAATGGTAGAAAAATTCTTCCTCAGTTCAGGGAAATACATTCTTGGGGAGAAGGGAAACCAGATATTCAAGTTCTCTTCTTATTCTTTATCTGGAAATGGCCATAAGTTAAGTGGAATGAAACCAAAGTTTATACTCCAAAATGCAGCCTTCTGAAGAGTGTTTGGGGAAATACTGATATAGACATCTTTAATATCTGTCCCGTCTTGGTGGATCCTGAGAGTGTGACAGGAGAAAGAATATTTTCCAGACAGCAAATCTGATTAATACCATCAGGAAAACCACCTGGGATCCATGGAATTACCAGTGTATCTGTAAGGTGTTATTGAACCCTGTCACTAGAAGGCTTCAAAATGGATTTGGCTACATGGGAAAAGACCTAGGGCAGGCTGTCCCAACATCTGAACTGGTAGATGGAGGGAGTGTACTCTGTTAGGCTTTCATGCCACACTCCTGCCCTCTCAGTGGTCCTTCTTTCTTCTGCTCATGGATGCTTTTCACTCTCATTTGAAATATGATCATGCTTCCTTGTTCTATGATATGTCTGTTGGGGTGCACTGAGAAAGGAATAAACTGTTTTATCATGTTAGTCCCGAAAGCATTTATCTCCTCTTTAAATTCTCTACCATCCTTTAAGACCTGACTAAACTTTTTTGTTCCCTCCATAATGTGGAGATGTCTGACTTTATGGTATCAGAATGCTCTGTAGTTATAAAACCATTATAAAACAGGGCAATGTTAATCCTCATTCATGATTCAGAGTTCCATTTGGCCAAAAATTTGCTTCGAAGTGCTTTTCTCACCAACAGTGAGGACCACTGAGGCAAAGAGATTTAAGCAAGGGCCAAATAAGTTAATTTGGATCTCTGGTTACATATATAGGCATGGTTTTCAAAGAGGTGGTGAGAGAGTGACACACCAGAGTTTTATTCACAGCTGTGTTCCCAGTATGGAGTCAGGAAAAGCCTGTGGCTTGGGTTCCCTATCTGTAGAAATACTGCAGCTGTAAATAGTCCTACTTCAAGAAGAGGGGTTGTGTGTCCTTTTCCCACAAATGGAATAAATATTCGTGTTGATGGTGGAGTCAGAACTTCATGTGCATCACACTTCTCATTTTCCTGTGATTCTTTGCATTATCATCTCTGCTGAACACTACATTTACTATCACCTTTGCAAACCCTAGGCAAGGTGATCATACTTACTATGCTCCATACCCTTCATTTTGGTTGTCCTTCCTTTTCTTTTCACCAAAAAACAACCCATCCAAATTATGCTAGATGTCACCATCTCCCACCAAATTACCACTGCCCCACCTACCCCCACCCCAATTCTCCCAGCAAGTAGAAAACAACATCATTTTTCATGTCCAATTACAGCCACTGTGGTACCACTGTTAAAAGACAGCACAGGTACCCCTGTCAAAAAGGGTTTGAGTTACAAGAAGCGATGAATTATAGCAAGCCCTTTTTCAATTCTCCACAGAAATGAAATGTCAGAGCTTGCTGCTGTATTTTTCTCAGCACCATCAGCTACAGGCCACTGCAGGAATTAGACAGGGGACAGACGCTTTTCTGCATCATGATTTTTTCTTTTCCTAAGGTTGTCGTTTTTTTCCCCCACCAACCTTTTTCTGCTCCCTCTGGCTTTGATATTAATTTAGAGCAAGTAGAAGGATCACCTGGGAAAGAAGAGCAGGAAGCAGAGACAGCTGATTTCTCACTGTCTCCATCTTTCTTCCTCTCACTGTTCCTACTACCCTTTTCCTTCTTGTCTCACCCACTTTTTCATTGCTTGTCAATGTACCTTGTGTTTTTAAGTAGATCTAAAACTCTACTTGAGAATGGACAAATACAGAGATTAAAATAAAGAAGGAATGAAAAAAACCCTTCAAATATATGGAGATATCCTGAATAGCTTAAAATGTGCTCTGAGACAGGAAGAAAAAGGGAAAAGATGAGGAGATTACTGAGGATGAATTAAATCCCACTAATAGTTAGGAAGATCATGACCAAGCAGAAGAGAAATGTGTTGGATATAATCTGCTGCTTGTGCTTAAAGATGATGTCATGTCAGGAGACAAAAAGTTATTTTAGAGCTTGTGTGTTTTATAGGACCATGGAAGATTGTCCAGGTGATAATCTAAATAATAATAATAATCTTTCCACCACCCTTAGCGGTCTAAAAAAAATTAAATACTCCTTGAGGACATATTGGGGATTTTGGTTTGTATCGAAAACCATGATGAAAGGATTTCTGCTGCCCATGTTTGTGGAATTTTCCAAAGAGTGTAAAACAGTAGAGGTGCTAACCTCTGGCAGGGCCCATATCCATCTCTCTTTTGAGTATCTGGGTGACTTTGGACACGTCATCACATCTGGCTCTTTCTCAACTATTTATTCTACATAATGAAGATAAGGATTTCATCATGTACTATGAAGGTGTTTGATGGGAAAAAAAATCTAAATTCTGTTTTCAAACAAACAAACAAGTAAACAAGTAAACAAACATTCCATCATTTCCATGCTTGAATCATGTGGACAGATATAATGGCAAATAACAAACTCTTCATGCTCACTGATGTTGTGTTGTGTTTGGTGTTTTTCAGGCACCAGCCCCCTAAATCAATGATGAGACTTAACTGTGACCTAATCATGAAGGATGCCAGCTATCAGTTCTTAGCAAATATTTATTGGGCACTCCTCTATCTCTGTAGTTGCTGATTAGCTTCATGGGAAAAAACACAAACCAAACAAAAACACCAGAGAACAACTTCTTCCCTAATAATAATATAGTGTTCTTGATGGTCTCATGACATAGCTCAGATGATAACTGGAGCTAGGAATAGTTTAAAACTTGCTCTGAAATTTTCAGAAAATATGTTTATTATTTATTTCTTTGGTGGGACAGGTTTCTGGTTTAAAATCTCTCCCCAAAACACTAAGAGGAATTTCATTTTACCATTTCTACCAGCTGAGTCTGCCATGAGCCTTTTTTTGAGTCTGCGATGTGCACAATAGTAATTCCTCTGAATTCAACACAGCTATTTATGTGAGCAAAACTATTTGCAGGAATGTGTTTGTAGGAGTGGGTCATAATTTTTAAAGCATTGAACAAAACCTGCCCTGATAGAGGACCTTAAGAAAATACAATGCATATCAGTGTCAAAGTTGGAGAAGCCAAGAAAATCACCTACAATTGAATTGTGTATGTGTAATTGCAAAGTTCAAATAAATCACTCTGTACCTGATTCTGAGTGACATAATTGAATTACAGTGATCTAAACTAGATAGCCATAAGCATGAATCCATCAGCTCAGGGAGTTTTCTCCAAATGCTACAGAATCAGGAAGGTTTCTTCACCACAGGTTAGCTACACAAATAGACTCCTGGATTTGTCTATTTCAGCTGCAATGCACAGAGCAAAAACCTGTCCCCATGGGAATAGAGGTAAGTGCTGTGTTTGCAGGGATTGATGTGTAATTACACATTAACCATATTTAATTTAACTGTGGGCACTCCTAATTGATACAATGTTGGACTAACAAAAGAGCAAGAAGAGGAAGTATTTTAGAAAGTTTGTTTAAAAAAAACCCCAATAAAACAAACTAAATCACATAGGTAGGTTTACCTTGCTAGTAATGTGCTGCCTATGAAATGGCTATCCCAAACCTCATCTTGGTAAAGGACTCTTCTTCCCTGCCACCCTCTTCCCTGACTGTTGAGATGTGTGCCATAGATATGTACACAAACAGATGAGAAGACCTGAAATGGCAGTGTGTGTAATATCAAAAAAACTCATTGAAGGGTCTGACCTTTCCAAATCAGTCAATGCTCTGGTGCATACCCCAGAGAATGATTGCTACCGGCCATCCCTGCTCTCTGAGAGTATTTTCTATATATCATATAAAACACATTATAATCCATCTGTCTGACTATTGATTCATCTTTCTCCTTTTCTCCTGTGTATAGATGAACCTAGAGGGGCTCCAGTTCAGTTCATGCTCTCGTGCACAAGCCTGTGGCTTCAAATACAAAGCTTCTTCCTCACAGAAAAGTTTGGGCTTGAGTTTGAAGAAATTGTTAATCTTGTTAATAGCCAACTAGAGCCTTTTCAATACAACAAATCACTTGGTTTGCTCCTGGGGTATCTGAGCATGTAGTGCTCAATCTTATGGTGTCTGTGGTTTTAAATGAAGTGGGGTAGCATAAAGGGAGAATTCACTCTTCAGCATGTGTGAGGACAAAACACAGGATTCTTGGAGTGAGGCCTCATTTTCCAAAATGAGAGAGGCAGGACTGCCCTTTTTGCTTTTTTGGGGGTTATTTTAGGGTTTTTTTTGGGGGAGTGTTTTTAGTACTTATATCTTATAAATATTGTTTCATATGCAAACCTGCATGTGAAAGAGACAGCAGGAGATTCCCTTAAAGTTTTGGGCGGTCATACTGAAGGAATGGTTACAATAGGTCCATTTTTACTTGCAAGACTGTGCTGACACCCAGCACCTTAGTGACTAAGGACAGAAGATGATTCCCTGATCACCCAGATGGTTGTTTATTGCACTGATGGGTCTTGCTTGGCTTCTGCACTTTCCTGGAAAAGAAGGGTGTCTTGAGGATGATAACTTTTGAAAATGTGTCCCAGACCTCTAACATGAGTGAGAAGTCCCTGAACATTTAGTGAGCACACTCAAGGGCTGGTGCCCTACTCATGCTACACTACATAAAAGGGTCTATTTCCCTGCATAACCTGACAACAGAGGTATTACTCTTGGATGAACATGCTGCTCATCAAATCACATTCCCTGCTGATATGATGAGCATTCACAATGTGAAATTTGGTTCATAAACACATCAAATTCTAATATAAAACTAAGTCAGTCTTTTGCTGTCCTTTCTTCCCTTCTCTAGTATCAGAAGGGATAAGTTCTTCCATGATCCTATCTTTCTTCTAATTTCCCTCCAGAGTTTATTTCAAGATAATTTGCATCCAATTTTAAAATGTGCCCATACACCTCCTATTGAAAATCATTCTTCTCTATCCCTAACTTTCTCTATTAGCCAACTTATTGAGTAGAAAGATACCTCATTCTCTTTCAGCCTGGGCACTGTGATCCCAAACTCCCTCAAGGCAGAGAAACTGCATAGTCATAGAATGATGGAATCATTAATATCAGAGAAGATCTCTAAGATCGCCAAATCCAACTGTTAATACAACACTGACAAGTCCACCATTAAACTGTGTCCCCAAATGTTCCATCTGCAAGTTTTTTCAACACTTCCAGGGATGATGACTCCATCACTTCCCTTGGTAGTCTGTTCTAATGACTGGCCACCCTTTTAGTGAAGAAATGTTTTCTAACATCCAACTTCAACCTCCCCTAGCACAATTTAGACCATTTCCTCTTGTCCTGTTACTTGTTGTCTGGGAGAAGAGATCAACCTCCACCTGGCAACCCCCTTCCAGATAGTTTTAGAGAGTGAAAAGGTCTCTTCTGAGCCCCTTTCCTCCAGGCAGAGCACTCCATTTCCCCCAGCATATGAAGGTAGTCCATATGGATACAACAAATACAATGTTAAACTAACAAGCACGGATTCTTACCCTGCTGATGGCTAAATGCCTGTTCGAAGCATAACAGCATTTAAATGAGTGATGACAACATGTGCTGAGGGTCCTGGATCAGTTCTGCTGTGTGTGCTCAGCTAAGGTGTTTGAGGTTGTGGATCTCTCTCTGCCTGCACCTCCCAGCTGAAAGCTTCCCCTCAGACCTCACATCCCAGTGGTCCCATGGGTGTTCTTGGTGTTACACTGCTGCTGTCTGTTGGGCAGGCAGGGTGTTCTCTGCATGTGGGGCACACCATAGTCACACAGAGCCCAGGGGCCTCCTCAGCACAGACATGAGCAGGGCAGCAATCAGGTCAGAGAGACAGTTGTATCCCTCAAGGCACTGTAGACATAACCCCTGCTCCCTCACTAGGAGATGAACATCTGCTCTTGTCTCTCCCTTATGCTGAGCCCATGACCTCTGGTTGTTGGAACTTTCCTGCTGTGCTCTTCCCTCTCTGGGCTTTATCTCTTCTTCTGAAGCAAGACCCAAACGTTGCCTTTGCCACTAAATGGTTGCTTGGCTTTACTCTGCAAACTTTAGGCAAGGCCAAGCTCCATTAACTTCGGTGCTTTTAGTGCAAAAAGACCTTGGCCACCATCCATCCAAGAAGATTAGACCTTCTGTGCTTGTAGCTTTGTATGCCTGGCCACAAAGATAAGAACCACAGCCAGCCCTTTTGCCTATGGAGAAATGCTTTCCACAGCTCTGCCATTTAACAAACAACTGAGTAAGCTGCGTAAATTAACTAGCTGCTTTCACCCACTGCTGAGACCATGAAATACAGGCTCTATCACTGATGTAAATGTGCAGGTAGCTTCAGAGCATGACTTTAAACACAGACTCCACAAGAATTGAAAGAGGTTCTCACCAGGTTACGATTGCAAGCAGCGTTATCCTTGGTACTGGGCTAGATCCACCCTGAGACTGGTCCTGCTCTGTGTTCACTCTCTTCCTCCAACCCTAATTTCCTTTTTTCCAAAGGTTGAAGTCACATGCTTGCTGCAGTGTAACAGAGAGCAGTTATTACCTCAGTTCTAAAACACAAGAGATCCAGACCTATTCCAAATAGAAAGCTCTGGTATTTCTGAAGCACAGGAGCTTCCTTCTCAAGGTGTATCCGTATCCTATGCACATGTTATGGTTGTACTCTCAGTTCTATTAACAAACAAATGAAGTTTAATTTTTTTTCTACATAGCCTAAAACTAAGTTCCATTTGAGCAGGAGATCCCCCAGCAGCCACGCCACCTTATCCATTGATTTGTCTAAGCTGGTTTGAAATCACACCTCAAATTAGATGTGTGAACACTTTGTTCTGATGATAAGCCCCTTTAGCTGTGCACTGGATCAGGGCTGCAATTCCTGAGCTGGCAAAAGGAAAATAAAAAATAATTTTACAAAAAAGAAAACAAACAAGGAAAGACTCAGAGGAAGAATAAGATTATCTTAATCTTGATAGTGCCCCTTTAGAGAAAATCTTCTGTGAAGGGACTTAGAATATTAACTTTTTCTTCTGCCCTCCTTCACAGCTAAGAAATACATATGGGGTGTGATTTTAAGCCCATCCAGATGTTCAAGTTAGTCCTCAATTTCAATTAATAAATGAATAAATGTGAGCTGGGACATTGCAAATTTTAGTAGAGCTTTCAAAATGGAAAACCCAAAAATCCATAGATAACCAGATATTTCTTAAATTGGGAAAAGAATGGAAGACATAAAACACCCCAAACACAAACACTGAAAGAAAACCACAATCATTCCATATTTCAGACCCTCAGTGCAATTATCTGTACCAGTTTCAGCTTGTATCAGGCCCTCCAGTGCAAAAGGAGCTACCTCTCACTTCCATCAATGTATAACTGGTATCATCTGGTCCTATGTTTTGACAATTATCTGTAACATAATTACTAGTCTGATGAGTCTTGCTGATTAATTATGCCATCCTTCAAAGTTGATCTGGGTACTTAAAATAAACAAACACCCTGGTTGGGTAACAAAGGTGATTTTCTCTCTCTGTTCCAGGCAACAAAGGCTAGAAAACTCATTCCACTATGTAGGGATGTGGTCAGAGACTCCCAGAGATTGGTTTCTGATCAGTCATTCATGTGGAGCTGCTTCTCTTCTGGTCCCTGACCGCACCCTGACTTCACTCCCTACTGAATGATAAATATTTCCCCTCTGCTGAGAGCCATCTAACAAAACTGGTGTCTGGTACTAATGCATCACTAATGCTTTCCTCCTCTAATTATCCCTAAATATTGCTTTCTTTCTTTTCTGCCTTGAACCACTTTTTTTTTTTTTTTTTTTTTTTTTTTTTTTTTTTTTTTTTTTTTTTTTTGCATCAACATGTACCAAAGCATTAAACAAGACATTCCATTAATTTCTTCATCATCATAACTTAAGCCTGGGACATACCCTTTAAATATTCATTCAGCTATGAAAACTGGGCATTAAAATTTTAATAATGTCAAGCTCATTTGAACTGAGCTCCTGGGGGACTATTACGATACAATTAGAATAAATATGATGATTGATTTGGTGTAAAGGTTCACCTGTCCACATGTGTTAGTGGCCAGAAGCAGCGTGCCACCTCTGGCATCACAGCCAACAGCTCCAAGTTATTTAAAGTTATTTACTACCTTCCTCATCACCCCCATTCCCACTTGCTTGTGAGCTTGACCCCCTCACTTGCTCACACAGAATGTTCAGCTTGGATTAAGTTGAAAGAGGCAAAGCAGAGGGAGTCTCACTGAGAACTGCATCCAGCAGTTCTCCTCCTGTCTTCCCTTGTGCTGTGGATGAAGAGGGTGTATGATTCAGAGACACAGACACACGCGAGTTCTGTTGGCTGTGGCCATCAACTTTTTGCAGTGAGTGTGTCTGAGCTCCTGGCTCTGGTGCTCCTGGTAGATGGGTAGCAAGCCTAAGCTACACTGACAAACCTGAACCATCTAGGAGGGGAACAAGCCTTGTGCTTCCTGGCAGGATGTGTTCAAAATCACAGCGCAGAGGCAGTCTCGAAACATGATGCTGAGAGTTAAAGAAAAAAAACACAGAGGAGAAACCGAGCAAGAAATCACACGACCTAAGGAGGATTCTGTTTCAAACGCAGGATGTTCTCAAATGCACAGCAAATAATTAAAAGATTTTGGTCCACTGGGTGCTGAGAGTGTTTGAAAATTTGGGCCAGGTTGTACTTTCTCTTTCTTTAGTGTGAATTGGGTGCTACTTGGTGTAAATATGAAAGGAGACAGAATGGAGCCATCACCACTGAGAACAATCAGAGGTTTTTTTTTTGTTTTTTTGTTGTTTTTTGTTGTTTTGTTTTTTTTTGTTTTTTTTTAATAATCATCTACTTTAAATAAACTAGTCATTAATTCTTTGAATAAGGGTAAAATGCAAACCTCTGCATTTAAAGGTAACCCTGATCTAGCCCTGCTTACAAGAACTGCCAGAGCTTCTAGCTTTTGGGGTTTTACCATCAGTCTCCTAACATATGGGGCTTTCCTTAAATCCTCCACTTCTGGACCTGAGAAACTTCTTAACAAGAATTTTAATTCCAGAATAAAAGAAAATCCTTAATACTCAAAATATCACTCAAAACCCACCAAAATACGAAAATACATTTTCTCTTATTTGTATTATCTTATTGTACAGGATTGCTTGAGATAATTTATGACTGATGTACCTTTATGGTTGGTAATGCTAATTATTAGAAACATTTGATTTTCATTGTTTTCAGCTTTTTTCTCTCAGTATTTTGCTAAAAGAATATACTGATCCTAAAACTATCACTTCTTTTTTCAAATTTTAATCAAGTCCAGCTCCCTTTGCTATTTTTCATCTCTATTTCTGCATGATTTACTTTTAATATTAACTTTTAGCAATACTGTGGTGTTATTTACATTTATACTCCTACCTCTACCTCTTCCGAAAAAAAGAGTTTTTGAAAAATTAACCCAGAACACATTACAATTTGGAGATGACAAAGGGAGAAAATGGTCACTTGGTGTTGATTTGCTCTGAATGAAAGCAGCAATTTGGGGAACCTTCTTACTGTGAATGTTACTGTGGAAATATACGGCCTTTTGTCTGAAGTCTATTACCTATCATCTCCTTCGCCACTAAGTTTCCTCCATGGAAAAAGGGGTTAGGCAGCAATCTTTAAATTCAGGGCCCATTGTGAGGATTAATTAGATACTATTTCTACAAAATTGTAAAGTTTTAAGATGCTATATGAGGCTCTCACTGTTATTATAACGTGCCATACCTGCATAACGTCTACCACTGCAATATTACCCCTTGGTTGTTCAAGACTACAGAACTGCTGCTTCTAATTGAGTTAATGGCTTCATAGGTTGATAATTTAATAAAACAGACTGCTCAAACCAGCAAGGTTTTGATTAAATGGGGTGTGTGCAAAGGGGAATTTATATTTGTTAGAAGCTCTATGAATCCAAGGTATCAAGGCACGGATAATGTTGGTATAACAGCACAGAGAGAAAGGAAGGGCAGAGCTGAAAGGCATGGAATTATGGAAAATCTCGAGTTGTAAGTGACCTATAATGATCATTGTACCTAACACCTGTCTATATGACTTTGAGAATTTTTTATGTGCTCCTTTAACTATGACAGGCTTGGTGCTCTTTTGAGCCTGTTTCAGTGACTGCACACCCACCCAGTGAAGAATCTTTTCCCCTTTTCCCAATGTTTAGGCTGAACTCCCTCAGTCACAGTTTTATTCAAATTATTCCCTAGGGTTTGGCTTTTATATTTAGGGAATTAGGAGGTCAGCACCCCCGTCTCTGTGCCCCTTGAAAAAGTTGTGGGCTGGTTCACATCCTGCCATGGTCAGGTGTTTTGGGCTGGTCTCGGGCGCATGCAGAAGTGAATGATGGTGTGCACATACAGATAAGGAACTGTGCTGCTGCCCCTGCTTACTGCGAGAAGCAGATCTACCTCAGGCTATCATGAGCCTTGCCTGACTTCAGGGAGAAATCCTATTGTTCCTTTCCAGCTGGCCTTGCCCACTAGCTTAGATCTAGTACTAGAGGAAAAAATTGAGACTTTGAGGGAGAGACTATTTCCTGAATGGAAAGACTTTTCTAGTGCTGAAATCACAGGTACGTCTTGAAATAGCCTTTCTGAAGCCAGCGCCCGGCTGTGCCTGTGCAGAGGAACTGGGCTGCTTGGAGACCTCCAGAGGGAGCTCTTGGCTGCCTAAATTTAAACAACTAAATTATGCAAACCCAATTTCCTAGATGGAGAAATTAAGGATTTACTCCGGGAAGCCTGCTTCATTAGGTACTTAAAATGTACTCAAAAGTTAGTTACTTCAGTACACAGACTGGATCACACCTCTGACTTCAGTGATTGCCTGTCTGCAGTGATTTTGGACTGCGGGAACAGCTCCAGGTGCTTCCACTGCCTGCTGGAGTAAGTAGGAGCGTATTGCTCTGATCTTGGAAAAGCAAGGGAAAGAATGCCTGGATCATGACAGTTTTCTGTGCTGTAAGTGCCAGTTCATAGCTGCTTTCTTACCACAGGTCAGTGCCATTGAGAGTTAAATTTTTATTCTTGCATCCTCTCTCAAGGGCTCTCAGTCAGACAAATCTGAAACCAAAGCAATCTTTCCTTTCATCCATCTGACCCTGAGAAAACAAAGAAAGCCAGGCACAGTGAGCATGGCTATTTTGTGTATAAAGAACAGAACCCACAAAGCTAATGAGAAGCTTTTATGGCTGTTTGAAGAGCACTGATAGATAATCAGGAACAGGTCCAAACTGCAAAGTTTCACCTATCAAAAGCTGGGCAGAAACTTTCCATAATAGGGGCCAGACACAAAATTCAGATGCTGACACAAACACAAACATCTTAGAAGGGCATATGGCAACTGTGCCAGTGGCTGGGGTTATAACACCTGGTTCAGAAATCTGGCTCGGCTAAACAGGTACACACTCACATCTTCATCTGACCCAGCCAAGCTCACCCGCTCAGATACCTTCACTTTCACAAGACTCATTCAGGCACTGAAAGGTGTTGGGGTCCCATCAGGGAGGGTGGGTGTTGTGCTGACCTTGTGGATCTAGAGGGGCACCTGAGGCCATCCATGAGCCCTGAGTATGCTTTCCAGAAGGGTGACCAACATTTTGTGACTCCGAAGGACCTAATGTCAGCACTTTGGAGGGGAACAGCTGGCTCAGCAGAAAGAAAAAAATAATAGGAAACTGGGAAGTCTGACATCAAAAGTGGATGTTTTTCCTTCTCCCTAAATGTTGTGCTCTGGTTTAGTGGCAGGTTATTGCTCCTGGTAGCTAGTCTCTAGACTGCCTTATGGCAGGGGTCAAAACTGCTTAATGAAAATTGTCCTCTTCAGCCTTAATATCTGTGAACTCTGCTGAAGTTCATGAAAGGGGTGTACTCTCATGGAGCCTCAAGTAAAGACTCAGGATAATCTGCTTTTGGCTCCAAGTACTGTGCTTGTTCTGCACACGAATCTTATTTAGAGGATCCTAAGAGATGTTTTGATTAATGTTAATTTCATGCCAAGCCAAAACACCCCTGTGACAAGCTCCATTGAGCCAGTGCTGAACAAAGGAAATTCAAAATTCAGCTCCTTCACGTGAGATGGTGTGTGTGTGTGTCTGTGTGTGTGTGTGTGTGAGAGAGAGCTTTAACTAAATCATTTATGGTCAATAATGTCAGGTTATTATAGGTCAATAACTTTCCATTATTCACTAGCCTTGCTGTGCTCCCACTGTCAGGCAGTACAACGGCATGTTGGCTCTTGTGAAGCAAAAAGCTCCTGATGGGAGCTTTGGAAAAGCAAGCACGAACACAGCTTTAGCAGAGAAAAAGAAAACAGGGGGGAGAGAGAGTGTGAAAAGTTCTAGTTGCTCTCAGGAGTGTCTTGGGGAATGCATGTGTGACATACGCTCTATTTTTCATACATGCATGCACACTCAACCCCTAAATTCATTATTCCTGTGCTCCCAGCTGGTCATATGTGAGGCAGACCAGATCCCAAGGCTGCATGACCACAGAGCTGGTCCTCAGCAAACATTATCACTCATTAAAGTCTACAAGCTTGGGCTTAATGCCACGGTAGCCTGTGGGTTGTCTAAGCTCTGTGTGCGGACACTTAATGTTCACAGCTGCCTGCTTTGCACTGTGCACCCAGGAGAGGAAGAGTATCAGGTTTTTTTCAAGTCAGGGTGCAAATGTCAACAAATAAACAAAAATGAAGAAATCAAAATTTCCAGGACAACACAAAAAATTATATTTGCCCCTGTCACTGCTGCACTGGTACTAATGCTCTGTCCTGTGTCTCATGAGGAGTGTGGTCAGGAGCCTGAAACAGCAAGAATATGTAAATAATAGTCTGTCTCCGTGGAAACTGCAGGAGGCAAAAGCCAGCCCTGTGTTTTGGCAGAGACTCCTTGGTGCTCCTGCTGAGGGTCTGAATGTTTTTCTCCCAACCAAACATTTTGAGTTGACAATCTGGGACATGGGAGTTGTGGGATGGACTCATCCCTTGTAAAGGGCAACCAGTGGAAAATGAACTTCTGGGTGGAAAGTTGAGGTGGTCAGTAAGTAAAAGCCTGTGAGAGGACACAACGAAGAATAATGCTGATTTTTCACTGAAAGCAGGTTATCTAAGATTTTTTGCCTAAAGCCTTTTTGGCCCTTTGCTGAGCAGTGCACGGACCCTAATTCCAGCTAGCACTGACATGGTGCCTCCTCCATGAGGTATCTTGGCACTGACCACCCTGTACATGGGAGACACTCAGCCTGGGGAAGAATGTCAGCTTTTCCTGATGTACCAGGCAGTGGTCATTAATGGAGATAACATCCTTGGTAGCCTTGGCTTTTTTAACTCCCACCTCTGCACAGCTGCCATGGGCAAGGAGGAGTTAACAGGAGCTCTGAAGAGCTGGTCCATTTTGAATGTGAATAATGGGAATACTCTCCTTCAATCGGTATTCAGCACAGGGATGTACAGAGGTATAAAGTTAATCACTAGCTGGGCCACCCCTATTTCCAGAAAAAGAACTTTAATGCCTTCTTTATCCAATGAAGTACCATTGTTATACCTGCATATTATGAAGGGTTTATTAAACCGGTGATAATCTATTCAAGATAAAGTGATCTGTATGGCCAACTGAGCACAGATCAGACAGAATGATGGGAGGTTATTGTTAAAATATGCAAATTCACATCCTATTGAAATGCAAACCCTCCAGATAAGATTTTTTAATAAATCTGGTCTTTTTTCACTGCATGAAGGTAACCTAATGTTTATTGACTTCAAGACCATATAATGGAACATAATATCTATTAGTCAGATCCTTGCCTCTCTTTCGATTACTGGAGGTACATGTTCTGGCTCCCGAAGAATTTTTGTTTTATAGTTTGGTACAAAAGAAAAGAGATTAAAACCCCTGAAATTAATTAACTTCTTTTTTACACAAAGCCCCCCTTCCTCCTGAAATGCTGTCATTAGTTGCTCAAGTAAAAGGAAGCAGTACCGATCAGCTGAGAAACTGTCCACTATTTTCAACATCAGAAAAAAAAAAAAAAAAAAAAAAAAAAGGAGAAATGCTACTTGGGAGCACCTCTGTACAGCATAAAACACAAATTAAAACTTTTGGATGCCTTCCCTGGGTTTACTATTACCACACCTGAGAAATTTGAGTGAAATTTCATTTCAATCTTCTGTAAAATAGGACTATGAAACAGCTTGACCTGAATTCCGTATGTGTGTTTCTGAGTATAAGACTGGTTTAAGGCATATATTCAGAGTGTATTTATGATCTGGGGGGGGAGCCAGGGGGGAGGTGGTTACAGAATCAAACACAGTTTCAGATACCAAAGTGCCAGATGAAATAAAGGCTTTTATTTTAGCGAAATGCCAACACTGTGATAGCAAAAGTTGAGAACCCATTTCTGCTTAAAGGTCACTTCTACTCAAACCCTGCAAAATTTACATGTTGATGTAGATTGATCTGAGATTTGGTGTGATTGGTAAAGGTGGAAGGTTTGTTTCTGATTCCAAAATGAAGGTCAACAAAGTAAAACTATCCTGAAACAGGAGCTTCCTAGCTCCTTGGAAAAGCTCGGCCCATCTCAGAGAGACTTTTGGATGTTGCTGCTAGGCTCTGACAGCTTTTTGTCAAATCAGCACTGTGATTGTGTCTAAAATGGTCTCACTCAACATTTTACTCCAGCTGGTTCTTGGTGGACAGAGTGGAAGCAGTGAGACAGGTAGGGGCTGGGCAGGGTGCCGCTGCATGGGATGGGCAGGCAGCTCAGCTGTGGGTACAGAGAGGAGGAGCCCAAAAGACAACCAAAGTTGTGTCAGTCAGGGTGTAAAAAGCTGCTTGTACTTGGTTACCTGAAGCATCTATGCCTGTTCTGACCTGCACTGTACTGCCCACACAGGGCTATGCAACAGCACAAGGATTGACTATTAAAGCATGACCAAGAACCTCTACAGGACTGGTCCTCTCTCCCATGGCAGACCTCAGGCTTCCATCACAGCTGAAGAATAACCCAAACTAAACCCTTCTGGACACTTTGTCTATGAGGCTGATGGGGATGGGCATAAAATGTGCTGCCTGCTTGAGTGTCTGCAGTGGGAACAGCAGTTTCCATTCCCAGTCTGCACTGCTGCCAAAACACAGACTCTCAACCCAGGCACCCTTCTCATCAGTCACTTCATTGGGTATACCACCAGTTACAAATTAGCACTTAATCAAGATAAATCCCATAGGAAGGATACGGATAATATGCAATGCATTAAGCCTGCAAATTAAGATGGTCTGATTTAGCCCTGGCTCTAAAACACCCAAGCTTGCATTAGGACTAATGATGAATGGATGTACGTCCCTGGTTGGACAGGAGCTCTGTCAGGACAAGGCTGCCCAGCAGCGACAAAGCCAGTGCTGAACAAGTGCTCTGCTTAATGTTCATTAGGCCTTCCACACTGTCCCTGCTTGGGAATGTGCTTTCCCTTGTCGTGGATGGTTGTAATAGTGACACTTCTCTAGGATCTATTGACTTATTGGTCCTGGAGTTCATTAATAAAACCTAACTGAGGGCAGTGGCTGCTGCCATAATTGGCACACTGATCAGAGAGGGGAAACTGAGGCACACAGCATCATATTGGAAAGGTTGACCTGCACTGAGCCCAGGGCTTTCCTTTCACTTGCTCTTAACAGGACCCTGCATGTTGACTCACTCA
Organism: Sitta carolinensis; assembly: GCA_032173965.1. Classification (NCBI taxonomy): domain Eukaryota; kingdom Metazoa; phylum Chordata; class Aves; order Passeriformes; family Sittidae; genus Sitta; species Sitta carolinensis. Next base: position 9,669,211 of record CM063313.1, on the reverse strand, counting down.
GGCAGTCTCCATCATGCTTGGGAGTCTCTTGTTCTTTCACTAACTAGCTACAGGGATATAGGTGGCATTTCAGCTCTGAAAGTGTGGCCCAAGGTAGTCAAAGCTCAGTGGCCTGAATTCTCCTAACAGATTAGAGGAACAGCACAGCAACGAAACTCTTTCCCACTCCATCTTGTGGGATGCAGCATGGGTGATTCATACCTCCAGGTATGAATAGAGTAATAGCAAATAAGTGTCTTGTTCTGAGGTGCAGCACACTTTGCAAATGGAAAATTGAAGGCTGCTTCTGTCCCTCTGTGACTAGGAATTCTGGTTATCCTCTCTTCCTGCCTCAGCTCCTGCAAGACCTGAAACAAGACTGTTATTGGGCCTCACATCTACTATATATAGTCCAGAAATTAATCTCTGCGTGAGATCAGGGAAGAAGAAAACCCTTTATCAGCTTGCTCACCCATCAAGGTCAGGGTCCACATGGGCTGGAGTAGACCAAAGTGTGAGTCCTGCAAAATGCAGGGGAGCTGCTATTATAAGGGAGTATGTCTGTGAAGCAAGCTTCAAGAGGAATCAGTTTTCAGATTCACAGCTGGGGAGCAGAAAATGGCTATGGTCTTCCAAAGTTTAAAGGGCTTGTTCTGGCTGCAGGAGTAATTTAGGGAAGGGAAATCCTTTAAAATAACAAGCATGTTAACAACTGTGGTTTTAAAGGTACCTTCAGATAAATACCTCCAGATTTGCACCAGTGTTCTAACTTGTCACAGAGTACCTTTCCTGGGTGTCATACCACACTTATTACTGGGAATGACTACTTTCTACAATGCATTTCTACTTATGGCTTTTTAAGATCCAGATGCTGTCATCATATTCCCCAGAGATGTGTTCTGGTTCATGGAGAGGCTGTTTTATATAATCTCCCGTGAAAGATTAAAACAACAGCAGCAGGAACAACAATAATGCAACACACTACCTCCTGAGAAAAACTATGGAGCGGCGGCACAAGCAACAAAATCACCTCACCCACTGCAAAGTTGCAGGCTTAATTCACCTGATCAAACTTTCCTTTCCACAGGAAGATTACATCACATTAATTCCCAAGAGAACCATGTTCTCTGTCCTGGGAAGAGCCTTCACCAAAGCTGCCATTTCTCCACTGCTCTCATACCCTGCAGCATCTCCTCTCTCTTCTGTATGCACATCCTCCCTGGTGTCACTCCATGCCACAGCTCAAACCAGGTACCAGTGAGTGGAACTCTGCTCAGTTCAGCTCCTGTAATGTTCTTTCTTCCCGAGCTAGAAAATGCCAAATCTCGTATTTTATGGCTCTCTCTGCTCTTGGCACAGGAAATGCCAGTCAAAACAAAACCCAGAAGTGATAGCAGGAGAGAAACTTGGGGAGAAGGGCCAATATAAATTAATAAAACACTCCTTGTGAGTGCAAGAGATTACCTGGGGTACTTCACTCTGTGATCCAAAGTGTCAGCTTGCCCCAGTCAAAGCTGAAAGTAAGAGAAACTGTCCAGTCAGAGATGCACAGTAATTTGCCAGGAATTGCCAAGGCCAGAGGTTATCTTACCACAGTGACTTTTTCATTTCCAAACAGCACTTTAAGCCTCTTATCAATAGCAAGAAGGTTGGTGTGAAGCTTATGCAAGAACAGAAAGGTGTTTGGGTTTTTTTTTCGTTGCCTTTCTTTTATTTACTTCACCTCCAAGATAAGAAGCCAATAGCCGAAGATCCAGGTCTGCAGGAACAAGAGGGTTTTGTGATGACTGAGCAGGATTGAGGTGGCTACTTGTTAATTTTGATAATGCTGAAGATAGAGCTGAAGGAACAGGATATGTCTGTGCCCTGTGGCTGTGTTCATTTGTGTTTGTGTGTCTTTTTCCAGCTTGCTGGCCAGACAAAAAGAGACCGAGCAGCAGAGGTCTCTGTGTGTGTGCTTGCACTGGGCTGTAACATGCTTCTGGTTTTACTTCAGCCCCAGATTAACCCCCTGGATTTGAAAATTTGACCATGAGCATGTGAGTTAAATCCTGAAGGGAAACCATTCAAGCCATACAAACATTGGAATGCAAGACTGCTGATGAAGAATAAGGGAAATGATGTAAAATGGAAAGCTAAGAACCAAAGACTTGCAGTATAAAGGAGCTGAAAGAGAGAGGTTGAAAAACTCTCATGAAAAAAGAAGTATAACAAGTGCTGTCATGGATGATTATAAGGGTTTGAACCTGTCACCCACAGCAACTGGCCTTTCTCACTTGACCTGAGGAGATAATGCTGTTAGCTGAGGTTAGAGAGGGCAGGTGATGTGTCACTGTTCAAATATAAAGCAAAGATGTCCTTTCACTCCAGATAATTAAACCAAAACATAAGCAAACAAGGCCTGAAGTTCTGGAATTGCCTGGCAAAGACCCTGAAATCCCTTAGGAAATGCTGCTAGACCTTCTCATTTTGACAGCATCCACCCATCCTTATGAAATGCTATTATCTTGAGGATATTCCATTCCCTGGTGTCTGTTTAAAAAATACTGATCTAGACACAACCCAACTACACCCACAATGACATCCCAAAATGTCCTGTGGTACTTTACAGTACACTGAATTCATAAGAAATTTGTGCATGGCATTGCTGAAATGCAGACATATATAGAAGATAACACAGCAAGAGCTGTGTGAGAAAGAAAATTCCCTTTTCAGAGGATAGGACTGAGTTGCTTATAGCATTTTCTTTACCTATTTTGTGCACTTTCTGTGAACAGTGAAATGGTTCTCTATAGCAATGAATATTCAAGAAACCCCCAAATTTCCAAGATATATATTCAAATATTAAAGGAAGACAAGTATTGCATTTTCTCCCAGAGATGTGTCTGCTTATTGAATTGTGAAAATGAAACATATTCACCATTTGATTTTGCTGATCAATCACTACTCACCAAAACAGCCTGGAGAGTGAATATGCATAGATAACAATACAAATATGCAAAAAGGGAGAGAAAATGAAACTTATATTTAACAATAATTACAAAGAATAATTGAATTAACAATTAGCCAGTCATTAATATAAATTTTTTGGGAAGAGGAAATAGACCAACCAGCTATGAATATATTTAGCCTAGAAATTAGGAAGAGGATCATCTCTCATCAACTGTAAGCAATCCTAGCCTAGCTGGAAAAGTGAGGAACATGATACAAGATCAGGTTCAAGATGAGCCTTGATGAATTCATGCAGTGGTAAGTGATCAGAGCAGCTGATCCAGGGAGGTTTTACACTATTATGTGTTTCTGCCGTTTTTATATTACATTTGATTTTACACCAATGCTTTCAAAACAAGGGTGGCTCTTGCAACACTGCTAGTGCTGAGGATTGGCTTAGAAACAGCTCAGATTTTGAATTCTTCTCCATTTGAAAGTGAATGTTTTTCAAGCTTTCATACAAATATGGGTTGATAGAAACATAAGTTACAGTTAATTATTATTAAGGTGAATCAGCACCAATTCACATGCCTCCAAAGGCAGGAGATTCAGGAAACCGATTAGCAAATGTTGTTGGTTTTTTAATGATAAAAATATTGTGAGAACTGGCAGAATGGCTCAGGAGTTTCAGTTTTCAAAACCAGTTTCCAAAAACCTGAACAAAGATGTTTTGATTATCACTTCATCTGTTCACGATACTTAGTTTTCTCATTTGAAAGTCAAATAAGCCAATGTCATTTGAAATGAGAGACACTGCCTGACGCATATGAATAGGAGTCAAGGATTTCTGTGCACAGTGGTTCAGAAAACTGCCAATTTGTGTGCCTGCAAAAGTAGTCACCACCCTCTTGACAAAGCCACTGAGTTTGAACCAGGGACCTCTGGAGCAGTGGGCTTCAGATCTGCAGCTAGTCTTGAAAGACTGGTAGATGCCAGCTGGAAGCTTTAAAAACTCACATCTCCTCAGAACTGAAAGGACGGGGCTCATGACACACTAGTTTCTGATGCTCTTAATTTCTCACACATATTTTGGGAAGGAACAGGGAGGAGGCTTAGGAAGGGAAAGATTCAACAAAAAACCCTAAAATGAGTAAACTATTTTTTCCAGTTTCTGACAAATATTTAGATTATTAATATTATACATGAAGAATGAAAACATTAGCAAATGTAAAGCTATTATTCTTTTAGTTAAAAGCTGATTTTCCTTCCTGAACTCACCTCCCTGATTTTTCATCAACACCCAGACAACTTCAACTTAAATAAAACAGCAACAACAAAGGCATGTATATAATAGAATTTATGACATATAAAAAGTCATGTTTCACACCATATATGCCCAATTTCAATCAACACTTTTTCCATTGCTGATGCTGTTTATAGCTCAATCCCAGTATTGTCTTTTATACTTTTGTTTCTCTGTAATGAATATCTCAATTACCTTCCCATTTCACAACTATTCAATTAATCACAAACTCTTTCAAAGATGAAGAACAGAGAGGCAACATTGAACCCTAAATATTTACTGTGGTGTCTGGATATCAGTTTTGAAGTATGGGGATTACAACAAATGTTGTAACATTTTAAATCCAGGGATAGGGATTTGTGTGGAGAAATAACCTAATAACCGATACTGCACAAAAAGTATAGATGGATTGAGAGATAATTCCTAGATGAAGGATTCATAACATCTTAAAAAATAGGGAAAAAGAAAAAGGAGGAGAAGTTAAAAAGGAAAAAAAAAAAAAGAAAAAGAAAAAGAAATACCACTGAGATGTGTAACTGAAGTACCCCCAAGCAGAAGGCTGCTTTAAGACTTCTCTGTAGGCATGATTACTCCTGGCTGGGAGAAAAGCCCCATTAAAAAGCTTTTCTGCTCCCTCCCCTGGCTATGGGATACCATCCTGAAGAGAAATCATTGACAAGCCTGTCTTTTTCCTGAAAGGGTTAGTCAAACAAATTGTCTTTTCCTCCAGAGCTCCTCTCCCTGCTTCTGCCCTTTTGTCTTTCTCTTTTCTTGTTATAGTTAGAAGTGAACATTTTGGCACGTTAATTAAAAATAGTAATAGTTGCAACAGAGGAAAGAAAAGGAGGGGTAAGGTGGGGGAAGCAGAAGGGGGATGGTATCTGCAGCCCTAATTAATAGAATTACTCTCAGTTGAAAGCCAGTCTGTTGAGGACTCTTGTCCTTGAGTAAACAACTCCCTGTGTCTGCGTACGTATGTGCATATATATAGATAAATGTACATGTAAACACAGCTATTCTGTTGCTTAGCAGCCAGTAGTGTCCTTTCAAGAGAAAACAAAATATATGATAAACAGTCTCAAAAACATGAAGTTCCATGAGCATATTTCTTTTCTCGTAGCTATTCAGACAAGGTGGAGAGTGGCCCTGAAATTAATGTCTCATCCAACGGACAAAGGCCGAACTAAGCTAATTGGATTCCCATCTGTTCCAAACATAGTCTCAACATCACACAATAACAATAAATAATATGGTAATCATGGCCAACAATTAATCTTTTAGTTTAGATTTTTTACAGGGTGCTGGATGGATCTTAATTTCACACAAATGTAAATTGTTTTCTGAACACATCCTCCGGACTAAAAAGAAAAAAGAAAATATCATAGCCTAACCAGTCACAATCATGTTGCTTTTTGGGTATATTTCAGGAGAGCAGAGGCTGTCTGATCTAAATGCCTCCTATAGCCAAAGGAAAACGAGAATTTAACAGAATCTAATTTTGATCTAAACCCCAACCAAATACAGGGCTGTGTAAAGTGACACATATGCTCCCCGTTTAAACAATTTCTGGGATGAGGAAGCACCAGTTAAAACTTTTCCACTTACCTGGGGAAAGGAGCAGCCCCCTGGGGCTCAAAGGGGCTCACAGCACAGCCCTCGTGCCTCCTTCTCCCTTCACAGTGACTTTAGCTTCACCATTCTCTGGCTAGGTATTTTAATTGCAAACTGGTAGCCCCAAATACCAACTTCCAGTTCTGTGTTGGTGGTGTAATTCTAGTTTCAACCCAGGGCTTTACAGCAATCCAGGGAGTAAAGAGCAATGAAAATCTGAGCAAACTTCTTGCAATAAGCAAGTTTCAGTGATAGATTACGGAGCCAACATCCCTGATGATGTCCCATTGAGCATGTCACTGCCCAGACAGGAAGCCCTGCTGCTGGGTTTTCTGTGTGGGCATTGTTATAGAAAAGCTTACACAGACACCCCAAATCCATCTGTGACCTTAAGTCTGCCAACAGTAATCTCCCCAGAGACACTGCATGTCTCTGTGGCAGAGGGGGATATGGAATCAAGATTTTCCATGAGCTTGTGAGCCTCCCCATGCATCTGTGTAAACTTTTAACATCTAAGCAGCTGCTGGTAATGAGGTGTCTTACTCTGCTTTACTACGCAACAATCACCTCATCTCTTTTTGACCTGATTCCTCAGCAGCTTCATTTTCTGCTCTCTAGTTTTAATTCATGCTGAAGTCAACAGAGCTATGGAAGAGAAGCAGGGCTAAGCCAACAAGCTGTTACTCCACATTGATGTGAGCTCTTAAACATCAGCTACATCCCAAATCTGGAATAGCCGCTCTTTAGTGGTGAAAAAAATGCTCTGTGTAAGGCTATAGCTGTGAACAGATGGATAGATATAAGGTGATGTGTGGAGCTGGAAAAACCAGTTAGTAAAGTTTATAAAGTACTTTGGGAGTCCATCTGGATGGCTGGTACTTTATAAATGTAAGGCCGTTATCAGTGCCTCCTAACAGCACCCGACCATCACTCAGCACTTTTTGGATGGACAGTTAAAGAAAACACATAAAATATATTCCTCAGCAGATATTTCACCCAGACTCTTTTACTTGTAATAGCAGAGAGATCTGGGGTTTTATTTGTACAGACCATTCCCATTTGCAGTCACAGGGAAAAATCCACAATAGCTCAACTCATGAAGCTGTTGGATTTGTTATGTTTGAAGAATGAGGCTTCACAGCACAGCCCTGGAAATAAATGAGTGGTTTGGGAATTTGCTAATGGCAGGTCTCTTGCAGAAGTAGGGGACAGGATAACTAAAGGGATAGTAATGGGAGAGGCACAGGTTATTTTTGTGGTGGGTTTTGGCCTTTTTCCTCCCCTTAGGGGCAACAGCCAGAATCAAATTCGTGTTGGTAACAAATGAAAAAAATAGATCACCATTCTGGTGACAAGGGCTGCCATGTGTGAATATTGCACATGGGCAGCAGTTATACAAAATGCTAATTTTCCTTGTGGTCGCCCTGATTGTCCTTGGCAGTGTGGCTGTGGAGGAAACTGGAAGCTATTGCTCCTGCATATGACTTGGAGCCAAGCAGGATGATCACAAGGATCTCATTGAGACTCCTCCACAAGGTCGTGACAATCTTATTCCTCATAACACTTCTTTGGCTAAAGAAATCTGGGGGACAGGTGGGTGGCTGCATTCTGGAGAAAGCCTCTCCTCTTGGGTCTTAATCACCACTTAGTGTGAAATCAAGCTGTTTCTTCAGAGAAATTTAGTGTTTGAGCTCTATGTTTTTTTCATGAAACAAATGTGGTGTCTATGGAGAATCTTTTTTTTTCCCCCCCTTCGAATCGTAAACACCCCAAAGAGTTCTGTCTGGAGATGCTGCCAGAGGAAGTGTATTTTCATTTCCTATGCTGCTATCGTATTCTGCTGTGAGATGGCTTCCCCAAATGTACTAAGCCTCTCAGGATCTTTTGTAGGCAAAAGTTCCCATGATGAACTCCCTTTCTCCACTAAGATGAGAGACTATTATATGTACCATATCCATGGAGTCTAATTTAGGTTTATGTGGTATGGAAGAAGATATAAGCATCAGTTACCCAAATTGCTATTCACAGCATGGTGGCCTTTTAAAGTATAAATAAATATTTATGCATTCAGTTATTATTTGTCCATGGAATCAAAATATTCCATGGATAAATTTTAAGGACCTCATATAATTGTTTTTGTCAACTTTTTTTTTTTTTTTTTTTTTTTTTTTTTTTTTATGAGGAAAGGGAGCATAAATGACATTGTTTACATTTTACCTACAGGCCTAGATTCTCTCTATTTGTGTTGCTTCTGATGTGGTATTTAAACCCTTGTTAAGAGACAATGTTGCAATAAGCAGTTTCCATTCTCAACTCAGTTTCCAGCTGCAGTATCTTGGAGGACTGGTAATAGATTTGGGCACTACTTATAAAACCATCTTTGGGGTCTTGGGATCAGTGCACTAGTATCTTCATTAAATTTTCAAAACTTGGACAGTCTCATTAACTGTCAAGATGATGTCAGCTGTGATGAAGACAGTAACTTCTCAGGGAGGTCTGCCACAGGAGACCACTTGAACTTGTCTTTTGACTTCTAAAAACCTGTCCATCTGCCTTTTGTTAGCCCTGGCTTAGATATGGAATGGGAAAAGGCAGACCTATTCTGATAATAAGAGCTACACAGCTGGTCTAGTCTTGACATTTTGGAACACTATTTCATTTGACTACTAGGGGACTTTATTGCATGAAAGTAGATGGGAGAACAGACAGACTCTAAATGTTAACAAAGTTATATATAGTCGAAGTAGTAAAGCACGAAGAAGGTAACATACATGATGGCCAAACTCTCAGCATGTACAGAGAACATTTACAGAGCAGGAATACAAGTATTTAGGTGCTGAGTAAAGTCAGTGCTGTCTAAAGGAGCTTGAACACCCAGAAAAGCTACTTTGATCCCACAAGAACTGCAGGAGGAAGAGTGACAGACTATATATACAAGATAAATACTGTATGAATGATTGCCTCCAAAGAGTACTAGGACAAAGAGAAGGAAGAGGATGTCAAGGTCAATTTTTTTTTTTTTTTTTTTTTTTTTTTTTTTTTTTTTTTTTTTTTTTTTTTGCTATAGCAGCCAGACAGTCCTCAAATGGTTGATTTGAACAGGTCTAATAGAACAATTTAATTAAAACCCAACAGTCAGTGCTCAGGGAACAACATTGCTGAGTCGCTACCAATGTCTTGGCAGGTGAATATGAAAGTTCACACTGTTAATGACTAGCATTTGTAATGATTGCTTTGTTTCTTTTCAGCAAATGTTCCGTTTCCTAAGGAACTCCAGGATAGAGATGGAAATTGAATCAATGTACATTAAAGTAGCTTTTAGCCTGGTCACAGGAAGATCAAGCAGATACCTTTCTGCATTGACAAGCAACACTGGACATTGCTGTTTCAATGACTTTCACACCTGCGTCTACTAGACTCACTAATACCCAGCATTTGCATTGTGAAATGGATTCTGTCTCCCCTTGTAAAGGCACAACTGCCTGTTCACCATCAGTGTCACAACCTAGGTCCCAGATTCAGCAGAGGGCTTCAGCTTTTTCCTCATTTCAAACATGGGCACTCACTTTTCTCAACTCAGCATGACGAGAGCGCATGTTGGACGTGCAGCGTGGGGCAGTGAGGCAGCAGATGGGGAAACTGGCACAGCAGACACTGACACAGCATGGCTGTGTCACAGACATAGCAACATGTGTTTTGGATTATTTATACCTGTAGGGATGAGTGGGGAGGGAATGAGGGAGATAGGGGGAAGTAGCACAGAAATGACAGGAGGAGGAAAAAGGAATGAAATCAGCACAATACATGTCAAGGCAGAAAGATTGAGAAAAGTTCTCTAAAGATTCCACAGTCAGATTTGGGTAGTTTTTATTTTTTTTATTTTATTTTTTTACAATAGTAGCATTCAAGAAACACAACGGGATGCTGAGGCTGTTTGCTATTAGGCATGCAGAAGCTTAGTCATTGGAAGAAGACACCAAGGAATAGGAAGGATGGAGAGGATGTCTTTTGGGATGACAGTGTTCTACCAAAACTAACTCTAATATGTGGAAAAAGCCCTATTTTATAACAAGCACCTGCTAGAGACAAGTGAGATACTCAAATAAGGATGTGAATGTCTCCCAGGAAGCTGAGTGTATCCTACTGTGCACAAAACAGGTAGTGCCACACTCACCACCACTGGTGCTATCTGATTAAAGCATATTTGTTAGCAAAACAGGACAGAAGCTGCAATCACCTGCCTCATGATTCTACTCTGATCCCCGCTGTGCACAGCTTCCCTAGGTCTAGGAGACAAACAAAGCTTTCAATGTTCTCTCTTTCCAAGACTAAGTGCTCTCTTCAAATTACTTGAGAATGGATTTTGACCTTGTGCCACGTTAAGACAAGGCAGTGAAAGCTAAAATGTTGACACCATCATTGGGAGTTCACATATTCATGGAATCAAAAGTTACTTCTTTCACACTCAAGATGAAAAGAGAAGATTGGTAGTGCAGGATTTATCTGGGACAAGTAGGGAAGATGCCTCTCTCGGGCTTAAGAAGGCAATGATTATCCCACTGTGCACCTTAGAATCACAGAATCGTAGAATGGTTTGGGTTGGAGGGGACATTAAAGATCATTTCATTCCAACACCCTTGCTGTGGGCAGTGACAACTACCACTAGATTGTGCTGCTCAGAGCCCCCTCCAAGCTGGCTTTCCAGGGATGGGGCATCACAGCTTCTCTGGACAACCTGTACCAACGCTTCACCACTCTCCAGCTCCTCTATGCGGAGCACTCTCTTCTGCAGGGTTTCTCTGATGGGACTCACTCACACTGGAGGTAAGAGTGAGCTAGTTCTGCTTTGTTCTTGTGCCCTAGAAACAAATTCTCACCAAGAATTTACCTTCCTCTTGCCAAGAGAAGAGTGTTAAATACAAGAAACAAATATTAATACAAAAACTTATATACCCTACATAGATGAGAGTAGGGAGAAGAGAGAGAAGCATGTGGAACACAAGGAAGCCCTGCACACTCATATACTTCATAGGGGTGAAGAAAGGAATTGGACCAAGTGCAGCAATCCACAATTTATCACTCCCCCTGCCAGATCAGGAGGGGCTTCTTTGCCACACACATGCCAGCAGCTTGTTTGCAAGGTACTTCACCACTGACCGCAAAAGCTCCTGGGAGTGTGCTGGGTACACTTTGGAGAGCCCTGCTGATGCCTAATCTCTGCGTGAAACCGGCTCTGATAAAGAGTAACTCTGGTGGCCAAAAATGATGCAGCGATTTTCAAGCAGAGTACAAGCTAATCCCCAGGATCATGATTAACATGTTTATTTTGCTCAGTTAAACGGATTCTAATGTCCAGGGCTGGTTGCAAGCATTGCTAAGAACACCGTCAGTAAGCTGCCAACTTTGGGTTGCCTTTGGTGATCTAGATGGCCTCACCTGACTCTCTAAAAACACTGAAATTCTAGACAGTGAGGAGGAGGGTTTCTTTTATTTTACTCTATGTGTTTATTCATTTATTTATTTAATTTTCTGGAACTAAAATCTGCTCTGGCCTGTCATTGAGCAGTCTTCCTAAATATAAGACCATTGTTCTTTTTAACTAGTCAGCTACTGCCCTAGATTTAGGCAGCATATTTTCCCTCTCATTGCTCATCTAAACAAAGTTTTACAGGCTAGAAAAAAAAGCTTTCTTCTTAGTAAGAAGTAGAAGAAAGGAAATAGTGAAAGATGCAGAAAATATCTCCTGTCTTCTTGTCCAGTTGCTGCCAGGTTCTGTGGTAAGGTTATCCATAAAATAGGAAGTAAAATGAGCTTTGCCTATAGCACATTTGTTTGCTTTTTGCTCTCACAAGAACAATTAAGCCACCTGACTTTTAAATAATAAAGAGTTCACTTAATAACCACTAATAAGAGAGCGCTCTTACCATTCACATCAGGCATTTCTTGGCTGAGAGATGGGGTATTTGTTCTTATATGGCTTGATTTACATGACTTACATGTCAGCTTACGTGACTAGTTGGGGGGCTGTGCATTCTTTATGCCCCCAGGCATGTGATGAGAGGAGAGCAATAAAGACTGAACCAGCTCCCAGGGAAAGCACAGGACAAACAGACCTCATCTAAGGGTCATGAAGTGCAGAACAGGAAATGTTCTCTTGTACTCTCTGCAGAACACCATCCTGCTTCTGACATAGTCCAGATACCTCTGAAGCTTTCCATGTCCTTTGGATACCTTCCCACTACCAACCATGAGAGTGTGCTGCACACGAACAGGCACTAATCACATCAGAGGAAATCTAAGCCTAATTCAAATTGTGCATGCACTGCCAGGACCCTTCTTCTCATCCTTGGAGACCTAGGCAAAACAGTATCCCTGCATTCTCATGGCATCTGTTAGCCACTGACATCCTCCATAGTCCCTGATGCTCTGCACTGTCATCTCCTGCACTCTGCATTCCTCACCACCCATTTCCCATCACTCATGATCAAGTTACTCAAGGGTTACAGGCCCAAGGAATGACAAAGCCAGAACTTTTCCTGATTTGGGGCCTGACAGTAGGTTAAACAAACTTTGTCTAGCTCCACATTTCATCATTTCATGCCTTATCTTCCCAAACACAAATTAAGAAATATGTTCCAAATAAGCAGAAAAGTAAATTGAAAATTAAGTTTTAGGGGGACTTGAATAAGTCATAAATTTGGTCAGCATCCAGAATCCTTTCTAAAAAAAAAAAAAAAAAAAAAAAAAGGCTTTGGAAATAAAGAAAATAGATGGGGTTTACCATTGTTTCAAAATGGCATTTTTTTTTCTTTTAAACAGAAAAGAAAGGACTGGACTAACCCCTGAAGAATATTTCTCTGAAAGTCAGGAAAATCTGGCAATGCTTCTACATTTCCCATGGTATAGTTGTGGTTTTTTTTTTGGTTTTTTTTCCTGTTTTGTTTTGTTTTGATTCATTACTTTCTTTCATCTCCTCTCTTTTCTCAGACCATCCCCTCTCTTTACACGACAGGATTTCTGTAGGGGGGAGCACACCACATATACACACCATCCTCCACTTGTCAAACTTTGGAGTCACTGAAATACCTCTGTAAAAGGGTTAAGACCCCGAGTTGATGTAAACATAGAAGCTGCAGAAGAAGACAGGTACAAGGAAATGGTAGACTTCAGCCCATACTCTACAGAGATGTTTTTGTCTCATGACAGAAACTGGGCATTGGTCTATGAGAGCACAGTGCCATGACTTTGCAGCACAGCCAGGAATGTCCATGCTGTCCCCCTGTTATCCTTTGTCATGGGTATGATCTGGGGCAGGCCAAAGGCCTTTGTGGCAGAGAAATTCCTGCATGGACCAGAAAACTGGTTCATAACTGTGGTCCACTTACCAAAATACAAGAGGTTGAAGCCTGTACACTGAGATTTTGAGCCCAAACTCAAGTGGCTCAAGTGCCCCAGCTCAGCAAGGGCAACAGTCCTGTGGAAGGCAATGTCTCACAAACCAGTGTGTTGACCCCGTGGTAATAAGTCATTTAAATGAATATCTGAGTAGAAAGGTTTCCATTAATCAAGCATATGACTTGGAGAACAAACAGTCATTGAAAACATCTAGACAAGCTTGGAAGAGTGCAGCTGTTAGCATTGCACACTGCATTATCACCATATATTTAGATTGTTATTAAGTGAACTTGAAGTGAGGCATTCTCCATTTGTCATTTTCCCCCTGGTGAATTCAGCTACCACCATTGATTACTTTCTTTTTATTTTTTTTTAATCTGAAAATTTGCCTATTAACTTTTCAAAACTTATTAATCTGTTTTCACTTCATTGGTAGCAGCTTTTCCCCACCCTCTACTTAGCTTGTTAAAACTCAGAGTTGATTAAATATGACACAACAGTAAAATATTACATAAGCTCACAAGAAAATTTTTATTTCATTATCAGCACAAAATGAGTCATCTTGAATATGACACTAGCTTTGGCTCCATTTTCTCTCAGTTTTTTGCTCTGGTTTTATATTTAATCACAGCTTTTTTCTCCCTCTCTTTGCACTTACGATTTTGTTTTTCAAATCCACAGCAGAATGATCCAACTTTGTTCTTACACTATTAATTAACACCACGCTCTAGTTTCCCCCATACTTAAATGATGAATAAGGTTAAATTCCAGACAATGTTCTGTACATTGCCATCAATTAACAATTTTCGAGGCAGCGCTTCATTAATAAACACTGATCAGCAGAGCCCTTGTGCGGAGTGCACTGGAGCTCAAAAATTGTACCAGAGCTTCTTTAATATGTGAGCTGCTGTGTGTCGTGTGGCTGAGCGTGTGCACAAGTGTGTATGTGTGCATGTGTGAAAAAAAATCAATGCAATATCCTAGGAAACTCATCAGCACATCATCTCCTTAAAGGTTAATTAAGAATTTGAGGAAGAACAGAGGGGCTGAAGCAGAGGTGATGGACATCCGTGTCTCTCCAGATCATTAAGTACTAATTAGGTTTGGAAAGTCTATTGAGCTTCCTTGGTCTCATCAAGCCATGTGATGGTCCCTGGATACCTCAGTGTGAAATGCCATCAGCACTATATCTCCCTTTATGAACAGGATGCACTTCAGTCTCAGGTGTGCCTGCTGTCTCTCACTCTGTATTCTGTGTGTCTGTATTCTTCTTTTGGTGTGTGTCTGATGAAGCTATTTATTCTATATACTGCATAAAAATTGCATTGAGAATACAAACCCTTCCAGAATCATGTGTAACACAGCATTTTTTTGCTGGAAGGCTAATGAGGCAAAGAAAAAGGGGGTTAAAAAAGGGTGAGAAAAGTTCCTGTTAGCTGTAAACTCAGAATGAGCAGGGGAAAGACTGCTAAGATTATATAAACCTTTTTTCTGTGCTAGAATATAATTTAGGGAGGACTTCCAAACTAGATTATCTTTTTTTCTATTTCTTGAGCTCTAGATGGAGGTGGGTCCAGACTGGAGCTCTGCAGTGAAAGTTACTAGAGCGAGACCCCACCATGCAGCTTCAAAGAGACCATAATATGTATTTTGTTAATTACCTCTTTTAAAACTCTTAGCCAGAAATTCTGCACAGCTAAATCCCAGAAGTAGTGACAGGTTTTTTAGAAATGGTTTCTATGGAATGTGAGATGCCTCTTTTATCTTAATTTCCTGGCTCTTCAGTATTTTCCAGCCTACAGGTCTTAGAGGGACAGATTTTTCTCAGGATTTTTCCTTTAAATTGGACTGGAAATACAAATTTAGATGCTCAGATGTGGACAAGGATCTAGAAAGCAAACCAGTCTGTACCTGAAAGAGACCTTTGAGGTGCCCAGAGACTGAGTCAGCTCTCAATGCTAATGTACAAAGTAATTCAAACCTGATATCAGCGATCAGATAGATTCTTCCGGAAACCAGCCTTGATGGTGTTATTAGTAAAACAACACAGCTGGCTTTGTTATGAGGGTTCCCTCATGGTAACTCAAAAAAATTTGTTAATTCTAGCTTTTAGGCAGTCTTAAGGTAGCAGGATGGCATAAAGTTGCTGAAAGGTAAAGGAAGAATAGGGCTGTTAGTACTTTGACACTGCCAAGCCAAAGAAATCCTTATTCAAGAATATGCAAGAGGTGTCTTCATATATAAAGAGCTAACCCACACACCTAGTCCCTTTCTCAGTATGGAGAGGAAATAATGTGCCATTAGCACTCATCTAATAAAATTATACCAGAAAAGATTGTCCTCCGGGCTGGCATTTTCAAGGGACACTTGGTATAAGGGAGGATGGTGACACTGGGGACAGTTGCCATTGCCTTTTTGAGCCCCAGTGAACTTTGACTTTGATTGCAAATGATGGGATGGAAGTTAATGGTTCACTGGCTCAAACTCTTGCCCTGCCAATACCATGCTTTCAACATTTTAGTTATTAAGAGCAAGTCTAGTTGCATTAGCAACATCACTGGGGGAAGATAGCAGTCTGGGAACCACTGGGATGTGGTTTCTTTAGGATGCATTTGGAATTAAAAACAACTGCCTCCCACTCCCACCATTACTGCCACCCAGTTTTCAGCAGGAGATGGCTGAATTGGAAAGCTACTGATAATGTTGCAACTTGCACGTCTCCTCCAGAATATCAAGGACCCCTTGATAAACCCACTGCAATGCCTGGAGCACTTCATCTGCAGGCGACTTGCTCTCTTCAATATGGAGAGGATTGCCACTAATCCTGGCGCATTACTGTTCACTTGACAGAAGTCGCCTGAAACAACTTGCGTCTGTTCTTGTCCTGATTTGCTGTCGGTATTTATTAAGAGCAGTGTGTTTAAAAAGGCACACATTGTAGCCTGAAGATAACATCTTAAGCTTCCTGCCTATAACAACAAAAAACCAAACACCCCCTCTCGAGAAAATCTTCTCTGAACACTGTCATGCCCCTCTTTGCTCAGCCATGTTGATGCTGTTGCTTCATCCCCAGGAGATCCCTATGAGAGCAGTGGTGGCAGCAAGAGGCGCCTTATCTCTGGTTTTGCTGATCACCACTCCTGAGCTGCTCTGAAATGGTTTCAATACATAACTGAAGTGATGGAAAGTGAAAATATTAACCAATCAAATCATCTCTATTTCCATGACTTCAGTAGAGAAAAATGTTAAACTGACAAAGTCTCTTGCTCTTGATTAACCAATGAGGCCTTCATGTTCCTTCCCTCTCTTCCATGACTGAACATCAATCTCCAAAGATGTAAAGATGCAACAGCTTCTCTGAACCTGCAATCTTAACCACTGCACTTAGAAGTAAACAAGATTCACTGTTAGATGCTGAACATGGTGATGGTTATGTGATATGGGCTTTTATTTACTAAGGATGTGGTCTGATTCACTAACACTGATTTGTCAAATTGACTGGATCTGCATAGTTTGACTTTTTACATGGTAAAAATGGCGAAATTTCCCCACTTACTCCTACCCTGTTTCTGACTGGTGTCTGGACAAGATTGTAGAAGTACAGTAAGACCTTGGAAGAAAAAAAAAAACAATGACTACTTGTAAATTTTGCTTTGCAACATAACCTTCCCAGTTTACAGCAAAGGCTGAATTAGTAGATGATGAGTTGGTGACAGCCATTTCTCCTGGCCTTTGAGATCTCTTGGCTTCAATATCGTCACAGACAAGGAAACATTATCAGCTTAAGTAGCAGAAGATGGTTCTCAAGCACACTGGCAAATAGAATCTGTTTTTCTATCTACTACACAAAAACTGTGATTCTTCTGCCAATTCAACTGACATACCAAAAAATAAGTCTGTGAGGAGATGGGTAATCAGATTTTCTTTAAATTAGGAATATGCTAGAAAACAAAAATTATATCCCTCTATGTTTCCTCTAAAAGCCCTTGAAGATTTTCTCCTGCTAAACTGATTTTGTTAGAGTACAAAATGTTCGGACCGATCCGGTCCTTAAAGATTTATTTCTTCTATTCATGGATCGGCAGTATGCTCAGGAATTTAGCATCAAACAAGCTTGTTACTGCTCTTTTTTGCTCCCAGCACATTGGTCTGATGAAAAATTTCCTCACTTATGTATGTGAAGCATGTGTGTGCATGTGTGAAGGTATGCATATGCATAAGTCTAGCATATTTTAAATAATTTTATATGTATATATATATATATATATATATATATATATATATATATATATATATATATATATATATATATATATATATATATATTTGTGAAGAGGAACTACTCTTGTACCTGGTCTGGGTGTTTCTGTACTTTAGGCAGTGTGCAGATAGAAAGTGATGTGAGTTAAAGAAGAAGGTTTATTTTGAGGTAACATTCCTGAACAGCAAAAGGAGTTCATGTATAGTGTAAATATTCTGATTTCATTAATGGACTAGAAGACAAACCAGAGGAATACCTTCCTTTCTGTTTTTAAAATAAAGGATAGATTTGCAAAGCAAGGCCCTGTACAACAACTTAGTCCATGCAGCATTTTAGCATTTGTCAGGGACAAGTGACATTAGGTATGGCAGACAGTAACGGCGCTCTCAAATGAGGGACAGATGGCTGTCCAACACTGACACTGCAGGTGTTCAAGACTTAATTCGGTTCCATTCAGTGGACCTTTTGCTCTCCAATCCCTTGCTACCGCTGTCAAACTTTTCCAGGAGCAAGAAAGAGTGAGGGGACAATGTGATAGAATTACAGAGGGTGGCAGAGTCATTTGTTAATCCATTGGGGAAATTAGGCTATCAGAGAACAACCTGCTTCACAAACTGATCTCTGTGAAACAGGTGTGTGCACTCTCTGTGTAGGTGTGTGGGATTGTGGTGCAAAGCTGTGAATGCAGGGGAGGGGAAAAGGAAGAGGACTAGCTAGTAAGATCTGGGCTGGGAGATGACAGAAATGACAGCCAGATACCAATGGGATGTAACAGGGTATCTACAAGAGTTAGACATAATGTCTGCTAAAGACCAGCCTTCTCTTGGTTTTATTTGAAAAGCTCAAATCAGAGAGGGACACAAGTTCTCTGGCACCACAGAGCCTCATCTGTCAACGTCCTCGTGGAAGTGGATGAGATGGAGAAGAATCGACTAAAGGCTCCTTTGTACTTTTCTCTCTTTATCCATTCCTGCAAAGAGCACAGTGCTTGAAAGCTTTAAGAATTTAAAGTTACTGATGGAGATGTCCCTGTCAGCATAAGGCAAAGTCCTTGGTAACCCTAGCTCTGGCCCTGGGAGTGGAAGGTGAACTGTATTACTTGTGTGCAGTGATGGCCTTTTCATTGTGATGGTCCTTCTGGGAATGCTAACCTGTCTGCAGCTGCTTATTTCTGGAGGTCCCTGTGACACCAGGTACTCCTCGGTGTGGCTGATGAAATCTCAGGTATGGAGTCACCCCAAGCAGCATTTCCTCTCAATTTTCTCTCGCCTGTACAAACTTGTTCAATGTCAGCCACCATTCAACTTCCACAGAGTTTCTGGGAGCTAGAAAGGGATAGGGAAACTCTTCCTTTGCTGGATACAGCATTTAAATAAAAATAAAACAAAACCTTCCTCTGAGCCCTGAAGCCTGTCTTCTTAATGGTTTGTACTGTTAGTCATGACCTTGTTTGGATTTTCTGGTGTGTAGTGAGTGGTGTGCTCCATTCACCATGTCACCTCTTTCTGTGTGGTGTTCACAGCTTCATACTGCAATGTATTCCTCTGTAGAGGCTACAGATCTAAATCACTGCATGCATCTACTCTGCTTGAGGAGAGGCAGAGGGAGAGGAAGAGGGAGGAATCATAAATTGATATCTGGAAATTTTGATTATTTTTAAGTAGGAATCTCCAAAATTGTTTTCCCCCAAATTTTAGAGACATAGATTTATTTAAGACATCAGGAAATATCAAAAGAATTTAAAAAATATCTTACTAAAGATAGGTTTGTTTGCAAAGATGTTTTCCACTGAAAAATAGTAATGCAAGTTCCCTTTTTTGACCATCTTTTGGACAGAGTTTGCATTGAATTGCAAGTCATCAATATTATGTATTTCACCTTTGATGAAATTTTATAACTAAATGAGCATTTTTCTTTACTTTCCCAAAGAATAGATATATTCCCTCATTTTGGTTTCTGGGGATGTGAAACCGTCCTGCTTCTCCAGGGACAGGCAATGCTGCAAGGGTATTTTCCCACCATATAACCAAAATGCAGAACATCCTTCAAGAATTGTTCAGGGAAATTTCATGTAACAGTTTAAAAAGTCATGTTCTTTACACTATATATGAGCTAACCCAACTTTACATCTGCAATTTGTCTATGATCTCTGCAACTTTTATTTTATTTATGGGATGAAAGGAGTCATGATTTGGTCAAATGTAAATGTTCAGATGGTTTTTAGTTTTCTGCATTAGAAACAAACAAACCTCCCAGGCCTCATCCCATTTGTCTGTCTTTAGCTGAGGTGAACAGCCTGATTCAAATTTTTGTAAATATACTTCAGCTGGTCTCAGAGAGGTACTCCGCACTGCAGAGGAATGAGTCACGTTGTTTCTTTCACTTTTACACTGGGGATACTGCTCCTGCCAGATCTTGCCATTTACTTGGAAAACTAGTCAGCGCTCCTTTCATAGTCCAGATTTCATCCTTCCCTTCCCTTTCCCCCTTCCTCCACCCTCTGGGAGCTGCAGGACAGCATCTTTCTATCGTCCTGCGGAGATAGACCTCAGTTGAGTGAAGTTGTCTGATCCCTGGAGAAGGAAGGAAGTGTCGGAAGTGTCGGAAGGAAGTGTCGGAAGGAAGTGTCGGAAGGAAGGAAGGAGTGTCGGAAGAAGTGTCGGAAGGAAGTGTCGGAAGGAAGTGTCGGAAGGAAGTGTCGGAAGGAAGGAATGAGGAAGGAAGAAGGAAGGAGGAAGGAAGGAAGGAGGAAGGAAGGAAGGAAGGAAGGAAGGAAGGAAGGAAGGAAGGAAGGAGGAAGGAAGGAAGGAAGGAAGGAAGGAAGGAAGGAAGGAAGGAAGGAAGGAAGGAAGGAAGGAAGAAGGAAGGAAGGAAGGAAGGAAGGAAGGAAGGAAGGAAGGAAGAAGGACGGAAGGAAGGAAGTGTCGGAAGGAAGTGTCGAGGGAAGGAAGGAAGGAAGGAAGGGAGAAGTGTCGGAAGGAAGTGTCGGAAGGAAGGAAGTGTCGGAAGGAAGTGTCGGAAGGAAGTGTCGGAAGGAAGGAAGTGTCGGAAGGAAGTGTCGGAAGGAAGTGTCGGAAGGAAGTGTCGGAAGGAAGGAAGGAAGGAAGGAGGAAGGAAGGAAGGAAGGAAGGAAGGAAGGAAGGAAGGAAGGAAGGAAGGAAGGAAGGAAGGAAGGAAGGAAGGAAGGAAGGAAGGAAGGAAGGAAGGAAGGAAGGAAGGAAGGAAGGAAGAAGGAAGGAAGGAAGGAAGGAAGGAAGGAAGGAAGGAAGGAAGGAAGGAAGGAAGGAAGGAAGGAAGGAAGGAAGGAAGGAAGGAAGGAAGGAAGGAAGGAAGGAAGGAAGGAAGGAAGGAAGGAAGGAAGGAAGGAAGGAAGGAAGGAAGGAAGGAAGGAAAGGAAGGAAGGAAGGAAGGAAGGAAAACAAACCGCCAGTAAAGCAAAACCTGTTCGCATTCACACCCCAAACCTTGAATATTATCCCTTTGTGCCAGCTGCACCATCATACCACTGCATTCTATCTTGCCATGATTTTTTTTGGTGGAGAGCTGCCTATACAATCTGTGAGCACTGTTGGAACAGCCCAATTTTACAAGCATAAAGTATTATGATTGCATTGATTTCCATCATAAATCATATTTTCCATCCTCTGTCTCTCTTTCCTTGCACTGACTGAATTAAGCCTTGGTGTTTTCTTTAGCTGCTGCCAGAGCTGAGGCTTGAGATGATATTAGGGTAATGATGATAAATTTTAGCCTCAAGCCAAACCATTTCCACATTACAGATAATGTTTTTTTCCAAATAAGTTCTGTTATTGGAATCCAGGACCCACCACATCTGCAGGCTCAGAGGCTGCCTCAACACAGTCTCTTTGCTGTAATGCGTTTATAGATTTGAAAATTTGCTCTAAACGAATAAATGAGAGAAGAGAGGAAAAAACAAATGTAGGAATGGAGGAGAATCAACCAGAAGGAGGAGAAAGAGGGGAGAAGGTAAGAGGAAAAAAAGGAGAAATTAAAAAGATAAGAATAAGGAAAAAAAGAAATAGAACCATGAGGGGAAAAGGAAGTAAGGGGAATTATATAATGCACACAGCGAAGTGCTAGCCAGCTTGCCAATAGCTGCATTTAGGAGCAGAGCTGGTCCTACAGACAGGCACAAGTGCCTTGTACCAGCACCAGGTACTCCAAGCTCTGAGTTTCAGATTTCACCCCTGCCTTCTTACAAGATCATCCCCTATCATCTCATTTCATCTCATCTAATATCAGAAACATCTCAGACAAACTATTATAATGTTCCTGCAGAATTTCAGCTGTCCCACGATGGACCAGCTGAACTAAGCCTGACTCAATATCAGTATCTCTACTAAGGCTTCAGTCTCAGGTGGTGTCTTACTGGTACAAATAATTCTCATATTTTGAAGCTACTACAGAGCAGGTCACCTTCCCACTTTTGTCTGAGGGGAATTCAGTCTGTGTAATCAGGCCTGAAGGAGAGTGCTCCATGCTCTGGGGAGTATAGATTCTGGGTACAGTGACCTTCAGGAAAGAAGCTGAGGGAGGCCAAATCCATTACTTGCTTGTTCCTCAGCCACTATAAAGGGAGGCAGTTCACCATTTCACTGTGGTACCTTACAGGGGTAAGGTACTCATGCTCTGTCCCTGATTTGGAGCCGGACCAATAAATCTTGTGCTCCCTCTGTGGCTTGCAAGTACATAAGTGTCTCTCTGCTCTGGTCCTCCCATTAACCTGCTGGAGAGTTTTTTGTTTGTTAGTCTACTGAGTGAGTGAAGTCCCCCACAGAGGAGCACAGGCAGACATGTCTGCTTCAGCAGCAGGCAGCCCCTGGAAATCATTCTGGCTCAAAGTGCAGAAGTTCTGGTTTGGGAAATCATGTATACATGGAGAAACTCCAGTGGAATAAAAGCACACCTTGGTTCCTTACTCTTTTTTTCACATGGTTTGCCCTGATGTGGGAGGCTTTCTGAAGGAGCATCTTAGCACCTGACACCAATTTTACGTGCAGGGAAACAAGAGTTTCATATTCTTCATTCACCCCTAGCAGTAAAATTGCACCTCATTAACTTACACTGTGATGGTGGGATTAATCTGAAAGAAAGCAGGTATCTTCATGCCCCAGGTTCCAGAAAAACAGAGGGATAACTAATGACCTGATTCATGTTCCTTCCTCTGGATCTCAGCTCCTTTTGTTCTTCTCAGCCCTAAGTCAGAAGCCCTCACTGCAACAAGCCTGGACAGTGCTGAAATACAACCTGATGCAGATGGTAGGGGCCAGCTCTGATTCTGACCAACATATTTACAGCCAGAATAAGGAAAAAAAATGGACCTGCAGATAGGTAGGCAGGTGGCACGCAGTTTATTTCACTGGCAGTGCTGGAGTGCCTACTTCACGGGATGCTAAATGCAGTAAGTGGGGAGGAGAACAAATTTAAGAGGGAAGGAGGCAGTGAAGCAGTTAGTGCTCTTCAGGGTATGAAGGGAACATCCTGAACTTTCAGAGAAGTCTCAAAAATAAAAACACCCTCAGGATGCTGCCTTTGCAGGGTCCGTGTCCTTATTATTCATATCAGTCCCTAAAGAGGTGCTTTCTCTTAGGACATGAGTCATCTGGGAAATCCAACAATCCTGCCACATCCCTGCTGCAAATGTGGGCTTACAAAGACAGTGTGTCCTGCACTAAGAGTGCCAAAAGACATGTCCTTAAAATTGGGCTAAAGCATTCCACTTGCTCACCTTGTTTGTGTGAACCAAACTGTGATCAGTTCCACTTCACCAGGCTAAATGATGAATGCCACAAACATACCACGAAAATGTACGTGGTACCCTGCTGCTGTAGCCAGACACACCCAAAATATGTTCTGTTCTCTCTAACTCCTCAAGGCTGACAACTAGCTAAAGTAGTGTTGACTAAACAAATTGGACCTCTCTGCTGAGCCTATGCTGCTACTCCCAAGTCCAAAACTCTCTGAGAATGCAGCAGGATGCCAACACAAAGGGCAGGGCTCAGCAATACATTTTCCTCTCTTCAGTTCTTACCCCACAGTGGAAGAATTCAACAAAGGCTTTACATGTGCCTCACCCATGGATTGCCTCCTTTTTCACTGTGCTCACTGCAGAAAAGGAGGGACCACAACAGAAATGTGAAATTTCTGTGCAGTAACGCACAGCTTACAATGCAGGGCTCGTTTCAGTGAATGGATTGACCGCAGGGGAGGTCAGCAAGGTGGGCAATGACAGCTGATGCTGTAGCTGTGCAAACTGAAGCAGACATAAAAGCAAGCAACACATAGGCTAAAAGAATAAAACTGTGCAGCTTCAGGTGCCAGGACCAACCACCCTAACACAAGCAAGAAGAATTAAACTCTGCACCTGCAGGTACCAGGACCAACCACCCTAACACAAACAAAATTTCCAGAAACTTCATGTCCCAAGAAAGGCTTTTACACTTTTCTCCCTCTGAATACTAAGAGTAGCCAGAAATAAAGGGACCATTTCTGCTTGGTAAGTTTGTAGTAGCAAAGGCAGGAGTTTGATTGTCATTACTAGGACCTCATGGACAAGGTATATAAGAGGACAAAATCACTCTCACATTTACTAACAATGAGTATTGCTGCTGGCAGGTACACCACAGGGAGAAGGATTAGATATAGCACAGAGAGCTGCCCCATCTTCCACCTTGTAAAGGACCATTTAAAAGTCAGTGCAATGGGGCATTTATAGCTATTGTGGCTGCACCAGGTGGCTCCAGTCTGCTGGACCATGGTACTGGGTCTGGTTTGGAATGAAAATAAATACTAAAATATAGTCAGACTATTTCATGGGTGGTATTTTATTTTATTTTATTCTATTTGAACAGTGTTTTGGTTTACCTTGCATTTAATTTGAAGGATTGAGCAGGCTGCAAATAAATCCCATGGTAAGATCTACATGAGAAAAACACTTTAAATAAACCCAACCCTAACCCAACAACAACAAAACCCTTTCTTCTGCTGCTGTTGATAACTAGGCCTATTACTTCCCAGTCTGTGTTTGGTTTCAACACCATATAATTTCTCAGTTGCAAACAAGAGACCAAGACAGCTCTGACTAGAGCTACCCTATAAATGATTCTGTCCTCAGTGTTTGTGATGTCTGGAGAGGTGCCAAGCTCCCTGCTCATGTGGTTAGGTACAGGTGGTGAATAGACTTTTTGAAGGGTTCATGGGTAATTCACTAGTAGTTTCCTAGGGAAAGCCAGGTTTGCACCCAATGAGAAAACAAAACCCTAAAAAAACTTGTGTCCTGAGCTTAACATTTTAGTTAAACATTTTGGTTTTTTATCAAAACACCTAATCTGTGCAATAAAGATTCCAAGAGGTTATATGGACCTGCAGCATACAGGGGATCACACCTGTCTTTGACTATTGCCTCTCCCAAGCTCTTGATAACATTCCTCCCTTGCCCTGTCCCAAAGCTCACAAAGGCTGAGAGCAAAGTGGATCTCCTTGGCTGTCCAAAGTGAGGGAAGAGCATCTCTGTTTAAACTGATGGGCTTGGACTAGCTGTGAATAAATTTAGTCTAGAAATGAAGACAGAGATGTGGAAAAGCCTTCCAAACCAGAACAAAGAATGGGAGTGAACTGAACAAATGCAGATGCCTATAACAGAGCCAGGCCCCTTCTATTCAATGGAGAGAATGAAGCATCTCTTATGAATCATCTCACCCTAATGAAGCATCCAAAATAGACCAGATGAATCACAGTCCAGAAACACCTATTTTTCTCTGTGTGCTGCGAGAGCCCAAGGTAACTGGTACAGAGACACTTACATTGTAGGTGGTTAAAGTTAGGTGAGATGAATTAGAAAAAAAAAAGAAAAAAAAAAAAAAGAAAAGTAAAGGAAAAATAATCAACAACCAATTCATAAGAATTTTTAGGTGCAACAGAACACCTGCAAGAAGGTTATCTGACATAAAGGGATATAACTGAATGAGATGATGCAAGGAGTCCACTGCAGGTCAAATGGGACAACTCTTGCAACAATCTGTTAATAAAAAACTTCCTTGGTAGAAACTGTTTACAACTACTGTTATAAAATATAGATAGTTTCCTTTGAAAACAAAACAGCAATTCTTGGTTTATATTGTAGTAGTGAAGAACTGCATCTATCCTATTAATTTGAATGTAAAGCCTAAAAATGACAGCGCTTATCTTCTTTCTTGATTAATTTATTTTTATCCAATATTCCTGTATTGAACAGAGGTGAGTGAAGGGTTTTGCTACAATATGGAAAAAAGCAGACACTTATTCAAGAGTGACTGTTCTCTTTATACTCTTTTCCTCTAATTTGTCTCAAATATCACCTTCCAAAACTCCTTTCTCCTTGAATAAAACCAAGTTTCCACATTGTGACTCCTGCTACCAGTGCTGCCTCAAATCTCATAAAAAACCCACTATTGCTTATGAGAGGCTTCACTTGCCAATACTAATGGAAACAGTGGTAGTTGATGCAGAAGAAAGACGAAGAAGCTTTTGTGTTCTGAGTGGCTCTTTTTGGCAAAACTACAGTGATTGTTTTTACAAAAAAACACCAGGACCTCTGGTACGGCCTGGATCCAGAGTGCAGGCAGCAGTGGGTCCCAGCAGTGGGTCCCAGCACAAGCACCAGTTAACTGAGCCATAAAGGGAGCCAGCACACATGGTCCCAAAGGTGTTGGTACATTCTCCCACCTAGGATGAAGTCCTGTTTACCTGCCTTTGCTAGGAGTTAACAGAATTAAATCCCTCTTATGACAGTAGTGTTTGTTTTGTTTGTGGGGCTTTTTGTTTGTTTGTTTGTTTTGGGGTGAGGCAGCATCTCAGATCTGGTCTGTGTATTCAGCTCTTGGTGTCTCTTTGTTGAACCTTACTCAGGTTCCAAAGGGTGACTTTTTAAAACAGTTCAGAATTACATTTTTGGGGAATGTCTACGTCAATTCAAAAACCACCACAATCACACATGGAGGACCCCTGGGACAAACATCCTAAGTACTCTAAGCTTCCACCTACAGCTGAATGCTTTAGTTCAGAGTTTGTCACCATCACTAGGACAAGCAGATCCTGAAACCAATGACTGAGCGATGTAATTTCTTGCCGTGTTGATTTCCTTACTCACATTTTTTCCTCACTCTGCTGTGTCTAGCATTGACAAAGGAATCTGTGTGTGCTTGTCCAGTGTTTCAGATTTCCTGCAGAGTCCCCCACACCTCTTTTATCTTCCACAACAGTGACCAGCATGCTCTGGGCATGTTTCCTTTCTGACTCCACCTGTTCTGAAAGCCCCATGCAAAAACATCAGTCCTGCTACAAATGAGACAATTCAGACATCAGGTTTTCTTAGGAAATGTGATTTCTCTAGAGTTCCATCAAACAAATTTGATGAATGAATTATCTGATCTTGGCCTTCTAATAAAATAATAATAATAATAATAATAATAATAATAATAATAATAATAATAATAATAATAATAATAATAATAATAATAATGATGTATTTTTTACATCTCTGGTACTCCAAGAGATGTGAAAACTGTTTAGAGCAGTCTGTAAGGTTTACTGGATGCAGGTGGCTTCAGAGTATCAATTGAGTCTGATCAAAATTTAAATTATAGTATAACCCATAGCCATTCACGCCCCTGGTATATGGGTAGACGCTCATAAATTACTCCTTTTAGTTCTCTCTTTTTTTTTTTTTTTCCATGCCCATCCCTGTCTTTACAAGATAATCGCCTAATTTGGGGAAAATGTTAACCAAAAACGGGCTTCATGACTCAAGAAGCCACAAGATGGCATTATAGAGCAATTAAACGAGAGATCTGTACTGGAATCTGCTTTCCCCCTGACCGGCCAGGCAGGATGAGGAGCAGGGAACAGTGCTCGTTGTAAGAGGGGACAGGTGTTTCGAGCAGCCTCCAACACAGCCACTATCCCTTCTGTTGACGGTCTCACCTGGTTAACTCTTATTAACACTTCCAAGATTTCAAATGAAAGCCCTTCAGGAAGCAGAGGAGAGCACATGCCTCTTCAGCTAGCTTTTGCTAGTGTTATTTTCCTATTAGTGCACTGCCTTTTTTACCCCTTTCCCACCCCACCTGCCCACCCCCTTATTCACAGGTGCATGTGCTCACGCTTGTGCTGTTCTTTTTGGGGGGTGTGTGGCAGATCAGCCTGCTGTCCCTTGACTGAGGGGAGTGACACAAGCTGCCACAGCATGTGCTAAAGGTGTGAATATGTGAAGGGAGGTTGTGGCCCCGATGGACTGAAGGGTCAGGGAAGCAAGGCTGTGTGTGTGGGGGGTGTGCTGTGTGAGCAGAGTGCTCACAAGGCCACACCAACACCCAGAGGGTTACCACACACTTGAGGGTGCAGTGTTGTGGCTGTACTCTGGCTGCCTCTCTGTGAAACAGCAAAGAATTCCAGTGGGAAGCGGTGCTGGGGAATGGTCGTAGGTGCAGGGTGTACTATTTTGGTTGTGCCAAGCTCTGTAGCTACCACGGCGCACTGTGACCCTCTCTGGTGGGCCGGGTGGCGCGGAGCAGAGCGTGCCTGTGCTGTGGTGTAAATCATTCAGGCAAACTGTGCCTGTGTGGCCACCCCGGACACAGCCGTGCTCTGCGATGCAGCAGGCAGTGTGCATGCAGCAGCACTCCCATGTTCTGTGTTTCTGTGGAGTGTGTGATTTACGCCTGCATGAACATGGTGGAGGGCACACAGAGCTGGTTTTGGGCAGCCACAGCCCACTGCAGCATGGGGAGTGGGGAGGGGAACCCTCACACCTAGCCTAATCCTGCAGCACTTGTCTGCATTGAGGGACAAAAACAGGGATGAAAAGAAATCAAACCCCTTTTCTGACTTTCCTTGCAGCTCAGATGAGAGTGCAGCACCTGCAGAAACAACTGCTTGCCAATACCTGATGCAGACTGTCTTGTTTTTCTAAATAATATAAAGTCCCCGTTATTTCACACCATGCATTGTTATGGGACAGGTCACTGAATGCATTAGGACTTATTCCTCAGAGTATCCTGCAAATGAGACAGAGCTCAGGCTGCACATGCTTGAGAAATCATCTATTCAAAATAAAAGCTGGGATTGATAGACCACTCCAGTGTTTCCTTTCTTTTTCTTATGGTCAGTGAGGGCAGGTACTTGGAGGCAGCTGGTGAACAAAGAGATGCAGTGGTACAAATTTTGCTGTTTTACAAGCAGTACTATTTGAAGGAGCTTGTATAGAAACTGTTTTCCTTTTTCTTAGAAATCATCTCAGTATTGTTATTTTTATTACTCCTACCACTATGTTTATAATTGTTACTATTATTAAATTAATATGGCTAAGGGAATTTTAGGTTTTTTCCTTTGTTTTTCTTTTTTTTCTCCCCTGGAGCTATAAAGAGCTAATAAGTTGCTGCACTGGGGCTCCGAGGAATTGATGAGAGATATTCCCTTATGGATTACTCTCTCAGTGCTTTGTCCAGCTTAATTTTAATATTACTCATCATTGTTTCATATTTGCATTGTGCTCCAGTCAGGGTTCACTTCAGCTCTGCATTTCCTTAAACATAAAACTCCCAAAATCTTAAAGGCTGAAAAATTCTCAGGGGTGAGGCTTTTGGTGTACTGAGGTGTTATTTCTCATTGCAGTCCATGCCACAGCATTGTTACTTTACTTTCCCTTTCGTGCCTGAACCCCTCTGCTTTGGAGTGCACCTGCACAGGGGGGCTGCTCCTGGGTTTCAAATCTTTGCCTGGGTAAGGCCAATCTCTGTGCCCCACCCAGCTGCTCCCTTGAGATGCTGCTACCCTCATCTAAACCAGTTTTGTGCTTGTAAGACACAAAGATGATTCAACCTGTTAGTCCTGTAAAAAGCTAACACCTCTTTTTAGTTTCCCTCCCCACACACACCATTGGTCCTGGTAATTTCTGTCAGTTCAGTGAGTGGATTTTGTCCAGATGGGAGAGATAGAGTGGAACTAGCTTCCAAGAGATTGGTTTCTGGAAAGGTTCATGAGAATAGGTGTCCGAGGTTGAGCCCTTGGAGTGTGTCCATGTCCTATTAAGGGAAAGACACAGAGATGTCCTGCCACGGGCACAAGGACACAAGAGAACTGGAGAGTTAACACAGGATGGACAAGGGAAAAACAATACTCAAACACAGAGAGAACATACTGCAAGACAATGGAAGAATAAACTACAATGCAGAGAGCCATAGGGAACTCCTGCAAATGGAGTGAGTTGTTTACTTTCCAACACCCTCATCCCAAACGTGGGAAGAATCAGGTTCCTATGGGGAATCCCTGTGTTGCTACTGCTATGGCTAGAGTATTGCTAGTGCTGCTGCAAAACGCAGATGTGATGTAGAGAAACAGAGCAAAAGGGAGATGTCTGGGGAGCCAAGGTTCCAGCAAAGTGATTCCTCGGCATAACTAAAAGAGGAAGTCATCTCTAGCTCTAAGAGCCCAATATCCCAGTTATTCATGTGATACGAAGAGACAGCTCTGCACAGCGCCTTAGAGAAGAAATCCCCTCCCAGGAACACTCTGAGGTCCTGATTTAGCACAGACTTAAAAATGCATTTGAGTCTCACTATCTCAAGTGACGCTGACTTGTGTGTGTACGCCATGGCTTTCAGAGGCTGCACCAGAGCACAGCGTGCACCCGAGGAGAGAACAGACGTAGGCACAACACAATTATTGAGGCTGCAGATGCAGGGTGCCTGAGAGCCTTCCCTTTGGAGGCTATCCCTTTGCTACATGCAACGCAGGGAGTCCTTTCTGGTAGGGTATCATCTGCTTCAGGCTGAAAGAGCCTAGACATTTACAAAGATGACATGATCACCCTCATGCAGGAGATTTCTGCTGAGTCTCTTCCTTGGCCCTACTCTTGGGAAATTTTCTTTCCACCAGGCTATCAGCTACAGTGTGAGAAAGGAGAGAGAGCTGAACCCTCTGCCTCCTAATACTGTGAAATTGGTGAGAAAAAACAAAAAGAATATATAGAGCAGAAGAAAGAGGAGTGACAGGGGTATATCTCCACAGCTCAGAGATTAGAGAGCACACCTTTGAGTAGGAAAGTTTATGCATTTGCCTTTTATCCAATGCTGATTTCATGCGAAATACGTTTAGAGATTTATTTTTTTAAAGAAAAATGAAAGAGAGTTTGGTCTATTCTTCAAGAACGTACCCTATGTATATGGTTACAAAATAAGGAAGAAATGTTTTATGAAATTATTATAGGAGAGAGTATGATTAGATGGACAGAGAAAGACAGAAAGAGGCAGACAGGCAGGAATATAAAAGAAAAAGCCAGGGAGCTTTCTAGAACTTAGGAAAGCTGAGTATTAAAAGAAATTATTGTGTAAAGCAGTAGTCGTGTAGAACAATAGATTAGGGAGAAAGAACCCTTAGCCTGTCACTGGGAAGGAAAAGCAGCACAAGTTCAGGATGCAGCAATGCATCTAAAGGATGGTTGAGTGGGTTAATAATGTCACAGTGACATAATCAAATTAGTAATGCTATCTTGGCGATGTGATCTAGTCTGTCAAGGCATTTACCTGGTTACATTGTTCAAAACAATGCCATTCTAGAGGCAGAGGAGTCCAGATGTCCTGCCCATCCTACACAGGCATACGCCATCCCCTCTTACGTAAACCCTCACTGCAGGGAGAGGGGAGTTAATGGGGCAGAAATCGCTGCCCAGCTCTCTCCTCTCTCCTTGCCTCCAAGCCCTGTGCCCTGGATGCCAGCTTCCAGCAGCCTTGCTGGGGCAGAGGTTCGGGGCCTCGCTGACACAGCAGCATGATGCCCTCCCTGAGACAGCTCTGCAAAACGGGGCTGGCAGCGGGGAAGTGGCACCAGCCTCCAGGCATGGGGAAAGCCGAGGTGAGGGGCATGAGTGCCCCTGAAGTCCCTCCTAGAGGAAAAAGATCTACTCAGGAAAAGATTAGAAGTATTATAAAATACCTCCTCCCCTCTGATTCATACCAAGCAGCACAGCCTCACTAGGGCTGCTCTCCCCCTCTTTTCTTTCCCCATCATCTTCTGTGATTCTCTGACTAACAGCTGCTGTGTGGCTTACAGCCTAAAAGCAAGGTAGCCTGATGGAGCTAAGATGAATCTGACTAGTCAGGGGAATGAGATAGGAATAAGGGGATAAGGACTGATCTTAAATGGTGTGTCACACTTGCAACACCAAAAGATGAAGCCAAAGAAAAGGTCTAGGGGTGGATGGGAGGGATGAATTAATTTCACAAGAATGGGTATGTCCAGGCTAGAAATTTGTATAGTGAAGGGAGAAGGAAAAACAGATCTTAAAAAGACAGTGACTGGTGAGAGGGGGAGTATTTTACTGTTTCAAATAACTCATTTGTGCTGCTACTTTATAAGAAGAAATTCCCATGTCTCACTTTGTCAGGCTGAGGTTGAAATATGTTCCTATTTACATAGTTATCTTCCATAGAGGTGTTTCATTTAAATACATATATGTGGTGTAGATATTTGTGTACAGGTATATTGAAAAAAGAGAGTCAATAGGTGTAAGAATCTTTACCCCAAATTTCTGCAAACTAGAAAGGACCATAAAGGCCACTGATATCTATGTGAGAAAAGGCTGGCCCCAGCCTCCTCCATCTGCTCTTCTCTTCCAGGGCAGCAGGAGGAAAAGCAAAGAAATGCAATTCTCCCTGTTCCACTTCAGTGAGGAAGAAGCAGCACAAAGAGTCCCTGTGTCTGTCAGCAGTATTCAGAGGTGGGCATGGGGCTCTTGGAGAAGGAAATAGAAAATAAAATCAAATGAGTCTTAATCCAAAAAGCAAACGTTTGCTGGGACAAAGCCACTGCAGGGATTGTCATTTCACAAATTGTATTTATCTGGCCAAATAGTGCTTCAGAAAAAGTAACCGTGGTGTTTATGTTTAGTTCCCCTTCCTGACTTTATCTTGTCTCCCTTGTTCTCCCTTAATATGGGCCAAACCCTTATCACCTTGCACCAAAGGCCTCTGCCTCAACAGGGCAATCATGCAGACCTGGAATTTGTGCATGGATCTGATAAGGAAAAGCAGTGACTGAAATGTGACTTCTTTGTTGGTTTGTATTTTTTGGTTTTTTTGTTTTTGTTTTTTTTTTTTCCACTTTAATTGAACAAGTAGGGCTAGAGATCAGTGTCACAAGATGACAAAATTGGGCACCCCTCTGGATCCCTATGGAGAAGTTCTTGCAGTTTGTAGAGGCCGTGTATTGGTAAGTAGGATTGTGTTATCACACCCTGCATCCTAAGTTCAAATACATGTGCAAGGCTGAGCAGGTAGAAGGAGGCTTGGAAAACTAGACCATATGTAAGTGAAACACTGTAAGCAGGAAAGAGCAAGGAAATAATTATAACCAGGCTTGCAACACTTCCTACGCTCCTTTTTGGTCCAGCCAACACATTGGCCACCTGTTTGCCTTGCAAGATGCTTTGCTGTAGCTGTAGTCTTTCATTTCAGAAGGAAAATGAGAGGCCAGTTTTAGAATTTTTTTTCTGGAAGCTGATGGAATCTCTCTCAATTTGCCTGCCTTGTTATCTCTTCTTTGGCATCTGGACACCTACAAATCCAAGATTCTCTATATGGCTTTTGCTGTGAGGAAGAAGGTACAGGAATTTCAGTTCTGTGGGTAGAGACAGCACAGAAACAATAAAAGAAAATCAGCAGTTTTTCCCTAACAAATAGTCACTCAAAATGACGCTGCAAAAAAGAACTTTTTGGCTTGTTATGATTAAAAAAATCTACCAGACGTGCCAATGTGCTGGGGACAATTTTTTCCTAATTTTGAAGCCACTAAATATCATGGTTTTAACATTTCAACTCGATCTCTAAGGCTATTGAGTTCATGTTCTGATTAAGAGAAGAAGTAAACAAAAGAGCAGAGAACATGTGGGGGAAGGAGGTAAAAGAATAAAAACTAGCACAGTGAAAAATCAGGCAGATGAAAAATCAGGCAGATGAAAAATATATTGAAACGGTGAAAAAAAAAAAAAAAAAAAGCTCCAGAAGTGTGGAAAGAGAAAAAAGTTAGAGCACAGAAAAAAGCTACCTGCTATGTCTACCTAACAGCTCCCCTAACCTTATCTGTCATGCTAATTACCAAATTTAGATGCTTGTACCAGAGAGGAGGGTGTGTGTGAATTGTGAGCTCATGTGCAGGGCTTCTGACAACTCACACATACAACCCGCTGATTCTCCCCTTTAGCTGGAGCGAAGATTTTTTTTTTATTATTTTTTTTTCCTTTTTTTTTTTTTCTTCTTTTTTCTTCCAATTGAATCACCATCAGAATGAGCTGAATTACAGGAAAGACAAGGTTAGGCAGCTTTTGAGAAATCCAATAAAAAAAAATCCAAAGGAATCCCCAAACCCCAGAACTGCAGGAAATGTGCTAGTTCCTGTGTATTACATGGTTTCCTTCCCAACATATTAATGTCCAATACCCAGAAATATGCAATGGCATGTGCTGCTTTACCTTTTCTTCCTAAGGATTTAACTCAGACTGCAATTCTGTATTCTTCTGCAGCTTACTGGGATTGCACCGAGTTTCGTACCCACATTTACCCCCTCTGCACTCAAGCAATTACTAGTTTTGTTTAAACTGTGCTTTAGGATGTAAATGGAGCTTAACCCAGGGAAGGTGTGCAGAGGGCAGCTGATGCTGGTTTAGTAATGCGGTGAGGTAGCATCAGCTCTAGTGACAACTACTCATTAGCAGCTAATCCAATCGCTCGGGCAAATCCAATCGACTGGAGGAGCTGGAGTCATTGTTTTCCAAGAGTGGTCGTCTTGCTCTCTCAAAAATCCCAGGAAGTTAAGGCAGGATTTAAGGCACACGGAGCTGGCTGGATGCACGCAGCAAGTTCAGCCCCGGCACCAGAGAGTTATCTCTTGCAAACTGGCCTTGAGTCCATGGGGCAAAAGAGCAGCAAGCCAAAAGTCAAGGTGCCCCATAGGGTTTCTGTGAAACAAAGAAGGTTCTCACTAGCTCACTCTGTCTGCTAGGGATTGGAGCCTGGCTGGGAGTGGGAGGACAATGAGATGGAAAGGGTTAACACACCGTTATCCCCTCCCGGGGCCCCCACTCCAGCAAATTGCAATCCAGCCCTGAAAATTTTCAGCAGCCGCATCGATATCATTTCACTGTGCCTTCATTACCTCCTGATCTCTAAATAAGGGCCAGCTGGGCTCAGAAAACATTATGTGGTGCTGTTACGACTGACATAAACCACCAAAGTGGCATTTTGCAGATGAGAAGAACGAGCAAAAGCCCCGCAAAATCCTCTGCAGTTGGGTTTAAACGAGGGCTGTAACTTCTTACACATGTCCTGCTCCCAGTCTACAGGAAGAGACTGATTAATCCTGCATGTGTTAGGCTGGAATATTGCATTACTGGAAGCAAAGAAACCCCTTAATCATATTGCTGGTTATGCCAGAGGTCTGTTTTTTCTCAAATGCATCACATTAAGAGCCATCCCTGGGCTACAGCACCATCCCAGGCTATTTTTTAGGTTGCAGCACTGCATACAGGCTTTTTCATGCTGGCTTTGTTTTAGGGGGTGACCGGCTGCATTGAGGTTGACCTTGAGATAACCACGAGCAGTAAGGAAGTTTTGGAAAGAATACAAAAATGGTATTTTATCACTTCCCATCTCCAAGAGAATCTGTGAAGAGAAGCCTTTCTCCTAGTCTTCCTTTGCTGCTTGTTCCAAAAGCATGGGTGTGGAAGAGCTAACACCACACATGGGATGGCAAGCACTGCTCTGTCCCTTTCCTCTTCTCTGCTTTTCCACGTGGATACGAAGAAAGAATTTCACAGGGAAAATTGCTGTCTGCACCTTCAGGCTCTTTCTGAGGGAAGAGTTCAACCCTAGCTTACAGTACATCCCCACAACCTCATTCTTTCCCGGTGTAAACGCTGATCATTAATGAGAGGAAAAAAAATTCTCCCAGACCATATTCACTTGGGAGATCTGGAGCTTTGGGAATCTGTAACTCTCACCTAGGGCCATTATGGGAGTGTACAGCAAAAGATAGAAACTTTCTTGTTGACACAGTCCCTCCCTAGGAATCCCGGGGAACACATGAGAAATACACACATCTTGTGGTATAGCACACAGTGCACTTGATCTCAGTCCCCTCTCCCAAAACACCTGTGGAAAAAAGTCTTCTCTGTGCCAAGGAAGAAAGGGTTTGTTTCTAACACTACAGGAAAGTTCTTGTTCTTTGTCTACACCATGGGGATTGAGGTTCATGCACCTATGACTGGTCTTCTGTAAAAGCAGGATGTGCACACATACCCCCCAAAAATCATTTCCAAGCTAGATCAGTTTCAGAGATCCAACAACCAACTTAGGAAAAAAAACAAACAAAAAAAACCCCAACCAAAACATCTCCAGCATGGGAAGTCCTGGCAGCAGCTTCAACCATTACAAACACAGAGACAAAATCCGTGACAATAAACGATGTCCTGCAAAGCATGAAAATAAACAGAAATATCTTTGGGGATGGCTGGTTTTTGCATTCAACCCCAGGGAGGAGGAGGCGACAGAAGGAGAAGAGCCTCTGTTTGTACAAGCCACTTTGGACTTTCCCTTTGAACAGGGCACAGGGGCACTGAGTCTTACAGCCTTTTTTATAGGAGCATCTGCTCCTGTTCCCATCCCAGCTGGATGGCATCTATGAGTGTTTGCTGTTAGCGAGTTGTGCCATGTGTCACGAGGAGGGGTGTATCCTGGGCAGGGAGCACATGCACATCTTGGAGGCCTTTACACTATGGCAGCAGGTCCATTTGTTTGGCCTGGGCACTTGCTTGGGGGTAGCAGCTGCATTCTCCATCTACTCTGGAATTTCCAAATGGTAAAGCCCCAAGGGTGGTTGTCATTAACAGGGTAAAGTGTGTGCAAGAGAGGGTGTGAAGGGAAGGCTTCATGGGTCACTTACACTTTATCTTATTTATTTTACTTTATTTTGTTTTATTTCTTCCACTGACATCTGGAAATGAGAGATATCTCACCCCCACAGACCCTCTGAACTCGGGCCATCTGTGGGACCATCTTTTCCTCCCCCTCAGTGATGACCTGCCCTGCAGGAGGTTGATGGATGATGGAGAGGGAGTATAGGAAAAGTCACAGGGATGTCCACATGGTCAGTAGCAAATTTGCCAAAATAGGATTTCCGTCTATTTCATAGGCCTGTTACATATCTCTTTATATTTTGGTAGGTGTACACAGGGATATAAATGCAAAACAACCCTATTTATTTGCACTGTGTTCTCCTTATTCCATCTATTAATTTTTCCTGCAGAAATGTCTGCTAGCAATTTGTAAAATGTTCACATTTATAGGCTGAGTCGAGGCAGATGTAGTAGTTCACCCTGTCCTACCCCTTGTAAAGGATTCAGAAGCCCCATGGAGACCTGCAGCAGTCTCCTCTGCCCATCAGCAGCAAATTTAACTGCCCCATCTGCCACCCCAGCCCTCCAACAGAACAGAAAGTGGGCCAGCCCTTACAGCTGAAGGACAGATCATACACGAACTACCATGTGCAGTGGCTATTGCAGGGTTTAGTCCAAATGACTGCCATGCAAGCAGCCCCAACATCATCAGTCCCCAAATTTGAAGTAAGAGCTTGCACAGAATGGGGAAGAGTTTCCGCTTAGTAAAGAAACCTTTGCCTGAGAAAGCTTACTATAAGGTTTGTGAAAGGAGCCTGCATTGATTCAAGCTGGGTGTTAATAATAAATCCTGAGAGCTACAGCACTGGCTCCCCGCCACCCACCTTGGCGAACCCGGCTGAACCGAGCAGACGCACGTACACGACAAACTCTGTAGGCTGGGTACACAACAAGGTACTGTTGTCCCATCTGTAGCAGACTACATGCCAGTGGATATCAGCCTAACACAGGGAGAGGAGATACACGGGGAAGCAGTTGCTTTCCTCCTTCCTTCCCACCTTTTTTTCTGCTCTGGGCTGGGAAGGGAGTCTGGAAGCCAGTGCCGTGTCCATGGTGCTCCCAGCAGACTGTCTTTGACACAGCAGACAGAAGAGGATGCTCAACACACGCTCTGTTTGTGCTATGACACAGGGGCAGACGCTGTGGGACTGATGTAAGCACTGCCTGTGATGCCGACACCCCAAATTCCCCACGGTGCCTCAGGACGCCGTCAAACTGGGCTCCCGCTCTTTAAACACCAGGAGTGTGTTTCCACGGGGAGACACCAGCACCCACACGGGAGCCAACACTCCCGCGAGGGCCGGCGTGAAATTTGCTGGACATGACCTGCTTAGTGTCTCAGAGGCCTAATTGGCATCCTCTGCGACCGGTCTGGCTCCGGCTGCCAGGAGAGAGTAAAGCGTCTCCTCCTTTCACAGATGGGATGGGGGAAGGGGTGACCACCGCGTGTCTGCGTGCCGGTGTCGGGGGATGGCAACAAAGGATGTCAGGAGCGTGGTGCTGCCAAGGGGCTTGCATATTTGGCTTATAACCTGATGAGTACAAGGCAGGTGGCAGGGTCTATGTCATGCCCCGTGGGGGGTGGAGAGGGAAGGGAAAGAAAGGAGGCAAAAATAAGACTGGTGCAGATGGGAAGTGCCAGCTCTTCTCGCAGGAGCAGGGCTGTTCGATTGGGCGACTCAGCCAGAGAAACTTAAAAGGACCAGGATGGGAGAAAGCAGAACTGGTCAGCATCGGCAAGCGCCTTGCTATTTTAAGAAAACTCATTTTGATAGAAAATTAAATTAACAACACCTCCACCACCCCACCACCATCCCCCAGTTTTAAAAAATGGAGAACAAGCTAAATCTCAGAGATTTCAAGTAAGTATGTGACATGGGTGTGTTTGAAAGAGGAAGGGAGAAAGAGAGAGACAGAGATTAAAAAAACCAAAAAACAAAAAACCAAAAAAATAAAAAACAACCTAGAAAAAACTTCTTGGAACAAAACACACACGAGGTAATGCCAAAAACTTGAGAAGGAGAGTGGTTACACACTAATTTAATTCTCTAATCCCCCTACTCCTGTCACTGTTTACTCACTGATAAATGTGCAGTAGCTTCAGCAAGACAGCCACATTTGCAGAAACTGACAGCCTGACTCAGAGACTATTTACCTAAAGACCATGAATATTAAAACAGGTTTCCAAAAGGCCCCCGTCTTGAAGGAGAAGATTAGCATGGGGCCTCTTGCTGACAGACTCTTCCCTCTCCACCCCTCCTTCCCCCACTCCGTGATGCATCTCTTGTTCAAACACTCGAGAAGTATCACCTAGCTGAAGAACTGGAATATTGGAACAATGCCCCGGAGCTGTGCATTCGGCTTTAGCCTGACAGCAAAAACACCTATCCATCCAAGACAAAAGTTGGGGTTAGATTTTTGGGGTAGGTTTTGCTTTTGGTTGTTTTTTGTTTGGTTGTTTTTTGCTTTTTAATTTTTTTTTTCCTTCCTTTTAAGTAACTGATTGAAAACAAAAATAAAACCCGTATCTTTTTTTTGCTAGTTTACCCGCTCCTTTTGGAAGGTGAACTATGAGTACAGAATCCTTTAATAGAATTAGAAAGGAAGCAAAATTATATTCCAAAGTCATGATCCTTAAATGAGTTTGACTCTGTCTCCTATGATGGTGCACAGAATTCACCAGCAAGATAGAAAAAGAGTAAAGTGAAACCAAAAAGGGCAAAGAAAAAGATGACTTTAAAGATCAGAGGGAAAGCATAGTTTCTATAGGATAGGGAAGATAAAATGGTCTAGATACCCCAGCAGAAACAACAAAAGAGTGGAAATGAAATTGATTTATATTAAAAAATAAATGAAATGTCAAAAGGATTTTTAAACAGACAGTTAAGATTCACTTATTTTTATATTAAAAAAGTTAAACTATATTTGAAATCAAAAAATTGCTTATTTATGCCATATATATTTTACTGGAGGAAACTCTCTGCCACAGAATCTTCTGTGGTCTAAAATTATAACTAGATTCAAGACATCATTAAGAAATTTCTGAAAACATTGCAAAAATTGCTTCTAAATGTAATTTGAACTCACTTCTAAAGTGAATTGTTAGAAGACTGTTAGGAGAAAGGCAAATTAGCCCTGTTCCATTTGGCAATGGAACTGGATGCACAATTTATTTACACTGACTTCTCTTTGTACTACACCTCCTCTCGACGGGGTGTGAGGGGCACTCCCTTTCCAGGGTGGAACGCTCAGGCTGTGTGGGCACTGAGTGTGACTCCCACCCCCTGCTAGCACATCTCTGAGTGCCTGACACACCCTGGTGGAAGTGGGGAGACCACATCTCTTACAGTGGGTGACTACACTGCACCGTGATGCACTTGTCCTTATACAGACAGTACTGCTCATCCCTGGAAAATGGTGAATATCCTGGCTCTGGAGACAATGACATCCAGTCTCCCTCAGGTCAGTGAACTATTCAGACAGAATTAAGAATTCGTGATTTCCCAGACTCTCAAGTGACTCTAAGGTCTCCTGGTGTAGTTGCTCATCTGGCATGGAACGACACAGCCCTGTTGAAGTCAGTGGAATTATTCTGTTGAGGATTTTTATCCCCACCTGAGGATCAGGTGTTTCACAGCAAGCCTTTGGGAGCACTACTGACAACTGCCTAATGGACAATGCTAGCACAAGGACGAGCATATTTGGCTTTGAGGGAAAAGGGCAGCCAGCATCCCTGGATACCTTCCTAAGTGCAACCAGGCAGTCCATGTCTGGAAAACTACTGCCAGTGAGGCTGCCCCTCAGCTTTGCCTTTAGCAAATAAACAGACTTCAGTAGAGCAGTGCCAGAGGCTGCTTGGTCAGACAGGCTTTGCAAACACCTTGTGACTGAACGTGTGAAAGGGTTAAACCATGAGGCCACCTGGCACACAGCCCTTCTCTGACCAACATCAGGCTTCTGCCTCCACAGCAGTTCCAGAAACAGCCACAGCCCCTTCAATATTCATGGTTCTCAGTTGCCATGAGGCTAAAATTACATCTACCCAGAGGAAGATGAAGCCGTCTTGTGAGCATACTGAAAGCTTCCCAAAGACGTGTTCAGAGGAGGTGGGGTGAGGCAGGAGACAAAGCAAATGGAAATCTTTGCTAACACAGATGGAATTCGTTGATGAATATTTTTTGCAGGCTGGATTTCGTATCTTGTTTAAAAGGAGAGTTTAATTATAAC
Organism: Sitta carolinensis; assembly: GCA_032173965.1. Taxonomy (NCBI): domain Eukaryota; kingdom Metazoa; phylum Chordata; class Aves; order Passeriformes; family Sittidae; genus Sitta; species Sitta carolinensis. Next base: position 9,628,501 of record CM063313.1, on the reverse strand, counting down.
CAGAGCTACTATAATGAACCGGCAAAGGTGGAATATTAGAACTTCCTGGAATTGGAAATGCAACATGAGAGTGCAGATGAAATGCAAGTCACCTCAGTCTCCAAATCTGGCCCCAGGGCAGAGTAGCTTCTTCAGCTTGTCTTTAGAGCACCTGTCTCTACAAAACTTCTTATCACCTGAATTCACACCACTTTCTTTGGCAATCACAAGCTTTAAGTAGAAGCCTGGAAGCTCTATCATGACTTGCACAGACAAATCAAGCCTAATTTAAAACCAAATTTTAGTCCATGCTCAAAGGTTAAATAAAAAATGCTATGAAGCTTAAAAGTGTTTCTTGATGACCTCACAAGAAAACATTTTACTTTCTGGTATACCTTGAACAGAAGAGGTTTTGGACACCCTGGGGTTTTTTGTTTAACAGAACCTTGGAGTGGGTAAATGTGGGGAGGCGTCACTCCATGCTACATTTGTTTTTTAAATGCCTCTTCCAAGTATTCACTTTTAGATTATTGAACAGATGGGTCTTGGGTATGTGTCTCCCAAGGAGGCTGAACAGGTATGATTTTCTGTATTGATTGATAGCTTATTGTCAACTTAATTGTTTGGGAAGATCTTGTCTGTATGTTGTTTTCTCTCCATTAGATACACATGTGGGTATCTACACATGGGGAATTACAGCACCCTGGAAGTATAGGAAACATCCTCTTGCTGCAGTTTTTATGAGGTAGAGACATGCCTGGATTCCTAAAGCCTGGAAAAATCCACTCTAAGTCCCTGGCCAGGTGACTCATCCATCTCACTTGCAGTGGGTGCTCTCCTGTTGTATGCCACATTTTGCCTGTAAACTGAAGTGCCCCAAACCCATCCCTGCTCAGTGTATCCCTGCGCTCTGCCACAGACTGAACTGCTGTGGGCTGTGGGGTGCATGCCTGTGTCTGTGTGAGATGCCACAGAACCCCTGCAAGGTGATGTATCTCCCAGCCTGACTCCTTGCTTGGAGGAGCTCCTGTGTTGCCCAGAAATGATGCTGTGCACAGGCTGTTGCTCTTGTGATGTGCCTCAGCAGAACTATCACACATCCCTCTGTACATTTGTGTGCTCCTCTGGCACTTTTGTACCCCTGACCCATGGTAAGACCCCATGCATAAAAATTAACACACCGGGAAGCGAGAAACTTAAGTGATCTGAAAAGACATAGAGGTCCCTGCCTTCCATTTAGATATTTTATGCCCAGTATAAGGAAAGAAGATTAGGGTCCTAAAGAAGAATTTAAACACATAAACATTTGCATGGGTGTAGGAGGCTGTCAAAGAACATACCACCAAGACTCTGAGGAAATAGTTTCTTCTTTAACACCCGCAACCACGCACTCATCACCCAGTAGACATGCAGACAGTCCTCCTCGTCCCTCTCCCTTCCTTCATCTATGGCAAAACCACACTATTCAAACTTTTCCACTATCAGTAAGAGAAGCTGCCATTTACACATTTACAGAGCAGCAGACACAACACCAGTTTAATGATATAAGGAAGGAAAGAAATAAGGAGCAATCTGTATAGAATGTATGCACATATATTTTAAATACTCAGCAGGAGAGACTCTGCTGTCAATTTAGTTTATTGAGAAATAGTTAAATATTAAAGAGAGGTGGAGGTGATGGAATTGGATAGAAAGTTATATCTCTGAATCTATTTGTAATCACCTCTGTCTCTGCTTCTTTTCTCATAATACCTGCAGAGACATGACACACTGCTAGCTACCCCAGAGCATCTTATAAAGAATGCAAGGGTTTTTCCAGCCTCTGGCACTCAGGTGGTGCCGGACTGGAGCGCATGTCAGCCCTGATAAAGAGGAGGGAGTTCAGACCAGGCACTTCCAGTGTTTGCCCAGAGCAGGAATGTGTGATGGCTACTCTATGGGAGGGATCACAGTGTCAGCAGCTGTGGTCTCACCAACCTGTGTGTCTATCAGAGACCTTTAAATCTCTCCCTCTTGCCTGATGATCCACGCTTGCTCCTTGCAGCTCCTGCACTGAGACAAACCCCAGACTCCTGTGCCTCCCAAGCTCTCCACGTGTACACACCACGTGCGTTGCTTTATCTGTGTGTGCCCGTCCTTCCCTCATCTTTTCATAACAGCTTCAGATGGGTGTGATTAAAAACACACAGGCCTTGCACACCTTCTGTGGGAAGTAGTTTTCAGCAAATTTCCCCAAATTACTTTAATTTTACAGGTAGGCAGAGGCAAAGTGAATAACACAAGCCATGCAGCAACCCCAATGGAAAAAAAAAAAAAAATGGGAACATAATGCAGATTTGCCTCTTATATTTTTGTTCTACTTTCTAGGCAACAGAGTGTCCTGTAATACTGGTATTATAGGTATTACTGATATTTTAAAAATCAGTCACAGCAGGGGAGTTGAGAAGAAGACTGAGAGACTTTCTGAGATTTATTTTATTTTTTTTTGTCTCATACATATTCTTGCTTGGAATTATTTTTTGAGTAGGTATTGGCTATTTTTTTTTTTTTAAGAGCTACTCATAAATGTGCATGGGAGGGACATTTTTTGGCCTGAAGCCAAGTGGCAGCCATTTGTCATCAAGGCAAAGCATTCAATACCCTGCTGTAGTGGAAGATTTTGATCAGAGAAGGAGTTTAGCTGCCAGGATGGGTACTAGGTTTTAGACCTTAGTTCAATTTCTAGATCTACCAAGTCTATCTGTCTCCTTCTCCTGTCCCTGTCCCACAACTGGCCATTTAGTTAGTATTTTTGTGATTTTCCACAGTTTTTGAGGCAGTAGGTCAAGTAATGTTCAAGAGGCACTCTGCAGCCTGGCACAGGGAATACAAGCACCTAGGCAGGCAGATAAATTGTTTGTGTTCTTTGCCTGGAAGAGCATAACTTTTGCAGTTGTGTGTTTCCAGTAGGAGCATTGGTAATTATGAATTCAGCCAGTCACTGCACTGTGCATATTCCAGAGTGGCTCATGGAGAAATCATTGTCTGTGAAAAATGATTCTTCTAGGCAACAGGCATAAAAATTGAGTGCAAACTGGCCATGAACAGGTAGAACAAATTCAATTCAGGAGTCACAATGTCCTGCACAATGGTCTGTTGTCACAGAGCTCTCAGAGACACCAGGGACAGATGTAGGAAACTTTGACTTCATTTTCAAATTATTTTTAGTTTGGTTTCCTAAAGAAATTGAGGATTTTGGGATTATTCTATATCTTAATGTCTATTTACATCACTTTCTCTTTTCGTCTTCCCTCAATAACTTTGAAACAATTGACACAGGAGGTTTCATTTGCAGCTTGATAGACATGAGAAAAAGTAATCACAAGAAGCTGCAAGGAAATAGTTTCTGCTGTTTTTTTTTTTTTTTTAATTTTCCAAGGAATATCTGTTTTTGAAAAAACTTTCATGGAAAATGGAGGTGTTTTTGAATATTGACCCCTCTCACCAATAAATGCATAGTGAATAAACTGAGATTCTTACTTGAAGTAAGGCAGTTTCTATTTGTGATTTACCTGGTCCATGTAGGACAGAGCAGAGATCCTCCAGTCCTTTGCCTATTGGAAGAATAAGGTATGGATCAAATGTTATCTCCAGTACCTGGTCTTAAAAAGATACTCCTTTTGTCTTCCATCTCTCAGGCTGATATTGAGGGGTCTCAAAGGCAACAGGCTCTGAGCTCAGTCTTAGGAACCATGGGCTTAAACTCACCAGAAAACCATCAGTTAGGTAGACCTGTCTACTGTTTTATTGCTAGTTAGTGAAGTAATCAGCCTCACTCTGCAAACTCATTGAGTAATTTGGGGACTTTTTATAGTCATCCTCATGACAGACTTAGGTGTCTCTATGTCTTTTCAGTCCTTAAGTTAAGGCTGGTATAAACAAAAGTAGCCTTCATGCTGCTCTTACTTTTGTGGAGGAACATTTTCAGTCAAAGCCCAGTGTTAAAGAATTTACACAGCCCATCTTCTCCCTCTCTCTGTAAACACTTCACTGACAGACCAATCCTGACCTTGCAGCAGAACAACCCAGTAGGTGAAGAACCAGCATGGGACTGAGCTGCGGATAAGTCATTAGACATTTTCAGCTGCAAGCTCATTAATTTCCATAGGTGCCTTAAAAATTTCCAAGATCTGGACTTCTGTCCATCTGTGCTTTGGTTTGCCACACACCAGATAGGAGGAAAACACACCAGTCTGTTCACAGGAGGCTGGATTTCATCAGAGTTCCCACACTCTAATGCCCAAACACTACAGAAACAGCAATGCTGCTCAGCAATGGTAGCCATGCGGATGCATCCTGTAGATCCACAGGGAAAAATAAAGCCAGGGCAGAGCAGGCTAAACTCAATTCCTAGCTTAAGTAAGCTGAGGTAGTCTCATTGACTACCATTTTACACCTGCCTGGCTCTGGAGTACATGATGAACTGTGCAAGCTGGGTGTTCCTCCACACTTCTAGGAAAACCAGTCAAGCAAGAATTCAGATTAAGAGAAGTGTGCACAAATGTTTTCTTAATAATAATTAATACATGATTAATAGGAGCAGATTTTGAAAATAAATGATTATAAGATGTCTCTATAGCATGCCACCAGGATGATGGGGATAAATGATGCCGAGACACCTGAAAGTTGAGAGCCCATTACTAAGCATTTATAAATGGGAATGCATAAAAATATTTATCCATGTCTTTCTGAAACATGCTCTAATGTGTCTTCAAGCAATTTATCAGCTAAAAAGTAATTTTCATTAATCACTTATTAATTATTAATAAAGTGTTTGTAAGTGTCACCTTAATTTAAAGTGCTTCTGAGTCAAGGTGCACTTCCCAACTTTCCTTCTAAAAGGAGATATTTTCTCCCAGACCAGAGTCCTTCAGACTCAAGTGACCTTGGTACATCCTTCTTCACCCAGCCCACTCTTGGCCTCTACAACTGTTGGGCTTGCAAATGGGACTAAGTCATGTTTCTGGAAACCACAATTTGTCATTTCAGAAGGAAAATTGATCAGATCCTCTCTCCCCACTCACAAAGCTGGATGCCCAGACCTGGGAACGCAGCATTCAAATGTTTCAATTTATCATTACAGTGGAACCCTGAAGAGATCACATCTGCTAAGACCATAAATTGGACAAGATCCCACTTCAGAAGGAGCAGGCTCAGCTCAATATTCCCATTCTTGAACAAGGGACCAATTAGGCAGGCTTATTTACCTGCCATAAAATGAGATGTTAGCCAGTGGGGGAAGTCACTTAAGGACAACAACAACAAAAAGTCTTTCTGATCTCTCTGTTAGAAATGACCAGCTTAAAATCCTGCATCTCTCTACATTCTCACTTTAGTTTGTATGTCCTCTGTTCCTCCTGTTTCTTCATTCCTCCTTTCAAGTTAGTCCCTGCCTCTTTGTGTTTTCCCTTTTGTCTTACACATTTGATCTTTTTCTGTGCCTTCTGTCTCTTTCGTTCTCTTCACTCTCCTTTTACTGAATTTTCCCCTCTCTTTCCTTTTCTCTCTTTTTTTTTTTTTTCCCTTTTTTTTAACATGCACACATCCAGATAAGATTTAATTTTGAGCTTTTCTACTGAACTAGCAATCAAAAAGGTCTTACGTCTTGGAATAGAACCTGGGCTACAAAATGAGCAAATTGTTCACACTTCCTTCCCTTCATAAGATTTTGCAGTGAGGATTGGATCTTCCTCTTGCCAAAAACTGGATTCAGGCCCCAAGAGACACTAAAGGGGAAATCTTCAGGCTTAGAAAGTGATATTTTCTGCCTCTTCTCATAACTTTAAATCTGCTTCTTCTCTAGATGGATAATGGTGTGCAAGCATCCAGAGTGGAAGCAGAGAGAAGCAGACACACATCTGTCAGGGATGGTCTGTGCACATTTATCCTGCCTCCGTGCTGGGGGATGGATGAGATGACCTCTTGAGGTCCCTTCCAGATGTACTCGTCCATGAGTCCATGATTAATTGCCTTCATGATCTGCAGTTTACCTATCCAAAGAAATAAGCCTCAAAATATCCTCCAAATACATATCCTGTGGGCCAGCTGAGGATATTGCCCCTCCATCCTTGGAGTGTTGCACCCTAATTTAGACTCCACAGATGAGACAAGTCCCTGCTAGTCCCTGCAGAAAGGTACATCCTTTCACACCCAGAAAAGGAACTAAAGAATAAAGCTGATTTACCTCAGTAGAGAAAGGAAAGGAAATGTAGGCTTTAAATGAGGAAGAAAATTTCTGTACTCTGCTTTCTCAGAAGACAAAGACAGGAAACAGGTAGCTAAATCTTGGTGAGGATTGCTGATGTCTTTTTCTGGTTTCCCAGTATTACTTCCCCAGCAGTACATGCAGGATTAATCTGTGTCTGCCTTCCTGAGGCGTGGCAGAGAGCACCACCATCCCTGCCAGAGGGGAGCCACAGCTGAGATGACTGTGACCCCTTTTGTTTTTTTTTTGAGTCAGGGGGCGTCCTCTGCTGACACTGAAGCGATGCTCATCCAAGTGAGGATGGTTTTCTGTAACATGTTCATCCATATAAGAATGGACATGGGGAATGGCAGACATATTTTGCCAAAGTGGGTCAAATGAAGAAGAAATTAAAATTGTGAAAAGGAAAGGAATGATAACAAGGAAGGAGGGGGTTGGAGAGAAAGCTAACGTGAGTGTCTTAGGAAGGACAGATATGAAGGTGGGAACTTGTGCCTATCCTGAGATACAAAACTGAACACCTCTACCTGAATTACCAGATATCTCCATCTGATTTTTATCAGGTATTTATTCAACACTGAGGTTTATTTAACCCAAACTCATCTTTTTCTCTTAACAGTCTGTTGTGTATCAACACAATAGAGACTGTTGTAAAACTGACATTTGTCCAGGTATAACCTGTCCAAAGAGAATTTATGATGTCTTCACTCTGGCAAGGGAAGTTTGTAAGTAGAAGAGTGGCTCACTCTGGAAAAGCTGGTCATGCAACATTAATTTACTGAAAAGGTTCCTGGTTAATCAACACAGAGCATAATGAAGATATTCAAGACTGAATGTGGCATTTTTAGGTAGGTCAGATCTAGGATATGAGGAGCTGATATTATCCTACCTTTTCAAGAATAATGACAAAAATAATAGAGGAAGTTGGTTTGGTATCACACCTCCTGTCCCTTCTGAACTGTCAGAAATCAAACTGAGTTTAAGATCAGTAGGGATGAGATTCAACTCAGTAAACAAAGATACCTGTACCTGTTTATATCTCATCTAGTCACCCTCGACTCCCTTGTTAGACAAATGAGAGAATTAGACATTTCCATGCACTTCAGCAATTTATTTCTTCCTAACATATATCTAAAAGAGAAATAGGGGAATTGTATTTAAAAAAAAAAATCTTATTTCATGCATTGACTGTGATGGGAACTTATAGCAAATAATTCAGATAGAGATTTCTAAAGCTAGATCAGGTTTCAAGTTTGTAATTTACAAATAAAGAAAAAAATATAGAAAGTATTCATTCTCTCTACATAGTTTATCAGGAAAACAGTGTCATTTTTATGGTTCACATTCTTAGAAGCTATAGAGCAGAGGTATGTTTTTAAACTGAGTATTTCCTGGTCCTGTGCAAACCCTGACAATTTTAGCTTTCTATTTTTAAACTCATCTCTCCTGACCAATTTTTCATTACCTTTCTTATTTCTCTCATTTTCCCTGTCTCCTTCCAACAATCTCACCACTTGTTTCTCCACTTCCTTTTAATCTTGAATACAAAGAGCAGGTTGATCCCAGCTCTGGCCCTGGAAATGTCAGGCTGAAAATGTTACTCTTGGAGTGATTTGCATGCATTACAAAGTGACAGGTGACAGGAGCACACAACCTCAGCTAATAGATGATTAATGATGTGATGTTGGCCAGCACTGTTGACTCGTCTTCCTGCTCTTCGGGAAACTTCAAAGGCAGCTGGCATTTCTGTTGCCTTGTGACAGGCTCATAAGTGAGTGGAATTGTTTAGTCCATATGTGCATGGCGTAGAAGGAACCGTGGGCATGTTCATGGGGCACATTTTTCTCTGTGTGTGTGTGCATGAGGCAATTTGCAGGGTCGTATGCATGAGCTCCTATGTGCTCCTGTGTGCATACGAGCTCCTCATATACAAACTGCCTGGCTTCTGCGAGCTGCTGAGAGCATCATTATCCAGCTACTATATTCTGAATAAAATACCATGGCCCATTTGGGGTTACAGTCTAAAGGAATGAGGGAAACTCACTGGAATTTTAATCTGGATAGAGAAAATTCAGCCCTAAAGTAAACAGTATGTTTGGAAAGGAGCCCAGTAAATAGCAATCAGAACAGGATTAGAAATAGGTCAAGGCTGTAAAGTTGGATCTTTTTTCACACCCTTTTTTTTTTTTTTTTTTTTTTTTTTTCTCAGCAAAATTTGGGAGGCTTGAGGTCATTAAAGAGATTAAGGCTACTTCAGATTTCAAGCCCACCCAGATTTCAAGGCATAGCCTCACTTCTGATGCATACATTATAAATCTGGAGTTCAGCTGAAGAAGTATTTGGAGTTTTCTGGAAGAATATTCTTAGGCAGGATCCTCTCAACACATATAGATGCCAATGTTTGGATTTAAAATCCTTGTACTTGGTAAAGGTGAAGGAAATCTCATTTCCTACTCCACACATGAACACCTTTGCCTTCTGCCCTGGGTTTCCTATTCCCCAGCCCTCTGTATTCATGAATCTCTTTCAAAGTTGCTCAGCATTAGTGGAAAAGCAAGGAAACAATAGATGAGGGTCAGGGCTTGCAGTTGTGAACAAGGATCAGCCAAATCAGCCTCTTTTAAACAAAAGTGAGTGGTTCTCTGAATGAAAACCCTGGCTCAAAATGTGTTTGTGTTTTTCTTCCGATGAAAAAGTCTGAAATTTGAGCATTCTTTAAACCAACAAATTTCTTGATAGTTAATAAAGCATGAAGCTTCTGTAGCATAGAGCAAGGATGTAAGCAGAGTTTAAAACAATTTTTTTCCTTCTTTCTTCCAAAAGCTGTCATTTGGGAGAGCACATTGCAGATGTCAAAAGCTGAAAATGTGTGTTCCTAAAACCAGAGACAAATGGCCAGAGAAGACCCTGAAAGATTTGTATCTTCTGTTGATTAAAAGGGGAATGGAGAAGAGTCCCTGGCTGAGATAAGTCTTCCTGCACAGAATCATGTAAAATTAGATTTGAAAGGTCCTCAAGAAATCGCTAGGTTCTGGGCAAGAAACCTGTCCTAAGCCATTGAAGGCCATGCTTGAGCTCCTAGAAAGCCACAGCATAGGATACACTCAACAAATATCTGGGCACAGGACAGATTTGAGCCCGCGACTGAGTGCCTGCCAGAGACCCATCTTGCTGTGGTTTCTCGTCTCTTTGACACCATGGGGAATGGGGCAAGCTGCTCTCAAATTGAGGCAAAAGCTTCAGTGCTTCTGAAACCAATTTTTTTTTTTTTTTCCCTTTCCTTGCCTCACGGATGGTTCGGCTTGTTAACTCAATCCAAAGACTTGCCATGTCCACTTCACAGTTCCCAGCCCTCACTAACCCTTCACTTCACAGGACATCACCCACTCCAACTCAGACGGTGCTCCCGACAGGGCAAGACACTAAATGCCAGGACACCAGAAAGCAGAAAGAAAGGAAAGAGTTCTTTGGCTTTGGTCTATTTCAGACCTGTCAGATTAAGTAGGTTTGGAGGTTTGGGTGATGAGGCTTGTGCTTCATGCTTGCTTAAGCTGAATTGCCTTGGAGAAAGCTGAACATTTCCTTGTGTAAAGTCTGTGTCACCCTACCTCTGCAAGCAGCAGCAAAAAACATCTCAGCTCTTAGGGCTTGTGAAAATAACAGTTCTTAATTGGTGACATTTATTTTGCAAAACTACAGGTTGGCCTGGGTAGATGCTAAAGATGGCTGTTGCCTCTAATGCTTCTGGAAATGCTGTTCATTGTGTTTTAGTCAAAGTCTGTTGAATAACACTCGTACATGTGACTTTTTGTGTCAATGTGTTCAACACCAGTGCCAGAGTGACAGAAAAATGGCAACAGGCAACCCCCAGAAATAATTTATTTAACTTTTTAATATTGCTATGGAACACAGAAATGTAGGTATTATCATGGTAGAGACATAGGTGTATATACACAAATAGATGGAGAAAAATACAAAGAGACCTGGCCATTCTGCAGTACTGTTCACATTTTATGTGATACATTAACTAGTTTCTTGTTATAGAGCACCTTGAAAAGCCACTTTGAATACTTTTCCCTTGGTTACTGATAAGCATATACTGATAAGTATAACTTCAGGTACCTGTACCATGTATGATTAACTTTAAAACCTGAAATTCAAAACTACAAAAATCAGTTTTCTTCCAAATGCACTTTGTGAAGTCCAGTAATTTTCAAGAACAGTTATAAAACCAGAAAGAAATCAAGATGGAAGTTTCTGGCTCACAGTTGCTTTTTTTTTTTTTTTTTTTTTTTTTCTTCTCAACACATTTGAGAATTTGCCTTTATTTTATACTATTATTTTAAGGAAAATTTGAATGGCAACATTTTAGATGACTGACTGGTTAGCTTATTTTATTTTCCTTCCAATGCTTGCTCTGAGTACAGGAGACAGCTCTGATTCCATACAACCTTGCTGGTTGCCATTAAGAATGGAAATTTGCAATCAAAGATAAATTGTCTTAAGGACTTTTCTGGCAAGCATAAAAGAAAGAATTTTAGTGGGAAGTTGGTAACTGGTGATTGCTACTGACCCTTGTTACAGTGCCAGAGTCACTGTTCATCCACAGAGTTGTGGCCACCTCAGGGTGGAAAGTACTAACAGCAGCAAGTCCTAGTCCTGTTTTTAAGGCATCAAGGGTTCTGGCATGCCATCAGTGGAATCAAGATTAACTGTTTATACTGTACAACAGCTGTGTATGTAAGGAACAGTAATTTCTTTCAAAGTATTTCTGAGTCTGCTAGAATTAGAAAGTTTCTGTTGTGCTCTAAGACCGAAAGTCTTCTTTTACGAATCCTTCTGCTTCTGTGGCTTCTGCAATTTTAAGAGTTAAAGTGGCAGCACTGAAGAACAATGGATTACAAGCTCTGGAAACTATCACAGAAAGAGAGGTGCAACATTCTGAAGTTTAACCTGTGATCTCAGTTGCAACTTCACGTGGCTATATCCTCTGCAACCCAGCTCCAAAGGGCTGCCAAAATGCTGCTCATGCCTTCTAGACAGTGTGTGCATCTGATCAATCCATTTGATTTGTAGGTAAGGACTAAGCCTCACAGTCAGACCCAATGATCTCATTGCTGCCAGCATGAATGCAAAATACTTTGAGTGAAAACAAGGGGATTGATCTAAAAGGACACAGGTAATTTAGAGCAGAAGTTGGGCTTTTGTGTATTAATTAAAAAGTTTGCTGTAACCTATGGGACACATCAGCTCTCTTGCAAAGGTTGTCATCTCTGTGCAGCCAGCCATTTGTTTTGTTTGCTTCTGAGAGAAACTTGATTTTTGTGATGGGCTATGCCTTTTGCTACTATATCCTCTGGGAGAGAGGTCTGGTCAGATGATTAACATCATCTTCTCTCTTAAACATTACATTATGAAAATTGGGCAGGTTTTTTTTTTAATAGCAACTGCCTAATTAGCCCCACATCTCATCTCAGCTGTCAAAAATCTCTATTCATTGACAGTTTACTTTAAGTGGTTCAATTAGCATAACAAATGACTCACCAAAAGTTCTGTAGGCATCCTATTGATTAATGTCATTTATCTTGCAAACCAGCAGTAGATGCGTGAGTTGCTCCTAACAATTATTATATACATTTATACATGTATATAATAAGTGCCTCTCAGAGAAGCAATGCAATTTAGGTGTTTATTTGCAGGCATTTAATAGCAATAAAGGGCTTTCATCAGCAGCAATAAGATGGATGATTTCCCAGTTAAGAACCAGGTAGAAGACAGGGCAGTGTTTCTGTGAATATCACACTTTATGCATCCAAGTGATATAAAGAACAGAAATTCTGTGAGCATGTGGTCAGACTGAGGAGGACAGAGACTGATCAGAAGTCTGTATTTTTGACTTTTTCCTACCATTTGCACAAGCTTTTCAGTACATCGGTACATATTCTATTAACAGTAAATTATACAATTTTTTGTTCATGCTTTTCGTGTTCATGTTTCATGTTCGGGTAATGCACAGAAAAGAAAAGGGATGGGTTCTTCCCTTTCAGCTTCAAAGACTTGTCTTAGAATTTTTGCTCCTAAAACTCTTATGTGATTTTTGAAGGCCCAGTGTCCTTAGCCCCCATGGCCAGAACTGATAGCAGGTCAAGGTGCACAGCACAGCAACAGGACAGCTGATCTTCTATTTTAACAGGACTCTTAACTAGTAACTGTACACCAGTACTGAGCAGGTGGGGGAGAGGAATAGTTTTCCCCCTCAGCTCTGCTATTCACCTTTGGCACTTACTTTGGCCTTACTTAATCCCCTCTCTCCATTTTTTTCCATTCACTTTGATTTTATCCATGCTGCTTATGAGGTCTATTCAGTCCTTGCCACCAGGACAGTCCCTCACTGAATGTTCATGCAGTGCCATACCCTACAAAAGGTCAGAGCTTCAGGAACCTCCATGATATAAAAATGCAACATTTCACGACAGAGCAAATTCCAGGTATTCACCACTCAGGAGGAAAATGGTGTCCCATCAGTTAGAGACTCTGATCAGATGCAGTGTTCTGAAATTTCTGCAGAAAGATGTTTTCTGCCAATGAATCAGACATGGCCATATAGTACACTGAAAGGCATTAGTATGGGTGCCTCTGTAATCATAGTGAAAAAGTACGAGTGTGTTTCAGTTGTTTCAAAGTACTACTCCTAGACGAAGAAGCTTTTATGACTGAACTCTTTAATAAGGGCTCTTCCCCCCAGTCTCAAGAGGGACAGTGCAAGCTTTAAAGAAAGTACAGCAAGTGCTCTCACTACTGAAGCCACAAGGAGTATATTTTATAAAGCAATATTAAAGAAATACTGAAAGCAGAATAATTTAATCAGATTCATGAAATCAAATACCCCCAAGGCAGCGATGAAGATGCAGCTCAACAGGTATGGCATTTCATTCCATAGGAAGAGGAAAATTCATCAGCTCCTTTTTTAATTTTCTTTTATTTCCTTCTTTCTCTTTATAGAAGTAAAACTTGACACTAAATAAAACTAAAGCCAAAAAACCCTAGGACATGAGGATTAGTGCAAAGGCACCTTGGGCCTATATTCAGTTACACTCTGTCTCTTCTTGTTTGGGAGCTGGAAACTGTTCATTACTAGAGAGTTGGAGGGAATGTTGTCAAGTGTTTCTTTAAATGGCCTTTTTTTGTTTTTTTTTTTTTCCTGATCACATGATCAGTAACTGGCAAAATATTTCATCATTTCTTTCTTTACTTGCATTATGTTGCCATGACTGCATTCTCTTCTGGTAAAGGGCAGAACATCAGACCTTTATCCCAACTTGGGGTCTCCTCATGCTGCAGACAAGCATTAACAATAATTTATGAAAATCATCTTGAAAAAAATAGCACTGGAAGAGCCCTCTAAACTAGAAATTTAGTGTTCCCATGTGTCCTAATTTTTGAAAATTTCCTGCAAGGAAAGAGATTATAGATTTTGTTCTTTTACGCTGTTACTCATACCCTCAGCTGATGGCTGATTGCTTTCTTAGAGTTGTTGCAGGAGCAGTGTTTGTATAATTATATAAGTGTAGGCTATGAAAGTGAGGAGTAAACTGACTTTGATGGCAACTTGTAATATTAACTAGAAGATCTTGGGAAAAACTCTTGGAGGAGAAAAAGGTGCAAATCCTCAGCATCCACCGTGGTCTCACTGAAACACCAACTGAGCAATAACTCGGAGTGAACATATCCTTCAAACACCTCTGGAGAAGTCAGCCCATTCTCATTTGTCAGGTACATAACAGAAGGATAAATTCAGCTCACTTAAACAGCAAAATTCAGACATCAGGTTTGTTCCAGGCATCTCCACTTACTGTATCATCAATGGGCAGTCAGGTGCCCCCTGCAATGAATCATTCTGTGCTGCAAGAGGAGGCATCCACTAGCTTCCAAAGGTGCCTGTGTCTCCCTACTGACGACAGAGAGAGCTATGAATAGTAACCTAGACTGAGTACCTTCCCTTTGGCTAGCACTACAATTAGCTGACAAGATTTCCATCCGGGTGTCTTCTCCAAAGTAACACAGGAGAAGGAGGACAGTAGAGAGAATGATGCCTTCAGTTCACCAGGCAGATGTGCTGTGCAGGGGATCACCCTTCCTTTTAATATGGGCATCAAATCGACTCTGCAGTGGGGGAATGGAGTTGAAACACCAAATCTGTGAGCCTGAGGTCAGGGTGAATGCAATTCACAAGGGATAAGGTAATCTGGAGAAACTGAGCAAGTGCAGAGTTTAGGCATTTAGGCAGTGCACGATCCTTACAAGTGGCAACAATATCCCTGAGACAGATTTTTGAAGAGTATGGAGAGAAGAGCATTCAGTTTATGATGCATATTTAGCAGCTGAAATATAGCAGCAGCACTGTCCTCTCATGCCTCATGGCTTCTTTCTCCAACAAGGCCATCATAAATTCTGCCTTGAGCAAAGCAGAACTGATTGGACTCAATTTATTCTTCTTTAAAATACACACACAAACACATTCACTAGGGAAGGATATAGAAGTTCCAGGAAACAGCTGTAACTCAATTGCCATTATAGAACAGAAAGATAATTAAGTAAATGTTGGCAGGGGATAGCATTGAATAACTTTAGCAGAATGAGTTCTTCCTTGCTTTGCCCTTTGCAGAAAGTATACTGCATTCTCCAGAGACCCCACCCTAAATTGGTTTGGATAGCTTCCTTTTCCCTGAAGGAAATCAGGGAGAGCAGGGCTGGAAGGGAGCTCCAAAGGTCGGTTTCCCTCAGTACAAAGCAGGATAAACTCAAGCTAAGCTGGTAAAGATGAATGTTTTCTCTGCGGAGGGGCAGGAGGTCAGCCTGTATCCTGTATAGGTAGGAAGTCAACCCTTCCCATATTGTGACCTGGAACTTAGAAGGATCCAAGTAACATCTAAAACACTTTGGTCTACAGTTTGGAGCAAAGAGAAGCATTTTAGAGAGAAATTAATAACGAGCGAGACATAGTAGACACCCTGAAGTGTAACTGGATTCTGTTTGTGCTTGAGTATCAAGAGTATAAGGGGTCCAGGAGCTGCAGTTACTAATTAGTTCCAAGGGCAGATAAATAGCAGCTCTGCTTTTTATTCATCCCATGTGGTGATCCACTGGGTTTGTAGACTTTGGCACATTTTATGTCTGAAATTTATCATGAATTTATAACCAGACAATAAGTTAACAAAAAAAGAAAAACAAAGAAAAACATCATTGTAAATCTTACAAGACTGTACTTTTAAAACTAAAATATGACGAAGAGCACATGTGATAAGAAAAGAAAGAAAACAGAACAGTAAAATGTTAAATTAGCATGTCTAAGTTCATTCCTGTTGAGGCAGGTAGTTTTCAAGTCAGAGAGCTTCTCTTTAATGTCAGTAGGTTTTGGACAATGCATTTCTCCTTTTTGACTTCATTGAAAGAAAGAATTATATGCAAAATGCTATGTGTATTAAACATATGCAGCCACCTCTAAAATCTAATTATTTTAAATCAAAATCTTTGAAATATTTTATCTTACTGTCTATCATGGAAGGTTATTCGAGCTTCTTGGTAATGAATCTTTGTCTAAAACATATTTGGCAATCTTTGCATAATCATGTCACTATATGTCATAGACTACACCTTCAAGAATCACCACATGATGTGTGAAATGAAGCAAAAATAGCAGATATCCTTAGAGTGACTTTGGTAAAACAGTGCTAATTTCTCAACCTTCAGAAAGATCAATGTAATCTCAAAGTTTCAAGCACATCAACAAAAATATCTTTGAGGGGGAAACAGAGATTTGTAAGTGGGCTGTTTTCATTTAATAGGAAAGTTAACACAGAGAAATTTTGGGCTGTCACCAAAACTGAAATGTGTGGTAAACTTTGGATGAGAAGAAATGTTTCATGATTGCACTATCACAGGCATTTCCAGCCTTACATGACATCTTTAGAGCTGCATTTTGTGTCTTAGGGTCTGTTACAACAGCACCTGTTTAAAAAAAATTATCCTTCCAACAGTGCTGGCCTGTGCTTGTGTAGGAAAGAGATGATCAATAAGAGAAATGCATCTGAATCAGAAAATATGAAAGCAGAAGTGTTGTGCTTATCCAGGGCACTGCATAAAACACAGACACAGTAAGAAGAGTGTGCATTTAGCACATGATTAGTTTAATCTCTGTCAATTGGAATTTTAACAGTGTAGTATCTAGTTTAACCTAATCATTCCAGTTCCTTCCATGATCAAACAAAGAGATGTGCATATCTCAGACAAGAGATTTATTTTTTTCTTAGACATAGTTTCATAGTATACAAGACAAACTTTATTCTGTGATGGTCCTTTTTCTCCATTGTCTGTAGAAAGGTTTAGATGACCAGATTAACCTTAGCACCTTACTACCAGACATTTAAAGTTTGTGTGTGTTGATTATAATCCAGTAAGAGCTCTCATTTTAGCCTGAAAAGGGTAAGATAACAATGGTTGAAAAGCAGATGAAAAACCATATATGTATTGTTTAAATATAATATTGGAGAAGAGAGATGACCTTAATATAATTTATGATTTATATTTTAGTGCTACCAGGAAGCTTAAGCTGCCTAAAGACTGCACAATGTAAGCAGAGATGATGGATAGGATAAGATGGAAAGTTACAGGAACTCTAGTACTGAGATTAAGTGACTGCATGAAGGTCACAATAGATGAACACTTTTTTTCACCTGTGTATTATGAAGGTACAGATAGAGACAGTGCAACAATGGGCAGTTAAGGAGGAAAAGGAGAGTGTTGCACACACCCTAAGGATTTGAATTTAACCATGGTTTTCATTAGGTAAGGCACCTGAATTAGTTGTATCAGACTCCTTCTGCAGTTATATCACAAAATAATGGCACTTCCTGGGAAGAAGCCAAATTTCCAAGGGACTGAATTGCAACCTGAGTGAAACCTAATACTGACCCCAGATAGAAATACAGAGTCAAGTTTGATGAGAAGAAAGTCTCTATGAAGATTAGATGAATCGATAAACAAATGATATAATTGGAATTGCCATAATTTGAGGATCATCCTGTGGATGGATGGGGTTTGGACACAAATCAGAGCTTTGCCACTGATTTCAGCAGAACCAGGGATTTGCTAATATTGGAGAGTCCCAGAGGGGGGTGCTCTGGAGTTTACAGACAGGATTGCCACAGGTTGTCTGATCTTGGGACAGGCATCCAAGGACGAATAGGACATCTACAGGTGGTCTAGGTTTAAAATAACCCTCTAGGAGAATCTAGCAGATGACATCTGTATCTGAATCTCATCTGTCATAATTTCTTAGTAAAGAAGAAATGAGGGACAAGATCTGCCAAAAATACATAAGATGGATCAGCCAAATTGTTTCTAAATGGTACCTTAGTCAGAAATCTCCACAGGGGGCCAGCAGCCAGCTGCACTGCACTGTAGACTAAATGTTACTGTTTTGGAAAAGAGTCAGTGGCAAGTGATTTGCATTAAACATATTTTTTCTTTTGTTGTTCTTGTTGTTGGTTTTGTTGCTATTTTTGGCTAACACAGAAATGCATCAGCATGTGAAATTTACAGAGCAAGTGCCCAGTTGATGATTTCCAGTACAATTTTTGTCTCCATGCTTAGAGATTTTGCTCCCAAAAGGCAGGGAGGAAGGGGAGAGTAGAAGGGTAGAAGTGGTGATAAGGAATAAAAAAACCCCAATCAAATGGAGAGACTATCCAGAACCACAAATAGTTTCCATTTGCCAACATTTTCTTTCTAATTCAAAAATACACAGAAATCTGTGAATTAAGAGTGCCTGTGGTTCTCTTGCCTTCAAAAGGTGAACAGAAGATGGAACAAAACCCATTTTGAAAGCCACTAAACTCATGAATATGAACAGGGGGCTGTAAGAAAATGAAGCCCAGGGATTCATAGATCTCGTCATGGTCTAGAGATGCTTTCAGCATATGTCTAGCATGCAGCAGGGTCTGGCAATTTTCCTGGTATTTAGGCTGCTTTTGGGACTGCTGGTCTCCAGCACATGTTTGTCCTGGAGGATGGTTTTCACTGATATGGTGTGATGACATTCCTATCTAAACACTTGCAGGTGTATGTAGGGATGGATCTGGCCAAAAACCTGATCTCTTGCCCAGAGAAGAACATTGCTAAGGGACAACAAACTGGTTCTTCCCTTCAGCCTGCCTGCTCTCATCTAGGAACAATTCGGATGTGCTGGAAAAATGTTACACTGATTCTTCATCCCTCACTATTCATGACTGCAAAGGCAAAGAGGAAGATCAGTTTATTCAAGAATCTGCCCTCACTTCTGTTCCTTCGCTCCTGTGACAGAAACAGCCTTGCCAAAGCCAGTCTCTAATCCTTGGACTGGAAAACACTTGGGTGCTTTCAGGTGTTGTCTCTACAGATGTTTTTCACATACCCAGACACACATGGATTTACGTGTAAGTGCAATCACAAAAAACATGTGGAACGGCTGCTATAAGGGTAATTGTACAGGTAGTTATCTGCATTAACAAGCATCACACATATGGATGCATATAAATGTATTAGAAAGACAAGCAAATACAACAGAAGATTAAAAAAAATGTTAAGGCCAGAAAAGACCACAAGAATGATCCAAAAATTTTTATGCCTTGCATTAGCCAGTTATTATTATCTAAAGAAACCTCTGCTAGGCTGCACAAGATGCTGAACTCATACAGTATGATGAGAAAAGAAACAAGAACAAACCATGAAATATTTAATATCCTCTAGCAGCACTGATGCAGTTTTTAAGCACAGTGCATTAACACTGTTCACTATGCCTCCTAACTCAAGTGGCTATAACTAGACGATGGGAGAAAAGAGGTGAACTGTTTCACAGTCCTTTTGTACTGAAAAAGCCCCAAATGAATCAAGGTTTGGCACTCTCCTTGAAGAAATATGTGGACTGATCAGGCAATTCAGAGAAGGGTGAGTTAGAGGCTGAGAAAACACTGACCACAAGAAACAGTTGAAATAATTGCTCCTGCTTAGAGTACAGAAGTGAAGAATGAGTAAAGGTATAAAAATAGTATTAAAGAACACCACCGAGAAAAGCTTTAGTTCAGTTATGAGGAAGTCTCAATTAAGGCATGAGATTATTTTGGCCAGGAAAGATTATATTGCTTAGGGTAAGATTGCTCCTACTTTAAGAGATGAAACTTTCTGCTGTTTGTGGATCAAGTTTAGTCAACACCCCTAATTTTCATGTGTGATGATGAGAACACTTTCCAGGCTTGGCAGGACTGCCTGAAATACAGGTGTTTAATGTATCAGTGTCATCACTGTCAGGCTACTTTCTTTTTGGTATCTTTTCCCTGAGTGTGTGCCACTTGCCCCATTTAGACATCCTGCTAGTCTGTGAAACTCTAATTTGACTCAACAGGATTGCCCATTTGTTCTTACATAAAAAGCCCTACTGGAATACCACTGAATTTATTTTGGACTGATGTGTACAACATGGACATGGATCTGTGTTCTATTTATGATCCTTTGACCCACAGACAGTGTGTAAGGATGGTGCTCGTATCCAAGAATCAAGAGCTACATTTTAAATATCCTGAAAATGACAGGGATTCCTGCTGTCTTTTACCAAAATCATGAAAATCTGACTCCTTAAATAAATGATGGTCACCAAGTTTGACATGGATACATTTCCAACCTTTTAAAATGTTCCTACAATCATCCTTAGGTTTTGATGCCTTACAGAGGAAATGCTGCTGGAAGAATTTGGTTGCCTTTTAGATTGGTTTGTTTGGGTTTGTTTTGTTTTTCTAAGAAAGTTCTAATCTCCAGCCTTTCCTCAATGATTTTTTATTGTTACTTCTTTTTTCCTTGCTGTAGGAGAAACACATTTACAACTCACTAGTACTGATAAAACTCTAGCAATGTGTGGGCCTCCTTGACCTGCCTGAAGCACCTTGCTTGTGTGCATGGAAAGGATGCATGTGATTACCACATCTGCTGTTCAAGCAGACCTTTCCTTTCTGGGTCTACTGGTCCCATGCAAGGGTAGTTTGTTTGTAACTCCACTTGAGGAAGATTCAGAAGAGTATGGCATTCACTGTAGCAGAAGAATCAACTTAAAATTCACACACCTTAGACTCATCTGCCTAAAGACCCTCCCCCCCTAAGCACTGTGTTGACCATCCTGCCTCATCTCCAAGGTGTGCACCTCATAGGCTGGCAGGAGCTCCCAGACACTCAGAGCAGATTTGGTAAATGAGATCCAGTGCTCAGACTGCAGGTGAGCTAATTCAGTGCCATTAGCAGCAGACAGGACTCCATCTCCTCATTAGGAAAGAGATAAATTATGCAAAGTGTGCTCTCAGTACAAGCAGCAAGAGCCAGCAAAGCCACAGAAAAGAGAGAGATGGAAGGAAAAATGCATAGCAAGGCAAGCAAATGCAACACTGCCCTGGAAATGCTGTGTGGGAACCCTCATCTTGGGTCAGCCCCTGGATGGAAGCAAAAGGCTTTACCTTCTTTCACCTTCTGCCAGCTGCAATGACAGTCAGGCTGAAGCAAGAGCCCTTCCCTTCTCTGCTCACCCATGCTCCAAAGATCCCTCGCTAGTTACTCCTATTGTACTTTAATCTTTCATATGAAATCAATTTACATAAAACTCCAGAGCCCAAGAAGAAAAATATTTATCTCCTACACCACAAGCAAGGGTAAAACATCATTTTGCAAAGCCTGATTTTTTTTTTCCTTCATGGCTATTGCCTTGAAGCATGGCATCAATGAAAGCTCTTCTCTGGTATTGCTTATTTTATTTCCAAAAAAAAACCCACAGCAGGGAAGTAAGTGACTGTGTGAAATATCCTACAACCACCTGAGGAAGATGAAATATCCCAGGTATGGGCAGGAAAAAATAGTTGACATTAGCTTAGATACCAGACCCCTCTCAATCCTGGTCCCTGCAGGACTGTCAACATGGTGACCAACCATTCTGGCACCCTTCTGTGTGAGGGAAATCCTGCCAGGAGTTGGGCTGGACTCACATTAATTTTCTCCTGGCCAACAAAGACTGACCAGATTGCAAAGACTGTGAACTCGCGACCTTGATTTACTTCCCCTCCAACAGCTTCCTGGAATGTTTGGTTTCTCAGCCTCCTCTCTGCCTCCTCCTTCTCTTTGCCCAGGAGCCATCATGGGGGCAGATATAGCCCTGACAGTGAAGGCCAGGCGTGAACCAGGAGGAGCAGAGGATGCCAGAAAGGCTGGAGTCCATCCGTCACCACCTCAGCACAGGCAGGACTGGGCTGGAAGGATGGCATAACAAAGACAGACTACATTTAGCTGGATACTTTCCCTCAATCACTGCATTAGCTTTTCCTGATCCTATAGTTAAAAACAGCTATTTATTCTGTCACTACACGCTGGCAAAGATATATTGCACCAAGTCAGTGCCTACAATTATTATAGTACAGAAAACCTTTGCTGTAGCACGTTTAGTGCTGCTATTTATCAGGCACAGCTATTACATCCTGGCTCCCAACAAGGCTATACAATTCTGGCACCCAGGAAGACAGCAGGTGCTCTGAATTAAACCAGGGCCCAAAGACATTCCCTTCACCTTCCTCTGGCTTTCCTTAATAGCCTAGCAAGTATTGGAGGCTATCAGGAAGGAAGAGGGTTGCAAGAAAGCACTTTGCTTATCTGACACTATGTTTTAGTGTCACAAAATACCATGTGTAGGGTGGGAAACATTGCTGTTTTGTGAGGGAGGTGACAGGATCCCTAGAAATTAAAATAAATTAGAATCCAAGTAGGTTATACAGTTTTTTGAGGTGCCAGAACCACAGTATTTCATTGTAGCAGATATTTGTGAAATGCTTATCCAATATTAACTGATAACCAAAAATATTGCACATCATGGTCCACCTGTTTATCCAGCCTTAAGAAAGTGTATTGATACCACTGCTACTGATACCTCTACTGCTCCATTCATATACAGGCTCTGGGTATATTTTTCGTATCTTATATCATCAAAACCTTGTTCTATTATTACCAGCAAAACTGTCTTGCCAATGGTCTGCATTTAAGATTAATTTGAATTCATGTCTTCCAACAGAATGGTATTTAAAAAGATGTTTCGTATAGAAACCTCTCCAATTTTCTAACTTGCTGTTAGCAAACTGAAAATTTGACTTGCAAAGTACGCAGATTTATTGTAATGATTTAAAAAATAAGGAGAAGGATATGCTAGAGAATAATTTACTGATTAGCAAAAAAGGAATTTTTTTGTATAACTTCCTGAAAGTTACACAAAACCTGCTAATCCAGAGTTCTCTCCCACTATCACTAATTTTCAAATGAAATTCAAGCCTTAATCTAAGAGACCTAGGGAGGTTTCTCTTGGGGGAAAATAAAAAAGAAAGAAAAAAAAAAGAAAAAAAAAAAAAAAAGGCAGCTTATTAAAAAAATAGAAAACTAACATGATTTTTCAGTAGAAAAATGTTGTCTAAATAACTTTGATCAGTCCTTTCCAACACCTTTCCAGCCCAGAGTTGCCAGCAGCCGTGTGGCACGAGGCGCCTGTCAAGTCTAAATGTAGGGGCAGAACCAAAGGTACAGAACTTCTAAGTTCTAGAAGAAGGCCAAAAGGCAGAGAGAACTATATAGGAATAGCTGAATAGGGATTAATACTCAACCAAGTATGCAAGAGTGAGTAATGCAGAATATTTTGGGTCACTGCTGTCAAAGATATTTTTATTAAGAGGTTTTTGGGGTACTTTGAGATACACAGATTTAGCTTTATTCCCACCAGCTCCCAGCCAAAGGCATCTTTTTGAAAGTCTTAAGCTTCCAGGCCTCCTGTTGGCAGGAAGCACATTGTCATCATATTATGGAGTTGCTGCTGACCACAGCTGCCTGATTACTTTGCCTTTGCAACATGGGTAGAGGTGGTTCATGGGATTTGGTGTGATTTATTTATTTGGGTTTAATGTCCCAAGACAGCAGGCTCATTTTTTTTTCAGAAGGAGTAAGCACAATAATCAGATTGTGGGAGAGAGGATCAAAAAGAAAAGGAAATTAAAATATTCTCAACAATAATAGTAATGTTAATCACTAATGCAAAAGGAGAATTTTGCTTCCGGCAAAATGGTTGCCGGTGTACAGGACATCCACACTGAGTGGATCTATTGACCTGATATTCCTGCTTACTGTGCAAGTCGTACTAATGTTAGCAGGACTATATTTAAGAGACAGCAGCCCTTAAGAGGCATCTGCTGATGGAGCTGAAGACACCACCAAAGATTCATGCTACTAACTAGGAGAGAGACTCAGACAGTGGAAATAATTTGCTTAAAAGCATGTTGATTTGGACATCACTAATCTCAGCATTGATCTTTGCCGGCATTAACTTTGCTGTTAATGCAAATAACTGAACATAAGGATGCCATTAATTGTATTGATATAATGGAAGGCATTGCCCTTGACTTCAAGGCCCCCCTCTTTGATTTAGTGCTTGCCAACGACTCAACATTTTTGTCTCCTCTCTCCCCTTTTCTGCTTGTCCAAAATGATGTTTCATTCCTTTTTATGTCCCTGTTACGCTTGGAACATCTTGTCTCCACGTTCCACTCCTTCAAATGTTCCTTTCTTCCTGAAGGTCATGCATTCACCTTCCCTCCTTTCCCCAAGTGCAGCCTCACAACTGCAACAGGAAGAAAGCAAGAGTGCAAATAGATCCAGAACACAACGGCAGCGACACACATGAAGAATTCAAGTTGTAATACCAGCATGGCAAATTCCCTCTGTGATTTCCTGTACCAAGAGGATTGGGAGTTCCAGGACTAAAGGCTTAATGAGGAAAAGGTGACAAATGTGACTTATCCATAGGGCTTTAGTGAGGATGTTAAATCAAAACAGTGCATTTTTTAACTGTCCATTGTACAAACTGAATACTGGTAAAATGTGAAGGCACTGGAGGAGTTAAAAATAATAAAAAGAAGCCTTGAAACTTTTTTTTGAGAAAGAGATTTAAGGATGATATATACATAGCTTCTACAAAGGAAAGTTAGGAAAATTTTTTGCCTTTTATTATTACCTATCAGAAGAAAAAATGTCTGATGGCAGAGTTTAGAATGTGAAGACATCACAGAATATCACATTAGACAAGTCTAAACTAAGTCTAAAATTACAGTGTGGTTTATTTTGATTGAGACAACTCTCTGAGTCTTAAAATCTTTAAATCAGCTTTCATTTTCTACAAGGCGTGTTCAAGATATGAATCAAAAATATATAGGAGAAAAGAAGAAAATTCTTGTTTTCCCAACAGAAGTGTTAATTTAGACCAGAAACTTAACAAATACATATGAGAATAATTTTCTCTGACCCAAAGATTTAGCCGTGCCAAAAGGGAAGACACAGGAAGAGAAATACTATTGCAGATCTATCATGGGCAACCACAATTTTCATTGAAGAATAGAACGAGCATCAATTAACTTTGCATTTTTCTCAGCCATTATTAATTGTTTGATTTCCCGAGGGCACTATCATGGTAGAAACTGGTATTGAGTGGATCTGAAGAAGTAAGGGTATGGGGAAGATGTCATATGTGAAAGTGGCTTCCTGGATCAGGAGGCCTTCAGGCTGTCTTTTTCAACCAATCACCACAGCTTCGTTTAGAACAGGGTTGCTGACTGTTTGAAATGCTGTCAACTTTGAGATAATCAGAGGCATAGCCTCTGGAAACCAGCACATTGTGGGACCGTAAAAGGAAGCCCCTGCAGGGGAAAGTAGGAATAGTGTACATAGCAGCATTAAATTGGCATCTATTTGTCAAAAACATCCTTTGCCAACTCATTCTCCAGCAAGTATTCCACTGCAAAAAAAACCCAACAACAACAACAAAATAAAACAACCAAAAAACCCCCAAAATCCCAAAACCCAAAACAACCCCAAAAAATTCATCCTCCAGTTCCTCAATCAACATCTGAATTGTAATCAACAACCTAGGAGTCAAGGAACATTTGAAGAAATGAGAAATCATGTGCTGTTTTTCAAGCTGAACATGAAAACACTCTGATAATAGTGGGATTATTTTGGAAAAACATGGCCAATGGAAACCTTGGAGGGACTTGATCCATTCCAAATCCAAATCCCTTTTGGTCCCTTAATCCATAAAGCTTACTAGAGAACTATGCTAGTGTTAAATAATTGTGTTTAAGATTTGCAGCTGGATTTTCATGAACAGTTGTCTGTCATCATACATCTGTAAATTCATCTTAAATAATTACTTTGCACTTGCAAAGGATTTTTCTCTGCAAATCAGTTGTACAAATGTTAATTTTGAATAACATTTCTGTAAATGGGACATATTTATTAGTTCTATCTTACAAATTGGAAAACTAAGGGACAGAGGGTTAATTGAGCCTAGATTTTTTAAAAAAAATAAAATTATTTTAATCAAAAGAACACATAAAAATGAAGATGTGAACCAAAACCCACTTATAATACAGCCATAAAGAAAACAAAGAAAAGAGAATTGCTGTCTCAAGAGTCTTTCACCCTAATTACAAGACAATAATAATGTGGGCAGATGGAATATCACGAAAAATATCATAAATAAGATGGCTTTCTCCTTTACCCTTCTTTTGGCTGTATGGTCCCCATATAGGTCTTAGTGTTTCCTGATTTATTGAAAGGGACAGAGACTTCCTGGTAAACTGAGGAAATGAGTGTGTGCCCTCAATTTAGCCTTGATTTTCTTCCATGTGGCTCATGCCACAGGTCCCATTTACCCTAAATTGTTATTCTGTGCTATAGGCTATGAGAAATATGTACTGGGATGCTCCTGCCCAGCAAAACAGTAGGATATTTGTAGCATCTACCTTTTCATTATCACACGGAATATAACATGATCTGTCTGTCCTTTAAACTAAGAAGCAAGCCAAGCCACTCAGAAGGGCCAAATTTCATGCTGCTTCACTCCACCTCCACTTCAGCTCACTTCATGCTGCTTTAGCTCCACTTCAAAATCCAAGACCTGGGGACCCCAAATACGCCACAGATCAGTCAAATTTCAGTGGCTGCACAGTTCCTGAGGAGGAGGAACAGATGGACAGTAACACAAAGAGGCTGATTGCATAAATTCTGTTTTTTAAGAAACTAGACTAAAATTAGGTGTTTTAAAATCCAGATCGAGGGTTAATTTTGTTTGGAAGTAGGTGCCTGAAAACTAACACATATGGTTAGGACAGTAGCTGTTTCTGTTGGTGTTGTCCAAACTGTGTTCTGACATACCAGATCCAGTTCTGGTGTAGCATCAGGGATTGTTACATCATGAGATGTGTTTTATGGCCATTTCCACTTCAGCCATGAAACTTGCTAACAGTAACTTCTGGTTTCAGTCAATTACTTTGTAATTATGTTTTAAAATGTCATGTCTGATTTGAGCCAAACACTTGGCTTTCAGCCTCCCCAAGAAAAAATGAAGACATTGATATGAAATTGCAACATTAAAAGCAAAGCCTGTGCCATCTATAGATGTATTCACAATCCAGGGCTATATTTCTATACATAAGTTGGGGCATGGTTCCACAACAGATATCCCTCTACTGTAGAGTACTCATAAATGTATCAATTTAAGTGCTTGAGAAACCATCCATTGGCAAAATAATAAGTGCCAAAACAAGGAAAAAAAGATAAAACAAAACCCTCAAAAATCCACATCACTAAAACCTCCAATCTTAAGTATGAATGTCCCCAGAAATGGAGTTAATTTAAAGTTCATATAAACGAAAATTTTTGTTTGTAGAGATGAGAAGGACAGTAACATTTTGCAGAACAGTGGTGAGGACAGGAGATGCTAACACAGGACATTAGTTATATTTGGTGGGTATGAATATAATATCTTTCTAAAAGTCTAGAAAACAGTTATCTCTTCTGACACACATTCCAGCTCTCAAAATCCTGGGGACCTTCCTTCTCCATTTCGTTTTCTCACCTAACCAGATGAAAGGTTTAGCTCTGAGATGAATTTGCACAGAATTATGGAGAAGGTGAGCTTCACTAGTACCATCCTGGAATACGCACATCATGCTACCTGGTCAGAAGCTGCTACAAATCCCTCTACAGCTGCCACCTTACAGGGCTCCCACAAATCTTCCTCCTGTCAATTTGTCCAGCATTCTCTACTACATGTCCTGATATGAATCATCCTTCACAGCAGGAAAAGAAGCTGAAATTCCCTGGCATTACCTAGATGTGCTGCTTTAAGGACTGGAGTTGTAGCTCTGAAAGTACTGTTCCTTTCACAAGGCCAAAGCTCCCCTTGCTGGGTAATCCATTCGAACTGACAATAACTGTGAATTCATGGCAGTCACATGCAGCCCAAATCTCCACTGTGGCTTTGAAAAGTCTGCCCCCAGTGTAATTCCAACGTGGTTCTTTGTGTCCTTGTGAACTCAAAATGATAATAATGATAACAATGATAAGAATGATAATAATAATGACTGATGCCTTTCATCCAGAAGGATCCCAAAGTGCTCTGCAAACTGATTTGCAAACAACTGCACACACCCGTATTAAGCACCCCATCCCTATGTTAATGGAATGTTAAGGTTGCAAAAGTGAAGTGGCAAGAAGATGGGAAATGCAAAGACTGCAGCTTCAGGAGCAACATCCATACATGATGTACCTTGCCTATGAGGGTCTATTATTTACAACACCACCTGAAAAATGCTGCACAGCAAATAAAGCTTCCCAAACTCAAGGAAAGGTGATCAAAATCTTGTGCATCTGGCCATGAAGGTAATTGGGTGGAAATTTTGCTCAGTCCCCTTCCTCAAGTGCTGATATGGAAAGCTGAGTTCTCTAATTTTCTATTTTTATTTGCTGCAATTGAGAGGGCAAAGTTAGATGTAGATGCCCAACAGTTAGAAGTAATGTGGCTAATGATGCTGCAATTGGACAAGGGAGGGAACGGAAAGAATCCTGCTGACTTCAGTGAATGCTAGATCAAACATTTGTTGAAATATCTGAACAGTAGCAAATTTCCACTCTCTACCTTTTTTTTTCTATTTATTATTGTTATTATGGGTTGCTTTGTATTTTTGCAAAGGGAAAAACATTTTTATTTTTTGCACCTTTTTTCTTCAAAACTGTGGGTAAAGCCTTTTGGAACCAGATCTCACACAAGTTTCAGCTGCAAGGGGTTTTGCATCAATTTGGGCTGTGTTCCTCTGTTGATAGAACAGACCAGCCCAATGTTAATGGTGCAAATGGTGCTGTTTTCAATGCACAATTAACCAAGTCAACACCGTGATGAATAAAAATTAAAGCTGGCATCAGAGAAGACCCCATAAAAGTTGAAATTAGTTGTTCAGGAAACATCCTTATTTTTCAACACTTTTTTGTCCCCCACGTAAGGTCAAATTACCTGCACTGCAAAACTGAAATAGAAGAGTTTGAAGGAGACGAATCTCTGTTTCTGAGTGAATGGATTAACAAAATCAACAGCTCTAACCTTTTTGACTCCAACCACCTGTGAGTTGCTTTTTTTGGACCATCTGGACAGATAGGAATTTTTTATTTTCCTTTTTTTTTTTCTATTGGAGGATTACCTGCTTAAGAGGGTAAAAGTGTGTCCCAAAACACAATAGAAACTGACTATGCACAGGGCAAACACCCACCAACTCGTTTCTATGACTTGTTAAAAGCAAATTTTAAAACTAAATCATTTGTTAGGGCCGTCATTTCTCAAAAATTGGAAAATAGATTCTTACCATGCAGATCATTTAGTGGTTCTGGCAGGAGTTTGGCATTAATCTGGTCTTGTCTGTCTGAGCTTCTGGCATAACTTTTATTGCAGGAAAAATCTCTCAGCAGAGTGGGGAAATATAAGTACAATTTTATCTATCAAGTTCCTTAAGGCTTTCCTTTCTCTGTTTTGAGAGGATATTTCCTGCCAGCTCTGTTTATCTTCACACTGAGATGGCACCCAGAGAAAAAATGGAAAAAAAAGCAAAAAAAAAAAAAAAAAAAAAAAAAAAAAAAAAAAAAAAAAACAACAAAAAAAACCCCACCAGCATTATATAGAATATAAATGATTTACTTTGAGAAGAACTTCAACCTGTGTTTGCCTCAACATCCTTATCAACCCAGAAGGGTTCAAATTCCTTCCCCTGTAGCTGTTGCTGTCAAGGCAGGTGGCAGGCTGACTTCCCAAATATATTGAAGTTACCCTGGGGGTGAATTGATCTTATCATTTTTACACCATGAGGGATGAGGTCTTTCACTCCACCTCAAGTGAGACTCTGGGGTGGCTGGCTTTGCTCAGTTCTGGGAAAATAATAGTTAATAGTGTCATTTTGGAATTTCTTTTTAACAGGCCAGCAAAACTGCAAGGTTGACAGCACTATTAAATATGACAAAGTCTTCTTCAAAACACCAACTGTTTGACTGGTGGGAGAAAAAAAAAAATGTCATAGCATGATTTATATCCAGGTGTACAAGTCACAGACAATCCTCTACATCTTGTGTCCACGGAATGATCACTCATTTATAGTCAGCAGTGTCCTCACAAAGCTCATCACATATGGCTCATCTTGACTCTGAAACTTGTTTGTATGTCACCCTGCATGTTTCCTGGAAGAACCAACCCCTTATGGCATCCAACCCATAGGAGGGTTTCCTCCAAAATCAAAGTGTTTGTAACTATCTTTGCACCGGGAAGCTGTTTGTTCTGGGTGAAAATGTCATACATGCAGTGGATGACTTCACTGTTTGGGGTGAAGATTTCATAGCTGGATTGATAAGGTGGGAGGGTGTCTCAAACCAGAAGGCCACTTTCAATTGGAATTGAAGAGTTTATTAACAAAGATTTTTTGTATATACCTGGGAGTTTTTGAGACACACAAGAAAAATGCATTAGGATTAGAGTAGATGAGATTAGATTAAAAGAGCACAGATATAGAGAACCAGATCAACAGTCAGTCTTAGTTCAATAACCTGTCTCAGACAGTGGTCAATACCATCTGCTTCCCTGCAACAGGCAGGGCACCCTTCAGTGGGCAGCTATGGGGATAACATACTCATAAGGACAATGTCATCCTAAACCCCATTAATTAGAAGATGGTTTAGGCACTGAAGCAAGAAGGCTTTTATCCACTCTGAAGCTCTGGGATTTTTTTTTTAATCCTCAAAATACTAAATCTGGATGTTCTTGCTACCTAATATAAGTCTAATCCCATTCTCCCCCTTCACCTCCTCCTCCTAAACTGTCAAAATTTTGGTCTCAAATAGTACGTTTTTTGTGTATTTTTTTTTTAACTGAATTGAAGATTTTGCTTGGGCAGGACAGAGAAACTTGTCTAATAGCTCATAGCAGCTCCCCCATCTTAGAAAAAGCAAGGAAGAAGAATTACTTCAGAAGAATTAATGAAAACAGAGATGACAATTTAACAAATAACAAATAACATTTTTTTGTTATTTGGCTGTGATCATTAAAGTTGCCTGAAAAATGCCCTTCCGTGTATTTTCACTTTTCACACTTAGCACCCATTTCCTTTATGAAACAAACCTAGTAACTAAACCAGCTTGGAAGAGATCCAGGGGACATGTTTAGCATTCTGTATTTTAGACATCTTAAGTGCATGTTTCTTGGCTGGTCCACTGTCTTTACACCCCATTTGAATAATACAAGGTTTTATTGAGAGGAAGAAGAGGTGTTATCCAAGAGAAAAAGGAGATACATCAGCTCTGAGTCATTCCAAATGCCAGTCCACTGTCTCATTTTACTGGATGAGCTGCATGAGGTCAAAAATACAACCACAGGACTCAAGAGGGAGAGAATATTTGTAGAATTTCCCCACATGAAGCTTCAAAAAACCTTAAAAACAGAACAAAATATTTTTTAGACAATATCATATAATTGCCAGACAGCTGAGGTTTGGTTGCTTTGGCCAATGTTTCCTGTTTGCATTTCACAGAACCTTGAAGCGTTTGTAGAGGTTTCAGTATTGATCTGATGAGCCCTAAAAAAAATAGTGTGAGGTACTGTTCTTTGAGGCAATACTTTTTTGGTAGGTTCATTTTTTTATAGTGGTATGTCCTTTATCTTATGCAACTGTTAATTTGGTCACGTGTAAAATTTTATAAATAATAATTTGTC
This sequence comes from Sitta carolinensis, assembly GCA_032173965.1. NCBI lineage: Eukaryota > Metazoa > Chordata > Aves > Passeriformes > Sittidae > Sitta > Sitta carolinensis. Next base: position 9,597,101 of record CM063313.1, on the reverse strand, counting down.
TCTTAAGAAAAATCATACTCAGTTTTTTCTTTTTTTTTTTTGCCTGACAGAGTTCTTACAGAAGAGCCCAAATACTTCAGGAAAGGTTCGTTCCGAGGAACTAAACACTAGATCTACTTTCTCCTCTCTGTGTAGTGATCCTCAGGTGGAATTCATGTCTGGCAATGAATTGCTACTTTTAAAGCAGAAAACACAAATAATGCCACTTAAGAGCTAAGACTTAAGAGCTAAGCCTACAGAGATAAATAAGAATATGAGTAATTTGAACTTCCACCTGGTGTTGCGCCGACATGCTTTAAGCTAAATTTCAGCTTTAAAATAAAATGTTATTTTAAAAATGTACTTGTGCATGAAGTGTTTATTTTGTTGTTTTCTTGGTTTTGCTTTTTTTTTTTTGTCTGCTTGTTTGGTTGGTTGGTTTTGTTTTTGTTTTTTTTTTCCTAGTGAAAGGGGAACATATTTTGAGCAGAAGCAGTTTTGGTATTTGACTGCTGAGCTCCAGCTTTGAAATGCAGGGCCTCTCATCCTGCCATTTAATCATGAGAAGGTAGACAGGGTTTAACAGTTCAGATCCAGAGTGGAATAGAGGTCCTGGGAGATACCTGAAAATCTATACCTAGAAACCATCTGAAGAAAATGTCTCTGCTTATCTATGGTTGCATGTATATGTGGGGTTTTGTTTTATTTTATAACAAGATATATTGGCTAACTGGGAGCATTTTATTAAAGAGAAAAGTCTGGGTAAAGCGAGCAAACTATTCACTGCCAAAATTTACCCAGAAGTACCTGTGTAATTGAATTTGGCCAGCTCTAGCAAGATATTTGATTTTCTATAATTGGATTGGCTAATGGGGGGAAGAGGGTGGGGAGAGGGAGGAACTGGAAAGTTATCTATCTCCCTTGACAAAATGATCCAGTGAGTTGGGAAATTTCTCTGCCCTCAGGGAAAGAAGAGCCAGATAAAAACAAGAAAACAAAGCAAGTGATAGACTGAAGCAAGAGGTAGAGCTGGAAAACAGGTGTTTGTCCATGGCTCTGCTACAGACTCCTGAGATGCTTGTGGGCAAGTCATTTAATCTTCCCGTGCTTAAATTCTTCACTCTGTGCCTGTCTTATTTCATATTTTGAGTTCTTTGGGTTGCAAGTACCACATGTGCTATATCACACAGCAAAAACTCTCACTGAATAACCAAAAGCCAGCAAGAAAAGAGGATGTAGAAAAGAGTTTTTGAAGTGCTATCATGTCTCTAGCATACATCTGTTTCTACCACATCATTGCAGACACATTGGGTTAGAGGATTTGGGCAATTTATTCTGGGCATTCAGAATCCTGGGCATACCTGGAGCATTCAGCTCTGCTTTGTGGTTGTGTACCTGGCATGAAGTGTCCTGAGTTTTCCTTTCAGCTCATTCCCTATGGTGATGGATGCCATATTCCCATCCCAGGGCAGTCATGATAATAAATATTGTTGAGGAATATGACCAGTTCTACTGGATCATACAGTAGGTCCATCCAGCTAAAGTTCCTCTAATCAGAGATGGAGCATAGGGCAAAAGTAGGTAAGATTACATTGATCCTAGATAATCTCCTAAACTCCCATCATTTTCAGATCAGAGGGTTCTTGAGAAGCAGCCTGTGTATAGTCAGCAGTTTTCACTGCATTCCTACATTCATCCTGCACTCTGGACCCATGATAAACAAGGAAAGCAAGGCAACCTCACCTTATCACACAGCCATGTGACTGCCAGAAATGAGACTTTTAATAATATTAAAATTATCACCCAACTTGTCACCACAGCAAGATCAAATGGGATGAGAGAAAAATTTAACCAAGAAGATAAAGATAGAGACAGACATCTTACCTTAGCCCTCCCCACCCATGTACACAAGTAATACTTTTATACTGGCGTTATGAATATATTAAATTTGGCTGTATTGTGACACTTTTGGATAACAATATCTAGCAATACTGTATTGCCATCCTTATTCTTCATTAAAAATGCAGCATTTTCATTTTAAGGGATTTTAAAATGTCTAATCAATCTTCTTTAAAACATGAGATAGATTTAAAGCCAAGACAGAATAAAATCTTTGGTTCTTGGACACACTGTAGATTGAAATGATTGCTAGAGTCCTTTTTAGTAAGTAGCACTAGGTTTTCTAAAAAAAAATTAACTTAATATGATCAAGTTGTGTGTATGTTAGCCTATGACTCTTTCCTGATTACATTATTGCATGATTCAGCTGAACAGAATAAATTCTATTTATTTTTCAGATAGATGAGCTATTACACTGAGGATTGTAAAACTTTTTGAAATTAAAATAGATGGCGGAGGAAGAAAGAACACATACCTAAATCTTTCTTTAAGATTTAATGACAGTCTTCTTCTAAGAAGAACCTGTTGGGAGGGCTGGTTTTATAGCCTTACAAAACTGCATCCTGGGTTACCCTCCATACACCAAGCCTTGCCTGCCTGCACTTTGTAGGAAATTGTACCTTCCAGTATCAATATACATGAAGTCAACTTCCTTAATCAATTTAAAAGCCTTTTGAAAATGTATTTTGTGGGTGTCTCACTAGCTGAATCTTTTATTTATGGCTTTGTACTGGGATGGTCATTTGAATTTTTTTTTGTGAGTCCGTATTTTATTATGCATTTTATTTGTTTTTTATTGAAAGCTTTCTGAAGCACTAAGAAAGTTCCTGGGCAAGTGATTGAGTAAAAGCAAACTCATTTCAAAACTCCTCCCTGATTTTTCATCCTCTTCCCACTTCAGCTATGTGCACAACTAGATTTCTGCCCTCTTTTCATAGCATACACTACTATATTTTCATCTTCCATGAAAATCTAGCAATTTCTGCTATTTCTAAGAACAGCTGCCATCATAATGTTAATACATGTGATAGGAACTGTAGCAAATTTATTTATTTTTTATTGAACTCAAAGAAACATAGAAGCCACCTTATTTTCCTGAAAGTTTAGGATTGTTTTTCCAATCAGGTGAAAAACACTGTGAAAAAAATTTAATAAAAATAAAGTAAGCATAACTTAAAGAATTTTTAGAAACTTTCCAATTACAGAGAAGATAATATTGAGATCATGCTTTCTCCTTTTTTTTTTTTTGAAAAAAATTACCAAAATTTTGTGGGGGAAAATTATATTTTTCATGAAAAGAGAGTGAAAGAACAGTATGTTCTGTTTTCTGATGTGCTTTGTATTTTCTTCTGCTGTTCCCCATATACTGGCAATTCTTCAAAATGGGCTATTCCACAGACAGATGAAGTTCCAGTGTCCAAGTCCATAAAGATACTTCCCACTCAGACTTCTGGCCTACTCTCACTTTCCTTTGGAAACTGATGAAAGGTAAAATCTTAAAGGAAGCCAGTGATATGTTCCAGAGCTTTTTACTACTGGCTGACCAAGCTACAGGAGTAAAATGCTGTCTTGGGTTCCAAAATGCCATCAGTTTTGAACAGATCGTCTGCTGATAGAGTTACACACAAATATGGGAAGAAAAATGAAAGACATAGATGCCAAGGAATATTTTTGTAAATGAAAAGTATATTAGGTTGTAACCACCCTGGGAAATAAAGAAAGCCCTTTTATTTAGGATCTTGAATACTCACTCAGACAGATGTAGAGGAAATACATAACAGAAAACAATTGGCAAAATTGCATTCTACATCACCTGATCCATCCTCCCAGCTTTTTTTTTTCAGGGGTGTTGAGGTGTAGATTCTGAATATGGCTGTCCACAGCCATGTTATTGGATATTTACTCACTATGAACCTCACCACACAATTCCCCCTTTATTCCAAATAATCCCACTTAGGGAGCCTTTATTTTTATATTTTACTTAAAAGACTAGACCGACATCCTTTACCATAGATATCTATATTGTGTATATCCAGCTTATAAAAAGATGACTTTACAGAAACACCTTTTGCACGTTCTGTCACCCACATTTTGTGGGTGTATAGCACCAATGGCATGGCATGGCATACATGTTTTCAATGGTTTTACAGCAATGATCTTATAAATTACAAAACCTCATGATGAAGAACAGAACAGGTGATTAACTGCATTAACCAAGCACCTTTGACCAGGTCACCTGCACTCTGAGCACTGATTTATCACCCTTGTGTCAGACAACATGCCTAAGATTTCAAGAAAATGGTAGAAATGCTGACAGATCTATCCCCAAAATGCTGTTCAAATACCAGCATTTTCTTCAGCACTTGAAACTATGAGTTATTCATATACTGAAAACAGAAAGATGAACTCTTATGTACTTTAACAGCACATGGTCCAGCTGCACACAGACCTATATGCAATTCATATTTTCTTTTTTTATTAATATTTTTTAACATGGGGGAGAAAAATCTAAAGTTTAAAGACTGAACACCTGTAAAGTTGTGATGCACTCTTTGTACAAAAATAAATGTTTCAATCTGACTGAGCTAAAAGTCTTGTAAAAACATATTTCTCCTAAGCCTTTTTCATAACACTTAAGTCAGGAGGAGCTTTTCATCACACTACTACTTAAAGCCATGAATAAGATAGCTGCAGATTAAATATTCTTTGGAGAAAGCATCCTTGAACTGGCAGGGGGTGGGGACTTGAAAGCTAAAATGATGATCATGCTGTCACCACACAATCTGATTGATATCCTTACCAGATGAGGGCAAGCTCAAACGAAATATCTCCATCCCATTTTGGTAAAGCAGAAGACAGGATAGTATCTAGGAAATGTCTGCATATTTGGGGTCTTTTTCACATATGGATGCAACTGCACCTTCACTAATTTCCACTAAGCACTTGGGAATCTTTGGCATCACAGATATCACAGCTCTATAATGAATGCTGCTCTGGAGCAGGAGATAATATTTCGGGTTTGGTACCTCAAGAACATTTCTCCTCCAGGAGGGTGGAGCGAGTTTAAGTTTATCCAGCCAGATGTGGTCATTGAACACAGATAACTTCATCTGAGTGAGTCACATTTGATATTCTCTTTAATCAACAGAGAGAAATGTGTGCTTTTGGGACACAATTCATTTGACTGATTTTAGATTTCAACATTAGGATGAGAAGAATCACATCATGAAAGAGTGTATTTCTCTCTACCAACCACAACAGAAGACCATGCTGATTAGCTCAAGCATAGGTGAAAAAAAAAAAAAATCTCTGTAGCTAGAGATGATGCATAGCATGTGTATATAGACAGACTGTAATGGGAGTTCTAGTAAGAAAAGGTGGGACAAGGGAGTAATTAAATAAAATCTCATCTTTTCTTATTCAAAATTTAAATATAGAATATGGCAAAGTGGCTGAACAAGAATTAACTGACAGAGTTAATGAGATGGGGGGAAAAACACTCGGAACAGAATGAGCACTAGGCTCAGTGTATCAGGATTCCTGTGTGTACCTTGCAAATTTACAATGTCAAATTGACATAATTTGAAGAAGATGGTGGGCATTATCCAAGGGGAAAAAAAAAGGAAAAAACAGCCCATTTCTAATTTGCATATGCATATTTATTTATCTGATATAGCAGCAAATTCTGCTGTTCTCTGAGAGGCACCTTTGCATCTTACACATTTTTCCCCATTTGCACAATTAGTGCTGGCAGATAAATGTGCTGGCTGGTGAAGCATTCCCTTCTATACTTTCCCCTGCCAACATCACAGGCCTCAGATATTTTGTTGAAATGCAAAACAGGAGCACATCACTGATAGGTTAGCCTGCAAATTTGTTGTGAAACACCTCTGTGGGTGAGGATAGGGACACCTTTAATGTGTATTCACCAACAAAGTGTACTTATTATTGGAAAACTTGGAATAGGTGTGCCAAGAAAGTGTTAGTCACCATCCCAAGAAGCTTTCAGAAAATGAGCAGACATGGCACCTCACGATACGGTTTAGTGGGAATAGTGGTACTTGGCAAAAGGTTGGACTTTATTGTCTTTGGGGGTGTTTTCCAACCTCAACAGTTCTGCGATTCTATGTAGGACCTAACCTGCACTGGCTACAAGAGATGTGTGAGATTCAACAAACACAGATGAGCTGAGCACATGGTGTGCATAGTGGTTAAGGCTGAAAGTGTTTATGTCCTAAAACATCAACACCACAACTGTTCAATAGTTCAAAAACCAGAATTTTTGAGTTTGGCTTCCAGCTTTGATGCTTTTTTTTTGTTAATTTGCTTGAGAAACTTGCATTTCTCAATAGTCTTCTTTATTTGGTGGTACAGCAGTTGAGTGCTGTACTACAGGTTGCAGAGCCAAATGGTCACAGTTCCTTATTGCTCATTCCCAGAAAACTCAAAACCACAAAACATTTATTGTCTTGAGGAATACATTTCCTCATACAAGACAAGTTTTCCCTGGTATTCCTCTTTGTCCCACTGCAGACCATGCCCACAAGAAAAATAAAGGAAGAATAAGCTAATGAGATATCATCTGTAGGGACCAAAAGTACCCCATGTCTTTTTCTCTAGGCCACATAGACCTCTCCAGAACAAGGAAGGGATTTTCAATTAGACATAAAATTAATAAGACACTTCTGATGCGCCTTTCCTGCAGGAAGACATTAGTAATTTGTTTGTTCCAAAGGCGCTACTCATATTCACACAAAATGGCATTTAAATGTTAATCGAGTCAGGGGATGGGGAGTGCTTGCCAATCACTACGCAACTTAAGGTCAAGGTTTTTGTCTTAAAGGAGGACTCAATGTTAATTTTAAATTTAAAATTCTTGACAGATAGCAGGTTTTCAAATGCCTGCTACAATCTGGCTTGTTTGATTCATTTTAATGAGTAAGTAACTCCTGGCAAAATGAAGGTTTTCCCATGTCTTCAAGGAAATGGAAGGGCAAAGAGGCACAGTGGACTAATCCTGCAACCACTACAGGGAACAGGAAGCAAAACCAATTTAGTCTCCCATTCATCTCCTTGCTTCCCACATAGAGACCAAAAAGAGTAATTTACATTCCTAGGAACACTAGGCAATTATTGCAGGTTTCAGTTTAAACGGAACAAAAGAAGTTCTCAGTATTAAATTCAGCTTTGACTCTGTGCTGGAGAAGCATTGTATGCACATGTCTGTGAACCTGTTTGGTTTTGCTGTTTCTGTGCTTTATTTTCTTTGATAGCTTTGGATTTTTGGTTGTGCTTTGTGCTTTGTTGTGCTTTGAATGCAATGGTCAAGTAGAATAAGGAATCTGTGATCTCTTCCTTCTTTTTCCCCAATGTACCAGAAGAGAGCCAGAGAGCTCAGCTGTATTTACCCCTGACAGCAGCAGGCTGGATTTAGGACTGACATCTCCCTCAGGCAGTTCTCACCACCACTGCACAGGTATACAACAAACTGACAAACCTCCCAGGCAGCCTTGCAGGAGGTGATGGATGCAGATTGCCACTAGCTCAAGATTGTGACCTCAGTCATGTAGGAAGGTATAAGGCCTAATTCTGATTAGAGGTTGGAATAGAGTAAGAAAGGATGTCAGTGATCAGTGCTGTCACTGAGATAACAAAAGTTGAGCAGTTGAGCAACCTGGTGCAATAGTAGTAACATCCCCACCCATGGAACGAGATGATATTTAAGGTCCTTTCTAACCCAAACCATCCTATGGTTGTGTGCTTATAGAAGGGGTGTGAAATTAAACTTTGTGTTCAGGAGAGAAACAGTCTTTCTAGGGTACAGTGCCTGCAGTGGTAGATGAAGGAGGACATGGAGATCTCATAAGTGAAAGATGCCATACAAACGTCACACAACCACTTCTCTCAGTCGATGACTTCTTCCATACATCGAACCCACGGGCTGCCAATGAAATGAAGTGAATTCTGTGAATTCTGTGAATTCTGTGAATTCTGTGAAACTGAAATGAACTTCATATCAGCTGTTGATAGCACTACTGTGAAAGAATTTATTTTTATGTGTTCCTACATTAATGAAGCTGTGTTCTGTCCTCTTGTGTGTTTAAACAGGAGACCCATGTCTGCCCCACTTGCATGTGTGTTGCTGGTGTGCAGATACAGGTGGACAGAACTCATGGTACTGGATATTTGGCACTGTCTGAACCTTTCTGGACCAGTCCCTCCCTATTTTATTGCCCCTCTCCCCCCAGTCCTCTTAAAAATTAGAGAATTAGTATTTCCATGGCTAACCAGAACATTTAGTGGTGTGGAGCTGTTCAGATGCCCAATGACACCGTTGTTTTAGACAGAGGGTATTTAAAGAATGAAGAGGTTTGACTGCTTTTCCACCATTTCACTTTATCAAAAATGGAAAGAGATGGTGAGATTTAGGTCTCTCCATGGAGCTATTCAGTCCAGGTCTGAAGCAACCTTCAAGAATATCAGGCTCCTCTGTCAAATGGATATTTAAATTGTGCAGTGCTGGAGCTGTCAATTATATAAACACATAATCCTTGATAAAGAGGCATTTGAACTGTCATCTTGACCTCCACTTGTTTAGATAACAATTCACAACCCCATAACACACATCTGTCTTGTTCCTATGCCAGCACCATAGCCACATGTCCTTTCTGTGGTTACATGAGAAAACATTTGTTCTCTCACAGTGCTGTTATGCAGCTCTATTGAATTGAGTTGCTGAAAATCTCCCAGGCTTTTTAAAATACGAAGGTCAGGAAAGTGGTAAAACACCATAAAACTAATAAAAATCAAGCACATGGAGTCAGAAGTAATCCCAGCAAAAAGAAACGTCCATTTTATGAAGTCACATAATCCAACCTTCAGCTAATGAAGAGCTGTACCCCAAAAAATATAATGCTATTATTTCAAAACAACAAAAATTCTTGAAGTTTCAGCTTTGACAGTCTCTGATCTGTGTGATGGTGTTTAGTGAGAACTTTCTATGGATATATAGTCCCCATCTATTGTCTTTTATCTATTTATTTATTTATTGCTATTTATTTTCCCTTACTGTGCAATGCACTCTAATTCTTTGTGTAACTTTACCTTCTCTAGTAGTTCTTTTTATGGAGTTACATAAGTTCTTAACATTTTTTCATAGAATGTGTAAGTTAAAAAACACAGAAATAAATTCTTGGTCCTGAATACTTTCATTTATATATGACAGGTCACTTATTTTTTCTGCAGAGTAAGTACCAGTAAGATGGTAGGATAGAGAAATATGGCACTAGTAAGTGTCACCATTGCTATCTGTTCTTCATTTCTCATTTAAGGAAACTAAAGGAATATCCCAGGAGGCCAAACTGACAAATAATGATATAAAACTCATTGTTTAAGGCAGTAGTAGAACAACTGCTTTGAATAAAATGAGATCAGTCTATGATTTTTCATTCCAAGGAAAAGGAAATCTATAGGCTCCATCAGATTTGGTTAGTTGCAGAAGCAGTTAAATCATGTCAAGCTCTTAATGTAATTTGAAACCTAACCACTGTGAGTCACCTACAAGAATTTCTAATCAGCACCTTCCCCAGATAAGTGTTCACATCATATTCATGTCTTTGAATAAGCCTGTGTTAAGACTAGAACTAGACTGGAAATCAGGGCAACGAAGTTCCTTACAGCTGATCACTTACCAACTGTAATCTTGGGAAACAAATTTCTCCCCACCTTTTTAATTTATACCCTTGTCTTGATCCTGGTTACATTTACTTGGAATTATACTGTTTTTCAGTGGGATCTGTACTTGAACAAATGCACACACAGCATTGGGCACAGTGGGATCTTCATTGTGATGGTCACCACTGGATGCCACTGAGATTCAGATCAATAGTAACAGCCAAGGAAACTCTCCTGCCTCCCTCATTCAGTCAGAAGCAAACAAGCAAATCAACAAATGCTAAACTAGGCTAAATAAGTGCATAAGTTAAAAACATAAGCTGTTTCTTCAGATTTTTATACCACAAAAGAGATAAAATATATATATAAATATGGGAGATCTTCAGATATTAAGGCTAGAGAATTTAAAATTCAAAGAGAAATAACCCCATCAAATTACCTGAAAAGAATTTCTGCATCTGATTATTTAAACACTTCTCTGGTCTTTGGGGTCCTTGCTTATTTCAGATGTCTGTATCATATTTAGATGGCATTCCATGGCCAAAACATTTTTTTTTGTTTGTTTATTTTTCTGTTTTGTTTTCTTTTTAACAGACTAATATATGTAGTGTCCTATAGCCTTAAATACTATCACTTCTTAAGAAAAGGAAAATCTGGGGCATTTTAGTCAGTATGTGAAAAAAAAATTATTTTTGCTTTGTCTGGGGAAGCAAGAACTGAACACATGAATGCACTGTGCCCACTGGGGTCTGGCCGTACATTCATTATACAAGGTCAGGGTCTCACTTCCATTCCTCCTAGTGTAATTTAGGTAAAGCCACCACACAATGCCTGACCTTTCCATGGGACAAGCTCCCTGTGTCCCTCCTGACATGCTGCAGTAAATTTGTGCGTAATTAAACATAGTGTTCCGACATGCTGGGTCTCCACGGCCATCTGGCCTCCCCTCTCCTGCTGACCTTTCAGATTGAATCCAGCACAGACCACCAAGGCCAGGAAGAGGCTAGTGTGGGAGAGTGGCACAGCAAAGGAAGGAATATCTGCTCAGATTAAAATGTGCCTCCTGCTGATCCATGTGGAATCAGGAACAGGAGCCATGGCTGAAGAGTAGGATTGCAGTTGTTCCTCTCAGTGGTGTTTCAGCTACACCTTGGGCACAAGATGCATACGGGTCCTAGATATGATGAGAATCCAACTGGTAAAAGAGTGAGTAGGGAAGACCAGGTTCTCCTCTAAGGAGTTTGTGATCTTAAAAAACACCTTTGGAAGGACTGAAAGCTCGTTACAGCAGGGCCTTCACAAGGTCACATGTGTAGTTGTGGCTTGTACTGATCCAGCTATCTATGAGACAGCATAAATCCTCATGGTCATGAAGGTGGGAGGAGATGGGGAATGTCCATACTGAGAATCCAGCTACAAGAACCTACCCTCTCCCACAGAACAATAACTAAAAATCAGAACTCTCTCTGTAGGTAGCTGTGAAAAAATATAAGGATATGGTACAATATGCTATGTTTAGAAATATAGCTGCTTTGAATAAAAAAGATATGACAAAACTAAATGGTAATACTAGGCATCCAAAGACATTCTATAGAGGTTGTAGATATCATTCTGGAAGAATTACAAAAGCAGGCAATTAATTCACAGGACTTGGTTACAAGACCAAGAGTCAATTTCACTTGTTTTCATTCCTCTATCTCTGTATTTGAGTTCATCCTCTAGTTTTAAAAAAAGAAATTGAAAATTCTGCAGTCTGGACATCTGTTCTGGGTAGAAGTTTCAACCACTCAGATTTGTAATGAACTGTCAGAGAAATCCTACCCCAACTTCTTTATTTACCCACATACCACAGAACACTATTGTGATGATATGAGGGGATCCCAAAAGTCCTTAAGGGCCCTGAAAGTCAGGCTGTCTGTTCCCAGCTACAAAAACCTCAGTATATTTAAGAGAAATGACCTCTTTGTGCTTCCTTTTTTCTAATAGAAAGAAAAAAAAAAAGAAAAAAAGAAAAAAAACCAGCACATAATAAAATATGAAAAAACTATGTTCCTCTAAATTACAGAATGATATTACCACCATGTCTGACTAGCATTGTCTAGAATTATTCAAAGTGTGAGAAACCTAAAAATGAACAATTTAAAATACCATTCCCTCAAACAAATAGTACTACAAATTTGGATACATTCCTTGGAAACATTTATCTGCCATGACAGGCATTTAGGACTAAGATTAACTTCCTGTTAGTAAGAAACATCATTATCATGCTGGTTCTTTTCTGCATCAGGAATGAAGACACCACAAGGGAAAAGGCCCTGCAATGTACTTTCAGACCAGTCTCCATCATTAGAAACTCTGCTGTTTATCATCACCTCCTCTCACAGACAGTCCTAACAAGGAAATGGCAGTATCTTAGGCATCTAGATGACCTTTTGGGTTCAGGATTTTCAGATGCACTCTATCAAACTTATTAGTAAAATCTTATCACATAACCTTCTCTCTGCTTTGTCTTTACACCGATGTTATTAATTCTCAACTCCATCTTCCTTACGGCTCACGATCCCATTGTCCTCTAGAAGTTTCATGATATTTTCTTTGTCTTTATATTCCATTATTTTAATGGGGAGAGAAGTTAGATTTATAAGACAGTAATTGCCAGGACTAGGAGTAAGAAAAAGACTTATTTTTTGTAGGTCATCCAGCCATTTCTATTGCCAGTGTCTGAATGTTCCATCCTGTATATGTTTCCCCATTTTTCTCAATGTGCCTTGAGGTCTTCTCAACTTTGGATTTTCCACACTTTGCTTTGGGAGATATACTTGATATACTTCAGTGACAGTAAGTGTTTCATTCTTGATATATGTTGTGAGTTTTCTTTGCCTAATTTTATTCTATTATTCTCAGTAATGACCCATGGACCATCTTAAGTAACTCCTTCTTTCATAGACAACTTTTCCCTTCCATTTTGTGTATTTATTTCTTGTCTTTTTAATCTTTCTTTAAGAAAAACAAAGTCTTTGAGTACCTACATCTTTGAGACATAGAAGAAATGTCTCTGTCTCTACCAGTTAGGGTAATGCTTCCCTAAAACCACAGAGGTTTTCAAAGTAATTTTCTTTTCCTATACACACAAAATATTTAAAATGGAAAAACTTTTCCATACAGTGGAAGGGTGAGAGTGTCAGAAGAAAAAGCAGAAACAAAAGGTTTTACAGGAAAGAGACCTTTAGTAAGAGTAAGAGTAAAAGTGGCATTTAGTAAGACTAAAACCATAACTGGGGGAATTCTTTGGTATTGCTTCCTTAAAGAATCATTGGAGAAGTGGCCTCTGTTGAACTGGCCTCCTTAGTAACCTTCACTTGATCTTACACAGCGAATGATATGCTGCAACACTCCTCTAAAAGACAGAATAAAACCAAGGACCTGAGAAGAAAATTAAGCACTTCAGGACTATTAAAGCAAAATAACCTCAGTGAATCAAGCGTTTGGGTTCTTTCTGTGCTGTCCCCTTCCTGCAAATTAGCTGTTTCGAAGCTTCTCCTTTCAAGGCTCAGAAAGAAGCAATGTTCTTGCTGGCTGAAAAATCTGTTTCCTGCCCATTTTGAGTTTTAAGTCAATATTTTGCAATTTCTAAGGATCAAAAGTATAGGATTTCAACTCAATTATAGGGTGCAGATTTGGTTGCACTTTGCAACTGACTCTTCACTATCAATACCACCATCATATTTTTCATTATGTCACCAGGGTGCAGTGAGGATTTCTTATTTAATGCCTGTAAAGGACCAAGAAATGCTGTTTAAATGTTATTCTTATGAGCTCTTTGTTTTTTTGGACTAGTTTAATTTCTGTTCAAACTGCCACTAATACTTCCTTGACCTTTTGATTCAGCTGCAGCACCTCTGGCAAGAGAACTCACTTTCGAGGCTGATGATATTTCATCCATTTGATTTACCCCTGAGCCTGAAGCACAGTTATTTACAATCAGAATTAAAGCATTGGAAAAAAGGGCTGTGGAGTTAGTTCTTCAGCCCTGGTCAAAAATCTGCAATTAAAAAATTGACAAAAAGAAGAACCATAAAAAAGAGACAAATTGTGCCGGTGTCGAGTCCTTCTTTCCAACATGCTCCTTTTGCAGCTTTTGAGGTGGGAGGAAGAGATGTAAATCAAATCCAAAGGAGTGTTAGATAGACTAGAACTGACATTTGAAGCTGCAATACCTTAAAGTCAATATCATTATCTCTGATATTTACTGTAGCACACAATGCTTGGATGAAATGGTAAAGTTCACCCATTCTTCCTGTACACACCACATTGTCATACGTGCTATTACAGACGTACTCACGTACACACACACACAGAAATTAAAAATATCTTCACCCAAACGTCCAGTGTAAACTTCCATCTAAGGACATCAGCTGCTCAGAGTCCTTAGAAATATGGTGTTGGTGGGTGAGACATTTTTTGAATATGATTTGCCTTATATATATGGGTTATCTCACTTAAATGCCATTTAAGAGCATAAATACTGGTACTATTTGGATGACTGGTTGGTGGAGAAGACTAAAATACTAAAACCATACTCTCTGAAGGGGTCAAGTTGTGGGGACTTCTACAGTAGGTGCAAGATAACAAGAATTTCATTTTCACCAAGACATCTGCATTCAGACAGTCAGGACATTATGTTTGTAAGTAACAGTAAGCCCTGGAAGCTGGGTTAACTGAGGGTGCAATCTCAGGGTGTGATGAAGAGAGAGGACCATTTCTCTCCACGGTCTATAAAGGGAGTCTAGCATAACCAGTCCAGATTTTGATGTCTCTCTTTTGGCCTTTAAGTTTAGGGCAGATGTGTTTCATCCCAGGTACTTTTTCTTCAGTGTGGAAATATTATAGATCTTTAATATGGGGAAAAAGGAGAGTATTGGACCAAGAATTCCTGCAATTTCTTCGTAGCTCTGTAATGAAGCTCTGGAGTGATCTTTAGCAAACTTAGGCACTGAAATAATTGAGTTATTTCGAAATATATCCATCAATTTTCTACTTTATCACTGGGGTCTGTTGAGTGTCACTGAAGACTTCCAGAGGAAAAGCTTCATTCATTTACCACTGGACCACTGCTGCTCATGTCACAAAACTGTGGTTGAGCCCTCCTTTCAGTGACAGTACTTCTTCCCAGATACTTTTTATGTCTTTAGACAACTTACTGTTATCTCTCTTAGTAAATGCTGTCTCTTTTAAAGCAAATCTCAACTTGACACCACTTGTGCTAAGCTGGGCTGTCCTACACTGAACTCAAAACTTTCTTTTGCAGACATGCAAGTCACAAACCAACATTTCAGAAAATCTCTGGTGTCCCAGACACTCACATTGTGTTATTGCCATAATTTTGTCTCAGAAAATGCCCAGTCACATGGAATAGTCCAAACTTTTGGTATATGGCTACTGCTGCTGTCAGTGGGTAAAGGCTATGAGGAAACT
The DNA here is from genome assembly GCA_032173965.1 of Sitta carolinensis. NCBI lineage: Eukaryota > Metazoa > Chordata > Aves > Passeriformes > Sittidae > Sitta > Sitta carolinensis. The sequence goes on along the minus strand of CM063313.1, from coordinate 9,582,074 downwards.
TGTGGACCATAGTAGGGACATGGTATCAAGTCCTGAGAGAAGAGTGATGTAGGCTGAGAGCAAATTATCCTGGTGATTAAAGGAAATGACTGGGACAAGAATTTATTTGAGCAGATAGGAATTTTATGGTTATTTCAAGGGATGCCAGTGTTCCTAGTTGCCAGAATACTCCATACTCCAAGTGATTTAGATTGTTTCTTCTACAAAATGAAAAAAAAAAAAAAAGAAAAAAGCCACCTACTAAAAGAGCCTTCCCTCTCAGTTCTCATCTTCATTATTAATAAACTCAGAGTTGCCTCCCTGAGAAATGACCACCAAGATGACGTAAACTGTCTTGACTTCAAAAGGAATCCTGCTCATTTTCATGCCTTTGTAATTTTACATGAATTAAACACTTTTATATGATCAAGAGATGCATTCATCATGTATGGAATTATCTTGGGAGATGAAGGTATTTCCTTTTTTTTCCCTGTTTTTCTTGATGGAAATATTTCCCCTACTTTGCCATTATCTGAAGGTTTGGTCTTCAAGAATAATAATTTCTATTACTATAACACCAGCCAAAGTGGAAATAGCAAAACACACAGAGTGGAAGAGAAGACTGGAACAAACAAACAAAAAATCCTGCAAAGAACCTTCAATTTTTTAGAGGGGATTTGAAAAGCTGTCAATTTTCTGCTTCTAGCTGACTAGTTCTCTGTACCTCTAGCCACAACAAGCAATAATAATGAAGCTTTCTACTTCCTATTTCTTTACCTGAGCTTCTCAATAGTCTTGACTAAATCTGAACCTGGAAGCCTGGCATCTGGGAAAGCTAGATAGGCTTTGCTATGAATTCTTGGCTGTTTTCAGGATTCATTATTCAAATGCTCTTGGATAACAGGAGTTGTCTTTTTATAGCACAGAGGGACAGGGCTGGAGTAGACTTGTTTTTCATAACAGGAAGCATAACAAACTGCAGTGGAAAATGGTGTCACCTGCCTTAGACACATCAACTCCAATGAAAAGAAAATGGTCAGACCTCCCTTTTTTCTTTTGGTGATACCAGTGCTTACACAGCTGCTCTTTCCCCACAGTCCCTGGATCTCAGTTTTTAATTTAAGGAGTCTTGTTTGCTTTAACCATGTGTTAAAGGCTGGGCATCAGTTTTCTCTGTCCTTGTTTTCTCTCATCTATTTATAAAGCACTAAATGTTTGGTTTTTTTTTTTTTTGGTTTTTTTTCTACTGGTAAGAGAGTCTTCTAACTTTGATTCATCCTCTAAACAGCAGTTTCTCTTACTTTCTGCATCACAGATTCCCTTCAATTCACACTTGAATTTCAATTTTTCCCTGCAAAAAATGGGACTACACCTGGAGGTTCTGAGAGTTAATTTATGCTTAATCTGTTAAGGATGCTCCACTTTCTCACTGCCCCCATCTTTAGGGAGCTGATATTTCACTCACCTGACATGTGACAATTTTTAGCTATTCTGGGACACTCATTGCTTGGAAACTGTTCTGAAAACTGTTTTGTATTTTAAAGTTCAGATTAATGTATTCCTATAAGGAGCATCAGGCCCTTTACATGGTATCATTTCACTTTTAAGGAATGCAGCCTTTTTTACTGCAATTAGTCCATCATTTCCAACTGCTGACAATCCTACCAACCCACTCTGGAAGTCTGAAATAGTTTTACAAAGGGTGGGAATTCCTGACTAAGAAATACATCACACCTCTGATAGAAGGAGGAATGTAGTATGGTCATGCAGCTCCTCGTGAAGCTCCTGATGAAGTTATGGAAAGAAGAATCCAAGTTACAAGCAATGGAAGGTTTCTCTAGGTTTGCCCAGGCATTTTCCAACCTAATTCCAGTACTGTACTCCTGCTTCTTCAGGGTCTCTCTCCTAAACATGGGAATATGGACAAAACCAAGAACCAGGGCCTTCAACTTTACTGCTGAGACTAAAGCCCATGCATAATACCAAACCTTTTGGAAACACTTGTCTGAAACTCTGCTCTTCTCAAAAAACTCTGTTTTATTCAGAATTCTCCCAACCCCCTGTGTGTGCTCCGAATCAGAAAGGAGAAAAACCATGTGAACATTCCAATACGCTCTCTTAGTTCATCCCGTAGCTCTTCCTGTACTGAGTTAAGGGTTTGAGAAAGCTCTTCCCGTTTCTTTTTTCTGGCCAACGTGTGTTACTTTGCCAAAGAAGAATGAGACACAACAAAAGAGAGCCACAGGAGGGCTCATTACTTTCTAAAGCCAGCGATGAGCTGAAGAAAAGAGACTAAGCAGGCCAGCTGGCTGATGTTTGGAGACAGGAGAGGGCAAGGAGTGCTAAAAGACTCACCAGTGAACAAAGATCTAGTTCACCAGGATGTGTGGTTTCCTTAATACAATTTTAGGTGACCTCTGCATTCTGCAACTCGGTTGCCCTACCTAAGAAAAAAAAAAAATCAAAGCAAAGATATTTACCGGGCAATATAACTGCCTCAAAACAGATCCTATCCTTGAGGAGCATATTAGCAGCTTGATAACTCCCAGTACTATGAGGCATTGATTCCAATTAAACCCACATACTATGGAATTTAGTGGCAATGGCATTGGTGTGCCTTATATGGAATTCAATCAGGTTTATAGTTAATAAATCTTTATGAAAAGGAGCTAATAAATAAATAACTGAAAGAAAAATCTGGATTTTTTTTTCCACAGCCAGAAAAGGGTCCCCAAACAATCCAGAATTTTAGTTATGAGAACTGCAAAAAATGATTTTGCAGATAAAAGACAAAAATACACCTTTGGCAGCATTTTATTTACCCATTTAATTGATATTCACTCTCTAAGCTGACGCATTTTCGTATCAGAGTGGGATGATCTATTGCTTAGCAAACAAAAATGATCTAAAGGAGAGATGGAAGAGATCTACAGGGACAGATTTTCAAGCAATTTACATGCACTCTTATATATACAAAATATGAGCACCGTTGCACACATAACTATACATGCAAGCCTCTACCAATGCATATGCAAATAAGGCTATTGTGCAGGGTATTATCCCCAATCAGCGATTCAATTGGTGCAATTAACCAATTTCTACACAGAACTCTTGTAACTGGGCAGGCAAATTAATGCAACTGCATGCAAAGCTTACACCAGCATTTGTGTACCTAAACGTTCTGTGTCTCCAGCCCATTAAATAAGGGTCTGTTTTAATTAGACTGTGTAATTCAAGCCAGACCACATCACTGTGTACTTGGGAGTCCAGTAAATAGAAACAAGAACATATTTTCTGCTATGCTTTGTCATTCAAAGATACCATGAACACCCCCTCCCCCTACTTCCCTTGGATTATGAAATTGAAATCACAGCCTCTTTAGACTTCAATACTGGAAAAACATTTCTCTTGATGTTCAGTCTTAATTTTCCCTCACTTAACTTAATCTTATATCCTCTAGTCATCCTCCCACTCTAAACACCACCTCCCACAGAACCACAAAGTGGCTGCTGTGTTTGCTTAATTCAATTACAATATTTCTAGGAAATGAATTATTCCTGTGCGAAGAAAATAGGAGGTGTAGAAGAAGGTCCTCTTCCATGGGTCTAGTTGTTGACAAGAGTCCTATTTTGACAAGTTTTGACAGGGTCCAGTTCAAGCAAAGTTAGCCTTGAGTGGTACATGGAAATAAGTATACCCTAAAATTTTCCTCAGTTCATCTCAAAGCCAGGCTCAAATTTTGCTCCAAAAAGCAAAAAGTGGATGCAAAAAGTAAAGCACAGAAGAGTAAGTACCTTCCATGGAGTTTCACTGTAAATCAGTAACCAAGAAAGAATAAAGTCTAGATCTCCTGAGACCAAGGACAACAAAAAAATCTAGTGACTGAAAGGATTTTCCAAGAAATTACATCTGAAGCCCCTGTTCTTCAATTGGACCTACACTGGGAGGTCACTGCAAGCTTAGACTGTGTGAATAAACAGTGGACTGACCCCTGAATTCATCATGGGACTCTTTAAATTGGTACAATCATCCCTCAGGGCTGCAAAATCCCAGAGTCGCTTTGTTTGGAAAGGGATCATTTGATCCATGCTCCACTCGAGCAGTGTCAGCTGAGATCAGGGTCCCCTCCTTAACATACATATACACATAAAGACGATTTTTTTTAGTTTCAGTCCTTTGATAAATGTGTTTTCTGTAAGTATGGGATGCTTGTTTTGTTAATGCAACTGTGCCACGATGAAAGGGGAAAAAAAATTAAAGCCTTCAAAGGTAAAAAACTTGTCCAGCTGCAAAGATGAGGTTTATCTATGGATTTTCCTTATGTGGGTGATGGTGTTAAACCAATACAAACTCAGTGGTACACCACTGAGTTAAACCCTTGTCGCTACAAAACCTGCTTTAGCTAATGGCTTAAAAACATTCTGCTTTATCAGGCTTATGTAATATTATGCTTTGCAGATCACATATCTTACAGCTGTACACGAAGGACTTATTCTATGTTCAAGGTCTCCTTTCCTATATATCAAACAGCACAATAATGAAGAATTATACTGAGTTACTAAAATATTAGAGAGAGAGAAGGAGGGAGAAACACATTTTTGCAATATTTTGAACTTAGTGTCACTGGGATTTTTTTAATGCCTAAGAGGTAGAGTAATTTTGCTCTAGTTCCACATTAATTCCTGCACAATATGCATTGGGGATATTATTTTTTTACAAGACATTTTAAAACCAGGCCTGAAAACAAGCAAAATCCATTACTGACTTACAGTAAATTCCTAAAGGATTTTCTGTACTTCTGTTCCTACTTCAAAATGGCTACACACACACACACAAATAGATTCAGCAAATGTGGCAGTATATTTTAAGATTAACTACCCTGAAGAAAATAAGACAAGAAACAGTAGATCCCATTCAGTAAATTTATTGTACTTCCTTAATTTCCAAACCTCAGAAGCACAATGGGCACTTACAGTTCATGATCATTTTTAATTCCTAGAAAGTGATTTAAGATAGGAACATTCCTAATCATGACTTCCAACAAACCATTCAAACATGGCCCTGTTGCTAGTTTTGAACACTCTGGTAAGACTTGTAGCTTTGTTGAGGCTCCATGCTTAGTATGAAATAGAATTAAACTTTTAAAAGTATTCTTTGCCATGAAGCCAGGAGACATTAGTAGGTGAATCGTATATCTTTGACAATACATATATATATAGGATATATATTAATAAATATATTAAAGTATTAAAATATATAAAAACATGTATACATATATAAAATACATATACACACATGTTGTATAATGCTGCAGTAATGGCAAAGACAATAAATAAATAAAATTTCCCCTAAAAAAAAAAAGAAAATAGAAAAAGTGGAAGAAGAGTGTTATATTTCCCAGCGTTATAAAGGTAAGGGAAAAAAAACTGGAGAACTTTCTTAGATGTCTGCACAGAGTGTACAAACCACGCGTATTGAGGCTTTTCCTTGGGATTAAAGGGATTTGGATCAGATCCTAAGGAAAGCTGTGGCTGTAGAACTGGGAAGCAAGTTGGAAGGCTGGTGAATGAACCTCAGACCTTCAAAAGCCTGAGAATGAGGAGATGACTTTGCATACCTGATGGCCTGAATGCTAAAGAACCCCCCAACAAAACAACAAAAAAAGCAAGCTACAAATAGCATAAAAGTTTTTATTATCTAGCAAAACCAGTTCTGCCTGTGGTATTTGGAAGCCCTGTAAATTTTGCAAAGATACATTCAGGTGAGAACAAAATGACACAGATATTTAATGTCAGTACTGTCTAATTCTTATCCCATGTGATTTGGCTTAGGTTGAGGATTACCCAGGTAGCTGTATTTGCAGTCAGGCTGCCATACCTCTCTGCTAGCTGTCAGAAACCAGGATAGTGAGCAGCACACTTTACCAGCACTGGTCATGTTTGCAGAATGAAAGGCATGGTAGATAGCTGGGATTACAGATGGGAAGATGAGGCCAAGACAGTTAGTTTTCCAGGTTTTGATTGCAGCTTTGGACGCTCAGTTAGAGTATTCTAAAGTCACTGATTGTCCTGACTTCTCTCTTGGCTCAGATACCCATTGCTTTTCAGAATCTCACATTCTCTTTTCTCTGCAGTTGTTTATGTTTGCTCCTTTCACCTCAAGTGTCCCTCTTTAAAGCATGCAAAATCAGAACTCACCCCGAGAGAGATTGCTCAGAATTTTGAGTCTGCCATACTCAAAAATCTCCAGGGCTGGAACTTTAATTAGGAATCTACCAACTTTTCTTGCTCTAATGTCCATAGATGTGGCAAGAGCAGAGCTTTTACAGGGGAAGGCTCTCTTGGATCCTTTGTCATACCACTCAGTGTGTATCCAAGGGATAGGGAGACACAACACATCCAGAAATATATGCACATATATAACCTCTCCCTGTGTGCACATTTCACACTAAGCCAAAGTTTTGGAGATTAGAAGAAGCAGCAGTGAATTCAAGTGGCAACAGCAGAATAGAAAGGCATTTTGATGTCACAGGAAAAATTTTTGCTCTCTCTCCTACTACTTCCCTGTAATGTTTTATTAATGTACAAGCAAAATCTAAACAGCCACTGAGATTTCCCCATCAAAAGCAGGGGAGGAGGAAGACTTCATCTCAGTTCTATTTTTAAAGCAAGAGAAGGAGGGGGGACGTGATTTTATATTTAGACTTTCAGACAAAGAAAGGCAAGATGGAGAGAGTAAAATGGTACCTTCAGAGTACATCCTAGGTTAACGTGATGCTGATTGTGCTTCCCCTCCGTCTTACAAAAATAAAAGATCCCTGGCTTATTCTATAAATTGCTGAGTCGTTTACATATAAATGACTCCTCTCCATTTAGCCTCCTCCTCATTTTCTTCTTTTTTTTTTTTCTTTTTAACTTTGGACTTTGTATCATCTCCATCTATTCTGCTGGACAATAAAACAGCTGAACTCATCACCAGAATTTATAGGCTAAGGATTTGCTCTGGTCACCAGCCTAGGGCAATGCAACACAAAGAGAGTCATTCAGGTCTAAAAAGAAGATGCATGAGTGGGTGACAGGGCAAAATTAAAGAGAGTTATTTCCAGGGATAATTCTTCTAATAATTACTACGAGATACATGCCTTGTATGAACAGTTGGAGCTGGCATTGTTGGGCAGATCTTTTGGTGCCCTGTAACCAGCTTGATTGGGAAGTAGTGATCTGCTGCTGTGTAGAAGCCAAGCTGAAGTCTACAAACTGCATGACGTTCCTGTGGGAGGTGTGTTCCTCTCCTGCCTTGCCCAGCAAAGTGCAGTAGGGTAGGAGGCTTGATTCTGGTGCCTGAAGTGTGTATTACAGCCACACATCTGGCTCAGCACATCAGCACACTCTGGCTCACCCAAAGCAAAGGTCTTTGAGCACAAAGCCTACACGTTTGTCAGAAAGTCTGTATGATCATCAGGGTGTGTGTCTGTGTGTTCAGGCACGTGTGGATACACACTGACTTGCATATGGCTATGTCACATTGTTTGAGTGAGTTTTGCCTTGTTTGAGTGTCTCGGTGAGAGCGTATATATCTGCCTTTAAAAATTGCATTGCCGCAGCATATAAATATTTATATATGTAACTGTCATAAATCTGTCAGCTTGGCAAACGTATGAGTCGCCAAGGTAACTTTGGGAGATTTTTATTGAAGAACTCATAAGCTGGAGTTGAGGAATAGCTGAAAGAAATGAGAATTAATGGCTACTCAACATCACTATCATAAAGTTAGTTGTCCCAAGTTCCAGAAAATGAAACAGAGAGCATGTTGGTAATCATAGGCACAGTTTAAGTACACCAGATTTGCAAAAATGTTTAGTATTTTGACTAAAACTAAACCAGGGTACTAGGTCAATATGTTGTGTTTGGTTGGGGAACCCTGGACAGGCAGACATGGAAACCAAAGGCCATTGTCCTCCTGCACTACACTAGGAATGCTTTTGGAAGACCTTTAAGAATCTTCTGTTGTTTTTTCAATGTATGTCAGCTTACCAAAAATCCTTCAAACAGAATATACCCCTTAACTGAAACCTCACTTGCATGTAGACAAGAAATTTCTTGTGAATGAACAGGTTTTAGAGGCATTTGGTGATGAAGACGGCTTTGCTAAGTTTTGGTTAAAGTCAATGCAGTAGCACAATATTACAGAGATGTTACCAGAAACTGAAAACACCTTTTCCTGAGGGCTCATCTACACAGGGAAGTCTTTCCAGAGAAAGCTGGTGTCCTGTTGTTAGCTGGGGTAGAGTTTATTTTTTTCTTTGTGGTTGATATATATGTGGCTTCCTCTTGGATTTAGTATGAAAATAATGTTGACAACACACCAATGCTTTAGTTGCTGCTTACTGGTGCTCACTCTGATCAAGGATCTTTTAGAGTCCTGAGCTCTGCCAGTGAATAGAGAAGGTGGGAGGGAGCGTGGCCAGGAGAGCTGACCCCAGCTGGCCACAGGTTTATCCATACCACAGATTGTCATGCCTGGTATATAAACTGTGGCGAGAGCTGGATGGGGGCTCCCTATGGCTGGACGTCGTTGTTATTGCTATTATAATAATAATTTTTAAATTATTATTATTAATAATTTTATTAATAATAATTTATTATTATTACTTATTATTATTGCTATACTATTACTACTACTATTTTACTATTATTATAATAATAATGAAATAATTGTGAAATATAATAATTAATAATAATAATAATAATAATTAATTAATAATAATAATGGAAATTTTTGGAAGTTATTTGGTTTTGTTTGGGTTTTTTTGGTTTTGTTTTGTTTTGTTTTTTTTTTTTTTTGCTTTGTTTTATTTATTTGATTAAACTTTCTTTATCTCAAACCACAAGTTTTCTCACTTCTACTCTTTTGACCCTCTTCCCCATGCTGTTGGGTTTTGGGTGTAAGTGGCTGTGTAGAGCTTATTGCTCTCTGGGGCTTAAACCTCTGACAGGGATTTTCCATGAGAACTGGCCAGTGTTTTTTCACCTGTGGCCCATCCCCCTCTGCACATAAAAAGCTTTTTATAAGGCTTAGTGTTCCTAAAGCTGACTTGATTAGTAATAATAATAATAATAATAATAATAATAATAATAATAATAATAATAATAATAATAATAATAATAATAATCTTTCTACATTCTGTGGGAGGAAGTAAGACAAGAGACTATTTAAAATTAAAAAATAAAAATTAAAATATTTGTTTAAACTTCCAGTGCACTATCCCATTAAGCACACCTTTAAAATCTGCAAATACAGCTGGTGTTGGGTTGTTTTGCAGCACAGTTGAACACAACAGCAAGCACAACGAACTATGGGTCTTGTTTGCATAGGAGATGGGTTGCGAAAAATTTGGATCAAATCTACGACTTGGAAATTAGCACAGCAATATTCAAGACAGAATATTCCACCCTGAGAGACTGTGCAGGGGCTCATCTCTCCAAAACCACTTCTAAGTCTTGAGGAGACCTATGTAGTGGTGCAGATACAACTACATGTAGTCAATTAATTTTCTTTCTACTACTACTATTATTATTATTAATAATATTATTAATATTAATAATAAATATTATTATTATTATTAATAATAATAATAAGTAGTAGTAACAACCACCTGTCACTTTTTATTTCAAGAACCACCTCAATTTATTTATTTTATGTACATATTCTTCTTCAGGTCTTGACTTTGGGTAGCAAAAGAGAAATCAAGAAACTACTTTGTCATGTCCCTATATATATTTGTATGTATGTCTATGCATATGCATGTGTGTGTATATGTATATGTATATGTATATGTATTTATGTATATGTATATGTATATGTATTGTATATGTATATGTATATGTATATGTATATGTATATACTTGGATTTTTTCAAGGACTTTAAAAGCACAGTTGCCTGTCTCAAATACTGACAAAGCCACAGGATGAAGTTGCCATAAGACAAGTCACCACAGCAGGAACTTGATTTAAGCACAGGAGGAAGCAATTTGTGGCAAGAAGGAACTTCCAGGCCTGGTGTAAGCAAGGTGTGTTTAGTACATAATGGTTAACACACGTGACAATGATTCCCTCTGTGGCAAACCGTAAGAAAGGAAGCAATGGTTCGTGCCTGTATCACCCCCAGAAACAGGAACAGCATCTGTGACCATCCTGTGGATACCTGGAATTTGGGCTGTATAAAGATGGTGCTCCCAGAAGAACAACTGCAGGATCTCCATCACCAAGAGGATCATGGTGAAGAAGGACCAGGGCGATGCTGATGGATCTATGGGTTGTGACTGTCTTCTGCCTTCTCTCTCTCTCTCTCTGTGTCTCTCCCCCGCCCACCTCCTCCTCTTTTCTATCTCTCCACCTCACATTTATTGTTAAATAAAACCCATATGATTTACTTTGGCATATGGAGTACCTTTCACTGATTGGATGGATCATCACAGTGTTCATATGTGCAGGTGTACGGAGTTGTGGCTGTATATACACCCATATTCATCCACTAGTACATTACACACCCACACACCTTAGAAAGAAGCATATTTCTACAAGCTTGAAAAAGCTTTGATGGGCTGGAGAGCTGTTCATAGCTGGTGAGAGCTTTCCCTGTGGTCAGGAGCAGGATAAACCCAAGGAGGCAGGAAATCTCCATTGTTTTCTGCCAGCAGTTTCCTGAGCTGTGGACAGGTCCACACTTCAGGCAGTAAGTTTGCCTCTGGTGACTGCTAAACCAAAATGCAGCCATGAGGGACAGATAGCAGAGGAATGCCAGAAGTCTCTGGGATTGTGCAGGGGACAAGTATCTTGCTGCCCTGGTCAGTCTGTCTGTCTGAGCACAGCCTGCCTGCATGGCGCTGCTGTATGGGGCCTCACAGGGGGATGGCTGCTCAGCAGGAGAGGAGAATTTTGAGGCTGAAAGCACCTTTCATCTCGATTTCCATGGAGTCAGGTTTTCTTGCTATTTGTCAGACCTCAACCCCATGCCTGCCTTCCTCAGGAAGGACTGGCCTATCATTATTTGGATGCAACCAGAGATTAACTTGCTAAATGGGGAGCATAGCAGAGTGGGGGGAAGCAAAGAAGGGAAGTCTCCTGCCTGCTTCTTTCCATCTCATAGCAAAATGTTCCTATTTCTCTGTGGTGGAAAACAAAACCAAACCCCAGACCCCATCCCTGAAAAAGCCGAGGATGCGAGTTTTCAGACAGCAACTGAGCAGTGCAGCATTATATCAGGCTTGATTTATGGCATCCCAGAGTGCAGGACAATTCCTGAAAACACACTCACAGTCAGGAAAAGTGACTCTGTAATGCCATCTGGGCTTTCCATATTTTACCCTCTCTCTCTCCCTCTCTCTCTCATAACATTGCCAGGTTGAGTTTGTTAAGTCAAAAATAATTTTTTTTTCATTTCCAACTCAGCTCTGGCACACTCCCCCTAAGGATGGGTCATGCATTATCTAACTCTTACATCACCTTAGAAGAGAAAGATTCTGCCAAAAAGAAAAAAAAAAAAAATACAACCCAGTTTGATCGTTTTCATCCTTACACATTGTCTGTCACCTTGCAAACCTATGGAATTTCTTTCAGACAGCAATGTGAGGCTACATAAAATACTGCTTTGAACCTACTTCACCCAGAGGAAATTATTTTTACTGAAAGACATTCAAAAAATAGAAGAATTGGAATTTTTTTTGCAGATTTTTACAGTTGAATTGCATAAACCTGTTATTTTAATTTTTTTATATTATAAACAGCTCTCTATAGCATATCTAAAAATATTTAAACCTGAAAACTGTAAGACTATATCAAAGGCAAATTGAAAAATTTATTTTACTCTGCTGAAATAACATACAGTTGCTATATTAGCAAGGCTATAAGGTACGATTTTGGTCAATGCAAAGATTTTAACATATTTGCCTAGTCATAAAAATTAAAACAAAGGAAAAATAACTACTTATGCCCTGCTACTTGTAATGCTCCAGTGTGGAACCATGAGAGGAATGAGAAGAAATCAATGTTGCAGCCTGGTAGGAAAAAAAAAAAAAAGTAATTTCTTAATTAAAAATTATGACTGTAACTTTTGTTGTCTAGAATTCCCTACAGAATAGCTCAGATCTTCTTCGCTGTGACTTCCAATAGCTACTTAGAACACTGGCCTCGACATCAGTACAATTATGATCTTGCTGGCTAGCTAGAGTGAAGCAAGAGGCGTCTCTTTGTGCATTGAGCCTTTAATTAAGAAATAATAAATGAGATCTACCCATAGTTCTGTGTGTCAGGCTTTGGCTTAGGAAATATAAAGACTGAGGAGCTGTGATTCATGTTCAAATATAATGCATGGTTAGGTAACATCCAAAGTGATCAGAGAGGGGAGCCAAGGTCCTGATATAACCCAACCATTCATCACTTATCAGCTCTAACCTCTTGACAATCAGAGCACCCCTCCCTCCTTTGGTAATAGGTTAATTAATTACCAATTTAGAAGTAATCTTACAAATCAGCTGTTGCCCTTGATAAGAATTAATTGCAAATACTTTTTGGGGAGGAACATATTAAATGGACCTTTCTTTAAAAGAAAATATCATCAGGAAGCAGATGAGGAGCAAGACTCCTTGAGTGGTTTCAGAGATAGGAGGATCCTCTTCAGTGGGGATGTGGATGACAACAGAACTCATTAATATTATTTATTGAGGAATTACCAAGATAGTGATAAAACTGTTCTAAGCTCATTTACAAGGCTCCATAGCCCACCCAAGTTCAAATCCCTCTGAAATAGACAGTTCATCTACCCCTCCTTTTGGGAGGGGGGGGATTTAAGTGTAACCTAGATTACTTTCCACTGAAATTAGCTAAGTTTTTTAATTACCAGAAGAATGTGGACCTGAGTCCAGAGGAGGCCACAGAAATGATCAAAAGAATGGAGAATCTCTCCTGTGAAGATAGACAGAGATCTGGGATTGGTCACCCTGGAGACCAGAAGGCTTAGAGGGAAAATTGATAGAAAATTCCAGTACCCAAAGAGAGCCTATAAGAGACCTGAAGAGGGACGTTTGACAAGGCCTGGAGTGACAGGACAAAGTGGAATGGCTTTAAACTGATAGAGGACAGGTTTAGATTAGATATTAGGAGGAAACTTTTTGCTATGAGAGTAAAGGGACACTGAAACAAGTTGCCCAGAGAAGTTGTGGATGCTCCATCCCTGGAAGTGTTCAAGGCCAGGCTAAATGAACAGCCTGGTCCAGTACAAGGTATCCCTGCCCACGGCAAGAGGGTTGGAATAAGATGATCATTAAGGCTCCTTCCAATTTAAGTAATTCTATGAGTCTATAATATTGGGTAGGGCTCCTGTCACTCAGATTTAGATATCTGGAAGGTATAAAAGCCTAGGCTTTTTCTTTAATCAGTGGAAATCTCTTCTGCCTGTTCACATGATGAAATATGAGTGTCCACTGTGGGGTGAGATGAACTGTGGTATAAAATTCAGTAACTAGCCTCTTTGCCTACCCACAGAATCTAAATCAACCTTGGGTCACATGAAGATATATGAAGATTGTAGGCAAACCACTCTTTTTGGACAGCATTCAACTTGACCTTTTTACCACGCATAAACTTTTTCTGCTGTGCTGGTGACATTAGAGGCAATAGTGGAAAACAGGTATCTTGCAGGATGTCTACTTTAGTCTGGAAACCCTCTTGTGCTAATTTTCTCTGTGGAACACAGAGGTTGCTGAGATATAAGTAATATGGTGTCTACACTTGCTGAGGTGAATCCCAGCCTAGGTAGTCTGGCTACCATCTGACCCAATGCCAAAGTTTCTTTAAATAAATAACTTGGACATTTAATGTGCTTGAAAAATACTTCTCTTGGTTTATTTCACTGTGACGAGACTGAGGTCTCATCATAAATGACCACAAGCTTAGATTGATCTTGGCACAAAACATAAAGGTCACACAAAACAAGGTCATCTGTACAGTAGCTGATGTCAGACTATGGTACTGAGCTCCAGAGCCAGAACTCAAAAATGTCAACCTCTTCTAGCTTTGAAACTGGAGACCCAACCCATAAAAAACCCAAACCAAAACCAAAAAAAAAACAACCAAAAAACCAGGTACCACCTATACAGATTTCAGTGATCTAGGTCTAAACTCTTCCAGAGTTGGAAGGGCTTTTCACAAGTAGAGTAGTCTTCTCTAATAAGAATTCAAACTCCCTGGACCTCCTGATGTTTATCCATTACTAGAAAAATATATGCTTCATTTCCCATTCCCATTAACATGGATAGCTGTGGCAAAGGTGCCTGAGAACCAGCAGGTTTATAGATCTGTAGCCATATGAATTATCAGCAAGATGCTTCAAAGCCACTGGAGTCCGATATTTACATCTCCTGCACAGAGCCATCACGAAGTCTATGCATCACTTGAGTCCTACCTGAGCACTCAGCCAGGCTCTGCTCCCTCCTACCCTGTGCTGCAATGACATCAACCCAAACTGTTGCAGCCATCAGCAATGTCTGGCTCAAATTTTCAGGCGGAAAAAAAAATAAATTGAGGATTGATTCTTTTTTCTTAAAGAGTTTGCTTATTTCTTAGGACATCTAAATGAATTGGAAAAAAAAAAAAAAAGTGGCATATAGTAGAGTCTTGTAACTCAGTATTATATTCTCTCATAGGGGAATTATGTTCTGATTTTTTTCTTTCAACCACATTTTGGTGTTTTGTTTGGTCAGAAAGAACTGAAAATGCTTGTAAGAATAATCTGCTAAAAAAAGAAAATCCCTCAACTTTCACAGAGAAAATTGAAAGGAAAGTAAAAACTTCAACAATATGATATCCCTCCTTTTTATAATCTGAAATTAATAGATTCAGTAATTTTAAAAGGGGACATATTGGGCGAATGTCATTAGAAAATTACTATTTGATTTGAAATTGCAGTTCATAGCTAAAGGATGAATAAATGTAGTATGATGAAGAGAAAACTAAGCAGTTTAAACTCATGATTTTAAAACATATTCCCCTGATCTAATCTGATTTTTGAAAATGTTTATTTGCCAATTTCATTTTTCGTCACAACTGGAACAAAAATATTAAATCAAAAACGATCTCAAAAACTCTTCTCCAGGGGAGAAAAAAATCAACACCTACCCAACTCTGACATGCCACTTCCCAGTTTCAGATATATAATTAGAACAACATTATTATCCATTCTGCTGTCAATGACGATTCTCCTTTAACTCAGTGGTAGGGAATGGTGTTTGTGCTGCAGGAAAACATAGTTTTTTGGGCCTCCCCGTCACCATGAATTTCTAAATGTCCACAGTAAGAAGCGTAAGAAACACTAGGAAGTAACAGACACCAACAGGTTTGTTACAAGAGCATTTGCTGCTACGAATACGAACAGCATTGTTTCCACTTCTAGCTGCAGCATGGCTCCCAAAATGTTCTCCCTGGAGCCTTGCAAACCTGTTGTTGCAAGAAAAATGAATGGAAATTAGGTTTCTTAGGTGATGGTGTCTGCTTCTTTTTAGCTTGATCAACACATGGGGCTGAAATTTGGCTGCTATATGTTGAGGGATTTCTCAGATTTTTGAGATATATACATGTAAAAAAAAAAAAAAAAAAAAAAAAGAAAAAAAAAAAAGGTTGGTTTCAGGTCCAAGAAAACCCTTTATTAGTTCTTGGGCAAGATTCAGAGTTTTGTTTCAAATTGGGAGAACTCTGCTGGTGAAAGCCAACATCTTTATGAGTCTCAGAGCAAACAGGGATGTGAAATTAAAAACGAGATTTTTTTATTTTTATCTATGAACCTGTCCAAAACTGGAACATAGCCTTCTCTGAGTAGAATCCCTAGAGATTCACAGTCCCTACTAACCCTTCAGCCCTGCACATTCCTCACCAAATAGATGTCATACATCATTTCTGAAACTCAGACTGCAAATGGGAGCTTTTCCTAGAGGCAGGAGTAAATGATTCCCCTGATATCTCTTTCTCATATATGGCATTCCACCACCTATTGTCCACTCTGTATGCTTCCTACTCCCTGGTAATACCCCCAAGAGATGGCTGATGTCCTGCAAAATAACCAGAGAATGCATCTTTAATTGGGTCCAGAAGAAACTTTATTACCCTGTAGCTAGCTTCTTTGGTTTTTTCTATAACAAATTATCCTAATGATCTGACCCAGGACCAGATGTTAATTGCAATGGAAAGTAATCAATTTCCTTTACTGAGCGTGAACTCATTTGCAAGGTTAGTCAGTGAGCAGATATGGAGTTCTTAATGAGGCAAGAACCTAGCAGACCTTCTGGGTTCCTTGTGTCGATTCCAGGTTTACTGCATTGCACCCATTTTCACTCTACCCTTCTTTAGTCAGGCCAACCTATTAAAAAAATATAGCAAAAAAACCCCTGCAATCTGTCTCTGATCACTTGGTAAAGGATGGGAAAAAAAATGATAATGCAACAACCAGAGCCATCTGAGAGCAGTAGATTCTGAGAGACAAAATCACCCTCTGTATATATAAAAATAAAAATAATAAATATGTAAATCACGCGGGAAATTATGGCTAACGGCGTGTTGTTTAATAG
Organism: Sitta carolinensis; assembly: GCA_032173965.1. Classification (NCBI taxonomy): domain Eukaryota; kingdom Metazoa; phylum Chordata; class Aves; order Passeriformes; family Sittidae; genus Sitta; species Sitta carolinensis. Next base: position 9,565,479 of record CM063313.1, on the reverse strand, counting down.
AGGGTATTATTATAAATATGGGAGATGCTCAAACAACAAATTAAGCCTGCAGTATTCCGAAAAAGAGCTCAAAGGACGCAACCTAAATTCTAACTTGGCTGCTGTCTTCGGTGCTTCTGTGCTTTCGTCTGGGTTTTATATTACCACTGAGCACAGTTTTAAGAGGAAAAGGTTGGGCCATCCAGAATGATAAAAATATAAAGAGGGGAGGACGATAACAGAAGGAGGTATTTAATCTTCCAGTGAACTTCTCAGAAGATAGTTTAGCAAGAAAAAGAGCTTTTGGTGGGATTGGATGCAAAGAGTATTTTCCATCCTGGGCAGGATAAGTGGGTGTGTGTTCAGCAGCCACCAGGATAGCTGTAACCATGCAACCTCTGGTCTATTTGCACCAGTGGAGCTGAAAATTGGAGTAAATACCATTGTTGTGAAGACCAATTTAGGCTGTCTACCTAGGGGTTGTAGTGGGGCAACTGCTGCTACTGCTGCTCATAGTAATTCTCTAGTCTGCCCTAGAAACTGTGAAACGATATTTTTAATTTTTTTTTTTTTTTATTTAAGAGAGGATAACCTCCTGTCCAGCTCTCTTTAAATTTCTAATTCTAAATCAAGCCCTCCTGCTTTTAAGCCAAATTTTTGGTGTTAAAATCCCATATCCCTATTTTATGTGTGAAAATGGCCCATAAATTTAAATCAAGGCCTCTTACAAGCAAACTTAGCTTAAAATATTTAAGAATTAGCCCCACTGCACCAAGACTGAACCTCATATTTCTGTTAATCAGTAAACCTTAGCTCTGAAATCAAATAGTTTTTTTTCACTGGGTAATGTTCTACAAAATACTCCAAGGTATACAAGCTATCAGAACAATCTCTATCCCAAGGATATATGTGGACAAGAAAAAGAAAAGCAGGCTATCAGGAGAGTGGTAACAATGCCTGGGACAATCACTCACTTGAAGAGGAAAGTTCTCTCATCTACAGTCCCAGTCCAAACAATTCTTGTAATTCACACTTTTGGGACTGGCAGTACCACTCTTGGGAGATGATGAAGTGAAACCAGACATGAGGGTGATGTGCTTTGGAGGCAATGGAGGCAGGAGAGCAAGAGAAATCTAAGGAAAGAAGGATTAATCAAAGAGAAGGAAGGGGGAAAAAATCCAACTCCATAATATATTTTTATACATATCTGTTATAGCATCTAATTGCCAAACTGAAATCTCAGTGGCCCCCAATGGAGTTACATAAAGCACTAGTAATTTTCCGAGCATTCAGCTAGAAAGCAGTATTGAAAGGTGCATTCTGCACCTGTCTACATTAATAAATATTGGTTCAGTAAGAGATTTTCTCAGTGTAGAGGTCATCCCAATATTGTGCCTATATTAGAGACCACTTCAAAGTGCACACATCAAGTTGTTCTGCTGCAACAAGGACAGGGTTTGACAAAGCCTGTAGCTTCCTAATTCATTTGAGGTGAACACAGATCCTGGAGGTGAGGGGGTCTGCCATGAGTAAGGAGGAAAATGTGCTTCTCACATGAATTTTCAGGGACAAAATCTGAGCCGGGTATTTAACTTGGGGTGTCTTTCCCACCAAACTGAGTTAATAGGGAAGGATGCTTAAAGAAGAAAATGTATCATCATTCTGACTGAGAAGAGCAAGTGTACATCAGCTCTGCTCACAGCTCTGTGTATGCCCTGGAGTCTTCTGAACCCTGACAAAAGGAGTAAACTAACTTTAATAAAGTCCTTTCCTAGCAGGCTTTCAAGATCTCATCTGGCCTGTTTATACATTTGAGGTGGAAATCAGAGGATCAAATGACTGTCACAGAATCTGTGAGAAGATGGGTTTGATAACTCTTTGTGGTGTTGGGCAGCTGAAGAATTTGGACCATGGTGCTGAATAGGCAGCCTTGGAGGCAGTCAGATCCAGCCCTTGGTTGCACCATGCCCCTCTCTGGCTGAAACATCGGAGGGAGAATTGCACCTGGGGCTATCAGGTACAAGGCAGCTTTGGCCAAATTAATAAAGTGCAGTGAACATCTCAAACCTCTTCACCTGGAGTTTGACCTCCCTGCTCACAGCTCTGCAAGCCCAAAGCCCGTTCATCTGCCTGTCAGACGCCAGCACAGATATCTGCATGAGTAATCACTGCAGATCCAAAACACTGCATGTGACTTAAATGACACTTTCTCCCTTGCTTCTCCTTTCCCCATCTCACCCAAAATAACAATGACACAACTGCTATTTTCACCTGCTCCCCAGAAGAGATATCCAAAAGCACTTCCCTGTCTACTTATCACCTCTCCTTTCTCCTCTGAGTGTTTCTGTGCACCCAGAGAGAGATGTTGAGTTTTTTTTCTGGACATTTAGCAATCGTGCCTTCACTTTTGTCAGGTTGCTTACAAAAAACTTTTCAGCAGAGGATGTTGAGTGTTATCAGGGAGTGCACTAAGTCATTAAAATAAATCTGCAAAGAACTGCAGGAAGTATCACAGTTTCATAACCTGTACCATGAACCCAGACCCCACACAAACACATTTTCTTGTTCCACAGAGAGTCAGCTTTGGACAGGGTCAGACAAATTGAGCCAGGCTTATTAGCCTGGGCTCCCAGCCAGTGTGCTGGAGCTTGTGGCAGGGTGCAGAGGCAAGATGTGGGTGGTGCAGGAGGTGGGAAAGTGCAGACAGCATGGAAAGAGGCAGTTGGAAGCAGAGAGAGGAATCTGGGGTGCAGAGTGAGAATGCAGAGAATGCTCAGGAAAAGAGGGGCACACCAGGAGACGGGGTCAGAACCAACACAGCAGGAGCACTTGGAGGAAGAAGAGATGGCAGCAAAGCATGGATGAGAACACTGCCATGATTATGGCTTTAGTCACCCTCTTCAGTGACAGCCAGAGTGCTGGTGTCTCCCACAAACAGAGAACTTAGCCAGTTGTGCAGTGCTGCATGTGGGGAAAAAGAAACTTCTTCCTGACCCCTGCAGGCAATCAGTTTATGCCCTGAAGCATGAGATTTGATTAGCCTCATTATCTCAGCTTACATAACTGTAAACGTTATTAATGGTAATAAAATTATCTAGCCTGTTTTAATAATACAGCCACAGTATTTGTCTCGATGACCTCCTGTGGCTGTAAATCCCACAGGGGACTGGCACATGGCATAGTGGTTCATTTTATTTATTCTAAATTTACCAGCCATTAATTTCACCAAGTCAGCCCTTGTTCTCCCATTACAGGATGGAGTTAGAAGAAGCCGATTATGTCTCAGTGCACCTTTCCTAATGCCAAACACAAGCAACTCCAAGTCTGACTAATAAGTTTGGGAGTAGACACCACCAGGCCTTCAAGACTTGGGATTAATCCTCTGTCCCTAGCTGTCAACTAATGTATTCCCATGATATCATGGGACTTGGCCCAAACTCCTTAAAACTCACCATGCAATTAAGGAGATTTAGTATCCTGGATGTGAACTCATCAATTACCTGAAGCCTAAGCTACAATTTCAGCTTCCAAGTGTCCAAAGTAGCAAAATTCCCTGATCTCTGCAGAGAGGTCTTTACCAAGGGAGATGCAGCAGTATCATTTTAGATTTCAGCCATAGCATCATACTCCATCTCTCATGTTCTGCTTTCTGCCTCTGCAGAAGCAACCAAACCACAGTGCAAATCTCCCTCTCCCAGTGGATGATATTTCTCCCAGAGGTCTTCCCCCAGCACATTCTTAGGGAGTGCTCACCGGGGAGATGGTCACAAACTCTTCCTTATTTGATGCATGCTTGCTCCTTACTATGAGAAGTGAATGAAACTCCTGCCTTGTCTTGTCTCATGCCGAGAAATAGCTGGACAAATCAAATAAAGAATGAGAGAATCACATATGCTTTGTCTTGCCTGCAGCAGATTGTACCTGTCTATATAATTTTTATGGAAATGCTAAGAATCTGTTCCTGTACTCACACTTTTAAATATAAATAATAGTATTACTGGACAAACTTAGGGATAATTTTAAAAGGAGGGGAGCAATAAAGAGTTACTATTCTATCCTGTTCTCACATAGGGTGTGGGGGGAAATCATAACTTCAGTGTTATCATTCAGGAGCAAAGGTACAAATGAGATAATTCATATTATCTGGGTTGTTTTTTGTTTTTTTAAAATAGGCTTTGCCTGCTTGGTAAAAATACCCAATGTAAACATTTGCTCATTGTCACAAACGAGGCTGTCCCTAAGTGACTAAACCAAAAAAAGCCTGGTTGAAAAAAAACAGTAAGTCAACAGGGAGGTTGTGCTGGAGGCTGGCATAACATAATTCATATTTTGGGTTAAACCCTTCTGTTTCTTGTTCCTCCTGTTGGAGAAACCATTTGTAGAGCCCTGCTGATTCAAATGAGAATTCAGGGTAAAGTATTACTACAAGCTTGTAGGAAATTCTTCAGAAACCATGCTGGGGGCTGGGGAGGAGCAGTGGGGTGAAGGATGAAATTGCTCTGCATGCCATGACTGGCAGCATTCTCCTTCTACCTTCTCCTGAGGACTCTACTGGTTTTCAGCAACAGAAGGCGTGCAAGATCCAGACCTGTTGTAATAAAATGAGACTTCTACATGCTCTTTTTAGTTTTGGTAGGAGGGAGTGTGGGCTCCTGCCTGAGGTCACAGCTGACAGAGGGTTGCCTCCCTTTCACCTATTTGACCAAAAACTATTCAACACTGGGGCTGAGCCCAGGCAGTGCCCTCAGGGCAGGCAGAAGAGGGGTCCCAGTTCCATGGCAAAATCAGAGAGGGACAGGACAGTTCCCATGAACCCTGTCAGCTTTCAGAGCAAAGACAGGTCCAGGTGAGCCTTTTAGAGGGCAAGCATTCTCTGCGCCTTCCTTTTGCAAATGTTGCTCCTCAGTACCACGACAGCAGCTCAGATCTGTGTAGGTACACTCTCCAGACTGAAGGCAGAGCTGAATTCCCAGTCCACAGCATTGACCTACTAGTTAAGCACTGCAGTGTCGTTTGCTGGATTCCCAGCGTAAACATATGCTTTCAAACACAAACTGGGATTCTTCTAACAGATTAAAGCTGTTTTCCTTCACTGGAAGACAGCCCATGAGAAGGGAGCTAAAGGCTCGGCTGCCTCACCATGCTCCCTGGCTCAAGAGGATTTAATATTCAAGTCGCCAGCCTTACATCCCCCCTTCCCCTCTCCCCGCCTCTTCCCCTCCTCACCCCCTCCTGCAGACCAGCTCCACGTCTGTGCCTTCCTCCTACCGATTTCCCTCAGGTCAGAAGAACTCTGTCATCAATCCCCCACTGAGACTTATTTCCAAAGATCAGCACTGACCCAGAAGTCACTTGGCACAGCACCATCAGAACAGCGTGTGCCGGCGCTACTGAGAGGAGAATCTCACAGAGACCGGAATCAGGATGTCGGGCCGTCTGCTAAGCACTTGTCAGGTTCCCATATTTCAGAAAGAAGTCTTTATGCGGCTGACCTGGTGACTGGAGGATGTATTTATAAAAAAACATGCAAGGGTCAGGCTGGTTGACCTCGTGGTGACACTGTGCATTGCTGAGCAGGAGGGGCCGGGCTGATTCCCAGAGCTCGCTGCTCACGCCCAGTGGCAGGAGCAGGGCAGGGGGTGCTGCTCAGAGCTGGGACGGCAAGGCAAAGACAGTCAGTGTTGGAGGTGTGCCGTGGGATGAAGGGCTGTTAGGGGACTGGAGAGAGATGCATGTGAAGTGCTAGATGAATTCTGCACCTGCTTGTGGACAAAGGGTCCTGGGGACAAGTGGAGAGGAAGGACCTAAGTGTCAGTGTTGATGTGAGGTAGGGACCAGGTAAAAATGATTATTCACCTTGAGAACTGGCACTAGAAGCCCTACATGACCCAGTGTCAAATTTCCTGCTCTGCAACTTCCATTGGTGCTAGTCCACTCCATTGTAGTGGTCTACATGTTGGTCAGACATCTCTATCTGATAGAAGAAAGCCCAAGGAAAAGAGAGAAGCAACAGAACTGTGCTGTAAATTTACTTGGTACACGAAGCAGCAGGGCAGTACCTACATGAAGGATAGTTTGTAAGCATAAGCAAAAAATTAGTTTAGATTTCGTGAAAGAAGAATAGAGCTCTGTGCTACAGCTTAAAGAGGACTTTGCTAGAAAAATAGACAATGCACAGGGATACTTTAGCTTGGAAGAACCACTCCTTCTACCTCTCACTTAATAAATGATGGCTGCACCCAGCTCATAATCTCTCAAAGCAATGTAATCCTTGCAAAGGAGGGAGTTTTTTCCACATAAGCATCAGGCCCAGTCATCAAATATCACTCACACAATCTCTGAGGCCAGAGATTGAGCAAAGTGAAAATTTTTCATCAGCCTAAATACAACCCTCGGAGCCTGCCAGCTTAGAAAACACAGAGCTTTCCCAAATCTGGGGCCACTGGATTGCATTCTGCACACAGGTGTGGGACAGCTGATCCCACAATCAGAGCAGGACAGATAGAGAAAAGTGCTCTGCTTTGGATACACAGATGCCAACCATAAAGGAAACTTGTGACAAGATGTGACTGCTCTGACTGTGCTGAGACTGTCCATTTTCACTGCATACAGGGAATTTGTGACACAGAACATCAGTGCTGACTTCATCATTGTTTGCTGGTGTCCCTAAGCAGTCAAGCACCAAACAAAAGTGATGTTTATTCAACCATTATCGTGGGTGCAGATCTGAAATTTGAATCACAGTTTTCACTGTGGTTGGTCAGAGAATGACACATGCTGTTATGGCCCTATCTTCCAGGGTGAACTAACATTTTCATGGTGATATTTCCAGTTGTCATGCTCACAACTTTGAATTTTGAATCCTCTGAATACTGTTAAATCCTCAAGGGCTTAAGCTTTCAGAAGTAGAGAAAAGGCCGCTAATGGGAGATGAAGAAAGAATTAAGAGCAGATACAACATAATGCATAGCTAAACACAAGCACACACTAACACTCAGACAATCAACTCAGTCCTACTTTGAATGAAATCACTCTGGGAAGAACAATTCCTTTCACTCCAGGAAATACTGGGTGAATTTCTCCAGCCCATGTTATGTAGGTCAAAGCAGATTATCACAGTAGTCCTCAGGGCTTTAACATCTATGAATATACCCAGATGATTGCTGAGCTGGCCTTTGGTGTGGCTTGGTGTAATGTGTGCTGGTACTGTTCAGACACAGAGGATGGGTACATGCCTGAGCTAAGAGACTGCATTTTTTTGGGTATAACTCACAATTTTCAGTGCTGAGATGCTATATTCTCATGACAGCATTTGCTTTCTTTCCCAACATTCACTTTGGTTTCTGTGCAGTCTGAGAAAGTGATCTCAGACTTCAATGTCACTGCAGATCCGCTGGCATTTCTTGGCAGCAACAGACAAATATCTGTTCCCACCCTTTTCTCAGGGTGGTGCTTGTCTGACACTCCATGGATCCCACACCAGCCCTGGTCAGCTGCATGAGCTGGTTCACCTCAGGAACTCTTTGGGAGCTGGGCTCAATGATCCTTGTGAGTCCCTTCCAACTCCAGATATTCTCTGATTCTATGATTGTGATAAAACCCTCAAGTCTGAAAAGTGCTGCACCGGTGCAGCAGAGAGAGCACGAACATGCAGATAAGGGCAGGGGATGACATTTCCCCCACTCGTGGCAGCTGGCCATTTGAGCTATTTACTTATATTATCCAAATATGTCCTTCCCTGTCCTATCTTAGGAGCTGTGGTGATTGATACAGGGCTGACTGCAGAGACTGCTCCCCTCTAACCCAGCTAAGTGCCTCCGCAGTGATGGCAGAAGGGCTGAAGACGGTTCCTTTTCCAAAGTCTTGACAGAGGATGGCTCCAGCAGGAACCAGACCTGGCATCTGTTGCATGTTGCGTTAGGACCCCGGGCTGTGAGCTGTAGCAGCATGGAGCAGACGTGCCTTCTGCTCCACTGCCTTGTCTGTGGGGAGCAGCAGACGCTGGGGAGAGGGGGAGACAGGCACTGCTACAGATTCGTTATCATAAAACACCAGGAGCCTGGAGTCAGGGCATGGGCCAGGTCTTGAGGCGTTTTGATCTGCACTATCCCAAGCATGCTTCCAGCTAATTTTCACTGTCCTCTTCTCCCTCTTCCCACTGCACATAAGGGCCGAGTTATCAGATTCTCAGTATTCATCCCACGGTACAGGTAAAACCAACATTAATTCTTTGCTCTCCCATCTCACAATTTCTATTTCAGCACCTCTTGGTATCTTGGGAGACAGCCCTTATACTCTGAGCTTAGCCCACAGGTAAATCCTCAGAGGTGGCTGTTTCCACTTTTCCTATGCCCATTGCTCTAGGAAAATATAATAAGAAAAAATAAAAATATGCCTACATTAGTATACAGAGAGAAGCAATTTATACAGGGCATTAGGCATGCAGTACAAATGAGAGTACAGGAAGAGAAGAGTGAATGGTGAATGTTTATGGAATAAGTTAACAATTGGGAATGATGTTGCATTTTCCATGCAAGCAGACAGACAGATATAACACAGTCCCAACAGGGAAGAAAAAATCCCTGTAGTTTGTGGCCTACTTTCAGCTTCATTAATGGAATAAAGGCCAGGAGGCATGATGTCATGAAATTAGCTTCCTAATTAAACATTGCCTTTGCCTCTCTTCCCCTCCCTTCTCTGGATGAAGTCAGTGGCTTTTCTAGCTCAAAGTGCTTGCTATTTGTCAAAGATTGAAGCTCTTTCTGAGTAGGGTGTTTAGATGTTTTTACCAACATCTCACAGCTGCATGTTCTGCAGTTTGAAGTCAGGAGACTGGCATCCTGTCTTCTCTTCTTAGGACTCCTAGAAAGCCCAAGGACCTCTCAGACATAACCAAGTCCTTTTACAGACCTGCCCATGCAACTTTCCACAAGAACCTTTGAAGGAATGTGCTAGGCATAGCCATTAAGAATCCTAAAGTAAATTTGCTGGCAGGAACTGTTCAATGAACTAGTGTTTGCTCTGAATCTGTTCTTTCATCTCAGCTTTTCACAGAAAGAAGGGTCAGAATTTCCACCATGACTTTGGACTGTTCAATGTGCCTGCCCTAATAAGTACCAGGCGACTGGGTCTTTGTTGTCCTGTCCTCTTCTTATTACCCCATGTCCATCACTGGTGAAGAACCAGCCTGATGGAGGTGGAAACAAATTAAAAATATTCCTTGCTTCCTTCCTAGACATATACAACAATATTGAGAAGCTGTGTCTCTGCCTCATAAAAATCCGCCAGAATTTGTACACATCTTCTCCAACCCTGTCTGAGAGAAGGGAAGAAGTAAACCAAGAAATTCCATGAAAGAAGAAAAGATTTAGCCTTCTTTACTTTTATTACTTTTAATTCTATAATATGCTAATTGGTAAAACTACCTCCATAGCGTGTTCTTAATGCAGGTGACTCATACAGAGAAGAAAAGAATAAGCAGTGTTTCCCCCTATTCTATAATATAATTGTTTACATTAGTAATTCCAGAAAAAGACCAAAATTCACTACTATCATAAAAAATTTTGACACGGGCTTCCAAAGTAATCCAAAGTTTGTGGTAGCCTAGTACGTCCTTGTAATGTAATATTCTTAGATCAAATCCTTATCATAGTTATAACTACAAGAAAACCATACCTTTCCCAAGTTTCTCTGCATCCACCACTGGCCTGAACAAGTTTCTTACTTTTTTCTGAATCTACAATATGGGGAGTGCATTGACCTTTCTCCCAGAAAATGTCCATGGCCTTACTTTGTCCATTCAGCTAAAAATGTTGCAAATACAGTATGGCCATGAATAATAGAGAGCCCAAAAGTAGATGTTGCCAAGAATGGGTGACTCAGGAAGTGGTTCAGACATATGCATGAGAACATTTAGCCCTGCAGTTCATCAAATGTGGATGTGTTGCTCATATTTATAATTTTTATTCCAATACCAAGGCAGAATCTCCTATATTTATTTAAGTTACGGCTTCTACAGTTCTAGCTTCTTGAAGATGAGCACACCCCAATGTGAGGCCACAGTCCCGCTCTCCTTTCTGTCAGCATGCAGGTGATGTGATGGGAGGTGTGCTGATACATCTCTGTGTTATGGCTCATGGTGTGTGGGGCAGGAGTGGAATGGAGTTTCAGGTGGGACAAGGCTCTAGTTTGCTCATCTTAATCTCCATAAATAGACCCCACAGGCACTGAACCACCCCATTCTAATTTATCACCTATGGGCTCTCTTCTTCCCCTTAAATTCCACATGTAAAAATGTGGGGATTCAGAAATTAACTGAACTGACTTGTAAAGATGCATCCTTGGAGTGTGGCTGATATTCAGGGACTCAAATTCATTTAACCCTCACTTCATGAACCATACTGATGCTGACAAACTGAGACACCAAGCAAGAGAGACGCACAAGGTCATGAAAGGAAGGGGTGATGGGGCTGTGTGCCAGTGATACAAAACGTGAGCTATAGCCTTAACCCCAAAGCAAACATCCTTCCTCCTCTTGTTCCTCGCCTCCCCTCTCCCCCTTCCAGCTCTGCCATGCAAGTCCCAGTGTGATACTACTACAGGGCATCCCTGTAATGTATGTTAAGTAAGTGTGTGTCTCCGGGTGCACTTGTCTCCCATCGAGATGGAGTTATTTTCTCTCACTCGGCATCTTTTGTGCAGGTGCATGCTTTACAAACAGAAAAATCAGCACTCTGCAAAAGTGTTTCTGTTAACATTTATCACCCCTTCCCTTAGTCATCACCACAGCAGCTCTCCCAGGGGAATGGGAATGCTAATTCAAGGGAAGATGTAATGACAGACCATTGGGAGCCCTAGATTAGAACAACAATGTGAAAGAGAGAAGGAGGAAAAAAGAGAGAGACAGGAAGGGAGAAAGAGTCCTAAAGACAGAGGCAGAGAAAGAGTTGAAGTCTCATTCCCTTTTTATTGCAGCCCCATGCTTTTTAATTGTTCCGCCTGAGTAAATTCTTCCTCTGTGATCCTGTTGTTAATGAAAAAGTCCATTGCGGTCACTCTGATGGCTTTAAGCTTATGCTTGTACAATGGTTTCTTGAATCCCAGAGCTGTTAATATATCTGGAGTGGAGCAGCTGCAGGGCAATCTATTTCTATGATAATGTGTATACAGAGGTTTTTTGGTGTTTTTTGTGTATGGAGGAGGGAAAACAAGAGTGGTTCCTGTTATCCTCTTTCATCTCCTTCAGCTCTGATCTTTCTTCTAAATATTTCTAGATGGTCTACCCAGAGCCCCAGGTATTACTATACAACTTCAGTTTTGATAGGCCACTGTTAAGGGCTGACACTTTATCTATAACTGGGTGGTATAAAGCTCAGTGTTGCCATTGGAAAATCATAAGTGTACAATGGTTAATCTCTATAAAGGACTATGTTGCTAAAATGAAAATCCCAAGATATCCCAAAGTGCTTTTGAACTGCAGCAAAACCTCTGGTTCTGAATTCTAGGAGTAAAATTATTTCACTCTCCAAGGGTTCCCATAGTACACAGGTGTTGAAATCAGAACCTGGAGTTTCGCCCTATACAACTGCAAAGTGTCATAATATGCAACCAAATAATTTTTCAGACTCTGTCCCAAACTGACAGCTCTCATATTTGAGGTATCTAGGTGTTCTAGTACCACATGGTAACCTATTATAATTTATGCCTATGTAGTTCAATTTAGTGCTTATTTCTCTGTCGCGCAGGTTGATCAAAAATTATGTTCTCTTTTTCACTTGATTCCTCTTTCTAATGAAAGTTTTGAAAATTGACGTGAAATAAGAACGTGAGATCTCCTAAAACATATTGGCTGCTTCTGAAAAGGCAACAAACCTTCAGCTCTGTCCCTCAACTTCCCCCTCTGAAAAGTCAAACACATTTTTTCTGGGAAAAAAAAAATTAGCTACAGTTTTCTAGTACATAATATTCCTATTTTTAGCAAGAAGCGTAGTATAGTGAGGATTGCCCTACAAAGCCAAGCATGACGCGTAAAACCAGCACGCTGAGATTTTTTGTACTATTTGTAGAGATCCTTTGGATCTAATTTGTATAAAAAAGGAGAGATTCTCTTCAATTATATGCAGCAAAAGCACATTCAACTTGAAGACACACAGTATCTTCTTAAAATTCTGTTGAAAACAGAGAGCCCTTTGCAGTCAGTAAAGATGTCAACTCATCCTCTTTCCACTTCTTAGTATTGTCCAAATTCAAATAATCCAAACCTCAAACCTTTATAAGTGTTGGCATCACAATCTCAACCTTGGTGAAGGGTGTGGCCAAAATACAGCAAAAATCAAGCTATTTCCTTTTTTGTTCCTTGGCATACGATGAAATTGGTGATTGCTCTAACTTTCCCCTACTCCTCTGTAATTATTTAGAAGAAACTGGCAAAGAAAGGTAACATAACAAAAAACTTAGTCTCTCACAGACATACATTTGGGGCTAAAAAGGACAATAGTAGTTCACATATGTTCACTGAAGAAAAGAACATTTGGAGATCTTACTCAGAGTTTTGTGATACAAAGGAAAAGCTATATTCAGTATTAAACCAAAAGAATACATATATGTATGTATTCTTTTGGTTTAATACTGAATACAGCTTTTCCCTTTGTATCACAAAACTATATATATATATTTATCACAAAACATGTTATGTTAAAACAAAAATATCAAAAACTATATATATATATATATATAGTTATCACAAAAAACCTCCTTCTATATGATAAAGCAAATATTCTAGTAAAGGCAGGAAAGTGAAAGATTCAATGACCAGTTTCCTGCAACTATGCCTTTTTTTCAATCTAAAGACAACACTGTGTCAGTGAAAGGTCTTGTTTGAGCAGCTGGAGACTTGAAGATTTACATTTGTAGGCAGTGCAAAATAGTTGGCCAATAAGAGCAACTCAGAAAATGAAGGGAAAATTGAATCTGAAGCTTATTCAAATAATCAGCCTCTATTTAATTGCAGCCCAGCTAAGATCCTTAAGAGTGCTCTACCTGTCTGGTTGTTTCAGGTTATACTCTAATAATCATTCCCCATATTGAATTAAGTTGACATTGTATCTGCAATTAAAATAAATGTGAGAGTGCAAGTAAGCAAGAGGGTCATATTCAACAAAACAAGCAGTGATTCATCTGTAATCTTTTGTATCAGGCACACCACCTTTACTGTAGTGAGATGTGCTATTCAGTCAAGCTTCTGTTGACATGTTTTGACAAAATTTATTTCTTCAGGTTGTTTGCTTGATCCTAGGGAGTGAAAGATAGAGCCCTGCTGTTTTATACATTGTATGAGCTCCTAGTAAGGGGCAGTGTCTTTTCCCTGGAGGACTTAAATTAAAAGAGACGTGACAGAATATAGGAACAGCAATAAAAGCAAAGACAAAAGTTGAAGGGCATTGTTTTCAGAGAATGCTTGGATACTAGAAACTTTCAGGGGCCAGTTCTTTTGATTGTCTGGAAGAGGACAGTGAAGTCTGGTGCAAATACCAATCCTGGATAAGGGGACAGGACAGCTGGGTTTGCTGCTATGAGGACACATCTCCTGGCTCCAAATGAGTTCAGGCATTTGTACCTCAGAGCCCCCTCTGGTGCAGACATTGCTTGGAAATCTCTCCCAAGCTCTGAGACCCCTTTGTTGCTTTTGGAAGCTTTTTTTAAAAAAAAAAAAAACTAATGCACAAAGCTGGGTATGAATTTTTGTAAATGAAACCAGGGATGGTGAATGGTGTTTGGTAGGACTGAGCTGCCAGCACACACTGCAGGCTGGGGGCTCTATTTGTAGCTCAGGCAGCTTTCTCCAGAGGTCAGGTTTTCTGTTGTCTAACAAAGGTACAAAATTCCCTTCTAGAGTCACCATTGGAGATTGAAGAGTTTTGATTCAAAGAACAACATCAAACAAAAAATGATAAAATCATCATGGATCCAACTAAGACTAATATATCTGGCTGGTTTAAGAGCCAAGTCTTGGCACCCTAGCTGGATCAGATGGTTTGTGAAAAATATTTGTATTGTTAACCTACTTCTGTATGGGCCTTGAGTTGAAATGGTGATGCTTCCAGGAAATATGCAGCTGTGTACAAGGAGAACAACCACTAACTCAAGCCCAGATAGTGATATGCAGCCAACTGAGCCAGTCTGTTTCCTCCTCCAGAAAAAAAGTACAAAATGTGTTGACTTGATGTCTTGGGGAGAAAAGAAAAACAAAAATAATAATAATTAAAAAAAAAAAAAAAAAAAAAAGGAAAAAAGAAAAGAAAAGCAAAAAAATCCACCCCACAACCCCAAAAATACCCCCCAACCCCCCCAAAACACAATCCAACCCCCCTCAAAAAAAAAAAAAAATCAAACCAAAAAAACTCTAAAACAAACAAACAAAAAAAGCTGGACTTACACCAACTCAGCTTTTACAAAGTCCAGGCTTGGCCTCAACCTTACTGCAAGACAGAGATGAATGGAACGACTCCCTCTCCAGAGAGCACTACCAGCACATATCACAATGGTACCAGCTGAACTGCAGATGCTTTGTAGCAGGTAGCCTTTAAAGACCTGGGAAACCAGCCCACTGCCTTATTGAGCTATTACCTCCTATACAAACATTACATTTACTATCCACATCCCTACCAGAGGCACTGCAGTTTCATTCTGGCTTACCAGGTACAATGACTGCTGCTCCCCCTCGATCCTTTTCAATTTTTGTTCTCCCCTGACTCACTGTTCCTGTTGTCCTCAGAAAAGATGGAATCATGCTGCTCCAAAAAACACTGCTGTCTACAGATTAGTGCAAAACTGTAGGCACACATTTCCACTTGGCCATTACTGTGTGCTCTAGATGAGCAAAACCAGATTAGCTCTGCTTCTACCAGAAACTTTAGACTTTGAGAAAGCAAAAGCATTCCAGCCTTTAGTCTAAAATTACAGTGAATATAACTTTATATACTCATTGCAAAGCTACACTAAACATCATGCCTTTTTAGTTGCTGCAAGAACAGCAAATAGTAATGCAGCTTGCATGTTATAATTTTCAATACAGTAGTTGCTGGCTCAGGCAAAGCAAGTAAAGGGGGGGGCAGAAAACCCTAAAGGATTCTGGGTATTTTTTTTCCTTTTACCTCATTAAGCTTTGCTTCCAATTACATTTTAATGATGCTTGATGTCTTCTGTATGCTAGCATTTACTGCAGTCTCTTTAAATTTAATCGTCTTGATAATGGGTTACTCTGACACTGCAAATTAGGGGCTGAAAGAAACCTTTTGCCACATCCAGAAAAAGCTGTATGTCCACTCCACAGCCTGTTGCTACTCAGCAAGAAATAGCAGGCTGGCATTGTAGTGTTCCTTCTGCCTTATGGCTTCCTGCATCCTAAATGGTGAATTAAAACGAACTAATCACACACGAGGGGTAGGGCAAAGGAAAAAAAAAAAAGGTTTATTTCTGGAATATTGTTCTTTACCAGTGTGTTTGGAGCCACTTTGGGGCATGGGGCACCATTTTGAGCAGCTCATTTTGTCGAATTTTCTCCACCATCACTGGGAGCACTAATGGTCGGTTTCTTGCTGTAACTGATAGCCAAGGGGAGTTTATGGATTTATTTTTGACGATAGCCTTACCTTTTTCCAGCACCTCTCATCCTCATACAACAGGCATCTAGATAGTATCCACGCAAGCTGTAAACTCACAGCCTCATGTGGAAAGATGAGGAGTGTAAAATTAGAGGCTCATCACCCACATATTTTCACACTTGCTTGTGCTGTATTTTGGATACTGCTTTTGCTATCGGTTTATATGACTTCCCATCATCAAAACATCTAGCCACCTAGCAACCACCGGGTTAAAACCCTTCCTAGGAGCTGAAAATTTTCAGATCCCTTCTT
Source organism: Sitta carolinensis (assembly GCA_032173965.1). Lineage (NCBI taxonomy): Eukaryota > Metazoa > Chordata > Aves > Passeriformes > Sittidae > Sitta > Sitta carolinensis. Next base: position 9,549,586 of record CM063313.1, on the reverse strand, counting down.
ATTCTAGGAGCACAATAAACAGGAAAAGATCTGCAGGAAAAGAAAAGAACAGAGATAATGAGAAAGAACACTGGGAAAGAAGTAAAAAAACCAAAAAAACCCAAAAAAACCACAAGTGCCACAAGTCATAAGTAAATTCAGTGGTGTAGTGGGATTCAGCTTAGGTCCAGGTTCTGCTGAGATCTAGTCTCCCCTTCCTTAAAGTTTAAAATATTTGTTTAAAAAGCAACTCTGAGCAAAAGGAAAAAGTGTTTCAAAGGTGCCTTATGGATTTCGTTCTTAATTCAGAAATTGGTTACATTTCCCAGCTTTCTTTTGGTAGTTGTTCACTCTGCCTAATTATTATTTCACTGGAAAGTAACAGTCTCCAACTACATGATATCTTTGAGTATATCAGTGGAATAGGTCCCTCTCCAGCCACAGAGACAAGCAAGGAAATAGTGCTTCATTAGCACATCTTGTTTGCCACTAGAAAAATGGCCCTGCAGCCTCAGCTTGATCCCTACCTTCCGAGTGTTTCTCAACACAGAACTCACAAATTGCACAGACAATGGTGCAATAGACTCCAGAAAAGGCAAAAATAGGGAAAAGATTCCAGTTGCTCAACAGCTGTTATCTTCCACTGCTAATGGAGCTCAGTAGTGGAACAGGTAGAGTGGTGAAATGATTCCCATTCTCCATCTCATAACAGCATCTCTTCTGGAAAGACTAGAATGTCACCAAGATGAGTACACAATTTTGCTTCAGAAGGTGGCAGGCTGGTGCAAAAAATGCAGATACTTCTCATTATGTTTACAGAAAGTAACTAGTTCGCTTAATGGCTGTCCCATTAAAGACAATAATTAAATAGATTATGGAAGCTGAACTAATCTAACAGCCTCTATGACAAAGACAAACATTTATTCTAAAAGTCTGATGTCTGATGGATCTCTTTTTTTTTTTTTTTTTTTTTTTTTTCAAAACTTCTTCCTGGCTTTTTTTCCCTGAAGGAACTGTTCTTATATATCAAAGGCTGTAATTTCAGTCATCTCTGAAGGTCATGGTGGAAGAGATTACTCCAGATGTCCCTGTGGACACCCTGTAAATGGCCAGGCAGTTTATATCTACAGTATAATTCTCAATTAATAGCTGATTTTTCTAACTGTGACTTTAATAAAGTCTAATCTGTATAAAATTGACCAAATTGCTTACTTTATTTTTCCCAAACTGGGAGAAGGTCTCTACTCAGACCTACCATCCTCCCACCCCCACCTTGCCCTGCTTTCTTAAAGAACCATGAAAGCACAATGAGATGACTGTGAATAAAAATACATTTGTGAAAGTGTTTGAAATTTCTAAAATTAGTAGGAATTTGTCTCTGAAAGTTGGCAATTTTTCAAGTGGTTTCATCCCTAGTTCTTTCCAGTGTGTAATTTTTACCTCTATTGTTTTCCTTCCAACTCAACTCTTTTATGCTGAAATAAATTTAGAAATGACAAAAAAAATTCCATCCAGAACTCACAAACCTTCTGATTTTAACCTTATAAATGAACTTGAAAGAAAATAATATACATTACTGCCAAGATGTCTCTCTTATAAGCGAGCACTACTATTTTTGGGAAGCAGAATGTGCGGAAGGAAAATCCTGGCTGTTCTTCTCAGTCCTAAAATAACCCTTTATATTTTTTTTTTGTTTGTTTTTTGTTGTTCGTTGGTTTTGGTTTTTTGTGTCTTTTTTTTTTTTTTTTTTTTTTTTACTCAGGGTTGCTTTTGTTTGTTTTCAAGGATCTGATTTGGGTTAAGAACGGCATAAAAACCCAATCAATACCTCAAGGAAAATGTCTCACTTCAAACAACGCTCAGCCTAACACATCTCATTTGTTTAGCTTCCTTTCCATTTCAGTGCTATTTTAATGGGGTCTCCTCCCTTTTGCTCTAAAATAATCCCCTTACATCTTTAGAATCAATTTCTCAAAGGCCCCAAATGCCATCCTGTTGCTTCCCCAAAACCCTCGGAAATGGACTGGAAACCGGAGAGGCCCTCTCTCTAGAGGTTTCAAACGCCCACTGATTTGAGCAGGCATTTGCTTTATTGAGGAAAGCTATTCTCCTCAGCAAATTTGTATTTCTGTCTAAGTGCTATGCCAAGAACTCACACGAAGGTGAGTAAAATGTAAAAAAAAAAAAAAAAAAAAAAACCAAAAACAAAAAACCCAAATTGAATATTTTGCCTAACTCAGGGCCCCCAACATGAGAAAAATGTTGGAATGAGTCCAGAGGAAAGTCACTAAACTGACCACAGGGCTGGAGCACCTGTCCTGTGAAGATAGGTTGAGAGAGTTCAGGTTGCTCAGCCTGGAGAAGACTCCTGGGAGACCTTATAGCATCTTCGAGTACCTAAAGGGATTACAAGAAAGCTGAAGAGAGACTCTTCACAAGAATTTGTAGAGATAGCATGAAGGGCAATGGCTTTAAGCTAAAATTAAATTAGGTATCAGGAAGAAATTCTCTGTTGTGAGGGTGGTGATGCACTGGCACAGGTTGCCCAAAGAAGCTATGGATGTGTCCTATAACACTTCTTTCCTGCTTCCAACATCAAAAGCTACCCCTGGGTTGCTTTTCTGGCTTTGGATGAACATGACTTTAATGAATGCAGCTTTCACCTGGGCTCAGGATCAACACAGATATATGCAAGAAAAGTCTATCTGAATCCATGAAAGTTTTGCTTTTTTCATCAGCTACAGAATTTGTGCTTACTTGTGCTATCCATTTCTATTTTGCAAAAAACAGCTATCTCCTCCTATTCACCAGTGAGGAAATTAAGGGATTTGGCAAAGCACATTAAATAAATCTCTGGCAAAATTATGACTAAACCTCCGTCCTCTGTTCTGGTCTTTTTCCTCTGAGCCTTGCTAGGTGATAAACTGATCTCCTATCACCTGTTGATCTAGGGCCGACATTCTCTTAATTATCATCTGGGCTGCTATTCCAGTCTGAAATAAATAAATAAATAATGAGGGAAAAGGATTCTTTCTACAGATTCCCACTACCTTGAGTCTTCTTTTCCTCTCCACCAGCCCATTTATCATTCAGGGAACATAAATAATTGAAAAGAATAGTACATAAAATTAATTGTAGAAAACACAGGCTTTTAAATTCTCATCTGCATTAAAAAATAAAACAGGGATGCTTGAGCACTCCATTTTGTAAAGTCATTTCCAGCAGACTTTCTGCATCTGCATAGAATTAGCCGCCAGACTTAGCAGCACCATTCATCCTGTGAAGATGTTCTTATCTGGCACCCATAGATCTATATCATAGGAAAGCATTAATTGAATATTTATTGACGAACACCAGAGAGAGGCGAGAAAGAGGCTGACTGAGGATGGAAGAAGACAGAAAGAGGGGGAAGTGAAGTCGGAAAAAGGGGGAAGAGAAAGCTTTTGCAGCTTTTCAGGACATTCTGAAATACTGTATGTTTCAGAACACAGAGGCATACATTTCAGGTCATCTGAAATGTTATGACTTTTTACAAAAGGACTGGAAGACAAAGGCTACAACTCTTTGTGCTGTTGCCCTCAGCACATCCAGGCAGGATGCACCCATCCAGCACACCCGGTTACAATGATCACTCTCTGGGGAAAGCTCCAACACCTGCCCTCCACACAAGGAATCAGTAAGAGTCAGTGATCAATCCCATCTCAGGACCAGGCTGAATCCTGAACATCCTGTTTTACCCAGTTTTCCTAAGGAAACAGGATTTACAGAACCATGCTATGTTTATTACCTCTCTCCTTGTCCCATTCTTTCTCTGTCAATATTTCTTAGAGCAGCTGAGCAATTTTAACCAAATTTGACAGAGTGAGAGAAAGAAAATTCTTCAAGACAAAAAAAGGACGTTACTTTCTGTGGATGTTTATGAGACTAGACAGCTGAGTGAAAGAAAGCTTTATAAACCTCTTTTGAGAAAAAAACTGAAGTATGTTCACCTTTTATATTAGACATGAGGGAATCTACAAAAAGGATGTGATGAGAGAAAGGAGGAAGATTGAATAACATGGGAACCTGGGCCCCATTCCTTCTCCTGCACAAAGATGTTATTTACATCTTCAGCTCTTAACTGCCTTCCAGCCATAAATAAAGAGATGTGTGAATTCAGTTTGGGTCAAATAAATGGACTTTGGATCAATGAAATCAGGGCTGTCATTGGCTGTCATCTGAACCTGCACTTGTGTCACAGGCTTTGTATGGATGTGTAGAGTCCAGTTTTCTCATTTCTCAGGAGCTGGGTACAGGTAATTGGTTTTCAGATAGGTGTAGAGGGATTTTGACTGGAGGAGAGCAGCACCAGGATGAACACAACCGTGCAAATACTATCCAGAACCTGAATCAGAACCAGAAGCAGGATGTTCTGAAGAAATTTACATTAATGATGATTTATTGCAAGGAGAGATTATGTGACACCATGAGAGGGTAAAATGGAGGAAGACTCATGGAAATGACAAGGCACTAGGCTCCCAAGAGAAGCAGGAAAGGCTACTTGAGATGTCAAAACCCAAGCCAAATAGAGTGTTTGAAAAGACACGTCAAGAGATACGCTCACATTGTCTTCACTTCACTATGACTCTCGTAGTGACTTTCTGAATGTTGGTTTAGAAATCTTTCCCCACGCATTTTTTTTTTTTTTTTCTGGAAGAACTCCCAAACTTTCTTTCAGAAGACATTGAGATTCTCAGCTCACACACTGCTATTGACAGAAGACCTCAGGTTTGTTTGCACCTTGACTGGGAGTCAGATAATCCTGACAAAAACATTGCAGAGACATGGCAGCTTTGCTCTCGCCAGCAAACTCACTGATGTGTGGCCCAAGGGTGTGTGTGCCACTGTTGTTCTTCCCTTAAATCTTTGTTTTTATAGTGGAGGCATAGCAAAAAGACAGATGATGCCAACTCCAGCATGGGGGGTATGTGCATACCCCTCTCCACAGACTGCTTGGGGTTGCCTCTGCTCATGAGCCTCTGATAAAGGGATGAGTCCCTCTCCATGTTGTTGTCCATGGGCTCACTTTTGCTCAAAAATTCCTAAGGGTTGCTAGGAGGAAGGATGGTTCAGTGGTTAAGGGCTAACTGAAGGCTCAAGAGATGTGGTCTTAATTCCCTCTGTGGTTTCAGGCAAGACACTTAGCCCGACATCCACATAGCAAAATGTCAAAACACTGCATTTCTATGCAGTCAGAGACAAAGGGCTCTATGGTGGAAATGCCAAAGGAAAAAACAAAACTTTTGTGTTTGGAAATTGGGCTTTTCTTTTAAAAATGCCTTTGTTAAAAAAAAAAAAAAAAAAAAAAAAGGAAAAAAAGAGGCCCCCAAATGGGGGCAATTAAGGAAAAAAACCCCAAACAATAATTGCATAACTTTCCAACATTTGTCTTGTATGAAGCACAGCAAGAACAAAGCATTTCACATTTATCCTGAAAGAGATTATAATTTTTCCTTTGTTTCATACAGAAATTGTACATCTTGGTTCAGTTAAATCTGAAGTTTGGTTTCTCCTTGCTCCAAACTGTAGTCCTGCCTTGACCAACTAGCAAAAAATTCAAGCTCCAGCTGGGAAAGGATAAAGAAAGTTGAGCAGAACAAAGAAAAGAGTTGACAATGAGATAATTTCAAGTTGTTTCTTCTTTTGATAAACATGTCATAGATAAACAAAAATAAGCCAGGGAGACAAATCTAATAGGGGTGAGAGTCTCTTTGAACATATGTTCTTGACACAGAGATTTCTGAAAAAAATGTAGTCTGGCTATCAGCCAGTTTCTCTGCTTAAGACTGATGTGACAACTAATTAGCTGAAATGTGAAAATATATCTTTAATGCTCCAGTTATGTACATGTAACTTGCTCTGTTTATCTATCTGTTAGTTTTCTCCCGCTCTTTTTCTGAGCCCCACAGACTACTCACGAGACACTTTAAAGGCCCATTGCTTGGTAAGATTTTGATCACAACTTTCCTGTGGTGGTGGAAGAACTCTGGGAGGGCATTCAACATTTCATCCACAAAGCATTTAAAGGAAGAGAGAGCAAAAGACAGAAAGGAGGACAGAAAGAGAGAACTAAGGAATTCAGAGGGATGCATTATTCAGCACGCTTGGAAATAACCCTTTTCACTGGCTCCACTAAGCCCAAATGCCCTGGAGGTTTTCACTATCTATCTTTTTCCAATGCAGCTCAGTAAAAAAGCTCACATCTGTCAAGATCACAGTTTCAAGAGTCCCAATTTATTCAGCTGAATGGGATAAAAGCGCCTGTTCGAAAAAGATTTGAAAAGGGGTGGGGGAGGGAGACTGTCCAGTTCCTACATCTATCTTTCTAACTCTGTGTGTGTGTATAAAACACACTCATTCAAATACACACACAGGCAAAGCTGCCTGCTCTCCTTCCAGCACAGAACTGTTTCTCCAACTTCATGCAGGGCAGTTCTGCAAATCTCACATCTGTCAAGAGCTGGGCAGATTTACATGCATTGACCTATAGATATGCAACCTAAGCACATATGGATATGGTATAAGGAGATATAGATATATACAGGAGGCTGCAAGTGTGAGGAGAAGGGAATATAAAGGAAAAGCTTAAAAATCTTGTTGACTTTTTTTAATCTCTGCCCTTCTTGATCTGCTAAATGCTGTCACAAAAACATTTATTAATATGCAAATTCTAAGTAGCAATCTGGAGCCAGTCAGGTTGCGCTAATTTGCACATTAATATCCCTCTTCTGGTTTGCCTTTGCTCTCCAGCGGAGGAGAGGAGACAGAGGAATCTCGTGCTGCATCCTTTTAAAATGCTGCCACGGTGGTGGTCCGAAGTTTCATTTGAAATGCTGATGTACATTTGAAGAGGAGAAATACAAACTAACTCAGATGCAGAGAACAATCAGAGAGAATGGAGAGTGTACAAGAGAACCCACTGCCAGATGCTTTCCCCCAGATCCCAGAGTTGCAAAGAAGGCAGCACCATAATAAAATTGGTCTCAGAAACTGACTTTGGAGTTCTGAGTGTTCTGTCCTGTGGACTGCTCTGTGTTTTCTGTGGGCTGGTTTTCCTGTAGTTCACACACTTGGGGGAGAGGGAAGGGAAGAGTAGTTCAGGGAAGTTCAGGGAAGGGAAGTTCAGGGAAGTTCAGGGAAGTTCAGGGAAGGGAAGTTCAGGGAAGTTCAGGGAAGTTCAGGGAAGGGAAGTTCAGGGAAGTTCAGGGAAGTTCAGGGAAGGGAAGTTCAGGGAAGTTCAGGGAAGTTCAGGGAAGGGAAGTTCAGGGAAGTTCAGGGAAATTCAGGGAAGTTCAGGGAAGGGAAGTTCAGGGAAGGGAAGTTCAGGGAAGTTCAGGGAAGTTCAGGGAAGTTCAGGGAAGTTCAGGGATGGGAAGGGAAGGGAAGGGAAGGGAAGGGAAGGGAAGGGAAGGGAAGGGAAGGGAAGGGAAGGGAAGGGAAGGGAAGGGAAGGGAAGGGAAGGGAAGGGAAGGGAAGGGAAGGGAAGGGAAGACCTCTCTAAGGAGAAGAAAGGAAAGAGGGAAAACCTTTCATAAAGAAATAGTATCTGGAACTTGGTTGTAGCAGAATTAGCATGTTGTATGCTCAAAATATAGAAAGGGAGTTAATTATATAATACTTGGACTTATGAATCAATTTTCTTCTAGATACAGGTACGAAATGTCTTCATAAATCCAAAAGCTATGTAGAATTCAAGAAAATAAAATCTACCCAATGCTCCTAACTGCAAATGGCTCACCTCAGAAAATGCCTGAACCTGAACTTGCTGCAAGGGTGCTGAAACCAATTAACAAAATATTCTTTCCTTCCTCTTAGACTTTTATTTGAACATTTACTTACAGTCACTGTTGCAGAAGAAGCTGCTGGACAAGGTGGAATTTTGGTCTGAGTCAGTAAGCTCTTAGAAAAGGTGGTGTTTTGCTTTGGCGAATAAATGTGTGACAAAGCCTATGAGTAACCGTAAGAGCTGTACACTAGAGTAATAAAGTGGTTGACCCAGCACTTATGGGCACATTCCCGCAACTTGCTTAGGTAATCCTGCACCTATGTTGTGTGTATTTCTTCTTGGAGAAGGTGGGGCTGGGGATTAGAGTCTTGAATTAGTCATTACACTTATCAAGGTAGCTGAAAGTTTTAGACAGTCAGTGTTGGGATATGTTTAGTTTTAAAAAAAAAATTGCTTTTACAGAGAAGCTGAAACTGAAGCAATAGACTGGCAGATTCTCTAATGGTCTTTCAGACCTTTTTTCCAATCTTATGTCAAACTAAAAGATTAAATAACTGTGTTCTTATGCATTCAGGCCTAAAACCAAGAGAAAGCTGGTCTTGTGATGTGAACCTAGTCAGTCACCCCTAGTATAACTTAAATTGATTGAGATCTCCATACCCTGGATTTATTTCTCCAGAGACTAGGTTGAGACCTTCAACTTGCTCCTATCATTTGATAACAGCCACTTTTGCTCTTGGCTGCCCTAAGTCAAATGTAGTCCAGAGACTCTGAGGTGAAAAGATCCCTTCCAGCCAACTTGATCAATAGCCTGAGTCTGTTTTGTGAAATTGTTGGGCAGATTTGCCAGCAAGGTCACCAAGTGTATTTACCCAGACTTTCATTCATGGTGTTGATTGTAAAGCTCATGATATTTTATTCACACACTGCAAAAAGTAAGGGTTCTGCTATGGACTGAAGCCATGAGGTCTCTGTTGGTACAAGTTCTTCAGTCCCCATTAACAATTGTAATTTTCTGTTAAAATGTTGTAATACTGTATGCCTTTACTTTACACATATGCTTAAAGATATAAATGAGAGGTGAAGAAATGGATCTACTCACCTCATTTATAAGTCCAAAGCAGACATAACGAGGATAAAACACATCTTGCCTAATTTTAGCTACCTTGAACAGTTACCTGCATTGAGTGTGAGGGTAGAGACACCTGTCTCATCACTGGCTGCAGAAGAACCATAAAATCTAGTTTGGATTGTATGCATTATTTTGGGAAGTCTGAAATCCAATGATATGATCATCCCTCCTTCCAGGAACTAAAATGCCTGTGATCTTAATCCTACTCTTTGGCTCACAAGGACCTGCTCCTTGTGCCAACATTTATCCTAGTTCAAAGTCAATGTAAAAATATGAGCAAAAAAGAATGTTGCTGCTTCCCTTTCCTCTGAACTGTGAAAATAGAATGGGGAGGAAAGTACAGGATCAACTATTGCTACTCTGGGGGCTGATGCAGAGATGGTTAGAGAGGGAGGTGTGTTTGGTGAAAGCTGGACCTACTGACAACACAGACAGGCAGGGGAAAGTGCAAGGTCAACCTGTAGATTGCTGGAAACTAAGCACTTCCAATCCATTAATTAATTACACAGCTGGAAAGAGGGGACTGTAAAAAAAAAAAAAGGTGAACACAATGACATTGCTGACAACAGGAGCCCTCTATTTATCAGTCATAATGAGCTTCTTCCGCCCCCCTGCATCCTCCCTCCCCCAGTGCTACAGCTGCACTGATGTGACTGAGCACTTGGGCTCCCCTCTCACTCCCCAGCCAGTCCCCTCCTTGCCAACGTGAAGGTGACTCAGTTATTCATATCAGTTAGGCCTGAGGTATCTCAGTCAGTACCAAGCTTCTTGGAGAGTAAACACCACTCCACTGTTGCAACACATCTGCCTGCTCTTTTCTTGGGATTCTTCACCCAACAGCTCCTTCCCTCCCCTCTTGACATCTTGTGCAATAAGCCCCTGGCTGGAATTGAAGGGCTAAAGACAAAAGTGCTACCACCTGCTCTGAATACTTGAAGCTAATGAAGTGAGAAGACAAACATGTTGAAAGTAAAAGCTATAATTTTTTCCCCTGAAAATTAAATTATTAAATTTAGAATTAAAGCACTTGTTGCAGGAGATGCTAAGGCAACCAACAAAGTTCAGAAAAGTTCAAAAAGACAAACCAAACAGATTCACAGGCCAATTAGTATCTACTGAGCCAAATTACTTCAAAACATGATGTTTTTACAAGATAAATTTCAGTGGAAATATTTTCGCCTACTCTTTTTTTTATGTCCCCAGTCGCTATAACTGTTTTTATAAACAGAATGCTAGAGTAGATGTGTTCTCACTTAACTACCCTAAATCTTCCCTTAAGCTAGCATGCTTCTAACCAACATCCAGAGCATGTGAGGCACAATTTAGACCTGAGACAACACCAGCATTTGTTCAGACACAGAATTTTCCTCGTGGACTTGCCTAGTAGAATCCTCCACAGTGTCCTATTGTTGGGCAACAGCTTCATTATATATAGGGAAACTGAGGAAGAGCCGAATGATGTATGAAGATAGAAAAAACTATTTTTTTTCAAGACAGGACTGAGAAACATCACTTTCTGAAAATTATACACCTTTTAGTTAACACAATCTTTCTCTTCCAGTCCCAACTTCATTAGGTAGCTTGGATTTCATTCCATAGAGGAGAAGCATGTAACAGATAAAATAAGATGGAATATTTCCAGGAAGGGAGCTGCAAACCCACAAGTGTCACCCCTTATGAACAGAAGAGTGGAAAGGTGTGGACTTGTCATTTAGGAGAGTGGAGATGGGGTGCAGATGATACAGTTTTAATAATCTACTCTCATTTGCAAAGGCTGTGAAAAAGAACAATGCCTACTACTGTCTCCTGCTTTACTCCACTCTAATGGATGCCTCTGAACTAGCAGAAGTGGTTCCCATTAAATTCCTGCATTATCAGGCCATTACTTGACAGGGCAAAGATTAATCACAAACTTTCTGGGGACCATTTATTCCATTTGCCAATCTATGTCTCCCCGTTACGCTGCTTTGGTTGTGTTGTCAATTTTTCAAGTGCCAAGGAGTTTGGACCGATCCAGTTTTCTGTCCATCCATCTGTCACACACCTGTCAATCTGGTTCGATCTGAATGCGCTGTTTGCTCTGGGAAAGTCAGAGGGGGAGGGGAGGTGGGCGGGATGCTGAATGGTGTAGGAGGCAGAAGGCCTGTGTTTGAAAAATAAACAGAAAACAGATTAGCAGGCTGTATTAAATAGGGAATGGAGGATTCAGAGAAACCATAGAGGTAAGAGTGAAAATTTAGCAACGTAAATTTAACATCTCCCTGGTGCTGCAGGCTGACTCATATTGTTAGTCTGAGAAGCTATGAATGGGCTACCTCAAAACACCCGTGGATTTATGATTATAGTTCATTTTATTGTTCTGCTTGGTGGAGGGCAATGTGTGAAATGGATTGAATGGGAGTACAGATCTTTTAAGAAAATAAACTTTTAACTCAGTGGTCTAAGTCATTATTCAACGTCTTCAGAGCTTAGCACCAGGAGTGCTCAGGAAATGCAGCAGAGGGAAAGTGAATTGTACAAACACTTGAGAGAGGAGTTAATTACCCATCCTGATTTCCTTTTAATCGGTATGCATTAAGGCTGTGAGTTTGTTCGCCGTTAGTTAGGTTTTGAAGAGGACGACCTTTCCTTTCTAAGCTGCTCTACTTCATCACCAGTGCATTTTTACCATGACTGAAAGGAATTCTTACCTCACTGGTGGATACCACAGAAGATCTTATGGCTCAGCTTTGCTCAGAAATTGCACTTTGTGTTTTGCCATGCAGTTTGTAGAGGTTTGTGATTTGGAAATGGTCTTTGTTGTGAATAACAATCATGGTAAAGTCCATGTAGGTTCAAGAGTGATTTGATGTGACACAGTGGCCCAGATCCTTCCATGTATCTAAATAAGATACTAAAGCTTAGAGTGTGACCGTCCTGAACTGTCATTGTAGTCAGTGTAGAAAAAATTAACAATTAAAATATTAAGTGGTTGTATTCCCTCTGGAAAATAACCCTCCCCACCTTAAACAGACTTTGGTTATTATGAAACCAGTAGAAGTTTTTCAAGTTATTGTCTAAAGCTAGATAAATTGAAGCTAAGCCACAAGTCCCTCTAGGATCCACCTCTAGCTCAAATGATTCTGATCTCTACAAAACAGGAAAGCCTAGATTTTAAAATTTGCAACATCGGTTTTAATATTTGGGAGTCTTTGGCACTCTTTTTCATTCACTCCTCTTTAATTTCATATTACATTTTTAGGAAGCACGTGGCAGTGAATATCTTGTTCCTACTATGATAATTAACCAGACTTTGCAAGCAGCTTGACTCCATTCCAGATGGGTTTTAGTCATGTCTTCCTTAGTGCTGTTGTCCTAGAAAACTGGGGACATCTCCTACAACTGAGACATGTTAGCATGACAAAAAAGACCTAAATTTTGCAGAAGCATCAAGTACCTAACTAACAAACTGTAAGGAAAGATGACAAAAATTTACTCCCTACAAAAGGCTGGTTCAAAAGTTTTTCAGCAAGCTCTCAAGGATGACACCTGAAAACAGAGATGATGGTAAATTCTTGCCCCTTAGCAGAGACACAGAATGATGACTTGCAAAAGCACATGGGGTGGGAGAGGATGATTTTTTAAAATTTTATTTTTTAAAGTCTTCACGTGACAGTGTAGAAGAAAAATTCTGATTTTCAAAATGACTGTCAATAAATGACCTCCATAGAGTTTATGCTTGGGAAGATCACTGTTCAGAATTAGCCCCTAGAATCTTACCCCTTCCTTTTTACCTTTTCCCCATCTTTGAAGCTAAAGGTTAAAAATGAGACAAAGTGGAATGATGTTCTCAGACAAGTTTGAAAAATCAGACCTGTGACCTTTATCCCATTGCTGTGGTGTGCCAGCTCCACTCTCATCAGCCAACATTAGAGGCTTCTTACCTTCAGTCCATTCAATCAAGGAAAACCAATGCAGGCAGATGGAATAGCACACTTGATCTAGCAGCTACAGGGGCAGATTGGAAAAATCCTTCCTGCAAACACTCAGTGGAGATGGAAAACAAAATTTTTAAAAAAACCCTTCCTTTTTCATTCCTGCTAATAACCATTCCTCACACCTTTCATCACTCCTTTGCATAGTACCAGAGAACATTGTCTCTATTTCTGCCCTCTTGCGTGAGAAAGTTCCTTTGTAAAATGGAGGAATGGAGGAAAGAGCACAGGACCTAGGCATATTTCACACTTGTTAAGAAACTTGCAATCAAGAATTTCTTGATTAAATTGACTAGCAGAGTCTATTGAGGCAGCCTGACTGGAGTTGAGTGGGCAGGAAGGTTCTAATGAAAAGCTCTGGAGTTGCCTCTACTCCTAACAATGCACATCACTTTGCACTCTTGCCAAAGCTCCAGCAGGACTGTGGGAGACAAGACAACTAGATAATCACAGCTTTATAAAGATAGTCTTTCAGGATGGAGCTGAGATAACCTGGATGTATCTGTCTGGAGAAATGCATCCTGTTTCAAACACCAGTTTCCAAAACTAATGATCTCAAGCCATTCATCAAAAAGTACATGCTTGGGCACAATATTTAGGAAACAAAAAGGTGGACAGCAGCAAAATATTATTTAGAAATCATTTCAGAGATACTTTTGGTGTCAAATGAAGGCTGTACCAATGTACAGCTGCATCCTGTCAGGACCTCCTCCTCTGCCTTCAGGCTAGAACCATGAAAGATCCCAAAAGAGACTTTCTGAACACATCAGAGCTACCTGTCACTGTTTCCTTACAACTCTTCCTATAACTGCAGATCCCTTCCTCTCTTCTCCCTTTAGGGGCTGCTTTTGGTTTTTATGGGGATTTGTTTGTTTGTTTGGGGGTGTGTGCCCAATGAATCATACTTCTGATCTTCCCAGTTTCTCCTTAACAGCCACTTCTCCTTTCCATTCAAAACTGACATTTTGTGCCTCTCAGGTTTTTATTTAAGCATTCACTTCAATTCCAGGCTGATTGCTATCTTAGTTTCTAAAGCAGACTCATTTCCCCATTGATGAGTCCAAGTTTTTTGTTATTAAGTATTTTTTCATCAGAAATGACAGAACTAGAAACACTAAAACACTGCGATGGTGAAAGTTTCACATTTTTTCATGATGAATAGGAGAAAAGACTTTGAGAGGGATGTAATATTCATCAACAATTTAGAACAGGAGAGGATTTTGACTCCTCTATCCCATTGTTAACAAAAAGACAGGACACAAAAGCCTGCCACACAGCTGAACCAGCAAATGGTGCTCTAGTATTGCACACACAGTAAGGGGCAAAAGGTGTGTAGTTCCCTACTCTCTTACCAAAGCTGACTTATAGCACACTTATATTGTTCTGGTCAATATAAAACCAAGAGTAAAACTTGATTTCTGAGTCACTAGATACCCACAAAACAAATGTAGTATGGTATGTATGTAGTCAAGTAGCATGTATGTAGCCACACCATATTTGTTTAGAATAATTAGAAAATGTGATGAAAACTCAGGCCCTCTGTACAGCTCCAAAATTTAGACTGTCCATGTGCAGCATTTCAGGAAGTAAGACAACATCATAGAATATCTCTCAGTTGTACCTCACTGTCTCTACAGCTTGATTTCAGTGCCAAGCCAGCGTCATTGAAAACAGAGGTCAACAACTGATTGTGCAGGTGCCAGAGAGCACAGAATAAGCCAGAAGACTGGGGAGACATGGCTTTTTGAAAGATACATTGTGAGAGACAGGTGTCTCACACAGAACAAGATACTGCTGATCAGCTGCCTGTGTCTTTCACAAGGAGTCTCCTGGCTCCTGTTAGGTTTCTATCTGTACATGTAACCTCTAATTTTGGAAATAAAATGTCTTACACTGAAAAAAAAAAAAAAATCAACATGTCACTATTTAATGGTTGCTGATTCCATAGTTTAATTCATTATTGAAGTTTCACCTTGCTCTGAAACAATTAGGAGCACTCATATGATCAGTTACCAAGTCTCAGTTGGGAGGTAACAATTTATGGCTGAGAAGCTGGAGGTGACAACTTCTGAAAGTGCCTTTCAACTGCATCTCCCCTCAGTTGTGATAAATGCGTGTAATGACACAAATACATACTTTGGGAAGAGAAAGCTAGGAAGAGTGATGCTTCACAAGAATCACACCCGATGGTGTATGTTGATGTACAATGTATGTGTGTGTGATGTGCAATGGTGTATACTACATTATGTACAGCATAACAAATACTTGTGTGTGTTCTCAGGGAAGGCAAGAGCTGATGGAGAAATCTAAATTAAGTCAAGTGCTCTGTTTGAAGAAGTATGATGTGGATTTATAAACTGACAGTCACTGCAGGCTTGTACTGAGGAAAAACACCCCATGAAGACCAAACATCAGTGAGAAAAGGGCGAGCAGCTAAACTAACAAGAGCCACAACAGGAACACACTCTGTCCCCATCCCTTTAGCTCAGCAGAGAGAGTTAAATGTGCATCAGGATGGCACCAATAACCTTGCCCAGCCATTCTTGTGTGCTGAGCTCCCACTGGAAACATTAGAATAGGTTCCAGCAGGGTGGGGATGAGCAAAGGGGGAGCAGGTTTCTCATCTTCAGCGATATGCTGTTTATCCAGCTTAGCCATAAAGCAACGTAAATCAAGCATGTCATCCTACCTAATTGCATGTTCATATAGGACTTAATTGGTAATATTCCTGCAACCCAGCTCCTCAACCTTCATGTTGCATTGAGTTCCTCTCAGAGACTAATGAGCTTTATACAACAACAAACATTTAGGTCTGTTGTTCTAATTCATTAGCATAATGGGCAATACAATGAGCAGTTATGATAATAAACACTAATAAGAGGCACTAGCAACACTTATTCCTAGCAATGCCAGGGCTGTATGGTGTGTTTGTATGGTGGCAATGCCATGATAAAAATGGGGTACAGTCCTGCCTGGTCTTTCAGTAACTACCCGGAATATCAGTTCTACATGTGCCAGCTGAAAGTGACAGTGCTATATAAATAATTACTATTGTGATGAAACAGGACTGAAACATCACAAGCATATATTTGGGGTGTGTTTTTGGTTGTTTTATTTTCTGGTTTTTAGAGGGTTTTTAGTGTAAGAAAATAAGAAAGGAATATGGAAGACAAAGGGAACAAAGAATTTTGTGAACTACCCCAGCCCATCCCAGTAGCTATGGACTTGGCTGCTCCCTGAAGAAACGTAAGCTATTCTGTTTGTAAATGTACTTTAGTATGTGCAAAAAAATGAAACTTCAACAGTATGTAAATGTCTTGTTTTTTTTTCCTTTTTTCCTTCTCACTCAAGTCAGCCATCTTTCACTACAATTATTTTTCCACGAACAGCTAACACTGCAATTAACCACTGGGACCATCTGGTCCCAAAATGCACACGTATGTGCACACACAGACTTGCAAAATATTCTTATAAGACTTCATTGGACATCATATTTGTTCCCTGCAGCTTAATCCACTCTTTACCAAACTCTTTGGGATTACAGTTTATACATAGAACACCATGTTGCCATGAGAAAAACTCATTCTCCTTTTTACTTCTCAGATAAAACTGCATAATAATGAGGAACTTGCTCAAAAGTGCACTGCCTAATACAGACAACCTTCAGCACAAATCCATACCCACCACTTTATTCCATTTTAAGCAATAGTTCAAACAAGTTAGATGTTACACTATCTGGTCCCTTCAAATTTTATTAATCTCTGTCCTCTTCTTTTTAAATAATAGAAGAAAATATTTTACAGGTAAAACAGACCTATAGAATCACATTTTGCTCTTTTTCATGTTAAACAAAACACCTTGACTTAACAATCACATGTTTGGGAGCAGTGTCTTTTATCTTTTAACATGATTCCTGAAAATGGTATTGCGTTTAGAAGACAGGCTTTCTTTTTTTTTTTTTTTTTCCCTCTCCTTTTGCTCTTCTATGAAGAGAAACCTTTCATTTCTACAGTCATCCTCAGGTTCTCAGTGACAGACATTTCCTGAGCAAAGAAATATAAGGCTACAAAAATGTGTGATTTCTGAAATTTATGGCCAGAACTTTATCACAATGGAAATATTTTTTTCTAATTGAAGTCTATGCTGCTGTTATGACACTAATTCAATTATTCCTTATATTATATTCATCATAGTTTTATCTTCTTATAAAAGAAGAATCACTTGTTTCCCTGACATTGGTAGAGTTGACTTAGGAAGAAAGGGGTGAATCTTCACTCTAATAATGTCTTTTTGCAATTTATCACAAGGGCAGTATTAAAATACAATCATAGAATCATTTAGGCTGGAAAAGACCTTACTATCATTGATTCTAACCATTAACAATAAAATAAAGCAGAATAAAGCCATGTGGAGTAAATATTAAGTACCCAAAGGCTTATAACAAAAGATTATGCAAAAGCCTTCTAACAGTTTAACATAATATTTCTGAGAATCTGGTTACCTCTTTGGAAC
This sequence comes from Sitta carolinensis, assembly GCA_032173965.1. Classification (NCBI taxonomy): domain Eukaryota; kingdom Metazoa; phylum Chordata; class Aves; order Passeriformes; family Sittidae; genus Sitta; species Sitta carolinensis. Next base: position 9,532,224 of record CM063313.1, on the reverse strand, counting down.
AGTTTTGGCCAGAAATATACTGAAGTTTAGAAAAGACAGAAAAACTTTTTGCTGCAGTAAATAAAAAAACCCCAAACTTTCAACCGATTCCAAATCACCATCAAAGATTTCTGGGTGATGCTGAGAACCTGTGATATGCAGTGCATAGTATAAAAAATGTGCTGTACTGGAGGAACATCAGCTATTATAACTCTGCTATCCCTAATGGTCCCTACATATGTCAGGAGTCTGTAAAATGAATCAGATTTTCCATGTGCTTCCTGCCAATAAACAGTGTTTCTATACAGGCAGTGACTTTAACTATGGTGGGTGCTAATATCTCTAAGGACATGAAATGACCACTGTTACAGTCTCAGATATTTATCTTCCATGCCTGTGACTCATGCATAGCACAGTTTCACCCATATGTTTGGCCATGAAATACCCTTATTGAATAACAAAATGCTGAAGGTACACCTTTATTTTCACATAAAATCACCCATGACTCTCTTCCTATGAACCTCCTGGGGATTAAACAAGTTGAGCAGGTTGGATTCCTGGCTTAAAAGATTCAAAGACAGGGAGAGTGTGTCATCTAAGGTATTCAGATTTTAAGCCTAACTTCTAAGCTAGTCATATAAGACAATATTCTAATCAATAAATAGTGATCTGTACTTCCATTGAAGAACATTTATACCATCCTAAAGTTGATAATATCTTAGAAATACAGGACATTGTTTTTATATATTTCCTGGCCTCTTTAATAAGGAGTAAACCTAGCTTAGTCCCACAGGAAGATAGGAAAGGCACCTACAGCAATGCTTTCCCTGAATCTCTCCCTTTCATTCCACTGTGTGTGTTGCAAGGAGCAACCTCTTCCAGGAAGGAGACACCTTCCTGGTGATTAAAATCCCTTTCAATGTGCTTTCACAATTTGCATGAAAAGCCTCTAACAGCCATTGCCATTAAACCATGCCATCAGAGATACATCACTTCATGTGCCACCCATTCAAAAATCTGCTCATCTTTCTCACTTGGACTGTGATCCACAGGAGCTGAGGAGAGGTGAGTGCATGCCACATTTACCCTGGAAGGGATTTTTTCCCTACCCTCAGTCAATGTTTTTTACTGACCTGCAACAGAAGTAAAGCTGTAATTCAAGGAGAGAGCCTATTTCGATTAATGGGGTATGAGGATGGAGAAAGAGATGTTCATTTGTAACCTGGGAATTCTGAGGGGTACCTTTGTCTCAGATCAATATTGTGGGAGCCACAAATGTCTCTGCCATGCTGCCCTCCCCTCAACGAAAACATGCATCATTTTTCTTTCTTTCAGGTCTCCCTTCTCCTCATCTCAGAAGCTTTTACAAATCTTACCCCTTCCTATCAGAGCAAACTACTAATGGAGTTTGGTCTTGAGGAAAGGGGAGTAGGGAAAGAAGTTGATTGTTTTAGAGAGGAAAATTATTCTCTGCTTTCTCCTATCACAGCCCTTTATTTTCCACCTGGAAAAAATACATTGCGCTTGAAGAAAAGAATATTAAATAATATTATTTGTCCAAAAATCAATGAATGAGGATAGAACTCATTAGTAACTTTGAATTCCATCTTTGACAATCCCACCATCCATTTATCTTCAGATTGACTGTGAAAGATGCATTGGTGGCAGCTCACTTAATGATTTTGAACTAGTACTGCTGGTACCCCAAGCCAATTTGCCATTAAACAGCAGTGACTTGGAGCCATTCCCCTGTACAGTCTAATTTCTGGGGGAAGAAGAGATGGGAATTGGTTTCTCTGTGTGCAATGAAAAGTTGATTCTCACCAGTAAAGATTAGAAATCTTAACAGATCTACAGTTTTGTGATGTATATTTTAGAGGTGTTTGACATTATTCAGAGTGCAGTTCCATGACATACAGAAATGGAAAGCTAAGCCTAGCCAAGAAGTGCTAGCTGCCACAAGAGGTAGCAAGAAGTATTTATTTATTTATTTATTTATTTATTTATTTATTTATTTATTTCCTTACTTATTTAGGCAAAGTGAACCCTAGAGTTAGTCCACAACACTGGTTGTAGCTAGAAATCAATCTTTCTAGACAGCCATGTAACAGAGACATAAACGTTAACTTAAACCTTCAGATAGGATGTCTCTGCTATAATTGCCAATTTGTGTGGACATATGTTTTACAAATGTTGGTCTGTTGATCAAGCCTGATGTTCTTCCCACACCCTTCCAAAAGAACCCTGACCAAAACAGTGTAGTTGTGCTTCCAGAAAGTAAATGTGCTCATTCAGAAATGCGTTTGCTTCTGAAGACCTCTAGAACCTTCAACTGCAACTGAAAAATTTTCAGGTGCCTCTTGCCAAATTTGCTTAAAACATGGCAGCACTGACCAGCTGGTGTAATTCCAGGCCTCCATGAGTGCCAGGCATAACACCAATGCCAACAGTCCTCCATCACTCTTTTTGTCTGACCCTCTACATATAACTGGACACTGATTTTCCTTATTAGCTCTTTATTAAGTGCAATTACTTTTTAAGTTGAAATTTGTCTTCCGAAAGATCTCTGTACTCTTTCTGAAGAAAGTATTATAAAATACACCACTACTTTTTTTCAATAGGTAATTATACTCACTATTAAAAAAAATAAAAATCAAAGGTTCCATTTATCTAATTTCAACTTCTGATTTTTTTTTTTTTTTTCCTTGAAGTGCTTGTTCCTTTAGATTGAAGAGTCTTTTATTACTGCATATTTTCTTCCTTCTGAGGGCTGGCCACAAGGTCTTGAGCCAAGAAGTCAGTGCATTATGTATCAAGTCACCATGGCAGGACTGTACAGGTGCCTTCAGCTCAGACCTCTAATTGCTGTGTGATTATAGTATGGCTGTCTGTCTGCTGTGTCTCACCGGGATAGTGGTGACTTCTTAAGTGGCAAAAATATTGTTTGTGATCATGTAATTGGGCTCAATTCCTTCCCCTCTGTCTTTGCTTCCCCTCCCACTCCTCATCTGTGCATTTGGACATGTTGCTCCCCACTTTTTTCTTTTTAAGATGGACCTCCCTGACACCATCTTCTCCTCCTCCTCATTTCCCTTGCTCCATGACTTGTCACTGCTCCCAAAACCTGCTTGTCTTGCAACACCACCTCCTCAGCTCCTGCTAGTGGGGCTGGCAGTTCTGTTTCTGTGAGGAGTTAATGTTAATAATGGCAGAAAATCTTATTAACTTGGAATTTGTGACTTCATTTTAATGCCAATGAGCTACATTTCAGTATCAGTAGTCAGTGATTTAGACACAAGCTCCATGAGACTTTGGTCTTTGGTATGCACAGTTATGGCATCTCCTCACAAATGATGGTCCTTACGACTTCTGGGGTTCAGTAAAACATACAATAAGTGATTAAAGTGTTGATCTGCCTAAGTAATTAGGTAGTTGTCACTTCCCCTCACCTTCCCAGAGCATCTCTGCATGTGATCCCCGGAGTCTTTGATTATCAAAATTGTCAGGACCCTTCCTGACTGTCTGTGAACCCAGATTAATTCCGTCTGTGCCTGCCTCGCTTCTTCATGTGCTGAACAATTATAACAATTCAGGGCCGTGAGTGCTAATGTTACAATATTTGCATCATGGTTTAGGATCCTTCAGTACAAAAGCTCAGGATAAATGTAATGTCGTGTTGTTACAGAATCAGAATTCTGCACAACCTCATTATTTAAATTTCATTTGTGTTTCTGACATTAGTGGATTTTTTTCCACTAAGGCCATATTTTCAGTGGCTTCAAGGAATGACTGAAAGTGGGTGGCCACTGAGTTTTACTAGAAGATGAGAAGTCCCTCAAATTCAATCCTTTTAGAAAGCTATTAAGTATTACAAAAAGATTGGGAAATCTGATAAAATGTTCTGGCAATAAATGACTGATCCTTTTTTCAGGACAGAGTGAGAAAAACTCAACCAACAGTAAATGCCATAACCCTTTGTGAAAAGAAAAGAAAAAAAAAAAAAAAAGAATTTCACAACATTTGTCAGTAATGTTTTAACATGACCACACTAGGAAATTTGCTGGTATGTTCAGTCCTAAGGAAGAGCTTATGTGTGGTAAACACTGGATCAGGCCTTCAGACCAGTGATTTTCAGCCATGATCAACAACTGGCATGTGATTGGAATTCACTCAGATGCCCAGGAAAATAATTTGTTCTTAAGACACAGCAGCATTTTGCAAATATTTTATACTAGACATGAATTGGATTGTGAAAATTAAGAAGTACAGTGTGGACTTGAATGGAAAATCCCTAGACCTGTGTTACTCTAACAGATTTAGGTTTTCAGGCTTTATTTGCTTTTCAAATCTCAAGATCTCCCCATTCCTTTCTCTTATATATTTTAACTTTAAGAGAAAATTAACCCTTGGAAATTAATAAAGGATTTTTTAACTAGATAGAGGCCTATGTCCTGAATATGACTGATATTTGATGGGAGTCTTTGGCAGTCCTTGTCTATTTTCCAGGATAATGAGGTAGATACAGTTTTTATATTGCTATTGCAATAATAAGAATTATCATCATAAATTTATATTCTGTTCATGGCGTCATTCCATCTCCTCCATCTAAACTGTTTGGTGCAGACCATTCTGTCTTTCTGTTGTTGGAATAAATTAAAACTTGAGTAATATCTGTAACAAATCACACCCAATTTTAGGACAGACAAGGAAAATCTTGAAATGGCTGCCATGGACCAACAACTTAACCTCCCAAAGAAAAGTATGGCATATACCTTTGAGTATAAATGGTACCTGAATATTAGTAGTACACAGGCAAAAAGTCCAGAAAATATTTAGGAGAAATATAACAGGTATGGGAACTGCGAGAGAAAGATTGTGTCATTTCTTCAATTCTAGTACCAAAGATGGAACAGTTATTTTAAGCATAATTTCTTCAGCTTATGCAAAATACCCAAAAAATGTATAAGTTTCTTATCAGCAGTGTTACCCAGTTTCCCTTTGCTGTCCATATCTGAATTCAAATAATTTAGATATCTTTCAGAGGAAGAAAAACATTTATATTCCACCTTGTCTTTCACCAAATATGATTAAATCTTGTTTTGCTTGAGTAAGTGATGGTTTCTGCTTGACAGCAAATGTTAGAAGGCAGAAGGGTCTGGTGTATTATTGAACAATGACAATTGTAATAAATTAATTTACTGCACCGTAAAGGTAATGCACCTAATTGGAACATAAGGATAGAAGAAAGAAAGGAAAAAAAGAAGTGCTTGTGTTATCCTTTCTATTTCTTCCCCTTTTCTTTTTAAGGATAGCCTATCATTAGTCATCATGAAAGCTCTTGGTGGCCACTGAAACAGTGGAGGGACCTTTGACACAGCTTGATCAATCCTAATTGAATAGACCAAAGGGACAGAAGCCAAAAGGAGGGGACCCATTCTTTGCATTTGACAGCCTCGTCCTTTTTAGTTTGTCAGCTGTCAGAAAACATTGGGGCACTCTCAGGGTGCATGAGAATGCTTCAAGTTGTCATAGTTTTTGTTACATGAAGAAAATTCTTTTAAGCCTTGAAAGTGTCTGGTCTCCTCTGAATATCTAAAATTTTAACGTTGGGAGACACCTGGTGCACCTAGTACAGTCAGTGAAGCAAATGGAAATTTTACTAGGTAAAGACCCACAATGTTTCCTCAAATTAACAGAAGCTTTCATTGCACTCCCCATCCCTTACACCCCAATCCAAGTTATTCATCATTATACTTTTATCATTTACTGCCTTCTTTGCACAGGAGTAGGATACAAGTCAGAGAAGCCTGAGACTCCCCATTTTCTGTGACAAACCCCACCCTGGAGATGCTTTCTGTATACTTCTGTATTTCCCATGAGAAGTTAATAGCTGAAGAGAAGACCTGAACTCCTAAAAAACCTACATGTATTGTGCAGCATCACTGTGTTTTTAGTGCTGAAAATGGTGACATTCTTTTGACTTCTCAGAGGTTGTCTTACATAAACCCTAGCACAATTATTGCTGGACCTGAAGAAATACTTCTAGGAATATTGAGCTGAGGGAAGAAAGGGGGTAGGAACTGTCTGCCTTTAGTTTTCCTGTCATCTTTTTTTAGCTCTGCTGTGCTAGTATGCCATTACCAGTATAACCAGGGAAGTAGTTTTGCCTGAGAAATTTCAAGCAGTAAGTAGGGGAGTAGAGCAGGGAGATATAGAGTTGGATAACAAAGAGAAGAAAAATTCTTGGATTAAAGATCATCCATTGAGGCTTTTATTTCACACTCACAACAAGCACTTTCACATTCAGCTTTTTACTAGTGTCCCCTTTACTGGTGATGACTTTGCAACCTGTGCTCTTGCCTTAAACTACTTGTAGATATTTGGGATTTTTTGCCTCATGTCAATGCTTTGAATCCAAGCACCCGACCACTAAAGGAATTCACTGCTTTCACATTACTTTCATCTTGATGAGGAGTTTGCAATGCTGAGAATCTCCTCAGAAACTTCACCTTAAATGGGTCTCCATCTCAGTGGTAAAATCCCAAGCAATTACAGTTGCTTGGAGGTGTTACTATCTTCTCATTTTATATTAGTCAAGGCTCAGACATAATTGCATTTCATTCCTTCTCTTGCATTTTGACAAGTCAGACAGAAAGAAAGCTTAAGAAAGGTCCACTGTTGTCACTTCCTGATCACCTCCCTCACTGCAGTGCTTATAAACCACACTGTCTTTTCTGCTGTAAGGACTGTCTCAATCACGTATTTGGCAGAGAAAATATGCACAAAGATCACAGTTCCTCTAGCCACCAGCTGCATCAAAAAGACACCTTCTTTATGAGTTGTAGGGGAAGTGAAAATTGTCACATTGACAGTTCCTCAGGGCAAAGTTTGGAATTTTGTATCTATTTCTGCAACAAAGGATTTGCTACTAACTCTTGTTCTTGTACTGTTCTCTAAAGGACCCATCACTAGGCAATCGATGCACTGCACAACATTAATATAATTAAACCGAAGGAGCAACCACTACAGAAAACGAGGAAAAAGGAACTCTGAAAGGAGGAATTAAAAAAGGTCAAAATGGTCATCAGCACAGCCATCACTGCAAAGGTCTTAAATAAAGCCTGCATGGCCATAGAGGGAATTGGCAGACATCCATAGGGAATGTCGGAACCCAGGCTGGGATGGTGGAAGTTCCTGTCATATTCTTGGAAATGTCTTAGCATTGAAAAACCATGTGAACTCAACTGCACTGAAAGCATCATCTGAGGTCTGACAGGTCATACCTAACTCAATGTAAAGAATTCAGAGGAATCTGCTCTCTCATTATTCAGCTTATGCTGAGGAAGATGAATTTCATGTTTTGCATTGGTTACTCCTGTGACAGCTGAGTGGGTTATGTGTACAGGAACCTGTATTCTTTTAATGTACTTTCATGACAAATGTTTTTCACTGTGGCAACCACTCAGGATTTTAATTTCCACCTACAGCAGCACAGGTACAAGTGTTGGTCACCAAGACCCTTTTAGTCCCAGAAAAGGAAGAGGCCATGAGGAAGGTAAGGTAAACTATTTCCAAACATGTCTCAGGCTGCAATTTAGAGTACCTGGGTCTCTGCTGAATTTTGTCCTCCAATAAACAAACAAAAATGATGTGATTTCTTCACCTTGATGTTTACAACAGAAACTTTTGATTGTCCAATTGCCTGTGATTCACAAAGATGTGTTGAAAACCAATTTAAGACCCAGCAGAACTGAGTATGCCACCACATTCAGCCAGCTGTGGAGATTCATGCCAGTGCTTCTGCTACAGGACAGATGATGAATGGCTGTTGGTGTTTGGGAAGATTCTGCAGCCCAGAGCATATTGCTTTGATCCTCAATGTCAATGAATAGGTCATCATGCTGCTAGAGATAATCAGAATGCCTGGTTCTTTTACCCCTTTGCTCTATCATAGGGAAGAATTTTAATATTAGGAAAAGCAGAAGGAAAGTGGAATGTTTGAAAGTGGGTGGCTCTGAAAAATTACTAGCATAAGTTGCTGGGGTTGCTGGCGATGTTTCCTTCCTGCTTAAGCAGGAAATTCAAAGGTGTAAGACAGCTCTGACTATAAGTAACATATCTCCCACTTAGGCTTTGAGGAGAAAACTCGTTTTACTCGGGATAGAGATACCTGATGGAGAGAGAAGAGTCATCTGTGACTGTTGCCATTGATGGTCATTGTTAAGTGATGAAACTGCTCCTATATGCACAGCCTTTTCCATGTGGATTGTCCACCTGCTGCCGGAACATGGACAGGAATCTCTATAACCTGTCGTGCACAGAAACTTACATAATATCTGTTATGTCTACTGACCTCAACATGAATAAAGGACATGGGGAGATATTTTCACATATGGTGACATTTTCTTTCAGGTCTGTGACCATACTGGATTTTCTTCCATCTTCCTTCACATACACATTTCTCAAGGATTTGAGTGTAAGAGTCCTGGCTCATATATACACGTCCCTCAGCAAGGAGTAAAGTTCCCAGCCCAGATTCTCAAAATGCACAAGAAAGAGAGAAACTATAGGAATAAAGTTGTGTCCCTCATACATATGGAAATGTTGTGGCAGTGGTTTGAGGGCAGGACAGAGAGAGATTTAGAAACTGGATGAGCTGTCTGGAAAAGACACACACTGAGTGACAGATGGACAGAGAGGGTCTATGGAAAGAAGAGACCCAAAAGAGCTGCTTTAGAGAGGACAAAGATGTTTTGGGAAAACCAAAAGAAAGCACAAATATCACTTTTTCTTTTTCTTTTTTTTTTTTTTTTAACAATTCATAAATAAAGCAGTTCCTATTTCATCAGTACTCTTCTTCGACCTCCTAGATCCCTCCACTTTTCTATTCAAGTCCAAAGTCACATGCACTAGTTCTTGCTAGTTGTAGTACCCTTTCAAAATCATACATTAAAAAGGATGAGTTATGAAGAAAAAACTTACAAAAAAGAATGTAAATGTGTGTAGCAATTAACAGTTTACCATTGTAAGCGATATTAATTTCATTGTCATGGATTTATGATGGTCTAGAAACAATTCTAAGGATTTGGTAGAATGTATTACTTAATCAAGTATTCATGGAGTAATTTGGTACTGAAACTTTTATGAAACTGGTGAAGACTTACTGTAGATTTTATTGTGAGGAGAACCTCTGATAATATTGAAGTTTCCATGTCTTTAAAAGTCAACTGAGGAGCAGTAAAATTTGGTGTAATTGAGAAACAGTTGCTTAGCACATTACAAAATCAGATGTGCTATTTTGCAGAAATTAATGCGAAGACAGAGAAAAAAAAAAGGGGGGAAAAAAAGACAAGAGAATCACTATATGGCTCATTACAAGTAAATTTGATTCTGTTCAAACAGCCCTGATTACAGACATTCGAATCAGCAAAATGAGACACTTAACGAAGGACTGGTATATCTCTGTCTTTCTGGACTGTCCTAGCTCTTCACCCCTGTAGTAATATTCAGTTGAACAGACCCATTCATATTTCACATCTTATTACAGAGATGGTATTTGTGTTAAGAGTCTGAAATTCCTAGATATCCTGTTCCTAAAACAGAAACAGAATAACGAATGGCATCCGTATCCTACAAAGCAAAAAAAAAAACAAAACAAAACAAAACAAAACAAAACAAAACAAAACAACCCAAAACAAAAAAAAACAACAACCAAACACCTTGTGAGAAAATTCTTGCATGATGTTCTACTGTAGTGAGAGAAGGGACTTTTGTATATTTTTTGTTGGGTCACTCCCCTTACCTTTTGCATGGTACAAAACTACATTGGCTTCACTCTATTTTAATGGTAAAATCAGTGTTAGCTTTTAATTTCAGTCATTCAAAAACAAATATGGGGAAGAGTAAAATATCAGTTTTTTTCAAATGGAAGCACATTTTTCTCACTCTGTTTTGGGGGCTAACTGTGCAGGAGAGTCCATGGGAGGAGATTCCTAACCTAGCTATCAAAACCAATACTGACAGGCTATAACTTCTAATCAAAGACTGACCTCACTCAGAGTGTATAGGACTCTAGGGAAAATCTTTGGAGCTACAGACGGGTGAGTCTGACTTCCATCCCTTGAAAGATGACAGAGTCTATAATAAACAATAAAATCATACAGTACATGAACTATATTTTCTGTTAGGCAGCATGGCTTCTGCAAAGGGAAAACCCACCTCAATAATCTGCTGATGTTCTAGCAGGGGGACTGTAAATGCATGGATGAAAGGCAAGGAATATTAAAGAGAAGAGACTTTTCAAGAGACAAGTCAATTGGGACTGGTCCTGGAAGCAATTTTATTCAGCATCTATGTCCATGATCTGGAGCAAAAATAAGCAGAGTAATATCTAGCTCTGTAGATGTGAAAACCACTTTTCTGTCCAGAATGAGCTGCAGTGAGATCTCACAAATGGCTACAAACAGCTGACAAATAAACTCTGATTTGGATAAACCTAAACTAATGCAAATAAGAGAAAATAAAAACAAAAACAAAAACAAAACAACCCCTAAACAATAACTGAAGGTTCGTAAAGCTGAACATGAAGCTGGCAGTTTTAGTTCAGGTAAGAAATCTTGGTTTCATGTGGTCAGGTGTCAATGTGCAGTGGCCACTGAAAAAGCCAGTGAGATTCTGGGCACCACTAGGAAGGTGTGGAAAGCAAAAGAGGATACCTATTTTTGTATCTAAAAGGTGTTGTGCACTCATATCTTGAGCATCTTTTTGTACCTTTCTGGCTTACACACCTCAAGACAGACATATTGAAATTGAAGAAGGTGAAACAAAGGGCAAGTGTTCTGATCAGAGTGATGGGGTGGTTGCCTCTTGAAGATAAATTGAAACACTGAGACAATTCAGGAATCTGAGGTGTGATACCATAAGGATTTACAAAAGGTGAAAGCACTGGGTGAGCTGAATGTGGAGATGTTGTTCAACACATCATGCAATAAAAGAAGGAAATAACAGAAGTAGAAATAAGTGAAGGAAAAGCTTCTTTTTGCAGTAAGTGGTGAACATCTGGAATTTGCTACCACAGGAGTTTGTGTGGAAGGACATTATAAGATGGTTTATAAAGGGGCTAGTTGTTCACAGTAGAGACAGTATGTCTCTAAAGTAGAGATCAATAGTATGAGCTGTGGAATAGTTTGCAGATAGGGACTGGTTTTGCTTGCATGCCTTGAATAGGATCTCTCCTGAAGACTAAATACTGGGACTGATGAAAAATTGGTAATTTCTTATTTTTCTTATGTCTGTGTACTAGTTTGTTAGTAGACATGATGTCCATGGCCTCTTCTATGGCAGGCCCTACATCTGCCAGTTCCGAAAAAAAACCAAACATGTAAGCAATGGCTGATCAAGATTTTACTCCAAGCTCAATAGCTACAGTGAGAATTAGGGACTGTGCTAAACCACCTGTTTAGCGAGGACTAACTGTGGTCTATATAGAAAATATTTCATGGTTACCGGCCCCCAAAATATGAGCACTCCAAAGATCTGCAGCTTCCTGTGACACTGAGTGAAATCACCTGTTCCCACAAACACATCATTATCCAAGGCAGGAGTAAGTTTAGAGGACTTATTTTTCTGGAAGCAGTCAATGTGATCCATTCTCTCTGGGGATGTATTTTGTGAAACCTTAGCTCATTATTTACCTTCTGGATATTTTATACCCCAGGTGGGCCAGGAGCATGAATATTTCAAAAGAGGCTTTGTTTATCACTATGAGCATAATATAAGAAGAAAAAATATGGCTGTTAGCAGAGGCAGCTGCTTCTTCTGGTCCAAGAGTTTGAGATGTAGATGTCATTTTTATAAAGCAAGGGCACTGGCATCTAAATGATATTGACTGATGCTATGGAAGTTGTTTGTCCTTTGTGAAGACATTTTATCATAACACTCATAATTGGAAGAGTGAGAATATAGATCCAAAGCAGAGATTCACCAGGGAAGTCCTGATTATGCTGTGAGAAATGTCTTCTTTCTGAAAGGAGGGTAGTTAAGTTATGACCTATTTTTGGTACCCAGCACATGATGGGAGTGAGCGATGAGTGAAATTTTAACCTCATTTAAGGCCCTTTGAATCCTGGGAGGAATGAGCCACATCCTTGTTCCATTGCAGGTGTGGAAAAGAGCCTGGGTTCTGCAAAGCAATGGACACAAGAAGTTGTGATCTATTGAAGAAATACTCTGAGTTTGTGCTGGCCAAACCACAGGTAAATTCATTACCCTTTTCTTTAAGAGGAAACTTAATTTTGGGCTGCCCCTAAGAATGTAGTCTGGTCGCCGTGCTCCCTCTATGTCGAAATATCTCTTGCATCTCTCTCTTGAAATGTAAGCCTCATTCACCTGGTACATGCACCATCACCACACCTAGGGAAGGAGAATACCTGAAAACCTCTTGTGGTCCACATTCACTAGAAGTTTTGTATGAAAATGCATATGTAAAATGCTGAGTTCTACATTTCTTCCTGAGAAGATAGAAAAAAAACCCCAAAACTAAACTAGATTCACCCTAGACAAAGGCATAAAGGCAGTGAATAAAAAAAATATGTTAGTTTCACCATAGACCTTGATGCTCATTCTTAAGAGCAAAACACAAATATTATTGTGCAGGTAAATAGCAAAAGGTACTGCACATGATATTCCACATGCAGTCTATGAATATTTCTTTCTTTTTTTTTTTTTTTTTTGAATGGCCTGAAATGCAGAGAGTTTAGAGGGAACTTAGGGAACTATCTTGCTACGTGCTTCTGCTTTTCATATTTCAGACTGGGAGGCAGACCAGACTGTGATGAACACTGTCTGGATGAACCACAGTTGCATCAAGAAACCTATTTCAGCTCCAGCATAGCATGTTGCTAAATCTACAGTGAAGATAAAGCTTGCTACACACACTACAATGCTCATCAATAAACAGCACTAACACTTATAGTAGAAGATATTTTTAAACTGGCCACGTTTTGATGCATCCTCTCTCATATTCATTCCTCAGAACCTCAATAATGATCTGTGAGAACTCCTTTAAAACCCACCAGGCATAAAATCATTTGCAACAGAGTTCATCAGCAAAAGATATTCTGTCATAAATAGATAACTTCTGAGTCCCATTTTTGATGTACAATTTCTGAGACTGCCTCTGCATGCAATGATGATAACATGAGAGCAAAAGATGTCAGGTTGTAGGAAAAATTTGGGTTAATACTTTAACCCTTAAGAAGTATGGGTTATTTTATGCCTGTCTTAGACACATTATAATTTCCATTATGATAGTGATACTCCAGAGTCATTCATTTATCTGAAGACTTTTAGATTTATTCCAGTGAGATCAAAAGAAAGACAAATTGAAATGACATCCAACAAATAGCCTTCCAAATATGTAAATCAAGAGATATGAATCTGCAGTTATTGATAGGTACAAATTACTAGTAATTGGCCAGAAGAGGTAAGAGCTTTGTCCTGTTCCACTTACTCTTTCTCAAAATTCAGAGGAAAGAAATTCAATTAATCAAAAAACTTGAAAACACCTAAGTGCTCATCAGTCTCTTTCATTTATGCTAAGCATTATTACAGACAAGCAATTTTACTCACTTTGATAAAAAAAAAAAAATTACATATTACAACCATTAGATTTGTCTAAATATGTATAAGAACAGTAAGCATTAAAAAATCTGGTTTTGACCACTTATCTCCTAAGCTTTAAGGACTGGTAAGTATTGAACAATTGAGTCAGAGTAGTGTTCAGCTTCTGGAGCTTCTGGAGTGGTTTATACCTGCAAGTGAACCAGTTGAGGCTTGATTATGAAATTAAAAAAAAAAAAAAACAAAAAAAAAAAAACAAAAAAAAACCCAAAAAACCCAAACAAACAAAACCAAAACAAAACCAAAACAAAAAAAAAAATGAAAAAAGATATTCCTGCTTCTTGATTTCAAATATTGTTTTTCTTCCCAAAGGGTGAAATACAGGATGCATAGAAGAGTTGAATCATAATAAGTGTCAGAGAGATACAGCATCTTAAAGCCCTGGAGAAGTCCTAATTTGAATTCTATTCTGAACTTCCTGGCTTAGGCCTCTGTCTACATCCTCCTGCTTTTATTCTCTTTAGTTGTGCACTAACAACTTTAAGGCTCGTGCAGCATGTAAGCTGATTGTTTTGAATATAAATAGGTAGACTATTAAAAGCAGAATTTAGCCTTCTACTCATAAATCATAAAAGGAAGTATAAATTCTGTGTTTTAGTGGAGATTTAAATTCCTAAATGGGTTTTATAGATGCCACATAAGACCTATTGACAATACCCCTTTATGATAAAAAGTAAATAGAAGTGACAAAGTCAGAATTCAAAATGCCACTGCTTAGCTCCCACTAGCCTGAAGAAGACCAAAAAATGGCTGGAGGAAATCTCAGAGGGAAACAAATGATAACATGAAATTAAATGTGTAATATTCCTTTTTATGCTGTGTGGGGGAAAAATGCACTCAGAGAATGAGCTGGTACATTTGCATAACAAAGGAAATCAACAACAACAACAAATTGCCACCGTGTTCAAAGCTGATAATTGCAGAGATGACAACAAGAAAGCGCCTTTCTTCTCAGCTCTCTAGGGGATGAGCCTTGTCGAGATGAGGAAAAAAGGTGGAAAGTGACCCCACTTGCTTTCATGAAAATTAGCAACCTCAGAAAATGTCTTTGGTGCAAGGGGGTGGCCAGTGAATGGTGTGAATGCTAATGAACACAACGAGGGCAGCCAATGTTCCCATCAGCTCCATCAGACAATCAACTGGCAGCAGGCTCTTCTTCAAACCACCCCCATCCAGCCTACCAATGTCCAACTCACCTTGCCAAGAAAGTTTTTTTTGGAAGTAACTTTTGAGGGGTTTCTGGGTTTTATGTGTTTGCTTGTTTTTTCTCTTAGGTTTTCTTTGAAATATGAACTGAATTTCAGTTCTTTAAACCCTGTGAAACGTGGAAATCTCCCATGTTTCTGTACAGTCCCAAGTAATGTTCCTCAGTTTTCCCAAGCCATTTGTTTGGACCTTATCTCACCTTACTGAGTTCAAGGTCAAGATATTTGCATTAATTTTCTCCTCTGAGGTTCCCAAGCTCAAGAAGATTTCTCACTCTGGAGAAAGAGATGGTACTTCAGGCACCAGCAGATCACCAATTTTAACTGGTTTTGTCAGCATGAAAATATGTATTTGCTTCGTCTGCAAGATGAAACATAATCTGATTTATCCAATGACTTCCTAGAAGTACTGTGACTCCAGAAGTCTACTAAAAGTGCTGAATAGTGGTGGCTTTTTTTTTTTTTTAATTATCCAGTGGTAGGGTGTCCTTGAATAGATCTCAAAAACTCTTTGAAAGTATGTGACTGATGCTGAAAGTCCTAGAGAGAAGGACAGGCTGCAAGAGACCAGGACCAACTGATATGTCCCTGTTTAACTCACCACTTACTCTTTTCCATTCCTGCATCAATAATGCAGCAGACAACAAAAATGAACAAAGTAATAGAGTCTTGTTCTAGTCCTTCTTATTTTGGACCAGCTCTAGTAGCACAAAAATAGCTCCCACTGGCAATTCTCCACAGACCTGAGAGGTTTAAACCCCTGAAATCTGTCCTTTAACTGTATGGAAAATATCTATAAAACTTAAAAGAATTTACACCATTTGGTTTAAGAGAAAATCCTTCCAAACGTTGAAGAGTTTAACACAAAAACATTTCTAGAGAGATAAATTATTAAAATCAGTGTGTATTCTGTAAGACAGAATATGTACATTCATTTTAAAGTCTTTGCTACAGAATTCAGCAAGTTTTAATTTTCTGTCAATAGGATTGATTAAAACACAAACAGCCCCTCATTCTACCACATACAACTCCCCCCCAGTAACACAGAGAAGGAAATGTCTAAAATCAGTCATTGATTTGTTTTTAAATTCCCTGGGATTTTCATATTTGGTGCCTGATGTCTAGTTTTGTTTTATTCATTCCAGAATAAATGGAGGGCAGTCAAGGAGACCTCAAATGGACAAACAGTTAAGCTACTCACACAAGATCCCTGGGTTCAAGCCTGGATAGCAGACAAGACATCAACTTTTGCCTGAGGCTTTAACATCCTATGTACCTTAACCTGTCAGTCCTTACGGTTGGAACAGTTTTATCTTTTATAAATAATAAAACATTTGTAGGGAAAGGGGGTGCAGGCATGAAAGTTCTGTCATTGGGGGACTCATTTAGGAAGACTGAAGACAAAGATTCAAATCCTTCAGCAAATGAAGAAAAGAGCAGGTAAAAGGCTTTCCTATCACCTAGACAGGTGCAATGAGCTCTGGGCAGCACTCAATCTCTCTCATGTTGGTGGATTTACCTACCCCACCCTTCTCCTTGTGGACAGTAGATATGAGAGGTCTTAACATTACTTTAAGTAATCATTAAAACATGTTAAATCCTCAAAAATCTGTCATTAGCTAGAACTCTTTCATTGCGGACAATACTTGGCTGTTAGAACAAAACTGAACTGCTGCAGAAAGAGATGAAGAGATGACCAGGAAGGGGATAAACACCCATGTGCAGCTGTGGCGTCCCACAGATAATTGTGATAGATCCTGTAGCTATCTTCAGACTCTGCTCATATTTTTATCTAAACACATTCAATTTGAAAGTAGATGAAGGAAGTTGCTGTAGGACAAAAGAAAATTTTACGTCTGCCTGTTCCTTTTGCAACCTGAGATGTTTGTGGCTCAGGACCATCATCCTCATGCTACAGAGCACAAGTAGCTTTGTCTCTGACTCTGCTTCCTCTCCAACCATAAAATGGAAATGAAGTAGCTACTAGTTTTTCATGGGGCTTGGAGAGCAGTCTGGGATATTCACTGGTTGTACAGCTATGACAAAATGAAAATATTAATCTAAATTTTCTGAATAGAACCCATGTAGATGAAAAAATGTGTGTGGAGTTGAACACTTTCTGTGTTTGATTACTTTGCTTTGGATGAGTTAAAAGATTAAGGAGTTCTTGTCTGAAGCTTGTAGAGCAGCTCATCAAGACCTA
This sequence comes from Sitta carolinensis, assembly GCA_032173965.1. Taxonomy (NCBI): domain Eukaryota; kingdom Metazoa; phylum Chordata; class Aves; order Passeriformes; family Sittidae; genus Sitta; species Sitta carolinensis. The sequence goes on along the minus strand of CM063313.1, from coordinate 9,515,157 downwards.
ATCAGGTAAGTGAGTCCCTTCCTGGCTGATTTCCCTGCCTGCAGAGGATGGAGCACCAACTGGCATTTCTCTGGGTGCAGGTTCCACTAGATGCATCTTTAATGTGTTACTCCTGCCAGATTTCAGTGGAAGCAGCAAGTCTGGGGTGTGCAGATAGATGAGTGTTTCCAGCCGAGGACAGCAGGTGCACAGAGTGGACTGTGAAAACTGTGAAAACAAGGGGAATGGGACTTGCATGGATCCTGGCTGAGTGCAGCAATCTGAACCATGAACAACCCTCTCTAATGGGCTGTGAGAATCGTCTTGAGAGGCACAAAGTGTGGGACAGGCAGAGGGAAAGTTGGAAATACTTTGAAGTGAGAATCAGCCTAAATCTATCACAAAGTACAATCAAGTACATATGCAAAGCTGGTCGTGAGGTGCTGCCCAGAGTCTCATAAAATCAGTTGTCTATGCTGGTCATTAGCAAAGTGTTGATTGTTAAAGCTGCTAATTTTCTGTAGTGTACTTCAGTTTACTGATAGACAGAGCTGGAAGGTGCTTCCTCAATATTTTAACCTAGTTCCTAAACAGAAACAAGTTATTTCAGACTTTGTGAAATTAATGAGGACTGTTTGCCAATGGCTTGCTTGTGACTGGATTCTCTCATGTCTAATAAAGGACAACATCAATTAGCTCTTTCTTCAGTGGAAGCAGTGGTAGTGCCTTTTCCTCACCATTTTACCTGTTTCCAAAATTCATATTAAAGCAGAATGTGTCTGAGTCTTTTTACCTTCACTGCTTAATTTATCCAAAATCAGATGAGTTCAAAAGTTGAAGGACAGACAGAGACTGTGTTCCTTCCCCTTGAAGCCAGATTTATAATTTTAGATTAAGTCAGAGCTGCTTAGGGATCTCCATGGAAGTACTATATAATTTCTTCAGTGAACAGGTTGTGATAACAAAATTATCATGACCACTCTTCAGCTGAGCTGATTAGCCCGTGCCTCACCAACAACTGCCCTTCTCTGGGGGTCTGATTCCATGATTCAATCAGACCCTGCCTATGTGCATAAGGACCTACTCCCCTATAATGTTCAGAAATTTCTGGCAGATGTTAAGAAATATCGCAGTCTCACTAGCAAAAGAACTGGGGTCTAACCCCAAGGGACAGATAGTGAAACAAGGAAAAAAGGAAAAAAGGAAAAATAGGTTACATGAATTATCCAAGGAATGAAGAAAGACTGTGGCACAAACCCGCTTTTTTCTTCTACATACCAACTTAAGACATTCAATAATATCTCAGCTTTTAACATTGGTGATTTGATATTTGTTACAATCCTGCAGTACTTGGAGGGTTGTGCCTAGGGTTGCATTGGGTTTTGTTACCCTTGAACCAAATTCCGACCTTTCAAGTAATAGTTTACAGCAGGAACAGGGCTATTACTTTTCTCTCATTAATTCATCCACATAACCAGATCAGACCATTTCCACTATTCAAGAAGAATTTAAACTCCTGCCGTGTGCCCTCCAGACACAAATCTAACCCTATGACACCACTAGGTCAATTTCTAGCAGGATGGTGAAGGAAACCCTTCCAAATCACATGACCCTGTTCCTCCTAATCATTGGATTTCTCTGCCCTTGTTTTTTTTTTTTTTTCATTTCCTGTGCTTACCATGCAATGAGCCTCCCCAGGTTCATTCATTCATTTCACCTTGGCAGCATGTCACTATGCAGACAATCTATTGAGGATGAGATTGAAATAATATTACACTACCAAGCTGATAATTCCTGACTTTAATATCTCTTAGCAGCATCTCCATTGTGCTATGTCAGTGAAACATATCAGACAGTCTAGTGTAAACCAAAGGGAGTGTAGGGGGAATACTTCTGCTATCAGAATTAAACTTTTAATACATCAGCAGCAGAAGGTGAAGGGGCAAAAGAACTGCAAGGGAACAGATCAGTTACCTTTAAAGTAGCACGTCTGAGAAGGTAGTTAATAAACATTGATATTTAACTCCAAGCAGTTTTCCTCCCTCTCTTTTCTCCCATCTCCTTGTCTTGACTGCCCCCAGTAATACACTAGGTTGATTATATATAGCTCATTTTAGTGACATCATAACCATGCTTTTGGTCATTATCATATTACTTAAACAGATATACAATGGGTGCATTTTAATTTAAAAAAAAGGATGAAGGGGGGATGTTCAAGGAGCCAGGAGGAAAGATATTAGAGAAGAGTGGTTAAAACAGCCCTAAGAAGCTCTGTGAGTGGCTTTGATCTCTAAATCCAGTCAGTGTGTGTCTTGTAGGTAGGAGACAGGGCAGGGGGTTGGGACAACCTTAGTATTGTTCTTGATCCTTCTGGTTTTTGGCTATCTGGTTTTCAAGGATTGTTTAGCTTTTATCCCTGTTCCTCTATCTCAAGTTTATATGTGAAAGAATATCTTCTGTGCTTTAACAGCTAGGTGGATGGGTTCATGTTAAGAATATTCATTCCTCTGCTTTAGCTGGTACAGCAACGGGGGGAACTTGGCTTAACTGTTGTCTCTAATAGACCCAGATTATGGGTCAGCTCTGATCCTGAATGCCAATATTTCATCTGAGGAAGAGGATGGAGTTAGATAGAGGAGTAGTTCAAATTCATTAAATATCCTCTGCTCAGCCAGCAGCTTATCAAGGGAAACATTAACAGCATGAAATTTTTAAATGTGTATTTACAAATGAGTCTATAAAGAAGATGCCTGGAAGAGCCTTTCAGTTCTTCCAGGTGAATTTCAAAGGCCACATCAGCTACAGATAAAACTCAAGAATTGAAGAGGTCAAACATGAAACAAATGGATCTCTGTTTAACTCTTCATGTCCTGGTAGTGCTGGCTGACTTCCTTCTGCCTCTCTATCACTCAACCTGCCTTTCTGGTACTCCTCATTGCATGCTGACATCACAGATTTTCCCTCTTGCACTCTATTGCTGGCAAGTGTTACCACTGCTGTCTATATCTGATATCGTGAGCTACAAGTGCAAAATCAGAGGCCAAAGGAGAATTAAACCCCTGTATCTCTCTTCCTGCAATTGCCTTATACCTGTTTCTAGAGGAGCAATCAGATTGAGATGATCCTTTATGCTGTATTACAAGCCTGGTTAAGAGTGTAAATGAGAGTCGTGTTAAGGCTGAATAACTTACCAGAGAGAAAAAGCCAAAGGAAAAAAAAAATAAAAAATGAAGTTTTTAATGGCTTTCTGAACTTTCTGGAAGGCTGCAGACACAGCATCTAGTTTTTGAGATCTATGCACTGATAAGTTTTCCCCTTTTTTTCTCTGTTAAAGTTCCTCATGCAGCCAAAATACAAGTGGTCCCTTGGCACTGATTTATATTATTTTTAGAGATGTGAAGGCAGCAACAGTTTTGAGCCCTCAAAGCCTAATAATATTTTTTTTTCCCTTTAAAAAAGAAAGAACAAGGGAAAGAAGTGATCCTCCACAGCAGATCGGAGCAGGAGGAGGTGACTGATAAGACTTGTGACTGGCAAATTGATCGCTGCACCCTAATTAGATGGGAACTTGGTATTTGCAGTGTGACTTCTGAGCTGGTGAAGTTCTTCTCCGACCAAAGGAGGGAATAAATCCAACACCTCTTAGAGTCTTCACGGTCCAAAATCTGTTTAGCTCTATGAGGAACTTCAAATTAAAATGATTCTTACTTAAACTCTGAAAATAATATGCTCTGAAAAGAGTTATTTTTTAGATTGTTACTGGAATAAGACTGAAGACACTTCAGTCTTATTACCAATTCTGTACCAAAATTTCAAAGTGGGACAGGTACATGACTTCAGTCGTATTTTTTTGAAAAGGGATCTTGTTTTGTTTGTCTTGTTTCTTTAGCACAAAAAAACCAAACAAACAAACAGCCAGGAAAGGGAAGGGGTGTTCTCCTGGCACACAAGTCCTCATCTCAGGCTCCTCTAAAGCATAAACATCCAGAAGAAATTCAGACTGGCATATCTTCATCAGAACACTGGGAGTAGATTCACTGGTACAGATTTAGTCATCTACAGTACTGTATTTACATCTGAGATAGGAATCTGGGTCACCTTCACAAGTCATAAGAAACAGTCAGTTCTAGAGGAGGATCCATGTAATTCAAATGTAGATGTCAGGAGGATCACTCTCTGGAATTGCCTATTTCTTTCCACTGACTATGTACATAGTTCAGGCAGTTGGGTCAGATGTGTGTTCATTATACACATTTATCAATGAATCCCAAGTTGTGACGCCTTGCAGAAGATACCCTCCTCAAAGCATCTAGACTTTCCATGACTGGGTTTGTGGTTTGTTTGTGAATGTGGGATCCTAGTGACCTATGGGAACTTCCCTCAAGGCTCACCTTTTGTCATGAGCTGCATTAGCTCAGACACTTAGAATAGGAATGTGTGCTGATGGAAGAAGTGGATTTATAGATACTTTTAGGTAACAACTTTTGATTTCTTACCTGGAATAAAGAAAAGCAACACCCACCTATCTCCAAATGTGAGCAATTCTGTCTGTAAGGGAAGTAATGCATTTTGGCTTGAAATATTTTTTCATGTGTCAGCAATGGTGTGCATTCTCCACAGTCCACTAAGGCATCCTGTTTCATGAAGTTGGTTAGTAAAAGAAACATCATTTCCTTCATTTGGGAGCCTGATTTTGCAAAGTTAGTCAAAACTTCACATTTAATTGGATCTGTCCAAAGAGTTCAAAGGTTAAAGCTGGGGACAAGGCAGGAAGGAAGACTAAAAGGCCCCAAGGAAAACATTGTTTAAGAAGATGAACTGTAGGAAAAAAAAAAAAAAAACCAAAAAACTGGAGGCAAAAGAATATAATAAAGTGAACAATCCAGCCTGGAAACCACCCAGTGCCACAAAGGAAGCCATTCATTTACATTCGCAAGAAACGCAACAGCAGCTGGAGGTGTCTGGGCACTGCCATTCCGCAGATGATGTCAGGCCTGCAGAAGATTTTTCAATTAATTTCTCTTGACCCTGTGCCTTGAACCCTCATTCCTATTTTTAACAACCCCATTCTGTTGAATGACCTTGGGACCTAGTGACCAATAATGCCCATTTAAGTAACTGCGGGGGTGTTGGTAAGTATGCAAGGAGAATTTGCAAAGGGCTCATTATATAAAGAGTTAGTTACCACAAAGAAGGACTCCCTCTCTCTCTCTCATTCTTGCCTGTAGGCTAGTAGTGGGGGACCTTAAACAGAGATTTGGTCACACTAAACACACAAAAAGGCCGTTCTGTGTGTAGATGGCTGCAGAACTTGGAGGAAAGAAGAAAGGTCATACGAACATATCCCAATCAAACACATCAGCGTCATGGAGAAAATATCAAAAACTTCATATTTCTTTTTTTCTACTAAAATATTGGATAGAAAAGAATTGCAACTGAAACGAGAAAAAGAGAAGTGCCAGATTGTGTTTAATATTACGGTGTGCAACCTACACTAGTCCTGTTAATTATTTGGAAAGACTAACTCATAAAGGATTTGGCTTCGAGTTCATGTATGTACAGCAAATGCAGAGAACAATTCTTTCTGTCACAAGAAAATAAAATGCACTAAGCCATTTTGCCTCACCAGTGTTACAGACAACAATTTTATGCCCACAAGATACACTCTTCAAAACATCCAGGGAGAGGTACCACAATAAGCCTTGGTTGCAAACATAACATTTATTCCAGTACGAAAATATGTGTTGTACACTTGTAAGCATTGCAAGATTATGAACATGTTCTCTCTCCTGTTTTTGGTACATGTGTTTGGAAGGCTGAAAAGGAAGATGTTTCTTTGTTTTTTTTAAGGAAAAAAAAAAAAAAAAAGAAAAGAAGAAATTATCCTCTGTTGGATAGTGCTACATGGAAACATGGGAACAAAACCACAATGTAGTGTGGTGTTATGCAAACCTCTCTGTGTTCCTCTACTGATGGAATGACCACCATCTTGGCCCTCAACTTTAAGTTTCAACAATCTTTCCCTTCACATATTGCTCCTCTGGATCCAAGAGGAGCAATAACAACAGATAAGGCAAGGTTTAAAGAAAAATGAATGATAAACTCAGTAGACTGTGTTGGATTTAAAGTTGGATACTGCTACAAGGGAAAGGAATATTTTCTTTGTAGCATTCCCACTCCTGGGGTTCTGTTAGGTAAGAGCCAAAGAAGAGGTAAGAGGATTTACAGGAGTTGTGGGTGATGTTGGATTAAGGCTATTAATCAGAACGTAAAAACTGTCATCCTGGGTCAGACTAAAAGTCTGTAACAAAATAACCTGTTCCTGACAGTGACCTGTAACAGATGTTTGGGGAAAGTGTATAAAAACCATGGCAATTACAGAGTGATCTTTCCCCTGGCTGTACTCTTGAGTCAGTAACTTGAAATCAGCAGTTTAGAAACTTCCCAGGTATTTGTTTCTCAAACTTTCAGAAGGTTTGTATTAAAAATTTGCAGAAATCCACCAGGAAGTCCGTCACTGCAGATGTGTACTGGTGAAAGCCTTTCTCTCTCTTAAGAATGAAGAGCTTTATAATGTTTCTCCAAACAGTTTTAGCCCCTTTACTAAAAACAGCACTGGCATGTAAGTGAGAGCCTGGTTTTCTCTGGGATGCTATTTCAGCCCCACGCCCATCAGCTCTTGCCAAAATGCACAAACCTACCAAGATGTATGAACCTAGCAAATTACATACTGAAGGACTGGGTACAGGACTGGAGCAGGAAGATTTCAAGGCTCTCTTCTCTGCAAGTTCATTAATTATGATAAACCTGTTCATCCAGCATCTCTTGAAAATCTCCTCTCCATGTAATGTCCTTGTACAACTCTTGCTGGGTCATCGACTAGCAAGGCGGCCAACACACTCTGCCCCAGTGGCGCTACAAAAAACTGATCCTAAGCAGCGATCAGAGGAAAGCAGAAGGGCAAAGCACCAGCAGAACAAAGAAGATAAGGGACCACAGAAATCCATCAAATTTTAAAATGCATCAGATGCACTAGCATCTCAGAGGAGACTCAGATAAGGACACAAGTAGCTCTTCTTACATATTCCTTCAAGGCTGAGTCCTGACACACAGTCTTAATTTCCAACAGGTTTGTTCACCTTTTTGTTCATTCAGCCTTTCTATTTAATGGAGAGATTTCCTTTTGCTGACCTCCACTGCTTATTAATAAATAAGAACTAAAAATCAAAATGCTGCTGTGTCTATTCCTCCACCAGTCACACAAATCTCATTTGCATCTGCGAGGTCCCATCACTCTAATTTCATCCAGGACCAAGACCTGCTGTTTGTGTCTTTAAAAATGTCTTGTCACTGCTATGTTCAGACCTTGTTTCTGTGTTGTATATTTCCAGACATCAGGAAAAACCTCCCTTTCTTCTTGTCATTTCCAATTATTTTCTATTATAACTTTTTTCTTTCATTTCCTTATACCTTTTAATTCCTTCTTCTCTTTAATACACTGTCTCTGTACTGATGTTGCTTAACTCCCAGGAAGTGTTTTGGGACACAGTTGATTAAAAAGATAGAGGAGATTAAATTCAAGCAGTTCTGTATTTTTACTTTTGCATTTTCACTTTACCCTGTCAGTATAACATCTGTAAAAGCTAAAATATTTATGTGTTTGGTAATTTTAATTTTTCTCCAGTCAAAATGTTCTAAATTCATTGTTGAGGTAAAAACATATGTGATGGATATAAAACTTATACTATTTTTTTCCTTTTAAAGCTTACTGTAGTGTTTTTATGATATTATTATTTATATAACAGTCCTCATGTTTTCTAGACATTTAAAATAAATTCATGTTATAATTATAACATTTCTTTGATGTCATGTGGAAAGCCCAAAGTACTTTGGGTTTGTATTCCTTTTTAAGCAGAGTTTTAGGTACTAATGGATTGACTTACAGACATGGAAGTTTCAGGAGAAAAAATTAGATATGAGGCTTTGGTCATTACAAGTTTAAACCTCAGATAATCCTCATCCTCCTTAACTCAAATTTAATGGATTTATTTGAATTTCATTCTGTATATAGAAAGGTGGGGCTTTTTTCCTCACCTTAGAAAGCTATGCAACATGGCAGGGTGTTGGAACTAGATGATCTATAAGGTCACTTCCAACCCAAATTATTCTATCATTCTATGATAAACCCCAGGGGAAAAAAAGAAAAGTCAGCTATTCACCTGGAGTTTTGACACATATTCTCTTTCCTTCAAGCCTGACTTATTTGTAAAAACTTCTAATAAACATGAATCTGACAGTCAGCCTAATATGCTGGAATCAAAAGCTATTATTGACTTTGCCATATTGATCAATGGTGGCCCAAGACCCGTAATAGATTACGGTGTTTCTCTCTAAATGCAGCTGCTCAGCTGTTCCTCTCTGCATTAAATGAATGCTCCTCTGACAGGAACTGTTAAAATGACTTGGTTCAGAGCCTCTTGCCCTTCCATGGGTGCATGGTGCACTTCCAGAGCCACGCAAACACCTAAGCAGCAGGCTGCTACTCCTGTTTGGATGTGCATTTCACGTGGTCCTTTGCCACTCACTCCTGTTTTATCCCTTCTCAGCAATACCTCCATCCCCTTTCCCATGGCACATCTCACCAGCACTTGTACTTTGCTGCTCTGCTGTGTGCTCTATCCTCACTGCATAGACTGGGAACGGAGCCACAGGGAGGCTAATTGCCTTGTCACGCAGAGAGCTCATGCCTAAGAGGGAGTTTCAAGCCATTTCTTTGATATCAGTGGTGGGTACACAAAATGTTGACTAGCTTCTCTCTCCTTATGTTCCTCAAACCAACCTTCTATGCCCTGCTCTACATTTCAGCCTCTAGGGGAGGATATCTTCACCTGTTTGAAGAGTATGGTAGGTCAGCTTCTCCGTGACAACAGTCTGAGCTCATAGGAATATGGAGGGTAATCTTAGGTGTACAGGTGATTAATCCTACAACAGACTGTGTAGTCATGGTCTTCCCTGTGCTACCTGGTGGTGATCACCCCAAAAAGTCTGGGAATGACAACAAATCCTTCCAATAAGCAGCAACAACAACCATCTGGAAGGCATGTTTTGTGCTGTTCTGGGATGGGATTTGGGTCCATGATCAGTCCAGCTAAGGTCCTAGAGGAAGCAACCTTTCATGAGGCATACAAGGATTGAAAAAAACACAGGAAATGTTGCTATTTCTACAGCTGTCACTTCTCTTGGAGCCAGAAAAAAAAAAAAAAAAAAAAAAAAAAAAAAAGGGCAACAACTACACATGCTTTGTGGAAATATGCAATTCAAAAATGTTTAAATGCAGGGATTTCCAAGGAAAATTTCTTCTTCTCTTCTGAACAAAAAGATGTAATCTGTACTGAACAGCCAGTTGCAAAAAGTGTTTCAATATTATCCTTTCACAGGAAAAAATTATACATAATGCTGAAGAAAAGTGAGATGAACACATAAATGCTGTTTTCAGTGACACGTTATATTTTTCACAGATTGCTCCTCTAAGTTAGAATAGTCCTACTGGATTTAATCAGGAGACAAGCCAAAGACTAAAGAAAGGAAGAGAGGTTGAGTGATCTACTCAAGAGAGGTCATGATTTTAAGTGAGACCCAAGAAGGTTAGGAGCAAGGTGATTGAAGGTCAGGAGCAAGGGGCTAACCAGAGGAAAGCTATCATTGCTCTTCCCTGAGAGGAAGCCCAGAGCCAACATTTCCAGATATGTAAGTAAACAGCTTTTCATCAAACTGGGAGGAAACAAAACAGTGCTATGAAGCATACAATGGACACTGGTATTGAAATTAAAAGGCTATGGAGAGTATGAGAATTTTAGAGCAGGTGGCATCAAACCCTTCCTGAGCAAGTCAAGGGCTCATTGTCCCCAAAGCAACTTGACACAGAGATCCCCAAAGCAATCTCTTACAGAGTCTTCTGTAGTATGTAAATTTATTGAAATACAGTCCCCTTTGCCTACTGGGAGATGAGTACGCTGTGATCCGTCCTCTCAACCCACACTGACACAGGCAGCTGACATTGTGGTTTTGAAGATTTCCCTTTTGTTTTTACTGCCAGCTCGTGGGAGGGGGAGAGAAAGAGGAAGGGGAAAGAGGAGGGCGTATCATGCCCGCGAGTGTGTGTAGGCAGGCCAAGAGAATCTGTGCCACCAAACACCCAGATGGCAGGAAAAATTCACCTTTTACTAACTGGATCCCTGGCAGATTTTTATAGCGTGTGGGTGGGAGAGAGGGCAGGGGCTGTGAGGAGGATGCAGGAAAGCAGAGCATGGAAATGCACATATGTTTGCACCACAAAAAGGGAGAGAAGGGCATACAGTGAATTAAGAAGCTTCCATCTGTATGTACAGAGTGACAGAGCTGCATAGGAGAGAGGAGCTGAGTTATGGCAATGTCCTTCAGGAGCAGAAAACCAAACACCTAATAAACCTCTCCTTTGCCCTCCTCTGTACAGAAGGCCTCTAGTTTCCAGTACCCTTGCTAGGTTTGTTACAGGACAATTTTGTTCTCCCAGGTTCCCCTGAAATGGACTATGGAAGCACTGAAAAGCTGGCTTTCTGGAGCTGAGCTTTCTCTTCCCCCCTTGAGGTGACACAGCCCATATGCAAGTCAAGGTTCACATTCTATGACTTCATGCTCCTGACCATGAGGCTGTGCCCCAGCCTTGTTGTAATCTGAATTTCTGTCTTTAGAAAGAAATGAACCAGTGGAAATCTTCCAAAGCTACTGACCTCTCACATATCTGCTAAAACACTAAACCAGGCCATGGACTGGTTCTTGTGAACCTGAAAGTCTTGCTCAAATGTGGTTGAATTCCCTCCTTCTCTGCAAAACTGAGAGGACTGATTTTCACTTCCAGGGATTGGATTGCACCCACAGTTACCAGGTACCTGAGCTACCTGAGATGCTCTATGGCTTGTGGTTCTTGGCACACAAACACAACTCAGAGAGACAAGAATTTTGGCTGGAAAAGGTGAAATCTGCTTTGGGAACATATGAGATACACGTAAACAGCTCTGCAAATACGAAATTAAATAATTAGAAATATGCCACATTATTTGCATGCCTGAAGTGGTACTGATGTTCTTCCTAAAGGTATCTAGAGACCCTTGAAATTCTCTCTGTGATAGGAGGTGTAATGAAATGTGCACAAGATAGCTCAAGGCCATGACCATCTCAATTTGGGGGCGTTCTTAAAGATTTGTGATTGAGTCAGATCTGTTAAAATACTGACAAGTATTTCCAGGGAGATCTGACCTGACTGGGGAAGATGCAAGCCTTTTGGTGACTAAAAAAAAAAAAAAAAAGAAAAAGAAAAAGTAGAAAGGGGTCATTTTAAGCTAATTTGGAGAAAGGATGCAAAACTGTATAAAGAAAATCTGATAACGAATGATCTTAAGTCTTCAAGAGACTGTGCTGTGACCTAACATCTCTAGTGCTCTAAAGCTATGGGTTCTGGGTGTTGTGTTTCAAGACAGAATGGACCATTTGGATATCATTTTGGATCCCTAGTAGTGGAATTTAAGTCAGTAATTCCCAGCATGAATAAGCGTCCTCTGTATCCCTCACTCAGCAGAACAAAGGGAACCCTGTGCAAATAGAGGTATTTTGCCTACCACCTATTTTTCTGATAACCATGCAGGAAAAGACTGGACTCTTTATTCTTGTTTTATCCCCAAACACCAGAGAGATTCCCTGCATTGTGCTAACAGACACAGGTAAAGACAACTGGCATGTGCCATGGGGAAATTACTGGGAATGTTTTGGCAGTGAGTATCAAGACAAACATTTTTCAATGCCTTCAAGAGAAACCAAAAAGCAAATGAAAATGGGAAAAAAATAATCCCCTCACATCCCTGTCTCTGAAGGCAGCAGAAGCTTTGAAATTCACCAGACAGGTCTGCCTTGTAGCAAGCAGTGGGGCAGAGAGGGTGTCTGCTGCTCTGGTCCCCAGGCCTGCTCCCAGGGATTGCATGTGAAATTTCGGCATTTCCATGTATCTGTTTGATTGCTATGCAGATATTTGGTACAAGGAGCTGTTTTTGTTCCCTGGGCCACACTCTGTGAGGGAGGGAGCCTTGTGGGTGGCACAGACCGTTTTGTAACCCACCAACTGCCCAGTGACCAGAAGCTGCTGCAAGCAGCATTTCCAGATGACTCCAACACTTTGATATGCATTTCTCTATCCAGAGATACAAATGTGGGACTTCCTCTCCATTCTCCCTCCAGCATTCTTTCCTAGACCCAGAGTGAGGTTATTCCCCCTGAGAAGAGGCACCCAACTGTAGAGTTTGCTGTAATGGCAGAAAGGGGCACCAGATGATCTGAAACCAAGGGCATGAACCTCAACCCGCTTCCCAATAATCCAATAATGCTTCTGATTCTATAAAGTCAGATCTATTTTTTTTTGTTGTTGTTTTTCCAGGTGCGCTCATCATGAGCTGCACCTTAATGATGGCCTGCTTTTTAGCCCCCTGAAGTCATGGCTCTGTCTTCAGGAGCTTCAGATCAGGCCTGTAAGGAGACATCTTCTTTGTAGGCAGGAGATGGATTATCAGATGGCACAGATTAGGGCAGTGGCACTGACTCCTATGAAATGAGGCCAAAGTACATTAATGGATGACTGTTCAAGAGCTCCATTAATGAAAGGACACAGTGCTTTTGGTGAAAACACAGCAAAGCTGAAGCACCTGGACAGCAAAGTCAGTCAAGTCATTGCAGTGTCTCCCAATAACTTCCATGAAGTTCTTTGCCCAGTTTTGATTTCAAAAGGATGTACATGAACTTCACTTGCAGAGTGCTTATTTCCCCATTTTTGGAAAAGAACAAACAAATAAAAAAAAGCCAAACAATTTTCATACTACTGTAACAAAATGGATTACAGATTACTTTGGTCAGATGTACTTGTATACATGTGGAATTTGCACAATCCACACTTGTAAATACTCACTTTAAAGACATATAAATATAATTAACAGCCCAGTTATTCAAAGTTCTGCAAGTGTCAGTTACTGGGTGCGTTACTATTGGGCCTAGACCCAAGTCCCATAGGGCATGACAGTCCTTTATAAAAGGTTACCATCCTTTCTCAGCACTTAAGGTGTTGTCATAGACATGCTAAGTGGACCTTCAAGGAAGATGCCATCTGAGAAGATCTCCTCTTTCTCAGTGTGTTCCCTGAACATTTGTTGTTTTACCAGCTCATACTCTTTTTCAAGGATGCATCACATAACACAGAATTCTGGCAATACAGAGCATATTTCATGAAAAATATACTTTACACTTTCTCCTTCATCCTGAACCAAAAGGGAAAATACACTTTTTGTCCTAAATACAAGCACTGTGACCTTCAGAGGTACTTTGCTCTTGACATCTAAACCTTTGACATCTGAATTTGAGATACTTATCCCATTACAGATAAATCATTTTGGATGGATTGTCATTGGACCCAAGTGCTTAGTATGGTTCTTTTAAGGGCAGAGAGGCTGTTCGCCCCTTCACTGACCACAGAAGGGAGGAAGATAATCATATCAAATCTATCTTTTAGAAAATTAAACAAATCCCATCCCTGAAACTCAGCTTGAGTGGGCACATGGAAAAAGCTTGGTTTGTGCTGGAGAATTCCGTGGGCAACACTGTAAGCAGAAGATCCCTGATCCTTTCCATGATGCAGATGGAGCTTCTCCAGCCAGCATGTCATCTCACTGAGCCCATGTAGGGAGTTTTTGGCTGTCTCTTGACTGTGAACAGATTTACTGTTGCATCTGTGTCTGCACCAGGAAAACTTATCCTAGTTTCTGAGATGTGCAAAGGCTTCTATCATGGAAAAGTCGGAACTGGCATTCATTGAACTGAAGAGAAGTTATCACCAATATATTTTAATATCTCTCTGGATGCATTGACTTTGTGTCCAGGTTCAAGCCAGACTCACCAATATCTGAGCTCAGATGTACAACACAGGGTGGGTTTGGCAGAAAACTGCATCCAGTTTCATGTGAAAACAGCCAAAGGGGAAAAAAAAAAAACCAAAAAAACCCAACCAATGAATCAGGACAACAACAGCAAAACCAACAAAAGCAAAAGCAACAAGAAAGAGCTGACTTAAAAAAATAAGAAGGAAAAGTATCAAGCAGAGCAAAACAGCTGTGCTGCAAATTACACTGGTGTTTTTTGTTTCCATGCAGAAAATTCCTTTCAGAAAAACAGAATACAATAGAATTTGTCTGTATCCTTAGGATGAATTCCCATATTCTCTCAGTACATGGGCAATGCTCTTCATTCAGGGTTCAAACCACAGGAATATCCTACTGTGAAAAAAGGCAGTGAGTAAGAAATTGTGCAGTGCAGGAGTAACCTGAGTCCTGCCTTACAGGCTTGCTATCCAGCATATTTCCCCAGGCACTGATGCAAACATCTGGGCATTCATGTGCATGGTGACATTTATTTCTTTATTTTTAATGCCATGGGGAATTGAAGATTAGGTTTGTTATTTCCACTAACCAGGCATTAAAATACCTTGAGCCCATCACACCCTCAATGAGTTTTGACTGAAAAGCACTAGGCAGAGAGAGGATGACACAGTTCTAGGAAATACTGAGAGAGATTAATGCAAACCACAGCAGCAGCACAAACAGTGCCCAGATGTAATGCACCGAGTAAACAACTTTTCTTTTCCCTTCCTTTCACATCATAGTAGATGAGCCACCAGAGGGAGTCCAAGAGATCTCCAAGTACTGCAGGATAAACAGCTCTGCTTTTGGCAAAATAAAGGTAATTAAACATTTTCTACCAGGGGATGTAGAGTTCAAAGCAGTGTAAGCTTCTTTAGGTCACTGCAAGATCTGCATCACAGCAAGATTTCTCAGAAAACCTAAATCAGTATTAATTTACAGTTTAACTTCTCCAAGAAAACAAAGGGAATTAAGAAGCAAGTAGATATTTTAGTATTATTGTTGATGATAAAAAAAAAATCTCCTCTGTATTTCTAATTAAATATTGTCATGTTTTTCTAGATCAATTGGATAGAAAAGAAGGTCAGGTGACTGGAATCCAAAGGGCAAATGATGCCATATCTGTGTCACTGTGCACTTGCTTATGTGTATGGAAATACACAGATATTTAAATACAAGTTCACTGCACACTGTTCACTCTTGTTTGGTAGCAGAGGGTGATATATGAGATTTCACACTGCCTTACATCTTTTATTCTTCAATGATGGAGGAGGAAAACATCTCTCCCAGGAACCTGGGAAGGCACAAAATATGCCACAGGCTGCTCTTTATGGCCATGGTGGCTAAATATGGGGCTTGGGGATATAGTTTTGTGGTGGATCTGGAAGTGCTGTGCTAATGCTTGAACTTGATCTTAAAGGTCTTTTCCAATGTAAATGGAATGCAATTCTGCGTTTGGGTTAGAGAGACACTACCACACAAAACAAATCATCATGCTCCTTGTAAGACAGGGCAAAGAGTAGCACTGCTGGGCCACAAGAACTGTCATGCCAAACACCAGGGTTGTTCTCTGTTATGGTGTTTGTGTGGAACCACATAAATGTCAGGAAGATCGTCTTATTCAAATTCTACTACTGTCCTCTGGTCTAAGTTAGGACCATCAGCTTAGTGTCAAAAAGATGAGAATTTGTTTTCAATACTGAACTACAGAATTGTCACCCTTACCTTCCCTCTAGAACTTGATGGCTAAAAAGTTCCTTTTTCCCTCTGCCTTTTGTCCTACAGTAATGAAATCTTACAAGACTACTCTGAAAGCAGATGTCTTTCTGCAGAATATTGACATTTTCAGCAGGAAATGCATGCACATGTGGAGGAGGAAGGGACTCCTACTGTTCCTGGGTAATATGGGGCAGACTGTGTTTTCAGCTTTGTCATGGTAGTGGTAACTGAGCTATTCCATCCAAGAACATATAGTCAAAATAGATGAGGCTAACGAAAGGTGAAACAGGAACTGAGAGATGTGACTTTAGGTGTAGAGTGGATTAGTGACAGAGAACACTCTTATCCACTGCACTAAAGAAAGAGATTCTTCTGTTGCTATCTTTGAATTTCCACCTGTTAATACCTCACCCATGGTTGCATTGGGTAGAATATGATATTTCCACAGGTCTCTGTACAAGAATAAAGAGCCGAGATACAAGAAAAAAAAAAAAAAAAAAAAAAAAAAAAAAAAAAAAAAGAAGAAAAAAAAAAAGAAAAAAAAAAAAAAAGAGAGAGAGAGAAAAGAGAGAGATTTTCAGTGATTTGGGAGCACTTTCTCAAGGAGATCAGGCTGTGGAGCCAATGGAGCCAAATGAGTGGCTCAAATAACACCACCTGGACCAAAATGTATCCAAAGTCCATGAGGTGAAACTTGTAAAAGAGGCCTGACCTCTTCCTCCTGCATTTGGAGTGTGAGATAACATTCCCTGTCAACCTGTCTGTTCTCTGGATCAGCAGATTAGTTGGGATGATTAGAAGAAAAGAAAGGATATTTTCTATTCAGTTATTTACAAATTGTACCTAATGAATTATTGATCAGGTGAATAGCCTTCTGCACATCCCTCTATGAATCTGTCCTTTCCAAGTCATGTTCATGGCCCCCTGTCCCACTAGGGCCTGTGGAGGTGTTTCAGCCCTTACACTAACAGGATATTCAGCCACTGAGGCCACTTTTGTTTTTCTATTGCTTTCTCAGTGAAAACTGAATATCATTAATTTAGCTGGAAAGCAATAGAAACGGGGAAAAATGCTAAAACTATGCATGTGTATAGAAAAATGTACAGGATAACCACCTCTCCAGACCAGAAAAATCATTTCCCCATTGCTAATGGAGGTGAGGGATGAACACAAGATCCAAATTCAAGAGAGCTGAGCTGCTTTCTTGTCTCTGGCACTGAAACACTGAACAGGTCACTGGCTGAATCAGCCAGTGCAATTACCTGTCAGCAGTGAGAGTGCACAGCCTGTGCAGGTCTCATCCATGGCTCTCTTCACAGCCACTGGGGATGGAACCAAGAGCCCCACCAGTCTGGAGTGCAATTTATCCAGCTAAACACAGGTATCAGCTTTAGGCCAACACGAGTCATGCCCTAAAACTCTCCATCTGTCTTTCCTACCTCTCCATTAAATTAACTATGAAGGGAACTGAGAAATAGAAGCCTACACTGAATGCACTTAAAGGCAGATCAAATGAACACCACAACTGATTTATCTCTGTCCCAGTATTTCATGTTCTTGTCTATTTTGTCTCTGTGCAAACCCTAGGCCTTATTGTCATCTCCATGAAGGTTAACACAATACAGTTTTATTTGCATCCTTTTGTTTCAATGCTTCTTTGAGGAAGAGATGAACTAAATATCAGGCATCACAATCTGGACCCTGGATAAAAATGTGGTCTTGAATTCCACTGTACAAAATGCAGTGAGGCCCCACGCCTGTCTCTTGGCCTGCACTCTCAGACAGGAACAGCTTGAGCTAGACCTTCCACCAGCACAAGGCAGTAACATGCTACTGAATTCAATGGCAATACTTTAAATTATATGGTTGAATATCTGTTTATAATCTATACAGCAAACTTTTATGTTTCATGTAACTTCAGGCTTGTTTTGTTTTGTTTTTTTCCAAGGGAAAATAATAAGTTTTTATTTATTATTATGGTTTTTTTGCATAGCTGGCAAGAAGTGTAGAGTCAGTCTCTTTCTCTCTCCTCCACTCTGAGTACCAGCTGTTCTTCATGAGGGGGATATATGAGCAGTTTTATACAGTTTTAATATCCACCAGAAATTACATCTCACTGCTTTGGGGACTGAACCTTTAAAATTCAATTTCAAATAAATATAATTATAAAATAAGGCAGGAAGGAAAAAAAAAAAAAAAAAAAAGCAAGAGAAGGAAAGAGAGTATCAAAATTCAGCTCCTTGCTATAAGAGCTTCAGGGCACAGCCAGTAGGGCTGTGTTCTTTAGCAACAGGAAGGAAAATGGCCCAGGGCTCTGAGATTAGCATGTTGATGTTTTGGTCACCACTCTCTATATGAACCCAGAGATGGAAAATCCCATGCTGCAAAGAAGGAATGGGAGCAGGAGGTTTGCAGAAAAGTTTTTGTATCTTCCCCAATTTTCTCATAATTAGTGAAATACTGAAAGAGGAGACATTGAAAAAACAACCTGAAACTGCTGAAAGGAGGAAAGGAGGACTGCTGAAGAATCATAGCAGTGTTCACTCCCCTGAAAACAGACCTACCTCTAAATAAAGTGAGGTCTCAGAGAGCACTGCCGTAATTCTGGAAGGTAAAAAACCCAAGCCACAAACACTAAAAAAAAAAAAAACACATTTCAAGGCCTAAAGTTTTGCAGGCTTTTAATTTCCTTCAAAAATGACAGAATGGATGACCTTGTTAAAATGTAAGATTACTGTCACAATGTGGACATGCTAGCCCTAAGAAAGGCATTGAATCTTATGTGCATGTGAAGTGTTTCTAACAGCCTATCATTTTTAACTGGAGAAGAATTCACATTAAATTAAGAAAGTCCTTGCCTACAGGTCTGAACAGACCTGAGCTAATAGGTGTTCCTTCCGCTTAGTGAAGCTAAGGAAAACAAAACATACTTAGCATTTTGCAGCAGCAGTCTGCTCTTTACTGCTAATAATACATAAGACTGTGCTGCAACACCTGTTGGGACCCCAGCAAATGCACATCCTGAGCAAACAGCCAAGCAGGCAGTGCTGGCAGGAGACACAGATGCACAGAGAGTGCAGGTAGCTGATGCAGAGGTCACAGAGTAGGGGACTCTCAGGATTTTGTTCCATTTCCCCGAATCCAGGCAGCACAGACATCTTGGGAAAATCATTTGAAATCTGAGGATGGGCTGGTTACAAAAATGGCTACCCAGTCTGGTTGGAAACATAACTGGTTCAATGGAATCTATGTGGAAATTCATGTCCTCTGGCAAAAGCCCTTGCTTCAAATAAATACACAGAAGAGACTTTGTAAAGGGGAGGAGCTGCCTGCACCATCCACACTGGAAACAGATGCTCAAGGCACTCAGTAATTTTCAAGAGAGCTTTTGCATGTAGGTGCCAAATACTGTGCCCTGCACCTCCATGTCCTTCTCTGCCTTGTTTCTTAAGAGGGATCTGCTCTATCCAAAAGACAACATTAATACTTTAGAAAAGATGCACATAGTGTTAAGATGTATGGTCACAGGCTGGTTGAGCCATGTGTAGGTATGGGACCCAGTAGCTCACTTCTGATTTTCTGAGCCAAATCTAAGAATGTTCTCTGCAGACCAAGACAAAGAACAATTTTTGGGAAGAAACTTTTCCTTTCATGGAGAATTCTGAAATTTTAGGACAACCAAATGACAAAATTGTGAAAAGCTAAATATTCCTGAAGGTAGCTGAGAACACAAAAATTCCATGAGAGAAGGGAATCAGGTTTCATGGTTAAAAGCATAATCATTACATGCAGAAATAATATGAAAAGGCCAAAGACCTCTTTGGATAAGACATCTTACAAAGAAACCCAGATCTTGACTAGAGTTTATTTTGTTTTAAGAACTGTTCTAGGACACAGTGATTCCAGAAAATCTTTCTCTCTTTTCTTTGTCACTTTTGTCAGTTGCTGCTGGGACTTCAGTGGAAATCCTTGGAAGCAGATTTCCTCTACAGCCTTTCCACATCATGCTCCAGTGACCAACTTTGCTCTGTACAATCTGCCCAACCGCAGCAGGACACAGTGACAAATCAGTCAGCACTTAAGGAGCCCCTTCACTTTTATCTCACCTTGCTCTCCGTCTGCTCCCTTCCAGGCCTTGTCCTTTCTTATACAACTTGTGTATCATCAGATAACCAAGTAAATATCATTTCAGAGAGCTGCCCCTCTTGCCATGCATCTGAATGAGCACCAGGTTTGCAGTTATTTGTTTAGCCACTGAGCTGAACAAATTAGATTAACACAACACATGCAGTGAGGGGAGGAGGACACGAGGAGGGGGGCCCTTCTGACAGAGACTGGAAAGATGCTGGGGAAGAGTTGTTGTCATGGCAATTAACCCTGTCTTGGCAACGGTGTTCTTCCTTCCCCCAGAAAATCTGCTAGGTGATTCCCCTTTCTTCTCTTTTCTGTGTGCTGCAGAACTGGGGCAGAGCTGCAGAGGATCAAAGCTGTGCTTCAGAGCTCGGGAGGTTGTGACAGTTGCAGTTGTGTGAGGGGAGATGTGTGGGAGAAGCTTCCTTCTGCTAAATTTGGTGACACACTGTTAACAAGACAATACAACAGCAGGGTTGGTTGCTGTTTCCTCTCCCTTTCTCTATTTTTTTTACAGCCCAATAAGACCTTTCATTATATTTCAAATGTCTTTCCTTTAAAGCTGTTGTGAAGATTCCCTCCTACTGCTTACACTGCTCTTCCTCTTCTCTCACTGCAGCTGATAAGCATCTCACTCTATCAGGTCCTGTTTTGTACATGAGACACACAGCATGGGGTTGTGGCAAAACAGCTTGCTCTCCCCCTTTGAGAAGGGCATCTCACAAGAATTCTGCTCTTACACAGCCAACTAGTCACCCTCACCTTTAATTCCAGGCAAACTTAGCACGTTCTTCACCCACAGAGCTGGAAAACATGTCAAAAACTTTCTTGCCAGAATTTCTGCCAGTGTGAATCAGTACAGCTCCTCTGAAGTCAAAGAACTTACTGTCAAGAGGGACCAGATTAAAGCATGGAAACACTGGGAATGTTGTTGCCCGTGTTTTATGGATGGCACAGCAGTGTCAGAAAAGGGTGGTTCACATGGAATCACCATCCTGGGAGCAGCCAGAAACCTCCTGCATCATAAACCAGCAAGTCAAACACAGAACTTCTCTGGTGTGAAGCAGCAGTGACCATCTTCAAAACGTTGTACCAGAAAGCCTGGAGACTGGTGCATTTTCCAAGTAGAAATTACCAAAAAGACCATAGGGAAATTGGACTTGTCAAAAGATAACTTTGACTGTGTTCTACAACTTTGACTTGGAGCTGGTATTTTTTTTTCAACTCTGCCCCTCTCATTGAAAGGTCTGGAAGCAGTGACCTCTCACTGTTGGAAACACAGCACTGAAATGTGATTTTCTATTTCTGAGATAAACTCCTCTACAAAGGGGGAAAAAGTGTACCCAGCACTGAGGAATCTCAGTGATTCCTCTTCCACCACATAAAATACCAGGCAAGTGCTTAGGTAATTGGAAATAGGATGAAACTAATTGCAAGAAAAGCTTTACTAGATTAATCAATTTAATGTCACCTCTGATAATTCTTGAAGCAATTCCATGTAGATAATCAGGATGTATTGATAATCCAAACTAATCGAGAAGTGTGGAGTGACGGAAAAGCCTTTTCCCTCAGTGTAGTATTGTTACAAAAAGACACTTCAAAGGCACAAACAAGAATTTTTTTTTTTTCCTTTTAATAAAACCTCTCTCCAGGAAGTTTTAGGCTGGTGGAAGAGGATTCAAATAACTTTGTTTATTTAACTAAACTGTAAAAGGCATGTTCTTTTCCAGGACACTCACAGATTTTATTCTGTTTTCCTAGTGTAGAACTGGTGTTCTTCAAACTGAAGTAGGGACCTGCAGCCAGAAGGAATTAACCAGACTCTTAGCATCAATGATATTAACAGCAAGAATTCTCTGTTTCTCAGTGGAAATTTCCAGAGGTGCTAGTGGAAATGGTGGCAGAAGGCTGAGCTCAGAGTTAGACAAAACCTATGGGGTGTATCAGTTGGGAAGCCTGGAATCTGCCCCTATAGGAGGCAACAATGCCAGGATGAATTTGCTCTGGGCTCAGTAAAATGAACAGTCTTGGAACTGTGAACTTTTGGAAACTGGTTAAATTCATGCCAGGCTTAGGAGGGATGATGGGATGTGAGCAGTGGCAGAAGCAGCAGGGTGAAGGTGACCATTTCCCAATGCTCTGGCTGCTGCAGGTGTAAAGAAGGGTGTTAAATAGGATGCCTGAGAACACAAAACCAAGAGCTAACTAGTTCGTCTGCTGTTTGCAGACTGAATGATCCTCAGAGGCACTGGTATTTAAAGGGGCTTCCAGATCCTAAATCCCATTGGAGAGGGAGGTTCTTGAACCACTGCGATTATATATAGAATATTATACTCCCTCCTGCCCAGAAAGATGCTGCATGGCTTCCTGCACTGTCTAGAGAAGAGAGTTGACAATGAGAGGGAAGATGCAAATATAGGGCTGACATCTCCCTGCTTCTAACACTTAACAGCTGAAATCACAGATTCCTCAGAGTGGCGGGAAGTAGAACTGATGTGGAACTTCTGGTCTTAGATTCTTTTTAATTAAAAAATTTTCTAGGGCAAAGCCTTCAGATTCTCAGGTTTCTTTTTTCCCCAATGTTTTGTTTCACTCATTTTTCTATTGTCCTATCTCAGCTTTCAAAGAAATCAGCTTTCCTGGGGGAAAAATATAGTGATTCTGATTTCTTTGTCATTAGCAGATACCACGGTCTCTAAAATGGGGGTAAAATGATGTGATTAATCCACTGGATTTCCCAAGATGTAATTACTCCTAGCCAAAATCAGCACAAAAATACCTACACTTTTCCATAACCCTGTAGGCTGCCATAAACATAATGATTGTACCATAGCAGAAGAGAGAGAATGTAACTGATGTTTAAGGGAGGCATCTGGAGAGCGAGACTCCTAGGTCTGCTCCCATCACAAACCTGTCAGTTTTTGTCAAATCTCATAGGACAAAACTTTTAAACCAGAGTGCTTAGACTCAAACACCTCCATAGGTCCTCTGAGAACTGCAATCATCAAACCTGAGGCCTTTGGGTGCCCTGTGAGTGTCAAACCATAAACAAGGGCATTTATGCCATATCTCTGATACCACCTCTAGGCAGCTCTGTTGTCTCTTCTAAAAGATCGAAAATCTGTATCCCCAAAAGGCTACTGCAGGGAGCTGAAAGGCTTGCAAATGGCCTTGGAGGAAGGGAATAAGAGGTCTGAGAAGTCACCCTCCCTCCCTTTCTTTGCATTCTCTGAGAGTTAAAAGCACTCCTGTAAAGAGAATGTCCAAAGAAAAAAATTTAGAGTCCTTAATTTGTGCTGGATACTCATCAGCAAATGTTTTTCCAGATGCCAAAGGCCAGCTGCAAACTCCAGAGCAAGAGCTAAAATCAATTTGCAGCCAAAGTAAAAATGCCTGGATATCTGTCCCTGGCTCCTTCACTTCCCAGCAAAGCCATGAAATGAGCTACTGCCTCTGGTTACATGGTTAATTTCAGAAATGAAAAGTCCAGTAGCAGTAATGGCATCTCTGTCTATGTATTGTGGAGCTGCAGAAAGAAGATGCCGGTAGCCTTTGCAATCCAAGCTGCCATATACCCTCTTGGAAGCAATTTCCTTTCAGTTTTTAGAGAAAATAGAATAGAGCTACTCCTGGGGAAGAAATTCAATCTTTGAAGCATATATTCAGGTGACTGAGGAAGGGCTTAGATAAACAATAGTCAATATTGCCAAGGGGCAAAGAAAGGGGACAGAGATTATAAAAACAATGTCAAAATCTGAGGCATCCAGAGAAGGATCTGCAAGATGAAAATATTTCCCATTATGACATAAATAAAACTGCCCTTCAGTGTATCTGGGCGATGGGCATTTTATTTTCCTCTTTCCTCAGATTTAGAACAAAACAGAAAAAGGAAACTTTGTTTTCACAGTTGACTAGAGCAGTCCAAATCCTCTGACTATGCTAAATCCAGCAAGAGCAAAGCCTGATCACCAGTGCCACATCTGCCATTTGACAGAGGCTTCTCAGAGACCTCAAACACCAGGAGCCTGCTCTCCTGCTAAGTGAACTGTTACATTTCATATTCACTGTTCCTGCCATTCTTCTGTCGTTTTAGGATGAAAAAAGGCTGGACTCACATACTTCAATGAACAACGTGAAAATTTAGGAGATTTTTGTGTTTGTTCTTTTGTTGTTGTTTTGGGGTTTTTTTTGTGTGTTTGTTTTAAATTTTGATGAAACAGAGCTTTTTGAACAATAGGAGAAAAAGAGATAAAGAAGTGAAATACCTGGCATCCAGGAATATACTACACTTAGGCTCCTAAAATTCCTCGAGGTGAGTTCATGCTTGTGCTGAGCACCAGGAAGGACTTGTACACTGAGGACATTTCCCATCATTTAGATGATGTGCAGGGCATGGCAAGTGGTTTGCACCAGTGATGGCTTTCTGCACCAAGGCTGTACCTACCCACACTACTCCTCAGGCAGGAGCAAAAATATCCTCCAAATTCCCCTGGTATGTTTTAGACCCCGAAAAGTGACTGCTATCCAGTGCCATTACGTTTCTTTAATAATAAATAAATTAAAAGAAGGGTTTTTTTTTCCTCACATGGTTTTCCAGAGACTATAGCTTGCCTCAGTATTATCCCTTTTCATCACTATTCCTTGATGTCCATGCAGGAAATTACACTTGAGTTGGTACTTTGAACCTTAACAGAACAGTTTTGGAGACCTATAATCCTAGCTGTCCAGCATGGCGACAAGAGAAAATTCAAAATAGAGAAGCTCCCTGAGTTGTTTCATCCTTCCTCTGTCCAGGAAACCTTGATCTTTAGAGTATTAAAATCCAGATATGTCTATTCCAAAACATTCCCTTATTTTATAAATAGAAACAAAGCACAGATGAAAATGGACTAGATCTCCCAAATCCCAGGCTGGTACATTAAACATGAAACAATTTAACCCTCAAGGGTGTTTTAGCATTTTTCTATTCAGTTCCCTCTGTGTAATTCATTAACTATTGCTTCTTCTTACAAGGGGTCAATGATTATGTATTCCATTTTGGATTACTTCTCCTTTTCACCACTAAAATTATAAATATTTGCCCCAAGCCCTAAGTCTTTGCTGACAGCATCACAGGAAGAAAACTTATCCATGAACGGAAGAGCTTACCAACTTGCATGCAAAAGATATAAAAGATATTGCTCCAATCCAACACATTTACCCTTATCACCATCGGCCGCCTGTTTAGAAATGTGATTAAAAATTAAACCAAGTGTAGTAGTATGCCAAGAGACCAGAGACTCAAGGGTCCCAAAGAACTGATAGAGCTAGGCTGTGACTTCTGAAGAGTTTCAGATAGCTGTGGATCTTGCTGTTCACTGGCCATCTTTGGCATGACTGCTTTTAAGAGGGTCAGTCTCATTCATGCCACAAGCATCTACCTGACTTGGTGTCTTGCCCATCATGCATCAATCTTCCACGTCAAAATGAAGTATTTCCAGCCTTCCCTATTGAACTTGAAAGTTATTTAGTGCAGTTCTCAGCTCCTCCTAGATGTCTGAACATCTTTACTGTACTGGGGCTCTGATAATTGGCATGCCATTTCCAAACCACCACATTACAAATGTGAATTGGCAAAAACATATAGTCAAGCAAACAGAAATAAATACTCCTTTTGGGGATGATTTTTACCATATTATGAAAGAGTGAACAAATGAAATAAACCCCTGTGTTGACAGTTCTGAAGCGTTTTGAAGGAAAACACAAAGTGGTGAGGAATGGAGAATGCACCCCTACTCTGTTGCATTATTAATTTCTAAAGGTACTTTTTTCCTTTTGTGTTCTTTTGGAGAAGTGGGAGTGGTGAGAGAGTGGGGGGGAAAAAGCAATATAAAGTGAGAGTTTAGCTCCATCAGGACCTCTTTGTAATGCTTGCACAGCAAAGTCTGTGGAGGCAGAAATAAAAATAATGAAAATCTTTATCCCTTTCTTAAAAGGACATACCATGTTTTATAAGCATTTCAGATATTTTCATTGAAAAAAAATGTGTTTCAGCAAAAGAAAAGCAAAAGACACTCCAACAAGGTTTACAACACTATCCCAAAGACAATTTTTTTAAAGAACTGTTTGTGGTATTTTTTCTATGGTTTTGCAATGCAGATCAGATGAAGATTTTTTTTTTTTTTTTTTTTTTTTTTTTTTTCACTCTGCCACTTTTGGGATAAGTCTTCCTCTTCTGTTCCCACACTGAGAGTAAAGGCATTGCCTTTGACAGAATGATTCTAGATTGGGACCAGAATTTGCAAAGCTTAAATGTTACCCAATAAATTTTCAACTGCTTTAAATTTGAGGACAGCATCTAACCTTGACTAACATTTCTGAGTTTTTACACTCTTCCCTACTCCCCCCTCCCTTTTCTGTTAATGCAGTTAATCTGTTCCTGGGTTTTGCTACAATAAACTCTCTAGATTGGTATTATTAATAAAACCCTACCATCCTCCCCCTCATTCAATTAATCTATGCATCCTTTTTTTGTGTGTGTGTGAAGGTGTCTGATGTCAGCTTTGATAATTTAAAGGCCATAAAAAATAAAAATAAAATAACAAAATCACCCAATAAGCTCTTAAAAAATAAGGGTGTGGGGGAGGAGTGAGGACAAGGATGCCCCGTGGTACAAAACTATAAAAGGTTAGATTAGACTTTACCAGAAAAGTCTCTGTGATAATTACTGTTATCTGCTGATCCATAAACTCTTCACACAAACTGCAACAGTAAACCAAAAAACTGACACTTTAATAGCAATGTGCTTTGTAGTGTGGGGACATCTCTCCTCCTCCTTCCCACATCTCTGTGCCTCCCAATGCTTCATTTCCTTACAGCCCTGTGACAGGCGGAGCTGACAAGCTGGATTCCCAGCAAGCAGTGAGCAGCTAGAGGTTGGCACTAATTGTTGCTAAACTTCTGCAGACTCACAGCGTGATCTAGCTGGGCAAGGATGAGGAGGAGGACAGGGCGAGGCAGACCTTCACTCTGGTGGTTCAGGATTTTTTTTTTTTTTTTTTTTCTAGTTTGTATTTTTGGGTTTTCTTTTTTAAAAGGGAGGAGGAAATAAAGGGGTGCCAAGAAATTCTGGGAGAAAAGAGCTGAATATGTCCAAAATGCAAGCCCCAACAAGGTACTCCATTCCCTGGTGACCCTCAGCTGGTGTAAAACGTCCCGGCCCCACCGGCTTGAGCTGGCTTCCATCACCAGCTCTGTGCCAGTCCCCAGCATCTGTGGTGCAGCCCTTGCATGGTTCACTGCATGAAGAGGTCTATCCACCACACAGATGGAGAGGGAGAGTTCCAGAAGCATCAGGAAATCTTCCTGGACTTGGCTTCTGTGACACCAAATAAAGAGCTGATTTATCAATGCCAACTTAAGGATGCAGCTCTGGACAGGAAAATTGAATGCTATGTTTCTCATGTTTGAAAATCATTTTATGAGTGGCAACTTTGTCCTGTTCCTGTAGCTTCACACAATGCCAGACCCTTGCAGATACCAAGGCAGGAATCAGATAAAGTGAGGGAAGAGTACAGCTGAGAAAGGGCGAACTTCAAAGAGAAGATTGGAGTCAGAAAACTGCCCTACATGTAGCCACGAAAAAGGTAGTCTGAAGATAATGATTCTATAAAACAATTAAGAGGAAATTGCAAATTTGAATTATAATTGAAGACGTCAGCTAGCATAAATCACTAAGAGCAAAAAGAACTCAACTTCCTTCTACAAGTTCCATCTTTGTCGCATTTTTCAACCTGTTAGAATTTAACAGGAAACTATCAGCCATCCTTAAATATTTTGAGCCACATCGTAACATTCAAGAGAGACTCACACCCAGTTTCTCAAGTCCTATAAGAATAGTGAAAACTCCCCCTGAAAAGATCTTGCTTTCTATTTTGTAGCATCAGGTTTATTGACTCATTTCCTATAGAAAACTTAAAATCTGATAACATCCTACTCAGTTCAAGGGGAATATATTCTGAACAGCATCTTCTGCAACACTTTAATTTAAAATAATGTTATATGACCAAAAACGTCTAACCAACCAGAAAATTTGCAAGCCAGTAACAACTGGGGAAAAAAATGGCTCAACAACTTGGAATTAATGTTCAATTAATTAAAAATAATAAACATAAATATTTCTTCTAGATTAAGACACTAGGAATACAAGTGGGCACTGTAGTTTTTAGACTGACATCATATATAAAGCACTCTCATAGAATCTTATACTATGTTGTCTGCATCATGTCCCTCTGTCTTGTCTGGTATATGGCTCATCTTAAAACCCGTCCAATTTTCATGTGAACATCCCCTACTGATGGAAGATCTATCATGTTCACAGATCCACTGCCCAGCAGCATCGACCTTTTTGCATATACTTTCAAATCCTTTTATTATTTTCAATTTAATCACTTGCAACTCCAGGATCATGTTTCCTAAACTGCACGAGTAACTAAATCTATTTTTTTTTTTAAAATGTGGCAGTGATATTGAGGCAAACACATATTCCCAGAACATGAAGAAATAGGTGCCTAGAAAGAAATTAGTGAGATCAGAAAGCACAATCCTCATTCTTCCAAGAAACCATTATCCTGATCAGCAGTCTTTCTGTGAAAAACCCTGCATAAAATATATATGCATATATTACCAATTTGAGAGAGAGTTTCAGTAAGCTGAAAGGGGGAATGAATCTGAAGCCGACAAAAGATTTTTATTTATTTTTTAACTACACTGCATAATTACCCTGTGCAACAAATTGCCACAAGGTTCCATGAAAGCCGAGACCTCACCGTAATTCCAAATAGGATTAGACATTTATATGCATAATGAAAACATCCACAGTTGCACTGTCTTGGATAAGAAATGCTAGGGAAATTACCCTCATGCTTCCAGACATAAGTCAAGTGAGGGGAACGAAGTTGGGGAGAAATTTGGTTTATTCTGTACTTACCCCTTAAGTGGATTTTAGCACTTGTCCTGTAACACCATAAATGGAGGTAGAAGTGGACAGTGTGTTCAATCAAGGAATTCCAGCTAGATTCAATTACACAAATGTAATTTTAAAGTAACTGATGACACATGAGGCAGCCTCCTCCCTAGGATTAATTTTTTTCACTTACGCAGCTATTTTGTGTATAACAGATATCTATGCTGTCTACAGATATAGGAGAGAGGAAATCTGTGTGTCCTCACATCTCTAGGATTGAACTGAATATGTTCCTAGAAAAATCTCTAGGATGTATTGAAATAGCCAGAGCTATCTATCTGTGAGATCAAAACATTATCAAATGGATTATATGCCCTCTCAGAGTTGTTTCTATAAAATCCTGATGATTTCCTTTCTATTGAGTGTTGTAGGACTTTGCCATAAGAAACTGATATGTCAAGAGCACTGTGGAACTGGTCTCATTATGCCTGTAGTGAGCAAAGGGTATGTTTTCATCAATGGCTGATAATTCAGTTAAAGGGCTATTTTGAAAAATTATAGAATGTGTCAATTCGAAGGCTGCAATATGATGACAGCCATGTAAGACTGGGCACTGGGCTTCCTTGTAGATTCAGTAACCCTCTGGGCTTGAGCCCACTTTTGTTCAGGACATGAATCCTCCACTGCTTCCAAGCAAGATATATGTTTTAGTCAGAGAGATCTTAGGTTATGAACCATGTGGACTAAAAATCTGACAGGTACACATCCTTTGTAAGGGACAACAGCCCATATCTATCCCACTGTTCTGAGCCTTGCTCCCCACCACATTCCACAAAGACATGAGGAAGGCGGCTTTCCAGCAGTGTCTTTTCTACCCATCCAAAATGTCATGCTAGTCTTTGGCAAACATTCCTTTCTTCTTGGGTCTTATAAGACTGACTTGCTTTTTCTATATGGATTTAGGCAGGGCATGTGTCTTCCCTGAGCTCAGTGCACATCATGAATAAGTGAACTATCACAGACAATGTGAGAGAAAGAAACGCAGAGCAATTTGCTATTCGACCAGTTCAGTTTTGTGCAGAACCCAAGACTGCATTTAAAATCTCTCATTATCAGTAGGCTGCTTGATTGTTTCTAAATTGTGAGGCTGTAACAAAACCAGCCCTTAAAATCAGCCTCCCTTGCCCAGCTGGTACCCTACAATGCACACAAGCCCTGAACACAATAGTCAAATCTATCTTTGCCCTTGCTCTGAGCTTTCCTTCACACGAAAGTCTCATTAGCCCAGACTGAGATTCACACAACAGCACCCAGCAACCAGCAGATCCCGCTCAGAGATGAAGCAAAACAACATCGGGGGGAGGAGTGAGGGGTTAAAAATATCTCAGAACCTCAGTCTCTCTCCCGGGCAACTTTCAATCCCATTTATTTATTTATTAATTAAAATCATTTAAGCCACGGAAACAATCTCTGGAGACATGGAGTCTCATTTAGACTTTTTGTTTTGTTTTGGGTTTTTTCCCTGTTTTTTGGGGGTTTTTTTGTGTTGTTTTTTATTTTTTGTTTTGTTTTTTGTTTTTTTTTGGTTTGTTTTTTCCTTCCTCCTTGCTTGGAGCATCCTGGAATGATCTCTCAGTGCCTCCTGAGGGAAGACATGGCACTAGCAAACCCAGAGGCAATTTCCAGGCTCTTGTTAGGCTATGAAAGTCCCACAAGAGAGAGACTGTTTTTCCAACTTTTCTGTCTGACCACAGTCTAAGAAATAAGCCCTGAAGTTCTGGCTCCACTGAAGTCAATTGTAAAATAGGTACAGATTTCCTGGGAAAGAAAAAAACAACCAAAAACTAAAACAAACTATAGTCAAGGCTCCTCAACTTTGAAGATGGCCTCAGAGGCAAGAAATAAACTCTGTCCACCTTCTGCTGCCCCTTGCAAAACAATCTTGAGGCATAACAGCATTAGGGTAGTAGAACTAGGTCTTGTCTGAGAAATAAAATAGAAAATATAACACCCAGGTTCAAAATGCAGTGTGACTTCTTGAGGTAGAGCTGGCCCAGCAGCCACTGACAGCAGAAACGAAGGAGCCAATAAAAAGCCAAATACCCAAGAAGTAGTGCAGTAAATGGCTTCATACATTTAGTTTGCAGCTTCCTAATTCAAAGCTATGACCCTTCCTCATGCCAGCAAATGAGGCAGGAAAACACTGAAAGAATAGCTCTTGATTTGGGTGTTACAGTCAAACATCTCAAAACTGCATCTAGATGTGACTCCAGTTAGCAGCAAGTCTCCAAATGCCCCTTCCTGAGGAAAGCATGAAGTCTGGAAGGGTTGGAGAAGGAATTGCTTCAGTGCAGAGGCTCTGAGACAGGCGGGGAGCAGAAGAGAACTGGCTGCTAAATCTGCTCCGGATGAATGCTTAAAGGGAAACTGAGGCATGCAGCTCTATGCAGCTACTGGCTTGAAATCACTCAGAAGTGAAATGCACCACCAGGAATATAACTGCATTCCTCCAACTCTTTGTTTAGTGTCAGGATGCCAAAACCTTCAACTTTCTTTCAATAAAGATACATCTTTATCCCTTCTTGAAAACAACTTTATTTCTGCTTTAGCTTTATTCATCTACATCCAGTCCTCTTCCAGCTACAGAGATCACTATACACCCCTGACAAAAAGCTCTACATTGCCAAAGTGCTTTATAAGGCCCTTCCTCTGCCTACATCTCATTCTTGTTTTTCCTTTCTCTTCTTTTTCCTTTTTTTTTCCCCTCCACAGCCCCTCACATTATTCATCATAATCATAAAACATTCATTTGCGCTTCTGACCAATTGGAAGACCCTCACGGGAGGCCATAAAGGGGGGTGTCAGGGTTATAATGAATGTAAATGCCAGGTGTTTAAGCTGGATAATGTGCAATTTGCAACTCAAGCAATCTGCACAATAAGCAAACCTAACGTTATGGTACCTGATAGGGGCACGATGGCCATTCTGAGAGAATGAAACATTTTACGACCTCTATGTTGCCCTGATCTCATGATCTAATAATAGTCCAGACAAAATTAGTTCCTGCTATAATGTCTTTGAATGTTTGGGGGAAGGTGGATGGGGAGGAGGGATTGCAAGGAGTTGGAGAGGGGGATGAAAATAATATCAGGTGGCTGAGCTGAAGTTTCAGAGGATCAAAGGGAATTGCGAGCTGGATGTGCTATTTAAGACAATAACCTTCTGCTGAAAGTGAGGAGGTCAAAGACAGGTCTTTCATAACTATCTCACACACATATAGATGTGTACACAAAGCTGTTCCCCAGGATTTGGCTGCTGATGAATTAAAAATAGGTTGATCGTTGTGAAAGGACTGATTTTCTGGCAGTGTAGGGCTGGACAGAAGATTCCCCAAAGCCTAATGGAGCGTCATTGCTTGGAAATTAGCTAATCTCAGGCTGGAAATAACAGTGAAGAGGAGTTATTCCCATCTTCCTCCCCTGATCCCTAAAGCAAGTTTCATTTTCTTTCTTCCTTGCATGAACGGGTCTGGCTCGTCAAGGGAAGGAGAAAGGCAGGTCTCCATCCATTCCTCTCACTCCACCAAAGAAACAAATGTAGTGTCTGCTCTGCTTTGCTCTGGTGGAGGGGGCACCCTGTGAAAAGCCTTTCCTCTTTTCTCTGCAGTCTGTGCAATGCTCTTTAAAATGCTCTCAGATTGTGAGGGACAGAGAAAGGAAAGACAAAGGGAAAAAATACCTTCCCAACAGATTGTCGAAACCCTCAGAAAGTGCAGCTCCCTTTGGGGAATTCAATCAGGTTTGTTGCTCTAACCCACATGATATAAACACTTTCCTCTCATGGTACAGCAACTCCAGACAGTGCTCACTGCACCTCCACGGAGCAGGAGGGGAGTGCATAGGCTAACATGATGCCTAGGGAGAGCTGTGGAAAGCTGCAAGAAATAATCCTGTTTATCCTCTCCTATCTCTACTTCTTGGCTACTCTTTGTCCTCCCCAGCCCAGCTTCTGCTCCTTGGGGTGTCTCAGAGGCACACCTCTTTGGATACCCTGGTGCTTAGCCACAGCTGCTTTACTCATCTAACTTCAGCAGCCATGGAAAAAACTGCCTGGCCTTTGGATATGACTGTTTCTGTCCACCATGCACTGTAATTGTCATTTCATAAAGGCATCAAAAGCATTTCAGAAATGGTCACATGTATTGTTTTCTCCTCTCTAAAGTAATGTCACAGCTCGGCACAGCCTTGTGAGCACTGTCCAGCAAGCTGGATGTAGCCCAAGCATCCTTATCTATTTAAATTTTATTTTAGTGTCTTTTATATTTTATCTTTTTTTTAATTTGAATCTAGAAGAGTAACACTAAAGCTTGTTGGTTTGTGGGGTTTTTTTGTTTTTTTTTTTTTTTTTTTTTTTTGTGGCTTTTTTTTTTTTATTATTTTTTTTTCTTTCCCCTAAACACTTTATGTTAAATTCTTCCTCTATGTCACTTATGTTTACTCTTGAATGGAGATGTGTATCTGTGGCAGGTGGATAAATATCCCACCTCTCTGACAGAGAAAGCTAATTGGGTTTGATTCTGATGTTGCAAAGCTGAGTTCACCACTCTCACTCTTGAGAGAAAACTTCCATTCTGCTCTCACGACATTTCTGGTTTGCTTGTCACAGCAAACTCACTTTCAGGTCATTTCTACCGGATGAATCTAATTTTAAAGTTACAAGTTTTTACATCAACCCTCATTAACATTTTTAGAGTTTTAGGAGAGAAATGATGATAATTTAGCCACAAACTCTCCCTGAGAAGTTCCCAGCAGAAATTTCATGCATACATGAATACAATAATTGCCAAACAAGCTGCGATCAATTTTGGCTTGGTGTAGTATTGTGGGTTGTTGCTTTTTTTTTCCCTGGACCTCTGTGAAATCAAAGGAAGAAGCCAAATGCAAAGAAGCATTTGCCATGGGGCTGATGTGTTTACCAGCATCCTATTGCATTTTCTACTTGAGGCTTCTCAGAGTTCTCTCAACCACTTTTTCTTGTGGAATTTTTCTGAGATGTGGATCCAGGCTCCCTTCCTTGCAAATATCTTCTCCTTCTGAAGTCTACAGACTTAGTTCTGAACACAATTTTCTAGACTATATATCAAAGTCTTCAGCCTGGTGTACCTTCCTTCCATTCCCAACTCAAATTCCCACAGGACTTTCCCTGACATTTTCCCACCTCTGTGCACTTAGCTCTGTGACAACCTGGAGAAACCAGCTGCATGCCATTGCACTCCAACTCTTACTTTTGAAGAAGAAGACAGAAGATCATCAGCTCCTTGGTTACAGACTGACCCATTATGGGATCCCTGAACCTCAGGTTGTCCTAATCCTCAGCTTTTTACCACCTGAAACCTCTGAATGCTGAGGTCTCAGAAATCACTCAATAGTACAGCTGGTCTCTATGAATTCATTAATTGCAGATGACCTGCAAATAATAATATATATTTGCCCCCAGACATCTCTCTACAGTTCTAAAGAAATAAAATCCTGGAGGGGCAGAATTACTGAAGCTTTTGTTTTTTACTAAAACTATTTCAAATTTGAAAGAGATATCCATTCTATTCAACAGAAAATACAGGCTAAAGTTACTTCTTGTCCTCCAAGCTCCCTCTCAGCCCTTGATATGGAGCAGCATCAGGTATCTGACATATGCTGCCAAAGGGATTTAGGCACTGAATAACAGAACCTGGCAGAGCTAACAACTCCTTTCTTGTTGACCTGTGTTTCAACAACATAGCCCTAAGCAACTGACATTTTACCAGAATAGGGATGAAAGATAGCTTGCCTGATTTTCTGTTACAATTTACTGGTTTGGCTTTTTAATTGCATGTGTGTATGGGGCGGGGTGGGGGAATATACCAGATCTTGGCAGGGAAAAAGTGCCCCTTCAGAACCTTGATTTTGCAGATTTTATTTTCTGGAGCAGATGATGGTCTTTGTTTATAAGAAAAATTAGGCCAAATCCAACATTTTCACAGATGGAGGAGCCTGAATTATTGATCAGAGGTTCATGATTTTTTTCCTTTTTTTTTTTTTTTCTTTTTTTTTTCCCCTAACTGGTAAATAATCAAGTCCAAAAATGCTGATATTTATTTCAAGACTGGGATCAACTCCACACCAGCAATGCTAAAATAATTTCTCTTCATTTTACTCTCTCTCTTTTTTTCTCCCTCACTTCTCTTGGAGATATTCCACTCGTATAAATAATTAAAGATTCATTGGCCAAGAAAGAAGAAGGAGGGGAAAAAAGAGACACTGACTTTTTGGTGTTGCAGTTGAAACACAGAAAGAAAAAGGTTTCATACAATTGAGAACAAACAAAATGGCATAATTTAGCTAGTTCCAGCTGTTTCAATCGAGGACACAAGGAACACTGAAGTAGAGACTGATGAGATAATATGTTCCCATGGAAACTTTCATCCTAATGGCTAATCAGTGAAAGGTTGGTTTAATTCATGCTTTTGAAAGCTTTGCATCACTCTGTCTTAAAATGTTTCCTTTTTTATTTTTTTTTTTATTTACTAGTTTCTGCATGTATTTCTCTCTTCTTTTCTGTGTTTAAAACCTACAAAAATTATTCTCATTGACTGTACTTGTATAGCAATAAGCTCCTCTGAATCAGAGTCCGGAGATACAGAAATATCCCTGGAACAAAAATGGGAAACATTTTTACTCTAGGTGCAAAATGAGTTGTAAAGTTTTTTTATCATATTTTTTTTAATTTGTAACCTTTCTTGCAGAATACTTCAGGAAGTCGAAGGAAAAAAAGAAGAAAGAAAACCAACTAGGAACACTTAGGAATTGAGGATAATGTGAATTAAGAAGTAATTTGCACTGAAACCTTATACTGGCGTGGAGATGCAGGTTAGGTTATATTCAGATTACTCATGAGGAATTCTGGACAAAACCCCATGAGAAAATGCAATCCTAATCAGCTGGATCTCCCCATATCAGATCAGTCTTGAGATTCCCAAACCTTCATCTTGGGTCCACATCTAAGTTTTAACTCCTCTCTACCAAAATGAAACCAGCCAACCAACACCCCCTAACATATTACTGCAGCTCTCACGCTCACAGACTGGGTCCAGTTTCCAGAAAAGATCAGTCGCACATGGAAGAACCTTAGCATGGATCTAGTTAAAAAATAATTAAGCACATAAATAAATAAATAAATAATTTATGAATGTAAAACGACTTATTAAACTCTAGAACTTACTCCTTGATGAAAACGGATTATTTATCCAGAAGAAAATACTTGGTGAGAATTCTGCAATTACTGTTGGTGATGCCCCTCTGGCACTTGGAAAGAAATGCAGGACTTCCTGCAATTTGAAGAGGTTAGATCCCTTATCCATGCCACAGGAGTGTGACATGATAATTCTCATACAAACATGTAAGTACAGGTTTTGAAAATGCCTCCTGAGAAATACCCAGTAAGTTATTTTTAGCACAAACACAAAATAAAGGGACAGTTGTGAGAGATCATTTCTTGAAATTTAGCAAAGACTTAGTACAACCATCAGAAAAAAACCCCAACTGATCAGTCTGCCCAAAGTCTTGCAGATGCACTCCTGTCAAAGCAGCTGAAACTAAATTGGTTTTCTCTTTGATGGTCATTAAACCTCGGTTATGCTCCACTGATAAGTTGATCTAATGGAGAGGTCAATTTTCATGAAAAGTGATGTATAGGAGAGCTAAGGAGATGGGTCATTTTTCATTCAAGTATCTGGCTTTGGCTTTAAAAGAAATTGTCTTGCAAGAAGACTGAGATAAATACAGAAGAGTTTAATGAATGTTCTAACCTCTTTCCTTATAAACTTCGACTCTATCAAACTATTATGCTTTGCTTGATCTCAAAGAAATAACCCCAGTAAAAAACATGGTTATGTCTGGACTAATCCCAATCACAGTACAACAAATAATATTCTGGCCAGTGATTTATCAAACATCCCACTTGAACTTCAGAAACTTTTTCTCAAACTCATCCTCTTGCCAAGCCCTGCTAGCTCCCCTGGAAGAAGGGGAGAGGAATGGTTTCCAGGGGTATGTGGCAAGGGGTCCTTTCCACCTAGATAATTGTGAGCTCTCTCCTCCAGGGATTAGGTACAGGCTTTTCACACTGTTGCAGAAGAAGGAATTTGGCCATTCAAATGGATTTGAGAACGGACTAAATCAAATAGTTCTTCCATGCCATTTTCTCCAGTTTCTTCTTTTAAAGACACACATTGAAACCAGGATATTTAATTTAGGAAAAAAGCTAGATATATTTTCTGAGATCCAAGTAAATAGCAATTCCAAGTTGAAAAAAAAAAAAAATCATAGATCTTTGAAATATCAAATAAATTAAAAGAGTATTTTATAATTAAACATGCATTTTGCCAAGGATAGCATGACAGAACCAACTGAGTAACACTCCTCTGCAAATATTTCTGCTCTAGCTGATTGTGTCTACAAAACTAAAACTCTGTGAGATTTTTTTTTCTCTGAATGAAATGTCAGTGATAAACTAGGATAAAACTCAGTATGTAGCTAAAAGGCTCTTATTACATACCATTTAACTGTCATCACTCAGTAATTGCAATTACAAATTACTGTAGCTTTACAGTCACCAATCTGAGATTAAATACTTGGAAAAACTACTGAATGGACATCCAAAAGTAAGTGGTCTCTGCCCTAGTTTCCTAATAATTTAAGCATTGAGATGCTGGGACAGAACAGAATGGGGTGGGTTGAGAAGTCTGGTACAGGCAAAGAAAATGAATTTGCTAGGCAGTACCAAATCACAGATTGTCACTTAATCATCAAAGAACACGTGGGGAACCTCTCAAAGGCACAGACTATGCATGTGGAAGTGTCCTAGTGCTGTATATTATGGCCTGTATTTGACAGGCTTTGAAATCTCGACAGACTTTTTCTCCTTATGTGTTATTTAACTGGGAACCATGATTTTCAAGACAAATATAGTATTTCAGAACAAACACAGGAATGAAGGAGCACTCTGGACACATAAATTTCTTATAGCAAATTTAGCTTCCTCCTTCAAATGTTCACGTGGAGCAGCACATGGGTTGCAGAGGCAGAAACTGGGGCAAACGCTACCCCAGTTGCTCTGCTGAGGAGAGGATGATAAATAATATTAGCTACAGGTGACGTAATAGCCCTGCTGATTTGGACACTCTTGGAAAGTGTTTAGATACAGAAATGAATAGATAAGATAGCTAGAGTTGACAAGAACAACATGTCTGGTAAAAGTATGCTTAAGGAGGAGTTCGAGATGATTAAGATAGGAGGTTTGGAAAAGGTGATACCAAAATCACCCAGTCTGGCTCACCATCTTTGCAGTTCAGGGAACACACTTCTCCTGCCTGGAGCGGCAGTCACCACCCATCCGCACTGCTCTGCTTTCCAAAAAAAGTGTGAAATAGGCTTTTGGGTTTGAAAGCCCTATTCCAAGGCACCTGGAATTTGTATCTGCAATTTTAATTGACTGAGAGACCCTTAAAGGGAGGAAGCTAAGCATAACCTGCAGGTACACAATGCCCGACAGTCAGTGTTAACAAGGACATACTTAGCTTGCCTGGAGAAACAAACAAGGACAGAATTGATAACTATTTCATGAATGAGCTGTAACATGTTGCTTTAAAAAGATGTTGTCAGAAGAAAGATACAAACAAAACAACACATGTTATTGAAGGGCAGTTGCTATTATCTGGGCTATTAGCAAATGGAAAAAACTATTAAAGCAGAAACAGTGTTAGAAATCTAATTCACTTTTCAGCATTAACACTATTTACTGCTTCACTCTTCTCTTTAAATTGGAACAGAGAAAACGGAGTAATCAATTTTCTGTCCTAGTGCTAACACGATTTCTTAGCAGGGCCTGAAACTGGTTTTGGACTGTATACACAGGGCTTACAAAGTAGACAGACATGACCTCAGCAGAGAAGAGGGGTTGAAATGGATGGGGGAAGTTTAGAAGAATGTTGACAAGAATATGAGGATCAGTTAATGCAATCATTTATGGTGAAATTTTAGATTTTCCAGTAATTTACCGTACATTTTATTATTTTCCACTTCCATTTAGAGTAGCAAAAAATGATGAGCAATGATTGGTGCTCCACTTTTATCCCCAGAACAAAACATATTCCCCCTCATTCACCATCATATAGGTAGACAAGATACCTAATGTATTTGGGAAACCAAATACCACACTTCTCCTTAACTCCTTCTTTTCATAACCTTTTTATGTCCCACTCAAGGCTTCTAAAGAGACTCTGTGGCACAGACACAACTTACCTACTGAATTCTATTCCTCTAGCTAAAATCTCCTTTCTAATGGTCACAGCCAACTTTACCATCTATAGACCCTTCCAATGCTGCTGACTGTATGAGGGAAATGAAAAGAAGAAGAGGTAACATGCCATTTGGAACAAAAGAGGGGGAAAAACCCTGTAAATTAAAATATGAATTAGTAATATTACTGACTTTCTAAAGTTTGTAAATATTTTTGCTGAACTTAAGTTTGTGTAAAATCATGAGCATTTGAAGCACAGGATAAGCACTTTAAATGCAAGCCAAAGGAAAACAATATGCCCTTAGTACTATTTCCATTTAAACTGCTTAGCCACACACTTGCAGACATGAAACAATTCCGCTGAGGTCCTCCTGCACTCAGGAAATTCTTCCTGGGTCACTGACCATCATTTAAAGGGCACATCTCAGCCCAGCGTCCAGCGTGAATTTTTCAAATTAGCCTACAGTTGCTGCCTCTGCAGTACACAATTGTGCTCAAAACCCCTGAGCTTTTCAGAAAGGCACTTAAGCCCATTTAACATTCAAAATAAATTTAAAAAAAACCCAAAAAATCCAACCCACAAATATATGCTTACTATATTTCACATGCTGTGTAAACACGTACACAGGTCCTATAAAAGTGAGACACCATCTGCCTTCAAGGTTCTCTGTTAAGTTTGTACACCTTTCTGAGAGAGCTGCTGTGATTCAGCCCAAGTGGCTGGGGCCTGGTGCAGGAATCACTGTAATCCTGTGGCCTCTACTATATCCAGAAGGTCAGGATAAATGATGTTCTCTGTCCTCAAAAATCCTCTGAGTCCTTAATATTGAGGTAGGCATGGGAGAGCCTTTTGCGACGGTTGGTTCAGATAAACATCCTAACAGCATGATAGTGTTGGCTTAACCCCAAAGCTATGTCAGCTGTTTCTACTGTCCAGAGACCTTTGTGTACCAGGGATGTGAAAGTCCTGCCAACATCAGAGGCATCTACTACAGAGCCCGCCTCGTCATCCCTCCTTGAAACTCACCTTTGCAGTGACACTTCCAAACCACTCAACACCCACGAGGCATCCAGTGTGCTATCACTGCAACTTCCCGACCAAATCATAATCCGCTCTATATTACCTTGCTCTCCCTCCATCTGTTTGCTGTGGCCTCTCTCAGGCGTTCACATCTCTGAGCAGTTCAGGTCAAGGACCATCTTTTCATTTTGCATGTGGTAAGCACTTAGTAGTCCAGGACTTTTACCTTCAAATAGGACCTCCCATGCCCATGTCAATGCACACTATAATAAACCAACAACAAGCAGCAGTCCTGAGGACTGTCCCAGCTGTGAAGTATGACCAGAGTAAGTCATGCCAGCCTCAGATTTCTTCAGGTTATCCACTTACTGTTGCTCACAGCACAGCAGAGATGCTGCAGTGACACCAGAGCAGTTTCAGCCCCCAACCAGCAGCATGACACACACCTCACAGACACAGACAGAAAACTGCCCCTCCTCCTGCACTATGCCCTTGTCCTTGGTCCCTTTGGACACCACTTCCATCAGTTCAGTGCAGCCAGGACTAGAATACTTGGGTCTGTTCCAGGAGTGAGTGGAAAAATCCATCAGGTTACTAATGTGGACTTAAAAATAATTTTACACTAATTTCCCACCTTAACAACAACTGCAGCAATAAAACCCACTTTCTTATTTCACTGCCAGATATCTGAAAACCTGCAGCACTAACTTAAGTCTCCATTTTTCTTCTTCCTTTAATTAAAATGAAACAAACCCCTTTGGTCATCTATGATTTAAAAAAAAAAAAAATAATTAAAAAAAGTTGTGAAATTACATTGGAGAAGTTATTTTATCCTGTTCCAGTACACTGAAAGCTCCATTTTCTCTAGAGGAATAAATTAAATAAGATCTTATTCTTCTGTTTATTTTAGAAGGAATAAGTCATGGCTTAAATAAGCCCTTAAGAAGAGGGTATCATGTTCCCCCACAAGTGCTTTTGCAGGTATCGTGTCCCCTGGTCTACATCAGGCCAGCTCTCCTCACTTCAGAACAGGTAATATTTTCCTCCACTAATTCACTTGCCTACTTCCATATTAACCTTTCCAAGGATCTGACTTTTGCATACTTTTACTGTATCTACTTCAGCAGGTCCACTTCCATGGAAAATTTGGTGTTTCCAGATTTTTGCTG
Organism: Sitta carolinensis; assembly: GCA_032173965.1. Lineage (NCBI taxonomy): Eukaryota > Metazoa > Chordata > Aves > Passeriformes > Sittidae > Sitta > Sitta carolinensis. The sequence continues at coordinate 9,473,871 of CM063313.1, read as the reverse complement.
GTGTCCCCCACAGGGACCATCACCATTAGACTCAAGGCATATTTGTGTGGGGTTTTAATGGCTTTGAAAGATACCAAAGCAAAGCACTGCAATGGGATCCAATTCTACACTTTGGGAAGCCCTGTCTACTTACTGCAGTATAGACTCCAAGAACTTGGCCTTGAATACTGTGCACACAGAAACCCAGGTCTATATCATGGTTGTACATGAGTAAATCTCAGGATGTTGAAGTGTATTCCTAGCTATGCATACAGCACGCGTTTCAGTGTTATCCAAAAAAGTATTGTTTTCCCAAACTAGTGCCACAATTTATAGGCAGGACTATGCTGTTCATGTAACTTTGATTTTCTTTTTCTTCTCCTAAATCCTTTGTTTTACTATCACTGCATGTACACAGAAAGGCTTGCAAAGCAACCTTAAAATTATATAGGAACTCTCCTATTCATTTTACAGTTTCAATCTGATGATTTTTAAACCAGCCTGGCAATTTTGAGCTCCCTGACACCGTTCTTTCTTTCCAAGCTGGGGATTCAAATATGCCACCTGGCAAACACAGCACCAACCCAGGTTTGGTGGCAGAGCTGCCAGCAAGTTGTTGGGTAACACTCTTAAATCAGCCCCAAACCAGCTGTCCCAGACTGTAAAGAAGCGTGCTGGGCTGCTGAAACTCTTCTCCTGGGTGGACATAAAATTGAGTCGTGTCCACTTGAGGGTAGGAATGCTGCAGGGTCTTTTGCACAAGCATGCCCCAGTGATCGGGAACAAATTCTTTCCTTTCAGTCTATCCCTCCGGATTCTATGCACAGAGTTATGACTGTATAAATATTCTAGGGACCTGGGACTTGGGGGCTGAGTTAAGGAGTAGGAAGCCAAAGAAAATACATTTTAACTAGCAAGGACAGTTGCTTCTCCTCTTTCTGTCACCTTGTGGGCTTTTGCAATAGAAGAGATATTTTATTTGTATTTAATAAAGCCCAGCAGTAGAGCTGCTTATGAATCAAGCTGCATCATGCATGGAGCTAGAAAAAATATATATTGGGATTTTCTAGCTCGCTAGAGTTATTAATCTGGCTCAAAGCCTGCAGTAGGATTTAATATATTAAGTGAAATTGCAGGCCTTTGCCCCTGTCTTTTCGCTAAGACAACAACATACATACGCCATATTAGATTCCATTTTTTGTACATTTCAGATAAGGAGTGGATTAAATAATGAATGAGATTCCCATTAGCTTGAAATTTTGCTTATTTCAGGCAACCTCCTCCTCCCCCCTCTATTTTTTTTAATCAAAATGACTCCACTGTGGAATATTTTTGCATTGATTTGAAGGGATTTTTTACGCACTCATTAAATTTGCATTTACACATCTGACAATACCTTTTTTTTTGTGTGTGTCCCAGACACTGAACACTGCACTAGGAAAGGGGAAAAAAAAACAACACTCTGCTTTTGACTTGAATTGTGCTAAATCTTTTTCTGAAAGGCTTGGAAGGTCTTTGGGATTCCCCTTTACTTGACAAAGTCAAGTGAATGGCTCAAGCATGAGTTTGAGTGGCATCACATGGGGGGGGGGGAGGTCACTGTAATTGATGTGAGACACAGAACACACTACTGCTTTCCATCCTACACACTTTTTCCAGGGTTGTATGACACTTTCGCTTACAAAGCACATTCTGGTATTCCTGCCTCCAGGTCCTCAATATTGGCTTTCTACCACCCTACTAAGAAGATATCATTCCTTGGGCTGGTGCTGGAAAATCCCTGTTAAGTTCAGAAAGCACTAATACAGAGCAGTGAAGTGAATTGATCACAGGCTGGAAAGCAGAGATTATTTACTAAGTAAATGGCAGGTTTTCCAACATTTTTCTGAATAAAAACCCCTGCCATGAGAAGACAGCCACATCTTCTGATGGAGTTGCCCAGGAAAATGTTCAACCAGTCTCTTTGTCCTTAAAAATTCCAGCCTTAGCTAAACAACAACTGGCTTACACAACACCTGACCAGGCAAAATGGGCAAGGTGTCTCCAAGTTACTATTGCCAGAGAACCAAAGCAAATTTATGGTTAGACAAGGATTTTAGCCATCTTGGCTTTACATATAGGAGGGAAAGCTTTCCCTTTTCTGCACTAAGCCTTTTAACAGTACAGGGTGGTAAACAGCAGTACAGGGTGGAAAGTGACCTTTCCCTTCCAAACACTTGATGCAGGGATCACTGTGCCACCATTCTCTCCTTCTCACTATTAAAATGCTATATAAATATTTATCATCGTTATCGTACCGTTAACAAAATTCTCCTGATATTCAGCTGAAAATTTCCTTTGCTTAATTTCCTACTACAACTTCTAATAAATCTTCCTTTGTACTATCATAAGCAGTTCATCTCCTGCCTTGGAATTTACATCCCTGTATGTACATGGAGATAAATAGCACGTTCCTTCCTCCCCGCTACCCCCAGTTATCCCTTAGCCCAGCTACACATATTTGGTTCTTTTTAATTTCTCCTCATAAGTCAACACCTCACAGGCCCTTTATCATTTTTGTGGCTCTTGTCTGAACTTCCTTCAATTTGTGCATATCTTACTGGTGAGAAGATGCCAAAATGGAGAAAATGGGATAAAGCCACTTTCTGCTATACATACTGCAGTCTTGTTACTGACATTGTGCAAGCATCTCTCCATAGCCCATGGGGCAGGGCTGGGTGTCCTGGAGACTGGTTCCTCCAACAAGATATTAGCTGACAAGAAATGTCACTCTGAAACTTCACATGAAAATAAATTTATCCTGGTCTTATACCAGTCATGGATATTTTTTCCTTCCAGTCACAAAAAATAAAAAAAAAAAATCCAAAAAACCTCCCCTTCAAAAAAACCCCAAAAAACCCCAAAAAATCCAACAAAGCAACAAACCCAAAATAAAAGTGTGATTTAATGTTATGAATAGAAATTAATGAGCAAGCCATCTTAGGGAACAATCACACTTCTGTCCCTCCCTTCTCTTAAATACCCTTCTGGTCCAGGACTGCACAACTCAGTGACAAAGGAAAAGGTCCTGAGTGAGTGCATTTCTCTTCATTTTAGGGAGCTGCAGGCTTGGTTCACTAGAGCAGATAAAGCACTGAGATCCTCAGCCAGGCGTGCAAATCCTTTCTTAGCTATTGGGATATACTGGCTTCTCTCAGGTTGCTTAAGGAACAAATGCAGTCAGCACAGTAATGACCTACCACCCAACGCATAATTATGTATTTTTACCAATGCAACATCCTCAAAATATTCTTTTTTGAGTCAGAAAATCTCCGTGTTGGTGCTACATGGGCAAGGCGCAGAGCAAACAGCCAGCTGCCTGTCCACACACACACTCGAACTGTTTCGGCTCAGTGCCAACAAATGGCAGAGGTGTACAAAAGGACAGTTTTGTTCAGCCTGAAAATCAGTGATTTCCACATGGTGCCAGCTGACTATGGTTACTGGAGTTATATTAACAGCACTATGAGAGCTTTTTAATTGTGCAGGAAATAAACTACCAAAGGGCTCCTCCCCTTTATCTCTTTTTTGCAGAAGAAAGATTTAGTTTAGAAATCTAGCCTGTAATGGATCCTTTGCACTTTTATTTTTCCACCCAAAGATATACTGATTATTTACAAACACAATTAAATGTGGAGAGGAGGGACTGTAAATTGCAGGTACTCAAGAGAAAGGTCTACCAGACCAAATTTAAAAGCTGTATTCAGTGAGTATAAAGTGCGGCAGTTCTCATGCACTTTACTGCACAACCACTTTGCAGAAAGGGAGAGAACAGGATGAAAATCATTAAGAGTTGGAGAAGTCAAGTCACCTGGGTTCTCTCATATCTCAGTCACTGTGTGATAATATTAAGCCATTTAACATCCTTGGAATTCAGCAATTTTGCACATAAACAGGCAGATCTTCCCTCTGCAGAAAAAATTTTAGAGGTAAATCAAACATATTAGAGAGTGCAGGGTGAAAGGTAAATCTGTGTTTCTATGCCTTCCTCTATTCCTCCTTGGCTCACATGTGGACCATAGGGGGCTTCAAATACATCCATAAAGAATGAATGTGCTACGGGACAAGAGGAAGGTTGATTTCTGGAGTTAGGTTGAATTTCCCACTGATCAGACGGGCCTGGAAGGTGCCTCCCTGGGCCCAGATGTTTGGCCTGGGTATCACCATGGTTTTGCACCAACATTTCACATTACTCTTCATAGCTGAAGTTCCCATGATTTTCCACTGCTGTCCTCCTCAGCTGCAGCCCCCAAAACTCCCATTTGGGAACTGCATTTGTGTGGTGGCGGTGAAAAGCCTCCACACTACAACAGCCAGAGAACCCACTGTGCCCCCAGGGTTTGGTCCACTGATGGGCACACCCAGGTCCAGTCAGGGCAGGCCAGCTGTCAAAAACAGACGTGTCATGAATGGGAAACAAAACCCAGAGCAGAGGGTTAATGCCTATTAGCCTGAGCCAGAGAGATTGTGGGTCTGGGCGAGGCATTCCTGAGGTGGCAGGTGAAGTAGCTGAAGCCAGTCCTTCTTAAGGTTAGATAAGCCTCAGCAGCAGCAGTAGCAGCAGTTTGGAAAACCAAATAAGTTATAATTATGCATCAATTAGATACGTCTGGCCCTGCCTTGCAGCTGAATGGAGACACACTTTCCAGATCCCTACCAACAAGTGCACTGTAGGAGGATTTTCTTGATAATGATTATCTGCAATGTGAAGTTGATATCCAGAGCAAGAAGGGAATGGATAGATAGAAAAAACCCTGATTTTAATTTGCATGAGTGTTGGAAAAAAGGTCAGTGAGAGCAACAAGGTGAGGGGAATTGCTTTCAACTGCCAGATTTGAGCAAAGTCTTCCCTGTGTTTCTTCTTCCTTTCCTCGCAGAAAAGAGACCCCTCTGTAAATCTCAAAGGCAGCAGAAGTCTTTTGTAAGAAATCAGGAAATGAGTAATAAATACAGCTCAAAAGCAAAGGAGCTGAGCTAGCAACTACTATCAGATTGTTCAAAAACTGCTATTCACCCAATAAAAAAGGACGGGAGGCGGGAGGGAATGGGTGAAGGGAGAATCCACTGGAATGAAGACAAATAGATAAAAGTAACTGTCATTCGCTTTCATTTTGTGTTCATGATATGTTCCTGTTTCAGACTCCAGTGTCCCACACTACCAGCTCTATTTTCATTTCCACACCAGAGGGAGAGCTGTTGCAAAGACTTGCTCTGCCCCAGCAGCACAGAGTTGCTGGAACATCCTGCTGGACACGGTGTTTGCATGGCTCCTCTGACGTGCTCTGGGGCAACTCTGGGCAGTCCCTTCTGTACCTGGCCTTCCACTCTCTCTGTGCACATGTCTCAGCAGCTACATCAAAGGAACAAGGGAGAGCAAGGAAAGGAAAAGAGACCGGTAGAGGCTTAATCTCTACTGTTGTCTCCTTTTCCCCCACCACCTCTGCAGGAGGCTGTGGAAAAAAAAGATATCTTACTGAGTGATCAGCTATACTGGGGTAAAGCAGTTATCCATATTCCAAAATCATCCCTTCTGCTCCTGCCTGCAAGGGCAGAGTGCACTTTTTGTCCTCTGCATGCTGAACACTAGGTTCATTGAAGTGATGCTTTTGCACAGAGGAGCAATGGAGATGAGCCAGAGTCTACTCTTCCTATCATATATGTGACCAACAGACCTCATAACAGGTATATTTATCCTGGAAATAAGGAAAAAAACCTGTTCATATAAGGTCATACAATCAATGTTGCCTGGAATAGGTTTTATTATCCTTCCTTTATCTTTTCCAGGAAATATCTACACTTTTCACACCAGTGCTGTGTTCTGAAGAGTAGGATGAAGTACGCACTGCCACAGAAACAAAAGTCATCCTGACTTCAAATGGTGTTTGGAAAAGCTGTGGGCTGGGACCATTGTACTTCCCTTCATTGGACTTGAAGAGAGTTATCAGTTCAAGGCTTATAGGGAGTTGTGACCACCATTCTCGCACAGAGATGACAAAATTGTTGCTGCCTTTCATGTTAGTGATGCCTCTCAAGATATTGCTGATCAATTACTTGCTATTTCCTCATCACTGTGCAGCAAGTTATAAACCACTCCCACTGAGTTTTCATAAAAATGAAATTTTGTACTGAATTTGAAAAGAAAACTTTTATCCACAGCACTGATATAGGAGAAACTCAGCAAAAGCACCTTTTTTCCCCCCAGAAGTTCACCATATATTTCTTTCAACTCTCATTTCCTCAGTGTCCTCACTCGCGTGATGGGATGTAACCATTTTCACACTCCCCCCAAAATCTTAGCAGCCTCAGAACATTAAAGACTATAATTGCCATCAAATCCTAAGGAAATCAGCTACAGTTCTTATCAAGTTGCCTTTCTTAAGCAAAATGCTTCACATTTTCCCCAAACATTAATATTTCAGATAACTTTGGAGTACTGAAATATTTTGTAATGTGAGAAAATTATATTACCAGATTTTTATTGTTTTCACAAAGAAATAACTGGGTGGAACCACAGACAGACTAAATCAGTGACACTGTTGATGTCACTATTGTAATAATCAGATTATTATACACAGGGAACACTTGGCCCTCTGGTAATCACTGCAGTCTTCTCTTAACCTGTCTCACTTTTGTTTTAAACACACCTTTACAGGTCCTACAGGGACACCGCTTGCTGGCTCCCTGGTGGAAAGTTGTCCTGCTTTTATGAAGTGTGAAAGCAGCTTCTTTCCCTGCACACTTCTCTATTATTTGAAGCTTAGCCCCTGGGAGAATGCAGAGCTTTTCAGATCAGACCCAAAGGAAAGTGTGTCATCACGAGGAAAAATTTTCCATACTTAAAATACCCCATGACATTATTTTTAATATCTGCATAAGGGTTAATGGCTTCCTCCTTGAATTGAAGGCTCCAAAGCCCATTTATAAAGGTCATCATAAATCTGCCACAATTATCAGTTTCTCATCCCAGAGCAGCTTTGTCAATCTGTCCATGGCTCCTTCCCAATGAATGCTGTTTCCAAACTTCAATCCTTCAGTTAGTAGGACTCAGAATACCCAGTAAATGAGGATGAAATAATGAAAACAGTAGTGCTAGACCCAGTTAACGACTCTTCGAGTCCAGCACCTATTTCAGAAGTAATTAGGAGATCTTTGTGGATGAAGAAATAGAAATAATACAAGTCAACCCCCCCAGCCCTAGCCAAAGCCTCTTATCCCCAGGAAATCAATTTCCAATTGTTTCCAGTGTCCAATTATGGACATTTCTCAGAAATGGCTTACATGGGTAGCCATATTTGAGAGTCACCATAGGTGTTTTCTGTGAAATTTTCCTAAACCAAATTTGCCTGGTCCTTTTATTTATTTAATTATGTAAACCTTCCACTCTAGGAATACCTCTTGATCTTCACAATGTCCTGAAATAATTAGTTCAACATTTTGCCTATTGCACAGGAAGATTTCTTCTTTTCAATAGAGAAGCTTCCACATCATACTTAGATCTTAATGCCTCCACTTCAAGCTATCCCAAAGCTGCCTAGTTAACTTCTCCTCTCTTTGTTTCAGTGCACTCAGGACTGACTGTACATACCCTGGATCTTTCAATGGTACAGGTATTTTTCAAGGACGTGGCATTTTTCTAAGCTAAGTGGCACATCCTCTGTACACTGTGAAAGCTTTGGAAATAATAATTGCTTTCTCGAAGTATGAAGCCAAGCTAATGAAGCTTGGCTTGCTACAGATTTGTATCTCAGGCCTCCCGTGCTCTCCCATCTTGATAAGGCAGCCTCCTCCGTAATTTCCACTTTGTCCAAAAGCCTGTGAGCTCTGTGGCTCATGCTGGGTGAGACACATCCCAGCTGCACTGGCTGCTGACTGAGTGCAGATGGGAGATGCTGTCCTGGATAGACTTTGGCCACCTCCTCCTCAGAAGGGAAATGCACTGGTATCCCTTTCCTCTGCCAATTTTTACACAACCACTGGAACCATGATAATCATCAAGGGTTTCAGGATATTTTAGACATGGTAGAAATCCACTGACAGGTTAAAAAACTCTATTGGGGGAGTGTAGATGGGAACAGGAGTAGAATGAAAGCAGGTAAGCAGATGTGGGTGGGTCGTGTGAATGAATAGGCTCTGTTTTCTTTGGAAGCAAGACTAAAAACATAGCTCAAATTCAGGCAAAACAAAAGTTTGCTTCAATCCATTCTTCCCAACAGAACACTCCACAGCTGGAGCCAATCTATTTACTGCATGTCCTTGCATCCTACTGCAGCTGGGCAGGCAAGAGTGAGAGGGGGCAGAGATTTGCTTTTGTCTTTTCTGAAGGCTTGTTCTGCTCTAGTCTTTTCTGAAGGCTCTCTCTGTTGAGAGCCTCTCTCTCAACAGGGAGAAAATCCTTCCTTCCTCTTATGTGTCTGGTGTGTCAGATGCCTCCTCTCTCCACACCCACTGATGTTTCTTTCTGAAGATGAACAGAGATGAAGCTCCAGTAGTAGCACATTTCTGTATCACAAAAGTCCTCCTAGAGTGATTTGGGAAAAGACACATCCCCTTCCAACATTTCTAACTATGAAGGATTTCTCAGTAGCACATTTCGATTTTTAATTCTTTGAGTGGGTAAATATTTGGGTGGGTCAGTGGGAAAAAGAAGAAGTATGAAGAATTTAATCCTATCTTGTTCACGAAAATACAGACAAAATCTCTTCCAAACAGAATCAGAAGAATTAGAAAGAAAATGAAGGTGAAGGAGAATGAAAAAGGCTTGGGATGGGTATCTTTTCATAGCTACTACTAATTTTAAAATTCAAAGTGCTCCAAAAAATAATTTGTATCAAGAGTGAAGATTTCGAGCTAAGATACAGAGAGGACTCAGCTCCCACCATGCACAATGCTTGGATCCCACACCTTCTCTGTCTCTGAAGTTCTGCTGTTTGAGACATTTCTTCAGGGTCTAAGTAGAAAAGCAATAAAAGCAGTTGATTATGATGGCAATAAAGAATCAGGAGTGTCCTTTTCCTCTAACACTGAGCCCGACTACAGTAGGGAAAACTGTATTATTCCAACAGTGACTCCGTCTATGCCCCAAAGGTTCTTGCCACATTTCTTGCTATGGGTTTAAATCAGCAATGTTCGCCCTTCACAGATTTCTCTCTCCTTCTCCCACTTGCAAAATTACCACCTGAATCAGCTGGTCCTGCTTCAGATAATCTCTGTTTCTCTCCTCCTTCTTTTTAGTCTTTCTTATCCTCTCCATCGGAAAGTGTAAAACAATGGCCCTTTAGGTCAAAATCTTTTGTTTAAATCTCTGAAAGATGAGACTCAAAATGGATTTTAAAAAGGTCAGAGATCTAAGCTTTCAATTCTCTGTGAACATGAAAAGTCTGAATCACTCCAACATTCCACAGAGCAGAAAGACAGGGATGGGTAAAAATTTACATGTAACCACTGTTCCTGGATCTGCTTCCCCATTTTCCCCATCTTTCCCACCTACAGCCTCCATATAAAAGCCACAGCAGCTTCCCTCTGCAAATCACAAAAAGTCAATAGCGAATGGGGAAGTTTGTATTCTTCCTCTCCATGCCTCACACTCTATTCTCTTGTTCTGTAGTGGCAATGCACAATGTCCCACTGGAGGTACCTGTCCTTAAAGACAGCTAAAGGTAAAGAGAAGGGGAGGAAGAAAAGAAAAGAAAAGGAAAAAACAAAAAAAAAAAAAAAAAAAAACAAAACAAAACAAAAAAAACCCCATGAAAATAAAAGATGGACAAAAAATAAGCTGGGATAATCCAACAGAAAACATATTTCAAAGGCTTTAAGGGGTTCAAATCACAACTGTACCTGATTACCATGAAGTACATCACTCATTTTAGAACCAAATTTACCCACACAAACTTGGTGTTCTTTTCCTGTTTATTACTGTAAGTTATTGCCCTCTGAAATGCTGACTCATGAAACTCAGCTTATGGAAAATGTTCTTATGTTAAGGCAGCAAATCCTCACACCATCTCAGCTGCTGCAGTTCATGTTTCTCCTACTACAAGTGTCAGCCAGGACATAAAGCAAGGGATTTGGTACTGGGTTTCTTATCTTTGCTCCTAACACTGATGATTTATATGATACTGGGCACAATGCTTTAAATTAGACTTCACCTTTATCTATCCAGTTCTCTATAAAATCAGAATTGAGCACCCAGGACTCTCAAATCCAAACATTAAGACATACTGAACTGTTTCCCTCAAAATGTAAGATTTTTATAAGTTATATTTTTCCTTAATTCTAACTGTGTAGAGTTTAGAAATGTATTCCTAGAAATGATGTGAAATGGAAACTCAGCTTCTTATACAAACATGTTTTTAGCAGGAGAAGCTTTATGGATGGTTCAAATATCATTATGCAAGTGAAAAATATATGCAGACTTAGAGAGGAGGAGAAGGAGAAATGGCAAATCTGAAATGCTGTCCCTCAACAGAGGAGTTGTCAGGTCTCAACAGTTAATGTTGTCAAAAGTGCTTTGGAAGACCCTCAGGAGAAAGGTGCAAAAAAGTGCACAATGGTTGTTATTTGCTTTCTGAAAGCTAAATATCACATTTTAAAGGCCACAAATGCAGGAGTCCAGAAAGGTTTAGGCACCAAGAGGGAATCTCTTCCAGCAAAGTCCAAACAGAATAGAACTGGGAAGACCTACTATTTACATCTGCTTTGCAATTAAGCAACAGTACGAACATAATGCTACAGCTTCCCTCAGCTCAGTGCTAAAGCTCCTGGTCCCCATTCTGCGTGGGTCTCCTGCACATACTTAGCTTGGGTTTCATTGAGTTCAAAAGGATTACTCATGCATGTAATGTTATTCATACGAGTGAGTGCTCACTGGATTCAGGGGGGAAGAAAGCAACCCTTTTCAAAGATTCAGAATATTCATCAGCCTTTATTATTAATTATTACTCTGATTTACTTTTCATTTAATATCATGCTGCATTTTTCCTTCATATTTTATAAACACACACACAGCATAGAGATCAGCATCTGCCGCTGTGGATTTCGGCAGGAATGAACGCAGTAAAGTACCATGAGAAAGACTCTTCCTGATTTTAAGTCTGGATGAACAAAACCAAGGAAACCCTACAAATCACACCTGACAGAAACCTCCTAAGTGATTTGAGTCACTAAGGGTCTGGATTACGTCTGGCTGGGAAGTAGATTTTTCTATATGCCTAGACAGAGAAAAAGAAAGATTGAAAAAGTAGCATTTTAATTGGATTGAATCTATGGGAAGCACCAATTTTGTATTAAAAATCAGATTTTTTTCCCCCAAAACTTGATTTTCTTCTCTAATTCCCATTTTAACTTATCAATGCTAAATCACTATTTTCAGAGGGGGAAAAACAGTCTTTTCATAAAATCTAAAGGTCAAATATCTAATTTCTCCCAAACACAGCTCCCAAAATAAAACATTTGTGCTAATTCCAAATTGGAGACAACTCACAAATAATCCTCTTCTTCATTTTTGAGGTCTTTTGCTCACTCTTTCCAACAGATATCTTTTCTGATAGAAAGCTGAAAAAATCAGTTCAGCCTATCTTTTGTTACGTGAATTCTCACTGCCTTGTTGTTCTGACATGTGGTCTTACACACCTTAAGAATAACAAAACATGGGACTTGGAGCTGGGCAAGAGGTTCTATCTGTAACAGATTAAAAGATTCTTAAATGAGCCAATATTTCAGAAATATGGAAAAATGTCACTTCAAATGACAAATTTATTTGGCGACAGAGACAGGCTGAGGACTCCACAGTCCCTTAGCACTCAGAACACACTAGTAGGGTGGGCCACCTCATAACTGAGAGTAGGTTTTCCCTGCAGAAATGAAGTTAGGGTTTCTGTCTCTTCCCAGAGTGCAATCCTGACAGAGACATGTGCTTTGTACAGACTGGGTTGGAAAAATCATGTTCTCCACAGGAAATATCCCAAGTTTGTGTGATGGAAGCTTTCCCAGGGAGAATGATGCCCTTTTCACTACCTGTCCAGGAAAAGGAGAGACTCTAAAACCAGAGTATGCAAACACCCACTCCTGATCCTCCTTGAAAAGCAGAGTGATCTGCCCAGGTCACACACTAAGCCAGTGGAAGTCTACAACTTCTGAGTCTCATCCCAGCACCTTCTCCACAGCTTTATGCTCTTCCCTTTGTTTTAGCTGATGCCCTCTAAACTGACAGGCCCAACTTCCAGAGCCCTCCTGGCCCCGTCTGTCATCCCAGCTGAAAGAAACTCCATTCAGGCTGTCCAACTTGGGCCAGCACGAGCAAGCAGAGCTCACAGATGGTTAAATGCATTTGACATTTCACTGCAGGGCCTGCAGCAGAAATCCTTGCCTGCTGTATCCAGAGCCCTGGATAGGAGCGAATCAAGGCTCGTGGCTCCAGCGCTGTGTGTGCACACTCTGCTGTGAGTTAATATTATTGGCTCGCCCCTCAATCATGCCTTTTCCAGCTAGCTGCTCCTGTCAAAGCACATCTCATTAGGCCTGAAGGCTCAATGAAATGGAAATTCATGTTTAAATTTAAAAACAACATATTGACCCTGGGAGCCAGTGATGTCTACATTTTTAATAACTTACTGAGAATAAAAGGAGTGTATGTGTATGGAGGGAGGGGGAGGGCTGGGTGGCAGGAGGAAGAGGGAATGTAGAAGTGGAGGGAGGACGAGCGGACAGGACAATCAGCCTGCCAAGGACTCCTGTCCTCTCCACTTCCCCCCAGCCCCATTCTCACTTTTTCTGTCCTTCTTGCTGCACGGAGAGGAGCCCAGGCTTCACTTAAAGGGACCTAATGGCCTCTATGGGAGAGCATGTCCCGATCTGATACTGAAACAGCGAGGGAGGAGGAGAGGCCTGTGTCTGCACACACAGGCAGACGTGCACACCCCTCCACAGGCACATGCACACACACGTGTGAACCCTGGTCCCCGAGCATCCCAGCGAGCTGCACTGCACTTGTTCAGAGGAGTGGCGTGCTGCAGAGCGAGAGTAAACACGGAGCCTTTCGGAGGAGGGCGTGAAGTCAGCTCCGCCGCATGTGACTCGCCATGTGGCACAGCCCCAGCCCCCCTAAGTCTCGCTCTGACATCATTCCCGGAGAGGCACGAACAGCTCCTGTCACCACCACGGGTTAGGTAACCTGGGGGGAGCAGAGACAGCGTGTCTTATCCTGTGTGATTACAGGAGGAGTGATGCTCCTTTCTGCTGGGCTTTATTGTTCCCTGGTAGCACCCAGGGAGCTGAGGACAGGGAGGCAGAGGTGGGAGGTCCTCTTGTTGTGTGATCACTGTGGCCCCCATGGCAGTGTTTTTGTTTGGTCTTTTTTTTTTTTTTTTTCTGAAAACAAGCGATCTGACAACGTCATCTTGGCTGGCATCCAGCTTGGGGAATCACAGGCTGTGTGGATAAACCTGCTCTGGCTGCTGCATCTCCAGCAGAAATGGGTTGCTATGTTGCTGCACTATAGCAAGAGTCTCCTTGTGGAAGCTGCATGTTAACAGGAGGTTAAAGTCAAAATTGCTAATATATGAGGAGAGCACAAAAAGGTGAATTTACAACAAGTTTTAGAAGGTTGTATGGAATTGCTACAGATGAGCAAATATGCCTATCAAACTAGCGAGAGATGAGATCACTCTCCAAAGAGCTCACTGATTTCTCCTGTGCTTCTCTGCCTTTCTCAGCTCAGTATTCCAAGGGTATTGAGCAATCTGGTGATGTCTCTGGTCTTTGGCTTATCCCTAGTCTTCTGTCTGGCTCAAAGGGATGTGCTTCTCTGTGTACCGAGAATATGAGCAGAGCAGGACTGAAGATTTCCTGACCTACATTCCTACAGAGCTGTCCACTGCAATTCAGACTAGCCCTAAATATTGTAGGCATGTGAATTCCCTATGTATTCCTCACTTTCAAAATGAGATCTCCTATGTTCTACCACTTATACCTCTGTTGTCCTGAAAATTACCTTGTCCTTACTTCTGGCCCTCAGTTCTGAACTGTTTCCAATCTGTATTATCTGCCTTCTTTGAACACACTGATAATTTCTCCAGCATTTTTCATTTTTATACTGATGTTTTTTGTTTCATACTGTTGCCATTTTCCAGATGTATTTAAAGATTGTGTTCAAAGAGTTTAAGGTCCGATTTCTCTAATCTCACCTCATTAACATGATGCACCACCATTTCCACTCACTTACTGAACACCTTGCCCTTGGCTAAAGCATCTTTTCTAGGTAGGAATCCAAACGTTGATTTGAAAACTTCAAGCAATGAAAAATTAACCCGTTTGAAGTATGACAAAGTTCAATTACGCTCATTGATTACAAAATAAACATAGGCATACTTTCGTTATCATTTTTGTCTGGCTTGTTTTCACAAGTGTTAGTCCTTGTTGTTTTCGCTGATAAACTAGAGATATTTTGTTGTTCACATCATCAAATCTGTGACATTCTTAAGCACTTCTCATTTTTTGCAAGCTTACTCCATCTGCCTCACCTTCTTTTTAATTGCTGTCTGCGTGATTCTCTATCCCCAACACCTTTTTCCTCATGTTCCAAATACTACTACAAGCCCTCACTCATTTCCTGTCACCCAGGGCACCCCACTGCCTTGCTGAAGAGGGCTTCACAAACATAAGGATTTATGTATGTGAACATACATAAGTGGCTTTTCAGACTGGTGTGTAGGGGTATGAATCCTCTCTGCAGATCAAATACCAGGTACCCTGGAGCCTCTTCAGGCAGGAGACTGCCCTTCTCACCAAAGGGCTAGAGAAGTCCTTGGAACTCCTTCCACAAGCTGAAAAAGAGGGAGGAGGCAGAAAATCTGCAGGGGTCACATGCAAAAGCTATTAAGTAGCCCTCAGGCTTCTATTTTATTTATTTATTAAGCTAGATGAGGAGCACAAAAAGGTATGGAGGCACTTTGTTTCTCAATTTGTGTCTATTATCTATTGAAATTTGACATAATGTCTCCACAGTTCTCCTTAATATCCCACTGTATATAGAATGTGACTAGCTCCACCATCTAATGTGACAGCTTAGGAAGATTAAAAAGAAAAGCTAAACTAGCAGTAGTTGGAGATGAGGAAAAGTAGCACATTTATGAATAATTTCAGCTGAATTCTAACAACATTGCATTCCCTGGACAGGACACATTTATTATCTTATTCACCATGACTACTGCAACATTAGTGATTTGTTACTGAATCAATTATTAATTCATATGAGTGAATAAGGCTCTGTCACTTAACTCTTCAGCTGACCGTGCCCACTACACACTGATTGCAATTTTTAACTCTTTTCTCTCCTCTTATCTTTACCCTCACTGAGCATCTGCATTAAAACAGACTGATGTTTTCCATTTCAGAAATTTGTTTGAAAAAAGCCTCTTGTTTTCCTTTCACTCATGATGCTCCCCTGAAAAGCTCCCCTCTTGGTACAGCAGCTTGGTATCCCAATTGACAAGGAATCAACTTGTTGGGTAACAACTTGATTTGTGAAAGAGACTGATTAAAAAGGCTGACAAACACACACTTTCCCTCTAAAGCTTTGGATTCCCACCACCGTAGTCTCAGGAGAAATATTTTTAATGGTTTGATGTGTTTGGTCACCAGGATATAAAGCTTGCAAGAAAAAAAATATGCAGATGGCAGACTTTAGCCACCAATGGCAAGATACAGGAACAGACAAGATGGACTCAATCAAGGCCACCAATCAGAGCAGAAGCAAAGATACAAATAATACCCACACCATCTGATCTCACACTTGCAGCTAATACCACTCTGTCTGTCAGCTAGCTAGAGAACCAGGCAACAAATCTGAAGAGATGGATTGTAATCAAGGGTCCGTCACAGTTTTACTGCCATGGGCAATGATGGTCACATCTGAATTTTGTCACACTTCTGCCTTTGAGAAAAGACAGTTGGTAGAAAAGGGAACATGCTAAAATCTTCCCAGTATCTCTTACAAGCAGTTGAAATGACGGTCATTAGCCTACTCCTTGTCATGTGGAGAGCACAACCTACCTCTCAATGGCCATCCGGCAGAAGGTAAAAACAACCATTTTAACAGTTACTGCCAGTGAAATATATTTTGATTAGGCACTAAGCTGTGCTTAAACCCCATGTGTATACCCATGTATTTGGTGACAGAACAAGGCAAGCTCCAGGCCAGGAGTAATTTTTATATCACATTCTCCCAGAATCCTATAGTCCAGCGGCTGATCTCTGCCTAACACAGGCAAGATGCACCCTTAGCTGTGTTCCTGGTTCTCCCAAACGTATGGTGTCACCTCAGGGTGACAATCAATCTGTCCTTTGTGTTGACCAAAACAGCCACTGTTGTATGAGTGAAGGATGAACATGTAGACACCTGTCCACTCCAGCAAGCAGCAATGTCTTGCCCTAAGGAAAGTAAAAGGTTCCAATACCCCATGAGTGTTCTTCAACCTCTCAGAAAGCTTGAACCTATTCATGTTCATCATTCAACAGCACTGTCTTCAGAGAATGCTATAAAATGATGTGAGTAGGCACCAAGCACCAACATGCCTGATGAAACTTGATGGTTTTCTTAGACAGAAGTGTCTCTCACATCCCAGCCCTTTGGACATGTTGAAGGCTTTTCTTTTCCTCCTTCAATCTGCCCTTCTCAGTCCCTCACCAAAAAAGTTTTGGCAGGAGTGATTAAGTTTCAAGACAACAAAAATGATCTGGTTTTTAACCAAAGCCAAGGGACTCTCAGAGGGACTTGTGCATGTTTACTGAGAAATTGCTTTGCAGAAGGTAGAAAAATGTTAGTTTTCGTATCGTACCTTTGAAGCAGGTTGGCATAAGGCCATCCTTCAACAGTGATGGCTGGAAATGAAGAGCCTTCCAATAGCTATTACAGAGGGACTGAGTCTCTAACTGTGACACCCTGACACCCTTCAGATTATCAGAATTACCTGGGTAGCATAGGTCAGCACATACAAAGTCAGGAAGATAATGCTGAAATCAACGGAGATCTTCCAATTGACTTTACTGTTCCCTCAAATGAAGCTTTCAGGGCATATGACTCACACCCTTACTACCAAACTGCATTTCTCTCACTACAGTGTACATTGAGGGTCAATACAAAACCTTAATAGCCAGGTTTTCCAGGACAGCTCTTACATGAAAAATTTCCTCAAATTATGCTTTGTAGTTCTTTAATGAGAGACCAGAGAAGCAAAATAACATTTTTAGGGAGGTGATTGTACACCATGCTTAATCATAGTTAATGTCAGGCTCTTCCACTCAGTGTTATCACCTGATGTAAAGGCTTCTACTGCCATAAAAGGACTAAAAGCATCCAACTTACGAATAAAATCTCTCTCCTCCCATGCTCCTTTGAACTCACTGTCCAAGCTGTGAGCACCACAAGAACTAAAGTAAATAGCCTAAATGATGGTAGGTCAATTAGAGGATTGAAATCATGTCTGATTTCATAATCTGAGGTGTTATAAGTAACACAGAAAGGATTTGTCTACACCCACAAGAGTAAATATTTGATTTTTATCCTGACATTGTCCTTTCAAGGAAAGTCAGAGAGGGGAAAGAGAGAGATTATAAAGAGGATACTAATGCATTGTAAAGCCAATGCTTTATGGATAACAGTGAGATAGCAGAGGGAGGATGACACCAAGTCCTTCTAATTGCTAGAGAATGGGACCAGTCTTTACAAAATGACCCATTCTGTCTACTAAGAGAGGCTTAAAAGGCCTTGATTAATTACTCTGTGTGGCAGTCACAACCAATATTTCTGCCCCATACATGATGAAGTCACACAAGGTAGGACATGGACTGACATACAAATACTAACAAAAATGCACATTGCATTCCTTTATTTGGTCAGAGAAGGGGAGTATTTGAGATAGTCACATAAGGAGACTAATAGTAAAAGAAATAATACTCAACCTTCTACAGTCCTATTAGATAAAAAAGAGAGTGAGTTCTGGTTGCTTTTTTTGTCAATATTTTTTTTTTGTTTTGTTCCAATTTTGTCCCCACACCTGTCTCAATATTCTTCAATATTCCAATTCACCCTTAGTTTGACAAAGAAAAGGAGATTTAAGTCTTAAAAGTAATTTGCAGGAATTTTATTCCATGCTCCAGAAACTGAAATTAATCTCTCAGTTTGTCACAATACTCATTGCAATTAAGGTGGCTGTGAAAGACAGGCAAGGTCTCTGCATCAGCTGAGCTGGGTTGACATGGAACACAGGAAAACAAAGCTAGTCATGGAAAACGTTTGTTTATAAAACCTAAAAGGACAAAAACAAAACAAAAAAAATATCCTCTATCATTTAAGCCTGTCCATAAATCCCAGTAAGACTGCAAAGTTGCAGCTTGCTTGGTATATTTTATGGACAGAGATCTTGCTGACTTGGCTGACACTAGCTAGGAGGCGGGGAAGGCAGGAAAGTTGAGATTTGGGGTGGGTAAACATTCCCATCCATCAAGTGATTGGATTTGCAACTAAAGCTGTGAAACCCACATCAGATTAATGTTGTCGGGGCAGGAATGATGTGAATATCATCCATCTTTAATTCAAATGACAGTATCAGGGAATACACATTTGGGGCCAGTGCAGTTCTGGACCCTCAGTACATTCAGGCCAAGGTGCAGGGGGAAAACCTCCCGCCTGATCCTCACCGTGTGTACAGCTGGAACATCTTCTCAGCTCTTTGCACTTGGTGCAGAGGATGGAGGGGAGGGTGGAGGACAGGGTCCAACAGCCAGCCCTGCAATTTCCCCTCAGCTTCACATCTCTTTTGTTCAGAGCAAGATGCCCCAATTGTGCTGAACCATGTGAAAAAAAAACAACCTGCAGAGGCTTTTGTTCTCTGAAATCTCTCATCGAAGGAAAGAGCTGAGACTGTGTAATTTAATTCACTTAGGACTTTTGTGTCTTAATCCATGGAGCAAGGTTTTCAATCAGCTGTGGGGTGACAGGGGAAGGCAGTTCTGTGTGGGCTCCCCAGGGTGCAGGCGGGTGGGTGAAGGGCAGAGAGGGAGCTGAGGAGCTGAGGAGGGATATGTCACAGAGCTCCCACCCAGCCTGAGAGGAGCCCACCAGGCATTACCCCACACCAGCTTTCAGGAATGCAAAGCAGCTTACTCGTGCAGGTCATTCCAGGACACTAATGGTAATTAAAACGAACCCTAAAACACACCCAACCACCAAATGACTGTGGGAAAGAGTCCGTGGATGAAAAGAGAAGAGGTGTAACTCCTCCCTAAGGGGGTAGATGGAAGGTGCCCAGGAAACAAATTAGCTTTAAGAAAACAGCACATACAAGGAGAATCTATGGGAAGGAGGAGACTAGGGGAAAAAAAATAAAAAAAAAACTAACAAAAAACAAACAAACAAACCAACCAAAACAAAAAAAAACAAAACAAAAAAAAAAAAAAAAAAAAAACACACACACAAAGTTGTTACTAAACAATCAAAGTTAAAAAAAACAACAACCAGACAAAAGAGGGATTTCATTTGGACCGTGAGAGGAAGGAGACAAAGAAAATTGGCTAACAGCCCTGGCTGCATGACTTGAGCACTACTTCAGTATATGTAGTAGTCAACTGCTTTCCATCCCTTCATAAGTCACTTCACACTGCCAGGGCAGGGACCAAGTAACACCCCAACACTGAAACAGGGGGAAGTTTATCAGGGTGTGGGAATGACCTCCACTCTTATGCAATTCTGCATGAGATGTGCATTGCTCCCTCCTCACCCACACCCTGACCCAATGTTTCCAGCTACTGCTTGTCCTTACTCTGCTTACAGATTGTCTGTGCAGAAAAACGACCAGTGACCAAGATTTCTACCATACTTGGAAATCAGAAGTCATCTGAGGAAACAGAACAAAATTTTCTTCATATGGATTATCCCTATATATACGCATAAACCCATCCCCACACATACAAACCTGTTCCTCTACATCCCTGGCTTTATGAAAGGTTTGCTTCTACTTTAAGGACACGGTTCAGGAAGGGCAGCTGTTGAGTCACATTTCTCCATAGAGCATGCAGCTCTGAAACTAAATGTTATCATGAAAATCCCTGTGGGCTGAAGCTGGGAAGGAAAAACAGACTCCTGACCTGCAGTTGTTAAAAATGGCTTTTTGCAGAAGAATGGTAATGTGAGGTGCTATCTTGGAGCGGGTAAAAAAAAAAATAATAACACCAGGAATTCAAGTTGTGCATGCTTTTAGTACATGGAAAATAAAATTAAAAAAAAAAAAAAAAAAAAAAAAAAAAAACAAAAAACCAAACAAAAAACCCAGAATACCCCAGCACTGCATTCAATCATTATCAGAAAGTAGTACTGGGACAGGTCTGCAGTGTTCTGAGAGCCATGCATCTGCTCTTCAGATAATCTGACCAGGGTTATAATTTGTGTATTGCTGTTTGAGTCAGGTTGATATCTATTGCACCATGCACATGCAGGTGTGAAAGGGTGTGAAAGAGAAAAGTCCAAGTAAGACAGAGAAGAGACTACTCAGCTCTCTGCCTGGAGCACTGTGTCCAGCTCTGGGGTCCCCAGCATAGGAAAGGCACAGATGTGTCAGAGAGAGTTCAGAGAAGGCGACAAAGATGATCAGATAGGTGGAGCACCTCTCCTATGAAGAGAGTCTGAGTCAGTCAGCCCAGAGAACAGAAGGCTTCAAGGTGACATTATTGTGGCCTTTCAGAACCTAAAGGGGTTTTGCAAGAAAGCTGTAGAGGGAAATTTAGCATTTAGTGGCAGGACTAGGGGGAATGGCTTTAATCTGAAAGATAGCAAAAATATTCTTTCTTCTGGGGGTGGAGAGGCCCTCACACAGGCTGCCTAGAGAATAGATGCCCAGTCCCCAAAATATTCAAGGCCAAGTTCGATGTGTCTCTCAGTAACCTCATCTAGTGGAAGGTGTCCCTGCCCATGGCAGGGGGTTTTAGTGAGAGGATCTTTAAGGTCCCTTCAAACCAAAACACTTCTGTGACCCTGTGGTTCTAGACCTGGCTCCTCCCAAGCTCTTACTTCTCTAGGGACTCACGGTTAACAAGGCTAGAGAGATCCAGGTGGGTTGCTCTGATGGTTTTGGAGCAGCTGAGCCCATGACACCAAGGTTTGGTGGCAGTTTGAAGATCTCCAAGGCCTGGATGCTGTTACCAACACCTTGTAGCAGAGCCCTCTCTGCCTCCTTACCCCTAGATGTGAACCACCAGCATCTGTCCTCCTTTTCACTGATCTCCTCTACCTGAAGCTAGGACCTGTGTAATATCTACAGATACATCCTGTTCACTCGAGGTCTTGCCAGGATACTTGGTAAATAGTAAAAATTTCTACAGAAAGAGAAACACAGCTCAGTGTTACTGAAATAATTAGAAATGAGTTGAATTCAGATGTTAGCAGCCACATTTACAAATGTAAAGTGGAAACAGAAATGCTGCTTACACCAGGTACACTGTACCTCTGACAGTCATATCAGCTCCTTCTTGACCGCTTGGGGAAGAGAAGTAACTGTCATCCATGGTTTTCAAAAAGAAATCAAGACCCCTGAGAGGCCAGACAGCTACTGAAAGTCTGATCTGAATTTACTGCTGCAGACGGAGGGGGAAGTAAATGGCACTTTATGAACTCCATCATTTATTGACTCGCCAACATTGTTTGCTTTTGGGGAGGCTGGTGATGCTTTTAAAACCTATTTTTCTTCACACTGTAAAGGGAGTTGCATTTGTTTGACTGACTGCACTGGCCTGATGGCAGCCTCACCTCTTCATGTGGCTAAGCCAGCTCCTTCTCTCTCATTCGAGTACTGAAAATTCTTCATTTCATAGCTGCTCTGCTTCAAGCCTTCTGACAACTGCTATAATGATATCCCCTGGAAACTCCATGTTTCTGCTGGTCCAGGAGCACGCTGTTGCACATTAAGCAATAATAACAATAAGCCACCCAGAGGTCTTGGGAGCCTCCAGAGAAAAGACAGTGTCCCTTCGCAGACTGTACTGCTGAGCATGGACACAGAGAGCTGCAGCAGGCATCCACCTCAGTCCTTCCTACCTCTAACACTGGTCTAGCTGAACAAATAGGATTTAAAAATCCTCGTATGACTTCAGGACAATTGACTCACAGGAGAATCACCGTCCTTAACTGCAGCCAGATGGAAGTTGGGCCATAGTGGGTTGACCCTGGCTGGACATCAGACACCCACCAAAGCTCTTTTACTTCCCTCCTCAGCTGGACAGTGGAGAGAAAATATAACAAAAGGATCATGAGTCCTGATAAAGACAGGGAGAAATCACTCACCAGTTACTATCTCAGGCAAAATAGATTTGGCTTAGGGAAATTAGTTTAATTTATTACCAATCAAATCAGTGTAATGAGGAGAAATTAAACCAAATCTTAAAACGCGTTTCACCCACTCCTCCCTCCTTCCCAGGTTTAACTTCTCTCCTCATTTGCTCGAACTCAGTGGTAGAGGGGGATGGGAAATGGGGGCTGTGGTCAGTTCATTACACGCTGTCTTTGCTGCCTCTTCCTCCACGGGGATTGGACTCCTCACACCCTCCCGCTGCTCCAGTGTGGGCTCCCTCCCTCGGGGGGTAGTCCTGCATGAACTGTTCCACCCTGGGTCCTTACCCTGGGTTGCAGCTCTCCACAAACACTTCCAGCGTGGTCACACCTTTAGGACCCGGCTGCTCCAGCTTGGTCCCCTTGGGATCGCGAGTCCTGCCAGCAAACCTGCTCCAGCCTGGGCTCCTCTCTCCAGGGGCCACAGGTCCTGCCAGGAGCCAGGCTGAAACAATGAAGATTTGTTTTTTCTGCAGGAAGCTAACTGATGGTCCTTCTCTCATATTAATATGAGAAGTGTAAGAACCAAATGATTTTTAATTGCAATAAACAAGTGCTGTCAAATCCACCTGAAACCCAGGAACAAGTTCGAAAGATACTTCATGGGAAAGGAGGGTAGGAAGAGATCAAATGAGAAAGGAGGGGAAGAGAGGCTTATATGCACCAGGGGAAGTTTAGATTGGATATTAGGAAAGATTCTTCATTGAAAGTGTCATCAAGTACTGGAGCATGCTGCCCAGGGCAGTGTAGGGATTTAAAAGACATGCAGGTGTGGCACTGTGAGCCATGGATTAGTGGTGGGCTTGGCTGTGCTGGTTGGACAGGATGATCCTAAAAGTCTTTTTCAACCTTAATGATTCTGTGATAAGCAGAGCTGGAAGAGGAGATGTTTCTTAAGGAACATTTCTGGTAAGTTACACCAGAAAGAGCCGGGGATGTGAGAATCCCCAGAAACAGCACGGAGAGGGTGTGTGGGCTCACAGCCCCGGGCAAGCCCTGTTCCCCTGGGAATACCATGCCCCTGAGGAAGGTGTGGGAGCAGCCTGGCCCGCTCAGTGCTGAGGGACGCTGCTCTGCTCCTCTCATGGCCATTCCCACTTAAGCTGCCACGGAATAACCTTGTGCTCCCTGCTGTGCCACTGCGCAAGGGCTGGCAGGGGAAGGGGCTGGGGGATAATGAATGAAGCTCTATATTAGCCACAAAAGCACAGGACAGTCAAATGAAAGGGTAAAAGTATGGCCATGAAAGACAAGCAGTCACTCCGACTGTGTGCTGGAGGTAATTACTGCTATATAAATAAACCAGAGGGAAAAAAAATCTTTTAAAAATCTAATTACCATGCAGCACTGTGGGTTTCAACCTTGGTCAAGTACAGGCAGACCTGATTTACGCTCCATCATAAAATCCTAAGCACGAGGCTGGTCTCCCTCTCTCTTTACAAAATGAGTCAGGGAATCAGCATAGGACACTTCTCGGAGAGGAGCTGCCTGATAGATAGATGTGTCCATGTATGGGTGGGTCAGCATCTCCAGCAAGCCCAGGCCTACACAAGAACACCACCTGCATGTCTATTTATCACAGTTTTCTGTCTGCAAGAGCAACATCTCTGGTTTTTTTTAACAAAAACCCCAAAATTAATTCTCTCAAACCTGTGTTTCACTTGGCTTTTAATATTTCTGATGATTAGTATTTCTCATGACCCTGAGTGAGGATATTTTCCTCTTGTACAGATCTGTCTTCTCTCTTTCAAGCATGCCATGAGGCATTTCTATGAAACTCCTAATTGTGTAGGAAAAGGAAACTGAGGTCGAGGCTTAATTTATCACTTTCGTCTCCTACTCAACCAAGAGTTTTATATTCTAGATTTTAATTTTTTATAATCTCAATGTGAATGCTTTATGCATCATCTCAAAACAAATAATCACCCAAACTTAGAACTTTATTTCCTGTGCCTTTGCTTGTTGCAAGAGAGAAATCATCCAAGAAGAACAGTGGGTGAATCAAGTGCAGCAGCTAACTTAAAATGCATCACCATTTTGAACTTGAAGAATTGAGGCACATTCACTAGCAGAGCAAAGTAAATCCTAAAGCCCATCTCCTCATGTGGAACCAAGAGCTACACTGCAGCTCCTTAACTGCAGGAACACTTCTGAGAGCAATCAAGTCCAGACTGGATTTGCAGCTCCACGTTCAGAGCTGTTGATATAAGTGGACAGGAAGCAGATTTCCCATCACGAGCAAACAAGAGACATGTTTTTACCATTCCAAATTGAGAGAGAAAAATCAGAGCCTCTTAAGTCAATAATTTTTGTCAGTAGACAAGCGTGCACACACATACACAAATACTAGATCGGTGAAATAGCTCATATAAATTTCTAACTGCAACACTGTTTAAAAATGCTGCAACTTTCCTCGACAGATTTCAAATCTCATTGTCGGTTAGATCTGAAAGCCAATCATTTTGCTTAAAGCAATATCAAAACAATATGCTTCAATAATTCCTAAACATAAACACAGATCTGAAAGTGCTAGGACACCCAAGGGAAATAATAGCTCATTGTGTCATTTAATTGTTTTCAGCACAAACAGTGAAACCAAAATAAGTATTAAGCAGCAACAAAAGTTAGGAAACAAACACCATGAGAGCTCAAAAGTAAGACAATTTCCCTGTCATCGTTAATGAGATTTATTACTCAGCATCTGTTATCCTACCTTTAAAAAGTCAAAGCCCACTTTTAATAATTGCCTCTTGCTTTTATACAGTATCTGGCACTTGCACAGTTTCCTTGATTAAACCTCAAAGCAGGTAAGCACTGTGATTCAGAGAAAGGAGAATTCAAAGCTAAAACAAATTGCTCACAGTGTCAGAGAAATCAGTGCCAGAGCAAAGAATTAGAGGTACAAGCTCCCTTCTTGTACATTGAACCACCCTGCATCTAAAGACGTGGTTACTATTGCCCACCATCAGTGTGCATTTTTAGGCACCCCTGGCAGCAGTGAAACCTCTGCAGCTGGGGAAGTTACACAGATGTAAACAGCCTCATCAGAAGAGCCCCTGGATGTTTAAAGGGACACAATAAAGAACGTGGGTGCTGCTGTTAATGGGGCCTGTCGTGCCTGGCACCGAATGGGAAAAACTAATAGGTGCAAACACGTTGCAAACATCTTTAGACCTGAAGGTCTGTGACCTGCAGAGGAATAAAATTCTCAAAGACCCTGTGTCAATTAATACACACTGTCTTGTACTCACTTCTTGCATTTATCTTTTTTCAGCTTTTTAAATTAGGATCTAACCCCATTTTGATGAATTTCTTATTGGGCAAAGCAAGAAAAACATTTGAGATTGCATTTTACTAGCTGTGAAAATATCAGCTGTAGCATTCCTGTAGCAGCAATCCTTGAAATGTGTTTTATCAAAACTGTAACCCATGCCTCTAAATTTTATCCTATCTTCCTGCAGCCCTTTCAATCAGGAATTATGTAAGCAGAGAGTTCAAACTGTCACAGTTCCCCTTACATTATATTTAAAAGTAAAAAGGACAAATATTAAAATTTTTCAACACTAAGAGAAACACAGAGAGAACTCTAAAAGCATATGGAATAGCTCTTGGGAACAGCTCTTCTCTCTTGAATAAATACCTTGCAGTTTACAGCTTTTTTAAAAAATGGAGAAAAAAAGAGGATATTTTCTCTTTTCCACCTTTCTTCAAGCTATACAAGAGCTTTGTGCTGTAAAAAAAAATAGGCTGTTTGTTAAACCTCAGAATGGTCTTCCTGTGTGTGTGTGTGTGTCTGAATATGTGCATTTTTAGAGGAGGTTCAAGAAAAATGCTTGTACAGCATGTGCCACACACTGAGGCTGCCCGTGCTTTAAAACCTTTGCTACATGCCCACAATTCCAGGAGTGTATGAGTGGCATTACTTGGAGTTTCACAGATGAAAGACACCAGTGGAAGGCAGAACTGCAAGGACATCAAGAGAAACTTAGATGATTCTCATCAAACTGGAGTACCTACTCTTCCTCTCTCTGTTCTCCACTCTCACATTCCTCTTTCTTCCCCATTTGACTGTGGCCTCTAAGCTCTTGGGTATCTGCAGCCTTGGCAGCATTCACAGTTTACTGAACTGTTCCCGGATAATATTTCTTGTTTGCCAATAGGGATTTTATTTTAAAAACTAAAAATAGAAAAGGAAAAAAAATCATTCTTGTTAGCAGGGCAGGAAAGGCTATTACTGCTCTAAAAAAACCCCCCAAAAACCCCAGAAAACAACAACAACAACAACAACAACAACAACAAAAAAAAAAAAAAAAAAAAAAAAAAAAAAAACAAAAAAAAAACCAGAGTCTGATTTTGAGGAAGACAGGCAGTTGTCAGCTCATAGCAGAAGAGCCCAGTGGTCACACATGGCTAATTCTCCTTTCGGGGTGATCCTCTCTCTACAGACTAGACAAGGAATAGTTTTGCTTACTCCTGTCTGATTCAGCTGACCTCAGGCAACCTTCCCCCAACTTGTCACAGTGTAAGAGTCATCAAGCAAGAAAGTGCAGTGTGAATTTTGTGGAAGCTCAAAAGCACATCAGAGATTTTGACTTGTTCTTTTAAAGAAATAGGATGTGCCACACTTAAAAACGTTCCTTTATGTTCCTGAAGTGCCTGAAAGTTATAGTAAGAGAGAAAATGTTTCAAGTGTTTAGCTCCTACTTTACTATACTGAGTTGGTGACAAAGGCTTTCAGGCAGAATATCTGAACAATAGAGGCTGCTCTGTAAGCGACAATCTCTAGAAAGAAATGCACAGGGACTTTATCTAGGGCAAACAAGACTATGTATTTAATATCCAGGCTATTACTGTTACTCTGTTGTGTCATGTAACTTATCTTGTGATGCAGTTTTCCCATCCAGGAAAAAAGGGATAATATATTTACTGTTGGCTTTAATCTCACAGTTATGTGACACAATCCAACAGAATTTGCTGCGAATTGTGGTTGACTTTCTGAAAAAAAAGGCAAAACAAAAAAAAAAAAAAAAAAAAACAACCCAAAAACTCCCAAACTCAACCACGTCCTTAGTCTGGTTCTTAAATCTCATTAAATGTGTTAAATATAATTAAATATGTTGAACTCTAAGATAAGTAGCATTATTATTTCCTTTTTTTACCACAGTAATATAATTTTTTAAAAGTAAATTGAATTTTTCATAGTACTTTCTGCATGTCTCTAATATTGCACAGGATTAATAATAGAAATTCTGAATTACAGAAGAGAGAAATAAATTCTAGATAAAGGCATAATTTAAGATGTAAAAGGACAGAATCAGGCAATAAGAATTATACTCTGAGAGCAGGAGAAGTGAGTCCAAATCTGAGATGGAAACCTGACCACTAAGTCACAAGGCAAAACTCAAATTTATCAAACCCTCATATTAATGCATTTATTCCAGGCTTTACTGACTGCAGCAGGGATCAGGACAATACATGCACTACTAATTCTGCTGCAATTCCATAACAAAGGATGGGAGGAATGGTTTGAAACTGGTTCACTTGTACAGTTACAGAGAAAGGCACTGAGCTACAACATTTAACTTCATGGGGAGCTGTGCTCACAGGGCTCTGGGGAGTCAGTGAAACCAGATAATTTAACAGCAATGTCTCGGAGGGACGAAAGCCTTACTCACTTCTTCCTCACTAAGCTCACACTTTAAAACAAGCTTGCTCTTAAAACAAGCTTAGCTGGGTTACAAAGGCTTAAAATGTGTCCTCAAATTCCTTCTCTCTTTCTGGCAAGGGCCCTCCAAGCCCTGTGGTGGCATCCCAGTGTTGCACCTGCAGCGCACCCAGCTCATCAAGGGAGATTTAGGGCTGCGTCAGGCTGGCAGAGGCTGGGTGAGGGCGGCCACACAGCAGTATATTTATTGTGCATCACTTAGGAGATGCGGAATATTGCCTGGACATTTTAATAGATGCATCAGTGTTAACTGATTTGCTCTGAGGCACCATATGCTAATCAAATGGGGTGCAATGCATAATGTCTTATTAATGTCGTAATAAAGGACATCTTGATGTGTTCCGTAATGTCTTTATGATTACCTTTAATTTTAGCTAGCTAGTGAAGGAATCTGTGTTCAATACCTGGATCTGCTGTCTAATTGCCTAGGTTATAACAAGAACCAAATGTACAATAAAAGGCCGGGGTTTTTACTGGAGATCGCTGGTGACAAAATAAACCATAAATAAGTCTTACAATCTGAACAAGCCTGAAACACCACATCCAGATTGTCACATGAGCTTGTTTTAGGCACATTTTGATTTCTTTTATCTTTAGTCACCAATCTGGAGAAAGAAAATGCGTAGACACAGAGGTATATAGCTTCACAGCTGCTCCCAGGAGGTTTAAATACACAGGCCCAACAGATGTTTTACGTTTACTTCTACAAATAAACGCACACATAGTTCTGTCATTCAATTCAAGCCACCCCTCATGCTGACGACAGGTTTTCAGGTAAAGGTACCCTAAACCTGCTCATCTTTTCATAAATGCTCTTACTGCTCCCTTCTTAACACGCACACACCACTACCACATTAAATTACTTCGGAGAGTTTGAAGCAACATGGAAAATAAGATCTTATTAACAGCATTTGGATTCAGGTGTATTCTTTTATGTAATTTCCCTAATCCTCCCTGTGTTTTACATAGGAAAATGGTGGCTGCTCTCCTTTTTATAACTGGGGAGACCGAGGCACAGAGTTCCAATAACCTGATATGTGTGACAGCACTTTGAATTTAGGATTAGGCATCAGGTCTCACAACTTCTAAATCAGCTTCTGAGCAATAAGTGCTTGGAATGGAACTTCTCACATCAGACAGCATTGCTAGAAAATTTCGGTTTTGTTGTGTCAGATAAGTTTCAGCAGTCTTGTACAAAAGAGGCATTTATTAAAAGTGACATCCTTGCTCTATCAAGATTCTCACCCAAAACATGGTGCTTTTGCAGATATGCAAATATGACCCTTTCACCCTTCTCTTGTAGAACAAGTTTTTAAACACAGACCCCCGGGGAATAATTTTGCATCTGTGGGAGTGAAATTGGAAACAGAACACATGTGGGAGTTTATGCACGACCCTTCACAACAGAGCTGTTTGATAGCAACAACTAGCCCCCTTCATACAGACAGGTAACAAGGTGGCTTGTCCCTAAACACATTCAACAGGTGCACACAAACAGAGTTATTTTTCAGGCAGGTGTTGAAGGAACTAAGATCAGCATTTGGTCATTGTGACTGAAATGGAGATGAAGGATTGGAAAGAGTGGAGTGAATCCAGGATCTCTGAGTGAACGAGTGGCTGCTACTTTAGCATAAATCAGAGAAAAGCCTCTGCAGGTCAGTGAAGTCACACCAGGGTAGAAGCAGTAAAAAGCTAAATGAAAACCAGGCCCAGGAATTAGAGCAGCAATGCTGTCTGGGCCCTAAGAGACAGCCAGAAACCCTTTGATAGAGTAAAATCCTCGTACGCTGCAAGAAACAACCTGTGAGAGAGTTCCCTGTCGGCATCATTAATGCATTCCCCAAAGCAGAAATCAGAAGGCTCTTTCCAGAGGAGGGATGCTGTAGAAAGAGAATCCTTGTTTAATGACACCAGTGAATGTTTTGCCTAATGTGGAGAAAAAGAAATTTGCCTTCTGACTTGGTATCAACACAGTCTGGTACAGGCCCAAAATTCATGGTCAGAATGTGTGAAAGGGAGGGTGAGGAGTGGAAAGGAGAAGTCACTTCACTAATGGGATAACCAGAGAGTGGTTTTACAATTCATGGTCAATTCTAGCCCTTTAGCTTCTTGGATCATAGGATTTGCCTTCATTATGATCTGTTCCTCTTTCTTTTGGATTTATGAAAAATAGGGAATTGCTGCTCAGGATCAAGTAGAACAAAATCAAACATCCCTGACTGGGGACAGCCTTGGCCCCAGGTGGGAAAGAGAATTGAACAGGGCAAGTAGGCTAAGAGTCACATTTTCAGCAGTTACATGATTTTAAGTCTGGACTTGTGTTCCGGACCAGCTGGAAAAATTATTACGGTGTATATAATATTTCCTTCTCCATCTTGTTCAAAGTTCAGGTCTCAAATCAGTGTTTTTTGTTTCCTAAGCTAGTGATCAGAGCTGTGAGGGATCCCAAATGATCAGATGATCCAGAAGGAAATATTACTATCCAGTAGTTTGTGTATGCTGGTCTATTATCATCTTTACAGCTTCTTTAGACTGAGACAGCTTGACAGTCCTGAAGCAGTCCACTTTTCCTATATGTTGAAACTTACTGTTCCCTGTGGTAGTTGTAAACTCTCTTAAAAGAGAAGTTATCAACCTCCATAGAAGAACATCTACCTGACTTCCATGAGACAAAGGTCAAATTTCTGTTTGTCTGTCATTCATTTTTTTTCCTGTTCCTGTCTCTAACCTTACATTTAATTATTTTATTTTCCCTTATCTGATAAATGTAACTTTTACAACTTCTAGCCCACAAGCTATGTTTATGCAAAGTCTTATTTGTCTAGAGATGCCTTGGCTCTTGACCTTTGTGAGCTGCCACAGTGTTGGATACTGTGATATCATTTTCCTCTTATTCAGATAGAAGGAATTTGTCACTCTGGTACACCTGGCCTTCTCAACATTAACACTGCTCAGGGTGACTGTGAAATAACCCGGAAACTGTATAAAGGACAGATATTGAAAGAAACTAGAAATAGAAACAGACAAGGATGAGGAATTAAAAAAATATTCAAATATTAGGTCTAGTTTACATTTCTCCCTCAAAACAGCATTGAAAAACTCTCACCAGTGTAGATTCCACAGTTTCTGTTTATACTATGAGTTTTGTTGCGCCACAGTAAAAAAATTAAACACAGCACTTCAGACCATCTCCAGTTGAAACTTAAGATGAACCTGAATATCTCTGGGTTTGCCTAACCTGTATTCCTAATGCTGTTTGTTCTAAGTCAGCAAACCCTCATTACTACAGGGAATGTTTGAACTTAAGTTCTAATCCATATGAACGATGGCAAGAACACATAAGAGCAGGAATCGTAAATCTAAAGCCTTTTATTTTATTTTTCATTCCCTGATAGTTCCATAGCTCTAAGCATGGTGGGTTCCACAGAAAGTAGCAGCACATTGCCAGCAGCACGCCTAATTAATTCCTCCTCGCATGTTCCGTGCAGCTTCCTTACCCCCATCCAACTGACCTATTGCTTCTCTTCAAGATAGGCTAAATTAATGATGATAAAATTAAGAAAGAAGTGAATTATTTAATTCCTAAAAGTATCAAAGCTTACACGATCCCAGCATGGAGTAGGCCAGAAGGATCAGTCCATGCCCTGGAGATTGTTTTTCTGGGCTCCACCCAGAGTTCTCATAAAAATCAATGGGAATTTAACCTGGTCTTCAGTGGGTGACCTTTTGATTCTCAAGAGGTGCATAATGCTTGGCATTTACTCTGTGCAGTGTCTTTCATGAGAAGGGCTCAAAATATCTCTCTATACCAAGTCTCACAATATCCTCAAGGGGAAAGTAAGCATTATCCTCATTTAATTAATGCATTGCCAAAGGCTACAATACGTACTAAAAGAGGCTGATCCTTCAAGGTGCACAGCTTGCTCATATTCAGGTGAAGCTTGTGGGGAGATGAACACACTGACCACCAAACTGGATTAGCCTCCAAGACCAAGGTCAGTTTTCAGATCAGATATTCTCACCCATCATGCTTCATCCAATGTTTATGCTCAGTGCCTTCACCCACTGCTGCATCAAGATCCAAGTGATTGCAACAACAAGAAATATTTTACACCTATTGTTCATTGTGGTATATGTCCATAATCTATCCAGTCCTGAAGCACACCAGCCAGTGTGGCCCCTTTCTCCTGTCAACCAGCACAGCAAGCAGAAAGTCTCACTAGGAAGCCACCAACCTGCACTGGACTTGGCTTTATTCCTGCACTAGCCAGGACTTGGCATACAGCCCTGAGGTAAGTCACCACTGCCGGATCATCTGTGCAACTCCTATCTATTACCCTGACACTAATTATGAGTATCTTGCTATCAGCAATGTGCTGCCTAAAAGCAAGTAAACAGGAAGGGGAACTGAGCCATAGACAAGCTAAGTGACTTCTAAAGTCATGTAGAATGTCCAGTGTAGTCAGGGAGCTCAACAGAGTTGACTCAGGTCTTTGTGGAATTTAAATTCTGTTTATTGGACCATACGGAAAGAACAGAGATGTAAACTTCCCCTTGTTTATTCTCAGCTGCCATCCACTTTTTCCCTCCTCCTTTATGGTCATAAAGCTGCTTATTTTCATTACATCCTAAGCACTTCCAGGCTTTCTGTACTTTTGAAGAAGACTTGATGGCTTGATTGAGACTCATAATAAACATGTAAGCAGGCAAATCCCTAAATTAGCCTGAAAATCCTGATAGATGCATTGTCATAAGAAGAGAAAGCAGCACTGGGGCTAAAGAAAACTTTACCATGATGCAGACCAAGAACCAAATGCTCAGAGTTGGACTGAAACAGCATTTTTTTTCCTGCATAGCAGCTGTAAAGCAGAATTAAGATAGCATGTCACTGAAAATAGGATCTCTCCTATGGGGGATAATGCCTACCATTATCTCAGAACCGTTTGCTGCTCTATATTCAAAGAACTCCTGAGTCTCTACAATAGGCTAATTACAAACATTTGGTGTTAGTGTTTGATGACCAGAAGCACAGCAAACCCAAGGTGTATTTCAGAACAGTACGTGAGTTTTCTTTGCTTCAGGGGCTGAACAAGGCATCCATTAGAAGGTGATGAGCTAACTGCAGTCTTCTTGGAAGGTTTTATGACTCTACCAAGGTTTAAAGACTTTTTGCTAAATGCACCTCAGATAGGCCCAGGTGTAAGAGAAAGTCACATATAGGTACTCTAACAAAGTCACTTTGAACTGGAGAATGAGGATTTCAGGATCTGAAGCCATATAAAAGTGGCAGTGAAGAAGAGGGACAACTCGATAAGTCAACCTCCAGTTATAAAACTACTGAGCATGTGTGCTGGAGGTGATTGAGCACAGCCTTGAAAATGTTAGTGGTGGAGAAAGTGTATGAAAAAAACATCCTAAAGATGTCAGCTTGATTAATGCCAAAAGGTTTCTTCAAAACTTGATTCTCCAGGTCTGTGTTTGTGTTCTCTTTGGCCAAAACTTCAGTTGCTAGTAAAGTGCAGGTTTTGCTGCAACAAAATCTCAGATCTGAGAACTTGCAAGTTATTTAGAATAGTAAAGAAATTTTAAAATTCAATCTCTCTGAAATTTCTGAAATTTTCGTGGGTTATCTTGTGTTTTTCTAAATTTATTTTAGTCATTCTCTCTAATCTTTTACACTTGGTACTGAAAGATATTTAGACAAACACAAAGTATATTTTAACAAAAGTTTTCCAAATTTTTTTTTTTTTTTTTTTTAATTTAACATAGCATTCCATGAGCTGGCTGCCATATTTGAACATGGTTAATACATAGAGTCTATAAAAGAAAAGGACTCATGCAAATCTTCTGGAAGAGTATTCTCCTTGATTCTTAGTTAGGTATTCCTTAGTGTGTGTTCCAACCAAGAGCACGGTTATAAGCCTATAAACAACATGAACCATAAAAATTCAACACTAGCTCCTAGTTATATATTGTTACTTACTATTTTCTTTATTATATTAGACATCTCCCATGCTCCAGGTATTTTACGGCTCTTAGGTTAGTTAATACAATTTAAATATATATAGTGACTATACTGAGTTCTCGTTCAGGGAAGGAACAATAATCTATCAGAAAAAAAGCTAATTATAGTTTATCCCATTGATTTATATCTCCCCAAGCCTCCCCTCCCAATTTTTTTTGTAAGTATTAAAAACCTTAGGTTGTAATTTTGATATATGCTTCTAGATAGATTAAATACTAACTAATTCTCATATAAAACTGGTAGTTTGATCAATACAGCTAAAAGCTTCATTCCTCACGTATGTATTTCTCAGCTTTAGAACTATCAATTTTAATTTTGCATGTTGGGATTAGATAATAATCAGGCCAGAAATTCAGCACCACAGAATTCAAAAAACCCTCCTGTTCAAATTCCACAGAAAAGAACAGTTGATCCTCTCTGGAATAAGGAAGATATGCTGGATAACCTCACCAGATTCTGTCCAAGGCTTCCTATCGCCAACCCCTTGCCTTTCTCTCTCTCCCTCTATTTCTTCTCTAAATCAGTAACCTCGAGACAGATGTGAGAGAAAACACCCAAACCAAGTTAGAAAAAGCAATTTCAAAATTATTTGTTTCCCAGGTTCAAAACACAGGGAAAGATACTGGAAAACCACCAAGAAGGTTTGCCCTCACATTCTGCAGGCAACTGAGCAAATCTGCTTTGTCCTTCCTGTGTGATACAAATGGATTTCTCACTGAGTGAGTCATTTCATTTCCCAGATAGCCCCAACGTCCTTCTTACGAAGGAGGGCACAAGAGAGAAGGGAAGAAACAATAAATAAAAGTCACTTCAGCAACGATGGGTGTGATGTGGCAACCTGATTAGAATGTCATTATGTAGTCTTGATATAGGAAATTAAATAAAGTAGAGAGTAAGTAGCCTACAAAGATTTTGGTTTCAAATAGCATTTATTGTCACACTGAAAGACAAAAAAGAGAAAAGCAGGAAAGCAACAGAGTTGGTGCTGGATCTCCAAATGGTTCTATACAATAACTTTGAAGAAGGTCATGTGAGGAAGAGAGGAAACTGAAGCCCTTTCCTTCCATGGAGGAAAATAAATGGGTGACACTATGTTAATGAAGACAATTCACTCCCAGAATGAGTCATTCAGCAGAAGCAGGGTCTCTGTCCTGCCTGTTGATTCATATTCTTTTCTTTCCAGCATCCAGAAGTCATCTCAAAGGGGTTGGCTGTGTGACCTACCCACTAACAAGTTTGTGTTTAATTTTGTTTTATTTGGTATTAGCATAGTGTCACCCCCAGGAGATTTTCCCTTCAGTGGTGTCCCTGTCTCTGGGTTCTCTTCTGTGAGGTTGGACAGAGCGAAGCTTGAAGTAAGACATGATGCCAGAAGAACTACATCAGGAATGAGCCATGGGCAGGCACAGTGTCTTTGGGTCATAAGGTCAGCTGGGCCTCCACTTCACGATGCAAAAATTAAGGCAGGATCATTTTTATTTTGCCTTGAAATCTCATTGCCGCTGTATGAGTAATTCCTAGTGGTTCTATTTCTCTCCCCTGCTTTGACACACAGGAGCTTTTTAACGGACCACCCCCTTGGATATGAGAGCTTAGATCTGAACCAGCACATTGATGGAATAAAGGTCAATTATGCAAAGCTTCCTTGAACAAAATTGTTTAAAAATCAAAATAAAATGAGGATGTCCACAACATTGGCTGTAAAAGGAGTATCAGCTGCACAAGGACTGTACATCTGACCTGATCGACTGCAGTAAAAAAAAATTTTAGAGCTTGTCCTTCAAAACTAGAGCATTTTATTTTCATTTAATGACAACCATGATGGTCCTTTTAAGAAGCAAGCAAAAATTAAAGTATTATTTTTAAGTGTGTATTTTTTAAATGTACCACTTTATGGAGACATTACTAACCAGATAGCTGGTATAAACTGTCATTTTTCTAGTGGCTGAAGACAGCTGAATCAATACTTCAAACTAGGCTCAATATTTGAATGCAGCAGTAAGGAAAGTGGTATAATCCACTGTTATAGATTAGATGGCATGTCAATCTTAAATTGCACATTACAGAAGAACTAGTTAGAGAGACTTTACTCTAAATATAGTTGTTTTTTTTTTTTTTTTTTTTTTTTTTTTCCAAATGGTAAATATTCTTTGTGATAAGTTATTTAGCCCAAGTTTTTCATGATGTCATACAATGCAGAATTTGTCTCCTGCATCTATCACACAGGCAACACCACTCAATAAAACATCATATTAATTATCAAAAAGTATTCAAGATCAAAATCTTTGATTGCCTGTAATGAGATGTCCAATGATGTTAATCAAAGAAAAAGTGTCTGCTTCGAACTGATCATCAGAAACAGAATTCAATGTGAAATAAGCAATGATCATTATGACAGGAATAATTAAAAAAAAATTTAAAAAAATCAATTGCATATATATTAAGCAAGAGTTCTTGTATATTAAATATTCATTTTCGGCTCCATATTCTCACCTATAACTTTGTAAATAAATTTTAATGTTTATTGGGGATTTCTTAATTTTTAGTAGTGAACGGTACTGAAGTTTTGAAAGGAAAACACAAATCTATTTAGAGAGCTCTTTGAAAAAGTGACTTTCAGTGTCATAATTCAGACAAGTACTTTTTCTCCAAGTAATTAGTACTTTTTAACTATGATAAAGAGAAATCTATCTTCACATTTTATTCCTTTTCATCTAAAAGTTTTATTTTCTGTTGACTAAGGCTCTGATTCTGCTGTCCACAAAATCAGAGACAAAACTCCCATTTTCTCCAACAGAAGCAGACTTGAATTCATGATATATTGTGTCTCTCAACCAGTCACAAAATCCTTCACCATATTCCCTGCCAGGGAGGCTGGTGCTGCATTGCTTGGGCAGACATCTGAGGGACAGAGGCTTTCAGAATAACATGAGATATTTTCCCATCTTTGATTATATCTGTGAGAGTCAAAGGTAAGCCAGTGAAAACTGAGCTGGGCTACATCAGGTTTAGCAAGTCTCAGTGGCAGCAGTACCTGGCACTGATATTAGCAATGAAGCCTGAAGCCAGGAGGAGAAAGATCATTAAATGATGGGCAAAGACTTTTGGTGAATTTTGGAAGCTTTCTTCCTCCCTCGTGTCTGAAAAGCAGAGGTTGTGCTTGCCTGGAGCTGCTGCAGTGGCAACCCATGGATTGTACTCCCTTATATCATCATTAGCCTGAAAAAGCATGTGATCTGTGCTCCAATTTACCAGTAAGGATTGGATGGATAGCTCTGTTGATGGCAGGAATAACCTGGCAGCCCTGCTGCACCAGCAGTGAAGGGTATCTTGTACTCAGGTCAGATCAGCAGATCTGCTCTCTGTGAAGCTTTGGGGTGCAAAAGGACTCAGCAGATCCTAGAGAAAAGCTAATTTGTTTGGATGGGGATAAATTGAGGGCGTGGGACCACAGTGGGCTGTGCTCAAGTTACACGTTCAGGTTCATCCCTTTTAAGGCTCTCCAGAACCCCTCACCCAGCAGGTTTTGGGTGGGCTCCTGTCTTACAGCTCTGTGCAGAGCTGCTGGTTACTGGTCTCACAGCTGCCACTCTGCAGGGTCAGCTCCTGTGGGAGACACTTCTGCAGCGCTCTCAAGTCAGTGACACCAATCCCCATTTGTTTGAAAAGAAGGAAAGGATTTCATATGCAGCTCCAATAGTATTTTTCTGTGCCAGTAAATTGCTTGTCCCTCTCTCCATGCCATGGGCCTCAGGGACTTTTGAGGAAGGTGCAGATTTTCCCTAGTATAAATGCTTTCAAAAATCCTGGTTCAGAAATGGTTTGTGATAGTAGCTAGGCCAAACTGGTCATCCAGGTGAAAAGTGTGGGGTTTTTTTTTGGTTTTTTTTTTTTTTTTTGGGGTTTTGTGTGTGTGTGTGTGTGTGTGTGTGTGTGTGTGTGTGTGTGTGTGTGTGTGTGTGTGTGTGTGTGTGTGTGTGTTTATTGGTCCAAAATTAGCAAATTAGCATGCAGGTTGTTTTTTTTTTTTTTTTGGTTTGTTTTTGTTTTTTTTTTTTTTAATTGTTTACTTAAATAGTATCTTTCTGAAGGAGCAGATAGCCAGGAAATCTGCCTGTAGGCACACAAATGATGGAACTACAGAGCATTAATTTTTCCAGTCTTCCTCCCAGTTTGGATTCTCTGCTGTCAAAGTAATGTGCTTAATCTCAACTAAGACTTTTCCCTCAGTGAGAATCAGTCTTTCTCTCTATCCACAGCCTTATTTTCATTAGATTTGGAGGAAATGAATAAATTTGAGAGGGCTTATTCAAGAAGAGGAGGGAGAGAGAGGAAGAGAGAGAGAGGGAGGGAGACAGACTTGGCTAGTCAGTTCAACAAACAAAAAATGCAAGAATAAATACAGTAAAAATGTTTAAGACTCATGTTCTAAGAAACCAAAGCTTAAGAGAGAATCCAAAAAGTATTGTGGTGATTTCAAAGATGTACCTCCTTGAACTTTGTCTACTCTATAGTGATATTTACTCTCACTTTACTCACTTGTTTAAAAAAATGAAATATATAGAAAGCAAATAGATTTAAAAAAGGATGTGAAAAAAAGTAGGAAAAATGAATGACAATTTAAAACAAAATAATTGGTTACACTGGTCAGCTGGTTAAGCTGCATACATTGGCAGCTCCTGAATCCTGACACTGTAGTGCTCTGACTCCTATGTATTTATTCACTTGTTACTGCCCACACTGATCTTCTAGGTCTGTCACACTTTCTAAACACTTTTGAAGCCCTTGAGTCTCATTTGCAACCAGTGGCAGCATTATACATAACTGTGGCTCCTCCTGCCCTTGTGTGTGAAGCACTAGGAAGCAGTGTCAGGAGTGCAGACAGAGCAACAGGAATAGTCAAGGCATCACTAAAGCCAGGAGGGCTGAGTCCTGTCTAGGATGAAAAAGTCTCTGTATGCCTGAGATGGAAATACAGCTCCTTTCAAGACAAAAGAGCCTAAGGCCATACACAGTGAGTTCAAAATGCCACACTCAGACCTGCCATGACAAATAGAGTTTATCTTGTGGAGGGCAGCTTCATCCCCAGTTTCAGTGGGGTCACGTTGATGAGGGATTGAGCCTATAGGTGTGGCACCAGGCTGGAAGCAAAGAGAACTGTTTCTAAGGAGCCTTTGGAGAAATAAAAAATTCTGTACCTCTCTCTTCTCTGTGAATCTCTTCAAGTAAAACACTGTTTCCCTGTGCAGTGTAACAAAAATGACAGCAGCTTCAAAAGTTTTGTTTTGTCACTTTTGTGACATCTCCTGTCTGCTCAATTATTCAGTGTCCAAGGGGACCAAACTTAGTCTGGTCTTGTTCAAAAGCTCGTTGTCTGCTCTGCTGACCTAGAGAAGAATTTTTTATTCAAAGGTAGCTGACTGGCAAAGTTTCTTTTAGACAGAGGCCTGCTAGGGCCAAAAAAAGTGCAATATTCTGGAGAGATAAACATCCTACTATGATATTTCACATATCACTGTTATCCACAATGTTTGTGAAATCTAAACCAATTGGTTTAGCCCACATGCTCTTGATAAGCTAAAATATTAATTATAATATCCAGCTCTGCTCTTAAATAACTGGGACGCAGAAAAATCATGTTTGAAATCTTGGTTTCATCATGGTTTTTTTGTAAAACCTGTAAATTATACGAGGAAATTTAATGTACATCATATGTTAGCTTGCACATCTTTGGATCGTTCTGGAACCTCACCATCTTGCAGTTTGAGCCCAAGGAGCAAAATCGGGAGAAGACAAACAAGAAGGATAAATTAGAAGAAGAGTACGTTATGTATAAAACATTCCTCCACCCATGCTGCTGTAGATTTTGTATCTATATGTTAAAAACCAGTCAAACTGTCGTAATAGACATTGTCTATTACTGAGTGCTTGCAGAACCACAAGCACAACAGATCACAACACCTGAGCACCACAAATAGTTTCAACACTTGCCAATGAGTCCTTTAAAAATGTGTACCTATTCCTAGATTTTACAAATCTGAGAAAACACTCAAAGCATTGTGATTTGGACTGCACCAGCCAGTTTTCTCTACTCCACCATCCAATATGTGCTGAAAAAGGGAGAAGACCTCCTTTTCTGGATGTCTAATTCTTGTGTTCTGCAGGTGCTACAGGGACCCTGAGTTCTTCATCTCAGCCCTCTGTCCCATAGAAACCATGTTCCTGCAGTAGACAGCAGGAAACCCTAAATATACACTTAAGTGTAAAAAGACTTTCGTCTTCAAGGGAAAACTAAGGTACTTTACAATTTGCCAGAGTGACCATATTGATAGGTGGGGCCGAAGAGATGAAGGTCCAGAATTTGCTCAGGGCCAGGTCAGCTGATGTACTTGAGTATGTGTAGCAGTGGAGTAGACAGTCCATGACAGAAATGTACTCACAGTTCTCAAAAGCACCTTTCTCTCTCTCTTTTTTTTTTTTTTTTCCCCTGTGGCTGACTTTTTGATCCATGCCACTGCTATCAGAGGTGAGCAGCAAATTTCTAATCAACACATTTAATCACTCTGTCTCTTTAGAGAGGCCACTGTAGTGATCGTGTAATCTCCTTTGTCTGGGTTCCTGGAAATTACTTGGAAAAACAATGGCTGCAGCTGCAGAAGTGCTGCAGAGTGAATAGGGAAAAGAGGTGCTCCAGCCTCCTTCTCAGTTCCAGCATTTCTCCCTCAATTTAGAAAATGCAGAGGATTCAATAAGCAACACTGAGTATGGTTTCCAGAGCTATTGATGGGGCTCTGCATGGAGCACCTGAAATAGCATATCTAACCAAAAATACAACATATACTACTAACACTTTTATATTATATTGGGTAGCTGGTGTTGGAGAGACTGAAGTAATCATTACTGTTGCTTAGGATTTGTCATGTTGCCATACCAAATGCACGTTGGAGATTTCAATGGGCAGAAGTGACAGCAACTTAAAGGGGCACCAACTGTTCAATTTATCTCATTAACTTCAAGCTCTTAAGTAACCTGTCCTTCAGAAACGCTTCAAGAGATTTCATTGACTGCAGAGTGAACTGAAGGAGATTAGCTCCTAACTTGACACCTCAGCTGGAGTGAATCAGGGCCAGCAGTCAAAGACACAAGGCTGAATCACCAGTTCTCTTCACAGCTGTGCTGCTGGCTGCTGGAGCAAGCCTTCCTCTTACCCCAATTCTCTGCCATCCCTCTC
The DNA here is from genome assembly GCA_032173965.1 of Sitta carolinensis. Lineage (NCBI taxonomy): Eukaryota > Metazoa > Chordata > Aves > Passeriformes > Sittidae > Sitta > Sitta carolinensis. Next base: position 9,432,500 of record CM063313.1, on the reverse strand, counting down.
TACTCCCACTGGAAAGCCCTCAAAGGTAGAGGACATCTCTGCACATTCATGAGACTCTTCACCCTGCAGGGTCCTGCCTCTCACTGAGCCCAACATGCAATTATTGATGCATAACTTTACAATCTGAATTACTACATCACCAGCAGAACTCCTTTTGACAAGGCTACAGCTCATAAAAAAAAAAAAAAAAGAAAAAAAAAAAAAAAAAAGCAACCTCTGAATTAGATGATTCTAATGGAAGTACAATCTTCCACATCTGAGTAGAATATTAATACAAAATTGGAAACAGCATCTTAGTATTAGGAGTCTGGCCCCTAAGTTCACTATGTATTGAATGAGCAGAGATTGGCATAGCCAGATGGCAATTCAGATCCTAGGTAGGCTGGACTGACCCCTGGAAGTGTCTGTGAATATTAACAATTCCCTTTAATGATTTGGAAAGCACGTCTTAATTTATACTGAAGCCTCTAGCGTATTTCTTTCCTTTCCCACCCGCCTCACAAAATGTTGACATAGAAGACACCAAAGCAGAAAATCCCTCCAAAGAAGTCTAAAAAATTTACTTTTATCTTCTTCTATTTGAAGCTGTCTATGCAACAGATTGTTTTAACCCACTTAGTTGTATTTTCTGAACAAAACTACCATTACAAACATACAGTTTAGAATTCTGAATTTCAAGAAATAGATAAAAAACCTTAGGTGTCATATAGTATATAAAAAAAGAATCTGAATCCATTGACATAAATGTCAAGAGTTTCATTCTTTTCCAGGTCTCAGCTTTAAGTGGTACCTTTTACCACATCAGTACTGTTGGAACTACTGTAAATGATGGAGGAGAGGAAAAAGAACATGAAATAAAGTTACCCTTGCACTGATATATTGTTTCTCCCTGTTCCACAAAGCATAACAGTTGAAGAGGGGAAAGCTGGACATAGGCCTATTCATATGAACATCTGCTCCTGCTAATTACCTGTCTGTTTCTAAACTCCTCATTGGAAGATAAGGGAACAGCATTCCCACCACTGAAACTATTAAAAGATCATCTGTTTCTATCACCAGACCAGAAATGGAGACTCATCTCACCAGGATGCTAGTAAGGGTATTTAGGAGGGAACTGTAGCAGACAAGGAGTCATATATCTCAAATTCTACCACTGAGCATCTGCCCAAGGGTTCTTCTATTCCCACCTGCTGTGGTGGGAGATTCTGTTCTGAGGGTTACCGAGGCCAAGCTCCAGTTCAGGGAATGTACATCCATGGGTAACATAGGAAGGCGATGAGACAGGGATGAATGTGAATGGCCAGAAACATGAAAAATTAATTGTAAGTAACATCTTTTAAGAGATTAATACTGTCCTCCATTGGAAATTGACCCTGAGATTTTTCCTCGTCCCTTTGTGTGGGTTTTAAATGGGAAGGAAAATCTCAAGCTGACGCGGCTGACCGGAGCCCAGGCTAGCTCAAAGCACACCAGCACCGTGCCAAGTGTGGGGAACAGCTGAGGTGTGGGGTTTGTGCCTTCAGCTGAACCCTCAGAACCAATGCTCCCAGGTGCAGATTGCCTCACCACATCCAGGGTTTGGGTCGAGAAGCAAGAGAGAGGCTCTCCAGGTCAGATGTTCCAACCAAACGGTTTATTGGGGTTGAAGGGAAACAGGTGAGAAGAGCCCTGTGCAGCGCTGTGCACAGGATTTTATATGGTTACTAAACAGGGGGTGGGTATAACACATCATCCAATGGGGATAACTCAGGGGCGGAATTGAAGGATTGGGTCATGGGTCTTGGGATGAATCAGGGTGGATGGGAGGAGGGAAGGGGTCACGGGCACCAATGGGACATCGAGGTTTGGGTGACACCCCAGAACGCCCAGGGGGAGGGACAGTAAAGGGATTGGCTCTGGGGAGGATTGGCATGGAAGGAGCTGGAACAAGGGGTTGGGTAGCCATGATTAATAGGGAAAGGACTGGAACAGAGGTGGGGAAAAGCCATAAAGGGAAACAGGTGAGAGGACACAACTTTGGAAACAAACCAACTTGGGAGTGAACACGGGGCAGAACAGGAGAACAAACAATTAACATCAAATAACAACAACTGAATTAAACTAAAACAAACATGAGCCGCAACATCAAGCTACTTGCTTTCATGAACCATTCACAATAAAGTTAAGCATTCCTACAAACATCAGCGAGGTACAGATCAAGCTGGCAGCTGCTCACCAAAGACTGATTAAGACCCTACTTTAGGCAACAATTTAAAATCAGAGGGGTTTTACGGAGAGAATCTTCTGGCTCAGACTTAAAAATATATCTAGTCTCATCCAGTTTATGTACAGAGCAGGCATCATGAAAAATGTAATCAGCTCTGTAAAATCATAGTATTAGCCACTGTTAAAAGCCCAGAATAATTTTTTCATTTTCAATATTGGATATGGAATCCAACAGAGAAGAGGCTTGGTGGATATTGTGTACCATATGTACTTTTCATGCTGCCAACCATTAATTTGTCCCACAAATTAAACACCTTTCACATTATTTTATTAGGGAGATACCAGTTTGCCATCAATAAGGTCTTTTAGCAATGTAATTTATACATACTTTTTATCCATCTGTTAACACCAAGGTTTTCCATTGTTTTGGTGGGGTTTGCATTTTGGTTTTTTTTTGTTTGTTTGTTTGTTTGTTTTATGTGGTTTTTTTGTGAGGTTTTTTTGTTTTTTCTTTTTATTTTCTATATCCTTCCAATTCTTGAAAATTTAACATGATTAGGCTAAGATTAGCTTATTTTTTAAGTAAGAAGTCACAAAGGTGCATGAAGATACCTTCAAAGAAATAATACACTGGGTATTCCTTGCTACTAATTTTTCCCCATGGAAGGCTTTTTCCTTATTTTTTTTTTCTTTTTAATCTCTATATAGTTTATAACAATATTTTACTTCTTCCGTCAGAGTAAGCTGGCTGAGGTATCACTTAGCTTCATTTCCTGAGACCCAACCAAAGGTCAGAGATTACCTTGAACTGACGTCTGACATTAGCAAATAAACAATCTCCTCTTGTTTCCCACTTGGTGAATCAGCAGTCCCCATGCTAATTGTGTCGACAGGTTTTTGCTAAAGCAGGGGAAGGGGAATTCCAGGTTGACAAATAAGTCCCCCGAGAAATGCACCTGTCAGTTACAGGAGAGCCTGCACGGCATCGCAGAGTCAAGAGCAACAGGACGGATCCGTGCCTCTGAAAGTGATATTCACAGGGTCACGGCAAGAGTGAGCTGCACTGGTGCACACAGGATACCAGGGCAGCACAAAAACTGTTGGTATTATCCACCACAGGCCCCAGGAAGAAAAACCAAAGCAATGCATCATTTAAAAGCACAGCAGTGCAGACACAGGAGATGTGCTGGTCAAATGACCTTTTGCTCCTTGTGTTGTTTCTTGCTGTGTTGCTATCCAACACCTACACAGCATCACATACCACCGGTCTCTGGATCCCTGCTGTCCAAAAACTTTCCTCCACCCAGTAGTCCCAGAGAAAAAAAAAAAAAAAAAAAGAAAAAAGAAAAAAAAAAAACACACCAAAACAAAGATAAATAGTCTGTAACTTTCTGCCCTCTACAAAGTTTGTTTCAGAAACATTCCAGAAAAAATGCCCTCTATTTTTTTTCCCCACACTTTCTCCAAATAGGGTCATACCTGCCAAAAAGAACACAAATTGACTGTTAGGCCAGATTCTGAACTAGCATCAAGCATGTGGGGATTTAGTCATCCAAAAAGAAAACCTAGAACCACTGTATTATTCAATGCAGAAAAAAAAGGACCGACACAAAGACCACTTTTGTGAGCTGTGGAAAATGTGATTTTAAAAAGAGACTGACAAAAGGAAAGACAGGAAATTGGGCATAGGAAGAAAGTGGCTGCATCATGGTTTGGTGTCTGTGCCTCTTCCTCCCTGTTCCCTGTACCCTCCTTTATCTCTGTCACATCAAGGCAAACTGGGAACCTGGCTGAAGTCTGAGACAATTTCATCCCACACTGGGAGCTGCAGTTTTTCTCTACTCAGAAATCTCCATTGACTCCCCACTTCTGTGGCAGCTCTGGTTACTGCAACACTTTACCAGGGGAAATAAGCAGCCCCATGAGCTGGGGAGATCATCTGGCTGACAGCTCCCCACTGAGCAGGAGACAAGTCTGTCCTAAAACCACAACATGGCAGGACAAGGCAGAGTGAAACACAAAATTAATAGCACCAATATTGCCATTATCACATTAGCACAGGCTCCAAATCCTTTTGAATTACAAGACCAGACTGGGATCAGCTTTCCAAAACAAGCCATGGAAAATCAGGGAATGAACCTACTCTAGCTATCAAATTGTGCTCTACTCAAGAAAAAAATAAGTTTTGCTTTCAAAGAAATGAAAAAGAAATTCCATGGGAAGTAAGAATTTCTGTTTTACTAATGAAATTTACATCAATCCAATTTTACTCATCAAAAACAGAGAGGCTTTTAAGAATGGCCTTAGTTTCCAGTATTCAGGTGGCCACTGATGCTCAAATTAGCTCTGTTTCACAGCTGTTATTAGTAGTGCTTTGTGCCCGCTTCACAACTAACAAAACAGTTTTATATTAACACAGGGACCTAAATAGATTTGTCCATTAAATGCTAGTACATTAGACCCAAGGTGTCCCTTACAAATATCCCAGTGGAGTTTTCTAAACAATCTTGGCTAGAGCAACCTTGGGAGGCAAGTTTACTGAGAAACATCACTATTAATAATAACCCTTCCAGTGCTGAATCCAGGGTCTAACACATAGCTCTTTTGGAAGTGTGACTAAAGCTGCACCATCCTAGTGGGAAGAGGGTAAAATAAACTGTTGGAAGTAAGATAAGGAAAAATAAAACCTCAGCAGAGAATTATATGATCAAATATTTAGATTCAAAATCCATTATATTACATAGCATCTTCTCCCCCTCCCGCTGTCCCCACACTGACAATGATATTGCAAAGGCAACAAAAATATATTCCTGACAGATCTAAATAAGATTTTTATCTCTAGAGGGGAAGAGACTTGTTAATTTTTTGGTGGGCTGGGCAAAGCAATGAGATTCATATTGTTGTAATTATTAATTTCTTCAGCAAAGTGCTAAATCTCCAGGTACTTTACATATTGGCTACATTCTTTTTTTATATTTCCAGCAAAGCTATTAATTTAATACCATCTTCTCAAAGGAAAGAAATCTGAATGGAATTAAGGATGCATGATCACAGCTAGAAAAATGAGCAGAGACAGGAAGAGGGACAGAGACAAAAAATTAAAGCTCTGATAGTTTAGTCTGTTCAAGAACACCACTGGAAAAGTGTTCTCTAGAATGTTAATTTGTCCTTATTTAGGTACATTCTCCATCTTTATCAAAGCCATTTTTCAAACTTTGGTTGTGCCAATAAGTAGATATTGGCTGTATCAGACCAAAAATATTTTCTAGGAAAGGATACTTTTACAAGATGCTATTTATCTAGAAATATCATGCAAAGACACACAATCTGCATGCAAATATGTAATTTGTGAATACAATCCTTTCCTGGAAGGTTTTGATTCCTGCTAAGCCACACTAGGATCAAGCGCTCTGTGACTGCAGATCAGCCCCCAGCCAGAGGGCAAGGTTTGGACAGAGAAAGGAAAGCTGGACAGAGCATCACTGGCAGGAAATCACCATCACCACCTTTCCCTGCACTGCACCCCAGGGAACAAGGCCTCAGGTCCTTTGTCCTTGGCTGTGATCTGCTGTGACCCGTCATGGAAGGATGCACCATTATGGAAGATCTGAGACCAGCACACCCATTCGTGGTGCCTGCTGGACAAGGGGACCACACTTCAACAATGCCTGGGCCCCACCATTTGCTAGATATGCACAGGAGAAGGAAAATCAGGGAGGAAAATCCAGACTCCATTGAAAGCACGTGCCAGGCTAGAAGGGATAAATGTATCACATTAGGTGATGCACTTACAGCAGTTTGACACTTCTGGTAAACGTCTGAAAAAATCTCTAAGTCACAATTAAGGGATTTGCTCAGCCCCAGTTTTATTTTTTTTAAATTTTTGTTTTAGTTTATTGAAAATACCAAGCTGATTGTGCTGGGGGACAAGCCAAAAGGTTTTGCTTTTAATCTTTTATTTTCCTGTTTCCTTTCTTCTTTCTGCTTGCTCAGTGCTATTCATAAAGCATTACCACCTAGGGACAGGTTGCAAGGGGTTCAAATGTGATGATAGTTTCCATATCACTACCTGAGACTAGGAGAGGCCAAGGGGGAACGTGCTTCCTACTGAGCTTAATATTTTCAAGGAACAATGCCTGTTACAAACCCACAATGCCGCTGGGCCCCAAATTCTCCTTTTATTAAGAATCAGTCAATGCAGCTCCACCTTGGGAAAATTCAGTCTCCAAGCCTCAGCCACGAGTCTTTCTCAGAAATGGGGGTTCTTGCCATGCTTTTCTGGTTCCTTCCTTTGGCCTCACTGCACCAGACCAGGATGTTAATTGGAAAAGCAAGGCTAATTAAAACCAGAGAGGCAAATGAAACTGTGGGGGGAGTGAAGGGAGGAGAAGGGAAAAAAAAACTTAAATTCAAGCACATAATAAAGAACATTTCTGCCCTGCTGTTCCTAGGAGGGATCTCATAACAGTGGTGCAACAGCCCAGAGGCTACAAGGAAAAAAATTAAGCTACTGTGTATAACAATGAAAACATTAAACCCTTTGTGTACCATCAAAATGGAAACCAAGAAATAAAGTTAAGATGCTAAACATGTGTTTGAAGAGCACTGAAGCATGCGGAATGTATTTGACTTCCACCTTCTGGGGAGTGCAGGGAGGCATGACTGAGATCTATTAAATCCAATGATGGCCAAATGCTCCACAGGTGCATTCGGCTCCAGTCAGGGCACAGACCCTGCAGAACAGGTACACAGGTTTTAGAGAGTGGTGCCACCAGGCAAGCACTGCCTTTCTGGAGAGGAGTTCCTGTCATCTCTTGGGAGGTGTTGTCACCTTTTCCTCTGAGGATGCTTAGAGGTGCCACAAAAGCTCATCTTACAACCAACACTCCCTCTCTCACTCTGGGGCCAGCCTGGGACTCACCTACCGTGGCAGGCAGGAGCCTTTGCATGCAGGGCAGTTTGTAATAAACCTCTCCTCACAAATGTGACATCCGACCCCCTCGCAGCTGCTGGGGCACTGCTGCACACAACAGCTTGCTGATGGAAAGTCAAATCAGCAAGGCCCATAAACGGTAAGTAATAGGATTTAAAAGATCAGAGGTGCTTTTTTTCTCCTCTCTAATTAAAGACCTTCTTTATGCTTTATGTCTCCAAGAATGATAAGACCAAACTAAATCTCAGGTGATGCAGAAACTATATTCTTTTGTCTGGCAAGTCAAAGGGGTTGCAGAAGCAAATGAGAGGGCCAAGACTGATGTCCTCGTTTCCCTCCTTGCACATCTCCTCATTCCCTTCCTTCAGGAAATTTTCACATCTTTTGCAGAGTCCCCAAGTGCCTTTAGAGTTGTTAACCCCTTTCCTGTCTCCACACAGAGCCTGTTTTCTGCAGGTCGTTGGATGCTCCCCATCCCAACCTGCACAAGTGAAAGAAAAGCTTATGGCAGCAAATATGGGCAAGGTCATATTCTTGACCATTTTTTTTTCAGTAACCCAGAGGTAACTGCCTCCTTCAGAAATACAGCTTGATGCTCATTTTAAGGCCCCATTTTAAGACTCAGACACAAGGAAAGTTAAACTTTCTCAAGTAAATTGAAAGCCTGTAAGAATATAATCAAGTTTCTCAATAAACAGGTAGGAAAGACTGATTTTCTCCTAAAAAATCTCTTTAATTTCATCTGAGAAAGAGAACTGATTAAAACTGATTTGTGTTTTGAAACACACACAAACAAACACATACAAAAGGAAAACACAGAGTGCAATTCCTTTTTTTTAATTTTTTTTTTTTGACTCTCAAGTTCATTTTTGTTATAGCTTAAAAATTTACCTTGTTAATTGGTTTCAGGAGGAACACAATTCACAAGACATTTAGCTACTGTGAGTAGGAAAGAAAAAAGAAAGATAAAACATAAAATATTGAGAGATTGACCACTACTTTGCATCACAAGAGGCTTTGTGGTGGGAGGGTACAATAATTTGAAGCATTTCTGTCTCCACACAGTGAAAATGCCCTTCCCCAGCCTGCTTCATCAGCTTACAAGGAGTTCCTGTTTCTAAGGGATTTTGACCTCACTCTCTTTGTTTCTTCACCAGGATCACAGTAAGTGTGATAGGACCTTAAGGACAAAGAGAGGAAAATAAATAAAAGAAGGCAAGGACAATTGCAGAGCGGCCAGTGTTAATGTCACCATATAAAGGGTCTGTCAGCATTTCCATTAGAAACTCCTATTTTCAAAGGTTTATAACTTGGCCATAAAAATTCACTCTGAGCAGAAGCTGGAAACTTGGCAAACAAAATCTCACTCAGCTTCGATTGATTTTCTTTTTCTTTCCCCCTGTTCCCCATCCACCTTCATCCTGTATCTCCTCCACCCCACCCCCTTCTTTTATCCTCCTCCTAGACAGCAACTTTGAGTTGATTTAACCAAACGATGCAAGAACAGACACCCTGTTATATGTTGTCAGATGCACTAACACTGCTCACTTTTTGCCTTTTCTGGTCCCTAGTGCTTTCTTAGCAAGTCCTGCAATCATTTGGGGCTTTTGCTTTCTTTCCTTTTTTTTTTTTTTTTTTTTTTTTTTTTTTTTTTTTTTTTGATAAAACAGTCTCCAAAATTTCCAAGATAGATCTCTACTTTGGACTTATTGCAAGTACCATGTATCAGTATATCTACCCCCCCCTCAAACTCTTTGAAGAGAAATAATTAATTAAGAAGAAGCTCATCAGGAAAGTGTGTGTTGCAGTCAGTCCTTTGTGGCATGTGAAGTCTGGTCAGAAATGTCAGGATAGCTCATCTAGAAAGAGGAAATGCTGTGTCTCCTGGTTCGTGCTGGTTTTGACCCACCAAATCCCTTCTCCTGTCATACAAAGGGCTCATCTACATGGGATGTTTAAGTGAATATGACAGCAGCCATCTTGGCTGACACTTGAGAGCAAACTGGAGACTCTAAGCATGATGCTGTGCAACTTGAATTAAATTGCCAAGGCGGACGGACCAGGCACGGAGAGGGGATGCATAACATATGCTGAACAGCAGGAAGGCAGCTCTGTAGGTGTAAGGAGTGACTTGAATTAAATGCAGTTTGCCCTGGTACAAGTCACTCCCCCAACAGCAGCTTTGAGTATTCACAGATTAAGAGAGTGAGAGGAAGGAGGAAAAGGAAATGAGGGCATTACTGTGGTTGGGTAGGGAGATTTCAAAAGAAGTCCCTGCAAATGTAGGTTTTAAAGTGATGCCGAGCAAACAAATATTGTGAAAGCAGAGCAAGGATAGTGAAAAGTGAGGCATGAAAGGCTGAGAGTTCAGGCTCAGAAACATCCCTATGTTTCAGATGCTTCTCTGAACTGCCTGAGTCAGCAGAAGGGAGAAGATGATGGGGAGGCACTGGCCTCTGTCATGAGATTTTCTATCCCAGTTTTCATTGGCAACAGCAAAAGCTCATACACAAAATCAAAAAACATAAGAGAGATGAAATAGGAGGAAAAAAAGACTAAATATTGATGGTCTGAATTTTGGGACATATAATTTATTGGGGGGGTGGTGGGAGTTGGGATTCACGGTATTCATGCCTGCACTCTTGGTGTTGAATTCCACTGAGCAGTGTTTTTCTTTTCCACCACGTGTCACAGTATAATTCAAGCTGGACAAAGTGAGATGACAAGACCAAAATAGCCACAGAATGATTTATGGATCACCTGAAATATTCAGTGCACTCCTTCTATTTTTACGTTAATCTAAGAAAAATAAACAATTATATTAGAAGCCCATAAGGAAATTACATCAGTGCGGAAGTAGCGTCTTTATACCATGATCTCATTTTTCAGTCTCTGCAAAAAGAATTATCTTTACAGTGAGACATCTCCCTCTGCTTTGTTTTTCACATACTAAACTGTCTAAGAAAAAATTTGGGGCAGTGTCTCTGTCTTCCTCCAAGTATTTTATATTTATGCATCAGCTAAACATGAGGAGTGAGTTTAAATGCTAACAGTTCAAAACCGAATCCAAGCTCTGTCAAAATTAATGTTCAACATGTTTTATCTAAATTCCATACAATTATGTTTTGTCAATGTCCAAAGATATCAACCTACTTGCTCAGTGGCTTAGAATTTATGCAGTAGAACATATGAGCTCATCTAATTCAAACTTGTGTGTCTCGAATACCCCACATGCAACTGAGATAACAGTACTTATCTATCCTTTGGAAGAAGTGCTGCAAAAATTGGTACTTTAAAGAAAAATTTAAAAGTCAGTTTCAAATTAAATGAGAAGAAAAATTTAGTTAAAAATCATACACTCGCATTTCTGCCAGAGTTCGTAAGCTCAGCAAATGCTTGTTTTCACTATTACAATAGTGGTGTCCCCTAGCAGCAAAAGAAAGGGCAAGCAAATAAAATGTCAGAAGAGAATTGGGGTTACAAGAAAGCTCAGAGAGAAAGGAAGGAGCACAGCAATTAAGAGAAGGACTTAGGGAAACAGTTACATCATCCCATGGAGTAAGAGATCAAGTGAAAAGGAGAGGAACCAGGAGAGACTTCGTTTTTTGATGTTTTTAATTGATGCAATGCATGGCTGATGCCTGAAGATTTGCTACCAGTTTTGTTATTCTAATTAGCAAAGTGTACAGACAGGCAAACCAACATCAAAACCCTGATCCATCACGGCAGACCTCAGGCAGCTTCGGCAGCAACTGAGGAGATGCGTAAAGCACCGTGACACCAAACACCTACACGCTGAAAGAAAAGGGAATTTATGGGCTACGCATGCAGGGCTGGCAGGGACGCTGTCCCTGTCCCTTGCTACAGGCACCTCCAGTGAGCTACAGCTTCAGCAGCAGCAAAGACTTAGCACAAGCACACCTCTGCTGGATTAATCCTGCACTTGATGGGGAGACAGTGTTTGGGTTTTTTTCACCATTTTTTTTTTTTTCCCTTGATGAGGTTCATGAATATGTTTGATATGTAGATGTAGATTTATATCAGTTAGGGTAGGCTGAGTAAAGTTACTGGATAAGAGAGGCTAAGGAGGTGTATGGTTAGGGATTAGAGCGTGGTGTTAAATGGTAATACGCTTTTGTAATTAAAGCAAATCTTATGTTAAAAAGGACTGAAGTCTGTTTGACTGGTAGATGGGGGTTTGGGTCTATTTACAGTCCAAAGGCACATTTAAACTGCTGAATCTCCCAGTTCCAAGTAGATCCTTTGACTGTGTGATAAGTGTGTTTTTCATTTTCTTACATACTTCTCCTTATTCAGGACACATCCTGGTTTCTGAAGGAATGACTTTTTTCTTTGTGATTGCTATCCAGAAGTTGAGCTTGGAAAATGTGACCTAGTTCTGTAAATATTTGACCTCTCTATCCCTTGCATATCCCATCCTCACCTGCCTCCATTTCTCCATACAAACTGCCAGCGAAACACTTTCCTCATGGTGTCACCTCTCATGGGGTAGGAAAAGAGCAGCACAAACCCAAAAATGGCACACAAAAAGTAGTGGTGCTGGTGTTTTCCTCTGAGGGTACTCACTTAGTGCTTCACAAAATGTCTACCCACTATAAAACACTAGTGGGGAATTTAAGTATATATAATATATATGTATATATATATATACACATACACATATAAAGACAAAATAATCTTGGATATAACTGGGCATATCACAGTACCAAGAAAATTACTTTAGGCATTGCATCTATGTAGGAAGGTAATCTTGGTATCATATTATCCCAATTACCAGCTTATTATTTCTTCCACTTCTATTCAGAGATGGATTTTCCAGTCTGATAAAGCATATGCCAACTTGAAATTAAGACCTGGAGCTTTTCACATGTCAGAGCTGGACCAGAAAATCATTCTTTGATATCTCAAGTTTGGAATTATTTCAGCAAAAATGAACAGTTTTTGTAATCAGTTTTTCTTTGGTTTGGTGGGTTTTTTGGGGGGAAAAGAGACTAGGTTCAGGTGGAAGGAGAATATGGTTTGATCATTCACAGAATTCTCCAAATCAAAACCCACAAAAATTCCTCTAACAAAAAGCTCCATACTCTGCAAAGGCCTCCTACTCCCCGTCACCCCAATCTTCCCACCATTCCAACTCTTTTCCCCCTTTTAAATGTCTCCATGAAATTCCATTTATTTTGTTTGAAACCTTCATCTCACTCTTTTCCCTGAACAGCACTTCCCTCACATAAATACCTCAAAATGCTGAATGTATTTTTTTTTTCTCTGAGGAATCACTTAGACCATGCTAAAGGTACAGCATGGCATTAAAGTTGTTCTAATTTCTCTGGATTCAGGCTAACTTTTAGCACACCACTCCCACTTTATCTTGCAGCTGTAGCTAAACCCTTACCAGTGCCCAGTGCAGGATGCCTCTGCCTAGGATGTGGCCTTTGTTGTATCCAATCCTGAGCATATTCCAAGTTACACATGCCTGTGGGCATATGCACACAAATGAAACACATTCTCTGTGGATTTTTAAGCATCTTTTAATCAAAATTCATAACTTTATGCAATCATCTCCTGTAGAAAAAAATTAAAAAACTACGCGTCCTCTTATAGGGGAAAGAGGAACACTATGACCAAGGAGAGCAGAGGAGGGTGTAGGATTGAGACAAAGAATTTCAAGCATAGTTATGCCAGATGACTTGCCCTTTCTGCAGCCAGGCACTCAAAATAGAGTTGCAAAGAGTTATCTGACCTCTGAGAACTGTGCCTTAGACACAGGACCTTATGGACATAATCACACACTGCTGCCTTCTCTGCCTGAAGCCTCCCTCTACTTTTTCCCCCAGGCAAAAAGCATTCAGGGACATAACCCCGTTCACTTACTCAGGGGAAATTCTGCATTCCCAAAATGCAGATCACAATGAGATTCCTTCCCAAAACAGAAAGTTCACAGGATCCCTTGGCACCTATAATTTCACACACACAAAGGGAAAGAGCAGAAGAACGCAGCTGTATTCACCAGCTCAGATTATTATAATTTAAAAGAAAAAAAAAACAAACAAAACCCAAAGGCCAGCCAAACACAGTCTGGACATCCACATTTGTATGGTTTTATAGCAGGTGCAAACCTAGAGGAAAAACAAAAAAAACCAACAAAAAATAACTAGGTCTTAGAAGATACGTCCAGAGTTTTCTGTATTTTGAATACCATCATTGCCTTCATAACACTTCATTTGCTGTGTGAACCATCTTTTCCAAAAACAGTTCATCATTTTAATTTACCCCCTCATCTTCGTTTTGTTTTTCTGTAAATGATTGACTTAAGGCCTTGACTGTGAGATCCTACTGAAACTGATGTGATCTCTGACAATTTATACAAATATTAGAAAAGAAATTTATTAATTATGAAGTTTCCCATGCTTTACTGTATTCCTATGGTCCCCATGAAGAGTTAAACTCCTCAACTGGAAGGATGTGTATCTAAACTTGAGTGGGAGTCTAATATATTCACAGACTCAGACAAGTTACAGGTGACATCTCACAAAACCCCCCAGCCTTTAAGAGCCACACTCACAGCGTTTACCTTCAGCACCACCAGCTGAACCATTGTTTATTAGGTGACAGTTCTGTAACCCACTGTGACACAATGAAAGGTCTTCACGTCCTCCAAGCAGGCCCAGCGCAGCCTCTTGCACGGGCAGGGAAAGGCAGTGAGCTCAGCAGGGTGGTCTCACGCTGGCAGTGAGCACACCTGCTGTATGTAGCTCTCAAAAAGTTCTTGTCCTGGTTGGTTACCGGGGGACATTGGTCTGGCACCTATTTTTGAGTGGCCTGAGCATCCATTCTGACAGGTCCCGTTCACTCTCCTGTGAGAGGACTACCTGCAGCAGGTCCTGACCTCTGCTGTCCATGGACCCAGGCAGAGCAGCACCCTGGGTGCAGGGGGTCCAGCCCAGCCTGGAGACACGGCGCTCCCAGGAGCACAGTGCTGAGACACCACAGCACACGCACTGGGAGTGCAGAGACCGTGCTCGTGAGAATGGCTTCCTGCAGGAAGACACAGAGAGCTGCCTAAAGGTTAAGTGACTTATTTCAGAACTTGATGCATTTGCAACAGACATTTAATGTTAGGAAACAGCTCCTATTTCCTCCTTAATGGGAACAAAAATTATAGTCTCTATGACCAACCTGAAAAGATGCTGGAAACTCTAACCCTGAAGCAAGATTTCCTTTTTCTTGGCTATGAATATTTATTTTCCCACACTTCATTAAAAATGGGTGGTTGTAAAAAAAAAAAAGGCAATGGAGAAGCTTCAGCATTCTTAAAAACAGCAAGCTCTTTGCAAATATTTTTTATTCAGCTCAGCTAATATGGAAGTTCATAGGGGCCTAGATTTAGGTGTGGGTTTTTGTACAGATAGATGCAGATATCCTCATAGTACACTTCCATGTAGATATATATTTATCTATGTGTGTGTGTGTGTGTATAATCTTCAAGACAGATAAAATGCACACAGCTGTTAGCAGCTGAAACAGGCCTTAATTACACTCAGGTTGTCATGGTAACATCTGACAAGCTTTGCCTTCCTGGATGGGAGCGTTTGCCCACTTGGAGCTTCAGCGTACCAAGAGAGAGGTTCTAAGGAAAATTAGAATAAATCACACAACTTTCCCTGGCCTTTGTGTCTTCCTGCCAAGGCAAGAGGACTAGGAAAGAATATTGCTCCACAGGCTTGACACATTAGAACTAGGCAAAATGCAAAATGGTACTGGAATTTAAAGAATAATGACGCTTAAAATACTTTGTTTTGCTGAGAACTATCATCCAGTTTAAAATCCCAGAGCATTATCATCATTATTTTTTAACATTTGTAAGGCCTTATTAATGTCAATAAGTCTGGTACATAAAAACGTCGGTGGTAACATTTATTTATTTTGTTCAAGTAAGATGACTAAAGGAGAAGGATGCTATCCACTTCATTCATCATCTGGTATCAAACCAGGGGCACACTCAGGAAGGGAGCTTAGGTCAGTTCTAACTACAAGTACATACTCTACTTAATGGCAGCTGGTTTAATATGTATTCATTGATGTCTCATTGTCTCAGCACTTGCCTTTCTCTTTGTGGGAATCAAATAATTCTTTGTTTTCCCTTCAAATGCCTTACAAAAGTAATTATTCCTATGAATAGGATATTCAACCAGCTTCTCCCTCTTCATCCTTTCCATGTCATAAAAACTGAAAAAAACCAAACTAAAGTAAACAGGAGAAGGCCTATTTAAATCACCACATATCAAGGCTACTTTTAGCCATCTGGCCCACACACACATTTTCCTGAATAGCTGGCAAAATAGCAGTCCTGTAATGCACAACTTCAACGGAAAGCATCCATCTGGTGAGAGTGGTTCCAACAAGTTAAGGAATCACAGAGTGGGAGTCGCTGATCTGAACTCCAAGTTCGAATTATTCAAGCTAGACTTCTTTTTATAGGCAATGCAGACCAACAGGCAAAGGTCAATGTGTCTCTGAAGGTTCCTGTCCCTTTCCTGGCTATAAAATGGGTCTAAGACAGCCCAATCATGCACGGACAGTTGACTTTTGAGCACTGTAGATGGGGCAAGACGAATCTCCTCTAACAGCTCTGCAAAAGCCAAGGCACAACAAGTGGCAGTTCTGCTTAAATCACAGAGATGTGGCTCAACAGCTCTTGCACAAAGAGAGGTTAGCAATGCAGAATTCATGTGTTTGTACAGCAGGCCTCCAAACACTGCTGTAATACATCTAAGAAAGAAGAACTGAAAATCCTAATGAAAGCAAATTTGCATACAAATGAAAGTTATTTTTGCATGCACTATTCCCCCACCTCCAGTTTCATTCTTTTCTCAGAACCTCAAGGATGCATAAGACACGAGGAATTACTGCTGGACAGAAATCTTGTTTCCATTTCCCACAAAGAGAAGAAACATCAAAATTTCTCACAAAATGTGCTTGGCTATTTCTATGCACTGATGTGTTTGAGGAAAAAGAAGAGGGGGACAAAAAGACTTATCTTTTTTTGTAACTTAAAAAGGTGGAAGAATAGCGTTTCGAAGTGGAAAGTCAAAATGCTTCAGTTCAGAAAACTGAAGCAGAAATGAGAAAAAGGATAAACCCTCTGGGCCTCCCCCAAAATTTCAGAAAGCACAATGCTCTAAAAGGTTGTATTGCAAAATGTCATTTTTACACTAAAACCTATATTTAAAGCCAAAAGCATTTTAATTAAAAAATTATTATTTTTTTTTACTGTGCACTGGATGTGTGTTCTTTTTTCTTTGAAGGATTCTCACATATTAACTTAGAGCTTTTTGCATCATCCTTTCATAGGAATCCATGTTTCTAACTTTCACTTCTCTCTCTCTCTCTCTCTCTCTCTCTCTCTCTCTCCCTCCTCCCCCACTTTAATTTTATTATTATTTTTTCTTTCATTTCATAAGCTCTTAGCTTTTTAATATGAGAGCCTTTTATTTCTATAAAACTGCAGCTGCTTTCATTTAGTTTTATGGATTTAATGTATTTAGAGGTTCCAAGAGAAGCTTGGAGCTGGCGGTATTATCCAGACATTTGCTGCTTAGTGCCTTTTCTAATGACAAGACTTATCTGATTCAGAACATTTCATATCTGTAGAAAAATTAATTCTCTCTCCCTTTGTCTTTAGGCCTCAAGATTTAATTTGTTCAGGGGATTCTTTCAAGCAATTTTTTTTTCCCTTTGCAGATACCCTGATGACTTACTTCCAATGCTAAAGTTGTTCTTCCTGCTGGCATTTTAGTTTGAAGCATTTGCAACTTGGTACTTGTGTGCCTTCCCATCACCACAGCATTTGAGCTGCTCTCAGTTTTTAATGTATTTTGTCCTCCTGCTCTGTGAGGCAGAGGTTGCCACTCTCGCCATTTTACACACATCGAAATGAAGCCAAGAGGGAACCAGAGCTTGTGTCTGCAATGGTTCCATATTGATTCCAATATGAGTCACCCATCTCAAATAATTTTCTGAGTGCAGTACAAAATGGTTTAGTCTAGGCTGAACAGGAAACTTTCTGAAAGAGTGGAAGTGAACTTGGACATGATCTTAATGTTGACATCCTTTCTATGGGAACCCCACATTAATCCATGGTATTATGTCCCTGGAAATGTTTTTTTGGTTTTTTTTTTTTTTTTGTCAAGCTAAAGAAACATATCTGTCAGGGAAAGTCAGTCAATCAATGGTTGAAACTTTTTTGGACATCAACCTTCTTTCTGAGAAGCACAGGACAGCAAATTGTGACATCAACTAGGTTAGCTACAGCTGTCCTGTGCTGCTTGCAGGTGAACAGTATGTAAGGCAGCCTATCAGCATTCAAAAAACCCCATAATCTTTTTGTGAGTTGGATCATTAGACAAGTATATTCATTTAAGACTACTTTGTACTCTCATCAGAGAACCCAAGGACAGCAGCAGTATGCTAAGGCATGGACCAAGACTTTGCAATTACTGAAACACCAATTTAGTTATCACTTGCTATTACTCTGTCACCTCTGTTGCACAGGAGAAAACTGCACCTGTTCAGAAGCATGGTTATTATCCATATCTATTTTCTCTATTTCATCTCTCTGCTTTTTGTCCTCTGCAATAACTCCTGTAGACCTTTAGAAGGCCTCATACTAGCCTTCTTCTTCACCCATCTATTAACCTGATCAGCAATGAAAAACTTCATTGCAATATTCATCCATCATTTTTAGGCTTTATTGTTAATATCCTTTAATACATTTATGGGGAATTCACACCTTACAGAAGCACCATTTCTAATCACTTAGGACAGTTCACTGTCTTTCCTAGAGTTAAACTATTCCTGCATATTTCTTGCAATATTAAGGACTAGACCACTGATACCTAACGTACCATTTTCACATACTTATTTCATCTAACGTGTTAAAAAACCAACCAAACAAATAAAACCAAAACATCATACATATATTTGAATATTATTGGTTTTGAAATCTAAGCCTGAAAATGCAATTGACAATTAAATCAGTTGTCATTATATCTGAATTTAATTTTTTGAACTTGTGAAATTACTGCCAGAAAAATATTGATAAAATAAGAAACAAACCTTAAAATCAGAAGATAAGCTCTCTCCAAAGTTGTCAAAACTTTTATGTTTGTCTTTCAAGTCCTTTTCATAAAAATAGAAACAATACAGAAATCTGAATTTTAGGCAACTAGGAATGGGACTGGGTCTAGAAATAAAAACACAGAAAACAATGGACACAGCAAAATAAAAGGTGGTGCTTTCCTCACCCCTATGAAGACTTCTGGAAAGCTAAAATTTAAAATATTGAGAACACAAGACTGACTGAGAAGAAAAGACATTCTCATGTTTTTGCTTCTATTTGTTCAAAGATTTGTGGGGAAAAAACCCAAACTCCCTATATGTCAAAAAAGCTGTCATCCTTATCCCTATTCCTATCCCTTCAAAAGTGTGTTTTTATGAGGCATTTCAGTAAAATGAAGAGGAAATTATTTGCTGCTTTGCTAGAGAACAAAGCCACAAAAAACACCTTCATGTTTACATACTATAAGGCAGCTAAAGGGCACCCCTCAAACCGTACTAAATGCATTCCCATGCACCTATTTTCAAGAATTTTGATGGGAAAGCTCATAAAAAGCTTGTGTTTAATCAATTGAAGAGGCAGGGTGGTTGTAACTGCATGTGGCACCATCCCTAAAACGGGAAAAGACAAGGGACAAGGGGTAGGTATGAGACTGACTCTGTATTCCCATCTGAGTCCCACAAGACTATCAAATGTTAAATATGTGTGTTAAATGTCTCACTAACCACTAAAGAAAGATTGTGCTACTGCCCAGGAGCAGACAGCATCTTGAAGAGCTTACAACCCAAAAAAGGTGAGACAGCAAATGCAGGTGACAGTAAAAGGTAGTGACTGCAAACTGCTTTTCAAGGATCACTGCAAAAAGATCAAGCAAAAGATGAAAGTGGAAGCAAAACTCAACTTTTCAGCCCAAAGTTGAGTAAGGTGTAGAGAGAGATTCTGCCCCTCTAGCTGCTACCTCTACATACAGACAACGTTCCTGCACACACAAGTTTGGAGACATCTTGTGGAGGGAAGTGCTTCTCTGAGGATTCCGGAGAGATGGGCAGCAGAGGACACCTCAGGATGAGACACACATGTCCACCCTGGAAATCCACGCTTCCAACTGAACCATGTCTCTTCAGACCAGTGCTTCACAATTCCCACGCAGGATTCAGAGGATGGAGAGTTTGTTATCTCCAGGAGGAGGCAACACTTCCGGGATGAGTGGGTCACAGCAGTGGTGTTTGTACACATCACAGACCCCCAGACCTCCTAGAAACACATTCTCCCTGGTTTAACTCTCCAATAGAGCCACAGACAGAGCTGAACTCCATACGCTCCATTTCTTATCCCTTCCCTTATAAACCTTTATTAAGGCTTTATGTTACACAACTATCACCAATACAAAACATTTAGGCTTCCAGGAGACCGAGTGCATTAAAACTCCTTGCGTGGAATGGCAGGAACCAATTCCTCATTTTTACTGGCTGGGAACTGAACCTTAATAGGCCACAGAGCACAAAACTCATAAACCATTGGAGTAAGGGGAGGAGGGGAGAGGGGGAATAAGGAGGGAGGATGGGAGAAGTTTGTTGCTGAGGTTATGAAATTAGAACAGAACAAAACAAAAGATGTGAAGCAGGCCACAGTGAAGAATTCTCCCCGCCCATGGCAGAGTTGACCTTGACACTGATGTCCAGCAGCTGGAGGGGAAACAAATAAAGCAGGACCATGCTCTTTAACAAAAGAAAGTGTTTTTCCTTGGCACTGGAATAGCTGCAACCCTCATCTCCAGCTCTGGTGCTCCTCAGGAGAGTTTGGGGATTGCTGGCTCAGGCATGAGTTGCCTTTGCCTAGCAACCAGCACAAAGTCCGTCTGTCAGCCTGGTCTACAGTCGTTTCATTCTGCCTTCCATGTGCTCCAAGCACACAGCAGGGTCTCCAAGCTCATTTGTCAGACTTCAGCTCCATCCACCTCTAAGCCCATCTAAAGAGAGTGCTCTCCTGTACCAGCTGCAGGTAGCAGGATGGTTTGGTCCATTGTGTATTTCATCCTGCTCCCTTCATCTCATGCTGTTGCAGCCGCACACTGGGAAGCTCTCAGAGGAGGGACTATCTGCTCTGAGGAGAGAGTTAACCCAACAGACTCACCTAGGAGGAAAGTTTAGGCAGCTCTGTAGTCACACATATCTCTCTGTGCTTGGCTGTGAAGTTAAAATACCTGTTTCTGCTGATGGGAACATTCTGGGTGCAAGGATGTTTTGAAAGTAGATTGTGGGACAAAGCAAAAAAAACAACCAAAACGCAGAAATCCAAAACCAACCAAAACCACACAACAGCTGGAAGCTGATTTCTAAGGGCTGCTTTCCCTAGCAAATATCATGCTCTCTAAATGCAGACACAATTATGCAGACTAGAAAGTCAAATCTACAACTCAGAACACTTCCCAGGTGAATTCAATTCTGCAACCATTTATTTTGCTGCAGAAAGTTACTGAGACCCCCTTTCCCCCTCCCGCTGCTGTGTCACTGTGACCGGAACCAACTGAGCCAGGAATGGTTTGGCTTCCTGGAAGTGTGAGAAGTCATTTTACTCCCCTGCCCAAGAAAAGGAACTTATTAGGAAATTAAACAAGCTGAAATGTGCAAGACAAGCCTGGTAAATGCAATTGTGCTACAGAGTCAGAAGTGGCTGCTCTCCAAAAGCTGGAGCAAGTTAGTCCTTGCATCAGGGTTTCTTCAAATGAGAACAGAAGATAATCACCCATTCTGGGCATGAGAGGGATATTTACTTAATGTGTTCTGACTTTGGAAACAGAAAATTATGAGATACATGGCAACAGTACCTTCCAGAGCTTAAAGTTAACATAATGTCATTCTTCTAATTACAAATCAGACTCTCAATACCAAAGGCCAAAAGTAGCCTGATTCCAGAGGTAAGAGCAATATCAGCTAAAATTACTTTGGAAGCTGCCTGGTATCACATCACAGCCCACCATCAGGAATCTTCTCCCCTCACCAATGGGCACCTCTCTCCATGAGAAATTGCAGCCACAACCCAGTCTAAGTGCAGCGCTACAAGATGCTGGATTCAGCCATGATAATTCTAGACCAGCATTGGCAAGGCTGACAGATGGTTGGTTATTCTCACTCTGTTGGGTTGCTAGGGCAGCCCCAAGGTTTCTCACTTGAAAAGACTTTCTCTGAAAACAAGGTGGAAGAGACAATAGTTTTTTTAACATTTTTAATGACATCAAATACAATTGAAATGAGCTACTTTGTCATCACAGCTTGTTATCGATTGCAAGCTGAACATTCTCGGCAAAACTGGGACAAGCAAGAGTAAATCTTACATAAAAAGCACAGTTCTATTGATCACAGCAGCCGCCACTGGCCCTCCACTGAAGCAACAACCAGCTACTTTAATAAAAATGTAATTCTCCAGTAGAGAGGAACCCATCTGCCTTCCAAACCACTCTGCAACATACTCCTCCAAACATTCTTGAGAGAGAAAGCAGACCAGTTCATCCCCTGATAAAACACTATTACTATGCAGTGACACCATCACACTTGATTTAAATACATCTGGCATTTTCAGGTGTAATGCCTGAAGCAATAATACTAAAAAACCTGAACAACCCTAGTTACACCCTCAGGGAGTTGCACGTGTGTGAACTAAGTAACTTATAGAGTTCCTATTTCCATAGTATCAATCTCTTTACATTCTGAAATGTGTTTATCCTCCTGCTGCTCAGGGGAAACAGAGATCATTGCTGCTCCTTTTGCTTTCCCAATGCTTTCTCAGATCTTCATTTCCTATGGCATGGGAGTTGGAGACCTGAATCTTGGTGTGGGCTTAAGGCCAGGCCATGGTCATGGAGGAAGAGAGTGCTGTGTCAGAAATCTGAGTTTGACAGCAGTCACAGGTCAGACCCTGGGCTCTGCTGGGAGCCATTTGGCCAAACTGACTGTGATAATTACAGCAGGTGTCCCTGGGGATGTATTGGGACTTCCATCTCCATTTGTACCATGAGGAAATCGCATCCAGATCCAAAGACATTGTTGTACATATTTCCCTTTCCACCACCCACAGTGCCATACCAATCCATGCTTTTAAGCTAGGAATGGGGAAAAGAGGACCCAAAGACCTCGTTCTTTTACTGATCCCTATGAGAAGTCCCTCCCCTCTGTCATGAGCTGGATCCTTGCACAATAAAGGGCACGCAGCTCCTGCGTGGCCATGTGATTCTGGGGAATACAGGGCCTCTGCTCAGCAAGCTGAGGAGTTAATAGAAGCAAAACAAATCCCCCTTATTTGCCTCAGGGTTAAGGGTCAGTGTAAGTAAATCATTAATTAACAGGCTGGCACCTCAGTGCTATTGACAGGGTTTTGTGTACACAGTGGGACTGTGGCACACCCTGCAATTAAGCAGGCAGTGAACTTTCCTCCTCCTGCTGCCTCCCACTCAGCTTGAGCAGGCTCACTCTCCCCTGTCCTCAACAGAGGCTCCTCTTCATTCTTCCTCTCAGCACAGGTTACCAGCTGCCCCCATGCTTACGCTTTTCTCCTGCCCTGCCCAGCTGCCTTAAGAAACCAAGTCCCCTTATTTTGTTGCTTTCCAACTTCATGCAACACCTGCTCTTTTAAAAAACTTCACTGGCTATGCATCCATCAACTTCGACATTTATTTTAGCCCCCTGCTCAGGTAAAAATGCACCTACAGACTCAAAAGGGTTCACAGGTATGTTGTGATAACTCTTCCTCCTTAAGACACCGCATTGTCTCAGAGGGAAAAAAATATTCTTCAGCTCCCAGCCCCTAGTTTTAAATAAAAATTTAGGATTCTAATACCTTGATATTGAGACATGGATTTCTTTTTTTTTTTTTTTTTTCCCTTCAAATCAAAACAGGTCTGTTGACAGCCTGATTTCTATACCAGATGGGAAATTGCCATATAAAGAGCAGTCATTTCAGAGACTCCACAGTCACAGATCTCTTAACAATCAGGTCTATGGAGTCAGAGGAGCTCCTAAGAAATTTGTTACACCATTTTCTTTGCTGGAGAGGCTGCTTTCTTTTGGCCTCTTTGGGTTTCAGGAAGGTCTTGGCCTGCAGGCTGAAGGTCTGAGGCTGATAACAAAAAGACAGCTGCTTCAGAGCTACATCATGCTGAGATCAACACTGACTTTGGAGTTGAGCTTGGAATCCCAGGGAACTTAAGCTGGAAACCCAAGATCAAGGTTCATCATTCTCAAGCCCAGAATTAAACACCCCTTCGGTGTGACGTGAGGGGACAGCCTGCAGTCTGCCAGTTCCCAAGCTACAAATCAGAGACTGCCCTGGCAGAAACTTAATGTATATTTATGTGGCTCAAAATCAAAACCAGCTACAGATGCTCTGATCTACTCAAACTTTTGAAATAGAAGCAACTGAACAGCCAACTTTCTTCACTCCTGAAGCCTTGTATTAGTTCAATATTGTCTTAAGATATTTGGAATAATGTTTCATTTCAAAGTGACATGAAAATCATGATTGTAACACAGAAGGAGCTCAGACCATCCCCCTCCCCAAACACCTACAAATTGCTGTCATATTAATCTGATTCCCACAATGGCTTTCCTCCCCCACTCTTTTTTTTCATTTTTTAAAAAAATTATTAAATTTTGTAAGTTCTTCATTACAACATTGAGAAACTACTTTGGGAACACAGTAAAGTAAAGGTCCTATGGTACAAAGTTGATTAGCTTTCCACAGCTCTTTCTAGAGACAGAACAAAAAAACACAGTCTGCCTTTTTCTCTTTCAGATGCATTCACTGGAAGTTCTGATGAAAACTGTGTGGGTGAGAAATAGGGCTGAACATTTCCAAAAAATTGTGCAAGGGCCTTGCTCATATTTTGAGGCACCTTTAGCTATGACAAGTTAGAATGTCCTCAAGAATTTAGATAACTCACAAGTTTGTCTTATTTCAAAGCTTGCATGCCAAGATAGTACTAAATTTAAGGGTGTCTCCAAAGGAGGTGAGATGGCTGGAAGTTCAAATATGCTGGTGGAAATAGCCTGTCCTAACCTAGGACTCCCTGCCCTGCCCTTGTAACCTAAATTCTTTCCCCTTGCACTTGGATGTAGTTACAAAAAATGCTAATCTTCCTTGTACACTCTATCTACATGAAAAAAAGTACATGTACACTGGAAAAATTTCTCTGTACAGGAAAAATGTCTCTGTGTTTGTGGATCATGCATCCTAGTATTTCTGCACACTAAGAAAATGAAATCAGCACTTTCTCCCTCTTTCTGAGTTCTCCACTGGTGTATGCTGCCTTTGTCTTTCAGCATACAGTTCACAGCCCTTGTGCTAGTTACATGCAAATGCCACCCTGTACAGTTCCCAAATCAAATGGATGTTACAGGCAGAAAGCTGCTAGTAGCCAAATTAACAGCACATAATTAGTCTAATGCATAAACCAACTAAAAAAGTGCAGGGCACTTGGTGTCAAGATTAGACAATTAACTTTGTCAGAGCACAGGAGAATGCGCTGAAACACTTATATTTGCACTGATGTATAAAGTCTGCAATTCTCACTGGGATTCGTGTGAGTAAATACTCTAGGTCAAAGCCTTGACAACCTTATTTAGATTTTGCTCACTTAGTCCAGGCTCTGCTCAAGTAAAGACCACATATAATCCAAGGAAAAACTTCAGTTTGGCTCTGTGTTTTGACAGCCTATAAAAGACTGGCTGGAGCATAAGCAGGATCAGCAAAAGTAAGACCTTCCTCATACACAACTCTGTCTGAAAACAGTGCTGTTTTACATGCTAGCCAAAACATGACTGTTCACTGCAGCACATTCTGCAGTGCCCCAGCCAGCCAAGATTTAAAAACATCCAAAATCGAGGAAAGGCTTTGGCCGATTCCCCTTATGTGGAGATGTGGCATCAATAGAGTGATCCATCAGCAATTCATATCTGTGACCAAATGGGCTCTTTCCCTTGGGAGTGGCAGGCCCAGTGAGATTAGCACCTGTCTCTCTTCTGTTTATCACTGGCAGGTGCTTAACTGAAGCAAGATATCAGCTCTGCTATAGTGAACAAAGCTCCCAAAGATAAGATGGATGTGCTGGGCCACTGAGCTAATGCTTGGTCAGGAAACAGAGCAAATTAGTCTGTTTATCAAAGGTGTCTTTGTGAGCTGATAGGAGGAACATGGTAATTCATTAATATGGGGAGTATTCAGAGTCGATGAACAGTTACTAGGAGAAAGCCTTCTGCAGCACAAACAAAAGAAATCTACTGGTCCTGCAAAACCTGGGGACCTTGGTGACTGTACAACATAAGGGGCAGGCTGGCACAAGCTGGCTCTATTCAAGGTAATCCCTGGGCTGAAAGATTAGGAGATGCAAGGGCAGAGGTGTCTCTGGTCTGGAGGCTGTCTGGCCACCTTCATGCAGCACCTTTGCTGACAAGCTTTGCCCAGATGGCACTGTTTGTAGCTTGACTCCATCAGCTGGATAAAGCAAATAGTAAATCACCCTTTGCGAGTAGAACATCTAGGTTTGGTGTGGTCATGTAAAAGCTAGAAGAAGATATGTGTGTGAGCATAAGGAATGAAAGAGGAAAAAATATTCCCCTCCTTTCAATTTTGCTGAAATGTTACCTAGAATTCTGTAGGAGCATGTTTTTTCTCTTTAAATTACTGAGCATATAGACACAGAACAGCACAAAGGTTGCACTCATTCAACCTGAAGCAGAAGTTTAGAACTGTGTCACTGCTTCCTGAGCCACTGAAGTCTCCAAATCTTCAGGATTCAAATACTTTGTGAAAATTATAACCTACAAACACTGAAAAACTTGCCTGATATGAGAATAGAAGTGTTTGTCAAAAGGTCTCACCCAAAATGTTGATGTCTAATATTTTTGTAGAAAATTTATAATCCTTTAATGTAGTAAAAGAAGTAAGTTTCATTTGTTCTTCCCAGTTAAGGAAAAAATAGTTCCTTGTGAATTTGTTTAATGTAAATAATCCCTCTATTTGTCTTTAATAAATTCATACATTATTAGAAAATCCTTTATACAAGAAGACCCACTGAGCTATATCATCTCATTCTAAAAGATTTCCTGTTGGTGGAAATCAAAGCAGCCACCTGCAAGGGCCTAGTGCTCAAAAGGATTTAAATAAACACACACAGATAATTAGATCAGTTAACCTTGCAAATTAAAACAAGCACATTGCATTATCTCCAGTTTATCCTAAAAGAAAATATGAAGTTACCTCAGATAAATAGTTTAATAAAGACAGTGAAAAGCTTATAACAAGCTGCATAATGCTAAATCTTCTAAGCATGTGGGTTAATAGGATGAAAACCTGCTTTCTCACTAGCTTTGTTTGGGAGACCTGGCTACTTATTTGCCTGGGACCAAAGGATTGTTTCACCAACCATGCTGTCAAAGCACTTTCACCTAACACCACTTGGGCAGCTTTAGCCTTTGGGTCACCCTCCATGAAGGAAAAAGAAAAGATGGGGTGAGTGGCCACGCTCAGCTACTACCCTGTTATGGCTGTAAGAAGAAAACCAAGTATTTTACATTTGTTAGACTGAAGTTAAGGAAGATGAAATATAACCATGATCACAAAGTACTGCCAGGGTTGGCCAGAAAAACATTACTCCATTTCATGCACGCTTCAAGGCTATGAAGCTTATTTCTCTCCTGTGAAGAGAGAACTGATGTTTTAAGGAGAGAAATATCACTGTGTATTATCCAGTGATTAGATGCAATTTTAGAGAAGAATTCTCTGCCAGTTTCAGAGCAGGTTTACTTACTGATTTGTAAGTAATGTCATCAAAACAGGATAAAGGGAACTTGTTGGTCAAATTGCTGTTCTGAATTTGAGACACCATCCCAGTAAGAAATATACCGAATGAAATATTGTTCCAGGAAATATTTCAGTGCTTTCCAGAAGAATAACTTTTGTCTGCTAATCATCTTTCCCCATTAAATTTGGCATTGTCCTGTGTTTTAAACCAAATAGGAATTCAGTCACAATTTTAACAGTGAGCTTGACTACACTACAGATCCTGCACACAGGTAGCTCCTCATTCACAGGTCAGTTGCTCCTCACTGCTGGAAGATGATAGGTGCTCGTCGTGCAGCCAGGAGCTGCTGCTGTTCAGGCAGTGCTGTCACTTATGTGGAAGGCACCTGTTTTCATAACCAAAACTGCTAGCTTATCAAAAATGTCTGGTGAAAATTTTCTCTCAATGACAATTTTAAGGCTTTTTTGTTTTAAGTTTATTTATTTATTTATTTATTTCTGGTTTTCTGGGTTGTTTTTTTGTGTTTTTTTTTTTTTTTTTGGTTTTGTGGGGTTTTTTTGTTTTTTTTTGTTTTTTGTTTTTTTGGGGGTTTGTGTGTGTGTGTGTGTGTGTGTGTGTCTATAAGTAAATAGTTGCAGTGAATGATGCCATTCAAATGCCATTCAAGCACCAGGCACAAACAGATGTGTTGGCTAAAAGAGTGCCATTTTTCTTTTTCCTCAGTATGACACCAAATCGTGACTATTGGAGATTCAGAAACAAGACCCTACGCGAGGGGAGGTTCAGAGGTCTAGAGAGGCATAAGGTGGTGCCTCAAACAAAATAAATTAAAAAAGTTTAGAGTGAGCACTAGCTGCTGTATCACCTAATCTGATGTGCTGTGTCATGTGGGTCACAGAGGTTTTTTTAAAGGTATTGCAAACCCTAGCAGAAATTGGTACCTACACAAGAAGACTTTAAAGAAGTAAACTGACAACTGAATGGTCACAGGGCTAAACTGATTTTTGTTTTGGTTTTGGTTTTGTTTTTTTTTTGTTGTTGTTTAAGGTGCATCTAGGCTGCACACCAAGCATAAGCCAGAATCTCAGTTTTTTCTTCAGCCTTGTTTCTGTACACATAATGAAATTTCTAAGTTGAGGTTTGATTACCCACTGCCCTCTGTTACCAAATAATTCTGGTCAGCCCAGAAAACAAGCCCAAATTTGCATCTGCTTCTCTGCAGACAAATCCCCTGTACTAACACAGAAGGTCATGGCATTGGGAGTGCATCCCTTAATACCACAAGCTGTACTATACAGCCCTGTAAATAAACCCTGTAAGTAAACACAAGATTTAGGTAGCAAGGCTATCCATTTTGCACTTTGCACTTCTTAACTTGAACATTAAGAAGAATAGAGAATGAAGCAGAAAACCAGAAAACTCAGCATCAAGATAAAAAACAAACAACCAAACAACCAAACAAAGCAAACCAGAACAAAAATAAACCCGCAAACCAAAACAAACAAAAACCAAAAATCAAACAAAAAAGACAGAAAATAATCTGGCTGCTTCAATGCTACAGAACAGCTTTCCCTCATCTACTTTACACCCCCGGCTTTCTGCTGCAGATTCAACACACTCAAGTTTCATTTCAGAAAGTGAAGCTGCTAAGCAGCTACCAAATGACCTTTGGCTCTTGGATGAGTATTTATGGCAGGCAACACATACATCAACAACAACAAAAAGTTTCCCCAGTAACGAAAATGTTTCTGCCAGCAACGAATCTTTTACAAGCTTGCAAGATGTATCAAGAGTCTAATAATCAGATTAAAATCACATCAAACTATGTTGGGAAGTCAAGGTGAAGGCCTTTGGATTGTTCTCATGAATAGCCCTATCCGGACCTACCAGGTGATGATAAATTCAGGTTTTTGCTTGGTTGGTGTTTTTAAAATTTATTTTAAAGGCTTACAGTTTTTAAAAGCCAAGAGGTGGGAAAACAGTTGGTGTTTTAGCAGTTCTTGCCAGCATCTGACAATAGTGAAACGGTTAAGGAAAAAAATGAAATTTCTCCTGGGCAGGGGAAGTGGGTGACTGGACAATAAATATGTGACCTTTCTATGCAGCTTTTCAAAAGAGTTCAGGAGTTTTGTTTTCCTTTTATGAGTGAAAGCCAAAGACTCAGGAAGGCAAAATTATTTGCCTAATATAAGCTAAATTTCTAATGGATAACCTGGTAACAAATTTGAAACCTCAAGTCCCAGATTGTGGCTGGTATTTCCACCCAGGATCACTGGGAACCATATTAGTGGATGGGTTTTCTGTTTCTATTTACTTCAGAACATGAATGGTCAGCTTTATTTTGCCAAGCACAGGAAGAAATGCTGAATTTCCAGTGCTTTATTTCCATCTCTCATGGAGTGCTTTCCGGAAAGTCTGCCTTGAATATTTCCTTGTCAGATATGTAGCATCCTGTGTATAGGTGCTTGAAATAAATACCACATACACATTGCTCCCGGCCTTTTCCTCCCCACAGAAGGCCACCTGGAAAATACAGCCAAGTGTTGGCAAAAGAAACAATGTCATCTGTCAAGTGAGCTATGAGGTGTGGGAACTGGAATTCAAAGTGTTAATAACTACTCTGGAGATGTAAAGAATAGTGATCCAGGAATTTGTGGTACCAAAGGTAAACAGCTTTCAGCCAGACTGGCTACAGATGGACATCTGAACTATACAGCCCTGCCCAGGTCATGCCATGGTCACCTGGGCATCTCCTCACTATAGGGAGGCAGCAGTCTTTCTTTCAGGCTCAGATTGATCAGGTTTGTGCAAATCCACAATTCAAATAACCTCAACCATCCAGGTGATTGTTCACAATGACAGTTTGGGAACATTCAGGTGAGACTGAAAATGGGCAATAATTTCCTTCACCCTGCCCACTCTGCCTTCTAAAGTACAACTGACCATACAATGTACGATCATGCATCATGTCTTTCTACACTATAAAACATCAAAGAACCATGGGAAAAGGACAGTGAGAATACTCTCAGGCAAAGGTAGGATGGCCTTGGATGCCTATAAGGATGCCTATAGCAAACCTTAAATACCAAATCCCAGGGAGAGAGTTTTAGTGACAGGGAAGGGTTAATATCTGGATAAAGGTATTGAGATCAGTGAGCTCGCACAAAAACACTTCAAAACCAGAATATTGCTCCCACTTTAGCTTCATCTAAAAGTCAAATCACATGACTGCATTTTCCAGTTTAACTTGCACGTCTGCCACTACCAAGCCAGCCTCTGAGAATTGTATTCACCTACTCACAGCACAACTCCCACCAGCTTCCCAGTATAAGAAAAACAACATCCTTGGAAATAAAAGAGCTCTACCATCAGCTTACTAAGCCTTGTTCCATCTCCTCCCACACATACTGGGAATGGACATAATGGATAGCTCATATGAAAAGAGAGGTTTATCATGCCCTTGACTTAGCTCTACTTTCTGGGAATCCAGATGAAGATTTTTCACTGGTTCCAACTGAGAGCAGAACAAAACAGATACTGAACACATATATAAGAGAAATCTACCCACATACTGACAGAAAATCCAATCAACTTCATCCCTTCCCCCAGTACTAACTTGGGTTCTCTGCACTGAAATGAGTCATTTGTAATTGACTAATGCGCAGAGAGAGAGAGATCAAAACCAGACAAAGCCTGGAGAGTCTCCTCATTGTCTTCCCTTTGGAATAGTAAAACTTTGCTTTAATTCCAACTTGAGAAACCTTTAGGTTTTTGGTTTTGTTTTTTCCACACAACTGCTTAAAACTGTGGTCTCCCAGGATGCCATCAAATAAACACCAGGGGGGCTTCACCTCTCCAGACATGTGAGCTCCGGCTGCGGAGGCGCGGGTGAGTCAGCAGGCAGCAGAAATGCGGCGTGCACGCACCATCCATATGCTGCTGGGTGCCTCCTCCTCCTGTAGTAGATTCCACAGGCTCCAACACGTTCCTGCTGCTCCCCACCTACCCCAGAGAGAAGTGGACCCCCATATCACTGTGCTCATGCCCGAGGTGGGCTCAGAGATTGCAGCCCTGGGTCACCTGGAGGCCTGGCTGGATGCCCAAAGAGCCGCCCGGCACCCTGAGCGCTGTCGTTGTGGCAAATGACACACAACACGGATTTTCTCTGAAACAGCTCAAAGAGATGAATCTGACTCCATCTATTAGAAACAAATGACTCCTTTTTATACATTTTTCCATGGATCACTGTGATTGGTGAAAGGCAAGTTTTCACCCAAGTTGGTCAAACCAGAGTGACATCAAAAGAAAGTCCGTCACACAGAAAGAATTCTAAACATGAGTTTTCGTTACAAAAACAATCCCGATGTTTATGTTCAAGCTGCGAGAACAAGCTTCAGAAACCCAAAACATCAGGAAAAATGAGCTTTAGAAACTCAGAAGCTCCAGGCCTGGAATACTAGACTACAGAGCTCCATCAAGGAAATTGGCAACTGGTAAGAAAGATGCCTCAGCAGCCTCGATTGTGCAAAGTAGGTTTAGGCATGGAAGGATTTGCTTGTGGTAATGAATAAGGGTATAGAGAAAAGTTTTCAGTGCCTCCTGTCCTCTGAGGACTGTTCTGAACTGGTCCACACATTCTGGGTAATCTAGGGATCTTAGTGTAACAGGGTTTAACCAATCTCTTCCTCTTAGCATCGTCCCCTTCCTCATTAAGAGTGGCTTCAGCCCCTCTTGATGTTTTCCAGTTTAACAAGGGTCCTCCTTTTATTTTAATTCACTTTAAGATCATTCTTTGGGGTATTTTTCATAAATTTAAATCTTAATGAGAATTACACAAGTATTTTCCTTTAAATGAAGCTGTTTTCATTGCATGAAATTGCTTCAGTGTGCTTTTGAAGGAGGTTTGTGTAATGCTCATTTTCACAGAGAATCTGAAAAACTATGAATGCCTTCCTTTCAAAAAAAGTAAAATTTTAACTCCATTTAACCATTCCATATTTCCCATAAAACAGTTTTCCTAGGTTGCTTTTTGAACTTATTTCTTTAAGGGTAGACAAGGAGATGAAATTATGGTCCAGAAGTAGATTCGCACTTGGAATGGATTTGAAAATTTGTTAGATTTTCAATGAACTTGTTGGAATCCACATCAAATCTCTCTATGCCTCCCATGTACTACTCACATTTCCTCATATTACAGTACATATGTACACACTATGATTTGATTTGAGTAACCATTTCCTGCCTTGTGGAGGCTTGAAATTTCACTCCACTTTGTGAATTTATAATTATTTTGCTGATTTTTATTTTTTTTTTTTTAATTCTATGAATCTTCTCATGCCTCTGAGTTACCACATCAGCTATCTGTAATGACCAGCAGGGATATTTCTTGGGAAGGAAACTTAGACATTACTTTGTGAAGAAAGAATTTGGAAAAATTAACTGTGGGAGAGAAAGGCATACTGCATCTCATTTGAGTATGTGGTGATTAGAGGACTTTCTCCTGATTGTCTCATCCAAACCAACACACAAAGAAACTCTTCAGGGGAAACAAGCACCTCCTCTCTTCAGACAAGACAGAAAATGCACTCTATGCAGCAAGGAAATTAACAGCTATTTACCCTGCATGCACTCCAGAAGAGAGGCCATTGAGGCAAGCCAGCAAGTGTGTGATCCCATAATGGGTAATCACACACTGATGTGGGTTCGTGTTCTTGCTTCCTGACAAACAGTTTTTCAGAGGATATCATCTACAATATTCACATCTTCTGAGGACCTGTGAGGCAGCTACTTGTACCCTAAGAAGAGTGATGTTCAAAATTAGAGAAGAAATATCAACTAGGAATGAAACTAAGACTCTCCTGGCAAATAAACAGACCCTGATGAAGTGGGCATCAAGGGAGGATTTCTAATTTTCTTCTTGAAAGCAATATGTTTCATCTGTATACCACTTATAAGTAAGTGCTTTTTTCCATCGCTGTGATTCAGGATGAACCAGAACAGTTCCAAACCCTGTAACATTATGAGTAAACAGTAACATTACTGAACTTAATTATTAAGAAGAGCTTTCTACAGATTGATTTTTTAATAATAGAATGCGAATTATGGAGCATGAGGATTATTTGTTCAGAAATATTAATCAGCAATTATTTTCCCTAGCAAAAATATAGATTTTTCATCCATTAATGTGGAGAGGGGTATTACTTATTGTTTACCTTCCTTACTTTTCCATTTTTCTGACTATATAGAAAGTGACAAAGAAAATATGTTGTTGAGATTTTTTTTCCAATGTTCAAGCAGAATCATCTTTTGAAAATAATTTAAAAGAAGTTTCTATCAAATGGTGTGAAAAATTAAACACAACAAAACCCTAAGTTGCGCAGCAAAGAGTGTTCTCAGAGTGCTGGAAACTAAAGTGAACCTCTGCAAATGGGATTTGCAAAATTAGTATTTGCATTCAATTTTCAGCATCTACGTCACTTAAAATTTCAGAGAGCTTTTCTGAAGCCCCAAGAGATAGAATACAAAAGATACAAGCTATTCAGAAAACTGTACATTAATACTTATATTTTCACTTCTCCTTTGAAGGTTTGCTTGAAGTTGTACAAAGACAGGACTCACAGGAAATAGTTGCCCATAGTAACTAGTATTCTGTATTAAAGCCTGTTTATCCAACTTTCAAAACATACTCTGGACCCACCTGTCACTTCAAACATCAAAGGTTGTATTGAAGGGATATTTGAATGGGAAAGACCTTATTGGGAAGTGAGTACCACAAGATATTAAAGAATACCAACAGAATGATGTAAGAAACACTAGGGCCTCTCAGGCCTCTCTCTTTCTTGTTTTTTACATTAGATACATTCATCCTTCCTTAAAGCCCTCTGTCTGCTACTTGATACAACAAATAAAGCATACAGCATGGGAATATTAAATCTCTCCCCCAAAGTTTCAAGAATGCCCTTTTCCCTTTTGTCCCAGGCAAAACAAGTGGATTTTTCCCCCCTCTCCCCCTCCATTTGAAGAACTGGGGGAAGGGCAGGAGAGATTTCCTTGTGAAATCAAAAGCTACTCTTGAATCAAGTCTGAAATTCAGCACAGAAATGTGTTTCTGTCAGTGAAAGACCTTGTTTGTTACCATAAGGATTGTATGCAGCACGCTGTTTGATCCTGAGAGGACTTTGATCTATGCTAGCACCTAAAATATAGCAAAGGATGTCACTAGGCTTTGGAAAAAGAAGGGAAAGGAGAGACAGGAAGGGAGGGAAAGTGCAGGTGTGTGATGCCAAAGCAGGTGACACTGAATTGTTGATGTATTGGTCAAGTGAAACTGGTTTTGTACAGAGGAGAGATGGGTATTTCACTTCTTGGGGGAAGTAGATTTCACTTTCTACCCCAGAAAATACTATTCAGGGACAGAAAAGGTCTAGCAGAGCCCATCAAAGCAAGGTCAGGCATTAAATTCAGAGCAAATAATTCTTTTACCTACATGACCTGTCTTCTAAGCCTTTTGTGAGGTATGAGTGAAATGAAAACAGCCTCCCCTCCTCCTTGTTTCCTGTTGTCTCACCAGAGAAGAGGTTTGCCTGAGGCTCAGTGTTCAAAGTATCCTTGACCACTTCTCTGATAAAGAAAAAGATGGCTATACAAAGGTACCCCTGAGCCACCACACTGCTGTGGGTGCTGATCCAGAACTATCAGGGCAAGATGTATGAGGCAATTAAGGCCAAGGATCATCTCTGGATGTGAACAGGTCGGAGGTGGGTGCAGGTCTCTCAATGAATTTAGGTCTAGCACATGCATTTTTCTGGTGTTGGTGGATGGTGCAGAGATGTAGCAGGAAATCAAATTGCTAAGACAAAGCAAGTAGAACATTTTCTACATGCAGGTGTAGAAAACATTTCCGTGCCTGTGAGCAGCATGGGAGACCTTAAGCAAAAATCACTGAATGGAAATTGCCTAGGATGATTTCTTTCATGTGCCATTGTGTGACTCCCTCATCTGTCCCCAGGACACTCCTCATTAACAAAAACAACCTCAACATACACATAATGCTTAAAAATAATAATAAGAACGTGAAATTCCCCTTTGCAAAAGCACTTTTTTTTCTGCAATTCTCACAAAAAAAAAAAAAAAAAATGGAGAGGGGACATATGATCAAGGAAAGCAATGGATGCTCCATTTTTCCCTGTGCTCCTTGATGCTGGAACAACCTGGAGGAGTTTTACTCCCTCCTAGCTATTTCCCTTTTCCATGTCCTTTGGTGAGATGTGGTGGAACATGATAGATATCTTGTATTATGTCTTGGAGAGAAGCAGAGAGGAGAGAAGTGAGGAATACTTAATACAATGCAGAGGTTCAGTACAGTGACAATAGTCTCTATTACTCTTGACATGACCCTAATGCAAGCACAGGGTTGTTTGTAGGATGCCTCTTTTTATTGACAAGTGTATCTGACCCAAATTTTATTACAGATGCCAAATACAGTATGGACAAGTACAGCATGAGTCTAACAGAAATTCTCCTTTCTTAAAAATATATAAAAAATAAAACACTAGTAAGAATGTCACTCTTTCCTTATTTATTTTCAGGTCAATCATGAGAAAGAGAAGAGAGGCAACCCCCTTCTGAAAGGCAAGAATCATCCTGAGCCATCAACTTATATTGGAAGAAATCTTTTCCCTCCCAACAGTTATCATCCTTTGTCAGCATCACAGGAGTGTCTAGGACACTGTAGTCAAAAACAGGAGTTGTCACTGCTAAGCACTGTACACAAACACAGATGCATATGAAAGGAAAAATCCTTTTTTGGAGAAACCTAAGTGTCCTCCAATCAAAGAGGTAACACTGGGGGAGGTTAATTAGCTCCATCTCATAGCTAAGATAGCAAGGCAAAAGTGGATTTGTTGACTTCTGTGACATAGGTAAGTATTGTATCTAGAGTTTCGAAATCCTGGTTCTAGTTCAGCCCTCAAAACTGCTCTTTATCTCAGGTATTTTCTCTCTTAGCTTTCTCTCAGCCTTACTTTGCCACCTCAGGGAGGACAAAGGAGACCAGTTTGTTCAGAGACAACTGAGGAGCTGCCGACATCTAAATGAAACCTGAGGTCACGTGCAGCTAACTTGATCTTGTGTGCCTGGTCCCCCCTCATCATGCATTTTAAAAACCTATATATTCATCTTAAAATCATCCAGGCCTAGTATTGTGCCTCAACGAATCACACCAAAATATTCATCCACTCAAAAAATTAACATTTCCAGAAAATTATGCAACCATTTCTATAAAAATGGAGGAAGAGGAGTAGAAAATAAAGGAAGCATGTATGCAAATATCTTCAAATAGCCAAGCATCAGGTGAGTAGGAAATTTAGTTGGGGAGGGCAGAGAATAGTTAGTGTCTGTTCACTTTTTATTTTGATTAGATAATGCAGGGATTTCTACCAGGGAAGCTACATATGTCAATCAAATGTCATGCCTTCCTGTTTGGGTTGATTTCTGCTTTTCTGGCCTTTTCATTTGAGCAAGAATTTTCTATAAGATCCAAAACTCAGTCTTCACATAAATGAATGATCAAATCTACTATGATCCCTCAAATGAAAAGGTCTCGAATTGACATTTCCTAGAAAAAATACTTTAATTAAAAATAAAAAGAATTAAAATTAAATAGTAGTAGTAATAATAATATAATTATTATTATTATAATAATTTTTTAATCCACCCCACAAACAAAAAAGCCTCTACCCTAACTCCCCTAACCCTAGACCAACCAACAACAACAACAAAAATAAAATACAATGCCCTAGCAAAGATCTTATAAATTATGAAGAACACTGTCTAGGGGAAGACAAAAATATAAAAGAAGAAAAAATGAAGGGAAAAAAGGAGAAGCCAGATCATGAAAAGACATAGACTGGTGGACCTCTCAGTTAATACAGCAGTACCAATTTCCTCTAGATATGCAGAACTGATATATAAGCACAGCATTTGGGGATGAGATAGACTTCTTAAGGAGAAAACAGATTTTGGAGGGCTTTTTTTTCATTTCAATCAAAGAAGAAACGCTATGAAGTGTTCGTTCTGGAAATTTGCCTTTCCTCACAGGTTGAGAAACAATTTTAGGATGAAAAAACTTCCATATATGGTAACTCACACTCCAGGTTCAAAGAATATATCCAGGTTTTAACAACTGGATGAACAGGTGATTTTAAATTTGTATGATAGTTATTATGGCATCCATGGATTTGGATTTCACCATGTCACTGACAGGTGACACTGCTCCAGAAATTAAGCCCACTCACAGAAAAATATTTTTCTTTAAGGGGAACAAGAAAATATTGGACAGCTTCTGTAAATCTGATAGTGGGCACAAAAGAAAGGAATATGTGTGCAAGTGGTTAGAAGAAGTTGTACACTGATGTGATCTGTGACTGGATGGTTGTGCAGGCTCTCAATGCTGAATGGTGTTAGTTGTTAACTGTTGTTTTAACTTTAATTTTATTGAACCAAAGACTCCATGACTAAAGTCATTGAGAAAATGCTTCAGCTACTTGGGTTTTAAACAAATTTTTCTTGGGGGTTGTTTTGAGTGTGTTATATGAGTGTGCATGCATGTACGCAGGATATCAGAAAGAAAGTGATGAAAACCTAAACATATTTCTAGGGGGGAAAATTCTGTGATGGAGTAAATGCTTTCATTTTTAACCCCCTTTTTTAATTTATTTTTTAAAATTTTTTAACAATGTTGAATCCACTTGGTACAGTTCTGATTTTATCCGAGTTAAGTGCTTTAAAAATGATGTAAGGAGAAAGGATTATTCATTTCGATTAAAAGGGCATTAGGCTAGGTTTCAAAAAGCCACAAAGTAGCATATCATCTTAGTCAAAGTTCAAGGTTAGAGCTGGTGTTAAAAAGCAAGGCAAGTGAAATCAAGAGGGTTGCTGTTAAACTTGGCTCTTATAATGGTGTCGGCTTCTGTTCAGAATTCTCTTGGCCTCTGGACAAGATACTGCAATTCAATAACAGCTAGCAGAGACTTTCTAGGACTCTCAAGGATGTTTTCGGAGTTTCAAACGGAGAGACCTCCAGTGGCTCTGAACTGTATCATCAGGCCACCACGGATAGGTGCAAGCCTTCCAGCAACATCTCAGGAGCAGTTCTGGCTGGCTGGATGGGCTATGAATAACCATAATAACAACGATTATAAAGAGCGTTTGCACATCAGTGCGAAAGAATGAGGAGCAAAGAGGATAAATGCGACTCTTAATCTTCAGCTATCTGCATGGGAAAGTATGATTAATAACTACAGAGGCTTAACATAACCTCCTCAGATAACGAGTGAGGTGGCCTTCTCCAAGCCCTGATTATCCTCTTCTAATGGGCTTCATATATTGTGTAAACTAATAACCAAGGCCTAAGCATTGCACACTCCAGGGTCTGCAG
The DNA here is from genome assembly GCA_032173965.1 of Sitta carolinensis. Classification (NCBI taxonomy): domain Eukaryota; kingdom Metazoa; phylum Chordata; class Aves; order Passeriformes; family Sittidae; genus Sitta; species Sitta carolinensis. The sequence continues at coordinate 9,393,994 of CM063313.1, read as the reverse complement.
CAAAAACACTGGGCCCAAATGTGATTAAGTTGGTGAAAATTGCCCAGCAACACAGTGTGCTCTGCTTGAGCAGAGGAGGGGTTGTGGGGAGGATCGGGAGGAGGGAATGAGAAGCAATGTATCCTGCAAAGAAATGAAGCAGAAAGTAGCAGCAATCTGCCTTTTAACATCGATATGCAGGTATAAATCCCTTGCCTTTCAGCCAGGATTGCTATGAGCTTTCAGCTGGAATTGGTGGAAAGGCAGGGCACAGCCATGAGGTGTAAATACCATGAAAGAGAGGCACCTGTAATGAGGAGATCTGTTTGCTGTGCTATTCAGAAAGTCAGCAGCAGTGCCAGATCTGGAGGGTAGCTCAAGTTGTCAGTGTTTCAGTGCTGGAGAGTGAAGAGGTGCTCAGAGAAGCCTGGGTTCCCTAAAGAGAGTGAGTTCAACAACAAAACCCTAGCCCAGGAAAAAAAGAAAATTAAAATTAAAAAAAAAAAAAAAAAAAAAAAAAAAAAAAAAGGGAAGAAAAAGAAAAATGACCTTCCAGCTCCCTTGGTTGTATCTCTAAAGTGCAAGCGCAGCTGAAGGGATTCAGCTTTATAGGGCATCTAAAGAAAGAGGACGAGATTCTCATTTGAGCTGCACTGATGTAAAGAAGCTTAAACTCTGCAAGAGCACATGGAGTTACTCTGAATTTACATCCAGTAAACAAGAGCACTGAATGACAGCCCCTCCTCATTGAGAAACTTAATTCTTAGCTGCACAATGAATACCACATTAGATTATCCAAACTGAAATAATTGTAAATACTCGATTTATCTGGACCCATTTGTGCTGTCTGCTTAACTGTTGCACTTCACTCAACAAGGACAATGAAATTAGTTTGGACAGGCTCACTTTAGAAGCATTATCATTGTGTTGTGCCAGATTGAGTTCAGAGTGCTAGTAGAAAAGGTTTAAGGCCTAATTGACTAAAAATTAAAGAGGAACACACATAGCAATATTCATAAATTTGGGATCTCCACTGGGACATAAGACACTGTCTTTGAAGGGTATCACAACTGAACTCATTGTAGTGTATCCACATTTGTACAGCCTGTACTGTAGCTTCAAAAAAAAACCCAAACAAAACCCACACAAAGCCCTCAAATATCAGCATTTTCTCAGGCTTCCCTCAGAAGCTCTGTGCTTGTTGAATGCTAGCTACACATGCCCAACTTCCCCAGTAGTGTCTCAGCCTCTCCTCTCCCAGGTGAAGACGTGAGTCATGTCAAGCAGTGTGAAGATGCAGTGTTAGAAAAAACAATAAGGTGGGAGCAGCAGGCTGCTACCAACAAAACAGGTACCCTGAAATGTTTGAAAGGTTCACTCCTGTACAACCCATTCCCTTCCACTGTGCAGGGTAAACAGACACAGAAATCAATCCCAGTCACTCCCCTGTTGCCCCGAGGAAGAGCAGACAAGAGAATACAGCACATATAGCCCTCTCCTGGCTGCCTTGTTTCTCTTGGGCAACATGAATATACGCTGAAAAGCTCATACACACTAAGCTTCATAATTGCAAGAGACACCAGGTTTAGGATAAGCCATCTCTGAAACCTATATACATGTGGCATCAGAAAACTTGGAAATGTTCATAAAGCTGGGTCTCTCCCTTTGTCTGGAGAAAATACGTGCTCTCCCAGGCAGAAGTAGTTGGAAAGCACAGTGTTCCACCTCAGCAGATGTAATCTCAACTCATCTCACCAGGCTGGCATTACGGGAACACAGGGTAATGTTTCCAGCAAATCTACAAAGGAGATAAGAGATGGCAAGGACAGACATGCAGGATGAGATGGGATGTAGGAGAAAAGGAGAAAAGGATGCTCGGCCAGACAGCAGATATGAGCATGACTTCATTGACAAAGGACACTACAAAATAACCTTAAAGACAGAAGTAATGCCTCAAGTGTTTACTAAGGAAGATCTTGACAGTAAGCTAGCCATAACTAAAAAGACCAAGAAAAACTGATTCCAGTTTTACCACCTTGAAAACAAAGTGCTCTTCCACTGATCAAAGCTGTAAATGAAATCAGAAACTCACTCCAGCATGTCTTATCAGTTACATATTTACCGTGCAAAGTCAATATAGTAGCATAGAAATTACTGAGCCATTCTAAGAACAAGAGAAAAATAAATTTTCTCCATCTGTTTGAGGAACAACCTGAGCTTGGAATGGATTAGTTATAGCTGGACAAAGCTTGCTCTGCCAAAACCTGCCTACAAAGTCGGTGATCAAAACACTCATTTTTTGCAACAAAGAATAGATATACTAGAAAGTAGCAGAGGATATTAGGATTGTAGTTTACCATACCTAAGGGGAAAGTAAGAGAACAACTTCATTCTACTTTAGGATTCATTTGGTGCTGAAAATGAATGCATATCAAGGTCAAAATATGCTACAGAAATCAAAGAAATTTTAAGGCACATGTTTTTACAAAAAATTGTATTTTAATATTTTTTTTAAAGAAGTGACATGGCGGAAAGAGTAGGGAAAAAAGAAGTATGGGACACTAGCTATAAGAAGTTCCCATTTAAAAAAAAAAAAAAAAAGAAAGAAAAAAAAAAAAAAGAAATGCACATTTCTTCTTTGAAAAATACGTTAGGCTTAATTTTGTCCTTGTACTTACAGAAACTAATCAGAGAGATTTGACATTGCTGGGAACCTGCCAAGTGCAGCAGCTCATACATGCAGTGCCACTGTAAGTCTCTCACTGCAGCTACTCAACAGAACAAAATCACTTCAGATACCTGCTCTCCTCAACTGAGAGTGCAATCTCATGGTCAATCACTCCCCACCACTTCCTCACTGCCAGAGACAGAGCACAGCAGAAGGGAAACACGGGAGCTAAATGGGTTACATCATGTCAAGTCCTATCAGAAGTTATCTGTAAGGAGAGAGATGGGACAGTTTCTGCCACTCCCAAAAGCATTCGAGCTCATAGAGTTCTCTAAAAGGTCCTTAACTTAAAGAACAGTTTTAAGTTTAATGCACGAATCATGCTCTAAGATTATTTAATCCAGGAAACACAGCTTTTTTTTTAAAGGATCTGCAGCCAGTGGATGGATTTCACATGGTAAGGCTGGCAGGCTGTCTACTCTGCAACTGAAATGTTTTCAACAAGCGTAGATGTTCTTAACCTACATAGCATAAGTAGTGTTACCAGAAATAATGTAACAGGCAAGATTCAAGTCCTTACTGTAGAACTGCCCACCAGGAATTACAGCCATGGAATGCAGTTACTCCACAGCATTCAAGTTCAGGTTTTCATGTTTTCATTGCTATTATATAGAATGTTTAAATTAAATTAGATCAAGACACAGATCTGTGTGCTTCAAAGATAATGATTTTGGTGGCAGACATACGCATCTGTTCCATCACACTTGTGCATGGTCTTCAACCTCAGTATTAAAAAAAAAAAAGAAAAAAAGAAAAAAAATTACTTCAAATTACTTCATTGTCACTGAGTATATGAAGCATTTTAAGGGATGTATACACTGCATGAAAGATGTCATGCAGACAACTCATACCAGGGTAAGCTATGAGTAGTACAGCTGGTAAAGCTATACTATAAGTGGGCATATCACCCCAGGGAGAAATCCAAATCACATAATTATACAGGATCTTCTACTAAGTGCTTTACTATAAACTTACAGTAGCCTTGCAGATCACAACCAGCACAGACTTTGTAGTGCAAATATGGGAAGTGGGTGTTTATGGAAAGGTTAACCTATTAACAATGACTTCTGGGCTAGCTAATGTCATGGACTATCACCCACATGACTGAAAAAATGAAAAGGTAAAAGGTGCCTGTTCTCTTCCTATGTCTTTCTGTGACTGGGAACGTGGGACAAGGATGGAGATTTACTGTTTATAAGTTATTCTTGGTTGTATCCCATCATTGCCAAATCAGCAGGGTGATGCAATGGTAATATAAATTCTTAGGGTTCATTAGTATCTAATAGTTAACACTCTTGAAACACCAAGACACCTACCATCTTTAATTCTTGCAGTTTGGGGCTGGGACCTCTCTCTAGCAAAAGGGTGTGGGAGCTATTGAAGGGCCCAGCAGGTGTCAGGGATGCTCAGTGTTTTGTGAGATCATGTATTCGCATGCAAAGATTCTTGGTAAAAATATGTCTCCCCATTTAGAGCTACGGTACTTTTCACGATGACATCATTTCAGCAGTTACAAATATAGCTGAGTCTGCTCTTTCCTACGCCATATAAATCCCTTGACCTCAATCAGATCATTGCTGATTTACACTTGTGTAAATGAAGTCAGAATACAGCCCATGGTATTCAAAAATGTAGGCCAGAGTAAGCATTACTCACAGACAAGAGACAACCCTTCAGAGGAAGGAAAAAAGATCATTTTCATGCAAATATCCTTAATAATAAGGAACAAGAGTTAGAAATAAGAGTATGAATGAAATGCAATCAAGAACTGCTCTGAGATCAGATTTGCTTCTAACTTTATGATGCTGCATCAGCTGCTCTTAAAGTAGCTTAAGCCCAAAATTTGACCTACCTGAAACTTGTTATATATAATTTTTCATCAGGGATCTGTGAGCTAACTCAGTCCCTAGGCTTGGCTTTGAAGGTAGCTGGAGGTGCTCAGGTACTTGCAGGGTCTAAAAAAATTTGATTGCTCTGTTCTATGAAAATGAAAACTTTTTTTTTTTTTTTTTCCCTGATATCCAGCTTTGCCCTCAAATCGTTACACATTATCTATTTATTTATGCATAAACAGTGGCATTATGGTGTGGAGAATAGGGGTCCTTTGATGGGAGGTAAGCTTGACTAGCCTATGGGAGTTTACTGCTATGCATGTAAATGAGGACATACATACAAATATGCAGAACAGACAAGTGAAAATATACAGCATCTCTTTAAAATGAAATACTTTGATTGCTCCAATCACAAGAAGTTGTAAAACCACCCTGAAGAATTAACAGCCTCAGTACATGCTAACTACATCCATCATAAATTCGTCTTTAGTTTCTGTTATCATATCACTGTCTCTTGGGACCCCCAGTGCTGTCATCATTTGCCCTTTATAATTTATTCAGCTTGTACTTGCCTGAATCCTTTCTACTTATCATTCATCTTTACAGTTGTACATAAAATTAGATTGATCCTCCTATGGCAGACACGTCAGAGAGAAAAGTTGTCATTGAATAACACATAAAGCAAATGAAGGTCCAGGAAAAGCTTTTGTTGAATAACTTGGAAATCATCCTCTGAGATCCAAAATGTGTCAAATTAAAAAGACAAGACAATGCTATCTTTATAAATTTCTTTTTTGCACATCATTTTTCAATTGCCACCAAATCTCAGGCGTGACTAGGAAGCCCTTTTTTCCATTTTGCATCTCAGGCTGAGTGTGGTTAGCCACCACAAAGGACATGAATAAACCAGTCTCAGCTGAGATAACAGTGTGCACATCCAACACGCCAGTTCTGTCAGGATGCTGGCGCTGCTCTCCTCATCTGCAAAGCTCTTTGGATTGGGTAGCAGAGAGAGAGAGTTTACTTTGTATTCTAGAGGCTGCCTTATAGGGATACAGAAGCCAATCTTTAACTAGTGAAATGGAACTTTAATGTTTACCAAGCAGATAGGACCCAGGTGTTTCATCTCATCTGGTGAACAGAACAGCACTGTCAAACTACAGGGGTTTTTAGCAAATGGAAAGTGCATATAGCTTCCTCTCCTCTGCCCTGCTTTATCCAAAGCAAGATCCAAAAGTCCTTTTACTGTCTGGTCACTCAGAAGGAGGAAACAAGGGGTAGGGAAAAAAAAAAAAATCACATTAAGCATGACATTGACATCCAAAGATCTTAAAGGGAGAATTTCTGATGGACTATTTTTGGGGTTTTAATTTTTTTTTTTTCCCCAAGTCTCTTACCTCAAATCTGGTTTTATTCCTTTTCATCTTCATTTTTAACTTCAGAAAACAGACATGTTTCTCCCAAGGGAACAATTAAATGTGTTTTCTTTCAAAATCTAAAGGGCATGGTGAGCAGGCTGTGTGTTCAGCAGGCTACTTTAATCAATGGAACTCATCCAGCCTACCACTGCTGACCAAATTGCAATTTACATCAGTAAAGAAAAACTTTTGAAATGGGAAGTTGTGGGAATATAATACCATTTTTGGCACAACACAGCATGCAGGGTGATACAGGGTTTGATGGTTTTCTAACAAGCTTTTGGAAAAAGCTTTGAAACATTGAAAAAATAAAAAAACAATAAGAGAGTAAAATTTCAAGGTCTGCTTAAACGGTGAAATCCATGCTATATGTGCAGGACTTCTGAAGTCCACATGACACTTATATCTTATTTAAGCCTTATTACATGGATTTAAGAGAGTCCAGGCCTTGCAAAGAACTCTCCCTCCTCTCCCCTATACTCAGCTGTCTTTCCTCACATATACATAAAAATTTAGGTCAGGTAAGATCAGTAATATTGGAAAAACATTTTTTATTAAAACAAACAAACAAACAAACAAATAAACAAAACCCATAAACAAAACAAAAAATAACCCCAAAACCTCAACAAAACAAAAACCAACCAACCAAAAAAAAAAAAAAAAACAGTAAAAACCCCAAACTGTGGGCTACTGTAATTAGGTGAGGGTTGTTTCTTTAAAAAATGGGTTTAATATGAGTTTTATGAGCTCACCTGTCTTCTAATGTTAAAGATGCATATTTTTGTATATGATGAATAAAGCAGAATGCATTTTTTCTAGATGACAAGAAGTGACAAAGAATATCAGAACAGTTAGGGAGAAAACTAATTATGTTACACAGTGAGAAATTTAGCATACCAGTAGTACTACTGTCTCTTTCAAGAGGAAAAGATACAGTAAGAAAACTCAGTCTATTTCCCAGACTGAACAAGCCCTGCAGATTGCTGAGGTTAACAATTTCGTACATACTTAATTTCATAGTTATTCTTTGCAAGTCTTACAGGAAGGTTTTAACATTATGCAAAGAGACAGTGCCTCCAACCAAGTACACATGGACTGTTCTCTCCCGTTGCCTGAGAGAGCCACAAAGAACTAGGGGATGAAAAATGCTGCTGTGCTTATCATACAAGAGCTCAGTTTATTTGTGCTATAAATAAAAGTAGATCTTGATAGCGTAATTACATTTCTCAGCATTATCCTCTGCCATTCACTTGAGAAAGAAAAAAGAAAGGGGAGAAAAAGTTCGCTTCACTATAATTTGTAATCAAAATGACTACACTTAAAACATAATTTTATTTCCCCGATTTCATTTCCTGTGGAGCTTTGTGGGGCAAATAGATAATATTATACAAAATCTGCAGGCAGATAATTCTCCCATACGTTGCACTGTCATTGTCTAGACCACTTTCCCCCCCCCCTTGCCTTTCTTTCCTCAGGACCATGGCCTGTGATTTTTATATTGCATTTTATCATTGTGGGATATAACAGAAACAGAAATCCCAGGGGTGAATCAACTTTTACTTTCTCTAATTTCTTTCTCCTGCTCCCCCAAATTACTCTCCCTTGCCTTAATTTGCTTTTTATAACATGATTTAAGAAAAAAAAAAAAAAAAAAAAAAAGAAGGTGGTTTCTCACTATGAAGGATTAGCACAGATTATGGTGAACAGTGTTAATTATAGGTGAGGAAAAAGAATAGTGCATCTCTCCAATCTGTTCTTGATTTCCCCCGTGTCTGTCTGTCTGGTAATAAGCCTCCTTTAATCTGGCAGTCCCCTTGGTGAAATCAGTGCCATGGACAGCAATATTGATTGCTTCTGAGAAACCATCACAGCTGCTCAACCAAATTACCTTTGATATGTGACCTTTAATGTAATTACTGCAACATCAAAGCATTTCTATAAATTATTAAAGAACTAATATACTTCATCATCCAGCCACTCTATTATATGTAAAATAAACAATCACAAGTAAACACTAAAATTTGAATTGTCCAACAATCATGAAATGCTCTATATGCATACATACACACTGTGCTACATTAACCTTCCATTTTAGGCAAAACAATTTCAAACTCTTCAAGAGAACCTAATTTACTCATTCAGATGAAGAAGATCCAACTGATAGTTCTATGTTTTACATTCTATTCTAGTTGTTTCGAAATATCTATCATGATTCCTTCCAACCCAAAAACAAAGTGTCATAAAGACTTTATTAATCAACACATACCTGCTTGGAAGTCTTTTGATTATTCCACAAGATGAGTTTATGTCCTACATATAACATAGAAATATGTGAAACATATTTCTGTCATCTTACAAAGCACATCCAGAAAGTAATTACTGTAAAATATGTGCATGTAACCACTCCACTAAAAACAAAGTGATACATAGCTGAGAGGCAAGGCATCTGAATCTGGACAAAACCTCCTCATGCCTCACCATTTCCATACATTACCATTCATGTACATACTATTAAAAATTACTCAGTTCTCTGTTTTATAATACAAAGAATACAAACAGAAATATTGCAAGAGCAAGAAAGTGTACAGTTTTCTGGGGAATGGGAAAGAATGTCTTAGTCTAGTACTATTTATTTTTCCTATACTATGCCTGTTAATTGTTTTTGATGCCTTCTCAGTCATGCTGTTTGTGTCACAGACAGTGGAGTGTCAAGAGAAGATGTTATATATGTCTCATTTGTGAAATTATATGAATAAGGACTTAGACCCCTGACCTTAAAAGTGCCTCTTATTTTATGGTGATGAACTATGGTTGATATTTTTGGTGCATGTTATCAAGAACAGTCAGGTAAGTCATAAATAATTCTCTGCTACACAGATAGGAACCATAAAACAGTATCCAGGCATGATACTTTATCAAGAGACAAGACTGGTTTCCTTAAATAAACTATGGTGACATCATTCAGAGGATGAGTTCAGAAACTTGGCAGAAAGCTGCATGAAGAGGGTTTGATGGTGGAAAGTAAACCTTTATCCTGAGACGAATAGAACTGGAAATTAAAGGGATGGGGAAAATCTGTGTTCAGAACTCTAAGAAACCCGATTGCTCTTTTAGATAGAGGATTCACTGTTCCCAGTTCAATGAGATCCTAATATGTCTCCTGAAAGTATATAAGGAAACCAAATAAAAAGCATTCTAGAGGCAGTGTGGCCAGTATGGGCTATATGTAACAGAATTTACACAAACCAAAGAAGAAATTGTTTCCCTATAGCCTAGAATCAATCAGTGCAGCCTTTGGAGGAAGTCTTGATCCTAAAGCAAAAGCTGGTTGAATTTTACCACTGTCCAAGAAAACAGTTTTAAGACTTTTGTGATTTGAAGTCTTTAACACAGAGATTGAGATTCAGAACTGTAAACATATAAAGAACTTAGGGAAAAAAAAAAAATCCTAAACTATAACTTGCTCTCCCTCTCCATCAACTCAGTCCTCAATCTCATTGATCCACTGTGTTCTTAAAGATAGTATCATCATATAATTTCAGGTTGAGATTTTAAACTCACAGAGAAGGTAGAGTGAATGATGTGGCTCCTAATGAGAAGAGTAACAAATTTCAGTGGAAAATATGGAATTTCAATTAGTTTATTAAATACACAACACCCTATTTATCACATCTCTAATTTTGATAAATACACATTTTATTTCAAGCATATTTCAGAAAATTTAAATTTCAGTTAAAATGTTACCTGAAATCCTTAATCAACATTTTTTTTTTTTTTTAATCCAGTTTTATTATTCAGGAAAAAGAGAAGCAAAAAGAAAACATTGGAAGGGGGAGGAGGAAGAAACTGAAGTTGCTTTCAATCTGCTGCTAAGGAGTTTCTAGAAAAAAAATAATTCAGAGGGAGTTGTCAGCTGACAGAAATATTTTTAGGCAATGAAGTATGTATATATTTGCATAAGGTATGGCCTTTTAAGCAAAGATAGATGTAGATGAGCAAGTGCGTGGGCATCTCCATACTGGCAAGGTGGCTTAGAGATAGGTAAATAGACCCAGGATGATAGAAACAAGAGGAGCAGAATCAACACTTTCCTCAGAACACAGAGCAAGGGATGTGTCTTAGATCTGGTGGGAAGGTAGGTTATATCCACACAGGAATCAGTCATTCAACACCAGCTAATACAGACAGACTTTTGGATAGATTTCCTCTCAGTTTAGATGCAACTTGGAACCCTTAGAAGCCCACTCTTGGTTATGTGATCACTGGACATTGTGGAACCAGCCCTATTCCAGCTGCAGGAGCGCTTAGCTGTTCCCAATCCATGTACTCTGGCTGAATCTAAACAGTCTCTCTCCCTCCCCCGGGTAACCACTTAACTAGAAACCCATCCCAGCAGGGCAGGTCTTCCCCACATAATGCTGATTCTATTTTTAGTTCTGCTTGTGTTGTCTGAACCTTAGATCTTGCTCATGTGAATAATTTTCCTCATTATCTTGTGTGCGTCTTTCCTCTCTCTCTTTTCTCCTTGTCTCACCGCCTTTCCAATCTGCTACAGCTGCTTGAATACTAAAGTAACTGAGTCAAACCACTTTGTCATCAGGAATATGTTTTCATTCTGTGATAACTCAATAATGTGATCTGTTTCTTGATTTCTTGCTGCCAAACCTTGCTTCAGAGAAGAAAAGTATTGAGAGGAAGCACCCGTTGAGGACATCTAGCATTTCATTGTAACGGTCAAAATCCTAAAGCAGTTCCTCAGCTGAGTAAGGCTGGTAGAATCCAGTCCATAACCAGCTGATTACTGTTTTCCCAACTCCCAATAAGGGCAAAAAGCTTTTAGTTTTGTGCATGGAAACCATTTGTATGGGTTGGTGGCATCTTGATTTTATTAGCACAATGCAAATAGTGGATCATCCAAACAAACGGAGACATTATGCTTCCAAGCCTGAGATGAGAACACCATATGTAACCCATTTTAGATTTAAAAGGGAAAAAAAATCAAGAAGTTATCAGTCTGGACTCACCCCCGGCAGTGTCTTCTGTTCGTGCAGTGCACTCTGGGCCTTTAGAGCAGACTCCCTTTCGCAGTATGTTAGGAAGGCACAGCCTGCAAAGAGAAAGAAAAACCTCAGTAACAGCACTATTTCAGAGAAGATCCTTCTGAAATTGAGACACAGAACAAACCACTTCCCTGTCATCATCCCATTCACAGTAAATCAATCATAAATTTCTCCCTTTAGTGTGTCTGTAGTAAGAGTCAAGAAATGAAGCTATCATGGCTTCCTCTGAACCCTGGTGGAAAGTGAGCAACAGTGTACCTGTGAGTGCTTATTTTTCCTTCAACACATGCTGAAGTGTCAGCTATGAAGGCTTTTCAGGACTAGAGATGTCAAAGGTTCTGCATGATGACAAGGTGGGGCATGAGATCCCACCCGTTCTCCAGCAGCAGCACTGGGAACAAGCCCCTTGCTGCCATTTGCTGAAAGGTCTCACACCTTTCTTTTGTACCAAATACTTTTAGAAATGGACATACAAGGACTTAGAACTTCCTACTGCAGAGGAACATTTCTGTTGTTCAGTCTGACCTGCACCAAAAACTGACAATTCTTTTTGCCTCACACCAGAAATCCACCTCCCTGCACTGTCTGCTGCAAGGACTCACTGGCTTCCTGTCATAAACACAAACATGCCAAAGCCCAAACAATCACTCCAAAACATCCCTGACCCAAAGATCACTCGTCCTTCAGAGATACACCAACGGGTTACATCTTTGTTTCTTCCAAAGACTAACTTATCCACTACAAGGCCTAAAGCCCACTCAAAGTAGAACCCTGCTGCACTTTCATTCCTACCTCTATGCTTCCCTTCTGGTAAAACTGGTTGTTTTTGCAATATCTTACTCCAGTTGTGTGTCTGATGTGATCAAATTATTTCTTCTTACTGCAGTATACTGAAAACCTGCCAGTTCCTGCAGCAAAAAAAAAAAAGTGCTTGTTATGCAGAAGACATTTTCTCTGAAATTACTACGGAATGTCTCCAGCTCCTTGAAATGGAGGTATCATATCTTTCAAGGTTTAGTCAGCATGTCCCTCAAGCTGAGGATGTCTTTCAAGAGCAGCACAAATATCAGACAACCAAAGAAAGAAACATGTACTATAATCTCATTTTGACCCACCCACCCTCTCCCCAAGAATATATAAAGTACATAACAGGTGAGTACACAGTGGGCTGTAAACTTCTTTTCAGCTTTGATTGCCACTGCGAACATTTTGTCCATGCACTGTTTTTCTCAAATTGTTTCCTTAGATAATGTTACTTAAGAAATACACATTTTTACATGTTTTTAATAGATTAGTATATGCAAGAAAATAGGATTTTTTTCTATAAATTTATATTATTTTTTTCTCAAAGATCATCCTGTGGAAGTCACCCTACTCCTCTTACAATGAAGCTATGATATGGCTTGAAAAAGAAGAAAAGGAACAATTTTTCCACTATTTCTTGTCCTGCATTACTTTCTGAAGGTCTTGTTACTTTCTGTTCTTTCAAGTCAATCACATTTATTATGTCTTAATAATTGAGATTCAGATGCAGAAAGTGACAATCAAAAAAGGAGAATGAACATTGTCAAAAGTTTGTGTACTTGGAATTCTTTTGATTTGTTCCCCTCTAACTTTAAATGGATGAGTTTTCAGTTAGTCTGTATCCACCAACGAGGAGGAAATCGTGGCAGAGAGTTTGAAGCTAGCACAAGTAATGGATTGAAAAGGATTCTTAAAAGTAACCCATAGCCTGATAATCAAATGGGAAACTATGCTTAAATTTAATTTCAGTGCTAAATCACAGGCTGAGAACTCTCTGTTTACTAGACACAGTAAGAAAGTGTCCCTTTAGTAGCAGACGTGGAGCAGCTGATACAGTCTAATTAGGCACATCATAGCACACTGTTATAGAGATAAACTATGCAGTGTAAAGCTCTCATAATGATAGCTATATTTTTCTCCTCATTGTGATTTTCCTGATGACAGTTCAGGGTACCAATGTCCTGCAGCTCCTACAGTACCATGACTGTATTTCAGGCTGAGTAAGCAGAAGAAAATTCTTCTCTGAAGGTGGAAATTTTCCACCTATGATCCACACTGTGTGTGTGAGGAGGCAAGTTCTCACCAGGGAGAAACCTCCATTAAGTTCTCACCAAACCTTTTGCCAAAAGTAGTAGAAGTACTGATCTCCTCAAAACAGTACTTAGAATACACCCAGTTATCACTGATATAATAAAGACAGTGTTATAGACTAGAAGATTTTTACATGAAAAGAAATCTACTCTCTAATATGATCAGAAAAAAATCCCTCCTGTTTTCCAGAGACAAAATGTGTGGTCTGTTGAAATGTCTCTTTTTCCCTCTTCATTCATATATCATGCACACAAATTATAATCTATCCCATGTGTATTAGGTAAAAAGCAATATCTTTATTAAAAATAATATCTTGTTTATTTTAAGTAAGACTTGGTTGCTTAAAGTCAGTAAGAAGTTCCATCCCAGGAGTGGACAAATGAAATAAAATAGTGATTAATGTTATAGCGGGCCTCAAACCTGAACTTGAAAAGGACAGTTCATCGGGATTTTTTTGTCTTCCCTTTCCTTACCACAAGATTGCTCTGTAAGGTACGTATGCAGCATTAGCCATCAGCTAAAATGGTATTTTTCAAAAGCACTAGGCCTCTTATAAAATAATACATATTATTATTCCATTCTTAAGAATTTCTGTATTTCATCTCCTTGTATATTAGGATGAAAGACAATACTCTTTCTCGCTCCATTCTGCCTGCCTCCCTGAAACATCAAAATTGATCTCTACTTTGTACTGTGATGTTTAATGGAATGGCAACTGTAAAACCCTTTTCAGGTGTTACTTAGGTTAACCCTTTCAATGTGCCTTCATATGACCCCTCCAAAGGGCTCTTCCTTCCTGGAGAATGCTGCTTAGAAAACACAACTCTAGATGCTCAGGTTAACACTGTGGAATACAGCACCTTAAACTACTGAGTCTTGAAATAGTGTCATATAGAGCAGTTATGCTGGGTTTTTTGACAGAGAAAAGAAAATGAGAAAAAAAGAAAAAAAAAGTTTTGTTTTTGTGTGATTTTTTTTTCTCTTTATTTTGATTTCCCAGATGGAACACAGTTTCAGAACAATCAATTTTCCCTGCTGAACCTCATGATTTTGTACAGAACCACTTATTTCACAAGAAAAAAATAATAAAAAAAATAAAAAAAGGGTTTTCATAGTAAACTCCTATGTAGCTCAACTTAACTGCATACTTGCCATCAGCTGTTTGGTCTGGAGGTGAATGTGAGTTCTGGGTGGTAGATGTAACATTCCATTACAAAACATTTGCATCATCCATCCCCTTTGAATTGCCCATGTTCAGCAGTATAAGGAACATTTCTCAACATATATCTTTGGTAAAGGTAGTGTGAAACAGTGCATTATTTTTGTCCTCTACTTCTATGGGTGAAGATGACTCAGTCAGTACAGGGCTTGTGAATTATATCAGAATTTGAACGAAAATTCTAATTGACTAATTATTGATAATGAAACTGTTCCTAATTTTAATTCTATTTTTCTCAAATACACCATGCATTCCAGACATATGTTAGTCACCTAAAAAATGCAGTGTTTGGATGGTGTCTTTCCAGCTGTTCATTTGCTACCAGTGGACAGAATTCTGGGCAAACACATAAACATCTGGAAACTCCCACCTGCCAATTAACTCTGAACCTATTGAACTACAGTCTCTAGGAAGCATGAGGACATATCAAGTTGTCTCCTGGGAAACAGGATTGTTAAAGAGATGGTGGGAAACAAAAACAAAAGCTTGAGAGGGAAAAGAAATTACAAAAGCTCTATTTTAATTTTATCTCCAGAGAATTCAGTAGTGTAAATAATAATTGTATGAGATACAGATGGATAATGATTGTGGTTATGGCAACTTCATAGTAAATCTGCAGAAGATTTTGCACAAACCTAGGAGGCAAAACTGTCAGGAGACACACTGTGAACTGAACAGAATAACTCTGAAAACTGACAGCCAGTCACACAGCCAGAGTGGAAGAAGGCAAAGGCAGGACCTGGGACAATGGACAACAATCTGCTCTAGTAGAAGATCAGTTTTGAGACCATCTAAGGAACCTCAAAATGCACAGGTCCCTGGAACCTGATGAGATGAATCCATGGGTCCAGAGGGAATTCGCATGTGAAGTGGTTAAGCTGCAGTCCATCATATTTGGAAGACCAGCAAAGTACCCACTGATTGGAAAAGAGGAAAAATCCCTATTTTTAAAAGTGAAACTAGAAAGACACAGGGAATTGCAGGACACGTTGAGTAAGATCATGTACCAGAGCCTCCTGGACAGCATGCTACATGGAAAGTAAGGATGTGCTTAGTGACAGTCAACATGGCTTCACAAATGGCAAAATGTGCCTGGCAAACTTGTGAGCCTTTTACAACAGAATTGTAGCGCTGATGGAAAAGGGGCAAGCAACCAACGTCATCTACCTGGATTTGTGCAAAGCATTCAACACTGTCTCATGTCCTTGTCTCTAAAATGGAGAAAAATTTATTTCAGGGATGAGACAGTGGAATTGCCTGGATAGCCACACTCAGAGGATTGCTGCCATTGGCTCAATGTCCAAGTGGAGAACAATGATGAGTGGTGCTCCTCCTCCTCAGGATTTGGTATTTGAACTGGTGTTGTTGTGCATCTTTGCTGGCAGCATGGACACTGGGTTTCTGTGCACCGTCAACAGGTGT
Source organism: Sitta carolinensis (assembly GCA_032173965.1). Taxonomy (NCBI): domain Eukaryota; kingdom Metazoa; phylum Chordata; class Aves; order Passeriformes; family Sittidae; genus Sitta; species Sitta carolinensis. The sequence continues at coordinate 9,378,221 of CM063313.1, read as the reverse complement.
ACCTTGAAACAGAAACTTGGTTCCTGGGGCAGTTGACACTCTGGAGGGAAGGGATGCCATCCAGAGGGATCTTGACAGGCTTGACAGGTGGTCCCACGCAAACCTTGTGGAGTTCAACAAGACCAAGTATAAGGTCTTTTATCCAAGAACTGTGTGAATCAGGTTGAGAGAGGTGATTTTCCCCCTAGTTCACCCTTGTGAGAGCCCTCTTAGAGTACTGCTTTCATTTCTAGAACCACAAACTTACAAAGGAAGTGGAGCTGTTGGAGAGAGTCCAAAGGAGGCCACAGAGATGATCAGAAGGCCTGGGACACCTCTCTTGTAGACACAAGTTGAGAGACTTGAGTTTGTTCAGCTTGTAGAAAAGAAAACTCTGGGGACAACTTAAGGAGCTCAAGAGAGCTGGAGAGGATCTTTTTACAAGGCCATGAAGTGTTAGAACAAGGGGAAAGATGGCTTAAAATTTGAAGAGGCCAGATTTTGATCAGACAATAGGAAGAAATTTTTCCTGTGAAGGTCATGAGGAACTGTAACAGGTTGCCCAAAGAAGTTTTGGATGACTCATCCTTGGGAATGTTCAAGACCAGGTTGGATGAGGCTTGGTGCCTTGGTCTAGCAGAAGGTGGACCTGTCCATGGAATGGGAGTTCAAGCAAAGTGGTAAAATTACATTGATAATTTGAACTCTAATCCATTGCCTCTCTTGGAAGAATTCTTGGCTCAGATGCTCACCTCAGCCACAGTAATCCAGAACACTTAAGATAACCCTAGGCATTGAGAAGGCTGGCTCAAGTGAGCTAAGCCAATTTTTAATTCACAAATTTTTGTGACTATAGTGTATGCACTCAACCAGTTATCACAGCTTGGCTGACAGGTGATAACTTCTGAAACTACAGCCCTTCCAATACTTGTGAGTGTAACTAAAATCAGAATCATTGCCCAAAAAAAGATAAAACTTCCACAAGGCTGTCAGGGTTTTTGTTGGTTTATCTTCTTTCAGTCAAATACCTTCTTGCTTTTAGTTACAAATATATGTTAACAGTGAGGATTTCCTTAATTTGCCTTCCTGTGTCATGTTATGTTAGAATTCTGCACAGCACATGAGCTAGTGAACAAGAGTCCTCTGTAACAGAACACAGATCAACTCATGGTGTCAAGCTTTTCTCCTACCATCTTTAGTGTTCCTCACACCCCAAAACTGAGAAACTGAGGACTTTGCTTGAGCACACCACTATGGACTTTCAGAAAGCAAACTGCAATCCAAGCACAACTCTCCAAGACCCTCATGCTGTATACTGAAAATGAAGGAGGCTAGTAATTCTGCATACATTGGGTCAGAGGTCATGCTAGCTCTTCACTCAAGATGAGCTGCAGTCTGCTAGAGGAGCTGGCTTGAGAGCAAAAGGTGCACATCACTGGGAAAAACCCAGGAACTCCCAACTAGTCACAGGTCTGAGCATCACATTTAGTGATGCTTCAACTTCTCTGTGTCCTAATTACCTTTGAAAAAATTAGACCAAGATACATGAGTTATCTGTGGTGGAGCAGAGATCTGTGCCCCATTTTCCAGACTCTAGGTTTGTGTTTTAAGAGAGCTCCTCCTCTGAAAATAAAGAAGTTCATTGCTTCAAAATTCAGAGATCTGTTATACAGAGAAAGATCATGATTCTTAAGAAAACTCTTGCCTTAAAATCAACATCTCAGGTTACGTCTCCCAGCTAGGATTTCAAAGTGAAAAAGAAACCTTTTTTTGCTTTAACTATCCTAGTTCTACATGTCTGGTTTTGAAACAATTCTCATTTGCTCTGTCTACAGTGGACTGCCCAAGGTTTAATCACTTGAGGGTTTCAGAGATTGAGCTGAATTTTCTTGAGGGAGACACAATCAATAAAGACTTTTGGAACTGGAAATGTTTTATCCAATTTCTTCATCTGTTTCTCTCCCAGTGATTAACTACCTTCTGACAAAAGTTAACATCTTTGCTGGTAAAGAACATTCACTTGGCTAGAACTTTCTTTTTCTCCATCTCCCCTGCTGCACAACTGAACACTAACTGTTTAGAGAAAAAGATAGGAATAAAAATCTTCCCAGATATCAGCTTCCCTGTCAATTATATTGCAAGGCAGATTAACATCCGAAATGCCCTGCTGTGTGGAATGCTAATTTTCTTTTTCCTCTTATGCTATTTTCCATTAACTATTATGATGCTGTAATATCCTTGCTATAGATAACTTGGTAGGATTCTCTGTGTTAAAAGCATACAAAAGACCCACTCGTATACATCCATGAACCAATGCTAAAAAACAAATTAAGTGTCTGAATCTGCAAATGGAGAATAGAAGCTCACTTAAAATGCATTTATGATAGTTCAAAATGAGGCATTGATATGCACAGTCCAAATCAGAGTCAGTCCTCAGCGAAAACAATGTTTAATTATATTTAGCAGTGTCCAGGCAAACAGCAGAGACTTGAGCATCTGTTGGTAGGTATCTTTCAACAACACAGACAATGTTTTTGTCCGATTTTGGATAACAAGTAGTATTTTAAAGAAAGCATCATTTTTTTAATGTCAGAATTTCTCAGAATTTTTTTTTACAAAATAGTCCACCAGTTTCTTAGCCCCATGATACCATTTCCAACAAGATCCTACAACAAGAGTAATTTATTCCTGGACAGCCAGTAATCTGGGCTCTAATTTGGATGAGACAAACAGGATCTCAAGAATTTTGACACAGGAGAACACATTATCACTGTCAGACCCCCAAGGCTTCAGGTTTATTTTTTAAGTAACACCACAGTTACCTTGCCTCCACATCACTGCTCAACTGGAAGGCTTTAGATCTGTCATACTTTCTTCTCCAGGTTGGGGGAGCAGTTTCTGACTCTGATTCACACACAGATGTTTTTTTTTTTTTTTTCCTGGGGTCCTAAAAGTTCCTTGAAAAGTTGCTTTGAGTGATCCTTTGCTGACTGATACACTCAAAACGAGGTGCAGAATGAACTGTTGATTTGACCTACCAAGTACCAGGTCCTGTTGTGTCCCATAACTGCCAATATTTCAGCTTTAAATTTCATCCTGAAACTTCTAAGATAATTTTGACCATCCCAACCAACTCAACAGAAGACTCACTGCTCAAGTTTCTGCAATTCTGACTATCTGCAACATTTTCTCCCCAGTACAAGTGTCTAATTTCCATACGCAAAAGAAATGGCCAATGAATAGGCTCCCCATTAAAGAAATCAGAATGTAGATTAATTGTTAAAATAGTTGTCTACCACAGAGAGTGCTGGTGTGCCTAACAAGGCCTGGAAATATTTAATGCTTTGAGTTACAATAGAGAACTTATTTTAAACAGAACAGCCTCACTTCAATTTCATTTGTTGCCTAATATCTGTGGACTCCATGTTGTAAGGAGAACTATACACCTTCAGGCCCTATTAATCAATTAGGGCATGCTTTTGATTGAAAATAAAGAAAGACAGATATTAAAGTGAAAATAATAGTCAAGTGGTATTCTGGACCAAGGAACAGTGTTCTCAGTGTTTCAGAACTCTATCATTGATGAGGAAGTCATGAACAAACTCTGGAGATCACTCATGTGAGCATGAGAATAAGTAGATTCCAGTTTCTACTCTGTAATGATGCATCAAGTTTGAGTTAAAATCCTGATCATCTCTCATCTTGACTCACTTCAACCTACCTATTCAAAGAAAATCCAGCATAATTATGTTACCTATTTTATATTGCAGCCTCAGTTCTTGTTTGCAGTGAGGTGATAAAGAAAAAAGATTTAGAAGTTGGGTGGGGGGTTGTCTTGTGTTTCACTAGAAAAAGTCAGGGGAATATAATCCTGCTCTTAAAACAGTGACACTTAAATTCAGAATATTATGGGTTAAACCTCCTTAGAGTACATGCATTAATTAGACTCTGTACCTGCTGTTCTGGGCCCTGCCTTTTGAGTTCTTTCTATTGTTAGCAGCATATGAATAACTCAGTGGATTTTCTAAAACATTTAGCTCTTTCAGAAACTTTTCCTCTTCTTCATTTTGTTTTGAATTTTGGATTCATTTCTTTTGGAGAGACTTCTTCAAGAGTGTTCATATAGTCTCCAGAGGTTATGCTACTGTTAAACAACAATTCACTTTGAATGCCTTGAGTCTCAGCAAAATAAAGCTAAAGCAAAACCATCTCTAAACTAATTAGACTTCTTTGCTATTTACAGCTTTGTCCAAGCCTTTCTTTTCTGCATCTATATAGAGTGGGTTTGATTTGTTGGATTTTTATTTTTTCTCTTTCTTTTTTTTTTTTTTTTTTTTTTTTTTTCTGCTTATTATCTTTCAGAAGGTTGAGGAACAGATATTTTTTGGAAAATAATATCAAGTTTCTATGTGAGAAATATGTTTATACTTTTGCATAAGAAAAGTTGGTATTTTCACCCTTAAAAAATGTCAGGGCCATGCAGCAAACATCTTGTTGATAGCATCATCAAATGATTAGTTATTTATGCTTTTGTCTCAGAAACATGCAAGTAGCTTGTTCTAAATACAGACTTGTATGATCTTTAAACAACCTCATATTCTTTATTCTCTCAGACAGGGCACAAGTGTCAATATAGATTTCTGACATTTCCAGCTCAAGGTTGAAAGAAAAAGGCACTAAAACAACTGCAGAAAAGAGCTATAATTAGACAACTAGCCCATTCAGAGACAAACTATTGTAATTATCTCTATAGAGTTATTGCTCTTACCAAATTTGCCAGCCCACATCTTTCTGATTCAGGAAATTCAGATTCAAAAGGAAACCTTAAAATCAGCCTTATTATTCACAGTTACTGAGTTTTTCTCCACACCACATATGCTGTAAACTGGACAACATCAGAATCTCACTGCTAAGTTCCACAAAGCTTTGTTAAGTTTGAATTCAGGGAAGTTCATCCGAAGCCACCTTAGGATTTTTATGCCACAAAAGCAAATTCAAACCCAGAAAGAATGTATTTCCTGATTCCAGCTGATATAGAAATGAAAATCTTTAAGCAGCAGCTGCTCCTGCATGATGATCACCCTGAGACTAGAAGTCTCCAGAAACTTGTAAGAGTCACAATATGAGCCAGAGAAAACTCTACAATACCAGCTGGCTTCATGAGATTTCTGGAGACAAATTTCAGCTGTCAGAACAATTAACATCCAAGCTCCCATAACCAGATGCTGTTTTCCATATGTTTTGACTTTGAATAGCTTCTTCTATCCTCTAAGAGATGTTGGGAGCAAAAAAGTATTGTGTCTTATCACCTATTTCTTTCTCTTTATCCTTCTTTCTCAATTTGGCTCCTTCTTTAAGTATAGGTAGCGAAATGGTGTGAAGTAAGATCAAGTTCTTCTGAAAGATTCCAGGGGTGAAGTAATCTTAATCAACAAACCTCTACCTGCTTAGGGCTGAAAATCATGAGACATAGTCTGTGTGTGTGCATGAGAGAGAAAGGGAGGTGAAATGAGGTGCCCTGGGAGCATGGCAGGAGAAAGATGGAGAAGGCTTCTTGAGGGCCCTGTCAGTCAGTTATAGCACAAAGGAAGAGAGGTTTGGCCCAAGGGCAAGGGTCTCCATTGCCTCTCTAGCAAAAAGCTCTAAGTTGAGCCATCTTTGCATGGTACAAACTTCCTTTAGGATCCTGGATCATGCATAAGTAACTTAGGAACCTAGACAAGGCAGGTAGAAACTGATTGAAAATTTAACCACCGGTCCAAATCCACACAAAGAGTTTGTAGTAAAGGTCAAACTTGAACTCCAAGTCTCTCAAGACCCTACCGAGAGTTATGAACTCTTATCAGTCTGTTTTTCTTGAACGTGGACACATTCCTGTGCAGACTCACAAATGCATCCCCAGTACATCCCCAATCTACATCCCCAGTAGATTATTTCAAAATGGCAACCTGGGAAAACACTATTGTCCCTTGTATCCAGGAGCATTTTCCCATCCACTACTGTGGGACAAAGTTCCTGGGTAACAAGTTTAAAACAAATTGTGTGAATTCAAGTCTAAGACTTTAGATTTTTACAAAAGGTATAAGGATGTAATCTTTGAAGTGAAAAAGAAACAGTGGATTTAATTAAAACAAGTTCGGTGCAATTTACAAGCTTCAGTGCACTGAGTTTAAAAAGGGCTCTTGTCAGACTGAAGTAAAGGAGGTACAATTTCCTGACACGTAAAGAACAGAAGGAAAAGTGTGTAGTAATCAACTACCAGAGACATATTTTGATCACATTTTTTGTTGATCAACTTAAAAATTAGTGAACACTGAATATAAAGTAAATTGTTTCAATCAAACATTTGAAACAGCTTATACCAGATTTTTTTTTTGCTTTGAGAACTGAACTCGTGTTAGATGATGAACAGTATAGACCACAAAACACTGAGGGCTGGCAGGAGGAATGTGCATGATAAATGTCAGTTGTAGAAGAACTATCTAGCAAAGCAGAAGTTCTGATATTAAATTTAAACAGCACAGGAAGGAAGATTTCACACATCAAGACGAATGGACAGTAAGTTGCAACAGATCCTAGAGGGTGTTGAGCCCCTTAATAGTGTGGTCAGTCACCTGAATCTCTGCTGGGGAGGATTAGCCATGCCTAGAACCTTGCATGGTTCAGCTCTGGAAATACAGGTAAAGAATAGCCACAGAGGCAAGTTCTCAACAGGACAAATGAAGCTGAAAGGCAGTAATATCAAAAGGCATTTTCAGATGACAGTGGACAATATCACATACAAGAGTGTGCCTGTCTCTTCCAGATCAGACACCTCCTTCCTTTGGTGTCAATAGAAAACCCACATCCAAAATGATCCTGTCAGCTCTAATCACCTAAAAGTGTTCAGAAACATGTAGAAAGAAAAAAAAAAAAAAAAAAAAAAAAAAAAAGGAAAAGAAAAGATGAATTTCAAAGATGAGTAATAGAAATTCGTAATGGACTGGGAGGACTGACTTACGAGAGAAGATTAACTAAATGTGTATGACTTGGGTAAATGATGACTCAGGGGGATAGATGATAACGGGCTGCAAGTCTTGAAGGTATAAGCACAAAGAGTGGAGAAAAGTTGTTCAGGGTGATACCAGGGAACAATAACTGGAGGTAACAACAGGAAATTCAACATTAGAACATTTAGCCTGAGCTTTAGGAATGTTTCCTAACTGTTCAGAATATTGGTCTTTGTTCCTCCTCACAACCTCAAAGTGGCTTTTGAGTCTAAACAACCTGTTAGTCTGGAATATATTTAATTTAATTTTTATTGGCATTTATTTTATGAGTATAGTGCATGATGACATAACTTGGGGTTTTCCAGATCATTCAAGGTCAAGGACAATATTGGAATAATCTCTTAAGCATGCCTGAGGGGTGTCTATGTGTGTGTTGGAGATGGAGAAAAAGGCAGGGAGGCAAAAGGCAGAACAATTAAATCAACATGGAAAGGCAGAGGGTACTCCTTACTGCAAATTTTTAACTCAGTAATTTTGCAACACCTTTGTCACTGTTCCATCTGACCATTCTGTAAGGTTTTTGTCTCCTTAATCTGCTAAAAGGCATCAGGAGAGAGAAATTCTTGCAGCCCTGGAAGAGAATCACAACCACAGATTCTTATGCCATTTAGGACAACTGCAAGCTATAAGATGGAAGTTTATGACCCTACAGAAGGTAACAGTAAACATTACTAACTGTCTCTCCCAGCCATTAGAGCAAATCAGTCCTTCATGGAACTTTTATTACTTAAGTGACTTGAAACCATAAACAAAAGCTAATACTGATACAAGAGCAAATGCATTCAGAGGGCCTCCATTTTCACTCTTCTCCCTATTTCTAACTTTAATGATTCTATCCAGAAGTTTAACACATCATCTAACCCAAGAAAAAGTCCATTTTTAAAGAAAACAGTTTCAATAACCTCTCTTGGTAAAAGGAAATCAGAATGTCAACTGGCTGTGATAAAATCTACATTAAAACACCATTCCATCCATGGTCAGCTGGGCAATTGCCAGTAATTTTCAAGGGTTGGATGGAGCTGAGCAGCCAGCCAGTCACCCAATTATCCTGAGTGGTATATTTTTTTTCTTTATTTTGTAAAGATTAAGTTGAGGAAAAAAAGTGAGATTCAGTCACACACAGAGACAGAGACACAGATACACACACACACACACACACACACACACACACACACACACACACACACACACACAACCTATTATAATCTTCCTAGACCTTTTTCTTTAATAAAAGTTTAATATGACATCTTGCTTGGTATTTTAGTATAGATTGAGAAGTTCTAGGCCAGAAATGAACAGAAAAGCACGTCTATACCAACAGAGTACCAGCAAATAGTTCCCAGTGGGGAAGTATTCAGACTGTAGAGCAGTCTCCTCAAAGGAGACTGTTGGAAGCCATTTTGACCAAGACATTAAAAGAGACAGATGAAAGAATCTTTCTAGGCTACCTCATGAATACAGTGACCTACCAAAATTTTCCCTGTTACCAGTCAATGAATCAGTGGATAGTGGATGCCTGAAAGCAAGCACACATCAAAGACGTGGTTGCATTTTACTATTTTTTTTTTCTATCAGGAAAGCTAAAAATAGTGAGCCAGCTGCTGAGCATCTCTGGGAGGCTAAAACTCACTGGAGAATCCCTGCTGATGTCAGAAAGTAGGAGAGTGGAGTTTAATGAGTTTAAAAATCCCAAAGAACAACTACTGTTGCCTTCAAAAGTAGTGGACTAGAACGTTACATAAGAACATTGGTACTAAACAGACGAAGTCCACCTTATTCAATATCTTCACTCCAGTGGTGGCCAGAAGCAAAGGCCCTGGAAAGATTATAAGCAGAGGATGTGCATCATGCCTCCTCTGGACATTCTTCTCAGATTTCAGCCTTAGGCTCAGGGAATTCTCGTCCAAATGTGATCTCTGCATATCCAGTAATCACTTGATGAAACCAAATCTCTCATTTTCCTCAGACGTTTGTTATGTTTTAATACTTCTATTTGTGTGGGTTTTTTTGATTTTTTTTTTTTCTCCTGTAAACAGATTAAAGGGTTCTTGACTGTTTGTTTTGTGGGTTTTCTTATCATTTATACAGAGTAAGTTTCCCAGGAAAAGCAGTAGACTCCTGGCTAGTAAGTTTCAGTCTTAAAAACATTCATTATAAGACTCTACTTCCAGAACCACCTATAATCTGATTTTATGGAGCAGTCCAAAAGGTGACTCAAGAGGCTATAGATTTAGAAGTGTCATACAGGGCTCCCAGTATCTTACCAACCCATTTACAGACCCAAATATTAAAGATCCAAGTACAACAGCTGGCAGAAGCTTTGAGTTGAAGCGTTTCTCAAATATTTTAGTTCCTGTAAAACAACATTGCTCAATAGGGAACTAATTTATCACAGAATTTCTTCTCTAATCTATCTCTGATGATAAACCAAATTTCTCATGATAATACACTCTGCATGATAATGGGAGAATACCCACAGGAATGCTAAATAATATTTCTCTAGCCCCCAGAAAATAACCCTAAAATGTTGACATACAATCCTTTCACCCCTTCCCCACCCTCCCTTGAACAAGGAGTCCTTGAACAAGGACTATAAAATCTGCAAGATCCTTACGTTTTGAAAAGTGAAAATAGAAGATTTTGAGGTAATTTTTTTTAAAATGGAAATTAGAAGCCAGGAAACAGAAGAATTTAAATTGCCTCTATAGCAAAACTATGTTAATATATGTATGCTTTATAGAAGATGTCAGTTATATGATTGCACTCTATTTTTCTGTTCCTTGTACTTTGGCTTCTCTCACTGGACTGTCTTTGTTCCACTCTTGTACAGATCCTAGCAGATCAGCATCCTCATCAAAATAAATCCATGCAGCTACTTTCTCCAGTACAACTGAAGCAATTCTCCATCTGAATTGAAACGTGTGATATGATTGCCATATGATTTAATTGCAATAGATTAGGTTTATCAGGATATGCAGAAGGTTATGTTATAGCTAAAGCAGCAGGAAATCTTACCTTGGGAAAGGGATGAAAGAGGCAAACCCAGAAACTTTAAAATAAAATCCAGCTATTATTAAGGGGCAAAGGTGCTGGATGTCTCTGAAAAGCACACATCTTCCTCCCAACCCTGACATGCATATGACACTTCTTCACACAACTCAGACTCTAACTGTGCAGGACTTTGTTTTTTCCCTCTCCTCGCTCTACAAAAATATTTCAGAACTGCTTCTCACCAGGATGCATGCCATAAGAATTCCATGCCCAAAGATGATGAGGACATGCTTTGTAGACGCGTGCCGCAGTTCGAAGTTGCCTTAGCAAGTTTAACGGCTAAACAGAAAAAATTTAACGTTGGCAGCTCAGGCAGTTTAACGTTGCAGTGCGTTAACACAACGTTTGATGACTCATGGTCAGGTCTGTCCAACTGCTGAACAACCCTCCTCAGTGACAACCTGCTGACACGCTGGACTAGCTAATGGCTGTGTGACTCTACCTCTTGTCTTTGCCCTCCATGGAGTACAGCCAGGTATCCACAAAGTCTTTCATCCACTCTGCATTTCCATGTCTAAGACTTTCACAGTTTTTGAGCGGATGCCCTGCAGCCATATCACTGCCCCTTTGGCTATGATTCCTGCAAACTCATGGAACTTTTTGTCCCCAGAAGAACTCCATTTGTGAGGGCTCTACTTACAGCTCATGTCACGCAGCAGGAAGGACTACATAACACCGGTCTTTCCCCCACACATGGTCCTGTATTGTGTATCACATTGTGAATGGAAGGGCAAAGACAGCAGCTTCCAGCCACTGTTTGTTCTGTATTTAGTCAACAGTCAAGATTCATGCTGGTCTTCACAAATTTGGAGACTGCTTGGAAAGCTGGTGGTCATCTAGTGGGCTTAGTGTGACAAGATGTGTTGTGACACTCTGAAATGCACATCCAGGGGGGTCCCTTTTCCAAACCATTTCCTTAAGGTATGATTACATCCCTTTCTTCATGTCCAAAAAGGAAAGGACAGTGGCTTAATCTCAGTGTGTTGCTCTAATGTTTTTGCCAGTAGTAAAAAACAAAGCATGTGTCAAGAAGGATGTTAAAAAATCAGCTAAAAGGGTACCACTGCCATTAACAAGGCTGTTGAGAAGTGTCAGCATGAAGAGGGGGTAGCATTCCCCACACCTGTATTCCAAAAGTTGGAATACAAAACCTGGAGCCAGAGAGATATTACCAAATTCCTGTATTATGCAAGAAATAAGAGCTTGCTGTCTGGCTGGTAAGATGGAAAAAAGCTCCACATAGATAGGTTTGCTAGCTACATCCCCACAGTAAATATCAAGGAGAAAAGAAGCATTTAAAATAAAGGACAATGCTGCACAAGGACAAATAAGTATAAATTGACCATGAATAAATTTGATTTGGGAATTAGAAAATTTCTAACCATCAGAGGAGCGATGCTCTGGAACTGCTTTCCAACAAGGATAGTGAGAGCAAACGACCTAATTAGTTTAAAGATGAGGCTCGATAAACTTATGAAAGGGATTATGTGATGTGGTTGTCTGCAATGGTAGGGAACAGATCCTGATGAGCCAGAATTTCCCCCCAGTCCTGTGTTCCAGGCTGCATTCTGTCAACCTAAATCCTCCTCTGCAGTGCAGTGATTTACCAGGCATCTCAGAGACCACCCTATTCTAAAACAGGACTGGATTCCTTTTACCAAAGTTCATACATTTCAACCTACGTGGAAAGGGAACTTCTACTACTCAAAATGTAAGAAAAAAAGAAGAAAGAAAAAAATAAAAATAAATAAATAAATAAATAAATAAGTTAACAAAAAGAAGCAAAAAGCTCCTAGAAATCTTTATAAATGGTGAGAAATGAGGGACTTAGACATCTGTCATTGAAATAAAGGTGGGAGAAAAAAAAGAAAGATTATTTCTATTGGAAACTTGGGCAAACAACTCCATTATTTTGATAAATAAACATATACGCAGAAAACCATTTTGATATTTAATAAAATACAGTCCACACATTTTTAGTTTTGTTGCAAGAGGGAACACATCTAGATAAGCATATTAGTCATGAAAACCATATTTTTTGTTCAACTCTGAAAATTGAGAGCAGCACTCTTGGCTACCTAGAAGTTTCAGGTGAATCACAGAACTGTCAATTCACACCAATTACTATGAAATGGAACCTGTGATGTCAACTCATCCAACCAGCTACCAAGATGCATTCCATACATAAAGCACTTAACATTTTTTTGTCCAATCTTTTCCTAGAAACCTCCAGAAATGAAAAGAATCTACATTTTGGAATCGTAGTGCAATATAAACTGCCTCAGTCTGAATCTTATTAAGTATTAGGGTGGCAGGCGAAGAAAATGTTAAAAAATAACTCCTTCTACTTTTTCAATATAAAAGCCTTATGCTACACTTCTGCAAAGTTAAAACTGTCCCAGGATTACCCCAACAGCAGTCTTGATATTAGCCATTATTATTTCCTTAAGATAACTGATAAAGTTCCCAGGAAAGATGAGTCCTGATATGCAAAGCAATTTCACACTGCAAGGGAAATTATTTTCTGATAAGAATATAGAGCAAGTACCTCTAGTGTCTTAAGAAATATTAAGGGTGCCATAAACTCACTGCACAATTCACAATGGTTTTACACCTGACCACTCCAACAAAGTCTCCTATCCATGTTTCTCAAATTAGATTATTTCAGTCATGGCTATTAAAGCCATGGGGACAAACTTCCCCATTTCTATCATTCCCAAAAGAAGAATAGGCTGTACAGACACAGTCCAGGGTGTCAGTTGTCATTTCATTCTTCACCTAACATAACTGTCCTGTATACAGAAGCATAATAGCCAATGAGTGCAGTGTATTAAATTTTTTAAGCCATAGGGTTATCTAGCCATGTTGCATGATTCCTCTTCTGCACCAGAGCTACTGAAAAGAGAGAAATTGCTATCCCTATTTCACAGATGTTGAAAGACTGTCTAGAAATAAGCAAAAGAACTCTGACTACCTTTCTCATCTATGTGTACAGAGTACTTAGTAGGTCAGGACTGTTTATCCTAGATTCCAAGTTAAACCCAGTACTTTGCCTCTTTCAGCTTTTCCCAACTTGTCCATAGAGCATTTTACCTCATCTCAACTGAGTCCATAAAGAGATTTGGGATCTTTTCTGAAATGGAAGATGTTCTACAGCTACAAGCTGTTATAGCAACCAGCCTGCCTACTGCTCTCCTGGGCACCTGTATTATGCAGAGCTTGGTGTTCTCACTCTTCGCTTCAGGATTGGTGTGACACTTCTGAAGCACAGCAGAGTAGAGATAGGATATTTAAAAGAGATAAAAATCCTTAAGATTATTTTCAAAAACTTAACTTTTTCCAAAGTTGCCAGGAAGAGAAGACTTGAGACCTAAAGAGATATGGATACCTTGGAGAGAAGCACAGAGAGTAGGATGGATGTAAAGGAGTCAGAATGATCCTCTGGCAAATATTAATGTCTGCACACCTTGTCCCTCTGCTTTGGTTTTACATGTTAAGAAACAGAAATGGGTTCCTCTGTAAAACCTGTCCTCCAGCTCACTTTTAGGATGCATGGCCAGGTCTCAGACAACAGATTAACTACACCTCCCTGATTTTGTTCTGTGGAACAGTACCAGTATTTCCAAATGCCTAAACAGTTCGTGAACCTTTGAACTCCTCCACAGAGAGCAAACAGCTCCTTCCTTTCCTCCCACTACAATGTCAAACTCTTTTCCTAACTCCCTCTTACTTCTGCCACATGACATTCCCGAGTTTTACTTTAAAGATGAGCCTGTTCTGGAATCACACACACACCCTCCCCATCTTGCAGGAACAGAATAACATATATTCTGAAGCACACTTAAGGATGCTTAAATGTATGTGTAATGGCTCATCATTCTGTATCTTTATGACACAAAAAATGAATGTCAGAATCTTCTTTAAATTCCCTAAACTCACTTAGGAATCACTTTCTCAAATCACTCTGGAAGCTTCACCCAATGTTTTATGCCTTTACTTATGCCCTTTTAAAAGCTGCCAAGCTGCGTCTTTAAAGCTTGGGCTTTATTCCACCAATTTTGTGAACACAAGCCATTTGTGACTCAATTCCCTTAGGCATGCAAGAGTCCAAGAATAAAAACATACTAACCCAGATGATTTCAAGGAGGTTACTTGGGAATAGGGAAAGAGAGGGAAGAAGGTGCAAGGCCAAAACAATGACATTATTCCTGAAAGAAAAGTCACAAGTTTGCTGTTTGTAAGGAGGTTGGTTCTGAATCAAAAGAGTGCAATGAATCTTTCTGTCCAAGGAAGGAGGCAAAGGGACCAAAAAATATCAAAATAAAGCTTCATTTTTGTGCAAGTTGTTTCCCTGTCTGTGTCAGTAACCTACTGCTGTGTCTGTAAGTCCACATTGTGGACAGAGAATTCTATTTTCACCTCTGAGCTTGACTTATTGTGAAATCTTGGTGTTAAGTTTTGTACAGCTGAAGGATCATTTTAAGAAATCCCTGGAAAAAGAATAAGTGGAGTCCTATCCACACCCAATCTAACAATTTTATGTCAATGACCAAACACCATGATTTCCAAAATCCTGAAGTCATTGTAAAGCAGCATTCTATTTACCTCAATACTGTTTCTGAGAAAGGAGTTCGTGGACTATAAAGCTCAGGCATTTTAGACTAACTACAGCTGAAATCAGAGAAGACACAAGGGTGCTCTATCACTGAAACTACATATTTGCTTTTATGATGCTTAGGTTAGCAAAAACGTTGATGACCAGTTCTTCTCCTTCCATTCTCCACCCTTCCATGTTCTGGCTTGAGGCTTTTATTCCTGATGTCTACTGACAGAGAGTTGTTTTAGGACAGGTTGCTTACAGATCCCATCTGCTTTGCAGCAGCAGATGTCGGGCTCTTTCAGGAAGGATTTGACATCATCTTCTCCACTATTTGGTGTGGATCAGCCACCACGGCTGCAGGAAACATTAAATAACAGAAAAAAACAGGCTGAACATAGCTCACTGGTCCCTCTATGACATGGATAAATATATACTTTGAGCACAAAGCCCTTATTCCCCCTCTCTTCCCTCTGTCCCTTAGATCAAGCACACCACGGGCTTGCACATGCCTTGCATTGTTGGAGAGCAGATCAGAATTCGAATGCAGGCTTAGATCCAGGTTCCTTACACTGTGCAGAGGTACCCTGAGGCATTTGGGGAAAAGCTACAGTAAGACAAATCCCCCTGTTTTCAGCACAGAATATAGACAAATCCACAACGTATCTGTATGGGGAGCAGTTGGCCTCGTTATAGAGTGTGGGGAGTGAGAACAAAACTAGGCTCTGGGCCTGATCAAAATTTGGCTCTAGTCCTCCATGGCTTTATTCCTGTTTCATCTACAAATGTGTGAGTCTACAATTTAGTAATAATATACTTCTTGACTGACCTTTTCTGGCAAGTTAATAACAGGAGGGAGTAATAAGGACATGCTTTTTAATCTAGCGTCAGTCAATAATAGTATACAACTAATAGACTTAGACATCATACATTCAATAATTGTTTTTACTTAAAGCCCTTACAGTTTGCCCACTGAGACACAGCATGTCAGCAGCAGAAGCTGCCTATTGATAGGCACTGGTGAGACATTTATTCATACCTTCCTGGCTACTTTACCTTCTCCCAAAACGTCCATCACTCGAGCATCTAAGCACTGAGATATACATTAATTTGTATACACACATGTTTTGGCTCAGGTGCCTCAGAAGCTGGGATCATTTTACATTTCTCAATAGAAAGCTAGTTCTCCTACAAGTGCACCCATTTATTTCACTTCATTTCAGGAGGAGTATATTTGTACCTTCTAATACCTAGAAATCTCAACCAGAATCAGTTTTCTCCATGTTGAGAGGCACATGCATACCTGGGACCACATTCAGGTAGTCAAAGCTTTTTCTTAAATCAGTGTATCTTAAATGCTTTTCAGAGGACTAAATAAAATGTAAAATGAAAAGAATAAAAAGCACTCATAACTCCAGGAGAGTTGAATCAAGCAGGGTATGACTTCAGTCAATAGCCAAGGAGTCAAGGGATCCCTGCATTAGGTGCCATAATGCTATGACATTAACATTTTCTTGTCCAAAATCATGTATTTGGGAGCGAGATTCAAATTTTTTTTGTCACCCAGAACTGGTCCAGAGTACTCCTCAGATATAATTGACACTTAAGCATTAGTAATTTTAGATAACATAGAATATATTACCAGGGGTTCAGTTAGAGCTATCTAGAATGACAACAATTAACTATTTTTCATTTTCATATGGACATTAATTTTTTTTTATTCCTTTTGATAGGGGGCAGGAGAGGCACATTAATAGTTAGTTATTTAGATAGTAGCTGCCCTGGGTTAAATTGCTAAAATCACCCGTCTTGCTTGTTACCCTTATTTTGTTGGAAAGATTAGGTTCACCTCATTTTACATGGGAAAGATGAATGACCCAGTTCACCAGCAAGTCTAAATTGCAGCCCTTTGCATGCTGAAGTCTTCCACCACTTACTCTTGTCACAAACAGCACCCTGAAATCCATTTAGTTTCATTTACAGCAGATTAATTTCTCTCTGACTTTTGGCTCTGCTGCCAAACAGGCCTGAGACAGACAAGAGCTTTGGAACAGTAAGTGCATTTGATGATGTCAATCACTGGACCTCTGGGATATTCTTAACTTCTCATGTGCCATAACACCACATAGGAAATCTTTCTTCTTCTGCATCTGGATGTCATTGTCCATACCAACAATGGTTGGACAATGGTTTGCCAAAGAAGCCCTACACAGCCCCCACAGCTGCCCATAAACGGAGATGGAATGTGAATATTTTACTTATTTTACGCTTTTCAAATCTCACTCCACACTTCCTCTGACAATTGTTTATTTTACTTTGATGTAATTTATAGGCAAATTCTTTATCACAAGGATCATACTGCTCAAATTCCTATCCCAGCAATTTTATTGCCTTATTGCCATTTGCCTGCCATTACCCAGTGGGCCTTGAAGCATCATTGGCTTGCTTTCAATACTCCATCTCTCAGAAAAGAACAAGTTATAGTCACTGTACATAAGGAAAAGAACAGCCAAATTCAATGACTGCCTGTCATATTCTAAACTAAAAAGGTCTCTCTTCCATTCACTTATACCAAGAGTGAAATGATCTGAACTGAACTCACACAGAACGAATGGAATTCAATTCACACTAATTTCCCACTGAATGAACAGAACTGAATCAAGAACAGAGATTTTGTCCAGAAGAGAAAGAAGATGGTCTTCTTTCCTAGGCACAAGGACAGTGTGTGGTTGGAGACTAGGAACTACTTTGGAACATCTTCCTTCCAAAAGAAGAAGAAGCTATTCACATCCAGTGCCAGAGTTCTGCTCCTGTCTGGACTTCCCCAAGACAGAAAGCAAGGCTGAAGGAGAGGGAGGGCAGTTAAATTACATAGTGTGGTTGGGTTCCTCTGCAGTGCTTCGCTCCCAGCTCAGCAGTGCTCAGGAGCATGACAGGAGTTGGACTCCTCACTATTTCCAAGGCACCACCTGGCAGAGCCGCAGGACTTCTCATGTCACCTAGCCCCAGTGCCAGCCTCTTCCTGCAGCACTACACAAGTCCTTCAGCTTTTTTTCTATCCTCCATGAATTTTTCATGGGGACTTCAAGGTTTACTGCAGCAAGTTAGACATTTCCATTAAAGAGAACACCCTGAGTGGAATCAGAAGCGTCTTTTCAGTCTCTGTTCAAGAAATCCTTTTGCAGAGTTGGCAATTGCTTGCGGAAAATTATTTTCCAGAGCACATCCAGACCCTCTTCCTCTAGCCATATGCTAAGAAATCACGCTTCATAGTCTGAAAGGCCCAAAACGATTTGAAGGTCTGTCATTTTTTCTTTCTCACAGTTGTAAAAATTCTTAAAATAAGACCTCAAATACCAAAAGAATATACATTTAAAAAACAAAAACAAAAAAAAAACCAAAAAACAAACAGAAACAAAAAACCAAGAAATAAAGGGAAATTTGCACAACTGAGTCATTTCTGTCAGCATGTCTCTTGAAATTAATAATGTCCCTCCTCCAGAAGATCCAATTCCTCTTCTTGAAAAAACGTGCATTCATGCAGTTGATTCTCACCTTCATTTTTAACTGTTGCTCACTACAGTTGGGACTAAACACAAACATGCAGCAACAGGAGCAGTTCCTGCTATTTATCTGTTTCAATAAGCACTCTCACATAACTTTATACTTTGAGCAAAGTCTCTAATTAGTTCTTTATCGTCTCTTCCATTTACCAATATTTAAGAATTCATTTTGTTTAGTAACTAGTAGAATAGTTCCACTGATTTCAAATGGTGCACCACTACTTCAAAATGATATGTGAAAACTTCAATGAAATGTGAACATAAAAGTGCATTTTCTTAAATACTCACCTATATTTTGTTGTATATAGAACATTTGACTGCAGCGAGTTTCAAGAAACCTCATTAGCCTTCACTGGACATTTCTTTAACTTAAAAGAAAACTAGCCAGAGATATAATAGAGTTGTTTCAAACTCTGTCAAAAATTTTCTAACTTCCTGTGTCAGGTTTTTAAGTGCATGAGAGAAGCTCTAAGTGTATTGTTCTCCTTTATAAAAGGCCCTGAACAAATCTGCATAATTATTATTAACAGTACCATGCAATATTGCATGCCTGTGAATTTATATGTGAGACATTCCAGGCACATGAATTCATGAAGAAGCATGGATACTAAATATTGTAGCAAACCAGCAAATACTTGGGCCTGAAGTAGTGCCTTTAAAAAAAATAAACTGAAACACTCTTCATAGCTGATGGAAGCTTCAGTTTGTAGCTATCACAGGAAGAGGAGCCAGAAGTTCCATGCTCAGTGCCAACTGCTAGGTCATACTCAACCATCTGATGGGGAACAGTTGTGTTGATGCCACCTTCTCCTCTAACCAGGTGTTTGTGTTTCTCATGTGACGTGTGAAGAAGAGATCAGACAAGGCTGAGTTTGTTTAGAGTTCACCAAATACCTGCCCGTTTCATGCTCTTCTGACTAACTGCTCTGGGAAAGTTGTTTTGTTTTCAAACAGCTAGATACATTGAAGAGTGAAATCTTACCTACACCAATAATACATGCCTCCTTTTCACTTTTATGTCAGGGTTTCTACAGCCTATTTTATAGAAGCACTTCAGTTTTCACATGTGATTTAGATGAATTGTCTTCACAGAAGAGTTTAGAGCTTTCTTAGTCTGATTTCTTGTAAAGTTGTCCCTCTTCTCTGCCCATCTCCAGCTGAAGAAAGATGCCCCAGACCTATCACCCACGTCAAAGTTACAGAAACTCTCTATCACGTTAGACACAACACATATGCATAACAAGAGAAGACTTCCAAGTTCCTCCACTATTACTGTCTACGAGTAAGAATTGGACATTTATCAGGAAGTTCTACTTTTCCCCAGATTTAATAACCTGGAAACCAAATGCCATCTCTTCATTCCTCCCCACCCCCAAAAAATACAACATGCAAGGGTAGAAACCTTCTTTCCATCTTGGTGCTGCATGATTCACTTCTAAGCTCTGAGGCAGCCAAGAACGGTTGACTTGCAGGAGATTTGCACAGAGAAAGGTGAGGATGAATCCTCCATTTCTCCAGGGGAAATCTGAAACCTCACTACAGTCTGTTGAAACTGTTTCCCGAAGTCTCTGCACTCACCATTGCTTTCATAGGTATACTCTGTGCCACGATAAAACTATTTCAAGCCCAGAAAAACACTGATCTCTCAGCCTCACTGCATTGCTACAGCTGTTCAGGAGATTGTGCTTCAGTTTCTAAGTATATGGTATCCCATCTTGCTCCTAGATCTCTTCTGACTTATTTTCAAAGGACAGATCTTGATTTCTGAACAGTGGCCGATTCTGTAATTACATACATTTAAATATGAAGGGGGGAATCAAGAGCAATTTTAAGGGCATGTGGATTTGGTCTTCTGCCAAAGTGCTTTATTCTATAATGAACTCTTCCTTTTAAGCCACTTTGCAGACACTTTGGTCTGAACCCAATATCAATAATATAGGTTAAATTTCACATGCTTAACAATATTTAACCCTGGGGCCTCTTCTTGGGCTGTTAAACACCAGACAGTGCACCAGCCTGGGGTACTGGGACAGTAGGTGAAAACTGGGAAGGCAGGCCACTGATGGGCAACTAAAAAGAGAAAGGAACACCTTCTCCTGTGCTGTATGAGTTCAGCATTGCAAACGGTACAGCAGACCTTCTCTTTCAGACTGTTTGTAGTTGTATTTAAATAGTCAATAATTCATCACTTACAGTGAGAATGTTAAATGCAGAAAGCAGCAGAATGTAAATTGAAATGGCTAATCCTTTTTAGCATGATCCATTAACATCAAAATATTAAAGGTGAATGAGAAGAGACTTCATAGGCGAGTGCATTGGCCTTTTGCCTCTGAGGAAAGGTCTGTACTCAAAGCTTCATTAGGTTACATGCATAAGTGGGTCACACTGGTCTAACAGACATTTGTCCATATCACAAGACCAGTGACAGTCTGCAAGTACAACCCAGAGCCTCCTGCAAAGCCAAGGTTACGAGAGGACCCTTTTCAAGTCTGCATCCCCCAAGCTGTGTGCGGATCTGAGGACATTGCTTTGATTCTTTAGCTTTGCCTCCCATCTGCAAGGGCACAGTTACTGCTGTGCACGTCCATAGTGCTGGAAGGGTTAGAAAGTTAAACCAATTGCTTGGGGATTGTCATCATAGGGGAAGGGAGAGGATATTAAAAGTGGAAATGACACTATCTAGAATAATGATGTCATTCTATATGAAAGCTGGCACAGAGAATCTGAGCTGGAGAGTAAAGTAGCAGGAGAGGATGGAGCTTAGGATGCAGTTTTACACTTTTACTGTGTTTTTGTTTAAAATCCTAAAGAAAAGATTAAAACCCTAACAGAATAGTGTGAAGTCAGAGACAAAGCAGCTTAACAAGTACTCCCTGTTGATTTGGCATGACAATCTCCGAACCCTTAAAGCAAATCAAAAGATCAGCTGTCCCATTTTAACCAGAATACTGAAAGACTAAAAGACCAGCTCTGAAAGTAGGCATTAGAAACTTTCAGAGCTTGAGCTTAACCTATTCAAATTGAACACTGACATCACCTCAGATGTTCTCTGCACAGCCAGAGGTTTGGTGTCAGAATAATGTTTTCAATTTTTTGTTGAGATATTAGAGTTCTAAAGAAATAGAATATGTTACAAGAGAAATATTTCAGAACAGAGCCCAAGGGGGGCTTTTTTTGGACTTTGGGTGTATTCATCTGGGACTGTGCTCATTCATCTTCTCTCCAAGACAACTTATTTACTCCAAGATTTTTTTGAGTGTTCATGATTTGGGTACCTCCTACTGCACCACCACTTTTGCTTGTGAAATCTGTGCTCTGAAGCCATTTCTTTCTAGGCAGTGCTCCAGAACATAGCATTTCTACTGGGAAATGACGACTGCAAACAAACATAGCATCTACTTAGCAACAGAGAGAAAAAGAAGAAGAAGTGAGTTTTCTTTTACTTTTTATAAAAGGCGCAATAATATCTCGCCTGAAGAGTAGTATAAGTGCTTCTCATAAAACATCATAAAACAATACAGTCCTGTAAAACCAAACAACATGTCAAAGCCCTATTTATTCCTTTCATTAACCTGATCTAATCCCAAGAAGTTTCTAATGGAACATGCATTGAATTGATGAGTCTTTCTCTAGATCCTCAACTTACCCAAAAGAGATGGAACAAATATAAATATATCTACACTTTACACAGTCTTAATTTGTTCAAACCTTGGAAGAGCTTAAAAACCCACTAGTGCCTCATGGAAAACTAACAAATATTCCATTTAGAGAGGTTTTGGCTGCTTATGCCCTGTTTTTTCCTGTGGCATTTCCTTCCCCTGTACAAGGACTCATTCACATTGAGGTTATGAGAATTTTAGTGATATTTGCAGTGGAAGGGCCCTGCCACCCAGCCCAGCCCAAACACTGTTAATGGAGAGCTGTTACCCATGTCTTTCAGTTGTGGAATAATTAATCAGTAAACTGCATTTCCCATTTTCAAGACCTCCTCACTCACTGTACGAAAAGAATAACACCCCCCCCCCCAAAAAAAAAAAAAAAAATTCAAACCAGGAAACAAAAGAACCCACTCAACAACAACCAACCAAAAAATAACCACTACCAACAAGAAAACCTATAACAACACACTGCCATGTTTGTAGTTTTTTTTTTTTCCCCAGAAAAACATATTTATCAGATTTAATTAGTATGTTCTCCCTGACCTCGATAATGTTCCCCACAGTGTTTCCAGCTGTTTAGTTTCATCCACAGTTCTTCATGAGCCCCCGCTCAGAAACCACTGTTCATTTAACTACATTTTTTTCAGAGGTCTTTCTGCATGAGGTTAGGCTAGAAGGAGTCAGGATATCATCACTGGAAGGGAAGAGTCCATTGAGGAAAGAACCCCTCAAATTTAAGCAAGAAACTTTGTGTTAGAAAATAAATGGATGTGTTTGCTCTAGTTCAACTTGGGAAGGACAGGCAAACATGATTCCTCTCTACCAGAAAGCAAACGTTTGCAAGGGTGTTGCTCTGTGGAAGGCAGCAAAAGTATATAAGCAGATGGTGTTTGAGCATTTAACCACCGCAATCCAAGCATGACTTGGCAATGAGCATACTTGAGGCCCTGTTTACCCTAGAGCTTTGGACAGCGCAGCTGCTACTCCAGTTCTGGTCGAAATTTTCAAGCACAGGTATGCTTGGTGAGGGACATGGATCACTATCCTGGATGGGCAAGAGGCACTGTCTCCAAGTCAGCAGCACACTCTGTACACAGTCTCTTCAGTCTCTCTCCATTGCTCGTCTGCATTTTAATCTTAACTGAGATGGCTCTTTAATTGATATTTAAGAAATAAGTGATATTTGGCCTATCACACACAGTCAACCAGTATTTAAAGAGCTGGCTACTACTTTCTCAGAAATCAGAAATGTAAATATGTTTTAACTGCCCAGCTGTAAAATTCATTTTATTCACACCCTTCTCACGCATTTCTTCTCTGCTATCTCCATGAGCTTGAGAAGACAATCTTTAACAGAATCCTGTCTTCTGCCCATGATGTAAATTGCTATGAATGTTTGGAGATGCTACTTACACATATCTAAATATGGGAAGAAAGAGGATTGTCAATAAAGGAATAGAAATCAGGGATATAACCAATAACTCCATACGTTCAGGTAAGAACATTAATTTCTGAATTAATTGACAGTGATTTAGTCTAAACCTGTTTCAGAAGATGTCTTATTTGGGCATAAAGGCCAACTTGATAGACTTCTTTTTCTCTACTGGAAAGTCACATCTAACCTCCAAAATCAGACCCCAAGTATCAACTATTTCTTAAGCAGCCAAATATAAACAAGTACAAAAACAAATCCAAATTGCCTTAACGTCACATTGCCTGCAGTGCAATGGTGAGGTGATCCCTTGCCTCCCATTACCCACCCCAATAATTCTTTTATATGGAGTGTGAAATAATTAGGAACAGCAAAAATAATTTAGGAAACAAGAAGAAACTAATTGTATAAGCTTGTTTTGGGAAAACACAAAGGACGAAAGCAAACCTGGTAGAGATGCTGACAAATACAGTACCAGTATATTAAAGCCCACACATGTATTAATAATAAGCTAACTAATGGTCCCTTGCACAATACACAATGAATTTACTACACAGCAGCCTGCTGTTGTGCTGTGCTGTGGCTACACACCACAGAGAAGATCATGGTTTGTGAAGCAAGAAAGTTTAATATTGTGTCCACTCCAATGAGTTTACACTGTGTTTTGGGAGAGACCAAGGTTTCAGAGCACAGCTCTGGGAACCCAAAAGTCTCCAAGCCAGAAATGCTGGTGATTACATCCTCTGGATCTGGGCAAGTTGCAATCTACCTCAAAGCCCACCTCTCCAAACTATTAGATTCATGTACCAAGAAGCAGCATTACTGCGCAGCAGCAGTGCTCAGCCTTTTAACTAATGCTGTGGCTAAACCTCCAGGGGTTAAATTCATCTTCCTACTTCCTCACCTGAGCTAAAGAATGCTCTCCATCAGTAACACAAGTCAATGGAAATACACCAAAGGTCTGTTTCCTTTCCTCTGAGCATGCTGGTGAAAGAGGAGATTATTTTCACTTGTTAAATGGGGAAACTGAGGTATGGTGGTGACTAGAAAACTCATGGACGATCACAACTAATCAACAGTTACTGCATCCATGTCTGACCTTGACAAATCAAAGGTCTTCAAAAACCAAGGAGAAAAGACAGACAGCCCAATGTCAGTGTTTGTCCCTGACTGCTAAGCATGGCACCTCTTTAACAGGACCAGCAAACCCTGACCCCAGGCAACGAAAGCAGTTTACCTGTAGGCCAGGCCAAATCATCACTTTTAGACAGACATTTGCACTCTCTGTCACATTGTTTTGTACCATATCTACTTGTGACCAGAACAGACACTAAGTGTGGATTTGCAGGTGATGGACATGGGTCTGAACTGGTCACAATCATTCTGAAAGCTTCTGTGTTCCAGTGTAAACAGTCTCACAAAGAGGAGGCTTAAAGAGACTGCAAATTAGGCACTTGTCTCACTGGAAAAAAAAAACCCTCTGCTTAAATAGATATCCTTTTGGGGGTCCAGTCATGTACATTTTATACTCAACCAATGCTAAAGTTGCTGCCTATAGAGTCCAGCTTTGATCTGCTTGCAGGATGTTGTTTTCTCCATCAGCTCAACTTCACTGGCTGAGATTAGCCTGTATCCTGAGTTTTAGCTGTTAGAAAAAGCCTTCTGTTATTTGAGTCCTTCTCTCAAAGAAAATTGCCAAGTACACTTGATCCTCCAGAATTACTTTCTCCGATTGCAAGCTACCTAGCTCAACACATTGGTTTAGAAACAATGCACTAACATTCTTTGAAAGCTCCTTCCTTTTTTTTATTTTTTTTTTTTTCTGAACTAATGTAATTCACTTGGGTCTTACTCAAGCTGCCTACCCAAAACTCTTCCAACCGCTTCAGTGTTTCTTTCTCCAGCACCCACTGCAGCTGTAGCTGCTGTTTGTTTACCCACCTGCTGCAGATCACCCCAGCAGTGGCTGAATGCCAGTGCCAATGCTAAAGGTCTCCTCTGTGCTCATGCAGAATTTTGTAAAGCACTTCAGGATCAAAGATGTCAGTGAAACTCGAGGACATTATAAAAGCCCAGAGTTTCCTCACAGCCAGCTTGTCAACTAATTACAGTTGTGTGCTTTGCTGAGAGGCTCAGAAAGGTATCAAGAGCAAAACCCCATGGCATCCTCTGACACTGACAATGCTGTAGCCAGGAGTGCTGCCATTTTTTATGCTTTCAGGACTGTCTTTGAACTGAACATGAACTTGCATAGATATGTGCCTGATGCACAAGTCAAGTGCACCAGAGCAGTGATCCACCACACTTTCCATCACTTTACACTTAACTGCATGCCAAGCCTCCATAAATTACACTTGCTGCTTTCTAGTTCTGCCTCTGACAAGAGCACAGTTGACCTTCATGTCACTTGTGCCAGCGGCACAGAGCACAGGCACATCTTGGATGGAGGACTACTCAGCAGAGTTATTCCTTCTGGAGGAGTCATCACAAACAAACTTCTTTCTGCCTTGGCCTCTCTGGAAAGCTGCAAGTCATCTGCAGCATCAATGGACAGACAGCAAAGACCTTGTCAAAGAAATTGTCTGTCTGGGGTTTCTTTGGAAGACTCCTGGACAAAGACAGAAGCAGAACTCAGTCACATGAATCTCAGTGCAGCATCTGAAACTGCAACACTGTCCTTCTCTTCAGAGAGGACCAGTGTATCAGCACCAACATTTCATTGATCCTGTCTAGTCTAACACACATGAATAACACCTTCCAGCAGGTGACTGCATGGGTTAATTGGGGAAAAGAAGCTGAGAAAGCCAAATCTCCCTGCTTCTTATTCTTAGTTCTCTAACAACACATCTCCATTTCTTTGCCCTCTGTACAAAAAACATCAGGGGATAAGGGTTTTTTTCCCTTCCCCACCTCCCTCACAGTCATTTAAAAAGGGATTATTCCGGCTTTTAACAGGTAGTTTATGAAAGGAATTAAATTACGTGGTTGCCTGCTGCAATAGCAGGGGGGCAGACTCAGTGACCCAGGGGATCCTTTCTAGGACTGTGTCAGCCTATGACTAACGTCAATAAAAATGATTTCATCCCAGCTTTTACGTGTAGGCAGGAGAGCAAACAACAAATTAATGAGAACAAGAAGCTCAGAAAAGCTGGAAGGAGGGGGATGGAAGGGAATGGCAAAGCACATGTGCAATATTAGGTAGGGAAAATCAAGCATTCAACTTGGACTAAAATATGACTTATGAGGCTGTTGATTTCCACCCATACTCCCATGTACCTGATGGGAATAGAATTTAAGTGTCCCAGCTCTGGCTTTGCGAGTGATTTGACAAACTGTTTTCTGTGCTGCCGCCACAGTCACCCAAAATAGGTAAAATATTTCATTTTGGAAAGGAAAACATTTACATGAGGACTTGACCTTTAACTCAATGTCAGAAGCTCCCCAGGTGGGAGGCGAGACTGATGGGAGCTTCAGTAGAGTCTAGAAACCTCCTGGAGTAATTACTGTCTCCATGGCAACAAAACACTGACATGGGAAGAGAGGGAAGAGGAAGGAGGGGGTTATGAACCTAAAAACTGCATGGGTTCCCATCTCCATGCAACTCCCAGCCATTAAAGAAGGCCTGTTCACTCTCCTGGAGTGGAAAGGGCTTAGACAGCCTGGTTGGGTTTCCCTCTTGGATGAAGGAAGGATCTAGCATGCATGCACCTTCCAAGGGCCACACTTCAGAGCAGGGTCCCAGGACAGAACCACCTTCCACCCTTGGTCATATCTCAGCTTTCTGCTGAGACCCTCAAACAAAGGCTGAAGAAGGAATTCAGAGAAGCTTCTGCCAGCTCTCAGTTCACCCAGAACTGGAGATACAAATCAGCCAAAATTCCTGGAGATAAATAAAAACAATTTTTCCATAAAGAGAAAAAAAAACAAAACAAAACAAAACAAACAAACAAACAAAAAAAACCCAAACAAACCCAAAAAAACAAACAGAAAAAACCAACAAAAACAAGCCAACCAACCAAAAAAAACCAAACCAAACAAAAAAAAAACCAAAACCAAACCAAACAAACAAAAAAATCCAACAAAGCCAAGCAGAAGAAAATGGTAGCAAAGCAGTCAGTCTTTCAAGGTATTCTTGGCCTGTTCTCATCATCGCTTAACAAGCCAAGTGGACTAACTGATTTTTAAATGCTTCACCATGAAATTAAAGTTTCTGGCAAGAATTTTCCACATGCCAAGTCATCAGGACAGAAATCAAAACTACAACCTCTCAAAACCAAGGAAGCATGCATATTGCTGACAAACTTGAGTCACAGAATTGCAGATACTGGGAGGAGATTCTGTAGACTGTGCTGTCCAAGATGACCAAGATCTTCCCTCTCATATATTGGATGTATTGTATAAACTCACTCAAAACATGAAGAGGTAATGTAGGGTCATTTCTGATTCCAAAGACATTCTATGCTTAGGAAAATGCCATCTGCCACAACAGCAATGCTATGTCCAGGTCCTATGTGACCTTCTGTGCTCAAGTGTCTCAACCCATATTCCTTGCTAGTGGCTGGAAGCTCTCTAAGGGAGAAAGGATGATAGAGAGGAGGAACAAGAATTTTGTTTCCTGATTTTTGTAGAGAAGATATTTTTCATCTTGGTGCTAAGCAACAAATGTTTTCGCTTCTTCCATTCAAGGTTTGTGTTTTAAGCCATTTTGTTCTTTTTACTCTTCTCTTCCTCCCCCTCTCTCCATTTACTTACAAAAGCTGTTCCATTCAGTCTAATTGGAACAGATGGAAATATAGAAAGTTCCTTTTAAAAATATAAATAAATTATATACACATGCACTACTTATATTATGATCTGGAGAGGGGAAAAAAACATCAAAATTTGAGAGCAAAGAATATGAAGAGCTAGCACTCATTGTTCTGATACTGAACTCTAATTTTAGATGTGTTTACAAATGTGTGCTTCAAAAAAAAAAAAAAAATTACAGAAAGTGCTGCTCCATAATGTATGGTATTGCTTCTCCAGCAGCTAATGCTTTTTGCTTGAAACTAGCATTTGGAATCTTCATGCAACACAATTCCATCCTTCAGAAGATGTGGTCTATGAAGTTCACCAAACACTTCCCCCCACACACATACCTTCCCTATCCACATAAACAACTTATCTCATTTTCCCACCACCCCCTTCTTTTGACCCTGGTACATTTAACTTTGTCTGCAATTATACATTTTGCATCTGAATTTAGTGCTTCTGACAAGTGACAGCTACTGGATTGACAGCCTGAGAGAATTGCATCCTATTTACCCAGAAAAGGGTAAAGCTCTGAACCTACCATGTTAATCCAACTGTGGTCTTAGGAATTTTCTTACCTTTGTGGGTCTTAAAGCACTTAAGGTCAGTGTCTTTATTCCATTTGCTAATGAGAAGACAGATACATGGAGAAATATGAAGTGACTTCATCAAACTTAACCAGGAGAGAGGTAGAAAAGCTGTGTATTAAGTCCACCTCCCTCAGCATCAGCTCCCTGTCCAGCTGGCCCTCCCAAGCCCTTTTCTGTAGAAGGTAACACATTTCTTTCATCTCTGCCCCAGCCAAAGTGCATTTTGAGGTCAGATAAACACACCATGGACAACAGGAACCACAGAAACCACTGGAGCTGTCAAAGCCTTCATCATGGTGTCCCTCTGCTTACTATAAATAGTAAGATACATACACCCACTCTTTTCCTGCAGCCTATTAAGGCAGCAGTTAATGGTATTACTGCCATCATGAATAACCCTGATTTTATATATTACCTGTTTTTCAGGAACGAGGAGGATCAAATGTGCTGGCAAAATAGAAGTCTAAAAACTCTACTTGCATATCTCCTCCCAGCACCACTGAAGACCTCTGAGTAGGAACATCTGGGAGATGTTGCCAGTCTGCTGAGGAACAGAAGGCGGATATTTATTTCACTTGCATTTTTTGGGGAGCAAATTTTGTTTGTTTGCCTTCCAACTGTTTGCTGAAGCATAAGGTTCAGCTTGGAGCATGATTTTATGAGAAAATGTGGGGTTTTTAATGCAAAGCCTAAATATTGTCTTTTCGGGAAGTTCAGATGTGCAGAATTTATTTCACTATTTAATTCAATGGTAAAAGCTTCACAATTAGCATTGCCCTCTATTTATGAGTCTCTTGACTATCAAAGCTCTTTGTTCATATCATAACCACAGCTAAAACCTCACAATACAGTCCAAAAAGCAGAAATATGAGAAATTAAGGGAGCAAGGGAGAGGAAATTAAGTCTAAATCTAGTCTTGTTTGATATGTTTTGTTCACCTGAAGTTACTTGATGTCTTTCTATCTCTACTGTACTGCAAAAGAATGTTAGATTTCCCAGGATCTGCAACTGTAAGACAGAACTTGTTAGGGGTACACACTTAATACAAGTTAAAAGAAATTAAAAAGGCTGAACTATTTTTTGTTAGTAGCAGGCTTTCAGCAAACACTTTTCCAACTACAAATCCACAAAAGGAAGAGAAAACCTGAGATATAGACTAGCTAGGAGACATTCTACCAGCTAAGGCTAGCAAAACTCATGTGCTGATCCTTGAGTCTTCTGCAGAAGACACAGAGAGTGTCCAGATGGATCTCTGACTCACACTTGATTGTTGTATTGAGACAGACACAGGAGACCAAGACTTGTACTAGGATTTTGTTGAAAGATCAGAAGGTATCTGGATGAGAAACGAAGCAGAGGCACTTGGTTTTTCTGAGGGTGCAAGGGGGAGAAAGAAAGACAGTGTGTAAGTACGTGACATGCAGACAGGAAGAAAGATCAGACTGCATTGTTCCACCAGACATGAACCCCTGACTTGCTCCCTTTGTCTTTCAAGCAGGATGTTTCAACCACCACTATGGAAAACAGTAAAAACAAGACAAGATATTCATGTCTCACCACCCTTCCTGTTCTTTATATAAAATTTTGAAATAATTGTACCGTTCCCTTACCTTTCCCTTGGGCTTTCTGTCACTTTCTGCAAGTTTGCATTATTAGGCGGTTCCCTGGCTCAGGGAGATGAGAAGAATCAATGTGAATTTGCACCCCCTTGATGCCACCCTAAACAAACCTTCTTCCTTCTTGAAGTTGTGCCAATCATTCATTACATCAACACCATGCGCCTGCTGATGTGAAAGGTATTTTCACCAAAAGCTTTCTAGGTGGCAGGTGGGATTTTTTCCCCCCTCTATAAAAGCAAAATTATTCAATTTCACTGCTCCACTGGAAATTTGAGAGGATGGAATCCCAGTGATGCTTCAGCAGTTCCAGTTCAAAGCTGGTGGAAACCACCTATTAGAAATGCTTTGGAACTGGGTGATGGGACCTATTTACTTGACATGACAGTGAAAAAAAAAACCCTCCACGAGCTCATTTCTAAGTTTGTTGTAAAAAGGAAGAGGAAATTCCAGAAAAAGTTCCAGGCAAAGAAACTTTACCCTATGTGCATGTCCCCAAGGGCCAATTTATTCAACAAAAATACCAAGAGCCGTTTGAAGTGACACGTCATTTTTTAAAATAAAATTCTTGTCCTGTTCTAGAAAAAACAGTACATTCTAGTCAATTCTCTAAGACAGGTAAGAGCCTTGCTCTCTTTAAGATATGTCAAGAAAAGCATTATTTTTCCTCTGTGCTGACAAACAAGCTCTGTGGAACTAATGGGTGAAGATCAGAGAACCTTTCCTCTAAGCATGAAGGGCCCACAAAACCAGGAGTTACAAACTACCAGTTGTATACCTAGATGAGACAGAAAAGAATGTGATTCCATAAAGACACAGATAATTTTAATCATATAGATAATTTAAAGATGCATTTTGTCTTTTCTTCTTAATTGGGGATGAACATAAATCACAAAGTAACAAAATCTTAGTGGTCCCTTTCTCCCCAATTACCTGCCCATGAGCTCTAAAGGAAGAGAAACCATGAAAGAAATGTTGGCACGTTTTATTTTGGACCATCAGGCAGCCGTTTGTACTGATAGATGTATTTTTGAGAGCATACAGCTGCCTTATTCACTAATTAAAGCTTCTGAGAGTGTAATGAAAAACTGTGTGATTTCACTGTATGGCAAACAGCCAGCACAATTTGTTTCAGATACAGAGAAGATATTTGAGTTGCAGATTATCTGGGTTCTGGTAGAGTAAGTTTCATGCAGGTGTGCAGCAAAATCAAGGGGAAGGGGGCTGGCCCTAGATTCCCAGCACATTTGCAAATCCTACCATTGGAATTTCTTCCAGAGACAAAACCACACAAAGCACTGATGAGATTTACTGTGTGTTCCAGTGTAGCAGCCCTTACCTGAGCAATGGTCATATGTACCTGATGATATTATAAGGGAGTGTGTAGAAGAGGAGGAGGAAGAACAGTTATAGTAAATTTGCAAGCTATTGTAACTTTTACAATATATGTCAAAAAGAATATTCAAGAAAAGGGCAGGATTCTGGCTTTCCAGACTTTATTGTGGCCCTTCAGTATTTGAAGGACACCTATAAGAAGGATGGAGATAAACTGCTTAGTAGGGCCTATTATGAAAGGAGAAGGGGTCATGGTTTTAAACTATAAGAAGAAAGATTTAGATAAGGCATAAGAAAAAATGGTTTTTTAAAAATATTTTTTAAAACATCAGAATAGGTTGTCAAAAGAGATGTCGGGTCCCTCCCTCCCTGGAAACACACAAGATGGGGTTGGACAAACTGATTCAGTTGAAGCTGTCCCTGCTCATTGCAGAACTATTAGAACTTGAAACATTCCTCCCAACTAAAAATATTGCATAGTTCTGTGATGCCTTCTCTTGCTTTGTATCTGGTGTGAAAGTACTGAATCATTAAACATTTTTTGTTCTTCTTGATGAAGGGAGGAGGAAAGCTTCTTTCATATTGTAAGAAGGGACACCTTTAAAACAATTTAGGCTTGCTCAAAGCTGAGCAGCCCTCACACAACACAGCTGGGCAAAACAGTCTCCAGACAATGGTTGGTGTAGGCACACATCTCTGAACAAAGTCAACATACTAACAGTAAAAAAAATGGAACTTAGGCAAGACGTCAAGACCAGGAACCCAAAGAATTGTTGGCAGGCTAGAAAAGCACCAATTCCTCACTAGCATCTATCCCAGAACATCGTGGCAGTCTGTCACCCTGACCACACTGGCAGCAGCTGTGAGCTAGCAGACAGTGTGAAAGATGCACTCTATCAAATTTACATAGATCAAGGAGACAACAATATGACCAAAATTAAAAGCTACTAATACATATTAATCTGCCGAATTGAAATTCTGGACTCTTCATACATCCAACTTTGTGTCTGTATCTATTATATTATGAACAAAATCTCTATGACTGTCAGCATCTGGAACATAATCGGTTTACTTTCCTTGGTATTTGGAAGACAGCCTCACTCTTTATCCCACTGCCTCATAAACAGCACTTTTCCCATGACATTCTCTTGCTATAATTGAGATTATATCCCAAACTTTCAGTTAGAAGCCATTTGCTTTTAGATATTAAGCAGACCACAGATCCATGGAGAGAAAACTTGCTAGAGCACCAGTTCCCCCTCACTGATGGAGATGAACATAATTTTGGAGATAAACCTCAGCTTTGGACACGGTTTTGACAATCTGATCAGTACAAGGAAAAGTTGCTACTAAAAACACTCATCCTTAAGAGAAGGCATTCTTAGAATGAGAGGGAATAGGCAACTTCTTGCAGCTTCATTTATGTTTAGGATAGCTGCCACAATCTACATCTTTAGCTACACAGTTTTAGAAGTCATTGGGAGTCACTGGAATTTTTAGAAAGGATGTTGTACTTAAACTTGCTGGCAATACATTTTTACTAAGGGAGCTTGAAAAACAATAACATTGTCAAGTACTGGCCACCCCTGTTTAAGCAGGTGCTTAAAGGCACCTTTCACCACTAATATAGCTGCAGGGAACAGCTGTGATTCATTGGTAAGTTTGTTTATTATTTCTAAAATAGAACATATTTTTGTTTGGTTTCCAAAAAATTCATTTTGTTTAGATGATTTTAAAGTAATTATTTGCTACACAGGGAAATTTCATTAGAACTTGCAATGGATTTTTTTCCTACTTTTTTCAGACCTCAGAATAAAATCTACTATTTTTCTGCCTGCCCTTGCTAACAGTGATATCAGTCAACTGTTCCGTGTCTCAATAAATCACAGCAATTAGCAACAAACATCACCACAGCACAAACATTTCTAAAGACTGTCCACAAAACAAGTCCAGAGACAATATTCAGAACACATGAATCAAGAAGCTCTTAACACACCAGTCATGGGAAACCTAATTAATCTGATTCAAAACAAACACCGTAGCTAAATGTTAAGTGACATTAACCAGGCTGAAAAAGACTTCTACAGGAACAAAGTGAACCTTTGACATGGTCAGTGAAGCAGTAGTGTGATTTAGAGAGGGACGAGGGTTTGAGGCATGGATTGGTGCAAACCACAGTGTGGCAAGAGTAAATCAAACAGGACAGAAGCTCCTGTTCAAAACACTGAGCTCCATATCATCCTGGTCTAGGTGTACCTTGCCTAGGTTAGCTATAGATTATGGAGGAAGAAATCACCACTCCCTCTGAAGCTGTCATGGTATTATTTCAGAGCTTCTGAGCATAAAGATGCCACCACTGATTTTGGTGGGCTCTCCTGTGTGTTTGGTATTTCTGAAAGCCAGGCTGCACACTCTGGGTCCTACACAGAGCATTAAAACTCTAACTTTAAGCATGTATTTAAAAATAAGCTGCAGAGGTTTGAGCATCTACTCCTGCCTTTGGAACTCACAGGGGGACAGCACTTTCACTGCCTTTACACTTCCTCCTGCCCTCCTCAAAAGAGTAATATTCAATCTGTTGACACACCTGTAAAGACTGCAGGAGGACACCTGGGGTTTACCTGTGTTTAGGCTCAACAAATGCATCATGGTTGTGAAGGAATGCCTGCCTCTGTTACTGGAAAATATATCAATATTGGGATGGTGGTCAGCAACAAAGTCTTCAGTACTTCATCATGGTTAGACCACATGTTCTCAGCCACTACTTAAGGAAAAGTGACCCAGCATGGTTAAAAAGCTGTTGTGCACAACTCCAGACTAGATGCATTTCCCTTCTTAAATAAAAAGATAAATTAAAAATCCAGTTTATAGTAAGAATGGCAGATCACCTTGAGCACATCAGGAAAGAACATGAACATGGCACTTTCAGATTTACGTGATTTAGAGATGTTAACTAGTGACTTTACCAGCATGCACAGCTTCTGTCGTATGCAGGGTGCTTCAAAAAGTTTATGACATTGCCTGTTTTTAAGCATGATAATATATGAGGATATTAACTCTGAACAACCACTGTACTTCATTTGACAGAACAGGTCATAACGAGCCTTCACTTTACATCTTTGAAGCTTTGAATCAAGAGTAGGATTTTTCGTCCATTTCTGCACTAAAATTGCTAAAATTGAGGTCCCTGTCCTATCCTTAAGACAGAGCTTGTGTTTTTTTCCACAGTCCTAAAACAAGTGAATACTCTCAAAACAGGGACATATGTTGTTCTAAACCCTAATATTAAGCTGTTACAACAGCAAAGTATGAAAGGATCAAATATGTTGTTGCAGTTTCCCCACTGATGAGCTAAGGGCTTATAGATGTTCAGTTTTCTTCAGTAAACCATTTTTTGTCACCAAAAGGGGGCCAAACAAATATACTGCCTTACCCAACATTACTTCTGGGATTTGGAGAGCATTTGTCATTCACAATTATGGTTTTAATTTTTTGCTCAATAAGAGTAGACCCGGAGACAGAGATTTTTTCCACTTCACTTTAGATACATGGCTGAGGCTCTCAGAACAGACTGTGATGGTTCAAAGTTATTTATGCAGCCAGTGAATGCAGAGAGAGGGGCCTCAGGAGGGCTGTTTGTAACCACAGCCTGCTGGGTCGGGCCCAATATCTATTTATCCCAGTGTCCCATCTCTGGCAGTGGCCAGTAATGGCTATTAAGTGAAAAATCACAAGAACAGGACAAATGTGTAGGCTCTCTTCCTCGTATACTCTCTTAACCTCTGCTATCTGCATTTCAAATATTTGCTGACTCCAAAGCAGCAACCTTAGATTAAAAGAAAAAAAGAGCAAAACACTCCAGTGGAGTTATCTGAACATTTGCCTAGTCACTTTGAGACAGGAAACTTCTGCCAACCTTTGCACATCATGCTGCAAAGATAGGCAATGATGTAGAAACCAGTGAATAGGCAATGATGTAGAAACCACTGCCATGATATCATTGCTTCAAAATCTTAGCAGGGTGCTCGTATCAGATGGCATGATATGAGTAAGTATCAGTAAAAATACTCCAGTGACATTTCAGCCTCTGGAAGCAGAGGTAAAAATGCCATAGAGACAAGATCACACTATTCTTTGAGCATCCAGGTAAAATGCAGAAGCACTGTGGGAACTTCTGACAAGAAGAGCCAACAGCATTTGTCATGTTTCACTTGTGAGAAGCTGACAGAGGGTCTTGGTTCAAGGCGCAAAAGAGTTAGGAAAGAGTGAGGCCCTCAGCTCAGCTGTATAATCCCCAGTCCAGGCACATCCTCCCAGATCTACAGCAGCTATTTGCAAGGAGCAGAACCACTGTGGCATGCTGGAGAGATTTCTGTGGGGCTTCCTGGGAAACACTGAGATACTGAAATGCTACTTTCAAAGATGGTTTCTAAGTAATATATTTAGCTTTATCAAACTCAGTTTAAAACCTCAAATTTATTATAGGGTTAAAAAAAGAAAAAAAAAAAAAAGACTATAAATAGACTGAAAGTCTACTTTTTGAAAAATTGATTTTGCACAAGTTTGGGTGTGTCTTTTTGTTTTTTCCTTCTGTTTTGTTTCCTTTTTTTTTTTTTTTTTTATTTTTAGGCAGCAGCAAACACACTGCTATTCCAGGCCTGTACATCACTTTCAGGTCCTACTGCTTTTTGCTCCCAGACTGATCCAGTAATCAGGTATCACGTTATCTGTTTAGTCTGCCCAGTCAATACATTGCTATTTAAGTTGCATTATCACCGAGATATATTTGGTACAACATCTGCAGGGATTGCATTACTGAATGCTTAATTGTTTGCATTGCCAAATGCAGGGCTGTTCAATCAACCCCCATGCTAGTCAACCAGAGACCTCAAAACATGACCCTGTCTCACCCCATATCTGCATTGCTTTCCTAGACTGCTTTAGGACAGGACCTGATCTATGTCTTCGGGACAACACTGCTGGTTTCCACTGCAGTGGACAGCAGAAAACTTGGTACAGGTGCACACAGAGCCCTCTGCTCGGTACTGAAAAATATCACAGAGCTGCTTCATGCTCTCTCCCTCTGTTAAACATAGACTGAGCTCATGAAATGAGCCAGTGGTGTCCAGTGTGCTTCATGAGCAGGGCAAACACCTCTGGTACTGGGCTAAGGTTCGAAGCCAGAATTCAAAGGGGTGTGGGGGGGAAGCAGTGTTTTAAATTAGCTCTAAATTAGCAATGTCCAACTGAAGAAAAAAGGAAAAAAAATACCCAGAGTCACAGGACTCACAACATCTACATGGATCTGCTAGACATAAGGGGAAAAAAATAAAATTACCTTTTGCTTTGCATGAGTTGCTTATTTCCACATTCCTTCAAAGTCTCACATACAGAGGGAAAACATCTCCCACTGTTGGGAGTGACATGGATGCTGGGAGACTCACAGTTGCAGGTACCTACTACAGAGAGGTAAAAAGACAAATCCATTCTGCATGTGTGACCAAGGCTTGTGGCTCAGCCACTTCCAGCTTGCTGCTGGCAGCCTGGATATTACCTCTAAGATAAATGAATAAGAGTTTAGGTCTTATTGGATTACTGTTTATTGAACTTTATAAATTTCAATTAACAGACCCCTGAGCAATACGAGACATGTAGTGTACTCTTCATTTTATAGTGCAATTATTACTGAGTTTATCCTCAGCTGAACAAGAGGTATTAATGGATAAAACATGGGAAAGAAGACATAGTAATAGATAAAAGCAGATATTGGAGACACGGAGATAAACAGATACAACCTGGAGAAAATGCACAAGGCAAGAAAGAGCACATGTGTTTGGCTGATTAGGTTATTTCATTGCTTATACTACTATACAGGAGGCCTACAGGAAAGAGATGAGACAGTTACACAGATGAGTAAGTGTCCTAAATATGCAAGCTGAAGGAGAGAGCTGGGGAGGAGGGTAGGGGGGAAGAAGGAAAAAAAAAAAAAAAAAAAAAAAGAAAGAGATAAAAAGCAGTCAAAATAGGACAGATTTTGGAAACTTATCATTTTCACAGTTGCTCTAGAGGCATAAACATGTTGAGAAAGATCTCCCAATTCAGCATTTTGCCAGTATGAAGAGAAAGTTGTACTAGTGAATCTTTGGTACTATTTAAGATAAGAAAACATGTGTGGGGTGTCCATCCATTAATTTACACAATCAAGATGCAATACAATCTCTCCTTCCTCACCTGAATATGGGGCAGAAACCAAGTTGCTAACACAAGATCTGTAGGAACTTAGCTCCATTAAAATCATGATGAAAGGAAGGTGTTTTTAAAGCCGTTTCAGATATTTCAGGACACCTCTGCTCCCCTTCTCATTCCCACCTGCCTTTTTTTTTTTATTATTTTTTTAATTTATTGAGCCCGTGAATACTGTCGTTTTCAGAAATAAGAGGATGTGTTTGAGTATAAACTCCAGCAGTAACTAACTACATCAGTCCAGTCAGTGTTCCCAGAGCTTTGTGGTACTTTCACGTACTAAATATAAGAGCTCCCCTGCCCTTTTCTGCAGGTATTTTGAAGTGGATAAAGGAAACAGATTCATGTTGTCTTCATTTCATGCTTGAACTTTCATATTATGATTCTCTGCTGGTGGGAATATTATTAGCAAAGTAGTAGCCAGTTCCTTCTCCCCATCCTATGGTGTCAGAGTCCAGGTGCTCCCTACAAATTTAAGTGTCTCTCAGAACTCACAGCTTAGAAGATAACACAAAAGGTGGGTATCATGTGTTTTGCTTCCTAAAGTCCCAAATACAAGTAGTGTCAGCTACTTAATTTCAGGGACTGAAACAAAACAGATCATTTCTAAACTTGGATGACTTCTTCTTGGCCCAGAGAAAAACTTGATCCAGAAACACCACAGCAAGCATGGTTTCATCAGCAAGCTTAACACTCTCCTCCCTGGGAACCAATGTCAAGGGAGGTGAGGCTTGGGGAGATACTCAGACATGATGCACCATCACTGGCAATTTGATATAAGATTGTGTGTCTACACCCACGTGTTGTGTGTATTTGTGATGAAAGCCCTGAACCAGCACAACTGCAGTCAGAACATAAAGTAGCAGAGCTACTCACAAGAAGGATCATAATTTTGTTAGGGTATTTAGAATTTTCTCCACCTGTGACTGAGCTTGAAACAGATCCTAATTCTGTTCACCCACAAAATATTTCTTATTCTCATACAAGAGCTGCTAGAGAGAGCATGCAATAGT
The DNA here is from genome assembly GCA_032173965.1 of Sitta carolinensis. Lineage (NCBI taxonomy): Eukaryota > Metazoa > Chordata > Aves > Passeriformes > Sittidae > Sitta > Sitta carolinensis. The sequence goes on along the minus strand of CM063313.1, from coordinate 9,339,303 downwards.
CTTGTTCAATCCCCCCGCCCAAAACAAAATAGATCTAATTGTTGCATCCTGGTCCAAGTTCTGTCTTCTCCTGAGGGTCCTGCATGTGAGCTCCACTGAAGCTGCTGGTGTCAAATGCTGTAGGTAATGAACTACAACAGAAGATACTACAATAAAAGATCAAAACCTCCAAATTCCTCTCTGAATTCTATCTGGAAGATTCTGCACATGCAAAGAAGGTGTAAGAATGTTGATTTGGTAGTGCCTTAAATGAACAAGCTTGTTCTGACATGATACCTAAAATAACCTCATCCAAGGCTTTTATCTGCTTTTCAAAGCCTTTCTCTAAATATCAGGGTGATTTTACCAGAATATCGGTACAATCAAGCTTAGGAAACTTGTCAACCTCAACACTCTTATAGTGATATCAATCATAAAGTAGCTTGCCTTCTCAACTACCTACCTGTACTCCCTTCCCCTTTAGATTCTTGGAAGCTATAATACCCATCCCCTTTAAAGCTATAAAGTAGCAAGTGGAAGTGAAATACTTCTCCAAGACCACCTCTTGCTGGTGAAATACAACCTCCTTATGCAGGCACTGACCCAACACGAGGCCATCAGCAAAGCTGCAAACTCTCCCTCAGGTTACAGGTTGCACAGCTCCTCAACTGCTACATGAGAGACAGCAATCGAGTCCCAGGTCAGGCAGAGTTAATCTACTCGAAGGGCTGAACACACCCTAGAAAGGAACGCAAACTCAGGATGTCCAACCCCCTGCCTGCTGCCTGTACCACCCCTGAGCCCCCCATCCTGCCATAGATCATACAGAATGGATCACATTAATTTTCTATAAACTCTATCAATTTGAGTGGCATGTCCTTAAGGGTTAGGTGATTGATAGCCACAATGAAGTCTTATAATCTAAAATCATATTAATATTAATATTAAAGATTTTCTGTCCTTTATGTGCATCATTAAATTCGGAGTATAAGGTGAAATTGACAACATACATTTTGACATCTTATCTATAATAAATATGCAAATCTTGATACCAGCATGTCATCACAGACTTTGCTGCTCCTTGAAATATCAGAGAGATCCTTTCTTTATATGACATTTACAGTGAAAGATCAGATATAAAACATTTTGTATGACTGAGATTTTCATTGGTTTGTTCTTCAAGTACAATGATAGGGGCTTCATATTCCATTGGCATCAGCATTATCCCTCCTCTTCATGACATCATGGTGGGGAAAAGTTTCAAGTGTTTCCACTCTATCTCTGCACTCCTTGCAGGAAATGAAATTAAAAAATGTACTCTCTTAAGGAATGTTAGCAATGTCTTGTCATAGGTTCACACATACTACCACAGAAGTGATGATTCAACACAGAAGAGTTGTATTTAGGCCAGGAGAAGGATTAAATTACTTAATAGACAGGATGTCAGCTGTCCTTAACCCTGTGAGTCTACCTCAGACCTCTGCAGTGCCACCCCAGTCCTACAGAGAATTTAGAAGCAGAATTTTAGAACAGTACCCTGCCTGTTTCAGTCCAATATTCACACAAACCCAACCCCTGGATACCCACTCTATCATATCGCCTCATGCACCTCATGCTTGTATATTCACAGAAGTTCAGGAGGCTGGCAGCAAGATTGGAATTCTCAGCCTGTTGCTTGGTGGGACTCTGCACATGCTGTGTGAAGGGTTGTTACCCCTGTGACACAACACTGGCAGTGAAGAGGTCTAAATCAGCGATAGTGTGCTGACTTTTCTGCATTTTGGAGCTCTCAGCCTTCTCCTACCTGCACTCAATCCTTATCGGAGGCTTCTACCAGACAACAGTGTCAGGAACACTGGGGAAAGAGGAGTGGATATTGTGAAATTTCTGTGACTAGCAAAAAAAATCATCTAATTTTGATTGGGAATTTGAAGTGTAGCTAATCTAAGCAACTAATCACAAATTTTACACTACCTTTAGAGAGAATGTGTACATGTCCATGTACACATGCAACAGCTCCCTTCCTCTCCTTCCAAATTATTCCTTGCATACTCTTGTGGAAAAAAATAGAAAAGAAATATAAAGAGATTCTCAATGAGGACAAGAATTTTTAAGAAACCAACCCAAGGCTATGAAATTTATTGTTTCAAGGTCCGTTATAACCATTTATTTCTGTCAAGGGCAGGGCACAGGTAGAACAGAAGCAAAAGGATCAAAAAACAGTGAGCATTTTAATTTCTTTTGTCTTCTGGTCACAGCCTGATGCCAGCCATGAAATGTGGAATATGAGCAGGGCAACATACAAGCCAGAAGTCTGTGATAGATGTTTCACTGTAGAGTCCATATATGTGTATGGACAGTCGTGCTGAATGAGAAGAATAGTGGAAGGTAGTTTACACTACAGTCATTGAAGGAGCATTTGCCATATGGCAAAAGCATGAACCCCAGCAGTTTGAACAGAATTACTTCCCCCTGACCCTTAGGGAAGACAGAAGTTTTATAATTTGTTCAGGTGCTGAAACCTTCAGGGTCTTTCATTTTCAAAACAAACAAACAAACAAAAAACCAACGAAACAAACCCCAAAATAATATGGATTGGTTGGGGAAGACCAGCCCCCTTTTTCATTGCCTTGTCAATGTTGCCAGGTCACGCCTCATCTTTCAGCAGTCACAGGACCCTGTATTTAATAGCAACCAGCTTTACTCAACAGCATCCTCCCTCCCACAACAGGCTTGCATGAAAAGTTTTAATGCTTCAGAAATTTCCCCTTCTCAGTATGGCTAAGTTGTTCAGTGCCTGTAAGGGAAATCCTCCTGCCAGAGAACAAAATCTGTGTCAAATCAGGCATCTCCCAATTCATCCTGTCAGCAGCCAGCCTCTGCTCACAGCCACATCCCACAGCAGCTGCAAGCCACAAGATGTGGCTGAGGGCTGCCACCCTGCCTGCTGTGTAGGAGGCCTAGCAGGAGCTTTCTAATCCAAGAGATGCAACTCCAAAACCTGGGCTATAAAGACAATGAGTTCCACAGGAAGGGATGCCATCCCTACAAACTACAGAGAGTCATGTCAACAGGATGTGTTGTCAATACTGACCCCAAGACAAGCTGTGTCTTCAGAGAAGCAGGGGGTAAATAAAGGATGTTTTATTTCTTTCCCTGTGCTGTTCTCACAATTAACACTCAGGTCCCGTGTTACATTCATTTTTGACTAATCCTCCCCTGCATTATTTTTTATTTGTGTTGACTTGACACACCTTAATCCCTGAGTCAGCTCCTATTTCTTACTAAACCAAAGGTAAATTATACCAAGTCTACCCAGCAATGTTAAAGCTAGCAGGATTTATGATGTAAAGCACCTGCTAAAAGTACCCAGGCAAGTACACCAACTCCAAGAGCTTTCCACAGCCCCAGAGACAAACAAGTCACACACAGAAGATGCAGAGCAAGATGGGGGTAAAGCAGTGCAGCATGTGAGAGACCAGGTCTCTGTCCTGCACCCAGGACCCAATGAGGCATCAAAGGCAGGAGATTTTCCTTCTGGCCCCTTGTTCATGCAGTGATTTCTCACATGTTCATCTGCTGGAATCATGGCTCTGTCACAAGTATCACCCATGTCACTCTATGCCATGCTTTCAGAGCAGGCAGAGTGCTCTCTTTCCATCACACACTTATTTCTGCTCACTCCTGGGGACTCCTCACCCAGGCATTGCCTGTGTGTCCTCCCTCACCTCACTTCACACGCACTCCACCAGTACCACACTGCTGTGCTTTTCCCTTTCTCCCCATTCCTTTTGCTCTGCCCACCTCAGCCTCTCCCACTTGTCCCACTCTCTCTGCATCCACATCCAGGGCACTGAGCATCACTGGCACTTTCTCTCCCTGCCTCCTGCCTCCTCCCTCCAGTCTCTTTTTGAAGCTTGCAAAAGCTCATGTGCCAGGTGGGAAGACAGTTTTTTGATTCATCCACATTATCTGCAAAGTGCATCCAGATTTGAACAGCCCTGTCAGCTCCTGAGAAATGAAACAATAGCAAATATCTGGTGAATTTCATGGTTATCAACGCTCTTAATCAGGCAGATGAACTGTAAAAAAAAAAAAAAAAAAAAAAAAAATAGCAATCATTACTTTGAACTAATGATTCCTTAACATTTTTGTTTTTTGAGACTTGACTCTCTCCAGTTTCCTATATTTATTTTTAAATTAATTGGAAATCCATCATGTTTTGCCCAGGAATTTCTGCAAACTCCTGGAGCCTGAGGTCTCCTTCCCTCCTCCCCCTCCTCCAGCTTCTGTTTGCAGAGCATCATTATCATTATGTAATGATGTTTCTGTCGAGCTAGCAGAATTGCATAGTAAAGCGCATTAACCTGGCGATAACGGATCACTTACATTTTTTATCATGATCTATTGCAGAGTTAGCACACCGGGCCACTTCCAATAGCACCACGAACTCGATAAATTAGTGTGCTGGCCTAGAACCTGTGATGGAATATTGTTTGGATTTCTGGTGGCTCTGCAACTAATTGTATTTTTCCCCATCTGTTTGCTTTGCCTTGACTCGGGGCTGTCGAGGGATGAGAGTGTAGGGATGAGCGAATAAGAGAACTGTCAGTGTAGAATTTATCCCTTGGCACTAATTGTCTCACCCTCTGCTTCATTAAGACCTCTCCCATCCACTCATTCCCTGTTGGTAGCTTCCAACTCTGCCTGATTCAGGCAAGGTGCTGATCCTGTCCTTACTCTTTGTTGGGAGACAAGGTTTTCTCAAAGCTGTCAGCAATTTCTGTACACAAATCAGCTCAGAAGTCCTACAACTTTGAAATTGTCTAAGACAAAACTGGGGAATAGGACTGGGAACACCAAAGTTTTGGTCTAATACAGTATTGGTCTCATTTGCAAACACACATGCCTCAGGAAAAAAAAAATCCAACTGCCAAAGCATGCATCAAGCCAAGGGAAAGCTCAAACTGCTTAAGAAACTAACAGCAAAGCCCATACAATTTCTAGGACTTCACCCAAAGAAGAAACTATACTTTTTGAATTCAGTACTTTTTGGGTGAGGTTAGCACTGGAGATTCTTCCCAGAGTCAATCAGCAAGGTCCCTGTACAATGATGGCAGGAGCAAGAGATGAATACCTGCAGTCCTTGTAGCTTACCTGACAGGCCAAAGAAAGGAGATACATATTGCCATACCCTCTTTGCTCCTAGTTTCTGCAGTGGACACCCCTGACACAGAAGGGTTTCTTGTGTCCTTTTTCTTGAAACCCTCAATTATTTTCCTCACACTTCAACAATCAGGGACAAAAATAAATCATATTGCCACTATTTACATCAGACCTACAAAGCCAGATTATGGCACTGGGTATCTTTTTTCATAGTCCTTTGAGAGCTGCCCTGTTATTCCTGCAAGCTAAGCAGGTCGCTGGAGAGACCTAGAGGTCCCAATTCTGGAAACTTATGCATGTAATCCTTGTGCCACTGCTGACCACAACAAGTTTATTTGTGTACTTAAAGTTAAAAAACTTCATGAAGTGCTTGCAGGATCAGAGTCCTATTTCCCTGGATGGTAGTTCTGCTGCTGGTAAATAAGTGCCAGGAAATAGAGCAGAGACATGCTGGTTTGTGCATCCCCAGGCACACAGAAGACAGAAGCAAACTCTAATATTTACCAACCTGAAAAAACTGTAAAAACCTGGAGTTTCCAGCTTCCCTGACAGTACTAGCAGCAGAAGAGTGAAATAAATTAAATAATCATGCCATAAATACTAATTAATTGCCATTAAAAAGTACTCAAATCGTTTAAAAGAAAAATGCAGCCATTAATCAGAATAGCTCAGGTACCTAAATAAATATTTACTATTATGTGTGCATATTTAATCTACCTACCCATCAAAGACTAATGCTCTCTTCCTTGCCAGTGAGGCTTATTAACATCCTAGAGGGATGAAACAGCATCCCAGAACTGTGCAGGAATGTGGCATGGGGATTTAGGAGTAAGACAGTTGCACAGGCAGAAGCATAAGCCGGCAAAGGTGGTGCTATATTTAGCCTTACATCCAGGAATAACCTCATCTTATTACTTGTGTTTAAACTAACAGCTCTGGGCCCTAATACACAAACTCATTGTCCCAAGCAAGACCTTCTTAATGTATAGATCCCATCCTGAACATTTCCTAAGCCTGCACATCAAAGCCTTCTCGAGACTGGGATTTAACATATTGTATTCATGAGAATTACTTCCAAGGATCTGTGTAAGAACAGGTCTATCCATAGCTTTCAGAAAACAAAAAATGAACCCCTCCATGTCTGAAGTCTTCTTAGAGATGATTTTTTGGGGAGGCAGGTTGGAAGAATTTTCAGGAGAACAAAAATCAGCTAGGAAAGAAAAGCATAACTATTAAGTTTTAAGGGTGGTGGTGGGGAGGAAAAAAACTTAGTTTCGTTTGAGATACACAGTCCAAATCAAAGCTCACAAACAAGAAATAAGGATACTTGCAACCTGAAACAGAGATTTAGCAGTCTACTACCTACTGCAAAATAGTCTCTTTAGGGCCTTTTCAATGCTTCTACCCTTTGTGTTAGGAAGTCATCCCTACAAAAAAGTAGGGTACAAAGTGCTCTCATAGAAGGGAAACCTTGACAAGATGCAGCTTGTGGGAAGGAAATGATAAAAAGAGAAGACACTGGGGCTTGTAAATGATGCTTCTGGTGCAGTCCTTGACTTGTGTTCTGCTTTTTCAGTAAAATGCTTTTCTAAGTGTGTTGAGGAGATATTAAATATAAACAATTAAGAAATATTGGAAATACTATTTTTAACTGTTTCCAGTATTTGCTGTGATTGCTATTATATCTGATAAAAGACTGGAAAGGTTCTGAGATTTTTGGGGGGTTTGTTTAATTTTGTTTGCTTTTTTCCCCTAATTGGGGCTTGATAATCCCCCCATGAAATACAAACAGGTACTTCAGTAGTGCAAAAACTAAGAAAGACTCAAAAGGGCAAGCAAGTCAGTTAAGTTTATAAGGAGGGTTTGCTGCAATAATTTTTGGTACAGTTTTCTAAAGCCTCTCCTAACTATTTTTGTGGAGACAGTCAAGGGGTTGTGAGCAAGAAGGGGATACTCCAGGAGCCAAGCTTTTTTAAACACAACAGCCTATAGAATAGCAAATACTTTTCCCACTTGCTAACTTCTCTGATGTGTTGTTTGCTTCTACTGAAAGTGAATTTCAGAGCTTATACAATAGTTAGCAGTTAAGGAGCTACTACCCTATTGCTCTAACTCACCAAGTTCCATTCCTGTTCTTCCTGAAAAAAATAGAATTTGATGATTACATTCTAGGTGGGTAGCAAATGAATTTATGTTCATAAATGAAGAAATAAGGAATTTTTTTTTTAATGACTAAGAGATTAATTCAAAACCAGTCAGGTGTATACCTTCAAAGGGACTTCTACAACACATCTGCTATGTAAATAACTTTCTAGATACAATTTTTTATCACTCTCACTTTGGATGGACTGTTAATCCACATAGAATAGTTCTCAAAAGGAAAAAGTCAAAAGAAAAAAGTCAGAAAAAAGTAAATGGCTTTGCAGCCAACACTTGAGCTGTAGCTTTATTGACTTTGGCAAAGTAATGTGAATTTGTACCAGCTGGGAACCTGCATGACAAATGCAGTGAGTGGGAACCAGGTCTGATCTTACAAGGAGCTCCTTCCTCCATGTGAAATCACTTCAGGAGAGCTGTCAGGAGCAGGAGCACAGCTTTTCAGAGAAGCCTGCCAAAGTCCACCTTCATTTCTGAGGAAAAAAAAAAAAAACAAAAAGTGTATCCCCTCTACTAACTATCTGAAAGAATGCCTTTTTGTCCTAACTCTCTATTGTTGCACCTTCTCTCAATAAGCCTAATAGGAATAAGAGCAATTTTCAGGACCTAATTTGCTGGGCTTTAGTGAAAGCAGTAGAAAGTGCTAAGACATCAATTGCCCATCTTATACTTTCCCAGAAATGAAGCAGGGTTGCCCAGGAAATTTAAAAAAAAAAAAAAAAAGTAAAAAAAAAAAAGTAAAAAAAAAAAAAACAGTTTTGGCTCAAAAATTTGGGTACATCTGCACTAGAGGAAAGGAATTATGTAATGATATGAAGGTGTTTAGTGCTAAGGCACACAGACATGAAATATCTGTTGACAGCATGTGGACAGTGTTTTCTAAAGCTGGTGTTTATTCTGTGACTGCATAAAATTGATATGCCCTGTTCACAGGTTGCTGTGGTGGCATCTGAGAGAATCAGTGTTGTTTTGGTGTTTAAGAATAAAAAAAGGACGAAGGCTCTCTTATCACTCACCTTTCAGTAGTGTTGAAGAATCTCCTGCTTTTCACTGATGACATTTTGTTTTTGTTGCTTTGTTTTCTGAACAGCATATGTGCTGCTCTGCCCTGCCTTGAGGCTCTGTGCAGCCAAACAGGGGAGCAGAAAATGGAAGCAGTTCCACGTGGCTCAGATGCAGTCTGGGACTTGCATATGCAAAGATGGAGCAGGTGTGACTGTCACTGTAACTGCGTGGGGTCTCTTGCATGAGCAGTCCAGTGTGTGTGTCTGTCTCAAATCTACGTCAGCCTTCCAGCTGTGATACTTTCCAAAGATGTTTGCAGGAGGGGGATAAGCTAACCTTGGTGACTCTGGCATCCCCTTGAGGAGAAAAGTCCTCCTAGGAGGTTTCAGCAGGAAGACCTTAATGCGAGCAGTTTTGATTTACTATAGAACTCCGTAAGTTTTGATATTTGTGGGGTTTTTGCTGATTCTTTCTTAGGATTTATTGTCTTTCTGTTTTGCTTTAAGTGTAAGGCAGGTTCAAATCAATGTTTTAGAAAACAGCAACTTGATTCTTTGTCCTTGGCCCCAGCCTGTTTTTCTCTGCAAAGATGCAATGCGTTTTGTTGGTTTATTGTGTTGGGTTTTTTTGGGTTTTTTTGTTTTGTTTTTTTTTTGTTTGTTTTGTTTTTTTGTTTTTGTTTTGGGTTTTTTTTCTGTCAATTGTTAGAGAAACAAGAAGCTTTGTGTTTCCATGACCCAGCCTGGTTTTTAGTGCCAAGGAGATTTTAACAGAAAATCCTCAGAAAGCCCAGTGCCCTAAACATTTCAGATAAGTATTTGTCTTGTATATTTGTGTCAGGAGAAGGAGAGGGTTTTGGTTGGAGATCTGAGGCACAGAGGAGAGCAGGCAGCTGCTCTGGGTGTGCTGAGCACAGCTGGGGGATGCTGGTGCTGGAATTGGCCCTCTGGACCAGTACAGGTGAGTGAGTGCCCCACCAAGTACATGGCAGTGATTTGATATGACAGCTACTACTGTTCCCAAAACAAACAGTGTGCACGAAAAAGAATCAAGATGGTACTTTGGATGCTGCAATAGCAGGAGATAAAAATGTTTTGCTGCTTCTTGTGTCTTAATTCTGGACCAGAGATTTGAGAAAATGATGCTCTGGTAAGGGCATTTATGCGACTCAGAGGAGACCTCAGATCTGGGCGCTGTTCCAAGATATGGATTCATTAGAGAAGGAGTATTTATGCTGATGGAATAGGTGCTTTAGGGGTTGAGTAGAAACTGAGCAGGGCCTTTGAGGTTGGGACATAAGCAACACAAATTATGGTCTAGACATATTTATTTATTTATTTATTTATTTATTTATTTATTTATTTATCTATCTATCTATCTATCTATGGCTGTAGCTCCAAATTTTTCTTATATCTCAATATCTCTTAAGTTACGGGGAACAGAAGCCATTTTTATTTTCTAGGCGCAAAATAAGAATATAGGCTGTGAGATACTCTTGCACGGTGATAGTGTAAAGTGTGTAAATATAAAACCCTCTCTGACCTCACTGATGGCACAGAGAATGGTGCAGCATAAGGAACACTGGGCTGGTGGTCAAAAAACTTAAGTTCATTTTTTCCCTTGGCTGCTGAGTTGCTGCATGGCCTTGAGTGTATGACTTCCTCTCTTCTTTTTCTCTTGGCTTGTGTTTTTGTTAAAGAATGAACAGCACCTTGCACTGTGGGGCACTGATTGCAGCTGAGCTTTCCAAATGCAACCATATTGCATAAGGCAAACTTATGAATTATTTCTATTGGTTGTCTGATAGAAAACAAATTTATTCTTACTCTTGTAGTAGAATGTCATTACTATTGCAAAGAAATGGAGTTTCTCCCAGCTGTGCAAAGCTGGTGACAGAACTAGGCAGCTTTGAACTTCCTGTGAATTTGCTAATGCATGAATCGTCACTGACTGGCAAGTAGTATTTTTCTTCATGTTGTTTGTGGGTGAAATGAATTCCTGTTTAGGCTTCTGCAGTCATTTAAGCTGAAGCTGACATAGAGGGTTTAAGGATTTCATAGGTGTGAGATTGCTCTCTGCAGAGGAGTTCGAGCTTTTCATCCCCTATCTGTCCTTAGTTTTCTGTTAAGACGGATTATGTGCTGTTAATGTTAATTTGGAGCTAAAATCAGAGTTGCTGTGAGGAGTCAAAGAGTTGGTGGGGAGAGTTAAACAACAATGATTTCAGTGGAGCGTCATCTATTTACAGTCGTGTTCTGAATCAGACACTGGGAATTTAGTTCAATGACTCGTGGTTTTGCATTGGTTGACTGGAAGTCACATAAACTGTCTCTCGCCTGATGTAAGGCCAGAAAGAACAAAAGAGCTGCTTACTGTTGCATCAGCTTCTTTTCTAATGCGATACAGAGACACTCATTTAAACCTGGATCTCATGAATCATTTCTTAAACACAAAGACTAGGTAAAATCTGTGCTAGTGAAGACTGGAAAAGGTTTCTAGATTCCACACAAGTAATTGTGTGGAAATATCCTTGCAGATTACCAGAAACTGATCTGTGGAGAGGGTTCAAAACAGCATCAGGACAAACCTTCCTGCCAGCTGATGTTACTTACCTAACTTCTATACTGTAAAGAGGGTATATTTTTAGATTAATTTTCAGAAGACATGGCTACTGATGGTGGTGTTACCATCTCTGACTCTCCCCTACTCCACTCCAATGATTTCTGAAAATCTATTCAAACTCAGAAATCTTGACTAGGTCAAAAATCTGAGAGACTAAACTGGAAGAAATGCCATGAAAATGGGCATCTGTGTAGAGAAGAAAGATTTAAATTAAAGGTGCCTTAGTGAGAGACCACAAAGATGGCTCAACTATGCTAGCTGAAAGAACTCAAGCTCTGTTTTGGCTGCATGAGGCTCTGTGTCCATGGCAGGATATTTCATCCTGCTGGACTAACTATCTTTTCACTATAAAATGTAAAGCTGGCAGCTGGAGTAGTGTACTTCTGCTCTGAGGTTGCTAAAATCATTTTACCTAACTTGGTTAAAGCTTGTGAAGTTCCTTGAGTGCTTGATGATTCAACAGCCTGTGTACCCTGCTATGAAACAAACACAGAGCTCATTAGGAAAATGTGAAGGAGCTTGAGTGTGCCTTCCTCATCAGGAATGCGTCCGTGTGAGAACATGTAAAACGTGAGTTGCAGCAATTATGTCAGTGGTACTTTTAAGCTGATTCCTTACTGAAATGTGTTTTATTCAAGAAATATGCTTCTGACTTTCAAAGGCTGTCTCTGTCTGTCAGTCTGTCCTTCCAGTGTAACTCTGAAAATCACTGGGGGAATTCGACAAGATATGACAGAGGGGAGAGGTCTCAGTGACCATTGTAACCTTCATTAATGGGATGACTGATAGTGAAATCACTGAAGGAAAGGCTGCTAAGCTCACCCTTTAGTAGACATTAGGGAACCTGCATGAAGAGCAAGACATCAAAAGTGAAACATCACCAGTTCTCTCTGGTCTCCAAACAACTTGTTTTCAGCTGTGCTGGACCTGAGTGAGACAGGGGAAGGACGAATTTAATTCCCCCACCCTGGCAAGGGAATATGCTTAGCCCCTGACATCATTATAGATGAATCCCTCCAGGGATATTAAAGATGGAGAGCATAGTTCAATCTTGGTGGCGTCATGTCCAGAGGGCCAGTGGGAGAAATCCTCCTTGCCTAGTTAGGCTTAAAGGGAAACATAACATGAGGAGGATGACTAAAGTGCATTTAGAGCGAGTGATTTATGTAAAACTATAACCTTTATAAAATAGGATTAAGTGCCAATGTGCTTACATTTGGATGGGGAACACTTGTTATTTGCCCTGCAAGAGTTATGGCCAATAGGTCTCTGAAACAGAGACCGAGCAAGAGACAGAGAGTCTCAGTCACTTTTTCTTTTTCCCTTCCCTCTTGCCTGCCCCCCTCCTTGTTTCATTAAAGCTACACATCATGCGAAGTGGCACCGGCCTCAGAGAGTCTCTGACAAAACCACTGCATGGAGCCTCAGGACAGAACTTGCTGCAGTTCATGTTCTCTCCCCCTGCCCTTCCTCTCTCTGCCTTTTGCTTTCCAAGTGTACATCCAATAAGTCAGATGAAACTTAATCTTGTTTGCTGTTTCTAATTCTCTCTTCCTTTCTGTTCTCCCTTTCTCTTGCTGTTCTTCCTTGTCTCTCCTCTGCCCTCCAGCTTCTAGAACAGCAGCACATTTTGGGCTTACCTTTATCCTTTACTGTTTCTGGCCTTCTCCCTTAGTTGCAGATCAATAAGTGCAAATATTGGGCAAGGGAATATCAGTGGAATAAAAATGAATTTATACCATTCATTCTTTATTTTCTCCCTTTTAAAGTGTTAACTGGACTGATTTTACAGCAGAGTTGTGCTTGGAGAAGAGGAAAATATTTGCTCTTTTATTCTGAGACCCATAGAAATTGGGTACCTCTATCCAGAGACCCAAACATTGTCTTGAAGGTGAATCCCTTTCCCAAGAGGTGCAGGATGTCAAGTGAAATGATGCTCTGATCTGTGTTGATTAGATGGAAGCTAATATTAACTTACCACCATCTCTCTTTTCCTATTGCACAACCCTGTGTGCTCTGGGATCTGCTTTGGTTTTCTTTGGGTTTTTTGTTTTGTCAATTTCTGTGTATCTGTAAAAATTTGCCAACAAGAGATTTCCTCCTGCAGCATGGATTCAGCTCTCTGAGAAGATGAGCACCGTTTTCTAGCATTTTCATTCCTTTCTTCTTTGGCTTTGTATTTTGCTTTTACTTTAATTCAAACCCCATTATTTAATTAGTAGACAAGGTATGCAATACTCACTGAAGTGTGAACTCAGCTTGTATCTTTATTTCTATGCAAAAATGTTCTCATTTTTAATGCCTTCCTCTGTGGAAAATGGATATACAAGTGATGGAAAAAGGTGGCTCAAGCCACTTAAAAATAACCACTGTCCAATGAATCTGACTCCAGTAATTTCTAGAGTTTAGGATAATCTTTCCCTTCTCATGCCGGGAGGAGAAGAGAATTATTGGTAGTCTTTGCTTTTCACATCCGCTGCTGCTATCTCAGAAGGAAATTGTGAGTATAAATCAGTTGGGGGCTCTGATCCAGTGATTCTCTTCTCTTTTTGAGTGCAGATTGCTCTGTTTTCCTCCCTATGAAATGGGAATTAGACTCATGGAAATGCAAGGCCTGTAAAGCTGATTTTTATCATGCTCCAGTTTTCTGGTGATATTATTGCAGTGACTTCCGTGTTCTTTGCTCTTGGTCTATATCAGGATTTATGAAGATAAGGGTTGGTGCAATAAAGTTTCTTAATATTAGCGAGAAAATTAATTTCTAGTCTGTGCCCTAACATGACATGTGCCAGTTATTGATGGATGAATAGTAAAAGGGGCAGAGGCTTTGCTCAATTTGAATTCTTGCTCCTCCAAACCTTTTCAATATACTTTCAACTTTAGCCAGGAGCTGTAATGTTGTATTTCTGCAATAAGTCCTTTCTCAGATTTTTCATCTTGACTTAATATGACCTCTCTCTCAAACGGTTACTTGCAACTGTCAGGATTAGGAGCACTGATCTGCTCTCGAGACAAAACACGAAGACACTTTCAGGACCTAATTTTCTCAGATTTTCTCATTCTCATGGCAAAGCTGGACACGTTCAAACAATGACTTTCCTTCTAGTGACTCTGTTTTAGTTCTGGAACTCTAAGCCCTGCACTGAGCAGGGAGCCAGGAGAACACTGAGGTAACTGAACTTCCCCCCCTCCCAAAACCCAAGACATCCCAAATCAGTTTGATTACAGTTTTGCTTGAAAGCTGCTGGGTCCCTTAGAGCCTAAATGGCTGTCATGCTTTACAGATGGATTGTTCCAAATCCTTAGGGAAGGGGAAAAAATTAACAAGGAGGATAAAGGAGAAAACCACTGTTGCAACCATCTCACCAGCTCCAGCTCCCCAGCAGCTGCTGCTGTGTAACTCGATCCCTGCATGTGGTGCATTACTGATTTCCAATATGTGGTAATATTTACATTAACATTAAGACACCATCAAACCTTTACTTATCCACATAGTTAAAATTGTTATCTGTGTATGAACCCCAGAGATGATATATCTAATTGTCAGCAGTGACCTGATGATAATAGCACTACAATTTAGTTACAGTATACAATATCATTAATCATCCAAATGTAGCATAAACAGAATGGACCATTTGCTAAGGTCTTTCCAGGGGTGGGAGAAGGATCCCTCACTTTTAACAGCTGTAGATAACAGAGTCTTCCCTAAGGAAAGGGGCTGGCAGGATGGGGGGGGGGGGGTGAGATTTCTCTATTGAAATCAGAATCACCTTCAAGGGTGGTACATGCCTCTATTTATTAGCGTTATGCTACATATGCTAATGGCAGACTGTACACTATTTCTGAGCATTAACATCTGCTCAAAGCAACAGACTTTCACTTACAGAAACTGATTTAAACTCAGTGAAGCAGATAAACACAGAAATCTAAGCAGGTGGCTGCAACTGAAGGAAGAATTCTCAATTCCTGCACTCAACCGATGAACTTCACTATAACCATAATTAATATTCAGATAACTGTATTCCAACACATAGAATAAACAAGAGCATTTAAAGGATGCAAATATCTACCTGGGATGAGGGGAGGCAGGGGCTTGGGTTTGGAATACAGAGTGTTTTGAATAGAAATCCATAGCTGTCCTGAGCCAGAAAACACAAAAAGCAAGACGATGTTATTGCATTGTCCAGAGGCACAAAGTGGGAATTAAACTTGTAAACCAGAATTTTGTGTAAGGTGATGATAGAAATTGATCTTTCATTGTAGGATGTTGGATGGTCTAAAGATCTTGTTACAGAAGTGTGGGTAAATTTGGTCACCACTTTTAATACCCCAACCTTTCATTTGGGAAATATTGTAACGGCATGATAAAAATATTAACAAAATAAATCCCTTTCTGCTCTCACAAGTCACACTTTTCCAAGTCTTATTTGAGCACTGCTAGCTGATTCCAAGTTCTCACCACTGTTCCATCTTGTTGGAAAACAAAAGTCCTTCCCATTTATCTTAAAACTTCAAGCTCATCTGAAATGTTGGAAAGACTTTAATTCTAATCTAGCTGACCCTGAAGCTTAGAGTGAAACATTAAATGCGAGCGAATTCAGCTTTTATTGCAGATACTTGATCTGGTTCCAGATGTACTGCTTCTCCAAGGAATTATGTGATCACTCTTTCTTGTATTAGTGATATATAATCCTAAAATGCCAGTCCTAAAAGGCAAACCGTGTCTACTCCAGGCAGGACTCTAGACTGGTATTTCCTCTTGTGTGCTTCCAGAAGACTCTGCTCAAGGTTTCATTGTGCCCTCTGAATTACTTTTCTCTCCTCTTCTGACCAGATGCACCAACATGGGTGGAATATCTCATGCACCTATGGTACAAAGCCTTCAAGGCCTGTGGGCTGGAGCTGCATGGGGATGAAATAGCTCATTGTGGTTCACTCCAGAAAAAAGTGAGCAGCATCAGGCCTTGGAAGTCCCTTGGGCTGAAAATTATGAGAGCCCAGGAGAGTGTCTGAGGGAGGTGTTGCACACACTTGCTCTGTTCTTCATTTTCTGTCTTTCTTTTCTCACTATTTTTTTCCCATTATATCATTAATGTTGAAAAGGTTTTCTAAACAGCCCTCAAAGGTGTCAACTTTGTTTGCAAAGATGATACCCATGTTCACTGGACTCCAGGAGATGAATGGGAATGAATAGCAAGCAAAGCAAAATTTGAAAGATAATTTTGAGATCTGACCCTGAAAATAAATAAATGTACCATGCGCATACCCAAAGGAAAACATTCCTGTTCTTTTTTTGGTGTTGCTCTCTCTTCTAGTTCCTCCAAGTCTGGTGTGCTTTGCTCTACTTCCTCACAACCAGCTCCAGAATGTGTGATAATATATGAGAATCTCAACTCCTTTTTTTTTTTTTAATGTACATTTTTCAGTCTGTGTGTTAACTGAGAAAATCTGAATCTTATAGATTTAAATACTGCAAAACAGAATACGCTGTTTTGAGCTAAAATGATTGAATATATTTTATGAAAATATTTTCAGTCCAGCATCTTAATTTTGGGTGATATCTTCAATTTTTCTGAATGCATAAGAGCTGACAATAAAACCCTATTAACCTTCAAATATCAATTTGTTTTATTCGAAATCAAAAGAAACAATTTCATGGCCTTACAAACTCTAAAAGTAACTCCCTCTTCTGTGTACACTGGGAATCACAGGGTATAACTGGGTTGCTCTGATCTTTTGGGAGGAGGCTTAGGATGTCAGACACCTATGATACTTATATTACTGTGAAGATTTGAGATTTATTCCTGCTGATCCAATTTATTTCACTTTTATTCCCCAAATACAGGTCCCCCTATTGTCCCTCTATGATTTCTGGATATTGGAGTGTGTTAAGTCGTTTAAGTGTTAAGGTTTAATGTTACACATTATCAGAAATGTGGGGGCAAATTCTGCTACACCTGTGAAGTCCATTTGACTTGAGGGAGGCTGCACCCCATCAACTACTTTATCATATGTTCAGCAAATTCAATAATAAAGCTCCTATCATCCTCAACTGTGCAGGATTAGGGACAAACGGGGGGCAGAATATATGATATTATTCTAGATTAAATTATTTTTGTTTTCATATGTTTTCAAATTTGTTGGTATATAAAATTATTGTTAGAGATATGCATGTTTGTTTGGTTGGTTTTTTTGACATTCCACTCAAAAGGACTTGTTGCTTCAGAATATTAGATGACTGAAGGATTTTTTTCAGGTGAAATTATTTGCTGTTGTAGCCGTAGGTTTTTCCTGCTTTCTTCCCCTCCCTTGTGTTTAATTGTATGCATGCAAATGGTTTCATTGACTGCTTTGGAGGGGTGCAAAAAGATCTGCCTGAAAAAGTGTTCTGTATAAAATCACAAGGGGGAAATTAAAAGAATGCCTACCAATCTGTTAAAAAAAATAAAATCGCCCAAGTGTGTGGTATCAATTTCCAGGGTGTTTTCAAGAGCCCCTAATGCAGTCCTAAGTAAGTCTTCACTGCCAGTTTAAAAGAAGAATTTGTCTGAGAAAAAAACAAAGGAAGAGCAACCACCAAAGATGGAACATGCCTGGAAAACTAAACTTTCTTTCAAAAATGTGCTTACAGCTTTTGTCAGACCATGCTGCAAAACGTGACACAGTTGCAGCCATCTTTTCCCTCCTGAGTGCCCCTGTCTTTTTCTGCTTCTGTATTAAATGCCTGGCTGTTATGCACTCAGCACAATAGGGACACTAAAGATCAGATGATATTCCTTTAGTCAGCCATGACTGGGCGAAATCCAGCATCTATGTTTGGAGATGGAACCCTCGTTCTGCACCCTCAGGAGGCACAGACCCCTCAAATGGGAACAGATGCAACCAAGGGGTTAAAGTGAAAGATGTGGAGATGTTTTCAGGACATGGGTTGCTGCTACAGAGGGCAGGAAAAACATGTGTAATGGTTGGACTGACTGCAGCTAAGCTGTCCTGCTGCCCTAAATACGTGAGTCACTCTGTGCCAGGGTACCCCTTTGGTTACAGGGAATGTTGCAGTTTTCTTTCTCTCTGTGAGTGAAGGAGAGGCATAAGGTTTGCAAGGCAGTCAGAAATCTCCATTTCAGCAGTAGGACAGCTGTACAAAGATGTATAGTTATTATAGACATATATATAGCAAATAAACTCGACTGGAATCAGGACATCAAAAGACTGATGCTCTCTCCCAAGTATTCATCCTTTAAGTACTGCGTCTTTCTTTCTTTCTTGTTTTGTTGACTGCCTATTAGTGTGCTAATCTCTTGGGGGAGATTACTGAACAAATAGCTGTTGGACAAAAATAATGACAGGGAAGGAAAGCATAAAAAAAATAAATCTAAGAAATGGAGGAGGGGCCAGTGATTGCAGAAGCAGGGATGTATGAAATCACACACCAGTTTCAGAGTGAAGGAGGGCAAAAAAGACTAATTTCCCTTGAGGTTAAAGGGAAAGAGAAACCAGCTCTGTACAGAGGGAACTCAGCAGTCTTGCAGGATCTGTCCGTGTCTTTCTCAAAACCATGTGAAATCACATCCTATATGAGAACAGCAGCTGTCACTGTCCAGTTCCCCTCTTCATTGTTCCTGCGAGGGTGATAGTTGCTGTCCCTGTGAATGCCTCAGATTAAAGCAAAGACTTCCTGTGCTAAAAAGCCTGAGTGTGAGCTGGGACAGAACCACATCCTCCATGGATTTGGTGTGGATGGGATGCAAGAAGCGTACCCCAACCCATGGCTGGTTCCAGCTACCCTCTGGACCTCCACTAGCCCCAAGCCCAGCATCCATGGACCCCAGACCTGGTGCTCAATGTGAGGCAGAGCCATAACTGATTTTCCAGCTAACTCGTCCAGAAAACAAATCTATTCTCCGCATTACGTGCCACACAAATGTTGTCGCTTCCTGGAAGAGGCTGTTTATCTATATTTGCCTAGGATTGCTTTTGAACTGGACATTGAACCCATTTCCATGCAATGATTAACACTGGTGGTGGAGCAAACAAAGAGAAAAAGCTTGGAGTGAGCTGGTTTTAAAAGAAAATAAAAAGAAGCCAAAAAAATCCCTGTGGACCGAAAATGCTACAGTCAAGGGAAGGCATTCTGTAATCTGGGAACAGTCCTATATATAGCAATATGCCTGAGTGCCTCTGGGGAGCTGAAGCACTTATAAATCTCACATATTAGATGGAGGCAGAGTACAGCACTCTCTCTGTTCATATGGAGGTGGCTGTTTCTAGTGGTTCTTGTGTGTCTTGGAGTAATATCCCCGTACTCCAGGCTGATGCTTTAAGAGAATAAATCCTTCTTGCTTTTGTTCTGGTCTCTTTGGCTCCTTCCTAATTTCTTTTCTATTTTGTATACTGTTTGCTTAGTTTGGAGAGACTGAGAGCAGACTGTTAGCTTGATGACTAGACTTGCACAGTTTTTTTTTGTCAGCTGATATTCGTAGGGGAAAAATAGCTTAGCAAGAAGGAAATCTGTTCGCAGATTTGGAGGAAATTTGGCAAGTTGTTTCAAGCAGGACATAAAAAGGATAAATTCAATACACATTTTTTTTATTATCTTAAAAAAAAGTTTATCTGTGGGAATAACTTTTTTCTTTAAATGGGTGTGACCTGGATTTGTTGTATTTTATGAAAAATATAGAAGATGACTCAATATAGAGTGTTAAAAAATAAAATACCTGAGGTTTCGGGGTTTTTTTCCTAGAGAAATAACAAATTAACTTTTGTTTAGGTTAACCTAAACTTTTATTTTCTTCTTAATTTGATTTTTTTTTTTTTTATCTCTCCTGGTGAAAATATCCCAAACCTCCCAAGCAAGACTTGATTAAGAGTGTGCAGTTCTGATTTCTCCCTAGAGCTGCAGTCCCTGACTTTAACTGCAACCTCTGTCACTAATGTGCCCTATATCCTTGGTCAAGTCCCCAAATGTCTCACTGATTGTTTCTTTCTCCATACATGTGTGCACAGTGCCTTGCACAGAGGGGACTGGTTTTGGTAGTAACCTGAAGGTGTCACTACTACACAATGAATACTGGTACCCACCATGTCCTGCTTTTTAGCAGCAGGATGGCTGCACTGCAGCTACAATGAATATGCAAAAAAAAAAAAAAAAAAAAAAAAAAAAAAAAAAAAAGAAAAAAAGAAAAAAAAAAGAAAAAAATGCAATAGGTATCTCAAAGTACAGTTTTAGCACTTAAAAGACACCAATATATTGACCCACTTATGTCAATATTTATTCCTTAGCAGCTGCATTACTTCAGTTTATAAAGCCCTAACTTCCATTAAAATCAGTGACAAACTCCCATTGACTTAAATGGTGCAGAATAGAGCCCTAAATCTTTAATGTAGTCATGTGCATTTCTCTGTTTTTTCTAGCTAATGTAACCACTACAATGTAAAAATACATCTATTTTATGCACTTTGCTCAATTATCTGTAAATGTGACAGTAATCACCTGTTCAAATTATATGCTGTATATCAACAAGTTATTTCTATTTAGTGATAAAGAAAAAAAAAGTTCATAAAAAGTTCTTTTCCAAGAATGCAAATGTACCTCGGTGTAGAAATTCCCAGCTAAGAGCTAAGATGATCTATAAATATTAATTCTTCATAACATCTACCAAGACTGTCTCACACTAGAAATTTCACTCCGAAAGATTCAATCCTGTGCAGTCACTGCATGCAAATTTTCCTCAGTGCCTTTACATCCTCTCATTAACAGCATCAACTGGGTTAAAATAGGGCTGGCACTTGCACCGAAAGCTGTCACTGAGGATGGCAGGTCCTTTTCAACCTCACTGCAGCCTGATCCTGCAGCTGGGATCAGGTTATGGACAGTTTTACTCCCCATAATCTGCAGCTGCTCCCGAAGCATTTTCCCTGTTGCTGCCCCTCAGCGTTATTCCCACCCAGCTGCAGTGAGGGCATCTTCTAGACTGCCTTGGCTTCCACAGGCTTGGTGGGCAAAAAATGTCACACTGGTGCCTAAATGTCCCTTCTGGCTACCCTCAACAAGTCTCACCCTCACCAGGGGTGAAAACTCAAGAGATTGACCCTTGTTGCTGCTGAGGGTTACGGCATCTCAAAGGAAAGAAATGGAGAAGAGCACTTTCCCCAGCTGTACTCACAGTCTTTCTCACACACTGCCAGCTCTCCCTTTTCCCTTCCCATACCTGCACCTCCTGGTTCCTTAAAGGCAGGGGTGAAGGGCTGCCGAGGTGTCTACTACGTGAAGATACGTCAGCAAAGCAGACCCTGTCAGGCCAGGAATCACCCCATTACTACTGTCAGAGCAAACAAGACCCAAGGACATCCCTCCCTCACAGCATTTCTCAAGCTGGGGTAAAGAAGGATGGAAGGACAAAAAGGGACCTGGTGTGAGACATCCCCAGATAGTTGTCACACTTGCTGGGTTAATAAGCCAAGGCCAAAACCCCCTTAGCTGCTGTGGAGCCCCTTCTCACCCTGGCTCTCACCTGAGAACCTGAAGTGTCTGTTTGGGTGGGATGGCTGCCAGCCTTGTTGCTGAAAAATATCTCAGGACCAACTCACACTTCTCCTGTCTGCCAGTATCCATCTGCTGTCTCCTTACCCCTGCCTGGCATACCAGCACCTTGAGGCTGGAGCTTTTGTTTGTCCCCCATCTGTGCAGCACCCAGCAGTGGGGCTCTCAGCCCCAGCAGATGTGACAGACTCTTGCCTGGAATCAAGACAACCCCAAGGCTCGGCCATGCCACCTGCAGCAGGAGGGTGCATTTAATGCAGAGAGAAGTGTGAAGTGCCCTTCATTTCTCTTCTGTCTATACATGTAATGTGGATTTTGTTACACCCTAAGAGGAGACACGGACTCATACCATGAGCCCCCCAAAAGCTGTCTCACCACATCCTCTAAGAAAGAAACACCCACACTGGAGTGAAGACAGTTCAGCCAGCAGTGGTGTCTTTAGGTCTGGTCTGAAGTTGGATTTGAAAGATGGGAATTAATATATGTTAATCCTACAGCCTTGTTGATGCAACGTCTAAATAGCTTACACGAATTAAACACTCACAGCCCTGACTGCCCGAGCCTATTGCAGCCTTTCAGCTAATGCTTCTAGGGAATGTCCTAACCAGACACCAAGACAGAACACAAAATAAAACTTCAGACAGACTGATCTTAAGCAAGGGGTTTTGGAGAGGGAGAATTAGGGACACAGACTGCATCTCAAGTGATCCTGATGCTCTTTTAACTGGCAGGTTTCGTGTCATCCTGACAGGTATATGCACAGAAAAACATAGCCACAGTGTAGTGACTCATGGTCCTCTAGAAAACTCCCCCTGTGTGCTCCAAATCCTCACTTCAACCCTGAAGTATCAGAGCCAGAAGGCTTGTAGGAGATGAACTTAAATCAACACCTTCAGCATAATTTTTTGGTAGGCTTTAAAACTGTTCTGTGAATCAAAGGAGATGTATTGGCATAAGGACTCCCCCACCCCATTCCCCTATATAATTGCATCCAAACTAGTAGTCCGTTAGGGCTGTGATCTTTTTGGAGAGTGTAACACACACATTCAGCTTGTTCAACATCTTCTGGTCCCAGTGACTTTGCAGTGGCTTTCAGAAGGTTTGGTCCTGGCCCCTCCTGTTGTTCCGTAGCTGCCTCTCTAATTATGTGAATTTTAGTGTCTGGGGAAGGAAGATGAAAATTGTCGCCATCTGTCCTGGTTCTGAGAAACTCAAGCTTGATCCTTCCTTGAGTAACACTGCCCTGCCAGCCCATCCCAGGCAATTGGGAATTATTTGCAGGGAGTAAAGGTAGAAGAGAAGAATGTCAGACAGCCCCTCCTGGAAAGATTTATAAATGCATCATAACTGACTTCACAGGCTTAGTGCCTTGGAGAGTAATTGAAAGAGATGTTCCATATTGATCTTTTCAGAAAGTTCAGTTTGTCTAATCCATCCCCTCCCTAGAGCCGGGTGAAAAATGTTTGAACTTCTAGTGCTTGGGTTGGATTCTGCCCTCTGTCACCTGGGTGTAAACCTTCTGTAGACCAGGGAAGCTTCTGTGGTGTAAAGAAGAGCAAGAGCCAACCTCAAGCACAGAAGAAATGTAATGGTGTGTGTCTGTAGACTGGCTTGAGGAAAACCATTTATAGTCACTGCAGTTTTCCAGTGATTTGATGGGGTGGCCATTGTATATCCATGCTGTGATGTGAATGCTGGGGATTTATGGCACAAGATACGGAAATGAAAGATGATTTTGTGATTAAGAAACCAGACTGGGACTTGTATAATCTGTGTTTAAATCCCAACTCAGGTGTAGATTGCTGCTCTGCCCTTGGATAAGTTATTTATGCTTGGATCCATAAAGCTATTTAGGTATCTAACACCCATTGATTTCAATGAGAATTTGGCTCTAAGTGCCTTTAAGGATCCAAGTCTCAATCTCACTGCAACTCTGGGTTAGGAACCAACATGTTTGATCATGATCTAGTCCTTCTTTTTTCCTACTGGATGTGTGCTTGTTTGTGTCCATTTGGAATATGGCAGCCCTGTACAGCATTTAGCACAGTGAATTCTTGATCTCAGCTGTTGCTGAAAAAAATATAATACAAATATGATCGCAACTGCCAAAAATAAAACCCAACCCAAATGCCCAACCCATACTGAGAGTTAAACTGAAAAAAAAAAAAAAATTAAGACCTTATTATTATAGTCTATTTGTTAATGTTCTCTTGTGCATTAAAACTTATCAGCAAATATCATGTATTTTGCTGTGCATTGATCTCCTGTGGCCTTTTCAATTATTCAGCCTTCTAGTGACCCTTCCTCAAAACATCTCAATTATTTTACAAGCATGAACTAGGCTTGTAAAGCCTAGCCTCCCAGATATGGGATTATTACCTTGCTTACTTTGCAGTCCAGGAAACTGAGTCACAGAACTTTGCCCCAGACAAAGGATGCATAAATAAGCACTTAGGTCTTGAAACAGCAAAACATCCCTGTGAATGCTGCCTTGGAACAGACACACTTGTTTTGGTCAGATTTACAAGTATCCAAATTTTAAACACGTGTCCTTGGATGAGAGTCAGAATTTCACTCCTCTGGCTACTAAACCACTCCTTTATGCCACCTCTATCTGCACCTCACCAGTTTTTTTTTTTCCCCTAATATCAGCACTCAGCACCCTAAAGCTGCCCCTCTCCCTCAGTAAGAGCAGGCTGTGCCTGGTCCTTCATGCCAATAGAAACACAGGACGAAGCCACCACAGAGAACTCAGTGTTTTCTGGGTTTGTTGAGAGTGCGAATTAAAGACTTTAAACCTAGTGGCAGATACGCCATCAGGCATGTGGCAGAGTTTGCACAGCACCAGGACTTCAGCTGTATCCTTTGATAATTGCCACCAGGGACAGATGGGACAGGAGAGTTTTGTCTGTTCTCACTCCTTTGAGCTACTCCACCCTGTGCAGGACGTGTGTAGAAATTCCCAGCCTGCAATTGAAGGTTGGATTTTGCTGGGACTATATCATGACTGCTTCTCATTGCACTTGAACATGTTTCCAGGAAGTGTAAGACACTTCCATGGATGAACACTGGAATCTTCCAGTCTGGGGCATGTCTTCCTCAGAAATAGTGACTATCCTTGATTTACCTCCATTTTTTTGAAGTGCAGATTCCTAAACTTGTCACAGTTCCCTCCTGCTCTTTGGATTTCAGTACCTCCAAGGGGCAGATCCTCTCTGAGGATTCACTGCACAGAGGTAAACCATGCTGTCTGGGGAGCACTGAGGATGAGCAGGGAGCCAGAGACATCCAGAGCTTCCTGGCTGTAATGTTCATATCCTCATAAAAGAGCAAGAGGGATTTGAAGGAACTGCTATGGCCTTATTTTGAAACAACCTTTCGGTACAAAGCAATGGGATTCATTTAAATTAAAAGGAGCCTTGGAATGCCTAGTGGTGCTGCAATACAGCTAAGACTTGCTTAACCGGGGTGATGTGGGGAGAATCTCGCCAGGAGGAAGCCATTATCCCTATCATATCCAGGAAAATAGGAGCAGTTCCACCTGGCGTTTCATTCATGTGAGTGTTGCTGGTGGGTTTAAAACTCTTTTGGATTTCTCGTGTGTATAAGGGAAAAAGCAACAACCAATGTCTGAGCTCTCCAAATAAATTAAAAGTCTTTTTTTCCTCTGTGTAGTTACTCTCCCTGTCACATCCTTTTGCTCTCACTCTTTTCTTTCTCCCCTATAAAAAAATAATCAGTGCAAAACAAGCGAGTGAAAAGCCAGCATCTTACCAAATCATCTTTGTGCAAAGGTTTAATTTCCTGTCCTGCTGTGTTTTTGTGTGTACGTGTTTTTCTTTTCCTCAAAGGAAGGAAGGAAATAAGAAAAAAGCAATGGTAGAAAAAAAAAATAAAGAAGATCAAGAACCTGACAGACAATAAAGAGAAAAGATATTTAGGAAAAGTACATTTTCTTGCACCAAAATCATCAGCCACCTCTGGAAGAATCTGGAGAGGAGGGTAAAAATAGGTGGTGTCTATCTGAGAAATGAAGTTTGGCATCCCTACACCCTCCCTTCCAACTCAGAGGGTCTTAGTTGAAGCACTAGCCACACAAGACAGACTGTGGGAGCACACAAGGGGCTTGCAATAGATGACCACTGGCAGAGTGATTTTTGTTTTGGTCTCAGCCTGGTGTGGAGGCAGGAGGGGCTGGACGGCACCGCCGACCAGGCAGTGTGAGAGCTGGAGTGTCACTAGTCCTCCCTGGAGAGAAAGCTGGGATGCTCTCTGGCAGGATGAGAGCACTGGGTGAGTGTGTGCAGCAGAACAGAGAGGAAGGAACCACAAAGCGGCAGCATTGTATCTGGTGTGTCGAAGAGACAGCCGGAGTCAAGCGAGCCTGACCTTGGTCCTGCCTGTATCAAATTCAACCCGACTTATTAGGAGAGGGTCAGTGCTGAAGGCGACATAGGAGTAAACTTATTTCTCAGGTTCTGGTGCCTCAGAACTGCCCCTCTCTGGAGAAGCGGGGGAAAAACACGGAAAAGATAAAAGAAAAAAGAAATTGGAATGGCTTGATTATTACACACCAAAACAAGCTGGATTCCCTTAAGCAAGAATCTGGCAAAGTATTCCTGTTAGGATATTTCTTTTTACACAGTATGTGCAAGTCCAACAAGGTCTGATCCCTGATACTTCAAATGACTGTCAATTGCTAACCTTTTGGAAAATCTTGTAGTTCTTTATGGGGAAATTTTATTTATCCAGTTTTGTAAAGCAAGAAGCAGAAAGGCAATGCCAACAAGTTAAGTATCTTGAAATTTTAAAATCAATCTCGAATTTACAGTGTCCAGCTTAAAACACCAACTACTTTAGGGACCCCCCCCTTCCCTAAAGCATGTACATAACAAGCACACAAAACAAGTAGGCACTAAAAAAAGTGACAGACAGTTTTAATTTTTCTCTAGAAATTACTTGCTCAGCGTCTACAGAGTAAACCAACAGCTGAGCTAAGAAAAAAAACCAAAACAACTATGTCTCCTAACTCCCAGCTCTCAACAACACAGTGTGCAAAAAGTCTAGAAAGGGCTGTGAAACACAGGTTGTGATTGTGGAAAGACCCGGGTGAGGTGGGTGTCATTTCTGGGTTCACTCCAGCAGCTCACCTGGAATGGAGGGGGAATGAGCCCCAAAACAGCCAGCTTGTTCATGAGGTTCATTTAGTCTGCAGCTCCTCGAAGGACTCCTATGCCTTTCTTTCTCCTCTCTTCACCCCTTAGAGAGAGACTGCGTCCCATCAGGGCGAGGGGAGGGGAAGGAAAATGCATTTGGGTTGTATAATTTGAGCACGAAGCTGACATAAAAATAAGGGCTTCATCATTTGGGCTTGGCGAGGGAGGGGAAGAGGGAAGAATTGGAGGAGGGGTAAGGAAATAACAATTTGCTGTCTCCTGAAATATTGTTTAATGCTTTACTTAAAAACGCTGACAGCTTCTGCACAGCTGTATCCATGATAGAAGCAGCTTGCTGGCACATTGATAAAGTATTAAGACGAGCACAGATCTGGGCACGATACAAAGACGAGAGTTCCTTGCAGCTGAATTAAGGCAATGCGCACAAAGTAACCGTTACCTGGTAAAGAATCGTTTTGATGCCAGCATCTTTTGTTTTGATTCCAGATCAAAGGGAGGAGGATAGGTGGTTTAGGGCTGACACTCCGAGTTGCGTGGCCAACTTATCTGTGCCATTAAAGCATGCATCACATTTTCTGCTTGTAAGCAGAGAAAGATCTGAAACACATGAGGGAGGGATGGGAGACAAGGGGGAAAAGCAACACCAGTGCCGTACTGGGAATACGTGTTGTCTGGAGTCCTGCAGAAGAATGTTTAAATGCCTGTCTTTCATTTTTAAAGAACCCTGGGTGTAATTTCCTCCTGCTGTTCTCAGTCTGGATAGTTTCGCTCCAAATGTAGATCTAAGGCTGTCTCTACTCTTAGAAATCCCTGGTTCCTCTGTTGGGACACCCTTTGGATCGGCACAGCCAGGGTAACAACTGGTCATGGAAAATATTATCCTAGTGGAGTGGCCATGCTCA
Source organism: Sitta carolinensis (assembly GCA_032173965.1). Taxonomy (NCBI): domain Eukaryota; kingdom Metazoa; phylum Chordata; class Aves; order Passeriformes; family Sittidae; genus Sitta; species Sitta carolinensis. Next base: position 9,311,755 of record CM063313.1, on the reverse strand, counting down.
TATTCGTTTAAAAATTCCTCTTGCCAGCATGCTTTTACTTTCCTTTCACATTTTCTATATTTGAGTGTACATCTGTGTACTTGTATGGGAGTGTGACCGTTTCTATATAGGTACTACAACTTCTCTCCAACAGAGAAGTTTTGTCATCCTGATCATGCTGCTGAAGTTAAAACAGTGCAGTTTTATCCTTCCACAGACCTAGACACAATCCTATAAGATGTCAAGCCTTGTCAGTTCCTGCTGGCTTCGAGGGAACCTCAAAGCTTCTTTTCTGAGGGCCTCAGCAATTCTCTCTGCACCCCAAAGGAGAGCTGGGCCCCAGGTTAATCAAAAGTAGGGCAGCCTTATCCTATCAGCTGCCTGAGAGGGTGCCTGGTATTTTGAAGATGAGTAACAGAGAAAATTCAAGTTACCAAGGCAATGGGGAACCTCAACATAGTGAAGACAGACGTAAAAAATATGTGCTGGATCCACACAGCTTCTCTGAGACAAACTCTCTGCATGCCCTGCCTCAGTTTCCCATAGGAAGAAGCTTCCTTTGAACCCATTCTCTCTGAAGTGTGAGTGGGTATCTGGTTTGTGTTGCATCTAAATCAAACAGATTGGCTTTTCCACTGCCTCTGCTGAAGATTCTGTGGAAATGAGTTGTGTGGTGTGAGATCCCAACTCAGACCATACACACTGGGAAGGGAGAAAGAGAACTTTGTCTCTTCTTTATTTCTCCCACCAGACTGGGCCAAATTTCAGTCTCATTTATATCACAGTAATCCTGGAAAAAAACCATTAGAGTCAGTTCCTCTAGATTCACATTGATACACCAAGAGGAGTATTCATCACCATGTCTTCATCAATGGTTCATAAGCAAGGAAAATACTAAGGCCTCCTTTATCTTGACAGCACAAGATGTCTCAATAAATGTAAAGCATGTGTTACATAACAGCAGAATAATCTATGGTATTGAGGGCTCCCAGATTCTGAAAGTCTTTTCCACTTCCAGTGGAGGTGGGGGGGGGGGGGGGGGACAGGAATTAAATAAGGAGAAAAATATACATTGAATAAAGTGCTTGTTGCAGAATATTTTTTTTAAATACAGAACTGTGAAATCTAAAGTAGGGCAATACCCTCCCTTTCAACAATACTTTGACTTCCTACAGTCAGCAGATGCAATATGCATAGGATTCAGAAAGATCCCATTAAAATTCATTATACCATGTTTCCAGCTATTTAGTAAATTTTGAAGAAAAGAAACCTATTGCCTCTTCTGCTCCATACGATGGCCTCTTTGAATGCAATTAACCCTTCATTCATGGGTCCTTCTATCCAACTAATCTCCAACCCGTGCCTTCCGATGCATTTTTAATACTGCAGCTAATACTGCCACCTAAAATCCTCCAGCAGACACCAGGCAATAGAGCTCTTTCCACAGGCAAGGAACTGTATATCTCCATAAAGAGTGCTTGAATGAACAGCAAATTCAGATAAGTGATGTGTTCTTTTTCAGGCTTCCAGTTCCAAATGGGGGATGCTCTTCATCGTTCAAGGTAGATTTTTATTCAGCAATTATTGTGGTTTCATACCAGACCAAGGGATTTAGCCACTGTTTTTTGGGAAGCTGGGCAAGAAAAGGTGTAAAAACATGCAAGGGAGCATAAATAAATAGTCAAACAATAAAGCGTATCTCATAGTATACATGCAAATAAATATTCAAAATCTAAACAAAAAAACTAAAAAAAAAGAATAAAAAGGAAATAATAAAGGATAAATATCCAGAAAAATCAGAAGACATTACATGAAGTGTCAGATTTATCTATCTGAAGTATAAAACTCTGTTTTATTTATTACATGGTTGACAGAGACTCAGGACCCAATCTGGTCTCATCCTGAGTTTGATAAACTGTGACCAATTTCAGATTGGAACTCCTATTTACGGAGGTGCTAAGTGGAGAGGGGGATTATATCATGCAAAAGAGAAGCAACCAAAAATATTCCTATTCCCCCCATCCTCTTTTCCCATCTGATAAATGAGCTGGTTTGTCAAAACAGGGAGTGGAAGTAGAGGGGCCAGGGAAAAGGATTTGTTATAAAAAAGAAAACAGAAGATGAGGACTGAAAATATTCTGTGTTTCTGTTTGCTTGAAGAAAATCCTATTCCCAAGCCAAATCTAATCAGAATCTGTCCATGAAGAAAGAATTCAGAAAGGAAATATTTTGGAATATAGAGGTGGTCTCAGCCCGATCCACCCTGCAAGGTGTTCAAGGTGCACAGTGCTTCTTTCATTATTTCACTGTTCTGTCACAGCTATGAAGGAGTGTTATTTCTGAGTCACAGAATTATGCTTTTCACTTGGCTCCTATAACACCCCTACGCTTAATTATTTCATCTGAACTACAGATTTCCACATATCCAGCAAAGCATTTAAGCACCTGCTCAACTTTAAGAACCTATTGCGTTCTGGGAGGCTTTCCACAATGTGAATTAAGTGCACACTTTGCTGGATGGACAGCTCTATACCATAACTACATTACATCTGGAAGAGAGCCATACCCTTTCCCAAAGGGTTCGCTGCTCTCCAGTACATCAGTCTAAAATTTTTCCATAAGTATACGTGACCTTTTTAACTGACAATTTTGTCATATCAAATCGAACCCTCGCACCGTGTTTGCGAGGAGTCTTGGACAACTTGGAAAGGACCAATCCTGGCACCTCAGAATGGGACAGAAGCATTACAGTTTGTGTATCGGATGAGAGTATCACCCTGAATCACTGGGAAGCCAATCTGAAATCTGCCTGCTTAACAGAAAGGCACTGCTACTGCCTTGCTCTGCCAAATCAGGGTATTTTAAAGAGATAGCAGAGTGATTCTGTTTAAAATTCGCAATGCATCTGTACAGAGGATGAGAATTTCAAAGTACGGCACAAGTCTTACTTTATGAGAAAGTATTATTCTCATTGTTCTTCCAGAGCTGGAAAAGGAACAGAAAAAAATGTATAGGAGCTCAACTCTGCAAAATTTGCAGACCTGAGTGGCAGGCTAAGAGCTACGCAGCAAGCTATGGAAAAATATCAGCAATCAAAAGCCAAAAATCTGGTCTCCTAGCTCCCTGTTCAAAGACATGCGATGTACTATCCTCCTACCCAAGAAAGAGTGGCAAGTGTTCACTAAAAATTTAGAGGTTAAATGCCTGTATAGAGGGATACCTACACGTATACCATTGGCTACCTCACACTCCATTGGTACTGGGCTTGTTGCCTGTAATGCCATGGAAATGTGTGCACAATTAACAGCAAAGTTCAGTTGCTGTAAGAAGATGTGTATGGATTCATCCGCTTTAATTTTTTCCATGATTTAAGCATTAGGCACCAGGAAATTAATCTGGGCAATAGTCAAGACAATCTGCAGAAATCTGGGTCCAATGTTGCTAAAACAAGCTGGCTGAAATGAAAAAGTGCAGCTGTGACTCTCTTCCTGATTCCAACACACAAACACACACACGCACACAAAAAACAGCCCTTACTCTTATTATTTATGGACACAGATGAAAAGCCAAAGGGGGCAAGGTAATGCACACAGATGCTGATTAGCTGGAGATTATATTGATGATGTAATAAAAATTCACTTTGTCTCTTAAGCTGCACCAGGACAATCAAAGAGAGATTAGATAAAAATCAGAGAGAATGAATAATAGAAGGGAGAGGTAACATTGTAAACCATAACTCCCTGCAAAATGTTCTACCTTTGGCTGTCCTCAGTCAGAATAAATAAGAGCTGGAGGGTGTAAATACAGCCCAAATGTACAGAAGAAGGAGGCAGATGTGGCTTTGTAAGTGTATTATTTATCAATAAGCAACCAGATACGCACATTTACCTGAACGGGTTTACAAATACACACATACACATATCTACAAACACGCACCTTTCTAACTCTGTTGAAGAGATGATGACAGGGAGTGCAAGAGAGAAAATGATTGGAGAGGGACACATGGACAGAGAAATGGATGGGGTGTAACAGTTAACAGCATACAGGAAATTATCTGAGTGAGAAATATATGAACTTGTTTGGAGCAATCGATTGTCTCTACTTGACAGGGTAAGGGGCACACATTTGGAGATCCACATGTGCACCTATTTTTTGCAGATGTACACTCATGTGGATCCCTGTGTGAAAAAAAAAGATCTCTCCAGCCACCAAAGGTCACCCAAAAGAGGCAGACAGGAGAAAACTTCCTTCTCTTAGAGTGCTTGCTTGGAAAAGAACAGAACTCCTGCATGTCTAACGTTAGTTTAAGTTTACTGACCATGTTTAATATTTGATTAAATCTTTGGCATAGCTGACTATCCTGATCTGAATAGATGATCCGATGCTTTCCCTGGTAGTAAAGCCAAGCATAAGTAATAGCTGTACTCTGACTACTGCTGCCTTGTGTGAACGAGTCAGATTTTGCTGTGTCTCAAAACCTGCTATCTGCTTCTGGATTCTTTTCTGCTGCTCAGTATTTTCAGCAACACTTAATGAAATCAAACAAACAAACAGAAAAAAAACCACAAAACAAAACACCAAAATGCTTCTCCCAGCCATGAAGGGGGCTGCAATTTATTCATAGCTGCAGAAAAAAAAAAAAATCCCTTCATTCCAAAGTCTTCCCTAGCTTAAGTATTTTACCTGTTCTCCTTGTTGTACTTTTTGCCTGTGGTTTGCATTATTACTTGCTAAATACGTTGGAAAATGCTCATCAGCTTGCTCGGCAGCTTGGGGATGTTTGTGTGGTTGCCCACACGCATACGCACACACACATACACGCAGCAATTTTATAAATAAATCACAGTCACAGGGGTGAGGAGAGGGCATGTGGTGCTTTGGAAGGGAGCAGAACTGCAAAAAAGGAAGGACATCTCCAGGATCAGAAAACAGGGGCTGTCAGAGTCTCTCTGCATCTCTCAATGCCTGTAAGATGGTCACTGCTGCTGATCACAGAAAGTGAGAGACAGGGACCTCAGCCCCAGGTGTCCACCTAAGTGAAGAAGAGACTAATCCCTCAAGACAGACAAAAACTGGGCCTAAATTATCAGCCTAGATGCTTTACACCTCAATTGAGACAAGCCTTGCTGGGAGAGGTAATATCTTTTATTAGACCGAGTGATACAATTGGAAAAAAATAGACAAGCTTTCAGGCACACAAGGAAGTCTGTCTTTTCTTTTTCCCAGCTATATCAGCTGGACTAATAAAAGATATTACCTCTCCTTACAAATGTGGTCTCATTTATAACCTTAGACCATCACCGCTAAAGCTACAGCATGACTTCTGCCTTAAATATACACAAAGCTCTTTGCAAAGCTGGATATCATAAATTCCTCTTTACACATAGCAAACTAAGGAAGAACAAGGTCTAGGAATGGGATCAGGTAGGGTACAGAAGGTTAGTAAGAAGACTGGGCAAAAAATAGGCTCCTAATCCCTTCCTACCTACCTCTGAATGAAGAAGACTCTGATGCAACACCACATGAAATGCTTCTTGCATTAATTTTGGATTGCTAGAGAGGGGTTCTGGAAGTGAAGTTCTGGTAGTTAGGTTTCGAAACAACAGCAAAAAATATTTTTGTGAGAAGCTGAAGTATAGTTCCAGAATGGACTGCCAGGGATAGTTAAGAGTGAGATCACAATTTTTAGAATTCAAAGGAAAACATATGCAGGATCTTTGTTTTGGTGTTAGAAAACAGATGATGATTTAATGAAACAAGTCAAAAAATAAAAAGGCGCAATTGTCTTGGTGAAATTAGAGGCTTACTGTACTATTTCTTTTTATTTTTTTTTCTTCTTAATCTTTGGAAGAGGACACTGAGCTTTGAACCCCAAAAGGGTGAAATAAAAGAAAAAAAGAACATTTTCTCTTAGTAGTTTACGTACAGAAATATCAGTTTGTGTATCTGTGTTTCTACATATTTCATGAGTGCGAGTCTTTCTGTTACTACCTATGGATCTTTTGCTTTCCAAAGACATGTGCAGCATGGCATTCCTTTCCCAAAACCTGCTAGGGAAGGAGATGAGAAAAGAGTGGAGAGATAGCTAGTGTGGACTGAGAGAACCCAGGTGGTGACTCGCGACATGAACCGGTAAAATGTTTTCTGCAAGGGACAGTGTGAGGGCAGAACATCGGTGCAGAGCTGAACCAAGGGAAGAGGAGTGTGAACAGCAATAGTGACAGCTGGGGAAAATGATCGGTAGCTTGGCTATGGAAAATAAAACAACTCATGATCACGGTAAGCTGACAAGTGGGAATGGGCAGCGAGCCTGGAGTGGCACCTGGGGAAGGGACATGATCTGGGAATGTATCTATGCCTGTGGTCCACACACCCACACCTGTACCTGCAACCAGGCAAGGAAGGCTGGGAAGCCAGGATGAAGAGCTTGTCTTGGATGCAAGCCCAGTGAGTGAAAGCCTGGGTGCTGCTCTTGAACAGCAAAGGCAGAGGGCGAGGATAGAGGCCTGAGCTGGGGGAGCGAGCTGCTCGCCCAGCAATCGGACCTGTATCTTTTGTCACAGCAGGGTCATCTGGTTTGCTGGTGGCTCAGCTATTTCTTTTTGAATTAAGAAGCTGCTGCCAGAAGTCCTCTCCCTGGATCGGTGCAGAGAAAAAGACAGGAGAATGACACACCTATTGTGCAACTCTTTTTATGAATAAACTCGTGAAATCTAATTCTACCAGCACCTCTCTGGCCTTTTTCAATGAGCCGGTCAGTAACAAATGACCATTTAACAGCACAAAGCAGCTGTTATATGGGAGAACAGATTGAGACTAATACAACACAGATTCCCCTCCAAACAAGAACCCAACATTCCTTCTTGATTTATTTTTTTTCTTTTTTTCCCCCATCTGCAAACACTGTCAGTAAAGCTGAGTAAATATATAAATAATTAAACAAACAAATACTTTCTCTGCTGCCCCCAGGCCTTTGAAACTGAGACTTAGTTGGATTTCAGGCAATCAAACGGCATCGCGCTCACGCACTCACACTGCACGCAGGCTTCCTCTCCACCTTTGACAGAATATCATTGACTTGAGTGCACTGTGATGATTTCAAATAGACTAGAGGTTAGATAATCGACTCTACACACACACATAACCACATGCACACTCCAGCTCCTTCATTTATTCCATAAAACACATGAGCATAGATGGGATGGAAACACCAAAAAAGATCACAAACAAACAAACAAAAGAATCCCATGTACATTGTTACTGATGAATAAATTGAAACTACAACTGAAATAATTAAAAAAACCCAAAAAAAACCCAAAAAAAACCCACAAAAAACCAAAAACAAAAAACACAAGAAGCCTGATTAATTTGTTTGTCAGATCTTTGTTGTAGATGATCATTTGAAACCCTCCTCTTTGGCGAAAATACTACTAAATGAAATTTTTTGTGACTGGATACCTAAGGACACTGAAATGTTGTTTACTCCCCACAACCTACACCTTGGGTAGCAGCAGTGAAAACTCCCTTCTGGACTATCTTGCTCTGCCAAAGTCAAGGATATTCACATCCCTGTTTAAGGATTCACACAGTGTCTGTCTGTTGTTTGTGAGGCTGGGTCAGAGTCTAACTATTGACTTCAGAGAGTGTTGGGTCGGTGCTCGGCAAATGGGCGACGACTGCCAATTCCATCTGCCTGTGCTGAGGGCAGGAGTACACTTGTCTAGAGGGAACTTGTTCTTTTTACTGACCCGGTGAAGGCAGATTCCTTCAGCTTGATCCAAACTCTGTTGCGAACAATAGGTTTGGATCAGGCCCTTAAAGAAGAAAGGTGGGATGCAGCCCTTCATCAAATCCTTGCTTTGCAGCTCCCTCAGTTGCCATAACAATGAAGAGTATGTATGTGATTCACTAAAAGAAGGGGAAAAAAAATAAATCAAGATCCTGAATCAGTGAATGATGACATTCCTGTAGACAGAGAATTTACAAAGGCTGAATCCTATTCACACAAAGAAAACTGGCAAAATTATCACTGACCCTTTCTTAGCAAAGCAGGGACAAATATGCATTTACAAGTGAAATGAGCAAAGCTAATTTTCCATGCCCCCACTGAGTGTTTTTTGAAAGCAAGTTTTCTGGATCTATGCTGAAAGGGGCTCTGATGTAATATATTTACCATCAGAGATACATCAAAACCTTTACACATAAAAAGTAAATGTCAAATTTATGCCATTACCTTCTCTCTCATAAAAAAAAAAAAAAAATAAATAAAAAAAAAATACAGCTGGCCTAATATTGCAGTTGGGGAAATGAAAGATCAATAGCTCACTAGAGCCAATGGGAATCTTTCCATTGATTCAACAGGTTTCAATTCAGGCCTGAAGGCACCGAGCTTAAGTGACTCCATCAGAGAGTGTTGGTGAGTAATTATCCACGCTGTGATTAGAACCTAGGCATCCTCACTGCTGGCCCTCACCCACCAGATAATGCCCTTCCTTTGAATGAAGCTGCAGGCACAGGCAGCAATTTAAACGGAGCAGCTCTGAGGTGTATTAGCCATACAAATAATTCAGAAGGAATGGCAATGCTTGTGTTCCTTGGTTTTTTATTTGTTTGTTTAATTTGCTGTTAACTTTTCCAAATCTCTACCAGAATGTAAAAACTAGCACCATTCTGGTACTCTTGTCTCCTGCAAGATCTTTAGGTGCCTTTTCTTGCTGTGTTCCTACGAGCTGACTCACTTCCTTTTTTTTTTCCCCTCTATGTTAATTTCTAAACTTGGAGTTAAATAATTTCTAAGATACTCCTTTTTTTTTTTGTAAAAATTGGCTGTATCCCCTCTTGCAAATAAACATGAGGCAATGGTATGCTTTTAAAGACTTTGCCAAAGAATTTTTGTTGGTTGTCTTGCCCATTCCTCATTTCCACTCCTACTTTTCTCATTCATTGCCAGTATCTTGAATGAGATTTCTTTTTCTAAAAATAAAATTAAAAAAAAAATCCATATAAATAATAATAAAAAGAAGATAGGAAGAAGGAAAACAAAGTAAAAAAGTAACCAAGCTCACTCTGAATACACAAAACAGAACAAATCCCACAGAATAACATAATTGAATAACAATATATCTTTATAAAAGAGGGTGAAAAATTGCATCCTCATCCATGTATTATTGAAGATGGAATAAGATCAAATAAATTGTGTTTAAAAGCAATTAAATGCTCACAAAAGAAAAACATTTGCCCTGTAAACTGAAAAAAAGAGGCATAATGAAATGCAAACCTTCTTGAAACTAACATATGGACACTGGAATGAGAATGGTTGAAGCTGAATAGGATAGCAGAAGGAGTGAACTAGCTTACCTAGATAAGGCAGACTATTGTTGCAAAGGGAGTAGTTAGGAAATTCAGATGAGCCGGGTCTGCGTGTCTGGGTTTAGGTGAGTAACAACCTTAAATCAGGCACATCGCGTGTGATCGGCCGCTCCTGCTTCAACCAGTGGAACTGCAGTTCCTGCAGAGCTGCCCGTAACTTCAGGGCCAATCCAAACACTGCTGCAGGCAAGGTAGATGCTTGGCTTTGGGACAGGTGTGTGGCTGCTCTGCAAAGTCCTTTCTTATCAATTATAGATTTTGCACAGTGTAGAACATAGTTATTTCTGCCATGGTTTTCCCCCCATCCCTTAAATGTTGATAAAAGTGTGGGGGAAAAAAAATAAAAACACTTTCATTGCAATTCTATGTTGAAAAAGAATTCTCTAGGATTAATCCTATTTTGACAGGGGCTGAAGTTGTTGAGCAAAATTCTTCTTGCTCCGAGAAGTTTCTCACATTCCTGACTTTTGTGCACCTTCCAGGCCAAGACCCAATCCTACAGAAAAACAAATCTGTTTTCCGTCTATGTTGGGTGAAATAATGTGCAGGAAATGGAGCCTAGGCAAGAAAGCTGAATTTTCTCTTGGTTAACTTTCAGAGAGGTGCAAACCAATTCAATCTGCTCGGCAAAGGTATCTCACTCTCCCCCTGCTTCCTCCATACGCTATTTCAAAGAAGTGCTTCTTTACCTTATTATATTATTAGAATCAATCAATATTATTAATATTACATGTGGGCAATTTTGTAAATTCTTCATAGTTTTCCTCCCTGCCTGTTAACAGCAGGTACATTATACAGTCTCTGGTTAGACTGGTCAACTAGGCTATCGATAGTCTTAATAAGCAATACCTATATTGTGACCTTTGCTCACAGAACTGAATCTCTCATACAGAGCTGTCAGAAAGAGTAAAGAAGTATTGATAAGTTCATTACTGTATTGCTACATATAATTTTAGGTGTGATTTTCACTCACCCTGAAGCATCTAGTAACCTAATACTTTTTCTCCTAAAGCGCTGGCCCTTTTACAATTGATCAAATAGTGAATTAGAGCATTATAGAGAGGAAACATAATCAGGGGATTTCTACAAGCACACTGTGATATATCTTTTGATCTTCTGACAACCTTCATCCCTCTCAATCCTAGGAAGGAAGCACTGTTTTTATAGGGATATTATTAGGCTGATGCTGCTTTATACATCTACCTCTAAGAAGCTACCGAGTCCAACAAAGATATTTGTGTGTGTTTGCAGCGAGTGATGCATATTATGTGATGTGAATCTATCCTTAGGGACTGGGAAGGAGAGGAACTATGTGCAAATGTAAGTCTGCCCTTTCGGTACATACATGCATACACAATCCTTGTGTAGTATATACACAGGCATTTGAATTTGAAACAGGCCAAAAATACAGTCAGATCTCATCAGACCGACTCTGCAAAGCTCCGTTCTTATTCTGTTTGAAGAAGCTTCATGTCCAGAGTTATCTGCCCCGGTGGACTGGAAAAGCAGCCTGTTAGCCTATAAAATATTTTGGAAGCTCAGATGCAATGTACAAATAAACCAGAGGTGAATTAATTAAGTGTGACTGTATCATTAAAATATTATAATGAGTAAATGGTTACATATCATATTAAACTCTGCGTATAATTCCAGGAATACCCTCTTAAGTCACCTGTCACTTTCACGTAAGAGTATGTCCTCTGTATTGTCTTTTAGAAAGGAATTATTTAGAAACCTATATTATCCTGTCTGTACTGAATGTAAATTTTCATTAACATGCACATAAAATAAATAGTTGCATGTGTTGTGATATACAAATATCAGACACACTTCCATTTCACTGCATATGCAGTTTTCATGTAAAAGTTCATATTCAGCTACACTTTTTGTGTACTTTTTTTAAGGTTTTTATGTTATTTTAATGTTTTCTGGGTTTAAATAGGGATATTAAATACCTTAGCCACATAAAGAGGTAAGACTAGTCTGCACTGCAAACTGTGTCTGTGCTACACCTTGGTCTACCAAGCCATAAACAACTTTCCATTGGCAAAATATTTTGAAAGACCTTACAGTGAAGGTCCCCATCACCACAACCATATATCCCTGGAGGCATCAAAATTGCCAACGAAGCCATCTATTAAATAGCTAATGTTAAACAATGACTTTCCGTGTTCAACAAAGGAGGGAGAAATAAACAGATAAGGGTGAGATAGATCGAAATCTGCATGCCTCATTGGCTGAGCTGTCGGATATTTCTAATGCATCTGAAGGGTTTGTTACTAAGAACCTGTTAAGTATCTTTAAACCTTTGATCTGTAGCCAGTCTTAACAAAGGTGACAATTAATTACAGGAGAGTGCATTGCAATAAAGTTACATCGTGGTCAGTTTATATATACTGTCCAAAGCTGGTTCACAGAAGTCACTGTCAATTAAAGTCTTCTTGGAGTCCAGTTCATTATCAATTTTTCCCCCTTGCCTTGATCAATATTTTTGGCTGCTTCTGCTTGACAAACTTAACACAATGTCTATATCTATAAGTCTTGCCATTCATTTACATGGAATAGGTGGCCGTATATGATTTATTTTTAGCTACTACATATGGTCAGGCACTTTATTTGAGAGGTTTAGAGCTCTCATCCATCTTTATTTTAAGGAGCGACAATAATAAGCCCTCTCTTCCTTCAAGGGGATGTCAGTTGGATATAATGAATGCACATTAAAAGCTGCATTCACCTGTATGTGCATTCAGGCTGTGGTTCACAGTGACAAAAGCAAACAAATGCAATCTCTGTGGTGACATCCTGACTCCAGACCACACCAAGAGATGCAGTGCAGATAAAGTGACTCACTAGATCCTGAGATCCCCAAATTGTGATGATGGCTCCTCGGGAGGTAGAGGGAAAGAGAGACCTTGCAACATATACCCCAGCTCAGTAAGTGGAGAAAAGGTGGAAGAAAACCATAACTTTTACTCACCATGCTTAATATTTTTATCTTTTTCTGCAGCAGATTTTAATGCATAAGGGTTAGTCCACCGTCACAAGCCCCCGCAAGAGTCATACAAGCATCGTTGGAGCATTTAAGTGAGTGAGAAATGTGGCAGAGATTAGGCTTTTGTCAGTTCCTTAGCTTTGTTTTAGTTTTAGTTTCACTTAGAGAAGTAAAGCTAAGTTAAGGGACAAGCCAGCAAGCGTAGAAATTAGCAGCATTAGCTGCGAGAGTGGAGGTTTTCTATGTAAACTCATAATCCAGAATTTTAAAAAGAATGTGAAACACTGAGTAACTGCAAACCTGCAGCAGGATTTCTGAATGTGAAGTCACCTAAGTGTTGGCAGAAATCTCACTGCCTTCTTCCCAGAAAGCAGGTTACAGACCTTTGCTCCAGAAGTAAAGGTGACGCAGGGATTAATGAAGCACCAGCTATTGGTGAAAGTTAGGATTCATCTTAGTTTCCTTAGCACCTCACTTGTTTAGTGCAAACTCTTATGGGCCAGAAACCACACAGTGCTTGATGGACAGGTGGCGTTGAGCTCTGCAGCCCCCTGCTTTTTTGGAATATTTGAGGCTATAACCAACACCTGCATGGGTCTTTGGGCATCTGATGCTTTCTCTCTATTTTGAATGCAGGTAAGCGGTCCAACAGCATAGATCATCTCCCCCACTTTTTCTCCCTAGGAACCATTACTGCCTGTCTCATACGCCCGCCTGGGTTCACACTTGATTGAAGGGAGGGACAGTAACAGCTCCTTTAGTGTCGTTATGGTCTGTCGGGTCAGTGCAGCTGGTATGCATGCGCACAGGGTATGCATGATAAAAAAATCATCAAGACACCCTGATGTCTTGCCGAAAAATGTGGCTGCATACTTCCAGCTCTTAAGGCTGGAGGAGACCCTCCTTGATCACTCAAACCCTTCTGTCCCTTGCTCTTGACCACCATGAACAGAGAGCTCTCTGGCTTCCTTCCCTAACAGGTACAATCTGCTTTTTGGTTGAACACAAGACACTTTCCGCAATCTCGCTCACTCTTTACCTAGACAAAATTTCCAGGTGCTTTCTGACAATCTTCTTCAAAAGACTATTCCATCAGCTGCCTGGCTTTTATTATGCGGTGCAATTTGAATCCTCTGCTAAAGAAAACCCTGCCGGTGGCAGTGGCCTCTAGCAGATGAGGGATATAGGACCAGATGAACCACACTTCTCAAGCAAGGTGATAAGGATTCTCAATTTTTCCCTCTACTTCACTGCTCAAATTTCTAATTTTTTCTGGCTTGATACGGGGAAAAAAAATTACATAAAACTAAACCAAACTGCCCCCTGCTCCTATTGTTTCTTGCAGAAATTAGTGAATTTCTGATGCATCCCTTAATTAAAACCTTGGTAGGGACAAATAACTTCTCTGAAATTTTATTGTTCCTAATTAGTTATTTATGAAAAAAATATCCTTTTTTATTCCATAAAATCCTCAAAGGCACCAGTATATGTAGATATTGAGGGACAGAAGCAATAGTAATCTGTAAAAGTGTATGAAATCTAAGTCTAACCTGGAGAAATGTAAGAGAAGAAGCAAAAGCTGTGGACACACAAACTTTAATTTCTTTTTTTCTTTCCACATTAATGTAACTTTTAAACAAATCCATCTTGTAAGGATGATTAGTTCATATGGTAGTGGGACAAACTGAGGAACAGCTTTCAGTGCAAAACTTGACAGGCAAGCAAGAGATCCCAGAAAATTAGAGTTCGTATTGGAAATGCTGACACAACCGTAACAACAGCATCATAACTGGCTGCAGCTGCTTTTAGAAACCAGAATCCATGTCCAGACCACTGAAAAAAAGAGTTAACATATACCCTTCTAATTTATGGAGCAATCTGGGCTATCTGACATTATCAAAACATGTAGACGCTCATATGTACAGGAGATTTTAATGAACAGGGGGTTGTTTTTTTTCCCCTCTCTTCCATCAAGGTGTCCAATTGCATTGTGATTGTTTTAAGGGGTTGTTCTTTAGACCTAAGGCTTAAAGTCTCCTTTGTTTTATTCCAGTTTATTTGTGCGTTTACCTCCCTAAAACTAGTTTGGTTTACTACCATACTAAATGCTGTATGTGTTGCTTTCAGCCAGGCAAGTCTTATGTTTCAATTATAGAGGAGTATATTCAGCACCTGTATTGCGTTGTGCTTCTTTTCAACTAAATTTTCATTTCCCAAAGGCTGTACTCATGAATGTGTACACATGTCTTTTTCTATATGTATACACAAATCTACACATTTCTGCATATAAACATACACATCATCCTAACTGAATGCTCATTTTTATTGCACCTTTGAATTTCTGACATGTCCACATCCTTTATAACATCCTTAAACTCAATAAGGTTTTAATTTTTCTATCATCTATCATTGTAATCAAATAGAACAGAATATAAAGAATGGAAGCCTTGTTTCCTTACCCGAGTGGTGTCTTAAATTTTGAAATTATTTATACTTTTAAGAAGGTAAAGGCGTAAGAGAACTAAACTATTCTCTTCATATTGCATTCTTCTATCTGCATTAAATGCTTACAGTTTGGGTCAGGTAGGAAAAACACCCCAACCACGGGGCTGCAGCAGTGGATTTCAAGGAGGTTTTAGAGGGTTTGTGCTTTTTCCACCCTTAAAAAAGGGTTGAAAGAGTGTTGTTGGTCTCAAGTCTATGAAACACTCCTTTCCCAGTGCACACTATCTCCACACTTTAAGTGCATTCGCCAGCATGTGTTTCAGTAAATCTCAGTTAAGTGTGGAATGCTGATTTCTTCTGACTTCCTAAATACAATATTATGGAGACCTTTGTGTTTTAAATTAAAACATTTCCCAGGCCTTGGGTACAAGAAAGCTTCAATAGAAAAGACTGTTTAAACCTATGGGGACAGTCCTATATTTAGATTACATTAATTCATAAATATTATACTAAATACCACTAAAATTTGCCTTAAATGACTTCAAAGATAATGCATTATAATATGGCTGTCCTGAGAGCACTAACCTTTATATCTCCCAGTAACTCAGCCTTTAAGCATACTCCACATCTAGATAAGATGGGGGGAAGTTGTGAATGAACGTCTTGCTAAATTGTTAAAGTGTGATTAGTTAACTCAGTGCATGTGTGTGCCTGCATGTGTGTGAGTGCGTGGGTGGGTCAGCTCAGCCCCGGTAGATTTCTACCCGAGTATCTCAGCATACAGCCTCTTCCCAACCCTACAGCAAAGTACCAGAGAAGGAGCCTGTTCCTGCCCCGTGTGGAGAGAAGCGAGGATGGGGGAAATATGCAGCAGCTAGGCTCGTGCCATGAAAGCTTATTTTCTCAGGGATCTGGCAAGCCTTTCCTGCCTTCTCCCACATGCAGCTTCCCCCGTACCCTTTCTCTCTTTGCGTATCTGAAAAAGAATCATAATCCCCTGCCTCATTCCTGGTGTCTGTACTGGTATCAGCCAGAGCTGCTGGTGAGAGAACCTGGGACTTCACTCTCCTTTTGTGATAGTTTTTCTTAGAGGAGGGCATAGTAATGTACTTTAGGATCTTAATTTTCAATTTCCTCCTGCTGTACAGGGGCACGACAATAGGATATCTTCATAATATTTTCAAGAATACACATCCTTTGATCTTGTTTCAATGGATTTACACCTGAAATTACTCTGGTTGTTTTTTTGTTTTTTTTGCTTTTTTTTTTTACTTTAAGTTAATTCCTCTCTCTTCCTTCCTCCCAGAACAATCCCACCTTCTTCCCCTCTACACCCAAGGTTTGCTCTCCACACACTTAAGTAAACTACAGCCTACTATTAACCCTTCAGGGTGTACCACTGTCACAGCCTCATCCCCTGAATTAGGAATGAAATCAACTGAGAGTGATGGATCAATTAATGTATAAGCATTATGCATCTCTTATGGAAAGCATCTTGGGGTTTTGTGTTGCCAACCTACCCCTGTGAGCCAAGTTGGACTATCTTTATGCAATTCTTCACCTACGCCTGCAAAAGCAAAGCCAAAATAAGGACATCTGAGTGAATACAATGCTTCACATGACTGCATTTAGAGAAGGAAAAGAGAAAAAATAGATTAAAAATGAAATAAAATGAATAAAATAATAATAAAAAAAGCCAAACAGAACCCTCATCCTTCAAAGCCCCATCACACTTTTTGACTTAATAGTAATTAATCACTACTGGCAAGAAAGTAATTTTTTTCCAGGTAGCCAGGGGCACATTTTTATCAGGATTAGCTAATAAATCAGCGGCATCGCTAGAAAGGAGTTCAAACTCTTCTCGGATGTACTAAATAAAACCGATCTCTGAAATGCTGGCAACTCGGTGTCTATTGAAGCTTCGCTCTAAATGCAGCCCTCAAAATAACAATCATTATCATAAATTTTCTTTCCAAAGTCCAAAACTTATAGCAGGTTAAAAATGACTGTTTGTTTTGAGAGGAACTCATGAAATTTGTTTGATGATGTGACAAGATTCCCCACCTGGTTTTTTTCCTAGGTTGCAGCTTTACAGCAGAAATGAAATGAAGGGAAATGAAGTTAGTATCTTGCTTAATTCAGGGATATATGTTAAACACATCCAAGCAAGATAAATGATCCCTCTCTCTCCTCTCTCTCCCTCTCTCTCTCTCTCTCTCTCTCTCTCTCTCTCTCTCTCCCTCTCTGTCTCTCTCTCTCTCATTCTCTCTCCCCCTTCCTGAGTTTGTCTCTGTGAATACAGGCATACAGTAAAAGCAAAACTGAATTGAAAGACGGAGGACTCAAATCTATGAAATAGAAATTGAAGTTGCCACACAGAATGATTAATTTCAGGTTTAAGATAAAACGTAACAAAAGAATAAAATCCTATCAACAAATCACAGTAACCTCCCACTACAAAAATTTATACTTTATCAAAGAGTTAGCTCAAAGATGTCCTCTACACTATGTTGAGTGATTCTCTTCAGTGTAGCTTTTACTGCTGTTATTTCTATTTTGCAGAAACCTTAGATCATTTTTTGCAAACACATGCACACACAAACACACATACACACGAGTTCAGTGTCTACTCTCACTATTAGATGAAATCTCTCAGGACCTTTCCTTCCCTACACTTCTTATTATTATTTTTATTGCTATTATTAAAAATTACTATAGTACGGGTGTCATGTTTAAGTGATGCCAATCAGACCTTGATGTGGCTTCTAGGAAGATAGTCTCGAAAGAGAGCAAGGTTCGAAAGAGCTACACTGATCATTTTAAAAATGAAAAGGTGTGTTTGAAGTGACCGGCAGGTAAGGATGGAAGAAATATCCTATAAGTTAGACTGAGTCTCTAGTCCTCAAGCCCTGAACATTTTGTCTAGCCTGTGTAAAACTGGTGCTTTGCACTGTCAGGGTATATTTTCATTCGCATTTCCTGACAGTGGAAGCAAGGAGGGGAGTGAGTATGAAGGGGGAAGAGATGCCTGCTAAACATGCCATTAAGTTCAAGATTTACAACTCGCCAAGGCATCTGGAAAGCTGGGAAGCCAGTAATGCCATTACGGGTGACTGTCACTGCCAGGAGTCCACCAAGCTGGACTAGACATCGGTACTGAAGCTGTCCTGTAAAAGATATAACTTCCACTCTCCCTGTGGCCCCGTGCAAAACACTTTCTCCTCCTGCACTAAATCTGGAGTCACACCCCAATCACTTCTGCCCTGGTCTTTTACTTTTCCCTTTTTAAAAATTAATAGAAACACACACATAAACACACACACATGGACAGAATCTGAGTTAATAAGGTGCCTCATATCGCTCCTGGTTCTCCTGCTCCTAAGCGGGGCTACCATGCAAATTACCTTCAACTTCCTCCCTGTGAGTCCTACTTTCCTACCCGAGGATCTGAGCATCTCTCCCCCACTACATACACCCTCCCCCACTCCCAAAACGGAACACCATCTAATCTGATAGGCACCTCCGGAGAGCCTAAGCTGAGCAGGGAAATGAGCGGGCAGAGATGGAGCAAGTGAAGCATCGTGTGAGGAGTATATCTCCACTACCTTTAGAGAAAACCTAAAAAGTTCCCAGCGTGGACTTCGGGCACATTAAAGTAGTGCTTGGAATATGCCTGGTAAGAGACTTCTTCCCTCTGGAAGTAAGCTGCCACCTGTCCTTTCTGTCTTGCCTTCTCCCACACATGCACACATACTGTGATTTTGCGCACACACCCCTGCCCCACTTGAGACGGGCTTCTTTATTGTTGTTTATATCCCTGTTCCCGTGTTGAGTAGAACCAAAATGAAATAGCCCCCCCGAGAAACTCACTCTCCTCCACTTCTTGCTTTGTAGAGCACTACAAATAATAAATGTGACGGCAGAAAAAAAAAAAAAAAAACAAAAAATTGGAAAAAAAAAAAAAAAAAGAAACAAAAAAAGAAAAATAAAGAAAGAAAAGAAAAAGCCACCGGTGCCAGATACAGAACAGTTGTAAAATCGGGGCTTGCCACCAAACCCAGGGACAGACAGACGGACACACACACCCCTGGGCTGACGAAGAGCGGCTCCCGAAGGTAAATACAGAGCGCCCGCTCCTGCTTCAGCACCGCGGACAGCTGCCGCCGGCCCCGCGCCCGCGCCGCCGCTCGCACGGCGCTCCCCGGGAGCTGCCTCTCACCCCCCAAAACAGCGGGGAAAGAAATAAAAAATACTAATAAATAAGCCAAACGGAGCTGACTCCCTGCCCTGACTCTCGCTCTCCTCTTCCCAGGATGGGTCTATTATTTCTTTCCCTGCCCCCCCAGCCTACCGCCTCCGCCCCCGGGCCAACCAAAAATGAAATAAAATGAAATGAAATCGAAAGGAAAGAGAGAGAGAGAAAGAGAGAGACAGGGAGAGAGAGGGAGCCTGCCTTTCTCTCCCGATCTCTCCCGGGAAAGTTCAGGAGGTAACTCACCTTTGTGCATGCCAGTGAACCTGTCCTTCAGCACCGTCAGTTCATAGATCTTCCCGAACTCCTCGAAGAGCGGTTTGAGGTCTTTCTCGTCCAGGTTACGGGGGATCTGCCCAATAAAGAGCTTAATGGCATCGTGGTCCTTCATTGGGATGGTGGATGGGTTTCCGGACTATGGTTTAATCCGTTCATATGCCCGTTGGTGCTGGGGTTGCTGTGATTGCTACTCAGGCTGTATTGTCTGGTTGTCCGTTTGCTAACGTGGCCATCTTATATACATAGAGAAAATCTTCTTTCCTTTTTTTCCCCTCTTCTTTTCTCTCTCCCTCCCTCTCTCTCCCTCTCTCTCTCCCTCTCTCTCGCTCTCTCGCTCCCTCTCCCTCTTTCACACACACACACACCACTACACAACACACACTCCTCCTCTCTTCTTTCTCTCCTCTTCTCTTCTCTCTCCTCTCTCTCTCTCCTCTCTCTCTCTCCTGGTCTGATCTGATTTTTTTTTACATTGAAGATCTGTGTCCTTTCCGTTTAAACAGGCTGGATCGGTTCAAATTCCCAGCCAGACTAGGGTGGGGTGTGAGTGTGTGGATGTGTGTGTGTACGGGAAGGGAGGCTAGGGGTGGGGGATTGCTTTTGCCTCTACTCTGCTAAACCCCCTCCTCCCATCCAACCACCCCCTGTCTGTCTGCCCGGCAGAGGCTCAATGGTATCTTCCAACACAGCCCCTGGCTATAAATAGCACTAGGCGCATGGCTCTTTGAGAGACAGTCAATTTTCTATTGTGCCAAGTGAGCAAAGGGGAACGGTTGCGTTTTTAGGACCAATGATGATGATTTTTTTTTTTTTTTCCTTTTCCTTTGCAAGCCCTCCGATCAATCGCTGTCGTTATAATTTCAGTGATCATCGGGAAGTCTGCCTTTTTATTTGAGAGGGGAAAAAACCCCAAACCCAAGGTGTTCTGACTTCTTTCTGTTATGATGATGCCTCTTACTTATTATTTACTCTTATTATAATTTCGCAAAAGATAATAAAAAGCAGTTCAGATACGGATGAACCCCCCGGCTCAGAGGTTGCTTTTGCTGTTGTTGTTGTGATTGTGATGTTACAAGCTCTCTTTACTATATCTGTTCATGTTGCAGCTAAAAAAAAAAAATGCATGCTCTTTAAGCTCTTTTTCTTTCTTTATTATAAATTCTGTTACTGATGATGACATCAAGCTAGGAAAGCACGAAATCTATTATTGTAGCGCTTTGAAGAGAGAGGAAAAATATCGGAATGCCTGTTGTTAATTTTCGTGCTGCCGATATTTATTTTATGTACAGCCAGTGCGGGCGTTATCTCCTATACGGGCTCTGTGTGTGTGTGTGTATGAGCGTGTGTATATTGGAAAGGGATTGATTAGGTAAGGTTTTCTTGCCCGACTTTCAAGCCATCAGGATATTTTGTCTGTCTCTGACGGAAACATAAATCGTATTTTGTAGTCATCAGTGATCGGGAGTTGCTTGTCCGAACAATGCTCTCTAGACAAAGTGTACTGTATGGTGGAGACGAAATCAGCTCTTTTTTCAAAGCATCTGGGGGTGGGGAAGGCAGGGAGCCTCGGATTAAGGACACAACTCCCCCTTGTCCCCCAAATAATAATAACAGTAATCCGGACAGTAACAAAACAAGGCTCTGCGTGCGCTCAGAGCAATTTTTCCCCTTGTTTTTTCCTCCCCCTTTCCCTTTCCTCCGGTCCTCCCGCTTCCCGTGCGAGCCGTGCGGGGATGAAGCTCGGAGGGACAGCAGCAGGCGAGCTCGCGGCAGCCAGCGAGTTACCTGGCCTGAACCCCCTGCGCCCTGCCGGCGGGCTGCCGCCGCTCGGCGCCCGCGCTGCCCGCGCTGCCCCGCGCTGCCCGCAGCCCCCGCCCGGCCCCGCGGGCCCGGCCATTGTTCCCGGCGCCGCCGGCCGAGCCCCGCGGCGGAGGCGGCCCCGGGAGCCGGGGAGCGGGGGCGGGCTGCGAGTGGGACCCCCCCGGCCGCCCGTCCCCCGGGACCGCGGGTAACACGTGTGACTGCCGACGGAAGGGGCAGCCGCGGAGGAAGGAGGTTATTAGTTTAAAATTTCAACCTTCCTGCCTGTTTTTACTGACCGGGATTTGTTTGTGGGTTTTTTGGGGGTTTTTTTTGGATTTTTTTTTTTTTTAATTACTATTTTTGTTTTAAAAACAAACAAACAAGCAAACAAACAAAAGAAAGCAGCAAGCTTTACCGCCTTTCCACTTTATTTGGCTTTTGTTTTAACAACTGGGAAGGAAGGCAGTGTCCTGCCAACCGCCCCCCCCCTCCCCCTCCCCCCTCGTCCCTCGTCCCCTCCGCCTCCCGTTAAAAAACAAACAAACGAAAACAAAACCCAAAACCTTAAAGAAAGAAAGTCACCCCATTGCAGGTGGCTCGGCTATTCCAACTACTCCTGTGTCTGAGAGTGCTCCCGTGCCCTGCCAGCAGAGGAGCGGGGGTGGATCGGGGGGCGGCAGGACTGCGCCCCTCCCCGGGGCCACCGCCGATCTCTGCCAGGGGATCGCTGCGGGCGGGGGCGGGACGGGACCGGCCCCGAGGAGCCTCCCCATCCCACCCTCCGGGGGCCCGCACCTGGGGGCGACACCCGAGCGGAGCCCCCGGCAGGCTGCGCCGGTTTTTACGGCTCTTTAAATATCTCCGGGCGCTGATGGGCAGCAGCGGCTGTCAGCCGCCTGGTGCCGGGCTGGTGGCAGGCACCGCGCATTGTCTGCCGTCTGACCAGGCGTGTCGGGGGCTGGGGTCCGAGCCGGGGGGGTAAGGGGGCTGGTCTGTCAGTCTTCCCTTCCTGGGCATACACCTGCAACCTTTAAAGGCTACAAACACGGAGATGTGACAGCCCAGGAGATGCGGGGAGGGTAAAACCTTCAGACAGCCCCACTCCCAAATTCCCAGCCCCGTGACTCACCTGTTTTCAAATCCTGCCTTCTGCCTTGGACTCCGATAAAAAGGATGACAACAACAACAAAACCCACATGAAAACAATATCTTTTAGCCCTCCCCCCGCCCCTTAAAAATCCTAATATTTGCTCTTTCTGATCCCTAAAACCACACCCGTTAGAACTAGGAGAACTCACTGGAAGAAGACCTAAACCTTTTTTTAAAAGAAGTATCCACTACAGTGAAAAGTGAAACAGCATCCAGCACTGATCCATCCCAGGGATAGTTCTGTTAACACCTTGTCTGCAAGCAGGCCACTCTGCCGGCAATCACGGCTTATCCCAAATGAAAGCCAATTAAAAAGAACAGGGCAGTAAAAAGAGTCATTTTGCTGTTCAGTGCGGGTGTCCCTTTTATAACAATCTCTATTTTTTAAAACTTTGAGCTGGTCCACGCCCCGTTTTCACAGAGCTGTAAGTATAGTCATTTAGAAATGGATGCTGTTCAAGTACAGCCCCCTGGTGCACAGGCACAGCTGTGAGGGGTGGCAGGATGAAATAATACGGACACAAATATCTCTACAAGGGCTCCAAGATGAACACAGCTGCTGCTGTGGGTGGAAATAAGCTATACCCCATAAGCACCTTTACACATGTACAAAGGACTATAGCGGATTTTAACAGATACAGGCAAAGGAGGAGTGAAATTGTTATCTATAAACCAGCTTTTGCTCAACAGTTCCCCAGAGAGAAATGTTCCCAGTTTAATCACAGTGGGTCCAGTTCAGTAATCCAGAAGCAGAGAAGTCCACAGGAATTTTGTAAGGATAAGGTCTTTTATAACAGGCTTCAGTTTCTCCAGGAGTGTAAAAATTATTTATCTTCTTGTGACCAAAATAAAACACGGTTTTTTTTTTTTTGGTTTTTTTTTTTTGTTTTTTTTTTTTTTTTTTTTTTTTTTGTTTTGTTTTTTTTTTTTTTTTTTTTTGTTTTTTTTTTTGTTGTTGTTGTTTTTTTTATCCCGTTCTTGCAGGGAAAAAGCAGCCCCCTTCCCACAGCCATTTACAGCCCCATTTTCTCCCACTTCTCACTCTGGTTAGTATGTTTCTGTTTGTTTTTTTTGTTTTGTTTTGTTTGTTTGTTTGTTTGTTTGTGGGTTTTTTTGTTGTTTTTTTTTGTTTTTTAGGAATACAAGCACCATTTATTTTGGGGGGAAGATGGCCACCAATTTTTACTTCCGCAGAAGAAATGTTACCCCAAATCAACAAGTCTGGAAAAAAAGCACTGACACACGGCCAGGCCGGGAGCAGAAGGATGCAGCAGGACCAGCCATAGGTATAAACACACCCCCTGTGAGAAAGGGCTCGAAGACCAGGCTTTGGCTTTTAATGTGCCTTTCAAAGGGCTTGATTGATTGCTGTTAATCCTGTGAACAACTTCGGTGTTGTTAACAGGACTGGCCGCATTAGTAAAGGTACTTGCATGCATTAGTATGCTCCTCGTCCCCATGACGTCAATAGACAGCTTTCCAATGACTTCCAGGAGGCTGGATCAGGCCCTGGCTAGCAGCAAGTTTTTAATGAACACCGTGTGGTGCAGGCAAGGGGGACACAGTGATACATCAGTCCTGACTGTCTTCTTTCTCCAGGAAACAAGCAAGTAAAGAGAAAGGCAGGAATAGGCAGAAAGGTTGCTGGAGGGGGATTCTTCTGCTGAACTGCAAACCCCTGGACCCATAGCACACAAAACCATCCGCCGTTGTATGATGTAAAAAGAGATGCAGGCAGGTTTTGTTCCAAATAAATAAGCAAGAAATGTGATTTTTTTTTTTTTTTTAATAGATAAGCTAAGTAGCAGGCAAGTTTTGCTCCAAAGAAATAAAAATTCGTGTGACTTTTGTTTTTAAATGGCAATTCCTCCTTTAGATCTGCTTAGCCAAACCAGCTCATATACTCACAGATTTTCTGCTAGCTTTTTTTATTACGATTATTTCTAAATGAAACATGAGACTGTTAATATCAAAGACATTCTGATCACTAATCAGATGCAGCTCACAACTACTATTAAAGGGTCCAATCCTGCCAAGTCTTCTAACTCAGCTGGAATTGTTTACTTCAGCTTGTTAGGCTTTGCAGGGAGTGCTGACAGGCTCAGGGCGTATTAGCTACGTAATCAAATGAAATAATTGAGAGCTGCATGTGGGCCTCTAATAACATCTAACAAAAGAAGAGGGACCATCATCCTCTAAACTTTCAGTGAGAACCCAAGCATCAGGACATGGGCCCGATCCTGAAAACCTTAATCTGCATTGTTTTTAATCACTCTGCTGTGGTCAGAGGGATTATTCATCTGAGGAAGGATTACCCATGTGAACATTTGCAAGATTGGTGCCTGAATTAATGCATAAGTCAATGTGGGT
The DNA here is from genome assembly GCA_032173965.1 of Sitta carolinensis. Classification (NCBI taxonomy): domain Eukaryota; kingdom Metazoa; phylum Chordata; class Aves; order Passeriformes; family Sittidae; genus Sitta; species Sitta carolinensis. The sequence goes on along the minus strand of CM063313.1, from coordinate 9,287,117 downwards.
TGTTGGGTTTTTTGTTTTGTTTTGTTTTGTTTTGTTTTGTTTTTTTGTTGTTTTGTTTTGGTTTTTGGTTTTTTTTTTTGTTTTTTTTCTTCTGTCTCTGACTTAGTTATAGTCAAGAAGGTTGACTGAGGAGAGAAATGAAAAATTATTTGTATCCAAAGGAGTTTAGCACAGGATTGTAGTCAATGTAGGCAACAAAAGGTAGTGCTGTCATAAAAAAAAAAAAAAAAGAAGAAAGAGTTTGTTTATGGAGACATTTTGTTGTTAAAGCAGAACTGGTGAGTTTGAGGTGGCAAGGGGAGGGAAAAGAAACCCAAAAAAGTAGAGGAGAGTATGCATGAATGTATTTGCAGGTATGTTTAGACACAGGATTTGTGCAGACACATACATGCACATCATTATATTCCACACAATGGATTCTGCCATCTAAACAGAGCTCTCCAGAATATTCCTATTACCGGTACTGAACACACTGTAAGCATGTTGGATTAGTCCTTTGAAGGGAATATCAAGTTTATTATCTCCACATCCCTTTCATAATAGGTATGTCCCTGTACATAATGAGTAATGAAAGCAGGCAAGCCTGTATTGTAGGGACAATAGTACTTCACGTTAATATGTTCCTTTTCATCATCAAATCATTGTGCAGTCATTAACAAATTAATGCTTACAGCGCCCCTGTGAGGAAGGGAGATTTCACTTTAATAGGATCTGGTAGCACCACCAATTAAAAAGGTTGCCTCAGTCTAATAAAATCCTGTTCAGCTTTGATAAACTGCACGTGTTTTGGCTGAATCTCTAAGATGGGCACCAGCACACAGCTCAGATTCTTTAATTATTTCTCAAAAAATTTTGTCTGGAGCTATTTGTCTGTCCCTGAGAACAAACAAGCCATAGGAGAACTGGGCTGGTTTGAACTGAGTCAAATGAGATGCTTCATAAAGCTCTCCTGTCCCCATGCTTTACAGCATGATACTAAGGGCTGTCAGGAGGTGAAGCTCTTTCTCAAGTTTTTTTTTGCTATCTCTGGGAAAATCTGCCCCAAAGTGGCCAATTAAAAGCCTGGGGAAAATGGCAGTTCTCAGATGCTCACTAGAGATGCAGATTTCCAAAACCAGAATCCCCAGTGACTCAGGTCTCACCGGGTTTGCTACAGTAGAGAGAGTTATTCCTGTCATTGCAGCTCAGGGCCAGGACAGGACAGGAAAACTTGGAGTCTGGATAGCTAAGACAAAAGCAAGGCATGTGTCTCCCCTTTTCTTTCAGGGGCTGACAGGGAGATCCAATTGTAAGACTAGAGCAGAAACTAAAAAGAAACAGCTGGAAGGAAATTCAGGTAATCTGGAAAGACAAGGAGGTTGGAGTATCACTGGGTTGGATTCAAAAGGGACTCAATTGGGAAACAGACTGAAATTCAGATTCAAAGATGGTATGTATACCAGGAAATGAACAACCAAGTTCAGAGTATAAGTTTAAGAGAAGTATTAATTTCCTTAATCTTAGCACAGTTGTTGACAGGTTTGGTCCTTACCAGCCTCCCAGATACCTTCTGGGTGCAGCTTGGACGTAATCACAGACCAGTGTGCTGTTTTCAATAGACACTACAGACAGGATAATGTGGGGTTTTTTTATGGAAAAGAGCATTTCGCCATATGGAGAGTTGGTGCCATGCCATTTGGACCCAGGGTTAAAGAATTCTCTGGTTATTTATTTGTATTGAACCAGCTAGCCACAGAGAGCTTTGGAGAAAAGGTTGTGCTGAGACACAGCAGTCTGCTTCTCAGTAGGAAGAAGCTGGGAAAATGGAGAGAAATGGGAGGGGAGATAAATCCAATGGACAACCATCTGTAGTACGAAAACAGGGTAAAGTGAGGGGTTAATACACAAAACATGATGTAAGAAAACATCAGAAAATAAACTCTCGTAAAGCACAGAGGGTCTGAGATTTCTGGGGTTCATAAACTCAAGGGTAAGGCACTTAGACTGAGGCAAGATAAAAGAGAAAAATTGGGGAAAGGCCAAAAAGTGAAATTGGATAAAGGTCTGGAATAGGGAAAATGAATACAGAGTGAAATGGGTGAATCTGAGATGGGGATGAGTTAAAAGAATATGAGGTCTTGCCTGCAATATTTGCCCCTAAAAGTCCACCCTGTACTAGAAATGTGAGGCAGAGTCCCTCAGTCCTCTACAGTCAGCAAACAGCACTACACTTGCCACCTACTCTGTGAATGATCATGTAATTAAAGTCTGAATTAGAATGCATCTGTACAACAAAGGAAAATCCAGGTTGTGCAAGTAACCTCAATTCTGGGAGCTCTTAATATTTAAGTGCTTGTCTTTGCAACCAGAATAATTTCCTTTTAATTAGGGCTTGTGTGGAAGGAAAAACAAACAAACAAACAAACACACTAAAAAACAAAACAAAACAAAACAAAACCTTTTTTTTTTTTTTAATTTTTATTTTTTAATTGTATATGAGGTTTGGGATTTGGGGACTTTATCTCAATTTAACAAGGTTAAAGATGGATTATAAACTAGCTTTAGGAGAGCGTTGTCCTCCCAGAGTTGTAGTAACAGTCAGTGTGTATTCTTGAAAATCAGTCTTACTCTGAAAAAAGTCTTTAAGCAGCTAATTCATATTTAGGCACCCAGCTGCTTGCTGAACTTTAGAGAGAATGAAGCGTGGAGATTAGGTGTGTGACATTAGTATCCCAAATCACTGGTCCCTTTTCACACGGGTCTTTACAGCCTCAGGGGAAAAAAATGGCAAAGTCAGAGCTCAGATTCAGAGCACCCTGACATCCCATGGCATGTTTTACTTCTGAAGCTATGCCCAGCCTTGCTTTGAACAACACATGTTGTGGGCACAGTCTCAATGCTGTATTTATTTGCATGAGTGAATACTTGTTTTATAAAACCCATTCTTGCTCCTACTTTATTCTCCAAGTGCCCAGAGGGAATGACAGCCAGGGCCCAGCATTAATGCTGTATCTCATTCTAACGCAGATGCATGGCAGATGACCAAGGGCTGACAGCACGTGTGTGTGTGTGTGTCTGTGTCTGTGTGTGTGTGTGTGTGTCTGTGTGTGTCTGTGTGTGTCTGTGTGTGTCTGTGTGTGTGTCTGTGTGTGTGTCTCTGTGTGTGTGTGTGTGTGTCTGTGTGTCTGTGTGTCTGTGTGTGTGTGTGTTTTGGGGGGCTGTGAGCCCATGTAGGAGTGCATCCACACATACACACATGTGGAAATACTGCAGACAGACAAGAGAAGGAAGGTACTCCACAGCCAAACATGCAAAAATACTCCTTACCAGCTTTCTGCTAGAATTTCATAGAGACCTTAAAGATATTTTTCCCTCTCTCTGCCAGTCTCTCTGCCTATTTCACTCCCTTCCTACCTGTTTGTCTACATATCTACAAATAGATCAGTTATTTGCTGTGTGATAGATATCTCTACCTGCATTATTTGTTACTGGTGTTACAAATATGCTCAGTTTCCTTAATGGTTAAATTTATAAATCTGTTCTTGAATTTATGAACGTAATAAAATGTAGATATGTTTTTATATCTCTTTAAACTTTTATTGATTATTTATTTTTTGTCTGTTTCTGTCCAGAATAGTAAATCACCTGTACAGTGAGCTGTCTTCTGGAGGCCAGACGTGCAGGTAGAGACACTAAAGGAAATAAGCAGGGATATTTGAATTGTTCAAGGCTTCTACACCAGAGGGAGAGAATACTCATGGTTCTAGTTAGCTGTGGGGCCAAGCCCACATTAATAAACTTATGGAACAAATAACAAGAGGTTTTCTGGCTGCTGTGTGCACTCTCAAGTGTTCATTTTCTAGGAAAATGTAGGGTCTTGGTCACTTCAGAATGACTTTTCTACCCGGAATCTGGTTTTCTCTCAGCCAGCCTTCCACCATCTCAGGAAAACTGCATTGCATGTACCTCTCCATGATATAAAAGTAATAGTTATAGTACAAGTGACAGCATAATACAAAGATTCAGACTCTGTTTGTTCCATTGACTGAAATAGGAGGGTGAAGAGGTCTTTTCCTGTATTTCCAGCTGATGGGTTGTGCTAGGCCTGAAATTAGAACAGACAATTTTTCATCCTTTGTGCTTTCTGCATGTATCCATTTAATTCAGGAGCCCCAGTTACATCTGCAGTTGATGCTAAAAGATAGGTGTTATTGAGGGCTGTTCATCTCTCCAGACCTTTAGCTGAAGAGGAAATGGTAGATTAGAATTCAGAAAGCAGAAATGCCAACTCTCTAGGAGGCAGCAGATGAGAAAAATGCTCAGAGAAGGTCAAAAAAGAGACTGGGAAAAGGAGGTAGAGAGGGAAAATTGAAAGGAAATTCAGGTGTGAAGGGAAAATTCTAAGTCACAGTGCAGGAGAAGGTAAAACAACTACATTTCCTAAAAGAACTAGCAAAGTCTTTGTGAGGATATTTGTTGGAATAAGAAAATGAAGAGTTTATCAGAAAAGAACAGGGTAGGTAAGGATACTGAGGCCTTTCTGAGGAAGGTCTGAACAAACATGTAAGAAAACTAGATGCAAGAGCCTGGAGGGGTAAAAGCAAAAAGTCAAAGAGGTCATGGATGGGGAGAAATGGCAAAAAACACATAGGCACTTCCAGAGTCAGTAACAGAGTAACAGGCCTCTGACCCTTGCCATAATCCCAGGGCTCTGAATTAATGTAAGAGTCTGAACAAAATGTTCCAGCTCCATCTACAGTGGCTCCTTGTGGAAACCTTCTATCACTGCCATCTATTATGTTATGACAGGAAATAAGGAAATGAGTGTAAAAATACCATGACCTTTGGGAATTAATCTACACTAAAAAAGGGCATAAGATGAGCAGAGAAGTTTGTATATGTATTTACATGCATATTTTGACATTGAAACTTAGGATACACCAGCACTAGTTTCACACACAGTTGGAAGCCAGCTTGGTTTTTTTGGGTTTTTTTTTTTGTGTGAAATAATGGGACAAGTTTAAATATGAGTTTAAACTTCCAGCCACTGGACTGGTTGGAAGGTCTGTAATCAGAATAAACAGCAAGTCATCTCAAGCATATGGAACAAGTCAAATGAAGCACAGTTATCCAAAATAGAAGCAGTTGGAGACTCAGAGGCAAAATGGGAGAGTGTTTCTGTCCAGTAGTTCTGCTTCTATGTGTTGGTTCATGCTTCTGCTGGCAAGCAGCCAGAGATGCACTAAGAAGAGAGGGAGGAGAGCCCTGCTAGGTCCCAGACTGACAGAATCAGACCTTGCTTTCCAGGGGCAATTGATTTTGAATAGAAAAGGCCTGGTCTTCTTCCCAGTCTGTACAGAGGAAAGGAAATACTGTATTTCTTCTTGGTTTTAACTGCAGGAAGCGTCCACCTAACTGGCTAAAGGAGAGCATGGCATCTGCTTGCTTGCAGTGCAACTTGAGCAGAACCAAGACTCCACAGAACGGGACATGAGGGTAAGGTTATACCAGTCTTTTATCAGAGATATCCAGCAAACACCAGCCATGTGTATTATTACTCTTGTCTATGAAGTCAGTGGGGAGAGAGGCTTTCTTAGTAATGCATGTGAGAGAGAACTCTGATCCCTTGAAGAGCTGGGATTAGGCCATGGGGAAATTGGCTACTTTGAAGATTTTCTCATAGCTGAAAAACCTTATGTAATGAGATTACAACCTTGCACATAAAACCAGACTCATTGTCTTTGGGGTACAGTTGTTATAAAATGGAACATTTTTAGCAAAGGGATGTCTATCTCTAGGTGATTTTTTTTTTTGCATCACACAGTTGAATCAGTTGAATTTCCGTAACTCCATGTAGCCTGTGAGCCTTGGGCCTGAGAAAGCTTGTCCTACTGACATGTGGTCAAATCAGGCTGTTAGATCTTGAAAGCTTGGTTGTCTTCCACAATCACCTCAAGGGGTGAAATTATGACAAGAGTCTTGCTGGTGGTTTGTGAGTTTCTGTTACATAAAGTGGACTGGTCTAGGTTTCAGAACCCATAGTATTTTGTGCCTAATATCCTAAGACGTAGGGTACAATTTTTGGTGACTGTATTATGCAGGAAATTTGCTTCCCAAGAGAAAAAGTGTGTCTGTACAAAGGACTTCAGTTCCCTCTATCTTTACCTCTCCCAAACTTTACAGAAAATTTAGATCAGATTTCACGCTCATCCCAGAAAAAACACAGCTTTTTCGTCTAAAAGGAAGAGCTCTTTCATGTGAATGTGAGTTCTATTTTAATGCTTGGTATAAAATATCTTAGTCCATATCAGGTAAGGATCTGCTCTTTCATGCCAAACAATTAAATAAGAAACCTTGCTTCAAATCCTTGCTTTGTTCAAATCCTCTATTCTACTTTTTAAAATGAAAATAAGAACTAAGGGGTCAAAACTTCTGCCTAAGCACATAAGACTCAAAGACACTCTATCCCTCACCATGCCCCTCAATTTCAAAGCACTAAAACTCATCTCAAGTGTTACTAAGTGTTGAAAGCTGAAAAAAAATTATTATTGTGTCTCAAATATATACATCAAATGCATAAGTATACATTTCAAAGAACTCTTCTGGCTGCTGTATCCCCTTTCCTTTCTTTCAAAGCAGTCAACTTGGTCAGCAGCAGACTAAATACCAAATCATACCCAGTCATGATACATCATTGATTTTGCTATACTTGCCATAGAACAAATTGAAGGTTTGAAAATCACAGATTTTAATATAGAACTCAATAATGTCAAGTTGACAGGGCTTGGGAGAGGAATGTGCCTTCTGATAAATCAATATATCAGCTGAACAATCTCAGTGTGGACCCTAATATTGACCTTAGTATTCTGGGAAATTTATCCTCAGAGATTTCAGTGGTTATAATTACTGTTGGGACATAGTAGGACCATGCTCTTTTTGCTCTTAAGCTTGTGTAAACTGAAGACACTGTTATAAACTGATTTAAATGTGAGCTGAGTCAGGCTGAGCATTACTGTCTCCAAACTCAACTGAGTACAGAACAGCTTGTAGACCTGACAGTTATTTTGAATCCCTGGGCTCATATCAGAATGACTTTCAGGACTGAATCAAGGCTCCTGTGTCATGGTTTCCATGGAAAGAAATGTGAGACATGTAGTGTGGATGGGAACTATTTTATGATTTTTCAGATCCCCCAGGCTTGAGCAATCAGTGAATTAGAACAATAGTGATTTAATAAAATGAACAAAATAAATATTTGTTATTCAGTTTGGATATAGTTTTTGAATATGTTGGCATACACTGAAGCCTAAAGCACTCAGTAGACTTTCCAAAGTTCTGACAAAAAGTTTACATTGTGCTGGAAGTGAAAGATGCGAATGATAAGGACGGAATTTCATTCCTGACTCTAATGCTGCTCACAGTAAGGACATCATCTATCTATGCTGACCTCCAGCTTCACACTAGAATTGAGTAACAGTCTCAGTAATAAAGAGCCACTCTGTTTTTTTCCAAAGTGATGAATCTAAATTTTTGTCCACATAAGACCCCAGAAAACAGGAGGTGAACCTCCTCCTGAATCTCTGGATGGCATATTATCCCTGACTACTCAAAACTGGCTGCTTGAGATGCTTTTATCCATTCAAAATACACAGAGCATGAAACAGAAAGACTCCCAACTAGTCACTAACTCGAGTGAATTCCTGACAGTAGGTGGGAAAATTCCAGTTCCAAGTTCATAAGTGGTCCATGAACGCATACAAGAAAGGTGACTATGGTACATAAATACCATATGACAAATAGTAGTTCTCCTGGACTCCATAATTTCCTGGGAGATAATTTGCACGATGGTGGACTGAGATGCCTGGGAATCTTAGCAATGATGAAACACTCTTTTGCAATATGACTCAATGCATGCAATGAATGGAAAGGGCTGAGGGTAATGCTGCTGTTGGCCCTTATCCAGTCTTCTGATTGAATAACAGTCTGATATCCTCAATCACACACACTCAATCAGACAAGGTCCAAGATGGAAGAAAAGAAAGAAAAGACCAGTGCAGTCATAACTGTTCTGTGAAATGTGAGTACTTGGAAGTGATAATAGCAGGGGTTTTTAAAGAGAATAGAAACAGTGATGCTCTTCAAGCCATCCTCTCAGAGGATGTCCAAGGAGAAGTTCAACATCCTTTGGCAATAAGGAAACAGATGAATATAGAGTTAATAATGTTCCTAAGACCATTCTCCTGCTGAAACAGATTCTAATATAGAAGGCTACATGTGAGCTATTTTTGTGCCTACAATGACTTCTGTGTTTGCCTCTACTCCCAGCATCACCCTCATTGTACTGTATGTAAAGCACTTTAGGACACATTGGCTATGAAAGGAAGTTCAATTTGTGAAACCAAATTCTATTTTACCCTCAGTCTCTGCACACTGAGCCAGGTCAGCTCTGCATTCACTTAAATATTTTTTTTTCCCCCAGGATTTCCAGCTCCTGCCTGCCTTCAGAGGTACCAAGGAAGCACACACATGATTTTATATAACTCATACAGATATTATGGTTTTATGTGTAAAAATATATACATGCTTACACATACATGGAGAGACTGTAGAAATGACTCATAATGACAAGTAAGAGATGGAAAAAGAGCAGTTCATGCCTTTCTTTGCTTGAAATTTTCTGTTGCTTTTCTGCTGAATGATGTTCCTTTACTATCTACATAATGAATACCCTCTTTCTTTAGATAATTAAAGAGATGCTGCCCATATCCAGACAAAATTATATATTTACACATGGTGACCTTCTATTAATAAACATGTGAGATTGCTGCAACTGAACAAAACCTCACAAGTCTTCATTATTTTCCTCCACTTAGAGTTTTTGTTATTCTTCTCCTTATGTGTTTAGCACTGGTGAGAAATGCCAGGGAAACAGTCTCAATAAAAGGACAAGGCAATATTGTCTGTTTTCTCACACCTGGAATCTGATGATTTGGACTGACTCCTTGGTTCTGATCTCTGAGGTGGCTGTGGGCCACTTTGTTTTATGTTTCATGAGATCTAAAATGGAAATAGCTTTATTTCTCCTTTACCTCACTCCCCACCCTACCCTCCCCCAGATGTTCAAGGAAACAATATAAAACCATTATCTTTTTAAGGTCATATACTCACACTTGGAATATCACTGTTTGTCTCCTGACTGTGATCCTATGCCCACCACCCCCAGACTACAAAAAACATCCCTCTGAATGTATGTGGTAACTCATTTTGGGTTCCAGTTTTGTGGTCTTCCCTGTAAGACTGGAAGCAGTGGAAGTTTTACATTAGACCAACTGGTGAAGCAGGAAAAACCCACACAAATAAATCACCAAAGCCCAAATTCAAAAAAATCTCAGTCACATGAGCTTGAAGAAGACCTTGGAAATATATGATGGGTGAGAAAGTATTTATTGTTAGGTCTTTTTCCTTCCTTCCTTTCCTTTCCTTCCTTTCCTTTCCTTTCCTTTCCTTTCCTTTCTTTCCTTTCCTTTCCTTTCCTTTCCTTTCCTTCTTTCCTTTCCTTTCCTTCCTTTCCTTTCCTTTCCTTTCCTTCCTTCCTTCCTTCCCTTCCCTTCCCTTCCCTTCCCTTCCCTTCCCTTCCCTTCCCTTCCCTTCCCTTCCCTTCCCTTCCCTTCCCTTCCTTCCCTTCCCTTCCCTTCCCTTCCCTTCCCTTTCCCTTCCTTCCTTCCCTTCCCTTCCCTTCCCTTCCTTCCCTTCCCTTCCCTTCCCTTCCCTTCCCTTCCCTTCCCTTCCCTTCCCTTCCTTCCCTCCTTCCCCTCCCCTCCCCTCCCCCTCCCCCTCCCCTCCCTCCCCTCCCCTCCCCTCCCCTCCCCTCCCCTCCCCTCCCCCTCCCCTCCCCTCCCCTCCCCTCCCTCCCCTCCCTCCCCTCCCCTCTCCTCTCCTGAACTTCCCTGAACTTCCCTGAACTTCCCTTCCCTTTTTTTGTTTGTTTGTTTGTTTTTTGGTTTTGTTTTGATTTGTTTTATTTTGTTTTCCTTAATGCTATGGCTGGATTAATAATGAGATTTAATTTAATTCTAATCTAATTTATTGTAATTCTGTGCTTAATTAATTCTCACTAAAAATCCAATGCCAACATCATGTATTGCACCTCTGAAGGAAAAAACCCCAAAAACTAGCCATACTCACTTGTGTAAAACAGATTACAAGGAAACAGACATTTCTCCACCTACAAAAGACAAACATACAAAGCACATTGCAGCCTGCCATCTTCCCTGTGTGCTGAGGAACCTGAAATCAGATGTTGTTACTCCATAACCAATGGACTCAGGTAACCTGCTAGATGAAGAGCTGAAGAAGGAAGCTAGATTTTGTTTTTTTGTGTTCCTTATTAAACAAACACATGAACAATATTCTCATACATGTCTCTTATTTTCAGCATGACTGTGGTCAAGAAAAAAATGAAGATAATGAAGCATGGCTAGTTCAAGTTTAAGAAATATGTTATTTAACTATTTCCCACAGCCTGGCTTCAAGCTCAAGCAAAAGGATTTGCTCCACTCCCTTTCCTGCTCAGCATTCATCATTTCATCTCATGCTCCTGCACCCCTGCTAAGGTGTGAGTTGTTTTTTGTTTGACTGCTTTATTTTTTCTCTGTTAAAAATCATTTGTTCTCTTTCTCCTCCCTTCTGTTACACTGGGCCCAGGAGTTTGATTTTCTAAAGGCCTGGTTTGGTGTCCCTTGTTTTATTGTTTTAAATCATTTGGTTGCCAAAAAACATTTCAATTCACGTTTGATTTCCACAATAAATCCTGTTATCTCTGCCCGGTTGCCAGCCTTCTCACTCACTGTCATTATCAGTTATATCCTATTTGCCCTAATCTAGTTATCCAGTCTTTTTATCACTTTATTTTATCAGCCCACACACAAGCAAAACTCCTTTGAATGCAGTAGAAGGCAAAGGCAAAGGTGCTCCTGTCCTGTTTGGAGTGGATAATTCAAAAACTCACAGCATGTGACAAGGCAGTTCTGAAAGAGGACTTGGAACCAACATCCATGCAAAATAGCTCAGGACAGTGATTCTCCTTAGAGGCCAGATAGGTTAAGTGATTCCACCCAAGCCATGCTGCAAACAATAATCTGGGAGAAAGATCTCCAAGATTCTGCTTCATAACATCACACTACACAGCCAACAACATCCTCCACTTCCCACACAGCTGGCAGCAGTACATGTCTAAAGTTGCCTACTTTCTATCCTCTTGCAGACCATTCCAGGTACTCACTGATGGAAAACACTCTCCTGATAAAGAACACTTCAGCAATCTGCACGGTGTATCCCTATTTCCTACTAACAACAGCAGTTCTCATCCACTGTTGTGTGTATCTGAGTCTGGGATAAAATTTTTACAACTATTACTTCTGATTTTCTAAAAGGCATGTCTTGAAATGTTTTAATTTTGTATGTAAAGCACCACCTTTCACCTTAGAAAATCTCCTCCATAGTTCTCTGTATTGAACCAATAGCCCAGAAGTGCAGTGTAGTGGCCTTTGCAGATGAGGTGTAAAATTGTGGTCCAAACAGGACAAAGATTGCTGAGAACAGTGTCTGTTTAAAAGCAGATAGCAAGCAGGTAAAATTTTGGATCTCTGATTCAAGGGAAAACTTCTCCTTGACGGTTGATGAAGGATCAGTATATGGAGAGTAACTGTGAAACCTTTTGGACTTTGGGTAGGACAGGTTCTGAGACCTTGAATATCTATCAGCAGTCAGGACTTGATTTGATCTCTCATCTGAAGGCAGGCTTCTGCAAGATCATAATATCCTTCATGGCCTCAGCAGAGCTCTACTTGGTAAATGGCATGAAGTGGAAAAGGAAAGAGGTCTCCATTTTCTGAGCCACTTGGGTTTCTCTTGCAGATCTCCAACTAAGTATTATTCTAAGCTTGCATAAGTGGCAATACAATAGTTAAAACTGAGTTTTAAGACACAAAATACAACTTACAACTTGTTGTAACTAAGATACAACTAAGTTGTAAGATACCTTACAATGCAATTATCTCTGGCATTACACTTCAGTGATTTAATTATTTCTTCAATCTTTGACTAAAACTGATCAAGAAAAATATGTTTTCCAACACTTTTGTTTTTCACTTGGACATGGAGATACTCTGATACTTTTACTAGCTTAGAAAGCCTTTAAAACAACTTAACTAGAAATGTGAATATCTTTCTTTTGTTGGTATGTGGGGTTTTTTTGGTTTTGTTTTTTTGCTTTTGCTTTTTTTTTTTTTTTTTTTTTGGTTTGGTTTGGTTGGATTTGGTTTTTGGGTTTGTTTTTTTTTTGGTCAGATATTTTTTCAGGGCATCCATTAATTTAAAACAATTTCTCCACACTTCCTGTTTCACCCTCTGACTCATCTTTAGGATTTCTCAGTTATCTGTGTGCAGTGGGAGTTGAAATAATCAGCAGAAAAGTTGGGCTCTTGTCTCCTGTCTCCCTTTTCTTTTTTTCTTAATGCCATAACTGAATCGAGATACATCAAATAAAAACAGACTTCACAAAGATGCATTTCAAAAATGCTACAAATAATCTACAGTGTTAAAATAAATGAGTGCAGCAGAATCTAATTAGTAGCAATACTGTTTTTTAAACCTTTGTCTGTTGTGCAGGCAGTCAGTTCTAACAACATAGGAGGGAACAATTCAATAGCTACAATCTAGGAGACGGAGACTCAATTTCCTTCTTGAGCACAAACTCTCTGCGTGACTGTTTCTGTTGCCCATATGTCAGGGAGGAATTATAGCATCTCTTTCCTTCACAGAACGTTGGTAGGATAAATACATTGAGGACTGGGAGGCACTCAGGTCCAGACTCATCCCACTTAGCTGTGACAATCGTCTGAGGAAACCAAGGAGAAGTTTGGTTATTCAAGGATATACAAATTAGAGGCAGAAGGATGGACATCTGCAGATGGATTAGGAGATGTTTATAATTTTCCCTTGGATTCACAACACCGTGTGCCTGGGGATGGGATGCATGTGTCTGAACACAGGTATCCAGTGATCTCTCATATTCCCTACAAAAGCTAAGACATGTGCTTGGGGCAGATAGATACAACACAGGACTCCCAGGATAGAGTGGGATGTCCCACTGCCCTTTCTGTGACAGTGGATGTCTATGTTGAAAAAAATGAATTTTGCTTGAAGTGTTTAATGTAGGTAAATAAAAGCCTAAAACCTTAATAAATAAATTCCTCTCCTGAAGTGGTCTCCATCAGCCTGGACCACCACTGCACCCAGCCTAGGAACCCCACCTAAACACAGCTTTGCAGGCCACAGTGGTTTAAAAAAATCATATTTAGCCAAATTCCTTCCTCAGCAGTGGAGATACAGCCCTGGTGCATCATATCACTGTTTTCTTTTCCCATCCCTCAGCTCTAGAGACTTGCCTCTGATTTGCTGAGTGTGAAAGATTATAAACTCTTCTCTGTCCTCTTGATTATTCTTTCCAAACTTGCTAATAGCTGACCAGCTTTCCACTGTACTGTAGAACAGTATATAATAACCTGCAATTATTGTCCATTTAGGCTTTCCCCTGGGTCTGCTTTATTCCTGCCATCGGTGGACCCGTACACTGCTTTTCTGCTGATTTTACTACCAGATTCATTGCTGCTGAGAAGCAAAAAAAAAAAAAAAAAAAAAAAAAAAAAAAAAAGAAACACTGATGATCTACAACCTGTTATATAATTTTTCCGTCTGTTGTTCTTATCTTTTTTCCTTTTTTTTTTGCAGTTCCTTGGCCTACTGTAGAGGCTTTATGAAAATTGCTTTATAATAGGCCTTGTTCAGCTGTTGCATCCTGCATTCCTAAAGTTTTTTTGCTGATGTTTTTTCACTTCTGTACAGCAGTTAAAGTTTACATGATATCTGGAGGTCAGTATACACAACAGCTGTGTTTTAAGTCTCTTTGACTTGGCTTCTTCACTGTCTTTTCTGATCTGAACAGCCAAGGTGGATAGAATCCTATCTTGGATATTGTATTTTATTGCTTTTCATTTTCATTAGAAGGGAGAAAATTTTTACACCAGGTCTGACCTGTTTCTTAGTGTCTACACAGGAAATTTACTCTCTCTCCAGAGCTTCTCTCTTCTGTCTTTCTTCTCAGTCTTGGGCTGTGCTTCAGGCTTGGGGTATGCAGGCTAGTAAACCTTTCATCCTTTGGACTGACACATAAATTTCTCAAGGCAAAGTCAGGAGGCAGTGACTTATAAGCCAAGGGGTTATTAGTGGGAGTAAGTCTTCTAAACAATTCAGAGAATCCAGGCTACTGTACATATGAATTTACAGAGGCACGGTGTCACTGCTTCCACTTCTTTCATATGTTCTGGTTACTTTTCTTTTTCAATATCACACTCATTAATTCTATCATCGTTGAGTTTATCCAGTTTGTTCCTATAAGCATTGCAATTAATATCCCGTGCACTCTCAATCAGATCCAAATGAATGCTGCCCAAAGGGTTAAACACAAACAGACTCTCATTTAAACAAAGCCCACCTCTCCTGAGAATTATTAATATGTACACACAAAATACCCTTATCTCCCCAAAACCACGCCTAGGCTTGGATCATAGGAATGATCCATGTCTAGACCCACCTGGTCCAGGGCTGGCTTCGCTGTTGGGTTGAGCAGAGGCAAGGCGTTCAGCCCGCGTCCCCCGCTCCCGCTCCACCTCTCCCGTCTCCCGGGTCCCTCCCGGGGGTCCCGGGACCTTCGCTCCAGGAGGCTGTTTGTGCTGCCCTCTAGTGGCCGCAGCGCAGACAAAACACACAAATCACGAGCGCAGACAAAATTTTACCGGAAGGTGACTGCGGATTTTGTTTTTTTAAACAACGTGAAACATGCCGAACACTTTTGGAAAGTGGAAATAAAAAAATAAATAAAAAACCCAAAGAAACAAACAAACAAAACAAAAAAAAAAAAACTACAAAAAAAAACCACCACAAAAAAAACACCTCAAAAACCCCACCCAAACAAACAAAAAATAAAATCCCCAAACTAGAAAAAAACAAACAAAAAAAAACCCCCAAAAAGTAAAAAAAAAAAACCAAAACAAACCCCCCCCAAAAAAAAACCCCAACAAAAACAACAAAAAACCCAAACCACCCTACAAATAAATCTGTTTAAAGATGAAGGTTGGGAATGAATTGGAACTTCTAATATATGAGTGTCTTCTTACATGTGCATAATACAAAACCTTGATGAAATGGAAGGCGATTTTGTAGTCTAGGCAGAAAAGAAGAGTATTTTAAAACATCAGAGATTTCTTGTGTGAACAGAAGGCAAAAATTTGATATTCCCACTCAACCTAAGAAAAAAATATGACAAAAATACTGTGTTTCCCTCCCTATTTGTCTCTTTTGACTATAAATTTTTCAGCAACAGAAATTCTCCTATATTGTTCATACAGCTCAGTGAAGTTCTTCTCTAGGCTGAACCCTACCACAACAGTGAAATGAATAAATAATGTTTGAAGAGTTACAAGACTGTAGAATGGGATGAGATGGAACTAAATGGTGGAGAACTCTTGGCCAAAGACAGATTTCTGAGAGCAATGGGGGGAATGAGGGTTTCCAAAGTTACTGATCCATCTGAGGTTCTGGATTCTACTGCAGGACTCATGCATGGCAAGGGAGAAAGTTCGGGTGAAGATAAGGAAGGTTAAAGGGTTAATTCATCTAAGTGACCTCTGAAGAAAAATATGGCAAAGACACTTGTCTGAGTACTGCAGCATCACAAATGGCACCCATGACTTAACATGTACAACAAAGCAATTAACACCCCCCAATGTTCCATTCCTTTCTATCCCTTAAAAACAATTATTTGAAGCATTCAAATCTGTGCATTTTTGGCAAATTCTGACTCTTAGAAAGTCATAGATTTTTGTAGGGAAAATAGGCTAAAAAAAAAAAAAAAAAAAAAAAAAAAGGTGAAATACTGGGGGACGGAACCAGTAGAATTCATGTTCTTCCTGACTTGTTTTTCAAACCAGTGGAAACAATATTTGACAGAAGGCCTGTTTCAATCCCAGACTTGAAATAGGGACTTTATGGTTATTTGTAGGGTTGCTGGGAGCTATGGTAGAGGTGTTCACACATATTATTACTGGCCTTATGTCCTTCCAAAAAGCTGAAGGCTCTTTAGCAAAGTTTCAGACTTCTCAGATGGCCCCTCCGTTCATCCACGCTGAGGAAATTTAACTACTAGTTATCTGAATATTCAGATGGTCCCAATTTTTTCAAAACATCATGCCATGACTTCTGTGAGACATGTGATCTCACTTGGGATAACACCAAATTACAGCACAGATGTCAGAGAAACCACTTAGGTGAAAGTTCTTACCAGCAGTTTAAGGTACAAAACAAAACAAAGCTTTTTAACTGCTTTAGGTAGGGTGAGGCATCATCGAATTGTATTACCTGGTAGTTCATAATTATCTTACTGTGAAAATTGCCCAGGCAATTTTATTTCTAATATCAAGCAAGAGGAAGAGTCTTACCATTTTGTTTGTGATGTGCTGCTGGAGTCGTATGCCACATGAGGCTGTTTTAGTCTCATGAAATAGTAACCCTTAATTTGAGGGGCTTGATGCAGCAGGGAAAAATCAAAGTAAGACTTACATTTATAAAAAACTCATGAGTTTGTCAAATAGAGGATAAGACAGCAGCTGAGAGTTTTGAACGGTTGCTTAGTGTTTGTCTTGAAACACTCCCAGGGAAGGAGGGCAGGCAACCTAGATATAAATTGGAAGAACAGATTAACCCTGACATTTCTAGGTCAAGGGAATAACCGAGGTCATGCCTTTCCCAGGCCTACCAAAGTCACATTTGCACTGATCAGGAGAGCTCATGGAAGTACTGATACAAAATTCAGGAGGGCAAATGGTGCCACTACTCTTCAAAATGCAACATGTTAACAATTACTTTTGTTTTCACTTACTACATCACTGTGCATGTTCTACCCTGTCTCTCTAAAGCAATCTTATAAATCATTGAAGAGAATGGTTCTATTTTTGCCTCAAATATTCTAGCCTTGAAATCTCATGAATATTTTCCAAATTAGGTCTTCAGTTTACTAGATCATATGCTTGTCTCCTGGTTCTGTATGTTACAGAGAGTTCTGTTTTAAGAAGAAACAAAGTCTACTCTGCTTAGTAAGACACGGAAGATAACTCGGGTTAGGATGCAGAATCACGAAATAATCTATTCCTATGTCCTTCTAAGGCTGATTTTCTGCTTGTTTGAGGACACTATGTCTGAAAGAACCTCCAGAAATGGAGATGCTACAAGATTCCCAAGCAGTTTACTCTGCTGCGTAACTATTCCATAGCAGGGGAACGTACTACTTGTGCCCACTTTAAAACTTTGCTGTAATTTAAGTTCATGTCTTCTTTTCCTATTTATGGTGCCTCTAAAAAAACAATTCATCACACTTCCCCTGGCAGCTCTTGACCTGAAGAACCATTACTTTGTCTCCCACATTTTTGGACAAACTATCCCTGTTCCTTCAACTTTTCTTTTGGAGGACAGGTGTAACTTAATAATGCATCACCATATTTATGTCCATAATATTCCATTCTTTTCTTTTTGCGTTAGGATTTTTGCTGGTGGTGTTAATTCATGCCTCACACATAAATGTAAATAGAAACTATTTTCTATTTGGCCTTGATTGTCTGTAACCCTGCTTCTCACCCTTTGCCTTCTGACAGTAGTTTAGAGAATATGCTATGACACTGTAGCTCTGGTACTGCCGGGTGCAAGGATTTCAGGGGCTGTGCTTTAGTTTGTGCAAGAACTGTAGGTTTTAGCACAGTGACTGCAGTTTTTCCATCTAGGACTCCAAGCTATGCCCCCCAGTAAGTGAGGACAACTCTGAAAAATGCTGAGCCCTGAGAGTGGGAAAATAATTTATTTTTAGGATTTAAGGAATGAGAGCAAATATTGTCCTCATTGCGCATTACACAGAAACCTTCATTCAACTGCCTTATTGCTACCTGTATGACTGTGGGAAAATCATTAAGCTTTCTCTTGTCTAAGCTTTTTCTCACTTTAAGATGGAGAAGGAGATTTCCAGACCTCATAAGGAGAAAAGAATTTAAAACTGCATAATGGTACTAAAAAAATTATAAGATGCATAAGCACCATTATGAAAAGAACAACTGCTCTGTAACAAACTCTGAAGAACTGACACTCTTTAGAATATGCACAAAGATCTAGGTACACAAATGCCTTTTACTGTTTAACTCATAAACAAATGCATTTGCTCCAGGAACAAATCATAACATGTATAAAAAATACATGCCAGTTTACCTCAAATGGGATTTCCCATACATATTAATTTTACAAAGAATTTATTCTGCAGGCATTTCTTATTTTGCAGAGCATATTTAGGTACCAAAATCAGGATGAGAAATAAATGCAAAAATTAGTTTCTTAGTGTAGCACCACTTTAAATGTCTACTTCTTGATAACTTACATGACTTGTGAATTTGTCTATTTTGTGGGCAATGTGGAAGTCTCAGTGCTTTCAATAGGTAGGATTTTTAAACTATCTGATTTGTGAACTATGCAAATGATGGCAATTTGCAGCTGCAATTATTCCTTAAGTGAAGAATTTGGCATTTTGTAAAGCAGATAATAGTTCAGATAACAGATTCATGAGATGTTGTTGGGTCTTGTCACCTCGAAAAAATAGCTTTTCTGTCAAATAAGCAGCTCTGGTTCTCCTGTTTCTTCCTAAAGTTCACGACACTAACCATTATTTGGCCCTAAATTCAGTTCCTAACAGATCTGACAGCTTCGGTACTTGCATTTCTTAGTGAGGAAAAAAAAAAAAAAAAAAAACCCAAGAAAAAAACAAACAAAAAACCCCAAAAAATAATGAATCAGGAAAAAGAAAAACGAACAACAATAATGTACAGGTCTCTAAAATTGACAAGTTCCTTGAGCTTTTCATGATATCTTAAATTTCAGGTGCTAAATTCAATTTCAGCTCCAAATGCAGTCTGGGTGGTGGGCCGTGAAACTCAGCATTTCAGTACCTGAATGCAATGACTCTCCTGTGCTTCCCCTGGTATGCATCCTTTCTCCTCTCCTCAAGTGAGTCTTGCTTGGAGAAAATGAGGAAATTGCTTGCAGCACATATGAGAAAGAGAAACCTGGCTGGAGAATGTTGGAAACAGCTCAGGACAAGAAATTCATAATGCAGGAAAAAGAGAGGAGAAGGAGTGAAAAAAAAAATGAATTAGGTACTGTTCAGAAGGAAAAGAGGGAAACTAAAAATGGACTGGACAGTTGATGTATTTAATTAAAAATGAATGGGGTGTAGGACAAGAAGGCAAGAAGGATCTGAGGATCGAGCATGCTGTGGGCAGAAACCATTGTGGCCACACGATATATGCAAGAAAGGCAATTATCCTAATTGATGAAAATGCTGAGTCTTCAGTGACAGATGAATTCACTACAGCTGGATTTTGAACACACAAAAGGGAGTGTAAAGTGAACAACACTGTAAGGTCAGGTACTGGCCATTTTCATAGAGCATCTATGATTTTAAAGTTTAATATCTCAGTGGTTCAGTTGCCCACTATATAGGATATGCCATGGAAACAATGAAGCATTGTAAAGTAATCTCTTGATCTATCCATACACAAAAAAGAAAGGCAATTTAAAAAAAAATAAAATAAAGGACCCTTTTAATGCTTTTCCTCCTCCCCCCAATTTATTTGTATTATGAAAAAAATGAACATTTCCTTTTGTCAATAAAACAACTTTTTAATATAATGTTGTTTTTTTTTTTTTTTTAATTCCCTGTGAGCAAAATATCTGACTAAGTCAAAAATACATGTCTGTCCTTCACATGAGTATTTAATTATATTAAAGACTTCAGTTTTCAGTTCTATTCATCTCTGCTGCCTGTTTTCCTCAGTCATGTGAGAGGAGTTAGAAATAAAACACAAGCCTGTGAATCTTTCCTGTTGCAAGCCAGGAAGCTGCCAGCACAGTACTCCTTGATGCAGAGGGGAGTGGTGTTTGTTTTGGTTTTTTGTGTTTTTTTTTTGTTTTTTTTTTTTTTTTTGTTGTTGTTTTTTTTTTTTTTTTTTTTTTTTTTTTTTTTTTTTTTTCTGAGACGAACATTTGCAGCATCTAAACTCACTTCCCCAAGCAACCATCAGATGGTAGCAATGCTTGTTTGCTATCTACCATGGGCCTGATTCAAAATGGGATGCAGAAGCCCAAGCATTCCCTTCAGCCCCAGCAGCCACCCAGTTGCCTTTCAGGAGTGCCCCAGTGTTAGCATTTCGGAGAGGACGCGGAGAGCTGCAGACCCGAGTGTAAATGCTGAGCTAGACACTATGCAAAGCAACCTGATCTTATATGCACAGAGTTGTAGCCAACAGCCCCATGCATGAAGGAACAGATGAAACCCAAGGGAAATGCAGATGTCCTGTCCCTGGGTTCGTTCCCTGGGTTTTGGTTTGCTGCAAAGGAGGAAATGAAAATACCAAGAAAATTAACTTAGGACCTTGAAACTAGCTGTACTAGAGACTCTCAGGGAAATCGATCCAATGTCGCAAAAGGGTGATAGAGCAGGCTCTTGTAGCATGTAGGAGTCCTTGGTGAGGTGATAAAAAGCTTTCTTATTGAAGGCCTGGCCTAAGGTCACTGAAAAGGTCATGGAAAACAGCTGTCTCCTAGGGATACTGTTAGTCAAGCATCATCCTTGAGGCTGAGGACAGGATTCAGCGCCCCTGATTCTAAATGTCACACAGTAAGACACTTAAGCCTGACTTCCCATCTGTGTTTCCTGCATAGCCCATGGGGAGATAGAAACACAGAGAGGGAGAGAAAAGAACTTTTCCCAGTTTAGATTCCTGGCTTGAGGTATGGAAAAGCATCCTATGAAGGGGTCAGTTTTTCTCCACTAGACTGAAATGGATCTTGTTTTACTCACTTAGATTTTGATCCTGATTTTAAGTGTCTAAGGGGATATAAATCAGTGCCTGATTTTTTCCATTGAAAGGTGAAATTCCCAGCATTTGTTCTGCTTTACTGTCCTAGGCAAAAGAAAAAAAAAAAAACCAACAAAAAAAAAAGCCAAAATCAACTTCAGAAAACGTGGGCAAATGACAACTTGTCACAAATATCTGTAACCATCATATTTACTTCATTAACAATTTTAAATTAAATTAGACCTCTCTAGTTTCTTAACTTACTGAGTCTCTCCTGAGATATCAGTGGTATTGGTACTTTCATCAGTACTTAGAATCTGCTCTTGTTCACTCTTGTTCCCACACAATGTGCCATTGCTGCTCTGAAGTAACTGAAGTACCAGATCTAACTGTCCTGGGATAGCTATTTTTTTGGGCTTTCTTGCTTTGATGTTTGGTGCTTGTGTGATGGTTTCTATGGCAAAAAATTGTCGCTTTGATTTTGCCTCTGTCCCCTTTGTCAGCATGTGTATTCCACTTGATCTTCCCAAGGCTTCTGAGATGATCAGCTCTGGTCCTGGCAGGACTGGCAGCAGGACACTCCAGTGCAGTGCACAGTAGAGTTTCCTGATCTCAGGGAAACTCAGGAGGAGATGGGGGAGCTGATGGAAGCCCACAGATCACCCATCTTTGGATGACAGAAGCCAGGTGGGGCCAGAAGCAATGGTGGCCAAGCCTCTGCACCTCTGAAATAAGACCTTAGGGAGCACTACAAACCAGGAGTAGCACCAGCAAGGGGGGGAAACAGGACAGAACACAGCCATCAGGGCACAGCCTGGCTGTTTGGGTGGCAGCTCCTGCAGAAAGGCATGTAAGAAGGGCACTGAAGGGAGGGAGCAGTGGTGTCCACAGGGCAGAACGGGATGAGCTCCGTGAGCTCCATGCCCACTGTGACTGAGGCAGCCAGGCAGGCAGAGCTCAGGGAGAGCACCCAGCTGCAGGATGGCCCTGCTCCTGTAGAAGATCACCCAGGCAGAGAAGATCCTCTGCCTAGTGACAACACTCCAGGGAGAGTAGTTTGTGGATTGTTAGGGAATGTGAGACTGGCACTGCACCCTGACTTCCCTGAGACCAGCCCGACAGACAGACAGACAGACAGGACACACGTCCCTGTCCTCTCCTCACCTGGCAGAACTGACTGAAGGGACAGAGGGCAACAGGGACAAATTCCCACCCTGTACAGCCAGAGTGTCTGTGACTGCAGACCAGCCCCATTCCTTAGGGAATACTGCTGCTGCCTTGGGCCCAGTGATCAACATGATGGAAAGGACCTTCCCTGATAGGGCCATGGAATCATTATTTACTATTGATTTCCCAGGTGGGCATTTATGAAGTTACAAGAAGTCTGACAGCCAGGAGAGACTTCAGGGCCTTGGGATGAGTGGCTAAAGGGTTAGGAGCACAAGCAGTGCTCTCCTCTATCCTTCCAGCTGCAGGGAATAATGCGGGAATAAACAGAAAGAGACGTGGTTTTGCTTCTTCAGCCACTGGTGTCCTGCAACAGATGGCTTTAACTTCACCAGAAGGCAAAAAAGGAGAGCTGGTGTGGTAGCCATGTATGCTAGGGAGTATTTTGGTTGTCTGGAGCTTAATGATAGCTGATAATTTATGGGTAAGGGTCAGGGGGAGGGGAAGGCAGATAACAACTAGGACTGGTTGGTAATAATGTTATCACAGAATGGACTGTGCCATTTCCAGCTGTGAGCTCCACACTTTCCAGCCCTACTGTTACAAACAGTGCTACCACTCCAGCTCTCCTGCCCTGCCTATCCCTCCTGAAGAACCTGAATCCCCCAACAGGGCACTCCAACCTCAGTGGGTTTAACTTACCCCTATGATGTCAGATATCTGGGGCTGGGCCAAAGCTCTGAGCTCATCCTGGGCAATGGGACAACCATTAAACCAGTTCTTTATCCATCTAGCAGTTCACTTGTTGAATGCATCTCAGTTTGGAAAGAAGGATGTTGAGGATTGCCATGTAAAAAGCTTTACAGAAGTCCAGATGAATGACATCTATATCCCTTCCCTTGTCCACTGATGTAGCCACCCATCATAGAAGGCCACTGAGTTGCTTAGGCAGTCACAGCTGGTCAGTGATGTGATGGTCAGAGGCTGCCACGAGCACAGTAACCATGGAATAATAGAGTTTTGATTCTTGGAGAAGTAAGCAGGATGGGGTCAGCAAGACTGACACCTTGGACTTTAGGAGGGCAGTGTCCTGCTTAAGAGGCTGGGCTCCTCACAAAAAGAAAGATTGAGGTGCTGGAGAGTGTCCAGCAAAGGGCAGTGAAGCTGGGGAAGACTCTGGAGCATAGGTCTGATGTGGAGCAGCTGAAAGAACTGCTGGAGTTGTTTAGTTTGGAGAAAAGGAGACATTATTGCCCTCTGAAAGTATCTGAAAAGAAGTGGAGTTTAGTCTCTTCTACCAAGTCACAGCAACAACACAAGAGAAAACGGCCTCAAGTCCCATCAGGGAGGTTTAGATTGGATATTAAGAAAAAATTCTTTATGGAAAGGGTTGTCAAGATTTAGAATAGGCTGACCAAGGATGTGACTATGTGATTGAGTTATCCTACCTGTAGCAATTTAAAAGACATGCAGATGTGGCTCTTAGGGAAATGGTTTCATGGTGTACATGGCTGGGCTGATGATTTGACTCCACAGTCTTAAAAGTGTTTATTTCAATATAACAATGATATGAATCTATGGTTCTAAGGAGACAACTTCATTAAACCACAGGATGGATACTTGGGGCCTCTTTACAGCTTAATATATCTGATTCCCATCAGTAAATTACAAAACTGTAGCCCACTGTCAGACTTTTTGATCGCAGGTGTACTATATTTAGCAAAAATAGATTTGGCATGTCTGATTATCTGTTTAGCCATAATGTCTCCTAGTAAGCTCTCAGGGAAGTTAGAATAATATTTTAGACAAGTACTTTATTTTCCTCTGTCAGCATAATCAGACCTATGTCAGCTTTGCTCCAGAGAGTCTTTTCTTTTTCTCTCCCTGAGTCAGTGACATTGGAGTTTTTTTACGTGGACTGGACTTACATTTGTGGCATGTATAGCAAGTCTTGATAACTTCTTAAATGTTGATTTATATTTGTCTAGCTGTTTGTTTTGTTGATTTTTTGTTTGTTTGTTTTTTAATAGATCTTTTAGCTTTTTCTTAGGCTTTTGAATTCTTAAATGGCCCGAGTAGATTCCTTGAGTTAGTTTCAATATCTGAGTGCAGCCACGAAGTGGTAAAAAATTGAAATGGTCTGAACAAATTTCTTTTATTCTACGTGCTCTTCACCAGGCAGCAGAGTCGGGTTGGTCACCCTGGTGGTGTCTCACCAGAACGGGGATATTTTGTTTTAACTCCCAAACTACTTTCAGAGTACTTGCTTAGCAAGTACAGTATGTTTGGTTTTTTTTAAGGAAACCTCTTCAGTGTTCCTTCACACTTCCAGCAGATTTTCCAGGGAAAGGGACTGAAGTTTTATCTGTCTGCAGAATTTAGTTTTATCTTATAACAAATCATATATTAAAAAAAAAAAAAAAAAAAAAAAAAAAAAAAAAAAAAGTATTTCCAGCATGACAATAGGAAGTCATGAGATTGTTGCACATAGTTTGTGGCCAAAATGAACAGTAGTTACCTCCTATTAAATAAGTACATGTTGCCTTTAGCACTTAGAGCAACTTATAGCTGGGCCCTTGTGAATGAAAATGTTCTGTCTGCAGTTCTTTACTGAGATTTGATCACATAAACATCCACGTGGCTTCTCTGCTGTCACTGGTTTGGATAGTCAGACTAGTGGTCAGTTTTCTATATTGCTCAACTGTGCAATTTCCCTTTCTTTTGCCACAGAGCAACTAGTGATGACTTATGCAATTGACTTTAACAAATAAAATTAAATCATGTGTTTGTTTTTATGCTCAGAATTGTTTGAGGCTGCCCAAATCCATCCATTTTGGAGTTCTAGTGACAGAGCCGTCACAATTAGCTCACCTCTCTGCTGTCCATGTTGTGGTTTGTTTGTAGGGACCTGGGTCAGGTGTTGAAGCCAAGCTAGACATCAGTGTGGAAATGATGCCTCCTGAATATGACACTTGGCACATGCCAAAGTTCTATCTTATTAAACAGGAAATACTTTTCATTAAGCCTAACATTTAATTTCCTCATTTCAGTATTGTTTATCTCTTTAAGTATGATAGGACATATTTTATTTTTGTTCAGTTTAGAAAGACCTGCAAGTGGGAGATACTTCTTTCTCCCCAGCATCCCCATGTGTCCTTTACTTTCTTGAAGAGTCTCATGGCAGTAAGACTATATCAAACTCTCTTTTCTCCTCCTTTTTAACAAGAAGCCCTATTTCATGACAGTTGCAATGACCACAAAATTCACCTGTATCCTGACAAATAGAAATTATCTCTTTGTCTTCATGGATTTCTGAAATTGTTCCAGTCCTCTAGGATATTAATTTTAATTTTTTTTCCCAAATATGTGAAAATTGCTACACAACAAACATTTCTGATAAATTAAAAATCTTTTGCTTGTGTGACATCATGGAAAGCAGAAAACTTGGAAGAAAGGATGTGCAATAAATTATTTTAACTGCTTATTGGTGACCTTCCTGCATAGCCTGAAGGTGGAGAGTTTCTCCCCACAGTTTGTCTCTGGCCCAAACACTCATGACTGAGGCACAACACTTTCTGAGAGCTGAACCCATTTGATGTCATCAAAGGGAAGGAAGTGGGTGTGCACAATGCAGGTGGTGACAATTCGAGCAATGCTCCTGTGGCAGTGACAGGGCTTGCGTTTTGATGTGGCTTTGAAAAACCCAGCTGTATCTCTGAGCATGAGACTTTATGAGGCTAAACAAATTTGTGGAAATTGTATTCTCTTGACTTGCAGTAAGAATAAAAGCAGCTGATATATCAGACCTCTGCTTTTTTTTTTTTTTTTTTTTTTTTTTCTGTTGTCAGAGTGATGACTAATATTTCTTGCTTGATGGACAACAAAATAGGGTGGATAGAATGTAAATGAAAAATTAAATCAAAGTTATCTCTGGTTGCTAAAAAGCACCATTTGACAGAAAGGAAAGATATTCAAAATCTGGGATCTCAGATATTTTTCTGATTTTTCTGATTCTGTAGAATTTGGATTCTGAGTCGTTAAAATTTATTATTATTTAATTTATTTATTGTTTTAAATTTTATTAAAATAAATTGAAATAAATTAAAATATAATTTCTAAACCTTTCTGTTCACTGACCTTGACCTTGTCGTGGGTCTCATTTAGCCCTCACTCTCGTTGTCCAGTGTAAGTGGGAGAATGTTTAATGACCCCAGTGTGGGGTCAAATCATGTATGTAGAGCAGGGTTTCTTCTCCCTTGAGACAATGTACCAGTCCAAGGAAACTGCAGAGATGTTGAAAGAAGTGATTCATGGTTTGAAGAAGCTGAAAGGTATTTGGATACTTTTTTAAAATAATGATGGAAAGATTATAATGTACAATTTGAAAACCACACATAAATGGCAGCCATCTGTTTGTCTTACAATTTAGAAACTCCCAGAACATTACCCCTCAAGTAAAATAATTTAGCTCTTTACCATGAAACACAGAAAGAGATTGTTGCTTCCTCACTATTAGTAAGACTTACTACAAATTTCAAAAGATAATGCATTTGGAGGGAGAAGAGGAACAAGAAAACCCTAAGAGGGATGAAATGTAGTGGGCAATGAATATTCGCTGTCCTCTGGCAAACCAGGGTGCTCTGCTGTATGTCCTACAAGCTTATGACTTACATCAAGTAAGATTTCTTCATTATATTGGACATACTTTATTTTAACCAAGGAAAATTCTCAGATGCCTTGAACTGATTTTGTGGTAAACATAAACAAGCCTAAATAGTTGTTTTATTATAGCATATTGTGCAAGTGTTGGTTCATAATAAATCATTGTACTCTTTAGAAACAAGCTTGAAACAAGTGCATAAATATTAAATGGCCCCAGGAATAAAGACATTTTTAGCAAAATTATTGAGTGTGGTTTGCCAAATCCATTGGGTAATCCAAACTCCCCATAGTCATTTAAGGACCAACATGTACTACCATTTATAGTAATGTAAATCCGCTGTAACTCTGTTGAAGTCAATAGAGTTATTCGAAATTAGCATAAAAAAATATATATTTTAGGCTCTAAAATATAAACAACATAATTGCATGAAATTCTATCCATTAGGATAAAAGAATAAACATTCTCTACCTCTGCAGAAATGGGGACTAAAGCTGTCTGTATTATGTGTGTAAATTTAGGCAAAAAGATAATGCTGATTTCATTCATGTAATAAAGCTCTTATACCCTAATCAGAAATGTTGAAGCAGAAGTTATTAATTTAAAAAATAAAATGCTATTCTACAGTTTAATAATTCCAGCAGAAAAAAAGAAGAGGATGAGATCTGTGGCTTTTGCAAAGCAGAGATATTCAGACCAATATTACTGCTTGGAGGCCTTTCTGATTTTAGAAGGAAATAATAGAAGAAAAGGCGCAGTCAGTTTCTGATACTCTGTAGACCTCCCACATCAGTTAGGGATTGCCCCTTGGAGATGGCCATGCTGTGAATCAGTTATCCAAATCTTAAATCACAGCTGCTCAGATTACCCTTGTCTCCCCTCTTACACAGGCTTACATGATAAAGTTTGCCTGTGAGATGGGTGTGCAGAAATGGGAGACACCTTGAGTCCACAATAGACATGAAACTTCAAGGTATCCATCAGCAGTACATCAATTATGGAACAGTCCTGATAGCACAAAGGAAGGATGCAAGACCTGGGGATCCCCAGTGTAGCACATGGAAGTGCCTTGGGGGACTCCCTGAAATGCAAACTATTGTCTCAGAGCAGCATTGTCACTGAGAGTGAGTGAAGACCAGGCAGTGTGGCGTGATCCTGAACTACTGGCCAGGGACTGTCAGAACGGAGAGGAGTCCTGTGGTTGAACATCCTCCCATTTACTCCTGGGCAGCAAATGAAAGTTCAGTAGTGCTCTTCTGCATCGAGAAGATACTCTTCTTGTGGAGGTGTTCAGAGAAGCAGCACATTGGTGAAAGAAATTACTCAGAGGTGGAATTACAGTTCCTGTTGGAAGGCAGAGTGGAAGGAACACCGAGGACTCTCACCTTCCCCCTACTGTATTTACTTACATATTGATAATCTGTCACAGCCCATTTCAGCCCAGCAGGTCTGTACTACAGACAGCGTGCATCTGGGATGCTTTTAAAAAAGCACTCACTAAAGCATTTGGGATGCTTCTGCCCAGGACCATCATTTGAGGTCCAAGCAGGGCCCCAAGGTGCTGTGTGCAGCCTGAGGGAGCACAGCAGACACCTCTGCTGAGAGC
Source organism: Sitta carolinensis (assembly GCA_032173965.1). Taxonomy (NCBI): domain Eukaryota; kingdom Metazoa; phylum Chordata; class Aves; order Passeriformes; family Sittidae; genus Sitta; species Sitta carolinensis. The sequence continues at coordinate 9,258,697 of CM063313.1, read as the reverse complement.
TCCCTTGCGAGGACACGACCGCTGCCTTGCTCCCTACCCTGCTATCCATCAGGAACAGACTCAGTCGCAACTACAGGGGACAGGGACGACTCCAGGACATTGTGTCGTATATTTGAGTGCTTGATTTATGAAACATAGCAAAGGCAGAACAAAGCTAGAATGACTAGTCTATAAGAAAGCTCCCCATGCTTCAGCTGGGAGACATGCCTTTTAATGCAACCTCAAAACGTTTATTATAAAATGAAACAATTTGTATTGTATTCAATAATGTTTTCAAAGGAGTGTCAAACTCAGTCTGCAGGTGCCTTTTCTTACAACATATAATCTATAACACTCCTTTCACCACCCCCCCAATAATCATATAACAGAGATATGCATTAGAGAAAATGTGTATAGGTTTACTTCTATTATAGTCATGATCAAAAGGCTATGATATATTGAAATATTTGCTTTGTACAAATACATCTGTTATCAGAGGGTTTCTTAACATAAATGGTGTATTTTCTATAATGTGCTCCTTCTAATGAATGGTTCAGTGAAGGCATGAGAACCGAGCTATGTGGGGAGAATGCAGTAATTTCTCTTTAGCGTGCAGGAATTCTGAATACAAGTAAATGCATGCCAAATTTTATTGCTTCTAAATCTGAATAATTGTATTTCTGAGCTGTGCATCTGGGTAGATAATAAAGCCACAAAACAATTTAATGAAACATATAAAAAATCGAATGACATTACTAAATATTATAATATGCAGAAAATATATTTTGCATATTGTCACCTAATCTTTCATCCACATACTAACAAATAATGCAGCAATAATTGAAAGTCTTATTATCCATCTACGTAAATTGAGACCAAATTTACCTTGTTTCCTTTTTCTTTTGTATGTGTGTGTGTGTGTGTGTGTGTGTACATAAAAATGAGATTGATATTATGGCTTTATGTTTACAGTACATTTTTTCCACAATAACTAGAGGTGACCAACTTAAGTCTTTTCTCCATTCAAATCAGTCCTCAACTCACATTGTGATTTTGTTACCTATCCAAGTACTATAAAAAGGCAAGTCTTGAATGCGTGGACTTCATCATTTCATGTGTTTGACTATGCAGGAATTAAAGCTGAAATACCATAAAGAAAGTGGGAGTCCTCATATATAAATTTAGTGTCTAAAGTTTACAGGTATGGACTGCCCTCACCATCCATTATAGTCAAAGGACAGATATGGGTAATGCAGAGGGCAGTACTGCTGACTCATTCCCAAAGACTATTTTAGGATGAGGTGAACTGCCCTTTTGGAGGTTTGAGTTTCTCTCTGTTGACTCTTAAGGAATCATAAATGACTAGTTTAGACTTAGATGTTTACCTTTCAGAGGACCAAGTGAGGTAACAAGAATCTCATGTAAAGAGGTTAAAATACAGGCTTCAGGACAGAGGAACCTCTTTTGTTCTTGCAATGATTCTAGCACTTTGTCACTGATTTATTCTGCTCTGCCATGGAAGAGGTCATTGCAGATTTCCAGCTGGTTGTAATGTCTGGATTTAAAAGACAGCGATCTGAACTGTCTGCTGCAAAATGTCTTTTGCAAAGGTGAACACATATCATCAAAGGCCACACAAACAGTAGGAAAAGGACTGAATTTCCCAAAGACCAGAGATTGGTAATGTTCTTCAGGCTTTACTCAAGACAGCTGTCTCCCCTTTCTTTCCTTGTGTTGGCCCAGATTCTGGCATGCTTGTATGGAGAGCCCTCCACTCAGAGGTCCTGCACCATTGGAGGCTTACTTGATGTCAGTGCAGGAAATTATGCAAGGTTAAAAGTGGGTAAGACTTTGCCTTGTTTCAAGAATATATAACCAACTGCTTTTTATAGTTCCCATCTATATATACACCTACATACGCTCCCAATAAATATTACTACCACCATCCTATCTATTCCTTTGCTCCCAGAAAGAAAACATTTCTGTCCTCTCTTCCTTACTCTGCTTTCATACATCAAACTCAGAGTCTTGAGCCTCACCTTGTAAATTATGGAAAGGCAAACCTAGGACTGATAAACGCCCTGAGCCTATTAGTGCAAAGACTTCTTGTGAAAGAGGGAACTGTCCTCAGTTTTTCTGATATACGAGAGAGCCATTGTATAAATTATAATGTTTTCCATTCTGGGTGTCAAGTGCACTTCTGCATTCCTTCTGCTGGTCTTAGAGACAACTCACACTGCCTTGATATGAAAGAGTAATTTAAAAAATAAAAATTTCTTATCAGAAGAAGGAATAAGAAAGACCTGGATCTAACTAACCCTAGTGGCGACATTCATTGAGGTGTTATTGGAATGAGCAAAAAAGCTTTTTTAAGAATATAAGAATAAATATGACAAAAAATAGAGATTAGGAATTGTCAAATAGAGATTTTATACAGTGAAATGGTGAGCAGAATAATCAATCCATATAAAAATATTCTGCTTCCTTGATCTAAGAATCAAATGCCTGTAGACAGGTTTTCATCTCACTCACACCAGGGTAATTTATTGTGCTTCACAGAATGCAGAAGAAAACTTGGCCCTTAATCTGTGAAAGGAAGTTTTCAGGATGAGGAATTTGATTTGACTTCAAAGAATATGAAACTGTTCTTTCTGTTCTATAGTCTGAAATCTCCCTGGATTCAGCTTCCTCCCTCCCTCCCCTCCCTCCCTCCCTCCCTCCCCCCTCCCTCCCTCCCTCCCTCCCTCCCTCCCTCCCTCCCTCCCTCCCTCCCTCCCTCCCTCCCCTCCCTCCCCTCCCTCCCTCCCTCCCTCCCTCCCTCCCTCCCTCCCTCCCTCCCTCCCTCCCTCCCTCCCTCCCTCCCTCCCTCCCTCCTCCCTTCCCTTCCCTCCCTTCCTTCCTTCCTTCCTTCCTTCCTTCCTTCCTTCCTTCCTTCCTTCCTTCCTTCCTTCCTTCCTTCCTTCCTTCCTTCCTTCCTTCCTTCCTTCCTTCCTTCCTTCCTTCCTTCCTTCCTTCCTTCCTTCCTTCCTTCCTTCCTTCCTTCCTTCCTTCTGACACTTCCTTCCGACACTTCCTTCCGACACTTCCTTCCTTCCGACACTTCCTTCCTTCTGACACGTCCTTCCTTCTGACACGTCCTTCCTTCCTTCCTTCCTTCCTTCCGACACGTCCTTCCTTCCTTCCGACACGTTCTTCCTTCCTTTCAACACTTCCTTCCTTCCTTCCTTCCACACTTCCACACTTCCTTCCCTCCATCCCTCCCTTTTTTTCTTTCACTCTTCCTCACTTCTTCTTTCCCTATTTTTCTACCTCCTTCATATTAAGATTTTCCTCACAATTTATGGGAGATTTATTTAGACAGCCACTACCTAAATCAGAACTAAAACTCAGGTAAAGAGTCATGATTAAATCTTTCAAGCTTAAATGAAGGAAATTACATTGTCTAGTGTGTCTAATGGGAGATTTATGCTTCAGATATTTGCTTTATATATGATTTATGATGTCACATAACGTTGAAAAAATAAAACTCCAACAGGTCAAGATCTGGCATTGAATAGCTGTCTGTTTCTTAAAATGAAATTTAAAAAACCCAAAAAACAAAAAAAAACCCACCAAACTTAAACCATCAGCCATCATAACACGTTAATTCTAAAGTGAATTCTTTATTTGGAGTAGTAATGATTTTTTTTAAATATTAAAAATGACATTATATAATAATATATTTTTCAGCCAGTATAAACATGGAGAATGTGTGTCTAAAATAAATCTCCCTGCAGTTACCCTTTGTGATGTTATTGGTGTTGTGACTGTTTTTTTCGTTTGATTTTTATTTTTGTTTTTAGGATTAATATGAATTAATAGAAGGTTTTTTATGTGGACCAAGTTACAGAAAAAGTAAATTTGCAAGTGAACATAATTGTAACATTCAGCCCTAGAATCAACCCTCATTCACCCTTTGAATATTTTTTTGAAAAGTCTGCAAGGTAATATTTTGTTACTAAACTTCCAAATAAATTATTACTAATTACTGAGGAATTTAGGAAATGTTTCTCATCGTTGTAAACAGAGAGTTCATAGCTCAGTTAAATGGACACTGCAGATTTAATCGGGATTAATATGTAGGTTTGATACGTTTCTATTTTCTGTAATTTAGCTATATCTTCTCCATCTTTCTCTCAGACATAAAATTTCAGAAATATACTCTACAGAAAATTAAACAAGGGCTATTTAAATGATCAGAACTTATTAAGGAGATGTGATTTCTGCGTTTCAAAGTGATGCATAAATGTTGTATGGGGCAGAAAAGTAGGAAAAAATAGTTATTTTTTTCTAGTTTTTATGTATTTCTAAACTTTCCTAACAGTCAATTAAAATTGTCATTTAACCTACTATATATGAAGTGTTAAATATCTCCATATGATGCCTTAAATGCAAACAACAAAATATTCCAAAATTGTAATTGGAAATGAGGAAGGGAAATAGATTGTAAACCTGAACTTAAACTGATTTTTCAATTTCAGTGTCCCATTACAAAGAAGCATAAAACAAAACAAAACAAAAAAAAGGAGATCAGATTCTTCATTAAAAAATTGAAAACCAAATTACTCACTCTGGAATCACTGTCTGGAAAGGGGGAGGGTTGCAGACAGTTTGGGGGATTCATATGGGTAGAAGCTATGCCTCTTTCTTCCTTTTTTATAGGTGAGACGGAAGGTTTGGTACTTTTTGTTCTTGTTATATACCTTCAAGGTATTGAAAAAAGGGTGATATTCTGTGATCTGTGGGGAATTTATCCAGACAAGGAAACATCTCTTTTTCAGATACTCATCTTTTCTTTCATGTTTTTCTCCTTTAATGTTAAATGGGTCACAGGACTTACATCCTACCCACCTTTTAAAACTATCTATGCTTCCTTCTCTTGTCTGACTTAACCAGCAGTGATTAGAACTGCTTGATATTTCAGGCAGAGGTGTGGGGTGGAAATGTTCTATCTTATTGGTAAGCAAAGTAGGCAGTGCTGGTCTCACTGGTAGCAGGAAGATAAGTGGTTTAGCATCAGACATTATATACTTGGAAGAAATAAAAAATCAGGAAAAATATAAATAAAAAAGAGTGCAAAGTTTTATTGTCAAGCGCGGCTGTCACTTCATGAAACCAGAGTCATATATAAGATATATGTGACATACTAATAGGAAGTAATTTACCCAAGGATGTTTTTGTGCCTTGAAGTGCCTTCAACATTTCTGCTTTGAAAACTTTGCAAGTGTGTATGCATCAGAGCAGTTACCGAGGCGCTGAAGTTCCCAATTTGTGCACAATGTGACTTTTATAATGCTATTAAACTCATCTCATGGAAAGTGGTGTGCACAAAACAATGTGATACATGAGATCTCAAGGAGGCTGCTGAATGGGGGAGAAGACTGGAATGAGGCGAAAGCTTTTATAAAGTCACTTTGAGAATGCACCTCTGCTCCAGAAGCCCTCTCTTTATTCTCATTGAGAATTGCCTCCTGTGCTTTGGGTGGAGATTCATACATGTGCTGCTTTTGTCTGGGGTAATGTTAATTTCTTTCACAATATCTACCATGGGGATGTGTTTTGAATTTTTGCTGAAAACAGTTTTGATAATACAGAGATGTTGTCATTATTGCTGAGCAGGGCTTGCACAGGATCAAGCATTTTTATTCTTCTCACCTCATCTCAGCAGTGAGTGGCTGCACAGGGAGTTGGGGTGCACAGGGATTTGGGATGGGACAGAGGCAAGACAGCTGACCCCAGGTGATCACAGGGATATCGTTGTAGGCATCACTCTCAGCATACAAGAAGAAAACATGTGCAGGGCATTTGGATAACAAATAACATTTGTCTTCCCAAGTCATCGTTGTGTGTTATCAATCCCCTGCTTTCCTGGGAGTAGCGCAACACCTGCCAGGTGATGGGAAATGCTGGATGCATTCCTTGTTAGAGTTTGCTTGTGAGCGTGGTTTTTCCTTTACCTGATAATTATCTTCATGAAAACCCCATGTGTTTCTTCACTTCTGATTCTCTCTCCCTCCCACCACAACCATAGAGTGAATGAGTGGCTGTGTGGGACAAATAGTGTTTAAACCACGACATCACTGTTTGCATCCCTTATCCCTTCAGTATAATAAATTGCATGCATCTGTTTCTCTCATTAAAGTAAATTTATTATGTTACACATCTATTTACCTCCGGCATGGGGCAGAGACAGCCCAAGATTCCCTCCTGTCTCATGAGGTCTCACTTAAAGGGATGGCCTCAGAGGAGTCTGTAGGGTGTGCAACTCTACTAGTCATGCAATCAGAAACCAAAGGTCACAATTTTCCAGATGAAGTGTGTCTTTTCTCTTGTACTCATGCTCCTGCCTTGCCACCTGCCCTGCTCTTTTCTCATCTCTCTCTTTCTGCATCCTGACTATAAATTCAGGAAAATTTTTGTCGCTTGTGTGGGCAAGAGTAGATACACAGTGCCTAATCCTGAAACTGTGTTTTCAAGGAGTGCATTGGAACACAAATAATGCCCACAATTTTACAGCTGAAGATGCCCTTCCTCCTCGTTTTTATGTGCTGGGACAGTTCTGAGCATTACTTTTGCCCCACAGGAGGCAAACTGAGGGCACAGATTAATTACCTAGAGAAAAGTGGTGAAATGGTGGTAGGGAGAGAACACACAGATTTCCATGTGTGATGGCAAAATCTAAATCCACTATTTTTATTTGTTCATCCATAAAAAAACCAAAACCCAAAAAACAACAACAACAACAACAAAAACTCATTCATAAATAAACAAATAAATAAATAAATTAACAAATTTACAAATAAATAAACATTTTGCTCCAAAATTAAATTCCCCAGAGGAAAAAAATTAAGGGCAGTGAAGGTCAGTCCTAATAATTTGCTGTTCTAAATTCAGAGCATTTAATTCACAGTAAAACTATATATGATTTTTTAATGCACTGAACCCATGATTTCTTAAAAGCTAATTTGAAATTTTAACAGAAATATCCCATGGTGAAGCTTTTGCCACAGTATAGTTTGTCACCATTACTAGGTTTCATTGCTTTTCCTCCTTGCATGAAATTTGCTTGAAAAACAATATTTTTTACGCATTTTGAAAGTTACTATTTTCCTTACCAGTTGGACATTCTGACTACACTGTTTGAACAGCTTTAAATGGCAGTGACTATCTCTGAAATGCTCTGACCAGCTTAAGGCATCTAAAGGAGTGCAGGCAGAAACTCCAGACTGCTCAGTAGGTACGGCCCTTTTCCTCATGAAGACTTGGACTAGACAGCACTTAGTCATAGACTTGCATATGCTGGATTTCCTCAGGCTTGGATTCAACAGCTAGGAAAAAATGAAACCAAATATAGCTGGGTTTAAGTGCAGGAATATCTGTTTAGTTAGGAAAAGGAACAGTCTTGGCTCTGTCCTCTTTCTGCTGGCCTTCAGAACTTAGCAAATAAATGGCCTTACAATAAAGCAAGGAAAAAGCAGTGGAAGAAGATGAGCCATGATAACTTAAGACCTAGTCCTGGGGTGGTCCAATTAATACATTTTCTTTTGTCCATGCCTCCTTCCACCTGAAGACACAGCTTTTTCTGGGATGTGAATATGAAAATATCTATATGTGAGCATGTGCCCCTGTTTCTCTCCCCTCCCCTTCAATTTTCTTAATGGTATTCAGGGACAGTCATACTTTTATTTTTCAAATTGCACCAAGGCATTGTATTAAATATAGGATTTGGGACTTGGCAAATCAACAAGCACATTGTACTCCTATGGAGACAAAAGGTGACTGAACAGTTTAGCCAGCCGACATACAGGCAAAAGTAATACTCCACGGTAAGAGGATTGCTGGCTCTATTGTTGAGCCCACAACAGGAACCAACTTATTGCAACATTAATTTCCCATCTCACATGGAAGTTATTTAAGGGAGAAGACTAACAAGCAAGCAGTGCCCACAGTTTAATCCTATTGTCACCCTGATGGATTTATATTTGCTGCTGGGTTGTAGAGGTGGAATGAGGCTGCTTTGTTATTATTTCAACTGCATTTGTTGGGAGAAAAAAAAAAACAACCCCAGGATTAGGAAAACATGGCTTCTGCTACCTTTAGATAGTCAGGAACTGCTGTTCTGTTAGTGTAGGTATAAGATGACTAAAATTATATCTTAGTGATGCAGAAATTCTTCACTCAGGAATGGTAGAAATATTTTTAACTGCAATTAAGGTTTGTGAAAATATTTTTTTTCCCCCCTACATCTGTTCTTATGTTCATTTCTCATTTGCCTTTTTAAAATTTTTATAGCAGCAGTCTCATCAGTACATGGGGCCAAGAGTAGTAGTTACTTCAGGTTTCCTGCTCCCTGCATCTTCAAAATATTTGTAGAAGATCATCTATAGATATGTGTTTCCTCTGTAACAAAAAGGGGATCTCTTAGTTGGTTTTGCAGTTACAGGCAACTACTTTATTGACGTTGAACAGCAGCAACAGATGTCTCCAGTAGACCAGGCATTCAAATGTTTACTTCTCCAGATTTGGTCTTGGTGTCAGAGCCTGTGGTGATCCTTCTTAACACAAAGATTTTTAACCTTACATGCAAAGAAACTCACAACTTTGGACTACCATACAGAAATAGTTCAGGTTCAGTTTAGGCAAATCTTCCACTGATGTTGATTGTCATAACTGCACAAAAGTCAGAAAGTGTTGCAGTAGTTTTCATGAGAAAGATGACTGCACCTGTAGCTTTTGTGGCTTCCTTGAAAGGGATTGCTGCTTTTCATGGTATTCACAGTCAGAGTGATTAACACAGGAAGAAGATAGGGTTTCTCATTTTTTCTGTCGAGATCACAAATCTGGGCCATTTACAGGTAGTCACCATTTTTTCTGCTTAAGAACTCAAAGAAAGTTTTATATGAACACATAAACAAATATCCACAAATCTTTTTGGAATGAAAATGACCTCCAAGTTTGTTTTTGTTTTTCCAGAAATGCTTATAGTTTTGTTGTTTCTTGTTTATTTTTTGTTTGGTTGGTTTGTTTAGTTTTTTTTTTTCTTTCAATTTGCTGAAACATACCTGCATGTGTACACTGAACACTTTTATTTGAATTCTGCTTACAGGAAAAAAATAGAAAATAAACCCACTCCCAACCTTTTCAATTGCTTGTGAACAGTGTTTACTTATTTTTTTATCCAGTAATAACTGAAAATATATTTTTGCTGATAGGCAACCAACCTATTGCAGAATCTTTCTTCCCTAGTGCACACTCAAGTGCTGTCTTCCTCCCCACTTCATTTGACTGCATCAGTCTAGCATTCAGAATGGCACCATGGCTCTTCTTAATGCTTCTCATTATGTCATTTAGTTATGTATGTTTTTTTTTCTCGCATATGCATTTTATATTTTTTTGCTGCTCAGTACTCTATTCCATACGGATGGAACACATTCAAGAGCCTGTCAGCCTGACAGTCTTTCTCAGTCTTCTTTAAAAATAATCTCTCTAAGTATTTCTTGATCTAGATCTCTGCCTTATGCTCTTTGGTGCAAGGAAGATATCTAATTTTTAAGTACAAAGAGTTCCTTTCTACAATTAGTAAAACATTTTCAAGGGCGGAAATCTGATGCATAGTTCTCTAAAAAGACAAAATATGCAAAATATCAACCAGTCCTCATCGCATAACCCTGATGCTAGCATTAAGATTTTATACTCCCCAAATACCTTCCTTCAGGTAGATTTGAGGCAAGTCTATTGGAAGTGTCTGTCTAGCACCATTTTAAGTCTTGATTGAGGTCCCCAGTTTCCTCTTATAGCTTGTTCCTGAACTTTAGCAGCCATCATCTTCCAGCCCAACTCTGGAATCTTTGATCAGAAATTACTGCAGATCCCTGCTCAGTGGCTCATTTGCATTTAATATAACTATAGCTATTTAAAAATTATGAATTTGGGATTCATTTCACCTAATTTTAGTTAACTGCAGGGTAAGTGTCTACATAAGAGCTGGTTTTCTGAGCTCCAGTTGCTAAAATTGTGTGACTCCTCAGAGGGATTCCTCTGATTAAACGCCGTGCCTACTTCAGGCAGAGCTTGATTATTCACCAGAATACTTTGGCTCTCCCTGGAAAAAGATCCTGAGCACAAGGTTCATGTTGCAGGACAAGAGGCACCAGGAAGGTCCTGTATGCTGTCTGCCAGCCAGCCTGGATGCCCTGGATCGTCAGATGTCAGTGCACGCAAGTGAGCTGAGCCATGTCTGTCGGGAATTTCTGAGCTGTCTTGATTCCCTCTGGAGTCAGCACGGAGAGAGAGCTGGGAGGAATTTGTTTTGGAAGGTGGGTATTCCTCACTCTTTGCCGAACACGAAAATTATGTGCCTAAATTTTAAGTCAGCTGGAGTGGTCCACAGTGAAATTCAACCTTGGATACTCATGGCAGATGATGTTGACCTTTTAATTGTGCTTTTAGAGAAACACATAATTTTGTCATGCCTTGAAAGCAAATTTTAATCTTAATGTACTTTGATTTGGAAGGGTGTTTCTGCCTTTGATTTGCATAGAAGCCTAGGGCAGTTGCCTACTTACTTATTTCAGTTTTTCTGTACCTGAGCAATGAATAATAATCTTACAGGGGTTTTATTATTTATTATTAGTGCTGATACAGCACTGATTATATACAGACATATTTAGTACAACATTATGTTAGATGCGGTAAAAATAAATCAAATGATACAATTTCTATTCCTCAGAATTTGCAGCCTGAAAAAAAAATTAAAAAAAGTAACAAAAGTGTCCTAATAAAGATGTGAGGTTGGTAAGGAGGAGCAAAATTAATCACACAAAATCCATAGTCCATCAGAAATAGCAATTACAAGTCATTATCTGATATTTTTTCAGTGCTTTTACATGTTTAGATAAAAGTCTCTAGACAGGCTAATGTCTGTGTAAATGAATCATATGAATACTTGTAAGCAGACTTGTTATATTTGTGAGAATAAATGTTTGTGCTATGCAAAAAAAACCAGAAAAATACCCCAAAACAACAAGACAAAAAACCCACAAAAAAACCCAACACCCCCCCCCCCCCATATTTATTTTGAAATATTTTGACTAGAATTCCATTTACATTTAGAAAAATTAATTGTTACGGAAATTAATCGCTTTACATTTAATGTACAACAGTTCAACAAAAGATTATGAAAATTTAATTTTAATTTTTTTCTACAATAAGTGCATTTTTGCAGTGCCTATAGTAAGAGTAATCTAGTGGATTGGATTGAAGATAAAATAAACTATGACAGGAGAAACATATCAGCTGCACAGGAGAGGGAATATATACATTGAACTAAAGCAAACAAGCCAAATATGTACAGAAGTCCAGACCAATTTAACACACAATCTTCTTTCTGGAACAGTGTCCTGGTGTCGTGAACTAGGTGATCAGGCACCCATGTGCTGTTATCCTAGACAACACCCACAGCTACCAGAGAACAGCATAGAGAATTTTTTACATCATAGCTGAAACTCAGTCTGAAGATTTGATGCTAAAAAGACCAGAGTTTGTGCATCAGAAGCTGATGTAGCTAATTTAATTGTAAAATGTACTGTAATTTACTAATTTGGATGTACACATATGCACTCACCTATGCAGGACTGTGACCTAAAGCTATAACATAAGCAAGCATGGTAGATTACAGCACCTGTCTAAGAACAGGTTCCTACTCACATGCTGTCCTATCTGTTGAAGGGTCATCTTCACTGTACAGACTTCAGTTTGTGTCTGTGAGAGAAGAATACAGATAAAGGAAAAAAATGTGTATCAATAAATAATAAAAAAAGCAAAACCAAAAAACAAACCAAAACCACAACAATAAAACCAACAAAGAAACAGGATATGTAATCAGGAAAGGCTGAGAGAACAGGGATTGCTCAACCTGGAATAGAAAAGGCTTTGGAGTGACCTAATTGCAGCATACCACGTTTCTAGAGAGCTTACATGAATGATGGACAGGAATTTTTTACAGGGCAGTGTACTGCCAGGCTGAGGGGGAATGGCTTCAGACTGAAGAAGAGGAGGTTTAGTTGACAAATTAGGAGGAAATCCCTCCCTGTGAGGGTGTTGAGGCACTGGCACAGGTTGCCCAGAGAAGCTGTGGAAGCCCCAGCCCTGGAAGTGTTCAAGGCTCTGAGCAATATGGTTGGAAGGAATGCTGGTAAGGTCAGAACAAGATGATCTTTTAACCCTGGTTATTCTATGATTTTGGGGTTCTGTATACAAAGCACAGCCTTACTTTCCCAGTTAGGATTGCTGAGAGGCTTTTTACTGTTGCATTAAGATGCGGCCATTCCTTTTCCTGACTCACTGTGCAAAGACAACTGCACAACTGCCAACATAATGCATGGATTGAAAATCTAACTTTTACCATTCTCCTTTTGTTTTTTTGTTTTTTTTTTTTTCCCGTAAGTATTCAATTTCCCTAGGAAATTGCTGAAAAGCAGCTATTCCTCAAATTTGCCCAATTTGTAGGAATATTTTGAAGTCTACGAATCAGAATATTATTTTCTTAACTTGTGTGTTGTGTGTTCTTCTCTCCTACCACTAAAAGTATTCCCTGTTTTAGTAATTAAAAATGAACCATTTAAATAAGCAAAGATGGGAATGGTTAGTGTCTCAGTCTTGCCTATCACAATGGAATACCTCTGTTGGTTATTCTTTGGGTGTTAACATACTGTATCTAATAAATAGTAGTGACAAACTGCAAACACCATGGAAAGTTGCATTGATTATAATATTAATTCAAGAGCAAACAAGACTGATTTTTTTCTTTAATTCAGGGGAACAAAACAAAGCATAGAAATTGAACATAAACAGAGTTGGGATCTGCAATTCATTTTTCTTGTTTACTGGGAAATTGGGCCTAGTTAAGTTTCAAAAATGCTAATGAGGAAATAAATTAGGTAGCAATTTTCCAAGGCAATATCTCATTGGATTTGTATTTGTTTACTTTTATCTATATTTGTCCCTGTTAACCCCTTTTTGCCCAACCATTCAATTTCATTCACTCTGATTTTTTTCGTCTTTCTATATTTGCATACTTGTTTGGTATGATGGCATTTATATGTTTCTACAAAATTAATATCCACACTTCACAGAAAAGAAAGAGGGAGATCCACTCTGAGGATCTTGTACTCTTGCTGTCAGCTGAATGACATACCACTCCTAATGGATTTCCAAAAAGCTCCATACATTTGATTACCTCATTTGACTACTACCTTAACTTCAAACTAAAATTAACAGTAGTTCATTGAGACCAGTGAGATCAGACTTAGGCCAGCAGTAATTACTTTTGAAAATTTTGTCCTTAATCCCAAATAGTTCCTTATTGACCTTTTTGAGATTCTTCTCTGGAAGGAAACTTGAACTGTAATGTACCTTAAAAACAAGGGGCAAATTAAGATTTTTCTTCTTAAGGCTAAACTATATACTCATAAATTTAAATATAACTCTCCTGTAAGTATGTTTGGCTATTTTTTTTTTTTTTTTTAAGTAAGAACCAATTCAATATAACAAAAAAATGTTTAACAGTAAATTATTGCATGATATTAAAGATATATGGCTCAATGTGTAATGTCATTGCACTATAATTCCCTTAAGTTTTGCTCTGGGCAACATACCTAGTGCATGGGCATCAATCTGGGTAGAGGAAAGAGAATGCACTTGCATAAGAAAATTCATCTGCAATGCAATTCCTTTCTGTTTCGCAAGATTGTCACCATTAAGAAGTCAATTTTCAAACGCCATATAGTGACTTTGAGAATGGCACTCGAGGACCTGCTGATATAAAACCTATCATTATCAGGTCAATCATTTCCCAAAGCAGTGACAGATATTCAACATTATTTTCAGAGATAAATGAATAGTCTTCCTCGCAGCTCCTCTGCTTGTTGGCAATTTCAGTAAAGAGGCCAAGAGGTGAATAGCCTGCAGAACTGGTTCTCTTTTTTTCATGCCTTGGGTTGACTTTTTTAAGTTAAAGACCTTTTGGAGAAAGTTTGCCCCCTCACAGCCTTTTTTTGCAAAAAGTGGCCATGTGTGTGAATTTCGAGCAACCAGCAACACCCATTGCTAAAGGGCAGGAGCTAACCAGGGAAAGGTCATTCCAATTCACAAAGGGCTTTGATATTTCAGAATAGCTGACTTTGTTATGAACTGAAGGAGAACCTCACATTTCAAATTCTTTGTGTAAAATAAAAAATGTCATGGTCTTCAGGAAACCACCAGAAGAGCCATCCTGAAGGTATGAACACTGTAAGCTCCTGGGAGGGTGGCTGTACAGAGGCTCCACAAGTTTTGTGTTTCTCTTATCCTACACATTTTAAATGGGAAGACACTTCAGTAAGTAGCAAGATGAGGAGGGGCCAAGTTTTTCAGGAACAAAAGATCCAATAGCTTCCAAGTTTTCATCTTCCCTTACCATATAAAGAGGCACGGTGGGATCCTGACAATCCCCATAGCCAACCAGTGGAAAAGATGAAGAGAGACAATGACCAAAGAAAAGACAAATTTTTTAATAGAACCCAGTCTTAGGTTTCAACACAGCTCTATCAACATTCAACAGCTGTCATAAAACATTTATATTTTATGAATTTTTATTTTATAAATTATCACCTCCTGAGGGAATATTATTATTCAGGAAGTTTCTACTAAACAGTAATGAGGATAAAGAACTTCGAGAAGTTTTGTTGGTTTTGTTTGTTTGTTTTTCAATCTTACTGCTATTCTATGTTAACTGCTTATACATAAATTTAGGGGCCACAATCCCAGCTTTAATAATATTTTTCATTCTTATTCATTCTTTAGTTTGTTTTTCAAAATACTTTGCTATCACATACTTCTATTAGCATATTCATTCAATGTCAGATATAAGATAGATTTGGAAAATTGTTTATTTGTTTGTTTGTTTGTGTTTTTGGTTTGTTTTTTTTTCTTTTTCAGAACTGGGAAGTGAGTGTGACTCCCTTCTGTCCTAGAGGCATAGCTGGGGATAGAAAAAGCTGTCTAAAAAGAAGGCTTTAAAAGACCTTTAAGGCATGGGAGGAGAGAAAAAAACCCCAACACCTACATGAGAAAACATAGTGTTTGGTTAATATTATATTTCTGTTTTGATTGTTGCCACTTGCACGCTCATCATCCCAGACATCGATTATTTTTTTAAGCAGTTGTTCATTTCACCTTTTGTAAAGCTTCATTCTTGTGAAATGAAATAGGTCAGTACAAGTTTCACATGTAAACTAGATCCATCACCTGCCTGAAACCTCCAGCAGAAGCCTCTTTGCATCTGGCATATTCCTCAGACAAAGTCCAGAAAGTCACAAACTGAGGATAGCCCTTTTTTATCCTCTGCTGGGGTTTTCTCCTACAAGCCCATGCCTTCCTGCCTTCCTTTTTACACTCTCTAAACGCTGGCATCAAGACCTCATTCCTTGAAAGAAGACGCCTGTTCCCTGCTAAGCACCTCTT
This sequence comes from Sitta carolinensis, assembly GCA_032173965.1. Classification (NCBI taxonomy): domain Eukaryota; kingdom Metazoa; phylum Chordata; class Aves; order Passeriformes; family Sittidae; genus Sitta; species Sitta carolinensis. The sequence continues at coordinate 9,243,178 of CM063313.1, read as the reverse complement.
TAACAAGCCTTGTTCTAAATAAACATCATCCATCACATAACTGTGTGATTTATACTTTTCATCTAGGAAGGTGTGCTGATCCAGGCACCAAATGCAGACTAAGCTCCCTTAGGGAATGAATTCATCCTTATGAAACTTCCTCTTCAAACTCCATTTCTCATTAGAATGAGTGTTTTCTTTTTCTTCTTTATTTTGTCCCACATTTTACTGTCTCCTGTCTCCCTCCATGCATAAAGCAGTTTTACATTACTCTTCCTACATTAAAAAAGTACTTTGTAACAGGCAACCTTTCAATTAAATTTCTAAGTAAAATGACTGTATTAGGCAAAAGTTTGTGTAGTAGCCAATAAAATGTCAGATAATATTGAACACAGGCTTGGACTAACCTTGCAACCCAATAAGTTATTATGTGCAAATGTTACAACTTGATTTTCAAGAGAATACACATGCAAGATGAAGCCATTTTATGGCTAAGCTGAGTGATTGATTACAGCATTCTTATCCATCTTGACAAGATAAACTCAGATAAAAGAATATGATGATATTTAAGATTTGACAATTTATTATCCAAAGTCTCCTGTAAAAATGATTTTGCAATTCTCTTAAGTGGGGTTTTTTGAAAGTAATTAAATATATTTTTCAGAGTAACTATGATCAGAAACTGTTTTTGCTTGCTAGCAGCAAATTCCACTAAGAAATAAAAATGTGATGAGACAAAAACAAACATTACTGTTAGTCCTAGCTTCTTCTTGAAAAGCTTTTATGAAAGCTAGTCAAATGGGAACTTGTTTTTTGTTAAAATTTTAAGCTTTTTATTATGCTTAAAATCTCGTTATGTGCTAAATGGAAATGCAGTGAATACATGAAATCAAGAATTTATTATTAATAAAAAAGAAATCTTAATGCTAAAGCTAAGCAAGTATTATTATTTCAGATTTATTTATTAGAGGGCAAGAAAATAAAGAATATTTGTACCAAGAAAAATGCCTCAGCACTATAATGAAGCAGTTATAATTGTTATACACACAATAGCACCTGTCCCTTTCATGAACATTATGATCACCCTGCCATTGCCCCTCTGGATCCTATACCACAAATCCTGCTCAAGCAAAGGAACATTTGGATCAGGCCATCAGTGTTCCGAGTTCATAAACGGGAAAAAATCATGCTGTGCTGACGTGGTTCACCAGAGCCCAGGCCAGCTCAAGAAAAACACACCGGCACCGTGCCAAGGTGTGGGGAACGGCCTCAGCACGGGCTCTGCTGGAGGCAGAACCTTTTGAGCTGCTTGCTCAAAGTGAAGTGTGGTCCACCACAGCCTGGGATCAGGCAAAGGACAAGGAGGAGGCTCTTTGCTAGGGGTTCCAGATTATTGGGATGGAACAGAGTCCAACGGGATCAGGGACAAAGAGCCCCCAAACACAACTGTGCAAGGGTTTCAATACAGATACAAATCAGGGTGTGGATACAATCAAGAAACCAATGAACAGTTCTCAGGGGAGGGAGGAGTAAGTGACTGGCAAACAAGTTTATCAATGGGAGTATACAGGGGAGGGGAGAGGATCACATGGGCCAGTGGGGTGTCCTGGTTTAGGGGAATTCCAAAGGGGTGGGATGTTCAGGGATTGCCCCAGGTCGGGATTGACACAGAGGGTGCCAGACTGAAGGGTTGGGTTTCAGCGATGGGCGGGAGAAAGGGGCAGGGTTGCAGTGACAGGCAGAGAATGAGCTAGAAAAAAGGGAGGGGATTAAAATATTAGGATGATCAAGGGAGGATACAACTATAGGGACAAACCAACCTGGGAGGAACAAAAAGGGGTTCATAGAAAAAAACATTTAAAACCTAAATTTTCTACAATAAGTAAATACAATATAACCTGTAGAGCATGATTCTTTCTCCTAACTTAACTTATTAAGTTGGTAAAAATCTTTGATTGAGCAGAATGACAGAGCACTTTCAAATTGCCAAAAAGGAACCTAAAATGTGTGGACTTAATTACATACTGAAGGCACTTGTCTTTCTTACCTTCTGAGAGTTATATGCCCTTCTTTTGGCACCAGTTACATGTACTCTTTATTTCAGTGCAATATTTAACATTTAAGGCCAAGATTATCAATCCACTGTGCTTTCATTGTGGTAATGCGGATCCCAGATTATTATGAAAATATGAGATGATCTTCTGAAAACCATTGCAGGTTACACAATCTTTCCCTCATAGTCAGTACTGACAAGTCTCTTTCATTATACTCAGAGTCAACAACTTCAGTTTGGCTAGAGAAAGCAAACCCACCAAACTTCCAACCCAAAATAATTTTTTGAAAGCTCCTGTTGACTTCTGTGATAACTGGATATTCTGTATTTATAAATTTATTCAGCCTTCTTGGATTTCAGACAGATATTTTCTAAACTGACTTAGCTGATGTGAAAATCAATCCATTTTGGTGATATGGCTGCTGGAATAAGTCAAATACCTACCACTGGGAGTTTTTTCATCTATTGCTCAGTCCTTTTCGGTCTCAAAAATACAATGAAACATATTGTTCCAGAAGCAATTAGAGCCAGAAGACTGTGTATGCCTGCTCCAACTCATTTTCTCTCTTTAACCTTGGGCAAGATTTTTAATTATTATTTCCTTCTATCTCTGATATATAAAATGGGGAAACTGCTATAGCCTGATATCAAAGATAGCAAATATCAAGACTGTGGAACTGTCTAACTACCATATGAAAAATATTCTGCATATATTCCCTACACATACTAATAATCATAATAAATGTCATAATAGATAATAATGCATTTGCTTGCTGTGCGTATTCTTTCAAATAGAGTACAACCAGAAGAACAGAAATAATTGGTATGAGTAATCAACCATTGCAACAATGAAGGTTTCAACTGAAAATAAGTACCAGATGTTGAATGAAGAATAGTTTAATAAATAACCTAGAGGTGTGAAAAAGAAGCAAATTTCATTTCATCAACAATTTCTGAGTTGATGAAGTTATTTTTTTCTGAATTGCATAAAATACGCCAAAAATGTTCATTAGGAAAACAATAATATTTCAAAGATTTTGCTTTAGCAAAAAAATGACATTCTACCTCTAATTAAGTCATTACAATCTCGTTAGATTGCATGTAAGATGAAATGTTATCATGATATAAAAATCATATTGTAAAACAAATACCAAGTTTTTGTTCTACCAATACTGAAAAGGCACATTACAATGCCACAAAAATTCTTCCTATATTACTTTAAATTAAACTGTAAATTACATCAGTTTTTATCCCTAATGTTTAATCTTGTACAATTTGTGAACTTATAACCCCAACACAGGAGGAACATGGACATATTGGAGTGGGTCTAGAGGACAAAGATGATTAGAGGGTGAAGAGAAGCTTCTAAGAGAGAAACACTAAATAAGTTGGGATTTGTCAGCCTGGAAAATAGAAGGCTCTGGGCAGAACTTATAACAACCTAACTGTACTCCAAAGAAGTTCATAAGAAAGATGGGCACAGGCTCATAAACTGGACCTACATCAAGAGGACAAAAGTATGTGGTTTTAAACTAAGATGACAGATTTAGCTTAGAAAGAAGAAAGGAGATTTTTACCATGAGTGGTAAAACACTGCCATGAGTTACCCAAAGACATGGTGGATGCCTCATTCCTTGAAACATTCAACGTCAAGCTGGAGAGGGCTCTGAGAAACCTGATCCAGATGAAGATATCCCTTCTCACATCAAGGTTTTGGATTAGATGACTTTTACAGGTCCCTCCTAACCCAAACCATTATATAACTCTTTATTCACTGCCAGATGCAGTCACAACACAGTAAATATGTTCTGTTTCTACCAGTAGCAGAAAATAGAAGATAAGATTATTCTTCATCTGATATTACTGCATGTGAATGACATGTTTCAAATTACAGGCTCTGTCACACACTTTTTCCATCCCACCAGACATGCTGTGATCATCATTCAGCAAATCACATGGTATCCCTGGAGGGTCACGTTCCCTGTGTTGACTCTAGATGGAGAGTCCTAGTTTAAAATCTTGTTTAGAAGGTAAGCTTTGTTAAGAAGCATCTATGACCCTTATCTCATATTTTAAAGATTTCCAGTGATTCATTTTGGTTTTGTATCAATATTGGAGGTCAGATATTTAGCTGCAGAAAGTTTTAATGTGTAACTTCTGGGTTACTTGAAAATTAGCAAGACTATACCCACATTCACTAGATAGATATAACCTGCCTTAGGAATTTTGAGTCAACATTATTTAACTACCTGCTAGTGAAGGGTTATTCTCCCACCAGTTGAGTATAGCTATTTTTTGTGAGCTTGGGAACAAACAAGAAGGCACACTTACTCTCTTGAGCAGTTTCTAATAGTTTCAAAACAATTGTTATATGATACATCTGTTTAGTTCAAATATATAATTGCATCTCATTACCATCTGGAAATGCACAACTGTTTTTTTCACATTTTCAGTTTATTTTGAGACAATTCATTCTCACAATCTCAGTTCACTGGATCTCTGTCTCTACCATTGTGAGTAAAGCTTGGTACTAAAGCCTTAAACAGTTATGAAGAAAATTGTCAACCCCAATTCGTTTCACCCTAAGGCAGCTGTACCTTGAAGGAGTACACCATCCACTGCTTTGTCTTGACCCTGATCTGATGGATGTACATTGCTCATCAGAGTGACAGAGGTGCAGCCATTCCCTTTGCAGGGTGTTTTTTGTGCTTTGCTGTGTGGGGCCACTGAATATGGTCAAGACTAGAGTGATTTTGTGCAGGTGAAGAGCTTCTGTATTTTCCTGCCAGCTGTCCTTTGAAATGGCTATGCAGAAAATAATTCTGGGGGGCCCTGGTGGACACTGAGTTGAACATGAGTCACAATGCATCCTTACAGAGGTGATGGCTGGCCACAGACTGGGATACATCAGCAAGACTGAATTAAGCTTTTTATCTTCCATTCAGAACTACTGAAACCTGGAGCGCTACATCTCCCCTGCATCTGCAAGACACTCAAGCTTGGTCAACAGGCAGCTGCACTGTGTGGGTGTCCAGACTGCAAGATAACTAAAAGAAACTAAAAGAGGTAGCTGGGTTTATTCAGTCTTCAGAAAAGTGGAATAAATAAATGTAATTAAATATGAATTAGGCAGATAGAGAGATAATAGAGCCATGCCCTTTGTGGAGGTAGACACATAAAGGCCATGGGGAAATGGACAGAAGTTACAGAGAGTGAAATTCCGATTCGAAATTAGGAAAAAAAAATATCACATAATCAGGTTGGTCAAATATTAAGGCAGAAGAGAGGTACCAGACAAGAGGTAAAATACATATTCCTGCAGACACACAAAACTTGGCTGAACAAACACTTATGTCAAATGGTATGACTTTTAAATTGGCCCGTCTTTGAGCCATCCTGACCCTTCAGGAGTTCCTCACTATTGAAATTTCATTATGATTCTCTGATTTTAAATATATGGAGCTGGAGTTCATAAATCAGGTTATCTGATCTCATGGGTACTGACTCAAAAGTCTAATTGTATATGCTTTGCTGAAAACCATAATAACTGTAGGAGTAAACAGAAACTCATATGTTCAAAATCTGTCCATATAAAAATAAAATTAAAGTCCTAGCCAAATACATAATATGAGAAAGGCCCAAAACTTTTAATTAAAAAAAAAAAAAAATCCAAACACAACGGATCTGCTTCTCAGGAAGCTGTAAAATATTACATTAAACAAATTTTTTAAAAAATTGTGAACAAAAGTTTAATCCCTACATGAGCTAATTTGTAATTAACCTAGTTGAGCCTTAAAAAAAACCCCACAAAAAACCCAAAAAAAACCCCCAAAAAATAACAACCAAACCAAACCAACCTACCAACCAACCAACCAAAAAACACACAAAAAAAACCAACCTAGAAAACTCAAGTCTAAGAAACAGACTTGGAAAGTAAATATTTTTTGGAATATCTAGATGATATAGGAGAACAACAAAAGCAAGCCCCAATCACTAATGTTACTCACTTCCTTCGCAGCAAGCCTAGGAAGATAATTTGTGTTTCTTTTCTGATATTACATTCTCATTTCTTGTCCAACACTGCAGCTTTTCTGAAATGTCTAGCTTTACAAAAGTCCAGGACAAGTCTCTCTATGGTTTGATAGCCATGAATCTGTAAAAGATGTTTCAACTAATCATTTATCTCTCAAAGCAAACTGTAAAAGAAAAAAGGGACACAAATCAGAAGGCAATTTATTTTTACATTTTTGATGTGAAAGGGGGGAACTGCTAAGATTTTTGGGACCATGGCCAGGAAAGAGCATAAGGTATTTTGTCTCAGAATTACTTGACTTCTGTCAGATGACTCTGAGTTGGTTTTGTACCTTCCAGTGGGCAGTGGGTTCAGTGGCTCAGGCTCTACTGCTTGCATAATATTTGCTGACATAAATACACATTTTGCCAGTTTAAAACTGTTCTGAGGTAACAGCACATATTCATGATAACAACCTGTACCTGATAAAACAGTGTGAAGTATGGTAAGTGAGAAATATCACCCCTCTGTGACCAGCATTTTCTAGGTCTCACTGTCCAGTTTCCATTTAAGACTTGTGACACGTGTCACTTTTTCTGTTATGCCATTATAACTCTTCCCTGCTCTTTTATGGTATATGAATTTGTGGTATAGTTTTATGCAGGAAGGGCAAGAGATCTCAAAAACAGAGTCCTGCTTATCTTCTCGATTCTTATTCCATGTGACATCCCACAGCCAAAACAACATACAGGAGTACATCCTAAAAAATACTCCATCTGAGGAATTCAGAGCACCCAGATGTGTGAACAGATGGGAAGGTCAGTGCCTTGTGTCGAACTCCGGGTTTAATATGCAGATGAATTAGGAACTAATATTAACCTTATCCATATTCTCAGCCTAGGCTGAAAGACTCAAACTGGCAGGTAGTCTTTGACCTCATGCAAAACTTCAACTCTATCCATTTAAATGAGTCTTTTTCCTGGGATAAGGACTGCTTTTTTAACAGTTTCAGGGAATCCAGTAAGTCTCTTGGAGAATCAGGCTCCCCTCTGTGTTGCAGGTGCCTGCTTTGCTTTCCTCCTCGGGCTCAGAAAACCCCAGAATTGCATCTCCCTTGCTGTGCAGTCACAGCCAGGAAACTTGTTTTGAGTTGTAGTTTCCAGCCTCTGTGTTCTATCAGAACCATATTGGACATTCCTAATCTGATGTGCAGAATCCCTTGGCTCCTCTCAGATTCTCATTAGGAAAGAGTGAACCTGTCATATAACTTCATGGACACTCACCACATCCATACTTCAACTAATATTGTCTTCCCTGTGAATGGTGCCACTTCATCATGGCTGTCTGAAGATAGAACTTTTCACTTCCCAGGGAAGCAGTTAGAAAGACAGGCTCTTAGTCTTTTCTGGCCTGCAAGGGGAAGGACCAACAAATGCTGCATTTACTAGGAATATGAGACAGAATTTCTTCAAGGCAGTAAAGGCATTTAACATGCTCATCTGTCACTAGAATTTGACTGTCACAACAGGGGCAAATTTTTAAGTCTAGGGACTGTAGGAAAGCCATGACTGTGGAGAGGTTTAATAAATGTCCCAGACTGGATAAAGAAAGATGTGTCATGTTATTTGTTCTGATCAAAACAAAATGAAAAATAAAAAAAGCAACCAAAGAAACACCCCTGAATATAATACTAATTCTATCCTGTAGCCCACATGGCACACTGGGAAAGGGAAATTATAAGATACAAGGAGGGAGCAAATGGATCCAGTGCAATCAGATGTCCTGTGGCAGAGACTACAGGGTGTAGAAAGTCAGTGTCTCCAAGAGTGTGTAAAAACAGAAATACTTTTCACAGCAGTTGTGAGCATTTATAATATTAAGCAATACAGAAAATAAGAGTCACAAAGATCAACCAAAGGGTATCTTTGTTCAAATGTATCACATTTGATTTCTTTTATAATTAAGTGAAAAAACTTTCTTTTATAATTAAGTGAAAAAAGAGCAGTATATGCAAAGGATGGTTTGTTTAATCCAAAACCAGCTCAGTTTAGGTCAGCTGGGCTACCAGCTGAACATGCCACCTTTCCTTCAATGGCTGTGAGAACCTAAATTGACCTGTACATCTGAGTTCAGGTGCCTAAATATAAGTAATAAAAATCACACCAATGTGACTTTCACAATAACACCAGTCATTTAATTTAATGATGGAGTGAAACAGTCTAAGAGTGTAGTGGAACAGCCATAATGCTGGTCATTTCATGAAATATCTGAAAATTTCAGTTATTTCATGAAATGACTGCTTTCACCATCTGACTGTAACATGCAGCTAGGATTAGAAATGAACAAGCTACAACCACATTCCTAGTTATTGCATTTGTATCTGAGAACAGTTCTCTCGCTGTGGCTAAATCCTTATGTAGGTTCTTATCAGGAAATTTTGCTATTGCAGTTCCTTTTTAGCAGATAACAATTTTTGCTGTTCTGTTCTTGGGGGTTTTTTTCCCTATTGTTACCAAAATAAAAATGATTATAAGCATCACTTTAAAAGCATACAATGCTAGGGATGGCCATGCTGCAATATATCATTCTGAACTCTACCGTATTCATTTATGGTGAAGCATTTTATATTAATGTTTCCATTGCTTATCACAGACACTGGCATTATAAGTGCTTGAGTCAACTCAGCTTGGTTATTTATTAGGATGGGTTTCACTACCATTTCTTTGAATAAAATCCTGCCTGTCCCTATTCAGTGAAACTGGTTAATTCCTGCCAATCACTGTTCCTTGACTGTCTTTTTCCATTACAATTCAGTCCATCAGCATTAAATAAATTAATAATACATTGGGTTTCTGGGTAACTAATAACTGTGTTTTTTCAGAAATGCAGATTATGTGCACAGCTTAAAAAACCCATAAGATTTACAGCAATTAGAAAACAATGCCACATGTGAAATTTCAGGTGTTGGAAACCTCGACCCTTGAATTGCAAGTTTAACACTTCTGGGCCATACTGATTCTTGTTACTCCGTGCAATTCCCTGAAATAACCTTTCTGTTTAAGGTCTTGACCTTTGCTGATGAATATTAACTAGTCCAAGGCAGGACATAAGAAGTTGTGTTCCCTTGTATTCCTTGTCAACTTCCCTGTACATCATCTCTTATTTTTCCATAGTGAACAGCTCAGGTGGCAGCAGAGAGATGACTTTTTTTTTTTGTTGTTTGTTTTTTAAATCTGATCCTTTGCCTGCAAGCTTCCCTCCTTAGTCTATTCTTAAATATCCATTTTATTCTCTGGTTTCTCTTACTGAGTGCCTCCCAGCAGAGATTTTGTACTGAGGTCTTCTCTGTAATAACCAGAAATTCTTGAGCTGAACCCAGTGAAGCTGGACTATTTCATAGCAGCTGATGGTTTGATGATTTTTCCCCATGTCTTCACCTGTGAAACTCATGTATTTAACTGGTCCTAATTACGTGTTTGGTGGTTATTTGAGCATTTGGAAACTAGTCTGCTTAATAGGCTGCAGCATAGAAATATTCTAGGGAAAAAAAAATAGGATTTGAGAAGGAATTTATAACTACTGGAAAAAGAGGGACAGAGAAAGATCATACAGGATATTTGTGCAAGTCGAGTCTGAACACAGTAGGGCATTCTTTAGCCTCTAAATAGTTACTTACCAGTGAAACAAAATAAAAAATATTAGTCCAACTAAGGTGTGAGAAGTTGGATTTGATGGTGGCCAAATAGAATCTCTCTAAATGAGGTGGTCAAATTAAGTTTCATTTTGAGATTTCAAGTAAAAAGAACCAAGTGCTGAATGTTCTAGGGTTATCTTTAAATAATTTCTCTTTTTTTACCCAGAAGATATACGTATATTTTTTTAAATATAGATGGACTTGCTTCCCTTTCTTCTTCTCTTTTATTACCTTTTTTTTTGTCTGCACCTTGAAGAATGGTGTTAAAAATGCTACTCGTCTGTGCAGATGTAAACAAAAATTCAATGATATTGTGGTCCATGATATGTCCTATTATGGGGAAAAAATAACAAATAAAAAGCATGCATTGTCTGATAGCTAATCCTAACAAATAGCCAGACCTGTGTAACTAATTGATTTTTCACTTGGCTGGTAGACCCAAAAAGACTTCTTTTTCTTTTTGTCAGTGAAGAAAATCACGAGATTTGGAGAGAAACAGAAGATCAGTTTGGTTTGTTTTCCTATTTCTTAATTTCTTTTAAATTGCTAAAGCATCTTTAAATAAAATAGTAATAATAATAATAATAATAATTAAAAAATCATGTTTTGGTTTGAAAATGCAGAAAGGAAATAATGTGACTTGGCCCATTTTTCTGGAGGCAGGAAACTATTTTCCTTCATTATGACTCAGTGTGTAAATTGTTCTTGTACTGCAACATCTCACTGCCAGGATGCAGGCATTTATATTATAGAATGCATTTATATTATTTAAGTTAAGAAAGGGGCTCAAGATATTTGCTTGGTGAAGAATTTTAGGGGACCTAATTTAAAAAAAAAAAAATTCTGTAAAACTTAAAAATATCTAGTAGCATGAACTAGTAGTAACGGGCACAGTCTGATAGAAAGTAGTACTGAAAGTTCAGCAGAAGAAATTTCTGGTGTATCAAGAGGCATGGTAGTTAAGTTTTCTATTTCCTGGAGAAAGTAGTATTAAAAGAACAAACATCTTTGCCTCATGAAGGACTGCTTTCAGAGCAGAGAAAGAGTTACTAGTTCATAGGGCATGTGTCATTACTTGCCAAGATCAGCAGTAATTGGTTTAATTTTATCCAAGAAAAATACTTCAGGAAAGTAATTGAAAATCTGGAGAGGTAACAAAAAGGGTGGAAAATGACTATAATACTGATTTTTGAAATGAAAAAAAAAAAAAAAAAAAAAAAAACAAAAGGAAAAGAAAGAGAAAGAGAATGATCATGGTAGTTATCACCTTCTAGGCCCAGCTGAAAACTGCACTGACATAATGGATTAAGTATTGCAAAATAAAAATTATGGAATTTCTGGATAATTTTGTAAGCACAGTTAATGTGAGTTTATTAAATTAAAATGCTTGAGACTCATATCTTGACTCATCACTGAATCACACCTAGTATAGATTCCAGTATCTATGCAAAAATAGAGAAAACTAGATTTTTCCCACTAGAAAGAGAAGAGTTTTCCATGAAATGCTTATAAAGCCATCCACAGAAGGTATCCTGAAACTGTGGGAAGAACCCACATCAAAATTTCTCTGCTATGCATTTTGATAAAGCTTCAAAACATGTATTTTCTTGAAACAGAGAAGTGTGTCATAATTTATGAGTTATATCATTGTTCTGATGTTAAAAAATAAAATGCTGTCTTCCTGATATGAAAACTGAGACCTTCTGAAATCCCTGAATATAGCCAGGAGATGGTAAGAATATTTCTTAGACTTTTAATTTCTTTTAATTTCTACCATGTTTTCCCTCACCACTAAATTGATTTGGAGTGCATCCTTTGTTTTGGACACTGTCACAGCTCTTGTAACAATCTTGGATGCCACTGCAATAAAAAATGAGTCATTTTGCATGTGTGTAACTGTATAGCAGATAGATTTTGGAAAGAGTTTTGCTGTATACCTTAGATGGGAATGTCATCAGTCATCTTGAGCCTTTGTCTGAAGGTGTAAACCCATGCTGGCAAAAAATACACAGAGACATCAAGTCCTTCCCCACCCCACCTCCAAATAAAAAACCCCCAAATACCTAAATTGTAGCCAAGTGGCATCAAACTCAAAAATCACAGCTCTTTCATCATTAAAAGGGGTGCTAAATTATCTGTGTTTTCATAAGGCATGATGGGCTAAAAAAAGACCTTCATAAAGGAAACAAACAATTTTCACTTAAATGCCATGTTAAACCTCAAGAATTTAAAAAAGTTGACAGATATTAAATAAATCATACTAATTCATGGAAAATTCTCAGCTGAGCAGTTTCTACAAAGGTTTATAAAAACATTCTCAGGAATAAGTGCTACCTGAGGACGTAAAAGTTGCCAGGCCTAGGCCTTCACTTTCCTCACCTATTCTGAACTACAGAAATTATATTAAGGGTCATTATTAATCAAAATCTATCCAGTGGAAAAACTGACACATCAAGAATTGATTTATTAAAGGTCATAGAATAAATCCTGATTGCAGAAGCTAGATGAAAAGATTTCCAGCCCTTTTCTTTAACATAAGATTAACATTTCCCGTCATATGAAATTCATGTGCACGCAAAGTTTCTTAAAAATACAATAAGTAAGTAAATAAGTAAATAAATAAATAAATAAATAAATAAATAATTGCATGTATAGGTACGTGATATTCTGGGGTTTCCAAAGCAGAAACTTTTCTGTTGCTTTAACTCCATCCACACTAACTGGTTAACAGCATGAATGTGCTTGGCTGTTAAGAATATTAAATTAAAATGTACTTTGTACCTACATGTGTGTTTTTTTTTTTGTTTTTTTTTTTTTTTTTTTTTTTTTGTTAAAAAGGAAAAAAAGGCAACAATCTACTTTTCAGTTAATTTTCAAAGTCATTAAAAACTACACTTTGATGACTATCTGCATTTCAGTGTGTGATGGGCCTCTGGGGCTGTGCCATCTGAAACCAGGTTATCCTAAACAAAAAACAGGACACCTAAAATGCATTATGAGCTGCAAAGAAAATGAACAAATAACAAAAATACTTATTGGTCTAAGACAGACTGAAAGCAAAAATTTTACTCTCAACATAAATAGCCATTTAGCTAAAAGATATGTCCACAAAGGGCTCAAAAGGAGGAGTTTATAAGGAGTGGGAGGCCTCTTACTTCTGAGTTTCCAAACTTCAGTCAAAATGGACAGAAGTGGAGAGGCCTACAAAGAAACCCATTAAAAATTTCATTCTTCATTTCCAGGTGAGAGTCAGGTATGATTTTTGTAAAGTATTTGGGACATTTATGATTGCAGATAAAAATAAGTAAGAGAAGATATGCTTCAGAAGACTTTGTCCGGAGGTGTGTTGTATCATATTTTTAGCTACAAGACATCTGTTTATTCTTGAGGAAAAAAAGAAAAGGAAAAGAAAAAAGAATGAAGAGAATTTCATAAAACTACCAGCTGATGAACCTGTGTCTCTCTCTACTCAAAACGAGGGAGAAAAGAAATCTTGAAAAAGTTTAACAAAGGACCAATTTTTGGTGTAAGTTGCTAACTCTGCTGAATTCACTAGTTGAAAGGTGCAGTTCAATACAAAGAAGAAGGGAAAAGAAATATCATTATAATGAGTTTTTACATAGATCTCAAAGCGACTTCCTAAGCTTTGTTCTTTGGGAAGCACCTGGCACAGGCTGGGGGCTGCAATAACCTAAAAAGAAATAAGAAAGGATTGGTTCTATGGAGGTACAATGACTTGCTGTACAACATGTGCAACATATGGATGGATAGAGGAACCTTAGCTGAGACGCTGATTACTGGATGCTTAGGAAAGAAAATCAATAACATATCCCTAAGTCATATTACAATGTGCAAAGGCTGATATTATTGTGAATCAACACGTAATACTGCAGCATTAAGTTTTAGCTTGTAGTCTTCTTAAGGAAGCTTTAGTTTCTAAGCTCTTGGGACTTAAGAGTAAGTTCCTTCTTTGTTCATGCACAAACCAGTGCTCCAGAGTTTGCCAAAAGTTGGCCTTTTTGGCAATAACACAGCCCAAACAGTTTAGTGGTGGTATCTTTAACCTCATCCAAACAATTATAAGTTTTGGGTGAGTCAGGATTCATTGTCTGCTGCACTAATGCAGTCCCTCAGTCAGCACTCAGAATATGATAATAAAATGCAATCAATGACCACAATATTATGCTCTGTTCTTCATCTGGGAGATGACAGAAAATTTGCCAAGAATATCAGAGGGTGACAAATTTTCTCTGGACTTTGCACAATTCTGATTTTTACCTGAACTCTTACGCTGACTTTAACTTTGCTTTAAAAAGGTTTGTCCTTTCCATTTTTTTTTCTTCCGATGATTTTGACTCTGTCAGAGCAGTTGTGTGAAACTAAGAATGCTGGAGGGAATTAGAACAGAGTCCCCACAGTTTTTAATTGAGGCAGACTAACACTCCTCCCTACCCTTAATTTAAAAAAAAAAAATGATCATTCTGAACTGTGATCTGTTACAAGGTGACATTCAACGAAAGGTCAGGCTGTCCTAGCATCATGTCTTTCTGCAATTTGGCTTATCCAAAATAGAGCAGAATTATTTTCTCCACATTACCAACCCTCTCTGTATGTATATTTGAATAAGAAAACAATCTTGCAAAAAGCTCTTTTTCACTTGGGTCCAGTGGTTTCTTCTACCTCTGAAGGATGCTCATATTTGATTTTGTCATTGTTAAGTGGGAGGGACACAGCAAGGAAAAGAGGGCATTTGTGCATCAGAATTACCTCTTCTGTAAGTGTAAAAGTGAATAAAAATGTGTCTGATAGTGAAACACACACAAATTTGAAATACAGCTTCAGTGCACACACAGTGATCTCAGAACCATCCCTCAGAACCGCAGGAATTTAGAGATGCCCCAAAATATGGGCCCATTCTTCCTCTCTGCAAAGAATCACCAAATGTTGGTACAATAGCTAAATTATTATTTTTACTCTGTCCATGTGTAAGATCAGAATTACTAGGGAAGCACTTACTAGTTATTGCTGATTCAGAAAAGCAAAAGTGTGACATGATGTAAAACTACGTGTTGAAATCAGGGTGTACATGGATTTGCTTTTAAGCTCAGCCTGCTTAGGGACTGTGTAGTTAGGGCAGAGTAAAATCCCCTGGGAATTATTAGCCACCATGACATCAGCCAAGCTTTCTTGATTGACCAGCTTTCTGAAGCTGAAACAGAGCAAACAGCTGCATTTTCTTGTATTCTGATTTACCCTTGCTGTTTCAATTGGATATTTGGGGTCGAAGACACGCATCCTACTGAAACCTCTTGGTGCCTAATAACAGATGTTTCTATATACAGGAAAGTGGTATCAAATTATTCTCTACATCCTCTGCACAGGGAGAGGGGAAAGACAGACTATCTGAAAAAAAAAAAAGTTGTATTCATTATTGCTTGGCCTTAAGAAAATGTGCCTATCAATCCATCAAAAACAAATTTTATTCTGTAATATTAATGTTTAAGGCTATGCTCTTCTGGCATATTGATTCTCCATAGGCAGAAGAACACTGAAATGGAAACAATTTTAGAAATGTAGTTTTCAGTTTCCTTAATATCATATGTTCCTGTTGCAAAAGAAAATGGCTTTTCCTTCCCCTTTCTCTCTTTCTCTACTGCATATATTAGTCACAGGAAAGTGGGCCAAATTTATCTCTTGCACAAGTCCAAGGACCTTACATCTCTGTGAAATTTCCACAACCAGTTTGTTTCTTAAATAATTAAATACCACCGTGTCTTTATTTATAAATATTTCAATAAAATCCTGGCCCAAAGTCAGGATTACAATTAGGGTTTCTTTTTCTTTTTTCTTTTTTTTTTTTTTTTTTTTTCCTTTTTTTTTTTTTTTCCATTTTGCCCCCACAAGCAGGGCATCAACTGAGTTAGGATGCTGGTTAAACATATGCTTAACTTGGGATGTGCCCTTTAGGAATCTGAACATTTACTACTTCTAAAAGATGGAGTTAAATGTGCTGAACGTTTTACTTCACTTGTATAATTGTGGAATGTTTGGGCAATGAAAAGTAGAATCTTCAACTGCTTTGGAACCAAAATTCTGTATTTGAATGAGCACCGGGGATAAGTGTTGGAGAGTGTTATGGAAATAAAAGGTGCAGTATTGGGCAAAGTTCTGGGAAACTAAATTCTAGATCTCTAAAGTTGAGACTGGATTTGAGATGGCAACTAAAATCTCCTCACGTCTTTACATCTGGTGCCTCTATATCGTGGCTAACATACATGAATGCTTCCATTGCCAGTGCTTCTAGTATGTGACATGGTTAGAAATCTGTTTTTCACTGTAGGGGAACAGAAGGTTTAGGTCTCCAGTTCTGTCAGTTTGACACCTCTTG
This sequence comes from Sitta carolinensis, assembly GCA_032173965.1. NCBI lineage: Eukaryota > Metazoa > Chordata > Aves > Passeriformes > Sittidae > Sitta > Sitta carolinensis. The sequence continues at coordinate 9,227,052 of CM063313.1, read as the reverse complement.
ACAGCACAGACCTCCTACTTTGGCACTGTGTTTTTTAGCTTTTCTGTCAAACATCTTCTGCTTTTTGAAGAAAGAAATCACTTAATTCATTATGGCTGAAATGCAGTCGTCTACAGATAGCCAGCATGTGATCTGTGCAACTCTGGGGCATTGTCTGCCAGGATCTAACACAATGCCTCTAAAGAGGACTTTGGAGACATTTCAGAGGTGAATGGATCTGGTTCTGGGCCACTGCCTACAAGAGAACTTCAGTGTAAGGGAAGAAAATGCACATGAAATAATACCACAGATTTCATCCAATATGCTGTTATTTATATAACAGATACTGATAACCCACAGAAAGTCTCTAAGCATGGCTTACCAAAGGAGATCATGTAAACAGGAATGCTTGATAGACAGCTGTTCTCTTGAGCCAATGAAAAGAACAAATGTAGCTTGTTTATAAACTCTGCTAAAATGAGATCTAAATGGCATTAAAAGAAAAAAAAGAGAAGTCCTATTTATAAACCCTGATTCCTCACTCAATAAAAGTCAGCAGGCTAAAAGTGTGAAAAGCCTTCCACCGTACGGGTTTGCAAAACACAAGGAAAAATAAAGATGTGTGTGTTTACAGAAAATATCCCGAACTCTAAGCTCCCTGGTGATGATCACAGTTGACAAGATCCATGGTGTCGCTATACGACTCATTATGTCAAGCACCTATCTAAGCTCAAAGATTTCCTACATTCCTGATCACATGCCACTGCTGAAATTAATTCTGCAACTCACAGGAAGGAGAAGTGGTGTGCAGAGAAGGCAGCAAAAGTTAGGTGGAAGGAAAACTGGTTGCAGCCCTATTCCTGCAGTACCGTGGGGAGACAGGATTCCTGACATCCATCTATTAGTTGTGGTCAGCACTAAATCAGTATTCGTGATCAATTTCTCCAAGGTGTAATTGTGTGATTTTGAAACACCACACAGTCTCACACAGCTTCCCAATTTGTGCAGCTTAGTCACCACACAGATCTTGGTACAAAGAATCTCCTCAAAGTTTAGGCTTTTAGTTATAAGCATGATTAAACACCGAGTTATTCCCAGTCCATGACTGTATCCTTGCTCTGGAGCTCACAACACGGTTTAGGGTGGCATCTGTTTCAAGGATGACACGTTTCCATGTAATTTTTTCTAGTATCTATAGCATGTACACTTGGCAGTATTTTAGAAGGTGGATTGACCACATCTAAATTAGAGATATAATTGGGAAAAGGAAGCAATGCTCGATGGTTAATCAGGAGAGTAGTATAGAGGGAAAACCAATGCAGCAGAGTTGTGTCTTTAACTTATGCCAAATGATTAAGAGGTGATTAACCAGGGGTTGAAATCCTGAGCTCTAGACTTTTAATAAAGTGTCAAATAAAGATTAAAAAGAAGAAAGAGTTGTCAAAGAAGAAACTCGGTCAGCTTCTATTTTATTACTGTTTTTTTTTATTCAGTGAACATTTTTTTTAAGTTCTATATATTTGCACTCTCATTTAAAATCCTGTAATAGTGATGGACATTTAGGATGCAATATTCAAATGCACTTAATGGATTTGAAAGCCTGCCTGTTACCAGGTTGTTTTTCATGTTACCTAACTTTGCAATGCATTAAATGGAATCCTAACTATTTACAGTATCACTTTTAAATATAAATAGATATCTTTGTTACATCATTTGTCTTAGCTATATTAAAACTCCACTGCAAAGCACTTAGTAGCTTCTCAAACCACTGATCACACTCTGCAGATTTTACTCAGCTTGGATAAAAATTACTTGGGAAAACAATGTTACTGAAGTCAATGGACAGAGGCATTGGTGCTACTGTACTATAAATGTGCATCACGGAATCAAAACCTGTGGTAGCCAAACTACCTTACACACTACAGAAGACTTACTAACATGCATTAGAAACATTCAAGGTGCTTCTACTCTCCAGAGCTAGTGATTCATGCCAGCTATTATCATCATGCTTTAAGGGTTGTTCAACTGCAGTCCATCTCATCACATAAAAAAAAATTAATTTCTGGAATTCACCATAAAATTTTTAACTCTTCCTTTGGATGGGTGGATGTGGTAAGCACCTAAAATCAGCATGTGTGAATAAAAGTTCCCCTTCAGGAAAAAAATAATAAATGAAAAGTAATAAATTACCTGCTTGTTTTTTTCTCAACCTCGGGACTGAGCCATTATGGGGGCTTGAAAAACCAAGGCTCCAATTACTCCTGTATCTGTGTGGTGTAAAGACATCAAATTACTTCTTATCAGCCCCTGTGCAGCTGCTTCATGGTGCTTCCCAAATGTTTCCCTGCAAAGGGAGAGTAGGAATATTAAACATTTTCTCCTAAGTGAGGACTTCTAGCATGGGAACTGCTGTAGCAATGTTGCATGTTTACCAGGAACTTACCATGCCAAGTGGAATCTGAAAGACCATCCAAAAAGTAAAATATCAGTTACAGCCATGCCAACTGAGACTGAAGTAGGAAGGCATGGAAAATGCATGGCTTTCACCACTGCATCTTCAGTGAATCTTGTTAATTTTCATGAGTGTAAGGAATAAGTGAGTATAAACACTCATCATGCAGTGAAATAGGTACTTCTTAAAAGCATGACAAGGAGTCTCTACTTTCCTTGCTTTAGATGTCTGGAAAAAAAAGGATGCTTTCTCGAACATAGAGAACCTTCTATTTGTTCTACTTCTAACACTAAATTTACCCGTTGGCTTGTGGAAGCGTTCAACCTGCCCTGTGAAAAGAGGAAAACTTACCCCAACAGCTAATGAAAAGAAATTCCACAGGGAGGACCTGACAGATGCAGTTCAAGTCAAGCATAATAGTTCTTTGTAGATAGACTGTTAAATGAAAAGCAATATTTATGATGATCTTGATGGAATCTTTTCCACTTTTGATCACCCACACCTCTCTATATCTCTTTTCTTTCACCTTCTGGATTAAGAAAATTCTAGCATCTGGTAAAGGGAACTCAGAGAAATCACTCACTTAAAGGTTTGACTCTAATAAACCTGCTTTGCCTCTATTCCAAGTTCAGGTGGAAAACTGATTAACACAGACATTGTCACCAAGAAAATGGTAATTGCTTATCCATAAGCTCGGAAAAAAATGTGGTTTTCTCCCATCTTAGGAGTTAGATCAATTTTTCTTTCCTTTTTGCTGCAGTCCTGCAAACTCGCTTTTGATAAAAACTTGTTCAGCTTGTCTTCTACTGCTGGGAATATACACATAGCACTGCTGTGAAGAAGTGCTGAAGTTTAAAAAAAAAAAAAAAACGTTTCTGTATGTAGCAAAGATATGAAGAATGTTTGCTATCTTTGCCTACTTTCATTGCTGATTCCTTTTTCTTCTGGCTTCCAGTGCATTGTTGTCTCAGGAATGTGACTTTTAACAGAAATAACCATTGCTTCCCTGATCTTAATTTTTGGACAGCTTGGGGGATTGTATTCATGCTCTCCTGTTGGAAACAAGAAAACAGAAGTGTTTTTGAAAACTCTTTTGTGATGAATTCCTTACTGCATTCATGTAAATCAGTCTGAGGTGAAACCTGTGGCCACTGGCAGAGATGTACTCTTTGTTTCATCTCCCATTGCCACTTTCTGGCCTGCAATGCTGGGCACCATTATCAGGAGAGACTTGTTTGGATAAGCAGATGCTGTAGTGTAATAGTCATAGCCCATTTACAAATCCAGCACAGTTGGTTTAACGTAATAATAATAATGAAAAAAAATCAAACATAAAATAATGGGAAAATATGTGTATTGTTTGCTTTGTTTGACACCATAAAAAAGGAGCACACTTGGGATGCTTATGCCCCAGATTGTTATTTTCTGATAATGTACCTGGTTAAAGTAAAGTTTTCCCTCTGGATGCATATATAACGCTTAGATAAGAACAATTCACAAAATCCTATTATACTGCTGCTGTACACAAACACATTTTCGAATGCTTCAGATAATATCAGGTACATATATACAAGAGGAAAAGGTATTTCTAGGAATATCATTATTGGTGGCATATCTGTTTAAGTTCCCATATGCACTGGTGGCTCTTTTTCTGAGTCAGACGCTAAAACATTAAAAAAAAAAAAAAATTGACTTTTTGAAATAGCGGTCTTCTTTATAAACACAAACAAAGAAACACAAAGTTTTAATATTCTTCCTCCCCTCTAGCTACCTCTACTCTGTCTGTATACCCAGAAAGAAAATCATCACCTTTAGATCTCCGAGATATTTTATTCCTTTTAGTATATGTTTAATTCCATCCAAAGGGAGAACGTGTGAAAATTTTCGACTGTCAGAAAATATAAAATGTAATTTTTTCCTTGTTTTTGAATAGATACCTAAATAAGTAAAATGACTAGATCTTATACTCTGGGAGACACTGCTTTATTGATGTAGCACTACCCTGAAGGAGAGCAGAATTCTAAAAGGGGCATGCAATCACTGCTGATAAGGACCTGTACCTGTAGATAGCATTGGAACATATTAGCAGAATTTACTCTGGGTGGTTAGCAGCTTGCTGGAAAATTTTAAGATAGCTTTGTAATTGTTTTAAATCTCATATGTTTAAAATAGGTTTAAAAGTGTCTGTGTGTGTATTTTACTAAAATATTCAGGCTATTCAAATATTCAAGCTAATTAAAAATAGTCCATTCTGGTCCTGTTTCTTTCATCCAAGAATCAGCAGTACATTTTAGAGGAGGATAATACCACAGGCTATAGAACAGCCCATATTATATGAAGTCTGAGAATCAGCTTGTATAATTATAACATGTTTTAGCTTTCACTGTCTTCAGCTATTATTGGCTATATATTTATAAACATTGAATATTTTATAGCACCTATAAAAAAAACACTTTCAAAAAGAAAATCATTAACGTCTTTTTAGCAGGTTTAAGCTAGAATTGATAAGTATTATATATTTTTGCCTTGTGTAGAATATTAAATAAAAGCTCATAATAATAAATTTGCAAATGCAATACAGTTGTAAAACTAGGAGCCATTTGGTCAAGAATCAAGCTACTAGCATGAATGTCTCCTCAAAGAACAAGACTCCTTGTACTAGACATCCAGCTGGTAGAGACATTATCATAATCTTGCAAAAACAGATTTTTATAAAATATGCTTTAGAAAGAATCCTGACTTTCAAAAATGTAAAGAGCAAAGAGTAAAGTAGGGATATGTTAACGGAATATATCATAAACAACTCATTCCACACTCTAAAAAAAGCTTCTTGTTGAAATAAAATCAAGTCTTCCTTGATGATTTCTTATTGAACATGTTTTCTTCTAAAAATGCTCTAAACTTTTGAACCTTCAGAAGCATATTTATAACTCTAAAAGGCTTTAGAGGAGATGGCAATTACTTCTGTATTAAATATGTTTTCTCTTATTTTTATAGTTGCTTCTTTGTTTTGTTCTCCTGATAATCATGAAATAGTAAGATTCTTCTGAGACATCTATGTATAAATATTTTAGTTTGTACATGGTATGAGCCTAACCTTTAACAGTAACTGAGGCAGGTATTGTAAAATAAAATTGGGATTGATTTTACCATGCTTTGTTACCTAGGAGAAAGGAGTTTAATTTAAACTATCCTCACAGGTTCCCGCTGTAGTGAATACAGGATATTTATACCCCTTGTGACATTTGTCATTTGTTTGACATATGACATGAAGCCAACCAAAGCACAATGTCCTGCAGCTGCCTATCTGACACAGGGGACATCTTAACTGACCAATCCAGTGAGATGCTAAATCCACTCAGTTGGAGACAAGTGAGATGAACTTTCCTGAGATCAATAAAGGTAGGTTGGTTTCTTCATAGGGTTCTTTCCAAGGGGAGATTGTGTCCATATACCTAAAACACCTAAACTTGCATAGACTTTGTCTTTATTTAATGGCTTTCAAAGGCTTATTTATTTCCCTCAGAAAAATGAGAGACTGTTCAGTGCATGCTTTTGGGAGGCAAACAATTTAGGACCATAGAAACTTGCCTTACCTTGAATTGCAAAGCTTACAGAAGCCTTATCCAGCCTCATGGACAGAGAGGAACTACACTTGTGAAATGACTGGTTATTAACAGGAAACCTTTTCACATGTAGGACTGTGTGCTGTTCTGTAGTGTACACAATACCAGATGAATATTTCAGTAAGACCATGTATTTATTGTTTAGCACTGGATGTACTCATTAAGGCTGACCTATGCTGGATATTAGGCTGAAAAAAGAGAAAGCTTGTTAAGGCCATTGTTCAGGCAGAGCAGAAGTGTGCTCTACTGAATAAAACGTAGTGTTCCTTCCTAGCTCTGCTTATTCATTTAGGATTAGTGTGTTTTAACCAAATTCTTACATGTTCTGATCATCTCAGCAGAAAAGTTGAACCATTATTCTTGCCAGCAACTGATTTTATAGCTATAGCCTTCCTTACCAAATGGGAAATCAAATGAAAAAAACAAAAGATCAAGCTTGTTCACATAGGTTAATAAGATAAAGAGAAGTGTTTTCTCATGGTCACTCAATTTGGAAAGCCTCTTGAAAACCAAGTCTTAAAAGATTTTTATGAGAAGTGTTAGATTGTTCCCTTATTCTTTTATAAAAGGGAAGTTAACTGCAAGTTAAATTGAAGCAGAATTTCAGATTGTAACTAAGCCTCATGTAACTAAGTGGCTCAAATAAATGCAAAAATGTAAAATCTTGCCTTGAAAGGAACTCTGAGTCATTCTTTCCAGATACACATACATACAAAAGCCATTTAGAAGTGTCCTACATACGTATTAAATTGACTGCATAGTCCTGAGCTATGTTTCTAAAGCCATGGAGGTGTTGAGGAGTAGATGAAAAGAGCTGATTTTGAATCCAGTGAAGCCTGAAAGAGATGCACATTTTCCCCTGCCTAAAGTAAGAGAGAAGGTTATAAAATCCTCTGAAATATAGAGGCAGCTCTCCTACTGCTCAGCTTTATAGTATGGCCAACAGCTTTTCCAGTTCACTCCTGGGAGTTTTCAGCAACCAGAGGCCTAAGAAGAAGGACTGAGAACAAAAGACAGTACAACTCAAAATAAAACAGCAGTATTCAATAACTCAGCATTATTCTTACCATGTGATGACATCACTGAGGTGACATTTGAAGAGGTTATGTGCAGCTGGAAAGTTTTGTCACAGAACTTAATTTAAATTCTTTTTGAACAACTCTACCAGGATATGGAAATGCTATTGCCATGTACATGGCTGAGGGATTTTTACTCTTGAACACTAGGTTTTTTAGAATATGTATTCCTGGAGGGGGCACTGAAGTTACAATTCAGTAAACAAAGATAAGTAATGGGATTTAATAAAGATTTAAGGTTCTTGATATTCATTGATTTACCTGCCTCAAGACAACAGCTTGACTGGCTTCTTTTGATTAACTGATTTAAAGGCTTTCTTTGGTTTCATAGGATTTATTTAAGATAAGTCACATTTGCCCATTTATAAATTTCTTAGGTTGTCCATGGTACACCAAATAGGATTCATCAACCCTTTAATGAATTTTGCACATCTATAAATTATTTTAATTAACTGTGATACAGTATTACTTGTTTACTACTAATTTTGATAATAGAGTACTTGGTTCCCTCAAGAATCAGATGACCCTCCAAGGTGTAATATCTTCCAAAAACCCTTTATCAAGATACATGCAGGAGCCTGAAGTAATCATTATTTGTGTACTGTTTTGTTTTTAATGCAATTCCCTCTTTCTGAGAATGAGATAATCATAGCAAAGACCCATCATTTTTTCCATTTTTTTTCTTTAATTATGACATGAGAAACAACCCAGTTCTAGAGGCTAAATGAAGGGAATCAACCCTGATTCACCATCCAGAGAAAAAGATTTTAAGATTTAGTTTCTACCTTTAATGATTTCTTCAGATTATAAATAGCATGACAAATTTTAAAGAAAATTAAGTTATACTCAATAACTTGATACAACTCCTCCTTCTAAACTCACAAGTGTTATTAGCAATCAAGAGTACTCCATGGTCATCTTTAATTTGATTATTAGTTCTTGCTAAAGAGGAAACCTTTTTATCAGGGATTTTTTTTTTTTTTTCCAGTTTGAGAAATGAGGAACTGCAAACCAGCAAGTGTGACACAGTATCAAGCTAATTGGAAGCAACTGTAATCAAGAACAGAACTGGCAGGCAAGTAGATGGATATAATGTAATGTGAAAGAGGCAACACAACTTTTATAGGAGGTAGTTATCCCTTACAAAATTTATTATAGTGCTTTTAAGGAGTCAGCAAGCATATGGATAAAAGCGCACTTGGATTTTTGAAAAGTCCCTTACCAAAGGCTTGTAAAGAAGCCAGGGTATTGCAGAAAGAAGTAGGAAATGCTTTTCTTGGGTTAATAACTGCCTAAAGAAGTAGGTGTGAATTGTAGTAATGAATGCTCGAATTTTATTGGACGCAGGTGACCAAAGGAGTCCCACAGGGATCCTTTCTGTTGCAGCAGAGACAGAATTCTGTTGATGGGATTGAGATAGTCAGGGTAACTAAAATAAATTTGACAGCTAGAACCACAGATCTCATGATGCTGAATGATAGGGCAAAAAAAGGACAGGTAAAAATTTGAAAAATGGAAAGTAATTAAAAAAGGGGAGAAAATCCCTAACTATGTGCTAGGATGTGCTTGGCAGTGCTGAATTTACACTTGGGCTTGATCTGAACGATTTTCTCCAGATTCTATGATTCTACAAAGACAAAAAAATGACAGTATTGGACATGGAGAGAAAGATATTATATGATCAGGAAAGACATTCAAACTTTTACTAAGTATCAGAAAGACAACTCAATTATGTACTTGCTATGACTGTCACAGGTATCCCCAGAGCACTTAGCTCATGCAAACAGGCATGTACCTGTAGATAAAAGCATGAGGGTGACCTATTTTCCTTTTCTGTACAAAGGTTCATAGTACATACAAAAGAAAAGCATATATCTGTGAAATGCTCACCTGCTGTGTTTCTCTTTATATGCATATATTTATATGGGCCTAACAAGGAAAGCTTTGTCTCCTGACCTTCTGAGGTGCTTAAAGCAAGGATTTCACTTGATAGAGGACTCCAGTTTCTGATGGTGGGAGAGCTGGGCTCTTTTTTGTGATTCTGCTATAATTTTGACTGATGTGCAGCAGAAAGGTGCAATAGGACAGACAACAACCTCCCTCCCACCGAGCAAGCCCAGAGAAGCCACATCAAAGGCCAGCCACATCATTCCCAGTGCAGCAGCTGAGCTGAGAGCAAACCCTTGCCACACAAAGTTTGATGAGAGCTCGCCACTGCAGAGCTTCTGGAATAAGAGATTACAGTCATATGGCTTAAACTCTGAAAGTTTCTGACATTTAATATCAGTAATTAAGAGTTCAGATTGGTGGCTGAATCAATAACCCCTTGCAGTTATTGATCAGCAGCTGCCACCCTGCCAATCAAGGAGCAGCACTGACCTTATGAAAGCTGGTCTCTGCTTCCAGCTCTGTCCCCGGACCACCTCCTTATGGCCTGTGTGCCTCAGAAGTGCTTAAAAAGATGTGAGGATGCTGTCATCAAGATGTGCTCTGACAGGAGGCTTCTGGGACACCCAGCAGCAGCTGCCTGCTGCAGCTCACTCAGGTATGGAAAAAGATACAAAGGCACGAAGGACAGGATCACTGGAGATGGGCTCCTTTCCCCAACTGCCTCCCAATCTGCCACGTACCCTCTGCCAACCCAGAGCAGCTGTCCCCTCTCCCCAGACTGAGGCAGCACCATCCCTTCTCTCCCATGTAAACACAAAAGTGCTCAAGGCACCCTCTGCAGCCTGGAAAATTTCACAAACCGTAGGGTGAAGCCTTCCTGCCGTGCCTCCTTGCTAATTGCTGCTGCTGAGGCACCCCTGGGCTCCTCAGGACAGCCTGTGGATGAGGGCACTTTGGTGTGCAACAGGCACTTGGGTGGAGGAAACAACCACAGAGAAGTTTACATGGACATCCAACTTATTTATTTCACCATTGGATTTCTAATGTCTTCCAGGAGTTCTCCCACCTGCAATGCAGGAACAGTGGCAAACTGCTGTCAAAGGTTTAAAAATAGTGTTGTACAAATACACGTATGCAATACATATACATACATATGCATATATATACATACACACACACACACACACATATATATATAATAATAAATTACTATTATTAATGCAGTATCACAATGTGATTTTTTTTTACATAAAAAATCTTTTTTGCAGAGAAAATGTTGAATTTTTTTTTCATCAATAAAAATTCTGTGGAACAACTCTTCTTCCCAATAATATGAGCAAAGACAAATATCTAAATTCACTGATCTGTCTCTTAGTCTGTATCTGTCTGGTTAGCAGTATTCAGGGGCTCTTTTGCCTTACTATCTACTCTCTTAGCATGTAGAAGCTCTGATGTGCAATGGACATCACAACCACAAAATTCAGCCAAGTAAGGGGAATGAACGCACTAAATTCCTCTAAAGCCTGTGGAAACTGTGACTTGTATGAAACACCCTGGTGACATACTGAAGAAAAACTTTTCAGATATTTTTTTTTTTAAAATATGTAAAAAATGTTCAGATTAAAAAACAAAAACAAGACAAAACTGCAAAGCCCAGCATATAATCCAATTTTCTTACCAGCTTCAGTAGCACTAAGCAGATCCTGTCATCCCTGCCATTTCTTCCACTGTAGCCTGCCAAATGGGTCCTAGCCAATTAGCTTGGAGCTTTAAAAGATTCACAAGCCAGTGTTCAGATCCTTCCCACTACTAAATAGTACACTTTATCTTCTCTGCCTTGTGCTGTGCCATGAGTGGCACGTGACAGTGTTTCACATCCTCCTTCACACAAAGCATCTCCACAGTCTGGTTTAAAACCCGGCCCTGAAGGGGAATTAATAGTTATTTAACATTTTGGACTAAAAGTGGATAAGTATTTTTAGACTTGGAGATATCTATAGATCTGGATTTTAGTCTTTAGAGATAATAATGTCACATAAGGGCTTAGATGTTAAAAGAAAATTTGATTAAAGTTTAAATTAAGAAATATCTGAAGAAGTTGGTGTCTATGGAAAGCAGGAGGGAAAGGCATGAAAAAGGAGCAGCTCTGGTTATCTTTCCTCTCTTGAGACAGCTCCCCCTGTGCTGACCCTTCCGAGATGGGACCTGCACTCAGTGCACCTCCTCCAGCAGGCAGCTGGAAACAGTAGGAGCTGGAGAATGCTGTGAGTCTGCTCAATTAGCTAATGAAAATTAGCTCTGCTGATCAGGTTCAGCATGTTAGTGGCTGAGTGCAGTGAGACTTAGTTATGGATGAGGAAAAGTCACTGTGTTTGTCTCCACAGTATGCTGCCCAATTAAGCCCAGTCATTATGTTTATCCTCATTCAGCACCGAGCTTCACCTCTTCCCTTGGCAGAGAGGATGACATGCAGCAGCAGCAGGGAGGAGAGAAGAGAGGCTGAAAATGCTTTGAAAGTCTGATTCATGGGCAGCACCTTGCTGCCATATTATTGGACAATATGTGACCCTTATAAAGGGTCCTTCCAACATGAACCTCTTGGTGATTCCATGAGCTCATCATTCCGAACCAGATCCTCAATGCTCACTATCTGATTCAGTCATTCACACAGAGGCCTTGCTTCACCCTAATGTGTTTTAAAAGAGAGAAAGACTAAACTTACACTCAAGAGCTGAGACCTGAGCCCAGGCACCCAAACATAATGATTTGGGTGCTTCTGTGTACCATAATGCACAAATACTGAAAAGGAATCCCTGTACACACAACAGATTAATAATCAGGGACAGAGTCTACAGTGCAATGTAAGGTTTCCATTTTTCTCAATGATTTTCTCAGTCTGTAAGGGTACATAATATTTCCACCATGGGCACCAGGCATCACACTTATCTCAAATTACCTTTGTCCAAACTTCAGGAAAGGAAAAGATTTTGCTTCAAACCACTTCAAAAAGACTGAGGGCTTAAAAGTTAGTTACCTTATTCCTGTATGAGCACTTTCTTTTTTGTACTTCTGGATAAAAGGTAGCTTTTTCTAGCAGAAGAATTTGTCAAATGCTATTTGTTGAACATGACTTAGTTGTGAAGCAGGCATTCAGCAGTTTAGTATGCCCAGGACTTAGTCATTTTTGGTCAAGTCTAGGAACGCATGTGGACATCCTGTGGCACTTTATGTCGGCAAACAGGATCCTTCCAAGAGCTCCAAGAGCTCTATACAGAGACAAGTGTACTCAAATGAATGTTTTCTCTTTTCTGCCAAAAATAGCAGTAGGTACTAACCTCATCTGTGTCTGTTACACTCCTTTTTCTGCAGTGGCACATCTGGGACGGGGTAAATGTCTCCTCCTGGAGCTTGCCTGGGAATAAGGGTGCTTTTTTCTTGGGTGGTAGCTGAGGGCTTGGGTCTACTATGGATGATGAAAACTTGGTCTTCCCCATGCCCATGCTAATGCACCAAACAAAAGGGAGTTGATAGCATATTTTAAAAATTTCTTTATCAAAAAAGGAAATGGCACATGAAAGATATGGTGAAGTCATGCCTTTGTTTTTTTGCTTCAGTCTTTGAATTAGATGCTTAAACCCCTGGCTAACTCCTATGGGACATGTACAGCCTCGTTATTGGTGCTGGCTATTACTTCCCTGGAAGCCTCCTGTCCACAGTTCTGTCTGTGTGCTTTGGTAAGGTCTCTCAACCACACCAGGCTGTTCTTACCGTTTGCCTTGCAAAGAAATTAGAAAGGATTCCCAAACAGAAGTGTCTTTCACCAAAACTCACTGAACAGGGGGCAAGTCTCAGGACCCAAAGGGTGTTCCAGACTGTGAGTAGGCCATAAATCCTTGATGTCCATGATAACCCTTCTGCTGTCATATGCTCCTTGTTTCCATTACCTGTGCTAGAGAAACGCAGCCAGCCTGCATGTGCCTTTCCTCATGCTGTGAATATACCTTAATTCTGTGCAAACACACACTCAGCTGTTCTGCTCCTCAGCACCCCATCTGCAGAGAAGGAGATGACAACACTTTCCCACCTCAGAGATTCTCGTAGTGGAGGCTGTCGTGATTTCAACAGATGGTGCCTTTGAATTTAGGGGAGGAAATCAGCTGGTAATCTGGATTTAGAGAGCTACATACACTTCATTTCATGCATCACGTTGGGACAAACCTCCTGGAATCTGTTCCTCAGGCTGGGATCTTGCCCAGGGGAGGGCTGTATAGATATTTCATTTCTTACAGTGGCTATTTCAATTTTAGCCCCTTTTCTGAGCAGGGAAAAATGTCTTAATTTTGCAAATAATAGCAGAATGCATCTAAGGCAAGACAATTTAAATGGATGGATTTTGGCTGATTTTTAAGAACTGTAATAAATAATCTCCTCCTTCCCCACGCCTCTCCTGGAAATCTACATACCTTTGTGCATATATTATAACAAGCACTAATAAAGAAATAATCCAAAATGGCACCAGTTAAAAAAAAAAAAAAAAAAAGAATAACCCCAAAATGTAGGTTATTGAAATATGAGTGTAATATAGAAAAGATAGCAGTGCTGATATTAATGACCTGTCTCCTGGTGCACTTAAAAGGTCTCTCATGTATTTTATTTTATTTTTTATTAGAAACTGTATCATTAGCTCTAAAGATCTTACTAGGAAGGTCGAAAAGAAAGATCTGACTTTTCAAAAGCCAAATTCAGCTAAATTTTTTTCTTACTTTAAAAAAAGGAGATTCTTTTTGTAAATATTTTTCCCCTCCGGCTGGAATATTAGGACAGTATATTAAATTCCCGCCCCCAATTCCACAAAAGGAAGACCCAACTACATTTACATAATAATGTCCCTACTGTGCTTTTGACAGATGGGTTTCATCGACACAGACATACTGTTAGGGGCCTAGCAATAGATTAAAAAAACAACAACAATAGATTGTAACATAATAAAAGTGTATTGTAATGTACATCATAACTTTTGGCCAAGGTTAAATATCCAGTTGGTGTATGAAAGTCGTATTCCATTAGACAAAATAGATGTCATGCTGCAAAGCATTAAAGATGAGTTGACTGAACCATTTGTTTTTATTTATATTACATTATATTTTCCTTGATTCTATTTATGCAGTAAGTTAAAAAACAAAACAAAACAAAACAAAACAAAAACCCAAACAATCCTCTAGTCCCCCTTTCTCACCTACACTACCACAATGTTATTGACAGCGAATGCCTCCATGTGAGCCTGCCCTTGGTGCAGGGTGCTGCACAAAGCCACAGGATCCACTTGCTGAAGGGTCAGCACTTCTGTGTGGATGCACCTGAGCAGCCTAAAAGCTCTTACATGGTTAGCAAGCCAGACAAAGCATCACCAAGCTCACCAAGTACTAGCCTTATGATTTCAGGATCCATGTTGAAAGTTGCTTGCTTAGCTGCCATGAGGTCCCTGCTACCCCCACTCCTTGCTGTCTGCCTTAAGGGTGAAAGAATAAACTGATTTGTAATATAAGGAATCTTGGAGGTATTATCCAGGTGAATTTATTGGGGTGGGATGTGTAGTGCTACACAAGGACTCCTGAGCATTGCAGTGCTCACCCTGGGTCAAATTACAGGTGGGTTGCCTCCTGTTCCCTCCTTACAACATCTCTGCAGGTGCCTCTAGTCCTCAGGATTTTCTCCCAAAAGCCTCTGAAGAGAAAACAGAGCAGCATGTGTCTTATTTTTATTGTTGTTCATTCTTTCCCCTTTCCTCCCCCCTCCAAGCTCCAGCAAATTTGTGCCTTTCTTAGTAATGGCTTTGTGCAGCTTCACGATAAAAGTCATCCACCAAAGAGACAGAGCAGTTTTCTCTGCATGTCTCCCTGAAAAGTACTCTTGGTTGTGAGAGCTTCACAGCCTCTCTTTAATGTCAAGTTATATGGTTTTGGGGGCTTTCCCAACTCCATCAATCCCCCTGATGGCACAGACTCTTTGAGTGGAGTGGTGAGGACAGAACTGATAAACTGCAGCCTCCTCCGGTACTGGACTCTCTCCAAGGAGACAATAATGCTCTCCCCAGGAAGTGGTTTTTGCTCCATATAAAAACATTTTCCCACCAGGAGGTGGTAGCCAAGATGCACATGGGGATGGAGTGCCACCAGGCAAGTGAGGCTGACCTCCTGGGTGACACCATCCCTCCCTCAGCAGCTGGGGTGGGGACAGTGGACTCCCCGAGTTGTTTCTCAGATTGTCATGACCACGTGCAGCCAGAGGGTCCCAACCTGCCTTGGAGAAGCTGTTGTGGTTCCCAGAGCAGCCCAAGAACAGAAATCACTGAGAGAAGCCATTCACTAGAAGGGAAGGATGAAAAGGAAATGCAGCCTCTAATGATTTGGGAATTAACGAGTCTGTCACTCTAGGTTTGTGGTGGCATGTGCCTACTCAGGCTATGGAGAGCATGACACAGGTAAAGGGAGTTCTCCCAGAAAGGAGCTTGCAACCTGAGGGAATAGACTTGTGCTAGAACAAAGGAAATGTACTTTGCTGCTCTACATGAAGGAAGCTGAGATAGACTCAATCCACTGTACCATTTACACTCTGTGTCTGCAGAAGAGCAAGAAAATTAATTCCAGATCATCTGTAGGCACACTAAATATATTCTTGCTTTTATTCCACGTCCAATGAACTCCAGAAGTGAGCCATGGAGAGTAAGAAGTTATCTGGGCAGGCAGGTGCTTGTCTTTTCTCTTTTGGTCCTGACAGTCAGTGGCTGGAGGTACCTGTCCACAAAAACAAGTCCTTGGAATGGATATGTGTCACACAAAGAGGTAGAGGCAGCAGGTTTTATTTTCCCTTCCTTACCCTGTGCTGTAAAGTATAGGGGGTCACAGAACATTTCAGCTATTTCTAGATTCCGACTCTATGCTGTCATAACACCAGGATCATGTCAGGATCACCATAACTTGATTTGCTTCCCATCCTGGAAAGAGACTTTTCCTGCCATTATATTGGTGAACTTGATTTCTAGCATTGAAAAATAAATATACACAGATCCATGTTTTGCAGTTGGTTTACATAGCACTAATCCAAACTACTCTTTATTCATTAGTGCATTACATATACCAGAAGGAAGGTTTTTGTTTGTTTTTATTTCTTAATCATATTCTGAGGAGGTCATATGTGAAACATAGATGCAAGAAATTTTATTTTTCTTTGTTTTTTTATCAGTCTTCCTCCTCATTTATTCTTATAAGATTATGCAGCTATCTGCTTTTAATTTCCTATTTGCAGCATATCTCCAACTTGTAAATAAATATGCTTTTTCTTGTTCAGGTCAAGATTTAGTCTCCAATTAATGAGGAAAATGCATTAGACATCAATGCCCTCTTCTAGGGTTGTTGGTAAAGTAAAATCTAATTATAGTCTGGTCTTTGCACTTGCGGGAGATATTTAGAATTTGTTTATACTCAGAGTCTTGACTGAAGGTAAACTGACACATCATGTTTGTGTTTTTGAGAACCTACATCTACTTTCACCGACTGAAGAATATTTTTGTGGTCTAGTATCTGTCTGCACAGGGATGTGGAGGGAGGAAGCCATTTCTAAAATGTGTTCAGTTTAACCAGGGAAAACTCTGACCAACCATCTGAGATTAGTGGAAATCTTCCACATAAATCCATGTCCAAAGAACCAGGACACTGGGATAAGCACCAGTGAAGGATCCAGCCATTCTGATTAATGTGTGGTTCAAACTGGCAAATAAATGATGAAAATTACTTAAAATTACTTATCCTGATGAAGTTAGGGGTAGTTTTTTCCAACAAAAGATGGGAAGAAATTCAGCAAGGTGTAAGAAGTAGACTGTTGCACCAAGACAGAAAACAGCTTTTGTTTCTGTACCTAAACTCTGACATGTAGTGGGTAAAAAGAGAGGCATCCATGCAGATAAGATCCTCAGATGCTGCTGCAGGGCTAGCTCAATTGCTTTCCTCCTGTGTTTGCTAAAATTGGTACCTCCTGTGCAAAAGCCATGATAAACAAATAGCAGTATCATTCCAAATGTACTGTCATCATCATCATCACAGGCCTCCTCCCGACCACTACAAGATGAAGACCTGACCTTAAAAATGGCACCCCTGGCTAGGACCAAATGTGCCCACTTTTGTCCGTGCCATCTGTCTATTCATCTTGGTGACAGGCAGCCCTGGCTCTGCTCTCTGCCCAACCACTATGAATAGGCAAGTGACTGCAAATGAGCCTCACTTAAATGGAGAGAGTTGATACCAGCCTCGGGAAAGTATTTCACACATCACAGTAGGTAAGGGCCGTTGTTTCTGTTCAGATTTGGGTTTTATTTCTTGCTGCGCTTATAAGGAAGGAAATTTTGTTCCTTGGGGGTGATGCAGATGTTTGCATGGGTAGTTAGTTAAGGGACAATGGAAGAGTTTCAGGGATGTGGTCCAAGCAGAAGGGGCATCGTGGGGCAAGAACTGAAAAGACCAGTGAGAGAAGCAAATGAGTGGATTTTTTTTTCCCTGAGGTAAATACTCAGAAGACCATAGGGAAGGTAATAAGTCCCTGGAATGCATTTGGGATTTGTTTTGAATATCACCTGATTAAACCATATTCCTCACGCAGCTAGTAAAGACATGGCTCTCTTTTTTTCTCACAAAAAAATTTTGCCTCCTAGGAATTAATGAAAATTTAGAGACTAGAAATCACAGTGAGAGAGGAAATAAAGAGCAGTGTTCAAGATGCAAAAAAGAACTGAATTAATGTCTCTGTTCTGCCATAAAGCGTCTTTTATAAATCAGGACAAAATAACCTTTCTACGCTGAAGTTTCACAGGTGAAATACACATAATAACACTTATTTACCTTTCCAGAGCTTGGAAAGGGCACACAAAAGTGAATAATCTAATACAGGGACATTGTTTTCTAGTGACATCATTGTGTTTTTATGCTGGGCCACTTTAGTAATAGAGTGTACTCTTCAGGCTACAGATTTTGCCATAAGCTTACACTGTTTTCTCTTTCATAGAATCACAGATGTGTTGGGGTTGGAAGGGACCTCTGGAAAACATGCAGTCCCTGTCAAGGCAGGTCCACCTGTAGGAGGTGACACAGGAACTTGTCCAGATGGTGTTTGGATGTGTCCAGAGGGGGAGACTCTCTCCCTAGGAAGCTGTTCCAGTGCTCTGCCACCCTCATTGCAAAGGTTTCCTTATACTGAGGTGAAACCTCTTGTGTTTTAGTTTATGATCACTGCTCCTCATCCTGTCCCTGTGTAACACTGAAAAGAACCTGGCACCATCCTCTGACACCTGCCTCTGAGATACATATATGCAAACAAGAGATCCCTTCCCCACGTTCTCTTCTCTGGACTAAGCCAGCCCAACTCTCACATCTCTTCTCATAAGAGAGAGGCTTCAGATTCCTTATACTCCAGATCTTTGTGGCCTCTACTGAACCCTCTCCAGAAGCAATTTGTTCTTCCTGTGAGGAACCCAGAACTGAACACAGCATTTCTTCCAGGACTGCAGGTGGGCATGGCATGTTCCTTGACACTTTCCTATCATACTGATTCTGTAAATCTTTTGCTCTTGATACACAGAGCAGTGCGTTCACTGACGGAGGACAGATGTGAAAACTGGACAGGTGTTAGAAATAAAGTGCATGGAATTTTTTGGGACGGGTGTGAGGAAACAAGGGGAAAATCACAAGTGGAATAGGAATGGGGGAAGAGAGAAGGCTGGATTAGAGAGTAGACTGGAGGAGTGATAAGAGTGAGCTGTGCCTTCTGGGCAGGAGTGAAGAGGGTGGCTCAGAGAGCAGTGTCATTGTGTACTGCTTGGCTGCTTCTCCAGACAGAGACTCTTGAAGGCAGGCATAACTGACAGTTTGCCCATAAGTTGTGTGCCAGTGCCTGAGATATTTATTAAGCCAGGACTATTAATTACCCACTTACACAAGCTCTTAAGCTCAGGGACAACTGTTTAAAAGTAGTTGATAGTGTTTAATGGTGGTAAGATGATCAGCTTTTTGTTTTGCCTCTAAGCATCAGTAACATAGGGGACAAAGCCAGAGGAAGACAAAACAGCCCTCACATCGGTACAAAAATGTTGGCATTTCTTTTCTGTGTGATTATTTTGATTAACAGGCTTCTACCATTTCTGGACAGTTCAGATGAGATGATGGTCCATTGGACATGGTTGTGGAACAAAACAGACTGTCCTGAAGAACTGGTCATATAAATGGGCAGGTCAAAGGAAAGATGGGAGGGGAAAAGATAGAGTGGTTTGAGTTGAAAGGGACCTTAAATATTATCTAGTTCAAATTTCCCTGCCATACGCAAGGACACCTTCCACAAATGCAAAGAAACCTTTTTATTTCCCAGGAGTCACAGCAAGAGAGAAAAAATATAAATCCCCTGATTACTAACGTTCCCTTTAATCTACATCCATAGACTTTTGGACCAGTATGAGACATGACTGTCTAGTATACAAGGAAGAAAAAACAGATGGCATCATACCAGGAAGACATCCTTGACTGCATCATGCAGCTCTGCTCAGACAGTTGGTTAGATTATGCAGGAAAGATTATTCAGGAAGATATTCCCTTTTTTTTTTCCCCAGAACCCACCATGAGGTTTTTCTTCCACAAGACAGTCAAGAGATTTTTCTTGTAGCAGTAATCTGGTGGAACAGACCTGGCTGTTATGTACAGAGGAGAGGAAAGGCACCATGTTGGTGTTTAATAGCTCAACCTATCTCTGTGTTGGCCTGAGAGGCTCCATGTGATAACTGGATCTAGAGGTCTGGAATATGCATAATATTCCCAGATAACATTTGTGTGCCTCTACAGCCCATTTGAGGCTTTGGAAATGTGTGGGCAGGAAGCTATGTATTTTAAAATGTGTTTCAAGGAAAGCACAAGCCACAGGTGTGGTAAATTCAGGTCCAGAATTCAGAAGGAAAAGGAAACATCACCTTAGCAAGGAACTGAGATCTTGCTGCAAGCAAGTGTACAGCATTTTAGCACGGCACATTACCTAGATTTAGGTGGCAGCTTGTCACTGTGGGACCTTGTGCTGCCTCTCTGTTGTGACTAATGAGCCAGTACAGCCAAGTGGGCTCCTTGCACGGCTACCAGAGAGGAAAGAGAAAGGTGATCTTAGAGTTTTTATGGAGTTTAATAAAGCCCTTGAGCACACAGCCTCTCTCCTTCTTCCTCTTGCTGTTCCAAATTCCATTTTGCCATATAAAGCAAAGAACTGCAAAGAGAGGAAAGTCATTATTGTTTCTGTTTTACACATATAGAATAATGGTGAAAATTGGAGAGATTTCCCCAGAGGTGAGCAAGCATAGAGATCTCATGGCCTCAGCAGAGGCAGGAATTTACATGAGTGAAGTCTGACTTGGCATGCATAACCTAAACAAGTTACTTGAAACTTCTCCCTGCATGAGTACACATTTGATGTCTTCCCTGAAGAAGTAGAAAAGGAAGGGTTTCAAATTAAATCTGGTCTGTAGCACAATGTTCGTGTTTGGCCCAGGGATCTTCTTTGTCATTGGGGTTAGGGTTTGAGGCCCTGATTCAAACAACAAGTAGAAAACATACATTTTACTGAGGGAGATGCTCAGTTCAGATGGGCTTTTTTTGTAGTGTTGTAGACATTTGCTGCCAAACCCTTTTTTTTCTTTCTGCCTGTATAAAAAATTACTCTGAATGCAATAAGAACAAGGTGTTCTAATTAAATAGATTTGTTTACATCTTGTAGCATGAAAAACTAATTCAGTCTGATATACTGTATGTTCTTGCACTATCTCTCTCCCACTTCATGTAAAATTACCCATTTTAAGCAGTATTTTGTTTAAGAATATTTAAAAAGTGGACTTGATTAAACAAAAACTGATTTAAGTTCCAAAGTGTTTATTTCTAAAACAAAGATTTCACATCAGAGTGCAAGAAGATGGGAGGGAGAGAGCAGAACCTGTGCTATATCTCACAGTATTTCCTCCCTGTTTTTATTACATTGCAAAGGTGCCTCCCTACCTTTGCTGGTCATGAGAACTCATAGCCTGTGGCTAGAACACATTTTTATTAAGTGAAGGTTAAAGTCAGGGTCCAAACAGATCCACTGTAATATGATTACAAACATAATATCCTGACCCAGACCCGTGCCACAGTATCAGTTCCAGATCAGAAGCAAAGGCAAAAGTTTCCTGACTGTAACTGTTTTCCTACCAGTGTAAAGAATTCTGCATGTTCTCCACCCAAGCAGAGCTGGATCACACTTAAAGATGCCACCACATGAATTAGGTGAAGGGTGAGGTTAACACAAGGTCCAGCTGCAAAACAAGAACAAATCTTAGCAATTCACGGGACAGGCCTACCCATCAAGTACTTTTTGTAGTTTTATACAGTAAGGTTGGATAAAACGGTTGCAGGGAAGAATAATATCCAAATTAATTTTATTTTTCAGGTTGCCAAAGTGAGATAAACAGGAAACTTTACAGCTACTTAGACAAAATTAATTTTTGGGGATGGGCAGCTGAGAGGAGAAGAACTCAAACATCCAGTTCATCCTTGAACCAGAATGACAGCAATGTCTGCATTCAGCTCTGTCTGTAACATTTCCATCCATGTGGGCTCGAGTGGTGAAGTCCTTGAGAAGCAGAACAAGTACCAGATTGGCCAGCATTCTTCAAGAAAAATTCCCCCTGCAGGAAGACAAGAATAGGACCATTTCCTCAGACTAGCAAGTGTCATATTAGCAAGATAAGGAGACTCAGAATCTTGAATAAGTAATTGCTGCACTATCCTTTCTAATTGCTGCACTATCCTTTCAGTCCTGGTACTGAATATGACCTCTGTAGGCAGGTGTGTTCATCCTGAAACAGAGCTGGGGAGCTGGTGGCTGCAGGGAGACTTGGTCAGCCCTTGGCCACAGGGACAGGAGTGTCTCAGTGTGCAACCCCAGCTGACAAAGGTGCAGTTCTTAAGATATCAAAGCCACTTTTAATATAGTAAGTTCATTAATGTGCATCAAAGGAAAACAAAGGTTTGAAACATGGCTCTTTTTGGTTAAACCCTTTTGCCTAAATTAAACAAAATTGTGCTAACTTGCAAAGTTCCTTTTTAGGGGGGTAAGCAAATTTCTTTTGCAAGTTCTCACTCTGCTCCAGCTCTCTGGCAGCCAGAGTGGCAGGAGATGTGGGGATGCTAAGTCACTTGGGTTTGTGCCACTCTGCAGCTGGAGCTGTAGGATGGTTGGGAGCTGGGCAGGAGCTGGGTGCTCAGCCCTTGCCCCCTGCCTGCTGCAAGGCTCCTGCTTTCGTCAATTGACTGTCTGTGCACACAAAACTAAAGTGACAAAAACCTTCTGGGGGAAGACGAAGGGAACAGCCAGTCAAAATCACAACCATCTCTCCAAAACCAAAAGAGAATTATAATAAAGAAAAGCCTCAAAATTTTCACTGATTTGAAATTTACCACAGGACCATTGTTTGATTAGAGAGGGAATGTTCTACCAGGAAATCATTCCAGTGGACAAGAGAAGAAGGGGATTTATGCAAAATTCTCCAGGGCTGTTGCTGGTGTCACTGAAATGTGCCCCCCTCCTTTCAGGAAAATTATCAGTACTTTCTAAGAGACACTTTGCACCTTCTGAGGGTTTTGCCTTAAATTTGGTGTAACTTGGAGATAAGGCGCACAGAGGGTAAGAGCTTGAGGGAAGAGTAATTTTCACCTTTCTGGTGCTTACAGCATGATAAAAAACTTTCCTCCGTGCTTTTGAATTAATTCCTCAAAAGTTCCAATGCCTGCACACCCATTTGTTTCCTCATTGTTTTTATTAAACAAGAAAGGCGAGCTTTATTACTGCGCAAATGAAAGCATCACCAGAAGATAGATACTTCCCAGATTCTTATTAATCTCTAAGACTTATGAGGCTGCCTAAGTTCCACAGAAATTAACATACTCTACAGATTTCTTCCAGCAAGTCACTGAGTCCTTGCTACCCTGTATGTGGAGTGAAGGGAAGCCAAAAAAGCAAAACCAAAGGAGAATAAATCCATATTATTAAGAGGTTGTTCCAAGTCAAAATGTGCATGTGCATGCATGTCTTTGTCTACAGATATAGGGCAAGGCTCTGTGCTGTGGTGCCTTGTCTACAGCACCATTATAGTAATTTACCATAGGCTGTGGCTGTACAGACTGAACTGTGTGCCACAAAGTAGAGGTCATAATCGTAATTAAAGTCCAATTGGATTTGCAATTCAAAATAATTTGAGACTAATCTCCAAAACTTCTACTGTGGAAATTAATATTGTAGGGCATTGAATTTATTCTTTTTCCCCTGGTTTCCACTGTAAGATTACCTGTGCCTAACTGCAGGCACACTTAATGCCTGTGTGGTAGCAACATTTAATATCCCTACCAGAGACCAAGGTCCCATAGCAGTGTCTGTAATACACAAGATAGACCCTACCCTGAACATAATAGTCAAGAAGAACTCAGAAGAATATCAGATAAGTGAAATGACTTAATCATCCAGGTCAGTGCCCGAACACACAATTAAATGCCCAAGTCAGGACATTCTATGTCTAATGACTCAAAAAAACAGAGTGAGAAGTAAAAGAAAGAAGTACAAAGAATACAGAAAGCCCTATTCTAGGCCAGGAAAAACACACATGCAATAAGGGCAGAAAAGACTTACACACTGGTAATATTTTTTGTATCTTCTGTTCTTTTGTAGTGGCAAATTGCATGTTTTGTATTTTTTGGTTTCTTGTGGTGCAGGGATCCATTCAGCTATGTAAGGATGTGCAGTGCTGGGAAGGTTTTTCTTTTTTTCTTTTTTTCTTTCTTTTCTTTTCTTATGTGCAATAGATTATTTTTTCATTATTATTATCTTATTTTTTGTCATGTGAGTGGCTAAAACAAGTTTTTCTGACAGGGGGCTGAAGTATATGTTCCTCTTGGTGTTCACATGACTTGTGCTGCCCAGATACTATGCTCTCTTTTATGCTTCAATTTCCGTAAGATTTCACCCATTCTCCGAGCTTTAATCTATGCATCATGTATTTTCTGCAAGTCAATACTGGTTAGCCAGTTATGGCAAAACAGAGAATAAGTGAGCTGGTTTTGGCTGGTGGAAAGAGCGTTTTCTTCACAGTGTCTGGTGTGCTTTGGGTTTATGATGAACACAGGTTGATAATATGGAGATGTTTCTGTTGTTGCTGAGCAGGGCTTGCACAAGAGCCAAGACCTTTTCTCCTTTCATTCTGCCAGGCTGGGGAGGGGATGGGAATGCTTGGGAGGTTGGAAGGAGACACAGCCAGGGCAGGTGACCCCAGCTAACCAAAGGGATGTTCCAGCCCATGTGACATCATGGTCAGTGTGTCAAGTGTGGGGAAGGAGGAAGAGAGGGGATAATTTGGGGTTTGTCTTCCCAAGTCATAGTTGAGCATAGAGGGGCCCTGCTGTCCTGGAGATGGCTGAACCATGGCCTGACCATGGGTAGCAGTGAATTGATTCTTGGTTTGCCTTGCTCGTATGTAAGGCTTTTTGCTTTCCCTATTTTAAATTGTATTTATCTCAACCCATGAGTCTTCCAGATTTTATTCTTCCAGTCTTTTCCCCAGTCCTGCTGGTGGGAGCAAATGAGTGAGTGACTGTGTGGGGCTTGGTGGTCACAACTGATGAACAAAAAGCTCAGCTGCCCTCTACTTGCCCAGGATGTAGACAGTTACAATGATGAGCTGAACTGCAATGACTTAGAATCATCTAAATCTACATTTTC
Organism: Sitta carolinensis; assembly: GCA_032173965.1. Taxonomy (NCBI): domain Eukaryota; kingdom Metazoa; phylum Chordata; class Aves; order Passeriformes; family Sittidae; genus Sitta; species Sitta carolinensis. Next base: position 9,202,210 of record CM063313.1, on the reverse strand, counting down.
AGAGCTAAACTGATCTCTTTCAGCTGAAATATATTAATACTTGGTAGCTAATTTAAGCTTCATCCCAAAGAAACAAGACAAAATTGTTTGGTTGTATATTTTGTGTGTTGGTTTCGGGGTTGTTTTTTTGGGCAAAAATTAGATTTTTGTGGATTTTTTCTTTCCTCCCCTTTTTCTCTGCTCTCTTTGATTTTGGGTTGCTGAGGTTAGCATTTGCAGTGTTCCTTCTTTAACAAAAAAATTCCAGTGTATACACATTGTGTTCCTCATTTATGCTTCCCCACTACCCAATTAATGTCACACTAAATTATATACCTGCAACAGATTTAATTCCAGACCACTGAGCTGTCGCTTTTTAACCTCTGCATGTATCTCTACAATATTTATGAGAAAGCTGTAGTTACTTTAACAAGTACTGAGAGATTTTGATACATATTTAGCAATTCAATTTGTTGTAAGAAAGAATATATTCCTCCATTGAAATCTGTGGGATGATTCCAAATACATGCAGAAGGATTTTGATATCTATTCCGTTCTCAAGGTTTTAGAATAGTTTTCCAAATCCCTATTATGCTGGTATGGAATGAAAATGGATGGATCTATGGCTAGAGTTAAGCAGAGATCTGGGCTCATTTCCAAGATCCATTGAACTCCTCTCAGATGACCTTGAACAAAGCACTTGAGATGTGGTCCAGAGTGTTTATTTCAGTGTCCAAACGGGGCTTTGAATGAACTTAAAACCTTAAATTCCAGGAAGCTGTTTTCAAGGGATTGTCTAAGCTTAGAGCCTCACAAATCTCACTGCATATTTCCATGATGCCTGACCTCAGAAAGAATAGGATGATTATGAGTTTCCTATCCTGAGGCATTAGAGTGCAGTCAGCCCCATTGCGTACCTGGACTTCCTCAAAAAACTTCTAAACATGAAATGTCTCCCACCACTCTGTTATTCAAGGCACAACTTGAAAAGAATTTATTGGCCCATAACAAGGAAAAACAAAATCAACCCCCAAAATGTCCAACAATATCAGGTTCTCAGTTGATTGGTGCAGACTGATTTGTGTCTGTATTTTCTGTAGAGGTATGGCAGTGGCCATTAAGTGAATAACTTGGAATGAAATCCAGAGGATTCATCATAATTCTGCTTTTAAGAACTGGAACTGTGAATGGCTCATCCTCTCAATAACACTTTCTGGTGCATTGGAAAGAGACCTTTCATCTCTTTCCATGTAGTACCAAACTATTGTACAGGCAGTGTATGAAGGCAGGTTTAGTTTAGACATTAACAAGAAATTCTTTCTTGTGAGGGTGGTGAGGCCCTGGCACAAGCTGCCCAGAGAAGCTGTGGAAGATCTTGGAAATGTTCAAGACCAGCTTGGATGGGACTTTGAGTAACCTGGTTTAGTGGAAGCTGTTCCTGCCCTTGGCAGGGGTTGGAACAAGATGATCTTTACAACCCAAACGATTCAATGAATGAGGAGCTAGGTCCCATGCAAGGAGGGAGCCATTTCTACAATGAAGTCATATCTTTAAAAGATCTACAGGTTGTAGGTGACTCTTGAACAGTCCCCACAGTGCCTCTGACTTGAGAATCAGGAGCTCTCCCTGCTCAACAGCCAGCATAGAATCAATGAAATTGATTTTTGGCCATTATGATGTGAAAGTGAGTACTCTGAATATTGCTTTTAAAGTTTATAGCTATATCTCCTAAAATATTGCTATATGATGATTTCAAAAGGAAGTAGGAGGTTAAACACCTTTTTGGTTTGGCCTTCTCTGTCTCAGTTTCTTTCACGTAAAACTGAAATTAATGTACTCACTACCTTCCATAGCTGTTGAAATGGAAAATATGTGTCACTTTGAAGAAATTAAATCACATGAATGCTTTGATGCCATTTATGAGATAAAAAAAACCAACCAAACAAAAAAAAAGACCCCCCAAAAAAAAAAAAAAAAAAAAAAAAAAAGGCAACTTATGTAAATAAACACTGTTTGGTCTTGACACAACCAGTTTTCAGAGGAAATTTTTGGTAGGCATAAATAGCCTTTAATTAGGCAAGAATGAGCACTTTCAATTCTTGAACAAATTTTGAATATTTTTAACACTTCTGTCCAATCCTGTTCCTGTGCATGTACTGCTTTCTGAAAGTTTTTAGCGCTGATATTATGGTTACAGTTTCTCAACTTCACCAGACTTATCTGAAGGTGGTAGTCAAAAATTTCTATCTTTATTTAACAGTAAAACAAATTGTCTCTTGATATTTCATAGAAAGAAAAGCAAACAAAACCATCCAACTACAAACAAAAACAAATCCCCCAACAACAACTGCAAAAATTAGGCACAAAACCCAAGAAAAACAAAACCCCCAAAATGCCAAAGCTGGACTTTTGACAAAGTTAAGTCTACATATGCATTTGCATAGAGCTGAATGTTACTTTACTCACCCCTCATGTCAGAGCAGCCAGAGCAAATCTGATTCACAGTAGATCTGTTAAGTTCAAGTTTGAAGAGACTCATAGGTGTTGGCATGAAGCTCTGGGAATAAGGTTACTCAAATCCTCAGTCTGGCCGGTACTGCTATCCAGGTGCAGAAAATATGCCACTTCTGTAGCTAACTCTTAATAGAATCACAGAATCAGGGAATATCCTGAGTTGTAAGGGACCTAGAAGGATCACTGAGTCTAGCTACTGGCCCTGCATGGGATAGATCCAAGAATCCCATCCTATGCCTGAGAACATTGTCCAAATGCCTCTTGAACTCTCTCAGGTTTGGTGCTGTGTCCACGGCCCTGGGGAGCCTATTCATTGCCAAGCTACCCTCTGTGAGAAGAACCTTCTCCTGATATCCAGCTAAAACCTCCCTGACACGCTTAATTTAATGACAGAGCAATCCATCTTTTGAAGTTTTGATTGGTATTTCATGACTATTCAAAATGAAGAAGCAGATCCTGTGTACATGAGGCTGCTGGGTGTTTTTCTTCAGAAGCCCAGTTTCTGAGTTTTTTTTCCTAATTCCTGCAGTTCATCAAAGGAGAAAGCAGTGTGGTCATCTACTCTTTCCAACAAAGGGTAGTTGAAAGCTCGAAGAAAGCTCAAAAATGGTGCAAAGGTCTTGTAGTTTTCAATTAATTTATCTTAATTAGGAATCTAAAAGTTAGTGGTGTGATTAGGCTCAGGGATTAAGACATCTAATTTTAGATGTCTGCATGCAAGATAAATGGTCAGGTACCCATTAAAGAGAGTAGAGGTCTAGTCAATACAATTAGTGGTTTAGAAAGAGATGAAGCAAATGTCTATATCTGGTCAACCAATAGCTCTCCAAGCTTAGACACCTAGCTCATATGCAAACACCTAAATTTAGATATATAGTGGCTTGAGTCATTTGCCTGAAAATAGAAGCCTGACAGCACTTGAATTGTCCTTGTATTTTGGAGACACCCCCACAGAGCTGGCCTAAAGCAGGACTGTAGGGACATGTCTGGAACTACCTGTCACTGGAAGACAGATGTGGTGCCCTACCAGGTGGTGCCTAAGGTCCCCCAGCATTGAGCTTAACCAGGGACCTCTAGCTGCTCATGTACACTCCAAGTGTTCTAAGCTGAGACAGGTAAGAGGGCTGCAGATACAACATATTATCAAAAGGATGTTACTCCAGAAAATAGAGGCTGATCAGAGTAGGCAGGGCCTAAGTTTAGGGAATTGCATGGAGCTCCAGTTGTTACACTTATCATGTGGGTCTTGTTTACATAGTCATTGGAAAGGAATACAGAAAGAAGCTCATCTCATTCTAAGATAAAGGTCAAAGGCAGGTCACACGAATTGCCCTCCAGATTTCACTCCACTGACAGTAAAGAGAAACCAGATAGCTTGTCTTTGTTTCCAGTTTGTGAGACAGAGCTGGTAAAAATGCAGGTTGCACAGGAGTCCATGTAGCATCCTAAGCAGCCAGGACCCATCATCCTTCTAACATAATATTCAGATATACCATATGCATTTATACTGTCACTATATGCCTTTCAAACTCTATTACCAACAACTGACTGAAGAGACTGACACACGATGTGTATTACAAACATCTATATTGGGATGGAATCCCTGGCAACAGTGCCCATCAGTATAAAACAAACCACCACATCTTGCAGTCCTGAATAAGATCCAGTGCAGAGATAGCATATGACAAATTTGCAGACAGCTCGTTTATGACCAACAGGCCATTTTTTTCTGTTTGCTTTACAAGCTAATGTGGTTATACTGCATGGAGCTTTTCTCACAGAATGATCCCAAAGCATTTCATAAATTGAAAAGATGCAAAGGAACTGGGTGCAGAAGGAGCAGGAGGAAGAAGAAAAAGTATTTCACCTCTGCTGGGAAAATGAAGCTTTTTTTTTTCAGGTGAGAAGTCTGGCAGTTAAAATTGGTTAAAGGACATTGGTAGCAGATATCATCTCTGAGCAACTTCAAAAGGTTAATTCTTCTGAGATGTAAGGTTGGATCTTTTAGTTATATGAAGTGGCACAGACTGGAGGGGTAGGACCAGAGGCATTTGCTAGGTTTGATTTCCCCTTTGATTTCCCCCTAAGCAAAGAGTCTGATTCTCATTGCACATTAGAACAAATTCAGCTAGTGGAGGGAAAGTCCCAGCAAACCTTTCATGCTCACTGCTAAAGCCATATGCAGAGGGAATCATATGCCTTGTACTGTTGACCAGAAGTTGTTTCTCTTTTATATGCAGTGTATAATGCATTACAGTTTATGTTTCACTATGTAAATTCCCATCTTCAGCCTAAAAATCTGTTTAAGTCCTTTTTCCTAATAACAGCTTAACTGCCTTTCCTAGGGTTATGGCTGTACATCCTTCAGTCTATGTTATAGCTGTTTAACTGGATTTCACCTGCCTTGTAACTGCTTTTTTTTTTTTTTTTTTTTTTTTTTTTTTTTTTAAGCTTAATCATTCTTAAATTAATGATTGATTAGAATCAGCAGATTTCCTTTTCTTTTTGGTCTGAGTGTTTTGTTCAATGGCATTACTTCACCAAGAGCTCCTACATCTGCTCTCAGAACACAGATAATCACTGAGTTCATTAAAGCCCAGCGCTGTGTTAGGCATGGTCTTTCAGATTCAACAAATGAAGCAAGAAGTCCTCTTGCAACAAAAATAACAAGGGATTAGCAATCTAGCATCCCAAGAGACAGATGCATGAGAGGCAAAAGGGGGAAGCTGTCTGGCCCAGAGTGTGCTTCTTCAAACCCAGGACTAAAGGGTTGTGTGTGCAGCCCATGTGGTGGGAGGCTGGGAAAATCAAACTGGATCCAGAGCAAAATTGAAACCACGGTTTAAAGTCTACTGGAGATGGAAGCAGGGATTTAGAAAGAAAGTAAATACTTCATATAGACATGCTGTCTGTAGGAAAATGAGGTATCTTCCACTCTATTTTATGTACACGGCTTCTCGTAGGACAGATGCATTCTGCCACAGTGCTCTTATCCTTTCATATGTGACCACCTCACCCAGAAGAAAGAGGCTGCTGAACTTCTGGTATGTCCACTCTTTGATTGACACTGCCATGTCAGCTGCTGCAGAAAAGGGAACACATATGACAGAAGGAAAGCTCTTCTGCTTCCAGAAAAGACTGGAATTGTCTGAATTAAAATAAATAGTACTCTGATATCCCTGCTATCAGACTGTGGCAGCAGCCTCACACCAGGGCTCCAGCCCGGAGCCTGCGGGCTCAGCCTGACACCCTCTCCCTCCTTGGGAAGCGCTGCTCACCCTCCTGGCAGCTCCTCCTGCTGTGTCCTGCGTGTCCCCAGCGCCCCAGCACTCACACCCTCCACGAAGCAGCATCTCCTCTCTCTGCTCTGCTCCCACCCGTGCTGCAGCAGGAAGGCTCTGGTTATTGCACTGGTGACATTTCCTCGCGCAGGCTGACATTTCCCTTTGGAAGAAGCTACTCACTTTACAGTCCCTTTTATTTATTGTTGCTTTGGCTCGTGGGCCACTATAGAGGTTACTTTAACATAGCTGTAATTAAGGATCTATGATGATAAGGCCCTTTAAGTAGGGGGTCTGCTATTTTTATTCTTCTGTAAAAATTACATACAACCAAAGGGATTGTGAAAACCATAAATACGGACATGGTTGTGATTCAGAACTCAGCAACAGTGGTGTAAATCACAATAAAAAGCACTGTATTTAGGAGAGTCATGCTGCTGTAAATTAGAAATAACTCTATATAGTATTAAGCATTCTAAATGCATTAATTTTGAGACTGTGGTAAAAGGTATCATCTTTTTTTTCTTTTTAGTTTTTTTTTTTTTTAGGTGTTGGTTGTTTTTTTTTTTTTTGTTTGTTTTTTTTTTTAATTTAAAGGTGGATACAGAAGCTATAGGATTGCAGTCCAAATCAACCTGGTAAAGAAACTTTTTTTTTTTTTTTTTTTAATATTTAGGATAAAAATTTGTAGTTTTGGTTAATGAAATAAATAATTGGTAAAAGTGTTAGAATACTGTTCATTTTTAATTTTTGCACTTGGAGGTAGAAATTGAAAGCTACAGAGATGGAAAGAAGGAAAATGCATCAATATGAAACTGTTTTGATTATTTTAATTTGTTTTCTCTCAAATATGAATGCACAAAATGAACAGTCCCACAAATAGATCACCAAAGAAAATATTAAAATAAAAAAAGTTAAACTTTTATTTGAAGATGCAGCAGGGAGGAGAGGATTAATCTTTCAAGGGAATAACAGAAATGATATTTTGGAAATTGAAAGCTATAATGTTTCATTCTAAAATATGTCAAAATGTGGTATCATAACAAAATTGGCACTAAAACTTTATTTTTATTCAGATTACTAATTTTTTTTCCCCCCATAAAGCCAAAATAAGATAAAACAAACACATTTAAAAGTAACAAGTAATAAAACAAGAGGAAATAGCAACAAGTTGAGTCAAGGGATATTTAGATTGTACATAAGGGAAATAATTCTTCATCAAAAGGGTTGAAAAACATGGAAGCAGTGTGCCCATGGTTGAGTCATCATCCTGTTGTGGGGCTTAGGGAGATGTGACCTTGGCAGTGTTAGGTCTGCTGTTCGACTTGATGATCTTAAAGATTGTTTCCAACTTAAATGACCCTATGATCCTGCAAAAATGTTTGTTTGTTTTTGTTTGGTTTTGTTTGTTTGTTTTTCTGTCATAGAAATTCCTTCTAAATCTAGATTATTTAGTGATTGTTCATTAAAAAAATACTTTTTTACTTTCTATAGAGCAACATAAGATGTGAAATACTGAATTAAGAGGTCTTAGACTTTTTAATACACAAGTTATGGTGTCCTTATGACTTATTTCATATCGTTCATTCGGCCTTGATTAACAAATTTAGTTTAAAAGAAGAAGTGATCCAATACAAGTTACAATTATTTAGCTACTTATAGAATATATCAGTTGGGAGACATCTTTTGAAGCCTCTAGTCCAGCTGACTATTTGAGGAGAGACAGTATTTTGTTGGGCCAGGCACCTTTTTACCTGCCTGGTCTTGAAAGCATCCAGGGATAGAAACACCTTCAGTTTCCTGTGTGATTCTCTCCAGGGCTGCACAATCCCTAATAGCAGACATTTTTCCACTTTCTAGCCTGGGCTGCTCAAGTTGCACATCCAGGGGATCTGTTATTTTATAATTTCTTAAATATTTTCTAATAATTTCAAAATAAAATGTAAGGTTAATAGAAAAAATTCCACGTCCTTCTGTATAGGCTGCTCTTTGATACTCTTGTCTCCTTCATAGTAAATCATGGGCCAAAATGAAATAATAAAATTTAAAAATAATACACTAGTATTAAAACTTTCTCTTATTTGATTGGAAAACTTGTAAAATAGAGAATTACAGACAAATTTTTACTGAACTGTGTAAGGTTTCATCACTTTCTCTTTGAGCCATTTCAGAGGGTTTTACATCAGGCTGGTTCAGGACTTGTAATCTCAGGCAGAAGTTCTCAGGCTTAAGCCAGTTCATTTTTCAGGAATATATTGAGTTTTCTTAAATCCTTGTAAAGTTGACTCCATGAGCGCTTATAAAGTGAAACAGGCTGGAAACAAGGAGAACTGATGCAAGCATTTCCTAATGTTACTGAAAATCATGAGACATTTGTACGAAACCATATTTAAAAAAATATTAGCAACACCTATCACCTTTTACATCTTTTTAATCTCTTCAGTCTAAGCTTCATTCTTTTGAAAATATATTCTCCACATGCCAAAAAGGCTTTTCACAAAAGTAAAACTGGCAATAATAAATTCTTATTGAAATCCTGATCCATACACTCTTTAATCAACAATTTATTCCTGTAGAATATTCTGGCCAATTCTACCTCAGCTGTAAAGTCTTTGGTGTCACCACTGCATTGTGTGTGCTTGGTCTGGGTACAACTCAGAGGAGACTGAGACCTAACTGGGGACTCCAGCCATAACAATATTCCTGTCATGATCTGATATTTACTGGTTTTTTATAACCTTGACATCAATTGTTTCAAATGACTTACCATGAATTCCAGAAAAAAAGATGAGGAAAATGTGTTATTTATCTTAAAAGGCCATTCTGAAATCAGAATACTCTCTAATGTAGTGAAAAGGCAAAGAAGAGGACACACTTAATAACAGTTTTCTTTTCTTCATATTACAAATTTGAAGTGTAATAAATACTATCTTTCATTGAAATGGCAACTCTAAACAGTGAACACTTATAAAAAATAATTAAACAGCTAGACTAAATCTCATAGACGCTGAATTAATTTTTTAGCAATTTCTGAACAGGAATCTAGTCCTTCTTTAAATGTTCACAAAGAAATGAATGTAAAGTTGAAGCACATCGTTTTTTGGTTTTACTCATTATGTTGTGCTTTGATATAAAAATAAAAACAAACTCAGATCTGCTGGAAGGTGTAGTGTAGAGACCACTCTGAAAATATCAAATCCAGATACTACAGGACTTGTGCTCAATCACAGAAACACAATAGGATAGGCTGGAGGACCACAATGGGTCATCCTAGAGCCCATGGCATGGGGTTGCATTCAGACTTCTGGGGTATCTCCAGTGAGGGAGGCTCCTCACCCTCTCTGTGCAGTCTGTCCCAGTGTTTGGTCACTTCCCAGTGAAGAAGTTCTTCCACATGTTCAGGTGGAGCATCCTGGGCATCAGTTCCTGCCTGTTGCCTCTTATCCCATTGCTGGCCCCACTGAGCAGAGCCTGCTCCATCCTCCAACCCCTCCTTGCAGACACTGGCAGACAGGGATGAGGTTCTCTCTCCCTTGTCTCTTCTTGAGACTGAGCTGTCCCAGCTTCCTCAGCCAAACAGAGGCAGCAGAAATGCTCCAGTCCCGAACCATCCCTGTAAGCTACCCTCTGGACCTGCTCTGAGTGCTCCACACCTCCCCTGTCTGAGAACTGGACACAATGCTCCATGTGACACGGGGCTCCGCAGAGGGTCACCTCCTGGCCTGCTGGCAATGCTCTTCCTAAGACACCCAAAGAACCACTGCCCTTCCAGCAGGGAACACTGCTGGCTCAGGGGCAGAGGGACAGGTCCTTGTCCATCAGGACCCACAGCTCCTTCTGCACAGAGCTGCTTCCCCAGAGTGGACTGGGACATGGAATGCATGGCATTATTCTTCCCCAGTGTTGCATAGCACTCTAGGGTATATGCAAAGAGAAAAAGAGAACAAAAGAGAAAAGAAAAGGAAAGGAGAAAAAAAAAAAAAAAGAAGAAAGAGCACCAACTCTTAAAAAATGCATTTTGCAATGGCATTAAAATCACAACAAAGCAGAGCCATCTGGAAATAATAGAAGGATACATAGTCTGTATAATCATCATCCCTGGTATCTGTTTGTCTGCTTGTAATGAGAAAAGTAGCAAGTGTCTAGCAGCATATTAAAACTCATGCCACACTTGTGCATGGTACATAGGTTTCCTGGAATAACTGGCTGAGAAAATGGCAGCAGTTCCTTTATTTGAAACATCGTGACTAACAAATTCAAAACTCTAACAGCACAGCTCACATTTTATTAATCTATTCGAGTTTAATTTTCTTGTTCCTTTGTGTTGTGTCTTTCATTTTTTCTCTGCAGATCATTAAAAAACAAAGAAAAAAACAAACAAAAAACCCCCAAAACAAAGCATAACCACAGAACATCTGAAGCAAAAAGACTCAGAAAGACGATCAAGAGCTCAATTACTTAATGTTATTTACATATATATATTTAAAGTGGAATGTTGATCCTTAAAATTGGTAAAGAACTTTCTGAACTGTAAACCCAGAAATTAAAGTTCTGATGTTGTACTTGGACAAAGTTATGTTAATATTGCCTCTCTTTAGGGATATAAAACATATTCTTATTTACAAGAAAGGATATTTCTATAGGGTGCTTCACATAAAAATAGATAAGCTGCATTTCCTTGTGCCAACTGGAAAGCACAAAAGACTCTTGAGACTGGAGCTTTAATATATGGGCCAGATTAGTTAGCTCAGACTCATCCCAGTGCTAACTATATTCACTTAGCTTTTTGTCATCTCAGTAAACATCAAGAGACCTCTCCCACCAACCTGTGTCACGTCAAGCTGCACAAACCTGGGCAGAGCTATGCCTTTTTATTAAGAAATAAAACTTCAGCCAAAACAGATCTGAAAAAAAACCAAACCAAACCAAACAAAACAAAACTGTCTTTTCTGATTTTGAAGATATCAAGCAACGGAGAAAAAACACTGTTTCCCTCAGTAGTTTGTGACTCTGGTTAATCATCTCCTCCGTTGTGCCTAATTTCTAATTTGAATTTGTCTGGCTTCAGCTCCCAGCCATTAGTTCTTGATGTGCCTTTCCCCACTAGATTAAAGAGCCCATTAATACCCAGCGTTCTTCCCCTGTGAAGGTACTGATACGCTGTACTGCAGTCACCTCTCAGTCTTCATTTTAATAGGCTGAACAGATTGAGCTCTTTAAGTCTCTCTCTGTGAAGCAGTTTCTCTGGACCTGAAATCACTTCCGTGGCTCTTTTCTGCACCCAGCTCATTTTTTTTAATAAACTCTTTATTTTTATTCATGCAGATGCCACAATTGCATTCCAGCCTTAGTCCTATGAATGCTGAATGCTGAAATGGAATATTTCCTCCACTCTTTCCTACTTCTTCCCTTTTTATGCAGCCTAGCATCACACAAGCTTCTCTTCTATCAGTGCCTCTCTTAAAATCATTGTTTACACTTACCCTTTTCAAAGTCTTCAGTTTCCAGCAGTCCCATGTCTGGGGTGCATCTGTTGTTCCCAAATATGTGATTGCATTTAAAGAACCAAACACAGCAAAACTAAATATCACGGATGGCAGAGATTGGTTTGCCAAGCAACCCGCATGACTTTGTGTGACTGCTTGGATATTGGTAATATTTATCCCTCAATCAGCTAAAGGAAGGACAAATATTGTGTCATCTGCACATTTCACCAGTAATGACTTTATATTTCTTTCCAGTTCCCTGTTTAAAACATTGAAGAGCACAAAACCATTTTCTAACCTACTCATAGTCACTGGTGATTTTTATTTATTTTTTTTTTCCACAGCTGTCAGTTAATCATCTGGCAGTATAACATAGAGAAGTGTGAGTGTGTTGGTGATACTCTGAAGTACTTATTTTTAATGTAAATGATGTGCTGAAATAAGGAATACTTTAATGCATAGCATAATAGCAGAATTATTCTTATCAAGTCACCTGTAAACATCTTCAAATATTAAACTAGGTTTGCTTTATGGAACCTATTTCTGGTAAAGCATTATTATTATTATTATTGTTGTTGTAGTTATTAATTATTGATCATAATCAACCAATTTGCTACCTGTTATATACTCTTCAATTTCCTATTTTCTGAGTGTCTGGTAAAATTTTCCATTGTCTTACCCAGAATTGAGATCTAATTTTGTTATATATATATATTATGGCATGATAGTGTTATTTTCTTTAGAATACTGCGGTGATTTTGTTTAATTCTTTTTCTAAAAAAAATAATATAAATTCACATTGGCAGGAAGATGGGCACATAGGACACCTGCTTACATTCCTGATTTGAGAATTTCTGTCTCATGGTCTGTAAAAGTCCATATCTAGAAATAATATATTCTATCTTTATTGGTTGCTGGTGGACTGAAAACTAATCTCATTTGCTGCAAGTATTTCATATTGCCTCTTTCAATTATGAAAGCTAACTTCTCATATAAAATATATCCCTTTTCTTATCCTTATTATCTTTTTTTATTATTATTATTTCTACTTAGTAATGGAAATATTTCACTCTTCAAATCCTTTTTACTCCTAGTATACTTGATAAGTTATATTTTTGTTTGTTTTGTTTGTATTGTTCTGAGCTCTGCAAGCAATATAATTTTACTTGAGTCTTTTAAAAATTTTCTTTATATTTTGGTTTCTGTTCCAGACAAACCAGAATACTCATAACTTGGATACTTTGTTAACATACTGTAAGTGTTTGCTGTACCAGGGTCAGATGGACTTCAATTTTACACCAAGCCCTGGAGATGTCTCCAGGACTGAACCACTCCAGATATTAATTTTTCAAACTTTTCAAATGCCAATATTGTAATATGCAAAAGAATAGTGGCTATGACTTTGATGGTTGTGCAGTGCAAAACACATTCAGAAATTTTAAAAGTAAATGGATTCTGTGGTGATCAAGCTTGCTTTTTTTTTTTTTTTTTTTTTTTTGTTTGTTTGTTTGTTTGTTTGTTTAATTTATATTTTTGACCAACATTTTTCCTCATGTTTGGCAATTTTTTTTCTACTTAGAACAACAAAGACAAAAGACTTTAGGAATTAACATCTACTCATGGGCGGTGAGTGCTTGGCTTATTGGACACACCCATTGATAAGGCAGTCTGGAAACCTAAAACTGACTTGTGGCATTTTGCAGAAAGCAGCCTCAATTTCTATTTCAGCCCGATGCCAAGTCAGTTTGGCTAAATAGGGAACCCCTCCACATTCCAGAGAAGCTGTGAATACCCCAACACTGCAAGTGTTCAAGTCCAGGTTTGATGGAGCTCTGAGCAGCCTGGTTTTGTGGAAGGTGTCCATGGCAGGGGTTTGGAACTGAATGACCTCTAAGATCCCTTCCAACTTAATTCTATTATTCTGTGATTTCTTCATGATTCTTACTCATCACTAGCCCTGATTCCCATGAATCATATATAAATATTTAAAGAAGGAAATATTTGCATTAACTAGCAGGCAGAAGTCAGAAAGAACTCTGAACATCTCCTGATCATCTCCATTGATAAACATATTGAATACATGGCCATTTTTACAAGAATTTGACCCTTATTATCATCATCACAATATCGTTCCCTTAAACTGTATTGTGGCAATATCCTGTGATACCCGTCCTTTCACCTGGGCACTTAAGAAGTTTAGAGTAGATTTACTTTGCTGTGGTAATTACTTATAATTTTTCCTTTGTCCCAACATAGCTTTCATTTCTTTGCTAGAGATGGGAGATGGTGAAATACAAAAGTATTCAAAAACCCTACCCCTAATGCTCAAAAACACTGATACCCACATAACAGTCTGAACAGGTTTGTTTGTTATAGCACTTTGTTATAGCACTTTGAAGTATCTACCTGGTATATATTTTCTTTCCCTATGTGTAATACATATGCATATCTACATATATCTGCCTTTTTAGATATACATGCAAAAAATATGTACATGCATATAAATCATGTCAGATCAAATATGCATCTGCCTAGTATCTCTCTCTTTCTCTGAACTGCAAAGATAAGAGTAGAAATACATCTGTTTTCCTGAAGTTGTGAGTCTCAAATTGCTCAAGGAAGACTATAAAACCTGGGTTTCTTTCAAGCTGTCTGTGTGAAGGGCTGGCTGAGGGACTGCAAGTCCACAGTCCACACTGACAAAGTAACAAGTGAAAGGGAATGAAATGAGTGGTGAGAGAACAGGTACAGAAGGTATCTGTCATTTCTCCTTACAGAGTCTCTCTTGATATTTTTGCTCTTTATATTTTCAGCCTTAACGTGGCTTGAACTTTTGTGGAAAAACCTATGCAAAGTGGGATCTTGCAGCACACACGTGATAAATGGGATGCCTCTCAGGAACATAAATCTGTGCTGGTGCATCCTGATGCAGAATTGGTGTTGATGCTAACATGTCATTTTCCCAAATGCTTCAGAGTCCTTTGGGCCTTCCATGAAGGTAAGGATTTATCTTCTAATCTCAAAACCACTTTTCTCTGTCTGGATTAGCCATGAGCAGGAAAGTCATTAACATTTATGAACTGGGGATTAATAACACTCCAGAGCATATTATGTGGTCTGTTTATGCCCTGGCCAGCCCCTTAACCTATGTCAGAGATAGGTAGGAAAAAATGGTAACACAAAACCCTACTTACTTGTTAATTTAACTCAATCATAAAATAGCTGAGGTTGACAGGAATGTCTAGAGATTGCCCAGTCGAGCTCCCTGGTAAAATCAGGGTCAGGTTAGGTCCAGAGGGATTTTGAGTATCTCTATGGATAGAGACTATGCAACTTGAAAAAATTTATTGTGATATTAGATCACACTCACAGTTAAGCAGTTTTCTTTGTGTTTCCTGTATATCCTTTTGTGCCCATTGCTTGTAATGCAAACATGCTGAGAGTTCATTTTCCCATTATTCAGTTTATTAATACAGATTTTAAATAGTGTTGGCCCTCATTAAAGAGCCTTGGGATATGCCACTAATAAGTGGCCTCCATGGATTTTGCTGATCACCATCTCTTTAAGACAGAAGTTAAGCAGATTTCACACTACCTCACTGTCTATTTAACTGGCCCATATTTAATCAGTTTCTTAGTGGAAGGGTTTTGTCATAAATTTTGACATAATCAAGAAAAACAAAGATTCACAGCCCTTCTCTTTTTCACAAAATTATTCCTTTCACCTCAGATGATTATCGGGTTTGTCAGACATGATTTCCACTTTTGTAGGTCTATACTGACTACTCCAAATCACCTCCTTATCCCTTGTAAGTATTTTCTCCATCATTTTCCATTTTTCCCAAGCATCAACATAACATTGAGCATTCCACAGTTCCTCAGATCCCACTGGCTGCTTTTCTTGCTGCAAGGGTGATGTTTGCTTTGCCATGAACCTCCCCTAAATGTCATGACATTTCAAAGATAATTTTAAAGCGGTGTCACAATGACATTGACCAGGACCTCAATATTTGCGGGTACATTCCATCAAGTCCCAGGTTCTTGAGTATGTTCAGTCTCTTAAAATGTGTTTTAAGATGATCCTCCTCCACCAAGAGTAAACATTCTTTGCTCAGACTTTTCCACTGCTTCTGGGGTTGCCTCAAGAGCCTTGGAATTACTGATGTCAAATCTCACCACTAAAAACCAAACCAAATAAAGTGTTGAGTACCTCAGCCTTCACCACATTTCAAATCCCCTACTCTGTTCAGAAGCAAATTTAAACTTTCTATAAATTCTCCTATTATTCTTTTTGTCCTTCATGTCTTTTGAACTTTCCTATCATCCTCAGTATGAACTCAGTCTCCGTATTCCTCCGAGGTCACCAGATTGTGCATCAACTTTTTCTAAATTTACTTTCATATCTTGAGTTTTGTCAGGTTACTGTCCACCCATGCATGCTTTTTGATGCCTTTTCTTGGTTTTCTGTTAGTTGAGATGAACTGTTTTAGTGCTTGCCTTTTGGAAAATCAACCAGCTCTACTTGACTTATTTTCACTTCAGGTCTGTATTTCATGTGGTTCCTTCCAGCAGATCCCCAAACAGATCAAAGTTTGCTGACTTGAAATTCTGGCTTGTGATCCTGCTGTTAGTTTTTTTGACTTCCTCTTGTGGTCCTGGACTCCATCATCACATAGTCAGTCTCTATTTGAAGAGTCAGTCTTAGAAAGAATGAATGAGGAGTATTGAGCTTTCTGTTGTATACTAGTGCTGGACATCTTTTGAGATACTCTAACAGAAATTATTATGAGCCTGATACAAAGGACATGGAGGTCAATAAGAAGATTTTCAGACTTTATGCTCTACAGATTACATTTGATGACCTTTTTTTCAACAGAGAAAATAGAGGACATCAAATTCAATCATTAAAAAGCAAACACAAATCTAACAAATCAAGAGTGTTCTGATTGTAAAGACTAAAAGCCTGATGAGTTGTTGAACTACCTGCTGCAGGAACATTTGAAGATTAAATATCTATATAGGTTCATAAAAAGCCCTTCATGAGAGAAAAAGCCATCAAGGCTAACATAAAAAGGCCATCCCTTATCTTAGAAATCTCTGCACTGCAAATTGCAGTTAGCATTGGAGACTGAAAGAGTATTCTGATAAAATGCCACTACATGTTTATCTTACCTGGGCATCCACCAATTGTCAGTATTAGAGAGGCTACTTTGATGAATTAGAATATTTCAAAATATTGTCACAGAGTCCTGGTGGTGTTTCTAAGGTGCTTGGGGCAAAGCATTTGCAATGACTGGGACATTTGCCACTGTTTTCAAATGAGTTGAGATTCAGGTCTCAACAATTCTAGCAAATCTCTCATATTTTGATTTTATTAGCAAAAGACCTGTGGATCTAAATCCATTATGGCAATGTGGACCAAATTTGAAAAAGTATTTTATAATTATTAAAAAGACATATTTTTTTTAAAAAGAATGAAATTTTAATGTGTTTTGGGCATATGTCTCATAATAAAAATCTAAATTTCTAAACAGAATGGAAAGATAAATAGTGTTACTCCTTACGACATATGTCAGAGTAAATATAATGCAAGTTTTTTAATCCTTGCATTTATATATGTATAAAATGAAGAAATAATCCCATTCTGAAATGATTTCTTGGTTTTCTTTTTAAGTGCTTCTTTTATACAAGTAATTTTGTTGGTCCAGATTAATTTCTGGTGCAAGTCTGCAAAAAGCTCTGCATCAACAGAAGGGATAGATTTGTTGGGTAATCTTTTTTCATTCCAGTCAATGATAAGCCTAACACTTTACTCACTGTTTCTCTTTGTGAGTTAATACACAGTATTGAATTTCCTCTTTGTATTCTCATTCTTCCTTTGTGTAGGCATTTGTTTTTGTTTTTTTGTTTTTTTTTCTTTTCTTTTTTTGTTAGTTTCCCTAGGGGATGAGGCAAAGACATCATTACCAAGAATGCCTTTAAAAAACATCATTACCAAGAATGCCAAGAAAAAAAAAAAAGAAAAAAATGAAGGGAAAAAAAAAAAAAAAGACCGTCTGTTTGTCCTTGTTTTGAGCAACATTTTATAGCTAATAATTACTGGTTTATGCATGGATAGGATATTGGAATTATTAGTAGTCAGAAGACAACCTATAATTACAATGTAGTAAATCACAACTGGATTGAAGAAAAGAAAGGGGAGACAGAAAAAAGTAGAAAAGAGAAAGGACAAAGACAAAAAGAGAAATGGACCATATCTTTCACTGTTGTGAATCCCACATATGCTTTTATTAACATAGACTAGTTTCTGGTCCTACTTGCTGTTGGGTGAATCCAAAATCCTTACAGAGCTGTTTTATTGCGACCAGGATCAGGATCATGTGGGGGGAGTGAACGACAAGTCCTGTGGTACCCTGAGACTCTGTCCTGTTCTCTCTGCTCCGGTGGCTGAGGATAGCATTGACGTTTTCAGTTTTGTTTAACATGTATTAAAAAGTAAAACTAAATCGGGCTGAGGTTTCTGAAACTGACCTGAGAATTCACACAGTTGTCACCTTGCATCGCTCGCTTTTAGTGACAGGGTAACAGCAGACAGACTTCTGTTATTTTGCACCAAGCAGGGTGTGGGATATCTGGTCCAGAGCAGGAGAACTAGATGCTAAAGAATACACATAACATAATAATTCCTGAGTTTTAAGACAAATTATAACAAAAAAAAAAAAAAAAAAAAAAAAAAAACAAAAACAAAAACAAAAAAACCCCAAAATAGGACATTTAAAACCCTTCCAGTCCTGCTTCTTATTAAAACAAAGTCATTCTCATTATAATATTTCCTTTGCATTTCTTTGCTGAAGGAACAGAATATATAACTATAACTATATATCTGCTATGAGTACTTCATGCCATTCTAAGGCACATGAGATAAATCCTGTGGTGATTTTTTTTTTCTCTATTTCTTCTCCATGGATCCCAGAGATAGACTAGATACTTTTTTAGAACTATTCACATCTAACAGTAGATAACATAAACCTTACTTCATGTATCTACAAAATTGCTCACTCATGGTTTGACCAATTTACTTTTAAAAGTAGAACCTGGCTGGAAATGTATTTTCTGTTTGATGGAAAATTACATTATTCTCATAATTTTCACTCTTTTTAGCTGAATAATAATAATAGGAGAAATGTGAAATTTACTTGGGAATGTGAGCCTGAAATAAAATAATAATGATTTTTATTTGAAACCTGCTTTTTCAAAGAAAGTGAAATGATTCATTGTAATGCTCATGTTTGATTTTATACACTATGAACAGCTTTAAAATGATATACAGAAAAGGCTGTACTGAAATGGAAACATCTGAACATTCTGTTCCATTACAAGCTCATCAGAACAATCTTCTCAGATTTCTTCATAATGGAATTTTATTAGAATTGATAGATTTTCACACAAGCATGCAGTTTTGACAAGCATTTTCTGCAAGAAAGAAGGAAAGGTTGGTAGAGGACATTCTGCCAATTTCATTTAAAAATATCTATATTATATTAAAGAAATAAAAAGGAACCCCACCAAAAAATAGCTAACCAGTTCATTTGAGTTCTCCCTAGACACTTATCTACTATAGTTCTTCTACAGAAAGATCTAATTGCTTTACACCTAAAAATATTTTTCAATTCAAGGAATTTTACTTCATATACATTTTATTCTCAAAACAGCTCCAAAGGACAGTCTAATTTATTTGCACTTATCTTCTCACTAACAGGCTAAGATATGGGGATACTACATTTTTTGCAAAAATTAAATGTTTGATGCAAAATCTGGACTGAGGCATCAAATGAGATACCATTGTACACCCCTGCCTCGTTTTTTCAAAATAAAAGAAAATTCATCTTTTTCGTGTAAATGTTACAGATCAGGCATGTGCAGTATAAAGAGAAAGATATCATGTTAAGAATCGAAGAAACACTTATGAGAAAAAAAAAAAAAGCATAGTGGAATACACCCATTTTTGCTTCTCCTGCATAAATAATGCAACCAAGGGCAATTAACATCTGGAGAGTGGTTTTTTGTCATATCAAGCACCACTTCAGCAACCAAATGATACAGACAAGTCCCCATTACAATGGAAAACACAGTGGGACAAAAGAAAATATTTCACTTCACTAGGTAAAATCCTTTATATAAAGGCCAGCTACAAAAGAGACAATGATCTTTGCTCCTGGACACCTACTAGCCATTAATGGAAAAGTTCTTCTGAAAACATACACATGCACTTACAACTTGGGCTCTAATGAGGACTTTGCTGTTTGATGACGACACATCTGGCATGCTCTCAGAACTCTGCAGTCCCAATTATAAAGCTGTCCAGCAGGAAGAGCCATTACAGATCCAAGCTGTCAGACCTCCGAAATGAGGTTGAAGAAAAAAAAAAGAGAGGAAAATGAAAGGGGTTAAAGATGAAGGAAAGAAAAAAAAAAAAAAAAAAAGAAAAATGAAGTAAAGAAAGGAAGCTAAAGCTTGATTTACCAGGAAAAAGAAGAATAAAAAAAAAACAAAAAGAAAAAAAAAAAAAAAAGAAAGAAGAAATTAGTGAAGAGCGAGAAGCCTTTTACGAAAAGTTGTTCCTAAAGCCCCCATAAGGTGACAGTGCTAATTTGTGCTTTTAAAGATCTAAAGAGCTTGCTAGCTGCAGGTGCATAAAAGAGGTTACTTCTGGCCTGGACTGTGGGCATCAGATAACATAACACAGAAAACTTCTGTCCCCCATGGAAAAGTTAATGAGATAACTCTTTTAGGATCCCCTAAAAGAGTTCCTTAAAGCTCACCCCATCCACAGCTCATTCTTGCAGGCAAACAAAAAGTGTCTGGTTGAGTTTAATTGGCAAGCCAATACTCTGATATCCAGGGTTTTTTCCTTGTCCTTGGGGTTACTCAGTGTAGCAGAATTAGGCCAACTTGCTGACACATGAAGACCAGGTCTCATCCATTTTTTATTTGTTTGTTTGTATGAATTTTCACTTCTATTGAAAATCTAGATTTAGTAGTGAATTTTAATGAATGGCAAATATTTTAAATATGTTAGCCTTTTTTATGTGAGGTCTTATCATTTCATCATTCCTAGTGTGGTCCAAGGATTCTCCAGGGTATGTCCAAGCAAGATAGACAATAAGAAGAAATGGTACATATATTTCATGATGTGGTATAATCTAACTTATATCTGTAAGAGATACAATATTATGGAACTCAGCTATTATGTCCAAAATGCATTAAACATACAAGCTTTGGAGTCACAACTTGGGGATGACTCCATCACATGGAGCTGTTCCAAGATGTCCTGTTTGTTATACATTCATCAAACCATATTCACAGCATAAAAAACTGAACAGAACAATTTAGCAAGGTTATTCCACATTCCAGAAGCCAGGATATTACAGAACAACAAAAGATCAGATACATGAAGAAAGAAGAAGTCTATATAAGCTTAAACAGTGATCTCTTGTAGAACTGCTGTCCAGTGGTGTCCTTCAGCACATTGATCACTGGGATAGTTGGTCTTCCCATGACCAGTTTGTCTCAGTAGCTCAAAGCACATGAACCCACTGAAAAGGTCTGAACTCAGGACATGCACAGAAGGGATGGACTGCAAGGCATTAAGTCCTGACTGCATATTTTCTGTTCAGCCAGTGTGCCTTCTAAGAGCTTGGTTTGAGAGAACAAAACATTCTTGGATGTTCCCCAGCAGGGGAACTGCAGATCTTGGCCCCCATCCATGCCTGCCTGGAATCCATGTATAAAACAGAAAGTCTGGGTTAGAACCCATCCTTTCCCAGCAGAGGACCATAGGAATCTTTGTGCAAATCTCAGGAAGTGTAACAAGATCTCTGATGTGCCAGCCTCACAATGATGTTCTTTTTCAGTCTTTTTTCCCCAGGTAATCACTCCAGCTCAGCTGTCTAGTTTCTCTGCAGCTCCCTTCACAAACTATGCTCTCCTCTGGCCCTCAAGCACCATTCTACTCCTGTTCTGTATCTCTTCCAGACAGAGAGGATGATGGTACCCTTTTACACACCCCTATTGTCATTTATCCAGGCCATTCTGCCCTCTGTCAATGGCACTAAGGGAAATCAACCCTCAATGTAAGAGGCATGGCAGTTTAATCTCTCTTCTTTTTCACCTCTTAGGATAATGTGAAAATATTTTCCTTCAGAAAACATGTTTATGCAGCATCAGCATCAAAAAGCCATTTTCCTGTTTTCCCTAATGACTTTATCAGACACACAGAAACACAATGAAAGATGTTGTTATTCCTTTTCCTTTCCTTGATCTTTATGTTTTCGTGGAAGCATCATTAGTGAGGATAATATTTGTGCCAGAATATATTCAACACATGGGCCTGACACTAATGTATCACCAAGATTTGGGTTTTTTTCTTGGCTAAACTCCCCAGAATTCATCAAAAGCTGTTTCAGAAACAAACCCTTCTGCCCTCATTTTGAGGGAGAATGAGAAGATTTATAGAGAATTTATAGGGTCCATGTAGTGGGATTGGTATGTACAGAAGCTGGTAGCATCTGAATTATCAAACTTGAACTCAGACTTGAACTTTCTCCCTGGAGAAGAAGGGAAGCTATGCTGACCATCAGAATGATGACATATTATTTTACTCCAAATGCTGGAAGAATCCTCAACATAATGAAAAAATTACATAGACAAACAAAAATTTGAAAACAAACCAGCTCCCAAAAAAGCTAAATTCCATCCTGTTTTTTTGTCCTTTTTAGCCTGGTCTTTTTTTTTAGCAAAGCTTTTTGCACTCAGGGGTGTCTATTACAGAAGGCCACTCTAACTCCTAGTTTTTCTAAAGTATGAAAATATATCACTAGGATGACTTTGCTGAGGGGTCCCACTGCCTTTCCCATGCTACACAGCAGCTGCTGGAGAAAGCATGGCTTTAGTCTCACTGAGCAGTAATTTTTTCTGGGAATTATATAGCAGTTTTAACCTTCTGAATCTCCATTTCTCTGTGAGATGTTAGCAAGCTATGCCTACAGAAAAATCAATATCCAAAGAAGACAACAGAATTCAACCATGAGGCAGAGACAGTCCATGTCCTCAAGAGTTTAGAGACCTGTAAGGCAGTGGAGACAGAGAGTAAATAAGGACATAGTGCTACACGCAGAGCAGTCCCAGGGAGAATTAACTTCCCTGACTCCCACTGCAACACTGGTTTTGTGCACTTAGGATGTGTCTTTGGAGAACAAACTTCCAGTAGTTTATATTCAGAAACTGCATTACCTAAACTTTGTATGGAAGAGTCCAAATAGATGAGCTTTACTTTTCAGGGCTTGATAGCATGCAGACAGTGGGTTTATTCCTTTTTGGACTGTCACATGCGAAGGAAGCAGGTCCAAGTCTGTCGACAACTGGTATATCATCTTCCCATCCACAGGCTCCCTTGGATCTCTGACAGCACCTACTCGACCATAATCCTTGGTTGTATGCCGGTGAGTGTGTGTATATGGAATGGGAATGGCTGGCTTCAATTTGAGTTTCCTGGAGGAGGTCTCTGTTTCCTCAACTTTGCCAGATAGTTTGCAGAGAATTATGGTGGGGGGGTGTTTTGGGGGGGTGTTATTTGCTCAAAGGAAAAGGCTAGAAATGCACATTTTATTTTTGAGCACTTTCTTGGCTGGTCTCTTAAGAAGAGGCTCCTTCAAGTCTTCCCCTCAGCAGTAAGCTTTTCTCTCTGTATATCACTGAGTCCCCTGCTCACAGTTCATCTAGAAGAGAGCGAACTGCTCAGCCTCACTTCATAGCTCTCAGGTCCCAGCTGAGATCTATTCATGAGAAACTCTACAGTACAAATCAAGGGACCCTTAGGGCGCTGTATAAATTCATAACAAGGAATAATCCATTCTCAGCATTGCATGCAATAACACTTTAAACAAACCCCAACAAAACACTGTAGAAAACATTGGGGAAGGCAGAGCAGCAGGGGAATTGCAGAACTGTGTTGCAGAAACACCAAATCATCCTTCCCCCGGTGTTGTCAGGGTCCCTGAGCACCAGGCAGCACAGGCAGGAGCTGGGCTGTCTCTTTCAGAGAGGGGGATGCAGGTACTGTGGAGCAGCAGCTTCGATCCATCCACTTTGAGGGGGTGCCCACATGAGGAGTGGGATTTTGGTTTTCTTCAGAGATAAGGCTGGGGCTTGAGAGTCCAGTCCAGATCCGGGCAATGCTACAGAGACTTCTTTCTGTCTTTTTGTTAGATTTTCATGAGGGGAAAAATAGGGTAGTTAATCATCGGAAGATAAATCTAAAAAATTAAACAGCATAATATGAGCCCAAGACCATTACCCAAAATTAAAAGCAAAAATTATGATAGCCCTCAAATTATGCCACAGTTTACCAGGCTCCAGAGTAGACTGCAATTCGTTTTTCGGTTAGAGCCATTTGCCTCCTCCTGCCTTGTCCTCTCTGTTGTAACACAGAAATAAATCCCAGTAATGTAACAGGATCTTGGGACATAACAAGGTTACTGGAAAGTTCTATTGTGGAAAGGAATTCTGGAGCAGCTTAAGGCAGAGCTAGGTTTATGCCTTTTGCAGAGACCTGTTTCAGATATGGGAAGCAACAGATTTTCACTGATGAGTGGTTAAGAAATGCTATTTCTTCCACTGTGTGGGGCTCGTTAAATAGTCCTTGTATGCTGAATTTGCTGAGAATAAACAGGAGTAGCTCAGAGGGGCTCCTAACCTGGCATTGAAGCCAAAATACTTTTGTGATGGCCCACAAAACAGCTGAATCTCTCTGGAACACAATGCCTACAGGTCCTTGCTCTTTCACTAATACTTTGTGTAGTACATTTAATGTGTGCACTGTTAATTCATACACCTCTGATCACAGCAGGCTGGAAAGCTGGTCATGGACTAAGACTGTGTGACACCAAGTGCTAGTCAATATTTCAAAATATGGAAGATTTGTGTGTGTGTGTGTGCTTAAAATTTAATGTTTGATGAAAGCACCACCTCGTGAGATTTCCAAGAGTTTTAAAATTTATCTGGGAATGTAATCGCTAAGAATTATTTTTCTCTCTGCATTACCATAATTTATCTTTCCAGAAGAAATTCTGGGGGAGGAAAAATGAAAATTTGACCCAACATTTTTAAACTACTCAAAAATCCCCCCCCCCAAAAAAAACCACGAGTAAACATTGCCAGGCAATAATGTTCAAATTTGAATCTGAATTTAAAACAATGTACGTTTTGTTCTCATTTAACAAGAGAAATATATAGGGCTTTTAGTTTTTGCAAAAGCTAATATTAAAAACATAAGAGATTAAGCCCAGATTCCGTGAGTTATAGATTCCTCAAGTACAGAAAAAAGTGACAACTGGGAACAGTAATGAGAAATAGGCTTCATTGCCACTTTAAACAGTGTTGTAGCTCTTAGGAGTTAGGGAACTCCAAGTATACGCAAACAGGTGTAGATTTTGCTGGGAAAATAGTAGTGGTATATAGAATGGCCTGGGTTGGAAGGGACTTTAAAGATAAATTAGTCCTAACTCCCCTGCTGTTGACAAGGTCACCTTGCACCAGACCAGGTTTCTCAGAGCTCTCCCCCTGTCATTGAACACTTCCAGGGTTGGGGTATTCACAACGTCCCTGGTCAGTGTGTGCTACTGCCTCACCATCCTCTTAGTAAAAAAGTTTCTTCCTAATAGCTAATCTAAACCTGCTTTTATTAGCTGTGAAGCCATTTCCCCTTGTCCTGTCACTACATGCCCTCATGTGTAATCCCTGTCTGTCTTTCCTGTAGGCTTCCTTTGGGTACTGAAGTAAGTCTGTTTTCCAGGCTGAACAATCCCAATTCTTCCAGAATTTCCACCTGGGAGAGGTTGTCTATCACTTTGATCATCTTGGTGGCCTCCTCTGGGCTCACTCCAGCAGGTCCCTGTCCCTGCTGTGCTGGCCCCAGCTCTGGATGCAGTGCTCATGGTGGGGTCTCAGCAGAGCAGAGCAGAGGGGCAGAATCCCCTCCCTGCCCTGCTGCCCACGGGGCTCTGGATGCAGCCCAGGACACGTTTGGCTCTCTGGGCTGTGAGTGCCATGGCTGGGGCATGTCCAGCCTCTCACACACCAGCACCCCCAGCCCTTCTGGGCAGGTTTGTTCATGCCCAGCCTGGACTGACAGCAAGCATGCCCCATCTCAGGTACCTTGCACTTAGCCCTGTCAAACCTGATGATATTCCCATGGGCCCCCTCCTCAAGCTGGTCCTCATTCCTCTGAAGCACTGAAGACCTCATCAAAAGTCCCCTTGAGTCAATGGAAAAACTGCTCTTAGCTTTACCAGGCTTCAGTTGGCTTTGAATTAGGCTTTGAGTTCAACTGCTTTGACAGGGCTGAAGGGAAAGGATGAAAAAGAGCAGAATAATAAAGAATGGAGCAGTAGCAGGGTGAAAGATGTAGTCTTCAATAGTAAGAAGTAGGAAGGAAACTGGGCTGTAGCAGGCAGCAGGGTGGTGAGGGGACTGCAGAGCTGTGTGTGTGAATTCACACCACAGGCATTCACACCATTTCTCAGACGCTCACTTTTCAAAGCAGTAAATTCAGTCAGCACTTTTTTTTTTTTTTTTTTTTTTTTTTTTTTTTTTTTTTTAAGTATATATTAATTTATTTCTAGGAAAAGAAAAGCATGCTGTTGAATATTGGTGACTCCAGGATGCTGAGTGGGAAGGTAATGATTTATAATATATTATAGGAGTGGGCATGATAAAAGTCTGAAAAAGGATTCTATTGCTCTGCAGCGTCTGGTCTCTGCATAACTTAAGCAACAAGGTGCCTCTTGCAGACTGCATGGTTTTAACCTGAAGCTATTATCAGCATTTGAGATAACATATTGTTTAATCCTTCTGACTTCAACATGAATCACTCAAAGGAATGAGGGGAGGAGGGGAAAACTGAGGGGAGGGAAAGGGAAGAGATCTTGTAGGAATTACTAGAAGTGTGAGGTGCAGGATCTGATGATAAGGCAGCCAGGGCTGCTGAGCTATCTAAGTAAGGAAGGTAGAATGCTACGTGACAGCTCTTGGGGAACTGTGAGCACATCTACCAGGCTGGGAAATGAGGAGCACACAGTGGCTTTCCCTAGGCTTTGCTCTCTGTCAAGGGCTATTTGAATCCCTGGCCAGTGATGTCTCTTTTGAAGCCATTCCTTTTCATTCAGCAGTGACTACTGCTGGTGTACCTGCAGCACTGGAGCCTTTTCCCTGTGGTGGGTCCATCTTCTGTGATGAATCTCTCAGTACTGCCACATCAGAGTTGAGTGTACAGCTCTGGAGTTAGGCAGCCTTTGGGCCGTCCAGGGCTGAGCTCAGGGATCATGGCCAGGTAAAATCTTGGAGAAAAACATTTACAAGCAGTTACCAACAGGCTATCTTAAAGCGTTTTTGACTGAAAAAAAAGTCAGTTGCCTTGGTCAAGTCTATATGTTCATCCCACTGGGACATTCTCTGTGTTAAAGGCCCTGTCCCTCTGCCTTTTTTTATTTTTTTTTTCTCACTCTCCCAGCCCCTTGGCTCACTCTCAAAGCCCCTTAGCTTATTTATTTCTGTTTTAAGAGGATTATAGAATGCAACTTCTGGTACTTGCTTTATCTACGGGAAGCCTCCATTTTACTTGTCCCCAGCCTGTCAAGTACTTTAGTTTCAGATCTTTGACACAATCCAGCTGTTATACTGCAAAGAACAGCTTGTTTCCTGTTTTTTGCTGAGCCTGAAGAATATTTTTTGGCCAAAACATTAGCTTTAATACATCAATACATTTAATGAGATTTGTATCTGCATCCAAAATTCACCCATGGTGGCCTTTCAGCCTTTCAGTCAGCTGTTGGCAGCCTTTTGGTCTTGACTATTTGTTTGAAATTCAAGCTTGCAAAGAGTGTTTCAACCCATTATGGTGACATGAATTAAATATTCCCTTGGAGTTTACTTATGCATAACCCAGAAAATGTTTTTTTTTTCCTCAAGACAGGAGAAAAAAAGTTATAACGAGCAGCTGGGTATCAGCCATATAGGCTTCAGAATAGAAAAAGACCAATATTTTTATTTTTCACCCTGAATCAAGGTGATTTTATTAAATTGACCCATTGATTTTAAATTGCAGTAAAGAAGAATCCTTAAGACCAAGAGATCTCTATTTTCTAAGCAACTTAGAGGCAGATAAAACTTGCATATATGATGTTTCTGCTCATTTTGTAATACCTAAATCTGTCTGACTGAATACTAACTGCCACCTATACTCTCTTGTACTGAACAAAATATTACTTTGGGTAGTCATCTCATGGAGACCTATTTTTTTTATTTTTTGTATTAGCAGAATGAACTACATCTTCCTTTCTGTCATTATTTCCCCTTCCATTTCAGTAATGATATTTTCAAGGAAAAAAAAAAAAAAAAGCATCAAAGTTAGGAACACAGGCTCATTTTAGCTCCATTATGATTGTTATTATTACTACCAGTAGTACTACTTAGCTCTTTATAGCTTTTTCTTATATATATCTCAGAGAACTTCATAAAACAAGGAAATGTTCTTATCCTTGTTTTCCTGAGGCACTGAAATAATGAAATAATTTGCCAACAGTTAAAATGGAGGTTAGTGGAGTGGTTGGAAATAAACCATAGCTCAGACAAAGTTCAAGGGTCAACAGGGTAGATTAGCAGTTTTCAGTGTAAGTTTGTCAAATGTCTGGCAAAGTGCCCTAGTTTATATTGAGATTTATTTTTTAAGACAGAAAACTCTGTTTCAAATTAGAAGAATATGGGGAAATGGGTGAAGGGGAAGTGTCATAAGAACAGGTAGGAAAAGAAAAGACTCTGAATTTAAGACTGAGACAAATGTGGTTGGAGAAAATAAATCAGTTATAAGCAAAAACATATGAACAGGACCATTCTAGCTGATGTTACGTCTTACCAGAAATGGGATTTTAGTCCCATTTCAAGAAGGATGGAAAAATATTCACATGCAACTCTCCAGCCCCTTTACAAACACTTTTTATAATTATGCTGAAAACAGGATTTTCTCTAAGCATATTTTGATCCTTGAATCTCTGGTTCCTTTCTCTATTCCGGATATATGGAACAAAAAAAAAACAAAAAACAAAAACCAAAAACAATCCCAACTAACCAAAAAAAAAAAAAAAAAAAAAAAAAAAAAAAAAAAAAAAGGAAGAAAAGACAAAAAAACCCACTCTACACACTGCCAACTCCATTGGTATCAGCCACAAATGCTTACAAGAATTACAGCGTGGTAATGAGCTTTTGTACTAACGGCACATCTCTTAAAAACTGCTATCTGCACTTGCAGTTGTGAGTGATAAGTGAGGCTATATTGTTCATGACAAAACACCTCACCTTTCTCCCACCCCCTTCCCGATACTTTGTCTTTCTCTGACTGCCTTGGCTGAAGGTTGGAGAGAAATTAGAGTTGATCCTGAAGCAGTTGTAAGGGGCTGGTGTAGTCCGGCAGATCCCAGGGCTGAGCTCCTGCTTGGCTGCTCCCCCTGGGATGAGGCACGGAGCACCTGCACAGGAGCCTGGGCAGGATGGCCAAGTAGAAAACAGTGAAATGCTTCCAACATGGAAGGGACTGCAAAAAAGAAGGGAAGGAGAAGGTGTAAGAATAATAGTCATGTTTCAGAGGCAGAGAGAACTGTGGAAGAACAGAAGGAACAGGGCGTAGCACTCAGGCAGTGGCTTCAGCTTTCTGTTCTGCCTTCCTGTGTAATGTTGGCCATTTATTTTTTTCACTGTCTCCTCCAAAGCAAGGCTAACAGCATTTCCCCATCTCACATGAAGGATTGGAAAGGAGAGGGAATGGGGATACAATCATTCAGTGAATGTCAGGTCATTACTTCTTCTGATGGAGATGCAATGTTGTGAAACTTTGTTGCTTGGGAGGTTTTTAAGAAGAGATTAGGCAGTGTCAGTGCCAGACTGCATTGCTCATCCTCCCTTGGGTGCAGATAGGCCTGTGTCCTGTGATTCTGTAGCTGCAGCTACATCTTTGTTTAAGCTTTACCTTCCCTGTCTTTGCTCATGTGGAAGCATCCCTCTCAGTGCTAAGCCAGGCTCTCTGGGGCCTCAGTCTCTAACTGCATCCCCTCTCCCAGAACAATTTACAGTCTGTGCCCATATAATCTGTGATATCCTTGTTCTCAAACAACTTGTATTTCTTTAACAAGGAGTCTATGCAGCAGTGGGGGAAGATATTGGAAAATTCTTTCAACTTTAGCACATATTGAATGAGCCCTATATTTGTGCTTAATGCTTAGATTTGTACATGAAGTGCTTAGTGTAAATGCCAGAGATTAATGTGGCCTTGTGTTAATGTGGCCATCGTGACTAATAAGTCTTGTGCCAGCTAATGCTTCCTTGTTTATTTATATCAGTGACTAATATGTACTAGTAGATGTCTTAGTTTTGAGAACAAGGATTGTGTGTCAGAACAAAGAGCGATAAGGGAAGTACATTATGACCTGACCTCCTATTTGAAATACTCTCAAGGAGAAAAAGATTAATCAGAAGATCCAGAACCATATTCAAATAAGACCACTGAAATCATTAGCATATACAAATGTATTCAGAAAATGTGCTGAACATGTATTAATTTCAGGAATATAATCTGGTCTCTTAGGTTACTGGGCATGCATGCTTTGATGAGAATTTTCCATGCATCTGATGCTGCTAATGAAGTAACTTTGGCTCTCTAACCTAGCAAATTGTTTGGAGAGTTTATTTCCCAGTTTTCGGTGATACCCTCATTGGATTTTTTTCATGGTCTCTCTTGAGTACATGAACATTTCTATTCAAGGCTCAGATGTCAGAGATGCCTCACTGCTGACTAAGGACCTGTTCAAGCAATATCCTCCAAACTGGGACACTGGTCTGGTTAATCAGGTCCAGCAAACCTGGTCCACACCTTGGCCAGCTGTATGAGAGGCAAAGCTGGAACAGACTAGCTTAGAAAGAATAGGGAAAAAAATAATAAGTACAAATAAGAAAGTATTTGGAATCTTTGTAGAGTTGGTAATGATAAGGAGAATGAAACCTTTTAATTGGGTGGAGTTGCCACCCATACTTATAACAATTGAGAAGCTTAGCTTCTCATCATGGCTCATAAGAAAAGGAAAGCATAACCAAATGTACTTTTTTCTTTAAGTCAAACTTAGAACTCACCTGTAAATGGGTATTCCAGAAAGATTTAAACTCTTAAATGCTTTTTTTTTTTTTTTTTTTTTTTTTTTTTTTTTTTTTTTTTAATTTTATTTTAATTTGGAACAAAATGTAGTCTGGAATTTCATGTGAAAGAGAATATTTACAGAGGGAAATGTCAGAAGCACCGCAAACACAGCTATCACAACCACCTGGAACTGTTTAGAAAAGTTTCCATGGAGAATTTTATCAAAATTAGCACATTCCAGAAACATTTTAGTTTTGTTTAAATGGCATTTTCAAGGGGGAAAAAAAAGTTATATAAAAAAATAGTTTGAAGAGTTTTATGGGTTATTTTTTTCCAGTAAACTCATTTGCTTGGATTTTTAAAGCTAGAGATAGAACAAAATCACTAAACAATGTAAGTGCGGGTAATAATCCTACCCTGGGAGAGAAATGGAATATTTTAATAATGTGAGGCCCTTATGATCTCTGCCTGCTAAGATTATATGGCAATAATATTTTTTTGATGTAGAAACAAGTGCAAATTCTTTAACTGTACTAAATGTCATTGCAGATAAATAGTGCCATATAATATCAATACAAATATGAGGAAAAAAAAAAAAAGAATTCCTCCCAGTAGCACACATAAACATACTATCTTTGAGTTCGTCAAAACATTTTAAAGTGTATATTATTCTGATTATCTGTGCATTTATGTATTCCTTAATAAATAAGGTAATTTTCTTTGTTCAAATGTATTTTGAGATATTAAATTTAAATACTACTTTAAGATGTTCAAACAGAAAATGTCTTACTCCAAGTTTCTACTAAGGTATTTGGTGGAAAAATATTCATCAGTATTTCATTTTACAGATATACATGTATACACACACATACACACAGAGAACAGATATATTGAAACAACATTTCGGATGGAATTCAGTTTTAAAAATCTTTTTCTGACCAGTTCCACTGAAGAGCTATAGAAATGTTGCATGAGAAGAGGGGAGTGACTTTTTGCTAAATATCCTCAAGGATTTCTTGTTTCAGAAATATTTCTTATTCTTATTTCAAGGGCAGTATCTTTGAGAATAATCAACAAATATCTGCAAATTTATCAAACTATCAACAAATTTTCTACTCATTCTCTCTTGTTTTTTCAAAGGCATAAGAATTTTAGTATAAACAACAACCTGTGGTAGTGTTCCAAGAAGTGTTCCCTTTTGTTAATTTCTAAATTCCCATCTGAATTTCATTTCATGACATTTCATTTAATTTCATTTTCATCAAATGAGTTTCATGTCATGCCTTAGCTTGTATTTTGAAAGATCCCATAAAAATTGTTTTCACAGACCCTTATCATATCATCTTTCAGTCATCTCTTTATTTAGGCCTCAGAGTTTCATGGATGGATGCTATTTTATATCTGTGATCTCTCTTGTTGCCTTTTTCCTATATCTTCACTAGTTCTCTTACTTGCTCTGAGAGATGAGGAAAAGTAGAACTGCACACAGCATCGTGTTAAGGGACATTGCATACTTGGAGTGCTTTTCTCTCTCTTGCATTCCTAAATTTAACTATTGGTGAGATTATACTTTCTTAGCACTGTCTTTTATCATTCCAAGACCTCATTTCCAAACAGCTCTGAGCCCATCATGGCACAAATAAAGTGAAAATTTCTGTTCCCAGGTTCATCAGCAAAACCTGGGACTGAGTTCTTTGTGTGAGGAAAAGGAAAGTAAGGGACAAGAAGTTCTAGATACAGTAATACCTTTAGATAATGATCCCAGGCAAGATGTTCAGAGTGAAAATGCTCACAGAAAGCTGTTATCTACAAGAAAGGCTGAGTGAGCTGAAAGATGATGAAAAGCCTGATGCCAAGGGTATAATTTGTCATGGAATAAAAGATGGAGAAAGGTTAAAAAAGGGAATTAAAGAAAGATTAGCATTGTTTGGAAACTATGTATAGAAATCAGTCTGCTAAAGGAGAGCACTATGGTGAAAAAACATTCAACGTAAAGTCTGCTTACCCAAGAAAAGGGAAGAAACTGAGGAATAAAGTGCCCAGAACTAGACACTATCATCTCTCCTGCAGCACTGCAGTTCATTTAATAACTTTCAATCCTATGTCTTGGTATTACAAGCTTTAAAACCTCCAGCTGAAAACAATCGCTATTAATAACCCTCCTGCTTTGCAATATGAAAGCAGCAGGTACAACAGAGAGACACCTATAATCCCCCCATGTTAGACAGCAGCAGAACAGCACTCAGCCAACCATGGAGGAGAATCCTATAAAAATACCCAAATCCATCTCTCCATGATGGATGGTCTTTGTACAAGCACTAAAGTGTATTCCCTTTAGTACCACTGTCTATTGATGCTGAGCTACTAAGTAATCTGAGGGAAACTAGGAAGCGATCGCCATGATAAAAAATAAAATGGATTGGGGATAAAGATGGAATTTCGTCAAAACCATCATGATCAGAACAATATTGCCTGAGAAATGGGGAGCTTTATATCTGTCAACATGTCATGTTTGGACAGGAAACCAAAGCCTTGGAGATTGGTGTCAGAAGAGCGATCTTTTTCTTCGATAAGCACCATGCATGTACCAACATGAAATACAAGTGCAATCTTGCTGACTAGAATTCATGACAAGTAGCTCCTGTGAGAACAGTCTGAAACCATAAGACTGCTCAGATATTCCTGGATGACTTCTCATATTCACTAAACATTTACTCGGACTTTACCCATGAAATACATCCTGCTAATTCACAGGACTTTTCTGAATCATTCGGGATTTATTTCTGATTTTTGAATTGTGCCAAATCTTGCATACTTTTTGTGGACTAATGAGAAAAAATCATTAATGCTGATAAAATGACTCACAGGATTAAAGGTAACAGGCAGGATCAAGTTCTACAAAAAGTACTAAGGCAGAAATGCTGATAGCATTAGAGGGATTGAAGAATTAAAAAAGAATTAACAAAAGAATTAACAAAAAAAATGGAAATATGTGTTGACACTATGACTTTGAGAAAGAAAAGCTGTGAGAAAAGTCACACAGAAAAAAGTTAACTAGTTAGGATTTGACACCTGGGGGCCACCATATTTCTGAACAGTATGGGCACAGAGGTGAGTATCTAAGGACAGAAGCAGCTATTCAGAGGGAGTAATAGCGTGGTGCCAGGAAAGAAAAGCAGACTGAAATCTATTTCCACTCTGCATGTGTTAGGTATTCACAACAGTAAGCAATCATAAAGTCACAGAATAAGTGAGAATGGGAGGTGCCTCTGAAGGTACTCTGGTTTTACCCCAGCTGATTAGGGTCCCCTTAAACAGATTACTCAGGACCATGTCCATTTGTGACTCTAGCATTTATTTTCAAGACTGTAAACACTCTATCCTCTCTGGATGATTTTCTGCAATGTTTGATCACTCTTACAGTTAGAAAGCTTCTTCTTGTGTTTGTTGTAATAGATTTTCCTGTGCTTTCTTTTATGCCCACTGCCTCTTGTCTGTTTACTGTGAATTTATTGTCTCTCCTGAAGTGTTTATGCAGATTGATATAAGATCCCCCTGAGTCTTTCTTCCTCTAGGATGAACAGTTCCAGCTCTCTCAGCTTGTCTTCATATGCCAAATGTTCCACATACTTCACCATCATTATGGCCCTTTGTTGGATGTGCTCTGGTATATCCATGTCTCTGTTTTGGGGAGCCCAGTATTCCAAGAAGTCCAAGTGGGAGCCTGATTCCTTTTTCTGCACTAGAACTACTTTATGTCTCTGAACAAGGGGAAAAGAAATAAACAACAAACCTGTGGAGTGAGTTTTCATAGCCTTTTATGAGGAGGATTTAAAATAATTCAATAGAAGCACTGGGAAAAGATTGACAGTGAAGAAGAAAGCGAAAGCTGCGTGAGCAACTCTTACACCAACAGGGGAAAATAGTGTCCAATTTCTGTTAAAATGTTTTTGGAAAGAAATTGATTGAAAACACAAGGTTTCTGATACTTCCAGGCTTTTGAAGTCTGCAGAGGGACATTCATGAGTAGTAAGGCTAGAAACATTCAGCTGCTCTGAACTTGATCATTTGCTGCAGAGTTCCAGTGCCTCTCATGAGAGAATTGTCTGGTTAAACTCCAACTAAGACCCTTACAGCATAGCCTTAGCACCTTCAACAGTTTGAAAAAACCTTTCACATGGGACAAACTTCTTCAGGCTGAAACACATCTCAGTTTCTGAGCTGAATATTTTTGTTGTTTTTTTTTTTGGTTTTTTTTTTTTTGTTTTTTTTTTTTTTTTTGTTCATAAAAGGTTTCCAAATCTCATGGTTTGAGTTATCTGTGTCTGGGGAATCACAAGCACTTTTCATGCCTGAAGACCATTTCAGATGCTATACTTATGCACAAATAATTCAATATTTGGAAAAACAAAATCTTGGAATTGAGATCATCTGCAGCAGGTAACAAGATAGTAGCCTCTTAAACAAAGCACTAAGAGGACCAGAAATAAAAAAAGAAAATTGGAAATATTAAAGCCATGGGGAAGAATAGCCTGTTCCTCCTAGAAGATGTCATGACTCAAAGGCTGAGACACATACTCAAATAAAATAAATACAAAGAATTATAATAAGTGTTTCACCACTAACATATTTCAGGCTTCAAGAAAGAATTTTCCTGTGGGCAGGTTATTCAGTAACCCATAACAGCCTTTTAAAATTTGGATGTTTGTTTATTTGTTTGTTTGCCTTTTTTATTCGTGATTATTTTCTGTCGGGTGTTGATGCCTGTGACTTTTCATTGAGTCAAACAAGTCCTTTTCATGGGAGACAGGACACTAAATCCATTAGCTCTTGTTCTGAGCCAGAAGAATGGACCCTGTGATCCTCTATTATGCATTATCTGCTTTTGTTCATATGGATCATCCAAATAATGCCAAAGCATGGGACAGTATCCATAATCACTTGTGGCCTGCAAGGAAAACAGGGCAGATTTTTACCTCAGTTTTTCACTCTTAAGTGCTATATCTAAGATGGCTCACCTAGGCTCTCCCAGGATTGAGGAGAGGGATGTATGCAGTGATCTACCGTGGGCAATGATGTCAATCTCTGTTGAATCATCTATTGCTCTTATGTTTCTTCCATTGATATCATCACTGCTCGACCAATCTGCACAGATTAAATCACTAGTGATATGAAATTCATCCCAAAACTTGCATAAGTATATAAGCAACACTGATGTCATATTAGACGATGATAAGAAATGTGGATGCTTTTTTTTGGAATGCCTGTGAGTGAGAGGAAAGGGAAATAAACATCAGGGAGGAAGAAGAAACTATTAGGTTAAAAGGCATTGTTGGCACAAGGGTATATGGGGATAAATTGGCAATGAATAAATATGGGATGGAAAGGGAAAGAAAGTTCCTGGTCAAAACAAAAAGAGATAATATTAAAATTTAACTTTAATTTATGTGCATAACATGGATCTCCCGGCCTTGTAATATGAGGATCAGGAAAAAGAAATCTAATTCTTTTAATTCAATAAATAATAAAAGGAACTTTCTGAGGTAATATGTGCATTTTGTAAACAGGAAGTCTCTACATTTCTGTGATACTGATTTTATAAGAATAATTTAGTTCATATAAATTTATTTCAATGTACTTCACAAATTTTATGGGTATTAATAATTTTAATTCATTAATATGAATATTCATTGCATATTTATTTTATTCCGCTGCTTGAATATAATTGCACTGTTGATATAATTGCAACAAACTCGGGCTGAGTACAATATTATGTTAATGGAAGAAAAAATTTTGACAGAAGTTTTGAAGTGTTTAAATTAAATTCATGAGAACTTCAAAATAAGGAGCTAGAGAATGCACAAGGCATCAAGGCTGTCAAGCCAATTGGAAGCACTGGCTTTCCATTGAAAGGATAGGGATAGCTGTCATTTCTATGGAATTTGACCATTGCCCCTCAGGGTCTCCAGGCATGAAGAGAGAAAAGCTAATAAAAATAAGAAAATTGTATTTCAGATTAATTTCTAAGAAAAATTTGGTTTTTTAAGACTCAGAGGATTATGGGTTGTGTCTTAATGACACTCCTGAAAAACAAGTTCTGTCAGCAAACCTTTGCATTGAACTGCAAGGTAAAATGAAAATAAGGTGAGGAGCTTCACATGCCTCAAATTGGTTAAGAATAATTTAGGCTTGGTTCTATATATCAGTGTAGAGATCTTAAAAGATATGATATGAAGAAATGAGATCAGCCCAGTAAACCTGAGCAAACAATTTTGTTTGTGATGTGCATGTAAAAGTAAAATTCTGAGAAAAGCAAAATTCTTAATTCCCTGACTTTAATGCACATCAATTTTGCAGCTCTATAGCTTCATTACTTTGAATTTATTATGATTTGGAGGTTGATTTTTATAATGTTTTCAACTGCTATTGTTTTCAAACTGAGTTTGGATGCTCACTACACAATCCCTTTTCACTGCAGAACCCATAGCAAGATCAATCTGTGTAACTAACAGGTACAGGAAATTAGGATAGATAATTCGTGGGCTTGCATACAAATCTCTAATTTCTGAAATACAGACAGCACTTTCCTCCCTCAGAGCTGAGGATAAAAACCTGTGAGTGATTCTGAGGTGCTAAAATATGATGGAGACAAGGAACAGATAAGAATCTTGGTAGATAGGATAGATAGATATAAACACTAACCCTGGATAAGATTCAAAGCAAAAATCTAATCAATAAACATATGGGCAAATGAAAATGCAAATGAGCCACAGAGGTACAAATGTTCAGCAGGAAAGAAAGATTTCTGTAATACTTACCCGTATTGCATTGACTTCAAGTAGCCCTTAAGTGGAACTGACGGTATTACAAACACAATAAGCACTTCTAGACAAACTGGAATAACAATCACTTCAGGAGCCTGGAAGCATTCACAATTCTGCTGTTGTCAACTCTTTCAGTGGCTTTAATTTTCGATGGTAAGCACAACTCCTATATAGTGTTGTCAAAACCGCAATGAAGTTATGTCATTGAATATTAAAGCACTGGCCTGCGGAATGCCAAACACACAGATTTGAATTTCATGCTCTCTACTAAACATCAAGACAAATATGTCTAATTTCATAAAAACCTCACCAGCCCAGAAAAGCTGACAATCAGGCCCAGCGTCACCACTTTTCCAGCTGAAAACAGGAGTTTCTACTGTAAAAAAAAAAAAACCTCTTCCCATGAGATCAGAGGAAGGAAGAAGCAGCACGGGGTTAGAATTCATGGATGTAGCATGAGGTCAAGAATGAAGAAGCTGGGATACTAAAGCATACTGTTTATCACTAGACAGAAAATTCACATTTGTAGATGAAAATCCTTCTCTTCTGTTGTTCAGAAGTGTTTGGGGGGCAATTCAAGAATTGCATAAGGAAATTGAATTATATACCTAAAAATTGAAGAAGATTCATTTTCTGTGGGTTTTCCCTGTTCTTTGATTTTTAAGACTTGGTGGTGGCTTGTTTAACAGTAGAAGTAGCACACCTGTGTCCCTCACCAAAATCCCATAGGTTGCTGCCTCCCTTGTCCTTTCTGCCAATGTTACCTGATACTCCAAGACATTCTCAGAGCCTCTGTCCTTCCCTGTCTCTCCATGTCTTTATAAGACTAAGAGGCAACACGTGCTAATCCTTTGAGAGCTTGTAGTCTCTCTGTTAAATCTACTCAGGCCTGAAATGAGCTTTTTCCTTTGGGGTAGGTTTCATTCTGTCTTAGAAACAGTAGTGGAGGTTTCTGACCACTGGAAAGAGCTGTGAAGCCATATGACCTGGTAACCTCCAGGCTAAAAAGGCAGTTTCCTTCTGGGGTGTTTTCCAAAAGTTCTTGATTTAACCTTGAAAGTAAAATTTTGTACCTGTTTTTACTGGATGAAATAGGTCTATTCATGGAATAGATGCCCAACGCTTACCAGTTATACTCAGATGCTCAAAATAGTCTGGACACTGATATTCTGGACAGAATGAGTTCCATGATGAAATATTTCTAGCATGCAACAAAAAAGAGAAAATTAATTGCTCTGTTTTATTTGGCCTACAGTTTATAGATAGCACTGTGAAAAGAAGGGTTCACTATTCTGTGTTTGTGCTTTGTGACCTTTCCAGTGTGAGACTGACTGAAATCCACCAAACTCTTTTCACTTAAGTATCCTAAAACCTTGAAAATTAAAAATCATTAATTACCCTGACTGTATTTTTAGTGACTAACAAATAATCAACAATTATAATAATTAATATATTTTGTGGGTTTTTTTGTTGCTCCATAGAGAACCAAAAGCATATTAGAAACAACACATTTCTCCCAAAGTTACATTGTTTTCAAAATATTTCCCTCTGATTACTTTATTTCCTTGGGGGGGCATTTCTGTGCTCACAGAAATCTTTTGCATTCTCTGTTTTACCAGTGCTTATGCCTTCTGAGGTCTTGCATTATTAATAATACTAATTATTGCAATTATTTATTATTAGATGAAGGATGAGAGAATTTCCAGCAATTCAAAAAACACAGAAGAGGATGTAAGCCTTATCCTGCAGAGGCTGTGGTTGAACTTTTAGACCTCTGTGCTGTGAGAAGCCCCTGTGAAAAAGGAATTGTACTTAGCAATAGAGTCTGCTAAATGGACATGGAAAATAAATAAAGGTCTCATACATCACTTTACTTTTTACTCAAAAGGTCCCAAATGGGAGATGCTAATAAAAAAAGATATTCAATATTTTGTACTAATCCAGAGTACAGATCACTACCTAAAGAGGTCGATTAACATATGATAATTTCATGAGGTACACTTTAAATTTCTGTATATGACCTTTATCTCTTCTGGAGGACAGAGAAATGTCTGGTCACGAAGAGGAAGGTGTTCTGAATGTTTAACCATAGCTCATAGTGTGCAGTGTTATACAAGTTTTCTGAGCAAAAGCAAAGATAAGAGAGATGCTTTATCTGCAGATGCAGAATCAGAGCTCCCAAGCCAGTTGGGGAGACCAAGTTCAGATACCAAACAGCTCAAAGTAATGACCCAGCATGGCACAAGGTCATCACACAGTCTGACCAGCACAGCACTGTCCTACTCAAAAAGAAAATTCACATCCTGAACTTGCACAAAGATTTTTGTCGTGTAGAGGCTGCAGTGAGGCTTTATGTGGAGCGCTGTGTCCAGTTCTGGGCTCTTCAAGACAAGAGAGAGTGCAACGTCTGGGGCAGTTCCAGAGGAGGGCTACGAGGAGGATTAAGGGATAACAACACCTCTTTTATGAGGAAAGGATGAGGGATCTGTGCCTGTTCATCATGGAGAAGAGAGAACTGAGAGGGGACCTCACCAGTGTCTGTTAGTGATCTGCAGGAAGATGTCTGAGGATGGACCAGGCTCTGCTCAGTCATGAAACAAGAGCTTAAGCAGATCTAGACAAACTTTCAGCTTTTACATTTAGCCTTCTAATTCTCCCTTCTATTTTTTTAGGCAGATATTTGTTCATCACTGCATAATTCTGCTTAGATAGTTTAAAAGAAAATGCATTGCTCTTCACACAGAACAGGAAAGTGAAAGATAGTTGTAGATCAAATATTGTGACTTCAGCTTGGTCTAATGCTGGAGAAGTGCTGCCTGCAGTATCCCTGAGCAAAGCACATGAAGAAACCAGTGACAAAACACAGACATAATCACCTTTGCAACTATTGCTACAGAAGCTTTTAGGTATTGCTTCTCCCTTCAAAAGATGGGCGTGATTCCCCTTTCTGACAGATGCCTGTCTACCCAAGCTCACAGCAAGTGATTTTTTATATCTGAAACACACTCAATAGAATAAAGAACAATCGATGTACAGTTGGAAACAGATCCAATCCAGCAATCCAAAAGACTGCTTCATAACAACAATTGACTCAGGATTTTTTATTTTTTTAAAATATTAATTTATTAAACCAATTCAGAAACAATTTTTTGTTTGTTTGTTTTAGTGTGCTTTTTTTTTCAGATGGACTTA
Source organism: Sitta carolinensis (assembly GCA_032173965.1). Lineage (NCBI taxonomy): Eukaryota > Metazoa > Chordata > Aves > Passeriformes > Sittidae > Sitta > Sitta carolinensis. The sequence continues at coordinate 9,161,697 of CM063313.1, read as the reverse complement.
CTCTCACTTCCCTTACTGTTAAAGAAAGAGTCCTGTTTTAGAATCCAAATGCCTTAATAGCAGTGAAGTATGTAATAGATGCAATCAAAGAAAAACAGCATTGCAGAGGGTCTTAGGAGGGTGTGTAATCCATGTAGTTCTTTCCCCAAGGCAGGATCAAATACTCTAAGCCATTTGCAAGAGAATATTGTCTATCTCTTGTTCTCAGTAATGACCAGTGATGTATTGCAAATCATGTACTTACATATATTACACCAGAATTTGGAGAATACAGGCCAGATTAAAGTCTTACCAGGTGACACTGTGCAAGCCTGTAGAAAGAAGCAATTCCAGTTCCAAACAGCCTTTGGTCTATCACAAAAAGCGGCTAAGAAAAAGAGAAATAATTTGTCATCATGGTTATTTTGTATGGAATTTCTAACTTCTTAGCATTAGCCTAATCCATGTTGGGTTTTTTTATAGCTAATAGCAAACCTATAGCTGACCACAACTTGTGTTAACAAAACCCACTATATATTGCACAAATAATATTAAGAAAATCAAAAACTCCAGATGAGACTCTTGTATAACCCATCTTTTGCACAGGCTCAAAATGGCAATAAAGACCTAGCAGGATTTTTTTTTTTTTTTTGACTATACATTTTACAAAAGGAAATGCTGCCTTTAGAAATAAATAATAATTAGAAAAGCACATAATGGAGTTTTCCCAACACAGCAAGCAGCTGTGGAGCCAAACAAGCTTATCCACATTCCCTGAGTGATGGTTTATGTTTTGACATTGACTAACTCATCCATGCTCAGGGCATAAGCACTCAGACAATCTCCATCACCAGTTTCCCATTAGAAATCTTGATCTCTGCTGAAACAAGCTCAATTCCCTTCATTATTTCCCAGCTGACAGACGGCTTGAGAGGGAGGATATTACAAGTGTCAGTCTCTTTGCCTCCGGACAGGCCATGGATGACACAAGGAGAGAAACAAACAAATAAAAAATATCTCTTTTGTGTAGTAACTTTTAATGTGTTTGCTGTACCACTATGCTTCATTCATTCTCCCAAAACTAGTTTAGCAGGATTATTTTATTGGGCATCCTTCAGAGAAGGTGCTCTCTATCCCTTTTCTCTGAAATTTTGTCATGCTCGTGCTATTTCACAGAAAGAAGGAGGTGGCAATACATCTTGAAGAGCTATTTTGTTATTAGAAGGAGTTATAAAGCTCTTCAAATTAGTTGCTTAATAAAATATAGCAAATATTTTTGAGAAAGATGGTGTTTTCTTACTAGACAAGAAAAAGAAGATGAGCATTAATGTGGGCTTTTCCATAAAAATCTTCAGAAGGATCATTTAATTTGTATTAATAATTATATTGTTTTGGCAATGAGAGTTCAAGATCAAGATCTGTAGGTTAACAGCAATTATCATAACTCCTTTAGCTATGACAGAGGTATGATATTTTGTGCTAAAAGTTAGCAATAAATATAGTGAAAAATAGGCCCCAACCTGAAAATCTTACTGTTTGAAGGCAGAAAATAGACAAAATTGAGAAGGAGAATGGAGAGAAAAATGAAAGTGTGTTTTCCACTCAGTACATGTAAATTGAGAATATAAACTATTTTTAAACATGGATGCAACTGTTCCCTCATTCTCCAGTCTCACCTTAGTGTTTTTGTAGGTCTATCCCATAGTTTTCTGTGGGGAGGTACTCCAGAAATGCTCTTAGACAATATCATTAGTAATGAATTAAACATTTATTGGTCCATTCCTTGATGACTGAATGTCATGAAATGTCTCTAATCCACATTGCAACAATTTCTTAGCTTTTAAAACAAGATTTTCACTGCCTACTAAGAACAGTCCCTAACCCATGCTGGTTGCATGCCAAGGAATAGCTTTATAGGTTGATAATTGTCATAATCCAAACCCCTATCTGGAGCTTTTCTCTTTGGTAGTATCAGTAATCATCCTCTAGTGCTGGTCTATGTTCCCAGGAAGTGTTTTCCTCATCAAAGAAGCCATTCCCTATCTGTCCCCTCAGGGCAGCTCTGGGACCATCACCACACACATGAGTTTTACTACATGCACACAAGTAATACCATTGGAGAGGAAGGAAAATAAAAAATTGGTTGTGTAGGGATGTCACAAGGGCAGTTATTGCCGAAGAAGATATGTAACCTCTGGATTATGAAAATACAGGTATGGTCCAATTAAAAAAACTTCCTCTTGGATTATAGCATTCACAATTTTGAGGAAAAGATATGGTAAAAGGCTAGACTTTTTAATTTTTTTTTTATATAGAATAAAAGACTCTAATCACATGGAACAGAAACAAAACATCAATGTTCTGGCATTAAAATATTAGACGAAAAGAAATGCAAAAAATAAGGTAAATGATGCAAAATAAAATAAGTCATGGAAAAACAAGGGAGGACGGGTATAATGTCTCAAGACATCTAGTAATGACCTGCTAGAGGATGGAGCAGAAGGAGGTGCACTTTGCTTTTTTGTGTATTTCTGTAGAGTGCAGTAAAAGAAAATTCTACCATCTGTCATCTTCAAGAATTTGGCATGCTATGACATTGGACAGGTTTGTTCATACTTCCAATCTGCTGCTCGCTCATTTCTGCTGAACAGTTTTGTTCTCCACTTCTCCCACATAGTTTTTATTTTTATCATTATTATTATTTAGAAGTTGGATTGTGCTTCATTATTCTTCTATAGCTTGAATTCAGTGAGCCGAATTATAAAATAAAATTATAGTAATAAAAAGAACAACTTACAAAATCCCAAAAAATCAATCCCATTCTGCCTCCATTACTTGGTTCAATCTTCCTTTTTGATTTTTCCAGATGTCATTTAGGTATAATTTTTATGGTGATTAGGCTTTCCCAACTCAATGTTTGGGATACAATATTAAATGAAATCTGTCATAATGAACATTAATATAACACTAATTTTTACTGACATTAAAATCCATAAGTAACAGATAAGAAATTTATGTAAGTAGGTTATATTTCCTATTATTTCTTTAGAATATTACAGGGAAATGTCTCTGTCAGAAGTTACAATTGTAAATGCAGAATACAGAATTTCCTTGCTGTGTGTCACTGACAGGCCTAAGTGTGGGATTTATTTAACCCACACCATTTTATCACTGGCTGGGTGACAATGTGGATATCAATTCTCAATTGATCTCCCACCTGGAGGGATCCCTGCCACCACTGTATGCTCCAAACAGAGGCCACCAAAAGGAAAGAGCTTATTGTTTCTCACTGGCAACCAGGACTTAGACAACCATTTCAGGATAAAGGCTGATCTTTTCTGTAAATGCTAGACAAGCTGTTCCTAAATCACACCAGGAGAGTCAGGTTCCATAAATCTGCTAGAGTAGAACTTTGAAAGGGTAAAACTTGTGGCCTCATAAGTCCAGGATACAGATCAAGTTTCTTCATTTTCCTGATGTCCTGAAAGAAAAAACAAAAAAAACCAAAACAAAACAAAACAAAAAAAAACCCCACATAAACAAAAAAACAAACAAAAAACCCAAACAAAAAACCAACCAACCAAACCAAACAAAAACCACCAACCCAAACAAAAAAGTTTTTTAATTCCTGCAGCTACTTAAGCTTTTGCTAGAATCTGTCTCCTACTTCATATTCCAGATGTCTAAGATTGATGCATCTTCCTATTTCAGTCACAATTTAACTAAAAAGAAGGCTTTAGAATTGTTCACATGGCTTTCAGGAGAAATTTTGGAGTCAATATGTAGCTTCAGGAAGAAAGAGGTTGTTTTGTAGAAAAAACACATAGGAGTAGAAAAAGATCCAAATTGTGAATTTCAGAATAAAGAATGTCAAAATACTACACAATTGAAATGGATTACTGAGGGACCATTTCATGGGTTTTCACCACGGTATGTTTTCAATATTTTTATATTTATTTATGTGTAAGATTTCTTATTGGTATAAATTAAGACAGTTAAATCAACTTTGGTGAATTGAAATTATAATTATATAATTAGGTGAGGATCTAAGTTTGAGGGAAATGGATATTTGTTCAGATTAAGGAATACTTTCTGTGGTTTGATTTTAACCTGGAGGGAAAAGATGAGAATTTGGGATTATCAGGAGAGGCAAAAAGACAGAAAAAGATTCATTAGGCTAAGAAGCAGTTAGACCTTCAGGGAAAAAACTTTAGACTCAAAATACTGAGAGTGGTGATGACTCAGAGGAGTTATACTAGACTTGGAGCAGTGAGTTTCATAGCACAGTTTGGCCCACGGCCTGGAAAGTCTTCTTGCTGTCTGTCAATGTTCAAATGAATATTCTTCAATTTTAGCACTCTCTTTATAGTGTCTTCCATCTGGGGATCTGGGGATCCATCAAGGTGTAAGAGATATCAAAATTTGGCCAAGTAGATTATAATACAGGGGAAAGTGTTTCTAGCCTGGTGACACGTTGTGTAATCAATAAGTAATAATATTTGCAACATCTGTGTGAAGAATTGTCTTGGTAATTAAGACATAAATAGACACCTTTACTGTAAATCAAATTTAAAGGATAAATTGTTTGAGCAGTAATGATGGAATATGTGGATAATGTGGAATTTCCAGGAATAATAACTTCTAAAAATTTCATCCAGTTAAAATTAATACAAGCAAAGCAGAGAAATTAAAAAAAAAAACAAAAAAACAAAAAAACAAAACAAAACAAAACAAAAAACACCAAAAAAAACCCAAAAACAAAACAAACACGGACTAAGAAAAGATGAGGGAAAACACCTTGATCTGCCACAGTCTCCCCTGTAAATAGTCTGTCTCAACATCCTTTGCCCAACACAGTTCAATATTTGATACAACACCAAAAGTACAGAGGTTCTCCCTACTGTCTGTGTGAAACTTTATAATCTCAAATAATATGATCCACAAGCCACTGCTTCAAGAACTTCTACAACTCACCTCTAATTCTGATCCTTTCCTCTAATTAGCCAAAAATCCAGTGAAGACAAATAGCATAAGAGAAAAAAAAAAAAAAAATAAAGGAAAAAATAAGTAGGACTGTTTTGTGTCAGTTAACCTTCCTAGGGAAATGTTTCTGTCTACAGGTCTAGCACTGAGTGCAACACCTGTCTCATGAGAGTAAACCAATCAAGAGGTACTTCAGCATCATTCTCAGGTTTTATATAAATGCTCTCACATGTGATTTTTAGATAAAGTTCAGAGAAGGTGAACAAACTAAATTATTCATTAAATACGGGTGGAGAAAAAGGTGAAGAGAAAAATCTATTCTTGTCCATTCAGGTAGTGAGAAGAAGTCATGAAGCATGGGCATAGCATATACCAGGAGACTACTGTCATACTTCATACCAGTATCATTTTTCTTATCAAAAAACCCTTGTTGTTCTGACTGTGACAATACGTGGCTGGCCTTTTGTTATGTCCTCATCTGCTTCTGGTTATCTAGTTATTACCCATCAAACTCTGCTGTCATGAGCCACTACTATGCAATTTTTTGGTTCACTGTAGGTCAAAGATAACAAATATTTTTGATTGCATCTTATTTTCTTCGTGTCTTGGAGGGGGAAAAAACAAACAGTTAATCTATTTCATTTTACTGATCACCATCAGGAGTTCTGGATGGGTAATTTTCTGTTGTTACTCTGTCCCCATCTCATAAACTTTCATTTACTGCCTTTTTAAACAAATGATGACTCCAAATCTATTTGTCACACAACAGCTCTCAAACATGCCAAACAATAACTATTACTATTCTTGGCTTGTTTGATCCAAATGGCATTTGCGGACATTATTCCTCCCCTCTCCTAGATATGGCTTCAATAGAAACCTTTAAATAAATAAAACAAAACCCATAGCAAACCTCAAAAACAATAAACCAACACACAAGCCCTGTAAAATAATCACAAAACAGTGGCTGTTACCATTATAAGTGGGGAAATCCAATTATGAGTTGTCAATATTGTTTTCCTTTCAATTACTTCAAAAAGATTCTGATGTGTTATAATTTTTAGAGTGATTTCATTGGTTTTGTCAAAAAGAAACAGAAAATATGCAGCTGAAAGAGGAGTCAACCCCCAAAATTCTTCTTGTACATAAACATGCAAATGCACACACACATATACGAAGACACTAACATAGAGGGGTTGATATTAATTTTCAAATGTTCTATTGATTTCAGTAACCCTTAATTTCAAGACAAACAATAGTTTCTTTTGTAATTTCCATGCTGCTGATATAACTGCCATCATTGCTGACCTGTATGTCGTCAAATAATATTGATTGGGCATTGAGATGGAGCAGGGAAGGGCTGGCAGCAAGGTGTGTGGTGGGAGGAGTGAAGGCAATGGGGCCTTCTCATTAACTAAAGGAATAAATGACAGGAATGCAACAACTTTATAGTGAAGTAGCTGTGAGGGCTGGGTGCTCAGGCAGGATTTGGTTCTCCGTTATGAATTTGGGACTCTTTGTACCCCTGTCCCCACCATGTCACATGCTGGATTCTCCTCTCAGTTCAAACTACAGATTCATGGTGGGTTTTTCAGCTTGAATTCATTAAACATATTTCTAAATCAAGCCAGGGAAGGATGCTTTTATGAGGAAACCACTGGGGGCTCCAGAGCCACAGGTTTTCTCTCTCCCCTACCAGTGGCTGGTGAATCCAGAATCATACATTCAAATTACTAAGGGTTCTGCATGGGCCCTTTGCACCCTCTTAATTCTCAAAAATGTGGTTTCAATTTCTTTGTCTGCCTTGTCCTTTAAATTTTACAGTTCTTATGATAAGTGATTAAGACACTTCAAAGAGCTCTTACAGGGCCATGTCTTTGAGCTTCTGGAGGCTGCAAGGCTACAGATATATTTCTGGAAGTGCTGGAACCGTGTCAAGTGCCATAACTGAAGTTGCCCAACCTACGGACAAAGAGGGCCGCTTCAGGACTAGACTTCAGAACTCATTCTGGAGCCTTTACTGGGATTGTCAGTCCTGAGATTTACTTTGCAGGACTCCATCCAGTATCCTGTGCTCTCTAAATCAATATTAAATCCAATGTATCCTCATAATCATGTCTAAACTTGGAGTTATGGGTATTTGAAAGAAGCCTCTGGCTCTCATGCAGAAAGGAGAATATTCATTCACTTGCCTAGACAACATGCTGACTGGTGTAATTATATTCTACCAGCTCAGATTTCTCCTGCAGTATCTGCTGGCTTTGAAATCATTCTTAACTTCCTGTCCTGAGCTGCTTTGTAGTATGGCTGTGTGTTTTAAATCATCTGAATCAGCCATGTATCTGCAGTGATGATACCACAGCTGACTCATGCATTAGTGTACATACCTCAGCCCAATTAATCTTCCTCCAAGGAAACTGCATAAATAACATCTTATGACTGCATGTTATCCAGGATCTTTCATCCTAAAACATTTTAGCATGTCTTACTAAGCTATATGTACATACACATATATACATTTACGTACATGCACATGCAGTGAGAAAGGAAAGGGCAGTAATGCAGTGTCAGGATTTAAATTTGTGTCATAGATGAAAAAAAAAAAAAAAAGAAGAAATCCAGCTTCTGGGTATTCTGGCAGTCTGTGCACTTATTTACGCTAACATTTTGCTTAACTGACTTGATTAGGATTCAGGAGAATTTATATGCAATATACTAGGTTAATCTTTAGCACAGATAAGAGCCTATAGGTAAAATCCTAGGCCCCTTCGGAATCATTGTAGAGATTCCCAAAGGACTGAAAACTTCTTTCTGTCTAGGAATCATTTCCTTCAGCATGTCAGTGCACCCCTCACTGGAGTGGGAAGCAGCTGCAAAGCTTTAATGAATGAAAAAGAATATAATATCCAGCTAAAACTAGAGTGGGAATTATAAGTAGGCAAATCAACCAACAGTTACTCAAATTTAAATCTATTGAGGATGCTGGGGTTAATGACTAGTTTATGCACTACATTTCCTTCCTTTAATATTATTTTAATATTGTTGTATTTTATTTTAATTATATTCAATCTTAGCTTCTCTGTTACTTTATAAGGGAAGCACATTTGTGCTCACTAGCTTGGAAAAACGCAAGAAGCAAATGTCAAACTTGCACCACCACATGGGATCTAAAGTTTGGTTTAATTTTGGTTAAGACAGATCTAAATTAAAAGTACATTACTGTCCCTATGGGATCCTTATTTAAAGATGACAGGTCCCCATGTGTGTGTGTTTGTGAGACTAAATGTTTTACTGAAGGATCATGAGCAGAGCCTAAGAGAAAAGTATATAAAAGAAACAAATAGATGTAATGGATGATTTCAGATATTAAGACTTGTTTGAATTTCCCACCCTCTTAAAATGCATCTGTTCATCTTGTTCTGTGTGAAAAGATATTTTACCTCTCAGTCCGAAGACAGCAAACTAACTATAACTATCACATGGTACATGGAAAATTGTGACATGCATGGAGAGAATCTGTTGTGAAAGTAAGTGGTACCAAGCCTTTAAATTGTGTATTTTAGTGTATTAGAAGGGAAATCTTGCACAATATAAAAAAAAAAAAAAAAATCACTACTGTGTTCACTAGGGATTTACTTATTTAGTGATAGGGAAAGTTCAAAATATTCTGGAGACCCACCAAGATAAAAGTCTCAAGTATTAGATGTTGGTAGCTAACTGCTGAAATCTGCTGTTCAAATTTTGCTGCATTTACAAGATTGTGTGCCAGTAAGGACAAAATAGTTGAACAAATAAAGATAAAGTAGATGTGAACACAAATGTGAGCACAAGGCTGTTCAAATCTCCAGAAACATCTGACAGCTTAGGAAAGAAAGTTCTGTGGACAAATTAATTTTCCCCAATCGCTTAACTTCATGTGGTCAATGAATGGCATTCCTTCACAGTTTTATCAATAGAATGTAATTCTGACCAGATCAGTCTGTCAACAAGGAAAAAACATCAAACAATTTTGTCCCTATAAATAAATCACTTGCTCTTTACTATTTTTCTTTCTTTGTGGATGAAATGGGGCTATTAAAATGCCCTCTGCATCCAACATAAGAATGGGGGAATATCTACAATGTCTTCATTGTAGACAAAACACGTAGTGCAGGCAAAATTGCCATCATACAAAGAACTAGAGGATGCAGAAGATGTAATAAAATGAATGCAAAGGAACCTTTGATTGCCCAGTGCCTGATGTATAAAATGGATCCGTGGTAAAAGTGATGTTTTGTAGTTCAGATATTGAGTGGAAACAGTAAAACACGGTAAACACAAACAATAAAATCCCAGTGACTATTTTACTCAAGAGCTTGAGAGATTATTGTCACCCTGACTAATATGTAAGAAAGCTGTGAATGCTCACTTCAGTGGATATTCTTAGTTAAGTGGTATCTGCTTCTGATAGAAATGAGAAGTTTCTAATTTCTCATGAAAGAAATAATTCTAGGGAAAATTCAAAAGTATAGGAGAGTGTGTGGGGATTGATTTAACACCTTTTCTGGGTCGTTTCCTCAAAGTCAGCATTGTAGGACTACATTCCATCCTGTTCCAATCATTTCTCCCAGTCACATATTGCTAATTCCTGTCCCTTTCTGCTATTTCTCAACCACTTGTGGCCCCATCAAGACAATCACAGAGGTCAGAGAATTTATTCTAGTACTAACTCCTTAACAGTATAAGCTCTGGGTCACAAAGCAAAGAAATGTGGTAGAAGATTAAGACTTGGGATTTCTCCAAGTGACATTGTTTCTATCCAAAACCTCCCCTATTTTGGTTGATCCAGGTTTGTGTACTTTCATCAGTTGTGTACTTTCATACATCAGATCTTTGTTATGATCTTGCATTACACACAAAGAGATGGATGACTATAACTGTCTTTATATCTTTACAGGTCCACAGTTTTATCTAGGACAACAAGCTGTGTCTGGTGCCAAACAAGGACAGGATTACTGGGAACCTGTTTTGCTAAACAATAAGTTACATGTAATCACAAAAAAAACAAAAAAAAAACAAAACAAACAAAAAAAAAAAAAACCCAAACAAAACCCCACAACAAACAACCAAAAAAACCCCACCCCCAAAAAAAAAAAAACAAACAACCAAACAACACAAACCTAAATCAAAAACCAGTAAGTTCATAAGGACAATGGCTTTCATATCATTAGATAAGCCAGGACATGGACTCACCAGGGTACTTGGTAAGTCACAACAGAAAAAGAAAAAGAGATAGAGCTAGCTGTCTGTAACTCAGGGTATTCACAGGTCTTTGGAAGATACTTGTTCTCAGCACCAGGATATCTCAGGCACTGGGTCTCTTTGAAATTATTTAGAGTGATGAACACAACAGGACTGACCAGCTTTTACATCAAACTTCAGCATGTATTGAGAATGCAAGGCTTAACAGATTTAAATGAACACACAAAAAAGGATGAATACTTGAGTTCTCAGAGCAAAACACATGCAAACCAGTCAGTTAACTTAAAGCTGCCTTTCTTAGGAAAACAGATCCCTAATTTTGCTTGAATGATTGTCACCTTCTTCCATTTATGGCCAGAAGTGCTCTTTCAAGTTTAGCTGAGTTGGTAGTTGTAAATTTGCTGTAATCTCAGTAGCGGCTGAGTCTGCTGTAATCTCAGTCTGCTTCCCTCTGTGTTTATAGTAATTTAAATTCAGAGCTTCTCAGTTGTGGATGACTATACTGGCTTCAAGACAGTACATTGCTTTGTTCATGGAAATGTTATATTTGTGCCCATAATTTCTCAGAGGTGTTCATAAATGAACTGAGAAAGTCCAAAGATCTAAGAAAGCTTCATGCCAGTCTTTTCATTTTAGCCATACTGCCAAAGAAGAAGGTTTAACGACATAAAGATAAAAGAAGATCTTCAATACCTTCTTAACCCCTTCAATATTTAAAAAGGTCTGTATAAAATGAAGCCATTTCTAGCAGAGAACTCAAGCCTGTCCAGAGTGTCCATGCTGTCAATCCACAGTACTGGGAGACTGGTACAGGAAAGATTCTTGTGGGCCTAAATGTTGTACGACAGAGAATTTGGACCTAGTTTAGTGATAACTGGGCAAACAATAACCACAGACTACTTCCATTAATTTTACTCTGCACCAAGCAGCTGACCATTGAATGCTGGAGGCTCTTAACCTGAACCAACAGTCCCTTATACAAGAGCAAATATATCAATTGTCTGCAACCTGGTTGCTCCTCTGGAAAAGAGCCAGAGTAGGATGGGGGAAGAGAAAATGATCCAGCCAGTAAGTCAGGAGAACACCTTTCACTCTGAATGATTGGAAGGCTGTGCTCTCAGGGCAGAGACCCTAGGGAAGGATAATGGCTCCCTATACCTCAGTCTTCCTGCCTCTGTATTTCTTGGTTATATTTCCCTCATTTTCCACACTCCCCCATGTTTGTTGGCAGGTGTAGTTAATGTCAGTATGAACTGTAAATGCCTTAGAGTTTGGGTTTTTTTTTCATTTTTGTTGTTGTTTTGTTTTGTTATTGCTTTTCTTCCTCACATCCCCAAAGAAACATCAAAGTACAAAGGAAAGAAAGCAATGCTGAGAACAAGAGTGAAAGCCAAACAAAAAGACAGAGAGAAAAAAATATAGAGAGAGAAGAATAAAAGAATCTAGTGGTGGCCCTGCGGAACTTTCTTCAAGGGGGTTAGGCTTCCTTCAGAGAAAGTTTAGATATATGTTTGTTTGTTTGCATTTTCAAATTGGGGCTGTCGGTGCACATTCGGAGGGGAACAAAAGCAATGCAAATTTCAGGGGAGGTGATCAGTGCAGCAGGCTGCTGACAGGGCCACCTGGCTACTGCAAGCAGCCCATTGCCCACTGTGCTCACCTGCTTAAATATTAACAAGGGGGAAGGCAGAAGTGTATCAATTAAACATCAGGATTGTCTGAGCTGGAAGATGGATTGTTTTCAGGACACAATGTAGGCAGTCACATCCCCTGACTTCTGATCCTGCCTGCCAAACCATCTGAGTGTTAACCTATGCTAACGTGTTTTATTTCCCTCCTCACCTTTCCCTACCAGGACACGATCATGACACATAAAGGGAAAAGCATTAATTTTCCAAAAGTGAGGAACAGACATTCAATATTAGCACAGAAACAGCATTGAATGCAGCTTCAGACCAGAACCTGGCACCTTTCTTCTACACATATTCCTATTACCACAAACACCTGGTGTTGAAACATCCAGTTACAGGAAGTGTCTCCAAATTGTGGCACATTTGGTGAATGGGCTTAGAAGGAATTTCTTGCACAGTGATCTAATTGGGTGATGGCTTGCATTTGTGTGCAGTGTTGCCCAGGCAGTTGCAGGGATGCATGTTGTTGCCTACAAAAGTTCACCTGCAAACAAGGTAGGCATTATGGCAGATGGTCTGAAATAAGCTGAATCCTTTCAGCTCTTACTAGTACCTTAATTTCATACTGGCCTCATTTTGGTTTGAATTTCAAGAGGTTTAAAACAGAACATTTTTACCTCTTCAGCTGGGCTGTATAAAATACTTGCTGACAGTTCAAATTTGCAGATAATTTATTCTACCCGAATTTCTAAGAACTAATTACCTGTTTGTATAAAATGATGAAATCTCATTATATTTTCTTAAAAACCAACCAAACAAAAAACTAAAAAAAACCCCAAACACCACCATGCATTTCATTATGCTATCCAATTACTGCTATGCTTGTACAGTATAATGTTACTGCCCGATCACAGGCTATTTACTGTACAGATGTGTTATTTTAATTAAACAAATGTAGCTAGTCATACAAAGCAACAATAATTCAGAATGAAATTTTCGAGTACCAGACATTGATCCTGAATTTAGTTTAACCAGTGGAGGGTGAATTCAGGGTTTTGTCTTGCAGAAAGATTGTTTTTTTGGTTTCCATAATCTTTTAAAAGTAGTGATTGCTAAGAGTTCCTTCAAATCAAAGCTGATAGTCTAAAGCTGGGCAAAAGGCTTTTGCCCTGAGTCAAACGCCAGAATAATGTATTTTAAATTATCATGATTATTTTTTTTTCTATTTGTTGTGGTGAAATCAGATAAAGAATGGATGAGTGACAACATGAAGCAGAGATATCTGAACAAAGATGAAAAACAATTGAAAAGAAGAAGGGCAGCAAAGAATGACAAAATCTCTTGGCCAAGTACTCTCACTGAGTCAATTACACAGGAGATGAACCTCTGGTCGCAAGAGGCTCAGAATATTGTTATATCCTCTTTAGCCAGCTACAAACTTATAATCATCACATATGACCAGCATATCAATGGGGAAAAAAGTCCTGTTGACTTCCAAGAAGAGTCTCTATTTTAAAATTGAAATTGGACAATAATAAACATTTCCAAAGAAAACATATAAGAGGTTATTTTAAGAGACTGAGTAAAATTGAACAGTGCTACTACTCATTGCAGGCAGATATTTTGGTCTTGTACATATCTTAGTCTTGCAGCTGAAGGAGGAATTCATGACTCCATGGAAGGATTCAGCTGGATAATGTATGGATATTATATATGTTACTTATTTAACAGATCTTATGAAATCAGTGTTTGGGACCATCCGGCTTTCAGGGACTCCAAACCACTTCCCAAAGTGCAATTCTGTGTGAAGTCAGAAATGATATGACAGAAAAAAAAACCCTTCCTGAGCTGTTTGCCACAACTTCCCACAAAGGAACTGCAGCAAAGATCTAAGAATGATGCAGCATTTCTAAAAAGAGAAACTTGCCATTACTCCAGTGGCATTGGCACCTCCTGAGGCTGTGTGTGAGTGCCACCTGCTGACCCCTGCCATGGGGAAATGAAGCAAAACCCACTGGTCACCTCCTCTCCTTTGGGTCTGGAGATGCTCCCCACTCCATTGAGAGCAAACCTGTTACCATAGCCTGTCATGGAACATGTTATAACAAGGGAGATTCTTTCATGGTTGTTCCCATTTAATGCCATTTCCTGAAGATGGCACACACTCATCCACTCTAACATGCAATGATTATTAAGCTAAATGCCCTTTCCTACACCCAGCCTTCACTTACAGTTTTGACACGAGCCCAAAGTTTTCCTTAGGCCCTATGAACACAATGTCTGCTAGAGATTCCTACAACTAGGGTATGACTTTATAGCAAAATGCCTTCTAATGCCGCCTCCTTTTTCTTATGCCATATGGGAAAAAATTAGCACAGTGGGACACCAAAATCTATGCATCCTATAATTTTTGCTTATATAATACATGAAAGATGTTGCAGTAATAAATCATCAACCTGAAGTTGAGTCTGACATTGGACTTGTCACTGAATCATTCAGTGACTCAGGTCTCTCTCTGAAAAGGGGAATGGGACATATTTCTTCTGTTTTCCTAATCTGGGTGGGTTGTGAGCTTATTAAGCCAGGCACTTTTTCTTTTAATGAATTTCTTGCAGAATCTGCCACAGCATGTTCCCTCTGGCATTTTGAGGACTGCACAGCTGCAGTACATACAAAAATATGGTAACATTAATTTAAAACTCTTTTGAGGACTCACATAATGCTGTTTTTGGAATTTCTCTAATTTTTATTTTTTATTTTTTTTATTTCTAAAAGCCTTCACAAGGGAAATTTCACTCAGAAAGAACAATACATACTAAATTAAGCTATGAAACCACTGGGAGAGATTCAACCACTCCCAGTAACTGTATTGATATCTATAAGCATGATCTAGCTACTGTGGTCTACGATCGACAAACCAGGAAAAACAGAAAATTTGTCTCAACATACAGAAGGGGCAGCATCCCACCTTGCTCACACTCTTTACTTGTCTAAGTAAATATTCCTCATTCAGATTACCTTAATTTTTGAATCATCCAGAGCCTTCCTCACACAGCGTAGGTCTAAACCAGAGCAGGGATTTTCTTATCCTTGTCCCACACGCAGGAGTCAAAGGCCAGAGAGCTGAATGCACATGTCCAAGACTGCAAATACGTCCACTCTGCCAAGAAGGGGAATTGAACAGAGACCTTCCTGGGATTACACTGCAAAGAGTCACACAGGCACCCTGAGCCAGTGGTATTTACATCTGTTGGTCCTCTAATACCATGTGATTGTGTTTGCAGAGAGATGAGCCCAGGTGAGCAGGCTCTGCCTTTTGGCTGGGCTCAAAGTCTGGGGCATGCTGACACATGATGTATATTTGACCAGGTTTTAGTCGGCCCAGAACACATGCAGCGAGTGTGCTGGCTGCAGCCCCCAGTGTATAGCATTAACACATCACAGCTGTTAAACTTTGGACAAAAAGATCATTCTTTAAGAATTTCCTTCCTTAAGGTAGCAGTGTAAGTCAAATAATAAATTTCTCCCTAAAAGCCACAGAACGAAGGGAGAAAGGATAAAAACTAACTCTCCCTCCCTCCCACCTCCAAATAGCAGCAATTTCCCGCCCATCTAGGCATCACATTTTCAGCCTTTAAATAAATAACAACAGCAAGGCCAACCTTTCCATCTCCCCTATGTAAGAGGAGAAACATTCTGGCTTTGCCACATGTCCTGTAATTATGGGTCGAACCCCTGTTCACAGGGGTATCGATCTGCTGCTAGCTGAGTCTAACTCATTAGGTATTCCTTCATTGTTTCCTATGCAAATTAAGTTAATGAGAATTAGGAACATAATGGAGCCCATTCACCGTTCTAGTTGGTGGAAAATGGGTTTGACTACCAATTTTCCATTACAGCTGTTTTGTAATTACTCTGGAGCACTCTGCATTCTAATGGAGATCCTGAGCTGATCTGACAGTCTCTTAGCTTTTTTTTCTTCCTTCCTCCTCTCTCCCATCTTCTCCCTCTTCACAGAAAACAGAAAAAAAAAAAAAAAAAGAAGAAGAAAAAGTGATATTTTTTTTTCATTAAAGCTCTGGTGTTTGATTTTTGCTGCAGTTAAAAAAATAGAAAGAAAATATTTCCTTTATTTTTCCCTCACTGTAATAGCTTGCCCCTTTCTTTTTCCCTGAACTCTGATGTCAGGGTTGCTCTGCTTTTAGTGTTGAGGTTAGTTTGCTCTGGGAAGAAAAAAAAAAAAAATAGAATTAAAAAAAAAAAAAAAAAAAAAAAAAGAAGAAAACAATAAAAATGGAAAACCAAAATTAAACCAAAAGCATCATGGATTTTATTCTTTCACACTGGTTTCTGAAGGAAATTAGGCTTATCATGGTCAAAGAGCACATGCATCTCTACCTATTTGTCTGTCTGCCTCACTTTACAGACTGATTAGCTCATTTCAATCAAATTTAGCTGAGGGTTGGAGGTGTCAAGGATATTAAATTACTGTGAGCTTCAGAAAAGAGGCATCTGAGTAGCAGTGAAACACTCTATGAGCATGGCCACTAAAGACAGGCTGCAGCACAGGACTGCAGCACTAGACTCGAAAGAGCCCAGAGAGAAGGAATGTGGTTTTGAACATCTCAGCCCCTGCAGAACATATATTATTAATCATCTTAATTACAACAGTGAGTATGGGTAAATCAGGTATGGGGTTCCACTGTGCAATTAGGGACTGAATGAAAAACAAGAATAACTGTCCCTATTAGACAAGTCACACATGAGGATGGGGAGATTTTGGAAAGTGTAGTCATGGTGGCCCATCAAAGCTCTGTCTCATCTCTGTTGAGGGTGGAAGCAGCTACATTCAACTCAGACCTTTCTCTTCATCATGCAGGTCATTGTCATGCTAGAAACATTCTGAATACTCATGGTGGAGTTCCTTTTGTTTTTCTGCTTCAGAAGAGAATGTCTGGCATGTGATCCTGAAATAATATAGTTCTGAAGAATGGTATGGTAAGGAGCAGTCCTGTAGTTTTCACATAGAAAAGAGAAAGTTGGTAACACCAAAAATATTTTTTACTATTAATAACAGATTTAGATGGACAAAGATCCAGCAGCTCCAGATTCAGGGTCCACAGGCCAGAACAAGTACAGATTTTTGTGAACATTTACCAGTCCTTACTCTTTTTTGAAAGCTGGGCACATCTGATCCCATGTAGTTTCATTTCCAGCTAGTGCAAGTCTTATTTGAGTAAGAAGAATAATCCAAATATTTCTCCATGGAAGTAAAGTGAGACTGAGAGTTGAGAAAGGCAGGGAAGGAGGGACCAAGAATACAGCTGGATACCAGTCCACAAGACCAAATGAACACAAAGTATGGTGAACACAAAGTGTGTTCTACCACTTGGATTATAAGAGAGGTTTAATTGAAATGCACAAACCAAAAGGCCAAATTCATGTAAAATTAAAAGTCCATTTTTATTATTTGACATGGAACAAATTGTAACTTTATATTGCCTTTAGATGTAATTTTGTTCAATGAAATTAGATTAAGCTAAAATAAAACACACCCTTTAAAGTGTAAAGATGAAATATTAGGACTTATTATGGGTGGAAAGAGATTTTGATTTCTCTAATAAATACCAAGGAAAATATTTGGTGGAAAGTACAGACGCCTAATTTGCATTAATACAAATGAGAACTATTAAGTTTAGCTGATTAGCATATTCATATGTACTGTAGGCACCACATTTTCAAAATAGTCTCTGATTACTAACGTAAAGTACTACATTTAAAAGAAGAACTTTTGAACCCCAGAATCACCAGTCATTTTATTTGTAACATGATGCAAGAACAAGGATTTTACTATGAAAATAAAGTGGAACATTTAAATTTAAAAATGTCAAAAAGAAACATAAATGAGACAATGCTGATTGTTTGGGAAATATTTCACTTTAAATGGAATAACTAAATGAAAAAGAACATGGTCAGGTGCAAAGAAAATCACAAATAAAATACAGATTAAATATCTTATCAACATGGCACTGGACTTTAAGAGATTTTTGTCCTGATAATATTTTAAGATTATGGGAAAATTATTATCCTTATTTTCACATAACATGCAAAATAAACGGATATACACCACTCATTCTAACAAACTACTGTGGTACCTATTTTCAACTATCTGAGCTAGAAGGATTATCTTAATAATTTTATTGACTTCACTAAAACTAATTATATTTAAGGATCTCAGACATCCTAAATACTTTGATATATTTCATAGTATAAAATACTGCTAATTTCAGTCCTTCAGATGCCATTCTAATCTACTCTTTTGTAATATAAAAACAAATATCTTTACACTCTTTGGATACTTTTGCTTAGGTTGCTTTAATTTTTCTCACTGTTTCATTTTCTTTTTTCCCAGAAGCAGGAGGGTTTAAAGAGCCCTTGCCCTGTCATGAAGAAATAGAGGGGGCAAGTTACTCCTCTGATCTATCCAGACCCTTAAGGAAAAGAACAGAGAGAAAAAATACCTTTTCTTCTTTCTTGTTTTTTTGTTTGTTTGTTTGTTTTTTCTTTTTTTATTTGTGTTTTTTGTTTGTTTTTTGTTTTTTTTTCTGTGTGTGTTTTTTGTTCTTTTTTTTTTTTTTTTCTTCCAATCATATTTAATGATAGTTCTGAGCTGGGGGTCTATTTCTAAAAACTGACATGAAAATTCCTTGACAAGAATAGGATGATACTCTGTTCTCTGCTTTAAGTTTTCCTTGGGAAGAACTGAATAACTACTGGACTTTCATCAGTGAAAACATTTTATAAATTAAGAAGAAGCTTTAGGTTCCATGATGGACCTTATTAATCGAACATGTAGAATTTAAGAATAACAAGTTCCCTTTAATTGCAAGCTTCTTACACTAGCATATCAGTCAAAAACTGAAATTTCATATCTGGTTGCCCTGATGAAATCCTAACTTTGTTTTAAACTTATCATTTTAATAGAAGCTTGGGAGATTTCCCCCTTTTATTTTAAATTATTATTACTCTATAAGGCATTCAATTCCCCCTCATCACTGTCTTTTGTCTGCTTTTTGATTAACAAGGAAAGTGAAACAGTGCTACTATGGGTGCATTCAGCCACTGAGATGAGATTCACCATCAGAAATTTAACCCTCAGATTTGTAATTTCATCTTCCTCTTTACAAAATTATATTCAAATCTGGCAGTTTCCATCCGAAAGATTATACCTCCAGCTGTCATAGCATATTTAACTCTAACAGAATCTTAGGCAAAAATAACAACAGCAGCAGCAACAAATTGTCCACAAGGTAATTTTCATGGTTCCACTTCTCTGCCCAACATTTCTGGAAACTGGATAAACTGCCGATAGAGAATGTGAGAATGAATCACTGAAAATTACTTCAGAGAAGTCGTTCTTGGCAAATCCTATCCCAGATAAGGGAATAAGAATTCACAGCAAGAGAATTTAAATGAAATCCATAATACCAAGATGCATCCAACACTACAGTTGATACTGAATCTCCCAATGGGAAAAAAAAAAAAAAGAATCAAAAAAATAAAAAAAAAAACCAAAACAAACAAAACCAAAAGAATTGGTAAATACATATTGGAAGGGATGTAGCTAAAAAACCTACAATGATACATAAGATAAACAAATTAGACAAAGTAAAGGGATTTGAGTGCATATTGGTCCCATTTTCATAACATTTGTACACCTTTGCATCCATCTTCACACTAGCAGGTATTATCATCCTTGCTTGTACACACCAAGTCACAGAAAATTATATCTCATTCTGGCCTCAAGTCTTAAACAGTACCTTCCTTCCTTTCAGCAGAAATTAAAGCCGGCATGAGCAACACAGATTTCTCTAAAATAGAAGGAAAGGTCCAAATCCTGAAAAGTAGAAGAAGTTAAGCCTTTAGCAGGATAACATTTTTGCTATGGAGACCTCAATGGGAGTTGTAGGTGTGCAGCATCTTTGAGGATTTAACCTGTCACTTTCAAAACAGGCAGTGTGAAGCTTATTTTCTCCTGTCCTCACTCACCCAGACTCTGCTTTGTTAAGAACTCTATATTCAGAGCAAAGGATAGTTTGGATTTTATAGTCAAAAGGTGTAACTTGAATTCCTGAGTTAATTGAACCAGATGAATGGTTTTCCCCTGCACCTTACTGGACCTTAGTGGGATCAAAACTAGTCATTTTTCATTTCCATTAATGAGATACTACAGATATACACTGGCAGAGATTCTGGCAAGAATGAAAGTGGAAAGGAGAGCAAATGGTCAGACTATCCTTTTTAAACTTAAACTCTGAAGGCTGTTAGGGAACTTTATGTTCCCTGCCTTACTACTGAGGATTTTTTGACATTTCTCTAAATAATCTACCATTCATCAGAGAAGGAAAAGTTCAGATGGAAAAACAGATCTATTAGAGAATCTCTTACAAAAGCTTCTACACTTCCTGTTTTCCAAATCTTTCTTTCACAGAATAAGACAGACCTAGGCATGATCATATTTAACAAAACTGAATTTAGAATTCCTCATTAACTTTCAGCACTTTCTCAGCACAGCAGAAAGTTTCCCAGGAGAATCTAAAGGGGGCTAAAGCTTCACATCAAAGTCAATAAATTTTGATGGGGGTGATGGAGAAGTGAGAAAAGATAGTGCCCTGGTAAAGAAAATAATTTGGGGAGTATATTCTGGGTTTGTTTTTTTGTTTGTTTGATTGATTGTTTGATTGTCTGTTTGTGAGGTTTTGTGTTTATTTTTTTAATTGGCAAATTTTTTTTTTTTTTTTTTTTTTTGGGGGGGGGGATGTTTGTTCGATTGGTGTTTTGTTATTTATTTGTTTTTAACTTTTTGGGGCTTTTTAAAGGGAAAATGAATTAATATAGAGGACTTGTAGAATTATTTGGAGTACGACCATAAGATGTGCTGAAAGAACATCTTTCTTGTAAGAAATAAACTGGTAGTTTGAAGTAAATTGACATTAGACCAAGGATCTAGGAGAGTTTTTGCCTTACATTTTACACTAGCACAGACTCTGATCAGAAGTACTTTGAATTGCCTTTGGAAGCCTTGTTTGGAGGAATGTAATTTCCTGTTGTAGCAGAAGCGATGCCAGTGGGTAAAATCACGGGATTCTTCAACAGGAATCTCTCTAGTCTGAACTCATTGAAATATCTCAGTGGTTAAACATGGTCAGGCAGGATTATAAGGGATTTGTCTTCCAAAGTTGTGTCTCACAGGAGGGAAGAGACAAGGTGAGGTTACTTGTAATTTCCACCAAGATCTTACTTCTGTTTTCTGCGTGCATTGCTCATGAAAGATGAAAACATATTTCAAGTATTATCAAATATTTTACTTCCCCTTCTCTTTTCAAACTGGGGAAAGGAAAGTACTCTTCTTGCCACCATTAGAGCCTCCATTCCCTATTCCTCCAAGCTGAATAAATGTTCCTCCAACCACGATTAGTACTGCCTTGTGATTAGAAATTCAAGACTGGTGCTTTAGTGGGAATTAGTCTTTAATTCAGAACTTAATCTAGTTTATAGCAATATTGCCCATTATCATCCCTTTAATGGGAACCACCTCTAGGTCATGAGAGACAGGTGTCCCAGTCTCTCTCACCTGCTGCCAGATATTCAACCATACAAAGTCAGGATGTGTCTATTACCAGTGGCATGACCCAATTCTGCTAGAGCTGTTATTTTTCTACAACCAGAAATATTCAAAGAAATCTTGAGGATTAATTTGTTTGTGGAACACCCATAAGCAATGATAATGTTTGGACTTTGGGCTGAAATGAGTAACCCTCTTACTATAAAAAACACAAGAGACATGATTAAGAGTGGGACTGTAAAACCACAGAGTGTAGCTGCAGGGCAGGTTAGTGCCCTTCTTTTAGACTAAGGCTTATTCCCTGTCACATTCCAGAGTACAAGTATATATTAAATGAAGCCAACCCGAAAGCAGTTTAAATTGGTACTGTGTAGTCCTCTGTGTGCAGAAGTCAAATGACAGTTGTCTATCCCTAGGTCCATGAGATTCATGACTTTGAGAAATAACATGTAAAATATATCACACAATGTCCTACAGGGGAACATTTAAGTGCCAAACTCTATTTCCTGCCCAGGGCAGCTTGGAAGCATTAAATAACATTCCTTCAGTTTTGGGGGCTTTGAAGATCTTCCAGATTTTTATTTCTAAAACTCATCAAGACAGATGTACCAAACAGTTGTTTCATAATGGTGTCCAACTCTCTTAGTCCTTTGGCAAGAAAATTCCTTTTTTCCTTCATCTCAAGCTAGTATTAACTACAATATCTCCCATCCAGAAGCTGCACTGTTTATAGTCAGTAAGCTTTCCAATACAAGTGAGAGCTGGTTTTACTATACTCAGTATGAACTTATCTTTAAGAAAAACAGGTGAGACAAGCTTCAGCAAAACAGAAAGAAAAATTATCTCATTCACTGGGAGGCTGCCACTTAGCTTTGGATCTTGTCAGCAATTATATGTGGAGGTGCGTCAGCATAACTGTGGAAATATTGATTCACTTTATATGTCTGTGAAAGTTAAAAAAAGAAGACATATAGCACAAACCAGGCCAGATCTTCAGTTAGAAGAAACTGTCATAAATGTACAGAAGAAAATAGAATTGCCCTTGTTCACATTAGTGAACGATCTGGTTTATTATAAATGCAGAGAAAAATCTAAACAAAATTTTTAAATATTTGCATTATTTATGTACATATGTATGTATACCTAGATGCTCCTTATGGAATTTATAAGGTCAAGCACTCAGGCACTGGTAAACATCAGAAATAAGGTTGCTAGTGATATTTGCCTTTTCTCCGGTTGTGACTGTCAATTATGAAGGCACTTTTAATTACATGAAGACATGTTGTTCACTCCATGGGTGTCCTGCCTCATTCAACACTCAGATTGAATGGGCCTCATTTTGAACGTAATGATCCTATATGCGCTTTCCCACTGTTGCTTACCAACCACGGGATTCACCTCTCCTCCTTGCAGAGATCCCACACGTATGCGTTTATATCTCAGCTAGCTGCTCCAGGCTTCCCCTCCAAACAGGGGGAAGAAAGAGGCGTTTTAAGAGGTGACCCATTTTAAATGTGTGTTTTAGAGTGAAATGAATCACCCCTAAGGAGAAGTGCTTCTCTCCCTTGATTATAAAGAGACTTTGACTAGTTCAGGTAGAGCCCTCCGCACTGTGGGTGCATCCCAGAGTCTGTGACCCTACTCTTATCTAGAACATACTCTTTAAACCCTACTTCAAGCAGAGAGATACTATCAGCTCTATGGAGAGTCTGGTGGTCCCTTTAATAAGAGTTGAATCATTCCTGTGGCATATCCACACTGTAAGCAAGAGGGTGTCAGTCACCCAGCTCCCTGCATTAGAGCTTGCTACCAGAGCTATCAAACCAATGTATCCCCATCCATAACCAATGGAAGGAGAGAGTCTTCTCCAGAGAACAATTCTGCACCAGCTCATGAGAAGGAACAGGGATGTATTTGGTGCTTAAAGTTGGGTGAACTGAGTAACTTTCTCACCCAGGACTTTCTTTCCTCATGTAGCATTTTGCATCCTGAGTGCACAGTCCCTCTTCCCTATCATTAACTGCTCTGACCCAGCACACACCATCACAAACCAGAACCCAGGGTCTGATCCAGGCACCAGAAAATGAGGAAGAAGCCATTATTGACCACACCTGAGAAGCACAACTCTTCATTGACAGCACACACAAGGTACAATCTTGGTCTCCAAAACAGGTCAGAATCTTGCCTCTTAGCTTCATATGTCCTTTTAAAACAATTAAGAATGAGATTTTACTTGAGTTTCACAGATCTGTTTAAACACCAGGATATAGCTACCATTTTGAACAAAATGAAGCAGATATTCTTAAGGCCTTGAACCACAGATAATTTATCACCCTTTGCCTTCTCATGACATCCATGTAGATATTTTAAGCTGAAAAAACAAAACAAAACAACACCAACAAGAATAATGCCAAATTTCTTCTTTGTCATATATGGCATAAGCATAAGTAGATAGATGAGGATGAGAAAATATATGTGATGAATGACTTCCAATGAATTCTGCACAAATTCAGACACAAGTAGAAATGGCAGTATATTTGTATGAGATTGAAGCTTTTATATATATATATACATGTATACATACATGTACAGACATTATTACACACATAGATATATAGACACACACTCATATATATATACTGGGTGGCAGGGGGTATGCTCCCTTCTGATTCTTCTCCTCACTTTGTTACTTTTTACTGCTCAGAGACCCCATCATTTCTTTTCTTTATTCATGTTAAAAGTCCAGTAGTCTCCATCTACCTTATTCCTGGGTCCTATCCATGCCAAGGGGTGTTGTGTTCTTTCAGTTCCAACTCTCTATCCACCTGATATCCAAAATTTGCCTCAGGTTTATTTTACCCATTCTGTTGCACAAAGTGTATTACTCAGTTCTGTGTCTTGTTCACCCTAAATTCAACCAGAGACTTTAGATTTTTTCCACAGTGCTTTAAAATCAACAGACCATTTTCTTCTTTGGAGAATATATCCAAAACTAACTTTGCTGTAGTTCCAATAACAAAAGCTAGAATGCATCCCACGTCCAGAGTGAATCAAACTCATTACAAAAAGAAAATTATCAAGGTATTTAGAAGCAGAAATATAGTGTTGCAT
Organism: Sitta carolinensis; assembly: GCA_032173965.1. Taxonomy (NCBI): domain Eukaryota; kingdom Metazoa; phylum Chordata; class Aves; order Passeriformes; family Sittidae; genus Sitta; species Sitta carolinensis. Next base: position 9,137,130 of record CM063313.1, on the reverse strand, counting down.
GACCTGTACAAACTGATATTTTCATTTTTTGTCATATTGGGGAAGTCTTTGCTATCTAGAAGAAGATACATCACAGTGAGGGGAACGTTCTGTGATTACCAAATTTTTGCCGTAGTTTTACCAAAGTCTGGAGACATTTAATATTTTCCAAAGCAGATTAACTTTTCATTCAGGGAAAAAACAAGCAAAAAAAACCCCTCTAAACACACAAAACACAAACAAACAAAAAGGAAATCAACAAACATGGTAGTTTTGTTTCTGGTTTTATCTATGAAATAGTGAACCTTGTCATCTGAGTTCAAAACTTAGAAGGAAAAAAAGTCTTACCCACACCTGGAGCTAGACTCAGTGCTGGGACAAATTCAGTTACAGAGGCTTAAGTTTAGCTCTGATTAGGTTTTATGACAAAAGCTCATTTTCAGACCATCACACAGTAGCAGCTAGAGAACAGAGCAGGTGTGGGAGCTCAAACAGTGCACTACCAGGTGAATTCATGCCTCTCCCAGAGCCCATAAACCCATTAAATGCCATGCCTACTAGCCCAGAGGACCACAAGGGTAAAATGCCAGACAGGGAACCAAACCAAGGACTTTCTGTAAACAAATTCCCTGTTGTCCCTGACCCAATCTGTCCAATAAAGCCTTTGCCCCACTATGCAGGTGTGACACCCATCACCACAAGGCACCAGGAGCAGCTCTTGGGATCACCTTCCAGATTAAACGGCTGAAAGTATGGGACTTGATAAAGAGTCCAGAGGAAAAGTGCTTTGGGATTGCACCAGACCTCTTATGAGACACCAAGGAATTAAGTGATATAGGAAGGAAAAATGTCCAGGAAAACAGGATTTAACAGCTAGAAATGGACAGTCACTTATAAATAATTTGTTGATCAACACACTTTTCTGACTGTTCCCCTTGCCTGAAGCAGGATCTGTCCTGTCTTAGAATCATAGAATCACAGAATTACTTAGGTTGGAAAAAACCATTGAGGTCATTGAGTCAAACCTTTAATGTAGCACTGTCAAGTCCACAAAACTCATTCCCAGATTAATTAAGGGCAAAATAAACCCCTAGAGAGACACTTGTCCAAAGTCTAAAGGCAGAAGAAGCAATGAACAAAAATTATAAAAAGAGCTATAAGACAACTATTCAAATATAAGCAGATGATCTACACCAATTCTTCACCAGTATTACCTGGACATCAAACTGCATGTAGAAATCCAGGGATCAATAATTCATATTCTGTACACAACCTTGCATGAGCCAAAACCAAGCAGTGACTTTGTGTGATAGCCAGGAGGGCATGCTGATAACGCCGGGGAACACACAGGATGTTTCTGCAAGACCTTTGCATATGCAATGTGGACCCTTATCTCTGAAAAGACCACTGATGCCTGCAGTTACTCTTGTTAAACTCTTTTCTCTCTCCTGAGCAAGGTCTGCTATGCTGTGGGTCCATGTGTAAGCAAAGGTATAGAGTAGTTTGTTTCATGTTTCCTTCTCACACAGTTCATATATGATCAATGAAGCTTTTCTTTACAGACATTACTATTGAGTCAGCTAAGGAGGTCTTGGGATACCGTATTAAAATGATACAAGCCACTAGATTGAAGCTGGAGTAACCTAAAAATTAATATATATATATATAAATTTGTCACTACTCATTCACAGGAAAGTGAAAAAGCAAAGATTTTTATCCATGCTAAAGAGTTGTTTGTTTGAAGATAAAGTGATGGTGTTTTTTTTTGTCTGAAAGTGTCAGACTACAACTGATCTGAGTCAGGAGGGAGATGGGAGAGATGATTAAATTATTAATAATATCTTAGCTAAATATACTTCGGAAGCTTTGGAAAGAAAACAATTTTTCATTATTTATCAAATCAGACAAATTGTTTTGTTTAACCTCTTTGTTTCCTCATGACTGGCTTTGCACTGTTATATTTGCTAGGATTTCCCACTGTGCAGCAGGTATTCTGCAGCCCTCATCACATCAAGTGACACCTTGTTTTGCTCCAGCTGTTGAAGACATCTCCATCTCAGGTTGGATGGTACCCGGTTCAATCCTTGGTGTTGGAATCTGTAACAATTATCAAACCCAAACCCATTTGGAAATATCTCTTGTTGGAGTGCTTGAAGAGCATAGTCACACCATAGTTTGGCATTCCTAAAGTCACCTGCATCCTAATTCTTTTCTGTTTGTAAGTATTTTTTTAGAGATAGATGGATAGTGAAGGATCCCTTGTGTGGCAGGAGGACAACGATGAACCATAAGCAGAAAATATTGAGTCATACTCAGCATGGTAGACTAAGAGGGAAAAATGAAAAAAAAACCTCCAGGCTTGTCTTGTCAGGGCTGCAGCTTTAACCAGGACTGACTGATGGTCCCTGAGGTCACGTTGTTCTGCTCCATCTCAGATACCAACTGGGAATCAAGGAAATGAAAGCTTTCCAGGCAAGAGATGTCAAGTACGAGGGAAGAAGAGGACATAGAGAATGGCTAAACCTATTCTCAGGTCCTGTGCAGGAAATATGGGATTAACTGACCCAGAAAATCTGTAATAGGAAATTCAAGCCCACAGTAAAGAGTGGTTAATAAGGGCAAGAGAGAAACAGGAAAAGACACTTCAGTAAGTCATAGGCTCTACCTTATCACTGACCTGAATTTAAATAACAATAACTGCAGATTATACTTATATATGTTCTCATCATTCATAAGGACAGGACATTTTCTTAGTCTTTAGAAAATAAGATAATCACCTTTCTTTTCTCTTTCTACCAGTTGTGTTGCAGAAGACAAAGACTAACTCAAAGAAATGTAGCAAACATTTGAGAACCTTGAAAAGACTTTCAAGTGCTCCATGAATTTCAATTTTCTCTACTAACTCTTCATTGTCACCACCAACAAGAAGGTGGAGATTAGATGAACAATTTTCCCCTTACAGTGCATTTCACAGACATTCATCATTACAAATGGCTTTCAGAAATGAATGGTTATCTCAAGAGATTTTTTCACCTCTTTTTTTGCTGGTTAAGACCCTACCCAATTTGTTATGCTCTCTGTGGCACAAATACAAAACCAGAGTAAATAGGAAGATTTCCAATGAAACATTTCACAACTTGAAGTAACAAATAAAAGAAAAATTAAAAAAAAAATATCAACATTTATTGTGGGGATCTGAGTACTCCCATTTAGCACAGAGACTTGTTTTCCCATCTGCTTTCCCATAAGTTGCAAAATTATTTTTTTCCTCCTCCTTTAAAACAATTTTTGAGACATTTGGGAAATCACTGTAATTTTATCCCTTTGGTTAATTCTATATTCAATGATGTGCTTGATCATTTAGGGGCCTACAGTCTAAGAAACTCATTATTGTTAGTGGTGATTGGATGTTACATCCTGATATGGACATAGGCATTTGGATCTTTTAAACAAAATGAGTTTAGTGTTTCCAGGCATTTCTCAAGATCTTATATGCACCATGGGAAAGAGAGACAAAAGGATATAAAGTGACCAACCAGTTCACTGAGTCCATCTGTCCACCACTGCTAACAAACACACACGTGACTATTGCACCCCTTGCATTCATCTGATTTCCTTTTAAATCTCTTGGGCTTCTTGACCTTCCTGTTCTGGCTGAATAATGTTTGGATAAATAGATATATACATAAATGGACTGACAGAGAGTTGAAAATACTCTGGGCTGATTTCCTTTGCTGATGATCTATTGAATATACCTGATGCATTCTATGTGTTCATTGACTTTTCTATTTGTTTCATACTTGTACTCATTTTTACTGATCACCATCCTGCCTTCTGTAATGTCAAGATATAATGAAAAATATTCCACCAACAAAGGTGTCCTTTGATATTTCTTATAGCTTATATATCTTTTCCCCTTGCCTCCCCCCACTCACAGATCTGTGCCTGTTGCTTTTTGATGAAGTTTCAAATGCAGAGCACACAGTCATAGCTCGAGATTTGGTAGCAGCTGGGGTATTTTATCCTTCTTTTCATTGTTTCATTTTTGGGTTTATTTTTTTTTTCCCCTTTGTTATTTTATTCAGAACAGCCATCATCGTGTGGAATATTTATTAAGGTTATTCATAATATTCTTATTATCTAAGAGGAAACTAATCTCTGGTCAGGTAGCTGCACTAATGGAAAATATAAATCTGGGTGTTGGTCAGTTATTTTGTTACTCTATTGGTTTTCAGGTGGGACTGTGTTGATCAGAACAATTATCTACTTCAGAAAGGTGGGAAGATTTTTGTTTAAAAAGTGTCAGTGACTTTGCAGCACATTTGTTTCAAAACAGCTTCTCTGAAACAGAATATACAATTATACAATTTAAAAGCTTTTTAGAAACTGTGTTCTAAGTGCATGTTTGTTTGTTTTGCCGGTTTTTCTTCTTATTCATCTTTGCTTTTCCTCTTTTTTTTTTTTTTTTTCTTCCTTACGTGTTTTTATTGTTTGAACATGGAGGACAAAAGGACCTGGAGGGCAGACTTAAAAGTGGTGTTTTGTCACCTTCGCACACATTGCTCTGTAGTGGAGGAAAGCAGCTCTCCAGGGAGGAGGAGAGGAAAAGAGGAAGAGTTTATAAATGGATTTTCACTAATATTTTATGTCATTCTTAGACAGAAGGAAAAAAAAAAAAAAAAAAAAAGTCTGATTGAGACATCTGCAAATTAACATGCAAGATAGATAAAACAGAGCAACCTTGTCAGGAAATTTCCTCTTTAAAAGGCACACTAACATGAAAAGAAACTGCAAGTGTCTGTCTTTCTAGAGGGGATGGAATCCCAAAAGGAAATATACACTAAGTTTTCTGGACTGGCACTCTCAGTAAGAATCTCAGTAGCTGTGAAAAATAGCAATGATCTGGAAGGTCTGATACCCCCAGCCTGCATGGATGTGAATCAAGGCTACAGGTTCCTGTGGATTTATCGGTGGGAAAACCTGCTGTTCAGCCAGGATAAAACATTTGTCTTGGGGGGCATGTTTATTGGATGCTGTACATGAATTACTGGGTGAAGTTCTCATAGCTGTACTCTGAAAATTGATTTAATTTAATGATGATTTCATTTAATTTCTCATTATAGTTATTTCTCTTTAAATGACTACTTTCTGGAGGTATGTGTTTTGGAAAATGTCTGTTTATTTGTCTGTGTTTTCCTAAGTAATTTGTAGTGTCCGTGGCTTTAGAATTAAGTTTCTGAGCATGGCGTGAGAAAATTCCTCAAGAAAAATAAGACTAAATCAACTAGAGAAAAACAGGAAAGTGTTTATCAGCACATTCTCACAATTTTCGATGTGTTGTGTGACTTGTTAGGGAGAAGGGCTGAATTTAGGTATTCATACTCCTGAATCTGGGAGTAGTGTGGGTAAGCATCTTAATACCTGGTGGCTGTAAAGTTTGTATATATTAAATATATCTTTACACATAATTAATGCCAATAACAAAGAACACTTGGGTGAGAAAATTTGTCTTGCTTGCACTCTGTCTGTGCAATGAATAGAGGAAGAATAACAGACACTGTGGTGTCAATCGAGTAACTTTTCTTCCAGCTAGCACTAATTAATTTTGAACACAGAGGAAAAACGATTGAAGAAAAAAAAAAAAAAATGCTTGGGAGAGTCTGCCTAAATGTGATTAACTTTCTTTTCATAATTAAATTGCTAAGAACTGACCTTAAGTGCAGTTATGTAGGCATATACTTAATTAATACATGATAAATAAATATCCTGACTCAGAATCTTTCTTGGTAGAGGACTAGCAGATGTCAGTAGACAAAGTGGTTGAAACAATGAGGGAAAGGAGAGAGTGTTGCTTGACTCCAATCTTTGCATTTGAACAGGAAAATCATAGGCCATGACTTTCCTATTTGTTGTTAAGCTGTTCTCATCACAGTATCTCTCTGCTGGTCAAGCAGAGTGAACTCTTATCGCAGCATCTGGATACACATCAGGGCGGGTCTGCATCTCTTCTCAGTGAAGTTGTGACAGGGGAAATCCACTGGTTTTGTTCTCTCCCTTCCCCACGGCTGATAAAATCTAAAGAAATACACCCCTCAGGCAGCTCCTGACACTGGGAGAGAAGTTTCCACCATGGTCATTACACACCAGGATTACAAGATGCTGTTGCCACTCACCATCTGTCCTGTGCACTCAGAACAAGCCAGGCTTGGTAGCCTTTAATGTACTTTTGAAGAAAAAGATCAGTATGTTGCAAGGACAAGATGATAATATATATTGTCATTATGAGTGAAGCAATTTGCCTTAAACAGAGGGGAAAAAAGGAACTGACCCACGTGATTTAAATTTTATTATTATTATTGTTATTATTATTAATAATAATAATATTTATTCTTATTGGTCTTCAGAGAAGAAAATGAACTTTTTTTTTATTTCAAAGTCAAGTTCTTTCTTTCCTGAATGCTCTCAGGGACAGTGGTTGCACCACCTCCCTTGGCACCCTTCTTCTATGCCTGACCACAGTTTCAGTGCAAAAATCCTTCCTGATGGCCAACCTGAACCTCCCTGACAGCTTGAGGCTATATATTCTTGCCCTGTTTAACAAACAAAATTTTTGAAACAGAAAAAACTTGAATTGTGTAATCATCTAGGAAACAGATACATCAGTCCCTTTTCTGACTGGAAATACAGCTGTTAAAGTGCTGGGAAAATTCATATTCTTTATGTCAATGCAATACTTTAATGAGTATGATTCTCGTATGATATTGGTAGTTCAAAAGCTGCTTGCTCGGGTTTTGTTGCTTTAACATCAGATTGATTAAACTTTTGAAGGAGTGTATCTCCTTTAGCTTCACAGGACTGAACTGGAAGTTGTATTCACATTTTGAGTGAAGCTTTGAAGAAGGTAAAAGGCACTGTGAGTTCACTCCAGCCTGCAATTATACTGATGATAAGATGTTAATGAAGAGAAATACTGAATAGAGTCTGCAAAGCAGTTATAATCAAGTCTTGTAATTAAAATTGTCAACAAATTGACAAAGACTCTTAGTGACTTGTACTAAAAGCATTAGGAAAGTGGAGCTGGGAGAATCTGTGCATACAATGAGGTCACTACTTGAAGCATTGCTTCTTTTCAAGATGACCTTTTCCTCAGGAAATCTTCCATATACAGAATCAAACAGAAAGCCCTGTCAGCCTAAAACATCTAGTCTACCTCAGGCCAACCACATCTGTGTTTTTCACTTTTATGAAAGTATATAAAAAAATCAGCCAAGCACAGAGTGATGCTTTGCCTCTTTACTTCTCCTGGCAATGCAGTTTTAGGACTTGATGTTCAAGACTGTGCATGTGCCCAAACTTCTAAAACTTTTGGATTCTTACAGACCTACAAAGGAAATGAACTTTCTGTGGGCTGAAATAGCTGTGTGCATGTTTGTGTGCACATATGCACCTCTGTACTTAAGTCTACTGGGAAAAAAGATTGTTATGTACATGGCTCAGTTTAACAAATGCAAATCCTGATGTGTAACATCAATGTTTTGTGCATGTAAGAGAAAAATCACATTCACACAGAAGGGATTTCAAAATCTTTTAGAGCTTCTGCAAAAAAGAGCAATTCAAGTAAAAAAAAAAAAAAAAAAAAGTGAGTTATTGGCAGCAAGGGCCTAACCCATGGAAAATGGAATTAGAATATTTCAAAAGGAATAAGACTGGATTTGTTTAGTATGAATGACCAGGCTACAGATGACTACAGATTTGGTTGTCTGACTGCAGTTTGTGCGAGCAGCGAGGTCATCTCTTCCAAGTATAATACTATATTTTTTTCTCTTCTATCACAACATCAAAAGTTCCTGGGAAATCATTAACAGCTCTTTCACAAGCTTCAAAAGGTATCACCACTTTTATTCTGCTGTAGAGGAAAACACACTAACTCTCAGCCTTTCATCTTCAAGTACTTGCCACTTAAAAACAAGTCTGAAAGCAACTTAAATGTACAGCACACCATATAGTTATAAGCCAGGAGTAGAAATCCAACAGCCTGGGCTTGAGGGAAAGCTGGAAATAGCTCACATTTATTTCTATACATAGATCCTTTAGCATATGGTACATAATCTCTGAGTCAAAAGATTCTAGCAGGAGGTGTGAAACAACTCCTTGCTTCTGAATAGGATAAATGCAATGTGATGTGATTAAAAGGATGATTGTAATACTGTATGTCCCAAAGCATTAATAAGCTGGTATTACAAATACTCAGTTGTAACTGGTTTTGACATCTGCATTATTAAGTCTTAATCAAGGAAGAGGAATCACTAGATAAACATTAAGCAATAGTGATCATGGATTATTAGTAAACATGTGAATGAACAATATGTTCTTACACATGGCTAGAGGTGGAATCTACGTTACATTTCTTTATAATTCTTAGCACTTCTCTCCCTTTTTGACTGGCTTGAGACACTGGGCACTTTGGTTATGGGAAGTGGAAGTGAGAATTCATTTTTCTGCTTAAATTTTGTTTTGTTTTGGAGCAAAGTAAAAACCCGACTTGTAATATTTTGAAAAACTTTGAAGTTCCTAATTACTGCTTGCAAAATGTTTAACACTTTATTTAAGTGTATCACACATCAGTCTTCCAAGAAGTAAAAAATGAAAAGGGATGGAAGAAAAGTCTGAATAAGCATGTTTCCCTATTTTTTCAGGTATTATTTCTGAAACTCAATCTGAACTTTCAAAGAATGTTTTCAAAGTCTGAGTTCTGAAAACTGAATTATTAAAATAATAACAAAATGAACAAAACTAAACTGACCAAACAAACAAACAAATGAAAAAAAAACGTAAAAAACAAAATACAACAAACACAACCTTTTTTTTTATATCTTATTTAGTGAAAATGACATTATATTTTTTCAGGATTAAAGGTAGCCAAGTAAAAGAAAAAAAGAGGGAAAAAGGAAAGAAAAAAGCGGGATGCCTCCTCATGAAGTGATACTTATGGGTGACTTTACAGCAGAGCTCCTTCCCTGCTCTGGTAGTGACTTGTCCAAGCTTGAACATTCTGAAGGCTGTTCAAAAGAACAGCCACACAGTTCCTCTAACATACTCTGATTGAACATTTCTGTCAGCCTGGATTCAGCTGAGAAGCATTGCAGTCCTGCTTGACTTCCTCCTCCTTTCTACACCACTGACACGGTCCCCAGCCCAGGGGGGCCTTTGTGTCAGCTGCAGATCCTTCCCTGATGGGAAAATTCTTAGTGGTTAGTTTAAAGCAGCTGGAGCTGTCCTTTAAAGCACTCTGGTAATTGGAAAAGGAGGGTTAATCAAGACTATCCTAAATTTTACTTAGGAAATTTAACTTATTTGCTTGGACTTTAGGGACAGAACAAATGACACAAGGAATGGACTTTCTTCCAGGTATGAAGTGTGTTATTTGATGGTGTTTCTTTTTCAAATTTTTTTTTTTTTTTTTTTTTTTTGACAATGAAATCACAGTCCCCCTCTATCAGCATGTAGTTATTTTGTGCATTTTTGTCAAAGCTGTCAAGATCCATAGGCCAGGGTTATTTTCCAACACCCCCTCAGACACAGAGATAAAAGTATGTACTTCTTATTGCCTCTTTCCTCTGTGCTATGAGGTACACAGCTTACAGTGTTGCAGTGGAATGAGTGTTGAGTTCTCCCAGACAAAACTTTGAATACACAGCCAACAAAACCAAAAGTATTTATTTTGCATTTCAGAGTACATAACTGCGTAATTCAAACACATTTATTTTAGGATATATAGTCTGGATCTCTTACAGTAAAGGGATGGCCAATCTTTCAATACACCATTCCCACTTTGTTTTTCAGTGCTGCCAGCTTCTTGCAGCCAGGAATCTGGAGATTTTGTCCATCTCTTATTTAAAGGAAGTGACTCAGGTTCTATACCTGATCCTTCTGAGGCTGCACTCCAGACAAGGACCATATCCATGCTTAGGCACGAGGGAAAAGTTATCTTGATGCAGTCAATGCCATGAACACAGGGAATTGATGATTTGGCATTCAAGTGCCGAGTCATCAATCATAAAGAATCAATCTTCGCTCCCTGAGGAGCTGGCCCCAGGCAAACATAATTCTCTCACACTGCCACAGACCTGATAGCTCTTGTCCCATTTGTAGGGATTGTATTTGTTCTTATTTCAACATTGATTCACTTGGCATTCAGGAGTATTTTCCAGATTCCCAGAAAATGTCACCTAATTCATCCTCTCTAAAAAGGGTGGTGATGCTTGTATATTAGAGGACCCTAATACTTGTTGGTTTTTTTATTGGTAATACTTTACACTCTAAGAGCTGAATGGAAAGCAAGGTCCTGTTGGTTCTTCTATTGCCTTTTATGCATGTGTTTTGAGGAAGGGGAATGGTAGACACACAAGGAGGGCTGTAAAAAGCCTTTGAGTGCTTTTAACTCAGTCAGGCTTTTCAGGTCTGTCAGCAGGTAGTTTAATCAGTAAGCGTTATTATTTGTATTCCAATGGCAACTCAGAGGCATTGGTCTGCACTACAACACCTTTGTGAGCCAGGACCTATACTTACTAGAGAATGAAAGCTGGAACCTACATGTTTAAAGCTTATGCACCAGCATTAAGATTTGAATTTTTTTGGTTGTTTTTTTTTTTTTTTTTTGGTTGTTTTTTTTTTTTTTTTTTTTTTTTGTTTTTTTTGTGATTTTTTTTTTTTTTTTTCCCCTGGGGCACAGTGCCCAGGAAAATATCAGGATAAGTACGCACACTGAATTCCAAGAATTTGGAGCGCTTCTCAGGAGCATAGTTGATGTACTCATAGAACAAAGGGAAAAAAAGGTGGGTTTATGTGTTTATTTCTTCTTTTATTTTCCTTTATATTATTCTTAGTCCTAGACAGGCACAGAACAAGTCAGCTTCCAAAGACCAGAATATCTAATTAGCTAATTATATGTTAAGGAGTGCAGTGCATTTATATTGTTCTCTTCTCCATAGGTTCTTGCAATTTGGGACTTGAAATCTTGAAAGCTAGGATTTGGAGCTTATAAACCTGCATCAAATTTTACTCATTGGAAACAGAGTTGGTTCTCAAAATCTGCTGGGGAGAGCACTTTTCCAGAAAATGCAAAACTTTTTTTCAGTGCCTCTGCCATGCTGAGGGGGTAGGAGAATGAACTCAAATACCAGTCCCAATCATTAGTGCACAAAGACTCAGAAGGTTACATTTCTCTTTCCACTTGGCCTGACCTGATCTAACATTGTGCTACAGGCAAAAGGGGTGATCTCAACCATCCCTGCTCCTGACTGTGGTCTCCTGCTATTACCTTACATGAGTCCCAGAAATAATGCAAATGTGGAGTGAGATGACACAGTGAAATGTACTGGCTGGAAATGATTTTGTGAAAAAAATAAAATAAAAAGAAAAACCCTAAATGTTTGATTTTTGGTCAGAGAAGTAAACTGATGAAATTCACTCTGTGGTCACAATGTGCTGAATCTGGAACGAGATCAGTAAAGGGACGTAGAGGATGGATGGATGGATGGATGGATGATTTCTCTCAGGCACAGCTGGCATTAGGTCATGAAATGACAGTGCCCATATTTGAGATATTGTGTAATCAAGACTGGCAAACTCATAGCTTTACAACCAGGTTGTTTAAGGGAATGCTTGGGGGATCAGAGGTCTTGAAATTTCAAACACTGCTGCAAGCACTAAGCCATGTAAACCATTTTTGAAAAGGCAAACATCCAAAATGTTCTTTCCTCTCCTAACTGGTGAGTTGGTCAGTTGCCTAATACTGTTCCTTATTTTCCACATGTCTTCCATTTTCCACAAAATAGAAAATATTTAAATATTTTTATTTTTGTTTAATTTATTATTTGAAGGAATTGTGGGTAATGACCCAAATTGATAAAGATGAATTTGAGCATTTAAGCTCTTGAAAGAACCCAGATTGTTGTAATTTCTCAGAGTAAGACAAACTGAAAAAAGGCTAGAATATTTTTATTTTTTAGAGGCAAAAAGAAAAAAAAGATAACTAAAGAAATTGTAATCACTCTAGATGAAATTCTTCTAAGGAGTATAATGGCAGCAACTTAGCATTCAAAATTTAGCTCAAGAGACTTTCATAGTATGGGAAAATTATGTGGACTGTGGATATAGGTCTGAAATTCCCTTCCCACAGATAAACTGGGATAATGATGGTGAATTTGCACCTTGCTGCTTTAGCACTAAATTCCTGGTCTACAGAGAACTTGATAATCATATTTAACTTGCCTAGAAGAATTTTTTATCCAACTGCTTTGCTTATCTAGAGTAAATAATTAAGAATACCAAAATTTAATGAAAAACTCTCATTTGTTTTACAGACACAAGAGTTGCAAAATACATTTTTGTAAAGTTTGAGTAAATATCTTAACTGAACATTTGAAGCATCAGTTTTGTTCATTCTAAGCTTTAATGCTTGGGAAAGTGACCAATGAGGCATAAAGCAAATCTTATTGCTTCATCAGATGGTGAGTGCAATTTATGATCTACTGACAAGCCCAGAAGAGAATGCTGAAATATTGTGGTCACGCCTAATAAAATAGCAGGTACAGCCTGCAGACAGGGCAAAGACTAATCTCAGCTTCATGCACTAATCTCTGCTGAAGCCAATGGGAGTAACCTTGGCTTTGGTTCAACAAAATATTTAAGTACATGTTAAAGTCTACAACCGTGGTTGGAGTGACTGTAGGCTAAAAGTGCTGGAAAGAAGAAGCAAACTCTCAGTGAAACTGTCCCACTTCACTATGGACTAAGCTCCCTAGGAAGAGCTCTTAAACACTGTTTGAGTTTCCTTTGTAATATTTTTTTTTTTTTTTCAGATTTGAAATGTTCTTAAGTAAATGCTTAAAACTGAGGTTTTCCATTTAGATGAATTAAGGTTTGAATAGAAAATTTGTTTCAGAGAACTGGGACAGTGATGATTCTGCTGGCCAAAGAAAAGCACATTAGATCTGTAAAAAGTGGGTTAATTAGCCAGAAAGTCTCTAGGAGACCCAGGCAGACTTTCACAGTCCTTGCAAAAACAGAGATGTAGAGCCTTGCTGAGACAATGAGGGACCTGCTTGCATGATGAATTCACGATTATCTTTCTCTCCACACATTTCTGCTTGTCCTTCTCACCTAGCTTAGGAGAGCTCTTTTCAGAGAGAATTTCAAGGGCTGCTTTATTTGTTAGGAGACAAGGAGGCACTAATAAATTCCTCTGTGTGAGGTATTTAATTACATAATAATGTGTACACTAATCAAGGTAAATGTGTTTGGGAAAAACACCTTGATATGGGAACAGTTAATCACCCAAGGCATTGCTTCTTAACACACCTTGGAAGTTAACTTAATTAAATTAATTAGAACAATGAAAAAATGAACTGTTTATTGGTCTACAATGGCCTGAAGCAAGTGCTTTTCCACCAATGTTAGGAAATATCCCAGACTGCAAATCTTTTTTTTTTCTTTTTCTTTTTCTTTTCTTTTTTTTTTTTTTTTTTTTTATTTTTTTTTTTTTTATTTTTATTTTTATTTTTATTTTTATTTTTTTAAATTCTGCACCTCTAATTCTTGCTCTTATGGCAACCTGTGAGGACCCTGAAAGGGGTGGTGTTTTCCTTTACACCCTGACATCTGAACTCATCATCTGCAGGAAATAGATGACTAGTTCCCAGAAGGGCTGGACTTGCAGCCAAGATCCAGTAAATTAACACATCTGTGAGCTGATGTGTAGCTATGTGTTAGCAGGAAAAGAGCAGTTAACACACAGGGAATGTGTTTGTTCACAGTCAAAAGCCAACAGATATGTGTGGAAAGGCACCTTCTTACCTCTAGGATGCTTTGGGTTGTCTCTCATCATCCATTATTGGTTTCTACTTTCAAATATTGCATCCAAAGCAGCCATTTGCTGTCCTGTTTTTCTGGTGGACCTAGCTGACAAATACAATTATGTTTTCCCCCATGCTTCAACAAATTTTTGTTGACCCCAGCTTTGACAGACATGAACTGGCCTGTAGGAACATGGTTGTGTGTTTGGTCACACATGATGCTGATGTTCACTTTATGTGGACACCAGAGCTGGCTTAAGCTGCAGATTTGTGTATAATTTATCATTCTGTCAGAATGATACTGATATGGAAAAATAGCATGCTCTTCAATGTCTTTCTTTCTTCCTGCCTTGTCTCCCCCTCTTTAGGTCAGAAGAAGAAAATTCTTATATCTCTATGGAGAGGGAGATCTATCAGATGAAATATATGCATTTTTTTGCTTACCTTAAAGCAAAGTCTTGACTTAATTCCTAGTGTGATTTGTTTTAGCAGAGTCTGGGAAGGGTATGGCACAAGAAAGAGGTTGAAGGAAGGGTTGGATGAGGATGTGGTGAATCTTCTCAAGGAAAACAGTACCTCTGCTGACCTAAATCATGCATGAAACCAATGCTGTAGCAGGTCACACCTAGTGATGTAAGCAGTAGGTTTGGAAAGTCATGAGGCAAATGGTTGTTCATAGTTTTTGTTATGAACTGACCTTTCCAAAGTGACCTAGATCACTCTCTTTAGAGAACCCAGGGAGGATGGTCAGGGACAGTAAGGATGACTCAGGACCCTGACACCTACATGTGATTTGCTTTCAGATGAAGCAGGAGAGGGAGCTCCTTCACTGGGATGGGAATTGGTCTTTCAAGCAAAAGACTAACCCTTTTCTCTTCATCATGTTCACCTGTTTGCTCTGCAAAAGAGAAAACAGTTTCTGAGTAGACTAGATTTAAAGAGATTGGTTAGTTTTCACCAATACTCAAGGAATAGGGCAGGACTGCCTTGCTGTAAGCATTTCACAAACAAAACTGTAGACCTGCTCCAAACTGGTACTCTAAGGCTAGCTGAGGTACTAAGTGAACTTTAAGGACCCTTCCAATCCAAGCCAAGCTAAGATACTTCATAATTGTGTTTGCCAGTCTAAAGAGCAGAGTGGTATTGTTCACTGAGAGTTCCATGGTCTTTCAAATTTGATTGCACTTCTTGACAGGATACAAATGTCAGCTTCCACCCCATTGTAAAATCTCAGTCTTTTGTATTTCCCAAGGGACTAGTAGTTGGTGCAGCAGTTCATCCAGAACAAAACCAGAGCTCCCCAGATGGATTTCTTTACATTGTGCATCCGGAATCCAGAAACAGGCTAGCTCTCTCAGTGTAGTTTTCCATCCTAATCCATGTGTCCTACTGCTCAGTTTTGCAGTTTGATTGCAGGCATATGTTCATACAGCCAGTTTAGTCCCAGCTCTGGAGTGACATCAACTTTCCAAGGCTCTCCTCATCACACACTTTTGGTGAGTGCTGATGAGATTTGTGGCCTGGAAAGCTTGATTTACTGACTTGAGTCTGTTGGTGGCTAAGTTATAGATGAAAAAATAACTAAGGCACAAAAAGCAGCTGTGAAAACAGTGCCAGTATTGTCAGAAGCAATTAAGTATTTTGATAGACATTTTTTTCCTAAATAGCAATCATTTCTGCCATTTTCTTTTGTTGTCAGGATCACTGAAGGCATCTCCAACTAGGTTAAGAAATAAAGAATGTGAAGAAATGAGATGCAGGTTTTGGCTTCCTTTTTTTCAGCCACATAAAAATGTTTCATGTGTCACTGTAGTAACTCCCTGCTACTCCTCACTCACCTGTATGATCTAATCTCTCTTATCATCAGAACTCGAACACAGCATGTGAAAAGAAGTAGAAAGGACACATTCTGTGAATATGTGATACCACTTTTTTCTGCTTGCATTTTCTAATTGTTCTGTTTGTAAAATTCCTATTTTCTCCTGGTTACAGGTTTTATATGCATTGGCTTTCTACGCAGGTGTCAGTTGTTCTCATTTTATTCACTTGTTCTTTTCTCCCTGATTTCTTTATGTATGTTTTATTATCTTAGAATGTTTTTGTTAGTTTGTGTACATGTGCAAGCATGTTAATAATTCTCTTGGACTCTTTCATCAGAAGCTATTATCACAAACCTATGTTGTTGCTATGTAACAAAGCTGCACCACTGTCTCAACACTTATTTTTTAATCTCTGTGCTTCTTTCAATTCTTAATTCCCTCTTCCAGACATTTTTCTCTTCCTTCTTCTCCCTGAAGAAATCTAAAAGGCATACACATACACACCCCTATGCACACACAAACAGAAAGAAACACTGGGGGAAAAATACCCTTAAATTCCTCCCATCCTGTTTGGTGACTTATTTATTTAACTTCAAGGTGTCTTCTGAAGATGAGAAATAAGACACGACAAGGCATGTGTTATACTGAGATAACACATACCTTTGGGGAAGTGTGAAACTCAAGGCAAAGAGGAGTGCCTTCAATGACCCAAGATGAGAGTTATCTTGTGGTAACACACACCTAGATGTGTCCCATTATGGCTGTGAAGGATGTGGATGCAGAAAGTGGAAATAAAAGAAATAGTAGAACTTAAATTCCTTTTATTGTTATTATTATTTTTAAGTTAGTCTGCAGCATGTCCTTCAATCACAAAAAGGAGAGAAGGTTTCCAGCCAACAATCCTGTGGGACATCCATTATAATACAAAATAATACATGCAGAGATGATAAAGCCAGAAGGGACACTCACATTCACTCTTACTGTGGATAGTTCCATATCACAATTTATTAAATGTCACAGAGTTATACAGCATTGAATTCAAGGTATTTGATTACATTCCTTCCCAAAAGGCATCCATACTACTTCTGAAGACATCAAAACACAGGGAGTCTGTTACTTATCGGGTAATTTGTTCCAATAGTTTGTGACCCCTGCTATTATAAAGTTGTGCCTTCCTAAGAATTTGATTGTCTGCCAGTTTGAATGTGTCTAATCATTCTTGCTTGTTCTGCCATATTGCATATGATGAAACTACATATCTTACCTTGACCTAACTGTGCTGAAATCTAGTCAACTCCTGGCTTTCATTTCAGAAAATTAAATTAATTGATTTTTTTAATCCTTAATTAAGAAAATATTTGAAACAGCTTTATTTCCATGTCAGGATTGCTGGTGTAGAGTTAATTTTCTTCACAGCAGCTGATGGGGCTGCATTTTGAATTTGTGCAGGAAACTGTTGATAATGTAGAGTTGTTGACTTTGAAACAAGCCTAGTTTCACTAATACTGAGTTTCTGTTTTGCAAAGTGTTCAGGGTCTTCTTTCTAAAGAAGAAAAATACATTTTGGACCTTCTTTTTCCAGACATAACCATGTTACAGTGAATATTCTATTTACTTCGCTGCCATTTTATGAGACAGTCAGGTGATTTTTCCTGTTCCCATCCTTATTTACCAGCATGTCAATCTCTGTGCCATCTGCAGATTTTAGCTGTAATGATTTCTTATTTACTTATTGATGAAAATATTGAATTATGCTGCAGCAATTACTAAGCTACATTAGAAACAGCTCGTTCCTAAACCCTGGGATCATACAACATTAACTACTGTGTTTCGAGACCATATAGTTAGCCAGTTCTTAATCCACTTAGCATATGTTTTTTTCATATTGTATGGTGGTAGCTTTAAAATTAAACTCTTTTTTCAGTACTAAATTCAATGTAACCAGATATATTGTAAAAAAAAGAAGAGGATAAAAGGGGTCTTATCTTTTATCAAACCTTTCAGCCATGCAGAAATAAAATCCAAAACAACAAAAGCCAAACAAAATCCAAACAAAAGAAAACAAAACAACCTGAGAGGTTCAATCTACATTTATTTACTTAACAAGTGTCTCTTTTTAAAACATCAAGCCTTTGAAGTTACTGGAATTTCTCTGAAATTTAAAAAGTGTGCTGATCCAAGCAAAAGGTAAAAAAAGATTGCTGTGGTCTTTTCTTTAGTACATGAACTTAGCTGATACCACGTGCAAAATCTTTCTAAGTGTAATCTTAAAAACAACTGTTTTCCTGTGTGACCTGGGTGAATTGAATCCAGTATTTGTTGTAGCAAATTGTGCACAATAACTAGTAGAATGAAATCTTTAGATTAATAGATTTTATGGCTGGAAGGAAACATTATGATTATGTGCTATGACCTCTTGCATAGCGCCTGTCATGGAATTTTAGCCAGTAATTCTCGCCTCAGGCTCAATATCTTGTGATGCATAACAGTCTATTGCTACAGCAAAGTGTTGGGCTTCTTTGGTGCTGCCTTCATGAGAGTCAAACCCTTTTCAGTATCAGTTTTGCAGTAACGTGAGCTATGGAAAGGGCTGTAAAATAACATGTTCATAAATGTTTTTATTTTAAGGGAAGGTAATATATGTCATATCAATATTCATGTATGTATACTTGCATGCACATGGGATCATAGAATCATGGAACCACAAAACTGCCCAGGTTGGAAGAAACCTCCAGAGATGATCCGATTCCATCTGTGGGAAAGGGAGCCTAGATAAGATTATCTAGCATCCTGTACAAAGCCTGCTGTGAAGAGGACACTCCTCAGGGTGGAAGTTGTTCTGAATTTCTGCTTTTACTGTAAAAACTTATATGAAAGTGAAGCTATACCCACAAGTATTTGCTCCCATGGCTGCTCGTCTTCTGCATGTGATTCCTTATGAAGAATGAGTCCCTGTCCTCTTTCTAGCTATTCTTTAGGTTCAGGAACTCAGTGATGAAGTTGTCCCTGAGCCTTCTCTTTTCCAGGGTGAAAAGGTCTAAGTTTTTCACTCTTTTCTCAGAGGGCATCTTCTCCAGGCATCTGCTGACACTTATTTAGTTTGTTTTCCACCCCAGACCTCTTTCAACAAGATTATTCCCCAGCCACAGCTTTCAATGGTGTCCTTGAATACGTCAGCCTAGGATGTTTATATTTTGGAAATATTGCAGTGTTATGGAGAGAAAGTGTGCTCCATGTTCTTGCTGACTGAAAAGCCTGAGGTTCTGACATGGTTCAGGGTATGTCTGCCTTGACAAGTCAGTTTGGATCAGGAGTGTATTTCTGAAGTGACCTTCTGGACTTTTCTCAATTATTGTGACTTGCACAAAGCAAATTTGGAGTGTCTGAACAGGATCTTGTATGGACAAAACTGATGTCAGTGATGACCTTTAATCGAATATCTAATGTTCTCCTGCATCTTGGGTTTATGTGGCCACTGTAGCACTATTTAAACTGAAAAAGCCCTAAAAGATCTATAGTGTATCCACTGGTATCTCAGCAGCAGCTGATTGTGTATATCTACTGAAGTTGCATCACCCTGATTGACTGTGTGAAGCTGTTCTGCCAGATTAAGACCTGATGGCACTGACCAGCAGTTTCCTGGGGTACTCAGAAACTTGTTTATAATGCCTATTTTTTACATTAAAAAGAGAAGATGAAATGGTAGGGGTCTTAGAAACCCAGAAAAGAATGAGATTTTCAATCTCATGGTAAGTTAAAACCATGATTGCAGTGGTCAGTGACTGGCCCATGTGGAATGAATTTCCAGACTCTCTGTTTCTTAGGATTTGGGGGCAGGCATCCAAGCTAACATCTATGTAGGTAGTCCCAGCAGTTCATTTCCAGATCATATGGGCATATGTTCTGAATAAAATACGTACACTAGGGACTGGATGGAAATTTTCATGCTGTGAGAAATGTGCTCTGTGAGCCAGACAAGGCTTTGAGCATTCAGTGGGACCAACACACCTTGTGTAACATACAGATAACTGCTAGCAATTTTTCTGAGTGCCCTTTCCTCAAGGACGATAAACTTGTTATTTCTTCACAGAGAAAAAAATAGGCTTCATATACTCCTTTTTTAGTTTTTCACTTGATTCTCAGGGTGCTGGTCAAGATGGCAGACTTTGCAAATATGAACAGTGTTAAAACACAGTAGGGATGTAATGAAGTGAATTCTTTAGCGTGTAATAGAAGCAGATTCTTATACCAGTCCTGCCAAGGGCTCTCACCATGACTGACGTGCTCAATGTTAACTTGTATTCTCAGGTATATAATACTTAAATTCTTTTGAACACACTACTGGAAACAGGCATGCTAAGGAGCTGTCATTCTACTGACTAATAATGCCATATCCATTATTATCTCCAAATGCCCCCTTTTAGAACTTTGCTGATCTCGTTGAATATTCTGGGTAGCTGAGTTTTCAAAACATATTCATTCCCAGTAGAGCTCTATGCTCTGTTGATTGGCTGCCTCCTTTCCTGATCATGCTGTGAACTTTAGTGGATGAAATTTTATACATAATCATGCTACATTCTTTGCTGATTGAGCCATCTATTATCACTGTTTATATAGCTATTACATTCTGCATTTGCCAGTCCAGTTTCAAGCTTGTTTTTCCCCCAATATATTATGCAAAATAAACTGAACAGGAATTACAGTGTTTCCAACCTGCTGTGTCTTCAGAATCTAAGATAGCAAAATGCTTAGGTTTTCTTTCAAATAGTAGGATAAATGCTTCCCCAAAGATTGAAGCTGCTGGTTATGGAAAGCTTGTGCCACTTACTATATGCAAAATAGGAAGATTTACAAAGAAACTGATTGCATCTTTATTTGCTTTATCAAAGAATCTAAAACCATAGCTGAAACTATAGAAAATGCACTTTAGTGATCTTAAAACAAATGATATCCCCAACAGATTTGTCAACAGCTTAGCACATAAGCCCTGGCTGCTGAAGCAAAAAGCATCTGGAATTTCTGCTGCTAGAATATGCACCTTAATAAGGAAAACATTCAAAAGTTCAATTCCTGAATTGTAGAGCTTGGTCAGCGGAGTTTTGCAGCTGAACAAGTGTTGTCTGTGCAGCTGGTTTTGCCCAAAATAAATAAATAAGGGGAATGAATGAACCAGTGCTCAAAACTATGAATCTTCCCTAATAATAAAATATGCAAAAATGATAGTAAACTCTCTCCATTTATTAAATTAAATTATGCATCTCAGTCATCAAAGTGTGCAACAACTGCACTCGAGAAGGGTGTCACTAAATCAGGGGAATATACAGCCCAATCAGGAAAATGTAACAACTCCATCATTAAATTAGGCAACTCTATCAGAACCAAGGTAAATAAAGAAGAGATAAACTGTGCTGATTGTTGCTGGCCAGAAAACTGAGACAGAGGTTAAAAGACACCATTTGATAATAAATAGGGCAGCCTCTCCAGGGGGAAGACTTTTAGGAAATGCAAATGATAATTTTTTATAATGAAGTCACTGGAGCTGAATCTGTTCTTTTAAAGTAAATTCCTGGTATAACATTTGTACTCTGATGAACATAAGGACCATACTCCAATATGTAAGCATGGAATTGCACTATTGTTTTTATTTGTGTAGTAGTCTTCTTTTTGCACCTTTCCCCAAATAATTTTCTGCTTGGGGAAAAAAAAATTATAAAAAGCAGAAAAGCCTTTGGATCTACAAAATTAAATGTAAAAACCTTCCACCAGTGATAAAGAAAAAAATTGTCCTGCATGTTCAAATGTTTTCTACCAGCCTTGCAACAGGCAATTCTCCAGGCAGTTTGCAGTAGGTGTTAAAATTTGTTACAGGGGCTAAAAGGAATAAGGGGAAAAATCTGAATACAAAGAAAAAGGCAAGTGAAGTGGTGACTCCTGGAATTGAACAAAAAGTTTGATGTTGGTTTGAATGTGAGAAGAAGCCTTCCTGACAGAACTTGTTGATAATTTTTAGCCTCTAATCACAACAGTTGTAAGATAGTATACCTGGATGACTTGAGGGTCAGTAGATACTGTAAAGAAGAGAAAATCATATAAATAAATAACATGATACCAGGCCTTGTGTAGCAAAAAAAGGCCTACAGACTGTATTGTCAATAAATATATCATCCTTTAACATTAATTTTTATATTAAATTTGGCCTATTAATGATTGCTGCAAAAGGAATACGACTGCAACAAAAGAGGCAGCCACTTCCCTGGACTGTCTGCAGTCTACCAAAAAGGTCAGATGAAAGAAAGAGGAAATACAAAGCGATCAAATGGCTAAAGTGAGGAACAAGGGAAAGTCAGCATCAAAGCTGCTGAATCACACGGTCCTGACTTGAACACAAACTTCCATAGTCCTGTAGTCAGAACTTCCTAGGCTGCCTTCCCCTAACCTGTGTCGATTTTGAGCTGTCAGTCCTGGCTGATCAGCATCCTGTCCATTTGTGAGGACTGGGAGCTTGGATGTTTACCCAGGGCCTTTGGTGGGTGCATATGAGTTTTCCCAGCCTGTGTCAACATGCCATTGCTATTATCTTTACCTGCATCAAGCAGGCTAAAGGCAATCTGCTCTGAAATCGTGTCTCCATTGTGCTGGGTAGACATATGTTTAGTCAAATCCTTAAGGAAAGCTGCCACTAATACAGTGTACGGAGGAGCTGGAGTTACTGAGCATTACAGGTATTTGTTTAACCTTGGCATACATGGGAAAACTATAATGATCTGTTTTGTACCTGAAGGCCCAGAGAGGATTATGCTGCCTGTCTACTATCTGTATGTGAGGTGTGTGAGCAAGGAAACTTAAAAGACACAGCCAATTTCTGTGCTTCATCAGGATCAAACATTTCCATTAAAATACTAACTTTTAAACACTAATATTAGTCTGAAATAATTATTGAAGATTTCTCCCTGTGGCCATTATATCCTTAAGCGAGACGAGGTAATTTCTGCTGTTAGTGTTCTGAGCATTATTTTTCCAGCTTTCTTCTTTAGCAATTCTTTTCAATAAATTCAGTGCACTTGAAAATCAGATACTAATTTAAAAACCCAAGAAGGAAGGTACTAGAGAATACTGAAACACAGACATGCATAAAAATGGATTCACACACACAGAGGCAATAAATGCCCATACACACACACATATGCAGGATGTCTCCTGGGGCTTTGTATTCTTGGTGGTTCCATCCCTGTCATATTTTACAGGCCATGGGGTTATGAGGAAAATTCAAGCATGGTTTAAATTAAGTTGCCACAAACTGGCAGATGTCTGAAGGAACCATAGTTTCAGAAAGTGACAGAGTTTCTGATTCACATGAGTTTAACAGGGCTCTGAAAAGTAAAATGTCTTTTCAACAGCTTTGTGCTTCCCATGGTAGATTACCATTCTGCTCCCAGTAGGATCCAAAGGAGGTGAAATAACCAGCACCTCTGGGGCAGGGCTGGGTGCCCACAAGTCATTGATTCACCAAACACACAGGTATGTGATTCAGAGCCTCCTACTTCAATAAGAACTCAGCTCTTATTAAAGCCAATGGCTCTGAAGCACATGCCTGCATGCTCTGCAGGGACAAAACCTGACACTGATTTGGAGATAAGCACGCAGACATTTTAAATTGTGTTTTAAATCCCACAAAATATAGATGTGTACATTTCCCCACTTTATCATGCCCTGAAAATCGTGGCATTAAGAAACAGAAGAGATTCTCTATAATGTTGGATAATGGATAAAGAAGCAAAATACATATGATATGACACAGTTTTACCTGAAATTAATCTTTAAGGAGCACTTGGACTTTACTTAATGGCGCAACTGCTTGTTATAATAAGATTTGGAAATTTGTTTATCCATTCACTTACTGATTGGAGAGTATCATTATTTAATTTCTGAAGTGTCACACTAGGGACATGTAGGATTGGGAAGAATTTTCCCATTTTCTAGATGAGATAGAAGGGAAATTTATGCGCACAATTGGGGAAGGATGTTTAAAAAAGTGTAAAATGTTTCATTAAACAGAAACTTTCCCCAGCTGTTCATTCATTTTTGTACCTCACAGAAAGGGAGCTGCTGCTGATAGCTGCTCAAGGCATCTGGTGTCTTATTTGAGGCAGTTAGTTGCGAATGGACAATCATACATGTCCATGTATTGAGGAGACTTTGTAAACCTTCCTCTGACTGGCTTTCAACACTGGGAGCAACTGCAGACTTTTATAACCTCAGCTCACTGCAGTGACTTAGTCCTTTGTTACCATTAATGAACCATCAGAACAACATTAGTGCCAGGAGAGAGAGTGCAATTCATCTCTCAAAATACAGAAGTTTATATATGAGGTGGCCAGTGCAGGCCTTTACACTCACGGGGCAGAAACACATTTAGATCATGTAGTTATATAAATTGGTAGTAGACTCATGCTTTTCTTTTTATTTTAAATCAATGCAAAACTCCTCCGTGACAAAGATTTTAGAAGGAAAGACTCAATGCTTCCATGAAGGCTCTTTGAGAGGAATACTAACTCATTATCTTTTCTTTCAGCCTCTTCTTCCTCCTACTCTTTCCCTTTATACACTCTAACTCCTTATTATAAGGGAAAAAATCTTTATTAAGGGAAGACGCAAGGAACATTTTGAAAGCTGTTTTGTTTATCACCTGATTGATCAGTTTATAAACTGATACAATAGCAGCTCTGTTATATCAGTATATAAACTGAGCTCTGGCATTGATTCAGCATTTTTTATTAGAAAATTATTTAGGTCATGTTAAACTTTCTCATATTTTCAAAAAGAATCACACTAATTTTTGAGTACTTAAGTTTGTGACTTGGTAATATTCTCTTAGCATAAGATATGTAATTTTAATGTCTTCTGAACTGATGTATTGTACATTTTTAAAGCCTTTTTTAAACCAGACACTACTCTGAAGAGTAATTTAGTATCACAGTACTTCAGAACCTGTTTTTCAGAAATACAGAGTAATTTTTAAAAGTAATATTTTTTAATATAAAGTCTTATTTGACCATGTCTCTTCTAGTATGAAAAAGTGTAATTACTTTATTTTTTTATGTGACTTAACTTCAAACTGTTTTTTGAAAATATTACTTTTGCAAAGTATGTACACAATTTCTCTAAAATATCTTGTTAAGATGTTTCTTTAATGAGAATCTACATGCAAAATTTATAGTGTATGCTGCTATCACTATATATCTAATTGGCCAAGTGCAAGGAAATGGAAAATGGAATTCTTTTTTGATGACAAAATGCACGTATGTTTCCAGGTGTAGAATATTTAATTGTAATAATCTTCAGTTGTGTAATTGTATTACTGAGTCAAACAAACAGTCTTGCAGTCATCAATGATTAAACTTGCCATTTAATTCTATATCTCTGTGTTATCTGTTCCATTTTCCCTATTATTGTATGTTTTAAGGACAGTCCCTATGCAAGGCCTTTTCCATGTAAGTACTTTAGTCTGGTGTGTAAAGAATAACATGCATCATAAGACACTAAGGACAGGATTTATCTCACTTACTGTTATTGTCTAAAAATTACATACTTGGTCTAAGGCAGATAACTGGACCCTTTTTATATTCAATGGAGAGAAATGGGCACCTCAGAGACTGATTTGTCCTGTCTGTGTCAGACATCTGGCTTAAGTTGGGACAAATCACTACTTGAAGTTGTCTGTTTTCCTCTGCTGACTGCAGAGAGAGCCTAGGTGATTATTTTAGGCCATTCACCTTTCAGACAGTGAAGGTTAGTTGAAATGAATCCTATTCCTAATTGTGGAAACCCAGATGGCAGGGAAGGAAAAAAAAAAAAAAAAAAGATTAAACAAGAGAAACAAACTAACAACATCTAAAATATGTTTCTTGCATTTATTTGTGAAACAGTAGGCACACACTGTACTTAAACCCAGAAAATGTTTTGTACTTATTATGGAAAACCACAGCGAAAAAAAATTAAAAAAATCTGTGTTCTTCATGTGTGTGGATGTGTGTAAAGGGATTAAGCAGTTTAACACATGCTTATGCTTCCAAAATATCTTTTGGATTGGACCCAAATTAAATTTACCCAAGCCCAAACACCTGTTTAAAGCTGTGATGACACTGCCATATGGTGGGTCAGTTGCTGCACGCATGCAGATATGACCAGTTTTATTTGGTCAGTTCAAACATACCCCAGGCACCCACCCTGGCCCTAGAGAGTGGTTTTAGTATATGAGATCCACAAGATTCACATCCATGCTTCCCCAAGGTAGCCAAACAAGTTATCTTGGGCCACCTGCCTGTGGTACAGTAATATCTTGTTTTGTGGAGTTGCCTGAGGTCTGCCTTATGCTGCCACAAATTTTTGGCAACCAAGGATGAAAAAACCTCACCTTCCACAAATTCTGCCTCACCTCTACCTTCACCTCCATGCTTTACCAATATCAGTATGGTAATCAGTGTAAGATCACCTGCGTGTTCATAAAACCTGAAAAGTAGCAATAAATGCATCCACAGTTCCCAAGCCTTGGGGTTTCCTTTGTACTATTTTTGGTCTTTTATCAAGTGCAAAGGAGACAGAATATGATGTCACATGCCCACCATGGATGAGTATGTCAGGCACTGTGGTGTGATTTGGACAAAAAAAAAAAAAAAAAAAAAAAAAAAAAAAAAAAAAAAAAAAAAAAAAAATCGAAGCAATTGGCCTTTATAGAAAAAGAGTGGTATCAGCAATGTTTTTATAAAAAATAGTATAATTAGAAATCTTGCTCCTCTTGGACCATAATTAAATGCAAGCACAATTATAAAACTACTTAAAAATGTGGGAAATTATTTTAAATCAGTTAATTCAGGATTTGGAAGTTATTTGCATTTCGCAGAATCAAAAAAGCCCCAAAGACAACCCTAAGCCAGAGTACATTTCTATTGGTATTTTTATTAAGTGCTAAAAAAGCTGGATTTCAAAGACAAATAAAGCTGTAGTGAAATATGTTTACAATATTGTGATTATATATATATTTGGTTTTTTCCTGGAAAATATGGATATCAGAGCAATCTAATAAAACCTTTTATGAGTTTTGGGTTTTTTTTTTTTTTTTGTTTTGTTTTGTTTTTTCTGGGTTTTTTTTGTTTGTTTGTTTTAAGGAATAAAAACATTTTAGAGTAGATTTTAGATAGATATTCCAACTGTAAAATGCCTGGCTTTATGAACTGATGTGAGTGGATCAAAATGAGTGTGTAAAAACCTTTGAGACTGTTGTAGGTTCATTCGAAGTCACATTGACCAGAGTGTGTGGTTGTGGTACCGCCACAATGTGCACTGACAGATTTTCACTCATACTTTCTGTGTTAATTTTAATAGTAAACATGAATTCCTTTAAAGTTAAAACCATATTTGCCACTGACTTTTTCAGCTTTCAGCCATTCAAGTGGACACTTACCTGTCTGATTTCTCAATTTAAGGTTCCATTTCTTTCGACAGAAAGTGAAAATCCTCCTGGCTCTTTTCTGCTTTGCAAATGACCAGACAATTTGAACATCAACCATGGGGGTTAAACATAAGATTTCCATCTGTGTTGGTAACTAATGATCTCTTACAGTCAATGGAAAGGAAGAGAAACTATTTTGTCACAGTTGATCTTATACCCTAAATTTGCTTATTTCTCTACTTGACTGCATAAAACTTTAAGACAATTAGATTAGTGTTTGTTTATCAGATTCAGATGACACTAAGTGAGTCCTACCTCTTTTGTTGTCTCACACACTGCACTCCAAGATGGCAAGACACTTTTCCCAGCCCTGCTGGCTTTGTGCCAGTCACCAGAATTGATTGAAACTTGCTCAGCATAGATAAATGGGCACAAGGGTGCCATATGGTACAAGGAAGCTGTGGTTGCAATGGGTTGGTTTAGACTCAGTTTGACTCCATAGCCTTTTACTAAAAGTTTGAGAATTCAAAATAAGCATCCACTGTGGTGTGTTACTAGAAATTCATAAATAAGGTCCTCGATGAGATATTATCTCTATCTATAATATCTAATAAGGTGAACAAAAGAAATCAGTGTAAGCAAAACAGGTGGTGTTTAGAACCTGATGGCCTCAGCATAGACACTTCAAGAGTGTCTGCTTTGGGTCAGTTATAGCCTGAACCCACAGTCTGCAGAAATGAAGATCTCCTGCAATATATCCTCTGGTCCAATTTAATCTAAAAGGAATAGTTGCCATGCTCCAAGACTGCCAGAGAAGCCAAACCAATGCATGGTTAATAAAGACAGTTGGGAAATTTGTTTTAGAAACATACTTGTCGCCCAAAGAAAAAGACTGATGTTAATAAGTGCAATTAGGACTTATTACTCTACAAGCCGTGTGCATTTACCTGCACTCAAGACAACATTTATGTTAACAATGCAAAGGCAATAACTTTATTGGTGAAATATTCCCTCATTAATTTCTCTAACCATAAGAATGAGTTTATTTGTGTAATCTTAACTGTCTGCCCATTGACGTTATTATATTTTCAGGAAGAAAATCCTTTTTGTTAGAAAATCTGATTACATGTTTAAGTTATTGACCTTTTTTAGGATTTTTTTTTTTTTTTTTAACTTTTTAAAGATGCTCATTAAGATCTTTTGTCTAGAAAACAAGTGTGTTTTCCTATGCCATAGAGCAACCAAATTCTAATTGCTGGCTTCATTATACAGAAAAGTAGAAGTGGAACAATCAAGAGCCTTATTACACATACATAATTGAGTTTCATTGCAACTTATGAAAACATAAACTGTCTTAAACACACTTGCAGAAAATGTTGCATCATCAAATCAACACTTTTATTATACAAAAGTAATTGTGTTTAAAGACACCAAACATATGTTACATATACAAGAGAAAAACACAACAAACAGAATTCTAATACGACTCCGAATTTTTAGCAATTCTCAGATCTTCAAGAGTTGTTTTTGATTTGCCTTTTAAATTAATATCCCACTAAATGAAGGTAGGTGGAACTGTCAGCAATGAAACAGAATTCAGTTGGTTTTGGACAAAGGCATTTGAACATAGTCTCATTTGATACAGCACATGGGACTCATTCAGAGGTTTGCAACATAGACATCTGCAGCTGAGTTTATAGTTTAACCTTACTGACTATGTCAGTACTTGAAGATATGCCTTTACTAAATGTGTTCCATTTTATGTCTGTTTCTTTCCTTGCAGTCAAATGTAGATATCAGCATTGTGTATCTCAAGTTAGATGAGAACAATCCATCTTTTGATGAGATCAATTCACCTTTTATCACTCTTCAACATGGGTTATTAATGTGGTTTTACCTGAGACATTCAGTCCAAATGAAAGGTGAACTTTTGTCACTGGACTTATAAAGAACAGGCATTTTGTGTGTTTTGAGGTGTTGTTGACACATCTTCTAACATTAAATTTGTGCTTTGATATCATGGTTTCTGCCAGGACAGGGTTAACTTTTTGCAACAGCCAGGAGGGGACATGGTCAGGGCATCAAGTGTTCTTCAATGCCACCACATTTCATTGCCAGGAGAGGGGTAATGGGAATGGTTCTCTCATTTCCAAAGAGTGGAGTAACTTCCAGTCAGGAGGAATTGGGACAGGGAATAGCCAAGTGTCATTTGCTGATTGTTATGTATGGACTTTCTCTGTAAATAGCTGCTTTTCCTTACATCTTTTATTATTAATATTGTTTCTTTTACTGTTGGTTTCCTTAACTCATTGCTGTTTCCACTAAATTCTTCTTATATCTGCCCACAATCTTTGCCTTTTCTGCTTCCAGTTGGAGAAGGAGAGGGAGTGAATGACAGCATGTTTTTGTGGGAGTATTAGATTGGAAAACACCATTTCTAAACCATGATAGCCTACACTGACACCCGTGGGGGCACGAAAGGTTAAGATAACAACTGATGTGCCCAGAGCAGAAGCAAATTTAATCTAAGCATTTGTTGTGTTAGGTACAGAACCACTGGTCACAGTGTTGTCTTCCCTGTTCATGTGGGGGAGGTACCTAACCCTGAATATATTCCCATATGTGCAATGTGTGCTCCTGAGATGACCTTTTTGAGAGCAGGAAGAGGGATCAGGATTTCTTTGTTGGAACATTAGCTTATGACACAATAAAACCAAATGTAATGAGGATCATGTGGCATGTGTATTCAGGGCTCTCTCCTGCCCTTACTCTGAGAGTCCATTAATAATCATAACTGACCTTTGAGTAAAACAGAGAAGGATGATTTTCCCCAGTTTTTCACCCCTTTTTCCTTTACCAGAACTTTTGAAGATTTGGAATTTCCCCTGGATATTAAGGAAAATATGTTCCTATTGCTAGGTCTGCCAGGTCTCCACAGTACAGTCCACACCACATTCAGGCCTTGTTAACACAAACATATCACTTAAGTCCACACTTGCTCTTGGAGTTCCCTTTTTCAATCCATGAGTGAAACAGGTAGGAAATCTTTTTCATTATTCATCTTGTTAGGGTGCTTCCTTGTGACAGCAATGTTATTTGCATGGGATGTACCTTTGGGTGTGATATAGACCCAGATAATTTACAAGGGAGCAGTGAAAAACCCCAGGAAATGTACATCATTTTATAGACCAGTGTACGATTGAAAGAGTCAGATACCCAGGTTTCAGTAGGTTGCAGTATTTTCTCCATCTTAAGCATATACTGGAATATATATGTTTAATCTGTTATTGTTGAATCACAAGTCGATATGCTTGGAAATCTCTAACATCATCTATATGAACCATTATCTTCTTTTTCACTGTCCTGCATCTTAAATTTTAAATTAACCTAATTTTATTCTGAAATTTTCAAACAACTTATAAATCCGTATTTAGTATTTAGATCTCACCAATTGCTCTGATTGTTACCAGTGATGCTTACTACTAAAATAAGCACTATTTTAAGTTACTAGTCTTGCTGTGTTTTGAATAAACACACGGAAAGAGTCAACTCTCTAAAAGGAGAGATTAGACTCTGCTCAGGACATCATCAACTGGGATGGACAAACTTGGGCAACAGTTCACAATATACCCATAGCATTTAATTTCCTCGTTCCTGTTTCAGAGCCTTATCTCAGAGACCACAATTCTAATTCAATTTCATCTCAATTAATCTAATCATTGTGTAATGAGTTCCAGATTACACTTTTTCCTGATTTTAGTAATAAGTAATTAGCTCAGTGCAACCATTTAACATTTTCTCCTGACCATTAGTAAATACCAGTGCAGTTATGCACTCCAGTCAGCAACACCTTGACTGTCTTCCCCTACAAATAAATGGTCAGAGCAGGAAATAACACAATGCTTTGTTTTTTGGGGTTTTTTGTGTTTTTTTTCCCTTGGAACTCACAGTGTCTCCTTTGCCTTATCCATCAACACTTTTGCTGGTATTTGTAGTGGGCCTTTTTTTGACATCTTTGCTTGGTTTCACATGTTTAATACATCAGTTCCTCTAACATTCGAGCAGATTTTATAGAGATCTATTTGGAGACTGATATATGTGCACTATTAATTGTATATATTATATATAGTATATGAAGCGAGAGAGAGAAAGAGAGAATCTGATTACTCTAGGGCATCGGCTGCTTTCAACCAATAATAATTTAACATCTCTATTAACTACCTTTTGATGTTCTCTGTAGAGGGTACATACTGTTTTATATACAGGATGCATAATAAATTCCTAAGAGATTATGCTGCAATTGAGTAGAAAGTCTATAATGCATAAGTGATGGAGCTGAAAAGCAGCTAGGAAGGATTTTCCTTTCAAAATAAGGTCACATATTTACATCTCATAGAGCAATATGATGGGTGCTGAAGAGCAAGAGGCACCAAGCTGCCCTTTCTGGTGTGCTGAGCCTTTCTGTGTATTCACTGTTGCTGTAAAATGAGGTGATACATGACAAGAGGAAGATGAAGAGGAAAAACTCACAGTTTTCTGAACCTCCAGCAAGGATTTGGTGTCACTTTCTTCAGTCTAGAAATCCAAGGATGCAAATAATCTCAATTATCATTGATGGGGCATCTCTTCTCAAGTAGGCTAGTACTTTCAGTCAGCTTTTTTAGGTGGCATTGTTGAACCCTTTGAGGTGCTCAGCTGATGTCAAAGTGAGCCAAGGGGACGAGCACAGACTGGATGCTTACCTCTTGCAAGGCATACCTTGGCAGTGGGTTAGCCAGCTCACTGCCTGAAAGAAAGATATTAAAATCCTAGCTGTAGCTCTGATCCTCTGAGGCTTCTGAATGTATATTTTAAGATATTGTGGCAAAGATACTCTATATAAAATAGTGTGTCTGCCTTAGAGAACAGGGAACTATACTCTCTACACTGGTGCAGAATCACCTTGAATACTGTGTGCAGATTTTCCCACTGCAATGTAAGGAACACATTAAACTATTACAAAACTTTCACAGGAGGAAAAGAAGACGGTGAAGAGCCTCGAGGAGCTCTGAGGTCACTTGGTCTGTTCAGCCTGAAGAAGAGGACACTGAGGGGAGACCTCATTGCAGTTACAACTTCCTCGTGAGAGGCAGAGCACAGGCAGGCACTGATCTCTTCTCTGTGGTGACCCATTACAGGACCCATGGGAAAGCTGTGTTGGGAGGGTTTTAGGCTGGATATCAGGAAAAGGTTCTTTACCCAGAGGAGGACTGGGCACCGGAATAGGTTCCCCAGGGCAGTGGTAACAGCATCAAGCCTAGACGATTTCAAGAAGCATTTGAACAATGCTCTCAGGCACAGGGTGTGACTCTTGGGGTGCCCTGTGCAGGGCCAGGAGTTGGACTCGATAATCCTGGTGGGTCCCTGCCAGCTCAGCTTATTCTATGATTCTGTGACATGACAGAGCAGGGACTCAAGATGGATTTTATCACCTCCAGAATATTGATGCACTGAATCATATATGTGGGGAGTTGTCACTCACTCTTGCTGATCCAATCCTGGGGCAGCCTGAAGTTCTGCTAAAGTCATATGTTTTTATAGTAAGTTTTGATTTAGAAAAATCAGTGTTTTCCACCTCAGAGGAACAAACTAAAAGAAATGCCAGCTATTTTAGATGGTTAATTTTGCTCTGGAGGTCTTTGCTTGCCTTCTGTCATTTGAAAACAATCTTGTTTTAAATCTTGTTTAGCTGTTTGCATTGCCTAAATTTGGAAATGTGGTCACAAAGTATTTGTTTCTCCAGAGTAGCTTGATATTAAAAAAACAAATATTCTGATATTCTCAGCTATAAATATAAACAAAAAATGTTATTTGACTTTATTCATAGAGTACTGAAAGCTGTTGGTTAAAAGGCTCAGGGAATTGTCAACTTTAAAACATTGTTTTCTAAATATATCAGTTTGTCATGAATAGAGTCAACCACAGAAGAATCATCCTGAAAGTCCAGATTGTGTAAAATATGTAATGACTAAAGCATTATATGCTGATTTCTAAGGAAAAATAAACCAAACAAAGAAACAAAAGCCAAAACAAAAGAAAAATCAAAAGCTGGGGCAGATGGCTTAAACAATTTTCTCTTCTGGATATAAGTTATTGCATTAGAATGTACCTAAAAAAACAATTGCAGTTACAATCAGTCAATTTTCAGAGCATCAGGGTTTTTTTAAACTATGTTTTTCTTATCTAAGATTGCCTTATCAAGTATTCATAACTATCACTGATTAAATAATAAATAAATTCTGTCTTGATCTCACCTAGAACCATTCTCACATCCTGTATGCCACTTCATTTGTATCTAATGTCTGTGTTTTTACAAAAGAGACCCATATGAATTTGTGTCTATTTGTGCTCACAGACAGGTGTGATACACAGACAGCATGGATACAAATCATGTGTGTTTGGGAGAGGGAAGGAGGGATAGAAATATTTTAAAGATCACACTATTTCATCTTTGTATTCTAGCCTTTGCTGATTCTCTTACGAGGTGTATATAAGTCCTGTAGATTTTGGACTCAGATAAACTAAATTATTTTCCTTGTCTTTAAAACTTCAGACTTTGAGTCGGTTTTATTCCTGCTTCTCATGCTTCAACTTTCCTCTCTTTTAAAGGAACAAATGTCAGACTCATTTGCAAATGAATTTTGACAAAGGTTAGAAGACCTTAGCGCATGTGTTGCTAAAATACAGCTCGGGGTTTCCCCTAGCTGTCATATATTCCTTATATGAGTTGCTGGATAGTAATTATGAACTCCTACTTCACATCATGAGTGTGATTGTTACGATTATTTGGAGAAAAAGAACATGATCAATTCCTTGAAATGGCTCCCTGTGCAAGTGTGGTCCTGCTTTTTCACTGCACCTTTTATTTCCAAATTTTTTCTCTCTTCTCTCTGGTTCAGTTTCTGTGTCTTCTACATTCAATGACTTTTTTTTTTTTTTTTTTTTTTATCCTTTCTTTTAGGTACTTGCCGCTAAATCTATTTCACTTCAGCTTCTCTTACGCCTGTAAAATCATGTCATTCTGCTAGTATGAACGCTACCTACCCTTTACCACTTTCTGCTATAATGTTACAACTCTTCTACCCCTGGTATCCTTTCAGGTCTTAGGTTATACCACCACTGCTCTTGCTCTCTGCCTTCAAGGACTATTTTTGTAGTATCTGCTTCAATTGATGATCTCTGTTCTACTGCTGCTGTTTTCTGTTTCAGAATGAGAAGTGAATCCCACCTGAGCAAGGAAGTTTTCTGCTGTACTCCTGGGGATACTGCTTAGTAACTGACATTTTTCCTCCTAAGGTTTGTCACTGTGATTGCTTGTAGTGCTGTTTCTTCAGCATGAAAAAACACACCCTAGGAAGTGACATTTGCCTGCAAACTTTTACGACCCCGTCTTCCTATTGCACCATATTCAGGATAAGGAAAGCTCATAGTTTTCATGCTGGCTCTGTGTTATCTTTAGATGATTACAGTGGCTGACCATCTGGAGAAATCCAAAGGACCAATTTTTTGAAAGAGTTCAGAGCATTCAGGTATCATTTTAGTCCTTTGGAACTGAGAGGAGAGACAACCTGTTGTGTTGAGCTGGAATTAGCATTGATTTATCCAGAAAGGAGGTCCCATTTTCTCAAGCAAAATATTCTTCAAAGCTAAAAACTAATATGAGGAATGAAGAACTGTTTACTAAAAGGATTCTGTAAAATGAGTGGGAATTGGCTTTGAGGCCTGAGGATATCCCCTCTAATCATGTGTGAAATTCAGAGAGTGGGCTCATGGCTTATGTTTTGCTTTAGATGACAGATTTCATGTTAAGCTAGCTCTGTTCTTCTCAACCTGTGATCCATGAAGTGCTAGAAATCAAGACATAATCCAGGGAATGATTGAAGGAAATCTTCATAGCTTCTAATTTACTTTGCCTATTTAGAAGGTCAAATCTCCAAGTCAGATATCTTCATTCCTTATCTGCATGATGACTTGCTTGAAGGATATGGAACTTTCTAACTGAGACAAGTCAGATTCATCTACCTTGCTAAATTTATGTCTGAGAGATCTCTGATAGAGCTGGGACCGAAGTGGTCAGTCTATAAAGCACACTGTGATTAGCTTGGCTGACACACTGGATGGATATGTGTAGACAGTTTCCATTTTGGCATTTACTTACTCTGAGCTAATCTCTCCAGAACATCTGAAACACTGCTCAAATACCAAGAGTGAAGTAATAGATGGTGATTGATAGTTTTCACTTTGCTTGCACGGTACATCCAGCTCCCCTCATTCACTGCCCATTTAGCTAAGTTGCCTTTCACATTTTAACAATTCAGCAGAGACTAAGGCTGAGCTCACACCATTACCAAGCTTGCACAAAAAAAAAAAAAAAAATCTTTGTTTTGAATTGTCAGAGGTTCTTTTCTATCTCCTATTGCTTCCTTGTAACATCAGAAAAAAGTTCAAATCTGTCAGCCTTGTTTTATTTTGAAAGTAAACTTAAAATGCCTAAGGAATTTAAGAAAAGCATGTGAAAAAGTATGAGAAAAGCTGTAGAAAATTTGTGCAGAGGCCATAAGGGGAACAGTTTAGACACTTGGACTACCTCACTCTAAGTATTCATGATCTCTTGAAAACAGAAGGGAGAAAGGAGAAAACAAATCCATAGTCGGATTAGGATATTCAAGACATTTCCAATAGCTGAGGCTGGCAGAGTAAGGTACATGTTCGTGTGTAGCAAAGAAATCTGAGGAAAAAAAAAACAAACAGGCAGAATACCCCACGACATTGATTGCAGGCAAATTTATAATTACTCTGATGCTGTTAGTGATTACTGCCATGCTTTTAGAATGGCTGCATCCCTTAGAAGAGATTAGAGTATTAGCACTGTTAAGGTAAGCCCTTCCGACAAGTGTTTTTGAAGAAATATCTTAATAAACAATTAGTGTTTTAGTGGGAACTGCTTTTTCAGTCATACTATGCATCTCAAATGCACGTATCTTGACAAGCCTAAGCAAATGCACAAAAATCACCTTCTTTCTTTTTTTTTTTTTTTTTTTTTTGGGCAGGAGTGGGCTGGCATTACAACTCTATGTATCTATGCCAGTCCAGTGGCTAAAACACCTAATTCCTTCCTAAAGTCTGCTTTTTCAACCACTTCCATGCACAGCATGTCAGACTACATATCCTTTAGTGCAATAATGAGAAAATTATGGAAATCTTTCTCCTAGCATTGCCATTGGTATGAGTCAAATCTGTAAAGTGAACAATTTAAAAAAAAAAACAAAAAACAAAAAAACAAAAAACAGAAAGTAAAACAGGAAACACAGCACATAAACAGTGTCTTCTGCAGAAAGCCTAGTTTAAATCAAAACAGTGCAACCACTGTTTCAGTAATCTTTCCCTTTAATACTTGGCTCTATACACAGAGGTCAGATAATAGTTTTCTGGATATGAGTCTGGACCATAGGATCATAGAATCCCAGAACATTTTGTGTTGGAAGGGACCTTGAAGATAATCTGGTTCCAAATCTTCCTCCATGAGGAGGGACGCTTTGTACTAGACAGGTTGCTCAGAGCTTCATCCAGCCTGGCCTTGAACACTTCCAGGGACAGGGCATCCACAGCTTCTCTGGGCAACCTGTGCCAGTGCCTCAACACCCTCACAGTAAAGACTTTCTTCCTAGTATCTGATCTAAGCATCTTCTCCACAGAAGAGTTGTTTGATTTCCTTTCAGAACTATCCATTCCTCTTCCTCTTGCATACTCTTGTTTGTGAAGAAATGTGAGAAATGGGGAGAATTTAATGCAAATAATTTCTGCGTTGTTTTACATTTTTTTGATCATATACCCTGATACAACTGAGCTCAGGATTCAGCAGAGGTCTCTTGTTTGCCTAAGTCTACAAAAGACATCAATGATGCAGGAACCCAAATGAAACAACTGAATCACTGCTTGAAAGTGTCTGCTTTCCCCAAGTGATTGGCATTTTTTGCTACCAAACAAGAGGCAAATTTATTCTGCCCACCCCCAACAGGGAACTTGTTTCCATTTAAAATATTATCTCGATTAACAACTCTCCTCTGCCACACACACAGCCACCTCCCACCATGCCTTTATGACAGCTTTGCTCCCAGGTTTCACCTTTAAATGCTTACTTGCAGTAAAGCTTCTGAATGACCTGTGAACCATACAGAAAGTCTCTGAAGCCCTGGGGCAAAAGGGTTAACTACAGATGACAAAGTGCAACCGCCACTGCTATAACTAACCCTTCATGCCATTTTTTCTAATAGGCTTTTGCACTTTCAAATTGCTCCAGTCTCAACCTGAAAGAAACAGCTACTGATCCTGGGGCAAGAGCAAGTCAAAAATAAATGACAACTTGATTTAGCTGGGATGACCTGTCACAAACAGACCGGTGATTTGTTGCTTTCTGCAGTTGTTTAGTATACTGTAGCCCAGCCAGGTACAGTCATTTGTATGGGAATGGCTGGCAGCATTTGCTTCCCTTTCTGATGAGGCTTTTCAGAAAGGTTTCTGAGTTTGCAATCTGTATTTATAGCATCCACTGCACTGCTGCAAGTGCTGGCTTTTCCACCTGGTGAGAGCTCTGCGTCCCCGGTTTTGAGACATGAAGCCCTTTGAGGCATTCCTTCAGGCTGAGCGCAGCGGTGCACCCATTTCCATCTCCTCCCTAGCACCTCTCACTAAAAGAGTTTGTTTGTGGCCCATGCATATGCAGCTTTCTTCTGCTCTACTCTTTCACCCCACACAGCCTCAATCCACAGAAACAGGAGATAAGAGGATTGGATTTAAACAGTATTCAACTTGGCAAGTGCATAGTCTCTGTGAGTGACTAAATTCATTCACTCTTCCAGTTTGTACAAAACTTATTTAAAAGTCTCTTAATCACCAATATTTTGAGGGAATTTATTATGCACACATATGGCCTTTAATTTAAAGCTTTTAGTGAATATTTTTTATCATCAGCCCAAATCTTTCAGTCTGTGTTATCTTTTTTTTTTTTTTTTGCCTTTGTACTAGTTTTCAGTGAGGTGAACCACAGGCTCATCAGATGTGATTAAAAGGACACAACCTGATAACATACCCATGTCTTGTCACCTATCTGTCACTTATCACTTCACCCTAATGTTAATGTAGTGTTGGCTCTCCTTTTCTTAAACAGTTCTGAACAGAGGCAAAAACAAAAAAAGAGGTCCTTGTAATTTCAATAAATGTCCAAGTACACAATACTTGCATTCTAAATATTTGTCATCCCAAGGCATAATGTCTTTCATCATCTCAGAATTTATTAGCTAGTCTTCCCATTTTCCTATCATCATTCACTATCTCAAAATTTATTATCTAGCTGTCCCATTTCCCTATTTATTTGTTTTTTGTTATCAATGGTTTCTGGTTGCACTCATCTCCCCATTCATAACTTAATGATGTCCATGCTTAAGATGCAGCTTTCTGTTTCAGTAGAATAGAGGAAAATCTTTAAATTTCTTGGTGGGAAATTTTGAGTTTCAGTTGCAACTGAAATGGGCTGAACTACATTAATAAGGGACGCAAATGACATTTAGCTTTTTGACCAAACCTTATAAATCCCATTAATCTTTAATATAAAGGATGATTTTGATATGAATCTCTGATGTTTTTCTGTGTTTATATCTAAGTAGCAGACATAAGTAAGAATATTACATATTCCTTTAATGTTGAATTACATTTAGAAAAGACCTGTGGTATGCAGACTTTTAAATTAAAGACCTTGACTGTCTAAAGGTAGGCATGATGAAACCATGTTTGCACTACTGCCTAGAGGCTTCCCACGTGTAATTTCTTTACCTTTTTTTGAGTGTAAAAATGCCCCAAGCCCAAAATTCTTACTTTGATTATTTTCCACTGATATTCACAAATATGTGAAAAAAATATAATAAGTAAACATAGCTAGAAACAAGGGCTTGAAGTTTATTTAAGCGTTTTATAGTTTTCTTAAATTGTGACATCTGCAACATGGACAGTTTATAACTTCCCATTATGATAATTCCTGGTGCACTGCACCCTTAACCCGTGACTGTAGTTTCCATTTGTTACTATGCTGCAAATAATAATTTGTAATAAAAGTAAACAGTATATTTATAGGCAGGAGACAAATATAACAGCAGAATTGTGCAACACCAAAATGGCATTAGGAACCAGTCATCTGAAAAATAAATCTGTTTGAAGAGATCATATTATGATGCTGTGACTTTACTGATTAGAAATTCTATAGGCCAGAAACATAATTTTGTTCAAGCTACCAATAATAATTAGCGATATAGAAGTGTAATTATTTGTTGCTCTTTCCTTCAGAAATTCCATTTCAATCATTCAGAAAGTCTTTGTTTATTTTTTGCTAACTAGCGTAAAACCCCCAATTTATACCATGAAATTAAAAAGTGGTTTTGGTAGGAGCTGCCTTCATGCTGCAGCTCATATCAAGGAGGGGAAAAGAAAGAAAGAACATAGTGCTGCTGTTTGTTAATTAATAATAAAGCAACCAAGCATTACAGAACACTGAACCTACTCCACTACAGCTGAGATGTAAGTCTCCTTTTTTTTTCTTACTATCTATATTTCAGTCACTTCTAAAAGCCCATGACTGGTTTCAGGGTGGCATTGTGCAGATACAGAATTGATGCATGTCCTTGAAGAATGCCAGTCTGAATATAATCAACCAGAGGGAGAACTGAGCCAGTGAAGCAGCTTGTCCATTAACACACAACAATAAAAGTAAGGAAATAAATGTCTCCTTTCTTTTAGTCTACTATGCAAGTCAGTGGATCCCACACCTCTCACTTATGTAAAAAATTTGAATTAATAA
This sequence comes from Sitta carolinensis, assembly GCA_032173965.1. Classification (NCBI taxonomy): domain Eukaryota; kingdom Metazoa; phylum Chordata; class Aves; order Passeriformes; family Sittidae; genus Sitta; species Sitta carolinensis. The sequence continues at coordinate 9,097,140 of CM063313.1, read as the reverse complement.
TTTTTATTCATATAATTCCTCTCTTTCTTAAATGTTACTGATTGTCCTAGAATTAACACTTTGTAAAGGAATCTACAATTTTATTATTGATTTAGTCTTTTATTCTAAGCCTCTTTTAGTAATATTCACTTTTTCAATATTAGAAAATATTAGAACTATCTGAATCCAACAATACAGATTATCAGAACTACAGGCAGTATATGACCTGCTCTGTTTTAGTCATAATAATGTAAAATAAGGTGTCTGCTTTTCAAGATGGGGAAATATCTCAGAACAGAGAAACGGGTTGCAAAATGTCTGTGGGCTATCATCAGAAGCATGTTAAAAGACAAACCATCTTTTTCCTCCTGTTCAATGAAGTAATCTTGTGCTAGCAACTCTTATATACCTTTTAAGATTGCTAGACATTTTTATTAAGACAGCTGAGAATTAAAGCAAACAAACAAACAAACAAACACATTCTTTCTTCATTCTAAGAATTTGTTTTTAATTTTCTGTGTTGCAATGATGTTCCTTTGACACTGCACACCTGTTTTTACTGTGGTTCACGCAGGTAGATGTCCTGAAAACCTCCTTGAAATGTAATTATCAAGTATACATAGGCGAGGTAAGATTTTTTGCTCCATAAAAAGTTGGCCATTTCTGAGTAATATTTAAGGAAAATCTTAAGTTTTGAATCCAATCAGTTTTCTTTGTCATTAATTATCCATAATCACTCACTTCACAAAACTCATGAAGCTGTAGCATCTGTATTTCAAACCTCTTAATTGGGATACACTCTTCTTTAATTAACTCTCAGAATTTTATTTAACATATTAAGAGGGTTTTTCTTCGACTGATTTAATTTCTCTCTTCATCTGAAAACCTCATGCCCCTTTTCTTGGTTCCTTGAGTTTTCTGACTATTTTTGGAAATTCTTTTTGGTTTGATCTGACCCTTTCCAAAGCTCTGAATTTTTTCAAGGTCCTGAAACACTTTTCTTTTTCCCTCAGGGAGAAAAAACAAAACAAAAAAAAAAAAAAAACCTCGGAAAAAGAAACAAGATTTTCTGATGAAAATTTGAAATAATTCTTACTCCTCTATTCTTTTAGTACAAGGTTTCAGCTACATGTTGTCTTTTTTCTTAATTTCAGTTCTGCTGGAGATCAGTTCTTATTGAAACAGTAAGGATCTCTACTTATAAATAAGATTCTATTCTGAAGGTGGGTTTATCCTTAAATATTTGCACATACCTATATTTTAACATTTTAAAAAAAGAATATTTTATAAAAAACCCAAAAAGTAAAATAAAAAGCTCCATCTGTATGCTTTGTTTTCTTCTTTACCTTATTTTAGGTCAAATAAAATTAATACTTGCCACTGGTTCTTTTTCTAATCGAACTGGAAAAGAAAAAAAACACCCACTGGCTGCAAGTGTCTCAAATTTCACATGTTCTAAGTGAGTCTGTGGAGCATCTTTTCCTCTTCCATTGACCCCAGAGAAAATTTAACCTGATGAAGTTCCTAATTTAGAACCTCCTAATTTGACACCTCTTTTAAATATCTCTAAATAGGCATCATAATTCTTTGTCAGTTGTGTGACTGGCTTAAACTCCCTGTTTTAATAATCTGGACACAGCTCAAGACAGATTTATTCCAAGCCAGAACTACACTGATTAACTTATTTCTGTGTTAGGGTTGCTAAAATACTTGAGATACACTATTAATTTTTTTCTTCTGTTTGGTTCTGGTTACCAAGCACACTAACTTTTTCTATTTACTAAAGTGTTTTTCACATTCTCGTGTGCTTTACTTTTCACCTAGTGCCTACAAGTCTGAATATAATTTTTGGACATACTTCTAATATTTTATGGACTACAGAAAAAAATGTTTGGCAACTAACTTAGCTTCATAACATATAATTGAAGGTACAGATGCTGAATATTCCATTGCCAAATATCATTTGACTTAACCAGACAAGCAATCTGGCTGAGAATGAAGTGACACATGACCAGAGCTGTGATTTATAAATCTCATGTTCTACCCCGACTTTGTAATTTTTCTAGACAATATGGGATCAGAGTTTTGGGTGGGGGTTTTGTTTGTTTGTTTTCTGTATGTGTATATTTTTATGTATTTAATTACCTTTCTGTAGGTAAATGTGAACTGATTGTTATGCTTAGAGCAAAATTTGAAGCTCTTAGATAAACAAAACATCTATTACTTTTGCTTAGAAAAAACTATTAAAAAAAATAAAAATTGATACACTGACCACAGATGTTTTAAATCTGTTTATAAAATACTCTAACAACAAGAAAGGAAATATTCTTGAATAGTGTAATAATAACAGAAGAAATGATTTTGAAAAATAGACTAATTTCAAAGTGAGACATAATAAATATACAGATTGTATTATAAGGTGTAATTACATTTGGTATCATTGAACAGGATTTGTTAGCTCAGATATCCTCTCTTACATCTGTATTTTCCAGTTATTCACTCTGCTTTAAACAAAGCTTTTTTTATCAGAGATCATAAGCAAGAAATTGAAGAAAGTCCACCTATTTGGACCATCTGCATATATCATAATTTCTGACTATATATCATGATTTTAGCATGGCTGGTTCTCTACTGTCTTGAGCCACCTGTCACACATTTTTGCAAATCAAACTTTATGGCAGGTATTAACTACTTGCATTCGATATGCTACCATTTTACTGCTGCATTTTCCAGGCAAAACTCAGTATTGAATCAGATGCAAAAATGTTGTAGATTACAGGATTCCTGGCAACGTAGGACATTAATACACTTATGGATAGAATTTTGTATATGGATTGTTTTTTTCTTAGAGTTCTGTTTCAGCTGATTTTGTAAGAATTTAATACTTAGTAGACAGAGAAAACAAAAAATTATTGAGGAAAACTTAGTGAGGTCCTTCCAACAAAATGTCTGTCTTACAAAACACCTAAAAAAATTATACAGGAAATGTAAGCGATAAGGAAATAATGAAATATGACCAGCAGTAGATTTTGATTCCTTTTGATCGACAAAATGTAAAGTCAAAATGTATTAAAACCAGTAATGTACATTTTGCTCCTTGCTTGTGTGGAACCAGCTTAACTAACATGAGTAGTCAGAAAAAATGAAAGTCAAGAAAGATGTAAAAATTATTTTTTCTTTCTTTCTTTCTTTCTTTCTTTCTTTCTTTCTTTCTTTCTTTCTTTCTTTCTTTCTTTCTTTCTTTCTTTCTTTCTTTCTTTCTTTCTTTCTTTCTTTCTTTCTTTCTTTCTTTCTTTCTTTCTTTCTTTCTTTCTTTCTTTCTTTCTTTCTTTCTTTCTTTCTTTCTTTCTTTCTTTCTTTCTTTCTTTCTTTCTTTCTTTCTTTCTTCTTTCTTTCTTTTCTTTTTCCTCTTTTCCTTCTTCTTTCTTTTTTTTTTTTCTTTTCTTTCTTTTCTTTCTTTTCATTTTTTATTTTTCTTTCTTTCTGTCCCCCTTGAAAAGTATGGAGACAAATTGTAGTCATTGAACTCCAGGGCCATAAACTCAGTTATTTTTATCATTCTGCCACCATTATCTTACTCTACACCTTTATGGAGATGCAAAAATTACTCTGCTATCTCTGGACATTAAAAGGTCAACCTGCTTTTCACTTCATTGGATTCCTAAAAGTGCTATTGTCAACTTAGAAGGCTGAGTCAGATAGTCAGATGAGCTGAGTGCAGGTGGTGGCTCTATAGGAGAGAATAAATGCCTTTCCCCATTCCCCTCCCACCCTTCAGTGGGTTCCACAATAAACCCAAGGAACCACAGGAACAAGCCATGGATCCATAAATTGGCAGAGCTCACAGATCAGTCAGTCAGTCAATCTTAACAGCAATTCATTCTTGGATTTGTGGATGCTGTGCAAAAGGATGCTTAGAAAAATTCTAGGATAGGGTAGTTATTAAAGGAGATTAAAGGGTTTTATCAAGTGCTTCAGCAAGTTATAATTAAAAAAAAAAAATAATAAAAAAAAGACAGACGAAAGGAGAGGGAGAGTGAGTGAGAGGGAGAGAAGGCTAATTTTTCCAGTCAGTGAAGTTTCAAGGATGAGAAGCCTAGTTTTGCTTTGTTACTGGCTTCAATATTAATTATACAGTACTTTTTCCACTTAACAAAAAGAATCAGCTCCTTCAATCCAAATTCCCTAGCTAATTTCCTTAAGGTAATAATGCGTACATACAAGACAGACTCAGTATTTATGCCAACTGGAGGTGCCCCAAAGTAGCACATTTGCTGCAAATTCAGCCTCTTCTGAAAAGAAAGTGTCTTATGACCCAGAGATAGCCCAGGTATGAATCCTGTCTTCCTAAATGGAAAAGATGATTCAGTATTGGCTTCAGTCATGCAAAGTGATCCTACAGGGAAATTTCTTTTTGTCTCTTCAGCTGCAGACAGAATGGGATGAATTTTATGGTGTTACACAGAACACCAGGATACAAACTCTGATCATCACATGTTGCTGTTTCAGATAATATGACATGGACTCCATGTTCAGAAGGTTAAGAAAATGAATCTTTTATTAGGGATCGTTCTCTCTTATATACAATTTTACACAGACCAGTGTGATTGGTGAAAGGCAAACCTCTTCAATCACATTGGTCAAACCAGAGGGACATCAAGAAGAATTCCTTCTTTTCAGAAGGAATGAATAACATAAATATTATTACAAAAGCATTTAATTGTGTTTATCACACTTTCCTGAGAAAAAAATAGAAAACCAATACATCAGACCTGAAAACAGTCTACAGTCATATATGCCCTTAAAAAACAGTCTGTCTCTAAAATTGCCTATTATTTAGCACATTCACCCTCCATGATCATCCTAATATAGGCTTTTTAAAGCCAAAAGGCACCCTTATAAAGTCAGTACTGAATATACATCCCAAAGAAAGCAAAATAAATTACAAACTCTTCAAACTCCTAAGGAACTAAGCAAATTTTTATTTTATGTTTTTATTTTATTTTGCTTTATTTTTTATTTAATATTTTATTTTATTTTTTAAAACTTGGGTCTATATTATATTTCCTTTGGTTTTACTACTTATACCTTCGTCAAGAATCCAAATGGCAGAATTTCTGTTCTGCTGGAACCTGGGAGTTTTTGTTCCTCTAGGAAAGATCTATTTTTCCAAAAAACAAATTCCAATCTTGAAGGCAGAGCCTTTTTTATTTGTCATCCTGGTTCTGACTTCGGAGGTTGTTTCAGTTTCCAAATAGGTGATGGAGCATGATCTGCTTTCGGGTTTCTTGGATTTCTGGGCTGTGCCCTAGGATCCCAGTTCATCTAAAAGTGAGGGCATTCTTTTCCCACAGACATTCCCAGCAGTGCAGCACGCCTCGGTTTTTCATATGCAGCGTCAAGGAATGGCATGCAGCCATTAGCTCTTGTTGACCACGCCAAAACCTGGCAGCCACGGCTATTTCTCCCCCTCGAATTCAGACCACATTCAAGATTCAATTAAAATCTTCTCAGCATGAGCCCTATCTTTGACTTATCAGTGCTCCATTATGCTGTGTTGTGCTTTTTGCCTCCCGGAGCTGTGCTACATGGAACCCAACACAGACAGAGCTTGTAAAGTCCCGTTATGTCCTTAGATTCCAGACCTACAAGGTCACTTCATCAAACCAAAGCTCATTAAAAAGAAGGAAGAAAGGTGATCTACCATTCTGACCTCAGACATTGTAGCTGAGAAAGCCCTTTGCCATTTATATTTCAACTTTCAATGAGTATATGACTCAGTACTGGAAGGATTTGTAGCTGACACTCAATAGAAGCTGCTCTCGAATTTTGACAAATCCCATCTTGAGCCGAGAAGAGAAACAGATATTGATCCTAAGTGTACCTAATTCATCTCTGCACTTGTAATCCCAAAAGAAAATGGCTTCTATAACCAGAGGGCGTTCAATATTTTTTCCATCTTGTAAAATAAACAGCAGTTATTTTGGTGTGTCTTCATGCGTCGGGAGCAACATTGGAAGTAAACAAAGCACTGATTTTTTTCCTTTCCTCTTTCTTGAGCAGAGTAACAAGAACTGCTGAGCCTTTTGATTAGACTAATTAAATTGTATCAAATAATTTAGACTGATGAAAGTGTGGAGGCCACAGCAGCACAACTGAAATCTGTGGCTCTGAAAGGAAGCTCCATGCCCTTGTCAGAGAAATGTATTTCAGCAGGGATCATATAATAAATCGTGAGGAAATTCATTTCACCCTGATGATCTAGCCTCAGTAGCAGTGTGGTGACACTAGCACTAGGGGAGTTCTGAGTGATGATATGTGGAGAGATAAAAGGCTGCATTCTTTTGTCAATTACATTTGGATAAATTTGGAGAAATTAGATTGATTTTTCTGGTGCTGTTAAAAATAGAGCCTGAGGTCAGGACCTAACCCACAATTTTCCTCATTGTTCCTTTTTTCAGCATGTCATATCACAACAACTGACTGCCAAAAGTAAAAGGTTTGGAAGTTCTGTCCTAAGCGTCACTCATGATAAGAACTGGATAGGGAACAACCAAGCAATTCTAGCTGATGAATATTTTCAGTTCCTAAAGAACAATCACCTAGAAGGACTAGTGCAGGTATACAGTGTTTGAAACCCTCCTGTGATGTGGGAGAAGCATTCTGTTATTGGAAATAAGCAGATCAGGCATTTGAACCTCAGTCTCCAATCATTATTGAAATATTGAATTTTGTGGGGTAGCTGTCCCTCTTTCCTGACACAGCTAAGATTCACTAAATATGCTGAGTTTCTGAGAGAAGTTTTTGTTTCAGTAAATCAGTCTTTTCTGACAGCAATGTCAACAAATGTTGAAAAATTTCCCCTAAGCTCCAATAATCATACAAGGAAGTATCTGACTGCAAAAAAATGGGGAGCGGAAAAGAGTACTTGTAGGCAGGTGAGATACATTAAATGCAGCTCAGTAGGGACTTGGAATTTTTAAGCAAGAGGCACTTCAGATCTTTAAGATCACTTAGGATCTTTCAGATCTTTAAAGCAAGGGTAACATAGTTCAAGTTTGTGTAGATGGATAGTTGTCAAGTATTGATGTGACACATATAAGCACGGAGATTTTTCCTTGTGCCAGATCTGGTTTAAGTTTGTTCTTTTTTTTTTTTTGTTTGTTTTTTTGTTTTTCATAGAATTGTAATTTAGGTTGCAAAAGACATCCAGGATCATTGAGTCCGACCTTTGACTCCATTTGTTATATCTGCAAAGGGTGAGTGAGCAGTTCCTTCAAAGGAGGTAGTTGGCAGTTTCTCTTAATTATTGTCTTAATTGTCAAATAATTTGCTTAATTATTGTTTTTTTCCCCCCTATAATTTCTTAATTCAGTGCTGCTATGAGTTTGATGATGCATAAAACCCATCTCATGATGATGTTTAGTACTTTTTCCTGGACTGAAACCTCAATCTTCTGGTGAAACTGTAAAGCCCTAATTCAAACATATGCTATGAAAATGCATGTCCAGCAAGACCTTCCAAAATGTCTGATAATTTTGAAATTAATGGACTCCTCCCTCTGCAAGACAGAGGCACATCACAGTAAGATCACAATCATGGACCTATCAACCCACTTTCAAAGAGATTGCCTGTTAGTAGCGCGATGGATAAAGTGAAGTGATAGCAAGTAAAAAGCAAGATTTGTGCTCTACCAAATGATCCAGACATCCTTCTCCTGAAGCAGCTGTAGGGATGTGTCCTGTGGTGCTTGAGGGGATTGCTGGGTCATTGCTGCAAGTGAGTGTAGTGGCCTAACTCTGCTTCCCCCAACAAATTTCATCAAAGAGGAAAGGAAGGGGAAGTCCTGGGTGCCCATGTATAGGCAAGTGAAGATTTGTCTTCAAGCACAAGTCCACATCTTCTCTCAGAAATATGAAATGTCTTTTTCATTTTCAGGTGCAAAGGCACCAAGGGCAGACTGTCACCTAAATTGTATCAGAACAGGAAAAGTTCATTCCATGAAATCATCAATGCTTCAGTTCGAAGAGGAAGGATTTAGTTTCAGAGAAACACAGAAGTATAAAATCAGTGAAGGGTTTAAATTGGAAGGGACTTTAATGGTTGTCCAGTTCCACTTCCCACTTCTGCTAGACCAGATTGGTCAAAGCCCCATCCAGCCTGGCCTTAAACACTTCCAGGGATGGAGCATCCAAAGCTTCTCTGGGCAACCTGTGCCAGTGCCTAGCCATGCTTAGGGAAGAATTTCTTCTTAATATCCAAGATAAACCTACTCTCCTTCAGTTTGAATCCATTCCCTCTTGTGCTCTTACTCCAGGCTCCTATAAAAAGTCATTTTCTGTCTTCGTTGTAGGCTCCCTTCAGGTGTTGGAAGGCTACAATTAGGTCACCCCTAAGCCCTCTCTTCCAGGCTGAACAAACCCATTGCTCTCTGCCTTTCCACATGGGAGATTTGCTCCATCCTTCCAATCATTTTGGTGGCTCCCCCTGGACTATCTCCAGCAGGTCAGTATCCTTGTGGTCAGAAAGGTACAAATAAAGTGCTGCTTTTTTATTTGGCAATATCCTACTGCTGTGGAAAACCTCTAAAATGTGAAGGGCAGGGAAGGCTCTCTGTTTTTCATTAAGAAGAAAAACCCACAAAATAAGTGCCAAATTGGATGTTGTGGGGAGGAAAAAAGGATAAAAGGCAAAAGCAACACCGGATTTCCTTTTAAAGATAGTTCACATATAATTTTTTATTCTTCAGTTGTCATGTTTCAAATATTTTTGTTCTTTTATTATTTAGGGCAAGATTGGTGATGATGATGCATCAGTAAGAAAAAATAGGACTTGAATTTCTGTGGGTTCTCATGAGTAGCTGATAGCAACACCCAGTTACCTCCTAGCTCGAGTAACACACAACTCTGTTGGAGTCATCAAAGCTCTGCTGCAGAACAGCTTATAAATGATCTGGAACAATAAAGAAGGGAAATTACTCAACTAGGTTTGCAGACATCTGTTACAGAGATAGCAGAATCTAGGTTTAGGTGAGGCTGTAAAGATGATTGTTGAGAAAAAGGAATCATAAGGATGGTGTGCAATGGCTAGGTTATTTAGATATTCTGGTCATCAGGTGAAACAGTATGGGAACTGTGGCATATAGAAATTACTATAGTATCAGCATTTATTTACTTCTTTTCTATGACTAACTCCCTATAAAAACAAGTAAATAAAAAAATAAATAAAGCCATCTGGCAAGGTTGCAAAGCATTGGACATAAACATTAATGGCAGTGCTTTTTCACTTATATATCACTTTTAATCTAAGGCTCTTAAAATGATCCACATTAATTAAGCCTTATGATTCTTTATTGACATCCATAAGAAGAGGCAAATAATACTTCCTGATACTTTATGAATTAGAGAAACTTAAAACAATGACACTAAGATTCCCAGATTTTTTTTAAAAGGTGGGTTTGTTCAGCTTGTATTCACTCAGCTTGTATTCACTCAGAGGTTTTCATCGAAATTCTATTAAACAAAATAATCTAAGAATGTCCCCTTTCTTTTTTAATGACTGATTCCAGGTTTGTTGCTACTTAATTTCTGTGATTATTTTCCTTCTCAGACAGTGGATGATAGAAAGGGAAAAGATGAGCTGTCTGAAATCCTGGAGGATTCTTAATTTTGAGCACAAGCAGATTCAATTTTTCTGTCTATAGAGGGTGAAAACAAAACCAAACCAAAACATAGAAAATGAAAGACCTGGCCAGACTGTCTGACCAAACTCTTTAGAGTACACTCACAAAGGACAAGATTCATTGTTCCATAACACCTGACTGGCTATAATAATACAAAATACTCTGTGATATTAAAAGCAGGAATTTAATTTCTCTAGAGGTTAATTCAGACTTCCTGTGATCTCAGTTAACAGGTGAAGGGACTTATTTCTCTTCATTGACTAGACAGGGAGCTGAAGAGAACTGTATTCCAACTTAAAAGCCCTCAGAAGCTTCACAAATTAGCAGGATTAATCCAAGTCTTAACTCTTTATGTGTGGCCAAATCCTTCAGATAATATTTCCATCAGAATACCAGTTTAAGGATACAATTGTTTAATTGCAATTTGAGTGATGGTCAAAATAGGAATTTCTTTTTTATAAACTCAGTTTGATTGAGGAGAATTCATCTAGAAATGTGTCAGTAGCCTTGAAAACCCAAGATGTTATCCTTGTTCCTCTGTTTTCAGTGGGAAATTATATCAATGTAGAACCAAGTTTTCTCCACATTTGGTAGTAGAGATGTCCATTTTGAGACAGTTCTGGGTCACCTTAGCCTTTCAGTCCAAGTCAAATTCTCCCTTATTCTTATTAAGAACATTTGTTTTTTTTTTTTTTACTTTTGACTGCTTTTTCTGTACATGCAGAGACACACCATGCTTGGATATTATATGTAAATATGTATGAAGTGTTTTATCCTACATAGAAATTGATTAATATAAATTATACTATTCATTGCTATATCTTCCAGATGAATGGAACAGTATCAAGAGTATTCTTCCCTGTAATAGGAACAATAATATGTTGTCAATAGACAGATACTTTAATAAGATGAAAACTAAATTCAGTGACAGAAACAATAGATTTCATAGGAAACTATATGACAGGGAAGAGGCATTGTATTGTTTGGAACACCTGTGGTTAATTATCATAGCTGAATACATTAAATTCAGTTTCCAACCTCATATATCTTCATAGACTATTTGACGATATTAAGCGATAAAGGCTTAATAATCAAAAGTACTGAGTTAGCAAATGTTTTCTAATTTTAATAACTTCTTGTTGTAATTACCAAGTCTTGGAGTGAAATTATTTAATTAGAAAGTAATCAAGAAGTGTCTACTGTTAATTGAAGAAATTATAAAAGATCTACATTTTTAATATATTTCTTGGGTAATAAAATTAAAGTCTATGATAATTATTTTATAAACCATGCTGATAAGAAAAGTTTGATACCAAAATGAGATATTGTGTCTATTAATTCCCATAGCTACATTTGCCTTTGGCAGGTAAAACCCAAAGAAAAGATACTTTGGACGTATTCATTATCTGTCATTTCACATCTTAGCATACTTAAAGAATGTCCATTCATGCTCACTGCTCCTATGAGAATAGCAATAATTATCATTATACCTATTTTCCCAACTAATAAAGTGAGGTTAAATGCATTACTATAAATCATGGCTATTTATAGGTTAGAATGAAAAATTTCTATTTAATATCCTTTTGATAAAAACCTAGATTTATAATTTATATGTTTTTTAAAAGAGATTGAGATATTATATTATCATAAATATTTTAACTTTTCAGAAATTAAATAGATGCAATTCAAACCAAACAAAAAAAAAAAAAAAAAAAAAAAAAAAAAAGGCAAAAGAATTAGTGGTTTAAAAATGTTCAGCTAAACCGGAAAGAATTTGAATTTAGAAAAAGTCTGCAGAGCACTTAGCAGGATTTATTATTCTTATTCTCCACCTTTTCATTATTCTCTGTCAGCCAAGTACTGAGAGTAAATGGTGTTTCCCAAAATCCTCCATGGTTATGCATTTCCATGCTGAACCATGCTTAGCAAGTGGGGTGCCAAAAATGCTGAATGTGTCATAGGGATAAAACCTTTTTTCCTGACTGCTGCTATTTCTGTTAAACATTCCAAGACACTGATCGTCTAATTTAAAACTTTGGTGGTGAACTGCTATTCCCTCTTGAGTGTCTGTTAATTTGTCAATGCACAAGAAGCACAGGATAAAGATCTTCTAACACAAGTTTGTCAGAATACACATGGTGCATGTAGGTTTCTGAAATTATACATGCTCTTAGGTCCATGGCTTGCATGAAAATCTTGTACTCTAATAAATAAATGTTATTGAAAAATATGTTTTCCACGAAAAGGAAAAATGACCTGCTTGCAGGAAAAGTGACAGAGCTAAAACCACACACAGAAATGCTTTCCAACCTGCAATAGAAACAATCTGAGAAAAGAAATATATTCTAAAAAATGATAAATATGCTTCTATATTCAAGAGAATGCCATTACTGGTTTACAACTTTTAGCTAGTTCTGTTGAAAAACACATCTAGTTAACAACGAAATCAACATCATTATTTTCTTGGGTGCTGTTACTTCACTACTCATATTTTTGCTGGTCCTAATCCTGAAACAATTGTCAGACAGTAAACAAATGATGTCATATGACACACATGGTGAATGGCCACTGGTAGGATCAAAAGTGGCCTCTCTAACACTGTACAAAATTTAAATTATGTGCTTGACTAACAAGACTGCACCATGTTGAGTAGTGATTGACAAACTGTCAGATACTCCAGACCACATTCACAAATGCATCTACATTTTCATTCCTAATTTACACACCCTGTTAATGCAATTGTAGTTGTAAAAAATACTCTCACATGCTAAAAAAAAAAAAAAAAGAATAATAATAATAATAATAATAATAAAAAAATCTAAGTGCTAACCTTATTCATGGGAGTATGAGGATTCTCTTGTCAATTCCATTGACTTCTCTTCACCCATACCTTTTCCTAATTCGGGAAAGCCTTCAAAACCCAACCAAGCCAAAAATAAGAAAATATTTTACTTCTCTAGAAATTTTCTGATCAAAGTAAATGTAAATTATTTGACCATAAATTTAATTTCTGTTCTTCCTGAATCAGACAGATCACCTTGACTTAAGGTATATATTAGGGATTAATGAATGGTTGGTGATAATGATCTCTAGGTGTTCTCTGGGCCAACAACTCCTGAGAGCTCTTCACAAACTCCAAAAGATACCTTTGGCCTTGAGTATTACAGCTTAAAACTAATGTGATTTTGTAAACTTAGGTTACCTTTCATTTACCTGCCATCTAAATTCATTCTTCAGAGACACTCTGTCAGCAAAGGAGATATGAGTCAGTGTCTTCATTGTAAGAGAATATAAAAAAAAAAAAAAAAAAAAAAAAAAAACCAAACAAAACCTCAGCTATGTCATGTTTTGTATGTAGAAGAGAAACAATAATTATATATTGCCTCTTTTGGTTACCTTGCAACAGAGAATTTTCTGGATGGCTTCTTTGACAGATCAGAAAGTCTATTTTATGAAAAAACAGGCAAAAAATTGTGGAAATGGAGACGCTGGGGAAGTTGTGCATCCTTTAGGGTAACACAAAGGGAAATATTACAAAGACTGTTCCCAACTGGGCATGGATTTATAAGTTACACAGAGCACCCTTATCTACTGAAATGCAGAACTATATGCATGAGAAATTCCCAGCTGCTGACATTTTGTGAGCTTTTAATAGTACCATTAGTCAATATATCAGTATGCAGCATATCATATTGACTAGAGCTGATGTTTATAGTGGAAAGCTATTGACTTATGGGATGAAAAAGTGGATATAATTCAGCTTCAGGCATTATTGCCCACTGGAGGTTACTTTTTCATTTACAGGGACAATAATTTGCCCTGTAAACTGAAAACTCTTGGCTCACTATATATTTTACTATGCACTTTAATAAGACTTTTTTTTTTTTGCCCTAAATGTGCTTTACATAGAAGCTGGAACTTCAGCAGTAGTATATCCTCTGTTAACACAGCCAATACAGAAATACAGCACTCCACAACTAAAAAAACAAATATTAAAAAAACCTTCAAACCAATGAAATTTGAGTGGCTCACTAAAACCTCTTATTTTTCGGAACAATCTACACATTTAGATATAAATACCTCTTACATATCTATCATTCTGTGTGACATTGAGAGCAGTCTTGAGGTTGACAGGAGACTTGGTTGTGCAGAGAGGTTGTGCAATCCCCATCAGAGATTTCTGTGGAACTTTTTTTTTTTCTAAGAAACCTGGTCTGACTCTCCTTTGAACAAGAATTCAGACAGGATGGCCAGTTGAGGTCCCTCCTAACATGAATCCCCTTACAATCACTCTGAAACTTTTAAACAGGCTCCTTCTGCATTCATTGGAGGGACACAGACTGTTAGTGAAAATTAGACCACATCTGCAAAAGACAAATGACTGTTACAAATGGGAAGAAATGCTCTCTGGAGACACTGTGGAGGGAACCCTGAAGATTAGCCTGGATTAGGAAATGAACACATGGCTAAAAATGGTGATGCTGCATGGCTTTGATTTTGCTTTGACTACACGGACTAGCAGTAAGTTGAAGATGGCATGATTATTCCAAGATGTTTTCTTTTCATGGGACTCACTCATCCTTGATAATAACTGATGGCTTAGAATGCTAACATAGTGCATAATTTCACAGAATAAAAAGTGCCATATGCACTGACTGATGAACTAATGGTCTGGATCCTACAGTTTTAGTAAAAGATCAGCTTGCAAACCACAAGACACACACACTTCAGCTGACAATACATCTTGATAAGCAAAAATAAAAAAAAAATCAGAATTAGCTTGTCAATAGCAGAAATGAGTCAATAGCATAACAACTGCTATCCACATCTAATCATAGTAATGGCACAATAGACAATATTCATTATCCACCTGTCAAATCTTGGTGTGAAAAAATGCAGTAATAGATCAAGGATAGTATAACAATAACAGTAACTAATAATAGTAAAAACAAGAGCAGCAGCAAAACCAAAAAACATCATGTCCTAAAATTAGTGTCATAAATCAATGAGTGTTTTTTTGTGTCAATTCACATTAAGATATACTGTACAAGACATAGTATACCAGAGTATCCCAACACGACTTCTTAGTTTTACTTCATTTAAAACAATTTTTTTAAACCATTGGATAGTTATTTATATCATAATACATCCACGGATTTTCTCCAGGTTTTGTGGTGAGATACCACTTATGTACTAGGAGAAAAAGCAGTTCTTTCTTTTGTCCTTCTTTTCATAGCATTCATCCCAAAAGTGCTAATGTGTAACAGGAGTAAATAATTCCAATCAAAGTTTGACATCTTAGTGCTGACTTTGTCTCATAGAGATGGAAGTCTTTTTTAACTAGAATAAAAGATGGAACTGTTTTGAGAGCTTGGATGGAGATCTGGTCTTGTTTTCCTTCCATGAAAACTATTTCTTCAAAGACATGTTTGACCCTTGAGTAGTAGTGACAGCATTTCTGGGGGTGTTGTTAACCACATAGGGGACTGTGGTGAGTATGGATGTCCTTCTGTAGAATGGGCAATTTTTTTTTTTTTTTTTTTTTTTTTTTTTTTTTTTTTTTTTTTTTTAATTTTTAAACAGATTTTTTCCCCCGAAAATTGTACAGTGCATTGACTGAATTTTCATTGACTGCAACAAGAACAAAAGTTCCATCATTGCCACACGTGTATATCTGAATCTGGAGCTGAAACCTACCCTTATTACTTAGTCTATTTGCTAAAACATCTAAGAGTGTAACATCACTGGAGATGTGAGGTTGGCAAATGTGACACCATCTATAGGTAGGCAAAATTCTTCTAATCTTTTGAAATGGCAACCAAAAGGGACACCCAAGGGCATCTCAAATGACAGTAGATAATTATGTCTAGGCAATTTTACTTTATTCTTAGCATCTAATTTATGACAATCATTAAGAATATATCTATACTGAGAAATTAAATGGGACCAGGAACATTTCTGGTCATTAGGGTCAAGCAGCAAAATATATTTGGGTCTGTGCTGGGGAATTCATTAAGCCTCTAAAAGAGTAAGTACACCTGAAGTATTTACAGGGAGTGGGCAGTCCTACCTGCTAAAATACTTCATGGTTTTGGCAATATGATAGTTGCTATGAACTAAGACCGGATTAGAGACAGTCCTAATATCTCTCTAATCTGGTCTGATGAGCATTAATTCCTTTAACAGTCATAGATAAGTTGGCTAAAAATCCAGCCATGTGTAGGCACAAGCAGATAAATGTCCCTCATTTGGTTAATAGAAGTGATAAAAATTCTCGTCTTTCCAACTCCCCACTCCTTGATCCACCCAAGGACACACAAAATAATTCCAGAACTTTGAGGCAGCATATTTCTGGATATTTCAGGTTCTACCAGATTTATTTTCCTCTCTTTCTTTGGATGTAATTGTCATTCAGACCTAGAGTTGAGGAATTGCAATAGGTTTCTATGGGTTTGGTTTTATTCATTCCTTTCTCTGTCTCTGTTTTTCTCTTTCTATTCAGACACAGAGAATAATAGAATTGCTACTGCCAAAACCCTCACTCCATTGGAGTGAAAACCATTCATTTGTCGTCTCAATTTTAAGATTCCTGACTCCAAATGCAAGGATATTCTCCATGGACGTAATGGGACATTTAGCGATTCACTCATTTTCTTCACATGCTACTTATTTAGACACTCAGCAGTTGGCAGCTTTGATGTGAGTGGTAAAAATTATAAAGACATTACATATCATAAAAATATAAATGAAAGAAAACATGGGCTATGTTTTATATCAGACTAAATTGGCTAGTTTCATGCTCAGGATTTTTGTTTTATGAATTATAATTGTTAGAGGAGGTGTTCCCTTGAGTGAAACATTACCTGTCTCTTTCATATATAACATCAGCTCTTTACTTTTTCCTCCTTAAAGAAATTGCTCTGCAAAACTTAGGTACAAGGAAGTAAATTTATAAACTCAAGTAGTACACATATGAATAGAAAATTGTATCGCTCTGTTTGAGATCCTTAACATAATTAAGGTGTCTGTCAAAAAATGAAAATAAATAATATTATACAGAGGAAGTTATTAAACTCAGTTGAGCAACTAGGGCTATGATTGTTCAAAAATATTTATATAGAAGGGGAAGAGGGGGAAAAAGATTTTTTTTTTTCATGCTGCTCTTCTCTCCTGGCCATTTCTGGAGGGTTCTAAGAGAATCTAAGCACCCACATAGCTGCTTACTCCTACCCCTGTGCTGGGACAGGGGAGAACACAGAAAGAACAAGAGATGAAATTCATTGAGCTGAAGATACTTTAGTAAGTGAAGAAAAAAGAATAAAAGTCACGCAGCACTGTTGTAAAGGAGATCAATCATCACCTTCCATTACCTCTGAGCAACAGTGACCTCAGAAAACACCTCCCTCCATGCTTCAGCTTTGAACTGTGGAGCATGACACTAAATTATTTTGTCCCATTCAAACTGTCCTGCCTGTTTCCGCCTACAACTCCTTGCCTAGAATACCCCTTGTAGCATGGCAGAAAAGAAGCAGAAAGTCTTGAAGGTGTGCAAGCACTGTTCATCAATACACAAATCATTAGTGGGTTGTCAATACCGTTCTGGTCACAAATTCATAACACATCATCATCCTATGGACTCCTAATGAAAATTATGTTCCATTCCTGCCAGACTAGGCACATCAACATAAGTTCTGGTGTTTAAACAGTGACCTGTTTTCTTTATAGTGTACACATACAGTGAGGGAAAACCTGCTAGATATACTCCTAGGAGTGAATTTCTGGACATGTCTTGCATGTTTCAAATGGTATGTCATGTTAAAACAAGAATCATAATGGAATCAAGATCTACAATACAGAGAATAAGAATTCTAATGATTGTCTTCCCCCTTTTTTTTTTTTTTTTTTTTTTTTCTATTAACTTCCAAGTTTTCTCTCCCTCACTGTATGCTCAACAAGATTTTGAGATTCCATCCCTGTAGGTATTCAAACGTTTTCTGGATAACATATTAAGAAACTTGATCTAAGTTGTTTTGGCATTGAGCAGAGAGGTGGAGCAAGGTTCTACCAGAGGATTTTCCAGCAGATACATATTTCTGCTCTGTGGTTCTACACCACTCTGACCAGTACCAGCAATTCTGTACACAGCTGCCACAATTTCATCCACATGAGTTTGTGCTATCAATAAATATCTTAATTGCAATTTTATTTGTGCTGATGTTCTCATTGCCTTTTCAGTTCTGTGACTGATCTAGCAGCAATTACTAATGGGAAAACAGAGGTGAACTGTGTTAAAACTCTCACAAGTGACTGACTTTTCTGTGTAGGGAACAATAGCAGTGAGGCTATCTTCAAATATGGATTTTGGGAAGTCTTAACACCTATTAAATTTGTCTCTGAGAATTTTATCTTCTAAGACTGACACCTAAGGAACCAGTCAGGCAAGATAACAAATTGTGTTTTAAGTCTGAACAACGCTTGTATATGTCAAATTTAACTGTGTGCCCAAGTATGCTGTTAAAACCTAAAGAAGAAAATCTGGAAGAAATTTTCATCATAGATTTTTTATTATGTAAATCTTTAAGGTTTTTAGATTTGCTGCAGTAGTAAGGTCAGGGCACCAGAAAGATGTTTTATTCACGCTACTTTGGTATCACAAATAATAGGACTATTTCCAGGTCTAAGTAATATCCTTCAAACACAAATGAATTCCAACAACATGCTTTATAAGACAGCTTGTTTACTTTCCTCGTGTCTTTCCTTATGGTTTCAACCGTTATTCAATTTTAAATTTTAAAATTTTAGTTAGAGATTTACTGCTCAAAATCAGTAGAAGGGAGAGGCATTCAGCTCAACTGTCTTTGCCATTTGGTAATACACACCAGTCCTCTAGACTGAGTTTCGTAATGACTGATATGCTCATTTTGAGAGATGACTTGTCCTCTAAGTTTCAGGTACCTGTTCTAGGGGAGGATAAGCTTTTTATTCCCTTTCCACCTAAAAATAATATAATAACTAATTGATTTTAATAAATTTGTTATAATATTGATTTCTGATTTGCAAAAAGAACAAGCTGCTCCACTGAAAATTTTTCCTTTCAAGTATCTTGATTATACATTTTTTTGATTATTTAATATTATATATGTTAAAAATCTAATTTCATTGAGAATTTTTTTATTTCAAACCATAAATAATCCAAGTCTGTGATATTATTTTTACTCCTACAGACACTGTTGTTTGGGTATCACATGCTTGCATTCTTTCCTGGTCAGTCACTATCTTGAAGAGATTTTTCTGGTCACATGAATGTCATGATGCACTGGCTCTTCTCACAAATAGAAGGCACTTTGTGGTAGGCCTTGTTTACCTTTTTCAGTAAGAAATAATGGATTATAGAGTTATACAATATAATCCATTTAGATGGGTTTATTAACAGAAATATATTGCATTAACCAAGGCAATTCTAATTCATTACTTAGAATATAGTAGAATTAGTTTTTTAGTCAGTATTCAACACATGCAAAAGATTAAAAAGAATCCTATGTAGATTGTTGTTTCTCATCAAAGTGTAGAAGTTGAAGTTTCCTAGTATTGCTCAAGAACTACTCTAAAAAAACCTAAGATTTTTTAATTTATTTTTTATACAGTTTCATTGGAAGGAGTTATATGCAAATATCAAGTTAAAAAAAAAAAAAAAGTAAAGATGGCTGGCAGACCTCAAGAAAAGATATAAATGTTACAAGTTCTTTTCACTGGAAAGTAGGCAAACTATTCATACTAAAATTGCTTATGTCAGACTTCATGATAATCATAAATCAAACACGGATCTGTAATAATATTTTGAAGATTCAGATACATACAGTTGAAAGTTCTCTTTTCTGCAAGTTTTTTATTCTGATGTGGTTTATAGAACTGCGGTTTTTTGTGTTAGGTTGATTTTTTACCTTATGCCATTTCATAATTTTTAAAACAAGGAAATATTCTCTCCTCAGAAATAAGTTGAATTGGTAAAATGTATGGCTGAAATATATTTAAACAGTTATGATATTATATTTGTTCTACTTCTTTTCTTTAATATGTTTGAATATTTTAATTTCCCTTGACAACTAATGTATACATTCATTATTGAAGCACAATATTTTTTTTCCTTAATCTTTAACTTTTATATATATTGTTTCCTTGCTAATGAGTCTTGAACAACTTCAAGAATATTGGCCTTTCAATGTCCAAAATAATTTTGCTATGTCTATAAATGTTTTTTACTTCTATTGCTTATTAGTTTTTCTTTTTCCTTACTGATTATTCTGTTACAATTTTTCATTCAGTAAAGCCTAGTTAGATTTTATTCAAGTGTAATTTTTTATTGTGGTAGAAATTCTCAGTAGTTTTCCTATGTTGGAAAAAGAAAATATACAGACCTTCTTTATATTCATGCTCTGGATCTGTTCCACCCAGCTGACTTTTCTGCCTAATTTCCTTTTGTCCTTTACCACTCAAAACCTTAGTTACAGACCTACTTTCATCCTTTCATTTAATTTAAATAGAATCAACTTAAAATCATTCTATCTAGGGTTAATTTTTATGCCTGGCTTATTTTCTTATCACTACCAGATCTTCCACTGAGATTAGAAATCTTTTAATTCTGGCATGTGACAAACCTGAAGATAACAAGGATTGATATTCTATGGCAGTGAAATTATTCTGAAGAAAAGGTATGACCAGCACAATTTTGATTTTCCATGGTACAAGGAACATCTCCGCAAGTGTAAAAAATAATAAGATGCTCTAACCAGGATTAGTATGGGAGAAGGCTAATTGGTCTTTCACCTTATTTTTGCTGTCATTCCTTCAGGGATTAGGTTAAGCCTCAGTGTATGTTTCATCAGGGAATTATGGAGATTAGACTTTGTCTCTCTGTCTATCATTCAGACACTTCCTCTAAGGTTGACTAGATATTCTAAGTCTCACAACTCATCATGTAGTTCCTTTCAGTCAAAAATAGGTAAATAATTTGTGGCGTAAAAGTGTGCTCTGAGGTTAGTAGATTGAAAGGCCTGAGACAATAGCATGATTGCCAAATCTTTATTAAGTTTCCTGGTTTTCTGTCGTTCACCCACACCAAGTCCCACTTTACCTATGGGGTTTTTACCTCTTTAAATTAAGAAGATGCTAATAAAATATCTACAAGTCTGACCTCATACACATAAAATATTCTGGGTAGAACTGAGATTGCCTACTATAAAGTAATATAACCCAAAGTCATGACCTGGTCCTTTAAAATAGAGCTCCCCTCAATGACAAAATAAAACTGCTGTAGGAAAATGTCAGTTACTCAGAAAAATTTAAATGAGGCGGAGACACCAACCCTGTTTCTTACAAGTTCCAGCTAGATAGAAACCTTCATGAATACTATAAAATTGACTATCATAGTTATATCTGAATGCTTAATTATTCACAGGATTTCTCTTCAGCCTAAACGCCATGAGAAATTGTATTAACTAAGGGTGGGATTCATCTGATACACCTGTAACTGTAAAAGGCTACAGGATCTGCGACTGCAATAACAGCACTTTCAATTTGCTACAATAAACAGGTATTTTTAGGGAACAGTTCCTAGGTCCTGCTTAGTTCTCCTTAGGATGAGCTGAGTTATGTGTTACAAATATCAGTTCTGGTTTAGAATTGAAGGTGGATCAATGGTAAGCCTAAGCACAGATGCCTATGTTTTTTTTCAGACAACACTTACCCATAACCTCCCTTTACAACCAGCAAAAAAGAGGTGCATTTTGAGGGTGATTCATCCAACTAAAAATCACTGTCTAGAAAAAGTGAACAACCATATGAAGTTCTTAGTCTTCATCCACCGGATATGGAAGAAAGTCTTTTTACATAGCCATCATAGATAAAACATTAAATTTCTCTTTGATATTAAAATAATTTAATTGAATTTGAAATTTTAACTGAACTTCAGATAAAGTAAGTACTTCCATCAAAAAATTCCAGTATTACTTCTGTGATCTCTTCTTGAACAGTAGATTCTACAAGCAAACAAAAATTTTATTTACTTATTAGAAAGTGCTAGGTCTACCATAGTTCTTTGCCAGTCATTCTACTGTTGTTTTTATAATTTTTGTTAAAAATGGATATTTTTTTTCACAATCAGTTTGCCAAGTTTCAATACCCAACCACTGGATCTTTTCAAGTTTTTCCTTCTAAGACTGAAGAAACTTCTATTATTGCATTTTTATTCTTTCAGGAGATATTTATAGACCATGTCTGGTTACGCCTTTATCTTCCTTTTGAAAAATTAAATAGAGCATGCAGTACTTCATTGCACAGTGTTTTCAAACCTGTAATAATTCCTGTGGAACTTTTCTGAACCCTTTCCAATCTTTTTTCAATATCTTTTTTCAGCTGCAGGTACAAAGACTGGACAGTTTTCCTATAATGGTCATATCAATGCCAAGTACAAACTAATAAAAAGATTCCTTTCTCCCATCTGATATATTTTCATTTATGTGTTTAAGGATCATATTGGTCCTCTGCAGCATAACATCTCATTGGATCCCATATTCTGCTGATGAGCTATGACTGATTCTCATTTTCTCTTTCAAGTATTTTACAAGATCACTGTTCTCAAGATAAAATTTTCCATCCAGTAAATACAGCTTTGATTTTCTAATATTGGGGCAGAAATGTAGCTGACTAAGGTCAGTATAATTCTATTCTATGGAATTTTCTGCTGGACCAGGATCTAAGCAAGGATTTTATTTCAAGAACTTGCTATATGAACTTGATAAAGTCCTTTACTTAATTTTACACCAGGAATTAAAGCTAACCTTAATGTGGTCCTAAAACCTTTCTTCCTGAATTTCTAAACTATATTTTCAACTTTTACCATCAGGAGCCAGACATGATCATCTTGGAAACTCTGCCTCAATTCTGACCGTGTTATTTATTCTAATTTTTCCTGACTGAAATGGGCATGTCTCCTTCATATTTACAACAACCTTTTAAAGCAGACAGCCCTTCATCAACAAAAAGAGATTTACCTACTCATTTTCTCACATATCCTTTCTTTGCTTTACAATTTGTCCATCTTAAAAAAAAACCAAAGATAATAATAAAAAAAAAAAAAATAAAAATTCCCACCCAGTGAATACTTTCAGAAATGTTGCACTCCACAAATAAAAATCACATTTACAATAAAACTGGTATGATTGTAAATTGGTTGGGGACTGAGGAGTCCTCACTACAGGACTGGGAAAAATAGTTCATGCGATTTCATTATGGAGGCCACCAAAAATTCTATGTTGCAAATCCATGTAGACTCTCATGATATCTCTCAAGCTTCATTTTTTAATGATGATGCCTTCTCATTTCACAGCTTCAGAGCTGAGCTAAATCAATTAGGTGATTGTGACTAAGAATTCATGGTGGTCCAAGCCAGGAATTAGCTCTGAGTACTGGCCTGTTTTGTACAGCTGTTTTAAAATATTTACATCTTTCTGAAAAGGACATGCATGATTTTTTCGTCCATTTTGAACGGAGATCACTTAAAGGAGATACTGTGTTTTCCGGAGATGTGGATGTTAATTCACATCTTATTGGCAGTTACTTAATGTTATCAGGTGTATTATGTGAATCTTAATAAAGGAATAATGAAGACAGCATGTTTCTTCTTGCTTTTATATTGCTCCATTAGACTTTCAGTGCATTATTTTTTTTTTTTTCGTAAGCCTCCCTGCAATCCATGAACAAGCCACAATCATCCAGAACCAAGAATGTCAACATTATATTTTCCCACCAATTCCTGGAAAAGTACTTTTTTCTCTTGTCATACAGATATCCCACTCTTTCTCTTTACTTGTTAGTGATTCTCAGAAAGTCCTCATCCTGGTGTGGATGAACAATTGTCATCAAACCTGGTGGGTGTATAATAGTTTTCCAAATATAAAATGCTGTCAAGTTCATCCCAAAAGCAATACACATTTTGCAAGTGTACCTGGACCACTTCTGTAAGAGGCAAAATGGGTTCTGAAATGGCTAGTAGTTTTAAAACAATTTTTATCACTTTGTGCATGCCTTTACAAAGTACAAACTGACTGGGAAGAAAAGAGATTTGTAATCAGTCTTTTTAATAAGTAGTTAAAGTATCATAATGTGTCCTGCTTGTTACCATTTGTTACTGCTAAGACATTCCTATATCCATCTGACCTCTTCTGCTATAGAATTATAGAAATATTTAGGATGGAAAAGACCTTCAAGAGTCCAAGTATTAACTCTGCAGTGCTATGTCCACCAATAAACATTGTGCCACAGCTATATATCTTTTGAACATCTCTGGAGCTGGTGAGTCCATCACTTCCATGGGCAACCTGTTCCATCACTTGACAATATTTTTGGTGAAGAAATTTTTCCTAATACAATGTAACACTTCCCTAGTGCAACTTCAGCCCATTTCCCCCTTGTCCTGTCACTAGTTACTCTGGAGGGGAGAATGCCACACAAAATTTCACTACGTGACAACTGCAGCCATTCAGGAGCCATCACTCCTCACACTGTACACATTTCTTCTAACAATCTTATCTATAGAAAACTGTCCTGTGAGACCATTTCTGCAACTGCAGGAACAGTTTACAAAATCTGTTTGTGGGTTTTTCATGTGCATCTTCTGCAGAGCTGGCCAGGCTGTCAGATCTGAGCAGCTATCAGGGCAGGGTAGACAAGGAGAGCTAAAGCATAGCTCAGGAGAGGGATTTCAGGCAGTGTTTGGAGAGGGAGTTGACAGCCAAAGAACTCTTGATTTTCCACAGGAGCCAGTGTCAGGACCCTGTACCCAGACACTGCCAGACTGGGCTGAGCTCCAGCATGAAGCTGAAGGAAGAGGAAAGGAATCTCACCAGGCAAATTTTATAGGTACAGACATTCCTCCTGTCTTTTCTGTCTGTAAATGCTTGTGTCCTGCCTGGGGTCCCCCCATAGCTTGGGTCACTGCCTCCACGGACCACCTTCTGTGCCACACATCATATTCTGCCCTGATCTCTTCCCTGTGTTTATTCCTGCCCCTTGCTCCTAAATGACCCTGAATTCTGACCCCCAAAATATTTTTCTTAATCTTGGTCATTTGCTGTGAATATCTGTTTAGCTTCTAATAGGTTGGATCAGGAAGATGAGAAATCTTCATGAAAAGTTGCCCTTGCTGAAGTGAATGTCAGTGTTGCTGATTTTTGGGGAGCACAGATCTCATCAGGAGCCCATATCTCTTCCCAAAGCTTCTGCTCAGGCACTGGCATTGTCTTTACTTTCTGGCAATCTACAGCCCCCAGTTAATGTTTGTTTGTTCAGTGATCACTCAGGACCTTTTACTAATCACTATGGAGGTTATTCACCTCCCTCAGCTTTATGCATTTTGCCTCTTAATTTATCTGTATGTTTATTTATTTATTTATTTATTTATTAATAGATTATGAGAATAAATTACAAAAATGTGACTCATTTCATTTTAGGACCATATCTGGCTTAGGATGAGTTGGATCACCCTGTATCATATTGGCCATGGGAATTTAGATCTAGTTAAAGGTATATTTGGACCTACATGAATGTCTTTGTTATTGTCATGGATCCCTTTACTGATCTGAAGGAAGGAATAATACCAGTACTAAAGCTTTATTTATGATTTCTATGTAAAAGCAACACAGGATTTTTCACCCCTAAGGTGATGACAGAGCTTTCTTTTCTCCCAGAGATTACGCTTGATCATTCGGTTTGTATGAAAGATGGGTGTCTGTAGACAAGTGATAAGAATAACATTTTGAAATTCTGTAAGAAATACTTATAGAAATTCCTATCTGGTAACTATAACATTTATAGTTAGGTTATATAATGTTATATATTAGGTTTTTAGAAACTAAATAATGCATCTGGTCTGACCCAGGAGATCACTTGTCACAGCAAAGAAACCTCTGCTGTGAGCTTCAAAGACATCTTGACATTTAATGAAGAGATTTTTTTTCTGTGTGTTTTGACTGAATACCTTGTGTCAAATGATGCATCACTACTTTCCCCAACAAAGCTCCCAGCGTGAACTTGGTGTTGCTACCAAAACTCTGCAGATTGCTGGTCTGCTTTTTGAGGCTCCTGTTTCTTGATATCTGGCTTCCGTGTTGCCCAAAGCTTGCCTGCCTGGATCCCATCTCTGGCACGCTGTGTGGCACAATTCAGCTGCATGGGCTCTCCAAATAATACAGCATCACTCACCCGCCGGCCTCCCACCGCGGTTCAGCTCTCATCGTCGGCTTCAAAAAGGCACACAGCATGACATGCCTTTCTGAATGTGCACAGACTTCAGTGGTCAAGCTGAACAGTCAAAAGTCTGTGCCAGTTCTTTCCTGGCATTTAGAACTCGTTTATTGCCAGACCCTGTAAAAGAAATAATATCCCAATTGAAGACAGTTTGTGGTGGAATATGGTGATGGGGTGATTGTTGAAATAGCTTCATTTGTCTTCCAGGGATGGAGTTCTCCACTGTCAAAGTCATTGATTACCAGCTCAGCCAGTGTAGGAGGCATTTTTCCCCCCTCTGAGCTACAGGATATTAAGTTCCATAATTGTTTACAGTCAAATGCCTATGCAATACTTAATTGCCTTCTGTAAGCTGCTTGGCGATGGAGCAAGAGCAATGGTTTGACGAGTAGAGCTAGAGTCCAAAACACTGTGGAGCTTGCAGCAATAGGATCCCTGCTGATAAGAAAAAAACACGTCTGCTTCTGTGTCATTGTTTTTTTGGCTGCATCAGGCAAGTTTTGGGAAAGTTATTGTCTCCTAGCAGGCGGTGTAATGGGCAGCCACAATGCATTAGTTCTCCAGCCTTTCCTCTCCAAAACCAAGCTCAAATTTTGGCTCTAGTCACTCTTCAGAATTACTTTAGTACATCCACATTTGTACTCATGTCAGTGTCACAGTGACTGGTACAGGCAGGTGTGGTATGCTTCAGGTTACTGCAGACATACCCCAAAAGAATCTCACAATAACTTTAATGTTGAAAGCCTGAGCAGAGGTGTTTTAAGAGCAGTGTGAGTGTGAAGAGGCAAGAACCAGATTAAAATAGAACCCAACAGGCGAGTTTTGGGTATAAACCTCAATATGGATTGCAAGGATGTAGTCCTGGCATAGCCAAGAGCTATAAACCAGGACTGAAATTGTATTATTTTTCCAATATGATTTTCAGAATGAGCAGCTTAGACAGAAACAAAAGTATTTCCTAATTACAAGAACAAACAAATAAACAAAAGAATTTATCTTTTTTTTTATTTTTTTTTTTTTTTTTACTGTAGTACAGATTTGTGTTCAAAATTCCTTCAGGGATTGTTTTTGAAGATTGGCGGATTAAAAATGTTATCCTGTATCCTGAAACCCAAACTTCTTTAAATTATTTTTCATGTTTGTTTCTTTTGAAGAATCTAGTAATTTAAAAAGAGATCAAGGAAGAAAAATAAATTAAAGAAAACTTAGGTGAAAAATAAGTCCTGAGGTACTATTTAATGGCAAGTCAATTCAGAGATGTAGTTAATATGGTGATACTCTTTCTAGAGTAAAAGATACTTAAAGATTTTTTGTCTCTTGCTGGCACTTAGCTGCATAATAGGAGCACATTTTTAAATGTACATATTCTTAGCTTTAAGTAATCAGGAAGTTTCATTATTTTTATAAATGCATCATTATTTAGTTCCATCGCTTTAAGCATATTACTGGTTTCATTAGGATGTTAACTAAATTCAAAGTAATAAGAGATGTAAGTAAAGCAAGATACTATATTTTTTCTGGAACTAAATTTTACCATTCTCATGCTCATTGTATAAAAATCTAATCTTAGACTGCTTGGGTAAATCAATAATTCAGTTAGTAGAAGTTAAAAATAAAAACTAAAAGATTGTTATAGATTTTTAGAAAATACTATTTTGCTCCATTTATTTTTGCAGAGGACATATTATTTAAGATTTTTTCAATTTATTTTCTGAAAATGAAAACAGAATGTATGACCTTTGATATAAATTTGATGTTATAAACTAAGTGTTTGACTTTGTTAGGTAATGATAAAGAATTTTGGAGGACATAAAGATAGTGGAAGAAAACCAACACTTTAAAGTACCAGTTTTGGTGGGTTTGGATTGCAAAACAAAAATCAGATGCTTCTGGAACTCTGACAGGCTTGATGATGTGGCCAATTCCCTGGGAACCTGCTCCAGTGACTTACTACTTTCTCAGTGAAGAAACTAGCTCCAGTTTCCCACACTGACGGAGAATTTTGAAAATCAGTTATTGTTCAATTGTAATTGTTGTTTTTATTTTTGTTAATTTTGGGGAATTTTGAAATTCCAGTAGTGGAGTGAAAGTTATTTGAAAACCCATAACAAAATTACCTTGATATTTCTTTCAGCTACTTGCCATCCTTAATGTTTCAATCTGTTATATGTAATTTCTTCCTTCTAGAGATTGTCTTTCTGAAAAAGTGTCTCATAATGGTTTGGTTTGCAAAAGACTGTTTTGGCAAAATAATGCACTGCATATTCTATTTGTTGAAGAAAATGTTGATAGTGATACTTAAACAAACAAAACCCTACTTTTTTGTTTTACAGGTTCTGTCATTCTGGAGGGTAGAAAAAAGTAAGTGCTGAATAAAGTCCTGAAAAGCAGTGGAAATTACTTCAGGCAAAAATCAGTTGCCTGAATTAGAATGCCTAATGCCCTTAATCCATTTTCCAACAGTAACTGAATGGGGATGGGATTATTTATGATATCTAATGCAAGAGATCAATGTTTGGGCAACTGAATCACAGTCTTAAGATCTGTGACTTTGAAGAGATTTAGGCACAGAATGTCTGTGTTGAAATCAAAGGGAACAAAGCACTTCAAGGGTATTAAAGATTAGGTTAAAAAGCCTACTTTTAATAAATTTCACTGATATTTAAGTCATAATTTTTAAAGTTATATAAGATTATATATATACCGGTTTTGCCATGTTAAAGACTAAATGCCCCTCCCTCCCTCCCTGAATGATTCTGTATACGTTACATGCATTTTTTTCTTCTTTTCATTTTTTAATCTGGGACATGTCTATTTTGTAGACCACAGAAACAGAGTGTGGGTTAATTTTTTATCTACTTAAACATTGTGAGCTGAAAGTCATTATTGTAGTGATTTATGGCAGCTACTCTATTGCCAACCTTAACACAGTATTTTTCTTATTACTTAATTGTTCTAGTAGGGCTTCAGCTATTAGTTTCTTAGTTCTGAAAATAGGAAACAGGAGTTTTCTATTACAGATGCTTGGCTAATTAGTTCGGAGGCTGTCTAATGGGGACTATTAAAAATGCAAATAAGCAGTGATCAAATAGTGCAAAGTTTCGTCCTGACAGAGTTTCCTAATAAGTTTCTGCCAAAATAAATACATAAAATGATGGAAGAGAATCAAGTTTTAGATGGCACCCTTAACTGTAAATGGGATAGTGCAAAGATAACATGGATGAAAGCCAAATACCTCATAACATATAAATTTGGATATTGCTATGAGAACATATCTTGGGGGAAAAAGGGGGGCGATGAATCCTGTGTTGGCTTTAGAGTAAAAGATAAACAATAAGTAGGTGTTTTTCTGTGATCTGTGATCTGATCTTATTCATAAAACTTCAATGGGCCATGGAAACCTCACATTCTTTATCATTGCACCATACAAAAGTACATGCAGATAAGCAAGAGAACAAATGAATTATGGTAAAGGAGTTTTAACTAAACATTCACAATTTGACATATTTTTAGATTTTTTTTAAGAAGAAAACCATTGTGATAAGTATAAAATACCTCACATATTTTCTAGATGTTATTTGAATTTAAAACTGTTATAAATAGTTGGTCTAAAGGACTAACAAAAGGAACTACAAGTTCCATGATGGAGTGAATATATGTTTCATCAAATCTCAAAAAAACAGCAAAAAAAAAAGCAGAAGTTAACTGAATGGGGGTAAAATCTTATTTCCAATTCAAAATAACAAATTTTATTGTAGTTTTATTCACCTTAGACATGGTAATAGATTTGTTGACCTTTGTGAACTGCCATGTGCAAACCAACTTAAGCAATGGATTTGCTAATCCTTATTGATTATGAATTGCCAGAGAAAAAATGGGACACATCAGTTGTCCTGCCAGGAGATTACACAGCTGTATGTTCCATGGTTCCTTTTTCTTACGTGAAAATATTTTGAAGTAAGAAGAAAATCAGTGCAAAATGACTCTAGAAATGGAAAATGCTCATCTGCTCTAGACTGGTCTGGAAGAAAAGCCCAAGGGAACAGCTAGAGCTGCTAATGGATAGGTAGAGTGGACCTTTGCAATAACTTGGGACTATATTTTTGCTTTGGTGAGCTTTATCTCACCTTTGGTGACAACTTCGTTGTCATCTTCTTGCTCTTATTCCATTACTGAGATGCCTTTTTTATTGACTTCCATGTTATTTTTAGGAAATAAATTTTGACATATTTCCCTTTTCTTTCTTCCTGCTCAGCTTCAGATAAATCCCAGTCTAATGCTTTGCTCCACAGTGTTCCTTTATTTGTTCCCTATTATTGTTCCCACTGATAGGGCAGTGTTATAGATTTTCTCTTCCCGTTGCTACAGCGGGATTGTCATTTACATGGCTGTCATACGCTGAAACCTCAGGGCCAAATTCCTGCCCATTAGCAAGCTGCCTTGCCCTATTTAAGAGACGCATTTGGTGTCCTGTCTGTCTTCCAAATAGGCCTCTTGCTGGCTGTAGCTCCTGTTGGAAGTGTGTGTGTCTCTCTCTCTCTCTGTGCTGATTAGAGTCTAGACTGAACATTTGCTAAGGAGGTCCAAGACAAACTTCTTTATGCACAGGGTAAGTCATGCATAAGATTGGATCCCAAAGGCAGCAGTACAATCAGCAATAGTTTATATACAAGCTAAACACACACTCAGAGGGGAAAAGTCTTTACGGGGTATAAACATGAGTAGATAACTAGGCTCATGACCTCCTTTCATTGTAAAATGTTACTCCTCGGCTGCGGTCATGAGCTAAGTGACTTTGCCTTCAAGACTATTCCTTGAGCATTAGTCCTCTGGATTATTTTGGTAATTTCTACTGAAACAAAAATGAACAGGATCTGGTGAATTTGAGAAGGCCCTGTAATGAGCAAGCTGTTCCTGCTGAAGATTTCAAATGTTTTCCTGTTTCAAAAAAGGCATATGGTGGCTTTAATAGGGGACATGACCTGCATTCACTTAACCATGTTCAGCAGACCGTCATCTTTCCCTCAATTTTGCTTGTTAAAACTCTAATATTCCGTTTATGTTTCTTTATATATACACTTATGTATAAAGAAATACAGTGAACAATTTGATGGTAAAGGAACTAACACACTAACATGAGAAAAGGAACAGTCCAGAAAAATCAGAAGAGAAACTCAAAATCTCACTGCCCACATATCCTATCTTCTGGGCTACCCCAAGATAAGAAGATTTTGCTTTCTCTGGTTTTAATCACAAGCCCCAGCGGGGAGCTGAGAAAACTTCTGTGAGAAAAGTTTCATCTGCACTGCCATATCTTCATGAAAAGTTTCAGTTTTGATGATTCATCATTTTCGCACACATACAAAAACACATTGTGCTGAAAGATTTCTGACCAGCCCTAGTAATGAATCCATCTGCTGCAGTCAGCGAACACAATTACGAGACAAATCACCCATCTTGAACAGTAAAGCTGAGAATAGAACCCCCCTCTTTTTTTTTTTTGCTTAGAAAAAAAAAAAAAAAAACAGAGAGAGAGGGAGAAAGAAAAGGCACAGACTGTTATCTTTTGATCTTAAGGAGGTTTTTACTATCCTGTATTAGGAGACGACTTATTTTACTCTCCTAGGCATGGCCCAACTGCAAGAGGCAGACGTGATCTTATACGCACACAAAGATACACACAGAGAAAAAGAGAGAGGGAATCTGTGTATGTCCTTTGCTTGCTCTGTGATCATTAAAAATCTGATAACACTTCTGTTCAAGAATGAAGGTTAGACCCCACCTGATAGTCATTCTACCCAGGTATCTGCTAAACACTGTCTTCTTTATTCTCTGTAGTGTGGCTAGGTAGCTGTTATATACCCGCTGTGCTCTGCACAAGAGATGGCTGCATATGAATGGGCAGCGAATTGCTCTTCCTTTGTGCCTGGTCTACCTTACAATGCATCAGTGTGAGAGCCCATTGCTTCTGAAAATGATAAGAAAGTAAAGAATGTTATTGAAAGATCAAACCGGAGGCCAGATTTTGCCTGAAGACTAAACTGCTTTATGAGCAAAACACTGAGGTTCAGGTAATCGATGTTCAATGTTCATTTCTACCTCAGATTTCTTTCAGCCCACTGGGGACACCATTTAATTTAGCTGTTTGGTGTAAAACAAAGATTGTGCTCATTCAGCCTCTACCCTCCAGCCTCTCCCTGGACTTCTTTACTTACACTGTAAGATCTTCTAGTCAGGGAATTTAATGTGTTTGTACAGCGCCTCACACATGGGGACCCATCTCCCACCTGGGGCCTCTACACATCACAAAACTCACACAATCCTCCATTTGGAAACAAGAATTTAAGCGTCAAAGTTGGCATTGTTTGCATCAGCTTAGATAGAATTAACCCACTCCAATAGCCTCTTTCCCTCCCCAACATACCGGTATTACCTTGTAACACATCTGACATCTGGGGATGATGAAGAAACCAGGAAAAAAAAAAAAAAAAGGAGAAGAGAAATAATCACAGAGCAGATACCACCTGCCTGGACTTCTCCATGGGAATGAGTGATCTGACAATTATAGACTTCAGGTGCCATGAGGAATCATCTTTCCAAACTGCTGCCAGGGGGGAAAAGACTAGTTCTGATGTGATATCTAGACAGTCTAAGAGTTATTTTTGTCCTTGAAGCCTAATGGTGGGTTATTGGTAATTACGAGGAAAAAAAACCCAAAAATAACCAAACAAAACAACAACAACAACAAAAACCTAGAAAAGGGGTGGGATTTTTTTTACTTCTTCCACCTCTGTTCAATTCCACAGAAATCTTGTGGGGCTCCTATTCCATAAAGCACTACTTCAAGGAGACTTTAGCCTTATTATTATTTCAAATTAAAATATGCTTATTCTATGAGGCACTCTTTCTAGTTTTAAATCTAGGAGTTTATATTATTGTTATAATTTATGTTTAAACTGCAGCAGAAAGCTGCCCAGAGAAGCAAAACCCATTTTGCACAATAGTGCTCTTGGAGTGGGTGGGGAAATATTTGTATTGCCAGAGAAGGGGGAAACCAAAAAATGAAAGCCAGGAGCAGATGGCAAAGGAAGAAGAGAATCAGAAAGGAAAGATAAGGAGGGCTGAGGGGGCAGAAAGGAGTTTGTGAGGGAGGAGGAGGAAAAAGGAAATAAAAATAATATAAGCAAGAGTGGGAGAAAAAGGATCACAAGTTTCCTGTATGAATTTGACATTCCTTAGAGAAAATTTTCTATATAATATTTCAAAATTTTATTTAACTTTATTTAGGCATGGGGCCCCAGCAGCCTAGAGGGAGCTTTTTTTAAAAGCCCCAAAGGCTCCTACTGGCTACTCAAGCTAACTGGAACAGGCAGCAGCCATCTGTGTCCCTCACTGGGCAGCAAGGCGGAGGAGGGCACTGCCAAATGATGAACAGAAAAAAGAAAACAAACAAACAAACAAACAAACAAAAAAAACCCAAACATTGCTTCCACCTCTTTATTAGGCTTCCAGGAGAGATTACTGAATATCACATGTATCCTAAATACGTTGGTACCTCTGCAAGTGCTAGGGCAGGGCAGGAAAGAGTAGCACAGGTCTGAGAGAGCAGATGTAACCCATCATGGTAACACTTGTGGTAGAGTCTGCACCAACATACTTGATTTTGGTGAGAAAAAACAAACTAATTTGTCATTACATCAGACCCTTTATACTGAGCATTTCTAAAGAAGAGTAGGAAGTAATAGGACTCAGAAAAAGAGTGTGGAGGAAGGCTGGAGAGGATATATAGAAGGTTATGGGAATTGAAAGCAGGGGAGAGCCTAGATTTGAAGCAGACAGCAGAAAGCTTTATCAAGGGAACCTGGTCTCCAGCCTGATTCAGTTGCAGAGATGTTGTAGTTATTTGCTGAACTGCCTGGCATTTTTTTGAACTATCTGAGAAACCAGTGGCATTCAGGGCAAATTACATCTAATTTTCTGTACAAATTGCTGAACTATTGGACCCAGCAAATATGTTTATTAAAAATCAGAAGTATAGGCATGGGTCACATATTTGTGGCACCAGATAATCAGAAAGAGACTAAGCCCACTAATCTGGACAAATTGCATTTGATTTTTCATGCTGCAAAGACTCCTTCATCCTTACTTTCACTCTCCTGAAGTATCTGTGGCCCAGAAGAGGGTGCTTGCCTATTCCAGCACTATTGATTTATTTGGGAACCTTAGTTATTGACCCACACTCATGATTAGGACTGAGTAGACATTTCTCTGTTTGTAACTCATGATATTTCATAGCAATGAAGAAATAACTACAGAGAACTAAGATCAAACTTGAAGATCTGTGTGAATAATTTGGTTTCTTGAAAAATCTCATTTTCCATTTTACTGTGGATATTCAGGAGCCCTTAATGCGAAGTAGCTATGAAAATAGATGATGAAAGAGAGGCCTTTTGGAATTATCCAAGGTGTTTAAGGGAGGTGTTGATGTTCAAACGTATACAAATCTGGTGAAAACAGATCTCGTATTCTTCAACTAATGTGTAAAAAGAAATAGGAAAGAGATTTGTTTATCTACTTGTTTAGGTCATCATACTATTAAACAAATCTGCTTCTGCTAGCAAAGAATTATTGTTGAGCTTTGGTTCATTTCAATTTGAAGAGAGCACAGGGTCTGGACAGAATTTTCCCTCCCACAAAGAGGGAGACAATAGTTTCAGTGGTATTCCTCAGGGCTCGATGTTGGGACCAGTATTACTTTTTATCTGAACAAGACAAGGGCAGTGAGATTGAGCACCCGCTCAACAGGTTTGCAAATCATATCAGGCAGTGTGGTTGGTTCCTCTTCTGGAGGGAGAGGATCCCAACATAAGATGGTGTGAACCTCTGGAAGTGAGGCCATAGGAGGCCGCAAAGATACCCAGAGGGCTTGAGCAACTCTATGGAGGTGCTATGGAGACAGGCTGAAAGAGCATGCTCAGCCTGGAGGGGCTGCAACTGAGCTACAAGGGCATCGAGCGAAAGCACAGTGGCTTTAAACTGAAAAAGAGTAGGTTAAGATTAGATATTATGGAAAACTTTACTGTGGGAGTGGTGAGGTACCAATGTGCTGCCCAGAACTGTTCATGCTCCATCCCTGGAAGTGTTCAAGGCCAGGCTGGATAGGGCTCTGAGCAATCTGAATTTCAGCGGGCGGGAACAAGATGATCTTTAGAGACTCTTCTAGCCCAAACCATTCTTAGCACTTATGGTCTCTCTTGATTTGTCTATTATATGTACAGAAATTAGAATAAGCTCTAAATTTATTATGCAGGGAAAAAATCCCTCATATATGGACCCAAAATATCTATGATAGAGACTAAACCAAATAATTTGAAAAAAAGTAAATAATGTTTACATCTGAAAAGAAACTAAATTACTCATCAGTCCAACATTTCCCATCATAAATATATGGAGACCCAAGTTAGAAGTGCACATATACAAAATAAATTAATTAATTGAACTTTGTTACAAACTGAGACAGATTTGTAATTTGATTGGAAATTAATCAGTCTACATAGGCTTATGTTGCTCTGTTAACACTTAGCTTAAATGGATCATCTCATCTAGAGCCTTGTTCTATTGAGAACTGATCTCTTTTGTGCAAGAGACTTATCACAGCACAAGCTTCCATTAATTTAATGCTTTATTTCTAACACTAGAAAATACATCTGAGTAATTTTTCATAATTAAAATTTATTGAGGACTAGACAACTATATTTGGAACAGAAAATACATAACCAAAATTTTCCATATTGCAAAGGAAGGGTATTTTATGAAATTACTGAGAATTCTCTAGGGATAATTTGTAGAAAGAGTGGGGAGGAATATCCCAGTTTGATCATAAAAGCTCTAGCTGTAACAAAAAAAAAGGAAAAGAGTAGAGAATTTTTTACAAGGTTTCATCTCTACCTTCTTATAAAGGGACAAACATGCAATTGGGAACATACTTTTCCCCTGTAGCATGTTGCCAAATAATTATATGGATCACTATATAATTATGTATATTCAAAGTTCTCCAAAAAGCCTGATTAATTCAGCATTGCAAAGACTATGCTTTTGATTCTAAAAGGTCTTTGTTTCAATCCCCACTTACGTAATAGCTGCCATCTTGGCTGACATTTAAAGCTTGAACTAGATATAGTCGAGCTAAAAGTGTAAACTGCTATAGTTTGAGCACAAGTTCCAGGGTTCTTTTGTTAAGTCTGAAATAAGCTTAGAGCATCTGCAAGCTGAGCACACAAGGAGGTCTGTAGCACACAATCTCAAAAGTACTGTGAGTCCCCTGAACGCAAATTTTGCTTGAACACAGTTTAACATACTATAAGCAGTCACAGCTCCTATTGGTTTCCACAAATATAAGGTCGAAAATTGTTTCAGAAAATCATGACTGCTGTCATCAGCTCTGTTTTTCCTTTCTTTACAACCATTGCTCATAGGTCAAATTCATTTCCCAGATAATGTTCCCAGAACTTAAATAACTGGTGCAAAATATTAAACTAAAAGTCAACGATGAATGGAGGTGTGAAATTTGTCCATGATTGTGATGCAAATGATGGATAATCAACAAAACTGCTGCTTTTTGAAAAATGTGTATCATCTTTGCAATGTTTTGTGAACAACTCTTTAAAGCAACAATGATCACTTATATGCTTGTGTGTTCTGATGAGATTCAAAAGCTTGAGTACTCAGTAATTCTGTGGGGTTTGCTGTGAACTTGTGACCTGTATATTGAAAACACAGCAGGTGCTAGTCTGCAAATGAGTAACATTTCCAAATTTACATCTCATGCAATTTCTGAAATTTCTGCATAGCAAAAAAAGGTACTTATTTAGATTTGCACAAATCCTTCTCCACCAGATAAATCAAGGGCAGTATTTCTTTGTCAGCAAGTGTTCTGGTTTGAACTCCTCAGGAAACACTGCAAGCATCACCATAGACAATGATTGAAAATCTAGAGGCAAAGTGAGGATGGGTAAAAAATCAATCAATAAAAACCTAAACAAACTATAAAACTAAACAAAGTGAAGATTTTCAGTGAAGTTCACATGCATCAGAATAATTTTCTTATGATATATTTTCACAGAAGAGATAATAGAATGAATTGCATCCAAATGTAAATGGACTTAAAACTTGAAAAAATAAATTGTTTCAAATAATATCAAGACGTGACTTCTGCACATACTCTTACTGAAAGTATTTTCATTCTTATTTTACTTCATATGATAAAAAATATAAGCATTTCTTTGTCATAGTACATTGTTTTCATTCTCCATTTTGATCTCTCATGGAAATGAAAGTACTGGGGTGATTTGTAAAAGCTGACAAGCATTTTTTCTCTACTGGAGTTCATTGTGGGCACTGTTTGAAAAGCAGCTATTCTTATGACTGAATGTTAGAACACATGTAGGTATCAGAACCAAGAACTTTGAAGAGAGAAGTGTCCCAGGAAAGTCCCTTTGGCAGACAGTCATGTAAGGTTAGCCAGTAGTTCAGTATTCCTGCTAAATCCTTTAGACATGAGAAAGCCTGATCTATTGCCAGTACATATGGATAATTTTTTTTTGTTTGTTTGTTTTCTTTCTGTTTTGTTTTGTTTTGTTTAAAATGCTTCACCCATTTCTAGAAGTTAAAATTCTTCTCCCTCTTAAATGTATTATAAATGACAGTATCACATACCTGGGAATGGCACCATCGATGCATAGAATAAAATTTACTATAAGTGTTGCACATATTGAAATCAGAAACATAAGTTGACTAAATGTATCCAGTTTTTTCCTGGAAGATTCTTAGATACATCTGTGATAATAACTACATGAGAAATGAAAATTAATAAAAAAGAATCTTTGTGCTGGATTTTGGTAGACTTTTGGTTTGCTATCAAATTAAACTTCATATATTTTAAGGTAACCTTCCTTAACCAAAGATTTATGCCAGAATTTTGTCCCACCTTTTTCTTTGATATAATTAATGAGATTTTACCAATATATGGGATCTGAATTAAATTCGCTGGTAGAAATAAGTATTATTTCCATGCATAACTACACATGTGGTTCTCAATGACAACAGTATTATAACTAATGTACTAGCAAACTGTACAAGACCTAACCACGATGCTTTTTATTTTCCAGGGGTCTGAACTCAGATAGATTCATAAATCATGACTGTTGGACTCTGGAGAGTTTCTTGGTAACTCTGTCATGTAATGATGCTTGGCAAGGTTAATTTTCTTTTTTGAAATCCACATTTTAGATAGGAAATCCATAGTATTCAAGTCCAAATAGTACTTATTTTGATCTTGCCTACTATGAAGCAAACTGAAACCACATATTTTTTTGTGGCTAACAGGGATAGAAACTTCACAGATTTCACAGAATAATCGGAGTTGTAAGGGACCCATAATGATCACAGACTCCAACTTTTAAGTGAGTGGCCTGTACAGGGATTGAGGCTGTGACTTGGGTAAGAGCAAATTATCAGCAGCATGTTCTCTCTCAGAAATTTTACTTTCCAGAGTTTTCTGCATGCTTTCAGCAGACTTACCAGATTTTTATATGTGCAAGTGTTTTATACATGCACAAGGCTTAGGAACAGTGAGCAAAATACACACCAAGCTGTGTGAATTAAAGGGAATTAAAGGAGCAAAAGAAGTCCTGGTTTTCTGATGTCAATATAAGGTGAGCTCTGCATTTTTCCCTTTTTTTTTTTTTTTTTTCCCCTGCCTTAATCTGGACATACAGATCCCACATCATAGAACATTGCTTAATGCTTTTCACTGCTATCTAAGGCATTATAGAGAAGAATTCCTTTAATGTCATGATGACTGGGAGAGAATATGGCACATGCTTGTCCACGTTTGTTAATGGTTGTTAATAGAGCACTCCTGTGGTGTGGTGTTCCATGCCAGTATGCACTGCTGTTTATCACCATGCCTCATCATCCTGAGGAGTCTGCAGGACAACAAATGGCCTGCACGGTCACAGACTGCAAGCCAGACTGCAGCATTGTCCTAGCAAATTCCAGAGGTGGCAGTCTTTCAAATAGTCATATTATAGTTATTATTATGGAAAAATTGTCATCCCCACATGAAGTTGAGAGTCCTTCTTGCCAGGAATCAGGTCTCTGAAAATGACCAACAGAAAAAAAAAGTCAAAACATAAAGAGTGTTTAAGAGAGGGCAAGTACAGAATGAATATTTTCCTGCTATAGAATTTTTATTTCCAGCACTCTTCTGACAAACTCCCCAAGCAGACTAAATTAATAGAAAATAATGTCTTTATCTTCACAAATTTTTGTATGTTTTTGGCTTTAGCTACCACCCCATAATATGGCAGTGAATTTCATAACAGGATGACATGCTTTTAAAAATTATTTTCAGTTGGCTGCATAATTATTTAATTGGTTCATTTTTACATAGTGTGAAATACTGAATTATTATTTCCTGGTTGCCTACATGACAATATTTGCATCCTCTTTTTATCCTGTCTTATGTTCTTTCAGCTGTCAGACAAATAACTTTTAAAATACCTATATACAAAAATACTTTTCTCCAGAAGGCTTTCCAAAAAAAACTGACAAAGTCTGGACTTTTTAGAGTTAAGATAATAATTTTCAGAGAGAAATGAATTCTCTGTCAATTCAGTAGGCCTGCTGTTCTCCAGAAATGGAGCATGTTCTTTGCAAGTCTGTAAAAAGTAGTTTCTGCAACTGGATATTCTGAAGTCACTGTTTCTTGATCCATGTCTAACATTATACGATCTCACCATGCCAAAACAGTTCTATCCAATAAAAATTTCTGGTACAGAGGATATTGAAATAGTGAAAGCAGTCATACTGTTCAAATTTGTTATATAGTACTCAAAAATAATTGCATTTTTCCCTTGTCACATTCCTGTGCAGTCAAGTATTGATTAAAACTCTGCAACCCAAATGCTATGTATTGTCACTTCTTTTTA
The DNA here is from genome assembly GCA_032173965.1 of Sitta carolinensis. NCBI lineage: Eukaryota > Metazoa > Chordata > Aves > Passeriformes > Sittidae > Sitta > Sitta carolinensis. The sequence continues at coordinate 9,057,186 of CM063313.1, read as the reverse complement.
GGACTATTTTAGACGGAAGAAACTTGGACTAAAAACAAAATAAATAGCCTTTCTTCTGCCTCTCTTTCTAACTCCCTCTTGTTATGTCTATTCCAATTTTACTGGTATTAGTTACCTATGAGGATGGAAGTCTTGTAAACTCGTGCTTTCTCAGACTTAGAAAGTTAAAAGGAGTTCTGTAGACATGGTCGTCTACAGCTGGATGGTGGGAGGCTGTAAAGAAAATGGGGCCTGAGTGTTCTTGAAGGTGCACATGGGATGGTGGAAAGGCAAGGGAGAGGAGCTGGAGCATAGGGAATTCTGATGTAAGGATAAATTCTAACCCCACGCCTACCAAAGAGAAATGTTCACTGAGATACATCCTTGGAGATACTTAACACTTTGACGAACAATTCCTGGAATACTCTATTTTAACTGGGTTTGCATTGAGCTGAACTGCTCAGGTAATCTCCAAGCTCCATGATTGTATAATTTTATGATTGTGCATGTCTCCCTGATGCAACTTTTGACCACAGCTGAGCAGAAAATGAGTTCCACATATATTCCTATGTAGCAGCAGGGGGTGACAGTTTCTTGTAGTTGAGGAATAATGACTTATATGATACACAAAAGATGTTTCTTACAAAAAAAAAATAAATTAAAAAAGTGATAGGAATGAAGATGACCCATTTTCTCATTGCATCTGGGAGAAGAAAAGCATACAGTTGGGTAATTAGAATCCTGCAAAGGACTGGGGGAAAAAACAGCTTGTTTTATACAAATGAGTAGGTTTAGACATGTAACACAGTGTCTAGTTCCAGGCTCCTCAGGACAACACAGATGTGAAAATCTTGGAGTGGGTCCACTGGAGGGTAACAAAGATAGAGAAGGGGCTGGAGCATCTCTTTTCAGAGGAAAGGCTGAGGGAGCTGGAACTGTTTAGCCTCAAGAAGAGATGACTGAGAAGGAGCCTCATCCCTGTCTGCCAGTGTTTGCAGGGAGGGGTTGGAGGATGGAGCAGGCTCTGCTCAGTGGGGGCCAGCAATGGGACAAGAGGAAACAGCAGAAATTGAGAAGTTACACCTGAGCTTGAGAAAGGACTTTACTGTTCAGCTCACTTGAACAGATTGTCCAGAAAGGGTGTGGAGTCGCCCCCACTGGGGATATTCCAGAACCCTCTGGATACAATCCTGTGCCACGTGCTCTGAGACCACCCTGCTTAAACAGGGAAGTGGGACCAAGTGAACCACTGTGGTCTTTTTCAACCTGACCCATTCTGGGATTTTGTGAATCATAATGGGATAGATTAGAGTGGCCATATCATGAATAGTCCACATGAAGTCTCCCTTAGTCTAAGTTGATGACTTTACATCAGCAAGTTATTTCCTTCTGGTTCTGCTGAACCCCTGAATGGCAAACACCTACAACAGTGTCAGCTCTGTTTTTGCAAGGGACCGTGGTTTGAAAAGCTGCTTTTCAGAAGAGTTGCAATGGCAGTGACACTGAGTAAAATATTGAAAGCACAAAAGAGATCAAAAGAAGAGAATGATGACAGAAGACAAGTAATGAGAGAGAAGAAAAGAGAAATAGAAGTATGGCAAGAAAGAACAAGTAGAAAGTCTAGAAGAGAGAGAAAGAGAGAGAAGATGAGAGAAGGAAAAAGAGAAAGCAAAGAGAGGATGAAGAAGATGAAGTGAAGAAAGAGAAGAGAGAGAGAAAGAAAAGAGAGAAAGAAAGAGAGAGAAAGAGAGAAGAGAAGAAGAAAGAGAAGAGAAAGAGAAGAGAAGAAGAGAAGAAAGAAGAAGAAAGAGAGAAAAGAAAGAAAGAAGAAAGAAGAAAGAAAGAAAGAAAGAGAAAAAGAAGAAGAAAGAAAGAAAGAAAGAAAGGAAAGAAAGAAGAGAGAAGAAAAGAAAGAGAAAGAAAGAAAGAAGAAAGAAGAAAGAAAGAAAGAAAGAAAAAGAAAGAAAAAGAAGAAAGAAAGAGAAAGAAAGAAAGAAAGAGAAGAAAGAAAGAAAGAAAGAAAGAAAGAAAGAAAAGAAAGAAAGAGAAAGAAAGAAAGAAAGAAAGAAGAAGAAAGAAAGAAAGAAGAAAAAGAAAGAAAGAAAGAAAGAAAAAGAAAGAAAGAAAGAAAGAAAGAAAGAAAGAAAGAAAGAAAGAAAGAAATTAAACAAAATGAATGTATTTAAGTTAATATCTCAAATCAGATAAAGGGAAAATACAGGAATTACTTTATGACTACTGAAAAATACTCATTCACTCAATGGATTTTGACATCATACAGTGGGCTATATAGTCAAAACTAGTGAACGGCCTAGAATCAATTTGCAGCATCAGGTGTTCCTGCATTTCAGCAATTTCTGTTTATAATTATATTTTCTTATATATTTCAGTGATTTATCATATCACTGATATTTTACCTTCTCAGGATGAAGTTATCTGATAAATTGTCCTCCTTGTTTCCATCTTCAGGTCACTTATGTTCCAATCAATTATACGTATGTTTAATTCAAGCCAGCTACTTAAGAATAAACAAGTATTACTAGCTGTTAGGCAAATATTTAGAGGAATATGGTGAGGAAAGAGAGGAATAATATCGACAAGATTTCCCAGGTAAAATTCTGCCCCTTCCAGAGATATCTGGAGGGTGAGGCAGTTAAGGAAGAAGACACATATATATCTCTATCAAAAACCTGACACATGTTCCCAACCTTTCTCATGTTTTGTCCCTCCCTATAACAGAGTGGTGCTCACACCCCTCATGTATATACTGCTATTAGCTTCATAAGGCTTTGGATCTTAGAAACTTTTAATAAAGTCATGCAAGGCGCACAGTTTAAAAGCAATAACTGACAATTATCCACTTAGGGGGTTAGAAAACTGCCTTGAGAATGTAAAGTACACTACCAATCATATCTTTGTTATTTAATGGAGAGCTAATTGTAATTTAGTTGCTACAACTGTCACGTAATGGGCCACAGTAAATTCACTTGGGAAAAGAAGACCAAAGGCAGGATATATACCACTGCAATTGCTCTGAGGGTCCTAAATTTATATTTTCCTGTTATGCTAAAGAGGTTTTTCAACTCATTTTCCTCTCCAAAGCCTAAATTCTCCAGACTGAATAAACCATCACTCGTAAATCCACTTTGACAAACAAGGAGGCGAGTGTATGTACATGAAATATAGATTTAATAAATATTCCCCATGTATAGGAAAACTGCTGGTATGTGTATAGCTTACTGGTTTTCTGCCATTGACTTTCCAAAAAGTGTGATTGGCAATGTGTCATTGATTCTGGTAAGATTTCTGACAACTCACTCTGTTACCACATTTCAGAATTTTGTGGGGGTTTTTTTGTGTGTTTGTTTGTTTGTTTTCCAGTAAACTAGAACACTCAGAGGCCCATATTCATGAAAATAGTGGGAAGACCTGTGTCAGAACCAAAAGATTGATTGCAAGCTGCATTCAGTGCTGGAGAAAAGGTTGAAATATTTCTTATATTAACCAACCATTGTACCTACGCCTAGTTCCAAAGTTTCCTCAGCTTATTAACTCACAGGTCCACTTGTGGATCAATTATTAATGCAAGAATGAAACAATGTGGCCTTTTTGGACTGCTGAATCTCTGTCACCTCATTCTGCATGTCTGTCTACCTAGGTTTGAGCCCAGAACCTCAATCATTGAACACTTTATTAAAGAAAACAGAATGTAGCCCTTTCTTATTCTCCAGACTGTAAGTGTTCAGCTGAGGTATTCAATAATATAGCACTTTTATTATTCACTGTGTGATTTGTGTTTATATTATTACACATTATTATCGCACAATTAATCATAGTGATGTTAGTGCGGAACAGAGAGAAATGAAGTTCTGAATAGACATGTTTCAAAATATTGCTTGTACATTACTATTATCATCTTATCAATATTTTTCAGTAAAAATACCTTAAAAATATTTGTATTTGCAAGAGCTACAAGATCATAGAAAATTACACTATATAATTACTTTTAGGTTTATAATTAAAATACTGAAATTTTTGACCAAGTTACAAACTTTTCTAAGGGCAGGAAGGGAAATAAAAAAGGAAATATTTCATTCTTCACAGTACTAAGAAAGCTTTAGCAATGTATTTCTTCTTTAATAATCTTGCCATCTCGTAATAAGTGCAGGAGAGTAGTTTATGGAGCAATTTAATAAATAGGTCTGGAACCAAACTTTACCATTTTCTGTGGTTTTATTTGACATAGATCAACATTACTCTTATGCACATATTCCATCATAAATGCAATGCTATCTGTTTATTCTTTAAAAATGAGTTATGCTATGTATGAAAGAATGTAGTTTGCCTTATTCTCATTTTATATTAATTTTGTTCAAATTCTACCTCAAAGGCCAGCATCTGCCTATAGACAACCCACTGCATCCTGGAGTTAATGTTAAATTCAAGATGCACCAGTGTTAGCATGCATATTAGAGCTGGAATATTTAAAAAATACCCCATATTAATTAGTAGTATGAAAGATTGTTTATCTGTCTTGACTTTACAGAGCAGGGAATGCAGAAGAGGTTACCATTAATGTGAGGTACAATGAGGGCTAATCAGGAACAATTAAAATTTATCACTTTGCAAGAGTAATGATGATTTACCATCAGGATGCTTTTGAATTTTGTCTTTCATCACACTTTCAGTGTTAAAAAAAATAGTATAGAGCTATGTTGTTTTATTAAGCAAAACAAGCACACGTCTGTAAAATAAATCTGTTTTCTTGAAAAAAAGGCAGTTGCAAGACATTATATAAATATAAAAATAAAAAAAGATGTTTTGTAATTCAATTTGTATAATATGAAGGACACTTATCTTATTCACGAGACCATATTTTTTTGCCTCTGAATGTAGACATTAAAGATATGCCAATTTCCAATCTACTTGCAGTGTAATTGATTCTTTGATGTCCAATTTCTGTGTTGCAAACATTAAACAACTTGTCTGCAGGTCAGTGATGATTTTTTATTTTAGTCGGAGGTTACATTATGTTTTTTTTGTGTAATTGATGAAAGCTTTCACTTATTAATTTTTTTCTTGAAACTTCAATATATGACAAAAATCTTATGTGTGCTTTACAGGGCTATGAATTTTGAAGACAACTGACATATGATTAAGATACTTTAATTTTTTATATCAGAAAAATACAGAAATCTTTTGGGAATATATGATTAATGCCATTAGGAAACTCAACAAACCAAATTATACAAACCAGTTTTGGAAGGAAGGATTAGTCTGGATAAATAATAGATTATCAACATTTGTGCTATATAAAAAATGAAAATTAAAAAATATTGAAATATTTCCTGTCCTGAGTAATGTTAAGAAGTCAGCATTTAGAGAGATATTTTCCTCTTTTAAAATATGCATACAAAAAGGTATTATATCTATCAATTTATGCATTAGTGTTTTGTCTTGACCTTCTGTACTTTTCTGCAATACATCTCCTAATTTTTAATAAAAACAATCTCTCATAGGAAAATTTCACTTTGGCAAGATCAATATTTGAAGTGTTTGTTTTCAAAAATGTACTTAATGAAGAAATTTCACCTGAATGGAACTATTCTTTACAAAAAAGAAGAAAAATTAAACCAAAAGAATGGGAGAAAGTTTAAACATTCGTTCTTATTTTTTAGGACTATGCAAAAAAATGGTATGATAAATATCAATCAAATAATTATTAGAGTGTGCATTTTCTTAAGATAGCCCTCTGATATTATATTTAAAGCAAATGCAACAGGAATACTATTTGATTTCTGGTACAAAAATTGTTGATATTAATTTTGTATTGAAACGTTCTTCAAAGGAAAAATGGTATTTATCCTTTGTTTTCACGTTTATCAAATAAAGTGTATAGTTCCTCTAAAATTCAAAGGACAAGAACTGCATTTTGGTTGATGTCAGGAAGCTCTTGTGGATGGTATCAAGGACAAATCATTGCATTACTAAAAGCCTGGTTAAGCTGTTGTCATGACTGAAGTATTAAGTAACTGTAAATGGTTTACTTAGTAAGGCATAGTAAATAAAAAACTATACAGCAGCAGCATAAGAAAATAGCAACAATAATAAACCCACAAAAAATGTGAGACAAATTATGCTATGCCAAAAATCCTATGAACTGAAAGTTAATCCTATATAAGAATAACAGGACAATATAAGTATGAAAGTATTTTTTTTATTAATTAGATTTTTTATTTTTAGTCTACTTTTAGCCTGCTATTTCATTGTGGATCTTGGAAAACGATGGATGTACTCATTAGAAACTACCTCTTTGATTCCCTGAAAGTCAAATACAGTATTTCAAGTCATCAGTTGCAAGCAAAATAACCAGCTGATAAAAGCCATGAAGACCCTAAACTAGCAAATTAATGTTACAGAATTCCTCTAACATGGTTCTACCACATAAGAAAGGACAAGTGGGCTGTTATGTAGGCTTCAGACTCAGATGCATGTGTTAGTGGTCCAAATCTTGTAAATATCTGAAAATCATCAATAATGTTCAAGCACAAAAAAGTGTTGAATACAACAGTTCCTAGATTTCAACAGGACATTTGGTGGTAAGATAGTAGTGAATATTGAATTATTTTGTCTAGGTAGCAGTGGTTTCTCTTAGCAGGAAGAAGAGAACTTAGAGCGAGAATACCTGAATTGTAAATGGATGTGGTCCTGAGGATATCTGGTTAATGCCTCTTCAACAGAGAAGATTAAGATGACAGTGAGAAGTAGCACATTAGCACTATATTCTGAAGTTCTCCAGGTGTTTCTTCTGGAATTTTCCTTCAGGGCACAATCCTAAATTCCAGACCACAGGAGACAATAGGTTATTTCCAACCTGCCACATGTCATGGGCACATGGCTCAAGCTCTTTGTGAGGCTTTGCATCTGAACTTCTCGACCAATGCATCAGAATTACTGAAGAATAGGGTCAATGTAACATATTGCTTGATAAATTTTATTTCTGATGTTTTTTTTCTTTGGAAGTATCAAAATACGGTGAGAGCTTTCTAAGGTTAAGAAGCAAATTGATTATGAACTGGAGTTTTGTCTACCAACAATTTTTAATATGTAATCTTGTCATGAGTGAACTAAAGTCATTAATAATACAGTAAGCAAAATGTGCTACAGTTAACCTTAAATTATAACTTACAAAGAGCGTTCTTGCAGTTTCTGCTATGATTTATGGGCTCAGTTTATTCTATGCAAATTCATGCACAGTTTCTAATAAGAGGGAGGAGGAAAGATAAAAGAGCCCTGAATATTTTATAAGCTTTTTCCACTTACCTTAATTTAGAAATATGAAGCTGAATATGTAAGTAGAGAATAATTACCTATTACTAATCTCCCACATAGTTTATCTATTTCAGACCTGAACATCCTGAGCAATGCAAAACATAACAGTTTTACTACCTGTACCACTGTAAATATGATAATTAGGTATACTTCAGTGCTAGTTTTTGCTGATACATGAGAAGATAGATGCTGTAATATAATCAGGCAGTGCTTTGCTATTGTTTTATATCCCTTTTAAAAATAATATGCCTGCTGTTCAGTATTTCATTCATTGGACACAGTAAAGTTAACTTTTAAGAGGATGATGCCCTAGATAAGTTCCTTGAGCATGCTTTTCCAGATGTAATCCTTAAATTTTAGAAATGGTGTAACAAATTTGGGGTTGTTGTAGAAATCCAAGCAAATAGCTGCACCAGAAGTCAGTACTCTGTGCTCTGCAGCACATGTTGTTCAGTACTTAGACGTGGCCCTGATTCATAAAGGCACTTAGGCATCTAAGTTATATGTTAGACAGCTGAATAAACAGAGCAATATGCCACAGAATCATAGAATCACAGAGTCATTTAGGCTCCATTAGGAAAGGACCTCCAAAATCCTCAAGTCCAACCTGGGACTGATCACGTCGTCAATTCAATCATAGCACAGAGTGCTGCATCCAGTCGTTTCTTGAACAAGTCCAGGTGTGTTGACTCTACTACTTCCCTGGGCAACCCATTCCAAGCCCTGACCACCCTTTCAGTGAAGAAATTCTTCCTGATGTCCAATTTGAATCTCCCGGGTGCAGCTTGATGTTACATCTCCTTGTTCTGTCAAGAGTTGGCTTTAAAAGAGCTGAATACAAACCCCCTGCCAGTCTATTGTTTCTGAAATTTAAACAGAAAACTAATGAGGAAGGAATGAAGAAGAGAAAGAGAGACATGCCTGGTTCATCCAAGACTACAATGAACCATCTTTATACTGAATTGGGTTTTTCATTAGTTAACAAACTAAAAAAAATATTTTTCTGTTATCTTAACTTCCAGCTATCACAATAAATTGAGATCAAATCACAAAAAGCAAATAGACATCCTTCAATCAGAGAAGCAAAAATTCTAATCCTGTAAATCCTAGTCTTGTGTTGCATTGTCACACCTCTTCCAAACTGCCTGCCAGTGATTGTTTTTTATGCACTTGCATATCTATCTAAAGCATACTAAGACCAAGAAAAGTGTCCCAGGTGTACCTCAGGCATGCACTAGTGTTTAGCTTTTACTGGTGTCCCAAAAGACCAATAGCTGTCTTTTCTGGTTTGAGCTTTGCGGGCTTAGGTAGCCTTGTTTGCTACACCTAGCTGCTACTAGGTGTACCAGCACAAGATTATGATTTATCTTGTGAAGCATTCTGATATTAGACCCTGCCTAAACCCTATGAGGGGCTCAGGGGATTTAATGTCTTGACCCAGGAGAGGCAGAAGCAGGCAAGAAGAAACACCCCTCTGAGGTTTGGGTGAGAAGTGTCTCCCTCCCATAGGCCTTTGCAGGAACATGTTAATGTATTGACTTTTATTGGTTTGCACAGTTGTTCCACCCTGACTCAAAGCCCATTCACCTTATTTGTATATTCCCAAGAATGTTCTCCCTTTTCCTGATCCCCAGTGGCCCTAGTTGCAGGGTTTCACCCCTTTTATCCATTGGTTCCCCAACTTGGTTGCTCCTCCTCTGAATGACTTTTACCTGTTCCCATTGGCCCTGGAGCATCAGATCTGCCTTTTTGTCCCATATTTAACCCAGTGCCTTCAGCCCCATCTTGTCTTTGTCCTGGACTTCTTTCAAGGCCAAATAAAGTGCTCTTGGATTTCTACACAAAGACCTGTTCTTCACCTTCATTGTCAGCCAATTTAGCAAGTGTGCTCCAGGCCCCAAAAGTGCAGATCACTCTCAGGAACTTGTGGAAGCACACTGTTTCACTGATAGGGTCCTCAAGGTTTTCAGAAAATCCTAGTTTCTGAATCTGGAGAGGACAGCTCTTTGTCTAAACAGCACATCATGATGCTGATCTCTCAAAAAGTCAACAAGGAATGTCTGGATCAGATGCACCTTAACTTTATTAAGGGAAAGGCAAGAACCCTCAGTCTGTAACTACTGTTAATGTGATATGTGCCAAAAACGGGACCTATATCATTGTATGAAGTGTGGCTGAGGGAGCTGGGGCTGTTCAGCCTGGATAAAAGGGGAGTCAAGAGGCAGAAAATCACTCTTTTAACTGTCTGAAGAAATAACCAGAGATAAGGCTAAAGGACATACCCTCAATCTGCACCAGGGAAAGTTCAGGTTGGACCTCAGAAAGAATTTTTTCACTGAAAGGGTTGTCAAGCATTTGAATGGGCTGCCCAGGAAAGTGATTGGACACCACCCCAGGATTAATTGAAGAAATATTGGTCATAGCACTCAGTGGTACAGTTTAGATGAAGAAGGTCATGTTGTGTCACAAGGTGGACTTGATGATCCTGGTGGTCTTTTCCAGCCCTGCCGATTCCATGATTTTATGATTCTATCACAAGTGGTCAAACTACCAGAAGCCCCGATGCATATGTGTGGTTCAGCCAGTGAAGATGCAGTGTCATATCTTGAGCATATAATTCCTCTTTCTCTTAATGAATCTGTTCTTTTATTTCAGTATGAAGAATATATTTTAGTTTTGAGTCTTGAGTGAAATTTGAGGGGGAGAAAACTAATCCAATCAAATCCAAAATATAAGATTATTTTGTGCTTAGAGTGCTCAGAGGTCAATAAGATTCAAAGTATTGAAGGTTTTTTGAGAGACAGCAGTAGTTTGTTAGTGATCAGCAGTTTTTCCCTGAGGTAAATTCATGTTTCACTGGACAGCCTGCCAGTGATAAGAAGAACACAACCAGTTATCCTGAGTATTTTATTTATGCCTTCACTGTATAGTTTAAAAAAGGGAAATTCAGGGAAGGGAAGTTCAGGGGAGTTCAGGGAAGGGAAGTTCAGGGAAGGGAAGTTCAGGGAAGTTCAGGGAAGTTCAGGGAAGTTCAGGGAAGTTAGGGAAGTTCAGGGAAGTTCAGGGAAGGGAAGTTCAGGGAAGTTCAGGGAAGTTCAGGGAAGTTCAGGGAAGTTCAGGGAAGTTCAGGGAAGGGAAGGGAAGGGAAGGGAAGGGAAGGGAAGGGAAGGGAAGGGAAGGGAAGGGAAGGGAAGGGAAGGGAAGGGAAGGGAAGGGAAGGGAAGGGAAGGGAAGGAAGGAAAAAGAGAAAATAGTCCCTAGCTCTTTAGCAGCTTGCAAAGGCTATATTTCTGCTGTCTGGACAGCAGCAAAAGTGAGAGTGATTTAGGAAAACCAGCTTCCTTGGCTTCTTTCCCTTTTCTGCAAACTTTTGAGATTGACCCCACAAGGTATCAGAGCCTTTTTTCCAGCAGGAAAGTTGTGACTGAAGTCACAACTGAATAATTATTTTTTCCATTTTGGCAGCTAACTAACTTACCTAATACCAGTATATTTGCCCTCTTGTTTCTGCTGTAGTTGCTGGAAAGAAATAATCATATTTAGATACCAGATTCCTATGTTACTTTTGTAACTCCTAAGGCAAGAAGTGATTCTCATTTGGCTTATAATTTTAACCTTTCTTAATAGTATAACTAACAGAATGAGAATAAATATAAAACTTGAAAGTAGATTCCTAATTCTTAACTGTTTTGTAAGGTGTGTAATCACATTTGTGCAAAATGACTAATGAGGTAGTCCAGTAGAAACAGAAGCAATAAAGTGGCATGAACTAGAATTCTTTCTGAATTCAATGAAAGACTTAAACAATGAACTTCAACATACTATCTGACTTTCTGAAGGCTATGAATGCTTTAAAATCATTCACTAGTTGTTTTGTTCAGTGCTGTTCCAAAGAATGATATATCTTTTTCTATCTATTCTTCTGGTCAAAAAGAAAAATATATGGCTAGAAATTTTCCAGAGTTTTCACCTTTTGTCCAAAAATTTGCAGATATGTAAAAACGCTTGAAGTGACTAGAGATTTCCAGAATATATCTAACTTCTGCTTTCTGAATTGCCATGGACTGGACTTGGAAGGTTTCTCTACAAACTGCAGGGGATACTTACTATAGAATCTTTAGCTAGAAACAGTTTGCCAGGTCTAGAGTCAGGAAAAACAAATGAGAGAATTGCAGATCCAGGATATCCCTTTGACAAAAAAAAACTGTGTACGACAAATGGAAGTTTGCTCTTCTACATCTGTGCTATTTTTATGATTTAACCCAATGGCAAGTATCACTCAGTCTCTTGCTCACTTTCCCATCTGCTCCCTAGTGAGAAGGAGAATTAGAAAGAATAAAACTTATGGGTTTATACAAGAAGAGTTTAATAATTAAAACAAAGATAAATATAATGATGTTGATAATAATAATTACAATTTTAATAGCAATAAATATAGAAAAAGAGGAATAAAACTGAAGAAAACGAAATAATGCCCGATATAATTGCTCACCACCCACTGACTGAGGCTGTCCCTGAGCAGTGATCAGCTCTTTCCACACAACTTCCTCCAGTTTATATACAGAGCATGATGTTCCGTGTTATGGAATATCCCACTGGAGCTCAGGTAAGATTTCTTTTTCCAAAGACTTTTTGTTAATCTTTTATGATATTTTGATCTAAAGAAATTCAGTTTTTTTCTGACAGGGAAAAAAAAAAAAAAAGAGTTCAAAATGGTTTTAATTTTGTTTTCCTCCAAACTTAGGGTTTTAGCTCAATTTTGAGCCATAATATAGAAACATGACTTTTTGATGTGCTTGTATTATCAACTAGAGTAAACCATTCATTAACAACAAGATAACAACCACAGATCATGATTTTAAGAAGTGTAAGTTTTCATTGTCCCACTCTGCTTTTCACTGGTGCAGCCTCACCTCGAGTCCTGGGGGCAGTTTTGGGTGACACAGTGTAAGAAGGATATAAAGCCATTGGAGAATATCCAAAGGAGGGACATGAGGATAGTGAAGGGTATGTTGGAAGAAGGTTCCTCTCAGAGAGGGTGGCTGGGCACTAGAACACGTTCCCCATGGCAGAGGTCACAGAACTGGCAGAGATCCAGAAGAGTTTAGACAATGCACTCATGGTGTGATTCTTACGGTGTCCTGTGCAGGCCCAGGAGCTGGACTCAATGACCATAGTGCATCCCTTCCACCCCAGCTTATTCTATGATCTGCCATTCTGTAGATCTTCTGGAGCACCAAATTTAGCAGAATGAGTTTGAGCTGCTCAATTGAATTTGTGTGCATGAATGGTAGTGTATACCATAAGGAGAAGTTTTTATGTTTTGGTGTTTTTTTTTTGGTTGGTTGGTTTGTTATTTTGGGGGTTGTTTTTTCATTGGGGGGTGGGTTGGGTTTCTTTAATATATTTTACTAGATTATTCTTATTATATCTGATCCAAAATGGAACTTTTGGAATGACTGAATGTACAGGAGGATTGAATATAAACATGGTTAATGAAAAGATCTGCTAGCCATATCAGTTCTAATCTTTGATGAATTCGAAGGATAGTTCATCTGTTGATCCTTCATAGGATTTTTGAATATTACAGTGTAAAAGGAAGAAAATGAAAACAGTTTTTGAAACCAAATGGGTGCAGTAGGAAGGGTTCATATATGAATTTCTGAGGGAATGAAAGACTTGGTAACTTGCAATGGTTACATTTCCACTGTTCTGTTCCCCAGACACCAAAAGAGGCTTTTCAATTTTCCCTGATACATAAAGTGGGCAAGTTGTGGGATGAAACAAAACTAAAGGAGCTCTACTCTGAATAAAGCTACTACTAGGAGGAAAATGAGAAAACCAAGTAATTGGTGGGTATAGATGGTACCTGCCAACTAGTCAAGCTGTTTGATAGCACTCTTCTGCGAACCCAAGGGGGACATTGGTAACACAAAAAAGAAGGGTTAGCAATAGTTTCTGGGTCTTTTATGAGGCTTACTATCGATCACAAACCATTGCTGTCCAGGAAAAAGGTAAAAGAATACCTAGAGAAATAGGAATTGACAAAGCTAGGGAACTTAGAGAGAGAAATCTCTAGAGTCACCTGTAACCAAGAAAGAGATATTGAAAGTGATACAATCAATGTAGCCCAGGAAGACTCTGGGGAAAAATGAGTTTACCCATCAAGCAAGTGTAGATGGAGGCATGTTGTGGCTGGTATGTTTGTTTGCATGATGTGCTCCCTGAGGCTTCAATACCTTCTACATTTCATGCTGCAGTTTCGGGATTTGTTTGGGATCTAATGGTGACTATCTAAAAAACTCACACAGTTCCACATACCCTTTCAGTTTTAAGCAATTCAGCGGTATTTCTAGCATTAAGAGAGAGATCCAGTGTTGTTTGGGAAAGGCATAAAAGAGAGGTAAAGAAAAATATGTTTATTCTGTGCCATTAATTTCTTTCCTTCTTCACAGAAACAGAGGTTGAACACAGATGCCTTCAAAAGAAGATCTTAAAAAATGAAGTTAATCAAAATGTGTACCTTAAAAACAATGAAAGAAAAGGAAGACAAAATGTAAACAGAACCTGGAATGAAGCAGACTGTTGAATCCACAAGGCATAGAGAACTAGAATACAGAAAAAAGAAACCCTGCATTTTCTACCAGACTTAAGTTTTACATTTTATCCATAGATGAAGCTGATGTCCCTAGTGTACCTGTGGTCATTGGTGAGTCTTGTTTGTATAGACATCAGTTTACAGACAGACTTTAATCTAAATAATTTCTGGATCTCTGGTCTCTTTAAACTGACAGATTTTCATTTGTTAGAAAAAGTGCTAGATCATGAGGACTCTAACTGCAACTTAGTTGATAAAATCAAGAGATTCTAGCTATGAAGTATTGTGATAATTTAGGACGAGAAAGAAAACATTTCTCCTCTTCATATCTGCATAGGCCATACAGAGGGGTTGGAATCTGTTAAGGTTTAGGCTAAAAAACCAGACTTTTGTAAGTTTTTTGAGTTTCTGAGGGTAGATTTAGAGATCTCATGTGCTTTGTGAAAATAGATTTTGCAGTATTTTAGTATATGTTGCAGTGTATGCTTGATTTTTCCCTGAGTTGTAAAGATAACTCTTTTATATACAGTAGGTGTGGTTTTCAAAACCAAATCCAGGTAGCATTCAATCTTAAGCATGGGCTGGATTTAGTATGGTGCTGATTTTTAGCAGGGTAGACCAGCAAACTGAGTTTGAACTGTCAAGAACTTAAGCAAGATGTGTCTAGGCATCTTCTGGGCATATTTAAAAACACTTCTTCTAGAAATCCTGTTACTCTGTAACTGTGGTATAAATGCCTAAATAAAATGATACCAGATTACTTCAGGTGAAATGCTCACAGGAAAAGATTGGCACTGTTGACTGTTGGACAAGGAGAAGAGTGTGGCAAAATATCAGCTTCTGCAATAGTCTAGAGTATAGTAAAATTTGGATGTGGGGAGAAGGGGACAAGGGAGCAGGAGGGATGAGGGAATGTGTGCAAATCTTGTGGAGTAATTGGATGACAAAAGAAAAGACTCACTGAACAGAGAGGTTGAGTTCACCTCCTTTTAAACAGTGACTTGTGGCTCCAAAGATATGGAGATGTTCATCTCTCTCTACTAGGTACAGAGGGAGATTAGAATGTCCATTTCACTTTCGTAAATACTGAATTCTACACTTATAATCAAGTGAGAAGTATCCAAGCCTTTATTTGTATAAACTTTGGTCTATCAAAATGATCTCTCTTAAGCTCAGCTTACCTTGCTGCTGCTTCCAAACAGTTTGGGTTTCACACATGCTAGTGGAATGTAATTCCTACCACGAAGGAATTACTGCCAAGGAAAAGACCAATGAATAAGTTGAATATTCAGTATACAGGGGTCTTAGTGTGTTTTATTTGGTTGGGGGAGTGTTTGTTTGTTTTTGTTTGTTTGTTTGTTATTTTGTTTTGTTTGGTTGGCTTGTTGTTTGGATTTTTTTGTTGTTGGGTTTGGGTTTTTCCCTTCTCTGGGATGGGAGCAGGCAATATTATTTCAAAATTTTTCTTCATCAATGCCATGAGAGTCAAGTCAAACTTCCAGCACTTAAAATAAAGAGTATGCATGTATGTCTCAGGGTCCAGCTGTAATTATCTGTATCCATGTAAGGATTCACCCACACCAGTCCAAAGTCAAAAATCAGCGTACTGGGAATAGAGCAATTTCAGGAGGACACACAGATCTGCATATAACTTTATGCTGAAAGGTACAAAATTACAGCTTCAGTGGAAGAACTGTAGCCTTAAGAGTGGCCCTTAGGGCATAAAACCCTGCTGTATCACATGGTACAGCCTCAGCACGTGAATATAAGGACCATAATATTGAAGGTTTTACATATTTAATTTCCTGGCAGAGACCAAGCTGTAGTGATTTAAGCACTTGTTTGCCTTATTCAGGGCCATTTGCCTATGCTGCTTTTAGCACCAATGATGATATACTAAAACCTTTTGTTTGTGGGGCTACAAAATAAGAACTTATCTCCTAATAGCAGCAGTTTAGCTATGTTTATGTCAGCGCTGCACTACATGAGAACTGGCATGTCTCTGCTGATTTAAATTCTCCTGAATACAAGCCTTCCAGAGCTGTAAATAGAGAGAGGTTAAGGCCAGATCTTCCAGCTCAGATGAAGTTGCTTCATCGTTTATTATTGTTCAGTTACAATCAAATTATTGATGTTTTCAACATTGCTGGGGCTACTGCATGATGCAAGCCACATGAGTGAGATAGTGGGAAACAAAGAAGAGAAAAATAATAACGTAGAGAAGAATAGAGCTCTCAGCACTTGCATACACAATCATATGGGAAATAAAGCCCAGAATGGTGCAGCAAAACTGTGCTGTTTGTTTTTTTGTTTTGTTTTGTTTTTGTTTTTTTTTTCTCTTTCCTCCTTTTAATGTGTGATTTGAAAATCTTTGGCATAGGAGAAGAAAAAGAAATAAAGTTAAACACTCTCAGGGATGTTAGGATGTCAGAGTACAGCTTTTTTCCCTTAAGCATATGAAATATTAAGAATGCTCAGCAAAAGCCAATAGGGAAGCTGCTTAGATAAGAAGATGAAAAATTAATTTTAATGCACAGAGGACTAAGCAATACACTTATTTCACAACCTCAATCAATTTTAATATTTTAGTATTTAAAATTTGTGTCTCTCTAATAATATTTTAAAAATTGCTTGTGTGTTTTTATTAGTATTTCAAGTTGTTCTGTTCCTCTTTTTGCCTATCTTGCTCTTATTGTTTTTTCCAGTATGCAAAAGAGAATGCCTTAGATGAATTGTCTTCTTGGCAACTATCAGTATAGAGTGATTAATGGATTCCTCTCTTTCATGGTGTGGAATTTCTTCTCTACTTTCCTTGCATTTGAGAGTAGAGGATTCTTGCAAATAAATAGAAGACAAATTCAGTGTACAGAAAACACTCATCTTTAACAACAGCCCAACTAAGTTGCAGCAGAAGGTTTTAGAGACACAGTCAAAGTACTTCTCAGTTAATTACTTTAGAAAAGTAACCCATAGGAGTCAAGGTTTCAGTGCAGACTGTAAAAACACAACCAGGAACTCAACTGAAAATGAATGTTTTCGGGCCAAGTATCTCCATGACTTTGTGAGTGCATTATTATTACTGCCTGGATTGTGTGGTTTGAACCTATCTCCTGTATATCAGCAGGTAAGAGTTGTTTCTTCTGTTTCTTTTAGGATACGACACACACGTATTTGGAGACAAAGTTCTTATCTTCCAGCTAAAATAAAAGCAGAAGCAAAGAAGATCATGACAGGAGAAAGAAAAAAAAAAAAAAAAAAAAAAAACAACCCAAAAAACCCCCAAAATCCCCCCAAAACCCCCCAAAAAAATCCAAACAACCAAAACCCAAAGAAATTCTTGATTTACATATTGACAATCAAGTCCAGAAATGCCCTTAGGGCAAAATAAAAACAATTTTAAAAATAAATTTAAAAGCTACAAGTTCTGTACTGATTTCTAGGTGGATTCCTTTGCTTCTAACACTGCTCCTATGAGGTGCCTGGGAAAATGTACCTGTTACTGTCATTAAATGCTCAGCTATCATAGAAAGAGGTTTTCTGTCTTGTATCTACATTTAGGCGTTTATGTCCACCACCGTTCATCTGACTCATTTTGTAAAAGAGCTAGTGATGGGCAAGCCATTTCTCCTGTATTATCCCATAATTTTATTTGAAAGTAGCACAGATTTAAGTTGATATGAAGGGAGAACTCTTTAAAACCAAGTTTCTTTTTAGCAAAAGAATTTATGTCTTTATTTGTGCCTAACAACCTCAGACATAACTGGATAACATAAACATAACACTATATATTAGAAAAATAGCTTCTTGTGCTGTAGACAAATATATCAGCCTTTCCTGATTACATTTTCCTCTTCATTATATTGCATTTCCTAATTATCATACCATCACTCAACTTACAGAAAGAAATATTGACTAAATGTTATCTGTGATGTTATGGAGGAAAGGGCTTATTATTTTATTTTATTTTTGTTTTATTTTATTTTATTCATTTTCAGTAGGTTTTTGTTTTATTTTACTTTGCTTTGTTCTTTGATATTATTTTTTACTTTTTTTTTTTTTTTCTCTTTTCTTTTGATATATTTTATTTTTTAAACTTCATTTAAAACAGATCTGGAAATTAGAATTTATTCAATCAGAGAAAAACTTAGGAAAGCACAAATATTTCTGATGATATGTGTAGTTTCTAAAAAAATGACTATATGTCTGACTGAGAACATTTCCACAGGAAACAGCTCTTACATGTTTGATAACATAGAACTAATCAAAATATCTTAAAAAAGCTACACACAGTAACTTCCAGATATAATGTAGTCTGCCATTATTTCCTTTTTCTTTTTGACAAATGTTCATCAAAATAGGAATAATCCAATACAAATAACATCCATGATATTGTTTAGTTAAATGTTTAGTCTACAATTATGTTGTTTCTGGAATTCTGGAATTTCTCAGAATCTTCTTCCTAAATAATAACTAAAATGCAGACGAATTATTCCTGAATCTGTATGCAGAGTACTCTATAGTCACTTAGATTCAGCCTGATAATTCTTCTTTTGCACTCTTGAACATTTTTTATGATAAAAGAAACCTTTCTTTTTACAATACCTAAACAATTTCTAGCATTTTTCTTCAGTTGTTTACTGTATGGGCTTTTTATTTTTCTATTTTTTTGGTTGGTTTATTGTTTGTGTTTGCTGTTGTTATAGTTTTTGGGTTTTGAGTTGGATTGGGTTGGTTTGGGGGTTTTTGGGTAGTTTTTTTGTGGGGTTTGTTTGTTTGCTTTTTGTTGGGCTTTTTTCCCCTTTTTACTTTTCCTGGTACTAAGGTGTCTGACCTTGTTTGTGACATCCTAAAGACAATCTCCTTAACGAGGTAGCTGCTTATGAAACATATCTCTGTGGAGTATTGTTATCTTATGAACACTGGTAAAAATGTGTCTCTACTCCAAAGAACCCCGTTTGGACATATCCAAGATGGATCTGTAAGGAATCAGGCTAGACCTAAACTGTCCTGATGAAAAATATTTGTTTGCTTGTAGGTTTTTCCTTTGAAAAATGAGATTTCATCATATTCAAGCTTGTATGTAGAGACTGTACATTCTGATGATCTTTCTGATTTTAAAAAGCAGTAGTTTGGAACAGAATAAAATATTTCTTTTAAAAGCTTAGTTCCAATTTAACCCTTTTTCTTTGAATTAGAGTTTGAATGAAGTAGAATTTATGTGGCATTTCAATTTATGATACTAATTTGATGCAAAATGTATGTTTCACATCAACTTTTCAAAATGAAACCTTTCATTTCAAATCAATGTTTTCGTTCAATGTTTCATTTTAATCTGCCAAAACATCTTGCTTCAATTTAAGAAAAAGAAAAAAATAAAAATTAAACTACTTCAACCTTCTCTAGTCAATTCTTTCTGAAACATAAGGGTTTATAATTTCAGCCTATCTTGTTTATTAAAAAAGATAAGACTGAATTTACAAACACATATAAAATCTGTGTTGATAAATACAATTAAATCATAAGAATAAATAAATTATATTGTTATAAAATTCTGAAAAGACATGTGGAATGTTCAGGATAAAACTTAACTATATCACATTCTAAAATAATCTTTAATTTACCCTTAGTGAACACCGAACAAATGGACAGGTTTATACAAACAGTGCGTTCATCATCCTGAATTAAATCTCAGATACCTAAATGACTACAACATGATAAAAAATAATTTAAATTATTTATAAAATGAAAAAAAATTTAAATAATTAGAATTATATAATTGAATCAATTGCATAACTTAGCAACCAGAAAAGTGAGTCTTTAAGAAAGGCTCTTAATTTTATTAATAAAATAAAATATTAATATTATTTATACATCTATTAAAGTCTGAATTACATTAGAACTAGTATTTTCAAAAATATCCAACAATTCTCGCTATAGTTTGCAATGTTTTCTTTTTAAAAAAAAAAATACATTTTTTTATTTCTTTTTTTCCTCTAGACATAAGGTTTCATTATTGTTTTCCTATTTTTAATTAACTTCTTTGAAAGAGCAGTTTCATGTAAGAGTTTCCTAACAAAATAAGTATATTTTGGAAACAAAACATAAAAAAGGAAGCTATTATTATCAATTATATTTGTCTAAGGACAGGCAATAGGAATTATTTTTTTATTAACCAAACCTATTTGCCCACACTCTGAAAGCAGTGTCTCTAAAATAGTATTAAGTTTGGGTCACAGTCCTATTTGAGAACCACATAACTGGAGAAATTTTATGTCATATAATACAGGAAAATAGAAGCAAAATAACCTTTATTCATGTTTTCTTTTATTTCAACTGCTTTTCTTATATTCTTCATAACAGTGACTAATACTGTCCTGAACACTTACTGTTTACAATATTTTGCACATAAACCATAGTAATTAATAACTAAATTTTACCCAGATAAAACCCAAGCCTATTAAAATATTTACAAATCTTAGCAGAAACAAATATGCATAATAGACTTCAACCTATTCTGACAGCCATTTTGAGCATCTCTTTTCTATTTGCACAATGAATTAAAGCAATTATTGTTCATTCTAAGTCCCAGAGGCTCCATTATGCTACAAGTCTAGAAGGATGCTTGAAAATACAGTGCTTGTTCTGAAAACTTCATGATCTGCATAGGGAAAAAAAAAAAATAAAGAGAAGAGAAAGAAAAAGAAGACAGGAAGAGAAGAGAAGAGAAGAGAAAGAGAAGAGAAGAGAAGAGAAGAGAAGAGAAGAGAAGAGAAGAGAAGAGAAGAGAAGAGAAGAGAAGAGAAAAGAGGACCCCCCAAAACTAACAACCAGAAATCCAACAAAAACAGGCAATAAAAGAAAATTAGATCTATTAAAAGATGTTCAGGAAAGGAAACAATATTCTCACACCTGCATAGAAGTCCTTTGGAACCACCAAGGAGAAAGCAGAGGTTTCTTTCCCATAGTACTCTCTTCAAACCCAAGACCACAACTCAGTACTTAAAGAGAAATTAAGAAATTAGATTTCAGCCACATTTTCTCTGTTTTTAAGTCAGAGAGAGAGCAGTAAAGTTCCCAGGCCCATTGAGGTGGGTGATATTGAGAACTTGCTGATTTTAACACTCACTTTTTCTTGTCCTTTGAGCAGCTTTAACACTTGAGGGTAACTCATTCTCTGCCAGGACTGACATACAAACAGGATGAGGACCCTGGGGACCCATCTAAACTTACCCTAGGGACCTCCTTCCTTTGCTCCTCCAAACCTTTTTGCAAGTATACCTTCAATAAAGACAGTTGTTTCGGACTATCTGTTCAACAAATGTGGAGAGCAGTGTCAGTGGGTGGAAGTTAAACCCTCCAGAAAGTCGATTTACTAGAATAAATTGACATTCCTGGCCTCTTAAAACTGCATGTGACTTAGAGAGACTGAGGTGAGAATAAGCTCACTACAGGTAAGTCTATTAGCTGCTGGAATGGCTCCTGCCTGAGGTAACTTGATATAGTTGAAGCGGTGGTATATCTCCACTGGTATCCACATGGTTTGGGTTTTGCCTTTCATTAGGAAGAAAATCATTCTATATCTCAGCACACAGACATTAAAAATGCATACTGTGTGGTTTTCTTACACAAAATCTCAGTTGATATGTAAACAAGCAGAAGGATGTGAGGCTGCAATATTTCAAGAAACTAAAGAAATTATATTAAAAATTAGGGTGTTTTTTTAAAGACTTTTTGTTATTCACAGGAAGAGAAAAGTTAAACACAGAAGGACTCACTTTGCCTTAATCAAAACACAGCATTTAGTTTGGTTAAAGACCAAACATGTTTGAAGCCAATTTTAAGAAAAAAAATAAGAAAAATAAAAAGGGTGGGGTTTTTTTAGCTAATCTGAAACAAGCAGGAATATGTGGAAATGGTGGTATTTCTCACCTCAATATCCTTATTTTACTTACAGTCTTACCTTTCAGATGTATATATTTTTTCTTTTATTATGATTTCAGGTCACTGTTTTGAAGCCATTTCTTTTTTTTTGAAGTTGTATAAAAAAACTATTGAAATAAGTCCAGGAAGATTTTATACAAGTTACAGGCATGAATCACTGTGCTCCTCAGTCTTTGCTGTTCTTTTTAGTTCTCTGTCTGCCTCCATTTAACTTGCTATCTTTGTACCCTCTTATGAAAACTGCCAAATGCCAGTTTTTAGTGTGCAGTTTCCTAAATTAACCACACACAAAGTTGTGAGCTCTCTTACCTCTAGAATTTCACTGAATAAAAAAAAAAAAAAAAAAAAAAGTTAAAAGTTATAGTTTCTATTGCATTTTATTTTCCTCTTTTTGTTCTTTTTCATTGTTCATTTTCATGCAGCTTACTTTCCTGGCAAGACAGAAACATTCGGCAATTACTGTATTCTTTAAATGAAGCATGTTTTATTTTAACTGATATAATTTTCAGTTTGTTCCTAAAGTCGTAATAGAAGGATTATGTATTTATTTTGTGTTTTGTTTATTTTATAGTAAGGGGCTTGAGAAGGTCAGAGCATTCAATTACAGGAAAGGCTGGTAAAGCTTCCATGGACAGGACATCATTACTGGAGTTTTTACTGCAATCCAACTGACAGTTCCTGAGTGCAATTTCCTCCTTTCTGCTGCATGCAGAGAATTCTTGGAGACAGAGGCACATTTTAAAAAACTTTATCTTCTTTATTCTACACTTCAGAAATCAACCTCTGCAGCTTTCTCCCTCAGCCCAATGGGGAAGCAGCTGACCTCTCCCTTTCTGCCCCATGCAGCAGCACTGCCTGGTACACAATGGACATGGGGTCCCAAAGTGGACTGGATTAAATCACATAAAATAATCTGTGACTTCAGCACTGCAGAAGTTTACTTCTGATGATACTTATTTAGCACACTAGGTAAAGAAATGAGAAGCTTATGTGTTGTTGTTCTGGCCTTGTAAATAATAATAAAATTGCAAATAATGTTAGACTTGGAAGGAATTATTTTAATTTGTTTCCCAAATAAGATTTAACTTTCCTTGGGGAAAAAAACCAAACACAAACCTTTTATATGAGACTTCAGAGTGAGACTGGGCTTCCAAAGTAAGCTCAGTTTTTTACAAAAACAGCAGGTGTCTAAACTTTTGTTACAGTCTCTGGAAGGTCTAGTCAATCATGGATTCATCATGGAATCATGGAATAGCTTGGATTGGAAGTCACCTTAAAGAGAACCTTGTTCCATGAGGAGGGACACCTTCCACTAGATCAGTTTGCTCAGAGCCCCATCCAACCTGGTCTTCAACAATTCCAGGGAGACAATTTCAATTTCAATACAGGCAAAAATTTCATTTAACCACAGAAGTGTACCCAATAGCATCTGAGATGTGTTAGGGTGTCAGAGGTGACACATGGGACTGACAGATATGACATGAGGTTATGGGATAGCCTTAGTTGGAGTCCATATTAAAGTTTTTTAGGGCATAATGGTTGTTTCAATGACCTGTGTTTCATAAACTGAAGCAAGCTCCACTAAATGTATTATTTAGACCTCCTCTGAAAACTTCAGTTCACATGTAGGAAATTATGCAGTGACTTAATTTGTTTTATGCTGTGAATTGAATCTCACTTCTCTAAGGAAGCATGCCATGTTTATGATCACTGAGGAATATACACAACTTTCAATGGTGGACGAAAACAGGGATCAAGGAATCATTCCCTGAAGTCATGCTCTCTAGAAAGCTTATCCAGCTTAAGAGACGTTTACATTTTGTAAGGATGAACACAGGTGGTAGTGGCTATGAAAAACACGACTAAACAGAAAATGGTTAGTTCAGGGATGGTTTCCATTGCTATCTGATTGTGTGCTAGCTGACTGAAAAGTGTGTGACAAGACCAGTGAGTACAGCAGTTCAAGGCTCTGAAATGAAGCTGAGGCCATTTTTGGCCAGCTGCCCATTTGAATCAAGCTGAGCTGAACTGGAACCTAGCATAACCTAGCATCTGGTGGTGGTTGATGGCAGTAGGTCTCACACAGCTTGCAGATCTCCGAAGTACAGAAAGGCTATGGATTGGGTAGAGGGATTAAACACAAAAATAGTGCGTCCCACCAGCTAAATCTCTGTTGCTAAGATCTTTCTGTGCTGATCTCTACAGGTGTGCCAGTGGTCCTATTCTCTTCAGTATCCTCTTATTTATAAAAGTTGTTGGTACTAAATTCTTTCAGCTTTGTGTCTTAATTTCATCTTTATCAGAGACATCACCAGAAAATGATACAATCTGTGTGGCCATTCTTACTGTTTGCAAAACAGAGTTATAACCTTGGATTTGAAAATTAGCTTTCTTCCTAAACATTCTTCTATTATTTCCTACTCATTGTTCTTCCTGTCTCTTATGGGTATGACACAAGTAAATTGATGATCAATGGTCTGGAGAACTCATGACATGGATTATGGATGCTGTACCCAGGATAGGATGAAAGAATTAATTATTGCTCCACCAGCATCGACTCCTTACATTTATAGTGTTTGTAATCTAAAAATATTATGCTGGGCACGAGTACACTTCCTACCTTCTCCAACCTACATATTTAAAAGAAATAATTAAACATGTAAGAGACATGTTAAATCACTGAATTTCCACTAGACACTAATGTAGTACAAACTATCCATGCAAATAGATATTTGGGCATATTGTCTGCTGGTCCAGCGTCATTGGCTTTAATCAGTAAAGAACTCAGCTGAGGTTTCCCAAGGGAAGATGCTGGATTTCAAGCTGGTGCTGTGTTTGTGTTTGGCCAAGAAGCAATGATAAATTAAATCTAAACTCAAATATGCTGAAGAATTTTTTAGTTCTTCAAATGCCATTTCAGGCTATTTCACTTAAAAAAAAAAAAAAAAAAAAAAATTACATTGCACAGTATTTCACTTCCCCATTTCCACACTCTGAATTCATGTAAATGTCCATTTGTTGATGTTTCCATAGAATTAGTTGAGGTGGAAATATCTGTAAAGAGGAAAAACATTAAGTTGTGATGAAGGAATGTGAAACATAAAAACATTCTTTTTCCCAATGTATGAATAAAAAACCTTATTCTGACTCTCACTCCCTTCTCCATGCCCCATGAAAGGAGAAAATAAAAAAAACAAATAAAAAACCAAAAACAAAAATAGAAAAACAAACAAATAAGCAAACAATCAAAACAAAACAAAAAGTCCTAATATTATATAGGGAGAATTTTCCGTCACTAAAGATATTCAATTGTTCTAAGAAGGAAAAAATGGTACTAAGTATAATGAGATGCCAAATACAAAAAAGCCATGCTGCTCATCTCTAAGCCCTTCTGTTCCTTGAAGTGAAAACTCATTTTAAGAAGATTATGCTGCATATATTAGAAGATGGCCTGATATTCTGCATTCATACTCTACTGGGGCTTTGGCAGTAAAATAGAGAGAGGAAGGGAAGAAAAACAACCCAACTAAAAACCAGCATTTGTTCCTATTTACCTAATAGACTAATATGAGATGTAAGTTTCTTTTAATTAATTTATCATTGAATATATATATCCATATAGAATATATATTTATATAAATATATAAATATATAAATAATATATAAGTATTAAAAATATATAGTCTGATGGATATGATGAATTCTTCAGCTGAAAAAGAATCATCTAATTTGTTTGTTTGTTTGTTTTTAATTAGCAAAGAGGCTGCAGAGTGGAATAAGGTAGTGTTTCACTGAATTCCAAATTTAACATGAGCTACAAAATTTTTTTGATTTCAGGGAAAGAAAAATGAAATAAACTTCTTTTAACTGGAGAAGAAGGGCTCAAGTTCTCCACAAAACACTTCCAGAGTTTTAAAACTGTTAGGAGTTTTAATTCCTTTACTACATGAGGGGTAGCAACTATATCTCCAAAGAATGAATGGCTGAATGTAAGTTTCTTAATGAATTTATAATGAACAAAACCATTTCAATTCATACTCAAGAAAGATATTGTTGGAGTTGATGCTGAAATTTTAAATAGGAGATCATATGTCTGTGCTTCACTTTAATTATCTCTTAACAATATTTTTTACATGGGGATTGTCTGTAAGTTTTTAGTCTATTTATTTGTGTAAGGAAAGAAAAATGTACAAGTAAGATTTTAAGTTAACTATTTAATGTTGGTATGCCAGTTTAAGGCTAAGTTTATCTCTGTGGTTGGAAATGCAAGACCTGGACTGTCTATATCTCTTTCCTAGATCCATCTAATTTATTTTTTCTAAAAGAATTAATACAAAACTGTGTTACTGACCTCATGTCGTATTGAACTCATATTGTGGCAAGGTCCTTCTGAGAGTGGAGAGTTGGGCAAGATGACCTCCCACTCCTCTAATATAAATTATTCTGATTGTTTGGCAGTTATTTCATTTAAAGATTTGTCACCTATTTTATATCCGTTTGTTATTTCTTTTTCTTTCATTTCATTAATGTCAGCAACAGTGTTCTGGGAAGAAATTAGGGCCTGATCCTGAATCATTACACTCTGAATGATTTTTGCATTGTACATGAGAGGAATTGATTTGAGCTGCACCTAGAAAAAAAAAATTGACAGTTTCTTCCATCTATGAAATTGAGGCATAATTTACATTTTTTTCCTAGTGAAAACAAAAAAATTAAAAATATTTTTCACAATCATAAATTTCCACCTGCACACACCTTCGTACATTCACTTGTCTTATACATACATACCTATACACATAAATACACATGTGCACATGGAATGACAGAAAACAAACATATTTTAGGTGTAAAAGAAACGTATGTATAAAAAGCCCCAGGTGCTTAAAAGAATTGGGGGATAATTTAAGTTTCATTTTTGTCTTTCATGCTTAAAAGTCTCATATTTGAAATGGGATTATAATTCTGAATGCTGGGCTAATATTGAGAATTGAATTTAGCCTTCTAAAATCATCAATGAATTTTGAGAAAAAAAAAAAAAACCTTCAAATTTTTCATAGGTTTAATCAAGTCGAAAATATTCAAAATTAAAATCTTCTATTATTAAACTTACGTTCTCTGAATGTACCTGCTTAATGAAATGAAGAGGGACAAAAATTACATTTTAAACTTATCAATATATAATGCTTTCTAATGACAAATTTTTAAATTCAGTTTTCTACTTGCTGTCTAGGAAATTAGTTGAAATAAGTATTCAGTTTGTAATGAGAAAGGTTAATATATATTTTTATTGAGTTTTTTTGGGTTATTTCTGCTCATGTTACCCCTCTACCCACTCCAAAACTATGGTGTCAGAACTAAGGGACCTGATCAAAGTAATTTGATATGCAGTTCATGAAAGTTGAGCAGTCCGGAAAACATACGATCCATCTAATGTTTTATGCATACCTATAGGTCGATAATGTTATTTATCATTACAGCACACTGGCATGTAGACAGAGCCTGAGAGAGGGCCACGGGGCTATGAGCTGAAGGGAAGTACTAACAAATGACAGCCCAGCACTGCAGTGCATCTACTTGGTAGCAATTATCAGTTTGCGAGTAACTGCTGGAAAAGCTGCAGAAAAAAAGCGACCTAATGACCATGGGTGGTGCTCAGAGACCTCTGCAACTTGAGTGGAATAATACTGAAAGAAACTTGCTAGCTATGGGACAAAGTAAGTTATTTCTTAACTAAGCAGTAATTAAAAAAAAACAAAAAAAACAAAAAAAAAACCAAAAAAAAAACCCAAAGCTCTCATGTGTTACTCACAGTGACATTACACAATGTCAAGGAATGCTTTAAAATTAACAGTAGAAACAAGAGTCACAATTAATGAGACTTTATTGAGTATTTTGTTTATTTATTGTTGCCACCTCAAATTTTAATCAGATAAATCAGTTAATGTTTTCCCATGGAAGTAATAATAAAAGTACTCAGGCTATATTACCTAACATGTCACATATATGAAGGAAAAAAAACATTGCAAATGCCCCACCAGGAAAATAGAGTATTCACCTCTTGCAAACATTACTGCACACAAAGGCTCAACTACAGCGAATTTTAACAATGCTGATCACAATCCAGGGCTGGAACCAGGCTTTCCTTGCTGAAAGCCAGAGAGAAGAAATGTATCCCAATGCCTTGACCACGCCTTTACTACTGATATAAGGAAAGTTGTGCTTTCCAAACTGAGCTCTAGGGAATTGAGAAGAGGGAGGATGTGAGATGAACCCAACAGTGGAGGAGGAGTTGCTGGTTTAGTAAATGCTTTCCTTTGTGCATTCCTCTGAACCAGAGCTTGGCAAATGCTAGCCCACAGAGTGCCCTTAGGTGTTCTCCAAAGGTTTTCCTCCCAAATGGAAAACTCAGGCTTACATTCCATAGGCTGACATTCCCTTCTTATTGCAGCCCAACCTGCTACCCTGCTTCTTTCTGAAGGGAATCATGGGATGATCCTCTATATCTCTCTTGGCAAGTTGTTTCAGTAGCAGGATTGTGACTGCAGTTCCTGACACAGAAGGCTTTGGGGTTGGAAGGGCAATATATAAAAGAGTTGATGGACAAATGGGAGATTCAAGCATCTAGAAGTCTTTTCTTCAGGAAGGTCTGCAGTGATGCAAATAAGAGGTTATATTTAGAAAATTCCATTCATGTTCTTAGAAAATGTTAATTTTGTTAAAATTACTTTGAACATGAAACCCTTGTCAAACACAAGGTAGAAGAATAATTTCTCACCTATTTCAGAAAACATGGTAAGATTTTAATTCCAGATGTGACTGAGGTTCATATGCACCTGGGCTTTCCCTCTGACTTTTTTCTCTGACCACAGAGAAAGCTTAATTTAGATGTTCCAGTGTCCTAGTTTGACCAGCCCAGGGAAGTGAGCTGGCTGGGTTTGAGATTGGCATTTTAATGGACCAATGGGAAAGCATTTTCTAGTTGTTATTGCCTTTGACAGCAGCCCGGGCAGGTCTCTCTCCTCCCGGCTGTCAGAGCACACACCTCTGCCCTCCCAGCCCTGCCCAGGGGCCGGAACCGGGCTGGGCCCGCTCGGCCCGGCCGGGATTCTCCGCTCCTGGAGGGGCGGGAGCGGCTGCCGAGCCCTCCCCGAGGAACCCACCGGGCCCGGCCCGGCAGGGGCAAAGGAGCCGGCAGAGCCTGCAGAGCTTTTGTTCCAGCTGAACAACCAAACCACGCTGGCCTGAGGCTGTGTCGGCATCGGGAGCGGCTGAGCATGGGGACAGCACCTGCACGGTCACCAAAGGAGCTGAGCATGGGGACAGCACCTGCACGGGCACCAAAGGAGCTGAGCATGGGGACAGCACCTGCACGGGCACCAAAGGAGCTGTGCATGGGGACAGCACCGTAGTTTGTGCTAAAGGCAGCCTTGAAGCCAGGAGCAGCCCTGACCCCTGTTCCAGACTGAGAGCAGCCAGCACAGCTCACATGGAATTGGCAAAAAGAGCACGTGGCCAGTAGAAAGACGCAAAGCTTGTTTCTGATACAAGACTCGGAAAAAAATAACTTTTTTTTTTTTTTTTTTTTTTTTTTTTTTTTTTTTTTTTTTTTTTTTTTTTTCTCAGTGTTACAAAACTTTGTACTGGAAGAACATTAATTTTTTCTTAGGCTAAGATAAGAAAAGAAGGAAGGTGAAACTTTGTAAGAACAACCACATGAAAATGAAGTCGGAAAGAAAAGAGTCGGATTTTAGATTGAGGGGATTTTGAGAAGTTTGTCTTAAGCTTAGGCTGTAAAATTCTTTTCTGAAACTATGGTACAGATTTGCTTGATATATCAGACTTTGGGTTTTCCCCAGTAAGTTCATAGAATGCTTTGGGGGTGGTAGCATTCTATCCACAGTCATGAACAGAGGCACCAGTGTTAGAAGTTTGATGAGAAACCTCGGCCCTGGGGATAAAAGGGGAAGACCTCTGTTCCAGAGATGAGTGAAAGGATGCTGTAATGGCTCATCCTTAAAAAATGCACCCCAATAAGCTAATATGGACTGAGAACACAGTTGTGAGGAAAAACTGTGAAAGATGGGAAAGATTTCACAAAGGCAGATCTCGGGCACCTGAGGTTTGTGAGAGAAATGAAGCCACAAGAGTTCTTTTCTTGTGAGGAGCTTTCCATAGCATTAGCAAAGAATACTTTTCTCTCTAAATGAACCAAAGTCTATTTGTAGAGGTAAAAAACTGAATGAGATTTCTGAATATTGTTGTCTTTACATTGTTGGTTAAGAGGAAAAAGGGTTGTGGGGAGGGAGGAAGAGTGTTTTGAAGGTTCTGTCCTCATTCTTGTTGGTTTTTTTTCTTTCTTTTAGTGTTAGTTAATAAAGTCTTATTACTTTTAATCTTAAGCTTGCTTTGCTCTTGATTGAAGCTTTGAAATTAGCAAAATTAAACCAGAACAAAAATTGGTGTTTCCGCTCGGTTTCGAATTGAAACCTTGACATTCAGTTAAGTGCCTAAACTTGGATGTCATGAGTCAAATCTCTAATGATTGTGGTTGCTCCTTGAAGAGTGGCTAGCACAATGAAAAAGCCAAGCAAAATTCTAATACAAAACAATATGTAGGAATAAGGCACATAACAATAAGTGAAGCTGTTTATTACAAATCAAACCAAGTGGCATCTCTCAGCCACGAACTTTGATTTATTTTCTTTTTCCTGCCATGGCTTATGGCATGTGTTAGCACTGTTATCCATGCATTATAAATATTTATATATGTATTTATGTTTTATGTTTTTACAGGCCAGTAAAAACAAATAACTGAACAAGTTTACAGGCAGTTAATTTGGTGTTTAATGGAAATAATAGCCTGAAAATGTCCTGCTTTGTGAAAACACTGAGCTGAGTTTCTCCAGGGAACTGTTTACAGCATCAGAGATGTTTCCCTCTGGGTGCTGGGAACCCAGTCTTTGAGTCCTATTTCCTTACTTAGCAAAACAATGAAAACAACAAAATTCTGTCAGTGCTGCTGAAAGTTCTCAGCAATTCTTCATTCCAAGGACATAATTGCTGTATCTGGATAAGAAAAATAAACAACAGCAGTTTGCCATCGTGATCTGAGAAGATGTAATTCAGACTCTTCCAGACTGATAAATAATATTAATGAAAATTCCAGTTCTTGAATTTTTTGAGGAAAAACTTTTTTTTTTTTTTTAATTTTTGAAAAAAATACTAAGACATTTAAAAACTAGATGTTATTTTTTTTATTTACTTGCTTTTTTTTTTTAATTAAAAAATGATTCAGAAAAACAAAGGGAAGAAGTGAGAAGACTTGAAAAGGAAAAATGGGAACTTAAAGACAGCAAAAAGACACCTTGATCCAAAACATCTTGATTAAAGTAATTTCAGTGGTCCTGTTTTTATTGGTTTCTTTGAATTTTTTGTTGTGGTTTGCTAAAAAACAGTTAGAGAGCAAAATTTTTTTTCTTTTTTTTTCTTCTTTTTTTTTTATGGGAAACACATTTTTGTACAAAAAACCCCACCCAGCCTTATTGTTTAAAATATTTATGCACAATAATCAATAATTTCCTCACTCCCCCAGGTTTTACGTGTTCCAATTGTCTCCCTATCATAATTTTACCACTACAAAGGGTCTTTTATTTCACTGAAAGATCATGTCTCATATGGGATAATGTCCTGTCTAGCTTAGAGCCAAATTCAGCTCTACGTCATGGCAGGAGAGGCACAGAGAAGGAATGGCTGTGAACAGCATCGTGGGTTCTAGTCTGTGCTGGAGGCCAAGTGCCTTGTTTAAACCTTGACAACCTCAATAAATCAAGACAACAAAAAATGATGAAAAGACCAATCTCTTCTTTATTTCTGTTTGGAGGAGTATAAATGATTATTAAGCCTCTTATGGGGCAAAACTTGTAACAAGTTTTTTGCCACTGTGGTTATCTGCCTGTTCCAGAGTAATTTCCTTGGAGAGGGGTTTTGATTTTGCTATTTTTCTTGCCTTTTGTTTGTTTTTTGAATTTTGATTTTTAGGTGTTTTTTGTGTTTTTTTTTTTTTTTCTCTACTACTGTTACTACTACTACTACTATATTATTATTATTATTATTATTATTATTATTATTATTATTTCAAATCTAGCCCCCAATTTGTATTATTTTCAGCAGTCTTAAAAGAGAAAGGAAAAACCCACTGAATAGTCCATTACTTTCTCCCACCTCCTCTAAACCGTTCAGAATTCAGCTTTCATTTTGATGGCGCTTTAACTGCAATTGGTTAAAAAAAGTAAACTAATTACAATGGAAATGCAGCTCTGCAAAACTTTTAGAAAAACACATTATTTTGTTTTAGGGTTCAGTTAATATACGTTCATTTATCATCTTTATAAGAGATGTACAGGGCAATGATGAATAATCCCTGGCTTCCAATCAGGAAATGCAAATTATTCTTCTCTCTCTTTTTTTTCGCCTCTCTTTTTTTTTTTTTCCTTTTTATTTTTTTTTAACTTTCCTATGAATTATGCATACTAGTAAAACTGAAGACGAAAAAAAAAAAAAAAAAAAAAAGTGGTGCCAGAAAGCTGGCAGGATGTAATGACAAGCAAGAAATGTAATGTGGTGTGTTACCAAAAAAGCCTCTAAAGAGAAGCCAAACACTGCATTTCCTTTAGTCACTATTACATCATCAACCTTGAACTTAGGGGAAAGTCTGTAAACTATAAAGCACCGAAAGAATGCAGAGGGAAAATCTTATCCATGGGAAATTAAAAAAAAAAAAAAAAAAAAAAAAAAAAAAAAAAAAAAGCAACTCCTAGATTTGGGGCTTTCTTTTAGTTTGTACTGGAGCCCAAATCATTTACGCTAACCTGAGACTCCATCTGCCTACTCGAAACTCTTTAATCAGAGGTGTCAGCAATCTTGGCTTTCTTTACAGAGAAGCAAATCTGCACTCTCACTGCATCACAGGGATGTTAGGTTGATTGAACTGGTTGAGCTCCTAGGCTTCCATCACTGTGGCTTGAAGGAGTTTTAGTCGATTGGGCTTTTACTTGAGACCATGACTTTAAAAGCTTAAACTTCCATGGGTTGAATTTAGGTTGCAGTTTCATCCTGCTGTCACAGACAGGTGTCAACTATAATGAAACCAGCTGAATAATCACAGTTTAAACGTAACACAAGAAGGTCTCAGTGGAAGACATATAGCTTTGCACACAACACAAAAGAGTTATAAAGCAAGGTCTCGAGCATTTCTCTGAAATGTTAAAAATCACTGAAAGCTGGTTGCACTTAAGAGCCTGGAACTTTTACACTTTTAACTGTGATCCTGACTTTAAAACACTGCACCGTCATATCTGAATCACAAGATTCACAGAGAAAAACAGCAAAATATTTTCTCTCTCTCTCTCTTTTATTTTTATTTTTGCCTTGTTTTGGTTTGATTTTGTTTGAATTAGTTAATTTCAATTTGTTTTCTTTTGATTTGGTTTCTTTTGGTGTATTTCTTTTGTCCTGGTTTCTTGTGTGTTTTCTTCCCTGTTCCTTAAAATCTTAAAGAGTGAAGAGCTGCAAAAAGCTTCAGACTACAGTGCCCATACTTAGCAAAAATGTTATTAGACTGTTTGAGTTTCACCATATGTATTGAAATAGTTTCTATGATGAAAATAAAGCACATTATCTCTAATTTCAACCACAAACTTACTGAAGGGAAGGCTATCTTCAATTTTGCTTTCTAAATATGGTCTCTTGTCCTAAGTACAACTGATAGATTGAGATGAACCTCCTCCCTAAACCAGGGGAGGTTTAGACTGGATAACAGGAAAAGGTTTTTCATTAATGTCATTGTCAAGCATGAGAACAGTGTGACTCAGTGCAGGGAAGCAGTCGAGTCACCAACCTGGAAATCATTTGAAAGATGTACAGTTGTGGTTCTTACAGACATGGTTTTGGGGTGGACTTGGCAGTGCTGTCTTAATGGTTGGACTTGACATTCTTAGATGGCTTTCCAAAATCAATGAATCTATGATTCCATGGATTTCAAAAACATTTGGATCACTAAGCTCCTGCAGGTTTCTTTGAATGTCTCAGCTCTCACTGCAGACCTACGAACATGTCACACTGATGAGTAAGCACTTGAAGCACTCCTCCTACAAGCCTGTTACTGATCCAGGCTTCGGGAGTGGCCATGTTTCACACCCTATTCTTCTTCCCATTAGTCACAGCGTTGATGGAAGACACAACACAGTTTAGGAGTTTCTCAGAGTTTACAGGAATCATTTCTAGTTCTACTGCTAAAGGACTTTCAGTATTGAACATATGGCTTGAATCCTTCCTGTTGACCAGAATATATCTTCTTTCTTACTCATGTGCCTCCATTCAGGACATAAACACTGATGTCTGGTGACAAACTCATGCTGTTTCCAAAACTAAGTTTTCTTCTCCTTTTATAACAAGATAGAAATCATAATTTTTTTTTTTTTTTTACTTGTAAGTTCTGTTGTTACTGCTATTTATCTCTTCCCATCTCTCTCCTTTCTCCAAGACTACCAAAAATTCCTGGCATCAATAGCCTATGCAAAAACATATTTCATGGATGGATAAAGGCCAAAATCAGGTTATTTCATTAAGAGGCAGTAACATGTCTTCTGGCATATGTTTAAAAAAAAATCAATAAATAGAGGTAGAATGGCACCTCTCATTGTGTTAGAAGCCAAAATATATTTATTGTCCAGATGTAATTTCAGTTTTATTTTTCAGATTACTGGTCATTGGTTAACAGATGCTGGGCAGGGAATCTAGCTGGTCAGCTAATAGCCTCCCCACTGCTGAAATTAACTAACAGTCAAAAGGTTTAATAACCAAAGGTCACAATAGGCTGTTTGAAGAGTCGGTAGGAATCCATCTGATAAATTATCTTCTTCCGTTCTGGGGCAAATGTTGTCTCACCTCCCTCCGTGATATAAAATGAGAGTTAGGAAAGTAAGCTCTTACTCCAGGCCACAAAGTTGATTTTCACAGCTTGCTAACATCTTCCAAGGAGTTCATGTCCTGTCCTAAACTCTTACCTCTGTTATTACTAATTATTCTGAAACTAAAATTGGTGAAATTTGGAATTGGAGTAAAAGCGCTCATTAATGGATTGGGAGTGAATGCATATTTTGAGGTTTACTATTTAGAATGAATTTGATAGTGTCAAACAAAAGTTATGCAATAATGAAAATGATCTTAATATTCCTTTTAATGTTTGAATTTCAGTTATTTGCCTGATCTATCATGATAGGGTTAACAAAACCTACTATAGTTAGGACTAAAGTTCCCAGATAATAAATTTACCAACAAATTATACCAACCCAGAAGTCCTGAATCTAATTGCCGAAGGCATGTAGAAGTACATTTTGTCACTTTGCTTGTTATTTCCATCATTCCCTTCTAAAACACTAAGAAAATTAAAGTGTGCAGCCTTCATAAGTTGCTGGTGTTTTCGGGAAAAAATGACCATTGGTGAACAATGAATACGTCCTGATTAATAAAACTAGATTTATTGTTTTCTCCCACCTTTAACTTCTTCATGAAGTAAGTAGAAGTTTATTTTGCACACTCAAAACCTTGACCTTATATTGAGGCCTGAAGTAAGCACTATCATGGCACAGAAATATCAAGCGAGTAGTGTTGAAAAAGCAACACTTTCCTCTACTTTTTTTTTATTAACCTCTTCCTTATGGGATGCCTTATTCATATACTGGAGTATTTGTCAGGTCATGTCAAGCTGTCATTGTGGAACTTTGTTCATGCTGTATAGAAAAGGTCTAAAGTTTAAAAGGATTACAGCATTTTATTACTGTAAGTAGAGAAAGGCACAAGGTTCCACTGTTCTCACCCTACTGTGATGATAGTCTTAGGCTTGAGCTTGTTCTGCACTCTAACTCAGTTCCCATCAGTCAAATCCATGCTTCCAACAGCAGGAAGACTTGCATCCAGTTGCTCAGCATCTGGATCAATTTCTGTGCCTGAGTTTGCCTAACTGGCTGACCTCTCAGCTCCTTCTGAATGGAAATCAAGTCATCATCATCTTGAATAAATGATGAGCATGATCTGGAGGCTGAGCCTGTGTACCACAAAAGCAGAAATGTAGAGCTGCAGTCTGGCCATGGCAACAGGACTAAGTAATAGGAATGGACTTGCATAGTCATAAATTAATGATGGCCCACATACAGTCACAGATTTTGGGTTTAAAGAACAAAAATCTCTTTCATGGAAAAATTTCACTCACAGCCTCAAGGATCACAGTTTATATTGTGTTTTTCTACAGTTTTTCATATCCCTTCCCTGCACTCAGTCTAAATTAATCATCTCCTTTTCATTTTAAATTCATGCCTGGGTTCAAGGAGTCTGAGGGAAATGAAGAAAGACACGAATCTCAAGATCAGTGCTGCAGACATACACATAAAGGAGAGAATGGCCATCACTGCAAGCATTTTTAAAATACTGCAGTAAACACACAAGCCCTCAGCAAAACAGAGTGAGCTCAGCTCCTCCATGTGAGCCTGAGAAAATTGATGCAGTGAGCACTGGAATAAGTGAAGAACAGCTACAGGACAGGACTTGTGATCCTGTAGCAGAGTATCATCAAGAATCTGAAGATTTCAACATGGCAAGAAAAGAGAGTTCAAAAAGACAGTGATAGTCATGGTTCTTTATGAAATGCAGACCAGAGTAGTAAAAAAAGTCCTTCTTTCTTACCTTTTAGGTGATATTTATGGCTTCATGTTTTCAATCCATGGGACTCATGACACTAAAGTTCACCTGACACATATATATATTAGAAGAGTAATGGCAATTTGCTGTGAATGAAGGCTGGTAAAGAAGAAAGAGAAAGGATGTAAAAAACAATTAAAAAGCTATGTTTCTGATGGAACAGTTTGGATTACTAGGTGGGACTCATTTGTCCAAACATAGATGAACTGATCAATAAATCCTTCCAGGAGTGATTGGCTCACATTAAGATATATATCAAACCTAGATTAATAAAAATCAATCTCTGGAAATGTCTGTTTCTCTCTATTCTGGACTGTCATGAAGGAATTCTTAGGTAATGAAATCAGACTTAGGCCTCTAAATTTTAAACAATTGAAGTTAGAGAAGATGAATCATGTCCTTACTTATTTGTGATAAACTAGTCCTCAGGTAATCCACTTCAAAGGGACGTACAAAACCCTTTCAGATAATAGTACAATCAGAAACAATCAGGAATATGGGATTTATTCGATTAAAAAAAAAAAAAAAAAAAAAAAAAAAGGAGTTTTGTGGTGTTTAGGTTGCAAGTGAGCAAAGTCACTGTCACTTAACACAAACATTCAGTGAGTTTTTATAAGACTGGGTGATGAGTCCTCAGCTTCCCATTTAGGCAACAGTTTTGCCAGTTAAGTGATGTGGAATACTTCAGAAACAGGGGATATGTAGAACTCTAAGTCAGGTAAAGAGCAATTCAACATTCAAAGACTTTCTCTGTACTTGAACAGAGATTTTGGTGTCGGCCCTGTTATGAACATTACTTCAGAGTCCCTTTAAACCCTTCCTTTTCCTACTCAGCAGTTTTGCTCTCTTAGTCCTACACTTCCCTTGACCAATTACATTAATGTGTGTTTGTCAATACCGAATTTCATTTGCTGTGTAACAGCCCAGAGCCTAGAAATCTTGTTGAATTTTCCTTGCCTCTTAAGCCTGAGTTCTTGCGTCTTCCCAGCTTTGTGCTGTCAGCAAAACTTAACACATTTACAATAGGTCTTTTGATCTAGGGCAATTACAGAGGGAAGCAATAGCAGGTGCAAGAGGCTTAACAAGAGACGGATGTTGTACTATCATTGTGGTCTCCAATCCTGTGTTAGTATCAGAGTTGTTAAATTGGTTCAAATTAAATTGACATCAAGGTGGTGCAGGTATCACACGGTTGTTGTAAATCTCAGACTTTCTTGGCTCCGATGCCTTGAGAGGAGACAAGGAGAGGGAGGCAAGGAGGAGGGGACAAACATGTGCAGAGGCAGAAGCTGAAGGTGAGAGTGAATGCAGGAATACAATGGGCAGAAAAGGCTTTAGGAGGCTACCTACTGCCTGTGGGTTATCATAAGGAAATAGTTGATGAGGACTTGCATAGTTCAGAACACATATATCATTATGCAATAATTTTTGAACGAATGAGCAGGGTAAAGTTTATATAGGGTGAAATTCTCTGTAACTTGATGTCGTATCACCAAGATTTTGCTCATGAGGCCACCTGCAGGGCCATGAAACGAGAGCCCCTGGAGCACTTTCCCAGAAAGAGTGAAGAAATTTCAGAAAGGTCTGCCATAACTTGAGTGATTCTCTGGGTCATTATACTACAATAAAGTTGATACTCTCTAACTGTAATTAAACACTTTGAGAGTTTTGATTCTTCAAAGGACTTATGGAGGGGATGTTCCTTCTATGAAGTAAGAAAATGGTAAAAAGCCTGACAGACTAATGCATTTCTGGACATATGCTATGAGAGAACGTTGTTCTCCCAAACAGGCCTGATGAAGTGTAGAATGTTCACAAATCTATTCAAGTTGGGAAGATAGTAACCTTGAAGTCCAGACAAAGAAATATTTCCAGAATAAGAAGACATAAAGAGACAGCAAAAGTTCTTCAACAAAAGAAAATGTAAAGCCTTGGAGAAAAATAACTCCAGGTACCAAGATGAGGTGGGGGCCAATTGTCTGGAAAGGAACATTGGCAGAGAAGGACCTGGGGGGTTTCTGGTGGGCAAGAATAAATAGTTTGGTTTTGTAGCAAACAAGGTCCTTGGCTATACTACCAAGAACATTACCAAAAGGTTAAGGAAGATGATCTTTCCACTCTGCTCAGCACTGGTGAGACATCTCAAGTTTTTTGCCTGTTTCTGGGCCCTGTAGTGAAATACAGGTATAGGTACACTGGATAAAGTACAGTGATGGTCCAGGAAACAAGGAAGACATTGTTGACAAGTTGTTTACGTAGAGAGGATATATTTAAGTTTACATAGTACTCCACAGATGTTGATTGCTCAAAAAACTTCATACTTAGTCCTAAAAAACCCACACCAAAACTTCATGAGCTGAATAGCTCTGTAGGCTTTATTGTGTTTGTAAGCAAAGAGTATAAAGCAACTGACTGAAATAAATCATCTACTGTCATTTGAAACATCCACATGCGTCTGGCCGGACTGCAGAATGCCTACACTGCTCTGGAATTTGGAATTTGGAAGTCAGAAGCAATTATCCAGATTATATTGAATGAAATAGACACATCTCTTAACAAGAAAAACCTCTGAATTTTCTTGATGGTTACAGGATTTGAGAAATCTAGTTCAGAGGCAGACCTTTACATCTAAATATTTACATGCATTTCTGCTGAAGAAAAGAACAGCAAAGTCAATAAAAACCTTACCCTATGCACAAGAGAATTCTCTTGTTTGTTCTATTACTTGATTAGTCAGAAAGAAGTTTAGTTATTTCTATTTTTTCTAAGACCTTTCACAGAATCAAGTGGTCCTTGGGTCAACAAGCAGTTAAGATCCTGACTCTGCATATGGCCTTCAGTTTCTGAACTCTGCTCATCCTTTCTGTCCATGAACAAAACAAATGTCCTGGCCAGGAGCCAAGGTATTTGTTGCTGCACCTACTTTTTAGTGTAGAAGTCAGGCTGTGACTCCCTAACTAGATTATTGTATTGGTAAAATTCCCAATCCCCATCTTTTGAAGAAACTCTTTGTGAGGGACACTGCTTTTAAGGGAACTGAAGATTGGCCTCACTGTTAGAGGAAAGAATTAAAGCAAAGAACTTGACAGCTTATGAGGATATTTAACAATTACAGTCATTACAGTAAGATGAATTTTTTTCCAGTCTTCATCTTTCTCCTTCATAAAAAACAAGTTTTTCCATAAGAACTCATGGAATTTACTATAGCTTGAATGCCATCCACTGAATATTTATCCTTTTGATAGTTTTAATCATTTTGTTTATCCTTCCAAAGGTTTCCCATTTGATTGATTATTTCACCACCATTACTAACCTGTTTTTCCCCTCCAAATTTGACCTTCTCATCTTCTCTGCCTTACAGTTACCAATATTTTATTCAGAGGTTTGCATGAAATTAAGTTTATAGTCATCTCTATTAATCATCTATTCAAACAGTTTAAGGAGGTGATACACATAAAACCACACATAAACAGAGCACACTTTCCCTCTTCAAGGTGTCTACCTCTTGGTGCTCAGCACAGAAGAGAATTTATTACTTAAAAGTGAATCCACCACTCAAGTATAAGTTTTTTAACAGCTACTAGCTATTTTTCCAACAGATTCCTGAATTCTTACATCAGCCATAGATTGGTTGCAATACAATGAAATAATTCCACATTTGTCTTTGCCTCTCATGAAAACACATTTATAATTAGAGCTCTTTCAAAATTATCACAATAAATCTTGTCTCAGGGTCAATTGATCTTGATCTTTTACTAAAGTCTAATATATGAGTGTGAGGAATGTTTCTGAATTGTTTAAGTAGTATTTTTTTTTTTAATCTTTTCTTTTAGAAAATTCTAAAATTTTTATGCAATTCAAAACCAGAAGGATGTCTTTGCAGAAAATACTTAACCATACTTTTGAAGAACAAATATTTTTGCCAAATAAAAACAATAAATAATTAAGATAGATAAAGGACCAGAGTAATGATGAAAGACATGGATCATAGAGCAAATGATCAGCTGAAAAATATACTGTGGAAATGTTTGGTTGCCTTGCCTGATTCTCCC
This sequence comes from Sitta carolinensis, assembly GCA_032173965.1. Classification (NCBI taxonomy): domain Eukaryota; kingdom Metazoa; phylum Chordata; class Aves; order Passeriformes; family Sittidae; genus Sitta; species Sitta carolinensis. The sequence continues at coordinate 9,016,530 of CM063313.1, read as the reverse complement.
AGGGAATGTTGGGATATTCTCCAGCAGATGTTTCATTGTTCAGACATCTAAAACTAGATTAGGAAAAGTAATAGGAAAGCAAGTGAAGTGAATAATAATTCAAAAAATGGATGAGATTGCCATTGGAACAGATTACCAGATTCAATCTGCTTTATTAATTATTATATTGTAAAGATTCTAACACCCCTTACAATTCTTTTTAACTTCTTTTTATGTTTTTAAGACATTATCAAATGGAATAAGTAGTAGGAATGTAGCTGTTAATAAAATTTATCATGAGACCGCATCTTTTTGAAATTTGACTAAGAATAATTTAGCCAAAATTATGGCAAATTCAATGTTCTTATCGTGACCTAGTTCACAAGTGTCACTTTCATACTGACAGTTTTATAAAAATATATATTTGCAATTTGAAATAGAGGAATTATGTCACCTATTGCCTTCACATTTTCTTCCTCCTCATAACATATCTTTAATATATAAACCACAGGAAGTATTTTGGTTTTTTGGGTTTTTCTTTCCTTGTCTCCAGACTATCCCTGGGTCTCTGGACAGCATTATAATCTCCATCCCTGAAAAATAAACTTATACCAGGTACCACCAAATGGAAGTAACTCAAGACAGAGCACTGAAGCATAAATGATTCCTTCCAGTTGGGGTGCTGTGATTTGTGAGCCTGTGTGGGTGTGTGGACTGTGCACAGTGGTGTGGGGAAGCAGAAGAATAAGGAGAAGAAATAAGACCGCACTTGAAAATTAAAATTACAACCCCACAAAATGCAAAACAGAAAGAGAACAGAATTTTAAATAGGTTGGTAGATAACATCAGCTCATTAGCAGTTCTATTACAGCTTACACTGGTTTGTTTTCTCTAAGCATGAAAAACACCCAAGTGATATGTTTGTGTCTATGTGTCTGTGTGTGGAAGGAAGTAAATTAGACAGACATAGCACAAGTTATGCCTGAAAATTTAAATGCACCTTTCAAGATGACAGGAGGTGTGAAAAGGAAGATTGTTGAAGGTGACTTTTCAAAATGCTGATATATCTTGGGTAGTCCCAAGCCTTGTGCAGGACTTCCACTGCCTCACTCTGACCATAATTTGTTCCAGCTTTAAAAATTATATGCAAAGTTGGGAATGCTTTTCAGACCAATGGAAGCCAGAGCCTTGCTCCTGCAGCTTGTGTCACAGCAATGAAGGTCAAGAGGGTAAGTCAAAAGAAAGCAAAAGAAATAATATGCACTCTAAATATTTACATTTATAAGCAAAAGGTATGCAATACCTAATTTTTTCTTGGGATTTTTTTCCATGCTTCCTTAGAAGAAATAAAGAAGCTTCAAGGACAATTTGGAGATGTTACAGTACCAGTGAGAAAAAAAAAAAAAAAATATAAAAATCCTTGCTTCTTTAAGATTAAAATATTCAGTTTGCTAAAATATGCTCTCATGAAAGGTCCAAGAACTCTACTTAAGTATTGCTACTGTCTCTGTTATAGCAAGTCAATATGTATCAGCTCAGTAAAATGAAGACTGAACAATAGCTACCTGCAAATATTAAAATAAGAACACTGGAATAGAAAGAATTGATTGTGGACAACAGAACTGTGAACTGGGCTGGAAAGATTCTAATGGGATACAAGAAGGAAGAAGCAGTAATGTTCCAATGGCAGGTTCAGACAAGATGAAAAACAAAATAACATGTAGCTTTTGCCTATCTATTTGTTTTCAGGCTGTAGGGATATTTGTTTACAAACTTTAAATTCCATTTTTCTTCTAAAGTTGATCCCATTTTGAATGTTAAAATTTTTTAAAATTGGATGAAGTCTAATCACAGGAACCATATAAGGATTGATGTATCTCAAAATAGCACAAGTAATTTTGCAGTTCTTTAAATTTCTATTCTGTTTGTGTATGGAATACTTATTTCTTTTAGAAAAATCATAGTTAATGACATGAACTTCTTATTATATAAATCCATTTTTCAAAAAGTGTTTTTCTACCTAGTTCACCCCAAGTCAACGGATCTTGAAGGTAAATTTGTTTCTCTGTGTTTCATGAAAGCAATCTCTACTCATGGTGGGAAAGTCAAACTGCCTAGAATTTTAAGATATAAATGTTTTAATTGGATAGAATTTGTCCCATTATCCATTTACCAACAATGCATTCTGGGCTACTATATTATTTCTACAAAATATTGACATCAGAATTAATTTCTATGATGAGACAAACATCACACTGTTTAGTACCCTTGTAGATTTTCACCTCCTGGATTCTGAGACTATCCCCTGACCAGAACACAGGTGAATCCTCAGTAGTTTTCAAATTTCATAGCTGTGCTGGTTTTGGTGGAATGATAGTATCCAAAATTCCTCTAAAAGCATTAGGTAATAGGTGCTTTCTAGTTAAAAGGAAATATTGGGACATTGAATAATCTCGTTTCATGTTTCTAAGAATAATTTGTTACATTGCAGACAAAGAGGAGTTAGAGGAGGTGGAGAAGTCTGTCTGGGTAGCTACATTCCATTTTGTGCAAAATAACCTCTAAACAAGGTAGAGCAGCTGTAGTTCTCAGAAGCAAAGAATCAGGACTTTAGGGTGATGGTCTCAGTGCCTGCCTGTCTTTTCTGGATGATTAAAACTGCAGTGAATTCATGGTAAAGACTAAACAGGTTTATATAAAACGAAAATAATAGGAAAAAAAATTATAGAAGACAAAAGAGGCAAGAGAAATAAAGAAAAAGGAGAGTAGAAAAAAGAGAAAAACTACAAAATAAGAAAAAAGAGAAATTACAAAAGGAAAAAAAAAAGAAAATGAGAAAAATAAGGGAAATTAGTAGAATTCTAAAGAGGAAATTAAAAGACAAAAATGAAAAGAAATATAAGTTTATCATTCTTATTTAGTTTACTTAGCATAAAGATGTCCATAGCATCAAGTATACCACAGTGAAGACCCTGCTCATCTGTTTATGTATTGTGTTAGATGGAGGATTATTGACAAACTGAAAATTAGCTCTTACATAGTATCTTCCTTGAGCTATCAAGCCCATAAGTATTATCCAAACCCAGGCAATTTATCTAGGTCTAATTTATCTCAAAGTACAAACCCTTATTTTCTCTTTGAGTTACAAAGGGAGTTACAGACAGTTCAAAATCAGATTTGGTAAACTAATTTACTATTACTCACTTATCACTGAAATGCAACTAAAACAGGGAATTTTAATTTCATAGTAACTATACTCAAGAATCTTATTGAGAACCCCTTTCCTATAGAATCAATACAGAAAGCATCTTCATCTGGGGTTTACATCTTTAGAACTGCCCGCTACCCAGCAGAGGTGAAAGGCACTCCCACTCCACTGGAGTATTTCACAGAGCAAAATAAAACCCAATGATATTGGAAGCACTCTAGTTGAACCCCTGGTACATTTAAATGTAGCTTTCTATCCTCTAATTTACTACTAATTGTGTTACACAACAAGCACACCACAACTCCCTCCCTCACCAGTGCACTCAATACAGAAAGACAAAAGTAAATGATAAAAAACTTAAGATGGTATGTATTGAGTCAAACACCCATCAAACAAACAAGGAAAAACACTCTGGAACATTTAGAAGCCCTAATGAAAAACAGTACATCCTCTGCTTGATAGAAGCTACTTTAAAATCTCTGAATCAAAAGCAAATCCATGACAGGAGAAAGGGAGACAATGTGGTTAAAAGTGTCAGGACATTATCATTTTTTATGTGTTCAGAGAAAGGTATTTTCCTATAAGCAGTTATTACAATAGTTTGAATACTTTGGAATATTCCACAATGAACTTCAATTCTAGGATTTCTAGTGCCAAGGTAAAACAAAACAAAACAAAACCCAAACAACAACAAAAAACCTCCCAAGTTGTATAGATGACCTTGTAAAAAAATCAAGGAAGGGACATTGAAATCAGGAGAAGCTAAGAATTATGGAAACAAGACTGGTGAGAAATCAAAGAGAAGGAAGTAATAGTGGAAGAAAGAATGTGGGGTAAGTCTTCCTTTGTGCTGTCATTATACACATACCTGCTGTTTTGTTATTGAAACACAGCAATTTATTCAATTTCTTTTTTCCTTTTTTTTTTTTTTTTTTCTTTCCCCAGAGAGAAAGGGGGATAGCCATGAAATTACAGATAAGTACTTTTCATGAATTGCCTTACATACAATCTTAATGTTTCATTTCTGCAGAAACATGGCATTGAATGGATCCCTGAGGATCCCATATTTCCAGTTTCCCAGTACTCTGAACACACTGAAATCCCCTTCATAAGTCAAATTCCTTACCACAATAGTGAAATATTCTCCCATAGACTTATTTATAAATTGCTATATAAAATTTGCTTCTAGATTAATCTAATTTTTAACTCTGCTGAAAGCAGTAGCCAGAGCAGGCTCTTTGATTTCAGTGGATATTCATAGACTCATGTTATCCCAAACTCTGACTCTTGAGCCCTCAGTGTCAAAGAGAATCATTTTTCTCCCCAAAATGTGTACAAAAGCAAATTCAGACTCCTTAATCTTAGTGGTCTTGACAATCCACTAGTGATATTGACAGTGAAAATGTCACCTTGAGGTAGTGTTTAAGTATTATTTTTCCATTGAATACCTGTAATTGGTGTTAATCCCTGAACATGAATTTTCCTTCTTTCTTTCCTTGCCTTTATTCTGTCCCTGTTTGTGAATCTTTGTGAATGTAACCACCCTTGAATGTAATCTTTGCCATGTAAAAACAGTTTTAAATTTAATCAAAAATCCATTCTTCTCAGCTGATTATTAACTGAAATATTATCTGTATTTTTTCATAGTAAGTTTAATTCTCTGGTATAAAACAGTGGCAATAAAATAGTCCAACTCACCAGCTTTGAACAAGTGCAATTGAGAGGAGAAACTAGTGAGCTGGAATTAGACCAATTTTACGTCAAGATAACTGAGTTTATTCTTCTGATTAAGAACTGAAGTTTGCATACATATAATTATTATACAAACAACCACATTATTTGTTTGATATTTTTGCAGTGCCAAAATTCAGGTAGATATGGAAACTCTGTATGTACCCAGAATTATAGCCATTTTAAAAAGACAAAGATGCTCAAAAAGTCCGGAGATGTTCTCTCCTGACTTCAGAGACAATAGTCATTGTGTGCTTACACACAAACACAACCTGTGACCTGATTACTTATGAACATCAGGGTAGCTAAAATAAATCAGACCAAAGGTCTGCAGAGCCCTGCATCCTGTCTCTAACAGAGGTGTAAAGCAAATGTCTCGTGAAGGATTAAAGATCAGGGCAAGTAATGGGAATAAAGGAAAGAGTCTTCCAGTCCTTTCAGAGACCCTTATACTTGAGAATCAAAAACTTCTTAAGCCTGGACAATGTCTCAGTATCCATTTGTCTGAAAAGGATTCCCCTGCTAGGTACTTTCCTAATCTCCCTTGAAAATGTATAACTGTTGGTATTCAGCATTCAAAACCACTGTGATAAACAATAGTGTGTTTTTGTGCCGAGTTGAAAGGAATCCATAAGGATCATCAATTCCAGGTCCTGACCCTGCCAAGAACTACCCCAAGAATCCAGTCATGGGCCTGAGAACATTGTTCAAATTCTGAGCTCTGTCAGTCTTGGTGCTGTGACCAGGAAAGTCGCAGTGAAAAAGAAAACTCTCCTGATACAACTTCAGGCCATTCCCTCAGAACCTGCCACTGCTCACCAGGGATGAGATCCGTGTCTCCTCTCTGTACTTCCCTTTGAGAGGAAGTTATAGATGTTATGAGATCAAACCATTTCAAACCATATCTATTTTTAAATAAGAGAAATGGAAAAGTGAAGCCATTTTTTGAGTAAAAAGAGAGAAATTATCCTCTGTTAAGTATCAGTGTCATTCACTGAAGTTGTGAGCAATCCATTTTTCCCCAGCTGGCGGCTTGAACCAGTGATAGAATAAAGAAAACCATCAAATTGTTTGTCTTGGAAGTGACCTTAAAGGTAGTTCCAAGCTTACTACCATGGGCTGGTACAACTCTCTTTGGACTCACTGCTCTAAGCCCATCCAATCTGGCTTTGATGTTTCCTCAAACTATTTTAGGCTGCTGTAGTTGCTACAGTCAAAGAGCACAGCACAGGGAGTTGCCTGTTCATGTCATCACACCTCTTATCTACAGCGGTATAAATAAAGAGCATTTCATGACAAAACTCATTTAAGAAATTTCAGACACCTAATGTAAATTTAGCAAATCATCTGTCAGGAGTGACTATTTCCCTCCACTGAATGAAACAGACTGTCAAGCAATGATCTCAGTGACAAAAAAAATTTGCTCAGTGTTAGATGTTTTTTACTTTCTTTTGGTGATGACAAAACTGAAACACAGTAAAGTTTAATGAAGCAGGCACAGGAATGGAACACAACCCAGCTTGGAACAGCAGCTCCACTTAGACCCTCATGCTCATCAGCTATGTTTCAGTCTTCTACAAGCATGATACTACCCTGAGAGAAGATGGATCTGAAAACATCAGTACAGGTTTTATGGAGTTTTTTTTGTATTTTTTTTTCTCTTTTTTAAGAAGTAGTACTTTGAGTGGCTCTTTCCACTAACTTTGTGAAACATCAGTTTTAATAGAGCTTGACATGTTTAACAGCCAACGTAAACTATGCTTTCACATTGATTATGTGCACTTTGGACAATTTTCTTTCAGTGAGAACTTTATGGGAGGAATAATAGGCTTCTCACAATTTTCAGTGTGACTCAGTTACATTCTGTAGGGTTTTGTGTAACATGTGCACATCAAAACACATTTGGCTTCCTTGACAATAATGTATTTTGGGCTGGAAGAAAAATGAACCACTGTATGATTCATTTTAAATTTGTATAGTTTCAACCTTTGTAAGCTTCATATATCCAAGCCCAGAATTAGCTGTGAAATGCCATACCAATGTTTTTCTGTTTTGTTTTGTTTTGTTTTTTCCTGCAATTTACAGTAATTTGTGCTTCATGTCCATCATGTGTAAAGAGCAAATCTCAGTAACTGAGAATGAAAGAGACCTCATAGGAAGTTTTATGTAGTGTTCAAATTGTTCATGGTGCTGTTACGTCCTTCCTGTGATGCAGAACCTTTAGGAATTCAGTTATGATCCAAGCAGTAATGAGAAAAAAAGAGCAGGAAGGTACATACATACAGCTTTCGAGGCATGTGAACACTGAAGAATTTTCTTTTTTTTTTTTTTTCCTACAAAAATCTCTGAAATGTAAAACAGTTATAACTTTGGTAATGGTTGCCTATGTTTATATAGAGGCTGAACTACTGCTCCAGGAGACAAAGTGCTTTCCTGTTTTCTCGCCACCAAACAAATCTCTTTCTCCCCACCAAATTTTATGGAACTATAAAGATGGAAGCTCATACAGTTGTGACTCAGATGCCAGACAATTCAGATGCATGACAATGTTGAAACTGTACTGAACAGACCCAGTGTCCCCAGTTTAGAGTGCTGAGTAACTCTAAAGCTGCAGAAAACAGAGAGACTTGCATGATAGCTGGTGCAAGAAGCTGGACTGTTCTCAATGATTTATGCAGCAAGGGGCACAGTGGACATTGAAGGAAGAGTTAAATGGAAATCCATCAAGCGTAAAGAAATATCTTTTGAGAAGAGATTTATAGAATGACCCAGTGGATGGACCTTGGCTGATTGTAATCTGCATATGAGGCCAAGGCAGGGGGAAAAGGGACTAACAATCAACACTAGAGTAATTTGCCTGATAATAGAAAATTAAAGAACTGGAGACACAGGCAGCAGCCTGCAAAATTCATGCAGATTTGGATCTGCTGTATAATTAGCCACAATAGTTAAACTGAAAAAAAAAAAAAAATTAAAAAATGAATGACATCAAATTAGAGAAAGATTTCTGTAATATACAATAAAATTGCAGAGTTTACATAAAAAAAGGAGGACTAGATAATGGGGAAAAATTTAAAAAGTTAGGAAAGTACTCATAATCTGAACAGTAAAAAGTTTTGATATGATTAGACAAGCATCTGTGAGTTTACAATCAGTAAAGGTTGTAGTGAGATAATGAAATAAAATTGATGTACAATATACTTGCACAGAACAAAACCACCATACAAACATATACTTCAGGGATGAGTTTGAATGACACTCAAAAGAATGTATTGTAAGGGAAGGATTTGGAGTTTTGTACCCTGCATGAATCTTTAATTGCATTGTAAAGATGAAATGTACCAACATCTTATCCTGTTTGGAGCAGTGCATATGAAAGCTAAGCTACTCCAAAAATGAAGTCAAGATTAGGTTCTGCTGTTGGTTTTGTCTTACTTTTAGGCAGGTTCATACCACGGGGTGAACTTAAGTTCTGCTATGTAAGATAATTCATAGAAAAACTGATGATTTTATTTTTCTTATGCTGTCATGCAATTTTCCTTCCAAAGAAAAAAGATATACTTTTTAATAAAAAAAGGACTTGGTCAGTATTGGATTCAGGAATCAGGACCGCATGAGGAACTCAAGTCTAATCTCTCCTGAAATGCAAACTAAGAAATATATACTTACACCCTTAAAGTAGCAGGTGGTTAGTGCTGCATACTTCCAGCATTGGTTATCAGGGACGTTTTACACTGTTTTTAATTTTTATTATACACCAAAATGTAAGCTTTTTTCAGGTGAATATTCAATTTAGAATGTACTTAGGGACACTTTTTCTGTGTAATGACCAAAAATTCTTGACCAGAGCTCTTGGGCTGTCAAAAGTTGATTGTGGTTTGGGATCTGATGAATTAGGGAAAAAAATTTGTTTTCTTAAGGCTCTAAAATTGATAACCGAATGAAAGACAAAACTGTTTAATAGTCAGCCTTCCATTCTAATAACTGTGTCACTACTCCTTTTCCTTCTGTTTTTATCCTACTGTGTTAGAGTTAAGAACTTTTTTAACTTTTCAGCCAAACAAAATGTTCATATCTATTTGATTCTGCTCATTTCTATATGGTTTCCACTGTGATTACACAAAAAAATAATGTTACAAGTGAGCTTTGAGTGAAAATATGTTTGTAAAGAGCTGATTTATAGACAAGATGCCCAGAAATATGATGAGGAGTATCTAGGATCTGTGGAACATGATTTTTTGTATTCTCTTGTGAGTCACTGAGTACTTGAGTTACCTCATACCAACACATGGTCTCACACTTAGGTAGGATATGGATACATACTCAGCCATTGTTTATTATAACAATCAAAAATTTACTACTGATTGTTTACCTTATAGGTATCTTGGAGCTGTAATGTCTCAGGATTAAATGCATGCATACTCTCACCAACTATAAAAAAGAACCAGCTGCAACATAAGCCTACGTTCTCAGGCTATTTATATCTATTTTTAAATTATGACTATAGTTCCCTTCTTTTATCCACATCAAGTTTCTACATAATCAGAAGCATTGTGCAGAACTGGAAGTAAAAAATTTACCTAGGCAAAGAGAAATAAGAACAGCTTTAACCTCTGAAATATCTTCTCAGTAAGTGTCCTTTTTGTTTTCCTCACAGTCATCATGGTAAGCATCTGTTTTATTTTTATTATTAATAGATAAAAGATAAACAGAAAACACAATAAATTAGCAGGATTCTGAACATTAGCCTACTGTCCAATTGGATCTACTACAAGATGTTGTATGCCATGACCAACAGCAGTTTGTGCAAGGAAGAAGAGTTCTGGTTAGAGAACCAAAATTTAATTTTCTCCCCCACCCCCTTTTCTATTTTCTTTCCTCCTTCATTCTTTTAACTACTTATTAAAATGAAGGCAAAAGAAAAGGGTTGAAAGACACTTGAAAACTGAAGGACAGATATCTCAAGTCAACACAAATAAAATGTAGGTGAAGTCTACCCTTGCTTGTTACAGTGACTTTTATAAGTTGCAAACTGAATAGTGCTTAAATAGTGGAAGTTAGTTTAGCTTTCCATTATTATTTATACATGCATGCTTTTTAAAACAGAATTAATTGTACTCCATTTTGCATGGGGATGTGACAGCTGCTGACCATGAATTGTGGTGTGCTGCAGACACCAAGTCTGGTTTTCAGGTGTTCCTTCATAATTAACAGTGGTCAGAAAAAATAGTTGAATTTCTAGGGCAGAAAGGAATACTGGGATTTCAAATAGTACAAGGAATAACTGTGGTAGAAAATAAAAATAATTTTTTCTCTAGCCTTTATTTCTGGAGAAAATAAGCCCAATTCCTATTATGAACATATCTCAATACAAAAATGAGAGTTATTTAGTGGGAATAAAGACTGAAAAATTTTCACTATGGGGGAAAGTTCCTGGTTATATTTCTCATGTGAAAGTGGTAAGTTATCTTGTAGACATGGATGTTTTTCTGCTGCATATCCTTTCCTGAATTCTCTATTTCTTATCCCGTACAGGCAAATATTCCTTTTATGTTTACCAGAATTATTGCACTTCATATTTATTCCAGATGAAGAGCTGATTCAGTTTTTTTTAAGAACACCATGATAACCAGAATTATGATTAAAGTTTTTAACAGATTTATAAATTTTGATGGAATTCTTATAAAAGTACTTTTCATAGAGTTACTACTACCAGCTGAAACTCAGAAGAAAATTTCTGATTTCTCTGCCAGCAGTTCCCTATGAAGAGTATTTTTGTTAAAAATTAATCAAATCCAAGACCTTCCACTGTGGTCAGTCTTTTCTTTCCGATTAAGATATCTTGTAGAGTTCTGCATTAAAATTAAGGAGTTTTCCCTATCCTTCTCTGTATTAGTCTCATATATTTTTACTCCTAATATTTAGCAGAATTTCATTTTTAATCAATAAAATTTAATGGATCTTAAAAAAAAGACAAAAATATTATTTAAACTATTAAAAAATAATCCATCTAGCTAAAATATTAATTTAGTATTCAGTCCCTCAGATTTTATATCTAACTTTGACTGTAGAATAGATGAGACAATATGAGAGAAAAAACCCTGTCAAAATTGAAAGTCTGCTAAGTAACTTTAGATAAAATCCTAGATTTTTTTTCCATGTGTGCAAATAGTCAGTTAAGTTGAGTAAGATGCATTTACATCGTAAAACATCAGCAAAAGAGTTTGGAAGTTGTCAAAGTAAAGAAGCCAAACTTTGGCCTCAAGAGAAGCATTCACCTACTTTCAAACAAAGGCCTTCATTTCACATTCAGGATGGTATTTAAACAGAAAAAAAAAAAAAAAAAAAAAAAGTTCTTTTTCTGTTTTAGGTGTCTGATATTTTTACTAAAAGTAAAAAAGTTCTTATTTTCAAGAAAAATATGGAAGAAATAATTTGTGCATAATTGCGTATCATGGACATTCTCTAAATTGTAATAAAAATCAAGAAGTTTCACACAATTTGTTTCATTCGATTTCCATAAACCTCTTGGTAGTTGCGACTTTTTGATAGATTTTTTTTTTTTTTTTTTTAAATCTCTATTATATTTCCATTCAGATATTTTTGGCTTGGCTTGAAGTGTCATATTGATCAGCCTGTGGACTTATCTGATTGTCTTTCAGACTAAAGTCCTCTATTTAATTAATAGTGCAAGAAGAGAAAAAGAAAGGGTATTATCAGCTGTGCTGTGTGTGCCAACTCCAACAATTGACTAAACTTTCCCTGGGTTAAAAAAAAAAACAAAAAAAAAACCCTAACAAACAAACAAAAAAACCCCAACAAAGTCAAGAATAAAAGCAAAGACATAACATGCAGACTGACACAGTCTCGTAGTTTTCCTCTATCAACATGTGGATCCCTCATGAACCTCAAGTTGCAGGAGACCTTATTCAGTGCTTTCATCTAGCAAACAATAAGCTACATCAGTTCTACAGTTCATGATTTTGGGCGTACCATGGTATTTTCACTATGAGTTTCATAAACAAAATACCTTTTTTTTTTTTTTTTTTTTTTTTTTTTTTTTTTTAATGTGGGGAATGACATTCATGATTTTAGTTCCTTTACCATTCATGATTACAGATGAATCATAGAAATCAAGCATATGCGCTTCCATCTGTTACTCTTCAGCCTGACGTTTAGTTTCATGCCTTCTTGTCTGGAAAGTCTTACCAGGCATCTTACTGTCTTCATCTTCCATTTTATCTTCTCAAACTCTCCTAAAAGCAACTTATTCACTACCCTTATTTTCTTACAGCAATAAAACTAAACAAAAAAAAATCTCTATAATATATATTATATATATTTATTTTATTTTATTTTATTTTATTTTATTTTATTTTATTTAATTATTAATATAAATATAAATATAAATATAAATATAAATATAAATATAAATATAAATATAAATATAAATATAAATATAAATATAAATATAAATATAGATATAGATATAGATATAGATATAAATATAAATATAAATATAAATATAAATATAAATATCCTAACCTGTCAGTGATAACTTGGCAATGTTGACTTGCTGACAGTATACTGAAAATGATCCAAACATCCTTCAAACATCCTTACATCCTACTCTGCTAATCACTTTAGTCACTCCCTGCTCTTCTAATTGTAAGGATTTTTATTTCTTTTTTTTTCCACCTACACACAGTTAAATGATTTGTTTTATCAGGACGAAGCTTGAGATTTTGAAAATAGGCTGCAAACTCAATCTGTAAAGGCCTAATCTGTATGTACAGTAAGAAATTACAATTTTTAGTTTAACTTGATCTTGTAGAACAATGAAAATATGTATATATTCATGCACAGAGAAAAAGTTCCTTATTGCCAAATGTTAACTGGGGCACTGTGGATATTGGATTGTTCAATTAATTTTCTCACTGCTATCTATATCTGTTCACTTTATTCTAAGAGCAAAATAATTATTTCAGCAAAGAGTGACCTGTAAAAATTGTCCACCTCTTTTGTGAGTGAAAGGGCAGAAACATATATGTATTCTGTTCTTTCTCACTGCTTCCTTTCCCTTTAAGTCCTCTTGTACTCCACCTAATTTAAAGCAAGCAGAGCAAAAGACCCAAAGAGTGTACAGAAGGATTTTTCAGGATGCTTAAAGCCAGACTCATTTGGCTAATTTGCAAAAACAGGTTTTGATTTAAAATAGGAAAATGGCATATCCCTCCCTGGGAGAAAATTCACATCCGCTAATGTTCCTCCAGAATAGAGTTATGAGAAGCCTCAGATGGAACAGAGAGGAAGGTTGAATTCAAGGAACTAATTTGTTGAAAAGATGAAGGTAGCAAACTTAAAAAAAAAATAAATTAAATTGATACACTAGGTCTGCAATATCTTTCCTCCTCACTGAATATTGCTGGGTAACTTTTAGATCTCAAGAAGAACAAGCAGTATAACATAAAACAAGGTTGTTTCCCTCAGGAATTCTGGGTGCAGATTTAAGGTAAGAACAAGTACACACTTTTTTGACATGTTAAGATCTTTCTACATTGAATATAAATTTTAATTTAATAACTTAACAGGATTAATAATACAGAGATTATTCTCTTCAAAAGTCAGACAACTTCTTATGGATATTTTATTGGTTTTTTCTCCTTAAATTTTTCAGAGATTTAATGGCTCATTTTCTGGTGTAAATCAAAATAGTTTCAATGATGTTAACTATGTAAGGCAGATAATATTGGCTCAGTATTTTATTCATAAGTGTACATGCAGTCAAACTTACTTGGGAGGTGAAAGTCATTGCACAAAACTCTGACAGGCTACAGAAAAGATGTGACTGGGTAGGACAAAGTGCACGTTTGTTAGTGAACTTTAATGGTTAAATATTTTAAACTTATTATTCCTTTCCTCATAAAGCCATTTGAACATTGTTCTGATCATATAATTTGACCATGGAATCATATATCTTCTTGAGATGGAAGCGACCCACAATGATCATCAAAACCCAACTCCTTGGGGAGTTGGCCCAGGACAACCCCAAGGGTCACACCACAACTCGAGAGCATTGTCCAAATGCTCTTTGAACCCTGCCAGGTTTGGTGCCATGACCATTCCCTGGGGAGTCTCTTCCAGTGTCCAGCCACCCTCTGGGTGAAAAACTTTCTGTGAAATCCAACCTAAATCTCCCCTGACACAGCTTCATGTCATTCCTATAGGTCCTGTTACTGGTCATCAGAGAAGAGAACAGTGGTTATCCCTTTGCTCTCCCCCTGCACCCTGTGAGGAAGCTGCAGCTTCACTGAGGTCTCCTCTCAGTCTCCTCTGGTCCAGGCTAAACAGACCAAATATCATTCATGGAAGTCCCAACAGCAGAAGAAAATCATGAGCCCTCAAACATGAAAAACATTTTTACTACTTTACAAAAAGGACATCTCTGTAAGTGCAATAGTAGTAAAATCTCACTGTCTCTAACACACTCTCCTGAAATAAGGTATCTTGTAAGTTAAGTGGCCAAGTCTGAGTCAGACCTTTCAGCTTCTTTTAAAGTTAAGAGGTAAGCATAACTGAAGCTTATTGTAGAAAATCTGCTTTCAGAAAATGGTCTCATGATTTCCTCCCGTTTTTCCTTGCTCTCCACAAAATATCTTTGCCTCTTCTTTCCTTCCTATCTTGCCTAAAAAAGTTGTGTTTTGTCAGTTGCTTTTTCTTTCTCTTTTCTTTTCTTTTCTTTTTTTCTTTTTTCTTTTCTTTTCTTTTTTCTTTTCTTTTCTTTCTTTTCTTTTTTCTTTTTTTCTTTTCTTTTCTTTTTTCTTTTCTTTTTTTCTTTTCTTTTCTTTTTTCTTTTCTTTTCTTTTCTTTTCTTTTCTTTCTTTTCTTTTTCTTTTCTTTTCTTTTTCTTTTCTTTTCTTTTCTTTTCTTTTCTTTCTTTTCTTTCTTTCTTTCTTTTCTTTTTTTCTTTTTTTCTTTTCTTTCTTTTTTTTTTTTCTTTTCTTTCTTTCCTTTTTTTCCTCTAACTTCCTTTCTTTTCTTTCTTTTCTTCCTGAACTCCCTTTGAATTTCTCTTCCCTTCTTTCTTCCTTCTTACCTATTCCATGAGGTTTTTCCATGTTCAGCAAAAAAATGTTGTTGTTTTGGTTCCTTTTCCCTATTTTTTTTTTGTTTTTTTCGGGGGGGCTTTTTTGTTTTTTGTTTTTTTAGCAGGGGCTCTGGGATGACCCATCAAAGCAGGAGAAATTTCAAAAGATCCTAAAATACTGTGATTTGGATTTAGAGAGATAATGGACCATTTTGTCAGTTAATAATAACAGCAACACTGCACCTGTCAAGTCTACAAAAGTCCTAGAATAAAGTCATGCATAAAGAAGTAATCAAAAAATCCATAGAAGTTCACTCTTAATTTCAAAAAAACTTGGACAATTTATCTATCTCACTGCTGTATAGACTTTACACCTTTAATTGGAAAACTTACTTTTAAAAATATGTCTTTAACTCTGCTCAGGATCCCTGTCTTTTCAGATTTGGATAGTTAAGAGCCTTTCAAGCAGCTTTCTGGAGTAGAGGAATAAAAACAACGGCATTGGGCCTGGTTTTTTGTCAATAAACCTCTATTTCAGACAGGGTAAGACCACAACCTATTTATGACCTAAGTAAACTCTCATGTATGAAGACCCTGTAAGCCTGTATCTGTCAATTATTTGAGCATTTTCCTATGCTCAAAGCTGTCTTGTCTGCAAGCATGGTGTATATATATGGGGTGGATACACTTATAGGCTCAGACCAACAAAATTACCAAAGTTTAGCAAGTTAATACATATTGTGTATCTGCTTGTGTAAGTCCTTAGTGAAGGTGAGATAATTAAATGGCTTCCAGATAACTTTCATTATGATTCACCAGTCACAGACTCATAATGTGCACATCGAACAGAGCTGAATCTCAGCTGATGCTCAGTTATCTGATGAGCTGCAGGGACCTGACTGTTTACACCCTGAGAATGGCAAATGTGGGCAAGATTGCATCAAGGCAAGGTTCTTATGCAATTGAAAAATAAGCAGAGTCAGAGAACAAGACTTGATCAGAAGTACTTCGTGGTCCTCGTGTCAGATAGGGGTGTAAAAATGTTAAAAATGTAAGGCAAGATACCAGAGAAAACCTTGTCAGGGATGTTTAAAAAAAAGGACAAAATCCCTTTTTTTTTAAACTTTTCTCACACTCTTGTCACTGAATTATTTTTTATTACTATATACTTAATGCACTAGAAGAGTTTAACTATAACAACACAGAATAGTACTTCTATGCTACTTTGATTTCAGGTCATCAGTTACGATAATACAATATAAAATACCAAAGTTTTCAGTAAACAGAAGTCTAATACATGCCTAAGCTTATTGATTACACTAGTTTACGTGATAATAAAAGTACAAAAGTATGCACACACCTTTTGCAAATAATAAAAATTATTTGTCTTCAGCTATCTCCTTCTTTGTGCTTTCACAGCAATTCAAAAGTCATAACAGATAATGGGAAAACAAAGTGTTTGCATTTCATAGATGACCTTGGAAAAGTTGCTGTACTTCTCTGAATTGTAGTTCCAGCTCTGTGAAGGAAACATTCTCTTGTAAACATTTCTGAGGACCTACAACTCTTGATGAGATGGAAGAAAAACTACTTTGTGATAGTTAAAACTGAAGCAAAATTAATAAAGTGGTTAAATGCAAACATGGTTGTTTATCCACAAACAAAATATATAAAGTCCCAACATGTTTTGCCAAATTAAAACAAACAAACAAACAAACAACTTTTTATTTTTAATAGATACAGAAATTAAAATTCACATGGATGTATTCTAGATAAGTACAGCTCTTTTATAAAATGAAAAAATAATGTAAGAGGATTTTCTATAACAAATTTTTTTTAGAATAAAGTTTTTTGTTTCAATATCTGAGGATGTTGGTCTTTTTGTGATAAATAAGGACATAATTATTTTCATGAAGAGGGTCTGGATCTGCTCTCTCTATACAAATGAAGTCGATTTATCTGGTTTAGTAGATCTTGTTTTTTTTTTTTTTTTTTTTTTTCTAGTTTGTCCACATGAGCTTTGATACATCAGAGAAGTAAGATTTTTTATGGTTTTTTTTTTGTTTTATTGTTTTTTTTTGTTTTTTGTTTTTTTTTAAATGTGTAAGGAGACCTTATATCATCATTAGAGATGAGTGTGGCATTTGCTGTATGTTCCTGTTACTGGGACATTATATACTAACTACAGACTAAAGTGTGAAAGATAATGACATTTAAAAAGGAAAAAAAAAAAAAAAAAAAAAAAAGAAAAAAAAATCGATTTGCGTGAAGAATAAGGCAGTCCTAGGTGTTTTGTGCCCATAGCAATGGAAATTTAACACAAAATGTGGGCAGCAGCCTTAGCTGATATCCTGAGTGTTAGCATTTATCCTGCTCAGCCCTGGTCGGGGTGATTGGATGGGTCATGGTTTCAGCACTGGTCCAGTCAGCCTTTCTCAGCACAGATCTCTTGCTCTTAATGTAACAGGAAAAAAAAAAAAAAAATCCAAAAAGGGAATATTTGCTCTTCTCATGCAGTTACCTCTCACCCTAGCCAGACTTTGTGTATCCCACTGTAGCCCAACACCTTTTATGCACCTGCAGTTATGACTTATGAACTTCTGCAGGAGAGTGAAGCACTGGAATGCCTCAGGGCAAGTGATGCTTTCTATTTGTGTGTGGGGGGTTATTTTATTTTATTATCTTATAAAATAGCTTAATCAATGAACTCAAGCAGGTAGTAGAAACTGAGACTTCTGTTTATGGGGAAACTTTTGAGATTTATTTTGGCCATTTGTAAGTAGTGCCAACAACTGAGCTCTGGAGGAGGAAGAAATGGAAAATGGCCCGATGTACTTTTTTTGGTGTTCAAAGAGTCAAAATTTTCCTTCCTTTCCAAGGCATTACAAAGCAGAAAAGTGACAGGATTGTCCTATTTATGATGTGATTTTTGTGCATCTGTGTGAAAATAAATAGATTATTCAATATGAATTCCAAATAAAATTTATGACTAAAGTAAATTTTTCTTATGGATATTGATTGTATTGACTGAAACCTCCTTCTTACAAATTCCCTTGTTTGTATAACATAAGTGTTATAACTTGGCTGAAAAAAAAGGTACACGTATAATGAATTTTGGTATTGCATATTTTACTTAACAGCAAAATGAAAAGCTTTCATTTTTCAGAGATTTGTGTCCTGATTTCAAATAAGGTGGTGGCAAAGGAAGTTTATTTACTTTTTTTTTTTTTTTTTTTTTTAACTGGATTACCTTGGGGTCTTTTTGTTTGTTAGATTGTCTCTACAATCCTGCCTGTTTACTTGCACTCAAATAAATTGAAATATGAAAGGTGGAACTAGAACAATTGCTGGAGCCCATTCCTGTTTCTCAGGGGTCTCCAGACACTATATTTCTGTTTTCATCTATGCCTAAGTTAGAAAACAGAAACTCTCTTGCTTGTCTCCACCCACCTCTTTTATTTTTTGTTATGATAATTTAGCTAAATAATGACTGTTTTCTGCTGATATACATTTACTAATAAAGGATGGGAAAAACCCCTAAATCTCAAAATTCATTAGCCTGCATTCTCATATGAGGAAAGTTAAATTACTCCCATACTACTCAGCTGAGGTGATGGCAGATTGTGTAGTCTTTGTCTCCTGCTGCAATCACCTGTCTCACATACAAGGTTATATCTGTCTCCTCACAGGAGAGCTTCACTACAAGCACAATCATAATAAGACAGTGATGGCCACTTAAAGTCTCTAGCACCAGCCAGGCTGCTTGCTTTCCTCTCAGTCGGCTCCACAGAGAAGGCATTCCTAAATCAGACCCTGAGGCAGTCTGATGAAGACATGTGGATAGAATTTGGACCAGTGTTCCCAGCAAATATTTAGGGAGCGGCTTAGTCCAAAAAAACAACCCTAGTCCAGAGAGGGAAGCAGCAAATGGACACTGGGATGATAATATAAGGTACAACATGAAGTAACAGATTATTCTCACTAGGTGCAGCTTTAATAATAGTGCAACAGGTGCAACATCTGGTTCACCACATGACTCTGTAAGTAGAAAGTCAGATTTTTAATGTAGTCATGGAAAGTGTGTGTACTTCATGGCAAAAGTAAAACATAATAAATCATCTAACAAAACATTTCAAAGTCAGTTTCGTTTAGTGGCAAGTCAATTTATGTCAACATAATTAAATAAGTTTGGCTCACCATCGGTAGAGATTTGAGGTAGTGTGGATGGTTTGTTCTAAAAGTTTTAATCTGTTTTGTTTATGATTCTCCATTTTTTAACTTCTGCGTTTAAACAGGAAATTACGAAATGAGAGTGGCCAAACTGTGACATATTCCAATATGCTGATAGCTAGGTTCAAACTGCACCTGTATTTCAGTCCTTTCCTTTTGTCTGCAGTTTACAGTATGCAATTGATCCCAGTGCCCAGAACACCTCTGTCTGTCTTTCTGCTGTACATATACAGAATAAAACACTTTTTTGGCATTATAGACTCAAAAGAGAGTGCAGGCAGGGGATGCAAAGGGTAGACTGGGTGGTGGTGAGTGTATGAACAGTTTTACACATGAGCCTCTTCCAGCTCCTAGTCACATGGCAGACTCATAATCTTCAGGCTGCATACCTGGGCAGGCATGAATGGGACACAATTTGTTGAACTAACTCAAGCATGTAAATTCGCATATATTCCAGTTCTCTCTGAGGCCATACAAATATATATATATATATGAGAACATGCATATAAATGGAATTTCCCCTTTTTTTTTTTCTTGAAGAATCTGTCTTCAGGAAGGAGTTATGGAGATCTACATTTTTATCCTGCTGCATACTGAGAATCTAAAGCACCCAACAAGTAACTGAGTACATCAGGATCAAAAATCTTCTACAGAGACAACAAAGTAAACCCAGTCCTCTTCACTCAATATTTTTTTCCCTGCTGTGACAGAGTGATTTATTTTACCTTTGCTCATATTGGGTTGGCAACATTTTAGGTTTAGCATTTGAAACCCAAGATCTGATACCCTGGACTGTTCATTCTTAAGCCACGAGCAGGTATCTGTGCCTATCCATAATCATTCTGTGCCTTAGTTTACTGATCTGAAAAATAGGAATAGGCTGAATCTGGTCCTAACTCTAGGAAAAATTTTTTCAACTACATTGACTGCATAAAAACTTAAGGATTTGGCCCTGCACTGACAGTCAGTAAGCTGGAGTGAAAATGTTCTACATGTGCTATTTGACCTCTACAGTTGAGGATTTAAAACTTTAATTATAGGAACGAGAAGATGAGAACAGATTCTGAGTTAGCTACTTTTTTTGAATAGATATTCAGACTCCAGGGGGAATAGTGATTTGCAGGCTCATTGAGGGAGAAAAAGGATGTCCTTTCTTTCCTAGGTGTACGGGGGGAGGAACAAAAGGGGGCCTTGATACCATTCCATTAAAATAAATCACTTCTCAATCCAGGCGAGAATTTGTATCAGAATATTTGATATTCGAAACTTTACCAACAAGAGCAAATCAGAGAGGGCATTTGATTATGCAGGGCCAGATCCTGCTAAACCTCCCTGAGAGGTGTCTGACTGAATTCAGAAGCAGATCAGTATGCAGGAAGTTACCTGGATAAGGTTTTTACACAGAGGAGTCTATGACAGAGAGAGCTGTGTTGCCTTTTTGTTCTGGGGAGAGCTGGCAGTGGACAAATTGCAGGAGTACTAATCATACAGCCTGACCTCCAACTGCCATTGAAATCAGTGAAAAAAAAAAAATTCCTTTGACTCCAGCTGAGGCAAAATAGTATGGCTAGGGTTAATTAATTAATTACTTTCCAGAAAATTATTTGAGATCCTCAGCTGTAGAGATCCTATATAACGGCAAAGTGGAACTGTAATCCAGAGAGATCCTTAGAGAGCTGTCATTCATCAATAACTTTATATAGAATACAATCATTATAAATTAGTCAGTCTGTTAATTTCCTTACATTAGGGCAGAAAAATATTTTTAGGTTTTAAATTTTCTAACCACAGAAGCAGTCTGAGAATAGGCAAGGGAAGGAAAACAGTAAAAAATTTTGTTGATAGGCCTGTCTAGAAACAAAATATGACATAAATATGCCAGAATAGTCAAACACTTTGCTGAGACATTCTCTTCAAAAAGGCTATGTGTGTCTGTGTGTGCAGAATATCATTACTTGATTACTTGTGATTTCTTTTTGCAATTGAGCTAGACATGATGTAGATTTCAAAAAGCAACAAGTAAACAGGATATTCCAGAAGGTGAAGTCATTTCTTCCTTGTTTTGGGTAACTTTTGTTTGTTTGAGTTTTTTTATTTAATTTTTGTTTGTTTGTGTTTTTTTAGTTTTTGTTGTGTGGTTTTTTCTTTTTTTTTTTTTTTTGGGGGGGTGTGGTTTTTTTGTTTTTGTTTTTATGTGTTTTTTGGTTTTTGGTTGATTTTTTTTTTTCCTTTTCAGATGGGTTTCTGAGTTTTTCTGGTTGTTGGTTTTTTTTGTTTTTTTTTTTTTATTGTTTGAAAAGAAAAACAACCTTGAGTAGAACAAAACAATTCCATCCTCCTTACCCCAACCACATTTTTAAAACTAATTTTCTAGTGTTTCTTTGTATATTCTCACAATTTTATTTTCTGTGTAGTTTTCAGACTCTTAGAGAGAAATTACTCCAAAGCACCCCTAAAAATAGACTTACGAGCCTGAACTCACATATTTTTTTAAAACATAAGAAAGTTAAAGTTCCTGCCCCAAATGATTATTAGCAGTAACAAATGGCCTGTGTTCTCTTTCAGCTATGGATTGCAGTACATCTTACCAGCAGTCATTTAGTTTTGTAACACCCTGACAACCTAGTACAGTATTACCATTCCCATTTTATAGATGAGAAGAACCAAGGCAGAACGATTAAACAAGTCACCCAGTTATACAAGGTCTGGGGCAGAGCCAGGAATAGAATCAAAGTCTCTTGAGTCCCTGACCTTCATATTAAACACAAGATCATTCTCCCTCTGTTTCTAGTTAGAGCATTCAATTCCCCCCATCTGGTGTGCATGTGTAATTTGTACCGGAGGGGTAATTCATCCCCAGAGGAGGGCAGGCGGGGCTTGCAAGGGGTGTCAGCTGTGAGCCCAGGATTTGCATAGCCTGAACATTCATCGAAATGAGAATTCCTCCCAAGGAGCATCTCTGGAAAACACATAAAAAGGGGCAACACAAAATTCTGTTTAGAGGTCTCCAAGCTTCCAGAAGGTGATTTTCCTCAACTGTTTTCTTCCTTTGATTGCAAAGCTAAGAATCAAGTTTATCTGTCAATAACCCAGGCTTCATTTACTACCTTGAAGCTGTCATTTGGTGTTTGGGACAGGTGATCATTTAATGTCGTCTTCTTAACCCTGCAGGGGACAGGCTGTTGATGGTGAGTGTGTGCTGATAGAACCAATCCTTTACGTGGCCTTCATATGCTTAATTAGCCACTGCAAAATGAATGCCTCTCAGCTATCAGTGTCATCCTTTGAGCTCTGCAGCATTCCTTCCAGAACTAAAGGTTGGAGTTGCAACAACATTAAGGAGACCCTTAAATTATACATGTGTTTTTGTGTGTCTGTGTGCATGTACATACACACAAAAATATAAATATTGTCTGAAGATTATGGAAAATTTCCCACTTCGTGTTGCAAGAAAACCTCCCTGGATACTGAAGAATTTTTTTGTCTTTTAATTGACAACTTAACTGATTACTGTTTTTCTTCATGGCACCAATTAGGAGACAAAATTGATCTAATGTGGTAGTAGGTTGTCCTGGGAAGATTTCAAGACAAGTAGTTCACACTCAGAAAATTTTGGATATTTGGATAAGAATCCTAATATTTTGGTGATTAATTAAAGTAAAATATTAGTTGTTCAGATTCATCTCGGGTTAAAAATTAAAAGCTCATATTGTCAGAAGACAGAGACCTGACTAATGTGAATCTGAAATTTTAAAACTTCAGCAATTTTGAAATATAAGTCATAGACAAATAGGACCGATTCTGCTCTCTCATCAATTTTCTCATGATTTAATCCTGTTGTCATCGAGAATTTCCCTCCAGAATGATGTCACTGTATGAAACTGGGAAAAGAATCAAGCTTTATATCTGTGTTTACAGCAGAAAGCAAGATCACTTGATTTGATTTTTGGCATTACAACAAGCAAAGTGTCACTCACTTAAGTCCATGACTTTTACAGTCATATTGGGCTGTTTCCTGTTGAGGGCGAAGTCAATGACTGTTTTCCACATGACTTCAGTAGTCAATGGATTCACATTTGCTTTAATAATTTCCTTTCCCAGGGGACAAAACTACTTCTGGTGACTTCCCTGAGGGGTGTGATCAAGCAAACTCTTACTGACAATGTACTTTCCTGATTTTGGCTCTCGTCTGCCCGAGCAGGAGCTGAGAGTGGGCAGAGGAATCTCCGGTCTGGGTGGGGCAGCCAAGTCCTCACCCTTTCTACTCTCTGACCCTGCCCACCTGATCCAGGTATGTGGAGATGGGCCAAAACAATGCTCCAGTGCCCCTTAATACTTTGTCACAGGCTTCAGGTTTTTATTTGACCCCTTGCCTCTAAAAAAGGCTACTTGGAGACGTATTAAATTTGGAGGCCAATGGGTGGAAATTATATACTCATCCCTATTTCTTCTCCATTCCCAGCCTTTCCCAGATCAATAACTTCACAGAGGGATCTCCACTAAGCCTTGCTCAGGCACAGATTTCTTCAGAGGAGATAGAACTACTCACATGAGTAAAGCTGAGCTGGATCAGGCCCAAATTTAGTATTAAATCCTGGCAGTTCCAGAACTGTAGCTTTAACAAGGCTTATTTGAGATGAAGGCACATTTTTCAGTGCTCATAACAGCAGCAAGATTCTTATTATACAACATTTAAAAGCAATAATTTCTGCAGATTTAACCTCATAGATTTTCTAATACAATAAAATTAAATTTAAAAACCCTGAATGCAGCAGATATAACCCCTTCATGTGCAATTAGCAATTTTTAAATAGAAACTTTAATATTAACATTATTCTTTATGCCTCGATGAGTGGAATATTATTTAAATTGATATGACATAAGAGGATATAAATAATTCCTAAGTGTAGATCTAAACTAGAATTTCAGACCACATTGAAATGGCAAAACATTATCAATTCCCTATTTCCCAATCTATCATTCATTACAAGCCTGATGACACATTTTTTTTCAAAGAGATTAAATTAACATTAGAGGGCTAATAAACATTATAAATAAATACATAAAGATATTC
Organism: Sitta carolinensis; assembly: GCA_032173965.1. NCBI lineage: Eukaryota > Metazoa > Chordata > Aves > Passeriformes > Sittidae > Sitta > Sitta carolinensis. The sequence continues at coordinate 8,992,221 of CM063313.1, read as the reverse complement.
TGAAAATCTGGTATAATATAAAAATAAATGTTTATGCTCCACCAAATTTCATCTTCTTTCTGGTGGCTTAGAAAGTGTTGCAAGCAGACACATAAGTCGAAAGTAAACTGCTGCTCTCTTTCCTGCAATAAAAATGTAAATATATTAAACACCAGAAATGTAATTTAATTAAGGACTATTCTTTATTCTAAGTAAACCTATAGTTTATAATAAAGAGAATGACAAGTGACATTTTTACTAAAGAAATGAGCTAAAACTATTCTCTGTGCTGCTTTACACAAATCAGAAGAAATACTTGTTTCCTCTTCTACAAGGAAAAAGACTAAACCTATGAAATCATGGCAATTTATGAATAGAAAAATACCTTATTATCCTTATTTATTTTTTGTCAAAGTAGTAAGGTCTGTCCAAAAAGGTCAGATATATTGTGATCTGAGTAATTAACTTTCATTCACTTTTCCTGATGATTACAAGATTTTCTTTTATTCTTGTCAGGGAAGCTTTGTTACGAGGTTTTGGTTTTGATTTTGGGTTTGGTTTTGGGTTTGCTTTGCTTTGACTTGGTTTGGTTTGGTTTTGGATTTGGTTTTTCTCTGTTTGAGTGGGTTTTACTAGCTGCTTCGTCAAGAAATATGTAGCTAATTAATATTATTTTAATTGTGTGTGGTGATTACACATCCTGAAAGTACCAGACCTCTGTAATTACCATAGGAAATCACTTCTCGCCACAGGTAACGTAGAAGCTTTGAGGAGAAAAGTGTAGAATATTTATCCAAAAATCCTTTGACTAAAATTCCATATCAATCGAGTCAGATTTGGCTTTTTCAAGGAAAAAAAAAAAAAAAAAAAAAAAAAAAAGATTGATGCTTTTATTAAGTAGATAGGAAGCAAATGACAAGAGTCAGGCATATAAACTTTCTTTCTTCAAGATGCTTTTTAAGGAACTTTAACTGAGGTAGGAAAAAATATATTGCCTAAAGCTTCCCCTTCTATTTCTCACGGTGGTCTTCAGAAGCCAAAATATGTTTGCCTTCCCAAGACTATCAGGGCAGAATAATTAATCAATAGTACATCTCAAGATTGTTTGATATCTACAGCCATGAAATACACACAGCTTAATGTCCTCTCTGACACATGAGCCCTGCTTCCACCATACCCTCGAACTAAGGTTAGAGTTTTCCTCACTTCATTTTTAAGGTTATGTAACAATCCAGTCTTCCATTTGATATCAATTTTGTAGTGAAAAATCCACTTTGCTAAATCATTCGACACCTGCATCACCTGAAATATGTAGGGCCCAGGTCACAGCATGAGAAGGAGAGTGGAAGGAGTGCTCTCAACAGATCAGATGGTGCCTTGCCAATAATGCTTTTTGATGTTATGGATGGCACAGGCACGTGCTCCAACCCGCGACAGTTAGTGAGGCCAGGCGTGCACACAGGTGCTTAAACCCCTAATAATTACATTGCAAATTACCTGCACCTTAAACTCTTCATGAAATTATAAATGCCTGTAATTGCACGACCCTGACATCATAAATTCTTACAGGCCCCACGGCCAACTCTTCACCAAGAGTAAATTGCCAGAACGGTAATGAAGTTGATAGAGCTGTACTGAATGGACAGAGTCAGTGCCTCTTCAAATCTGCAAGTCAAAATAACTAGAAAAACAAACAAACAAACAAACAAAACCCAAAAAACCAACCAACCCAACCGAAAAAAAAAAAAACCCTGAATGCCAAAATTAATAGGTAGGTTGACACAGGACTTTGAAGACTAACAGGATGAAGAGGATCTCGCATGGAAACTAGAAAGAGAAAGAGAGAGAAGGAAGGAAAATCCTGAGATTTTTTCTGGACTTTCCTACATAATTTTGAAGGCTAAAAACCAAAACAAATAATAAAACACAATACTATTCTCCACTTAGTCACTCTATGATTTGAATCATAATTCAAGGATGCCTCCATAGGTTGCAGAAGAGAAAGACTTCTCTATCTCAAAGTTTCTTAGAAGTATAATTCATTCTCAGTTATAAAGCTTCAAAAGAAGACAGGCACTTCACAGTAATAAGGCCAAAATAATTTTTGTTATCTAATGCAGAGCTTGCAGGTTTCCCAACCTCTCTGTCAGAACAGAGCTGTTCTGCATAGGACACTTCTCAATACAACCAGTAGTTTTCAAAGTTTCTGTGGCAAGTGAATAATAAAAAAATATCCTAGAACTAACATGAACTTTGCTCTTTCTGCAGCTAAGAGTAGAATGGCAAATAAGGGGAAGTGCTTCCAGACACAAGCTAATCAGCCATATACTCTGAAGCATAAGATTTGATTAACCTTAGTGTGTGCAGGTACAAAAGCTGCTCTGAAGGTAACTTTATTTTCCTTTTCTTCTTTCCTTTGAAGTTATAGGGCCAGCTTTTCAGTTTAGCTCTGGTCAGTATTTCCTATTTTGTATGATGAAGCATACAGTCTATGTAATGACATTCACAATGCACACAGCTCTTTGAAATATAAAATAACTCACCAAACTAGTCCAGACCTGCTAGGGATAAGCACAGTTCTTGTTGACCTGGATGATATTAGGAGAAATGAGTATTAGGGATTCTAAAATGTGCTGTGCAGCCAAACACTAACTTCATAATATTTTTGGCATTGTATTTACTTTGAATATTGGGAAATCCATGAGTTGAATTATTAGGTGTCTGAAGGCAGGAAACTGGAGTGCATTTGGCCTAATACAGGGCTTGGAAAACTGAAACACATGGTCCCCCTTGATTGCCTGTAGATGTGTCCACACCAAAATACAGCAGCAGCACAGTAAGCTGTCAACAGAACAGCAAAAAATAAAAACTGGGAAAAAAATTATTTCCAGATTCCTCTCTGCTATTTGTTCTTTGTCTGGATTAGCAACAGCATGGCTCAAAATTGTTCCAGATCCAAAGACCAGCAATTTTATCCTTCAACTGTGCTAATGCAGGAAGGTTAGCTTTGTTTTCACTCCAAGGCTGGTATAACATAAGTGGCTCACGACTGGTTATGTGCTCTCCTGGTTATACTTTGTCCTAAAGAACAGGCTCCCATGGTTTTGTCTCTCCTAGTCTTGAAGGGGCCACAGAGTTGGCTCCTGTGGTACTGAGTGGATAATATGCATGATCATTTAATAAAATATTGAAATGTAAATACTCAGGCATAGTTATTCAATCAGATTTCCAGAATAATCACCATCATGGAGGGAAGGAACACAGCTCTATGCATACAGCATTCAAAGAAAAAACACGAGAAAAGATCTCTCTTTTTCAACATCATGCAAATTAGTTTCTTAGCTCTGTAGGGAGGAAGCAGAACCAGCCTGCAGTTTGTAGGAGAAGAATAATTCCCCTAAATCCTAAACAATACCTCCCTGTGATATTGGCAGGGCTGGTAGCACTAGTTCAGAATTTGAAAAATTCTGACAGGAAATAGATGGTAGTGTTATCTAAAGAAGCTTAAAGATTGGAGGATAAAGTGATCCATTACATCACTCCTTCCAGAGCTATTTGGGGGAGATCTGCATTACTGGATGCCCCCAGTTCTGTACTACATTTTACTATGAAAACCAGTGCCCCAAAGTGAAGACCTAGCAGCTTATTTACAGATACACACATGGGTTGAAATGCGTTAGCTGGGATGTCAGACTGCTCTAAAATACTCTGAGAAAGTGCAATGGTGCAAATTGAAGAGAATTTCCGTGGGTTTTCCAACAGTTCAGATTTCTTTTTTCTTTTCATGATTCATAGCACTTAGTCTTGCCCACTGCCATCAGACTCATCAGGGTCTTTGAGTCCCCCTTTATTATCCACTCTCATTCTCTCTTGTTTTTACCCCTCAAGCAGGGAAATACACCCAGTGTGTGCCACTCTGATGACTTCAAATCAGTTTTCCCTAATTCATGCTTTCCTTCCTTGTTCTTCCCAGGGAAAATGTACATATCAGTGATGTCCTTTTCATCCTCCTCAGGATGGCAAATATTTCTTTCTGTTGAGTTTCCCAATTCTCACTCTACGTATCCATATTGAACATAAACTGCTCCATGTTTGCAGCCACATTTTTGTTCCAGTCTCCCGCAAAATTTTCATTTATTTTTCAACTCCATATGAAATAGTGAACTGTGTTATACTGTGCTGGAAAAAAGATTAGAGCCGAGACTCTAAGTGTTCACAGAAAAACATGGAAATAGACTGTTCTCAGGAACACAGGACTAGCAATATTCAGTGGATAGCCCTTGAACAGTAAAAAAAATACCCATCCCCTCATGCTCCCCCAAAAATACCCCAAACCCCACAACAACACAAAGAAAAAAGAAACTTCATCAAAATTAAAACCATTAAAACAAAAATTATATTGACACTAGTGTACTCTATAGTGCTGGCACTTTGTTTTCTTCCCCTTTTAATTCCCCCACTTCCTTCTCCTCCTCCTATTCCATTTTATCCCTATTCTTCCTCTTTGTTTAACACCATTCTAATTCCTTGAAGAATTAAGTCAAAGCCTCATGAGCTAATTCTGTGTTCCGCAGAAAATTGCTCTGCATGACTACAAAGACTGTTTACATTATAAACCATGCAAAAGTTTATAACAGAGTGTGATTTAAATGGCTGCCAGGAATGGTTTCTTTGGCTATTACAAGACATTTGATGCTGGAGGGCCACTGAAGTGGTGTGAGGTTCTTTCTCTCATCCAAAACTGCTTTTCTCCAAAACCCATTGACAGGACTAATCAAGTGGGGCAAAAAACCCAAACCCAACAAACCAAACCATTCCAAACCTACTAAGCAACCAAATAAGAAAACAAAACAAACAAAAATAAGATGAGACAGACTTGCTATCTTTCCCTTTCCTACTGACATTTTGGGTTTTGTGACAACACACATAATAGTGGGAAACCAATATCTAAACTTGGGTTCACTTCTATATTTATGAATGCTTTATTAAAGTTAATAGATTAGAGATCTAGGTAAGAGTTAATAGATGAGGTTGAGGACCTCAGCTATATGTCAGGATCATATGTGTGTACATCTAGAAGATAGTACACTGCTCACTCCAACTCTGAGTTTTCACATGCCACTCCCCCTGAAGCAAAAGCCACCTTCATAATTATAAACAATGTGAGAAATAAGTGGAAGAAAATATTTTAATTTAGAGTAAGAAGGGTAATTACTTGATAGTAGGCTCTGTTAGGATTAAAAATATTTTAACAAAAAATATTATGAAATTACCCCTAACTACAAAGCTCAAAACTGAGATGGAACCAGCCCAGCAGAAGAGAATAGTGGAAGAACTCCACTCTGATGAAACACTGAACAACTAGGCAGATACTCTTTTTTTCTTGCCTTTGTGGTTAAGGATTGTCAGGGATAGCAGATAATTGTCTGTTTTGCAAGTGGTGAATAAAATAATCTTTTAGAAATTTTGTTTTTCTTCATTTGCTTGTCATTCCTACTCAATAAGGAATATTATCTTTCAAACTTTATCATTATTAGAACACTCCTGCTAAGCTCTCTACCTCTGCCTACAAATGTCTTCTTCAGTTTTATCATTGTAATTTCTGATTTTCCTTCAAAAATGCCTTCAATGAATTTGTTTCATTGACTAGACATTTTTTAACAGTAACATATTTATTCCTTTGCAGTCAGACAGAGATTTCCCTAGCTCTCAAAGCTCTAGACCAAAGACATCCTTTTCCGGGTGGTTATGTTTGACCTAGGTTTTGCCCAAAACTCAGAAATATTTCCTTTGTTAGAGATATGAATGATAAATAACTGCTCAATTTATTAAATTTTCTTGGACATTGGAGCCTTTTGTATTCCTTCAATGTGGATATTTGGAAGTTTGTTTGGAATGCAGGGTATAGGACAAAGTAAGAAATTCAGAGTTTTTAATGAACTTAGTCTTTATTAGTCTTTATTTCAAGTTTTTTTTGAAACCAATGACTAGCCAAATCTTTTGATATTTTATGTCTCACAGAGTTAAGGACTTTGATAAAAGGTTATGCTTCAAAATTATTCCAGTTATCAAAAAATATATGGAGATATATTGTTGTGAGTACCAAAATCACAGCTGGCACTTATACTGAGAAACTGAGTACTTCATTGTTAAAAATCCAAGTGTAGTACCTCAAAAAAAAAAAAAAAAAGATCAATTCTATCCAAATAATTTCTGATAGTAGTTGATAAATTCTTGAAGACTCCAGTGATGAAAAACCTTCAACTTTCTATTACTAATACTCCTAAAACTTCATTTTCAAAGGGATTCCCCTTATTTATTTGCATAAAATGTTTATCCCCTTTTATTCTTTGTGATAAACAAATAGTTTACTTCCTTCTTATAGTTTAAGATCACAACTAAGTGTTTGCTGCTTCTGAGTGTTTTCTCTAACTGCCTGTATGTTCATACAAAATGAAGCCAAAAGGGCTCCAAATAAGAATCATTTCTGAAAGAGTTCTCTAATGCAAATGAAAATCCAGCAATCTCTTCTGCCTCAGACAGATTTTTTCTGCAAAAATTAGTTTTGTTTATGAAAGATGTAATACAAACCCCAGCACATTTAGCTATTTCTTCTTCCTTTCCAGATTTCTATGTAATAAACAAAAGGCCCCAAATAAATAATTAACAAAAATTACTTATTTATAATCAGAAATGTTTGGCCACCAGATGGTCCAAAGTATATCTTCATATAATGGGATCTAGAGTACGATTTTAACTCTGCAGGAACAAACAGCAGAGTATTAATAAAATGTCAATTAGTTTAATTTAGTCTCATATCTATTGAATATATATATTGGCACCTACATGGTTTTGATTTCATTTTAGGATTCCAGCTGCTATCAAACGCAGAAAACTTTTAAACAAGTAAATTAAAATAAATTGCAAAGACAAATAAATATGTCAAAGGGTAGAAAGAAATAATTTTAAATGAAGTTGACAAGAAATTTCACCAGTAATATTAAAACATTTTGTGCATCTGCATTGTTAATGTCCTTGATTGTTTTGTGTCTGACATTAAAATTAAAGTGTTGTACTAATCAAAAATAAATTTGATTATCAATATGATCTTGAAATTTTCCTAAAGTCAGTTTTTCTCTCCCTCCCTTCACCCTGCTTGCAGACTCCTAATTTTTTTTTTGATTCATAGTCAGATTTTTGTATACTTCATACTTAGACAACTACTTTGAAATACACTATTAAATCCTACATTGAAAGGCACTGGTTTACATAATGTCCTGAATGACACTTTTCTTAAGAGAATCTCAAAGAAATTAAACAGATATGATAAACACACTGTGAATTTATCCCAGGATTTTATTTTACCGTCTTTCAAACACAAGGTATCTGAAGGGTCAGGCTGAGAATGGGTGATGAGAGCAAATATATGAAACTGAAATTAATTTCTTCTGTTTTACTGGATCTGTCTGGTGTAAGTATCTTTCTTCACACTGGCCTGTATATTTCTGTATTTGGGATTTCTGACTAAAACAATGTTGGTAACACACCACTGTTTTAGCTCTTGCTGAACAGTGTTTCCTGTGTCAAGGCTTCTCCTGTTTCTTACTCTGCCCCCTTGCAATGGCCAGCCAGGGAGTGGGCCAGAGGTTGGGAGGGACACAGCTGGGACAGCTGACCCAAACTAACCAAAGGGATTTTCCTTACCACATAGCAACCTCATGCTCAGCAATGAAAACTGGAGAGTGTGTGTGGGTTGTCTTCTATGCCAGATGCTGCTTGGAGATGGGCAGGGAATCATTCTTGTGTCAATTGCCTTTGTATCACTTGGGTTTTCACCTCTTGATTTCTCTGGAACCTTGAACGAGTTTTGTTGGTTTTGCTACTCCCATTTTCTCCCCCATCCCGCTGGGGACAGGTGTGAGTGAGAATCTGGGTGGGTGCTTAGTTGCTGGCTGTGGTCCACCCACCACAGATGTTCATCAGTTGCAGCAAAGGCTGCAAAATCCCTCTGGGAAGGGAGTCAATGTTTGATGATTAGTCAGGGCTGAGCTCAAAGCTATTGAAAATGTAATATAATTACTTGAGTCCACTGGGTTGTGTGTACCTGCAGCATTAATGGTGAGGTGTACATATTGAGTTACTGGGACCTTTTGTTATCTAATACATGTTGGCTGCCACGATCTGCAGACTGGGCTTTAATAAAGCCATGTTGTTGCTAGGAAGGGCTAATATAGTCATGCTTGATGTAGGACTAAGCTCCTGTATGTTGTGCTCTGTGTGCCTCCTTTGATCAGAGCTCATGGTGATTTGGTCTCATTTTAAGGTTTGAGATAACCTAGGACTAGTTCCACCCAAGTTCCAAAATTTGCACTGCGTCCCACTTTCACTGATGTGCAAAAAATGACCATGTCAGTTGTGACTGAACTATGAGTAAAGAGTAAGCTCAGATTTGTGCTTAAACTACAATGTGGTGTTTACATTAAAAGTAGAAATGCCTACACAAATAGATGTCAGAAATGGCTGCATTAAAGGAAAAAACATTAAGACAGTATTTCAGGATTGCTTACCTTTTTGTCCGTGCTGCAGCATAAAGTTCAAGCCCTGAACACTTCTCCAAAAGTTCAAAAAAGAACATAGACAGCTGAGTCCTATGCAGGAAAGTGCCCACATTTCAACTTAGAGTTCTGTGCCTGAAGAATCTAACCTCCTGCCCTTGTAGATTTTAGAGTTATGTAGATAACCCTCTCTTTCCAGGCTCTTATTTTATTTTAATTTTAACACTTTTCTGTGAGGCCAAAATACACAATTTCACACTCTCTGGCTATAGTAATTTCCTTTAGGGAAGGATGAAGTACTAGGGTGAACACAACTTCTACTACATTATCTGAGGAAAAGCACACACAGTACATAGGGAGGTGTTAACAGAAGGGACTTTGGTCCCTTTATTCCCTCCAACTTTCTTCCCAAGAATATCATTCCACTCTATCAGACATACTGTGCTTTTAGAACACCAGGCTGCCCAATTTAATTTTTTTTTTTCTTGGAACTCATGTACTTTATCTCTAGATGAAAGACCACGTGCTTGTACTCTTATTAAACCCTATATTGATATTTTTTTGGAATGGATTTTTTTTGCAGTAGGATATTACACTGAAATTGGTGACGTCACTAAATTCCTGTGTTTATTTCTGGGATAGTTCTGGTTTTATTTCTATAATCTGAATACTGCCTACTACCAAGAACTGTCTGCAGCCAGGCTGGCTACAGAAAGATAGGTTAATATTTTCACTGACAAGTGCATTGTGGAGGCTTAATTCAATTACTAGTTGTAGGATCTTCCAATGCAGAACAGAGCTCCTTTGCAGCTGGGGTTGTAGAAACATTCAGCAAAGGAGAATGCTTGCTCTGAAGAGTTTATAATACAAATAGACAATGGTGGTGAGGAAAAGCTTGCTCAGAGACTTGCCTAAAGTCACATTGCAGGGAAGAGCTGGGAAGAGTGGGAACAGTATCTAGGTCTCCTGATTCCCCAAGTCTGTTACTTTATTTACTAGGCCATGTTGTCTCTCTCCATTTAATTCCCTCCTCATTTTTTTTTTTTTTTTTTTTCCTACTGGGTAACATTCATCAGCACAGGTTCCCATATGCAAAAAAAAAAAAAAACAAAAAACCAAAACCAAAAACAAACAAACAAACAAACAAAAACAAAACAAAACAAAACAAAACAAAACAAACAAACAAAAAAAACCCACGTTTATTTAAGTGGGAAAAAGACCCAGAAAATTAACCCCCTGGATAAATACCCCTTCTAAAGATTAGAATGTTACAATGCTCTTTGAATACTGAAAACACTCTAAAGAGAAGCGCTATTCATGACTTTGTCTTCAGTGTATTGGTATAGGGAGTTTGAATGCATTTTTGCTCATCTTCTTTGAAGGAGGAGCAAGTTTAGGATGACATGCAGCATGACCTCTGTGGGAAGTATGTATATGTATATGAATATTTACTAGGTACTTGTCATCTTTGGGATAAAGGAAAAGAGTTGCATTGAGATGAAAGAAAGATAAAACCAAGTGTCTTTCAATGTATCTTGCTATTCTTTTTAATTTCAGGGCATGAGAAACATCAGTTTGAAGAATTTTCCTCAAGTGCAAACCTAATTGCTCTGCTATCTCCAGATGTCTCCTGGAATTGCTGTTAATCTCTGCTCTAAGACTATATTTATTTATATGTTTATTTCAAAACAAGATGAGATTTAAACAGCATTAAGTAAAATTGTTAGGTCAAAAAACACATGCTTGACTGCTGGGCATTCCTCATAATTCCCATGCCTTTTCTGCTTGTTTAATTATCTATAGTAGAGTAAATAAATACCACATTCAAGACCAGGTTGTTATATAAACTGTGGATCTTGTAAAGTAGTGAGTACACATGGCTGCAAATTGAGATTCTTGGATTTCCTCACTGGAAAAGGATTTTGTTGGTGATTTTTGCAGAGGATGTTTAAGGTTGCACTTTTATACATACAATAAATCGATAATCTTTTTGTGATATTTTCCTTGGTTTCTTCTGAATTTTGAGTAAGCAGCAGCCTGAATGTGTCTAAACCAACTTCAGAGTGTTGTTCTTAAACCACTTTCCTAGCAAGTGCTGAGCACACCTGTAAAGAGGGTCGTGCTAGCAGTGAGCTGCTTTCCCATCTGACACAAGTCCCATGATTTACAAGAGAGAATCCATAAACCCCATCAAATGCTTTATCCCTATAATGCTTTAACCCTATACAAAAATAGTTGAATTACTCATTTGAGAGAGGACTCCTGTGAGCCACCAGCAGTGAAATATTTCTAAGGCTCACATACTTTTCTCAAATACCAGATATTTATCTCATTTTTTCTCATATAATTATGAGAAAAAGCAGGGAGTTACTCAGGTGAGAAAGCCTGCCTACTGATCAGAAAGATGATTTCACAGCTATCTCATAAGATATCTGAATTTAGTCCTGTGTCTTCCCTCAGATTAGTAGTGCTACCTAGGACAAGTCAGCTTCCCAGTCACATGGCATGTCTGTTCACCCTGTTGCAAAATAGGGAACAATAACAATCACCCTTTGCCTTTTTTGATTAAAATGCAAGTTCTGCAGGCAAGATAGGATTCTTTATTATGGATTTGAACAACATCTGGCCTAGTGTGCCAGGTGCACAAATCATTTATTTATGTAATTAGTTGAAAACGTGAGCTAAACTGTGATAACAAATCCATGTAGATACTCTTAGTCCCAGATTAATACAAGGTAAGTAAGGTAAAGTCTTTCTTTTAAAAGCGTAGTGCATTACTACCTCACATTTGCTACAGGGTAAATACACATGAGTTATCCCAGCTGAGCTGACACAGGAACATTTGTTACTCCTTCATATTCACATGCTTGAGCCTTAACACACATGACTTTTAATGTTTTTTAATAAAGTAAGGGGTGTTAGTTTTACTGGACTAAACTTTGGAGGATAGCTCAAACCTCTTGCTTAGGCACTGTCTGTTATTGTTCCTGGAATATTCCACCGGTAAAGAAATGGCAAGAAACTCAGTTCTCAAGAGGAGATTTTGCTCCCTGATCAATTAAATGTGACCTGAATGGACAGAAATTTGGAAAACTAAGAGCTGAAAATCAGTACAATGACAGCTTTTTTTGTGAACTGGTAAATGGATACGTGTTCATTTATCTCCTGGTATAGAGCATGGTCAAACAGTTTATTTGAGACCATCTGTGCTTTGCATTAACTTGTTTGTCTTCAAATTAGAGTGGAACAGGAGAGATGAGCTTTTATATCCAGCTACAGCACTCATCTGGGATCTAGCAAACAACAACATCATTTTCCAGAGATTATGGTACCTGCTATATTTCAGCTCAGAGACAGATACTTGTGCTTTGGGTAAAGCACACAACAAAACTGGTTGGACCAACAACCAGGCAGGCCCAGGACAAAAAAATAAGTATGCAGGACTAGTATGATTTTCCAGATAAATAGTAGAATAAGTAACCATATAATGTCTGATACCTCTGCATCAAATTCTGCTTTAAGGTATGTGATATAAATCTAGGAATAAACACTATGTATTCTGGATTCACACCAGAAAAATGGTTGATGAATGACATCAACCACAAGGACATAGCAGAAGCAGTAAATACTTGCTCTCTTTCTAGAAACAGAGTAATAGAAGTTACTTGCTACATGTAACATTTCTCCCCTCTTATATTCTCTATTTCAGGTTAAGTACACCTTTAATGAAATTGAATTATTATTTTTCACTTGTACTTCTTTGTCCCCCTGTGTGTTAATCTGTAAGGTAGCAGCAGTTTTTATTTGTATTTTCTTCTTGTGTTTCTCTTTTCTTTTTCCTTTTAGTTGTTTTGACTTGTCAGCCAACATTAAGTGGGACTGACTTTTCTTTGTATCTTTACTGACAAATCTATATTAGTAACAACATCAATACTGTATTAAACTTGAACTATGGGAATAATTTGTAATCACACTAAAATTAGTAATGTCGCATATCACATGGCAAGACACAGGGTAGAGAAGTAGAACTACCATTAGCTTGGGTTATTATTACCTTATTAAGGCCATTTAAATAGGCTGTAATTCTGGGAATTTAAAGGTCATTTTGATTTATTCAGTTTAGATTTTTATGTGTTTAGAAAACTAATTAAAGAACAAACAGCATGGCTATATCATTCTTAATGGCAAATATGTGCGAAGGGGCTGCCTGTTCTGAAACACAACAGAATAATGAACATTGTTATAATTTTCAACACTGAACATTACTTCCTCTTAAAAAATTATTTTTCCATTGCATTAAAACAGTTTCATCCAATTTTGCTCTTAATATTTTGAAAGGGATTTTCTATGAACATTTCTCCCTAGGCTTGGAAGGCTCAATGATCTCTAGCTTGAGCTTTCAGAAGAATGACCAATATAAATAAACACAAAGAAAAATAATAATCTCTTAAATATCCTTTAATGTCCATGAATGATGTACAATTTTTTCACAAAGTAAATTCTTGTCAATTGCTTAGTTTTTTCCACAAAGTCTTTCTTACACTATGATGGCAGCTCTTCTTCACTGCTTTCTAATGAGGTACTTGAGTCTTAAAAATCTCCTTCAGCTTCCAGAGTTTTGAGCACCTTAAAAAATGTAAGGTAGCTTTAAACACTTTGCTGAATAGGTATGTTTATTCTTTCTTGAGTATTTTGCAGAACTGGACCACAGATGTTTAATTCAGCTCTGATCTGAATTCTTCTATAAGACTGATGGTGACAAATTTTGATCCACGGAGCCCAGGGCATGGCTATGTACTGTGATGGTGTGCAGGTGAGAGAAGAGCATTGCAGACAGGTGAAAGTTATGGGTGACATTTCTACCCAATATATACAGAATTCTGAAAGGATTAAGTGTAGCCATGAAAAGAAAATTAACATTTTGATTTTGCATAAAACCCTGTGATTTTCTTTTTGATCACCAATGACAAAATGTGCCTGTTGCTTGAGATCAAGCCTCACACTACAACATACAAAAAATTGTTAGATGTTTTACAGCCTTACAAGTCAAAGTCACATTAATCCTACTTTCTTTACCACATAAACATTAATATGAAGTCTTCCTCTCTAAAGGATACAAGTGACAAATAAATAGTTTATTAATGCTGCAGTTTATTAAGAAGAAAGTTCTCTTACAATGCCAATCAACATTTTTATTCGGTGGTTTTGGTTTAAAACTGAATTTATTCATCTAGAAATGTTTCCCAAAGTCTGTGGAGCTATGTGATATTTAAAGGTCATGCATCTCTTTAAAAAAAAAAAAAAAAAAAAAAAAAAAAAAAAAAAAAAAAAAAAAGAAAAAAAAAGAATAATTGAAGATCCAATTTTTCTTTCAAAAACAATAAAATAAAGGTATAATTATAAATTTAAGGGTTATCCCATTGTTGTGAATTCACCTTTCACTCAACCGTAAGGATCTTCTAAAATCAGAGATATTAAGGATGCAAATGATGGATTTTGTCAATCCAATCCATTTTGTCAATCCACTGCCTTAAAATATATAGTCAATATCAAATATGAGCCCACCTGATACAAACTTGGTCAAATACTCATGTTAACTTCCATTTCCTTCTGGAAAGGGAGAACCAAAGGCAGCATCCACGCTGAGAGAGACAGAGTGTGTGACAAAGATCTCAAGACCTTTTTGACCAGATGGCATACGAAGAGGCTGGTTGAGCACCTGACTCCATTCCACTTTTCTAGAGAGAGAAGAGCTGTTACTAAAACAAATCATGACTCAGTGTCTTATCTCGAACATGATGTTCCTTCAAAGCTTAATATTCTGGTGCTGGTGCCAGACATAACTGGCAGGGGAGAAGTAGATGCCACTTGTGCATCACATGCAGCATTTCTCACAAAGTTGGGGGATGTCACTGCAGCTCTTATTCAGAAAACAACTCTCCCAGCTTGTCCAGGGAGAACTGACAAGGTTATCACCAGAGGCGGGTTGCTAGAGGCTGCAGCTGACAACAAAAATGAGGGTATGTGAACATTAATATCCAAAGAGACAGCTACCTGCTGGAAGCACTTGCCTGGAAGAGGTGCAGGGACTGTATAAATATAACCCTCTCTTCATCTTATCCCAGGAAGTTTTGAGGCCAACCTAAATCTGCAATAGCTGCAATCTAAGAGGCAACGACAGGAATCATCCTTTTGTTATTGCACTGCTAATAAATTTTCCACATGGAAACTTGTAAACCCTGTCTGTGGCTTCCATGTCTGCTTCTATGCAAGAACTCCACCAGTAAATCAATCCTTACATTGTAATAGCACTCACTTGACAAGGCATGTTTGGCCTAGTGTGTTGCTGCTATTTGTTCTGTGTGCAGTGTCACAGAGGGATGTGATGTGTGAGAAAACCTGGCAGAGGAGCTGCTGATGTGCACAAAAGACAGAGAGAGCTGGTTCTGCAACAGGGTGGTGGAGTGGAGGAGGGCTCAATTGCTCTCAGTGCCTTGTGACATACTGAAGGTACCCAATGAAAATTTGTTTAAAAAATGATAAAAAAAGAGATGGTCACTTCTGCGTGTATCTCTTGCAAATACTATTCATTTGTGTGCTCTTTGATGATGTGCCTCTAATTTTATTTGTTCAGACATCTGGGTTTCCCAATTAGTTGGTTAAGGAAAAGATTACAATCTTGAAGAACTATGGGCACACAGATTTGGTTGCTGTCTTCAGAACATCTTAAAGCACTGCCCTGAAAAATCCTGTGTGCAGAAGCTTTCCTGACCCATCAGGCATGACCCTAGGTTATATTTCCCTGAAGCACAGTCTCTTTAATGCTTCTTGCTTGATCTGACAAGAGGAGGAGCAAAGAGAAGAGGAGAAAATTCCTATTTGGATAAGTGAAATCCACCACCCAACTGGTTCATCCCCAAAATGGCAATGCAGTGGAATATTGGATGACTGAGAGAGGAGCAGGAAAGGTTTTGCAGCAGCCCAGAGTCAAAGGATGGGAGAGTTCCTGCTCCCTCTGCTAGTCCAGGATAAAGATATTCAAAGAGCAATACTTAATAAGAATTTAATTTAAATTAATTCTTATTAATTTTTTTGACCACTTTTAAAATTTTTGTTTAATTTAGTAATTTAGTTTAATATGACTCCTAGCATGAAGCTGGACCCCATTCCTTGACCTTAGAGCTTTTGTACTCTGAGTTTAATTGAGGAAGTGCAGAGCTACAGAAATGCTTCCCCTGGCCTTGGGCTTGTTCATGCAACAAAAGACACTGAAGTGCAGAGGAAAATTAGGTGAGATGTGGAAAGCAATGGCTCAATGCTCATTTTGCCTACAAATATTTTCTTAAATAAAAGGGAAGAAGCAGATCATATGCCTTAAGACTCTTTTCTGTCAAAACTTTCAGGCCAACTTCTCTGCCTAGTGCAAGGAATTCTGAGCCTTTCTAGTTCCTGTTTACATCCTGATACAACATCAGTGTCATTCCTTCTTACAGACTCAGATTCAACTGCACATTGACTGCGTAGAAATTTCCTAACATGAAAAACAAAAACTGAGATAGCTCACACCAGGCACCTCTAAGAAACCTGGAGTACAAGTTTAAGGCCTGATCTTTATGGGGATCTTCTTGGAAATAGTTTTGTTTTTTTTTTTTTTAATTTTCTTTTTGCACAAGTTTAAAAAAAAAAAAAAAGGAAAAAATGAAAAAACAAAGAGAAAAAGGAGAGAAGAGAGAAAGAAAGGAGGGAGAAAGGTGGGAGAAAGGTGGGAGAAAAAGAGAGAGAGAAAGAGAGAGAGAGAAGAGAGAGAGAGAAAGAGAGAGAGAAAGAGAGAGAGCAAGAGAGAGAGCAAGAGAGAGAGCAAGAGAGAGAGAGAGAGAGAGAGAGAGAGAAGAGAGAGAGAGAGAGAGAGAGAGAGAGAAAGAGAGAGAAAGAGAGAGAAAGAGAGAAGAAAGAACCAGTGGACCAAGACCACCTTCAGGTTGTGATGTCAAAGATGGCACAAATGAGAAGTGTTTTTGGAGAGCAGATTCCCTTACCCAGTCCTCTTCTCTGACCATGTTCCTTTTCTGATGTGAAACTATAGAGTGTATCAGTCACATCTGCCCTTTTAGTATCTAGGCTTGATTACTTCCCTGCACCAGAAGTAGGCTTCAAGCTGTCTCTGATCATAGTTGATTTGAATCAGGTGATATCTGTCCATACAGAATACAGAGCTGTTTTTCTGAGACTTTAGAAACACCTCCAGATATGCTTACAATTTTCCGTTTTTTTTCCCTTGAGGTAGAATTGAAAAAAAAAAAAAAAAAAAAAAAAACAAAAAAAACCAAACAAAACATCAAACCAGTGCCTTTCAGTGTGAGTTGACCAAGCTAGCTTCAAACTATGGATTGCTTGGTTTGTGTTACAGTGGCATTAGACTTTAAGCTGCACTGCAGAACAGCTAATAAGTTTTGTTAATATATCTCCATCTCATCCAGGAAAATCAGAGGACAGAGAGGGTAAGCACACATCTGTCTGCAAAAGACTGTATAGACTTTCACTGTGTCATGAACTGAACTTTGTTAATGTGTAATGAAATTAATTAAAACCTCTCCCTTCCCCCAATATTGGTTAAATATTATTACTCACCTGGTTGCCTTCTGAGCATAATAAAACTTGACAGGATTGGAGGAGGGGGGAGACGTGGAGGAAGGAGGGGATGTGAGATGTTTCTTACTCTTTTTGTCTATCTGGCTTGTCAGCGCAAAGTCACATTCTGTCATGTTACATACACACCAAAATATTTAGAAATACACAGGGCAAAGATCAGCTTGCAAGTGTAGTTCATGAACTCTGCCAGCGCACAAATCTCTCTGCCAGAGCAGCACAGCATCCTAGAGGCAAGTCAAATGAAAACAGTCAGAATAATACACTCAGGTAACAGAAAAGGCAATTGTACCACCAGGACCAATCCTGAACAAAATATATTTTGGCAAATATTGAGACCTTGACAAAAGGAAGCCTTCAAGGTTACCACCTGAATTAACTTAATTTTTTTTTATCTACCTTTTTTTTTTTTTTTTTTTTTTTTAAAGGAGAAGGAGTGTTTAATTATCAGTTCTCAAGCAAACAGTGGTTCGGCAAAATGTCAGATCTCCAGCTGAGACGCCACCAGTTTGTGCTTGGGATTGTGTGCCAGGCGGCTGCATGGACAGGCGCAGACCTCCGACTGTTCGCTGAATGAATTTCCACTCGCGCCTCTCGACATTGATTGAAAGCGAAGGCTGCTGTTGGAGCCCTCAGGCTGTCTGAAGAAATCCATCCCTCCCCATGCTAGATCCTTGATGAGTGTAACTCCAGCTTCAAGAGAGACCGGGTGAAGTGGAAGGAGTTTAACCCTTCTGGCCCCTGGAAGCAAAGCACTGTCAATGGTTTGGGTTGATACTTAAAGCAAAAGAAGAGAAGAGAAAGAGAACAACAAAACAAGAGGCCAAGGAATTTTCTCTTCCTATATTTACCCCACCCTTCCTCTTTTGTAACAAACAGAAGGCAGAATACATTGTAAGACATTCTTCTAAGTTTAGTTTCTCTGAATCCATTTTAATATCCAAAAGAACAAACCCATGAATTTGGCATGAAAACTTAACTACGGTCTTCTCCAAAAGAAGGCAAGTAAAACTATATATACATTTGTGTAAAAATATATCTTAGAGATTTCTGTGCTAGTATTGCCTGAACTGCTTGTACTCACCGAGATTAAAATTTGTGTAATTCTTCGGCCATGAAATTCCATTTGTCAAACATCAAATTTGAGTTACATACCATACCATAGGGTTAATTTATGTTCTAACATCTGACCGCAGAGGGTAAATAGATGTTGTCCCTTTTGTACCACCACTCTATTCTTTGCATGAATGTAGCCCATAAAATAAAACAAAAGGTTTTTTAGTCACAATAAGCATTTTGATTCACTTTTATCAGGCTGTGCATAATTTACCCTAGAACTTATACATTCACACTATATTTTTTATACTGGGGATGAATTGCTATGAGAGCCAAATAACACTGTAGTCTACATCTATCAATTCGTCATATGTTGTTTTCTTTCTTTCTTCCTTTCTTTCTTTCTTTCTTCTTTCTTTCTTTCTTTCTTTCTTTCTTTCTTTCTTTTCTTTCTTTCTTTCTTTCTTCTTTCTTTCTTTCTTTCTTTCTTTCTTTCTTTCTTTCTTTCTTTCTTCTTTCTTTCTTTCTTTCTTTCTTTCTTTCTTTCTTTCTTTCTTTCTTTCTTTCTTTCTTTCTTTCTTTCTTTCTTCTTTCTTTCTTTCTTTCTTTCTTTCTTTCTTTCTTTCTTTCTTTCTTTCTTTCTTTCTTTCTTTCTTTCTTTCTTTCTTTCTTTCTTTCTTTCTTTCTTTCTTTCTTTCTTTCTTTCTTTCTTTCTTTCTTTCTTTCTTTCTTTCTTTCTTTTTCTTTCTTTCTTTCTTTTCTTTCTTTCTTTCTTTCTTTCTTTCTTTTCTTTCTTTCTTTCTTTCTTTCTTTCTTTCTTTCTTTCTTTCTTTCTCTTCTTTCTCTTCTTCTTCTTCTTTCTTTCTTTCTTTCTTTCTCTCTTTCTCTCTCTCTTTCTTCTCTCTTTCTCTTCTTTTTTCCCCTTATTCTTCTCTTTCTCTCTGTTTTCTCCTCTCACATTTCAAGGGCCATATTTTTACTCAGTAGTTATATGTCATATACCACAGTGAAGTTTTCTGATATGTTATTGTGAGTATTACATTATCTGCAGTAAGACCTGTAAATAAACCAAGGAAATCATTGCTACTGCAGACCTTCACACACATCAGGTAGGAAAATAAAAAACAAAAAACACAGTAAAACATTAAGCAAAAAATCCCCTGTGTAGTAAAAACAAAAACCACAGTTCATTAAAAAATCACATAAAATAAATAATAAATCTACACATCTGTCTCACTGCTAAGGGTAATCATACTCTGCAGTGGTTATCAGGGGATTTTATTTAAAATTGTCTTCTAAATTTCTGACCTGAGCATGCCTTTCCAAACCAAGCTATTTAAAACTTTTTCCTTTGTGTCTTCGTATTTTTGTAAAAATGTTTCACCTAATAAAATTCCATTTTACTTTAATCTAAACCTATAACACAAATAATAAAGCTTTAAAAAAAAAAAAAAAAAGGAACAGGAAAGCAAGTAAGTTAATTTGTTATATATTATATTCGAGTTTAAATTTCATTAAATTTAAAAAAAACCAAAAAAAAACAAAAAAACCCACCAAACATCTTTTCTAAAAAAAAAAGCATAATTTTTATTTGTCTCTCCTTTCCCAGAAAGGAAACTCAGGAAAGTCATACCAAGGTGAACATTTTTAGTCAAATGGAAATTTTCTGTGAAAATAGCCTTTCTGCATAACACTAAAAGAACCCCATTTTTTTCATTGGTTGATAGCCCTAATTAATGTTCTTGCAAAATGAAGAGCTCAAAAACTGTCTACTGGAATTGATGAAACCTGTTATTGGCATACCTGCTGGACTGGTCCCTAGAACATGATGAAGAAAGAGGGGGTACTCTAGACTTGGTTTCTGTCCCTGACATCCATGAAGTTATTGGTAATTCTGATATTATCCTCATCCTCTGGGCCTGCAGTTTCTGGTCATGCATTAAGGCCAAGAAGCTTCTTAAGACAAAGTTGTGCAGATGGGATGGGGAAGTTCTGGTGTTGTTATCCAGTGGTGAAAGATGGTCTTCAATTGCAGAAAATCACTGAGCCTTCCTCTCTGACCAGAAGGTTCACCCACAGTGTGCTCTCCTCTGCTACAAAGAGACACATCCAAAACATTAGGCAGGCAGATTTTTCATCATCCAGTTTGAAAGCAATGTTTGAAATAAATGACTCACCTCCTGCATCCCTGTCTCCTACACAGGACACAGCTGCAGTGCCTCTTTGCTGGCCTGTTCACCTCACATAAATACTTGCAGTGGTTTCAGGCTGCAGTATTACCCCAGAATTAACTCAGTTTCTTGTTCAAATTGCAAAACACATGTGTAGCCCCAGCCACTGGACCTCTCTCCCTGGGTAGCATCCAGCACTCCCCACAGGCACTTGGGGAAAACATAGGGATTGTGGAATCTCCCACGAGGGGATCCTCTCAGTCCACCCAGCACAACCCGAGGAGCAGGGAAGCTGCAGTCTGTCAGGGTACAGGAATGGACCTTTTGGCTCATGGAGAATGCCATAGCCAGTGAGAGATCAGAGAGAGGTGTGTGGTAGAACACCTCTTGCCTCCCTTAAAAGAAGTGAGCCATATGCCTTTAATTCAAAGAACAGATGTATGAGACTGCCCCTGATGTGGGGTCCTGGCTACCAGAGACCAGGTGATTGAAGCAGCTACCTGCAGTCTTGATCAGGAGCTTGAGTCTGACATATGGCGAAGATTTTCTGACAAACCTCAGTATTCAGCGTGGGGCTTTTACTCCTTTCTCATCTCTTGACTTTTCTTTGTGAAAACACTCTTTGAGGTGCCTTATAGTTTTATTTCATCGTACTGAACAGTTGAGGTGTCCTAGAGTTCTTTGAGACAAGGACTGTTAAGCTACCTTTTTTTTTTTTTTTTTTTCCTGGCACCTTCTAACAGTCTATATTAGGTGATTTAAATGGCAGGTACAAGGCCAGTATTATCAGGTTAATACCTGAAAGTAATTAGTACACACAACTCATCTGAATTTGTTTAAAGAATTAATTTTCATCATAACTGCAACTCACACTTTCTAACAGATTTTCCCTCTATAGCTGGCAAATATCAAAGGCTTGCTCTTGCATAAAGCATACCAGAATACATATTCAAAAGTTTCTTACATATTATTTTTTTTTTGAGAAATTAATTTATCTGTTAAAATAAAAGAACAAGGAGTAACTTAATTCGTTGCTGGTATTCGTTTACACTTTTAGGAAAATGAGCTGTCTACATTGCAATATGATTCTCTATATTTGCTATCTGTGACCACCCAGGACATGCAGAGGAAACTTGTTCAGACAGGTATTTCACCTCATATACAAAATCTAGCTTGTGAATTTTTTGCCTGCTGAAAACAGGCTTTTGCAAGGTTGAACGAAAAAGAAAAACATTCAGCCAGAGTCTGCTTCAATTCCAGATGTTAAAGTGAAGCATCTTGTCCAGCTGGATTGAGACATAAATGTATCACCGGTTTATTCACACAATTTTTTGCTGGAAGTTACTGAAAAACAAGGAGGGATGGCAGGAAGCTGTACAAGAAGGCAAAATTCTGAGCTCAGGTTCATAAGGCCTTTATTGGAATGCAATTGCTAAGACTTTTTCTTTTTTTTCTTCTGTTTTAGAAACGACTTGAGCCTTCTGGTTTGAGTATGATTTCCAAAGTGTAATGAAGAAATATCTGTAGAAATAATCCTGTAAATGCAAACTCCTGTTATATGTTTATTCACATCAGCAACATTATTCTTCCAAATAGCTTTAGATGAGACAAGTATAGTCTAACTCCAGAATAGAAGCTCTGTGAATGTTCCCTTAACTTAGCTCTGTTACAGCACAGATGTTTAGATGCATGTAAAAAAAGGTCAGAAACCCCCTGAAATCTGGAAAGCAGACACATGGATTCTTGGATGGGGCTTGGAGTAACCTGATCTAGTGGAAGGTGTCCCAGCCCATGGAAGGGGATTGGAATGGCATGATCTTTAAGTTCCCTTGCAAACCATTCTAAAATTCTATAATTCCTCAACCTTAATAACTGACCCTACAGTCAGTTACAGTGCTCATTTTGGAGAAAGGGGATTCAGTAACTTTAATAGAAGTTTGGCACTGTAAATGTATCACGCAAATTGAAGCCCTATCCTGCCTGCATATTATAGGACTGTAGGAATATTTCAGATAGTCCATACAAATTTTTGGGGTTTTTTACATCTTCCATTGTAAATAAGTGGCACTGTTGTGCATGAAATGCTTTTGCGTCTATTACAAGAGCTCTTGTTGTTAGCATTGTGCTGACATTTTTTTCATCAGTATCATAGAATTATTAAGGTTGGAAGAGACCTTTAAGACAAATGAGTTCAATCATTTACCCAGCAGTGACAAGGTTACTACCAACTGTGACTCTTAAAACCACATCCACATATTTTTTGACCACTTCCAGGGAATGGTGATTCCACCATTTCCGTGGACAGCCTGTTGCAGGGCCTGAGAATCCTTCCAATTAAGAAGTTTTTCCTCATATCCAATCAAAATCTTCCTTGGTGCAACTTGAGAAGATTTTTTCTTGTCCTATTTCTTGTTAAGTGGGAAAAGAGATTGACTCCCACCCATCTGCAACATCCTTTTATCTAATTGTACAGAGCAGAGATGTCTCTCTCAAGTCTGATATTAAAGATGTATACTCTACCACGATGCAGAATTTTAGAGAGCAATATTTATCTCTGTGTTATCCCTCGTTTTTCCATTGGGCATCACCAGGAGTAACCTAATTTCATATTTTTTAAGTATCTTTGAATTTATCAAAGACATAATAAAACCCCAAATCCCTCATTTGTCTTCTCTCCAGGGTGAACAGACGTCATCTCCATCAGCCTCTCTGTGTTCATGCCGTTCTCCAGATCCTTGACCATCTGGGTTGTGCTTTGCTGGATGATGATGTATCCATGTCTCGCATGTCCTGGAGAGCAGAGCTCTCTAAGGATGTCTCACCAGAGCTGAGCAGAGAAGGATCTCCTCTTCAACCCATTGAGGAAGCTATCTAATGTAGCCCAGGACACTGACCTTTTCTGCAAGAGCACGTTGTTTTCTTGTGGTCAACTGGTTGATCATACCCACTCCACATCCTCTTTTGCCAAGCTATTTCCTTACCCTTAACTGCCCAATAAAATATAATTACATAACACAACTATAATAAGAAAAGCATATAGAAAACTCTAATTAGCAAAATTATATCAATATTTTCTTTCCCAGTCAGGAAAGCAGACAGAGAGAGAAAAACAACATGTTATGGGAGAGACACGGCCCTCCTTCCCCAGGGGAGCTGGGGTGCAGGACTGCCAGCCCAAGCAGTGTGGATGCCTCCTGTGTTTGTTTTCCATAAGGGGGAAGGAAGTGTTTGCTGATCTGCTGTGCTTGTGTTTAGACTGACTTTAGAAGTCTAATTGCCTGGTGTTTTCTGTTGTGTATTTGCTTGCTGTCTTGACTGGGTTTGGATTCGAGTGTGTTTGTTCTGAGTGATTTTGGAGTTTGTTTGCTTTAAGGGAAGGCAGGGATTTAACTAGATGGAAATTTATGGTGTGACTGGGCCATCTGCTTCAAACAAGAAGTTTCTCTTCTCCCCAGACTCCTCGTTCTCTGGAGCTTAGCCTTTGTTTTTTTTTTTTTTTTTTCCTCTATAGATGTAGGTGTGTCTCAAGCAGAAAAGGATCACCACTTGTTTCCCTGCTACAGATCCATTGCAAAAATAATTCTTTAGGAAGAAAGAACAAAATTCCCTGTATGATAATTTCTAAATTCCTCTATGTGTTTTTTGTTTGTTTTTTTCCAAACAATACACTGATTAAAATAATTATTTAACATAAGCACCTATAAACCTTTAAAGAAAGCCATAGATTTATTTTCTGTGAGGGATGTGGAGATTAGAATTGACAAATATGATATTTAGGGTTAGTTATATATAGTCTAAAGGTTTATATCAGTATCTGGCCTGTCAGGGTAGGGACAACTGCAGTTTTTAAGAAGAAAATTTCCCTAGTAAAGGCTCCAAGGAAACAATTATAGACAAATAATCAACAACAACAACAAAATCCTCAGAACCTAACAAAACTTGAGCAAAAAAATTGGTCACTTTTTGGGGCTAGGGAGAGGGCAAGGCAAGAGTGAGGGGAAGAAAAAGAAGGAATAATTTCAGTTTGTATTTGTTCTTCTCATAAGCAGTAACATATCAAGGAAGTTTCAAAGTAGGAGAAAATTGGAAACCAGAGATACTTTTTATCATTCTGGAGGTAACATTAGCCGTGATACTACACAGTATATCCCTCCACTGTTTTATTTTTCTGGGTCAAAATAAGCACCCACTGCTTCAGTGTAGCCTTCTCATTTTTAATTGTAAGTTTGCAGAAGTGCACCGTAAGTGATTAGACAGGAATACATTAAGCAAAGCACAGACCACAGAGGTGAAAGAGGATCCTTGAATATTTTCGCTGGAGAGAGCCATAGGAAGGTATCTCAGAAGCATCGCCTGTATTTCTATCGGTGGGGAAATTATTTGAATCCCTGGTGTCCCTTATGAAAGGACTGGGAAAAGGGATCCCTAAGACACTAGGTCAGCCTCGGGTGTCTGTGTTTGGAGGCTTGCGAAGGGAGGATGTGGCGATGTTTGTTTGCAGTCTATCAGGCAGCCACTAGATGTCTCTGATTATTGCATACAGCTCCAGCACAATTCAGCCTCTGATAAACAAAGGAGACAAAAGTGCATCTAGAGAGTAGAAGGCATCTGATGTACATCATGACTTATGTTGCTTTATATAAATAGTCTCCTTGTAAAATGAACCTGCATATTACAGAAATATATTTTTTTTCTTGTATGAAAACTTCCCTTTATCACAAAATATCCAGATGTTTCTTCTCCTCATTGTGAATTCCAGATTGTGTAAGTAAGTTTGGTTGGTGGGGTTTTGTTTGGTTTTGGTTTTGTTTTCTTTTTTATCTACATGGTCTCTATTATTTCCATTTGACAGAATACAGCACTGTATGCAGCACATTTTTAATTTACAAATATGCCAGATAATGAATGAAATGTCTTTATTAAATACTAGCTTTTTTTAAAATTGAAAATATCTAAGTAATTTTAATGCATGTGCAATAAAAAGCTGAGAATGATATGCTGGGCCAACTTCAGTTGAGTATATATCACTAATCGAAAATCTCCTGGAGCTGGAGATTTTGAATGAAAAGACAATACATAACATATTTTTCCTAAATAGTATATAAGCAATAAAAGGTGTTATAAACCAAGCCAAAGTGAAGCCTTTTCAGCCTAGAGCTCTGACTATAAGATACACTTATACACACATGCATGCAGATCTATAAACATTATATGTTTGTGTGTGTGTAAATATAAGGGACAACTCTTTTCTGTCTTTTCTATTACAAAATTATATATAGTGAGTTTCAGAAGGTGTAAAAACCAAAACTCCTGTGTAACTGAGTTGATACAGTCATATAATTTAAAAGTGGAAGGAAACCTTAAGTACTGAATATAATGACATGTTAAATTCAAGAGGTGTTGAATCCATAACTCTCTTTTTGTGTCCCCTATTGGCTAAAAATGGAAAGTAATAGCTAGAATAGGGAGGAAACATGTTTGGCACTTTGTAGCAATCTGCAGGTTTAGCTGTTTACTTATCTAAACAAAAAATTTTATAGTAATATCTGCTTTGAGAGCAGATAGAACCCGAGTCTGACAATCCAGGTGCCACCTTCAGCTTCACAAATTCCCTAATAATGTTCTGAAGCCACTTAAAGCCACTTGGATGTGCTAAATATACTATTCCATCAATGAGTAAACCACTCCAATGATCATTATAACAAGTGGTTTACTCCTTGCTATTGTTGGCCACAAATTTTTCTTTGTTCTGTGCCACACTGAAGGAAGGCATCTCCCTAACCCATGTTGTGATTAAGTGTGCTGGGATGTCACACTAGAAAAGGGCTTCTTGGTAGAGAGCAAGAGTGATAAATGAGTAGGAGAAATTTATTGATGAAGCATAGATAGTGCTAAGAGTAGAAGTTAAAATAGCAGAAAATGAGGTTCAAGGGAGCAAATTGAGGGAAGAGATTTGTACTACAGGGAAAAGCAGCAAATGGAAAGCACATAGTCCTGAGGAAAGAGCATGAAAAAAAATGGTCAAGAAACAGAGACATGAAGTTATAAGCATCTCCTGATCCTCCCATGTGGGCAACCTATTTTAGCAATCTATCTGCAGTGTCATTACTAAAAATGAAACTTGGTATTTACATGATGGATCTGAGAGGTGGTGGGCCACAAGTACTGCTGCTGTAATCCCACTGGTGTCACCACAGACTGTGAAGTTCCTCTGGGGCCAACACACTTGAATGTTACACCTGCAGTTAATAAACCTCATCACATCTCAGCACACCTCAGCCCCTCTTCTCTGATCAAAGGTGGTTGTTCATCATAAACCAGACAGAACAGCTGGCCTGAGGCTTTTGTGCCTGCTCTTAGGAACCAGACTCATTGTCAAGATTTGCTACACGCTTTAGCTAGTGTAAGTCTTACTCTATTCCTCAATTTACACCTACAACAGGTCTGACCCAGAGCTGTAAAAACTTATCCTGAACAACGTTTGCTCTAGTTACTTAACACAATCATAATTATTTATAGTGGTTTTAAATTCAGAGTGCTAGGAGCACAAATGATTATATTTGCTTGGATGTGTCTGCAGATGAGGTTTGTAACACAATCGTAATGAACTTTGACGGAGAGAGTCTGAGCTAATTCTGCTCCATTGAGAGGCAATAATTCAGTGCAGAATGAAAGTCATCTGAAGGGAAGAATGTCATCTAAACTGTAAATGTAAAGAGGATTGAGTTTTATAAGAATAAAGTCAGATGGATAGACTGCAGTTTAGGTTACTAGGGCATAAATTTGACGTAACTATTTTTGCACTGGTGAAGCTTCAATCAGAGCTTGTTGTTGCTCAAACAGATGCTAGATTTCATCCCAGCTGAAGATATGATTCTTACCACTCAGTTTGATACTGATCACAGAGATGCTCTACAGGTATTGTAATTAAAATGAAATTTCTCAAGGTACTTAGGTGAGATTTTGAAGATAGTGTAGTATGCAGTAGCTGGTAGGGCAACACATTTTATCCTGTCTCATCCACTGGAATTATGATGAGGTATCTTCCCTCTGCAGTGGAAGCAGAGCCCAGAGCTATGATCCCATGGATCACATCCGACAAAGAAAACCAAGTATCTGGAATTATAAAACATATTAACTACCTGAAAACTGCTAAGGACAGGGGCCCATCCAAACAATATTTAAATGCCTTAGTCTGTGATATAAGCAGGCAGAAAAGACACCAACAATTTTGTTTCAAAGTCAGAACATGGAAAACTTATTTATTCAGAAGTGAACAGTAGGCTGTGATCCCTTCTATTGCAGGGGCTAGACCTTCAGGGCTCCAACCATACATTCATCTTCACTTGATACTTACAAGCAAATCCTACCTATATGAAGAAGTTAACTCTAACAGTTGATTATTTTTATTTGAACCAAGCTAAATGGGAGAGATGGTAAAGCTAATTATGAATCTTCAGCCTGCTAACAATAACATCCACATAGGAGAAAATAATTTCAGTTGCCAGCAACTGAAAGCAATAGATTCAGATCCACAATTCCAGGCATGTGGGTTATGTAGAAACAATTAAGATAAGAAGTCAGCCTGTTATACACCACTCATGCAATAATAGTCACCTCTATTCCTATCTTGTCTGACCAGTGAGTTCCTTCAAATTGTGCTGTTTTCTAGACTGGCCATGCTTTCAGACAAACCACATTCAAATCCAAGTGCAAAACTCACCTCTACCTCAATAATTTCTTCACATAAGTACCTGTAGAGAAACAAACATAGACACAGCTCAGCAAATAAAGCAATTTCCCTCCTCTGGGGAAGAAGAAAAAGAAAAAGATTATAGCTGTCCTGTCTAATCTGAAATATGTGAGACATACTGAATTACTGCACTGATGAGACCTATGATTTCCACAAGAGAATGAGACATGTAGGCTCCCTCTGGGAAGGTGTTTGACTTTAGCAGAAACATGCGTGTTCCCCCAGGCTGGGACGCAACTGGAAAAGTACCATCGATCTGTAAACTGACTGATTTCTTATTCTGCTTGCCATGCACAGTGTTGTCACTGAAGAAGCTGTTCCGCATTTAAAACAAGAAGCAACTGCAGACCAGCTCTGGTGGGGGGTCACGAGTGTATCTGTTATCCTAGATACCATATTTCAGGAAAGAAGAGAAGATTAATGCCTTCCAGAAGATTCTAGTTGCTTATGCTCTACTCATTTCAACATATTTTTGGGTCCACCAATACTCTGCCCTCTCCCAGCTTTAAATTGGCCATGATGATAACACAAAGATGTCAGATTCTCCCCTCTAACTACTCTCTACTCTGTGGACTCCAAATGGAGGAAGAATCAACGTTTTCACTACTCAGTTTAAGCAGCAATGCCCAAGCTGATGTCCAGGTGAAGCATCAAGGTCTGCATTAAGAAGACATGAAGAACAGGAAATCAAAACCTATAGGAAAACCTGAGGTATTGTGCAGTGACACATGCATCACACCTGGGCTGGTTCTTCAATGGTTTAGGCTCTTCCATAGTCTTCTGCTCTGACAGATCCGTCTCAGAGATCAAACCTGAAAGGAGAGTGTAGCTGGGTGAAAGTCAGTCTCTTCTCCCAAGTAACAAGAGACAATATGAGAGGAAACAGCCCCCAGTTTTGTCAGGGGAAATTAAAATTTTATATTAGAATATTTTGCTTTCCTGGAGGGAGTCAGGTATTGAAACAGACTTCTCAGGGAAGTGGTGGAGTCACCATCCCTGGATTTATTTATTTTTTTTTTTTAAATTGTGGATATGTCATTTGGCAGTGCTGTGTTACTTCAATGACTTCAGAGGTCTTTTCCAGCCTAAACAATCCTACGATTCTATGATCCTTAGTCACCTCCTTTCTTCCTCAGGCAGTGTAACCGTGATCAACCTTTAATGATCTGTCACTGGACAGGTTGATCATGGATTTAGGATTAAATGGATGAGGAAATATTTGCAAAAAAAAAAAAAAAATGTTAAAGGCAGTGTCCTTAAAAGCATGTCATCAGACCATATCACTAACATAAATGGTTTGTTGTGTGCTGATAAACTGTGCTGTAAAGTCCAGACTTGGGATACAGAAGTTCCTGTTTGACTATGTTTTCATCTTTTAACTCTTGTCAGTAGATTCCATGCCTCTCTTTGTCAGATTTCCTGTCAAAAAAATAACCAAACCCTCAAACTAAGACACGTCATAAATCTCAAATCCCATTATTACAGTTATTTGTAAAATGCCTTAATAACTATTGGCAAGGTTTCATTAGAGGCTGGTAGGTTAGTGAAAAGTATGAATACTTGTTTTCATCTGAAAACACAATAACAACAGGTTTGAGGTGCAGAGAACAACACAGTAGAGCATTGAATGAAAGAAGATAGATAGAATGATAGAAGAGTGAGAAAATGCATGAATAAGTAGAACAGACATTTTCATCATTTTAAGTAGCATGTTCCCTTTAACTTCAGGGCAAGAAAAATGGTTGAGTATGGGTTAAAATAAGACATAAAGCAAGAAACGTTGGAACTTGTCTTCCAGCCTGTTGTTCAGGTGACAGTTGACTTTGTAAATGTCACACAACTTTTTCCTCCCATATGAAAAAAGAAAGAATCTGATCAATTCCTCCCTGCTCCCCCCTGCTTCCCCAGGCATCTTCTGCAACCGATGCAAAGCATAGCATTCAGTGTCAAAGCCTGTTACATGCTGCTATCTCCTAATAATATTAAAATGAAAATGAAAGTAGCTTCCAAACAATCTTTAAATCAATCCTAATGTGATAAAAATGAATATCCCCTCTTTCTTTTCCTCCTCTTCTCTCCCTTCACTGTCTTTTGAACATTTACAAAAGCACTTTGTCTGCAGCAATGGGTTCAATTGTCACATTGCTGATCGGTGTCCAGTCTCTCAATTTTGGCATAATTGTTCTGTTCAAGGTGTTGCTGTACATACATTTTTAAGACTTGGAGCTGCAGCTTTTTTTTTTTTTTTTTTTTTTTAATTTTTTTTGGTTTTTTGTTTGGTGGTTTTTTTTTTTTGTTTGTTTGTTTGTTTGTTTTGTTTTTTTTTTTTTTTTGTAGCTGAAGCAGTTGTTGAGAGTATCTGGAACTCATCTACTCCAGCACCCCTGCTGCAGTAGGGTGCCCTACAGCACGTTGCTCAGGATTGCATCCAGCTGTCTTTGGAGTATCTACAGGGAAGGAGCCTCCACAACCTCTCTGAGCAATCTGTTCCAGAGCTCAGTCACTCTCACATTAAATAGATTATTCCTCAAATTCACATGGACCTTCCTGTCTGCCAGTTTCTGACATTCCATTGCTTGTCATTACTGAGCAAAGCAATGATCCATCCTGTTGACACTCTCCCTCCAGACACTTACACACAGTGATAAGATCCCCTCTCCATCTCCTCTGCTCCAGACTAAAAAGAAGCTAAGAATGTTTTGCAATGAAAGGGAAGGAAGTAAATTCTCCATCTCCTGCTCTAGGGATAAATTGGTGTGTATCTTCCAGACCTTCTCTTTCCATGGACTAGCCTTGGTGCTTAACAAAGCTGTTTCTGGATACTCCCTCCTTGGCTTCTACTGCTGGTGTAAATAGCCAGACTAAAAGTGTCCTTTGACAATTTTCATGCTTCTCATCTACATTTAACTTGTTCTGGGAAACTAAAGTAATTTGAAGAATGCTGAAAAAAGGGGTATTTGTCACAATTCACTGCCCATCCCCCCCCTCAAAAAAACAAACAAACAAACAAACAAAAACACCAAAAAAAACCCCAAAAAACCAAAACCAAAACCAAACAAAACCAAATCCAAAACCAAACCCAAATAAAAATCCCAAGCTAATCACTGTTTTTTAATTACCAGACATTGTGAAGTAGACTAAATTCATTTTTAATGCATTAGTCATTACAGCTTGGAAAGACTGATACTCAGACAAAAGCTTCAAAGTCCAAAGTTGGCCAATTATAAGAATACTTTTACAAGAATAAGTTAGAACACTTTTCTAAGAATAAGTGGAAGAGGTAGTCAGTACTCTTGGTTTAAATAATTAATATAGATTACTTTGCACAGTCAAAAAAAAAATACCTAGTATGGGATCCCAAAGTATCATATAAAATGTTCAATCAGAACTCAAAAAATCCTTTTGTAGGAACTCCATTGAGGTCATGGTTCATACCTATCATAATTAAATAGTTTTAACAAGGACATTGGGGGAAAAAATAAACAGAAAATCATTTACTGAGGCCATTTTTAGATTATATAAATTTGGGTGCAGCAGTAAATAATGAGCAGAACGGATGACTGACTTGGAGATCTCTAGCTTGCTTGGTAAGCCGGGTGTAAGCAAACAGTTGGGACCAAATGTGCCAAATAAATCTAGGGAAGAACAAGAATTGAAGCTGACTATACAGACAGAAGGTTAATGCAGGGAATTAGAAATTCTTAAACATGGCTATAATTGCTACTCATCCATGTTTCCTTTGTACAGTCTTTTCACATCAGGGTTCAGATAAATTTTTCTTACTCATCCCCATACGAATTTGGTATTTCATTTGATTTGACCTGACAGAGGTAAAACACGTAGAGATTTGATTAGTTTGTAAATATCTACATAAAGAACATTGTGGACAATGTTGCAGCAGTGTTCATGGCTAATCATTAAAGCTACAGAAATTCAAACTGAAAATAAGGCACAGATTTACACAGTAAAACTGTTAAACCATGGGAGATATTTACTGAAGATGATGATAGATTTTCCATCTCTGGGTATTCTTTAAATGGGTTTGCTGTTCTTTTCCAAGTTCAAACAGAGATTTTGGACTCAATGTGGGAATTAATATAAGGACTCCTAGGGTTTTCTTTGTGGAAAGAGTTTTTCCTTTATCCAGAGAGCTAAAAAAAAAAATTACTCTGTCAGCAATGCTTTGTTTGGCCCAAGATTTAACCAAGTAGAAAAGTGACCATGAAGAGTTCAGCCATATGTATTTTTGCTTTAAGCCCAACTCAATTAGCTTTCAGGACATGGCCCAGAGGATCAAGGGTGCACTATTAATTGTCTAGCTGCCTTTAAAATAACACCTATTTTCCCTGATACACACCCTTTTCAACTCAATCCTGAATTTGGCACTGTTTCAAGCTATTTATTATGATTTAGAAATAAATCCTCAATTCTCATGACACAGCTGCTTTTGTCACAATAACCACCTGGGTACAACATGTTCCTGTGGTGAAGTTTGATAGGTTAATCGAGCTTCACAAAGCTTTCAATGAGGTTTGAGATGCTTGGATAAAAATAATAAATACTGGGGGGAATCTTTGTTAATATACTTTGAAATCTTTTACATATAGTTGCACTCAGACATGCTAGGAACATTAGCAAATTATTAGTTAATATATACATTATCAACTTTCTCTTTTCAAACTTCTTTTCTATAGAAACAGAGAATTATTTTTTTTTTTTGCACAGATTCAGTGCTGAAATATTAGAGTTGGAATAGGGACCCTAGTGGGTGGCATATCTTGTGCTTGTGCTTCACAGCAAGACTGAATTAATTTTCCTTAAGACATTACTGTGAGACTGATTATAAGTCTGCCCTTGAATGCTTCTCAGTGAAAGTGATGTGACCTCCCTTGGCAGTTTGTTCCATGGATCTAGCTATCCTAATAGTTATAAAGTTTGTCTTAATTATTAACTAAAATTTCCCCTTTGTTGCAGCTTCATCCCATTACTTCTAGTTCTGACCTTGGTGGCTAATTATGATAATTGGCCCCTGACCTTCTTCTATTATTTTTTGTGTATTTGGAAGAGAGATGGGTGTAGACAAGAAAATGTGGAACCATATCCTAATGCCCTGACAGCCTCAGGAAAATATTTGGGACTTTTCTTTAACTTACACTTAGATCAAAAGACATGTAAAAGTTAGAGCAGTCTTCCATCAAGGGCAACAAGAAAAGCTTCTCTAGTCACATTGGTGACAAAAGGAAAAGCAGGGAAAATGGTTTAAGGATTTCCATAAAGGAAATCCTTCCTTTATGGAAGGAAATTGGAGGCCTGGTTACTTGGGACTGGGAAGGTGGAATTTGATGAGGTGTTCCACAACTTCTCTTGCCTCAGTCTTTACTAGACAGTATTCCAGCATAAGAAAGACATGGACTAACAGAAACGAGTGCAGAGAGGGCCACCAAGGTGATCTGTGATCTGGAGTGTAGAGGTGTCTGCTGGATCTCTGCCTGGGCCAGCCCTGCACCACAGCAGCAGCAAGGGTACGGCTCGGTAGCAGGATGAACCTCGCCGATCCCCTGGGTCTGGGCTGGTCTGCAGGCAGCAGGTGATGATGGCAGGAACGGAGAGAGGGAGCTCAGCTTGGGGTTAAAGCACTGGCTTTATTTGTCCCACTGTGGGAACCACCTCAGCTCTGGCAAAACCCCAGGCACAAAGCCCCAGAGCCCCAGAGTGCAGCACCTTATCAAGGTGGGAGGAAACAGGGGTGGGGTTTGACTCGGGGCCAGTTAGGGACAAGCGGGGCATGGCTCGCTAACAAAATGACAGGTAAAGAAACAAACCGGGATACAGCAGGGGGAGGATACAGAGACTCTGTCCAATCACTCTGTGAGCTTGTTAGAACTTTCCAGGCTGGAGGCGAGGCCACAGAGTGACAGACAGGGTCTGGGAGTTACACAACTCAGGATTGACAAACAACAGCAACCGTGATGAACCGTACAGGGAAAGAACATGGGGGGTACATGGAACAAACCATTTAACAGTATAAAAGTTTTAAAAACTCAAAAACACACTGCCACACTGGAGGACCTCTGCTACAGAGACAGACTGAGGGCATCTTTTTGTTCCTCCTAGAGAAGTCTCTGGGAAGAGAATCTGGAACCTTCCGGCACCTAAAGGGGCTATAAGAGCAATGGAAAGGGACGTTTTATAAGGACATGGAGTAATAGGACAGGGGAGAATAGGTTAAATTCAAAGAAAGTGGTTTAGATTAAATATTAGGAATTCTTTCCTGTGAGGGTGGTGAGGCCCTAGCACTGATTTCCCAGAGAAACTGTGAATACCAAATCTCTGGAAGTGTCTGAGGCCAGCATGGAGGTGACTTGGAGCAACCTGATCCAGTGGAAAGAGACCCTGCCCATGACAGGGGTGTTGTAAGTGGACAATCTTTAAGGTTCTTTCAAACCCAAAGTTTTCTATGATTCTGAGGAAAATCACTTTTACTAGAACTGTTATGTAGGTTGACCAAATTCTCCATATTCATCACACAAAAACAGTTTGCTGAATTAACTGACCTTAACAGTCAAATTTTGGTAATCTTTTAATCAAGAACATTAGCATGTTGTGTTCATGCACTTCTCCATCCCTCAAATATGATGTTCCAGGAAAAGAAGCCTCTGTATTCCTTTTATTGCATTAGCACTTAATGCTTGGATCAACCATTGGCATTGTCTAAAATTGCCTTAAAACACTACTGAAATTAGCTCTTGTTAATAATACTTATAACAATATTTATCAACAATTTAACTTTATAAGAAATGAATTTTTTTGAAATGGATATAATTGTTCTGTTGCTAAAATACACTTCTTTTCTGTTACAGGCTGTACCAAAAAGTTTACAAGACTGGAAAAAAGTAAATATGTATTTACTCAAGATCCTAATGATTCCAATGTTTGCTCCATGGGTCTTGTACTAAGGGGGGAAACAATAACTTTATTTATAACCCTTTGTAAAAGTTTTATTTTAAACACTTCTGCTGCTTCATTTTCTGTGGAGGTGTAATACTATTGCACTTGGCTGTACTTCTCTGCCACGTTGACATTCTTGGTGTCAGTACAATCTGCAACTCATTGGTTTCAAGAGAAGTATATGAGAGCTGACTTTTTTTGCTCTGATAAATGTTTTTTTCATCCAAATGGTGGAGGGAAAGGATCTGGTGGAAACAACAGCACACACTAAGTCAGGGGCCAAACTCACAGGTGATGTGAATAGAAACTGAAAAACCTTTTCCTTAACTTCTTTCTCATTAGCACAATATCTCTCTGGGGTAGTACAGAAACGGCATATTGAAGTGTTGGTCCTAAATTAGGTAGGGAGATAAGTAAATTTTACCAGAGGGACCAGATTTCATGTCCTGCTTGACAGCTGTGACAGAAGGAAACTTCTGAGTTACAGCACCTCCTCATTCTTAACATGTCACAAAATATTAACACCCTTGAGTATGATTAAGTAAGTGACACATCATAATAACTTATCATATATCTTGAAGTAAGTCTGAAGTCAGTGCTGGCCTCGTTTGATGGTCTCAACTCAAACCAAATATGAAAAAAACCCAAAAAACCGAAAATATTATTTGCAAACTGAGAGCCAACATCTCACAAAGACATCCTGTGAAAGTCTTCTTCAGTAGTAACTAAAATAAAATTAAAATAATCCTATCAAAATCAAGGAAGAAATACATAACCATCAATATAACTCTTGTTTGTTCATCAGTTTGTGTTGCTCTGAAATTAAATGATAGGTTTTTCATGAACAAAATTTATCTTGGACATGAAAGAGTCTAACACAGGGTCAAAAGGTCTGAACTCCCAATAGCTCCTGGTCATTGCTGTATCACTGGACAGAGGCTGCTAAACTAGTTTTTGATTACGCAAATTTGTTTTCTCTGATTTGAAATAGACAAAAAACAGATTGAAACTGCTTTTTATCTTTATTAAAAATATTTCTTAGGCTTATTAGGGCTTATTACATCAAGAAAAATCTCTTCCTGTCATAAATATTTTATCTAAAAATATTAACATTTTGAAAAGTTACTTACAAATTCAATATTTATTAAAAGGATGCTAGTTTTGTTTGGGTTTTTTTTGTTTATTTGTTTGTTTTTTTTGTTTGGGGTTTTTTTTTTTTGAGGGTTGCTGCGGTTTTTTTTTTTGTTGTTTTTTTTTTTTTTTTTAATCAGTATAATGATTTGTGGTTGCTAAAATAACACAATTAATTTTACCTGATCAGTTCCTGATCATACAAATAGAATGCAGGTTTATAGATTTTAGATTTTTTTTAACATACTGCAGTCAACAATTCTGAAGAAGACTTTTGATGAAATGTATAATAAAATAGCTATTCATTTTCAAAATCAGTCATATTGAAAAGCAGATTTTCCCAACAAGCTTTTATCTCTTTTCATTTGAAACCTTCAAAAGAGGATATCAAACAATCATAAGAGTGCATTTTTTATAATTTACATTAGTTACTTTGCCTTTCCATATTTCATTATTCTATGTGGTTTGTATCAGGTGTCCTGAGATTCTTTCTCTTTGTATTATAGAGTGTCTTGATCAGAGTTCTTCTACAGTAGAGGCTCAGTTAGCTTTCCTTCACAGGACTGCAGCTGAGATCCATATCTCCTGGAGACCATCTGTGATGCAAGGTGACTCCCAGAAGGATATCACACAAGTTTACATCAATTAGTAGGTTCAGAAATAAGAAATATCTGGTAGCTTGAAAAGAAGAATTTAAAAAGACCAAAAAAAAAAAAAAAAAAAAAGAAAAAAAAAAAGATAACCCCTCCTCAAGATTCATTAATGTCCACTTTGAATTACCCAGCACAATTATAAAGGAACCATGGCCATGGAAAAAAAGAGTGCTGAGTGTCTCTGAATGTCTCTAATGTCACACTGGTATATTTCCATAAATTTGGTTCAAGGTTCAAATACTTAAAAATATTGAAATGCATTCTTATTTCTCCATGGAAAACAATCCACACAGAATTAAAAAACTGATAGACTCTGTTTTACAGTTTAACAGCATGATACCTTTTAAGCTGAGGACTTTAGGGGAAGACAAAAGTGGTAGAGGTAGAGGCAGAGATATAGATAGGCACACATGGAAAGGCTTCCAGCAGGAATTTCCATCATTCCCCAGTAGGGAAGAACCAGAAATTTAATCCTACACTTCTTGAAATGTTCCCAACATCAATTTAAAGTGGATGAGGGTGTAAAATATTAAGAGAGGGAGCATAACATCTCAAGGTAGTACAAAACCCATAGTTTGCTATTTTCATGAGAATCTTCCATTGCCATATGTGG
Source organism: Sitta carolinensis (assembly GCA_032173965.1). Classification (NCBI taxonomy): domain Eukaryota; kingdom Metazoa; phylum Chordata; class Aves; order Passeriformes; family Sittidae; genus Sitta; species Sitta carolinensis. Next base: position 8,954,716 of record CM063313.1, on the reverse strand, counting down.
TCTTCACATAAATGACTCAAGTGTTATTAATCACATAATGAAATATGAGTTAGAGATGTCTACTCTGAATCCTGCAGAAAAGAAGGAGATAGATAAAGTCTGCCAGAGAAATATCAAATCACACCCATTATTCAGAAGTGTAATGGTCATTGTTGGATCTGTAAAACAACCTTAAATCATTGGCCTCTGTGTTACATTTGTACCTCTAGTCTATTTTCATACTTCTTCCCTCTCTTCCCTAGAAGGTAGCAAACCACCATGATATTTGTGATAAAAAGAGACTGAGTCTGGAGAGATTAAGTGGTATAGCTATGACCATCCAGAAGACACGTGGCCAAGAAGGAACTTGAGTGATATTAGGAAACATTTGTTCACAGACAGGATGTTCAGTGAAGATGTTCCACTGCCAATGGAAGTGGTGGAATCTCCATCCCTGGAAGCATTTATAAAATGCATGGGTATAGCACTTTGAGACGGTTTAGTGGTAAAAGGGCAGTGCTGGGTTCGTGTTTGGACTCAATGATTGTAGAAGTCTTTTCCAACCTTAACATTGGTATGATTACAGCACATCTAATCTAACTGCCTCTTCTTCCTGAAGCAGCAGATAGACAGGCATCAAACAAGTAAACTAGACACACAATGCATTAAGAGGAGCCTGTATGGCCTCAAGCTGAGGAAATGAATTACTTAAACTGACAAAAGTAGATGCATAAGTATAGTTAAAATATTCACATTAATTATTTACTCCTTTCAGATTTTTATTTTATCAGCAGAATGGAGGAAAAGGGATTAAAAAAAAAAAAAAAGAAAATTAAAAAAAAAAAAAAAAGATGTGTCTGTATTAGAAGTGATCAAAAAAAGCCTTTTCCCAAGGAAAGCTGTAAAAAGACATCATCAATTACAAACTAAGAAAGACAGGGACAAAAAGATTGCTTGGCAGTTTGGTTTTCTTGGGTTTTTTGTTGTTGTGTGTTTTTGTTTTTTGTTTTTTTTTTTTTTTGTTGTTGGTTTGCTTTTTTTCTTTTTTTTAATTTCCATTCCTTTATTCTTTCTTTGCTCTTATGCTTCTTTCTCAAACAGAAACAGTTTTTCCACAGTGAATGCACACCTGATGTCCATCACTGGTTTTGTCTGCTATAGTGGACAGGATTCTGGGGTTGTGAAGAGTAGGGTGGAAGGGGGTTGTTCAGGCTTTGTGTGGCTAAAAGACATTGTGTTTCTGTGGTATTTTGCTTCTGAGTGTGTCATCTTCTGTCCAGCCTGGAACAATCGAAAGCACATTTGCAAATAGATCATCCAGTTTAACACATATTTATATTATTCAGTCAAATGGGAGGGAGAAAAAAATCTCTTTTAAAGTCTGGTAAGTTCTCTTCCTTCTGCCTGCACCATGACTGCTTTCAATTCTGCTGAAGAACTAGTTTCTTTCTCATTCCAAGCATCCCTTTTCTTCTCTTTTCCCTTTTCTTTCTTTTCTTTTCCTTTTAGGTTCTCAATTTTTCTTTTTTTTATCTTCTACCTCTTTGTTCCTCTTCTCTGTGGACTCCTCTGCTGAGATCAGATTTCTTTTGTTTTTGTCAGTGTCATTTTCACTTTCTAAAACTCATTATTTCTTTTGATGACCAGCATTCATACTTCTATTAATTCAGATATAAAGAAAGGCAGTATGTAAAGAGAATAGCTAATAACTTCCCCTGTTAATGTTTCAGACTTCAACAGGAGCTGACATCCTCAGGAGGACATGGTAACAAGTTTTGGAGAAACTTGAGAGGGACCTGCCATGGAAATTAACAGGAGAGACCCTAGTCACAAAGAAAGAATAGCAAATTCTTCCCTGGCTGGTGACAGCCCCTTAACTCATTTGCGTTTTCTTCTCAGAAGCGTGACAGAAAAAGCCTACAGATGGGAAAAGGAGATGCAAGGATTGATGTTCAAATATCATGAAAATGGACCAGATCCTCAACTGGCATAAATCAAGGCAGGCCCACAGGAACCAATGCAGCAATGCCAACTTACACCAGATGAAGACCTGGCTCAATAAATCTCTCACTCTCCTGATAAAGAGGTGAGTGGGGAGGGGGTATGCACCATGAATTAGTGTCTTTTCAAATAGCAGGGAAATAGAAATACATCTCCTTCTTGTTGTAGAGGGATAGAAGTACAAAATGCTTCACTTGAAGCAAAAACCTGCCCCTAGGGACTCCTTGCATACCTTGTTCCTGTGAAGGAGGTGATGTCCAGACTCCAGTGCTTGTCCAAAGGTCCAAAGAAAATAGAGACACACTGATTCTACATCGTGCAGAGGAGACTAATAACAAATAGCTGCTTAAATGCAAAGAAAACAACCCTTCTGTAAGGGTTTTGCCCTGAAATCCCCAGCCAGAGTGCTCTAAGCTGCTGTGTGGTATCTCTTCCACCAGTCATACAGCTGTTAACCTATAGCTTTCCAACATTTGGGAATTTGTGGTGATTAAATAAAATAGTGCATTTTATTTCCCATCACCTTTGGTGTGTCTTTTTTAATTTAAAGTAATAGTTTTGAGCTTGCTTCTGATTTTGAGCTATGTGATGTGAGGAGTGTGACATCTTGGAGGTGTTCCTGAAAGACAAAATAATGAGAATATGAGTGACTTTCTACTTTCCTTCCACTGGTGCTCTCCTAATATTTAATTTTCCTCACTTTCCATTCCTAATATCAATACAGATAAGAGAGAAGTGAGAAACAGGAAGGAAAAAATCCTGAACCAAAAAACCTCAAAAGAAAGCACTGAGAATTTTGTTTCCATTTGAAGAGCAAAAAATCACAATTAAAAACATCCCAGAAAAAACAAACAAAAGTTAAAGGTTGGAGAAATATCAGCTTTTGCTTAATTCTTAATATTTTAGGGTTACTTTTCCTTTTTGAGGGAAAATACCTTAAGAGACTACAAATAGTTTTCAGATATTGTCATTTAAGTCATGCAATTTAAAACCCTCTTTTATAATTTTCTGGAAAGTTTTTATTTTGTTTTGTTCTGTGTGATTATTTTTCTTTTTTATTTATTTTTGGTTTTGTCCTAGTTTCTAATGTATTTTGAATTTCAGTGTAGCCAAAGAAATATAGTGCATGTCAGCCAAAACTAAATACCAGCTGGTTGTCAGAAATTAACACAGGGGCTGTTACTTTTCCAGTGACAAAATTGAGCAATTTCTCATTTAAAATAACAAAGAAGGGAAAAGAAGCTATCTGATCTAAGGACACAAAAATGAAATGCAATATACATAAAATGCCAAAATTACATTCAGACTCAATAAGAAAAGTTTCTATTTCTGTTCATCTCTGGAAAATTCATGGGGAGAATAAAAGAGGCAATGCTTCTATTTGGTTTATTGATAAAACTTGAAAAACTAGCAAGATCCAAGACTGAATAGTTCCAAAGCATCAAAGCAGGGAAATTCTGTCACAACTAGACCAGGGCAGCTAACAAGCCCAGACAAACTTGTTTAGCATGTCATGAGGATTTCTATAAATTTAAGAGAAAAACAAACGAAGACAAGGGATTGACCTTAGTGGCCACGAAGGTACTCTTCAATTTTACGTTCCTAATAAATAAAACCCCTGCATTTTTAATAAGACTTTTTTCTCAAATTTTTCAATGTCCATTGTCAAGAGGCAAGCTCAGAAAGACCTACCTAGGATGAGAACTTTGCCATGTGAATTCAGAGACTTGGTTTCCCTTCCTCTCTTCTCAGGGATGAGAGACCAGCCAGTCCACACAGAATAGGTCTCTGAAAAATACGGAACTATGCTATAGCTAGAAGCCCATATATCCATCCTCTGAAAAGATATGAAGATTATAATTCTCTCAACCAAACAATTTATAAAGATAGAGATGAAAAGCAAGAGAGAGGGTCAGAACCTTGACTAACTCCAAAGAGCCTAGGGAATAAGATGTTAGTGTTTCCCTGTGATTTGACCTGAATGTAGGCACAAGCTTGACTTCAGAACACAGAAAGACGGGAGTCACAGAAGAAAACCTTTGATAGTTACTCTTTTTCACCAGGACATGGTTATATTTCTCCTTCTTTTCTGGCTCTATTTTCCTTTCTCTTTCTTACCCATATATCCAGTCCTTTTCTTGCTGACTGCCCCTTTTCTATTACTTCTATTTCTGCTTCTGCCCTTTCAACCTTTTATTTCCACCCCTTTTCTGAACAGCTGCAGACAAATTCACCCTTCCTCCTTCCCCATCACTGCTACATTCTGATTCAGACCATAATGAACTTTTCCACCCACATGGTCCACATCTCTGATTTATTTTGTGTGTGACCTGTTGTGGCTCCCATTGTTTCAGCTGCTTCCTAGCAAAGGGCCATTTAATTATTCCCTTATTATCTCCAAGAGGAGGTGGCTGCTAGTCACACCCACTCCCCCCTCCATAGTGAAGATATGTGGTTATTTTCTTCAAATAAAAATGCAGGAGAATTACAGGCAGATGTAACTCCATGGAGGGGATGAAATATCAAGAATTAAGAAAAGAAGAAAGAAACAAAGAGAGATAAATTGATTACTGAATAGAACCCAAAATGTAAAGATGAATGCAGATTTTAAGTCACACAAAAATGTTCTGAAAGGTCCCCAAGGAGGGATGCAGGTCGTCTTATCTGGGGTTATAATATATAAGTATTGAAAAGCTCCCTAACAGGTTAGCCACACTGCAAGATGTCAGAGCGTTCTTTTCAAGACCCAACTTGCAGCAAATTGACTGTGAAAGGAAGGCGTAAAAAAAAGAAGAAAGAAAAAGAAAGGAAGGAGAACTGCTTGACAGAAGGCCTTCAACCTCCTTTTCATTCCTCCTCTTTCAGCCATACTGCATATAAATGCACTTAAACATCTCTGAAATTCCTTGCTCATACAACCCCTTACAACTGTCTTGGACTATAATTTTCTCAAAAACTTACCTCTCTTACTTCTGGACTAGAGAAAAAAAAAATATTCTCCCTGCCAATAACACCTCTATGAAATGTCCTCAAAGGACAGCATTTCTTGCACCTATATTTTTTCTCCACAAGCTGCCATCTGCTGTAATGCATCTCTATTTTAAGCTTTAGAGCCACGTGACTTAAATCCACATAAGTGTTGATTGTACATGATTGCCTTTATTGATTCTTCCTGGGACACAACTTACCTGTATCCAACTTCATGTACAGTCTTACTCTGGACTTTTCTTTCACTCTTTCTTTAATACTTTCTTTTCCCATCTTTCCATTTTTATGTGTGTTCTTTTTGCCGTGGTAGTGTCTGGGAATTTCAGGCAGTTAGAAAAAATCCTGTTAAGCTATATGTGCAACAAATGCTTTTGCATGAATATAAAGAATATCTCTATCTTTCTCTGAAGGGCACCTAACATTGTAAAAACAAACAGTAAATCCAACAAAAATAAGTAGCCTGAGTGATCTAAAATTAAGGGGAAATGGATATTATTCTAGTGAGGGAAATTGAATTTATTAAAGGTTAGTTTGAAACAAGTATATGCAAAAAAGCTGTGCTTTTTTGGTAGGAATAAGAAAATCTCACAGCCTGTTTTTCCTCATAGTATTAGGTTTCAGTACCAAGTAGATATTGATGCTGTTTCTAACTCTCGTTTGCCAGACTGCTTCCAGGATAACAGGTTTTATGTCTATCTCTCATAGTACTAAATTGAGACATTTGGGTGGACGGCTTGGAGTTTTTCTTCAGGTTCTTTTTCTGATCAGTGGAATTTGCCAACAAGTATGTTATTTTTTTAAATTTACTTTTTTCCTTCCTTCTGTCTAACAAATTCAGAGGTGATGCTGATTTCAGCATTAGTAGTTCTTTTGGATATTCCTTTACAGATCTAAATTTAATATATAATGTCATGTTCAGCTTCCTTCAAATTGTCTTAAAATTAAAAAAAGCTGACTAGTGTTCCCTCCACTGTTTATAATTTAGATTCTTTTCTATGCAGGAATTGAACAGGTATCCCATAAACCAGAGGAATCCTGATTACATCAATGTGTTATTCATATGCTTAGAGTTAAGCACCTGGTTATACTGTATGCCTAGTGATCAGCTGAGTGAAATGTCTCATGAACATCCTGAGAACAAACCTCCAGATTTATCTCCAAAAACAGTTGTTAATTCTTAAATGTTAATGTTAAATGCACATTTCCCTGTATTTAGGCAGGAGGGAATGTGTCTCCTTTTGAGTAGGATTTGACTTTAGAAAGTACATTGGAACTTGAGAGGAAAGATCCAGAATTTTCTGTGTTTTTATTTGATAATATTTTGCTCCTTCCTTCCTTCCTGCCTTCCTGCCTTCCTTCCAACACTTCCTTCTGAACCTTCCTTCCTTCCAACACTTCCTTCCTTCCGACACTTCCTTAATTTTTTAATTTTTCTTTTCTTCCTTTTCTTTTCTTTAAAAGATGGACTTGAGCTCAGATAATTTGCAAGACTTTTGGATACAGATCAGCAGCTATACACAGGGAGTATGAATCTTGAATCTTCCATTTCACACTCGGCCTGAACAGGGTAATAGCTTGAGGTGCTGTCAGGACCTTCATCTGCAAGGAATGATGACAGTAGCAAACTTTCTGTGATTACACAGCTGGGAAACAAGCCATAGGATCTTTGGTTGACTGAACCAGAGAGAACTAAAGAAGCATTTGATTTTTACTATTTTTTACGTGTGTGCGTGCTGGAGCTGAAGAATTAAAGGAAAAAGAACTCTATAAGCCTTCCCCTGACAGGAGGAATACAAGGAGGTAAAGTGCAGGGCTGAAATTAGCTTATTAGGTGTGTGGCATTGCTCTAAACTGCCTGGAAGTCTTGTTTAAGGATGGGGTAATCAGTGACCCTGGTTGTGGTTTTGTGTGGATGGGAAGAGGCAAAGAAAAGGGAGTGCTGAGGCCACATGACTCCCAGGTTTATCAAATAGAGTGTGCCTTGTGGGAGTGACCAGAACCTGGGAGGAGCCATGTTCCCACTCCACCTAACAGCCCCTCAAATCTTAAAAGCCTGTATGTTTTGTCTTTATATTGAAGGATTTGATGGAGACTTTTTTCTCTCTGTTTCATTAAGAATTAAGTTTAAAGACAATCAGAGATCCTTTGGAGTTTTATGCAGAAAACTATTGATGGGGAGAGCGTAAATGATGAGACCTCTTCTCTCCTGGAAGGCTCCAGAAGTTTTTTCAAAGTCTCCAGACTTTTTTCAGCCAACACTACTGAAATATATTTAATGTAGCATGCAATCATGTATCAAAACTAGCTAAAGAGAAAAAAAAGAGGCTATTTTAAGGAATATTCAGTTCAACATGTCTGCTGAAGGAACTAGAAATAGAATTTTTATTTTATCTTTAAAGTGGATTCACATTAACATTTAAGCAAGTTGGTTTCAAGAGGAGCCTCTGAATCACATGTCTTTGGCTCATCACTGCACATAAAGGATGGTGTTACAGAGAGCAGCCTCAAATACCAGGCCCAGCAGAGTACTCGTGAGCTAATTCATTCTGGGTTTTTTATCTTCTTTTTTTTTTTTTTTTTTTTTTTTTTTTTTTTTTTTTTTTTTTTTTTAAATTTAGAAGAATGCAATTAAAACTGAACTTGATAATTAATTCTGAACCGGTGAGAACCAGTTCCAGAGATTATGACTATAATGCTATGTAGCCATTGATATAAATATTCATAAGCTTTCATTGTTTTATGCTTTTTTATGAAGCACACAGCTTAACTGAAGAAGTAAAATTAAAGTACTATTATTTAACATTACAGTGTAAATAAGACTCAATAGAGGTAGACAAAAATAAAATACGTTTATGGGTACCTGTGCATTTGAAATTGTGTGCTCTGTGTTGGATTGTGTACTTCTCTATATTGTGTGCAGACTTTAGGGGTCAGAACAAGATGATTTTTAGGTTTTTCCAACTCAAACCATTCTATGAATATATATATGTATAGTTGGATTATTACACATTCTTTTACAAGCATATGCAGTCATAACACTTGAAATTATTGCACTCAAAAGCATATATGCACGTATTCTCAGAATCTCCTGTATCCATAAATACAACAGTGAGAAGACTAATCAAGTTTGAATCTCAACCTGGGCACTACATGGTGACTGAAATTCATAGAAATTGACTTATTTTACCACCAAAAATCAGTCAATATATAAAACTAATCATGTGCAGCTGATGACACAATGAGAAAACAGCCTGTCTTATTCCATTCCCTGGTCAAGATGTTCATAATAGCTGCCTCCAGAGTAAAATTTCTTTTAAACATGGAACCTTCAAATATCCCCTCCCCTGAAAAAAAACCCAAACCTGACAAAGAGTGCCTAAAGGAAACAATACAGCTAGAAGAAAGATCAATACTGGCTAGATTGAAACAGGCTAGGAAGAAACAGATACAAAGATAATCTACAAAGAATTTCAACATTTTTAAAGTATACCCTATAAGGCTTTTTTTTTCTTCTTTTCCTTTTTTAAATTAAACTAGAGATACAGTGGCTTAAACACTCTGTGCTCTGTGTAGTGTTGGGCACCTGGGGAAGATGGCTGCAGCTTAGGCCCTCCAGTCAGCAAACGTAATATTCAAATTGGAACAAGATTTAAATCTCCTGCACTGGTATGTTCAGTTCATTTATTGTGAGGCACTGAAAAGTCAAATTCAGTATTATGTGATTAAGCTACATCTGTCTCAGCACAAGCAGTAACCATATTTCTTTAAGTTCAGCAGGTGTTTTGCAAAGATTCTAAAGGATTTTGCACAAAATTAGTACCTATAATAAAGCACCAGTGATGAAGAGATAGCTCTTTATATCACTGATATATTATAGTTTTGTTCTAATAAATGTCATTGCCAAATATTTCAAAACCTAAAACAGGTTTGCTGACTGAACTGTTTTGCAAGCATATTTGCTATGCCTTATTGCAAAGATGTTCTTTTATAGACATACAGTTTAGAAATTTTATTTGACACTGCTGACTACTAAATTAGCAGCTTTTCAACTTTGCCAGACTCATGCAACACAATTGAGATAAAAGGTAAAATGCATAACTTCTGCATTCATTTTTGTTGGCGGTGTCATAAGAATACTCAAGATGTGTTAATTGAGCCTAGGGTATGTGAAACAAATGATAAAGCCTCCCCTCCCACCTTTAGATCTCTCTCCCCTCACTTTCCTTTTTCTGTTCAGTCTGCACTAAGCCATCGTTACAACATTCCAAATGGTGTGGTTTGCACAGAGACACGGATCTCCACAAAGAAATCAAGTTTTAGGAATACTCTTCTGCATGTGAGGGTGCTTGAGAGAAAAGAAGTAACCTTTCCAACTTTCTGCTTTTTGTTTCTTGCATTTACTGATGGGGAATGACTTCTCAGGCTATGATTCTGTGCATATAAATCTACAATTTCCCGATGCATCAGGATCAAGGAGAAAATTCTGTTAGAACTTCCATTAGAATATATTCATAAAGCATCCAAAGAAGTTTGAAGAAATTTCAAGATGAAGAATTTGGCAGTGGTTTGTCTTTATTTAGAGCCAGTTTTTCAATAGGAATAAATATTTTTTTTTAACTGGTTTTTATATAGAACTCAAAAATTTCTTTTAACATAATTTTCAATTAACTTTTTTTTTTTTTGATCCTTGCAATAAAAGGAAGGAACAAGCAAAAAATGAATATTGTCAAAATTTTATGAAAGTCTAAACTATTGTGACGGACAAATACAGGATAGGTTTCCTCAGGGATTTTTTCAGTTGTTTTCCTCCCTGGAATTCTGAAAAATTAAATTTTCAATAATTTTGACAGTTTTCCAACAATTTTCAAAAGTCTGAAGAATACTGGCACTGCGTGATGATGAGCATAAAACTAAAAGAGTAAAAATATTAAGTGGGAGGTTCTGATTTCATCACGTGCATGGCCAGCAAAGACCTCAGGAGAACACTTGGATTTTTGAAAGCCTGTATTGAAAATTAAAAATTTGATTTCTTTGGTTTAGGCTTTTAAGAGGGTAGGGTGGATGCAGGGAGACTCTTTCACTTTCATTTTTTCCCTAAAATGTGCTAGAGTTGGCAACTCAAGACCAACAGGCTGAAGATGGTCATGTTAGTTCTATAGCTTTTCATTTCATTTGACATACAATACTGTTTAACAAGTTGTCCAATCTTTCATTAAATCTCTAAGGCAACAGCAAAATATTTTTTCATATCTGAGAGAGAAATGCAATATGCAGACAAACAAATGAACAAAAGAATTAAACAGAGACTGCAGCTCAAGGTTCTGCATTTTTGTGTTAAATATGCTTCTAGTTTCTTCTGGAGACTTGTTTAGTTCATCAGCATTTTCCTGTCTGAGTAAGTGGCATATTAAGGTTACACTACACTGATATAACAAAAAAAAAAAAAATTGCAACATACAAAATTATTTTAGTTTTTTCACACTGTCACTGGAAAGACATAAATTCTTTGCAGTCCCTGCAGGAGACAGCCTAACATTGAGACACATCTATTTCTTTTTATCAATTATGGAGGGACCCTACTGTGGCTGGACTTCTGGCTTTGGGACCTGTTGTGTTCCCTTGGCTAGCTAGGATGAATCCAAGCCAAAATCCATGACAGTAGCAGTATTATGTCAGACTTCTTGGAAGTGAAAATCCCATTCTGTCCCTCTCTCCTGCCCTCCTCTGACAGCCACTCAACTGGGAGCCTTCCTTCAATTTGTGCTTTGTCTGGAGCTCTCCAGGTGCTCTGTGTGGAAAATGCTGCAAACAAGGAGAAAATGTAGAGTGTAGCTCCCAAAATTTCCTCTACAATTTGTCCCCAGAGTGCAGCTCCCTCTGCAGAGACCCTGCCTGGGCTCGACTGGCCAGCTCTGCAATGAAATGAAGACTGACAGACAAGGCTAAGGAATGCCCTGTGCATTTTACAGTGCTGCTGTGAATGGATGACTGGGATTTAATTTCAGATTAATTGATCTGCTGTGACCCTGAACAACTGCAAAGAAGTTTCTTGAATACGCACTTGGCTGCCAGGGTTTTGTTGAAGCCCGTAAAAATGAACGTCAAAAAATCTCGGTTTTGTTGGTTGGTTATTTTCCTCCTTTTAAGACCAGAAATAAACAAACAAACAAACAAAAATGTTTATAGTGTTTATTCTCAGGACTCCCTATCCTTAAGAAAATATTTTAATTTCATTTTCAAATACACTTTTGAAAGTGATAAACTGTTTCGCCTAGAACATACATTTATAGAATGGAAAAATACTGTAAATATAGAAAAAAATTAAGGCTGTTATTTAGCAATTTGTCTATTATGAAAAAAGCTTTTTAAACTTTAGATTTGTAATAAAATTTTCAGTGAAATACACTTGCTAGTAGGAGAAAGAAGAAAAAAAAAGACAAAACGTAAGGAGGTTTCCATCTTTTCTATCTACATTTTTTAATATTAATTTACTATTAAAAGAATTGTTGAGTTTTCTGTTGCAAAATAAACCAAATTTGTAGTTAGTACTTTGGCAAGAAATTACATGAAGTATAAAAAATGAAGCTATAAAAAGGAATAAATATATTAGAAGTTTGTGCCAATGGTGTAAAAAAATGAATATAACAAATCTTATGATTTCCACACCTGCTCATAATGCAATGTGTCAAGAAAACATCATAAAGGTAGGTGATTTTCTCTCTGTTACATAAAAGTTTGCAGTTTAGCTCAATCTTTCACCTTGTTTTCAGTAACATACTTCAAGAAATAGATCCACCATCTGTAGAGATTTTGGAAGAAGAAATTATTGGAGAGCTTAGAAATCTGTCTTTGGGGTGCGATAACACTGTCAAGTCCTACAGAATTTGGAAATAATCCCTTCCTGTTATGACAGACAGAACAAGAAGTTGCTCATTTAAATTGCTGCAGGGGAGACACCAGTTTTGAGATAAGAAGCTTTCCCAATGATGAGGCTAGTTAGGGGCCAGAATACAGTTTCATGCAGAAATGGTGGGGGTTCCACCTTTGAAAGAATTTCTGAATAGCTTAGAGTGGATTAGGCACATGCCTGGGCCGTAGAGTCAGCTCACCCAGCCCCTTGAAATCTCTTTAGGCCATATTATTCTGTGATTTATTGAAGAATCATTAGGGGGACAAAAGAACAAATCTGGCCATTGGCAATGAGAATTCCATTTCCAGGTCTTCAAAAACTGTGTATCCTTCATCAGTTATCCTTCTTCTTTTCATACCTCAGCTTCTAAAGCTAATACAAATTCCCTGGTTTTTTTTCAGGCCATAAGATGCCAATGAGAAAGTATCTGAGAGGATGCCCAGTGTAGCAGTATGGGAAGCTGTAGAAGAGACAGGAGAGATGAAATAGTGACAAATATTATAACTACCTATACAGCCTGAAAATAAGCTGTGTTTATATATTCATAAATACATCTAGCTGTGCAAAGTAGGGTTATTGATACTGGTTTACAGATAAGAAATTATAGGTCTGTTAGGGGAAAAAAAAAAAAAAAGAAGAAATTAGGAGTGGGATTTTGAAAATATATTTTAAGTAGGTAAATTTAAATGAACTCTTTTTTTACTTCTATGAAACAAATGGAATCATAGAATTTCCGAATAGATTGGATTTGAAGGGACCTTAAAATCATCTTGTTTCAATCCCCTGACAAGATCAGGGACATCTTCCACTATCCCAGGTTGCTCCAAGTCCTGTCCAGCCTGACCTTGGACACTTCCAGGGATGGAGAATCCACAGCTTCTCTGAAAAACCTATGGGCAAGTTCCTCGTCACCCTCACTTACCTCAATAGATTGGGAAAAAAAAAAAAAAAATCATACCAATGTTTTTATTTCACTCATTTCAATGGGCAAGTAACTGTAACTATGCAATTATCTCTCTTTTACCAAGAACTTAATTAAAATTCCTAGATATCTCCCTTGACCTCTTTTCTGAGAAGTGGAGGTTACTGGCAAGCCATTACTCCTAGGCAATGTTACTTGTGTTTTATTCCTGTGAATGATGTCTTTGCATCCCTTTAATTTTCTCTTCCATCAGGTGAATAAGAGGTATCCATCACTGAATTTCAGAGTTTGCATGCATCCTGCACTGACCCTTAGTGACAAATAGTAAGAAAAGGTTGAGAGTGGAGTATGAAGAGGTGGAATTTGTTTTGGAACAAGAGAGGATTTTTTATCTTAGTACATCAGACGGGGTTGTTTTTTGTTGTTTTTTTTTTTTATTATTTTTTAAATTGTTTTGCTTTAGGGATTTTTTTGTGTATTTTGGGGTTTTGGGTTTGTTTTTTATTTGCTTTGGTTTGGGTGTTGGTTCAGTTTGGGGTTTGGTTTGTAGGTTTGATTTTAGTTTATTTTTGATGTGATTTTTTTGTTTGGTTGTTTTTTTCTGTTTGTTTGTTTGTTTGTTTGGGTTGCGGGTTGTTATTTTTTGGTTGTGGTGTGTTTGGTTTTTAGATATGAATTCCTTGTTATTCATGGAATCCTGAACACATAAAGGACATATAAAATTTTAATGAATCAGACTTCCAAAACAAACAAAACAAACAAACAAAAAAAATCCCAAATAAATGGAAATCGAACCCTTTCCATGTTATCATAGATACAGGCATATTCATTATTTAACAGCAAATAGTGCAACCCAGACATTCAGTCACCACATTAGTATGGAGTTGAAGTGGTGACTACACTACCAAAGTGCAACTGTTGACTCATTATAAATGTAATAACTTCTTCCACCCCTTCTCCCCAAACTCATATAGGAAATGACTTGCATGGGATAGTTTTTTAATGCTACTGTCTAAGTTTTGATCTGGGGAGGTTTTATTTACTTTGCCAACATTGAGTTTAATTAAGCAAATTCACTCAGATATATGAGAGGAACCTGAGATGTTTTTTGCTTTAGGAAAGAGGCCTCATGTTTATGGAGAGGATGTCAAGGATCGAAAATGACCCAGTTCTAAGTCAGCAAAAGGATTGCACTTAGGTGTCTGCCAGAAGAAAAAAAAAAAAGGTGATGGACTGCTCTCAAGAAAAGCATCTGAATTTGTCTGCATTTCTGGTGGAAGAACCAATCTAGAAAATTCTGAAACTTCTGAAAAGTCTGTCTACTTGCAAGGTCCTAAACATGAGTCTGCACTCACCTCTCACTGCAGTCATTGAATGGCACTTGACCCCAGTACTCTTCTGACCTCCAAAACTTTGAGACTAAGGGATTTTTGGGGGGAGAGGTGATATCTTTTTATATATTACCTTAAAAAGTATGATTCTTTAATCATTTCTTTCTCTCTTGTAACCATTTTAACATGTATAGACATGCATGTTATGTAACAAAAAAAAAAAAAAATATCCTGTGTTTTAATTGCATAACATATAATTAACCTTTAATTTAAGATGTGGTAAGTTGGAAAAAAACTATGAGAATCATTTATTATTCACCTTCTCCATGCCACCCATGTTTATGTTTAATCTGTATTGCATGTACTGACATTACAGCAGCAACTTACTTGATCTGACCAACATATGCAAGCTTGGCTGCCTACAATAATAGAGATTAATTTACAGTTTATCTTTCAAGCTATTGAAAAAAAAAATAAAAAATCTTTGACATTTAAGAGATCTTTGACACTTGCCTGCCTTAGGCACCATGGTAAATGTCATCCCTAAGGATAACATTAATCCAAAAGATAGCATTAATCCAAAAGATAACATTAACTCAGTGGTCAGACAGTTGAAGCCCATGAGAGACCCAAGTTTGCAAAGTCTGTTAAAAGCAGACTTAAAGAGCAGCAGGACTTAGAAATCACATATGTCCTCAGGACCAAAAACTGGTTAAAAAAGACAGAAACATTCTTAAACATGTCCAGCAGACAAACTCTATAAAAAGGTAAATATTTTTTAATTTATGAGTGAATACACCCTTTTCAAGACAATCTTTCAGTTTTAAGTTTAAATATGTAGATAGTTCAGCATCATGGTTTTGTTTTGATTTACTTGTTACTGAACCCATAACTTTCTAGGTATTATAATCGATTACAAACATCTGTTTAAATGAGGGCAGCAACATGATGTACTGAGTAGGGTTTTATAAAAAAAACCAAAATTTAATTAAGAATATTTCCACTGGTTTGAAAAAAAATCTGTCTTTTCTTTGGCTGAGGTTGCTTCAGAGGCAGCGTTTATCAGAAACTGAATGGGCAGATAGAAACACACACACACATCCACGGAGGGATTGAGGTATGGATGTGCATGTTTGTGTACCCTGATCATTAACCTGAGACTCTGCTGCTGACAAACAGACAACTTGAATGAGAGGTTGTATCCAGAGGCTGTTTGTTTAACGTTGTTACTTTATCCTTAAGTGCTGTTTAATAAATAATTGGAATCACTTCCTTATTGCTTCCTCCCCCTCCTTTTTCTGATGTGATACAAAAATGACTTTTTTTAAGATATGGCTTTTAACTTTGTGTTACTTTGGGGGTTTTTTAAATCTTCTTTTCAAGCATTGCTGGCCACCCATTGTCTCCAGCTGCATTACATACTGCATCTAGCACCATGGAGTTGTGGTATTATCAGAGGATTCTAGACATCTCTGAAATGCAAATTATTATAATTACAGTATTGCAGCTGATCAGCTGGTATTTTAGTTTGGAGTCAGAGAAATTCACATGTCCTTTCCTCACACACTATTGCCATCTTTATAGATTTGAGGATGTAAAAACAAAGGAAAGTAATAATAAAAAAACCCCTGTATATGTCTTCTGTAAGGGATGATATTTTCATAAATTCCTGTTGAAGCAGAACTTGATTTCATAATAAGTTTGTGTTTTTATAGCTCCTTGGAAGGGACTGCATATTTCTTAAAGAGTGACGGAAGAGTTTGAAGCAGAGAGAGGGAGAGGAAGACAGAGAAAGGGAGATTCATAGCTTTGTAACTAAAAATTATGTCCTCTAATTCTTTTAAAAAAAATATCTTCCATGCCCTCAATCACCCGCTGCAGATCAGGCATTTGCAGCATTGAGTACCAAACCATCTTCTTTTGCAACACAAACCATTTGGGAGTCTGCAGCAATCTCAACATTGGTCACGTAAGAAGGAAGAATTAAATTCCTCCCTTCCTGGCAGAGAATGGAGGAGGGTAGAATTTACCTGTTGTTCAACATAGGGAGATAGCAAGGCTACAGCTGCTCGGCTCCCTCTTAGACAAACCTCCTAACCAGCCACCACTCTGTCCTCTAGTGCCCATGGTGTCTCTTTTGACTAGTCGGATTCCTTGGCACCTGCCTCCAGTGCCAGGTCTTGTCAAACCTCATTAGGCTGAGGATACATTTTGGCTGCCCTAGTGGGAGAAGAAAGCAGACAAATTTAGGTCACCTGAGATCTCTTTCAAATCCCAGAAAAGTCAATTTCTCAAGTTTCCAGCTAAGAGCTGAACTTGCCTAGGGCGAAGTGTGTGCCTGCACACACGTATCCACATTTCCTTCTGTCACATGCACTGTTTCTTCCTTTCTCTGTAAGAGTGCATTCTACTCTCTTGTGCTCACAGACTAACACAGATAAAAAGTGGGGTTTGTGCATGAGCAAACTGTCATACACAAGCAGCTTACCCCCTCAGGTAAAAACCCTTAAACTCACCACATATTTCCCTGCACATGCAAAATTATCCATCCTTCTCCTATGCTGACACACATGATCTTTCCATATTTGGCTTTTCACACACTCACATTTCTATGCTCACTAAAACTCCTCAAAAGATATTATTTTGCCTAAATACAGATAAAAAATTATAAATTTAGTGGAGAAATAAAAGGCATGTTTATGACCAGTAAGTATGCTCACTCTCTAGGAGGAGGAATAGTCTTATAAGTGCAACTTGGTAAGATTATATCCATAATCGTGACTTTCATATCTAAGAACCCACATATGTATAAACATGTGGGAATGACCTATGTGCTGGAACTTGCACTCCATTTTTGATGAGCTTGTTTTACCAGCTAGGGGATATCTGTTTCTACATTTTTCTCCAAGCTGACTATTTCAACCAACATAAAGTTCAGAGTTTGAATTTAAGTTTTTAACAGAGACACATTGCTACTCTGCCCTCCATTTGTGTTTGATGCTGTAGACTAATGACTTTGTTTAGAGAAGTCTGAATGAGACATATCTGGTGATGTCTAACCAAAATAGAAGTCATCTAAGATTTTTAAACAGAGACTGAAAGAAAAAGAACTTTAGAATGTCATGCTGCACAATAAACTTTCCCTCAAATGTCTCTTTTTAAAAGGAACTTAAATGATTGCATTTTTCTAAGCAAGTAAATTATAAGCATAAAAATGAATCTAGACCAAATGGGTATCCGTTTGAATCCTCTTTCAGAGGAAAAGCTAAGATTATGTTCTCAAGTTAATTTATGATGTGCAGAATTCCTGTAACAAAAATGTGAGAGTTTACTCTCTTAATAACTTCCCCAAAGCTGTAGCCTTGTGTCCTCACCATATTTACTAAATTTTGCTTTTTTATTTAGCCAGGTCATAAGCTGTTCTGTATTTTTCTGAACAAATTGATTTTTTTGAGGATCTAATTTTTTTTTTGAAGTTCTCTAAGTTACTATGTGTTTATGAGATGATTCAGAGTAAAGCTGGCCTGGATTATTTCCAGCTTCTAGAGAATACTTAAAGTTAAAATCTTAGCTCTGTCAACATGTTGGCTATCAGTTTTTGAAAACATGTTATTCTAGAACATCTTTTTCATGAGAACATCTCTCTTCAGCAGACTTTAACTAGATGTATTTCTGCTTTGTTGACTATGATTTTAGTGTTTCCCAAGAGCAAAGAGCATGGGTATGAGAAGAAAACATAATTTTGCAGCTTTAATCACTTCATATTCTTGGTGTCCACTCAAAGGTGGACTTTCTTTTCTACTTATAATTGTAATGAAACTCACATCATCTGGATTTTAAGCTTCACTAATTAAAGATTATGATCAAAGAAATCCAAGGGACCTGCCATCCACAGAACTCAGTGGATCTGCAAATGCTATAACTTGAGCTCTTTGTTTGATTCTTGGACTATAAACCAAAGTCTTGGTTTGTCTCCTCTCTTTTTAGACAATCCATGGTTCAGCTTGTCTAGTCATACCATCTATGTTCTTTAAAGATAATTGCATAAAATTACTGTAGCATCACTCTATTCAATTTCTCCTTTAGAATTCGTAACACGCAAACATAACAGGAAACCAAATTAAGTGCAGGACATTCCAGTTGTTCTCACTGCCATTTAGGATGGCTTTTCAGTTTGACTTTCATAGGGTAACTGTGTCTGGGAGCCCCCAAATTAGCCTGGAGTTCTCAGAACTTTTCACACCTGGTTTTAAGCTATCTGCCATAGAAAGACAAATATTTATTGCCAAACTAGAAGAGTCCTTCCTGCAGGAAGTGATGAAATGCTATACCTTCAAACCAATATCTAGAATTTTTCTCATTTGTTTTTTCTTTCTTTTAGTTCATATTTTCTTCCCAAACTGAGTTGTGAGTTTCAGACAGAATTGGTTTATTCCTTGGGGTTATGCACAACCTTAAAAAGATGTTTTCTTAACCATATTATCTTTCATAATCTCAGACTCATCTGTGCATCAAGATAACCTGAGATCACAACATTTGCATGTTAGTTGAGTTTAGAGGTGATGTCTCTTTCATCAGAAAAGTTTAAATCCCTGGAGAACAGCAGCTCTATATCTCCCTCACAAATAGTCTGGGAAGAAAGATGGATAACCTTGATAACTGAAAATTCAACCTTGTAAAAATTCATCTGCTGAATAATAAGATGTAATTTGTACATGCACTTGTTAATTCAAAACTCTGTCAGAGGTATTTTGGAGGCTTCACTGCATTTAACTAACCTAAACTCTACATTTCATATTCTAGACTCAAGCTGAAACAATAAGGTATTTAACCAAAATTTAGAATCCAGAAATGTTAAAAAAAGCCCCAAAAAATATTTAATGAAATTATTTTATTATATCTTTGGGATTTTTTTTCAGGGGAAGAGCTTTTATCCATTTTTTTCTTAAACTCAGCTAGTATAGGTATAAACCAACTACATTTATTGACTTTCATATTTTGGAAACTTGAAGACTGAAAAAAGTAATTATTCCTATTCCATTGCCCATTTGACAGCTTATGTCTTTTCCTCACCTATTTTTCTCTAATGCATTGTAGAAGGACTAAGGCAGAAATGAGACCGAGGGCAAAATTCAGCCCTCGTTTCAAGTACAGACTTCCAGAGTATCTGGAAAAGAAATTATTTCTATTGTGACCCTAAAATCCCTTAAACTTTAGCATGTGCAATAAGAGAAACAGGAGATTGAGTACTGGTATGTGTTGCTTGGCGCTCCTGGTAGGATAGGCAAAAAACCTAAACTGAACTTCAAAACTCCAAACTGAGCTATAGCTGTTCCTTGACAAAATCAGGTAAATCAAATTAATTTGGAAGGAAATTGCAGCATTAAATGAAAACATCAGGATTGCATCTCAACACAGAGTGATGAAACTCTATGGATCAAGACACCAGAGAGACTGAGCTCTCTCTCAACAATTTCTGTTCAGTTTCACCTTGTCTATCAATGTGCACCTAGAAAATCTATTTTAGAGGGGTCCTTGCCTTGAACACACCTTCTCAGATCAAATGTTACAACACCTGAAATGTTCTCATTACTGGAATTGTCACATTGCTAGATTTTCTGATCCTTTCTACTCTCAGATGTAGGCTGGTGCAGCACTTTAATGGAAAATGAAAAGGACCAAGGTGGTATAGGAGATGGACATTTCAGATGGCAATCATCCCTAGAGGTTTCTTCCTTTGTAACTTTATTGACTTTAGCTGAAAACCATTGCATTGCCTGAATCCCATAAATTATTTCAGACCCCTCAAGTGCACAAGGAACATAACTTTTGCTATTAATTTGCTTCTAAATAGAAAACCAGAAAAGAGATAAAAAAAATGAGAAATATATAGACACGCTCACTAAATCCCCTTGAAAGCACATGCTCACTCAGGACAAGACTTTTGAGTTGTTTTCTGTAACTTGTCTTCTGCAGAATTGAGGAGTGTCTATTTAGGCTCTGTCATTATCAAATTAGTAGAGGAAGAAGACATCAGAGATGCTTCAGCTTGCTGACAAAGAGTTTTCTTAGGAGGAGATGTTTCCATGACAAACAGAGGAAGTCTGTCTGACCAACTCAGACTCAATATCTAGTAATTACAAAGCCGAGTAGATGAGGTGAAGCACATAATTGATGAGCTTTATTCACCTACAGAAAGTATATACCACCTTGCTTAAAAATTTGATTTTAGTTCCTTTTCTTTTCCAAATATAATTGTCAATTTGTATTATTGAAGAATAATGTTGCATTGAAACTAAGGGCAGTTTTCACTGGCATTTGAGACCATATTATGTTACTGCCTAAATCTGGTGATTTCATTGTCATAAGTTGAGGGCATGTTTACTTCTTAGATTGCTAGGAGCTCCTTTTGAAAGAGACTGTATTAGGATTCTGTAATGAACTATGTTCCTCCATAGAACATCATTATTATCATTATATTTAATGTTGCCATTAGTTTTATTAAAATTTTAATTCTAACATTCTCACTGTAGAAACAAGAATTAAAATACTAAGTTGAATAAGAGTAATATTCATTGCCAGATTAATAACAATGATCATTGTATATCATAGTAGCAAAGCTGTGAATAACCACTGACAGTAGTAATTAAAATAGTCATACTGTACTAAAACTAAAAGCTTAACGAAGGTGGTACTGAACAAACTCTCTCTTCAATCCTAGATGATTTGGATGTTAAATGATTTTAAGTATCCATGTTACCCAGGGAAAATAATTGACAGAAGACAAACAAGTACACCTTGACAAGTTTTTGGGTAAAAGTCAGCAAAGTTAGGGATGTTTTCTCAGTTCTTTGCAAGCTAAGATCACAATTTGTTATCCAAATATCCAGGGTCTAGGTCAGTCATTGAAAGAAACAGATTACCAAAATTTGAAAGCACTTTCGTTCATCAGGATGGATGTCATTGCACAGACAAAATGTATCATTACTATTATTATTGCTGCACATAATAAAGAATGTTTGTCTAGAATGTTTTCTGGAAGAGACTGACACTGGTACAATCATGGGTGTTCTCTGTAATGGGAAAAACAATTAGTTTTTAGTCATTTGCCTTCCTGGCAGGGCTACATTTGAAATTATATCTCTTGTTCTTCAACAAGAGACTCTGCAAGAATATTTCTATTGTGAGACTTTCAGACAATACAGGTGGATCTGTTCCCCTTGCTTGCTGTCTGCGTCACTGTTTTTGGAACCTATAATCACACTGTAAGCATCTAGGTTTGAAAGCACTCTCTGATAATTTTCCAAAGCCCCTCTTTATATTGTTGGGGGTCAAAAATATGAAAATCACTCAGAAGCCTCAGGAAATGCTGGTGACAATGTGACCTGGATGTCTTTCTGAAAGACTGCCTGTAGCACATCCAGGATAAGGCCTCTTGCAAGAATTACTTGGTAAAATTTGTCAGCATGTGATTAGGAAGTCAAACAGTGTACTTGTTATGGGCTTTCTGAGCCTTACCAAAATACCTCTCTAACTCCATGTTTGTGTTCCCTGGCAGCAAAAAGTTCCAGAAGGATGTTTGAAAGACAAAATAGAAGCACACTTGTAGTGAAAAAGAACATGTACTTATTTCCAGTAAGCAGAAAAAATTTATGTGCTTTACCTGAGATACGTTTGGAATCCAAACCTCACAGAAGGTCATAAACTTTCTGTGCTCTGGTGGAAATATTCTTCCTGATCTGGAGAGCTGATACCATTATCTGGGCCTGTTTATGGATGAAGTAGTTTTCTTTGCCCCTTAAGTCCAATTGACAATCCAGGAGAGCACACTATTTCAGTTAAGAGTTCCTTTCACCAAAGTGTTGGCATGTAAAGCCATGGTGTCTACTGCTGAGCTGATCATCCTCAGCTCTCCTTCTAAAATACACTTCCTGGTGTGACTTAAAACACATTGCAAAAGTGGATTTGGAGGATTGTGTGTGACTTCCTTTACGTAAACAAAAAAGAGTGTTTTCAGAGCAATAACAATCATTATTATTTCAAAGTTCAGTATTCAGAGAGACAAAAGTCAAACCCTTTCCTTTAGAAATGAACTGCTGCTTTTCACTTGCTCTTTAAACAAAGTCTATGTCCTGAAGGTATTTTCTGGGTATAAGATGTTGACATAAAGGTGCCTGATAGATAAAAGGCCAACATTTAGATTCATATTCAGATGTTACCTGAACCAAGGGGGGTCTCTGATAAATCATACAGTAAAAATAATATTGTGGGTAGAGTGGAGAGGGGAACTAAGTACAGTGTAAGACCTTGCAATTATGTCAAGTTTCAATACTTTTGGATGTTACTAGGTGAATTTTCTCAGATTTTGCAGGTAAAAACTCCAGCAATTAGCTCTGTTGAAATCATTGTTTGTTTATAGCAACATTTTCAGTTAACCTAAGGAAAATCTGAACAGTGAAAAGGCCATACCTTCTTTGCAGTTATCTCACACAAACCCAAGAATTTATTGTTAGTGTAATTGAAAACTTAGCATTTATAATTTTTAGTTCAGATCTAATTATTCAGATCTAAATATTGGAGGGAAAAAATGTTCCTTGTGCCAAAAATTTCAACAGTAATGCCAATTTAGTTATGTTGTTGCAAACCACTTAGGTTTTACTCATTTTCATTGTGTAACACATTGACCCATCCATATTTCTTAATGGTCTCATATTTAATGGCTTAATTCAATTGTAGTGGGGTGTTTTGGTGAGCTGTCAGGATCAGGAATCCTTTATTGTTTAATATTGTTTTCTATATAAACTATGGTTTTATAGTAAAAAAAAAAAAAATAAATTAAACACTACTCAGTGTAAAAAAAAAAACCTCATTACGATCTACTAACTACTGTATTTTTTTGTTCCTGATTTTTTGGAAAAAGGGAGTAGATTTTCTAATAAAAATCTAATAATGTATATTTAATTTCTTTACAGTGTCTTAGGCACTCTACAGCTGCATGACTTACTAGTAGATTAAGTTGGTTATTTAGTGTTGAGACAAACATTCAGACATGGTTTCTACTTCAAAGACCTTACTGTCTATGTTTAGATACCTGACATGGAAATGAAAAGTGACAAGTGAAGAAAAGAAACAGCAGGGGAGAGAGGGAGCATTAAAGGATATAGTTTATAGAATTATCATGGAGTTTCTTGAAGGCACATTTCATCTCACCTAAATTTAGTCATCAAAGTTATATATACCTAGCATTAGCAAAGAAAAGACTGTTACCACCTATGGTCACTGGAGCTGACTGGATGCCTCTAGAAAATGATTTAATTTGGAAATTTATTTAAAAGTGGAAGAATAACTTTATGGATGTTACCTTCCTCCAACAACTGAAAAACCCTTTGCTTGTCCTGCTCAGCTGGCTTTCAGTTTGTGATGTTTTATACTACAAGTCTCTGTAAGAAGACCATATAGCTAAGTAAAAATGATGAAATAATGAGGCAATGATGGGGAATTACCTTAGTGAAAAATCATGGAGCTTCCTCTCCTCCTTTACACCCTTTCAGATATGTTTTAAAGAATGACATAGGTTGATCCAGTTCTCCTCTTTCAATGCACTTAAATTTAAGACTCTGTCAGCAGTGTCATTTTTGTGGTGAGACCTTTCTTGCCTCAGAAGAGAATTCATGTGGGAAGTCCTACCAGAGCTCAGCCCTTGGTTTTGACAGACTGCATAGGCAGAGTGTCTCACACCCCTGAGCAGCACCACAATCATGCAAGAAAGTAATTTAGAAAGCAAGTGCTGTCTCTTAAAAACCTTCATATCCAGTGGTAAACAGACTTGGAGACATAGTACAGTGTGGGTTTTCAGACTTCAGAGAAGTCAAATACTCAAATTCTTGTGTTCTAATTTTTTTGTATTATTCAGCTCTTACAAGATAGACGGAGTAGAAGTGTCATTGCAAGAAAACCCAGGAATTAAACTGTGGTGCTGAATTAATCTGATTCCAAGGGCTGAGCAGAAGAAAGAGGAAAAAGATGAGAGATGCTAAAAATAAAATTTCAGTTGTACTCCTACACTATGTGCTAGAAGTAAATACAGGCTTAATGTATCTGGGACAAAGTATACAAAGTATACTTTGTATGGGCATTTTGACATGAAAAATAATCTTATATTCATCAGGGAGTCTGCAAGAGAAATTATTATTAAGGGGAAGGAATATTTCTAACCTGTTCAGACCTTTGAAATCCTTCAAATGCCAACATCATACAAGTAATTCAAAACTCTTGGCTGAGACATTCACTTCTTTCCATTGGTTATCAAAGGAGAGCAGGAACACCCAGATTTCTGAATGTTGCATAGAGAGATGCTGAAGGCCTGGGAGTGTCTGAGCCAGAGGGTGAATTAAGTCTTCCCTATAAACACCACTATCTTTTCAGTATTCAAAAAGCTACTCCTGTTTTCAAGCTGGTATACCTGTTGTACAGAAGAGGATTGGCACTGAAATTGAATTTAGGCAGTCTGGATATAATCTGTAGGGAGCTCAGGATGGAAGAATGTCTTCCAACATAAGGGTTTGATCTGTGGCTAAACCGTCTTTCTTCCATAAATGTCACCACTCTTTAGACTGTAAATATCACCTGCATCATGTGTAAAGACAGGTTTTAAAATGGATGGATTTAATGCTCCTTTCTAACACAGGGAGACTATTGTCATCTAAAGGACAAAATCCATTTTCTTTTTTCCCCTTTTCCTTTGTGTTGCATTGAAAATGTGGGTGTTAAGCAATACCCTGCCAACATCCTTTACACAGCACATACAGATGAACAAAAAATAATTGCTGGAAAATCCTTTACTCAAATACACAGAATTCAAAATGAAATATGTCCCCTCACACCTCAGATTTACATCCACAAAGATGCAGTATATTCACCAGAAATAACACATACTGAGGGTCTACCCCACAACCTCTCAGAGTTCTTTTTTCCACACTTTATGTAAGCAAGCCACACTATAAACTGCAACTACATATCTGCAGGACAAAGAGCAACTTCAGATTAATATTTGAACATTTACAGTGACTCTACACACAGTAAATGTAGTCTGCAGGCCATAGACATGCAATAAAACATTAATATAAACTTTGCTGCACGCACTCAGCATAGATTCATACTGCCAAAACACGCTTAAAGAGTATAGATAATTTAAGAGTATATATAATTTAAAATTAAAGAAGTGATGGCTTTGTTCCTCTTCAGTTTAGACACATTAGAGGACATGTAAGGCTAAAAAGATGGAATGAAAATTGAAAATCAAAGACTGAAAGTAATAGATTTTTGTTTAGTAATATTTACACAAAATTTGTGAAAGGAAGAAAATTTATTTAGTGAGCTAAGTATAGCTTTTTCTTGAAAATTTTTACTAAGTGAAATTTTAAAAACTTGTTTTTAATTGAAGAAAATGTGGCTTTTAATCCATCTATTCAACACTTTTAAGAAAAAAACGAAAGAGACATAGTCAAATACTTTTTTTTACATAGTTTTTTAAAAGACAAAATCTACTTTTTTCTTTAAAAAGATCATTATAAATGTTGTGATTTTTTTCAATAATGAAATAACAAAATAAGAAAGCCTAAGTGAAATAATGGCAGTACCGTTTACTGACAAAAATCTGAATCCTCTTATTAACATATGTGCTCAGAGAATTTCAAGATTTAAGCAGCAGTCTTCTCAGCTACACTTCTTGAATGTTGAGGACCCTGCTTTATTGTTCTTCATTTATTGTTCTTCATTTACACTCCTGGATTTTCAGAGTTACAGTGTGGAAGGGTCTCTGGAAATCACTCAATCCAGGTCCCTGACAAGGCAGGGTCACCCAGAGCTGGTGCCTCAGGAACACATCCAGGTTTGGATGTCTCCAGGGAGGGAGACTCCAGGACCTCCCTGGGAAGCTGTTCCAGTGCTCTGCCACCCTCAGCATAACAAAGTTCTTCCTCATGTTGATGTAGAATTTCTTGTGTTTAATTTTATGGCCATTGCTCCTCATCCTGCCACTGAGCACCATGGAAAACTCCAGTCTGGACAGGCACGGCTCCAGCAGTGTCTCCTCATAAAAGAGACCCCCAGGATCCCACTGGCCCTCTTGGCTACAGGGGGACATCACCACTCATGGTCAGCCTGTCACCCAACAAGACTCCCAGCTTCTTTTTTGCAGTTTTCCTAAAATGTGATAAGCTTATAATACCAAATTGCTGTGTGCCAGAATTTCGATGCTGCAATTGCTAGATCACCCTCACATCAGGCTCCTGCTCTGTATTTCAGTTGATAATCTCATTTCTTACCACAAGATAGAAAAGCATGATTTCAAATTCTACAGGGAAAAAAGTACTAAGACTTAGGAACATAGCTGTAAATATTCAGAATAAATTTGTTTTCACTTAAAAATGCTCATACATCAACTTGAAAACCTTGCAGTTCTCTTAGCTTCTTTTATGCAAATCTGCTTTGTTCAAGACTGAATTTATCCAGACTTTCATTCTTTGACATATTAGATCCATATTTCAAACTTTTGGCTGCTGGAGGTTCTGGATTTTATCAATTTAGTGAAGTTTTGAGTAAAAAATATATAGATAAATGAATAAATATTGATTTTATTGCTTGGGTTAAAACAAAAATATTTGAAATTTGGACAAAAAAGAGGTCTGTCTGCAAAGATAATCTCTGGATGCTTAGCTCTATTCAGAACTACAATTTCTACTTCCAGATCTGTCAACATTTATTTTCTGAGCTTTGGTTCTTTTCTTCTTCATGACTCAAATTTCTCATTTGTAAAACAAGAATAAGTACACTTGCTCTGGTTATACAGAAGATGTAATTACAACTTAATGAAAGCTGACAGAATTGCCAATTTCAGCTGTATATGGTTTGAGAAGAGAACTGAAATTGTTAATTTCTCATCAAGAAAAAAATCTGGTTTATATCTTTACAACACATTTGAAACATTTCAATTGACATTTCATCATTTGTATTGTGATGTGGGATGGTATGGAATGGTATTGTATGGTGTGTTATGTAACACTAAAACACAGAAATGGAAAGTAATTTCTGGAGAGAGATAAAAAAAAAATAGCTTATTTCAAACAATGTCAAAATGTAGTGTGTTGAATTGTGAGAGCTTTTATCCCATTTTTCTTCTGAACAATGTCATATTGAATCTGACCCAATTTTGTAAAGTGTTTAATTTTTGAGTGAACTATTCAATGCTGATGGGAATGTGGTTTTGTCAAAGATTCTTCTATTTGCTTGAAAAGTGCTGTGAAATCTAAGAGTGAAAAGTGCTATATAAAGACCAAAAATTGCTATAATGGGTCTGATCCCAAGCAGGCTAAAGAAAGATGACAGCTCAGATAACTTTCTCCTCTCCCTTTGCACAGTTATGTGAGTACCAACTACACTCCTGTTTCCTGATCTCTGAGGGAAGCCTGCCAAGATCTGGTCTTGCATCTTGTGTCAGTCGATACAGAAGAATCGTGGGCAGCATAAATAACACAGCTTTATGTCAGATGGCTGAACTTTATGAAGTCTTGTGGAGTGAAAACATCCATTGCAGTATTTCCTCTTTCTGGGGTTTATTGCTACGGGTTACAAGAAAACTATTTGGATTTTGGAAAAAAGCCTCATATTTCCTCTTTTCCATGTGGGTTCTAGTGGGACTATTAAAGATAGATGTCATGATCTTACTGTTCACATGATCATATGGGCTAATAAGGTGTCTGCTTTCGGGTATGTTTAAACCTTATTTTCATGGAACATATTGGAACTCAATAGCTGTAAATATCTTGTCTATTAGTTGTGCACAAAACAGTTACAGCTGTTGAAGCTGTTGGAAGGAGAATGAGCACTAACACAGAAAAACAAAAAAATGTGCCCCAATTGTCATAAATATAAATTTTTATTTTACCATGTTCTTTTACTTAGAAAACCAGTATGGAATGCACACAAAGAAACAACTACACATGCAGATCAAGTCTGATAGATAAGAAGGTGTTTAAGAAGATTTAAGTTGAGTTGAGCCCAGACCAAGGTAACACTCAGAGTCCTCCCTCTGTTGAAGTTGCATGAGAAACATTTGGGTGTGAATGGAATAAGGAATGTTTGGATCAATACTTGACTGAGAGCCTGGGTCACCTGCGCTAAAGTCATTGCCTGAGAGCTCAGAGTAAACACTTGACTCTGCCAGGACAGAATGAGTGTACCAGGAAGTCAGAGTGAAATCTCACAGGGTGAAGCATCATGAAAAATCCAGTAGCTATGAATGAGTGACACTAGCAAGGATAAAACAACAGGGGACCTCAACCCTCCTGCTCCAGGGCATGAATTGTTTAAGAAAGATGAAAGGCATTTTTCACCCCTTTTTCCCCTGAAATATAATAGTGAGCAATTGGCTCTTCTGGCTGCATGTCAGAGTCACTTCTTCTCAAGTATCAAATGCTGACCATCACTGATGAGAGGGCAGTAGGAGAGTGGGACTCTAGGGTGCTAATTCTTGTTTGCATGCAATAGCAAGACATGCAGGCAGATAAATACCTCAAAGATGAAAAAAACTCCAAACTGTGTGGCTACCGAGAGCTAGAGGTTGAGACACACAGATCTCTGTGCCTCTAGGTTAAATAAAGTTTTGTCATCCTCAGCCTCTGAAGTGATTAAATTTGTCCCAGTATCATTAGAAAATGGAATTAGCAGCAATTTGTGGAGCCACAGTAGCCTGGGGGTGGTTTCAGCAGATACAGCGACACCACTCTAATAACAAGGGCTGAGAATGACATGTCACAATTACTGTTGGTGCTGCTGTTGATTTATGTCAATGCAACAGTTCCGTGGCATCCATCACTCAGCCTTATGCTGGAAAAAGTATCTCTAGGTTTGTAAAAGTTACCAAGGCTTTGGTAACTTTGGGATGTGCTGGTGGGCCATGGGGAGACAGGCAACATTTTGTGAATAATGCACTGAAATTGAACATTAGAAGGAGGTTTTCAACAATCAGCCTTAAAACAGGAGAAACAAGGATAGAAAAGAATGACACAAGACCTAAACCCTTTTTAAATTCTAGTAAACCTATTTTCAAAGGATTGTGTAATATCATATTTATAGTGGGAGAAGACAGCACTTGATGAGTCTTCCTCAAGTCTCTGTGTTTCTCAGAAGAAAGGCATGCCATACTTTCATTTCTGCTTTGTTAAAGTGGGTCAGTCATAAACTGACCCTCTTCATTCTTTATTTCCTCTTTCTTTGATGATGGCAAGTATTGAGAGGATTCTCTATGTCCTTTTTTTTTAATGTCCCAAACAATAAAATCCATCAAATTTATTGAAAGTCACAGAAAAATACTTTTTTGATGCTATTCAAGGCCAAGCTCATAGTGAATCTGAAGTGAACTTTACCTAATCTTTCAGCTTAGATAGAAACAGTACAAACACAAATTTCATTTCCCCAACACTAGGTAAACACCCATTCAGTCACTGCAGCAGCTAAGAAAAATGTAAAGGTTGTGCTGATAGAGACAAAGTCTCTGGCTGGTATCCACGTCAACAGACAGAAGGATCCTAAAGTTTCAATTAAAATTTATTTAATGCCAATAAAATAATAAAAATAATTCAAAAAAATACCCAAAACTTGAAAACTAAAAGACATAATCTCTTAATTTCCAACAAAACTTGAATCATAATAAAGCAATAAGTCCAATTCTTCCTACCTGTCTCTTTTCTGTTCTGTTTCTTCACTCACTTGAAAGTAGATCCTTCTCTTAATCTCCAGATTCACTCAGCTATCAATACATCATATAGGAGAATGGAAAAATCTCTTAAATATCCCAGGCCTTTTATGCCATGCTCTGAAGAACAGAATCAAATGTGACTTTTGAAATCTTTGGAGAATTCATTGTCTAGAAGCCATTTTTCTTCCTATGGAATAGGCTGTAAAACTTACCTCTCCCACAGGAGTAAAGAAGTAAAATCTTGCTGAATAAAATAATTATCCTTATTTTAGCAAAGCAAATATATTTCCAGATTTTCCACGTAACAGAATTGAGAATTAATATTGTTTCTTAGCATAGAACAAAAATCTAAAGTATTTAATTTAATTTTATTTATTTAAAATTTATAATCCAATCTGTATTAGTTAGCAACCTTCCTACTGCTTCCCTATCCCATCTCTGAATTTAAATTTAGTTGGGGAAAGTGTTGCAGAAACACAGGAGATTAAGATTCTTCCTAAGACCTCATGTATCCTCTCAAGTCTGATGTTATAATTGTCTGAGCACTTATAGATTTATTTTTTTCTTCGCAGCTTTCCTGAGCTGACATAAAGGTTGATAAGCCTAGCGACATAACAGCTATTATTTCAAGTAGTTTCTAAACAATATCATTTTTGTGCTCTTCTGCTTTCAATAAAATTACAGGTTTCTTTATTTTTTATGAAACAATGGCTCTCAGCCCCATGCTATCTTTCCTGGGCAAAATACTGACAAGATTGCCATGTCTCAACATTAATGCAATTATTGCTGCTGACGTCAGGGCTCCATCCAAAATGTCACTTGTAAGGACATAGTTATAAACAATATCTTGTTATTTATCCTGCCCATATGAACCAAATAAGTACAAACACTACCAAAAAAAACCCTCCTAAAACCAAATACTTCAAATAAACACAAACACTGTGAAATAAAATAAGCTGCTATTTAAAAATACATCCAGATAAAGAACTGCAATACTTATGGAGATGCACTGGTGAGTGATCAAGTGGGAATGAGAAGAGTTGATAAATTCTCATTACCTGATCTGGGCTGAAAACTGAAATGATTTGGTAGGCATCTGCTGGAAATTTAATCAGGTACCTGCACATAGCAGGTATCCCCTGCAAAAATCCAACATGTGTAGGTTTCAGTTAGTGTTTAGGTGTTCCCCCCCTGTGCAGTCAGGAATGGAGGAGGCCTGTCAAGATCTCAAGCTGGTCTAAAGCATGAGGAAACTTTAGAGGGCTTGTTCCATCCTTTTCCTTTCTACATCCTCTCATACTAAGGTTTGTTTCTAATAAGGGAATCAAACTTACTTTATTTTTATTTTTCTTCCTCGACAATTTTTTTTTAATGTCCTTTAGAGTCACCCAAAAAGAGCAGGGCAGGAGGATAGTGGGTCGACTCCCTTGATGGGAGCCCCACGTTTCCACTTGCATGAGGCTGCA
Organism: Sitta carolinensis; assembly: GCA_032173965.1. Classification (NCBI taxonomy): domain Eukaryota; kingdom Metazoa; phylum Chordata; class Aves; order Passeriformes; family Sittidae; genus Sitta; species Sitta carolinensis. The sequence continues at coordinate 8,923,362 of CM063313.1, read as the reverse complement.
AGCACTTAAACTGAAGAAGAAAGAGATAACCATGATGGTGATAGACATGAAAATTTAGGGAACCTCAGGAACTTTTTACTGAGTCTGTCGACAGTGGAAGAACTTCCTGTCCAGACACAAATCTTTTGTCCTCAACTCATGTTCTGATAACCCACAAGCCCTCTTGCAGAAGCTCATTATAATCTTTCTTCCCAGTCATAAAAATTGACCCTATGTTCCAAATAAACACAGTTCCTTCACTGTCTCAGTGTTTTGTTTTTATTGGATTGCATCAAATATAGGCTAAACCTATATTTCATTTTTCCAGGGAAGAAGGAAGAACCAATACAGTCTGCATCCATCCAAAATAAAAAGAACATAAGTGTAAGTCATATTGCTTTTAGTAGCATTGCCTAAAAATGTGACCACTCTTGTCCAAGAAACATAAAAACCAAATTGGACCAAGTTATTTAAAAGCTCCAGGAATTATCTAGGAAAAGAGTACTTATTTTAGTAAATTAATTTGACTGGTTCAGGTCACCAAAACAAAGGCAGAGAAGGTATTAACTGTTCCCTGTTAAGAAATAAACAATAACATGGTAGTTCATTCAGTTTTACTAATGTCTTGGTAAATGGAGGTACTGCACTTAATACAAATGACTATCCAAATGTATTTCTGCTGGAAGTTAAATTGCTAGTCATCAGAGAAATTTTATTCTGAAGAGCCTTCTATCAAGAACGATGAGTGAAAATGACTTAGGGAATCTGAAATTTCTTTGCTGTTTTTTCTAGTTCTTTTATTTATTTATTTATTTATTTATTTATTTGTTATTTTAAGTATAACTGTGACCACTTTGTTGATGGCATTGTATACCTTAGTTTTTTATGACAATAGGTGACTGAATTCTGTGATAAAGGTCCCTTTGAATCCATGTGTGGTTTTGTTCATTATAGGGATACAGACTAGTGCAACAGAAAAACAGGAAACTCAAATAATATATTTACATATTTTGAAGTAGTTGATACCCTCAGAAATTTTTCAGGTGAGACAAATCCAAATGTACACAATTAACATCCTGCAGTACCTTCCACCTGATTAAACTAGCTATATATAGCAGAACCCTGAGTTCATTCAGGCAAACAAAATGGTGTTTATGAATTTTATTTGAGTTTTACGCTCCAGATCCTTACTCTTGAACATATCTTAATAATTTAGTTGAACAACAGATTTGTCTGTGTAAGACTGCTTGGTAATGCATTCTATTCTACTAAGTAGTCATTAGGCTGCCTGCCCTAATGACTATGATACAGATGTGGAATTCAAGGAACCTGGGTTTTATTTTGTCATTAATACAATGCATGATTTTTAACAAGTCACTCTCTTACAATGAAAACTTGCATAACTTTGAGTTTTTCTGTGAAGCAGGAGCATCCAGACAGTTTAGCCTTGAAAAATGCTGGTTTCTCTCCACTGAATATAACAGGAGCGTAACCTGCCATTGAGACCTAAACATCTAACATTTAGACACTTAAATTAGATCAATAATTATGGCTGTATTTTTCAAAACAGAAATTGCATTAAGACATTAATTCATAACCTCTTTTTTTTCCTAATTTATTAGTTTGACTTGTGTCTAATTTCAAAAACAAAACACAACAAAAAAACCCCAAGAAATTAACTGCAAAAAATTACCCTTTGAAAGTCAAGAAACCCCAGGAGTAATGTTAAGGTTAAGGAGTCTATCTGGAACAACATCTAGCAGATTAAATGAATAATCCATAACATTGACAACAACAAATGTGGAGAAATTTTCATAGTATCACATAGTGTCTTGTTGAAAGGGACATTAAAGAACATCTTATTTCCAAATCCTGCCATGGGCTGGGACACTTCCCACTAGAACAGGTTATTTAGAGCTCTACCCAACCTGGCCTATTCTATGTACAGAGCATTCACAAGTTCCCTGGTCTCTCTTTTCCACGTTCTGAGTAAAGAATTTCTTCCTAATGTGTAAACCAAACCTGACCTACTTCAATTAAAAACTATTCTCCCTTGTACTGTAATTATCTGCCTATATAAAAAATTCTTCTCCCTCCTTTTTATAAGGTCCCTTAAAGTACTAGAAAGCCACAACACAGTCTCCCTGGAGACTTCTCCAGACTAAACAACCTTAGCTCTCTCAGCCTTTCCTCATGGAAGAGGTGTTCCAACCCTCATCCTGTTTGTTGTACAGTAGACAGGGATATCTATGTATAATTTAAAATCACAGATCACACTACATCCTGAGTTGGAAGGGACCCACAAAGATGATTGAGTCCAGCTCCTGGCCCTGCACAATCTCATCCCCAAGAGTCACCAGTTATGCCTCAAAGCAGTGTTCACATGCTTCTTGAACAGGGTTGGTCCTGTGACCACTTCCCTGGGGAGCCTGTTCCACCTCCCAGTCATCTTCTGAGTGGCAAATATTAAAAATATTTTGCCTTTAAGTTACTGTTTCTACTCCAACAGATGTTAATGTTCCCTGTTTCTCTCAGACCTTATATCCCCAACATCTTTATCTGAACACGATTTACCATGGTATTACATCCTTGTCATCCTAAGGAATGATCCAGTCAAGCTGAGGGTATTAATTGTGGGATATTCCCTGAGTCATGGTTTCCCTACCTTAGCATCCCACTGCTATATATAATGACAATTACCCTCTGATCAAGAATTTGATTTTTTTTTTTTTTTAATACATAAATAAGGTAGGGTTCTCTACAGAGTGTTAACAGTTAAAACAATAATTGCCACTTCTCAGGCAGCCCACCTGGTAGACAAAATGAAGACTGTCCAAATTGTTCTTATCATCAATCTTCCTTGTCTTTAACTTTACTTTAACTGTAAGGCTATCTCACAAATTAGAAGAAGTAAAATGAACAGACCAAAAACATGGAACAAGCTGAAATCCATTTGGTTTTGTTCTTCTCCAGTCTTAGTAAATTAATAGACATGAAAGAAGAACCTAAATTCTTTTGTTGAATGAAGTGAAAAAAAGTTTAAGGCTTGGAACAAAATTTAATTCCTTTAAGAGACTTTTTCTATGGAGAGTCCAGTCTTTGCAAACATATTCACTCACATGAAGATGAAATAGAGATAAAATAAAATAAAATAAATCAATAAAAAAGTCCTCAACACCCTCTGTGATCACTGAAGTTGCATAAGTTATATAAGCAACTTGAACAGATTCATAACAGACATTTGGGCAAATGAAATGTTTTCAAAGAATTCCCTAAATCCAGAAAGAAAGGACATTTTACTAGCTCAGACTGTGATAGAACTATGACAGCAAAACTGAGATCCTAAGAGCCAGATCAGAAAAACAGGAATACCTGTTTCAGTCCCCACAGCAAAGAAAAAAGGAAAAGAAATTGTAATATCAAGAGATGACATACCTGAAGGTTGTATTTTTCTCAGTTCATTTCTGTTATGTTGGACTTGCCCTTCCTGACAAGGTCTGAAGAAGATGTAGTTTATGAGGGTGGTTCAAGTGTGATAAAGAATCTGCAAGTTGAGGACATGAAGGGTTAGGTGCCCTTGAGGAGCGAACAGGCTCAAGCGCTCTGCAAGGATTGATGCTATTAAGTTGAATTATTATTATTATTAGCACTTGTACAACACGGGGAATAGATGAGCAAAAGAAGAGAAAAAAGAACTGCACATGAGGAAATGTGTTATTAAAATTCAGTGCACAAAACATTGCAAATAAACTACTAACACTTCATATTTGCAAATATATATCTAACATATGCTAAATTAAAGAACAAAAAGATGAAGAAAACACAGGCAAGTCAGATCAACTATATACTTGTTTCAGATTCTGCCTTAAAATCTGATAAAAATCAATTATGGTCCACCAAGTTATGCAGTTATCTGCCTTCCCACTAAAACTTCAATAACCCCTTGTAGCTGGGAGCTATATTATGAGCCCCATTGAGCAGTGCTTAATTGGAGTCAACAGGCATTTGCTCATACAGGACAACTGTGGTAGCCAGCTCATGGAGATTCTACATCTAGATTTTTATGGAGAGATGCATGTTTCTGCATCTTGTATGTGTGTCTCTGAGTGAATAGGTGTGTTTATATGTATAAAATATGTGTTTGCTCGTGAACACATAGGAGGAAATACATGTATATGAGAAGAACAGCTCTACTTGGATTTCTTAAAGAATAAATAAGCTCTGCTAAATAGCAAGACCCCTGCTTTTATCAGAACTACAATCATGCAATAAATTTAAGATAATATATTACTACTTGAAATTTCCCACTGCTTTTTTTGCTCTGCAAGTTGAGCTGTTTGGCCCATGGTTCATGTATTTTTGATTCTTTTTACCACATATGTTTTAGATGAAGAAGAGGCAGATGGCAGGGTCTGTCATTCACAAAGGCTTTCATGAACCTTACTAGTATGTACACCAGAAGATAGTATACAAATTACACATCAGGGGAGTCAAAGAATGGAGAGCATTTGTGGGGTAGTAATGAGAAATCTGTCCAACCATTATGTAAGATTACAACATGTCTAATATTAGAATATATCTAAATCTCCAAACCTCTTAAGCTTTTTCAGACTCTTAATGTCCAGGGTTAACTTTGGACCTAAAGTAATGTTAAGATTAATTCCTGTCTTCCTTTCTGGAACAGGCTCACATTTTGCAAAATGTGTCTTCTCCCAACATCTTGTGCACCCTAAGCCTCCTCACTGGGCCATGGGAGAAGCAGAAAAGGCCATGGCTCTGTGTTAGCCCTGCTCAGCAATAATAAAAACATCCCTATATTATCATCACAGTTTCCAGCACAAATCCAAAATGCAGCCCTATAATGTCTTCCATGGAGAAAATTTTCTCTACCTCAGCCAAAACTAACACATTTGATCATTCCTGAAATGTAAGAAATTTTTGAGATGAACGTGTACTGACACCAATGATGTAGTAAGTACAATTATGTCAGGTATCTCATGTTTAGTCTAAGTATCTATACAGCAAGAATTTCCATAATTTTGATCATCTTTCTTTTTACCAGCCCTCATAATGACTATTTAATAAGAACATAACTTGCAGATTAATATCTCATCCATGTCACAGCGTGTGTTCGCAGAGTGTTTTTGTTATGGTTTTCCTCACAAATATTTGTGCTTTATCTCTCCAAAACTTGTGTGCCAGAGACAAAGGAATGACTTGAGGAATGCGCAGTCATAATCACTCCCATGGAGTGCTCACTCTGGATTTGCCAACAAGTGGGTAAAGCCTAAGGGTTGTGCCCAGCACACCACATTCCACACCAAAACAGAGCTGACAGCCCTGCATGTGTCAGGCTCTCCATGCCATAACAAAGCCTGACAGTTTTAGAACAGTGTTCATTTCTATTGCTTAAATACGCCACTTGCCTAAAATGAAATTACGACCAAAAAAAAGAAAAAAAAATATTAATAAAACTACACTGTTTGAATTGACAGTGGGGAAAGGGACAGACTGAGAATGGCAGAAAAAGAGGATGCAGGTAAATGAGACTGATACAACTCTCATTAAAGATAAATGGATATTAGTCCATGTTGTGTTTATCTGATTCAATCCAATGTAAAACTCTTTTGCAGGAAAAGTTTGCACAGAGGAAAATCAAATCCAGAAGACCAATTGTCCCCACTACATTCTCAAGTTTGAGAGTACTTTGATCACTCTGTGTATACGCATGTCCTCATAAATTAATGCAGGTCTACATATGAAAATCAATGTTTCTTACACATATAAACACCACAGATCTGAATCAATCTCTCAAAGCCAAAGAGGGTTAAATATTTAAACAAGCTATGTATTGAAATGCATTTTTAATGCTGTGAAGTCATTCTGATGAAAGATTACTCAAGAGCCTTCATTACTGAGTTTAGAGAGTAATGTGGTATTATTGGAACAGATGGCCCAGCTGTGTGCAGCCTTAGCCCTCTCCCGGCCCCCCCGGGGTAAATCCAAGTGCCACTCCTGTGCAAAGTCATCTGCTGTCAGCCAATGGCCTGAATGGATGGATGGCTGCATCCAGCTCCCACATCCATGCACGACAGCCAGGATGGCTAAAGTCCTTAAGAACAGGCTCCTTAAAGGGAACGGTGCCTTCTGTCATGCCCCGTTCCCGGCACGCAGAGTTTGTGCAGGGAGGGGAAGGGGGAAGCAGCGCCCCAAGCACTGAGTCTGAACTCGTTGTGCCGCTCTGTGACTTAATTGCTAGGATTATGTGGTATCATTATGTCAACTGCAATTGTCTCCGTTAATTTCAAGCTGGCATCTCCCCCACCCCCATCCTGCCTTTCTTTCTTCCCTCCCCCTTGCTGAGTGAGTGAGTGTGGGTGTTATGAGAGTGACAAAGAGAGGGAAGGACCAACCGGACACAATCTGATGGTTATTAATTAAAAAAAAAAAAAAAGACAAAGGGAGAAACAGGCAAGTGTGAAGTCAGGGTCTGTGCTGTGGCAGCCCATGAAAGGATTAGTTACATGCTATTAACACTGCCACAGCAGTGGGGAAAAGGAGCCCTGCACCTCAGCAGGTGCTTCTGAAGCTTTTCCTTGAGTTTTCTGTTGCACACAAAGAATATCAGCCTATGACAAAGGCCCTGGATTCCAGATTTACACTACAAGATCAGATGCAGCTCATTCCCTTTAGTCTGTATTTGCAATACTGTATACAAAGACACTGCACAAAGCTTCTTTCCTGCTTTTGCACTGATGTAATTTAAGTAGTTTCTATGGAAAAAAAACCCAAAATCTAGTTTATTTGTGCATCTCTTTATCCAGCTAGTGAATAGTCTAAGTTTTCTTAACGGTTCCTTAAGCTGCTCAATAACATTCAGCTGTCCTGCATTGTATTTTGGAACAGAAGCTAGAATCCAGATTAAAGGAGAGGCATTTTTGGGCAGCATCTGCTGGAGAACCATCAGTTTACTAGACTTCATCAGAGAATACTCATGTAGATTTAAGTGTTTCTATTAGCTGAAAGTACCTACCTGCGTGTTGAAGACCCAGGATAGATTTGACATGTTAAACTTGAATTACAGAAATAATAAGTAAAGCTTTAGAACATTTAGTGATGACCATTATGTTCTGTATTTCCTCCAGAAGCCTTCTTTCTGATCCCAAAAATATCTCTAACCTTAATTGAACAGTCTTCCCATAGCACTGGTGTTCCTTTTTCTGAGCCGAGGTGGGTTGTTTTCTTGGTAAAAGTCTCAAGGATGGAATTCAGTATTCCTGGGGAGATCACATAAATAATTTGTCTAACAACAAGCTAGTTCTTCCTTACCCTTATTATAGAAAATTCATTTCACATCTCTTGGGACTGCATTTACTTTTTCCATAGCCCCATGGATGCTTCAAAGTCAAGCTGCAATCAAGTAAAACAAGAAAGTCTTTCTCTTCCTTCGGACTTTACCAAAAAAGTAAATTCCTGACTTTTTGTGAAGATTTTTTTTTTTTTTTTTTAAATCCTTCATCATGCAATCTCTGATATGGTGTTGTGACTATTACTTTCATTTCTGAGTTCAGCTTTCCTTTTGGATGGCAAATAATGTATTTCCTGCTTTTTATTCCCTATTAATTGTGAATTACTTGGAAATTTCTTTTCCTTGCAAATGATTTGAAGCATAATTATCAAATGAAGCAGCAAACACAAAAACAATCCTCGGTCTATTCTTAAATTAAGATTTCAATATTATCAGACAAGTAAATAAAGCATCAAATGAGGTCCACAGAGAGGGTAATACATTAGAATAGGAAAAAGGATTTGCTTAATTTAAATTCTTTGCTTGTCTAAGTGGTTGTAAATACTACCAGATTTAGGTATCCAATGTAGGTGTGCTGATATTAGCAGTTTGGGTTGCCATATGAAATGTAACATGGATATTTCTAATAAGTACCTAAAAATTGCCCTCAAATTTCTAGGTAATGTTTTTTAATTTTTTTCTTCTGCTAAGAAGATTACTTTAACTCATCTCCCATTTGGACCAGGCTAAGAATATATGAGCAGTTACTTGGCTCAGCTGAAAAGCAACAGCTCGTCAAACTGCCACAGCTCTATTGATCCTTAAACAATACTAGATGGCAGTGATTTTTAGGCAGATAGAGTTTTGAGTGGGGATTTATAAATTATAAATTTTTAAATTATAAATTTATGAAAGGGCATGGAGGTGGCAATATAGATTTTGAGGATTCTGCACCTGTTAAAATTTGTTCTCAGGAAGAATAGAAAAAATTATCTAAGGAATTTTTCAAACTCTTTAGAACATGTGAATCTGCAAAGTGGTTTAAAAAAAAAGAGCTGTCTAGTCCTGCCTTGGTCAAAATCTATCAGCTTCTATTCAGATAAGTATTCAGCCCTGTTTGGGGAGTTGCCCAAAGAGATGAAAACATGAGAAATATTGCAGGTAAATTTAAAATAAGAACCATTGCAGAAGTGTACTTTTACTTTTCAATTTGTTTTATTTACTTTTAAAACAATGGCATTTCCTAGAAATCAGAAGGTTATAAAGGAAGTAAAAGAAAATGGGAGGATTTAACATAAGATAGAGCACTCAGTTGTGATGATCACCAGACATTTTAATGGCCTTAAGAATTGCTGCAATTTGTGCTCAGCTGAACTGCCAGATAGACATGGAAACCAGTTTTAAAAGTTCTGCTTTCCTATTAAAGAAGAACTATCTATTAAAGGGTAAGATACAACTCTAAACGGATATTTAATGGGAGTTGAAACTCCCATTTGAAAAGTCTTTGAACAATCATGTAGCTCTCTACCATGATCTACATGTTTTACCCTCAAATATATTGTTAGTTTTTCTTACTTCTCCTGCATAGTCTCATAAAAAACAAAGAAAAGCACAAAAGATCATGGCTCCATGGCTTGCTGGGTAAAATCTTGTAGAGTAGATGATTGGCTCTGAGCCAAATCTGACCCTATAGCTCCCCACTGCAGTGGCTTGATCCTAGAAAATTACATATTATCTTGGTTACTGCAGTGTGTTAATGTGTTTGCACAGATTCTCTACCTGTGGTGGATTATGTCATTTAAATTTCAAGTAGGGGTTCTGCCCATGGAGATCTTCCCCACAACTATAGAACTGCTTCAAATCACCCTTAATTTACAGAAGTGCTCTCTTCGGTTTCCCACTTTATTTACGTGGCTTCCATACCATTTACAGGGCTTAAAGCATTAGTAGAAAGAAGTTGGCAAGCAGAAAACCTTTTTGGCTGTAAAGGTGATGGAATTCTGTTCAGTTATTTTACCAGGAGTAGAGGATTATTAGCACTAATTACAGCCTGTGACACAGAGAAATTTGGAGTAAAAAATGTGAAATGCCCTTTAAAAATAACTATTGCAGTAATAAAGCTACACATCTTGCAGCAAAAGAAACAAAACAAAAGCTTTCCACTTGCTGGGTTAGATTTTTTTTTTTTTTAAATTTTATTTTATAATGTACTTGAAGTTAATGGATACTGCTTCATATGACAGTGTTCTCTCAGTATTCTCTCAGTAGAATACTCTTTCCTGTTTTGTTCCCACTTACAAAGGGAATTGAACAGCTTTGGGCAGACAGCAGAGTAAAACGCAGAAGTGCTAAACCCTGTGACCGTTCATATTTGGCTATTTAAGAAGGAACTAAAAGTAAACAAGCTAATTTTCCTAATGTTTACCAAGGGAGATAGCCAGACACGATTCTGCTATCCAGACACCTATAGTGCTTTACCCAAAAGATACCTTATTGCATTACTTCTATATGTGATATTGGCAGTATTCTCCTAAACTGAAAAATATTTAACCTGTGCTTAGAGTGGAAGACTCCAGCCTTTAAAACAGCCAGTGCATCCCTGCCCACAGAATGGATATCTGAGCATCTATAGGTGAGCAACAGAGTGCAGAATTGCTCCAACAGAAGTTTATTGTTAACTCTTGAGATGAAGTTCTGACCACACTCTCGAAAATTCTGTGAACAGCAGCTATCAAGGGCAATATCTGAACTTCATTAAAACAGCTGTTAAACAGGAGGTGTCCTAATGGACTGAAGCTGAAGCTGTGCTTCTCTATGGAGGGGATAGAATTGTCTCACAAAGGCGAGCAATTTCTCATTCGGAAGGATATTTATAGCTAGAATTCATACATTTTGAAACCAGTTCTTTAGAAATATATGCTTTTTTTTTTTTTTTTTTCTAATATGCCATTAAGAGTTTTATTTAAAACACTGATCAGATCAGGTGTCTTCATTTCATTGGAAGCTGATGACAAAACTCATCCTTTCAATTCATATTCAGCTTGATTCATATTAAAATTTCAATCTTTTCACCAGCTATATATTTTTGGCTTTTTTTTTCCTACTATAGCCTCCTCTCTAATATCTGACTTTTTCCTTTCTTTTCTCCTGTAATAGAATATCAGCTATTCAAGGCTGTTTTGGGTTTTTTTTTGGGATTTTTTTTTTATTGTTGTTGTTTTGTTTTTTTTGTTTTTTTTTTTGTTTGTTTGTTTGTTTTCTCCTAATCAATGATTCTCAGGTGCTGGGACCCTGAAGCAATACTTTTGGTACATGGGGCAAAAAGATGGCTTTTTTTGCAAGTGAGGCCTTGAGTAATTCCAAGAAAACATTCCTGCAGGTGAAATTGAAAAGTATCACTTGTGCTAGAAAGAGAATATCTACAGCAGTGACTCTCAGCCTTGGAGAACTGGAGTGCCACTTCATCACTGAATAAAGCCACATGTTAAATATCCTGCTATTGAATTATGCTGTTACTCTTTTTTGAGTTACTATCAAAAAGCACTGTATGGTGATTTGACATCTTGTTAGGTCCAGGAAAAAAAATAATATCCGTAGTAGGAAAAATAAAAAAAAATGATGGGTTTATCCTGGGTAATTATTCAGCCTTGTGCAGTCAGTGAACATCATTACATTTTGCAGTTTGAATTTCCAAGCCTTTAACTTTCTTTTGTTAGAAGCCTTCTTCAAACTCCTTTTAAGTCAGTGGAAAGTTCCTGCTGATATGCACAATTTTTGGAACAGACACTAAAAGACTTAAAAGAGCACAAAGGATTGTGAACCTTAGTCTGAATATCTAATTACTGTTTTGTTTTTAGCCCAACGATTTTCCTCATGCTGTGTCAGATAAATGCCTTTCTTGCTTTTTTTTCCTAAGGCACTACTGCTTCCATGGTCATATTGTGTGGGTTCATGTCTCATATCACTGAACTCTCTGGACAATTTCAATCAAATCTGATAGAAAATGCAGAAGTCTGAGGGGTAATCCAAATCCAAAGCAGTGAGGATCAACTACAAGTTTAATTTTTATTCTTATTAGCTGTTGAAGGAAGTAGATAATATACTCCATATAAATCTGAGAGACAAGGAAGAAGAAGCAGATACCATGAGATCTGAAATAACAAAACAAAACTGCATTTTAACATTACTCCTCATCTAATACCCACAAACCCATTTATGGGATAGAAAATCATACACAACTGGCCATCCCTCAAACTTCTGCTCACAGAACATGTGCTTCGTGCACCAGTTTTCACAAAGGATATTTTTGGCCACCCATCATAAGAAAGAAATAGAAATGTAGTAGATGAGACAGTTCTTATAGGTCAGAGGGTGGGATAAATTTTTGTTCGGACTGAAAATGAAAGGACTAGCAAGTCAGTTGCCTAAAAGGGAAAAGTGTATTTTTTTTTCTTTTGTGGAAAAGGTCTTCCACTTAGGGCAGCTTGTAGTAACCCTTGGACCAAAGGGTGTTGCAAGTCCATGGGTTGAAGTAAAGGAACTGTGAATTCAGATTGACCTTAATTTCCTGTTTTATCCACATATAGATTTTAAGGCAGTTAATATGCTACAATTCACAGGATGTAACAGCAAAACAAGAGATTATGGATGGGATTTCATCTAATGAGCCCCATGAATATTAAAAAGTAATTGTACTGATGTGGTCATTCCGTACCTGAGCTAAAGCTCACTAAAGATCTCCTGTACTGAGCTGTGTGGACATAACAGATCTAATCACCACAATATCAGATATTTCATGTCACATTCCACTGTCTGGTGTATGCATTCAGATACAGTCTCAAGAAGAGGTCTGGAACTAGGTGGGGACATCATACAAAGACTTAGTGAAAAACACAAAAAGTAGGAATTCGATAATTCAACACTCATTTATATTATGTGATTTATTATGGGCAAGAGAAACAAATGGAAATTTTGACTGTTTTCACCTGGAGGCTCATAAGAAGGAAGCACAAATATCAGTGCACTGTACATTTTTTGAACAGTTGAATGCTTCTATAGATGAAAATAAACGAAAGAAAATTAACACAATTTCTAGTCTAAAGAGCTTAAAGCAATCTAATCTAACTTCAAGTAGCAAAATGAAACATTTACAGGTGTAATCACCATAGTTTTCCCCAGTAGCTGGAGGAGAAATACAGAGACTTATCAAGAATGATTAAGGTAGATGGAAAACATGTTTGCTCAATATTCAGGATGTGGATTTGATACATCTGCTGAATAAGCTGACGATCTTTCTTTTAACAAACTTCTGCTCTTTCTGAAGACATTTAAAGTAGGATTCATCTCAGTTAACTCCTAAGTGCTGGTTTAGCCAAAGCTGATTGACTCAGCTCCCTTCGCAGTCAGTGCAGTCCTAAAAAGACCCTTTCAGCCACTGTGATGAAGTCCTTTTCAGAATCACCCATTCTAAAAGTTGAATCTCCCTGCTCTCTAGAAATAACTTCAGTTCCTAATTTCTCTAAGTTCAATTTAATATTCCATAATGTATAAGGGATGACCTGACTCACTGGAGCCTGGGGTAGCTCTCTGCACACCATGCCAGGTGTGGGAAGAGCTGAGGCGTGGGGTTTGTGCCTGCAGCTGAACCTGAAGAGCTGATGCCCCGAGGTGTCAGGTGTCTCACTGCATCCAGGGTTCAGGCAAAGAAGAGAGAGGCTCTCCAGGTCTGAGATTCCAACCAGCAGGTTTATCAGGGTTGAAGGGAGAGAGGCAAAGAGCCCGGTGCAGCTCTGTGCATGGGATTCTATACAGTTGCATATCAGGGGGTGGATACAGAGCATGAACTCATTAGGGACACTCAGGGTGGAGCTGAGGAATTAGGACACTTGCCTTGGGGGAAATCAGAGTAGGTGGGAGGAGAGAGGAGGCCACGGGCATCGAGGTTTGGGAGCCACCCAGAAACACCCGGGGAGAGGGACAGCAAAGGGATTGGCTCTGGGGAGGATTGGCATGGAAGGGACTGGAACAAGGGGCAGGGTACAACCATGATTGGTGGGGAAGGAGCTGGAACAAAGGGCAGGGAAACACCACAAAGGGAAACTTGTGAGAGGACTCAACTCTGGTGACAAACCAACTTGGGATCAAACATGAGGGAGAACAGGGGAACAAACCATTAACATTAAATCTTAACAATAACTCAATCGAACTAAATCAAACATCAGTCACAACAAAGGGGAATTGGTAGATATATGTACATTCAAATACACGTAAATGCACATATGTATACGTGTGTGCTGTTTAATTGTCAATTGAACAGTTCCAAAGTCTTTTTTTAATGTTCTTCATTAAAGAAAACCTACTCAAGCTTGATGTTCTAGCTCAAAAGCACACCCATTTTAAGGGGATGTCTCAATTTCATTTAATTTTGAGGCCTAGCTTATTTTGAAGATAACTTGTTGATTTTATAATGCTCTTATTTCTTGGGAAAAGAAAAAAAAAAGGAATTCTGAGATTAGATTGAATCCTTGGAAGTTTAAATATTAGATGATCAGAATTATCATCATCAGTGTTCTCTTATACTTTACAAAAAGACATCAAATTACTGTAGGTCTATTTTCATAAACCAATTTTATTTGATATTAGTTATATTACCTTCCTTTGATTCTATTTTAATTAAATCTCATATTAGCCATTTTATTGTTTGCCTTAGGTTAACTTTAAGCTGACGAAAGGACATTTATCAGGGTCATCCCATTTTCCTTTCTAAATGTTTCTGTACTTTGAATTTTTCCTGATCTTTGGTGATTTTTCTGTTCCACAAGACTTCCTGTTATCAATTACATTCCAGAAAAACTTCACCCATCTTTTTTTTTTGAAACTTTTGAATACTGAGATTTTGGGGTTTGTCTTCCTTTTTATCGTTTCTCTGTAATTAGTTTTTGAAAGCAAAGTATTTCAGTTCCATCACCCAGTGAGCTCTAAACAGCTTTTAACTTTTCTTTAACTACAGGGCAGAATGACACTGATTGCTAGGTGACTAATGTCAATTAAAACTTCTTTTCTTTTCTTTTATTTTTTTTTTCTATAGGATAGGTAGGATAGGTTGTCATTCTTTGTTCACTCTTGTCCACTGTATTTATATTTAAAAGGTTTTATCAACTAATTTTAATATTCCAGTCATGTAACTCTTCACACCAGGTATCAGTGATACCAACTAGGTCAAATTTATGCTCATAGATGAGCAATTCAAATTCCCCGTGTTTATTATCCAGGCCCCAAGCAGTGGTGTACAAGCAATTAAATAATTTCTTCTCCTCATGTCCTTCAGTGTCTTGATTAATTTGGTTCTCAACATTCTGATTTTGTTAACTGAGTACATGTTTGTTCCTATTTTTCACCCTTTTTCTTTCTCAGTTTAACACCTGTCTGAAAACAATTATTGAAACTTATTTCTTTGTACTAATTAAGTTTTAATCAGAATAAGCTAATTGGCCAAAACTAAAACTTTATAGGATTATGCACAGGTTTCAATTAAACTCTCATCTAAAAAGATTTTCATTTCCAGGGTAATTTCTCATCAGAAGAACAAGTCTAGGGTAGCCACTGGTTAGGACATATATACAGTCTTGAATCCAATTTCTCACGAGAGTACTTTAATCTGCAGGATTATTTTTTTTTTTTTTTGTCTGTTTCCTAAATAATCAAATTTCAGTCTTTCTTATTATGGGTTTTCCAGCTGGCATGTTTGCTTGTACATGGGTTTAGTTCTGGATGTACAAATTAAGTAATGATTTAAAGTATTGTTTGATATGCTATGAGATATAAGAAAAACATTTGAGCCAATACAATTTTGTGGGTTTTTGGCAGATGTGACTTATTACCTTAGTTCATTTAAATACTCACACACACACAAAATTGTAGGCAAAATATGGCATAGAGAACTCTTTGGGTTTTTGTTTTTTTCTTAATGGACATTTAATCTTATGGGGAAATAATTTTGCCTTTTGGTCTTTTCTAGACAGCTTGCTTGTCCAAAGCTTTTTTATTTTTGCAATTTCTGAAAGAGAAGCCATCCAAAGTTTAAGAGGTTTGATTTAATACTGAATACACTCAAAATTATTTCATGAAGTATTTTAAATTTAGAACGAACATACTTTCATTGTTTTTCCATTTCAGAATTTTATCTTCTATGTGTTCTGCATTTACAAGGCAGAAAGGATTTCTAAGAAAATGAGATGGGTAGTCTTCTATTGTAGCCGTCTTTTGACATCCCTAAAATCTTTTGCATACACTCCAATTAAGAATATACATCATGATCTAAAGGACCTTTTCCATGATAACTTTAGAATTTTCCCCAAGATTTATACATAGTTCTAGTGCCTTGATCATGCACTCTTCAGGGTATCTTACCCTTTGCATTTCCAAAACCACTTTTTAATCCATATATTAAAGAAAATATCTAACACATTTTGTCCAACTCATTCAGATGGACACCTTGTTTCACTGAGACTTGCATCATTACCAAAAATATAAAAAAATATATTTGCATATTTCTAGTTTATTGTTGAACTGTGTCTTCAGATTGTTTTCTCAATTTTCCATATTAAAGATCCACTGAGAGCAGAAAGGTCCTTCCCTTTCTGACAGTATATCTGCCCACAAATCTATCCCTAGTCATAGGGAATTGTTATTCTGTGTCTTGTTTATGCTGGCCACTAGTTGCCCACCTTCCACTCCAACTTTTTCTTTGTCCTCTATTCGTTTTGTTTTGTTTTTGTTTTGTTTTGTTTTGTTTTGTTTTGTTTTGTTTTCTTAAATGGGTTTTCCTTTATAAAATCAGAAAATAATCCTGGCTTGTCCAAGTATTTTTTCTCTTTATGGTTCTTGATTGAAGAGTCCTGTTTTTTATTCTTCTGGTGTAAAATCTCTGTTTTGAACATAGTTCAAGTAAAAAAAAAACCTAAAAAACCTTTATGCTTTTGAGAATAAAATTAATAAATAACTTCACTGTTCAACAAATATATCACCACAAGGCAACATATTATTGTGTATAACAATGAACTGAAAAAAATAATCATAACTTTTTGCAAAATCTGCTGTTTGATTCCTTGCAAATTCCCTTCACAATTGGCTTATGCAGATACAGTCAGTCTACCCTTTTATAAATAGTAGAAAATTAATAAATTATTTGAAATATCAGAAATAAAACTGGGACCATCATTCTGAATAAAATACCACTTCCACATGCCTCCCTCCATTTCAAATCATGGCAACACGCCTATAAAATATCCTGAACTGCAAAGAAATCACAACCAATATATTTCTTGGTTATAGTTATAACAAATAAAGCAAATTATCCCCTAAGTTAATACTGATTTGTAAGCTGTATTTTCTACAGGAAAAAAGAACTGCATTTGAAATGAAGCTGATTAAAGAAATATACACTTCTGAGAAGAAGTTGCTGTTACAGTCAAGAAAATGTGACTATTTGGTAAGGGAACAGGGAAGAGAAAAGCTGTTTCTCCTGTACTGAGAACATTCAAAGTCTTGTGCACATTTGGTCTCATTCAAATGTAATTTGAGAAGCTCACCTTTAATCTAGTTTGGGGTCTGATGATAACAGCTTTAATTTATACAATCAGAGACATTGCTGAGTGACTTTGCCTTCCCCTGCATCAAAGGTAATTATTATTTTTATAGTTCAATTAGCAAACATTACATTTCTGTTTTCCTTGCAAGGATGGCACCACCTAATTTAGCAATAACATACATATATCCCTGATGCCCTCTCAGGGACATGATGTTATTATAATAGACTCTTCTGGACCTATTGATTCCTGGGAGCAAGTTTCCTTCCAATTTGCACCTTTCAACCCTTTTCTTTAAACCTACACTAATAGGGCAATTTGCTAGTTGTAGATCACAGTCTGCATCTCTTAAAAAATAAATCTATACAGCATTTTGCTCCAGAATGGTGCTTTTATTACCTTTTTTTATCTTAATGACCCAAAAGATAAAAGATAGGTCTCTTTCTTTGTATATAGATACAAGGAAGAGATGGTTTTCCTGTACCGTAATAACTATTTTTTTTTTTAGATTTCCAAAAATATTCATGTCCTGTCCTCAGATGGAATCAGCAACCCCTCCCCAAACGGTTCTTTAAAGCAGAAAAAGAAGGAATATTGCTCTAGGACAGCTCAAAGGTGATTTATCCAGTGACTTTAAGACAGAAATCAGAATTTCTGATTTATTTACAGATGTTAGACACTGAGTCACTCACTTCTCAAGTGATCTTTCTAGTCACTCATGCAGGTGAACATTTATCAGTCATTCAGTCCTCTATGTGATAATGCAGATTCCCAAGATGGAATAGTATAATTTTATCTTGTGTATTCTTAGGCCTCAGTATAGGGTGCTTTGTTACTCTGTCATCCCTGAAGAGCTAGATGTGAAAGAGAGGTGATAGTAGAGGTCAGTCAAATTTTGGATGGATTGAAGGTACCTCTCAAGAAATAGCACTTCTCTCCTCTGACTGCAGACTAGGTTAACTGGATTGAAACTGTGAAAACAGCCATTACAGCAAAGAATAAAATAGTTGGTATAATATCTTTGGTTATTAGAATACTCATCTGTAGTATGAATGTTTTTACCTCTTGATCTGATTTAATCAGGAATGGGTTTCTACATTATCTATCATAACATAATACCAAAACTATTTTATTATGAAGTGGCATCTTTTCCAGAATTTGAGCTTTGCCCATAAATCCCACTGAGGACTTGAGAAGCATGTTGTAATGAAGGTTTAGTTGAAATAAATATGTCTCTGTAAGAAATTTATGACTTTAACAAAATATTTTCTCATTAAAGAATCCATTTTCAACTGGGGGCACTGAAGAGAGACAACACCAAACTAAAAGTCTGAAGCAGTTTCCTAGGAGGCTGTTCTCTGTTCTGCAATAACTGATCATAATTTATGGTTGCTTTAGGTACTCTGTATAGTACTTTGTATTTTCCAAGCTCCTGAGATGGTGGGGAATCCTGAGGAATGTTGACAGCCTGCTTCCTGAGGGTCACTGAGACTATTCCTTCATATTTTTCCTAACACCAGTTCAGCCAAAGTGTGTGTTATTCTTCCCTTTGGAATGGCATTAGCAAGATATCCTGGTGTTATCTGAGAGACCCCCATCACCTTGATTCTGCCTTAACCTTTAGGCTCTGGCTAAATGTGCTTAACTAAGTCTTTGTCACGTTCCACTAGAGCATGTTTGCATTGATTATGCACAATTATATCCTTGCATCATGACAATTCACCTGTGCACACTAGCCCCTACCAGAGTGATTTATTACCAGCTAAATTGTTGCTAGCAGAAACCTGTTTATCACTGTCACACGTGCAAGCAGCGGATATGAGTATCTGTATGATCAGCCTGTGTGAGTGTGTGTGCCTGTGTGTGTGTGAGTGTGAAGATGTGGGACCTGGGGGTGGATGAAGGCATGAAAAGTCCTGGACATTTCTGATTAACCCTGTCAAACCCACCCCTGTCCCCTAACACCCATCATTGTTGCCCAGTTTCATGCCATTTCTAGCACAAATATCAGTGTTTATAGAAATCTCTGTTGGTCCTGATGTAACTTTATTGATCCCTTTCAACCTTCATCCATATAATGTCATTGAAGAGGTTCTTACAGAAACAAGAACATTAATCAGCACCCCAGTTAATTAAAGACTTTGGAAACCTTCAGAAATGATGGAAGGACCCTGGAAAATAGGGACATTTTGACTTTCAGGAAACATGCTTCCTCTATGTTCTTCTGGCACTTTCTTTTTCAGATTTTAACATGATTGGACAACCCAGAGTATTGTTTAATTCCCTAGAGAAAATGATCCTTTACTGTTATGTGTCTCTTACTGCTTTTTCATTAGCAAACAAAAGGGTGAAAAATGACACAGCAATGATTTGTTTCATATCAAATATTAAACAAAGATATTACATAAAACATTAAAGGTATTGCTGCCTTAACATTTAATGAGCCAGATCTTCCACTGAAATTTAGAATCATAGGACAGTTTAAGTTGGAAGTGATCTTAAAAATCATCTAATTCCTGAACTACCATAAACTACAGAGAACAGGAGCTTGGATGTGCTGTTTCTTACCTTCACTTTCTTTCTCTTCACCAGCAAACTACCTCTTAAAATCTTGTACTTAGTTTAATGTACCTCTTTCACTTTCTGATGTGATCCTAGTTTGTCAGTGGTCCTCAGGTGAGCTGGTAGTCTCAGCCAGTGAGCACAACACCAAGATCCCATGGCTGGTATAATTTGGCACCTGGTTGGCAGTCCCAGATGAGTGGTGGAGGATCTGCCCTCCTAATTTGAGAAATGATCCCTGAACTGTTTTGCTACACAATAATGGAGTGTGTATCTATGTGGTGAAGGAACCCTTCAGGGCATGGGGTGAGACTCTTGCTTTGACCTGTAGATTTTCAGTGACTAAAAGCAAACTTGCCATTTATGTAGAATAAAGTAATGACCAGGATCTAGATCCACGCCTTCTTTAAATATGTGAGAAGTCTGGACCAATTTGACCTGGATGTCTTTGATAAATGTGACTGCATAGCACACTTGGCAATGGCTTGAAGTAAATAAATACATGTAATGTATATCCAAGGGGATTCAACCCAGTGGTCTAGTCCTCTACTCTTCTAGTCCTAATCCTTTGCTTCCAGAGTGAAATACAGAGGTTTATTTGTTCCAAGTTTGAAATGAATGCATCATATCTATTTTGTTCCAAAAGTAATTGACTTTTAACTGGTTTTAATGGACAGAGTGACAAACAATGTTGCCAAATTCTAGTAGCTCCAGAACTGATGAAGATTTTAAAAGCTAACACTGTGTTTTATGAGAATTGGCAAAATTATCCAACAGCCAAGTGAGAAGGTCAATCCTTCATATTTAGTTTGATGCTGTTCCAGATAGTTTTTAAACCAGTTTATGGGTGGTCTTTGTTGGTGGTTGGGAATTTTTTTTTTTTTTTTTTTTTTTCTGGGGGGGGAAGTGCTTGGATTTTTTTGGTTTGGGATTTTGTTGTTGTTCAAAATGGCTTTTTCAATGAACCAGGGAATCATCAAAAGTTGGACAGTTGAGAATGATGGTCCTGTTCTGAGTGCTCCATAATTCATGATTTGTAAGCTGTGCCGTTTTTTTAATTGTCCATCTATGTATCTTACAGAAGCTTATTTTGGGAACAGAAACTTACTTTAGGAATAAAGGAACTTTATTTCTGGAAATTCTTAAAAATATAACTTGTCTGCCAATGAGCATTAAAAAAAAAATTCCTAAGCTTGTTTTCTAGCAATATAGGAAGAAAGGTATTTGAAACCACCCAAGAGTAGATTCTGCTTGGCTACATTTGGGTATCATTGCTGAACAGAGAGGATATTTTTCCTGATCCAGATGACTTCAAAGAAACATAAAACATTTAAAAATTAAGTAATCTTAGATACCTAACTTATGGAGATTAGGTTCCATTACAGACTACTACAGACAGATAACTTGCTTTTATTTGATTCTCGAGGGAAGTAATTCTCACAACTTTAATCTTTTTATCTTAAGAACTTATTTTGAATTTGCTTTGTTCTTGGCAAAAAGTAGCTGAGATTGGCCAGCCTTTCAGCTGAGTTTGCAATAGCCATGTTTTTACTTAAGAATTAATATTGACTGGCTAAGGACAGATGATTTATTGTGTAATTCTGTAATTATTTTTTTTTTCTGCATTGGGTAATTTGTGCTACAGAATTAGAAAGATGCTGCATTAGCAGCTAATGAGTTTTTGTGTTAAGAAAATATTTTGTTATAAAACGTATTCTGAAGCCCTCAAAGAAGGAAATAGGCACCTTCCATGCTGCAGAGAGGGATATATCCCAATGAACAAACCGTGAAAAATATGGCGCTGAAAAGACTTTTTTTTAATCTTTGTCTAAATGAATTAGCCAACCTATTAGGACTTTGGTAGAAAATAAAGTATTTCATGGGTAATATTCCAATGCAGATTTGAAGGCTTTAAAAATTTCATGCTATAGATTTCTATGTTTTGCTAGCTTTTGGGAAATCACAGAATCATTAAGATTGGAAAAGGTTTCCAAATCCAACCTTTGACTGAATACCTCCATGCCCACTAAACCCCTGTATCTAGACCCCATTAGAAACTCTGCCATTAAGTCCAGTCCTGAAGACACAATATGGTAGAGTAGGTTCTACCCTACCCTCACTGAAGCTCCTGTACAGCAAATTCATTGGGTGGTTCATTCAGTTATCAGTGTTAACTTTATAGTTCATATGCAAGCATCTAGTGCCATAACTCTAAACTAGCTGCAACATTACTGTGGGGCCTTTTGAGCTCTTATTCATTCTGGAGTATCAGTGGAACATCTGAAATGTTACTAGCCATGCAGAGTGTCTGAACTATTCCCTCACAACTAAATGTCCAGTAACAGCACTGAGAGCTTGAACACCTTTGTAACATGGGTCACACAGATTTGAATCTGGTGGTAAGTTAAACATGACATACTCAAGTTTTCTTGCCTTTCAGGCCATATTGTTTCCATTTTCTCAATTTCTCTTTTAAGAGAAGTTGACTATTTCTACCTGGGGCTGTAGATTAAATTTTATCTTCATGATAATGCCTGATATGTAAACAGTAATTAAATGAGAGAATAAACTCTTTTTTCTGGTATGACTTTTAACAGTGAATAGCTTGTTTACTTGTCCTATTACATTCTTGCAGAATGAGGACCATATTACAGGACAAATAATAAATAAAATGGAAAAATACTAAATTATGATTTTATTATCTTGGGCACAGAATTATTGAATAATTTCTGGGCACAAAAGTTATTGAATATATTTATTTAGAAAAAGTAGATATCTTTTCTGGTAGTGGATAGATGAAGTGTCTTCTAATTTTTGGTACATTCTTTAATTTTGTCTTTGTTTTGTCTTGTAATAAGGGTATCTATATAAGTATATCACATTCCTATATCACAGGAATGGCAGCCAGTAAGATGCCAGTAAAGGTTTCAACAGTTAAGTGATTAAATTAAAGTGATTTAATTTAAAGTGTTATTATTTAGACTCAGGATAGAGAGAGAATGGGCTCTGTTGATGCAGTGTGAATGTGGAGTTTTATAGCATCAGTGTATAGAGGGAGTGATATAAGAAGGCCATTACTTACTTTGGGAAGGACAATTTTTTGCCAGTAATAGCTGTTACTCAGGAAACAGACACCACCTTCCTTGAATCTGTGATAAAAAATTTGTTGGACTACAGCTTTTAGATGTAGTGGGCTGTAAGATATCAGTAAATCAAATTATTAACATTCTATTACTAACCAGAGATATTTAAGAATTTGTCTGAAGATGGCAAGGTATCTAGAAAATGTGAGGAAGAGTTAAGCACTAAATAACAGAAGATTAAATTAAAATAGAATAAACTCAAGATAGGGTTTACCATCAGGAATCTGGGCCAGAAGGAAAATACCATACCTGATTGCCTTAGCCACAACTTAGAAAGAATCCTACAAAAAAAACCCCAAAAAACAAAAAACCAAACCAAACAAACAAACAAACAAACAAAACAAAACAAACAAACAAAAAAAAAAACAAAGAAAAGTAGTGGGAGGAAAAAAAAAAGTGCAATTTCTAGATTTTCCTACATTTCTGTAGGGTTGTTCTACTTTCTAATTATCCATAGAGAAACATTACTTGAACAGAGCTGATTATCGACCTGCTCCAAAGTCAATCAAAAGTCAACAGAAAGATAGAGTGACATTTTTTTCTGTCGGTCAAGACTAGAAAAACTGATCTCTTTTCACATGTTTATTATATTACCTTAGTATTCTTCATGTGTTAATTGATCTACCTTGCAAAAAGTTTAGATCCCCCAGGGTGGAAATCTAAGCACATTAACTTGTTCAAAGTTTGAACAACTTTAGTAGACCTTAAGCAGCCAGAGCTTGCATTTTACTTTTGCCTTTTTATTTTTTCCCCCTTTAACTTAATTAAAGGAAACTTGTTTGTGTTGCTGTTGGAAAGCACATCCAACCATTGCATGTCAGCTGACAAATCATGAATCCCTTGAAATTTGATTGTTTGTGAACATCTGCACATATTTTGAGTTTTAGGTATATTTGGCCATAGTTTTAGAGTGGTGTCCCTGGTACAGAGACAAAGGGAAAGCATTTTCAGTGCTGTTCATTAAACACCATTTTATGCCACAGTCGTGTGTGCGGAGGGGGATGTTTCCAGCATGGTCAGCTTACATTGGAAATGGAACCTTTCTTACCCAGTTTGTGGAACAGGAGTGGTGCCTTGTCCCTTTAAAATCAGGGAGTGGAAATGCAGGGAGTGTTCTCTCTCCACTGCTCCCAAGGGAGGTCCTCAACTCACATCCTGGGGAGTCATACTTCACAAGTGGGCGCAGAAATTTAAGGTCATAGAAGCCTGGAAAGTTGAATTTTTTTTAACAATCCCAAACTGTGGGCTTGGAGAGAGAGCGTCTGTGGTGCCACCACCACCACCATCCGCCACAGACACTGCTTGGGACCCCTTGCCCTTTTGGCTGGCCACCAGGGCACTGTTTGCAGCTCCTACTGGCCACTGCACGTGGATCCACACCAGCACCTCAGCAAAGTGAATCCTTTCAAACAAAATAGCTGTGGGCTTTGTTTTGCCCAGTTCCTCACTGTTTTGTCTGTCTGGAAAAGAGCATTAAGCCATGGAGGTTTATTTGCCTCAGTCCTTCATTTGTTTTCCTGGGCTACAAGGGAACAAGAGATTGGCACTCCCTTTGTCTTAGTTCCAAGGTGACACTTTGCTTGTCTTGATCAAACCCTTCCCCATTTTGTATAATATTTTTTTTATTGTTGTGTTCATTGTTTAGGTTTTTTTTTTTTAGTCAAATTGTAGTTCTAATGTTTTTTAACCTCTCTCTCTTTTTTTTTTCTTTTTTCTTTTTCTTTTCCCCCACAGTCTTAATCTTTTCCTCACTCTAAGAGCATTAGAAGTGGTTTCTCGCAGTAGTTTACAATGATTAAAGAATTAATATTGACACATGGTTTTTAAGCTGAATAATGTCAATACATATAAAGTGAAAGAGAAGCATGCACAAATGTTGTGTCTAACACAATACAGACAATTTTTGAGAAGAGAAAACAATCACTTTCACAAGTGGTATTCTATATTACTAAAACAGAGGGCAGCCACCATCTAGATTACTTGCACAGGAGACGATAGAGGAGGAATGGAGGCTTCTTTATTTGAAAAGAGATAATTAATTGTGTATTTAACTTGTCCAAAAAATACGGATATTGGCTGTTTCATTTCAGCATTTTATTTAACCTAGAGGAGGTATACAGTTTAAAATAAAATATGCTCATCTATTTCTTTATTTGTGAATGGAAATATCCTGAATGAGAAAATAACCTGAAAAATGTCAGACTAAAGAACAGTGTGACATTTCTAAAACAAATACATATAACACAAAGGCATGGTACAGGAACCAGTAAGCTAGAGATGAGTGTTCCTGGCATGACTGGACACTTTATAATGATGGGATTGTTTTCTTGTTTCTAGAAATAAAATTCCAGGGAAGGTCATGAGCCTACACTTCATTCTACTTCATTGACAAGCAATCTCTCACTTCCTTCCTTCCTTCCTTCCTTCTTCTACACTTCCTTCTTCTTTCTTTCTTTCTTCTCTTTCTTTCTTTCTTTCTTTCTTTCTTTCTTTCTTTCTTTCTTTCTTTTTCTTTCTTTCTTTCTTTCTTTCTTTCTTTCTTTCTTTCTTTCTTTCTTTCTTTCTTTCTTTCTTTCTTTCTTTTCTTTCTTTCTTTCTTTCTTTCTTCTTTCTTTCTTTCTTTTCTTTCTTTTCTTTCTTTTCTTTCTTTCTTTCTTTCTTTCTTTCTTTCTTTCTTTCTTTCTTCTTTCTTTCTTTCTTTCTTTCTTTCTTTTCTTTTCTTTCTTTCTTTCTTTCTTTTTCTTTCTTTCTTCTTTTTCTTTCTTTCTTTCTTTCTTTCTTTCTCTTTCCCTCACTTTATGTACTGAGCATGATGTCACATGGTCTGGAACATTCCGTTTATCATTTGAGGTCACCTGTCCTGGATGTGTCTCATCCCAACCTCCCAAACACCCCACTTCCTCCCTAACCTGACAGTACAAAAAGGATAAAAGGACTTGTCTGTGTAATCCTGCTCAGAAATAATAAAACCATTTCTGTTATCCATTCTTTGTTCAGCACAAATCCAAAACACAGCCATGTATCAGCCACTGGCAAGAAAATTAACTCTACCCCAGGCAAAACTAGAACAATTCAATAAGGACAGGGAAGGAGTTTCACTGCACTACAAAATCTTCATGTCTGTCAAATCAGAAATAAAAGATTTTTTCAGTAGTAAACACATCTAGGTAGCTATTCAGCTGAGTAGTCTCCAGCTGAGGACAGCATACATTTGTATGATTTTTCTTTTTTTTTTTTTTTTTTTTTTTTTTTTTTTGTCACTTATATAGTAGTTACTGAGTTGAATACAAGAGTAATTCAGTGAATCTTGCTGAAGATCTTGAAGCAGATGCTACTTTGGCTTCTTCTTGAAAGGAAGTCCAAACAGAAAAAAATGTACAAAAATGTACAAAAAATGTCACTAGTGATGGTAAGACTAAAACTAATAATGTATTAAAAAAAATGAATTAGTGTGCTAACTTGCTAAGATTCTGTTTGAATAAGAGTTTTAATATTGAGTGAAAGTATATATTAATTCTTGTCAGTTCTCTTTCCCCTTGATGAAGTTTAAAGGAAGACAACCTAGCAAAGTTTTGACATGAAAAAAAGAGTTCCTATGGCCTCTGTTTGTCCTCAAAAATGTTTAGTGTTGCAAGACCTGTCCTTTCTTCCCTTTCTCCTTTGTTTGTTTAAGAAGGTTTCATTGGATTTCTTGCGTATCATGTCGCTTGGGTTTACAAAATATTGGCAAAGCTTTATAATAAGTAGCAAATCATTATTACGTGCTTTGGTGTTCATTGTAATACAATTAATCATCATAAATTTGCTTTGGTATATTCAAGTGGAAGAAACAGCTAATTTCAAAGACATCTTAGTTCAGAAAACCATCTAATTTATTATTATACTCTCACCTTTAAGGGCACAGAAAATGTTTTTAGCACAAGGTACATTGAGTAGACATTATTAGATACATGATGGACAGGATGGAATAACTAATCAGTCTAGCATTCAGTTTCATATTATTGTTAATTTATTTACTGGGAAAGAGTAAGTAATGAGACCATTTAGTTGCTTACACTAGAGCTATACAAACCCTTCTAGAAAAATGGAAGGTAAAGGTATGTTTGGCATTCCAATCAGACTTGGTTTAATGGCCTACTACAAGGCTTCATTTATTTATTTATTTATTTATTCGTTTGCTGCTTTTGCAGGAGTCTCATGGGAAATTTAATGGAGAATAAAAAGCAAGGTCTCACTGCCAGCTCTGTACCACCTGTATAGAAGCTGCTCCTGTACATGAAAGTATAAGGTTGTGATTTATATCACATTATGAGATCTGTCACGAGATGTAGAAAGTCCAGATTGGCTCTGACTTCAGTAATTCTCATATAGTGATTAGGCTTTTAACCACAGGTTTCAGAGGAATCAGCTTAATTTGTCCATGTTCTTTAAAAAAAAAAAAAAAAAAAAAAAAAAAAAAAAAAAAAAAAAAAAAAGGTTGTGGACAAAACAATTTTATTGACCTAAAATATTTTGTCTTAATAAAACTTCTCATCTTTGCACATCAACAAAACTCAAGGTAGGATTTGGAATGAATCCTGGTTGTCTCTCTGTAAGACTTATTCTGAAGACTGGGACCTGAATTTGCTGCTCTGGTTTCTCTGCAAAATTAATATTCATTTAAATCTCACTATTTTGTAATAATTCCTAAGTATTGCAGAATCTGTCAATTTATTTTTTTTTTTTAAAAAGAAAAATAATTATGGTTTTACTGAAATAAAACCAAGATGCTAGCCAAACATAACTTCCAATTGTGGGATTTGATTGTTGTTTTTTTTTTCATTTTATTGATGTGAGGGTTTATTAATGGACTGGTTTTGTAGTCACATATTTTTTATTTAGTCTCCATGACTGAGTGGACATGGACAAGGTCTTTATATCTGTTCTGTTCCACATGTGTAGTGTAGCATTAGCAACAGTTCTACTTCTACAAATGTTGTAAGGTAATTACAGATTTTCAGACATGGCAAGAACTGTGTAATGATCCTTTGCTGTCCACTCAACTAGTAGCCATGTAGCTAATAGGAAAAATAAAACCATTAAATTAAGAATGGAGGAGGCTGCTTTCTTCTTCAAATACTCAAAAACAAGCAGAAAGTGTTCAGAGACCTGAGGCACGAAGGTGGAAAAGACACCATCAGTACTGACACTTTTCTTATAAAACAAAGCAAAACAAACCAACCAATTAATCAATTAATCAGTCAAAATGTAACTCTGCAGAGAAATGCTAAACCCAGGATTATTTCTCAAGGTTAGTCTCCCTCATGCCAATAATTTCTCCCTGTGTGTAAGATAGACCTGGATTTCAGTCTTCAACTTTTTTGCATCCTTTTGACAGCCAGTGATTTATGCACATTAAATTAAATGTTTAAGAACATGAGAGTCACCATACAGGATCAGAATTCCAGGCATTAGCCGCAACACATGTTTTGCAAGCCGAGTAACTATGTGCTTATACTTAGGCAAATTCTGCATGGTTAAATATTTGAAGCAAAGGAAAGCAAAGGAGGGATAATAGTTTAGAAAGATTGGAAGGAGGGAAAAGAAAAAATTGAAAAAAAATTCTTGCCCTTGGCCTTTGATTAAATTCCCTCATGATGATAGCATTTATGATGGTAACATATATTAGATTGGTCACGGACATTTATTTATCCCACATATACTACCTTGAGAAGGGTTGCTTTTTTTTCAGATTTTGTGTGTTTTCATCAGAATTTTGCTGTTTAGATTTACAATAATAATTAAAAAAAAAGGAAATAAAAAAAATAGTAAAAAACCCCAAACCTTGAACGAAATAAATTACAGAAGATAAACAACAGGAGACACATAATGTCTCAAAAGATACTAGTTTTTGTAATCAGTTATATAAGATAGAAAGTGAAAATTTTTAAATGCAGTGGAAATTTCAGTGTTTCAGTGTATGATTTACCCCAAATGGATTGATTTTTATCTCTGTGTACCTTTGAGGCCACGGCACACATCATAAGCAGGTTTAATGCTGCATAACTTTCACCTTTTAAAAGACACTACTCATAAACATGTAATTTGTTACACCTTTCATTGGTATGACTCTCAAGAAAATTACTTAGTACTTCCTGAAATATTTGTCCAAGAAAGAAAGGTGGACAAAGGGGCTCTGGAAGGGAGAAATCTTCCCCTCCCTCTCCATGGACTGGAATGATCCTGGTGTGTGTGTGTGTTTTATATATATATATATATATATATATATATAACATATATTTATATATATATATATATAAAACAATGCATCTTACCCTGGTCATGTAGGCAAGGAAGAAAATCTCAGTTAAGAAAAGCTTGATTTCCAAATCATACTGAAAATTTTTAGAAAAATCTAGAAAGTAAGGACAGGTGCTACCATACTCCTGTCAAGGTCTAAATATCTGGTACCTAAACTTGCATTTTTCTAGCTGTGATTTATTTCTGAGGCTGCCTTCAGAGACAGTAAGCAAAAGCTGCTTATATAAACAATAGGCTGAATTCCCAACTTTGAAATTAGAAACTTCTTTCTGGCTCATCTGCCACTAGCATGAAGCTCTCATTTGTGGAATCCTGTTTTTTCCATGATTAATCTGATAGTCTCAAGTATTATCACAAACACACTCTAACCCTTTCTATTTCCTTAAGAAGTGGGCTACATCTGGAAGATTTGT
Source organism: Sitta carolinensis (assembly GCA_032173965.1). Taxonomy (NCBI): domain Eukaryota; kingdom Metazoa; phylum Chordata; class Aves; order Passeriformes; family Sittidae; genus Sitta; species Sitta carolinensis. The sequence continues at coordinate 8,894,090 of CM063313.1, read as the reverse complement.
TAAGATTCAAGGCGCCTCCACCAGGTTATTGATTATCATAAGAAAAGTCATTAGCATTATTGAATCCTCTTTGTTATGACAGTAATCAGCAGCTCCTTCCTGGATTACTGGGAGCATTTTTGAAAGGTTTATGGCTTACTACTGATGTAGATAAATGTTTTTAGAATCCATGGGTTTGCCTTTCATGAATAAAAAGGTGATTGAACAAAGACTGCATTCATCATTCTGTTTATCGCCCTGAAACAACAAGTGTAATTTATAAACCAATAATACTTTTTTGTAGTGTTATACACATGTTCTAAAAGAATGGATCAAATTAATGCAGGCCCAGAAAACAACGCCACCACAAGACTAATACATCCAAACCCTTAAGGGATTTGAAAGAATCCAACCAGCACGGTGACTTTGATAAGTGCTTTGTGGTTTGCTTTTTTTTTTTTTTTTTTTTTTTCATTTTCATTTATTTGTTTTCCTCCTCTTATTTTAAAAATAAAATGATGAATATCTTATAACATTACAGCAATTCTCTTAACATTAACATAGGCAATAAATGCTTATCCCTAACTCATATTTTCAAGAGAGACCCTTGGGGTGCATATGTATTAAGGAGTCTCTCTAAAGAGGTATACTTTGTAGCTTGTCTGGGTGTGAAGAAATATCTAGAAAAAAACATAATGCCTTCTCTTCAATCCCTTGAGAAGCATAGTTAAGTACATCCTCCTGCTCCAGAAAAGGGGACTCTATTTCCTACTTAGCCCCTCTGAAAAACTTCTGAGGTAGAAATCAGACTTGCGTCCAGTTTTGCAAAAAAAAAGAGGGATGTTTAGGTCACCAACAAAAAGCATCAAATATATCTTGCACTTCTTCAGTATTGGACTTCAGTCCTCAAGTTAGGAATTGTTAACCTATACATAACAGCCACTGAGCTGAGGGAAGTCAAACCTCCGAGATAAAGAGACTTGAGGAATGCAAAACCAGGAAGTTTTACTGGAACAGCCCAGGATTGCACCTATCCTTAATCCCAGAGCACAAGGTTCAGGGTATTTCTTCTGGCATCAAGAATTAAACTGCTCATGTTAGAATTGCGTTCTTTGACTTTTAAGGACAATTCATCCAATTGCAAATTTAATTTTTCTCATTTTTTATAAATTAGATTCATTTCCAATGCTGTAATATATTAATTTCTGTGTCTATTTGTTAGTTTTTGTGTAATGCTGTGGTTGGTAAGAAAGGTCCCTGAGTAACTTGCACATTTCTTTGTGTAAGTGATTTTGGACAAAGCCTCTGTCTTGGTTTTGCCAAGATGGTCAAACTGAACTGTTTATGCTTCAGTCTGAAAAACTGCTTCTCACCCCATAAACGGTGTCTCACATCTCTCTTTGTTACAGATGGTAAATGCTGGATTTTATCCACAGTATCATATGACATAGATACATCCACCTCCCTAATTCCAAATATAGAACAGAAATATACACTGAATATTTGTGCTTTTTTCTAAGTCCCTATTTATATAGTTGCCATCTGCAACTAGCAGAAGTTCTTTTTTGTTTGTATCATATTTTAAAATATTTTTTTCCTTTCATATTTGTCATTAGTCAACAGGGTTATTTTTTTTTTCTCATCTGATGTCTGCATTATTAAGGTGGCAAATCGCATTTTTTATCATTTATTTCCTGATTTCCATAGCTTTTATAGTGAAACCTTAAAAAGACTTTTAAAACCCAGACTTTCAGATCCTGTTTGAAATAAGACGACAACATGTTAAATATTTCCACTTTTTCTGTATTTTGAAATTTGATTACTAATGAACAATGTGGAATATGCTTAAATAATGACAACGTTTTTTATTTATATTTCAGATTTGAAATTTTGGCAATAATTATTTTAAATTTTTTCAAGTATGGGGGTTGTTTTAAAAATAACTAGAAAGATATTCCAAAAAAAATAAAAAAAGAATTAATGTAGAAAGGTCATAAGCTTTAGTGCATAGAAGACCACTAGTGCCAAGATCAACAAATCATATTTTTATAATCTATATATATGTTAAGACCCTGCATTAAATTAATGGAAATAAAACATTTTTTCTTCTGTTGTAAAATAGCTTTGTATTGGGTTCTTCATTGTACATTATTTCAGACTTTTGAGCAAAAGATCTATAGAGACAATGACTGTTTAAGATTTTTTTTTTCTAAATTTAGGGGCGAATTAAATACCTGAATTAGGCACCCTAAGTACTGTTCTCAGATGTTTCCCTTAATGGATGCACAGCTAAAGGTTGTGTTCCTTTCATAACTTTTTGTAAAGGGATTTGTCATAATAAGGAGCCTACAGGCTGGCTTTAATTTTTATGTGCCGCTTGATTGTCATAGTATCATTTTCCCTCATTTATGTTGCTTTAAAACCCTCTTGATAATCCTAGAAAATCTATTAATTACTAATGCTATCCTGTGTAATGAGATTACCCTAAGAAGCATTTTGAAAGAATAAGAGGCAGCAAAAAGACTTTCAAAAATATATCTCAGAAGGTTGCTCCAAACCTGTGCCAATAAATGTAAGATTTCCCTAATTCAAGTTAATTAAGCCAGTTTTGGCTAACATGGGGCAATCTTTAATTAAACTAATTTTGTTACATCAATATCTCTCTCTTTCATGATGAATTAAAGATTAAGATATGCCTGTCTACCAAGATTCAAATACAAAGTCTGTCCATTGGCAATAATGAAGTTTCTGGTTACTCCCCTAGCATAAAGATATTGTGTTTTCCTGATCCATTCTGAAATACCTGAGAATACAGTCATGCTTTAGAAGGCATATAAAGACCATGCAGCACAAAATGTTCATTTAATATTTGGAATTTTAGATATTTTTGAGGTCAAGTGAAGACTCATCCTCTCCAAAGCCATATGGGGAATGATTCATTTCATTCACATTCACTGGATAAAAATTTTTGGCATCTCAGAATTAGTTGTCCTGACTCCAGTTTTAGCTACTGGAGAGAAATTGACATATGTACAGGGTGATTCACTTGATGCGAGTTTGTATGAAAAGAGCTGTCCTAAACATTTCCCTCATTCTCATCATTGTTCAGAACTTAAACAGTTAGTTTGGACCAATTCTTTTTTTTTTGGAGAGTTAAACTAGATAACGCCAACGTCATCTCCAACAATTATGGCTTTCCTAATAACATAATGTAATTCTTTTCCTCTATTGAAGCATATATGCCTAAGAGTCTGAAAGTGCACCAAATAATTACATTGTGAAACTCCTTGCTTCAGGATGCAGCAGTTATTGCAATTTTATATGTATTACAGAAATGATTTGGATATGGTCATGGAAGAGGAATTCAATGAAATCTGTTAGATGCAAAGAAACAAGCTCTAGGGGAGAAAGTGGAGGGGGGCTTGTGTGGTAGTTTTTGGTTGGTTTTGTTTCTTTGTTTTTGTTGGGTTAGTTTTTTGGTTGTGGGGGTTTTTTTTTGTTTGTTTTGGGTTTTTTTTAGCTTTGATATCTTAAAAAAAAATAATTTCAGTGATGGGAAACTTCTGCACAGTATCAAAAATATGCTTATCTTGTAATTAGAGCCTTTCTTGAGACCTGACTGCATGAGTGAGAAGGGAAACTAAGCTGAAGTGGTTACTTGGTCTGTTCCCATGTAGTTATTTGTATGTTTTAAGTTCAGGTAGGGTTAAAGTAATGTTAATAATTTTAAATTAGAATTCATAGGCCAGCCGTGTTTGCACGAGTTTGAAAAAGTGAAAGTACTTTCTGTATCCTTCATCACTAGAAACCAGAAGGTGAAACTAATTTTTGGTTGATGGAGGTGCAAAAACTACAAGACTTTGTAATGTTACAGTCTGTTTCAGAAAATAAAATACAGTAGTATATATCAGTGAAATTCTTATTCAAAATCTGTTTTTATTTTCTCTTTCAGAGATTTTAAAGGACATCACAACTTCCAATCATTTGGGACTACCAGAGGCAAAATCAACAAAATTTGCACAATTAGTGTGAGATAAAGATTTGCTCCAGTATAGGACGTGGTCAAATAAGAGAATAATCAGGCACTTATAGAAGTATTTAAAGACAATAATTAATTTTTAAAAAGAAAAAAAAAAAAAAAAGAAAAAAAGAAAAATTCTGAAGCTTGTTTTCATCCTACTGGAAAATAAATCTTTTTGATTTATTAGTAACCCCCCTCCACCCCTAAAAAACCCCAAAAATAAAACCCACAACAAAGGAACCACCAAAAAAGTAATCAAAGAGAAATAAAAGATAAAGTATGTACATGCATACATGAAAGACGTAGAAGTTTTTTTTGATCAAATTCTCTTGCTGTTTCTTATGTCACTGGCATAAATCACTTTCCTTTCTGTTGAAGATGTTCAATTGTATGCACTCATTTTTGCCTCATAAAGCCAAATGTTAAATGTAATTTTTGTTCCTAAACACTACCATGGACACTGCTCCATTTTGTCCTATAGTACTTTGGCAGTAGGTGTGGAGTACAAATAACAACCTGATAATACGTGTTGCATATAAAGATATTTATTTAAATCTGGATAGATCTTGCCATTGAATCAACCTTTTGTACAACACTTATCAAACAAATTTCTGAGCATATGTTCATGTATCTTTAACCCATTAGTCAAAAGCAACATGTATGAATAAGGAGAGAAACTTTAAAAAAAAAAGTAATTTGCTTTCTGTTCTTTTGGTGAATTAGTGAGACTGCAGTTTAATTCATGCTTTTGCTGGGTTTGTATCAACAAATAAATGAAATTTTAACATGATCTGGTTAGTCAGATGAGCAATGCACTTAATCATAGATTTGAAGCTAAAAATTCTGAAGTATACACTACGCCAACCACATTTTTACAGTCCATTGATGTTAAGATATTTCAGATCCAATGTGAATTTAAGGATATACACAAATAGTTTATTTTTTAAAAAAATCAAAAAAAGCAAGTGAGTTGTTATGTACTTGTGACTATCTGGCAAAATAAGTACTTATTTTCATGATTTAATATGTTTTGGTTGGTTGCTTGCTTATAAACATTATTTTCAACTGCTGTTTCTGTGTTTTAAATCCTGTCTCACTTGCCCAATAAATTTTACTGCTTCAATTTGTCTACATATATGATTATTATTTTTGTTAATTTTTATTTCATCATAAACCTGATTCAATGTTTTTTAAATCAGTTGGTTTTGTGAAAAAAAAAAAAAAAAATCCAAAATTCCCTGCACAACTACATGTAATTCTCCTTGCCACCAAATATTTGAATTTAAGGTATTGTCAGTGATTGAATTACAGCATCATATCTCTTCTAAACTTAGTTTTGAAGAAAAGATATTTCAGCAAATTTACTAACCTCCCAATCCTTACAACATAGGCACAAAAAAGCTCCAGATTTCTAAGGTAAGCCAGAGTGAAGTGTTTATTCTTTTCAAACTTTGTGGGACCGGTTTGCCCGTTAAGTAAATTACAACAAGTTGAGGAAATTCTCTGAATTCCCATATAATTAAATCACCCAGCAGAAAGCTTTCACTTGCATAAACTTTATGCTTAGAAATGCATATATATTTTTAAATGAATTGAAGAAAAAGAGGAGTGGATTTTTCCAATGAGAGCTATTAATATTTTATATCTTGCTGAAGAGCTGCTTCCTTTTCTCTTTCTTCTTGACACCAGAGAGACTGTTAGCTCTTTATTTTTATTTCTCCCTTTTCCTGACCCCTACCGTGCCCCACAACCCAAATAATAACAACAACAACTTCAATCTGCCTCTCCCTGGTTGGGACACTGTACTTGCTCTCTTTCCACTTTATTAACTTAAGCATTAGCTTTTTGAAGCGCGTAAAATTATAAATGACATGTAATCCTATGCTGGGTGGCAGAGGGCTGCTTTCTGAAGCCGTGATTGACTGAGGTGAACAGGGAAAGGGAAAAATTTGTTCTGAGGGTTGCAAAGTGCCAAGCGATATGTCATGGCCTCTGGCAACAAGATCAGCATTGTATTTATAATCAGTGCAACATGCTGAGAGGGCAAATTAAGCTGCAGGAAGCCCAGCTGTGGCAGCGACATAAGGGGCCATACTTTACTCCATATCCTTTCACAGATGTTAACTTGTGCTGGAGCCACAGCTCCAGCAATGGATTTTGGGTCTCACAGAGCGCAGGCTCTGCTCACGGATGAGGAATCACTCTGTCTCGGCTCAAGTGGCATGGATCCTTGTATTTCACCAAGCCGTTTAGTTCTATAAATCCCAGTGGCTGTCCACGCTTATGAAAACTGCTCCAAAAGAGGTTGATAGACCCCACTGTAAATTAGGCTCTCTCTCCAAGTCGGGCCATAGTAATAAAATGAAGGCTAGTACGAGGTCGGACCCAATAAAGCAAATGTCAAAATTATGTCAGCAGGAAAATATGGAATGCACGCATCTTCAGGACTTCAGAGATAAATATCTGCTAGTGATGCACTGCAGGGTCAGTGGCTGGATCACACAGCCTTTGAAAGAAGGAGCACAGATTTTCTGTACGAGTCCCATTCTTGCAGTTGTAACTTGTACTGAGATGAGGCTGAAGTTTGGATGTACAATCAGTGCATTTGTGATGATTCTGCTGCATAACACAGCACAAATTTTAAACCCCTTTTTGTCTTTTAATCTTCACTTCAAAACCTGAGAGAAAAGGAAGTGTTAGTGTTATCCAATGATGTTAGTACCAGGAGAAAGGGAGGCCAGAACTCAAAAAAAAGCTTAAGGGAACAAAGCGAAGGAAACCCATTTTTGCCCTAACCTAGAAACTTGTATGTCAGTGGTAACTGCATGTGAAGTGACCTTAAAACTCTTTGAAAATCCCACACCTCAAAGAGATTCTTCAGCACAACCAAAACACACTCAGGTTGGTTAATTTTACATCAATGAGTTAAGATCAAAGTTCTTTTAGCTGAGATTAGAAATATTGAAGCTTGAGTTATCAGACCCAAACTGCATCAAATCCTGCCTCTTTGCGGAGATTTTGTGTTGGACACACTGTTAAAAACATATCAATTTCACCATTTGCTTGTGGGAAAAAAAAAAAAAAAAATAAAAAAATGAGAGGAGCATAACAAAACTGTACTTGAACAAAGACAATGACCAGAAATTCTGTAAATACTATACAGACAACACAAACTATACAAATAGTTAAAAAAAAAAAAAAAAGTAAAATATAAAAGAAATTTTATAGTTTTATTAATGGAAATAAACTGGCATAAAATAACAACTCAAATTTTGCTTAGATGAAGTTACAATCCAGTCGGGGGTTTCTTATTCATCTTGGTTCAGGCATGCTTTTAACATGTAAAACAATACATTTTTTTATCCTAATATTAAGTTTCTTCAGATAATGATAGTCATATCTGTTAAGATTCCAAGTGTTTTATTATATTAAGTATTAGTTTTAATAAAAATATACAAAAATTTACTTTAAAACTTTTCAGATTAATTGCAAAAATTTATTCTTTCAAGAGCATCAGTTAAACATCTTCAAATTATATAAATTATACTAATTACAGATCTCAGAGGAAAAAAATTATGAAACTATCAGTTTTGGTTTGTTTTTTTTTTTTGCACAGAAAAGTACATTCCAACTTTTCTTGTGCAAATATCTGATATTGTTTCAGTCATTTACTTCTGTTTATTCTTGAGCCTTAATCTTATGTAAGTGAAGTGGAGATTGGCAACTGTCTAGGCCACAGCAGCCACAAAATGATCAAGTTTAAAATCTCTGTTAAGATGAAGAGTGCCAGCCAAACCTTTTCATTACAATGTCTTAAGTGACTTTTAATTTGTATCTTGCAAATTTCCTAAGTTTTGTAAAAATTCCACTGAATTTGTAGCCATTAGCTTGTTGTAAATCAAACTTTCATGTTCCAAATATGCACATTTTTAAGGCTCCAGAACATGGTGCAATACTTGAACTCATCCTTTTTGTTCTATCATTTCTCTCACAGGGACTTCCTGAACATGTATGCAAGTATCTGAAACATTTAAACCAAACTACCTTAAGCATGGCTCATTGTTGAAGGCGTTGGGGTATATTTCCTTAAAGCATTCATCACATGACTCCTTGGTTATACCAAATTCTAACTATGCAGATTCTAATTTTTCTGTTTCCCATGCACTCTCTGGTATCAAAATGCTCCTGGAAGGTTAATCATATCTGAATTTCATTAACTTAGTGTCAAGCACGTTAAAAAATGTAAAGAACTTGTTTTTTCACAGGCATCAATTAACTTATTCAGTTTACATTTAGCTATCATCTAAAGTATTTATATAGCTTCTATTAGTGGATAGCTTTAGATTTTCATCTCTGCAACATTCCTAAGATTCTCCAAGAAACTGTGGTCAGATTTATTCCTGAATTTATAGAATCATGTGAATGTAGAATGTGCTGACTTGGAAGGTACCAATGAAGACCATCGAGTCCAACTCCTGCTCCTGCACAGGACACCACAGAAGTCACAACCTGTGCCTGAGGGCATTGTCCAAACATTTCTTGAATTCCAACAGTGTGATGCTGCAAGCACTTCCCTGGGGAGCTTGTTCCAGTGCCCAACCACCTCTGGGTTGTAGAACCTTTTCCTGACATCCAGCCTAAACCTCCCCTGAGTCAGACTCAGGCTGTCTCCTGAAGCCTTGTCACAGGTCCCCACAGAGAAAAGATCAATGCCTGCCCCTTTGCTTCCCCTTGGGAAGATGTTGAAGACCACAACAAGGTCCCCTCTCAGTCTCTTCTTCTCCAGGCTGAACAAACCAAGCTGCTCCTCATACAGCTTCCCCTCAAGGCCCTTCACCATCCTTGTGGCCGTGTGCATTTAGTCAAGGAATTAAAATAAAAGCACAACTCTGTTTTCAGCACAGAGCAAGAACAGGTGTTTCCAGACAGTTCTGTATGTCAGAAATGGGGTAAATCTCTCTCTGGACTTGCTTTTTTTTTCCTCCATCAGCTATTAATTACAGTGGTATTGTAATTATGCAATACAGCAGAATTTTCTGGACTGAGATGACACACCTAAGAAATGTGTGACACAGCTTAAAGTAAAAATAACCCTGCCTAACACTTTGTATGTTTTTATCTTCTTCTACAGTTTCCTATTCTCACACAATTCTATTGACTCTGTGTTTATTTTTTAAGCTGTATTGGATTATTCAGTAACTGAAACTGAACAGTATTTAAAACCGTGAAGACAGTTTTTCCATATGATTTTGTCTGCTTTGAGACAACCCATAATAGTCCACAACATTGTTCCATAAACAAATCAAAAACAAATGAACACTATTCAATAACTTTTACCTCCATTTTTTAGAATAAATTCAATAAATATATTGATATTAAAAATCTATTAGGAAATGGTAGAGAATGATGTTGTACAAATATTGACATGAATAAATATACCAAAAAAGGGATTAAAAACCAACATAATAAAATACTCTAAAGGAAGATGCATCTTGATGGAAATGTGTTTTGATCAATATTATTTATTTAAATAATGCCCTTAGTTGATGAACTGAAATGAAGCAGTCAACTTACACTGATATTTCCATTTCAAAATGACCTTCAAGAAAAGCCATACATTTTTCAAACACAATAAAAATAGTTGTAAAGATGTTGATGTATATTCCCCTTGGATTGTTTAATTTTAAGGATTTTTTGACAGTTTTATTTTTACAATTCCTGTCTGAATAATTCAATGTTTATTCATTCAGTGATAATATTTAAGTTGTGCCATGTCTTGGAATGGAGAATCATCTTTCAGTGTAGTCATTTTTATATAAAAGAAGAAAAGACAAACAACTTCTTTTTTTTTTTTTTTTTCTTTTTTTTTTTTTTTGGGGGGGGGTGGGGAGTATGTTTAAAAGAGAAATGATTTAATCAGGAGACTAAGTTATGTAAAAAAACCCAGGGTTTCTTTTATATCCTGACAAACTGTTTCAAGTCAAAGCATATTTTATATCAGTAAGGACTGATTTTGATATTGACCATGCAGGCTATGAATGTTAATATTAATGCTGTCAATAGACCTGTTCTGATGATGGGTTTAGATTTTTATTTTATTTTATAATTGTTAAGTAATCAGAACAGCTCCTGAGGCCGAAGATATCAAGGTATTTTTGGAATTACTTTTAGCAGTTCAAAGAAATATGGATATTTATTCATAGCTGAAGTATATCAGAGGTGGTGGATTCATTTGGAATAATTAATTCACTCATTGGAAAACTTCAATTTTTTTGAAGGTGCCCAAAAATTACTGATATACCTGTGTGCTGTCATTTTGGCTTTTTCCTTTTAAAAGAGCACTTTCATTCTTTTATGTGCAAAATTACACACTTAGGTTCAGTTTCACCACAAAAAAAACCCCAAAAAATTATAAACTGTGGCAAAGTCCACATATGTGCATAAAGATTATATAATGATTATTCCAGAGTTAAGCTGTAGAATGTATTGTATGAAATGTTGATGCATAAATAAAAAATTAAATCGAAAAGAAACTGAAGGAAGAAAATTTTAAGGAGTAATGTGCTATGGAGACCCCACTTATAACTCAGAAAGTTGTGCATATGAACCACTGGTGAGTGTGAGAACGTATCAGGAAAATGTTTGACCTAATATTATGTCCTGGTTTGACCAGCCCAGGGAAGTGAGCTGGCTGGGTTTGAGATTGGCATTTTAATGGACCAATGGGAAAGCATTTTCTAGTTGTTATTGCCTTTGACAGCAGCCCGGGCAGGTCTCTCTCCTCCAGGCTGTCAGAGCACACACCTCTGCCCTCCCAGCCCTGCCCAGGGGCCGGAACCGGGCTGGGCCCGCTCGGCCCGGCCGGGATTCTCCGCTCCTGGAGGGGCGGGAGCGGCTGCCGAGCCCTCCCCGAGGAACCCACCGGGCCCGGCCCGGCAGGGGCAAAGGAGCGGCAGAGCCTGCAGAGCTTTTGTTCCAGCTGAACAACCAAACCACGCTGGCCTGAGGCTGTGTCGGCATCGGGAGCGGCTGAGCATGGGGACAGCACCTGCACGGGCACCAAAGGAGCTGAGCATGGGGACAGCACCTGTACGGGCACCAAAGGAGCTGAGCATGGGGACAGCACCTGCACGGGCACCAAAAGAGCTGTGCAACAGAACCAGCACTGGTGGCCCTCCATAGTTCGTTCTAAAGGCAGCCTTGAAGCCAGGAGCAGCCCTGACCCCCTTTCCAGTCTGAGAGCAGCCAGCACAGCTCACATGGAGTTGGCAAAAAGAGCACATGGCCAGTAGAAAGACACAAAGGTGGTTTCTGATACAAGACTTGGATGAAATTAACTTTTTTTTCTTTCAGCATTACAAAACTTTGTACTCGAAGAACACTAATTCTCTCTTAAGCTAAGAAAAAAAAAAAGGAGATGAAACTTTGTAAGAACAACCACATGAAAATGAAGTCAGTAAGAAACAAGTTAGATTTTAGATTGAAGGTATTTTGAAAAGTTTGTCTTAAGCTTAGGCTGTAAAATTCTTTTGTGAAGCTATGGTACAGATATACTTGATATATCAGACTTTGGGTTTTCCCCAGTAAGTCATGGAATGCTTTGGGGGGTTGGTAGCATTCTATCCACAATCATGAACAGAGGCACCCGTGTTAGAAGTTTGATGAGAAACCACGGCCCCGGGGATAAAAGGGGAAGACCTCTGTTCCAGAGATGAGTGAAAGGATGCTGGAATGGCTCATCCTTAAAACATGCACCCCAATAAGCTGAAATGAACTGAGAACACAGTTGTGAGGGAAAACTGTGAAAGATGGGAAAGATTTCACAAAGGCAGATCTTGGGCACCTGCGGTTTGTGAGAAAAATGAAGCCACAAGAGTTCTTTTCTTGTAAGAAGCTTTCCATAGCATTAGCAAAGAATACTTTTCTCTCTAAATGAACCAAAGAAAGTCTATTTTTAGAGGTAAAAAACTGACTGAGATTTCTAAGTGTTGTTATCTTTACATTGTTGGTTAAGAGGAAAACAAGGGTTGTGGGGAGGAAGGAAGAGTGTTTTGAAGGTTCCAGCCTCATTCTTGTTTTTTTTCTTTCTTTTAGTGTTAGTTAATAAAGACTTATAACTTTTAATCTTAAGCCTGCTTTGCTCTTGATTAGAACCTTTGAAATTGGCAAAATTAAACCAAAACAAAAATTGATGTTTCCGCCCAGTTTTGAATTGAAACCAAGACATATTATTTGTCCCTCCGGGCATCTGCAATTGGCCATTGCTGGGAGCAGGACACTGGGCTAGACATGTCTTGGTGTGACCTGCTCTGGCTTCTCCTCTGCTCATTCTTCTGCTCACTGCTTGAAGGGATCAGAGATCAGACCTTTGTTCATTCACACCTTGGCCCCTCTGCTGTGACTGCCCACAGAGGTCTCAATTAACAGCAATTTCAGGGATAATTTGAGTGATGGACTCCCTGACGGCTGAATTCTCTACTGATCAAAGTCATCACAGCTCCATTAACTACAACACAGCAATGCCAATTTAGACCAGAAGTGAATAAAGCCCAGAGTTATTGAAGCAGGTCTGTAATCACTGCATTCATTTTAAATAGGGTAGCAAGAGGCCATTGAGATCACAGAACAACAATATTTGTTATCAGTTGTTGTGCAGGAAGAGGTTGAAAGCTGAAGCCTTGAGCAGAAATGACATTCTCTTCAACTTATTCAAATGACAAAGAACTATAATAGGAGTGAAGAAGGAGTTTCATTGAGAATAGCTGGATTTCTGTAAAAGTTTCTATAAAATAAACAAACAAATTTTATTAAGATTAAGAGATTTTTTTTTTAATTATTCCATCATAACTAAGACTGACTATATTTGGGTGAAGGAAAATGGGTGACCAATTAGCTGAAATACTTTATAGTCAATTTTTTTGGTAAAAATTCCTGATACAATTTCCCTAATTTCTTCTTCAAAATGTATTTTCACTTTTCAATAAGAAATAGATACAGCAAATAGCAAGTTGTGTGGGGTTTTTTCCTTGCTTGAAAAATAATGCTGAAGGAATTGTTTTGCAGTTGAAAATTAATGTAACCCATTATGTCCAGGAAATTTCTTCAATACATTACTTGCCAAGTCTTTGGTCCTCGAGAAGAAAATTATTTTAATTTATCTCATTTTTCACTGGTGAGCCAATGATTGTTTAACCTAAAGTGCTGTTGTGACTAAGTAGAGAAATATCAGGGTTCTTGGTCATTTCACTGAAGCTCAGCTATTAAGTCCACTAAGTTAGCACTGAGAAACACAGAAACTGCCACTTCAGAACAAAAGGTCCTAGAGAATATAACAGGGAATGAAAACATTTTATTTGGCTTTTTTTGCACTACTTTAGAACACTAAATAGAAAATTATATCTTTTTTATAATACTCAGAAAGATGGATAAAAACAAGCTATAGAAAAGTAATAATTTTTGATTAAATGTTATAAATGTTCGGAGTTAATTTCTTAAATATTTATGTGTTTTCTAGACCTTGTATAAAGCTATTATTAGTTCTTTATTTTTGTATCCTTTTCATGAAGGTCTTACAATCCTTAAGTGAAATTGTGTCCTTTATGTTCACACTGGAAACCTTAAAGTATTCTTGATTGAATGTACCTGGTTAGTATTTCCAAATTTCCCTTGAGGACTTAGATAAATGCCTTCTGCAAAGTTTTGTGGCTGAGGTCCTACTGTAGGGACTCATGCTTGTGTTCATCTTTAAGTGCTTTTAGTTGTTCCACTCAAAACAATAACACAGAGCTGCAGCTCAAGTCAATTGACAATTCTGACCTGCGATTTTTGTTGATATTCTGAAATTCACCTATGGAAATTTAAATCTCTCACCAAGATAGCTGTAAAAGCATTCAACCTTTCATCTGTTGTACTACAGTAAAGATTCAAAAACACATATTTTAGTAATAGCACCGTAGATTCCCCAAACCAGAGGCAGATTCCCTTGGAGCTGCCTTTTGCAGAGCCAATTAGAAGTTATTTCACTTGAAGTAACAGAATTATATGATTCTTTCAAAAACTTTGCAACTGAGAAACCATAACATTATCTTGATTTCCAGCAGAAGAGGGGAATATTTTTCTTGTGGTTTTAGATGCATGTTTAAAATCCAACATGATAAAAACAAAAAAATATCAACCCACCCCGCTAGGTTTAGAAAATAAACAGTTTCAAATCATCCAGTTAAATGTTTAGATTAATTCTAAAATCACAGTAATTTCACGAATTCCATGTTTTCTTGCAACTCAGCATAGAAAAGATTTGAGAATGACAGTTTCAAAACATTTGCAAGGCTATTCCTTATGCATATGAAAACCTGGGGAAAAAAAAAACAAAAAACGACTCAGATATGACCAAAATTATTCCAAGAGAGAGTGAAAAAGTCATCTTTAGTTTTACAGAAGGATTTTAAGTGTCTGGGAGATTTATTGGGGTATGATAGATCAACCTCAGTGTTATGAACAGAATCCTTTGCTGATCTATAGGGCACTGCCAGTGTGAAGGAGACTACTTGGGCTTGCTCTGAACACCAATTTGTCTAAAGGCCTCATATGTCATGTGGAGAGAGGGATGATAGTACAGGTCACAATTCTTTTGTTTCTTCTAATCTTTAGTTGGAATTAACATTTCTTTGTTATCAATCAAAATAAAGCAATAAATAATAATATATAAAACAAATGAAATTCATAAAAATGAAGGTGTTTGAAAAATAGGGTGAGAGAAAGAGATGAAAAGCACGTGGTCATATTTTGCTCTTGTCCTCCCATTAATAAACTGGCAAATTTTAAACAATATATAAAATAAATATGAGATGGTGGAGAAAGATCCATGACAATGGAAAAAAGAAAGAAAGGGAAAAAAGCAAATATACCTAAACATTTGATTCAGACTTTCAAGGCCAAAAAGGAATTTAACAGCCTTTCAGAATAGAAATTGTGATAAAATATGATCTTTAACCACACTAAGTCTTAGGGGTGCCATTTTACAGTAAGAGCAAGAAAATGCAAATGAATTTAAGTCAGATGAAAATCTTTGATTATACAATGCATTAGTCAGATCCACACTTAGATTACAGTGATCAGTTCTGGTCATCACATTACAACATAAAATATTGAAACACTTGACAAGGTAAAGAGACAGGAGATGAGTTTGATCTTAGGCTGTGATTATATTGTATTAATGACTTCCTATCATATTACTGGCTTCTCCATCTTATCTAGGAAACACTACTTCCTAATCCTAATTGACTAATAACCCAGGGAAAAGAAGCAGAATTTTAGAAATTGTTTTATTATTATTATTGTTGTTATTATTATTATAATTATTACTACTATCACTGCATTTTTAACTTTCTTTTTCATAAGCTGTACATACCATCCTTATTTAAAGAAAAGGATATTAGGAATTAGGCTGTATATTTCAATTGGGACACTGTGATTCTCTGATCAATATGGCTAAATAAGAGTAGACCATTACATATGCAAGATATTCAGTAAAAATATCTCATGATGAATCACAAGAAGAGGAAGTAATTCACAAACAAAATAGGAGTCAGCTTTTAAAAATTAAGACAATGTAATGTCATTCTGTGATATAATTATATTGAGTAATTTGGTTACTAAAGTCTATCTAAGTCACACTGTGGAATGTGTAGCGGCTAATTTGTTTTTATCTGTGACTCTGCCATATTATCATTCCTCTGATATTCACCTAGCAAGAGAAAAGAAATGGAACATGGGGCAAGGCATCTCATAAGCCAAAGGCAGCAAAAAATATTTTTAGTGCCAGAAGGTTTATTCTACTGCTGATAGAATTGTGCTACCCTATAAGAGGAAAAAACAGGAAGTATGGAACAGCCTTAGCAGAAGGAAAATGTTAAGCCCACGTTTGAAAACCTGTCTCATATTAAAGCTCATTGTGCTGTGGTTCTCCTTGCCATAGAGTCTTTGAGTAAGAAAACCTCAGGTCTATACCAGAAAATTAACATTCAGGACCTTCAAATCCACTGCCCTACTTGTCGACAATCTCCTGCTCCTTTTTAGCTGTTAGCCTTTCAAGGAACTCTTTATAGAATTTATATTCATGTACTTAGACACAAACATGATGGTAGAAGAAATAAATAAGAACAAACAAACAAATTGACTTAACTACACTCTTCCTGTAATAAGGAAATTTGGATTAATATTTTCCTGGGAATATAGTATGTGAGTATGTGAAAACTTGTAGGGAACTGAGAAATCAAGCTCTCACTTGGCCAAAGGGGATCACAACAACATATCTTTTTTTTTTTTTTTTTTTTTTTTTTTTTTTTTTTTTTTTTAACTCCCCACAAAGAAGGGTTAAAAACTGCTATTACAGCTTAAATAATCAAGATCTGAAAATGACAGTATTTCATTGGGCAGTTTCATCATGTATTAAACTCTTCCCATTGCTAACCTCTTATTAACTACTTCTACTTTGCTTTTGTCCCTTGCTATTTTCTACTTTGTTATTTCCTTTGTTTGAGAAAAAAGGAGTTTTATTCCTTTGCCTCCAAGAGGAAACTTGAGTTGTATCCTTTAAACAGAAATTATTTTCTTCAACAGGAAGACTTTTGCCGTGTAACATGCTTCCCATTATTCTTGAGGCAGTTTATCAAAATAATTTGTAGTTCCATTGTTTAAATAAGATACAAAGCCTTCATGCTGGGAAACATAAAATACACAAAGGTTAATGTTAATCTTATGGGTATCAGTCTCTGTTCAATAGGCAATGGAAAAGCCTATTGAAAAAGAACCTCCAGAGGGTGATTTGGAATGCTGTCTGGACTCTGAATTGTCCCACAGGGAGATGTAGCTCTCACCATCATTGTATAAGAAGACTGGGAATTAACATTACTAGTCTATGTGAATGGACTATGTCATCCCAGAAATGGGTAGAAAAAGAAAGAAAAAAGACAAAAATAGAAAAACAAAATTGAAGAAAAAAGCCTAAAGAGAATAAAACTACCTGTTCCCTGCACCACATATTACAATCAAATAGATACAGCAATCCTTCTCCTTATGTCTTATATTCAAAGATGTTTGGATTAGAAAGTCAAGCACGTAAAGACAAGTAAATTCCTGACAGATATCATCTCTAGATGTTTTAATTAACTGAATTACTTCTTGTAGTAGTGAGGAGTTGGATTTTTTAGGATCACCTGAGGAACTAGGATATATACTGGCTAAAGTGAATTTCTGTTTAGTTCTGAAGGCCATAGCTCAGGATGCAGTGACACTACACACAATGGTCACTGAGATAATGAACCATGAATGGAAAGCTGCCTTACTCACAGGGGTTGATCCCTTACTACCAAAAGATTATCCCTGTCATGGAAATAACAGGGCACCAGCACAGATTTATCAAGGGGTTAAGAGTGTTTTAGCCTTTTACATGGGTACCCTCCATTTTGAGTGAGGTGAAAAATCTCATCTGTTTTGCATCTCCTTCAAGCCTTAATGCACTCAGCATCAGTGCAGTCAGAGCTTTAGTCCCTTTTTTAATTATAACTGGACACAGAAGATTTATATTTTATTATTATTTTGATCTTTGTACATTAGAGTCATGACTGTTGTCATTACATATTTGCTTGGTTTTTATCTCCTTCACACTGAATCTCATAGGAGTTTTGCAATGACCATAGGGGGAAAAAAAAAGCATTCTCTGGAAATATCACATTTCACATAATATTTATGAGTGTTTTTTGAGTTTCTTTTCTGGGAAAAAAACATAATTCATAATTTTACCCTGGAAAGATGAAAAAAAATTCCTACAAAGTAGAGAAACGATAGGCAGCAAGCTGTGCACTGGATGTTTATCCTTTTCAAGCATAATAATTCTTTCAGATTTAATTTATTGTCACCTCTGTTTTTTTGAGGTATATAGGACTAGGCTGCAAAAGCAGTATTTGAACTAACAGAAAAGCGTGTTCAGGGGGAAGGAAGAGTAAACATTCCTGATTGTCCTGCTGAGGATTGCTGCACTTGCACATGGGATTGGAGCAGCTGCTCCGCCAGCATTACACCAGTGAGGAGCCACCCAGACCCCAGCCTGAACTTGCTCATCACATAGAGAGAGTTGTTCAAGCACAAAACAGTCACTAACCTCCACGAGGTAACTTTCTGCCCCAGAGTGGCAGGCAATGGGAAATGATCATGCTCATCCAAACTTCCAGTATTTCTGCAGTTCCTTCCCAGGCAGTGTGGCAGAACGCTGCACCTCAAAGTAGAGAGTTAAAGTCCCCAAAGCTTAGAGGCAGCTCATGGCACCAAGGTTCAGTCTCTGTGAGCTGTCTCCTGTTGCTTTGTTTCTGTTGAGTGCCCCACTGCTGGTGTTTGACTCATGCATAGATGCTGCAAGGCACAACTGGATAGAATACAATCCAATAAAACAACAAAACAAACTGAAGAACACAACAGCAGGAGAATAAATATTCCATGGAACTTGTGCCAAGGTTACATGTTTAACAGTTTTCCACTTTATTGTCAATTATTTGAATCTCATAGAGTGAGGGCAGACATTTTTATAGCACTTTCTGTTTAGCATTGGACATTTGAAGTGGCACAGCAGAAAGGAAGGTGAGTTTTTAGCTATAAATTGTGTTTTGCAATATGAAAGCTGCATAATAATGAATGATATAAGTTTTTTTCGATTTCCATTTTTCTTCCTTACCCAAGAAAGGACCAAATCATTTTGAAAACACATTAGAAGTCAATGACAAAGTAATAGAAAATGCTGACATTTGGAAATATCTTTCTGAGAAAGTTCTCTAAGTGCTAGTTTTCAGAATCTATTCCACCCATGTAGATAAACCTGGAGGCAAGGAGCACAGGTGATGTCCTTCATACTGATTGAAAAATCGAATCTCATTAATATGAGAAGACCAGTGGCTAAATATTTTTTTTCATCACCAGAATGCTAGTATTCTTTCAGACTGTTATTTAGTAGTATTATTTTTATTATTGATAATAACTATCAGCGATATCTTCACATTTACACACTGCCTTTTCTCTCAGAAGGTCCCAATGTCTGGACACCAAAAATCACTTCCCTAATCATGGAGATGCAGCCTTGATTTTTATCTGTGACCTGTGATTCTGCACAGCAAACAAGGAGACAAATCCCATGAATACTAAAGCATCTTGTGCAATTCAATTTGCTCATGTGAGCAAAAATCTTCAGTTTCAAGCTTTTGTACAGAGAAGAACAGCACAGCCTAACTTGGAGTACAGAAACTTCATGGTAGAAATTGTGAATATTCCCTGATGAAATGTTAAGCATGCACTTAAATATATATCTACCTAGGCTGAGTTTTATTATGAAAAATTGAGCTGATGAGTCATTCATGTATCCTCCTCAGGTATTGGGGAATGAAGGAAGGATTTCCAGAACATTCATAGCCTTATCCTAAGACCAATACTTATGAGATCTGGCATAAGGAACCCACTACAGTCTCCACTGAATGTATAAGAAAGCAAACAAAATTAATTATTCACACAGCTTTTGACATTATAAAATCAGGTGAAATGGATCTTACCTCAGTGAGCAATATAATGTTCAGAACCCCTGTGTTAATGACTACGTAGGACACTTCACATGGATACACACTCATGCATACACTAGTACCCATGTCTATTTATGCATATATTTACAGTGATTATAAATAGCTGTGTCTAAGATATTTAGGAAAGTACTTAAGAAGACTGGTTCACTCAGATGACTAAATTTGGAAAACCTGAAACTTGTTCCAAGTCTTCTGTAAGGTGAAAAAAACCCAGATAATTTATTAAAGAGAAAAAAAATGAAAATAAAAGGAAAAAAAAAAGAAAAGAGAAAAAAGAAAAGAAAAAAGAAAAGAAAAGAAAAAGAAAAGAAAAGAAAAGAAAAGAAAAGAAAAGAAAAGAAAAGAAAAGAAAAAAAGAAAAGAAAAGAAAAGAAAAAAAAGAAAAGAAAAGAAAAGAAAAGAAAAAGAAAAAAAAGAAAAGAAAAGAAAAGAAAAGAAAAGAAAAGAAAAGAAAAGAAAAGAAAAGAAAAAAAAGAAAAGAGGAAAAAAAAGACAAAAAAGAAAATGGAGCATGAAGTGACAAGGAGAATAAATATTTGTATTTACAGATATCCATTTGTTATCCAGGTATAATTGGCTGAGGTATTAAGTACAAACAGTGGAAGTGAATGTGCAACCTTTTCAGAACTTATATTTTATAATGAACAGGGTTTTGTTTTTTTGATTACAGTCTGTATCAGGACTATTGCCATTGCTCAAGGAAAAGTATGTGTTTATGAAAAGAAAACTCCGACATAATAAGGAACTTGAAACTGAGTGTTGTTTCCATTGAACTCTGAACTTGAAGTTTTACACTGACATGACTGTAGTGGTCATATGAACACCCCATTTTGTAGAAATATTAAACACAGGAAGAAACACTGAAAACACCTCTGTGCCTGAAGGAAGACAGCAAGATGCATCTCTCTTTGGAGAAAAAAACAAAATAAAGCATAAACAGAAGTAAAAGTACTTACTTCACTAAAATAATATGTAACTTAAAAGCATACTTTAAAGATGGAAAGCTGAATCTTCTGGATTCTTTATTATTATAAAAGATTTCCAATATATATTTCTAATTTGAAGACATTTTATGGATATGGATACAGCTAGACTTAGAAGCATACATCTTTAGTAGAAAACAAAAAGAAATAACTGATTAAGTTAATAGTTATCCCCTAAAGTTTTTCTAAACATAATGTAGATCAATTCAAATTGTAGGACAATTCTTATATAAGCAGGTTTTGGGTTTTTTTGTTTTTGTTTTTTTGTTTGTTTGGTTTTTGGTTTTTTTTGGGGGGGGTTGTTTAGAAACCACTTTTTTTTTAAAGAAAACATCACCCACTGCAATGTTGTGGAAAGGAATTGGGAACAGGGAGGCTAAAGTCAGATGTGGGGTGGCAATTATAGGTATAATTGTACAATAGACAAATTTACTGACACAGCACCCTGGAACAGCCCTTTAGAGTTTACCATGGGTAATCTGCCTGAATCTCCACTCTGAGCCCACAGTAATCTAAAGAAACAACAGTTCAAAACATTTTTATAATGCACCTGCACTATTGATGCAAGTACATCCAGGATGGCTCTCAGGCCTTGATGTCAACGGGAATGTGTTGTGACTTGTGTTTGTTTTAGTGTAATTCAGTTTCTGTTATTTAATGTTAAATGGTTTGTTCCCTTGTTTCCCCTATGTTTATTCCTGAAGTTGTGTCCTCCCCTTGTTTCCCTTTATGGTTTTTTCCCACCTGTATTCCAGTCCCTTCCCTGTCAATCCCAGTTACCCAACCCCTCGTTCCACCTCTGTTCCAGCTCCTTCTCTGTCAATCCTCCCCAGAACCAATCCCATGATCCCTTCCCTCCTCCCACTTACCCTGATTCATCCCGAGACCCGTGACCCAACCCTTCAAGTCCGCCCCAACTTATCCCCATTGGATAATGTGTTGTACCGGCCCCTTGTTTTGTACCCGTATAAAATCCTGGGCACAGAGCTGCACGGGGCTGTCTCCATGTCTGTCCCCTTTGACGTAAATAAATCTTCCCGGCTGGAACTTCAGCCTTGGAGAGCCTCCCTCCTTCTTCTTTACCTGGATGTGGTGAGACTGTGCTTAGGAACCTTTGCTCCTAAGGTTCAGCTGAGTGTCAAGCCCCACACCTCAGCTGTTCCCCACACCTGGCACGGTGCCGGCATGCCGTGAGCTAGCCTGGGTTCCCGTCAACCACATCAGAAATGGAGCAACCATCCCATGAAAGGTTCCACAGTGCTGCAGAGCAGGGTGTAATGATGACACTGATGAGAGGGAATTCCAAAGAGGAAACAGTTCCATAAGCATTAAACTAAATTCACATGTTTGTGCATCTGTCACTCTTTAATTTACTATAGCTGTCTTAGAATTCAGGACTGTTCTATTGATATAGCAGAAGTGGGAAGAGATCATGGCTTCATCATGACCTGGACCAAGTCACTCAAGAAAAAGACTTCATGTGAGGTTTGGAGTGAGAAATAATTTATATTGCAGGGGAAGTGATAGAGACCCACAACTTCCAGAGATTCATCCCTTTTTTGATAGACTTCTCCACAGTAAGTGAAGATCATCGTGATTAAGGACATGCAGAAGATAAAGAAAAATGGATGCTTGGAGCCTTGGGGCTCTCTTGATGTATCAGGGAAAGCTGAGAAAGAGAAGGGCAAAGCAGACAGGAGATTGAGAAACTACAGAAAGCAGGAAACTGATTTGATGAAGAAGTGTTTTACCAGAATGGGACATTTGCTGTTCAGCCTCATGTCATGATTAACTACAAAAACTACAGAGAGCGCTACAGGTTGAGGGCAGAGTGGGTGGAAAAAGAGGCAGCAGAAAAGGAACTGGGGCTGCTGGTCAACAGTAACTAAACATGAACTACAGTGTGCCCAAATGGCCAAAAAAAGACCAATGTCACTGGGCTTGTGTCAATGACAGTTTGGTCAGCAGGACCGGGACAGAGCCCATCCCCCAGTTATGCCACACCTGGAATCTTGTGTTCAGCTTTGAGCCCCTCACTAGAGGAAAGGCATCGAGGGGCTGGTGTGTGTCCAGAGAAGGGCAACAGAGCTGTGCAAGGCTCTGGAGCACAAGTCTGATGAGAAGCAACTGAGGGAGCTGCAGGGACTCATCCTGGAGAGAAGGAGGCTCAGGAGTGACCTTGTGTTTGCTCCCTGAGAGGAGGGTGCAGCCAGGTGGGGGTGGGCCTCTGCTCCCAGTAATGAGTGGCAGGACACGAAGACAAAGCTTCAGGGGAGGTTCAAGTTGGACTGCAGGAGAAATTTCTTCATAGAAAAGGCTAGAAAACACTGGAATGGACTGTCGAGGGAAGTGGTGGACTCACTGACCAGAAGTGTTCAAAGAATGACTGGTCATGGCACTAAGTGTTTTGATCTCATTGAAAAGTCCTGTCTCCTAGTTGACATTGTTGGTGGTGGTAATTCAGTGTTCTCAGAGGTCTTCCCCAACCTAAATGATACTGTGATTCTGTGATTATTTGAGGGGTAGAAAGAACACCAAACTCACACTTTTTTAAGTGTACTGTTTCTCATTAAAGTAAAATTTTATGGCCTGTTGATGAAAAATTTGCCAACTGCTTTCTAACCCAGCAACTTTGCGGATAAACAAATTACAAGATAGGAGGGGTAAGAAATAGGAAGAAGGTGCAGTTCACAGGCAGTGGTGAGAACAGGACATATTGTTCTGCTGATTGTTCCTTTAAGCATTGATAATAATGTACAATGATCTATACACTTTAAGAGGATTCTCCATGTGGAAAATGCTCTTGAAAGATTTAAATACAGCAAATGATCCAAACTCATCATAGTGTTATGGGAACGGGACAACTTAGAAACCTGCTGTATTAAAAAAAAAAAAAAAAAAAAAAAAAAAAAAAAAAAAAAAAAAAAAAAAAAAGGAAAAGAGAATCTTGCAATTTGATGCATATAAAGAGTCTTGACTAATACAATGAAGACAACTAAGCAGTCTTTTGGACAGGGGAAAGCACTTCTTTGAGTGAGTCTCAAGATAAAAGTCTGGTTAAACTTGGTTAAACTGGGGTGGCTACAGGTATAAGAAGTGAAAATTCCCGGGAGGAAAGCTAACATAACAATTTGTGCTATTTAGAAGACACCTGAAGGAGCAGATGTAGGAGATTTCCAGTGTGTATAAATCATAAAGCTCCCTGAAATTGAAAAGTATGGTTTAATTAAATGTTTTTTCCCTTTTTCTGTCGCCCTTCTCTTTCCTCCCACTCTTTTATTTTCTTTTTTAATTCCCTCTTCTCTCTCCTCCTCTGCACTTTTCCCTTTTTTAGTTTGTTTCTCCTGTTATAATTCCTTTTCTTTTTCTTTTCTTCCTTCCTCTGTCTGAAATCAGACGGGGCAGAATTAGGCATGGCAGTAGCAGTCCTCTGCAGAGGCCAGAGACAGGGAGAAGACTAAAGCTCAGGAATGAGTTCATGAACTGCATAAGTCAAGGATGCTCAACTGACACTCAAAAGACTGCTTTTCAAGATCAGCTGTGCTTGAGAAGGTTGTCACTTTTCTCAGGAAGAAACATATCATATTCTTTGCACAGATTGTTTCTCCTCAGCTAGACCAGGTGAGGAGAAATTTCTTTCAACTTCTTTAAAAGAAAAGATCACCCTTTTATTTTTAAATCAGATCTCTGGCCTAGGAAAATATAGACCACTGGGTTTAGGCTTTATACTAAGCAAGGTTTTAGGACATTCTCTGAAAGAAAATATTAAAGATAGAAAGATAAGAAAGAAAAATTAGACTGGTTTACCAATGATAGAATGCCAAACCAAACTGATACCGTTCCATGATAAGATAACTGATTTTTCCAGACAAGTGAAATTTAATAGATCTAATCTTCCTAGACTTCAAGAAAATATTTAATATGGTCCATGCTAGAAATTTTTATCAAAGTTAGAGGGGATGGGGATTAGTTGAGGAGTCAGATGAGGAGCTATAAATATGTAAGGAGCTGGCTGGTGAATTATTAGGGAAGGGCAACAGAGTTCTTGATCAGATAGGCTAGAACCACTTCTCCCTTTTCTTTACTTGGAAACCAGAGTATATTTCTGACTGATGGTGATACAAAGCCAGAGATTTTCAACACAGAGGGGAATCAGAGTGAAGACTGAAGAAGAAGGATAATCTGGAACAACTAAGAAACATGATAAGTAAAGCAGTGTCTTACATTGAGGCACAAATGATCTAATTTGTGCTCTATGTTCAAAGTTCTAAGGAATACAGAAGAGGGAAGAAATGAAGGATAAAAAGTTCACATTTTATCCAGTCAGCAGCAATGAATCATTGACATGAAGTTTTAGTAGTAGTAGCAGAAGTAATAATAGTGGTAGCAATAATAATAATAATAGTAATAATTCTATTTAAAGGAGGAATGACTGGAATCTTACAAGTCAGATGTTGACTTCATGCAGTTCCCTCATTCTTATTTGAATAACTGTATTTGGAAAAGTCATTCTAGGTTGGACTAGAGCAATGATATGGCTGGAAAGAACCATTCCTTGAGAGACAGTAAGGTTTAACTTGGAGGTTAAGTGCTGAGAAAAAAGTATATTTTTTTCTATATATACATTGATGTGAGACTATTGGGGCAGTTAAGATGAAGTTATGCAAGATAGAGCCAGTGCTGCTGCAAGAGAATGATTATATTAATTAATTCAAAGACAAAGTGTGGCTGAAAACTAGATTTCCGAAAGAAAGACAATTGCCCATCATGAATGGTCACAGAAAACTGGGATCATGAAAGTGAAGTTTCTTACCTTAAAAATAACCCAGATGAATCTGGTAATAAATGATCTCTCCCTTGCCTGTAATTTTTTTGCTGGGACATTACACCTTCAATGTTTGGCAGCTAGTGGACTCTCACAGGAAAGAAGCTGGATAGCAGAACATTAACATGTAAGTATATAGTCAGTGTTTCTTCTGGAAGCTTACTAGATGGGGTCAATGATGAAAATTTACCCAGAGAAATTATAACTACCTGTCTTCAGTCTCCTGGCACTTCTACCACACCTGCAGAAAGCTTCTGGAAATTAAATTTTTAATTGTTACATACTGCATATAAACAGCTGGAGTCTTTTCCTTTGCTCTCCTCTGAAGCAATGAAATCACAAGAAAAGTACATTAGGTTTGAATCATTGTCACAAGTTAAAAGAAAAACATTAAATGGAGAAGCTGAGACACAAAACTGAGATACATTCAAGTGCTGTAGAAGTTGCAAGGGATGAAAAATACTCATATAAAACTGAGATTTAAAAAAAAAAAAAAAAAAAGACAAATAAATGTTTGCATAATCTTTACCCCAGGGTGTAATAGCAGTGCTAGTGGTTTTCAGTCTATAACCTTTTCTGGCATAAGAAGCTAGTCAAAAACAAAGGGCTCATCATTCTTTTCAGCCTTCCCGTATGACTCCACAGGCTGCTGGAGGTAAGGTCCACAGTGGAACCCTTGGATCCTTCATCTCCAGCACTGGGCTATTTGTGATAAATTTAAAGCCTCTTTCCATGAAAGTGATTTGTAAGCCAAGTGTCAGATCTGCTGTCTACCAGTGCAGGGACTTTATATTCAGCAAGTCAGGAAACCCACATGCAGAGCAGGCAGCAGAGGAGAGCCAGCTGCCATGAAGGCAAGGATATCTCCTGACAGTTATTTGTGGGAAGACTGCTGATCACAGACCCAAAGAAATTTCTGATTAACCTGCTAAAGGGGACTGATAGACTACCTTTGCACTCTTATGCCTTATACCAGTTGAACTGTTGATTT
This sequence comes from Sitta carolinensis, assembly GCA_032173965.1. NCBI lineage: Eukaryota > Metazoa > Chordata > Aves > Passeriformes > Sittidae > Sitta > Sitta carolinensis. Next base: position 8,867,671 of record CM063313.1, on the reverse strand, counting down.
CAATGCTACTTTTGGGGCAGATCTGTGGTCTTTTGTAGGTGGGAGAGAACCAGCCCTAAAATATAAATCTATCAGTTGTCTATTTGAAGTTGAAACAAACCAGTTGTGTGGCCTCACCTGATTTACATCAAACTTGTACTGCTGCACAAAGAAGTACAGGCACTAAGGACAGTGGAACTACTATTCTGAAACCAGGTAAATTTTCTAGGTGGCAATGACAAAACTCTTGAATACTCACTTTTTGACTAATGAGCAGTCATGGTTTATAGGATCCTTAGAAAAAAAGAAAGCTAATTTACATCATCCACTCTGTGGAGAACCCCATCAATAACATATTATGGAATCAAAACAATTATGGGGTGGAGGGGTAGATCCACTGCCATTGCAGTTAAACAACCCCAAAACACATAAACAAAAAAAACCTTGGAGGCACCAAAATATGACTCAGAGTGAGCCTAATCTTATTTTATGATACAAGGTTTCTAACCCCTCCAAATCGCAGATTCAAGAAATTAATCAATGTTAGAAAATTCTGAATTCTTTTCTGTACCTGGTGGACATGAATCATTTCCTGGTAATAGAAAACATTTCAGTACTAGTCCCCTTGCACTTCATCCCCTTACTCTGAAGAGCAGAAGAAATAATGCCCTACTTCAAAAAGATGTTGTGTAGAGAAGTCTATAAATTATTGAGATCTGTTCTGATACAGAGAGCTCACATATGTATGTGTGTCTGCATCAGACGAAGATAGCTAGAATTGATTGCTGCATGAATAAACACTTACAGCTTCAGCCCCTGCAACAATTATTGTTCCCTCTCTCTCCTCTTGTTTCCAAGTTTCTAAGTGGTCATGTCCTGCATAACTCTTTGCAGACTGTATATTGGAAAAGGCAAATTCTTGCTATTCTTCTGTGCTGTACACTAAGCCCTTTCTGCCCCCATTACTGTTTGATCTTTCACAAGGTTATCCTGGTATGAATTATAGGATGTAATTAGGGGAGATGGTTTTAATCCTTCTCTTTGTAAGAGTACAATCTATTTATACAAGAACCAGCTACTTGATATTGTGAATTTTGTACAGTCTATAGCTGAGGGTGACCAGACCAATTTCTCTGGATAAAATAAATCCTCCTTATCCTCACCCTTCAAACTTCAAACCAAACTTGATCCAAACTTCCTTTTCTCCTATTTAGAAGGAGCTTCATTCAGTTTTAAGTTTCATTTTCATTTGAAAATGCTTAGAAAAAGATTGTGCTCATGTGTTTTCTCAAGAGTTGAAGTAGAATGTACCAGAAAATATTCATCTGACTGACAAAAGTTGACACTAACTTTGATGATTCAGGAAAGTTGCCTGAATAAAATAAACTGGAATTTAGTGAGATTCTGGAAGAGCACAATACAAGTCGCATTCAAGTGGTAACTAAAGACATGTACAAGACTATAATAACAGGATACACCAGAAAACATAGATCATTGGCCTCTTAAGCAAAGCATGACAGAGATCACCTAATGTGAAAGATTTCAGACTGTGGCATGGGTTGCACCTAGATTGCTGAGCACAGGCATTCTGCTGTGCTCTGCACCATTCTGTCCCTGAGTGCTCACAGTGAGTGACCTGTTGCTGAGTTTGTAAAGCTAATCTACTCCTGTCCCATGCTGGGCTTTTATTGCACGGAAACCAAGGCACATGTCCTAGCCCCACCCTCACGAGCAAAATGTGTACCATCAAAGTGTGCACCTCACTACAGTTGTTCCTTCATCCTCCAGCTTACAGAGACATTGCAGTAACATTTTGTGTCAGTTAGGGAACTAACATTTTGTGTTAGTCACGGAAGTGAATGGGCTGGTTTTGAGATCGGCATTTTATTGGACCAATGGGAAAGAATTTTCGTTTTCTAGTTCTTATTACTTTTAGAAGGAAACAAAGCCCAGGAAGCCTTTTCGTTTCCAGCTGTCGAAGAGAGAACACCTCACCCCCTCTGCCCTGGGCCGAGTGTGGGGAGGGAGGAGAGGCCACACGGGCCAGGCAGGGCTCAGCTGATTTTGGGAACATCTGCTGATCCAGAGTCTGCTCTGCTGCTGGCCGGGCTGGCTCTGCCTCTGCTGCAGCCCTGGGCACAGAGAGAGAGGGGAGAAGGGGTGCTGCAGGTTGGGCCACCCTGATGGGACCGAGAGGTGGAAAAGGGATCTGGGGATCTGTCCAACATCCCCCCCTCAGCTGCAGGGGACCAGTGAGTGGCTGCCTTTTGGCACAGGCACCCTGAGATCTGCCCCCAGAATGGCTTTGTGGTCTGACACCATGGACTGCTGCAGCCTGGCTGAGATCCTGGCACAGCTCCAGCACAGCCACAATCCCTCAGGTGAGTGCCTTGGCCAGCACACTGCCTTTGATAACTCTGTCAGTGCACAGATGGGATCTGAAAACACCTCCACCTTCTCTCCAGTGAGAGAAAATCAGACTGCAGATATGTAAAGACCACATGAAGTGTCAAAGTCAGTCAAGAAGATGGAAGGAGTATGGGAAGCTGCTTTCAAGCTGCAAAAGACTCTTGTAAGCTATGGTGGTTGGCTATAATATATTATAGCTATAATATTAGAACATAATGTAGAAACATTTCCTTTAAACCATAAAGAATAGGGGGAAGATATAAAATTCAAATCTGCTCATTGTAGACCTGAGCAAAGGAATGAAATGTTGACAAGACTGTTGATTTCATGAGAAGTTGAACAGAGAGATTAAGTGGTAAAGACTCTTTGCCCTCAAAGAAAAAGTATATTTCTGTTCCCTGAGATGAAGGTGGTCCCAAAGATAAATAGAGAACCTTTGTTTTGAAGAGTTTTATTTTTAAAATAAAGCCCCATACATCGATGCGGCCCAGAGGCACAACTGTGAACATGGGAGGAGTTTCATGAATGCAGATCTTCTGTGTGGTTGCTGTTCATGAAGATTGGAACCATGAGAGAACTGTTTTCTTGTGGGAGAATTCTCTATACAGAATGAGAGGTGCTTCCCTCCCCAAGTGAACTGAAGAAAGACTGGTTTAGAAGTGGAAAACTGATTGAGATTTCTGAGTGTTGTTTTCTTTACATAGTTAGTTGGGAGAAAAGAAGGGTTGGGAAGGGAGGAAGAGTGTTTTAAATGTTTCACTCTCATTCCTGTTGTGTGTTTTTTTTTTTTTTTTTCCTTTTAGTGTTAGTTAGTAAAATCTCATTACTTGTAAGCTTAAGCCTGCTTTGCTCTTGATTGGGAAATTTCAAATTGGCAAACCCAAACCAGAACATGAATTGGTGTTTCCTCCTGGTTTCAAATAGAAGCCTCAACACATTTGAATATCACTTCTAACTTCTTGCACTAACATTTAGAAGCATCATCCCCATGCCAGGCATTGTAGAGCAATGGGAAGAAAGAGCTGTGCCTCCAGATCTTCAATTTGACATTAAAAGGTAACTCTGAGATGGAGGTAGTGCACTGGGAAGTCGTTGGAAATCCTATCCTTGGCATGTTGCCCAGGCCATTTAACAGCTCCATTTGCACCTATTGTCTATGTTATTCTTTTCTACCTGCACTACTGTGTAATGATGAGGGCTGGGAATACCCAGACCTTCATCAGTTTTGCTCTTCACCCAGGGCTGCAGTTATCCCATCTCTGACAGAGCGGAGTGCAGAAGGATTTGTAAAACACACACACACTGCTAAGCTGCACGTTCCATCAGATCAAAGAAAATTTGTCTGGGGTATCCAGAATCCTTGACACCATTTGAAAGACTAAAACTGAAGGTTTGTGCAGCAAGATCTTGCAATGCTCCTGCTCAAGCCATGACAGGGAACATGTACAGACAGGGCCGGGCTGGTTGCTGGTGAATGCTGAACACCTGCTGGAGGAAAGAAAGATGATGCAATGACCTTGACATACCTAAATCCTATAGAAATGAATTCTGGGATGAGTCCAGGGAGACACTACTGATTCTGACAGATTTATTCTGCAGGCATAGCTATATAACTGAAAGCACAAATTGGCCCGACATGTAATCAGCTTTGGGATGAAAGGCACTATTTAAATGGAAGATGCTATTATTATTATTGTTATTATTATTATAATTATTTCCTTTCTAGGGCGAGTGAGGCTCATGGCTTTCATCTTCAAGCAGATGGGGAGGATGGAAAGGGAGTGATCTTCTATTTCTTTAATGATAGAAAAAAAATTAAACAAGATATAAAGATGCTGTTCAAAATAAATGTCAGTGGGAAAGGGGAAAAAAATAAAAATATGGAAAGGGCAATTAAAAAAAAAAAAAAAAGAAATGGAAATAAGAAACCAAGCAAAACTGAAGTAGATTTGACCTCAAAGGAGATGAAATTGAGTTAAAGTTTACTAGTGAAGTCAGGTTTCCCTTGGGGGGTAGGCTGCCATTTAAGCTATTTCTTCTCTTTTACTTCTACAGCATAATTCTCCTAATATAGTGCTATAGGTCATAAAAGAAAAGAAAAAAAACAATTAAAAAGATAAAATAAAATAAAAGCAAAAAAAAAAAGCTCTGCTACAGCTAGGCTCCAATTTCCATTTACCAGCATCAAAAACCTCCACTCGTAAAATAGTTTAGCATTATTTTGTGGAAAAATTGGCTCCTAAATACTACCTTACAGAAGAAGGTAACATGGTATTCTGAAGCAAAACTACTTTCTCAGTGCCCTAGCTCTTGACAGATTATATTCATGAAGCTGTTGTCAACTCATTCTGTGCCTTTTAGTCTGAATTCCATGCTCAGAAAAAGGTGCACTCAGTGTTAATTTCTATAAGGTGACTGTTATTTTTAACTTTCCCCCACTTTTCCTTGCATTATGTTCTCTCCATCCTTTTCACCCCCACCCCTGCTTTACACAAACACATCTCTTCCATTGAGATGAAAGCCCACACAAACTGGTGACTGATTGGACTCTGCCAGAAGCATAATTAAGAAGCTTTTAGACCCTACACTGATAATGAAAGAAAGGAGAAAACTGACACTAATCAAACAAACAAACAAAAATACACTGGAAAACTCATCGTATATGCTTTCCCTCAGCTATGGCACTTGACAGTGATACTTTTAACAGCAGGTGATAAGGAAGCTTCAGACAGAAGAATGATTTTTGAGTTGATGGTGCCTCTTTAAAGACTCACAGGGAGACTATATACCCCACTGGGCTGATATCAGATTCATTTTTCCTTACCTTCCCTGCTCTTCCACTTTGCTGCTGCCACAGCACAAAACCTGCCACATCCTTTGCAAGTGAAGAGAACTATCTTCAAACACAGGTATTGCTTTCTGAGGCTGAGAGGGTATGGTCTGTTAGGAGGTGGAAGACAGAGTTAAGCCAGAGATGTGGTTTGTTCTATCTGAGGTTGTTGGAGAGTTTTTTTTATGGAAGCAACAACTCTGAATTCCCAGAAGGAACTGGAGACTAAATTAAAAGACATGTTTATAATCACCTTTTGCTGTGTTTCATTACCTGTTGCAAAAGGAAATTTTCTGAAACATCCATGCTCTGCGTGAGAAAATATTCTGACTTGTAAGTCCCTCAAAAGCACTTCTAATTTGTCTCCTTTTGAGTTAATATCTTTTTTCTTTGGCTAAGATTACCTCTAATGCTGGCATGGGCATATTAAAATCAAAAGCCTATTTATTTAAGAGCCAAAGAGCCAGCATTTCTGTTTCTTAGACATTTCATATCAGCAACTCTTTATGCTCCATTATTCCTATTCTTTATTGGTTAAGCCAATATACAGTTTCAACTGGAGGGTCAGAAATCCTGACAACTTGAACAAAGGACTACAAAACCACAAAGTCTTGTGCTAAGAATGTGAGAAAAGAACAAAAAAAAAAAAAGCATTGCTTATCCTTTTTTCTGCCTTTCTAAAAATCACGTGTTCTCACAGCATTTCAACATAGGACCTGAGAAATCAGCAGAAAAGAATCACTTCCAAGATTCGATATACCTGGAAACAGGATAGATTTCCAAATCAGGAATGTCCTTGTTGTCAGCTTGTTTGTCTGTGTAATGGGAGCAATAATATAAATAAACCTGTGATTATCCCAAGAAAGTTGGGCAGCGATGGGTCCTCTTTCTGTCAGAGCTGGTGGTGCAATAATGCTCATTCTCCTCCTTCAGCTGGAGACTCGGGAGTCTGGCTGCAGCTGGAACTCTCTGATAGCTGCCAGCTAATGGCAGTTCTGCTTGTGTACATTACCTTCTTCCTTGCAACGTTTCTATTAACCTTGGGAAAAGGGGTGAGCTGGAAGAAGGCTTAATTTGATGTCCTGTTTACAATTTACAAAGACATCACAGTGGTACCAATGCAACAAGTACAATTTTACACGTAACTGGGGTCAGACTTACAGCCCGCAAAACCGCTAGTTCTGATAGGCAAAAACACAGACTAAACACTGGGTCAATTCACCCTTCCTGGAACACAGGAAACATTTCTCATCCATCTGAGGTTTACACTGTTTAAAATCAGAAAAAACACTTCTCCTTTTTTTGTGTCATGCTGCCTTGATTAAAAGTGAGGAGCTGAAACAAGGAAATATAAAATTCAAGGCTCTCTCTCCTGTACTGACTGGAAAGACTGGAATTAGTATCTTCAAGCTGTGCTGCCATTAGAAACTTCAGAGCAAAATAAAAATTAAGATTGGACGCATTTAAATTATTTTTCAGGGTAGATGATTTGGGTAAGGACACTCTAAGGCATTTGGGAGGAATTCAAGCCTTTGTCCAAGGTTCAGTGTTTAGGTTCATGCTGTATCTGATCTAACAGCTGAAGTGCAGCTAAAAATCCACACCACACAGCTGGTAATTCTGTGTATGTTTGATTTAAGGCAGAATATTCAAGAGCCTTCAGAAGTAAGTTTTCTGAGCTTACCACTGAAAAAATCTACAAATTTTTGCAAAGAATCTTACAATAAGGCCAGCAGTCTTCTGAAATTTCTGTTACTTTGTTTTGCAATATTTTTTTCTGTTTTTGCTCTTTTAGTTCTGGTAGTTAGCAGCCAAAACACACAAATGATCATGATATTCTGTGGCCCTACCTAATCAAATTTCTTATTCTGAGGCTTTGGGGAAAAGCGGTTTTTGCTTGCTGGTTTCTCTCAAATGTGACACCAATTGAGAATCATAGATGGAGCTCACAGATTCAAAGCCAAGAGCAGAGAAGAGTTCTTCCCACAGAGCAGGATTATACTTAATACCAAAAAATATTGTGGACATTGAAAGATTTTATGACTTCAAAGAGTAACTGGGAAAAATATGGGATGAAAACTTTTGCTGAAGACTATGAAACATGAAGATTCCATATTTGACTGCACAACTCCTGGACCTCCAACTTATTAAAGAATGTGATGGAAGCAGTATCAGCAGCATCACCTCACTTGTTATATGGTTTATAAGTATCCTTTATTGCTATCTGCCATGGGCAGAACTTCAATCAGACCCAGTCAGTGTCTCCTGTACTGTAAAGGAAAAGAGGGACAGAGAGGGAGGAAAAAAACCCCAAATTACTCCTCTGTGCTTACAGCCTTGGGTAAAAAATTAACTCTGAGTTTTTGAGCTGCCATTATGTTCCAAAGCCAAGGACCACCCATCATTGTTCATGATTTGTCATAACAGACTGATGGAATCTCTACAGCTGTACCATTCACCAATTTTTCTTTGTGACACAAGAAAGTGCAACAAGATTTGGACCTTCCCTGTGTACAAAAGTTCCCAAGTCTCTTTTAGGTGACCTACTTCTATGTGGTGATTTGTGATTTCTCAAAGTAACTGAGTGAAATATTAGAGTTTTGAGTAATTTTCCTTTTAGATTTTTTTTTTCCTTTCTTTGATTATGGAAATCAGAACAAAAACTATGAGCAGAGAGAAGGAAGAGGGTGAGGGATAAAGGAAAAAAGTTGCCTCAAACAGCACCAAAAGAGCCAACCTCATTCCTTTGGTTCCTTTGACACCAGCCCACCCAGGTTTAACTGTGTATATTTGTGTTTGAAAGGAGAGCAACAAACTGCTGCTTCTTGGGTCCTGTTTGCATGAACACAAAATATTCAATGTTGCTCTTTTAAGGCAACCATGTTTTACAGAGGATTTTAATACAAGCGTCCAACAAGGTCAAAAATAGTGACCCTTTGAAATGGAAAGATTAACATTTTTATAGATAGGAGAGGAAAATAGGCAACTTGCAGTGGAGCATGAGAATTCTATCTTGTTCTGCTTTCTTTTATTTTTTTTTCTTTACAACAAATAAGGCATATGGATTGCAAAGAGGAGACTACCCCATTAAAAAAAAAAAAAAAAAAAAAAAGTATTTTACAGTATTTTCCAATTTAATGCTTCTTGCAAGTAGCACTCAGGATCATCCAAGAAAAGTCTGACTCACTAGTTTTTCAATTTAGTTTGTTAATAGCCTACCTTTCATAAAAGCATCAAACACAATAACAAAAATACCTAAATCAATAAGATGATGCAGCAATGCCTCACAGAGATATTTTTGAAATAAATATATACCATTCAGCCTAGCCTGCTTGACATCAAATTTATGTACTCAATAAGAAAGCGTAATTAATGGTCCCAAACTGTATTTCCTTTCACCTATTTCACATCTCAAGAAGCCAAGGGTTTTGTCAGAAATGGGTGGGGGGGAGGCAGAATGGAGAAAGTGTTCCATTCATAAATGAAATGAACCCATTAAAAATTACTTTCTCCCCAGATCCCTACCAGTGTCTCCTGGGGACTGGTGTGTATTTTATTAAGAAACAGAAGTGTGGAATGTGCTTGCATTTCACCAGGTCCGTAGCCAGATGATTTATCTTCTCTCTTTACCCTGCCAGCTGGCAGGGCGTTCACTAATTTTGAGGGAACAAAGGAGATGAACTAGGACCCCCCCATTTCCTATTGATGTCAACATAACTGTACTCGGGTACACCCTATCCACCCCTCTGTCCACCATGTGGGCCTAAAATCAAATTTAATTACCAATTTTGATTTTTCAATGTTATCTGAAGCCTTCTAAAAGAAATAAGCAGATTGTACTATGTGAATTGTAGAAGAAGGGAAGTGTAGACTAAAAGACTGCTTTTTAAATCAAAAGTAGTTTTGTGCTTAACTGACTTGAAAGGTTTCACAGGTCTCCTGTTCAGTGGGGAAGAAACTGAAGTATGGAAAGTCAACTGACATTGAGTGTCTTCAGGCAGCTCACAAAAGAGCCTCATCTGGAGTCAAGTCCTCCTTTGCAGGCAAAACACAGGGACCAGAGTTAAGGCCATTGACTAAACAGCAGAAGAGGTAAAAATACTTCTGTAGTTTATCTTTTCACATCTTTTCCACTGGGTGATTACCCCTCCTGGAGCAAAGTCAGATAATTCCTGGCTGCACCAAGACCCACTGTAGGTTTCACAGGAGGTGCCACAGGCCTGTTGTGTTTCTTTAAGTTGAGCATGGAGCTGTGAGTTGGAGGGCAGAGCCACAGGCTCATCCTCCCTTCTCCCCACTCTGTGGAAGTTTGGGGAGGAGGAGAGACAGGGACTGATCTCTTCTCTCTGCTGACCAGTGACAGGACCTGAGGGAATGGCCTGATTTTGTGTCAGGGGTTATGTTGGATATCAAAAAAGGGTCCTTCACCCAAGACTTGCTAGGCACTGGGACAGGCTGCCCAGGGAAATGGTCACAGCTCTAAGCCTGAAAAAGTTCAAGGAAGCATTTTGACAATGTCTGTTCTTGTTTATTAGATTCTTGGGTTGTCCTGTGCAGGGACAGGACCTGAATTACTCAATAATCCTTGTGGAATTATTTTAATCTAAATTGCTTATTGTTGATATCAAATGCCAATAAATAAATAAAAAAAAACAATGAACAGTCTTATAGTAAGAATCTGCTTTAAGTCAAGGAAAATTGAGACCCTCAAACATTCACCAATCATTTGTGCAGAAATGCACAAATTCTAGGAGGTTTAACTCCTAGTCCTTTCCATGAGCATGGCACTTGTTTTTATTTTATGGTAAAAAAAAAACCAAACATAACATAATAAAATAAATTTAAGTTCTTGTTTTATTCAATTTTTATTCATCCTGGGAAAAAAAAACCCTAAAAAACAAGTAGAAAACCTCAGTATTCACAGAGGATTGTGCCTGAGAAAAAATAAAAATCAGAAAAATAAAAGAAGGAAAATCTTCAGGATTTAGTCTTTTATTTTATCACTGAGCAAATGTTGATTTTGATTTTGATTTTTCTCCTCTTCTTCTGTTTCTGCAGCATTGTCCCAATACTTGGTTGATACCAAACATAGCAACTCATACATTATCCTGAATATCTTCTGAGCCAAACTCCACCCATAAATAGGGCTGCACTGACTCATAAATCTCTGTGGCTGGATGCCTGAAAATGCATGTAGAATCCACCACTGGGTTTGGACATAATAAATAATGAAAAATGAGTCATGGTAGTTGCCATATTTGTAATGAATTGTAGCTTTGCAAAAGAGACAATGGGAGCTATCCTGAAACTTGCAAGATTAGATACATCTACTTTAAAAAGGCTTATTTATGAAAGAGTGAAATAGTCTGTGCAGAATTTTCCTTGTCACATAATGACTTAAAAACAACCCACAAGAAGTATCATAAAAATAAAATAATAATAATAATTTAAAAAGCTGTTATACCTCTCTCTCTCCTAAAGAGAATATAATTAAATTTCAGTCTCCATAATAGGCTAAACATTTTCCCTTATCAGGAGTAAAAATATCCCATGGGACAATATTAAGTCTGATGAAGCTTTGGCTTTGAAGGGAAAATATTTTTATCTCCATACAAATGGGATGTTTACATTATGTTTTTTCTTCAGATCTTATTTCTCTATTAAAAGTAGTTTATGTACATAACGTCACAAGCAAAATGAAACACCTTGATATATCAACACAGAGAGTTCAGTTTAACTTTTTTTTTTTTTTTTTAATGACATTATTTTCATCCCAAAAAATCATCACCCTGAAGAATATTTTTTGAAATCTTATGGGCTGGCTTCAGATCCAAAATTGAACAATAATTACACAGCTAAATGAATAAGCCAGAATAATATAATACACAGAATAACTGTGACTGCTACTTTAATCTGGTTCTAGATATTTCCAATGAAGACTTAAAATAACAATATAAGTGTCATTAAAATGCCATCAGTTACAGTCACTAAACCGTAGTATCTGATGTATTGCTTTATTTTTCTATGCTGTGTCTTTCATATTGTGCTGTGGCAAGTGTTGACTTTTTAATTGCAATTGCAGTATGTCATCTAATTGGGCAATATTGGAGTAAGGAAGATGCTTTCCCTGAATCCAGCTGGCATTTAATTTACACTCCACACAAAAACAGATGAAGTCCATGGTCTTTAACATGACGAAGAAATGGGAGAAACAGCCTTTTAGTAATCGTGAATGGTCTATGCTTTTCTCTGAAAATCAAAACTCAAGTTCCTTCATTTTAAAATAAATGTTTTGGAGTTTGTCCCTACCTTTGAGAAGACTGAGGTGTTATATTTCAGCAATTCATGTTTGTGTCAAAATACGGAGTTGTAGTTATTATATTTTCTTTTAGATTAGTTACACCACCTAAACCAGAAAGTGTTCCCAAAGTCAGTGTGTTGAACTCTTAGAAGGCAGTACCTGATTTCAAGTCTACAAAATACTTAGTTAATAATCACCTCATTCAGAAGCCAGATGAATTAAATCTATCTGAATTTTGGAATACAAGGTTACAATGGCACCTGCCTAAACAATAGAGACAAATCATCCTACAAAAGAGAAAGATGTCCTAAAATCCCAGACAGGCCAGTTTGCATGTTCTACATCAATGTGATTTTAACTTTGGGCATAACAACCAGAAGAATCAGCTTTCTGGGCCCTGAGCAGAAGAGGCCAAAAACTACAGTGCTCTCAAGAAGCAAAAGTACAAGGTTCAAGAGTGCATCTCTCCTGTTTCCTGTTGCAGGAGAGATGTTTAGTTAATCAAGGGAGGTTTGAGTGTTTTAATCAGAATTAACTGAAACATCAACGTGGAAAAAATGGTTTAAATACCTTTGTGAATGTCCTAGTTTACAATTTAGGTGGTCTTTCATATATATACTTGCAAAAGAAATCAGATTAACTCACCTTAAACCTCTTTGAGGGATTTTTTAATGCAGGCAGCAGTTCATGTTCTTCTCTAGAAATCACCGAACTGTGGTTTCATTGATCACCACAGAATTCTTAGCAAGTGATCTTATAGATATGGGAAGCTAGCTAGCCATAAAATTCTTCTGTCTGAAAGATATAAATTTTAAATTAGTTTGGAAGAGACCTCCAGAGGTGACCTAATTCAACTTCTTGTTCTTAGCTGTAGTATCCTGTCCATCCTGAAGCTGCCCTTCTGGACTGACTCCATTGTATGTTCATATCCATCCCTCTTCTATGGGGAAGCAACACCCCAAGAAAATCCTCTCTTGTGCCCAGTGGTGGGGAATTATAACTTCTCCAGTACTGTAAGATCCACTTTTGCTGATGAAACCCAGAATTCAGTTAGCTTCATTGGTGCAAAGGCACCCTTGCAGCTCGTGTTCGAGTTTTGCCCGTTAGGAGCTCTGAGGTTCTGCAGTGATGATTTTTACCTAGTCAGCACCCAGCTGGTACATGGGGGTGTTTCCTCTCAGATATGATGCCAAGTCAGGCAGGGCAGTAGACTCAACTACAAAGGGGATATTCCCACAGTGCCCAGCCACGGAGAGGGTCTAGGGAAGGTAACCAGGCTGAGGTCATCATCCAGTGGTCTTCAAACAGGTTCCCAGTGCTGAGAAAAAAACAAGAAAAACAAATAATCCAGAACCAGGATGAGAGCTGGAGACAATAACCTGGTTCAAAATCAGGAATCATTACAGCCACTAGTGCCCAAGACGACGAGACATGCCTGACATCAAGCTGGGGAGTCAGGTTTGTAAGTCAGCATTCCAGAAAGGGCCTGAATTCAGGGGAGACAACCAGGCATGGGCATGGCTGCCATACAGTGCAACAGAGATCCTACAGCTCAGACAAGCACCAGGAGCCCTGCAGTAAAAGCAAATTTCAATGACAGGCAGTCCCTGAAGATGCTTCACCCACATACTTTTTCACAAAAGACCCAATCAAAATTAGACAACTGAGTCATATCAGAGAGCTATCCTTAAGTGTGAGTATCTAAACTAAGAGGAGAACACTCTCAGGGCACTGGGACCGCTGAGCACAGTGATCTGTGAGGCAGCATATTTGGTGTGAGTGGAAATAATTGCCCAGAGATTTCCTTGAAACTCCTGACTTGTGTCTGATGTCTGATTTCCAGAAAACAATTTTAAAACCTCAGAGCATATCAGGAGGGTTTATCTGAGAAATAAATCCTTTACAATTTCTTTAATGTTTGTTAAATATCTCACCTACTGGCTATGCTTCAGGGGTGTTTTAATTAGCAAGACAGGTTTTTACTGCCGTTTTCTTTTTACCTGTGTCTACAGGCAATTTTGAACTAACAAACTATAAAGGAATATCCTCAATTTAGATAAAATTCCTCAAATCTGTAGGCTTCTCCTTTTCCACTTTACCCTTTAATTCCAAAGTACAGTCTGGGAAGTTGACTTAAAGATTTTCATAACTTAATAGTCTGTCTGTCTTGTATGACACGATGGTAAACGCAGAACATCCTGGTGTGTAGGGTTTATACAACCAGGTTTTGGTAGCAGGTTTCTTCAAGAAGCTTCTGGAAGCTTCCCCTGTGTCCAGTAGAGTCAATGCCATGCAGCTCCAAGATGGATCCTGCAATCATCAAAGTTGGCCCAATTAGAAATGGTAGTAAGTCCTCTCTCATAACATATTAAAGAATAACAACAACAAAAAATAAATCGTTACTACACAATAAAGTTCTTAATTGCAGCCAGAGAAGACCAGGGTGAGTATGTGTGTGAGGAGCACCCTGCAGCCCTGGGGCAGTGCAGAGGGAGGGGCAGGAGCTGCCCCAGGCTCTGGAGCTCAGATTCCCCTGGAGCAGCCCCTGGAGCAGCCCATGGTGAGGCAGCTGTGCCCCTGAGCACAGGGAGGGCACGGGGGAGCAGAGATCCACCTGCAGCCCTGGAGGAGCCCAGCATGGAGCAGGTTTCCTGGAAGGATTTGTGATCCATTTGGGGACCCATGCTAGAACTGCCTGACATTGACAGGCTGCAGGTGTGGAGTAGTGAGCCACACTGGAGCAGCTGTTGAAGTTCTGCTGCCCATGGGATGAACTCATGTCAGAGCAGCTTGTGGAGAACTGTCTCCTGTGGAAGGGAGCAGGGGAAAGACTTCTCCTGCAACAGCAGGATCAACTATGATGAACTGACAAAAACTCCCTTCCCCTCTCCCTGCACCACTCGTGGGGAAGATAAATCTGGGAAAGAGGGAGGGTGAGGCAAAGGTGTTTTTAAGTTCTTATTTTACTTCTCATTGTTTGCTCTCATTTTGTTAATAATAAATTTAATCAATATCTTTATTTTGAGGCCATTTTGCCCATGGTAGTATTTGGTGAATGATGTCTCCAGATCCTTATCTCAACTCATGAACCATTTGCTATATATTTTCTCCCCTATCCAGTTGAGAAGGGGAGTGACAGAGCAGCTTTGGGGGTTGCCTGGCACCCAGCCACAGTCAACCCACTACACCTGGGAATCAGCCATTTACATGATACAGTGGGATCTGAATGATAAAGAGCATTTACAGTAGTGTTCAGTGCAGCTGAAAGCCCAAATTAATGGTAAAACAGAATATAGAGTCTCAAAGACAAATTTGGAGCTCTGATGATGAGAATACAGTGTTACAGAATAAACCTAAATTTGAACTAGTCAAGAGGTTCTATTGTTCCTGGTGTGATAGAGAATCCTTTCTAAGCTGAAGCTATTTAAATGTGAATCCTTAAGCCTAGCTATAATCACATAACAAGACTAATTCAAAATAACAATCAGCCTAATCTGGTGTTTAGTACAATCAACTGAGAGATTAAGGTTCTAATTTATAAATCACTTGCATATACTACCTACTTCCAGAATCCTTGAAAATTGCATGCATGCCTTTGCCAATTCATAAAGATCTTAAAATCCATATATCTCCAGTGTCACCATGTCTTCCAGTACTATAGGCAACTTTCAGCTCAGTGTCTCACTCTGTTAGTTCAGGCAGTTGAGGGCACATACAGAAATAAAGGAGAAAGAGATGATGAGAGGAATAGAAAGTATAGAAAATGTTTCACTACCATTTGAGAAAATATACAATATTTTTTAGGGTTTGGGGTTTTATATATATATATATATATATATATATATATATTTTTTTTTTTTTTTTTGGGGGGGGGAGGTGATTTTTTTTTATTTCTTTTTTGTTTTGGTGGGTTTTTTGTTTGTTTTTGGTTTTGGTTTTGGTTTGGTTTTGTTTGGTTCGTTTTCTTTTTCTTTATGGTTTTGGTTTTGGTTATGGTTGTTTTGTTTTGTTCCATTGACAGGACCCAGTACAGATTGGTGAAATTCCCAGAAGGGATAAAGTAGGACATCAATTTCAATAAATGACTCAAAAATTGATTTCTCAGCTCCCATAATAAAACAAAAGTCTTGAGAATGACTGGAAAAGTTTTTCATAGTACAACTGTGAAACTCATCCCAAAATAGAAGACATTGCAGCTCTTCCAAGAACTCGAAAGCACTTCTCCATGGCCTTTATAAAGCAACTGGAGATGAGTCATATAAAATGATCTTAGCAATGTAAAAGTTAGTACTGCGAGCATACCATATCAATACTGGGAAGAACAAAATTGAATTTGGACTTGTGCATATTATTTGCACTCACAATTCTCGTATTTGATGCAATCAGCACAAAAAAAAAAAAACAACATATTAAAAAAGAAAAGGAATTATAAAATTCTTATCCTATTTTTTTTTTTTTTTTTTTTTTTTTTTTTTTTAAATCAAATTCAAAGTCAAGGTCTGCTCTCAAAAATTCTGGTGATATACTGACTCTGAAACCCTGCATAATGACCCATGTCTTCATAAATTCAGGTCCAGGCTTCATTAACTGTTCCCATTTCCCAGTTTCTATATTATATCTATAATCTACATTTCCTGAAACTGGGGACAGAAAAGAGAAGCATCTAGGACCTTTGTCTTTGCAGTTCTTGTGTGTGAGGGAGTTGAGATCTACTTTAGGCCTTTAGGAGAATTGAAAGTTACAGTGGTCTCTAAGGAATCTTCATATATTGAAATTATTTTGAAAATAATACAATTCCAATACAAACCTAGTATCCAGTCTGAATGAAGATACAGAACTCTAATGAATCACAGAATATTCCATGTTTGGAAGGGAACTCAAGCATCATCTGATCCAGCCCATCTTGGAAAAAGCAGAGTCTAGACAGGATGGCCCAGCACCCTGTCCCGCTGAACCTTAAAAGTATCCAGCATTGTGGAAACCACCATTTCCCTGGGAAGATTATTCCAAAGTTTGATTGTTTTCATTTTAAAATAAATTATTGGTTTACTTCTGCTCAATTACAGCCCCAAAATGTATTAACTACCAAAAAAAAAAAAAAAAAAAAAGAATCACAATAAAAGAGAGATTACTGTGAAATATATATTTCACGAATGGTCAGCTTTGGCTTGGAATATAGAATTTCAGGAGGTGCTTTTCTGTAAGTGGGCACTAAAAACCAGACCCTAATCCATATTCTGGCTCAGGGACACTCAGGGTTAATTACAAGCTTGTTGTGTTGTAGTTTTATACCTCACTGTTCCCTGAAATGTTTGAACCTTTCCAGGCTCCCCTCTGTTCTTCAGACATACACTTGAGTGCTTTCCACAAGTAAATATTGGTTTATCACTAAACCAAAATGTCCTATCTGTATACATTTTGCATAAGTGTATGTTGATAAATAAGCTAGCAAGTCTATGCATTGCACATAAGGCATTTCTTAAAGAGGATCTGGGTTTTATAGAGTGTAAAATATGGATATTGCTCTATTTATCTTACTGTAGCTTCGTGGAAAGGTGACAGTGGGTATTAGAATGCTATGCTTCATATACTGCTGAAGCACACTTTACCTTCTTTCACAAGGAGCAACCCAATAACCCACCTGAAAGAGAGGAAAGAGGGAGGTAAAAGCAAGTGTAAAAAATATATCAATCCTACCAAAAGGTGTAAACCATCTAGCCACTGACTAGTGAATTTAAATTCAATTGAATTCAATGGGTGTTGTTCCTTCCACACTGGTTAGGTTTGGTGTAAAACATCAAGGCATACAAGACTTGCCATTTAGTGAGTATTTCTACTTAAGTCATAGAGATTTCATTTCTGGATCTTGCAGCAAACTCGAAGCCTTTCATGTGTTTCTCTTCACAATGTGTCTGTGAAGAAGCACTGGCTGACAAGATATGTCGATATGAATTGGTGTGTAAAGGTCCCACGAGAAATCCAAGGCAGGAAAAGAAGTAGGAGCGCTTTCTACACGGCACAAACACAGGAAGACTTGAGGTATTTTCTAATACTTTTTCATTTGCTTATTTTAAGACATATGGTGGGGTTTTTTATACACCCTTTATAAAAATTGAAGTCTTTAATGTAACTTAGCTATTTTAGCTCAGTGCTGTGATTGAGTAGGAAAACTCAACAGCTGAGTACTCACTGAGATGAGTTTGGCCAACTTGAAGAATCAACAGAACAATTGTGTCTGTCCATCCACCACAGCACTAACATATGCAGACAGAAATTTCTGAAATAATTATATTTATCGATGATAGTTATAACACAAATAGATATTACTTTTGCTTTTCTTATCTGACAACAGCACAAAATTTCAGGTGGCTTTCATCTCATCTAACTTCAGTAAGTTTCATTGTAGATGTTGACAGACTCCAAAGATAAAAGATCTTTTTCAAGAATAATCTATTTGACCCATATTAAAGATCTATTCTGATAAAAATTAATTGCACTGTCTAATTTTTCTAATGACAAACAGCACAGATGGGGCTTTTATGGGTACTTTTGCAAAGTTCTCATTTATAGACCTGAGTCCCATCCACCAGAACAAGACAGGTATACAATGTCATGTTCCTCAGCTGTCTCTGTGTGAGCAGCTGATCATGTCACTAATTCGGCTGTGAGATTTTTCTCTAATTAGCAGCTCTCATTCTGTGATGAAAGGGGACTGCAGCACTCTCCAGTGGGATCTGTGCTGCACCTACAAATGCAAGGCAGATCTCATGCAAGCACCTAAATACATCAACTTAGTAACAACTCTTAATTTCTGTTGAATGGCATATTTTTTGGGTAGAAGAGAGCCCAGTATGGTTGAATTACAGAAAGTATGAAAAATGTATTATAAAGCAGAACACTAACATATTCCTTATATATGAAAACAGTATCTGCTAGAGCAGAACTTTTTCTCCTTCCTTCCTCTGCCACAGTGACTTCTCAAGCACTTTTACATTTCATTCTGCTTAAAATGTGTGACAGATAGGAAACCTGGGAGAAGACAGTTTTTGCTGTTACTCAGTACTACTGTTTGATTTTGAAGGGTCCTCATAAAATTAGTTAGAAATCCATCCATCTCAGATTTTGACCAGACTATGCCTTTATTATTTAAAAAAAAGTAATTATGATCAATAGCCACAGGCAAGATTCCCACTGCCCTTAAAGCAATATATACAAACAAACAAACAAACAACAAACAGTCACTCTGTCTCAAAGAGTTTGTAAGATATTACAGACAGCAGACAGGCAAGCAAACTGTAAGAAAATGATGAGAGAATAGAAATTTCCATAATTGGCAATATACTTGCAGCCCTTGGGCAGTGAGACTATTGTTATGCTTCCTTATTTATTTATTGGCCTTGAAGCCAAGGAAGAAGAATAAAGGAGGATTCAAAAGAGGATAAGGAGACAGACTTGTTTAAAAGAAAGCCCCAGTAGCTGTGAGCATTTTTAGATGAGATTGTAATATCTGAGATAGAGAATGCTGGCTGAGCCAGTGGGCTCAACTCTCCACCCCAATCTGGCAACTTGCTTTCTGACATGGACACTCAGACATTATAAACAGCCCAGGACTGAGATTTCTCTGGCAATAGTCCTCTGAAACATCAGGAGTGAATGCAATGCATCAGTGAATAGAAAGCATGGACTGGTGAATCTAAGCAATACGTGGATGAAGTTAGAAATGGCTTAAGTTTCCTATAGGCTCACTGGGACACTAGTGCAGAGATTTGTACATTTTCCAGTTATCAAGGGACCATCCATATATTCTAGTAGGCTTGCTTATGATTCTGCTCATGATCACTATGTTTTCTCCTCATCCTGACTAAGCATCCTTTCTGATTCAGCTACTTGGCCATAACAGCAAGTAGTTATTTCCCTACCATTCCTGCCCAAATCCTTTCTTAGAAACTAACACTTTTTCATTTTCTTCCTGAAACTCATGATGCATTTCTCAGAATTGCCAGTACTCATGAGTTTTCACAAACAGATAAGCCATAGATAGACAATGACTAGAGGTGGATAGGATGTGGGAACATTTTTTGGTGAAAAAGTAAGGGAGAAGACTGGAACGAGAAACAGGCTGTGGGTGTTGGAAGGTGACTGTCTTTAAAAATGCAAAGCCCTACTCCTAAGCACTGACCTGTTCTTAGACACACTAAAAGTAAAAGGGAACCTATAAGGATCCAGTCGTGGCACTCTATACTTCAGTCATATATAGTACAAACTAGAGGTGAACTAAGCGATCTGTTTCTGACACATTCTTTTTTGGTAGTGTTTTAAAATAGTTTCAGATGTTGGCACCATTTTTTATTAGACATTCAGGAAATCCAGCAGAAATTAAGATTGCATTACCAAAATTTAGTCATCCACATGTGGGGCATGGTCTCCAAACCAGTAAGTTTTTCGTCTTCTGTAGACATGACATAAAATGCATATCCATGTCAGATTAACCATGATTCATACGGATTCCTGAAATAGATGGATACCACACTCTGGAGGTGCCAAACACTTCCATGGGCTAGAATAATCCCACAGAAAGAGTTTAGATTAGATTCCTAAATTTAAGCATCTTAAATCTCTTAGCAATTCCCTATAAGTCATTCTTGTACATTAAACACACTGCATAGACTGGCTGTGATTAAGAAAAACAATTGCACAAAGCAGTGTGAGAAGCGAATCTTGTCCTTCTTGATGCTGTTCATTCCAGAGTACCAATCATCCAGCCCACATTGGCTGACACAGGAGCCAGTTTTTTACTTCCCCATGCCTTTCCCAACTTCAGTCTTAACAGAAGCAGGTCTCTCTCAGTGTTGCTTCTGTCTCCTGACACTTGTGCCTTGCCTGTACTGTTGGAAAGATTTAACTGCCCCTAAGCACATGAAAGGAAAATACAATTTTGCTTGTGTATGTGTGTGCATTACTATTCCTCCAAGGATTGCAACGCTTTAATATTTTTGGATTAACTCATGATCAAACATTGATGAATCATGGTATTTTACTGAAAAGCACAATCCTTAAGTCAACCACCTAATCTAAGAGAAGAAATTAAACTCTAAACCAACATAAACACATTACAAGTCATTAGTGTAATTAAAAAGGAATGTATAATTAAAACATTTGTGTATTTTAGCTCAAATTCATCTGCGGTAGGAAATTTTAATGAACTGTTCATCAAAGAAATCTCTGGAGTCTGAGGATAAGTTTAGCATAACAAGAAATTGAATGTTTTCTTCTCTTCGGCATAGGAAGCTCTGTTCCCACTGGCTTCGAAATCCAAGCTGTCATTGGCTCAAGCAAACTAATAATGATTCTAAATGGTTATGATCGCTTCAATGTTTTAAACTGATGTTATCTTTTTTATCCCTTAAGAATCATGTTTTTCATAATTACTTCTCTTTTGTCCTTTCCTTAAGACAAATGATTTTGTAATTAGTGATGAAGGAACCAGTGATCACTCCAAGACATCTGTCAAGTTGTCATGAAGTATCTGTCCCTGTAGCTATATTTAAACTTTCTGTTTAATAGCCTCTTGCTTTATTTCACCATTACATCTCTGCGGTATCATAAGCAGGATACCCTAATGATCAAGTTCTATAAAACACAGAGCAATTAGATTGTAAGACATATTGCTCCCATGAAAGTTCTTCCTTCTCATAACGTAACTCCCTCTTTTCCCTTCCTTCACCATCCCCAGCCCCACAAGTTTGCTTGCAGCATTCATTAGCTGTTATTAGACAAGATAACTGTGTCAACACCTAGCCTGATGTTTGGCCATATTTCTGGCTTTGAATACTTATTTCGTGAGTCTTTTGAATAAGCCTGGTGGTCTGAACAACGGCCTCATGAGTAAAATATCATAACAAACTGATTAGGGATTAGAAGATCTGCAGTACCCTCTTAGAAGTACAATATTGTCTTTTCTAGAGTGACCTTAAACTGTTAGTGATACTCTATTTTCCTTTCCACCCATCCCCAGGGCAGAGATTGTCCCATTTTAAGTGCATCAAGGCCTCTGGGAACCCATTCCTGGCAGAATTCTCCAATGAATACAGAACCATACAGAGAGATTCATAATATTACTGTAATGTACATCAAGGCAAAGCAAGGATATTATTGTGTATTGTAATATTTATTTCACCCTGGGGTATATTTTCAAGTCTTGTATGCCTTAACATAAATCAGCTTCCTTTCCTCTTCCCCTTTTTTAGACTCCAGGGTATTACTCTTTGTCTTAAAAATGGTACCTTTCCAAAAATTATTCTCTAATGAGGCAGGAGAAAAATGCCTTTGAATAAACCCAAATAAAAGAGAGGCATACTGGAACACAGAAATATATTTCAAAGTAAAACAAAAAACCAAAAAAAGAAAAACAAAAAACCAGAATACCAAACAAAACAATGGTGTGTGTATACATAGTGACACCAATCAGTGTCATGCTAGATAGATAGATAGGTGGATACATAAATCAGCTGATTGTTCAGAAAAGAATATATTCTAAATATATAGGCACTTCTATGCTGTGATGATAACAGAGATAGGAAATTGTAGACAGAGAGTTGTTTTGCATACTGTTTATCCAGAATAAAGTGAACTTTCCAAAACATTTCTTTTATCTTCTCTGTTCTCCCTGGGCTTCTGAACACTAAGCTGGAAAATATCTTATTTTACATTTCTTCGTTGTATACATTCAGAGTTAAGTTTTTCAGTGCTTCTTGCTGCTTCACCAACTCAGAATATGATATAACTGGAAATAAGGCAACAAATACTTACGACAATTATGATACAAATTGAATTATTCATCCAACTTTTAAAATTACATAGATGATTTTACCTCTAAATTGGTGGTGCAAAATAATGTGAGATGAACGCATACTGAAAAATTTTTCCATTGGATATTGTGACCTGGTCAAAGAAAGAGGCTGCACCTGTTATTACAAGGATTATTTCAGCCAGAGAGTGGGATAGAGAATGAAGGTACATTTACCATGTCTGTTTATTAATTAATAAGAGTGTGTATGAAATGTGAGCAGCACTCCAGGTTGCCTTGTTCTACCACAATTTTTCTCCTCCTTGCAGGCATTTTTAGGTGAAATCCTCAGGCCTTTTTCATGCATCAGATCAGGCAAGCTGAACATAATGGTTCCTTCAGGCCTTGAATCCACGGGGCAAGTTTCAAAGTCACAAATGTAAATGAGGCATTCAAACCGCATTGATAGTCAAGGAGAACAGGGCACCTCTCTCCCCTTTGTGTCTTTGAAAATTTCCTGCTGTAATCTATGAAGTTTCCTCTATCACCAGCTAAATTTCCATAACCTTCAGCAATGAAATGCACAGACCCTCTGGGTGAATGAACTGTGTAAGCAATTTTTTCAACTTTATTCTCAAGCTCCCATGATGGATCCATTAGTTTCTTCCTGATGCTTGGTTTATTTACATAGAGATCAAACACAGGCATTATTGCAAAAAGAGAAAGGGGGTGGAGAAGGGAGGGAGAGAATCCAGAGATAATCGAGACAAAAGCATCATGATGAAAGAGGCAAGCTCTTTGGAAACATGAGCTCTAATTTAGCCTCAACAAATCCTTTTGTCTTATCTGGGAAGGCATATATCCATGCATACACACACTCATATGCACACTTAGACACATATACAAAATGATGCTTAGGAAAGTGCTTTATACAACTGATGCAATCAGTCACACAGCAAAAACTGTCAAAGTCAATATTTTCAAGATTTCTCCAGGGAATTCAGGCTGTGCAAGAGATGTATGTTTTTCATTAGGATTTACACCAGCATTTGGTGTAATTAATCCTAATGTTTCAATCTTCACATAATCAGCTTATTCAGAAGAATAAAGTATTGCATAGTAAAGGAAAGAAAATCCCCAACAGAAGCTCAGAAGCTGTTGTTCATTGTACATGAAGGAAGGATATATAATTTTTTTTTTTTTTATGGTTATATGTTTTACTTTCTTTTCCATAGTTTTATTGCCACAATTTTCATGTCTGAGAAAGATCCTAATGAGTCAAAGGTGTGGCTATCCTAGAACCTGTACAGAAGCACAGTCTAAGGCACTCACCATCCAAGGAACTGCAGTTCAAATATACGAACGGTGCAGTAAGGGGTCATGAGTCACTATGGAGAAAGATGGGACATCCAATGTGGAAACTGGGACACGCTCTGTCTTTTGGAAAATGTCTGCCCTTGGTCTCCACAGACACATCACCTTTAAGCATATTTGCTGAGGTGGTGGGTTGTGTGAGCAGCGTGAACCACAACTCCCCCGCCCCGGGATGGAGCCCCTATCCTAGAGAGATTGCAGCAGGCTGCAGGCTGCGGCGCCTGGGCTGCTAACCACACCTGAGCCAGCTGGGTTGAGGATTACCACTTTTAGAATTAAAAAGGTGAGGATCACCTTTTGAGAATCAACTTCTCTTCAGACTGAAGGACTGGTTTAGTCAATCATCCTTACAGGACATTTCATCTCCAGTAGCACAACACCACGGAAAGATAAACCATACAAAATCCTGCAAATTTAGAATCTGACTTCAAGTTTGTAACTGCTGACACTTCCAAATGTTCACAGTGATGGAAAGAAAATAATCAGTCATCTGATTAAATCTTGCTATCTGCAAGTTAATGCAGGTAATGACTTCAAGGACAGTCACATCTTCACTTAATTCCTGCGAACATTTCTCATTCGTTCAACACTTCTGCTGCCTTTTCTTCAGTCTTCCATTCAGAGGAAGAACAGGGAGGTTTCCAGCTCCCTACAAGCTCCTTCTAATCTGAATAAGTTAATGTGAGATTGTTGCTCCTTACATAGGGCAGGGTGTATTTCTAAGTAGGGATGTGGAAAGGGAAAAACAAATATGGACAAGAAAGACATTAAAAAGACAATATTTTACCTTTTACCAAATCTCAATAGCTGGGTTTTGCATAGCTTAATACTTCATGAATTTTAACATAGAAAAGATGAAGTCTTATCCCTAAGATATTTATTTATTTACTGGCAAGAATCAAAGAATCATTTCCTTATAAACTCAACTTTTTTAGTAAATAAAGAAAAAGGAAGAGAAAGACAGCTAACTTTTTTATTTGTTGGTGTGTCTTAAGCTAATAAATGTTTTCTCTATCAAATTTTGCTAAGAAAAAACAAACATTAAAACATAAGAACAAACATAATTTTATTTTTGGTGGGAATTATGAGTCATCTTGTCAGATCAAAATCTTTCATGAGAGAAGGAAAAAAAAAAAAAGATAAAAAAGAAGAATACATTGTTGGTTTCTTGGCCTTTGTGTTAATTAGGGTCACTTTCATCATCTTTACATGCAGTTTTCTTGTTTT
This sequence comes from Sitta carolinensis, assembly GCA_032173965.1. Lineage (NCBI taxonomy): Eukaryota > Metazoa > Chordata > Aves > Passeriformes > Sittidae > Sitta > Sitta carolinensis. The sequence goes on along the minus strand of CM063313.1, from coordinate 8,842,765 downwards.
GGGTTTTTCGTTTATTTTTTTTCTCTTTTTCTTTTCTTCCTAATTCTCTGATATGAAAGAAACTGTTGTAATGTTTCAACCAATCCCCAAAGGTCTTTACAGATAATTTCCAGTTGGATTACTGATTTATTTTTACTTTGACCAGATGGCTCTAAGTTCATGTGACTGTAAGGGAGTTCTTTTGATTACCCTATTTATCTCTCCCAGTGCTCAATTTAAGGGTCAAACCTTGTGTAACACATTTGCCAGATAAACTATTCTGTGCTTCTGCCTTTTGGACACCATACTTCTGACATATGCTCTGTGCTTCATTAAACACAAAAGTTATTAGGTTTAATAAATGTTTTCACAAACTCCGTTTGTAACAAAAAATCTAAGTTTAGAATATATTTCTTTTATTCACATGTGGCTAGTGGATTGCTTTGATTTTATCACCTGGAAAAATGGGTGAAATTGAAAGGCAGCATCCTGAATGAGACAGAGGAGGGGAAAGAAGAGACAGGCAGAAGCTGGGATGTCTTTTTTGTTTCTTTTTTTTTTTTTTTTTTTTTTTTTCCCTTGATATAGGTTATAAATGAAAAGCCGAGCAGAATGTTTTTAATGAAACCAATAAAAATGCAAAGGAAGATTTAATGTTTAAAGTAACGATAAATCAAAAGTGACAACTGAAATGCAATATTGTACCATGAGATTGAGGAAATAAATTCATCCATAGGGCAGATGTGCCTGCTGGAGAAAAAAAAAAAAAAAAAAAGAAAAAAAAAGAAAAGAAAAAGAAGAGAGCGATATGTGGAAAAAAGACAAAAAGAAAAAATGTTTTGAAAAGTTTTTATCGTCATTGTAACAAACTATGTCTTATAAAATCAAAATGAACTATACATGTAGTACTGTTAGCTCAGTAGAAAAACCTCTGACACATCTATGTGGAAACACACATGTATATTCATGCATAAGTACATGTATATACATATATATATATGAATAAAAATGTAAAAGAGCTGAAATTTAAAACACTTAAGAATAAAAAGGCTCATAAACATATTCATAACTTATTTCTAAGGTTTTTATGGATAGTAACATGAATAATTACACAAGACAAATAGTGGCTCTGTACCACTACCTCGCTGAAACCTTCAAAATGAGAATTAATTACTTGGAGGAAAGACTGTCTTGTAATAGCATTGCCTGGGACTAGGACCCTGGTGATCTGAATCCCAGCTCTGTCATAATCATGCTGTGTGACCTTGCAGGATCTGCTCTGGCCTAGATTTTTCCTAGCTAAATTTAGGCAATTAACTGGGATGCCTAAGTTGGGAAGTAAGCAGAGGTGGCTTTCTTTCTAGTCATTGGGTGGAAAGAGGTATCTTCCATAATTAATTCAGATTTTATATGGACTAAGTTGTACTTTCAGAGATGCTTTCAATGATTAGGGAGGAATTCTAGAGGTGACACATACTGAAACTGTCAAAATTTTTTCTGGTCTTTGGTGCAATCCTCACAAAATTATTCAGGCTGAATTGGATTTTGTTCAATAAAATAAGATAATTTGGAGGAATTGGAAAAGAAGTCTGATGCTTTTCTGTGTGAGTTTCCTCTCACCTAACTTCTTTCATTTAAAGTAGGAATACTAATGAGGTGATTTGCACTCGGGGTTAAAAACTGATTTTCCTGAATACGCAGTACAAACCTTTGCAAATGCTGATTGTCATGGTGCACCTCTGAAAGCTGTATTTCACCACTGATAAAATCCCATATATAGTTCTAGTCCTTTTCAAAAAATGGATTGCAAGGTGTGTTGTTTTCCTCCAAGGACATAAAAGAAATTGAGAGAAGCGCAAACAAGAGGCTTTGCTTTTACCATCCTTGAGTTCTGACAAAAATACCCCAAAATACTAAAACAAAAACAAAAAAGCCAAAAAAAAAAAAAAAAAACCAAACAAAAAAACCCAAACCAAAACAAAAAATACCTCACCTGGACTGTGACCTTTCTCCTGGGAAGATTGAGACTCATAGATAAAAAAATAATCTGCTTCTGGACCTCTCTGATGTGAAGAAAGGGTTGGGAATGAGGTCTGGAGACAACTTCTAGACAAGCTCAAATTGCGATTGTTTGCACATATAGGTGCAGTTTCTAAATGAAAGTTTGCAATTTGTAAAGTTTCTACGACAGCAAAAGTCTGCAAAGGAGTTAAATAATGAGGAAACGAAGGACTGATAAACAGAGGAAAAAAAGAAAAGGGGAGGGAGAAAAAGAAAGAAAGAGAGAAAAAGAGGAAAATAGAAAGGGAATGAGAGGAGAGGAGAGGAGAGGAGAGGAGAGGAGAGGAGAGGAAGAGAGGAGAGGAGAGGAGAGGAGAGGAGAGGAGAGGAGAGGAGAGGAGAGGAGAGAGAGGAGGGAGAGGAGAGGAGAGGAGAGGAGAGGAGAGGAGAGGACGAGGAGAGAGACGAGACGAGAGAGACGGAGACGAGACGGACGAGACGAGACGAGACGAGACGAGATTTGGAGAGAGAGATGGAGAGTGAGATTGGAGAGTGAGATGGAGAGTTGAGAGAGAGAGAGGAGAGGAGAGTGAGAGGAGAGGAGAGGAGAGGAGGAGAGGAAGGAGGAGAGGAGAGAGGAGAGTGAGTAATGAGAGAGGAGAGAAGAGAGAGAGAGAAGGAAGAAGAAGAAGAAAGGAGGAAGAGAAGGAGAAGGAAGAAAGGAAGGTGGAGGAAGGTCGGAAGGAAGTGTCGGAGAAGGAAGGAAGGAAGTGTCGGAAGGAAGGAAGGTGAAGGAAGGAAAGGGAAAGGAAGGAAGGAAGGAGAAGGAAGTGTGAAGAAAGGAGGAAGTGGAAGGAATTCGGAAGGAAGGAAGTGTCGGAAGGAAGTGTCGGAAGGAAGTGTCGGAAGGAAGGAAGGAAGAAGTGTCGGAAGGAAGGAAGTGTCGGAAGGAAGGAAGTGTCGGAAGGAAGGAAGGAAGGAAGGAAGGAAGAGAAGGAAGGAAGGAAGGAAGGAAGGTGGAAGGAAGGAAGGCAGGAAGGAAGGAAGAAGGAAGGAAGGAAGGAAGGAAGGAAGGAAGGAAGGAAGGAAGGAAGGAAGGAAGGAAGGAAGAGGGAAGGAAGGAAAGGAAGGAAGGAAGGAAGGAAGGAAGGAAGGAAGGAAGGAAGGAAGGAAGTGTCGGAAGGAAGTGTGGAAGGAAGGGGAAGGAAGGAAGGAAGGAAGGGAAGGAAGGAAGGAAGGAAGGAAGGAAGGAAGGAAGGAAGGAAGGAAGGAAGGAAGAGTGAAGGAAGGAAGGAAGGAAGGAAGGAAGGAAGGAAGGAAGGAAGGAAGGAAGGAAGGAAGGAAGAGGAAGGAAGGAGGAAGGAAGTGTCGGAAGGAAGGAAGGAAGTGTTCGGAAGAGGAAGGAAGTGTCGGAAGGAAGTGTCGGAAGGAAGTGTCGGAAGGAAGTGTCGGAAGGAAGTGTCGGAAGGAAGGAAGGAAAGGAAGGAAGGAAGGAAGGAAGGAAGGAAGGAAGAAGGAAGGAAGGAAGGAAGAGAAGTGTCGGAAGGAAGGAAGGAAGTGTCAAGGAAGGAAGGAAGTGTCGGAAGGAAGGAAGGAAGGAAGGAAGGAAGGAAGGAAGGAAGGAAGAGAAGGAAGGAAGGAAGGAAGGAAGGAAGGGAAGGAAGGAAGGAAAAGGAAGGAAGGAAGGAAGGAAGGAAGGAAGGAAGGAAGGAAGGAAGGAAGGAAGGAAGGAAAGGAAGGAAGGAAGGAAGGAAGGAAGGAAGGAAGGAAGGAAGTGTCGGAAGGAAGGAAGGAAGGAAGGAAGGAGGAAGGAAGTGTCGGAAGGAAGGGTCGAGAAGGAAGTGTCGGAAGGAAGTGTCGGAAGGAAGTGTCGGAAGGAAGGAAGGAAGGAGGAAGGAAGTGGAAGGAAGGAGGAAGGAAGGAAGGTCGGAAGGAAGGAAGGAAGGAAGGAAGGAAGGAAGGAAGGAAGGAAGGAAGGAAGGAAGGAAGGAAGGAAGGAAGGAAGGAAGGAAGGAAGGAAGGAAGGAAGGAAGGAAAGGAAGGAAGGAAGGAAGGAAGGAAGGAAGGGAAGGAAGGGGAAGGAAGGAAGGAAGGAAGGAAGGAAGGAAGGAAGGAAGGAAGGAAGGAAGGAAGGAAGGAAGAGGAAGGAAGGAAGGAAGGAAGGAAGGAAGGAAGGAAGGAAGGAAGGAAGGAAGGAAGGAGAAGGAAGTGTCGGAAGGAAGGAAGGAAGGAAAGGAAGGAAGGGGAAGGAAGAGAAGGAAGGAAGGAAGGAAGGAAGAAGGAAGGAAGGAAGGAAGGAAGGAAGGAAGGAAGGAAGGAAGGAAGGAAGGAAGGAAGGAAGTGTCGGAAGGAAGTGTCGGAAGGAAGGAAGGAAGGAAGGGAGGAAGGGAGGAAGGGAGGAAGGGAGGGAGGGAGGAAGGGAGGAAGGGAGGAAGGTGGGTTTTACCTGGCCTTTTATTTTTTAAATAACTTTATACTCCTTTTCAATTTTCGCTTCAGAACTGCTCTCCTCTCTTTTGCATTTTTTTCTCCCCCCTTCATTATTTTAATGACTACATCCTTGCTATGATATGTCAACAGTTGTTGAAAATCCTGTGAAGCAAGGGCTTAATGGAATGGCAGCTGAAACAGAGGGATAAAGTTCTTTTGGAGCAGCTTCAAAGGGGAGAGGGGGAGCAGTGTTAGCAAACAGAACAATGGTGCAAGGATGCTCGTACACAAGCCAGGCACATCCAGCTGGCTGCTTAGACTCGGCACCCTAATGAGGCATGAAGCAAAATGGGTAAGTACATGATATGGGAGAGGATTCTAAAGAAAGATATTTTAAAAAACCCAAAAACCAAACAAACCCCAGAAACAAATAAAAACATACACACCCACAAACAACCCCCAACCCAGAATTCCTATATATAGTAGCAAAGTATTTAGACATGAAAAAAAGCTGCCAAAATTCCCTGATTTTTTGTTATAACATGTGTTAATTTTTTGAAAACACCTCATAAATCCTAGCTTTAGCCTTTCTTTCCCTTCCTCCCTTCCCTTCCCTTCCCTCCTTCCCTTCCCTTCCCTTCCCTTCCCTTCCCTTCCCTTCCTTCCCTTCCCTTCCCTTCCCTTCCCTTCCCTTCCCTTCCCTTCCCTTCCCTTCCCTTCCCTTCCCTTCCCTTCCCTTCCCTTCCCTTCCTTCCCTTCCCTTCCCTTCCCTTCCCTTTCCCTTCCCTTCCCTTCCCTTCCCTTCCCTTCCTCCTTCCCTTCCCTTCCTTCCCTTCCCTTCCTTCCTTCCCTTCCCTTCCCTTCCCTTCCCTTCCCTTCCCTGAACTTCCCTTCCTGAACTTCCCTGAACTTCCTCCTTCCCTGAACTTCCCTTCCCTGAACTTCTCTGAACTTCCCTGAACTTCCCTGAACTTCCCTTCCCTGAACTTCCCTGAACTTCCCTGAACTTCCCTTCCCTGAACTTCCTTCCCTGAACTTCCCTGGACTTCCCTTCCCTGAACTTCCCTTCCCTGAACTTCCCTTCCCTGAACTTCCCTGAACTTCCCTTCCCTGAACTTCCCTTCCCTGAACTTCCTGACTTCCCTGAACTTCCCTGAACTTCCCTTCCCTGAACTTCCCTTCCCTGAACTTCCCTCCCTGAACTTCCCTGAACTTCCCTTCCCTGAACTTCCCTTCCCTGAACTTCCCTTCCTGAACTTCCCTTCCCTGAACTTCCCTGAACTTCCCTTCCCTGTACTTCCCTTCCCTGAACTTCCCTGAACTTCCCTGAACTTCCCTGAACTTTCTTTCCCTGAACTTCCCCTCCCTGAAAGTCCCTGAACTTCCCTGTACTTCCCTATTTTATTTTACTTTCCCAGCTAATTTTCATTCATAATTTTCAGGGTTCTTTTTCCTGTCATATAATTGTTATAATTTCTATTTTTGTTGGATTTATTATTGAAATGGAAATTGTGGATACAGTAGTGAATGAAGACAAACTCTAAATAATACAAATAACAGAGATAGTAAGCAGTCTGAGCTATATTAAGGAGAAAAAGATTACACACACAAACACACACACGCACACCCTGAAAGCACTTACGTCAGTCCAGCTGTGAAGATGTCATTAAAAAAAGACAGAAACAGGATTACTGTTATGCAACTAGACAGAAACATCGTCTTTCCACAATGCTGAAGGCAATGTTTCCAACCACAGAGCATCAGTCTCTGCTGAATCTCATACCTACAACACAAAATCTTTGATCCCCACCACCCGAGTTAACTCTGCTAAGAGGAAACAATAGTAGACTATAGTCTTCAAAGCAGTCAAATACTAATGACTATAGTAGTCAAAGTCATTAAAATGTGGTCCTGACCTGCACCTTACAGAGCCACTCAGTGTGCAGAATAATTTCTACAATATTTCCAAACCCCCATAAAAATTTATATTTCAAGGTTTATTAACAATGTATCCAGAAATCTCAAAGGTTTCAGTTATATTATATCTATAAATGACCTGGTGAGCCAATTAAATGCAGTTATTGTAAAAAATTACAATATTGTAGAAAAGCCACAGTCCTGACATACTGATGTTACCAGCCTAGAATGTGAAATGGCACAATTAAAATCCAAACAGAAGATAGATATTTTATGTGTTGTTTACAGAACCGTGTTGCACAGCAATTAACTTATTCCATGAACACTTGGTAATACCTTTCAGCAAGGGATAGAGGCAGGGAACCTTTATAGCATCCTGGTTTTAGACTAAAAGGGCTGGACTTCAAAAACTTTCGATCATTAAGTCCAACAACAGACGAGTTATCAAGATTAATCTCTTGTTTCAAGTTCAATTAAGAACAAGCATAAGCTTGTCTTCAGACTATATTTATTCTTAATATTGTCACTGCCTGGACACTTGCCTAGTCACAGACCAGATGTGAGCTATCACCCCAGTGGTGGCGGGGCACAGGCCTTCCTGGTGACCTGTCTGGCGTTCTGGTGAGCACAGACTAAGCCAAGACCCATCTGACATGCATATCTCCAGGTCTGCTCTTCTGCAAAGACATCCTACCGTGGAGTTACTCACTTATCTTTTCATATCTACAAGGTAGATTAATAACATAATTTAGCTTCATGGTTAGCAGACAGATAAAAGAGATTGAACTATGCAAACATCTTAAAGATGGGTGTGGTGTAAATATGTTTAACTCGCTTCATTCCCTTTCATGGGAACAAAAGATAACTGATTCTAATGTCTATGCTTATATTGTTTATATTGAAGCTTCCTGACCTTAATGCCACTTCAAATAGGGTTTGCCTTTTCTCCCTTTGCTCAAAAGTTTATCCCCAGCCCTAGGAAGAAGACGTTTGTTAACCTCCATTTCTTTTGGGGGCAAAGAAGTTTAGCTGCTCACTCTTACTCTCTGTGTCTTGCTGGGAGGTAATATTTCTTCTGTGGCTTCCTGTAACATCTGGAATTGAAATTTAGTTGAAGGCTTCTTTTCTTTATTTCTTTCCCCCATCCCTCCCTCCCCGTCTCACTTTTCTTGCCTCCCATTCATGGACAAAGGTAAGCGTGAATTTATCTTTGTCATGCGTGACAACATTTCATTTTTTACTCTGCAGGTGGTAAGGATGGAGGTTGAAATGATGATGCAGCTTCTCTTCACCTCAGTCAGGAACAGGTTGCCTGCAATCCACACATTCAACATTTCTTTCTTCATATTTTTTTTTGAGCAAATGCTGTATTAGGGAAAAGAACCAGCGCAATGACAAAAATGTACATATTCTTTCTCTTTCAGTGACTCTAAATCTTCTTCATGGAGATCTTTTTGTGATGTTCTATTCGTGCATGGTTAAAGTATATACAGATATCAGTTACAGTAATAAACAGAATTTATCTACATTCAGAGTACATATAAAAAAGAATTTATAAAAGGGCTAAGGATTGCTAAGTGATACAAAAAAGAGAAATTGCAAACTGCAGCAAACTTTATCTGGTTTAGATGGCTTTTACTGATTTCATAAATTGAAAGACAAAGCTATGATCAGGATGCTGGTGTTTTGAAACCCTTTAGTCTTTGACATGTAGTGATTCTCTGGAAGCTTTGTGTCATGCACACAACAGGAATGCTACACTAAATTGGAAAACAGTTGTAGGGCCAAAATGCCTGTTCTACATTTTATAGATTCTACTCTGCTTTTAAAAATTATGATAAAAAGAAAACTTCCACAATTTTCCAGACAGGAAGCTGAAGTAATCATAAACTTTATGCCTGGATTCATTGTAGGTTCTTTACTTAGGAGCCTGTGGTCTAAATCATCCCCTGGAAATACTTGTCTCTTTCTCCTGACAATTTGAGGAATGTAAGAGAACTCTGAATCCTATGTCAGCATTTTATTATAGTATTTGACAACAGTAGAAAATAAACTATTTTGTACCAATATTTATGAAGAGTTTGAATTAGAGACAAGAATTTAATTGAGATTTGAGCCACAAGGACAAGCTCCCTTCCTGTTTCCATGCTGCAAAATAAAATTATGAAAATTAAAAAAAAAAAAAATCCCAAACCTACAGGAGATGAAAACAGCTAATTCACTGTCTTAGTCTTCCAATTTAAAATCCAGACTGGATAAGGAAAGAGCTTATAGATCTATTCCTTTGGCATGCTAAAGTATTAAATAGTAGGGACAACGGGGTTTTGCCAGTTTGCTTTGGTGCCAGAATAGGGATTTTTGGCACATCTTGCTAAAACATAGTGTCAGTTGATTGTTAGAGCTCTTCCATGCCTTGAATGAAAAGCTGCTATGATATGTTTCCCCCTGTTCCACTGCAAGGCAAAATGACACCATAACTGAAAAACAAACGGCTCTTCTATTTCTTCAGAGGAAAATAAATAATTAACTGCTCCTGAAAATATGCAGGCTATTTATTTTACCATGTTGGCTTGTAGACCTTCTAAGAAAAAAATCTAAATTCAAGATTCTATTCCTTGTCTAAACCCTTGGTTATTGAGGAGAAAGATCAGCAGTGTTTAAAATCCTGACTTTAACAATCTCAGAAGGTCTTACAAACCCCTGTAGACCTGTTATCTTCAAGACTGTATGTATCTTGGATAACCTTGGTCTGTAAATTAAGGATAATTACCTCCTGCTATTCAGACTTCTCATGTCTGTAGATGCCTGGAACCTGAGACTGACACATGCAAAACTGTTGCAAGGCCAAATTAAAAGATACAAGCACATAGAAAACAACATGAGGAGGGAGGAGGCAGAGCAATAGAAGTGAAAAATCGTAAAATACGTCATATGGTGAATGAGGGAGTAAGTCTGTAATTATTACTTTAGAAGTATAAGATTGTAAGACACATCACTATTAAAATTTTCTGTAGTTATTAAGCATGTTGTAGTTAATCTGAGTTTTCTTCCTCACCAAACTAAATACAGCAGTTCAGTGTTTTCCATGTACCACGAGGGTGAACAGAGAGACTGGATTTCTGAAATTAGTTTGGAAGAATATACACTTAAAATATACATTTAAAAGGCTGTGGAACAGTTAATGTACAGAAAAAGTTGTAAGAGTCAAATGTTCAATGGTATATCACCTTTCCTCTGATCAACCCTATCCCCTTCTTTGCCTCTCATATTTTTTGAAAGAATTACACTCTGCAACTGAGAGGCAGGTGTGAGTCTTCTTGCACTGCTAACCCTTTGCAGCAGAATAGAGGGAAGAAGTTGAGTTTTAAAAAGCCTGAGTGTTATCAGACATCATTTGTTTATTTTTGCTGTCCTGTTGATAGAATCATTAAGGTTGCAAAAGACCTCTGAGATCGTCAAGTCCATCACTGCCAAGTCCACCACAAAGCTGTGTCCCCTAAGTGAAACATGTGTGTTTTAAACATTTCCAAGGATAGTGATTCTTCCACAGCCCTGGACAGCCTGTTCCAAGTCCTGACCATGCTTTTACCACAGCACTGGACAATCTGTTCCAGCTCCTGACCATGTTATTAAAAGAGGAATTTTTTCTAACATCCAATCTAAACATCCCTGGCACAAACCGAAGCCATTTCCTCTCACCCCAACATTTGTTACTTGGGAGAAGAGACCAATCCCCACCTGGCTACAAGCCATTGTCAGGGAGTTGTAGAGAGCAAGAAGGTCTCTCCTGATCCTCCTTTTCTCCAGGCTGAGCCCATAAAGCTCCCTCAGCTGCTCCTCATCAGACTGGTGCTCCAGCCCCTTGCACAGCTCCATTTCCTCCTCTGGACATGCTCCAGCACCTCAGGGTCCTTCTTGTCATGTGAAGCCCAGCAGGGGTGGCCTCACCCCAGCACAGGGGTGACAGTCCCTGCCCTGGTCCTGCTGCTCACACATTGCTGACACAAGCCAGGATATCATTGGCCTTCTCTGCCACCTGGGCACACTCCAGCTCATGTCCAGCCATTACTGACCAAGATGTAAAGAACTTTTTCTGCTGGGAAGCTTTCCAGACACTGTCCCAAGCCTGAAATGCTGTCTGACATTGTGACCCAAGGGCAGTACCCTTGGCTTTGTTGGCCCTCACAGCATTGGCCTCAGCCCATGGACCCAGCCTGTGCAGAGCCCTCTGCAGAGCCCTCCTGCCCTCAGCACACCCACACTGCCACCCAGCCTGGTGTCATGTGCAAACTGGCTGAGGGTGCACTCAATCTCCTTGTCCAGATCCTCAATAAAGATAAACTGGCCCCAGTAGTGAGCCCTGAGGAACACCACTGGTGACTGTCCACCAGCTGGACATGACGCCCTTCACCAACACTCTCTCGCCTGGCCATCCATCCAGTTTGTTGCCCGGCATCCATGGCATGTAAAAACTGAGTTGAATATGTATAAATAAAGGTGTGGGATTTAATGTGATATTCAGTTCAATCTCCTGAACACTGGGAATGGTCAGAAACAAAGTCTGGGTGTTTTTCTATCTTATTCCTATTTTCTCTCAGCTTCATGAAATCTGGATAGCTTTTCTGCATCTGTGACGGATTTCATTGGCAGCATATAAGACATTTGCTGTACACTTAGCTGTGCACTTCTCAGACTGCCACTAATATTTAATTTATGCTTTCAAAACAGAAATGACACTGTGAAACTAAGAATAGATCTCTCATATGGAGAAGCTGCATGTCACATGTTAAGAAACTTAAGGAAATTTAAAAAATATCCTGTTTAATCAAAGCTTAGAACACTAAAAAAAAAAAAAAATAAAAAATTAAACTCAACCAAACCAATTAACCTAAACACACACACACACACAAATACACACACACACACACAAATACACACACACACCTTCAAAACCTGCTTCAAAGTCTTAAAGACTATATTTCTGAAAAAATGTTACAAGAATTTCAGTAGAATTTTCATATTGTATTTTGGTCAAGACTTAGAGGTTTTGCCCCTATTCTACTGCATAACTCTCAAAGTTATTTTTTTTTTTCAGAGAATTATAAAATTATTTGGTTTGCAAGGATCACTAAATATCATCTTGTCCAAATATCTGTTCATGGGCAGGGGCATCTTTAATAAGATTGGTGGATGTCATAAACTCACATGAGGAATAATGTTACATCTATATTAAATTCCCAGAGTGAATTAACCTGAAATATTAAATATGCTTTACATGCTATTCTGTTAGTCCCACTAAAACCTTGGATAGACAATACTCTCAAGGAGTTCAGGATCTGACTCTGCATCCTTGGGTTTATATGACTCAGAATCTACAATAAACATGTACATGGAACAGACTACCAAAAATACACAGTACTGGTCAATATATAATACACGAGATGTTTTTGAAGTTAGAACTGTACACAGGTTGATAGTAGTGAGCTTTATTTGCTTGTTTTGCACATTTTTTAAAAATGTTTTGTTATTTAAACATCAAACATAAGAAAGATCCCTCAAAAAAATGACGCTGTGAAAGGTGTAATCATGCAAAAGTTAAGGAAAAAAAATTTTAAAAAACCCTCCTCAATTTAAGATGCCATTACTGAATCACTACGTAATAAAAATTTTGCTCTTTTATATGACGAGTTTAATTTTTTATTTTACTCAGTCTTTGCTTATTCAGTTTTTACTTTCTACTTTAGCAACATATGGGCAGAGACAAGCAGGCATCAACCTCCTCTAAAAGTCGAGAAAGCCAGACTTTAGTGCTTATAGCAACTGTAGAGTATAATTTATAATTATATACATAAATTTACTGATGTCTTCTCTGAAGAGGGTTGTTTCTCCACCATCCCCCCTCACTCGAAGGCACCTCTGAAACCTCACTGCTCTAGAAATTTGCAATCTTCCTCATTTTCTTTTTAGCTTAATTTTTTTCCTATTCAACCCACTCTATTCTTATGCCAACGCTAGTGTTAGGTTAAATAGATCATGTCTCTCTTTGGTGAGTTCTCCCTTAATTTATTTATATTTATTTTATTATATATAAAAGATATATAATAAAATATTATATATATATATATTTGCTTACATTATATTTTAATGTAAATATTATATGTTTACATTATATATTATATACATTATCACTGTACATTACATTATATTTATTATAAATATTATATTATATACACAATTTACATTATTTATATTTATATTATATATATTTATTTACAACTGTCATATCTAAGTCTTCATTTTTGTTGAGTAAACAAACTTTGTTTTCTCATATCCTCTCCATTGACAACCTTTCTCTCTTGATCACCCTAATAGACCTGTTCCACTCTTGGGCCAACTTGTGTTCATTTCCTTTATAAGTGCTCTCTTTTACCTTCTCTAATTAATCTTACAGCCCTTCAGATGCTTATTCATATCCTCATTTTTTGAATCCACCTCTACCTATTGTCATTATTCTTCTCACACCCTTACCCCTATTTTAGAGAGACAGATTTGTGATATTTTTCAGACCATATAGCTGATAAAATTCCAAAGTTGTTCTTCGTTCAAGATCCTGATCTCTTTAGTGCAGCTAGCTTCCCTTCATTTGTCAGAAAGTAGAAATTGAAATAAACCTTGGTTTATTTAGATTCTGATTTAGCTTCAGTTAAATCAGCTTGCATTCAGATGATTCAAAGGGGTTTTGGTTTTTTTTCTTTTACCATATTTATATTTTTTTCAGAGATATAAAGAAAGGAAAACCTCATGACAATCTATATGTTGTCTTCGAGAAGAACAAAGGTAAATTGAATTATCCTGATGACATGGCAATACAAATCATAAGGAGAAAACATTTCTCAAACAGTTACATATGGTCAACCCAATCACCAGTGTCAGTTAGTCCCAAGATGTTGGTAAATTATTTTTAAAACTCAAAAATTGTTACAAAATGCAAATGGTGGCTTAAAAAGCTAACTAGAAATTAATTTACTGTGTTGTTGGTTGGCTAACACAAAATGCAAATTTGATCCCTAGGGTTTGGAAGTGTCCAGAGTTTGCTGCAAGACAGTGAATTGTGGGTTCAATCTGCCAGGCAACAAAAGGAGCTCTGCACTTGCCAGACGTGGTTATAACTTCCCAAATGGAATAGTTCGTATTTGATACAAAAATTGAATTATTCCATTCCTTTGTTCCCCACTGCCACATTCCAAGGTGCAAATGTAAAATGACTCTAGGAACTTATATTTATGCTTCCAGGTTCCATGCCACACTTAACTATTTAGGTGAAACATGCACAGACACAAGGAACTTTAGTTGTTTGTTTAGTCTCTTTATTTTTCAGTTCTTCTTTGTTACTTTAGTAGCAAGAAGCAAGCCGTCTAAATATTTATGGGCTTGAGTTTCAAAATAAAACATCTGGGGTTCTTTGGGGTTTTTGTTGGTTTTTTTTCTCTTTGACACTACTTTTCAAAAAGAAAAAGAACAAAAAAAAAAAAAAAAAAGAAAAACAAAAAAAAAAACACAAGAAGAAAAAGCTCAGATACTCCTCTGTTTAAATATAAATGCTGACTTTCTAAAGAAAGAGAAAAAGCAAGAAAAAAGAGTGAGGGGCATTGACACCCTCAGGGAAAATTTAATCTCAAGAGAACTGACCTTTCAGAGAAAGCAAATTAAATTATCTTCCTCATCTTTTACTAGTGCTGTGACATCATTAAAATTCACGTTATATACCAGCATGCTTTCTTTTGTATTCATAACCTTAAACCAAAATTAATCAGTTGTCACATAAAGTTAACATATTTGTTAATGGTGCCCAGGCCCCGATATGCATTGTCTCAAGATGACTACTGTAAAATAACACAAATATTGTAGGGCAATATCTTCTTCACCTTGTATCAATCTTTGGAAAATCAATCCAGAACATGTTGAGCTGAGGATGAAAGGGTCCCTGCATGATGAAAAAACAGCAAGTGTGTTAAAAAGTGTTTAATAAATACGGTTCCCTAAAGTAGTGAGTTGCCACCACTTCTGCAATACTTGGAGGAGAGGAAGGATGAGAACTGTAAACTCTGGCTCCCCCCTTTACTTATGTTTTTATCTCTCTGCTAGACTTATTGAATACTCTGTTCTCCCAGCTGTTACTGCAATATTTGCTATTGATCATCTCTGTAACCCCTTTATTGGGAGCTCAGTTTAGACTTTGGATTTTCAAAAGAGTGGGATGGTGGACTTGGTGAAACAATCCCAGAACCGTGTATTCTCAGGCTGTTCATGCAGTCAGTGGGAAGAACTGAACACCACAACTGAAAGTGATAAAGTCTATATGTAAATTAAAGGGGAAAACACAAAAGAAGGAGGAACAAGGAAAGAGAAAACATTCCGTTTCAGTGTAAAATTCTATAACTAGGAATTCCAGTTGTTCTCTGTTAAAAAATAAAAAAAAAATAAATAAAAAAAAAAAAACCAAAAAAACCAAAAAAAAACCCCCAAAACCCCCCAAAAAAACCCCAAAACCCCAATCCCCCAAAAAAAAACCCCAACCAACCAAATAAAAAGAAAAGCAACAATCTACCAAACAAACAAACAAAAAACAAAACAAACAAACAAACAAAAACAAAACAAAACAACAAAAGAGAAAAAAAAAAAGGTGTTTTTTCGTTTTCTGGGGTTTTTTTGTTTGTTTATTTTGTTTTGTTTTGTAGATTATATAGATGAGACAAATCTAAATGTAAAAAAGCAGAGACTTGACTACATGTTTCAGGGAGGATTCTGCTATTGTGCATGAGCAATACAGCCGGCACATTTTGTGAAAATTATTTTATTCATCTATATAACACCATACTAAAAACATAATAACGCCATAGAGACAAAATATATCACCATGGAAGAGTAATGGAAAGGAGACCTTAAAAGTTTTCCCTAGACTAATAAAACATGTCATTGAAGAGCTCAGAAGTGGGTTAATGCACCCACATGTCCAGATGTCTTTCTTTATAACACTGCAAATAAGAAAGTAATCCTTACAATATAGACTTGACTTCTCCCTGAAAAATATATTTATTTGTTTTTGTAGAACAGTCTATGCCCATTCTACATTAAGAAAATATATTTCTTTTTTGCTATAAAATAAGAGATAATATATAGTATATGTCCTACTGAATTTATATCCCTTTTTCTTTAATAATTTAAAAGATTATATTCTTCAATTTATGCTGTATAGACTGTCTTAAGGACAGATCTTTTCCATTTACATATTTGCAAAAATAACCGTAATTGGAACAACGAAATTACAGTGTGAAAAAAAAAAAAAAAAAAAAATTCAAATCCTTATACAACATGAGATGTTCAAAACCAGGAAGATTCTGAAGGTGTTTCACCTGAGAAAGAGAACACGGTTTTTGGTATGTTCTGTACATCCTTTGAAAATCAAGGTATTTGAGCATGTCACAAAAAAATCCACTTCCCCAAATCACTTCTCAGTAATCACAGCCATTGATTCAAAATAACTTTTAAAAACTGGGGTACAGGAACAAAGCTGAAGAAGAAGGATGTGACTGACAAGCTAGTCAGGCTATATTCAGTTCCAAGAAAAAGATAAATCATACAATATTTAGCAATTTGCAAAAGTCAAAAAGGCATTCATGGAAGTGTTACACAACCACCTGAGTGGATTTGCCAGGAACAGTTCATTTACTTCCCACCAGTGCTAGTTCAATCAGTTCTGTAAGAAGAGGAATACCAGGAAAGAATGAATAGTTGACAAGTACAAGTACAGTTCAGACATCACTACTTGTGTTCATTGTGCGATGCCTCTTGTCCTGTCCCTGTGTACTGCTGGGAAGAATCTGCCTTGTTCACTCCTTCAGATCAGATATTTATGCCTGCAGATAAGATACCCATGACACTTCTACAGGATGAACAGTCCCAGCTGTCTCAGCCTCTTTTGATATGACAGAAGTTCCAGTCTTTTTGTGCCTGCATCCTTCACTGGACCCTCTATATTAGTTCCATGCCTC
Organism: Sitta carolinensis; assembly: GCA_032173965.1. Lineage (NCBI taxonomy): Eukaryota > Metazoa > Chordata > Aves > Passeriformes > Sittidae > Sitta > Sitta carolinensis. The sequence goes on along the minus strand of CM063313.1, from coordinate 8,826,386 downwards.
TCCTTACTGGGTAGCCCAGTTCTGGGTACCAAAATCTAGAAATATCACACCAGAAATGTCAAACCAGTGACATACACTGACAGAAGGGAAGGATTGTCACCCTTGCCTGCTCGCAAGGCTCTGTTTAACACAGTGCAGGTGGCTGTTGGCCTTTTCTCCAAGATGTGCTGCTGGTTAATGCTTACCTTGGTGCCATCATAACCATCAGGGCTCTCTTTGCTGGTTATTCCCCAGTTTGTGATGTTACATTCCCTCCCAGGTGTAGGGAGAAATGCTCAGCCAAGGATCTGTGCATTGAAGTAGGCACACAGCTACACAAATAATGCATAGGAAACAATGAAATATGCAATGTTTTCAATCACAAGAAAGGGAACAGTCAGTTTAAAAAAAAAAAAAAGAAAAAAAAAAAGAAAAGAAAAGCTTCATATTATGGTATGGGCATTATTTAGAAAAAGAGTTTTATAGAAAAGAGTTTTGCAAAGAAGACATATAAACACATCTCTCAACCTTACAATTAAGTGTTGCTATGTTATGGTACTCATTGTTTCCAATTTTACTTTTTTTAAAAAAATAAATGAGTGGAAATGAATGCCTTATCTGTGTACAGACATAGAGAGGGGCAATGGAAATGGCCTCAAGTTAAAAATGGAATAAGGAAGGGGATAATTTGTTCACTGCACAAGATAAGGATTGGGCTTAAAAGCTCAGCAAGAAGATTCGCTCTAGAAATCACAAAAGCCTTTCCAGTGGAAAGGGAAATGAAGCATTGAAATCAGCTGCTGGGAAAGATGTGGAGACATCACCACTGGATTCGTTAAAAATTTGAACTTCCTCCTGTTAAAAATGATGAAGGCAGATCTGACCATAGGATGCACAAATGAGTTAGATGGTATCTTGTGATCCTGTATGGTCACATTTTGATAAGATTCTGAGATTGTATTACATGTGAAAAAGAGAGGAATAGGTGTCATATTTCTCATGATCAAGATTATAATATCAATAGAAATAGGGAATATTGGAGGAGAAATAATCTGAAATCTTAGATGGATAGTCTTCCACAGCTACAATCCTGTAAACATTTGCTTATTTGAATCAACCTCACACCACTGAAATCAAATTATTTAAATTATTCAAGATCTAAATGTGCTAAAATCCATGTGGGTCCTGTTTGCAGTTAGTTTATGCCTATTAGGTGCTCCAGCCAGCAATAAAGAAGAAAGCATCTGGGTACTTGCCAGCTAGAGAATGGCATTGTGTTCACACATCAAAAGCAATAGAAATAAGGCTTCATGTTTATATGCTCACGTTTGCATGACAAGGCCTTTTTTCCCCTTTTTTATTTAGAGCTGAAGCTCTGAAGATTCCTTTGAAGAGAAAGGAAGAAAGGATTCTTAAGATAAAAATATTGATGATTAATTTAACCCCTTAAGCTAAAAGTAATCATGTCTAGGTCAACTTCTACTGAAATTTGAGCTACATTTATCTTAACAGAACCTATTAAGAAAAGGGGTACAAATGTCATCTATCCAATGAGACCTTTGTTCTCACGTACAGTGTACTGGCTTCCTCTGAAAAAAGTTTTGAATAATAATAAATAATGTATTTTTCCATCATGCTTTTTTATTCAGTAAATTCATATTCTAGGATAACAAGAAGGTGATTCTGATATTGATTTACTTATCATCCTCTCTGTCCTCTCTCTCTTTTCAATGAACCTGTCCAATATACTGACGTTTACCACTCCAGCTCCCATTTTATGATCAGGGAAGATACTCTGTTTTTATACATCCTGGCTCACCCTTCCATGTCTGTGATTTTAAACATGTGAATAGTTGTAACACAGTAATAAGTACTAACACCTTTATTTTTTTTTTTTTGTGTGTGTATATGAATGTGGTTAGGATCCTTGTTTCTGGGCCCTTTTAAGAAAGAAACTCAAACATAAAACAGCATAACCTCCCCTCAACAAACTAACAGACTGGTTTCAGCCCCACAGCCTGTTCTTCCTCAGAAAAATCTGCTGCAGTACAAAGACATACAGCAGCACACACACATTAAATTAGGTTGGTTGTGTAATTTGCTTTGCACTCTAGGCACATAAAAGGTATGGGGAGCCAGCTATCTGCTGACATTTGATGGAGACACACAGGTTTTGGCGATCTTTGATGGGTCTGGAAGATCACCATTTCACTATTGAAAGTCTCTTGCTCCTGGGGTCAGAGTTTGCTCCCATGGGTTCCCAAAAATACAGAACCATGTCATGCTGTTGCCCAGAGAACAGAGATAAATTCTCCGAGTGCAGTGAATGTTGCTATTGTGATTCACAGTGGGGAAATGCTACTGCCCTCTCCTTTTAAGAGATCTATCATAAAAAGAGCTCTGGGCTTGATGAAGTTTCTAGTTTTGACATTGATAGGAAAAATTATAATCATAATAATTGTAAAATTACAGTAATGATAACAATAACAGCAATAAGAACAGCAGTGGTGATTTACTGTGGTGATTTATCTCTGATGATGAGGGTAATAATAATAAGAGTTAGTTCTCTGTGAAAAATTCTGTTCAAAATGCATGCTTCACAACAGCATCTTTTGTTAGGCTTGAAAATCTACTGCCAGTACCCCACCCAGATAATGTACTACAGTATATATTGACTGAACAGAATAAAAGTGAATAAATAAATAAATGAACATGTTTGAACTCAGACTTATATGAAATTTAACTGGCCTTCTCGGCCTGTGTTCTTGATAGGCATGCAAAAACCATGACAGTGTTAATGGAATGTTAACATATTCTTAAAATGCTGAGAGAGTTTCCTTTGAAGTGTTTTGAAATTAAAAAAATAATAAAAAAAAATTAAAAAAAAAAAAAGAGGGGGTGGACTGGAAGGGAAGAAAGAGAACAGAGAGGGGAAGGAAAGAGAGAAAAAGAAATGTATATGGAGAGAACTAATTTGATTGTGGGGTTTCGGATATTCCCTAAGGGGAAGGACAGAAGGACTACGAAACAGCTCTTTCCCTTTATCATACAAGCAATTACTGGCAATTTGTTCTGGCCAGTAAAACTTCTGATATTATCATGGTTGCTGAGTAATTTATCATCAAAGTTTAATGTGAAAACAGGTGACTGTGTAATCACCAATCTAGGAACAGAAATAGAATCATTATTATTTCTGCCTGAAGAGAGGGGTTCTTTTTTTTCCTTTTTTTTTTTTTTTTTTTTTTTTTTCCCTTTCTGTCAATTGACTTAACGGCCAAAAGGCTGTTCATCACATCACCATGAATTATAAAACCTCTATTAAATATTCATAAAAGTTTTGAAATGAATGTGTGATAGAGATGAAAGCCAGGCTAATTTAAATACCTACCAGACCTGTCTTAATTACAGAGGTAAAATGAGATATAAAAATTATAGCAGCAAGGAAAGGGAAAAAAAAAGTTGAAACAGTTCATTCCATACATTATGTGCATCTTCCTTTTTAACCAGTGGTGTGTAATTTGTACACAAGCTGAAGTATACAACTCTATTGAAAGGAATCAGATTTAGGTCCATGTTTTTTATACTAATGGGACATTTTTGGTTCTGTGGGAAGTGACACTTAAAACGTGAACTTGTTTCTTGGTATGCATTTCTGTGAGTGTGTGTGGCCATGTGTAAAGAAATTGCTCAATTAACTTTAAAATGATAGAAACAAAACTAACGGGTGTCTGCAGGTGTGAGGCTGAAACACAGCGTGCTGGGAAAAGTTGAAATTTGCAAATTCTCCCTCTGATAAATAAGTCTGTACTTGCTCGGTCTCCTGGTCCTTATTGGATACTATGAGGGATGTTCAAAGAACAAATTTATCCATGAGCAGAGGAGATCCAGGCTTAATTGTGTTTAACATCCTTTGCTTGGGCACCAAAGAGGGGTTTGTCTAAATACAGTCTGAGATGCAGGATCAGGACTTTGCTTTGCAACACAGCATGTCAGCTTCACAAAGCTGATAAAAACCCAACACTAAATTAACAGATCCAGGACTTACAGGGAAGCTGCACAGCCACATTGGGATATCTAAGTTGTGGTTCCTTTTACTTGTATTTAGACTGTAATCAAATTGTTCATAGCTCTTATTTTTATCATCCAGAATATTCTTCTTTAGAGAAACCAGGCTTTATAATGTATGATTGATACTATCTCAAATAATTGTTAATTTAGGTGCATGAGATTTTTTCCTTTTTTAGAGGACTGACCTGGATTTCATGTTTCACTGTAGCCAGTATGTGTAAATTCCAAAATCTTGCCACAGCTGCAGTACCAAGTGTCTTTGACAGCTTCGGTCTGGTAATGAAAAGAAAGTACAAAGATAAAAAAAAAAAAAAAAAAAAAAAGCCTAATTAGTGTTTGTATTAATATTTGACTTTGAGATATTTTGATGAAAGAGCAAGCTGATGTAGATAGAAATACAACATTGTGTTGTTTTTCAATTAAAAAAAAAAATCTTATATGCATTAACATGCAGTTAAGACCACTCTTGGGGAGATAACTAGACTTCTCAAATATATTCCAACCCTTTTCCTGTGTTACTAGTTCTGCAAGTAGTAGTAGTAGTAGTAGTAGTAGTAGTAGTAGTAGTAGTAGTAGTAGTAGTAGTAGTAGTAGTACTGCTACTATCACTGTCACTATGTTGTATCACTATTACTACTATTAAACTGCTGTTACTCCTTTTACATCATAGTACTAATTCCTTTTCTAAGTATAGAGAAATCCTCATGTTCCAAAAAGTAAGCACGCACTTAGTAAATATTCTGGCTAGAGATGGGACTCAGTTATGCATGCAGCATTTTCCCAAGCTACAATTTATGACAGAGAAATTCAGCACAGTGTAAAAAGAAAGACAAACCTCAAATCCTCTGAGAAGCAAAATTCGATGGAAGAAGACACCTGAAAGCTTGTGTTCATAGTTATCTTATCTAGGACATGCAATCTATTTAGATAGAATTGACTTATTTTACTTCATTATTCCCCATGTCTCTATGATCGACAGATTAGGTTTGTCTAATAGCAGGACTCGAGTTGATTTCATAATTAGCATAGTGCTATATCTCCAAAATTTCTTTCTTAGAAAGGACTTATATGAAAGAACTAAGGTTTATAAAGAAAAGGGGAAGAAAGCTTTGCCGACATCTTAATAATTACAAATTTGGCCTTCCATTAAACTTAATCTCCAAAACAAGTCTAGACTGCCTTGATACCGAGGAAAACTAACTTGATAACTTTAATGAATTGCAACCTTTACATTTGTACATCACCTTCTCCTGTTTCCTTATATGAAGAGTTTTGAAATATGTTTATAAAATCATGTCTTGGCAGAACAATTCAGGTTTAAAAAAAAAAAAAAAAAAAAAAGGATTCAGAGTTTTCAGTCAATATTCAAAGTAAATCTGAGCTAGGCTCAAATGTAAAGCAAAGCTTACCCTTCTGCTATAATTTATTTTAGTTTACTTCCTTACTTGGTTCTGACTGGTCCCATGAGACTTTTAGTCTTATTCCTAGTATAGAGGGAGCTCAGGCAAGAATCTGAATAAATGACCATCAGCAGAAAATAACAGCTGCATTGATTCTCTGTAGGGAACTGAAAAAATATCCCTGGACAAGTTTTTAGAGTATTTGCATTCTGTTTCTGACTATAAGAAAACTTGAGCTAAGAGCTACTGACTGACTAATTTGCACTTCAGTCCTAATTTAGCAGACACTAAACAGGAACTTTGTATATAAATTTTAGCTAAGACGGTTTTTACACAAACATGTTCTGACTGAAGCTCACTACATGCAGCATCTTTCTAATGCAATTTCAATGTGAAGAGGTATAGATTTTGACCAAGTACCATGGCTGTTCTGAAATACAGATAATGAAGTCTCAGGATCCAATCTGCTACATGTGGTCCTGTCTTGTCTTGTTCAGTCAACACTGAATATTCTGCACAGGTCACCAGAAATTATCAGGAGGCTGAGGAGGTGACTTCAGACATACCTGTCAAGTAGTTACAGTTTCTAAAACCTTGATTAGAAGACATGAATCCCACAGTATTTTGGGGTGAGATTGGGGGAGGCAACTAATGAAATACCATTAAATTTAGTTGCCTGAAACCCTGTCTTTTTTCCCTCTAGCCAGATGTAGTTAGCTGAAGTCTAACAAAGGTTTCTGCAGCAGGTATTTCATCTGTCATATCAAAACATTTTCAATACCCACTACCAATACGACACTAAATTTTGGTCTCACATAAATGTCAGCCCATTTATAATTTTGGGTTGCAGTGCTGCGAAAGGGAGATGACAAGCTTGTATTTCACACTTGCTATTGAAATGAATAAAAATGACTAGTCCCTTAAAAGAAAGGCTTTGAGGAGGAGTTTGTGTGGGGTTGTGTGTGAAAGTACGTGCGCTCGGGCTCGCTTGTGCTTTTCAGAAAGAATATTCTGGCAAGCGTGTGGTGATTTGCAAATCTGTTCCCATAGAAATTTCACCCAGGGTGCTTAAAAGACTAAAGCTGGGCTATCTTGCTAATATCCCCAATTAAGGTGTGATATTAGCAGCCATGCATACTTTGGTTAGAGGTATTGGCGTGAATAAGAAGGACCTAAAATGGATGAGGGAACCTGAATGCACTGGCAGGGATAAGATCAGGGATAAAAATTAATAGGAGATGGAACTCTCTCTTCAGGTGACACAAATGCATACTGCTGGAAAAAATAGCAGGCACTCATTCATAATGATCACTACCTAATTGGAATCATTCTTTTGGATACATATCTTTAACAAAATAGTATGTTTAATAGAGATGGTAATGCAGTGCAGGACGTGAGACATACTAGACTGACTGAGCATCTTATTGAGCTGCAAAGAATGTGATGAACAGTTATTTGGATTCCACTTACATGTAGACCCAAAATAAAATCTCATAAGTCAATATTTTATAACAACTCCTCTGTCAAAAAAAAAAAAAAATTATAGGAAACGTGCATGCGGTGTTTATTTTCTCCTCTTAATGTGAAAAAAGAAATACACATTTATATTTTTCAATATTTCCTATTTAAAATACAGAGAAGAAAACAAAAGGGCAAATAAAATGTCAGTATATAAGATAAAAGTATAAATGGGTTTGAGTTTTTGAGGTGCACATGCCCCCAGAAGCTGGGGCATGGAAACCTTTGTGATTCCAGGGTGGTATAAGGGTAGTTTTTGGTTGAAGTGTAAAGTCCAAAAGCAACCCTTATTTTCCCAGTTATATAAGACATGTTGTACATGTGACATGAAAGAGGTAAAATATTTTAGATGTTTAATTTGTTGTTTTAGAGCTTAAAACTCCACATTTTTGTGTGTTTATTTTTTGACAAGATATATGTTTTAGAAAGAAGAAAAAAAATTATTTTGACTACATGATACATTTGGTCTGAGGACTGCTTCTATATAAAACACAAACCCAAGCTGGGGAGCAGGGATTAGAAGCAATACTCTGACACAGTACCTTGCCTAACAAAATATGTTATTCAGTCATTCTCTTTTTCTGAACCTTATTTTTTTCCAAAGGTATCCAGTTTTAGTATAAGCATTGGAAAACCATGACCCCAAGACACATTCCCAGGAGAAAAGTGAAAACAGAGCTGCTACTCTTGTATTAATACACTAGTCTAACAATACCTGATCTATAATACCTGATTTAATTAAGGATGTCCCTGCCCATGGCAAGGGGTTGGATTAGATGGCTTTAGAGGCCCTTTATAATCCAGATTGTTCTATGATCCTGTGATTCTCTCATTCTAAAATTGCTCATTTTAGAATAGATGTGTCGTATTTAATGCAGATTTCTAAAACTAGCAGATAAATTGGGATGCAAATAAGTAGAAGTGAGTTAGCTACACATCTTCATGAAAGAAGTGTTTGCTTTTTTCCAGTGATCATTAAGATTAGCAGTGTGCAGTGGGTCTACACTCATGAAGTCTGAAGCTAAGTTAGAAGACCTCTGAGCATCTATTTAAGGAGAGATTTAACAATTACGATCATTTCTGTCCTAAAAAGTGGTCTCTATTTCTCTAATAAAACAATAACATAAGCACTCAACTTCAGAAAACAGTTCTTTTTTTTTTTTTCACTAGGAAAAAATAAATACATTTTTCTTTCTAGGAGGGAGTTGTGTCTCAGAGTTACTTAAACACTTGACGCTGCTACTTTTCATTTTAGATTTGGTGTCAAATTTGCAATCCAAATAGCCATAAACATATATGCTAATTCTGTCTCCATCTATATCAGGAAGTTGTGTGTAAGTCTTTCAACTATGAGTTAGACTCAAATCCTGTTTTTCAAGTGAAGAGAATGTTTTGACTGAGCAATGTGAATACTATTAGAATAACATATTTTGATGAGAAAGTCATAAATATACCTTGTATATATATATATACTCTTATATAAATATGTTTATATATATATCAATCTATATAAGGAAATATATATGAAGAAGAAAATGTCATGATTGTGAAGAAAGAAGTTTTTTGGTTTTTTTCTTATCCATCAAGGCTCTTTTATCTATCAAGTTATGTTGGCAGATGACTGGTCGTTGGCATGGGGTTTATTTCTTTGACCAGAAGATGAGAAGTTACTGGACATAATAACAGTAATTGCTGGATGAAAAAAAAAAAAAAAAAAAAAAAAAAAAAAGTGAGAAGCTGATAAAAGTTACAGATTGTGACAGTATCACAGCTTGATTTCACAGGCAGTCAGAGGAGGCTTATAGAGAAAGAGCCAACCCCCACAGAAAATTGAAGGGGAGTTCTGGAGTCCTTTTGAAGCCTAGTCACACAAGCCATCACTACTAATAAATTAGGCCAAGACTAGCTTAGCGGGAAGAACAGAAACACCAGATTTAGATGTGAAGGTCTCAAACCTCGATCTGAATGGAGAAAATGTAATTAGAAGTCAGCTGATTTGGGAAACGACTGGAACAGAAGAATGCAGGGGTCAAGAGAGATGTGGGAATGTGTGCAGATAAGCTGTGTAAAGGCACTGTTCCCTGTCTTTGCTGCTCTGTGTGAAGTGGCATATGTGTTTGTTGGGAACATGAACCTCTTCTACCAGCCAGGCACACAGGCAGCTGGCTTCTAGCTAGAGCCCTCAGGACTTCAAGATTCTGATTGTCTTAAACCCACTGTGGTTTTTAGTGGATAAATATCTTCTAATTCTAAGGGAAATTAAGGAAAGATGAGAAAGTGATATACAGTGCAATTTAGTTTGTTACATTCTTTTTTTTGCACTCACCTCTTTTGTCAGCTGCTGCTTGGTGACCTCTTGGTTTACCTACACTGTGGCATCAAAGCTATATTTTGTGTTCCTTTGGAAAAAGATGAGCTGTCTTGTTTTCAAGAACACATTGTTTTGAACTTTGTTCTGACACTGAGGCCAGTAGCTGGAATTCTTTTGTTCCCTTAATCTCTGAAGCTAGTCCCTCTTCTTCCTCCTCCACCCGTGTTAAAGAAAACACGAGGTAGCAGCTGTGCCTCTGACTCCCTTCTAGTTGTTTTTGGAGGCTTTCAGGACCCTTAGGAGGATGTGACATAAAATTAGAAGGAATTTTTAGTGCTCTGTATTCATCTTCTGGGAACACCAGCGGACAGCACTTCTTGCATGATCATCTGAGGAAAGCAAGTGAGGCAGGGCACCTGTCTGTCTGTGTTCCTCTCCTCAGGCAGACCACCTCTTAATAACTGCTCTTTCCTAGGCAAAGGAAGTACAAAAGAATAAGCATGTTTCTCTGTAGCTTTATTACATCTGGCTACATGGAAAATAATCCTACAGGTGTTGCCTCTGTGTTGGTTGCAGAAAGGATGTCCATCACCTTTTGCTACAGGGCAGCTGTCCAGGCAAGGCTCAGCATCTACTTCATTTACAAACCAGATTTCCAGAGATACAAAGAACACAGAAATTCTTTCTGCCTCTTTTGAATCTTCCCAGATGAAGCTGTTTTGCCCCAAACAAGGTACTTCCATCATGCCCTGGAGTAGATCTCTTAAGGCTCTGACCATGATATGAGGTTCGTGGCCAGGAGTGTTCACTCCACCTCACAGCCCTGTGTGCTTTGAAGATATTCCTGCCCTGATGGCATTGCATCTACATTACTAGTCCTAATTAACATAGGTGAAAATGAAAGAGGTTTTGCCTCACTAAGCAGGAGAGAACAAAGTTTGAGCCTGACTTGTGAATGCATCTTCTCTTTCAAGAGTAAAACATAGAACTGTTCAGTACTTCAGATGAAATTATCGGCCATCTGTGAACTAAGCATCAAAGACACAATTAAAATACCAACATGAATTCTCTTCAAATAATTTATAGCAATGCTTTGTGCACATATCTCTCTTCTTCCCTGAGCTCCAGACCTCTCTGTAATGATTTTTTAATTTGCATCCAGAATATTGGGAAAAAAACAGAAAATAACCAAAACAATAAAAAAAACCCCAAAACAAAATCCAACAACGAAAAAGACAATTAATAATAATAATGGAAAGAAGGTTGAAAAAGAAAAAAAGAAGACAGAAGTTTTAAGTATGTTGTAAGTATCTTGGTTTTCATTTCACCATTAGAGAGTGGAAAGCTCATTCTCAAGGTTACAGAACTGCACCTTATCATCAAAAATAGCAATGAGAGCAACAAGGTCAAGGTCACTTATGGATGCCCCAGAATTTTTCTGTTATCAAGAGATATTATCAGTGATGTTCACTCAAAGTAAAAACTTTTTTTCCTCTCCTCCTTACTCAGTTTATCTTTCTCTAAAAGAAGTGAGAACTTCCAATAAATAAATAAATAAATAAATAAAATTAAAAAAAAAATAAAAAAAAGGATGAAGAAGAAGGAGTTGCTGGCACAACTTCACAACTTTCTGGTTACATTGAGACTGAAATCAGAAACAGGAAAGAAGGGAAACAAGCAAATGCATAAAGATGCTGCTTTCAGCCATGTTGTTGGGTAACCGTGGGTTTATCAAATATTGACAAACATGAAATGATTGTAATCAGTCACTGTCAGAAGGGAACAGGTACCCTCCTCTCTTTTACAAATGATCCAATTAAAGGAAACATGTTGGCTATAAAAGTCAAAATCAACAATGCACTGTACGCTGACAGCCCATCCAACATATAAAATCAATAGTGCATTCTTCTTCTAGCCAGCACAAAGCAACAGTAGCAACTTTCCCACCTCTTTAGTCAAATATGACACTGTATCAATCGATCAAAACTTAGTATTTATTGAACACTGGCTTCTGAAGAATGCAAAATGTATTGTTCTTTCCTTATTTTATTTCAATAAAGTTTAACTTAAAGGCATAACACTTGAGAGAGCTCGACTGTTTTATTGTGGTTAGATATAGCTATAGCTAGCAGGATAGTTAGATCTAAATGTATATTAATACATGGTTCTGGGAAATAGATACCATTTTTTGCCTGAACAGAAAGAAAAGTCTTTCTGATGCTGTCTTGCAAGATCCTCTTTTTTTTTTCTTTCTTTCTTTCTTTTTTTTTTTTTTTTTTTTTTTTTTTTTCCCTATTTTCTCCTTTGTCTTTTGTTTAGCTCTGCTTTCAAGTGATGTTTCTGTGGAAGAAAACTTTCTTATCCTTCAGAGATTTCATCAATACAGGAAAACATGATAATTCTGCTGAAATTGAATCTGTGTTTGTCATTCTCCACTGTCCTTGACACAGGGGAAGAGTGACTGTATGTCAGCACGTGATCAAAACTAAGCTCATGTCTAAGTAAGGTCACAATAGGAAATACCTTAAGTATTTGTTAATAGCTTTTGATGACACCGGGTAATTTGCCTCAGTTACAGATCAGCCAAACGTTATTTTAAATAACTTCTCTCTGTTTAAATCCACTGGCAATGGCTCTATACTTTTGCAGCTATTTTTTTCTTTTTGATAGGGACTAGGAATTCCCTAAGACAAGATTCAATTAAAATGTTTCAGCAATTAAATGAACCAACCAACCAACAAACAAACAAACAAATGAAACTCTCAAAATCTTTGTTTATGTAGATAGATATAAGGGGAGAGGGGGTTGGCTTCTTTGTTCTGGTGAGTTTTTTTTTTTTTTTCATTTTGGTTAAAAAGACCTTTAAGATCATGAACCATCCAACCACTAAATCAGAACTGCCATCTCTATCACTCACTACACCATGTCTCTAAGCACCACAGCTATGTGTATTTTAAACAGACTCCAGGGACAGTGACTGCACCATTGCCCTGGGCAGCCTTTTCCAATGCCTGACAACCATTTCAAGGAAGAAATTTTCCCTAATATCCAGTCTAAACCTCTCCTGGCACAGCTTGAAGCTATCTTCCCTAATTCTATCACCCCTTACTTGAAAGAAGAGACTGTACCCAACCTGGCTGCAATGTTTTCCAGGTCATTGTAGAGAGAAATAACGTCTCCCCCAAGACTCCTTTCCTCCAGATTGAGCCCACCCAGCTTCCTCAGCCACTCCACATCAGACTTGTGTTCCAGACCCTTCCCCAGCTGGATTCCCTGCTCTGGATACACTACAGCACCCCAATGTCTTTCTTTTAGTGAGAGGTCCAAAACAGAACCCAGAATTTAGGGAGTGTCCTCAGCAGTGCCCCCAGCACAGGGGGTGGGCAGTGCCCTGGTCCTGCTGGCCACACCATTGCTGACACAAGCCCGGTGCCATTGGCCTTCTTGGCCACCTGGGCACACTCCAGCTCATGTCCAGCCACTGAAAACCAGCACCTCCAGGTCCTTTCCCACTCAGCAGCTTTCCAGCCATGCTGTCCCAGCCTGGAGCTGCAGGGGCTCGTTGTGGCCCAAGGGCAGGACCCAGCACTTGGCTTTGTTGGCCCTCACAGCATTGGCCTCAGCCTATGGATCCAGCCTGTGCAGAGCCCTCTGCAGAGCCCTCTTGCCCTCCAGCAGATCAGCACTCCCACCTTGGCATCATTCTTTGCCCCTCAGGTCTGCTTCCCAAGGGGTTCTGTCAACAGGCTGACCTCTGCCTTCGAGAACTCCAAGGTGACAGTTCTGCTGACTCCCCTCCCCAGTTTTTCAAGAATGAAAAGCTGTGTCATTTTATGATTGTTATGCCCATGACAATCTCCAAGCAGCACATCACCCACAATACTTTCACTATTCAGAAACAAGAGGTCTGAGTAATTCCTGGTTTGAACAGAATGGATCTGATCTGTGAGCTACTGATATCTCTGGGAAAACACTTCAGCTAAGTTCAATCACACCCTAAGACAATCACACTTTTTATTTTCTTTGCTGAAATTCAGAGTTCATAAATTATGCACATCTCTGATATAATGGACATTACCTAATTTCTCACATTGGCTGCTTGATTGTCATTTTACTTTTAAATCACTAGCTTTCCCAATTACGAGGCAAACCAGTTCATAAAATATTGACGTCTCAAAGAAACCTGCTTGTACCAGTTGAAGAAATGTGTGTCTAATTTTAATATGCCACTTTCCCCTTTTCTAAGAACATGGACAGTACCAACAAGGAAGGTGAATGACTTTTTCATCCTTTGTTCTTATAAAATGAAGTAATAAGATGTACATGTGTTCATAATATCTTTACATCTTACAAATAAAAATTGCAGTTGTAATGGGCATTGTCAAAAATATGTTTTTAGAAATAAAATTTGTCCTGTAGGTATTCAGTGGTATCAAAGGCAACAGTTATTTTCATAGAACATAGTTAACCTCTCCAAAGTGTTTTATTTTTTATTATTTAATTGTTTCTCCAAAGTTTGCAACGTATGAGAAGTCCAGGGAATATATAGGATAAACAAAAACCTGTTTTGCATCTTTAGGTTTTAAAAATCTAATATGGAAATTTATCAGCATTTTTAAAAGGCATCATCAAAATATTTTAAATCCAGGAATTTATTTCTTTCATTTTTTTTTCTTTTGTGGAAAGTGCATCCATACCCTATGAAGTACCATGTATTGTTTCACCTATGCTAGCCAACTGGTATGGAACAGGTTAATCTTCAGGAAATTTCACTTTAAATAATTATTATGTGATTTAGTAAATATTAATGAAAAATGATATATTAGGAAATCACATATATTACAAATCACATGTAGATCTTAACAACAAGAAGAAAAGACTTATCCTAAATAACAGAACAGACCAAGAAGAAAGTTTTTAGGGTCTTGGAAGATAATCAGTTCAATCAGATCAATTCAGGATAAGGTCTTGTGGTAAAATCAAATGTATGTAACAGTAAATAACCTGTTAGATGTAAATTCTTTCTTTTGATGTAAATAAAGTGCAGTCAAGACAGTAGCCTGTCTTCTGTATAAGGTATTTAAAGATTTTACATTTAGAATATGATGTCTACTTTTAGTGTTCATGATTCAGGATGTTGAATTAACATAAAATAGTTCAGAATTACATATACAAATCAAAACCAATAAACAGATTAGAAAATGAAATCCACAGTATTGCCAACAAGGATTAAACTTACCCAGTAGGCTGAAAGAAAAGCAAAGAAGTGATGTGCAATAACTTCACATATGTACTTAAAAATGGAAAATATCTGTGGTTTAGAAAAGTGTAAGAAAGCAAGCAGAGTCTGTTTCTGATATGGGCAATACTGTCTTCAGGCCTAGAAAGATCCAGAAGAGCATGCTAATGCTTGAGTTCAGGTTCTTATATCATTATAGAGATCAGAAAATTGGTGGACTTTCATCAGACCTTTGTTTGGGAGCCACACTGTGTGAAGGAACTGCTGTCCTCCTGTGTATCTCTCTGGACAGGAATGATGATGCAGACGAGCTGTGCACCTGAATTCAGGAAGTCAAAAATGCAGAGTCAGTCCCTCAAGTAAATGTGTGGAAGTTTAAAACAAAGCCCCATTGAAAATGGCTGAGGCTTTATCCATTCAAGAACTGATGGTCATATCAAGTTTAGGGGGTTTTACCTTTTTGGATAAAATCATTATTTCTGGGAATCTGTGGGCTTTGCATGTTCATACCACTATTTCCATAAGAATAAGGAAATAATAAAAATTTGCATTGTTTTAAGTAAGCTTAAATTACTCAGAATTCTGCATAAATATGTCACAAGTAGAAAAATATTCACCATAGATAAGTACAAGGAAGGGTTAAAAGTATTTTCTTTCTGCAGTGCGTCTCAAAACTTCAAAATATCTATTTAACAAAAAATCACAAACTAAAGCAAATCAAACAAACAAACAACAAAAATAAAACAAACCCAAAAAACAACAAAAAAAACCCCACTAAAACCAACCTCAAACACCAAAAGAAAAAACCAAAAACAACAAAAACACCACACACAAAAAAGCACAACAAAAAAAAAACAAATCCCCTCATTTGAAATTGATGAATAAAACCATAATATTAAGAGCATTTGGTGACAGATTTTTTTTTTAAACAAACTTGTGAGAAGTTCTGATATTAATACATGGGCTCGAGTTCTCCTGACTTCAGCAGCAGTAATAGATTTAAAATAATTTTGATTGCTGTATTAGCAAGTTAACATTATTTTGACTTCATCTGGCAGGCAGAAGCATTATTTTAAATATTGGCTTTAATGTTCTTCTGTGTCGTTCACATATTCTAATATCTCATCTATACGTACATAGATAATCTTAAAATCTGATCTATTCTAGTCTTTATGTACAGAAATTGTAGATATAGCTTAATTGCAGTTTGTCTTGTTTTGAAAACTCTGCCAAATCATGCTTCCACATCCAGAAATGCAATAAATGCACAACTAAAGTCTAGTCCTAGAATCTAGATGAAAACCAAAGGTAGAATTCAGACTCCATAAATTACAGAATTTCAGCCCATTACTCTGTGATGAGGGATGTAGCACATTTTTAAGGTTCATTTATTTCCTCATGTACTGTTATTTTCAATCTCTGAATCAGTCTGAACAACACTCTACCTTTGCTGTTCCTACTTTCAGTTTGTTTATAAATAGCTGTTTGGTGTTTTGCTTTTCCTTTTGTTCCCCTAAGATTACCTATTTAAAAAAAAGCTTTTGAAACAATAAGAAAAGTAAAACTCAGAAACAGATTTTCAGATGACATTGTAAGGTCTCTACCAGATTATTTAAGAAGTTAAATAAACACCTGTTTAGATCAGTAATAAATTAATCCTTATTTTAGGATACAGGCATAAACCTTATCTTCCCTGATATCGTGTAGCTATTTTTTTTTCCCTCCAACAGCTCAGCCCCCCCTTAATCTAAATAAAGGGAAATACAAGGGAAAAACAATGTCGAATTCCTTTCCTTTGTGTTACTCTATATTTTCTTCTTGATGCTTCTTTTTCTCTTCAAACGTCTTTTTTTTCTCCTGTTTGAATGCTATCTGGATGTCGTTAAGCACATGATTTTAATCTGTGGATCAAGGGAGTATTTATCCAGTTGCATACATATATTCACAATTAACAGTGAAGTGGGCTTAGGTGTTTAGGGAAGACAAATTTTACTCCAAGAATGTGCTTTTGTTTTGTTAAGAGTTGTTTGCACACATTTTGCCCGGTTTAGACTACAGACAAATATAAGTGGATTACAGTGAACTAGAAAGACAGAAAAAGATCTTTTATAACCTATTCTTGGTGTACTTGCAGGTGCTGCAGCTGCCTCTATTTATCTTGCCTCTACATTAATTACCTTACACTGAGACAAAAGTTTCCTCACCTCTTAGACTTTGATTATTTAGCCAGTTACTTCAGTGTTCTTTTCTTTGATGCCTGTCCCTCTAGAGAGCAGCTTTTTATTGTACTTACCTGTCAGGGTTGAGCTCATACCAGAGTTACTTTTGTTGAGGGAGTGCACACACCTAGATATCTAAATACTTCTACTTTCTCTTGCAATAGAGCCACAGAATCCCAGAATGATTTGGATTGGAAGGGATCTTTGCAGGTCCTCTAGCTCCATCCATTCTGCCATGGCCAGGCACACCTATTAGATTAGCTTTCTCAAGGTGTCATCCAACCCTTCTAAAGTTAATTGTTTATTTCCTGCCTCCTTGATCTGGTGGATTTCTACAATGGAGGGACATTAGTGGAAGGGTCTGATCTGTGGCCACAGAATTTAGGGCTCTGCTCATACAAAAGTTAGAGGCACTCTGCAAAGTTCAAGCATAGAGACTTTGAGAATTTCAGCCATGACATTGTGGTGATGCCTTATATTGTGGGCTCTGTATGTGGCAAATGCTGATAATATCTGGGTATGCATTCAGACTGCAGAAAATACAGTATTTTCAATATTTATGTATATGAAAGGTAATTAGTTAGATGCCCAAACATGCTTTTAACAACAGTGAAATCATTATTAGACCTTTTCTTTGCAGTTGAATCACTTATAGTTCTACAGGCATAGTTATTACTAATGAAAAGTGAGGCATACATGCCTTTCTTTCATTTTTTTATAAATTTAAAGTGACAAATATCAGCTCAGTCTCAGAATTCATTATTCTAGAACTGAATAAAATGACTACGTCAAAGTAGTCATAGTGTATAAAACCAAAATGTGAGATAAGCCTGTATCTTCTCTGCCAGAATGACTGGTCAGCATATATGGGGAAAAAAAATATAAAAAAGCACATTATATACAAGCATACACCATCATTTAATCGGTAAATCAGTAATTTATCACCTGTCTGTGATTAAGATTTTATTTTTATCACCATAATTAATTGGTACTGATGGAATTCTGCTTTCCAGAGTTTATGCAATCTTGTTTATAGTGGTGGGGGTGGGAGAATGCTCTCTACAGCAGTTGATCTCAGTGAGTCCTATAAGTTATTTTTCCATTAATAAAAATTCTATGTTTGGTTTCATTTCAGGCAGATAGCTCATTCTTTGAGCTTCTTCCTCTTTCTGCTTGTCCAACACTTTACTTATAGAAGTCAGTGGAAGGATATAGATGCCTAATTTAGGCAATTTACATTTATGCCTGTTCCCACTTGAAGATGTCATTGCAGCCACTACTGAGTCACTTGTTAAACTTATGTTCTCTCTAAAGCAGACTTAATTTAGGCCTATGAATAATCTCACTGCAGGTTATAATCCTGCCTTTTCATGCCTCTTGTAAATTAGGATAGAGTAGGGAATATTTTAGGGAAAAAAAAGAAAAAAACAAAACAAAAAAACACCCTAACAAATATTTATTTTCCTATTCCTTGCCTGCAAGGTAGAAGTCCATTTAAAATCTATGGCTAAAGCCTAAATTTTTATCAGTCTTTCATATTCGTGTGCCCATGTCCAGAGTTGCCCCATGCAGAGCCCCTGAGGTTTGTAGCTCTGCAAGATTGCAAAAACCCATCTATTGCAGTCTCAGTCAGTCAGGCTGTGACTGGGTCTTGTTCACTTCCTTCTCGAGTGCACTTCTCCCTCCATGCTACAGGGAATGGAAGTGTGTTTTGCATAAAGGGGCACGTATGTTGCTAAAACAAGAGTTCTGGAGAAGGAATGTAGAGCACCTGAGTCTAATTACATTTCAAAAATTCTTTGAAATCAACACAGTGGCTTCTTATAAGCAAGAAAAATGTTGAACTCTTAAGGGGATCTTAGAAATCCAATACATAGAGTATGAATGTGTTGCAGCATTCGATCTTATGCTAATTATTATAGGTCCTAAGACTTCATGCCTCTAGGTCAGAAAAATAAAAAGGGTTGGTATACTCAGTAACAGGTACTTTTATATACTACTGTAAAAGTGCAATCTTATTGGCAAGAAACATTAGAAAATGCAAAATGCGTATTCATCCATCCTTTATGTTGATAAATAACTAGATTGGATAGATAAGCAGATTGTTAATTGCATTGAAATAATATTTTCTGCAAGGAAGGGAAGAAGGAAAGGAGAAAGCAGAAGAAAGCTAACACCTTAAAGCTGAACACAAGGGACAGATGGATGATTTTGTTAAGTGCTGTGCTGTGCCCATCACTGTAGTATTCTTGCAGCAAAGAGACAAATAAAATGTGGGCAGGCATTGCTTTTAGCAACCCAGATAAATCCTCCTTGAACATGCCTAGCATGTTTCATACCAGTCTTTAAATTTGCTATACAGGTTTTAAAACAGAATTTATGTTTCTAAATGCAGTTTATTAAAAAAAAATCTGTGGTAATCTCCTCAGAGCTTTTTTCTGTACACACCTTTTCTAAGGCAAGGGAGTAGGGAGGAGGTAGTGTCCTAAAGTAATGAATAACATGTTTTGAGTGCATAGACTCTGCTTTGTCTAAGTAGAAATGTTTTCTAATTCTAGGTAAGGAATATTGTCTAGTGGCTTATGTAGTATTTTCATGTATTTGTATATTTACTGATGAGGGAATTGTTGAAAACATAGCTACAAATAGATTCACACAGAGAAACCAATATGGAAAGGATAAAAAAGAAAACAAACCAAACTTAAGTATACCACACAAACACACCACATACACAGTAAAGTATACCAGTAAAACATATTCCACAGATGGGGAAACTGGACTAGTGCAGGCCATTTATTTTTCATTTTCCCATTAATTTTAATTATGGAATTCAAATGTATTACACTTGCTTTAAAATTTTATGTTATGAATGCATGCTGAGAGCTTTGCAAAAGCACATTTCAAACAATTCAATTTCCAAGATCTGTGCCTAACAAGAAACAGAGGAACTGGGACCATATCCTACCCAGGTTTAAATTATTAATATATTTTTCATAATTCTCCATTATCCTTCCTGGAAAACAGCACATTTCAAGTATTCTCAAGTGATGGAGGTTTTCTGGTGGGGGTGTTTTTGTTTGTCTAGTTTGTTGGGGGTTTTTTTTGGGGGGGGTGTATTTTGCTTTTCAGATCTGCTTTTACTTCCTAGTTTTACCTTTTTCTCATTTCAGAAGTTGTTTATAGTTTTTTTTTGTTTTGTTTTTTGTTTTTTGTTTTTGTTTTTTTTTCCTGCTGATGTCATTACCTGAGTACATCATTCACATATTTGTATATTGAAAGTGGAATATCCTCCTGAAGTTTAGAACCATCTTGGTCTCCTTACATGGAAACAGGAGTGGACAAAAGTCAGGAGTGTGCAGCATTTGCTGCCCCACACATGCCTAGTGTGAAGACATAACATGCAACCCACACCTGGGGATGCACTCACACTCTCATTCACAGAGTTTACACAAACATGCTGGGAAGCTTCACACCCTGAAAAAGGATTTCTGCATGGTCTCAAGCACCCAGTTCTGTTACATTAGTTTTAATAGTATAAACATAAAATGCAAATTCATACATACCCTTAATCATACAGACGAAGGGCCTCATTTGCATACCCTTCATAATTTAATTTATTTTATTTTTTTTGTCAAGAGTTGTGAATGCTTCATGTTTGCTTTAATCAGAATGTTGACATTTACACTGAAGCCAATTTCTCTTTTTCTATTCCATGTTTTGTTTAACCGTGACAAGTGACAGCAAACTGGAGGGAACAGACTTTTTAAATTGGCTCTTTGCCTGGAATGCATCATTTCTCTTGTAGCTGTTTCCCCACCGCCCACCCCCTCCCTGCTAGGCATTGCAAAAAGAAATGTGAAAACATTCTCAGCGAACACAGGAGTGAGGTGTTAGTGCTTTTAGATAAAGATTTGTGTTGTATTTTAAAACTAGATTGCTGTATAGTTTCAAGCTATTAGCAAGAACCTATTACACCATTGCTTTGGGTCCTTGGAGAGACGTGCTTAGTGTATTTCAGTAATTCAAGGCAAATAGAAAACCTACATGTGAAAATATTTAATGGCAAAGGCACCAACTGCTCAAGGCTGCTGAAGAGAGGCAGCATGCTTTCTGTTAACTCTTTCCTTGGGTTTTTCAAGGCAAGAGTTTCTGCTGCTCTCTCCAGGACTCTCAATTGGGCTCCAGTCTTCTGTGGATGTAGGAGATTAAGAAAATTTTCTCTGACTTCTGCAGTGATCTGTGTGCATGTAGATGACTGCTCACCTACCACAGTGCTGTGCTGTCCTCTTAATCTCTATCAGAATTCAGACATTTCAAGGCACATCCTGAATGGAGAAAAAGAAGAAAACATTTCTTCATCAGAAAAACAAAAGTGAAAGAGATTAAATAACTTTAACACACACCATGCCTTTTTGCTCCAACCCAGTGATAAATTCAAAACTGGAAGCCAGGTTTACTGATTCTTACTGCTATGGGTTTGCTCATTGTTCAACCCCTTATGTTTTCTTTCATTAGGATAGTTTTAAATGCATCCAGGGACACTCAAAGGCCATAAGACCAGGTCATTTATACCAGAGGACAACAGTTTAAATATTAGTGATCAAATTTCTGCAAGCTAAACAGTATTTTTTCCACAAATACTTTTTATTTTCTTTCATTATTTCTATTTCCTTTTTCTTTCCCCACAAATGCAAATGGAGAAACTAACCAAGTCCACGTAAAATTTCCTCTGAAAACTATCTGTTTTAGACACCTTGTGCAGACCATGCAGAGATCTTCCATTGGACTGACTTGCACATAGTTCTAAGTATGGAGATTGCTATAGCACTGGTAAAAAACAGGACTTTTTGAAGACACAGAATCCAACCAGTAAAATCTCTGTCTTGGGGTGAGATCTGGTCCTGCCTTGAACTGCATTAAAAACCTCATTTCCTGTTGAGGCACTGCTTCTGTCCATTGCCTGTTGTAATAAGATCACAATCACAATATTCCAGGTAAAATACAGAAATACAGCACATAGGGGATGTTTGAGATGGTAGAGAGAAGGGGTAAGATATGAGACAGAATCTTCTCCATAATGTGACTAAACAATTGATAGAAGAGTTTCTAGTGCTTTGAACATCACTTTCCATTTACTATGAGTATAAAAGGCATTGAGCATACATAGCCCTCTGTATCACAATTGTCTGCGTGTCATATGTATCAATTTTCCTATCCTAAAACATATCTATGTATTTAGATTAAAAATATACATTTTATTTCTTTAAAATCTGCTTATTGAATATTTTTGTAACAACCCTTACATATAAAAAGATAATGTACCTGACAGATTATGACAGAGCTAGTAGGAAAAAAAACAAACCAAACCAAAACAAAACAAAACAAAAAAATAGAGTAGGGGAAAACATGCTGTGTGTTAATCAAAGGAAACACCTGAAGCTGACAAAATAGCAGCTAAGGCAACAAAATAAATATGAACCAAAACTAACAATAACCAGGAAACAGGGGACCAAAGTGATCTTTCTTACATTAGGTGTGAGTCAAGAGAACACACGGCAATTATTCAGTATCTATCATTCATATTTGTTTGCATTTGTACAATATCCATCTGTGAGCTGTGTATAATAAAAGCAGCATTTGCTTCTGAGCCAGGATTTTACCTGTGCTGAAGCAGAGCTGGGAGAGTTTGGATAGCTCAGGAGTTGAATGAGAGAGAATTAAATACCTAATCACTCAGTCTGTTTGTCTATCTGTCTGCCTTTCAGCCTAATGCTTGGGCTTGTATGCTAAGCAGAATTCTGCTCTAGACATGAGTCAAATGTTTGATCTTGAAAGGGAACCTAAATTCAGGGTAGGGTCTAGGTCTCCAGAATCATTATCTGAGGGAATGGGGCTAGAAAATTTTGGATGAATATTGTTTGCATACTAAAGGCTCTTTTCCCTGGACATGCTGCACAAACTGTTAATGAGAAGGAATTTTTCACAAAGGTGTAGGAAACCTGCAGTTATAAAAGGTTTATCCAGATAAAATCAGAGAGTAATGAATTGATTGAGGTGGGAAGCGTACTCTGGAGATTATCTGGTCCAATTTCCCTGCTCAGGCAGGGATGACTGCAGTAAGCTGCTCAATGATGTCCAGATGGCTTCTGTGCATCTCCGAGAATGGAGTTCCCCACAACATCCCTGGGCAACCTGTGCCAGCCCTCAGTTATCCTCACAGCAAAATAATATTTCCTGATATTCAGGATGAACCCCCTGCATTTCACTTTTCCCATTACCTCTGGTCGTGGCCACGAAGGAATCTGTCCTTTTTGCACCTTCCCTTTAGGTATTTATATCCATTGATAAGAACCCTCTGAGCTGTCTCTATCTGAGGCTTAACAGTCCCAGTTCTCACGGGTTTTCCTCTCAAGACAGATGATCCAGCTCGTTTTCTCATGTCATCAGCAAACTTGCTGAGGGTGCACTCTGCTCCCTCCTTCAGACAACTGGACTCTTTCCTGTACAGCATGGCTCTGAACTGCTCTATGGTGAGAGGAAAGAAACCTATACACTGGTTCCCTTGGATAGATGCTCCCTCTGAAACCCAGAGAACTTGTGGATCTCTCTCCATATGAATAACTTAAGAAATTGGTCTGCAGATAATTTCTGTGAGCTCCCTTAATGGAAAATTTTATATGAAATGCAGAAAATTAAACAGGAGGGATGGATCCATGGTAAGAATATTTGTAGGGTTATAATGATAAATCAAAAGCAGGTTTAAAGTCATTTTATTTGGTAAATAGAGAGGAAGAACACACAGTTGCTTGCCATTCTAAGTAGAGCAGCGGGAAGCATATGAACTGTTCTTCCCAGATTAGAAATAGGTGCATGCCATTTATTTAGCAGGCTTTATTCTCAAGCATGTATCTGGTCATTTGCCAGAAAAAAGAAATTTAAGTCGACTCAGGCATGTGTTTTTCCTGCTTGTGTAAATTCTGTACTTCAGGTAAGACCTACAGATGCCAGATTGTTACAGTGGGAGGAACCTCTGTACTGGAACAAAATAGTGATCTCTTTTTTTAAAGAATAGCCTAAATTCATGAAAGGGTTTAAAGCTTTTAGAAGAATAGAGTTCTTCAGGGTGATATGGGACTCATCCTTTCATTTTGGCAACACCTGTGTAATGCAGGGTCCTACGAGTCAGTATTGAATGTACTGAATTTCTTTGCTGAACCACAGTAACATTTAAGTCTTGTCAGCCACACAAGTGAGGCCAGTCAGCTAACTCTCCCTGTGGATTTGGTTTCAAGTAAACAATTTTCCATTCAGGAATTCTTTTCCTGACTACTACTTCCATGTGAAAAATTATAAATCTCATCAAGGGGGTTGCACGACAAGCTAAAAATATTCAGACCCCCAGAGGACTCACATTTTTGTTCCTCTCCTTTGTATCAAGAGCTCAACTTATTTAATGTAATTAATGGCTGGAGAGTTACCCATTAAATAAATGGATAAATAAATACTAGGAGTTTTCTCTTTCCCCTTAGATTTTTCAGCATTGAAGCTTCCACGCAGAGGAATACTGTTTATAAGAAAATTAAGACAGTATGAAGCATATATTTTTCTCATTTGTTGTATTAAACAATGTGTATTTTCATGAGAGGCACTGGTAGTTTACCCCAATTCCTTGTGCAAGCATTTGCTGACATGCCCATGTGTTCAACCCAGCTCTGGGTCACTCACTCAGGCCCCACCATGGACCCAACAGGGAGGAAAATGACAAAGAAAAGGTAAATCTTGTGACTTGAAATAAGAACAGTTTAATAACTGAAACATCATCATCACCATCATCATCCAAACAAAAACAGGGAGGGAAAGGAATAAAACTGAAGAGAAACAACCAATTCACAGAAACTGAAATGAAACAATGTGAGCAGGATTGTTCATGTGACTGGGCACCGATCAAAGCCCAGCCTTTTTTTCCAGCAGTGAACAGTGACTTCCAGCCTATTCTGCCCAGTTTTTACACTGAAGTGATGTTCTGTGTTATGGAATATCCCTTTAGCCTGTTCAGGTTAGCTGTCCTAGTTGTGCTGTCTCTTGGCTTTGTGTGCATCTGCTCATTGTAAGAGCATAGGAATCTGAGAAGTCCTAGATTTGAGATCTCTACTGAGCAGCAACTTAACCATTACTCTGTTATCAACATTATTATCATACTCAATCCAAATTGCACCACTGTACCAGCTAATAAGAAACAAATTAACTCTATCCCAGCCCAGACCACAATGCCATGGGATGCAGCATGCACACACTCACAGTCAGACAAACTCACATCTAGCCTATTAAATGCCCAGAATTTCAGAAGTGAAAACATTTTTCTTGGAATCCTGTCTTGCTTGTAGATATGAAATTTCTTCAAGCCCAAAAATGCTTCTGCTGTCAGTTTCCTCCCTGAATATATTTAAGGAGAAAGGTTAGATAATGAGATAAGGAGATGTAGCTCTTGAATGTCACTTGGTGCAGAGACAAGACTCCAAAAGGAGTTGAACAGCAGCTTTGAGTAAATGAGAAAGCCTTGCTTTAATAGACACAAGTGAGTGAACAGCATGAATGAGTTAGTATCATACCATCCCATTAAATAAGCTTCTGTAACAAGCCACATATATACTCTTGTCCTGTATGACATATGAGCTTAATCCTATTTTGGCTAAAATATTCTTCCTAGAAATTACAGCATTCTGAGAGCATACATGGTTAGTTAAAGAGACAGAGTTAATGGAGAAAAGTTCTGAAGTTACCAGACATCAATATGTTTGATTGGTGCTCATTTTGAGAGATGAGAAATCATCTTTTTCCATAAGTTTTTGAAACATGTGGGGCTGCAGTTTCTTATTCCAATGTAAAAGAGCAATGAGTTTCACGCATAAGAGAATGCATGAAATGCCAGGTCTTACTGACATTACTTTCTAGCCTTTCAGAAAATGCCCAGCCCTTCACATTTACTCGTGACCTAAAAATTAGCCCAAGTGGTGTCATTTTTCAACCTGTTCCCACCGTGCTTGGGGTTATTCTAGAATGTCAAGGCCTTATTCCTCTTGGCCTGGCAATTTGTGTCATCAGTTACATCCATGTGAAGGGAAATTCATCAATCTCTTAGTGGGCAACTCAGTGCAGCCACCAGGTCGTTTCACCCTGATTCTCTGTTACCATTTCCTTGCTGGCATCATAGGAAAAGATAAGGAGGAGTTGTAGCCAATGACATAGAGAGATTGGTACCCTCTTCCTCTGTGTTTATGGGGTGTAGACTGTCTTCTTCTGTTTTATTTCAGGATTTTTCAATCTTCCTCTTCTAGAAGTTGCCAGCCTGGAGTAGCAAAAGCAACAGCTACTGAGATTGAGATCTATTTGCCCTCATTTTTCATGACTCTTGATCCACTCATGTTAGGCCTCTGAGCTGCTACCTATGAAGAAGTGTTAAATAGAAGAGAAAGTAAGAAAAGCCTGCCCATGGAAACTAAGAGAAAAAGTTATAAATAACCTTTTTTATTATCTTAAGTTTGGTGTGTGGGCGTGATTCTTCAACCTTGACCTTGGTTTAAATAAAAATAAAATTAGAAAGAATGAGCTCTTTCTTTACAGCAGAGACTTATTATGTACCATCTATAATGCTTATACAGTTCATGAAAGTAAATTTGAAAGGGAGTGAAGGAGACTTTAACAATGCAGAGCAGCTGAACAAATATATAACAATTCCTTGAATGAATGATTGGATGATACCTAATAGCAGGGAGTTTGCAATAGTACAAGATTATCCTCTGATAATTCTTCAGTTCTGACTGTGGCTGCCTGATAATCCCCGAAGCTTCTAATCTGCAGGATCTGAATCCATAAAGAATGACAAAAAAAACCCAACTTTACAATCAATTACAGTTACTGCCACAGAACCATTAGTGAGCAGGTGAAATAAGTATGACCTTTTTAGCTTCAAAGTCATGTCAGAAAAAAAAAAATATATACATAAAACCCCTCAATCCTCTTGTAATTTGAAATAAAGTTTCAGTTTTTAATATAAAGTTTATTGCTTTTTGAGTTCAGAAGATAGTTTTCTTTTTATTTCTTTTCCAGATATCAATTTGTTTCTTTTAGTCAGACAATCATATTAACTCCAAGCCTGCTACCAGAATCTGTTCATTTAATTATAAGGTGGATAAACAATTTCTAGCAAAATGGTGGATGGTAAGGTGAGAGAGTCTTTGCCCTGTGTTTTGAACCCCTTTCTAAATCCATTTGCCTCAATATCTTTTCCCAAACTGAAATTCAGATTTTCTAACCTATTCTTGAGAGGATAGTTTTCCAGAATATTTCTTCAATTATTGAACATGCTTTTGTCATATGAATGGCATTTGTTTTCTTATTTCTATTTTAATGTGTTTTATAGTAGGAGTATTTTCTTCATTAATTCTGAAGTAGTGAAAATGGGAAGAACCTCACCTCAAGCAGACTTTGGAAAACAAATCTAGAGACATACAAATTGCAGCTATTGCTCTCTAGTTCACTTTTCCATTTAAGATGGATACAGTTTTATAAAACATTGAGGTGCCAGCAAGGTATTAAGGATCCTTAGCTTGGAACTTGACACTGGGAACTGAAGCTTCAGAATTCAGGAATTTAGTCTGTGCCTGCCTCATGAAAACAAATACAAAATTGCATGGCAATTTAGCTTACTTGCTTAGTGTTTCGTCTTGTTATCTACCTTTGTTATGTGTTTATCAACAATTGTCTGAACATCAATTTAGATAGCATATGGTTGAGTAGAAATACCAGTTTTGCATTCAGAGCTGGATCATAAGATACGAAATACCTAAAATACTGAAATTACTGGGAGATTAACATTTCCATAAAGTCAGTAAGAGTATCTAAACGACTTGCTCAAAATAAAATGAGAGACCTATGACTAACAAAGTAAAATCCTCATTTTCGAGGTCTTCGACCATCATCCAAAGACACTTGACTCTACCATAGAAGCCTGTATCTAAATAAAGCAGCTCAGTGTCTGGATTAGAAAACCTGATTGTGTTTCCTTTTAGCTGTTACCTAACAGATTCCTTCAGATTCTTTTTTCTTTTTTCCTTTTCCTCACCCTTAATGTGGGAACTGGGAAACTCATACACTCACATTATTCACTACTACAATTTGATTGCACCAATACTTTGTTTGTGTCAATGTTACAAACAGATCTGCTTTACCATAGCTTGATAGGGACACACACCAGAAAGATGATGGACACTTTATCCAACACACATCATTGTCTTGATTTGTATTCTGGCAGAGAATGAGTAAGAAACTGGAGATGGAGGAAAAAAGGAAAAAGAGAGAACAAAAGTTAACCCCTGGCCACCTCCCTGACAAGATGAGATAATCAGGCTGTCCACAAGAAAAGCCCTTCAAATGAACAATAATTTAAGTGCATTTCCTCCTTGAAGCCACCTTGACATGCTGAAATACTCAAGTTTAAGAAGAAAAAGACATCAAAGGGCACTCATTAGAAAATGTGACTTTTGATGGATAATTTAAGTGACAAAGAAAAGTTAAGTGTTTGAAGCAGAGAGGTCTTGCCAACATAATGTTTTTCACAGCTGCAATAAAAATGGGAACTATTTTGTGGTAACTGCAAAAACTTGTTTGTGACAGTTTAAAATTCAGTTGACCAATTCATTGCTGCTTTTTAAGAGACTATCCTGCCCTTCAGTCCAACAATAATCAGTCCCCATTTGCAGGTTCTGTATAAAAGAATATGCACTAGGAAAAGAATAAAACACTCTCAGTAAGTTGCAGCTATATTTTCAAAATGAAATATTCCATCGGATGTGGACTGGGTCAAATGGGGAAAAGTACTTTGAAGCTTTCTGGTGTTCATGACAATTGGTGATCTTTTAAGTTCCGTGGGAATAGAAGTTCAGTCCATTAAAAAATTACCATAAAACAAAATGTTATGGGGGATAACATGACAATTGTTTTACATCTCTTTGAATGTAATAATTTTAATTCTGTCTGTAGATATTGAAAAGAAAATCCTTTTTATATAAGATTTTGCCTATACTTGCCATGCCACTTTGAAAATGGATATGTGGCATTATAGAAATGCCTTTCTTACTGCTGATACTACTGGGATTCTGGACAGTTACCTGGAAATCAAGTACATGTGAACAAAGCCTCAGTTAGTAAATGAATTTCATATACCTGATGGCAACACTTTCCCCCTTTTGTTCTGTTTAGTGTCATTGAACATGTTTTGGTATAGGATAGTAGTAAATTTTAGTGGTGTGAATTTATCAAAATTGAAATGGGAAAACTGGAAAGAAAAATTAATTACTGACTGAAACTGAAATACTCACAAATTGTTTCTGCCTTCACTGAGGATTCAAGTTTTTAGCACACTCCCAGAAGTAAGTGATGCCCCCACCCACAGCTGTTTGTAAGGATCCCATCCTTAATTTCTTGAATTGAATGACAATCGACTGAGTTTCAAACAGACCTGCCCAGTGATGGCAAAAAATCCTCGGACCAGGCTTCAGAGTCAGCATCATCTTTCAGTAGGGCTGCTCAAACTTTTCTGTTCTGCTCCATCAGTTTTACCTGTCTTTTCCTGCACAGGGGACTTTACTATGCTAAGCTCTGCACTCAAGAAACTAACAGATAAATTTGAATAAAACAAGCTCAGGAAATTAAACTGACCTTTCTACTTTTAATATGCGTAAGTGAAAAAAAACCAGCATTCAAAATTCATAGCCAATGTTCACATTATTAAGTAAAAGAAAAATGGATAGTTTTAGAAGTATTCAGTGACTCTTTAAATTGTGACAATAGCATCATGTAATCAGTTGGAATTGCAGATTAATTGCACTCAGAAAATTACCGTCTATCATTCTGAGGATGTTTTAATATGTTGAAATCTACAGCTGAAAGTTGTTTTAAACAATAACATTTTTATTCATAAAACTGAAGAGACTTTTTAAATGCAGGAAAGAATTGCACAAAGATAAACTGAATAAGGAATAAGAATGGTAATTTAAAAAAAGCCTGTAACTAAATTAATTTCATAAACCCTAAATCAAAGGAATATACAGAGATCCTTATGGGGAAAAAAACAACCACAACCAAACCTGCCAAAACTCCTTCAAAATAATGAAGTTTAAAATTCCTTGTTTAAATGACTACTTGCACAGACACATAAAGAGGTAGTTTTAACATGTCAGCCAAACTGGAAAAGTGGAAAACTGAAAAAAACCTTTTTATACCTGAGCAGAAAAGTCTGACACATTGTGCTGTGAATTTTCTCACAAGTTCTTATTACTTTGAAATAAAAAAGCAATAAATCCTAGGATTAAAAAAAAAAAAAAAAAAAAGGAAGATGGAAACACTAGTGCCAATAAAATTTACAAATTCAAATAAAGGATTTCTCCATCCTTTTAAATATCTTACAATAAACTCATAAAAAACTAGTTTCTTAAACAAGAGGGAAATGCTTTCATTTATCATACTCACTATGTAAAAGTCATTGTTTCAGAAGCTACACTCTTTGCTTCTGATAAGGTTATAGTATTACTTTCCAGCTCAAGTCTTACCTGAGGCCCACAGTAATGCTTATTACATATACAATAGAGCCAAGGAATGAGTGAATTGCCTCAGTGAATACCTGAATGGACTAGCTCAAGCCTTTAGAGAAAGTTTTAGATCTACCAGAAGTCACTGCTCTTTCTCCTTTTTACACTACCAAGTTCCAAAAAGCAGAAAATATTATATGTTCTCTCAATATGAAAATTTGATCCTCTATTTTCGTATTTCTGAAATATCATGATTTCTCTATATAGGTACCTTTATAATAATAATAAAAAAAAAAAATATCAAAGGATTCTTTCACTTAGCAGAAAAAGCTAGATAAAACAAACCTGAAAGGTTAAATCAGATGAATTAAAATAAAAAATAAGTACATACTTTTTAATGAAGAAAGAAAACAATGCACTTATTCACCACTTTTTTTCCCCTCAGATCAATACTGTATGCTTTTCTGGAAAAGATGTTCTAATAAAGGACAAACTACTGGGCTCAACCCTGGAGTCAAGCATGAAATTCTCTGGCTGGTGCTGCATGGAAGATTAAGCTGAACTGCTGTCACTGTTTTTTTGTTTAAGATGGTGAATGTCCAAACAAAGAGAGATGTTGTACTGGATTCACTATTCAGACAAAGCAGGGCTGAACAGGAATCTGAGACTTGGAGCCTCTGCCACAGTGACTATAAGTTAGCATTGAGAGGGGAAAAAAGAAAGGTATTACCAACATAAAGATCTTGTGTATCAGAAGAGTAGTTTAGGCAGTTGGCGTGTGTGAAAGCTTGAAGTCTTCTGTGGAAGATAAAATCTTCAAGGGCAGCCTCCTCGAAGCACCAGAATGATCCATCTTGATCTACACAAAACAGGCCAGCATGGCCAGGGGCCAGGCTAGCTCAATGTGGAACTGTGAGTAATAACACTGAAACACTGTCCAGGCATCCAAGGATTGAAGTAAGAAGGCCATATCCCAGCTGGAGTTAAAACTGGTGAGAAATGTCAAGGGCAACACTTAGTAAGAGAAAAGAATACTTTCAGCAAGAGGAAGACCAAGGTTAACATGGGATTGCTGCTGAAAGGTCAGGAGCTGTTGTGCTAAAGACTACAGGAAAAGCTAAGGTGCCCAATGTTTGCCTCAGTTTCAACTGGTAAAGACTAAATCCAGGCTTCCATGACTTGATAGGCTGGAGAAAAACCTAATGAGGATTAACAAAGGAAAGTGTAAGGTCTTGCACCTGGGGAGGAATAACCCCAAGCACCAGTAGAGGATGAGGGCTGACCTACTAGAGAGCAGCTCTGCTGAGAAGGATCTGGAGCTTTGGTGGGTGACAAGTTGGCCATGAGCCAGCAGTGTGACCTTGCAGCCAGGAGGGCCAGTGGTATCCTGGGTTACATGAGGAAGAGTGGCCAGCAGGTTCAGAGAGGTGATCCTGTCCCTCAACTCTTTCCTGGTGAGGCACATATGGATTGTGGTCCAGTTCTGAGTTCTGCTACACAAGAAACACATGGAGCTACTAGAGCAGGTCCAGTGGAGAACACAAAGATGAATTGGGGTCTAGTGCATCACTTTTATTAGTAGAGACAGCAGAAGTTATGCCTGTTTGTTCTGGATAAGGGAAGTCTGAGAGGGGGTCTCATTAATGTGCAAAAATATCTCAGTGGAGGGTGACAAGAAGATGGTGCCAAACTCTTGTCAGTGGTGCTCTGTGACAGGAGAGGGATCATTGACCATAAACTAAAACACAAGAAGTTTCACCTCAGCAGGAGGAAGAACTTCATGTTAAAGGCAGCAGAGTACTGGAAGACTTTCCAGTGGGAGTCTTCCTCTCTGCAGATAACCAGAACCACATGGATGTGTTCTTATGTTTTCTGCTCCAGGGGACACTGCCTTGGCAGAGTGGCTGGACAGCAAGATATCCAGAGATCCCTTCCAACTGTAATGATTCTGTGATTCTGTGAAGTCAGAAAGACAGATGGTTAATGAGGAGCTTCCCTGGGGTCAACACTAGTAGTTTAACACCTTTGCCAGCAGTCTGAACTCTAGGATAAATCAAACCCTCACCAAAAAAAAAATAACTGCATGCACCAGTGTAAACTGGGGAATGGCTACGTGGCAGCTCTGCAGAAAAGGGCCAAGACTCTTGCTGGCACATAGTGGTCATGTGTCATCTTGGCTACCCAGGATGACCAAACACTGATCTTCATTAACAAATCTGTAACCAGCATGAATTAGGAATGACCCTCTCTCTGGAACTCGTATGCCAGAGTCATATGAGGTCATACAGTCTTGTATCCAGTTTTGGCCTTCAAGTATAAGAAAACCCAAACAATGAAAAAACAGTGAGTTTAGAAGAGGGTGACCAAGAGAGAAGTCTGGAATATACCACATATACAATATTCTGGAAAAAAAAAAACGGATAAGTATTATTTCATCTTCCATCTACACTGTGACAGAGCTGATAAAACTTGACTACTCTCAGAGATATACCCAGAACTGACAGGAGGCCTTAGTTCCAGTATGTGGCAAGAGAGCTCTTCATTGCACAAAAGGGAACAATAAACATCATAAAGGTAAAAATTGTTATGCACTGGAACAGGTTGCTAAGAGAGATGAGAAAGGTCTTCATATTTGGACCACTTCAAAACTTGTCTGAAAGGAAAACTGAGCAACATGATTGAGATCTGCATCATTCTGTGTTCAGCATGTATTTGTATGGTCTTCAAAGGTTGCTTCAAATCTACTTTTTTTCTGTGAGTTCTTTTGACTTTAAAGTCCATGAATCTGTGTTTTTCTTTGATGGAATAGTGAAGAGTTTAATCTACATTCCAGTGGGTTTTATGGAGAAGGATTTTGCATGTAAATGCCAACATTTTCTGTTCTTACTGTTAAGAGACAAAATGGATGTACATATTCACTGCACTTTAGTAAAATCAGTCAAGTGCCTGTATCCATGAACAGTGTAGGATAGAAAATAAGAGTTTTTTCCCACTGTAAAGAGTCTCTGTTTATTGGAAATCTTAGTTACAGGCTTAAGTTTAGTTCTGATAAATCACACAGGCTGAAAGGTGAACTAAGTTACAGTGGGGAATAAGTTTCAGAATAATTGTTTGAATGCAAGAGTTTGACTAAGAACTGGAGAAGTAAAATCACAAAATCTAAATGAAATATGATAAATATAAGATAAAAATTAAAAATATTTTCTATTAATGATAGCTAACATGACATCTTTTATTCACACATTTATAAACTGAGATCTAAAAAGGACTTTGTAACCTTTGTGTTCTGAGCTGTACAGAACAGTTTTTTAATAACTTCTGAAATAGAATCCATGATTATAAATCAGGTGTTTATGCTCCTGAGAAGTGCCTTGAGAGACGTGTATCTCAGCATGATATTCACAAAAAAGACACCTGTTAAATTCCTTCCTCGAATTTTATTTTTTACTGCGATTTGAACCTTACTCATTACATGTCTTCCTTAATGCAGGATTGTATCTTAGAAATCCTATAGGTGTTGGAAAGGGCTCATTCAAATTTTATGCAGCTCCTCAAATATTTGAGCATTTGTGGAGAATAAAGCACAGACTCCTAGAAGAGGTACAATCTGATAGCTTTTTTGTGTCCACACAGCATCCAACTTCTGAATTATAGATAACTGTGACAACACTTTTTTCCACATTTTCCTATTTCACCTGTATCAATATCATTCATAACGTTTGGAATATGAGTAGAAATTAAAAAATGTTAGTATATATGTATATATAAAAACATAAAGCATGAATATATAGTCAGGATGCCAAAAAGAGCCCTGTGTTCTTTAAGGATTGATTTTCTCTTTGGAGTGATGAAAAGAAATACATTTTTTTAAAGTTGTGGGTGAAGGAACGTACATATAAGGAACTTCCTTCTAACAAAGATGCTAAAGCAATCCTCGTTTTCCTTTGTTTTCTTTCTTAGTCTTTAATTAATCTTGAATTTGGTCATACATAAGAAAATACTAAAGGTTAGAGTACAAGTCTTTCTTCTCGTGATGGTTTTCCCCCTCAGGAATACTGAGTACATCTCAGAGGAAGATAGCAAAAGGAACCCTACAACCAAAGCTCCATGTTGCTGTCCCAAAATAATTCACACTAAATGGCTTGTTTATTCTTTTGGTATTTGTATTTGAATGATCCCCATACCGATTGCAGATTTAGTCAAAATTTGGAAAGTACATGAACAAACTGACTGTGAGTTTCTGCATTTCTGTGATGGTTGATTTCACTGTGTACAGACTCAAGTCATTATTCAACTATCCACACTTGTTCAAGGCCATCTGACATTTAACTCCATACTTGTCCAGAAGGAAATGGAGTCCTTTGTGAATGGAGTATTTTAAAGTCACCAGATACATAAAGGCAGGTCTGCAAATCTTCACTCTTTAAGCTGACCCCCTACTTAGAATAGAGTGGTCATTTATTTATTTGTTTGTTTTTAACAACAACAAAACCAATAATAATAATAATATCATTTTCATTATTATTGTTTCTGCTATAATTATCATTACTGTTTGAACAGAATAATCCCATGCAGTCACTTTACAGTATGATACACATTTGATGTAAATGACAGAACACCGGAATGGGAATTAGGAGACCAGGATTATATTTATGGCTCTACTATAACCTGCTCTGTGACCTTCAGTAAATTACAACACCTTTTGTTATCTTACTTCCCAGTTCATATTTATCTGATAGCTCATTTAGAAGACAAGAGTCTTGTTCAGGGAATCTTCCTTGTTAATATTCCTCATTTCTTATTTAGATAATTTCTTAATTACTCTAATTGTATTATTTTTAAGAAATAGTACCTTGGAGTAGTATTACAGCGTGTGTAGCCTATATAAATCTGGGACAGAAATGGGGCTATTCTTTTTTATTAATGTAACATTTCTGTAAATGTTAAAGAGTTTTAGGAATGTAGGAATAAATTAATAAATACATTAATTAAAAAAAACAAAAAGAAAAATCTACAGTGACTGTTCTGAGACGATAGCTTAATAGTCAGATCAGGGAAAAGGAGATAATTTCACTTTGAATACAGTTTACTGAAGGAGCCACAACTACTTAAGGGATTTTATCTGAATTTCAAATATTTCTAAATTTAAGTTCTGATTCTATACAACATAAGTTTCAACATGACCCCACCCTTTGCTTTATTATATCAGGGATTTTTTTATCTGAGTCTTCATCCCCATTTTGTTATGGGGATTCTTGTTTATGCAAGAAGCAAGTATATATAATGAATGAAAATCATGACCTAATCATAAATAGCATATTTTGTATCTGAAATCATGTTTACCTCGCACTGAGGCAAGTGGCAGCCTAATATATAAAGTAAATATAAAGAAAAGAGAAAGCATGACTATGGGACTAGATCTACAAGAGCCAATAAAGTGAGTAAAAGCAGAGTCCACTAAAAAAGATGAGAATTTTTCCAAATTTCAGTTCAATCCTAAATATTATATTAGGTTTTGGAGATACAAGGTCTGTTCCACATCGAATAGATCACAAATATATTTCATGAATCTTTCAATCTTATTCCTATTCTTCCTATTCTGTTCATCATAACAGCAATACTCAAATCCAGCCTGCAAATGAAAAACATAATTGAAACATAGCAGTGAGTAGACGGGTTACAGATCAGGATTGATTTAAATGGACTGATGAAAATGCACCTTCATCATGTCCTGATTCAGCAAAGCACTTGAACATATGCATAGCATTTAGTACTTGACCAGTCCCAGCCAGTGCTTACCTGAAGCAGAGCTTTAGATGCATTAAAAATGGCTCAGACCTCTTATGCTAGTCTCCTACTAGCAGGGAATGAGCCATTCATAGACATTAGCTGAGGTTTGCTCTTGCACAGAAATGGACTGGCAACTTTTGAAGTACAAAGCTGGATTGTGGATTGTAAATGTGAATCAGATGACCTTGAGAGGCTGTGATGGGATGTTTTGTAAAAGGGGAGAAATTGCAACATGTCAGTCAGTACAGTCTGCTAATCTATATGATGCTGGAAGTTTTTTAAAAAAATGATTCTACAACAAAGAAATTCACATAACGCAAGTGGAAGGACAGAAAAAACAAAAACAAAAAATCAACCAAACAAACAACTCAGGAAATTAGAAAGGAAATTCAATCAGAAAAAAATATTTTTGTGTAGGTTTTTGGTTGCTTCTTTGTTTAACTGGTTGTTTTTTTCCTCCAGAAACCACTTCATTTTTCTTTTTCATCATGTTCCAAATTTCTCAGAAGTTGAGTTCCTGGTACCACAAGATCAAGACTTTCAGAAGTTCTCAGACCAATGGTGGAACAGCAAAAGCTACTATCAGTTTAAATATGGAATCAGCACACTATACATAGAATCATAGAATCATAGAATCGTAATCGCCTGGGCTGCAAGGTACCCTAAAGATCTTCCCATTCCAACTGCACTGCCATGGGCAGGTACAACCTGCACTGTCCCAGGTTGCTCAGAGCCCCATCCAAACTGGCCCTGAGCACTTCCAGGGATGGGGCAGCCACAGCTT
Organism: Sitta carolinensis; assembly: GCA_032173965.1. Taxonomy (NCBI): domain Eukaryota; kingdom Metazoa; phylum Chordata; class Aves; order Passeriformes; family Sittidae; genus Sitta; species Sitta carolinensis. The sequence goes on along the minus strand of CM063313.1, from coordinate 8,789,492 downwards.
CTCTGAGCAACCTGTGCCAGGGCCTCAGAACCCTCACGGTAAGGATTTTTTTTTTTTTTTTCTTTTCCAAATATCCAATCTAAACCTACTGTCTTTCAGTTTGAAGCAATTCTCCCTTGTCCTGTCACTACATGTTCTTGAAAAAGTCCCTCTCCATCTTTCTTTTTAGGTCCCTTCAGGTACTGGAAGGTCAAAGTTAGTTCATGTCAAAGCCTTTTCTTCCCGGGTCTGAAAAATATCAATTCTCTCAGCCTTTCATCATAGGAGAGGTGTTTTTGTCTCTGCTTTAGTGAAAAGAAATCAGTGAATCTAGGGTTTTTACATGGACTGTTGAGAGCACTGGGTTACAAAGGCAAAACCATTCACAGCTGTCAGTATGTCTACACTGTGGGGACTGTGGGCTCAGCAGTACGCACAGAGCTCCTGGTCCCTCTCACACAAGGAATCAGGCTGATACCATCTACCATCTCTTTATAGATACCAAAGCAAGACATGCACCATCTTCCACATGGCTGGGATGGGCACCTGAGAACCTTGACTATGGGCCACACCACAAGTGTGTCAGCTTTCTTCCTTATTCTGTAAAACATGAACAGAGTGGCATCCTCAACGCAGGCTGGAGGTAGGTTCTGAAAATTACAGGAAGACAAGGCTCTGCATGTAGTGCAAGCAGAGAAACTCTTTGTCTCTAAATGCAGACAGGCCATAAATATGGACATAAGTTGGACAGTTGTGGGAAGAGAACTAAGCAACAACATCCCGTGATGTCTAAACACACTGGCTTATGTGGAGCTACATCTGGTACCTCTGATCAGTGCTCCTGTCAGTTGTGAACCTGTAACTAAACAACATGGACACCTTGTAGAGTTTGGGAAGTACAGCAGCAATTTTACAGCATCAAGGATCATCTGTTCAATCTCAATATGAGTGGCATGTAATAAGTCATTTTTTATATAATTAAACAATATTAACTTTCAAAAAAAAAAAAAAACCCATGGAAACATACCCTGGCACAGTTTAACTCACTAGTGTAGATATTATCAAAGTGAGTGTATATAGAAGCTTTGAAATCTGGATAGTTAAAATTTAAACAAAATGCTTCAGTTCTTTTGTTGCTTCAGTCCCCTATATCTGTACATACCTCATGATGAAGTCCAAACTTTTCTCATGTTGACCCATAGCTTTCATGAAAAATGAGGCATGACCTTTAGGAGAAGAAGACTTATCCTCTACCACAATTACTGCCAAGTCAAGCTCATATCAGTCCTCAAGGTGGACAGAGTGTGCACACTTGTTAGGACCAAACTTCATTTGGCTAAAGGTAGTTGTTCAGCCACCTAAAACAAGGTAGAATTATTATGTGCTAAAGTTGCCCACCACTCACTACTAACTCAAGCGAGATCTTAATACGGTGAGTTTGCATCTATATTGAGTTTTGTGAAGGGAATTTGATCTGTGCTTAACTGGTACCTCTCTTTATCTCCTTTATTCTTCTGGAAGTCTCTCCCAAACAGGAAAAATCTCCAAAGTGAACCCTAGCATTGTCTACGGCCAAGGGCAATTTGTAAACCCAAAACTCAGGATCTGAATGACAGATACTCTGCAGGCAGGAAAATGTTTGTGTGTTGGGTCTGCCTGGGTTGGAGTTAATGTTTTTGATATCTGCTTGTTAGGTGTTGCTTGAGAAAAGTTATCAAAATGACACTGAAAACAGACTAATATTTTGGTTACTGCTGAACAGTATTTACATAGCATAAAGGCCTTCTCTGTTCCTCACATCCCAGTAATTACATTTAAGGTGTACAGATGTTGTGAGAAGCCACAGCTGGGCAGAGGATCCAATATTGCCAGTGGGAGATTCCATGTTGTAAATTTTCATGCTCAAAAATAAAAGAGGTGGGAGGATCAAGCAGCTCATTTTCTTGTTGGGTACCATCTGTGTTTTGGTCTAAAGATGGGAGATGGTTCATTACTGTCTGTATAAAGATTTTGGGGTTTGTGTTTTCTCTCTCTTCTCCACTCCTCCACTTATTAAGCTATTTTTATCCTGACCCATGTGTTTCTTTGCTTTTACTCTTTCATTTCTCTTCCTCCATTCGACTGTGAGGAGAAGGGAGCAGTGAAGGACTCTATGTTGTGCTTAACTTCTTAGTACACAACAGCATGGATGAGCTGGTGAGTAAATGTCCTGGGCAGTACAGATATTCTCTCAATGTAGCCACCCACCATCTTATACTAAAAAAGCTCTCTCCCATAACTTAATGACATATTCTGCATTTACAGCCTCCACTTTCACCCACAGCATCTGCTTATAGTGCAATTAGTGCTTACATATACCCTTCCTGTATTTAACCTTTTACTTTAAAGGATGATGTGCCAAAATTCAGCCAGAGTATTTTGCCCAATTGAATATATTCTTGGCCAATAAAGTACCATAATTTCAATCTATATCCTGCATCAGAAATAAGAACACCATAATTCCCTCCTGCTATTGAAAATAATAATGCTAGGACTCGAAACAAATGCTTTACAGAATCATTTATTTAATAACTAACAAAAAATGGAAGGAAAAGTTATATTAATTTATTTGAACTGTAATGAACATACCACATCATTATGCTCTCTTTTTCTTTCCTTTCTCTCTCTTTCTTTTCAGATTTTTTTCTCCCAATTCTCTCTATCTTTCTTTTTTTCTTTTTTCCTTTTTTTTTTTTTTTCTTTTTTTTTTTGTTTCTTCCTAAAGGGACGCTTGAATAGAACTATCTGGTTTAGAAGATGAGGCTGACTGATTACTGTAATTCATAGGGCCTTAATTAGCTGCACAAACCATTAGCTACAATTAGACTATTATAAAACACTTGATGCGCTGTGTCAACCATGGGGGCTCATTTATTCTTGTGGCAGGGAAGGGAGGGGGAAGGGGAAAAGAGAGCACTGTACAGCCAAGCATGCTAATAAAGAATGATTTTTGATTTAAGATGTTGCCGATAGTCCCTCAAAATTAATCTCAATAGCTGTCTAATTTGTGTCGGTGGATGGTATATTTATTGTAAAATGACACCAAAGCTAAATGAGTTACCTGAAGCAGGACTGCTAATGTCAGCGCCTGGAGACGCAACTCCATATGCCGTAATACAGCAAGGCACTGGGGCTGAATACTCCCAGTGGGGCACTTTGCTTCATCTGTCTCTGAAAATGCAGCAACCTGACTTACACTTTATGATCCTTAAATAATAATAATAAAAAAAGGGAAAAAAAAAAAAAAAAAGAAAGAATAAAAATAGATATGAGAAACAAATTCTAGAACAGCTTCCAAAGGTGAGGGGTGGGGGGGTTTACAAGGGCATGGTCCAGGCAGAAGAAGCCTCATTGAAACTGGTTTGGGTGTTGGCATATGTAAAAGTGGAAATTAAGGTATTTGTCTTTAAAGCAAAAGGGAAAGAAAATAATACAGATGTGGTAGATTTTTCTAAAGGGCTTAACACAGTGTGAATGTAAGTATGACATTCTTTAACTTAAAGGCCTTTTTTGTTTGTTTTCCTATTGTATTTTCTGATTCATATTGTATTGATCTAACTTTCTAGTTGCAAATTGCTGGAAATACATTTATAGATTCCTTTAATTTATTTCTTCTTCTTCTTTTTTTTATTTTTTTTTTCTTTTACCCTTGATTAATTTCCTGCTAAGCACCTTTGCAGCAGAAAGTCAGGAGCTTAAAATAGGAGAGATCGGTTCAATAATACATGGCACTTGGTCTTTTCTGTACCATGCATGAAAGTATAAAAGCACAGAGGGGAAGAAAGTAGAATCTGTAGTTAATATGTTAGATTGGGACTCAGAGACCTGAATTCTGTTCCTGTTGTGCCCTACATGACCTTGGGCAAATCCATTTCTCTGTGCTTTTGTGCAACATGGGGACAGTCAGACTTTCTCTCCTATTATGCTTTGTTTCTTTCAACTCTGGGGCCCAGATTCACAAAGGTAAATCAAGGTAATTTATCTTGATGGACTAGAAAGTAAGAGCTGAATTACCTCTGTGGATCAGGGTCTAAGCTTTTTGGGGCAGGGATCACCTATTGGTTTGGGAAAATACAGCACTTGGCATGCAGGACCAAATGTCATTTAGAAACTCTAAATCTTCTTGCAAAAAAATCCCACAACATGCGGCTAATAGGATGGAGTTGTTACACTGCATACACTGTGATTAACTAACTGATGATCTTCAGCAATGCTGCAGCTGCCAATACACTTTGTACTATCCTCAGCCATTAATATCTCAGCAGAAACAGAGCCCAGAGTGTCCAGCCCCAAAATTACAAGCCTCTGTCACCAGAGCCAAAGGAAGGTGAGTCACTGATAATTGCAGCTGTGTGTCCTGTGTCTCACTCAGGATGTTGAGCGCTGTATCTAGTCCAGGAATCAGGGACAAAAACATGGAGCATGACCCTTATCACTCTACTTACACTGGGAAGTGCAAATGTGAGGTGAGAGGGAGGTGTTACCCGACTCTGGTACAGAGGTGGCAGCCACCATGTCTCACAGGTAGAAGTCCCCCAGAGCAGTTTGGTATGATAGTGTCTCTTCCTGTGTGTGGTCTGATTGTTCCAGAGCAGAGCAGATATCATTTTGTGCATCTAGAAATTGGCTGCCCTAACCTCTGTCCCTCGTTGCAGTCTTGAAAACCAAGATTTCTTCTTTGAACATCTATCTGCCAAAGACTAACATTGGCAGAACATTATCAAAAATTGCCATGATAGTAATGACTGTTTACAACATATATATTCATTTAAGCTAAAAGATTAGAGTTTCTTATAGAAAATTTTGTCTCCCTAGAGAGGAAAAGTCAAACATCCACCCTCCCACTCCTTCAAGATATTATGGTATGGAAAAAAGTAATGGCAACAAAACAAAACAAACTAAAGAATATCAAACAAAAATCTGCAAACAAGGCATTTTGTCCTACATGTGTATGGGAGTGCACGTACCTACGTATGCATGCAAAAAACAGCTATACACATTTATGTGAACCTAGGCATTTACAAAGAAAAAAAATAGTAGAAATTGTCTTCCATTCAAAAATCTAAAGAAAAAATCCAGTTGCACTTTTCAATCAGTCTGTCAATAATAAAATAATTTACATATAAACATGGAGCTGTGGTAAAGATTGGTGTCAGAGAGAATTCAATAATTAGTAGTTAATTGTAAAATGAACTAAGTTAGATAGGGTTGCCATATTATAATTATGGTGGAAGATGAAAAAGGATTTTCTAGATGATGAAGGAAAGATCAGTCAAGGATGACCAAGAGCTCAGTTCAATCTAGTAACATGATTGCAATTAAAAACCACACTCATAAACAGTATTCCACTGGGATTTGAGGAAATACCCTGGCCTTTTAGGGAAAAAATGGGTAAGTTCTGCTGTAGATTGATGAGATGGGACAGCTGGTATTTGCAAAAGGAATAAATGTGTACTTTTGCTTTAGGACTAATTATCAACATATCTTCAAAAGAATCCATGGTACACACATACAACCAAATGGAAATTCTAAGCAAATTACCTCAAATTCTTTATTAGACGATATCAGAAAGAAACCTGGAGGAAACAGGCAGGATGAATGGCTCCTCTGACAGAAAAATAAGACCTATAAGATGGAAAAATATATTTAAAGTCTATGGTTTTACAAAGTTTATTAAAACATGTATTCAGTGATTATTGAACAACCACTGTTCAAGCAGCGTTTGTTCAGTTTCCAGGCAGTCACCTCATAGTAATAATGACAGAAGACATGGATGCCTCAGGAGATGTTCCTTGGGGAGCTTGTCTCAAACCCCCTTAAGCAGGGTGCTTAGGCAGCAGCAAGACTGCCAGCACATGGTGGAGGTTTTGTGTTCTGAACAGTGACAGAACACTGAGAAAAGCCAGGAGCAAAATCACAGAACAACCTGAGTTAGAGGGGACCCACAAGGATCATCAAGTCCAACTCTTAACCCTGCAAAAAGCTCTTGGGAAGAGTCACAACCTGACCCTGACAGCATTGTTCAAAAGCTTCTTAAGCTGTCTCAGGTTTGCTGCTGTGACCAATGCTGGTCACAGCACTGGGGAGCCTGTCCCAGTGACCAGCCACCCTCTGGGGGAAAAACCTTTTCATAATATCCAACCCCAGCCTCCTCTGGCACAACTGCATTCCCTTTGGGTCCTGGCTCCCCAGAGAGAAGAGATCATTGCCTGACCTTCCTCTGGACCTCACAAGCAAGTTGTAGAGTGTGACGAGGTCTCCCCTCAGTCTCCTCCTAACTTTCTCTTTTTCAGCCCCATATGAAATTACTCTAGGTTTTCCCTAAGCATTTAGGATCCTTGCCATGATTCCTCAGGTTCTGGATTTCCATTTCTGAAGTGGTGCCTTATTTGGCTTTTTACATAGTGATCTACATTCTGCCTCCCTTCTTTCTTCCCTGTTAAATGGTGTGCAGGCCTTCCATGACTGCTATGGATTGGCACATCTACATGAAAAGGAGATAAAGGACTTTAGGAAAGTGTTTTCAAAGGTTCAAGTGGCAGGCAGGAACAATATTCTTATTAAGGATCTATTTGTACTGAGACACTTCAAAAGTCTTGCATTTCATCTCCTGGCTTCTAGAGCTAGCATCACCCTGATTTCTGTATTCTTTCCTTTTTCTCCTAACTTTCCATTCAATAGTTTAAACTTACAATGTTATTTTCAGTAGTTTGGTTTGTATGTTGCTTTTTTATTCTTTTTTTTTTTTTTTTCCACTCCCCTGGGAAGTCAAACCGTAGACAGTATTACTTAGTGATTCATCTATATTTCCTTCTTGAACCAATTTCTGCTTGTTGCTTAGGACTTACAGATGTTTTGTAGAGATACTCTAAAAGGCAAAGAGTTCTTAGCCTCCAACAATACAGATTTAAAGTCATAAACTCTCCAGTTTCTGAGAAAATAATGGAGAACTCACACAAAGAGAGCAGGTGGGAAGGGGAAAGATTAAGAAGACGCAGAAAAATACCACCTTTTTTATTTACTGAGTTTGATTTAGATCTCATAAATTCTCTTTAATGTAATGATACCATTTTTTCTTGCTCCAAAGGAAAAAAAAAAATCTTTCAGATCAAAATTTATCACAGTCAAAATAATAAAAAAAGGAACAAACCACCATAAAACATTTAACAGCAACATTTAATAATGTATACAATAAAATACTGCTCTAATATATTGACAAATACAGCAATAAAGTATTTATGTGATTATTCTTCATCAGTGCAACAGCCCTTCCTCCTTGTCTTTCAAACAGTTTGAATAAAATGCCTCCTCTTTAATCAGCAGTTTCACCATAATCCTATAAAAACAAACAAACAAATAACACACTATAATTTTAAAGACAAAAAGATCATCAAAGTAATTTTCTTGTGACAACGTAAACAGATACAAACTAAGGTAGCTGTAATTTATTTTTAGTTTACACCAGATTAAGTGAAATGGGAAGTTATTCCATAACAGCTTAATTAGGAAGATACTGTATCTGCAATTTTTTTATACTCTTTTTCAGCATTCCTGGAAAAAATATGCAAGAGCTACTTGTCACTTTCCAGATGATGACTGAGGCATAGTAAGAGGAATTGTCCAACCTGTAAATGAGATCTACTCTTGAGGTGGCAATGTCCAGCTCATTGCTGCAATGTTTGAAGGCAGCCAGACACCTGAGATGGTCACAGGGTCTTGAGGACACGGGTAAAAATGAGTCACCTAAAACTGCAATTCATGACAGAGAGTACCCAGAAGCCTCTTTAAATCCATTTCAGAGACAGAATCTGACTCTGGGCTGCTGGAGGTGTCTCAGCTTCAAACTCTCTCACATAATTAAACAAGCCGGGTCAGTTCTTTCTCATATCAACCAGGGAAGGTTCACAAGGCTAAAGCACTTTCACAGTCCATGCCACCTTGTGATTCAAGTTTCTTTTTTCTCTGAACATCTAAGAAACAATCTGCATGAAAGAGATTCTATTTAATGGTTGGAACATAAAGGGTAAAGCAGATAACCCGGATAAAGCAGAAAGTAAGAAATCCTCCTTTCAAGCATTTTAATTATTATTTTCATATGAGCCCTCTGTCACCAGATCTTTTCATCAACTACTTCATATATCCTAGCTGTCTTATGGAATTGAAATGTTCAGGGAGGATAAGGCCACTTAAAAGTACTTTTTTTCTTTTTTTCAATGTGATGGTTTCTTCAGTCACATTTCCTCAGGATTGAGAGGATGTTGTTCTGGATAGATGAAACAAATGGAATCTGATGCCACAATTACACCTATGCATGTGTACTGGTGCCCTTAGTGTGCTCACAGACATGTCATTGCCAAAGCCAGTTTGGTCTCTTCAGTACAAGAATCCAGATATTTAATTCACGTGTAGTAAAATATTGCATCACCACATGCTTTTTGAAAAGCATGCTTCAGAAATGTCACCTGAGAAAATATATAAGAATTCAGTTCTGTGTTTCCAAAAGAAAGAAAGACCAAAAAGACTTTTTCCAAAAAAAGTCTGTGACTGCTTAAGCAATAGAAAAGTTACATGTAGCAGAAATAACAATCTTCTCTTCAGGTTTGTGAGAGAAGCTCAGATAGCATTGTTAATGGCTTTCAAACGTGTTTGGAATTAATCCCTTGCATCTGTTTGTCATCTTTTTCAGATTTAATGACTTGATGCTTTTCTAGGTAAACAAAGAGGCTGTCTTACTCATACGTGCTACTTAGAGCAGTGTGCATACCTGTAAAATGAAAAGGTGGCTAGACTGAAAATGTCATTTGCTGTGACTTTGTTATGACCTTGATTCAAGCCAAATTCCAGTCCAACATGAGTCACAGCAGTCTGATGGATGGAGTTGCAGCTGTTGAGTCTGCTCCTGCACAGGCCAGGGAAGAGACAGGCGTGCTTGCAGCTAAATCTAGACAACAGTACAGAAATCAGTATCTTACCTACTCACTCTTCTTCCATTATACTTGGTGAAGAACAATAGCACTTCCAGGTCACAATTCATCTGATCTCTTTAAAATCTCTACTTTGGTATAAGATGAATTGCATCCTAGAAAGGTCCACTGACTATGCAGAGCCTCTAAGGTGGTATCTGCATTGTAGACATCTACAATTAATCATGTGAATTTCTGTATAGGTTTAAAGATGGTGGAAAACCAAAGTTAATATTGGAAGTCCCTGTCTATTCTTTATGTTAAAGTCACTGTAATCCTGCTGTTTTGTAAGAAACAAAGCCTTCCCTGATAATTGCAACACAGAACTCATTTTTTATGCGAAGAAGACTGTTTTTATGGTGGAAAAAATATTACTAGTGTGAAACATATGCAGGAAACAAACCAGACTGAATTGTTAATGATTGAAATTTATCCTATTCTTCCATTCTTCTTTGATTCTGGCTGCTGAAAAATTTGGTTTGATACAGGACTTTAGGCCAAATCGTCAGTATTGGAAATGTCTTCTGAGTTGCTAACACCAGAGATCTGCTCTGCTTCTGTCTTTCACTGGAATCCTCCAAGTGAAGGAAGCAGATTCATAAAACATGGCATTTCTTGCTCAGCCTCCTACAGAAACCAGCTGTTGATGGATATCAGCAGCCGTGGAGCTGAGTGCCTCTCCTGGCCCCTGCTGCTGTGTGGACAGCTCCTATAGCTGTGCTCTTGTGTTACTGCCTCTGCAGGCTCAGCCTGGAGATCTGGGTCAGCCCCCCAGCAATGCTGTGGCCATGAGGCTGGAATTGTGCTCCTCATTTCCAAACTATCCAGAAGCCTCACAGCCTGCACAAAGGCTTTCGGTTTTACTCTTCCAGCTTGTGGTTCCTGCCTTCACTGGACTGCAACAAGGTTACCAGATCAAACTGAGAAAATGACTTTATGTACCAAAAAATGCATGTCAGTGATGAAAATTAGAATATTAATTTCAGAGTGTAAAGCCAGAATATGTTCGCAATTCTGATTTTCCCATTCTTATTCCCAAAACCCAAGACATATAAAAATTGCCATAAAAATAACTCTGTCTTCAGAATGCTTTTTTGGGCTCTTTTTCGTGTTTTTGGGGTTGTTTGTTTGTTTGTAGTTTGTTGGGGTTTTGTTTGTTTTATTTTCCCTTGGTGTTGTTGTGAAGGGTTTTTTCTGTTTGTTTTTTTTTTTTTTTTTTTTTTGCTTTTTTGGTGGTGTTTTTTTGAAGTCCTTCTGGTTTGTTTTATTTGGTTGGTTGCTTGGGGTTGGAGTGGATTTTCTTTTGTTTGGTTTTGGTTTTGGGTTTTTTGTTTTTTTTTTTTTTGGGGGGGGTGGGCCTATTGGTGGGGTTTTTTTTGTCTTTACCTCAGGTTTAAAGCTGTCTCTCAGAGTAGGTTTACAAGATATAAGGACCATATTGATTCATGTCCTTGCAGAAATAATTTTCGTGTGTTCTAAATATGATAGAAAATACTGACTGTATTTGTTCTACTTTATCAAGTAAATATGTATATGTGCAGTTTTTTTAAAAAAATTAAATTATTTACTCAAGAGACCAGAACAGCTGTTCTGCCAGGTAAATACATTTTGAGGTGGCTTTTTAAGATGTGTTTTATGTTAGATCTATTTCCATTTAAATGCATTTTTTTGTAACACAAATTCTTTTAAAAAGCAAAATCTATTACCTTCAGAGCCATTCTCTTCTACCACATAAACACAGATTTTGGGGTCATGCTTTGGGTAATAAAACAACGTCAGCAAGACTTTTTGAAGAGGCATTCTTCTTGATCGTACAGGCCAGAGTCTGATGTGCTCATTTATAAAAGGGACAACATTAAGTGATTTTAGTGGAAGTCTCTTTATTTACTTGCATAGAAAAGACACAGAAGCAGCATAAGACACAAATTTAAGCATGAGGAACAAAAGTGGACATAGGAGAATCTTTACTCCAGAAAGAAAAAAAAAAGAGTGTGCTGAAACACTGCTTTGTGTCTCAGCATTCAGTTTACCTTCCAAGTAGAAAAGTCAGAAAGTGATTTTTTTGTCACAACACCTTTACCAGCTGTTCTAGAGCTGGAAAGGGCTGTCTTCCTCAGTTTTATGTTCCCAACTTTTCTGGGAAAAAATTGTCTTCTTTCCAGATGAGTTAGCTCATCAAACAGGGTGATTTATCTGGCTTTTGAAGGTGTTTTTTCCCTTAATTGCTATGTGAAAAGCCATTTCTAAAATTCAGCTTTCCTAAGTTACTTTCTTTAAAAGAAATACTTTCTTTAAGTTACTTTCTTTAAAAGTAATAGGGCACTATCACCATGGCTATCCATATGAAAAATATGGCAACATATTTAGCAGTAATGGGATCCCTGCGCTGGTGGTAGTCAAAGATAAAGATTTGTAGCAAAAGAAATCAACTTTATCACACCAACCTGTATCCTTCTTCAGAACTCAGGTGCTCAAAGGCTCAGTCTTCCTTTCCTTTTCTCAGTTTTCCTAATCAAATATTTGTTCAGCTTTCTTTGCCAATGGATTTTAACCTTTCTGGTACTGTAACTTTGACCTTATGACTTTATTAGATGCTGTACAAAGGGATTCCAAAAAAGGGAAGTCCAAAATAGATCCATATTATAAACACTGATTTCCTGATTTTGATTTTATTAACCATTCATTAACCAATTAATTTCATGCATTACAAGCTTTTTGATTTACACTAATCTAAATTTTGCAAGAAAATAGTGTGGGATATAAGGATAGAGACACTTAATTGGTTGAGATGCAAGTGAATGCTGAAGTTTATTTTCAAAATTCGTTGGAAAGTGTCTTAGAAAATGTGATTCCTCCTTTTCCATGGGTTTGTGCTGTGATTAAATTAGAAGTGCTTTATGGATATCTGATTAAAATAGTATAACTCCAGTAATGTTAGTGATGGCATCTGACATTTATGTTTTATTTGATGCAAACATATGTCCGACTGTAAGCAAATAAGTGGATATCAACAGATAAGCAAATTAAAAATCCTGTACTCCATAGCTAATAGTATATGAACAAAAACCAAAAAAATCCCAGCATAATGCTTCTTCACACTTTCTAATTTCACCCAGAATGTTGAAAGTTGAACAATATTTGGTACATTCTTCCTTCCATTTGAAGTACCTTGCTAATTCATCTGAACTACTTTAATAATAACTTAGCATGATGTCTTTTGCCATTCTCCCTCTACTTTTTTCTCTTTTTTTTTTTTTTTTTTTTTTTTTTTTTTTTTTTTTTTTTCTCTTGGGCTACTATGAGCAGTTTAATGACCCAACAAGTTTGTCTTCTGTCCACTGAGAATGCTGAGAATTTTGTTTGGTGGAACCATGGCACTGGGAAGATACTCAAAATGAAATACCAGGATAAATTGGTACTCACCAAGTACGTTACTTTCAAGTTAGTTTTCACAAACTATCAGTCTTTTCCCAAATAAAAGGCTTAGGACTAAGCCATTGCTTATCTTCAGTGGGTACAGTTTAAAACTTTATATCTTTTCACAAACATCAATGACTCTTTAATGATATGTATATTTCTATTTATTTCTAATCCTACTGTTTTATGCACTGAAGCAAATTACTCTATGTGTTAGATTTGGAGATATATTTAGTTATCTAATTTTCCTTTACTTTCTGAGGAAGATTTGGTAACAAAATAAAGGGTTTGTGTGTGAAATCCATCGAGGAACTTGTATCCCCACCACCTTCCTGACTCATTAAATTTAATGGTGTGTAATTTTTTTTCATATACAATATCTGAAGACTCTTATCAGGTGAGATCTGCAAGCCTTTGCTGCAGGGATTTCAGATGCTGCTACCTCTTGCTGTCTGCCCCTCTGGATGTCTTCCCTGCTCCCAGACCTACGAGAGCACTGGCAAAAGGCTGGGTGTGATTAGACTCCAGCTGCACCTTTGGAAGGCTATCGTCTTCATTCAAATTAGAAGAAACTCTTCCAATCTGGAACATCTCAGGGATTAGTGTATTTTTCTTTTACTGTTAGGGTGCTGTAGTTTCTTAGTAGGGGCAAGGTGAACTTCCAAGCAGGCAGAGACATAAGTATTGAGAGACTTCCCAGAGAAAACTCATTAGCATCCTAAGATTTTCCTGAAATTTGGCTTCCCAAGTTATCTTGAGGCAATGATGTCCACAAAAGAGTTGGTTCCAGTTATAAATAGGCATGCACACTTAAACATGTATATATAGAGATATTTTCTTCAATATTGTTTCCTGAATAGAGATCAAAATCACAGCAATACACTTGAGAAATTATTTTTATGTCTACAGGGTTGAGTGTAAAGTACACTGTCTACTTTGTAAGAAAAAGAAAATTTATAGGCATGAGTGGCATGAATTAATGAAAATAGTTTCAAAATAAGAGTATTATGATGTTGTTTTGTTTGTCTATGTTTGCTCATTTAGTTTGGTTTGACTGTGATTATTTTTTTTAAAGGAACGAGTAGATATATAGAGATATTTTCTTCAATATTGTTTCCTGAATAGAGATCAAAATCACAGCAATACACTTGAGAAATTATTTTTATGTCTACAGGGTTGAGTGTAAAGTACACTGTCTACTTTGTAAGAAAAAGAAAATTTATAGGCATGAGTGGCATGAATTAATGAAAATAGTTTAAAAATAAGAGTATTATGATGTTGTTTTGTTTGTCTATGTTTGCTCATTTAGTTTGGTTTGACTGTGATTATTTTTTTTAAAGGAACGAGTAGAGTTCTATTCTCAATATTCACTTTAAATATTCATGTTGCATTTTTTCTTATTTCTTGTGTTTAAAAAATGGCTGCCATAAATTCTTATATTCCTGTCCCTTAAAATGTTTATTATTTAAAAATAAGCTAGTCAACAGTGTTAAGAAACAGCCTTTTAATTTAGGTAAAAATTGCCTTTGTAGTCTTTTTTTTTTTTTTTTTTTTTTTTTTTTTTTCACACCAAAAGAATTCAGGATTAGAGACAAGCACAGGTTAAAAATAATTTGTAAGTCCAGCTACAGAAAGCCTGAGTGATTCATATAGTTTCAATTCTTCCTGTGAATTTGTCCTTTGCTTTCAATTGTTCTTATTTACATATAGCCTAGTTTCAGAGCAGAGACCTTTTAAAAACATCGATAGGTCAATAAATCTATGCTTTTAATAGGGATGTACTTTTGTCCATTCTTTATTTTGGAGCTTTTCATTATGCACTGTCCTGCATGACTATACACTGCTGAACATAAAATGTTTACGTTGAATTGATTGGTTCTTTCAACACATTTGATTATTAGAAAGTGCAAAAGGGATGTTTTCATATGCTGACCTTTCTTTGAGAATATAAAAGGCTAATTCTGTTGCCATTGTACCCTCTGCAGAAGGGACATGGTGCAATGCCTGGGAACATATAAACTCTCACAGAAGAATGGAGAAATTACATTTCCAAGGACACATAACTTAAGGGCACTCTTCTATTACGGATATAGACTTTTCTTCTACTTTCTGATGCCTTCTTCCAGCTGCCTTTGCAAATCATGCACAGAGCTGAGAACAGGTTCAGGAGTCTGACATCTAATAACATGAGCTCTGCCTAAACACAGAGTAACTGTGCTTTGGGACACTGCTCTCAGAAAGGAGTCTGAGGCATATTTCCTATGAGCATGGCCCACTTTGCACCCTGCCTATTGCCTGTGTACAGGGATTCCACAAATGTACCTGTATGTGTGCCAAGCAAACAAGTTGCCTTATGCTCTGGGAGTCATGTTCCTTCCAACCAGGAATGCTATTGAAGGGTCACCTCCTGGGACTCAGTGGGTCTACAGGGGTTGTGTGGTGTTAACAAGCTCAAAACCTCTCAGGCCAAGACTCTCAGGTGTGTTAAGACATCAGCTTCTACTCAAACTAAAAGCAAACAAAAAAAAAAAAAAAAACAAACCCAAAACAACTAAAAGTCTGCCTTTAAATCTCTCTGTGAGGAAATCAATTTTCTATGGTACCTTACAGATATTATTATTCTTGTTCTTATCACCATCCCTATATGTAAGGGGAATATTCTTTATGACTAAATTGTGACCAATGGCAGAAAATTCTTCAAACTATAAAAAATAGTTTCTAAATATTCCAGTAAAAGAGTCTAAAGAGGGAGGAAAAAATGAATCTATAGAGTTCCCAGTATTTTTCCCCACAGCTGAAAGGGTACAGTAAGCATCAGCAGCAAACAGCACAGAACACATAACTGATTGTCCTTATGATCCTACTCATTCTGCTCTTTATATATATCCAAAGGCTGATTCACAGTGACTGTAGCTTCCCTTCTGCCTCCCAGTGCTTGACATGGACACTGCCTTAGCCTGTGCAGTCTGGGTTTAAATCAATGACCTAGCCACAGGGTCCATAATGTTAAAGAGTGCAGCCACTTCGTACCCCAAATGACAGCAAGAGTTAGTGTGAAGGACACTGGAAGGACCTCTACAACTCCCTTCTACTGGACTTATTTGCACTGTGCAGCTGCAGGGAGTATACAGTTGAGGTTTCTGATTATTTTCAAGGGAAGACATATGGGTAAGGTCCCTAACCATTAAGAAACATAGCAAAGCAAAGCAGAACCCTGTGAAAAGTGTTTTTAAAACACCACTCCTTTTCTGAAAGGAAAAGCTTCCATAAGTTAAAATTATAGTCTTCTTTAATACCTGGGACCGAAATAGGAAAGTCAGTGTAGGAATAATTTCCTGCTGGATTGCAGCAAACGAACAAACAAAATCAGAGTCTGCACATTGAAGATGCACAAGCTCTAAAGCTTTTCTAAACAGGGACAAAAGGCAAGACAATAGACAATATATCTACTCCAATTTGGGGCAAAAATTTTTGGTTTGCCTTCTGCATTGCAGAACTTAATCAGGTTGTCTCCCTCTTTCTCTCTACTTCTTACAGTTTTCAGACTCCTTGTACTACTAAAATCTGGACAATTATAAGGTTATCTGTGTTATGCTGCAGAACAGTAGAACTTCAGCAGGTCAAAGGAGTTCTTCTGTCTTGTCGATGTATTATCATTGTCCCATTTCTCTCACAAGTGTTATAGAGTATATTCTGGGATACTGTTCCTCAGCCAATCTATTCTCCTAGGTTTATTTTTATATCAGATCATCATCAAGTGGTCTCCATTGTACAAAGCACTGTTCTCAAAAGTGGCTATTATAATTCAGCTTACAGTGATGAACACAATTACCTTTAGGTTCATTTAAAAAAAAAAAAAATGAATAAAGAAGAAGAAAAAATAAGAAATTCATCCAAATAAAGAAAGTCTTTGTAGGAAGGTCAATTGTGTAAAGGGACAGCTGTTTAAAAAGACACATTGATCTAAGCTTCAGAAGTAGTAAAAATATACAAGAAAATTGACAACTCAGACTCTCATTTAAATGAAGGCAGAGAAAATAATTTACTGAAAAGTTTTAAGTCTAATACAGTATCAGTAACTAATACTGCTCTAAAGAAATTACCTAATGCTTTTGAAGGAATAAATCAAGAAAAGGTTTCATAATTTTCAGTGACTATTTTGAATATGGGTGTAATTGAGATTTTAAAGAGAAATGTACAATAGGTAATAAATTTAGTGTTTTTTACTCTCTTAATTAGGCTGAATTTCCACATGTGGTGTAGAAATGCAGTACCTCTGTTTCACAGATGACTGATAGAGTCATGTGAGTTATCCACTCAAGGTTGCAGGGAAGTGTATTTATATCAAATTTGTGCTCAGAGCACTGGATCATGTGATTTCTCCTCTCCTTAGGGAGGTCGAACAGGATGGATTGAAGTTGAGTTGTAGGATCAGTTTCCATATTCAACCTTATGCAAATAAATAAATTAATTAAAAAAAATCTAGGTCAGCCAAACCGATTCAGTATAATACCAGCCCAATGACTGAGTAAGTGTGCTCTAATTGCTGGAAGAAAGCAACGGTAATATTTCCCCCACAGCTGAAATACCAGAGTTCTAAAAATCCTGAGATCTTGGTCCTCCAGGAATTTGAAATTTCTCTCACAATTGTATAACAGTCCATTTGCCCCAAGAGTTTTTGAACAATGGTGATTAATGAAATATAATTTTTTAAACAAGTACAATTCCACTGAAAAACTTCTAGCCTTCTCTATCCTGTTATTCTTATATCTGCATTTTCATTCCAAGCAGAAAAACGCTGCCTTCTGTTTTTTGCAATATTCTCAGACTAGAAGTAGGGAGTGTCTGCTCCTGTTGTTGTTTTTTATATCTTTCTTCATTTTTATTGGTAAACTATCAAGCAGGATGATCCCCCCTCCTGTTTTTAAAGAGCTTAAACTGATTGTATTTCAAAAAAAAAAAAAAAAAAAAAAAAAAAGAAAAAAAGCAGATGCCTATATCTTTTATAGGAGGAAAGTCATTAAATTTTGTAAATGTTAGGAAAAAAAATGAAACCATGAATGATATTCTGGAAAGTGACGGCATCGTAAAATATGCACAATCTGGTCAAGTTCCAATTAAAAAAAATGTGTTAGCATAAACAACCTTTAAAAATAGCTATGTAAAATTTACGAGTGCAGAGTGGATTTGGAAATTGTCACCACACCCAACCACATTTTCAGTTCTCATCAACCTGGTTTCTAATTCTGTATACATTTTGGATTTGCTGACTTTTTCATATAGAGAGAAACTTTCTGCAGCTGATGTGGAAATTATCAAGCCCTGCACAGCACTTAAAAAGGGATTCTTTCTAAATGGAAGAACATTGTGTTGACAATTTCATCTTCATTTGGCATATATTTCCTTTCACTTTTGTTACTTGCTGTTGCTGTCTCTTCAAACTGCTTGGAAATTATACAGAATCATAAATTAATTAAAATTGGAAAATGTCTCTAAAATCATCAGGTCCAACCATTAACCCACCACTGCCAGGTCCACCACACAACTATGTCCCTAAGTGCTATATCTACCTGGTTTTTAAATACCTCCAAGGATGTTGACCTCACCACTTCCCTGGGCAGCTTGTTCCAATGCCTGATAATTCTTTCAGTGAAGAAATTTTCCCTAATATCCAATCTAAACCTCCCTTGAAGCAACTTGAGTTTCGCATATACTGTTAGAGAGTGTTTAATTATTGATGTTTAAGTACCTAACAAAGGGAATCTAGGGAAGGCATCTGCTAAACCCAAGGCTTCTGATCAACATATTTTCCTTGATCTGCTGCTCTCCTGTGAACCTTTTTTGAGGCAAAAAATAGCTACACCATTAAGAGTTGGTAGATTTCTTTTCAGTTCTTTAAGGTGTTGTGAAAGTTCCCAATCACCTTAATTCAAATTCTCAAATTAATGTCTGTCACTATAATTAAATTTAACTACCTTTTCATTCCTAAAATCTTTGTTCTACTGTTGCATATCCCTGATGCTCCTTAGAGCATACAAATTTCTAACCTATAAACACTTGGGTTTACCTGGCACCTGAAGTTGTAATTCTGGGTGTCTGTGTGTAGTCAAGTGTTAACAATATTTAAATTGCCATTGACTAACATATTCCTTCATTACTCAGATGTTCCAGAATGTCTTTCCTACCCTAAGATGGGATACACCTAGAACAATGGAAAATTTGTCTTACTAAAATTAAGCCTTTATTTCAATGTATTTAACATAACGTGAAGAGACTACAGTTGTTCTGCATCATTTATCTAAAGAAAGGGATTATAAGTAAGAAAACTCTGATAATGAATCTACCAAACATCAGACCACTCATCTGAGAGAGCAAAACCCCTGAGCCTTAAACTAAAGACATATGTGAATTTTACGTGAAGCAGTCACTGAGAAAAAACTGTTAGTGACTGAAATGTGAACTGGAATCCATGACCCTCCTTCCCAAATGAGTGCAATAACTACAATTCTTGCATTTTCACTCTAATGAACTATTAAAACACATAAAACAAAACTATAATTCTCCACAATGCTGGTTCTGTTCTTCTTAATCTGGAGAGATGAGTTCCAATGCTCTTGCCTATTTCTCTCCCAATCTGTGTAAGTACAGCAACAGATGGACTGGTTTCAGCTCTCCCTAGTTACTGAAGGAAGATGTTCAAAAGCTTTACAACATGTCTGTTAGTGTCTACCAGGCACTGACAGAAGAAAGGTTTTACTGATAGAGAAAAGGGGAAGATAAACCCGGGTCTGATTACCGGGTGATGGCAATCAGACTTTTATTTCATCTAAAAATGGATACTGATTTCTTTCCAGAATATTTCAGCTCCTCACTCCAAAAGAAATCAAGCCAAAATATGTTAACTTTTTAATTCAACACATGATTATTAACAGGTTTGGCTGACCCATATTTTTATGTTCTGGCAAATCAGCTATTAATTAGAGAAATATGTGACTCTTTTCTTGCCAAATGAACTCCGTACCTGCCTCTACTTTGCTATTCATAGTAAGTGACAAAAACAAAGAAATAAACAATGAAGTATTGGCTCCTGAATGGAAACTATTTTTCAAATGATGCACCTTTTCTGCCACAGAGTTATATTCCTTCTTCATCCCCTGATTCCTAGGGTTTTTTTCTGTTTATATTCACCTCATTACATAATACACCATCTTATCCTTCTATCTACCTCTTCCCTGAAAAGCTAAAAAATTCGGAGAGCATTGCCAACCAAGAGATTTGTGTTTATAGCTAAACAAATGAAGATTCCAAGGAGAGCCTGCTAGGGAACAGTACAGCTCTCAGTGGTGCAATGTTTTGCTGCCTCTTCACGTGATGAGAGAAATCACATTTTGAGGAATACTTTCCACACAAGACATTTTTCTTCCTATCCTCTTCATTCGCAGCACCTGCTTCAGGAAATATATATTTTCCACATACTGCTCAAATGAACTAATCTATTTTCACTATGTGTCCTTTTTGGCAAAATATCTACAGTATTTTCTTTCATAAAGACAAATTCTGCTCTTTTGGTATTTTTCCTCTTCCTCTTTTTATTAATAAAAAAATATGATCCTTTATTTTCTCCTTGGAGAGAAAAAAAAAAAAAAAAAAAAAAAAAAAAAGGAAAGAGAAAGAGCTAGGAATAAGTAAATAAAAATAAACTATACTAAAGCCTGAAGTAATTAAAAACTTAGGGCTAGAACCCCAACTATCAAAGAGACTTAACCTCATTGAAAATCTGCCTGTGAATATTTGGTTGTTTAGTGTTTCTGCAATGACATTTCTGCAGAAAGCAGCATGAACAAAAAATTGCCATTTTTTTATCATCTGGACTGAAAGTGCCAATACTTTGTCAGCTAGGAAAGATGAATTATTCTATTCAGCTTCTACAGAAGGTGCTTAAGTAGAATTAGGTTCATGGGAAACCAAGTTTCCCAAATAAAACTGCATTTCTTACCAATGTGCAAGGTATTTTGCAACGAGACTTCTACTGTAACTTCTCTATCAGCATGTGCACTTATCTATCCATCTTCCTGAGCATTCTTTGTTGTTTTTTTGTTTGTTTGTTTGTTTGTTTTTTCCTGGGGAAAAATATCTGTCCAGGTGATGAATCTGTTTGCAGCATCCAAGTCAGATTTTAGTCCTTCTAAAAATTTATTTATTTTAAATTTAATCCCCCTCCTTTCCCCAAGTTCTATAAGATTTTTTGTCTCCTTCATATTGATCCCTGGTGTAAATGAGAGAAAAATGCCTTAGTACTGTAACATTTCTCTGACTTCTAGCACTTCCATACACTTTGTGATTTTCGTCAGAGTATCTTAAAAAAAATTATGAAGGCTATTAGCAAAGAGGTGTATCTGCTAGAGTTTTCTTTATTAGGATGTTTTCAGTTTTGTTGGTGTCTTTTGGGGGTTTTGGGGTTTTTTGGTGGGATTTTTTACTGTTTTTCTGGGGGGGTGGGGATTGTGGGTTTTGATTTTGATTTAGGTTTTGTTTTGGGTTTTTTTTGGGGTGGGGGGGGGAGAGAGAGCCTTAGTTTTTGAGAACATTTAGAAATCCCCAAAATATGAGCTAGAGAACAAAAGTTCTCCAAAAGACCTATAACTTCCTAAGGTATTTTATTTGCCATAGTAATCTGTGAATGTTTGATATTTATTTTGAAAGTATGGTCCCTGATATACTCTGCACAATATGAAGAGGACACCAAAATTTGAATTCACAGTGATCTGAAAATATGTATGTAAAGGACAAAACGGCATGAGCTTTTCATCACTCAAGGAGAAACTACATGCCTTAATTACACTAAGAACACCATCTGACATTAAAATGTCACATGTATTAGTTACAAATCCAGAGAGGGAACTTCTCTTAACTGCTGGACTCAAGATTTTGTGTTTTAAGGTTTGAATTTATATATATACTTGGGATTGTCATGCACATTTCTTTACTGTTCTGATTTTTACTGGTATCAAGTGGTATTGCCTACTTTTAGGAAGCAAGGACTAGGATTTCATCCTATTAAATTAAAATTCTGCTACCTTTAGCTTAATTTAAGTCCTTCATTTTGTTCCAGCTCTCATTTATTTTATTTGTCCTTGGATTAGCAACAGAGAGATGATACAGATTGAAAATTGCTTGATTTTCTTTCTAAATCAGTGTGTTCCCATAAGATATTTCTGTTAAAATAGAAGCAGGGCAGAGCAACGATAGCCTGTAAGGTGAAAAGGCCCAAAGGTGTACCTATGCATAAAGAATGGTCAATTGTTGTGAACATGGATGTGTAATTTTGTACATTTGAGTTAATTTTCTTGTGGAAAAAACACTGGCAACAGTTAATGTCTGAGCTGGATCCTATTTAATACACTGCAGACACCTTTTCAGACAGCATCTGTCTTCCCCTGCAGGATGCCAGCAAAGCAGGTAGACAGTCTCACTTCTGAAGCAAAAGCAGCCCTCGGTATTTTTGGATAATGCTTTCAGTAAGACAGATCTTCTGACACTGGAATTTACCCAGATAAAAATGATATTGGAAAATCTATGACTTTGTCCAGCACTGAATTTAATACTGTTGGTCATTTTCAAGGCCTGAGTGCCTTCAAAGGAAAAAATCTGGGAATAGATATGACGAGGGAATTTCAGAATGCTAATTCTTCTCTTGGTTGGTGACCAAAATGGTGTTATGTTTCTCGAAATCTTTGAGGAGTTGTAGTTTGCCTGGGTTGTGGCTAGAAATAGGTATCCGTGTTTACAATATTTTTATAGAGTATGGATTGAGGTTGTTGTTTTTCAGTCATAAGGACACAATTTTTTATGTTAGACTTGTTCCAAGTCTGTGGAAGATTACAGTCAGGAGGATCAATGGATGTTGAGAGCCAGAGGCACAGCACTCCATATTTGATACTCTCTAAAATTCCAGTTTCTTGACATGACAGTCAAGAAATGCTGAAGATAAGAACATCCTCAACATGCAAACTTCACCAATGGACAACTTTCCTCTTTTTCAGCACAAGTCTCAGTGAAAGCAAAATAAAACCCATGAGAGATTTTCTCTTCCCTTCAGAGTTCTTGGGGTGTTTGAGGACATGCCTTCAAATATTATTAATGACACAAATGGGACTAATATCACTTCCTCACATGAGTCATTAAATAGTCCGGGTGAGAGCAAGGACAGCTAATATAATGAGAAATGTTTATTTTCTTTCAAATAAGAACAATGGGAATGTCTGTCATGGATTACACAAGTCTCTGAAGACATAATTATAAGATGGGCACACTAAAGCACAGACAGTGGTAGTAAACTGTAAGGCACAGATAAAACCAACTTCTTCCACCTCCATACACTGATGCTTTCCTCCTTCCAGTCTGCTTCCAACTAAATCTTTCTTTGTTCCAAAATGAGGTGTTAGAAGTGGGCAAAGACCTCTAAAGGAGCAAGGAGAGGATGTCATGATCACAGCTCTTCTGGGCAATGAGCAGCACAATGGGTCATTATGGCATGTCCCAGCCAAAGGCAGAATGGAGCATCAGATGTCATGCTGATACAGGGCAGAACAAAAGCTTGGCAATGCAGATGCAGCTCACAGGAAGACCAAGGATGGGATTGTCTTGGATCCAGCTCAACAAAGCCAATGAAGAATTGTTCCTGGTTATTATATTTGCTTGTGAAAAAGTCTGAATGGATTTAGGGAAAATTGCTTATCCTTACTGGTTTGAAAAGGAAGAAAACCTGCCAGTAATGTTTTTAAAATCAGTGTTCTAGAAGGAGTAAAGTAGATAATTCCCAGAAATGGATTTTTTTTTTTTTTTTTTTTTTACATTTTTAATATTGTTACCTGTTAGGGTTGGCTCAATAAGGTTGTAAATACTTCTGCTGCATTAAAAAAAACAAAAAACCAAAAAAAAAAAAAAAAAAAAACACCAACAACAACAAAAAATCCAACATGTTTAATATTTAAACTGTTGTTGAAGGTGAATTTTCTTTCCTGGGAATTTCAGTGATGAAAAGAGAAACAGGATCAAAAAAACAATGAGATTTGAAAAATCTATGATTTTCTGTGTCCTTTCTGTGAAAATAAATTCTGTAAACTCTCTCAAAAAAAGATACCCTCTATCTTTGACAAAGGATTATAAGCAATGCATATCCCTCCATTGTGCAATGTGAGTCATACCAGACTGGGATATGACTCGATTCAGGTCCTTCTGTGTGGGCCAACATCTCCTGCAAAATTTTTAACTGTGATGTGCCGTTGTTCATTTGTTTGGAAAGAAATGGAAAGCTCATTTTAAGCACGGTTGGGAGTAAAAGGGAATAAAATAGATGCAGGGGTATTAACCTGCTGTGGATAACTTATATATGTCAGGGTCCGTATTTTAAGTAAATGTTCACTGCATTATTAAACTTGGGCATTTACAGCATGCATCAAAAACAGAAACTTTGTTCAGTCAGAGAAGGGAAAGGTGTGCAAGGCAGGGTGTAAAATGGCACAATTCCATTGATTTCCATGCAGATGCAAAAATTTACATCAGCCTGGAGTGTAGCCCACAATCTCCTCAACAAAAAAAAAAAAAAAAAAAAAAAGTTAAACTGTGAATATGGAAAAGCAGGAATCTGCTTAACTTCTTCTGTCTTTGAGAAGGTTACAGACAAGGTTGATGGTGTCAATGCATACAGTATGATTTATCTGGAGTTTCAGAAAGCCTTGAATAAAGTTCCACATGACAGGCACCTGTTTAAGTTAAAAGCTACAGGGGTCCAGGATAAGAAATGGAAGTGAACAAAGAAATAGTTAAAACACAGAACACAAAGGCTAGGATGAGCTAGACTGGTGCCTGGGCAAAGCTGGTAACAGCAATGGTTTTGACATAATTGTGTTCTTTTAGTTGCAGGAGATGTTTGAAAATGTTTATTGAAAAAGGAAAAAAAAAAGGAAAAAAAGAAATAAAAATAAAGAAAAAAATAGAAAACAAAAGGAAGAGGAAGAGAAAACTACTCCCAGTCTTGCTATTTCACAGATTTTTGCAGGGTGTGATCAAGGAGGACAGTAGAAAAAAATAAACACTTGCAATGAAGCAGGAAACCAGATCTTCAGCAGCTGAGTGGAATACAGCTGCTTAAATACACCCAAGCTACAATCAGCTCCAAGTTGAGAGCTTGTTATAGTGGAGGGAGGGGATACAATCAGGCTGGATCAGTAGGGAGAGCAGACTCCCCTTTGATCTTCTTTCAGCTTTCATGCATGTATAAAAAATGCAAATAAAATAGACCCACCATTTTCTGTAAATTAAAGGAGTTTTCTCCCCCCTTCAAATTATCCAGCCATATTTTTTCCATGTGCTTTCAAACAAATTAAAACAGCTTGAAAAAAAAGGGACTTAAATATATTGAATGCATAAAAGTGGGAGTTCTGCATAATCAGTCTCCAAGAGTTCTTAAATCTCTGTATATAAACTGTTTAAAAGTAAATTAAAATAATTCCTTAATGAAATACAAATCTGAAGTCACTTGAATAACTAATCATTTTATGACCCATGCAGTGAATTTTTAATGCCTGCCTCTACCTGATTATTTTAGATATGTCTGTGTTGTAAAGTAAAAGCTACATAAATCATTAATGTGTTGATACAGATCAGTGAGCTGACTACACTGTATCTGATTCCTCAGGACACACAGTGTGTGATTCACCTCACTCCTATTTTATGGAGTCCAGATTTATTCCACATTTGTTCTTGGATGAAACTTAATTTGGAGACTTTGAATGCATTCTTTATAGGATTTATAAGATTGAGATTTCCTACACCCTGTAGGTGTAAAAATGAAGTGTGCAAAAATCTACCACAGGTAAAGAAGATACTACTTGTAAAACAATTAATGTGTGATTTTAGAAAAGCCTTTTTACCCATGGTACTCAAATTGCTTTGCAACCATTAATTAGAGTGCACAAAACATTTTTGATGTAGGTAACTACTAGGATTTCTACCTACAATCTGGTAAACAAAGACAGATCCATTGACAGCTTGAAATAGGATTAGATTTGGGAATAAAAGTCTGGTGTCTACACTTTCAGTTACCTGCTTTGTTTTCTAAAAAAGCAAAGCAAAACAAAACAAAACAAAAATCAAACAAACAAACAAACAAACAAAAACAAAAACAAATCCCATATGAATTAAAAGTACATTTTAAAAGTACAAGATGAGCCCCTGAAGTCGAGGAGGAAAAAAATGAGATCTGCAAAATATTTAAAACTCATAAACTATTAAAATTGGCACAAATTTCTGCATGGGAATTTGCAACAAGGAAAAAACAGGTGCAGTGGAATAGTATTTTACCTTTTTCCTGGATTGGTAACAGAGATTTGCCCTTTCTTTTGGGGTGCCAGGACTCCCTTGATTAACAAGCACCCCTTTTCCAGTGGAAGTGCTGTTCCTGCTGTTTGCTTTAAAAGCTGCCATGATTGTTTGCCTTGAACCATGAAAGCGCACCTTCTAAATCATATTTGCTTTTCTTTTTTTTTTTTTTTTTTCCTTTGATCTTTCCTTTCAACTTCCATAAATGAGTTTTGTTCCTTGACAAAAGTACTCCATTTGCTGAGTACAGTTAAACAGCCACGGTTTAACGGAAAATCTGATATTGGTATTCAGCTGCATTTTTTGCTTTTTAACAGCATGTGCCTCTGGGCTAATATAAGGAGCCCAATATAATGAATGTTTCTGATGGAATAGGGTGCTTTCGAACAATCCCATTGATGTGTGGAAGAGAGTTTACGTGTGATCTTACTGCCAGATAAAGTTTTTACAAGACCAAATCCTTTGTCATTGAAATGCATTCCGGTTTTACTACAACATAAATGAAAATAAGTCATTTTGCAGCATGTGAAGATATTCCTCGTGAACATTAAAAGATGCAGTCATACAGAAAAGGGTCACTCATGTGACCCTTTGGCTTTTTCTGTGCTTATAATTTAAAAATGGGAGAGTGTTTGTAGGAAAGAAAATACCATGGATATTTTAGAATGGATGAAAGGATAAAAACTGCAATCAGGTCAAAATATATATTTACTTCCCTTCCACCTGTGTAAATCCAGAATGACTTCACTGGAGTCAACAGTGTTACCTTGGATTTTAAGAGAATTATTGAAAGTGGAATCTGTTCCATTATATTATCAATATGGAAACCTGCAATTACCTCTCTAAAAGATAACAAAGAGCCTGTCAATCCTTTTTCTTTATCCTTGTTTGATCTGGATTGCTGATGTGCAGGGTTTTTTTTCAACATCTGATGTATGTTAATTTACCGAGTATGTTTGTGACTTCTCTTGATAAGGACTCATTTATTTTCTGTTTGGTTCCTTGTAAACTGACCGAGGGGGGAAAAAGCCTCTTTAACCCATTTCTCACATACATTGTACAGTCTGTTAATGGGGTATTGAAATAAAAAGCAAGCCATAAAGACTTGCAGACAGAAGAAAAGAGTCTTGAATGTTTTTGAAGTGTACTGTTGATGGGAGAAACACACATGTACCAGGTAATTATGCCATAATACAAGTTGCCTACTGATTTAAATAAGAGAAGGAACGCATTACTTTGAAAACCAGAAGGGATAGTTAAATGGTCTGCTTTCACCTACTGGATAAAATGAACTATAGAATTTTACCCAGCTATCCTTGCAATAGGGAAAAACATGTTCAGCGTGGATTTATAAATGAGTACAGTCAAGCTGAGCTATACGTGGAGCAACCAAGGCCTTTCTCAGCAAGAGCTCTTAACAAGAACAGTATTAATTGTTCTGGCACTCAATGTCTAGTGGAGGTCGTTTATTTAGCAAATACCATTAAAAAAAAATAATCTGTGCTTCAGAATTCAAATACAAACAGATGAAGGTAATTTTGAGTCTTATTATAAGCTGCCCTGAAACTAATAATCTGAAAACATATATATGCCACCAAAATAGCTCTCAAAACTGTATTTTATTTTTCCTGGAATTTATTATTCGTTTGCTTTTTTTTTTTTTTTTTTTTTTTTTTTTTTTTTTTTTTTTTTTTTTTTACTGCTCTTCTTCTGGTCTAGAACCTCTCCAAATCTTCACAGTTCACCTCAAGATGTAGGACTCTTTCCCTTGTATTTTTTGGGGAGGAGTGGTGTTGAGGGTGTTTGGGGTTTATCTATAATACATCTCACATATAGATTTGAATATGTATGTCCAGTCTTTCTTGCTGGGAATAGCAATGGATAAACCTTGTCTATTTGCTACTTATTTTTTAAGATTTAAACCTTAAGGTGCACCTGTCTTTAAGAGGTGTCTTTCCATCAAGTATGGAAGGAATCTATGATGACTAGGGACCAGATTAAGTCCTTCAAAATTAGGTAGGATGGATCCAATTCCTAATCAACCATTAATTAGTTAATATAAATAATTAAAATAATAATGCTTCTCTGGGTCCCCAGCAGATGCAACGGTGGTGGGAATTAAGAAGTGGAGCTAAAGCAAGGCAGACAACGATTTTAACTGATTTTATATTTCTGTCATCTGCTCCTCTACGGAAACCATCTACAAAACTAAAACGAATTTCTTATCCTCCAACATGAATAAGATCAGAAGTAGCAGAGATTCCTCACAGGCTCGTAACTAACAAAATCTCATCACTCTCTGCTCAGAAATTATAGTTTTTGAGAAACATATTTACTCTCCTTATGTGCATTTTCCTGGTTAGAATATGCATATATTTATTTTTTAAAAAGATATTAAAAGACAAGACACTTTTAAAATATTCTAATTAATAACAGCTCCTAAATTATTTCTTCTAGAACTATTTTGCAATATCTCCAACGAAACTACATTTCAAATTGTCTTATAAGAGCACCAGCAATTTTTAAGAAGTTTTATTTTTTAAATCTATTTCTAAAGAATCTAGGTGTCCCCAAAGAGTTTATACTCCCCTCCACAAGCATGTGAAGTCCCCCCAGGCACTAAGCACTTCTTCATTCAGTGTTTTGCAATGTTTTCTTCCTCAGTGAAACACTGGCAAACCTGTTAAAAGCAGCATCACACAATGTTCTTTCACACAAGAAGGTGGCACAGAGGATGTTACAAAAACAGAGTCGTGAGTTTAAAGGAAAACTTATACAAGGCAAGTCTGACAGGAATTTATATTTCATGGTACTAACTGAAACCTTCAAATGTTTGGTGTTGATGTGGCAAATGGGGTAAAAGTTTGGTAGCATTTAATTCACTCCATAAAAACTAGATTATTTCTGTGAACAAATCCAGTATGAATTTCTACTTGAATTGAAGGGCCTTTCAAATACATCTTTATGGCAATTTCAGATGTCCTGCTCCTAGTAATATAGCCCTTGCTTGGTGTTTTAGGGCCTTAAATGGCAGAAGTCAGTGTAGCTTCATTGAAATAATTTTTCTTCAGCTATAGAGCTGACATCCAGTCAATAGTACTCTTGAAAGCTCCTGGTGAACATTGGTAAAGCCTTTTATCAAACTTCATGGGATAAGTAGCTGTTGGGGGAAATTTCTAAAAGGTAAATTTCAAACTCTAATTCCCCTTGACTTTTACTGAATGTCAATGAGACTTTGAGTCATAAATTCTGAAATAATTAGATGCTGAAATAAAAGAATAGGCAGTTAGTGATATTCTGGGTGGAAGGCAGTAAGGGAATGGGAAGGGAAGTTCAGGGAAGTTCAGGAAGGGAAGTTCAGGGAAGTCAAGGCAAGGTAAGAGAAGGCAAAGCAGGAGGGAGGGAAGGAAGGAGTAAAGGAAGGAAGGCAGGAAAGAAGAGAAAGAGAGAGAAAGAAAAAAGAAAGAGAGAAGAGAAAGAGAGAAGAGAGAAAGAAAGAAAGAGAGAAAGAGAGAAAGAAAGAGAAAGAGAAGAAAAGAAAGAAGAAAGAAAGAAGAAAGAAAGAAAAAGAAAGAAAGAAAGAAAGAAAGAAAGAAAGAAAAGAAAGAAAGAAAGAAAGAAAGAAAGAAAGAAAGAAAGAAAGAAAGAAAGAAAGAAAGAAAGAAAGAAAGAAAGAAAGAAAGAAAAGAAAGAAAGAAAAGAGAGAAAAGAAAGAAAAAAGAAAGAAACTTTCAACTACACATACAGAGCCACAGCCAATGCAGTTGTCCAAATCCAAAATTAAGCTACTCTTTTAGTTTTTTTACATGAGGAATAAACATGACAAAATTCTCAAAAAAACCTGACATTATTTTTTGATGCAGTTTTAACATTTCTGAACAGTTTAAGACTCATGTTATGCCTGAACTAAGGTGAAATTATTTTAAAAAATGAGAATTTCTCTCAGTAGAGCACCCAGTTATGGTGCTTTCTGAAACTGCAATTAATGTGCAAGGCATTGATGCCTGTCTCTGGTGGTTCAGTCATGGCATCTGGTTGTTCAACAAAATCCCTCAGCATTTCAGGTGTAATATATTCAGGCACTGAGATACTCGGGTGTCCTGACCTATTCAAGACATTCCATGGCACAGAATAATTAATCATTAATTGAAGCAGAGATTTGCCAGTTTATAGACCAGCCAGCTGATATACATGAGAGTCCTCTCCAAAAAAGGATGTCTTAAGGATCTTTACCATCATCCACTCCTTCCTGCAGCTGTTTTGACAAGCAGGTTTTCATTTTAACAAAGTTTTCAGTTTAACAAAGACAGGTGACAGATTCTACACGTGGGATGGGGCAGCTCTGGATGTATGGACAGACTGGGGAATGAGAGGCTGGAAAGCAGAGCCAGGGAAAGGGACTCAGAGGTCTTGGTCAGTGGTAAGTTGGAGGGACATCCCTGTCCTGGGGGCACCAGGCAAGCTGGGCAAGGGAGGGGACTGCCCTGCCCTGCTCTGCCCTTCTCTGCTCTGCTCTGCTCTTCTCTGGGGCAGCCTCACCTTGAGTGCTGGGGCCAGTTTTGGGTGCCACATTACGAGGATATAAAGCTATAAGAGAGTGTCCAAAGGAGGGCAACAATGGTGGTGAAGGGCCTTGAGGGGAAATCATGTAGGGAGTGGCTGAAGGGGTTTTGTCTCTCCATCCTGGAGAAGACTGAGGGAAGACCTCATCATAGTCTATAATTCCTTGTGAGAGCAAGAGGAGGGGCAGGCACTGATTTCTTCTCTGTGGCCAGTGACATGATCCAAGACAAGGGCATGGAGTGGAGTAAGGCGGGGTTTATGTTGGATATCAGGAAAAGGTTTCTCTAGAAAGTGTGCACTGAACAGGCTCCCCATGGCAATGGTCACAGCACCAAGCCTGACAGAGCTCAAAGAGTGAAGGCTGGGATTGTTGAGGCTGAGATTGCAGAGCCAGGGTTGTACTTTGAGGATCATGATGAGTCCCTTTCAACTCAGGATATTCTATGATATTATGGTGTGGTCCCATTTAACATCTGAAAAGAGGTCAGTTGTGTAAGAGAGAGGCTGAGACTGGCTGATAGATCTGGGACTGTTGGTTGCTTCATCACATTTTGTGAAAGAAGTCTCTCTATGCTTTGTTTCCAACTCCCAGGACAGAACTCCTGATCCAACTGGTACAGAGAGAGGAAGTGGAGAAGTTTTTGTCTTCGTCAGAGCCCAAATGGAATGGCTGTTCTAGGACATGGGTTAAGGGAACAGATCACACCAATCTGATTCAGCAAGATATTTATATTTGTATTGATTGTTTGTAGGAATTAATGTATTTGCAATTACTTTCCATAAACATAATTTTATGTAACATAATTTTTCAAAATTATTCCAAATCACTTTGGAAAGATTTGTGTGACATGGTCACTGAAATCTCCTTTAGCCTCTAGAATTTTTAGGGTTTTATAAGCTGAATATTTCTTTTTCAAGATAGTACTTAATATATGGTATACTGTATAATTCATATTTATGGCTGTAAGCAGACCTAGTTCTTCATTTAAAACTTTCATTTACAGAATTTCTAAAACTTTCAATTACAGAATTTCTAAATTTAGAGGCAATGTGAGACAATATTATACTCAAGTTATTAGATATGAATGACCTCTTAACAAATGTATGCAGTCAGAAGGATGAATTTCAGTCAAACCCACAGAAATTACAAAGATTTATAATATAGGTCCTCTTCCTGAAGAAATTTAAATAATAACTAATTAGAATTAGTTACAAAGAAATCATGAACAAAATTTAAATTTTAAAGGAAACACAAGCAATAATAATAGTACTGAATATAATAATAATAATAATAATAATAATAATAATAATAATAATAATAATAATAATAATAATGATGATGAAAACTGATGATACAAAGACTGACATTTAGGCAGTAATACTTACCATTAATTGTGTGACTGAGATAATAAAAAGTAACATCAGTTACATAACTAAATTAAAACCAAGGTGTACAATGGCAACACATCTTTGCCTCAGTATTGCAGTTAGTTAAACAGAAAATAAAATCAAAAGTGTTTTGTATTTCTAGTTCTAATTATTTTTATTATTTATGTAAGATATTTATATATCTTTATTCTTTTTTTCAAGTCCTTCAAGTAAAAGAAAAGCTTTAAAGATTTCAATAAGCTCTAAACCAAGCTTTGGTGATGTTCTGGTTTGGGTTTGTGAATTTGAAATTATCCAATCAAGAGAAAAGCAGGCTTAAGCTTAAAAGTAACAAGAAT
This sequence comes from Sitta carolinensis, assembly GCA_032173965.1. Classification (NCBI taxonomy): domain Eukaryota; kingdom Metazoa; phylum Chordata; class Aves; order Passeriformes; family Sittidae; genus Sitta; species Sitta carolinensis. Next base: position 8,757,421 of record CM063313.1, on the reverse strand, counting down.
TTATTAACTAACACTAAAAGGGAAAAAAACAAACCCTAAGAATTAGAATCAAATCTTCAGAACACTCCTCCTCCATCCTCAACCCTTCTCTTTTCCCAGCCAGCTACGTAAAGAAAACAACATTCAGAAATCAGTCAGTTTTCCACTCTAAAGAGTCTTTCTTCAGTTCATTTAGGGAGGAAAGCACTTCTCGTTCCCTATGGAAAATTCTCCCACAAGGAAAGAGTTCTCTTGTGGTTCCAATCTTCATGAACAGCAACCACACAGAAGGTCTGCATTCGTGAAACTCCTCCCATGTTCACAGTTGTGCCTCTGGGCCACATCGATGTACGGGGTCTTATTTTAAAGATAACTGTTCAAAATAAAGGTTGTCTTTGTCTTTGGGACCACCTTCACCTCCAAGGAACAGAGATTCACTTCTTCAAGGGCAAAGAGTATTTATCACTTCATTTCTCTGTTCAACTTCTCATGAAATCAGCAGCTTTGTCAACATATCATTCCTTTGCTCAGGTCTGTAATTTAAACTCTTTTATCTCCCCCTCACTTCTTTAAGGTTTAAAGGAAAAATCTCAAAATATTATAGCCAACCACCATAGCTTACAAGAGTCTTTTACAGCTTGAAAGCAGCTTCCCATACTCCTTCCATCTTCTTGACTGACTTTGACACTTCATGTGGTCTTTACATATCTGCAGTCTGATTTTCTCTCACTGGAGAGAAGGTGGAGGTGTTTTCAGATCCCATCTGTGCACTGACAGAGTTATCAAAGGCAGTGTGCTGGCCAAGGCACTCACCTGAGGGATTGTGGCTGTGCTGGAGCTGTGCCAGGATCTCGGCCAGGCTGCAGCAGTCCATGGTGTCAGATCACAAAGCCATTCTGGGGGCAGATCTCAGGGTGCCTGTGCCAAAAGGCAGCCACTCACTGGTCCCCTGCAGCTGAGGGGGGGATGTTGGACAGATCCCCAGATCCCTTTTCCACCCCTCAGTCCCATCAGGGTGGCCCAACCTGCAGCACCCCTTCTCCCCTCTCTCTCTGTGCCCAGGGCTGCAGCAGAGGCAGAGCCAGCCCGGCCAGCAGCAGAGCAGACTCTGGATCAGCAGATGTTCCCAAAATCAGCTGAGCCCTGCCTGGCCCGTGTGGCCTCCCCTCCCTCCCCACACTCGGCCCAGGGCAGAGGGGGTGAGGTGTTCTCTCTCCAACAGCCAGAAATGGAAAAAAATGCCTTTCCAAGGCTTCCTTTCAAATGTAATAAGAACTAGAAAATGCAATACGTCCCCATTGGTCCAATAAAAAGCCAATTTCAAAACCGGCCAGCTCACTTCCATGGGCTGGTCAAGCTAATATAAGTGCATGTGAATGTTAAATTTATCTGCATAGTCTCAAAAAGTGAATGTGTTGTATCATAAAACAGATGTTGAGAACATTTTTACTGCTTCATTATTTTGATGGGAAAACTTAAGGAACTTATTTTCACAGTGAGGGTAGACAGCAGAAACACATTAACAAGAAATTGCCCTCACTGACCTCTAACAGTAACACAATCCAATTAATGACACACTAAAAATTAGAGACAGAAAAAAACAAACCAAACAAAACAAAATTAAACTAAACTTAAAAAAAAAAAAAAAACAAAAACAAACAAAAAAAAAAAACTAAACAAGACAAACCAGACGAAACCAACAACAAAAAAAGAAAACTACATCCATAAATGTGGCTAGGCTTATGTTCTTAAATACTAGGTTATGAAATGCTTAATCACACTTAGATCCACTTCTTAGGCAAGAATAGCTACCCCAGAAAAGAAAAATTGCTTTTGTGAATAAGTGATTTTCAGTACAAATAAGGAATTTATGGTTTGGCCCAGAGACCATTTATTAGAATTATTACCTATGAGCATTAGATGTGATTCCTCACAATAAGTTGTATATACAATGGCAAAAGAGCAAACCTGCATCTTTAAGATTCTGCTTAAAACTCAACGACAGTATTGTGTTAAAAAACATGAAAGATATTTGAGAGTAACATACAAATACTCATAATTTACTTCATTTCAGTGTTGTGCGTGACACATTTTACATTAATGACATTTTCCCACCTTTTATATGCAGAAATACTGGTCAGCTCTGAGTAGAAGTTTTGTTTCATATTTTGTGGTAAGTTTTGTCTAAAACATGCTTTGGGGAGGAGTAGTAGAAGCTAATTTGATTTGTGTCCTCAAAGGAAATGAACGGATTGTGGATCTTTCCTCCTACCAGAGAGCAGCAGGAACATGACTTCAGATTGTGTTTAGTGACCACACCAGGAATGACAGAGTGGGAATGATTGACTGCTGTGAGGTGGGAGTCATGGATGCTGTCCTGCTCCTTGGCTCTCAGACAGTCTCACCCACGTGGGAAAAAACCCTCCTAGCTGGCTGGCCAGAAATCAGAAATGTTTTCCACTCCCCATTTGTTGTGTATAAGGTACTGCTTAAAACATAATCCTGTGTTCAGAAGGAGCTTTAGGCATTTAACACAATTTCTTCTAAGAAGCTGGTTATTCTTCAGAAAGTTTTGACTTTTTTTTTTTTTTTTTTTTAATAGTAGAGGGCCAAATGGCAGCTGAGAAACATTTCTTTTGCTTAGGGAAAATAAAGAAAAAAAATCACTAGATATTGGTGATTGATTCACTTTTAAGATTTCTTAATTTATATTTCTTGTAGTTTTTTCAAAGTGTAGTGATAACTTTCATTTCTTTGGGGTGTTTCTTAGTTTAAACATGGAGGTTTGTTTTTTGTCTCCAAATGTGCTTCGACAAAATAAAGAACAACAACACATATTGTTTCTGCTATACTATAGCAGAAACATTTTGTGAAAAATATTTTAGGAAAACTATTTTTTTATTGTAATTGAAAATGTTTGGCAATTTTCAAAATAGAATTTTTATGAGTCATATTTATTTAATTATTTTTAAAATCTGTTTAAATAAGCTTATGTTATACAAAAAAACAGTTTAAAACCTCCAAAATGGGATATACATTTGATTATTATTTGAAAATCTGGGAAAAAAATAATGAAAAATAAAATAAAATAAAATAATAATTTATATATATATGCATTATATACATTTTATATATATGTGTGTGTGTGTGTGTGTATGTATGTATGCATGTATTTATAAAAGTATGTCATTTCCCCACTCATATTCCCCATTCCTGTTCTAATATTTGGTGTGCATGTGAGTAGCAATGGACATTTATGGAGTTAAACTGCACAGTTTTTTATAGTGTTCTGTTCTTTCACAAGAAAAGAATATGTGTGTGAGTTGCAGATTGGAAGGGGTAAGAAATAATGAGAACATCTATTTCTACTCCCTAAAATATTCAGTCTTTACAAGAAGCAGCAAGTGAACTTCATCTGACAAAATTCAAGTCACAATTTTGTCCTTGTTTCTGGTTTTTTCTTCCATCTCAGGGTTTTAGGACCTTCATCCAATATGTTGTTCTTAAATGTACTACACAAAGTCACTTTACAAGTCTCTGGGACATTTTTATACGTATTAATCTTAATCTTAATCTTAATCTTAATCTTATGAACTGTAGAAGGCCCTCAGAAGTTATGTCTGCTGTATTAAATTCATCAGAAGCACTGAGGGGAAACAATAAACAAAAAAAAACTATTCCAGGGACTTGCAGATAGAACAAAGAAGTTGGAAAAGAAGTTCAAAAGAGTAGCTGCATCTCACTGAGGTGACTTTATTTTATATAGGAAAATATGTTTTATATCTTAATTAAAAATAAAAAAAATAAAAATTGCAGGACCCTGGTACACCAGATATATATATATATATATATAAATCACATGTAATTTTTGGGCTAATACTAGTAGCAAATTAGAAATACCTTCAATCTTTGAAGTGCTCTAATCCCCAAATTGTTTTCAATCCTCAGTGGATGTTTTGATTCATTGAAAAAACTGTCAATTTCTGTTTCATGTGTTTATAGAATTAACTCACAGGAATCTCACTCAATTGAAGAAATTATCACAATTTTGGACAATAACAAGTCTTTTTGTAGTTCAACAGATGAAAAGTGGAAAAGAAAAAAAAGAGATTTAGACTCACCTCTAAAAGATGACATTTTGTCACACTACTCAGTTGTCTACATTAAATATATATTTTTTTCCCTACGCTCCCTGCATAGTCAATGGAGAGAGATTGGGATGTCTTAATATTGATTTCTCTTACCTGTCATCTAAAATGTCATCTTGAAATTGTTTTGCTCTCAGTGTTCACCACCAAGGAGACCTACAGAAATTATGCTCTTAGCTTAAACTTCTGTTAGTTGCCTAATGTTAGGTGGAGTGAATCTGGCATATTTCTGCAACTCACCCCTTTTCATAATGACATTACCCAACTGGTCAAGAAGGTGTTGGATGGGAAGATATTTCAAGAAGTTTGCTTTGTCTGCAGGCAAATAACCAGACATGAGGATTTTTAATTTTTTTTATATTTATTTTTATTTTTTTTTTATTGTGGTGGGTTTTGTTTTTGGGAGGGTTTGTCTGGTTTTGGTTTTGTTTTGGCTTGAGTTTTTTTCTTTTAAGAAAGGATTATTCAGCTGGAATCAAAAGATCTGAAATAAAATAAAACAAAATAATTCAGATTTCAACTTCTTATATAGATACAGACAGTTTTAGTATCTTCTTTATCCCCTCTGTCATTGTCTGAGGTGTCTTATCTTATGCAATGATATTATACAAGTTTTGCTACAGTTCCTTTTTTAAAGATAGGTGTAGTGAAGCATCAGCCATTTGATTATACAGAACTTTCCCTGTCTTCTCGTCCAACTTTTGTCCAATATTAGATAAAACACAGAACATGTTCAGATAGTGGCACAGCATATTATGGTAGGTTTTTACAGTGAATAAATGTTATTTCTTATTATCCACCCAATCTTTAGATGACTTGCACTTTGTGAATAAACTTTATTAAGGAGGAAAAAAAAAAAAAAAAAAAAAGAAAAAAGAAAAGGCAGGGATACAAATTGCATGGTCCACTTTAAAACCTAATTCAAAAGAGTTCCCTGTGATTCATCCTTTCCAGCTCCAAGGCAAACAGTGATATTGGTAGCACATTCATAATTCAACATGGTTAAATGCCAAGGGCTGAACAGAGAGCACCCTCCCAGCCAGTATGAGCAGAATGACATTCATGGTTGATTCAGCTCCTTGCAGCAAGCTGTGTAATTGGAAAAGCCAAGGGAAATGACCCCAGTCTCTGTGTCCTGCTGATGTCAGAATGCATTCCTATCACTCTGACAAGTGGCCAGTTTGGAGGCTCCCTTAGATTAGGAGTCTGAGAAGAAAGGCATCAGAAATAGCTCCAGCACAGGTAGGGTGTACAGCACAGAGCAGCTGAATCTGTGCCTGGGTGTTGAAAGAGATTGAGGGGAGCAGGCTCAGAAGAGGACATCTGTTTAGCGTAATTTGGTATCTTAATTACACTGCATGATATGCACCAATGTGCTTAATGACACTTGTACTTAGTAAATGTGTAGACACTGCTGTAAAACTGATCAGTGCAATCAATAGAAATGGAAAGAATATTTGAAGATGCTGACACTGTATTCAAACCAGAAATAAAAAAAAAAAACAAACAAATCTGTAATTTATCTGGTCTGGAAGGAAGCGGAAATTATAAGAGTGAATGGGAAGTTCTGAAGCTGTCTGTCACTTGGGGCATTGAGATCCCTTCAAGGGGGAGAAAAGATGTCCTGGGTTAATGCTATCCATGATTTTATTTTTCCCCTTAGATCAGTAACATAAAATATGGTTTAGCTAAACAATGCCTAGTCAGGGATTAAAAAGAGGTAGATACTTAGTAATCATCATTGATAGAACATGGTTGTTAGTAATAATTAATATAATAGTATTTGTTATATTATATTTTTAATACACGCTCGTAATCTTGCTTATTTGAATTTTTCCATCAGCTAAAAGAAAAAAAAAAAAAGAAAAAAAAAAAAAAAAAGAGAAACATTGAACAAATGAGGAAATTGGTTTCTATTCATTTCTGCTGAGCTATGGACTGTCACTTCCACAGTGAACTGTAGAATAAGGGTCAGCTGCATTTATACACCATTTAAACTGCTTGGATATTTCTGGGGGAGGAGAAGGTGGTTAGCAAATTGTGTTCTTTAGTACATTACTGCAACCAGTACCAGTTCTTTCACAATTTTTTTGCAAAATATCTCCCAATGTTAACCTAAAGGACACAGTTTCTTTCTTCTAAGTTTAGCTAGTTCTGGGTACAAAAATCACTTTTTGAGAGGATAACTTGGTTACTTTGTTATAACTTTTACTATATCCATTAGCACAAAAACACATTTGAATATAAGGTCACATATGGCCTTATGCTTTGTTTACTTAGATCAGTTGTAATGATGATTGTAAGCAATAAATGCTTAATTTTTTTAGATTATTTTCCATTTCTCTTAGACTAGTCGAGCTGCTGTATTTTAGTTTGTTTCATAGGTCAGCAATACAATTCTAAAAAAATTGTTTCACAATCTTTAAGTATATCCCTTGTTAGAAATAGTATTTCTAAATAGCTAAATTAGTAAAACTTCTCTATTGGGTCACAGAACCGCAAAAAAACCACACCATTCCTGACAAATATATCTTTCTTTTTTTTTTTTTTTCTCACATGAATATTTATGTGTAAATATGTATACACATACACATTACCATTGAACCTTGCCTCTCAATAATACTTGATCTGAAGTGTTTGTCTGCTTTTCTGCTAGAAACACTTTGCCTGTCTTCTTCTCCTATTTATGTGTCTGAAGTGACATCTGATAGCAATACTTGTTTAGTAATTTGTATACTAATTCTTTTTGTGTGTGTTTGTCCAGCATTAGATAGATCATTTGATCATGACTTAATGTCAAGGCTTTGATCTTGTGTTTTTGTCACAGGTATCACTCACATATTACTGTTTTTACACAAATTATGATGGCCTAAGAACATTGCAAATGAGATGACAGCTATTATCTGTAACATTTCACACTAAGGGATTGACTCTGCTCCAGAAAATTTGCAAAATATAAAGATGAAACTGCTTAAACATCTTAAAAAAAAAAAAATCTTTTTTTTTTTTTTTTTTTTTCTATACCAGTAGTTCAGAAAGGAGGTAAGAACTCTCTTTAGTTTTGGAAAAATTGTATTTTACTCCCCAAGGGAGAAGACTTAGATCTGTCCATTCTAAAAGAGTTAGAGTGGAGCTTGGGAGAGCTCTGAAGAGGTAAATAAATGTAATGGTTACTCTTAGCTTTTTATTCAGGCTCTGATGTCTACGATTAAGATCATACTTAGAACTGCCACAAGTCAATTTTAGCAAAAGAATGTATTTACAACACCAGAACCCACCCTATGAATTTATATGTTTAAAAAAATAAAAATTACCAACGCATAAATTTTTGTGATCATTAATTCTGCTTGGTAACACATGAATCCTTGGGAACTCTGAGTCTGTAAAAGAAAGTGAGGCAGGCCACGAAACGAAGTGGCAGAACTGGACAGCCTGTGAATCTGTTATACCATCTTCCATGTTGAAAAAACACAGTCTCGCAAGACCTTCTCAGTCTTCTTTCTTAGTGTGTGCTTGTTCATGTGTGCCTGAACACACACATCGTGTGTGTTTTTTATTTAATGAAATATTTCTAATGGGAGCTGCAAAGGAGTCTAGAGAAACGTAGCACCTAAACTTATGTGACTTACCCATGTATTGAGCATCTAATTCCCACAGATGACTTTAAAAATCCAACTCTTAACTAGTTGAATGTATAATTCAGTACAAATCATTTGCTCAGCTCTACCCTTAATAATGATTCTTAGCTGGAGCTGAACAGCATTTCTCATCTTCAAAGTGCTCTTCATTAGTTAACAAATTCATTAGTCTTCTAGATCTCACTGGTAAGATTTTCCTGAAAATACTCAGGTTACATTTCCTTTTTGCTTCAATTCTTCTCGTGCCTTTCAGCTACATCCCCTCAGAGTTACCATAACAGCTCCTCATTCACTCTCACTCACTCATGGCCAAATCCATTCCCAAGGAAACCCCTTGGTGTTGACTCAAGTCAAGTTACACCACGGAGGTTTCTGGCCCCTGCTGATGGTAACGCTCTTCAAATAGAGTCCTTGTAGATGTTTACCCTGCTCTCCACCACCAGCTATCACTTGGCCAAGCTATACATATTTACTGTCTCTCTTTTCATCTTTCCTCATAAATCAGTCCCTACAGCCTCTCAGTCATGTTGGTTGAACTTGTCTTTATTACCGTCAATTTGCTCACAATTATGTAGTGCTTAATAGCTTTTCTGAATAACTTTAAGTCAAGAATGACACACGGCAGGGGAACTGCAGTGGTTGTGAAATAATTGCAAGAGCTGGTGGTGCTCTGGAGAGGGGGAAATTTTGCTGTTGCCAATTATGTTGCTTTTTTTAGTTCTGAAAAAATGGCAAGAAACATAAGGGGAAAATTAATTCTACTAAATATTTTCATGCAAAAACAAATAGAAATAACCTTTTCTCTTGGATCAAAAAAATTCATAGAAATATAAATATAAATACACAGTTTTTATTTGCTTACAAAAATCACTTATTTCGCATTCTATGAAATCACTCAACTTTTTGGGATTTGAAAATAGAAAATGTTCATTTAGCTTGAACTGTCTTCTATTAGAGACATTAGTTGTACATTTATTCTGTTCTTAATGGAAACACAGATAAATAAATTTATAAATTACATTTTAAATTACACTTGTCTACATTTCTCTGGATTGCCGTTATTTCATACAATACTTATTTGTCATCTCCTCCCACTCAGCTTTTTCCTATTATCTTTGCCTCCATTAATTCAATCAAAATACTTCTAAAACCTGATTGCTTGCTCTTTCTGACTCTGCTTCCAAACTGTTTTAGTAAACCATATTTTACTTGTCTCCCCAGCAGGTTTTTCCTCATCTCTGTATTTTCCCTCCCTGGCTGTGCCCTGCCCTACCTCATCTGATCTCATCTCTTCTGACCATGACCTCTCCATCACCTACATCAGTATCTTGAGCTCAGGGGTGACTGCTGACTCCTCAGGACCTCAACTGAGGCAAACTAAGTCCCTCCAAACTCAGGTCTCCACAGGGGGAGGACAGTGTCCTAGTACCATGATTTAACCAAAGACACGTCCTTTGACTCAGTCTCTGCTTAGGTGATAATTATTTGCTCAAAAGATATACTGTAATTATTAATTTTTCATGCAGGCATATGAAAGTTTTACACTTTATATGGAAAAAGAAGTGCAAAAAAATGCTTGGGAGATTGAGAATCTCTTTAAGGGAAACCCTATAAATAGTGAATCAACTATAACTTGATGTTTATATTGTAGTATTGTTGCTTTAGATACTATAAAGCCAAATCCATGAAGTAAATTTCAATTTTATATTTTCATTTTGAGCATAGCTCTCTGTGTATGTATATGTGTGTATATAAGGCCCAGTGTGTTATGGGATATATTATATTGTAAAAAAAGGTGTGAGTTTGAGGATTGATTTGTTACAAAAAAGAATATCAAGCGAGTTTAAAAATATGTTTCTCCAAAGGAAACCAAGAGGGCTGGCAGGTCTAACATATTGATAAATATGATACATGAACAATGTTTCATGTACATACTGAAGTATTTCCTTGAAATTGAAGCCATATGCTCAGTTTACAAGCTTTCCTCATCTGTAATCTTGAATTGTCTGCAAAGTGTTTTAATTATTTGAAAAGCAGTGTGTTTGCAATGGCAACTGGTACGTTATAATTTATGCATGAGAAAATTCAGTCATGACTCAACTTGTTTGGGTTGCTAATAACATTTGAGTTGAAAAACCCACCAGGGTCAATTTGAAACCTAAGTAGAGACTCATATTAATGTTATTATTAATATTATTAAACAGAAAGTTGAAAGGCAGAGAAGAAAATATTTTGCATACATGTAAAAAAGATGTTCCTCTGCAATGTTTTATATTGACAGATATGTCTATAAAGCTTGTACACAGGGGAATGGTAGTAGGAGGAACTTTAATTGAATCTGAGCTGCAGCAAACTTCTGAAAAATTGAAAGAAAAGTAATTTCAGTCAATTAAATCCGAAGCAATTAAATGGAGTGCAACAAGCAGGATGAAAACCCAATGACACCAAAGTTCTAGAACTTCACTTAGGACCTTGAATTTACACACAGTTTTCTAAATTTAGAAGGTGTTCATACAGAGAAACACCAGCAGTATTACCAGAAGGTTTCAAAAGTTTGACTAATTTAATGGGCAATGTTCTAAACAATACTTACTTCTACACTCCACATACTATTGCTACCTCTGAAAGTCTCTATGCTGGTAAATGGACATGAAGGAAACATTAAAAAGCAATAATTTTCCTGCTTGGTATACATTTTCCTTGAGCATCCTTTATCACATCTGGAAATTGGATGATGGGGCAATTTGTTATATGACATTGGCCAGAAAGCAACCTAAAAAAGTAATTTTTAATAACCAGAACAAAGTGGGCTGATCTTTCCTTAAGTGAAAGAGGTCTTGCTCCATAGGTGTAAGAAATCAGGAAAGCAAGGCAAGAGACAAGCATGGGTGAGTCAACACTTTACCCTAAAGAAGGGAATGCAGACCATGGAAGCAGAGACAGGTATCCTGAGAAGAGTATATGCCAGCTGCATACAAATGTGGAAAGGTTGAGGTACAGCTGGAGGTTTCCTCAGCAAAGAAAGACTAGCAAGAAGTGATTCTACAGGTACAACAGCCAGAAAAAGAAAGCCAAAGAAGGAGCACCCTCCCTGATGAGCAAGTCTTACAAACTGGTAAAAATGTGTGAGAAAGAAGGCTGTGGTACTCAGAAAAAGTTTTGTTTTAGTCTTCAGTAACTGGATGAATCACAAAAGAGGGACTGGAGGAGCAAAGTCTCTCCCCTGTAAGAGAAGATCATGTTCATGACCACCTGAGGAACCTGAATGTACAGAAGTTAATAGGGTACAATGAGGTGCATCCCAGAGTCCTGTGGGAATTTTTCTTATTTGCCAAGATATTTTGCAGTTGCCAAGCCAACTGCCTGTGATGTCTGAACATCATTGCTGTCAAATTAAGTCCCAGGTGACTGGGAAAAAGGAAGCATTGTACCCATCTTTATGAAGGGTAGAGAGGAGGAGCCTGGGAACTACCAGCCCACCGTTCTCACCCTTGTAGTCATGGAACAGTCCTCTTAGAAGCTGAGCTAAGGCACATGGTGAACAGAGAGGTAACTTAAGACAGCAGAACAGCTTCACCAAGGGCAAGTCCTGCCTGACCAACCAAGTGGCCTTCTGTGATGGAGTGACTATATCAGTAGACAGAAGAGCTAAGGATGTCAATTATCTGGACTTCTGTGAGGCCTTTGACATGGTCCCCATTAAAATCCTTCTCTCTAAATTAGAGAGATGGATTTTGATGGGTGGACTGTTTGGTGGATTAGGAGCTGGTTGGTCAGTGGACTCCAGAGGGTAGTGATCAGCTTCTTGACAACCAGAGGGAGATCAGTGACTGAGGGAGCCCTCTGGGGTCATTACTGGAACCAAAATGTTTTAATGTCTTTGTCAGTGACAGGAACAGTGGGATGGAGTGTACCATCATCAAGTTTGCAGATGACACCAAGCTGATTGGTGTGGTTGGCATACCTGAAGGACAGGATATGACCTGGTTTTAACCATGGCTTGGCTGCAGCAAATGGAAAATGAGGGGAACAAGCCAGTGTATTCATTGTTTGGCTGTGACTGATAGCCACAGAGGGCTTGGAGAGAGGAGAGGCTGGCTCTGGAAGAAACATTTACTACTTTGATTTGTTGGCCAAGCTGCAGGAGACGCCAATGAAACTAGTGCCTGCAACTCAGAAATTAAAAGAGAAAGAAAGAAATGGAAAGGAGGGTAGGCCTCCAAGACTGATTACTGCTGCATAAGCATTTTGTCATAAGCAAAAAGGAAGGCAGACCAGATAGGGGCTTCTAACAGTGACAGAGATAAAGAGGCTAAAGTTTAAAAGCACAGAAGTTTAACTGCCAGTGTTTATTTATAGCTTCACACATACAAAGGCACTGCTATTTCAGGGAAACGGCACTATTTTTTATATGTGTCAGTTTTGAATAGTCCAGACACAGTAAAAGTAAAATAAAGTGAACCGCATGTGTTAAGGAACAAATTTAAATAGCAATGGCTCTGAGAATAAAGTGTACATTAAAATAAGGGAAGAGGCTATAGCTCATTTAATTTGCAGAATAAATCTCTGACAAAGATCCCTGTCTCGTGCACAGAGATGATATTAGGAGTTGAGAAAAAGATATAAGCCACAGTCTGATATAATATGTGTGTCGGTGTGTATGTATGTATAAATTCTGCCACTTATCTATCCTACTATCTATCCATCAGCAATTCATGCACATTCATAAGCATTAATGTTTATTTTATTCATTAATATAAAAAGATTTACCAATTAGCTGTATCAATACTTTATTTGGCAATAAATTCTTCGAGGCAAGGTTTTTCCTCATTTTTATACTTTGCACATATATAGCATAGAGAGATAATTGGTTCCATAATGATAAAACTGTTGTGCTTCTTTGCAACCTTATTTTTTACTGACATTATCAGAGTTGTTCAATAAATGCCAGCTCTTCACCCTCTGATACACCACTTTTGCTCATTATGCACCACATGATTTATAGAGAAAAAAATAGTGGATTATATAAAAAAAATTTTAAAGTCTACTAGAATTTCAGTGGAATGGGTTTTCATTGTCTCTATGTGTCTAGATATAGTTTTCCAGCTGAAAAACTAACTGATTTTTTTCAGGATGAACTTCATTAAATGAAGGATGCAGTACTACTATGTATGCTACACAATAAACTGTCACTCTTATGACGAAAAAAAGAAAAGCTATCCCAAAGATCCATCCTTGTGATTTTTCCTGGCTAACATGCATGTTATTTATAAAATGTTGAATTGTAGATTTCTCCATTGATTAGAGAAGCATAAAGAAGGAAGTTGCTTTATGATGGATCTTTGACTTGGGCTGTTTTCCTTTGCCATGTCTTTGTCAAGAAAAAGTTTAAGTATTTCAATTTTTATGCATCTCATTTATGGAAATTGCCTTTCTTGACATATCACAAAGGAAAAATCATCACTTTTTGTAGTCTTCTGCTGCAGTTGCCCTTAGGAAGATCAAGCCCTAAACTCTGAGTCTGTTTTTTCTCCCTCAGAACCAAGACAGATCTCTGTTGACAAGAAACGGTCCACAGCCTTGCTGGTTGCCCCACAGCAGATAACTCACAGGGAAGAGAAGGCAGTTGGGCACCATGCCATAAAGGGGATGCATCCAGCACATTACAGAGCATCAGAACTGCCTCTCACAGAATGAGTAATTAGCACAGAGGTCTTCCCAAATTAATGTACTTTAACTCCCAAGACTAACAATGTAAGTGGGCTACTGGACTTTGGCTGGGCACTGTCTAGTTCCCATGCCTAGAGAAAGTGAGATCTAAGTTTTTTTCCCTATCAACCATTTTTATAAGAAGGTTGGGAAATTTAAATCTGGAGTAAAATTACAATTTGAACTTCTTAGAAGCCAACTATTTATGAACTGAAGATTTACACTGCAAGTAGTAAACTGCCTCAGAACTGTCTTAAAGAAGATTGGCCTATTTTTGTCTCTTTTCCCATACAGCAGCTATTGCTGAAAAAATTAATATAAACGTTAGCTCTTGATATTTCTCTTCCTTTTTAATTTATTTTATTTTCCTACTAATTACAGGTTAGTTTATAAAACTGTAGCATTATCTTCTGAGAAACCAAAACAGTCACAATTCTCACATTTGAAAGACATTTGTTTATCTTGTTTCTCTTAGATAGAGGAAAAATAAAAACTTCTTGGTAATCACTGATTTCTGTATTCTTTATTTTCTCTCAATTTCCTTATTATGATTTTTTTAAAAAAATACCAGTTGTTTTTGTTATTTCAAAGACTACAAAAGCAAAAAAGACTGAAAAATAATCATCTCGGTTGATACTCCTCATTGTCTTTATCCTTCTCTTTTCACCCTCTCCTCCTAATGACTTTCTGACACACACAAAAAAAATGGCTAAACTCCTAAGATTTTAATGAGCAGTTGGTTTTTCCTTATCTAGTAATTGGTCCTTTTGATTTCAATGGTCTTGCTCATAAAATAAGATACAACTAGGTATTATCAAGGATATATTAATCACTAACAATTATCTAAATGACTAAGGATCTTGATTTTACATAAAAAAAGATTAGATTGTTTTAAGATTATATGCTTATGAGGAAGCCAACAACATTGTAAGAACTCCCAAATCTAATCTATTTAAATCTTTCCCTTAGTACTGAAGGGGACTAATCAGTGTCTTTTTACCTTCTTAGCGAGAATAAATGAACATTATTTGGCTATTCCCCCATTTTTCATTAGACAATATTATATGGGTAGTAATTTTGCTATATATGTGAAGCATAACTCCTTTGTCCCTGGAACAGGCAGAAAGAAGTTAAATCACACCTATTCAGGGAGGCTTCAACATTTCTGGGATAATTCTGCAGTACTTCACTGTGCTTCTGAGTTTCACTTTGCTAAGGCTCATTCCAAAATCAATCTGTAGCCTTTTATGTGTTTATATAGCATTGCATTGGCACATCTAAGTATACAACAGCACCTCTTTCCCCCCATGGTGACTTCCAGCATCTTGCTGCAAAAGATATTTTTGGGACGAGGTTTTGCCTGCCAGTTATTCTAGGGTGACTTTGTAAAGGTCAAAGAAATTACTCTTAGTTTGTTCTAGTTAAAAACTGGCACAGCCACATGGGGGCAAATAATATCCATGTGGGTTATACTGAAATTACAATAGTGATTTTTTTTTGTTTGCTTGTTTGTTTGTTTGTTTATACATAAATAAATGTGTGCCTGTGTGCATGTGCATGTATTTATCTCCTCCAAATCACTCTTAGACTCTCACTGCAGCCCCTGTCATAACTGAAGGGAGAAGACAGTTATCTCATGACCTGAAGGCATTAGCCAAATTATCATGGATCAGACATCCGCAAAATACAAAATGAGGTTTCATTTGACATAGACATTTACATCAAACATATACAGAATAATTATTTCCACTGGAGCATTGATGAATCAACCAATGGCAATTTAATGAGAATACTGTCTGTCCTTGTAAGTTATATTCCCCTTCAGTTGCAAAGGTGCTAGCCAAGCGCATTGTATCACTCAGTCTTGTCAGAGTAGATGTTCTGTCACTGATTAAAGAGCTGGATGTCCTCTTTAGTCACAAAAACATTTCATGGAATAACCTTGTTTCTGTCTTAATGGATTCTTGCAATGTAATGAAAGGCTCCAAACTGGACTTGAAGAAACCCTCAGAGAGACAGAGAGTGTCACTTCTCACTTAGTCACCGCTGGCAATTGCTGCCACTCAGCCCATAGCACACCTGAGAAGAGATGTACAAGTCATTTAAAAGGCACATTCCGTCAAATGCATAATGGGCAAGAAAAGCATCAGAGGAGCTTTTGCTTCCTTCACCCTCCCCAGCCTCTATAACTTTCAGATTTCTCAGATTTGTCACAGCAAACGAGGGGGTCAGGAATAAGAACGAATATTTGATACCACTGTGTGAGCTGAGTGTGACATGCTGATGGCACCTTGGTAATCTCTACCAGGCAAATGATTTCCCAGGGTTTGCAGGGAAGAAAGAGGGGGGAGAGAAAGGAGAACTGACAGTGCAGTTTCACTCCACATCTGCTGCCAATTTTAAGGAGTCACTAATTCACAAACTATATGGTAAGCACATTTAACTGTTCTAGCATTTTTCTCATGCTTCATGAAAACAGAGATAATAACTGGTAAACCAACTGTAAAATTAAAAGAACTAGATGTTGCCAATAAAGACCATCATTTCAGGAAAATAAATTTGTTTCTTGGAAGCTGATCTCTAACGTATGCTTTAGGTGCCCACAAGAAAAGCAATTCAACTGGAGAGTAAATTGATCTTGCTCCACTGGTTTATATGAACAGAGCAAAAAATATACACCAACAGGTTATCACTTAATGACTCTTTGTTTCCCTAATATTGAATCAATAGCAGAATCACTTGGAGTCATCAAATCTTGAAGTGCAATGTAAAAAGATATTCAAGGACACACACCCATCGACACACACACACACACACACACACACACGCACACACACGCACCACTGCAGAAATAAACATTTCCAAGGCAAAACGTTCCATCACACTTAAGACAATATTGGTCTTCCGAAGATAAAAAACAGCAGCTTAATAACTTCTCACAGAACTCATGGTCTAAAGCACCTGCTGGTATAATTCTTATTTCTGCAGAGAGACCGGTTGTATACACAGTTATTACTGTCTTTTAAAACACACTATGAGCAAGATGATCTCATCTCTGTGGTATCCAGAGACAGGACATGTGAGAATGATTCAAAGCAGTACCAAGGGAGGTTCAGACTGGATATAAGAAAGTGTTTCCTTGCCAAGAACGTGGTAAAACACCAGAACAGAGTTTCTAAAAAGTTTTGAGAGCAGTTTGTACAACACCCTTAACAATACATTTTTACTTAGTCAGGCCTGAATTTAACAAACATTATTGTAGGTTCCTTCCAACTGAAACAGTCATCCTTTCCTTTCTGTTCCACTCCACTCATAGAGATATACATGAAAAAAATGTTAAAGGTTTTGTTATTGGGCCTTAAATTATGTCTATTTTGCTGATAATACTAAATTTTTCTCACAGTTTTTATATCTAGAATTTGGAATGAGAAGATCTCTTGCCAAGATATCTTCCCTTAGAAGAGAGGAGAAACAAGCTACTGGGGTAGTCACTGGCTAAACTGCAGTTCACAGAAACACTCTTGCCATGAGATTTTTTTATGCTCCACCAAGGCAGCAAATGGGTTCAGGACATAAACCAATGTATATAAGTTTCCTTTACTGTAGGTAAAGAGAAAGAGGAAGGTCTAGGAAAATTATCACATGACGTAATTTCAGTGACTGCATTACAATTAGGTAAACAGACTCTGAAATGATCTTTTTTCTTCCTTTTAGTAACAAAATACACCCAAGTTACTTAGCACAAAAAGAATTATCTACATTAAATAGATGCATCTTATAAAGGATTGACATAAACCACAGACTTGTTCATACCCCTATGTCCCATTTAAATGGTTAAAATACATTTTCTATCAAAAATGGCACACAAGCAAGAAATTCTTCTAGAAGAAAATTAAATAATTTTAACTCCCTTACTTGAAATATTAACTTTATTGGGAAAGAGCCTTACATGTAAATCGAGATATTTATAAATAGCGCAGAAAAAGCTGCAAAGTATTCAAATTCCTTCTTTCCCATGAAAACACACTCTGAACATCTCTGCTAGGATCCTCTGTCCCTCTACATATAAAGAAAAATTAAAAGTTCTCATAACACCTGCAATACCGATGCTACCAATAGTGTGAAAAACAGGCGAAACCTAACTAGGCAAAATGAACTAGATAAATGAATAACTTTCTTTATTGATGATAATGTCTTTCCTTATTGTATGGAAAAGCACATCTATGTGAGATGTAGATGACATTATGCTGGTTTTTGTTTGCACACAATAGACAGGTCCTAACACAATGGTTGAGCTTAATTTTTCTAATAATAAACATAGTGTTATCAGCACTGTCATACCTGTAATCAAATTTCCACTCCTAGTGAATGAAAAAAGAAAAACAAACAAACAAACAAAAGTTATATTTCAGGATCATGGATTGGAAATTGGAAATAATTGGAAAGCTGTATTTCCAGTACAGTTGATATTAAGCTTTTCCATTGACACCAGAGCTGTGAAATATAGCTGACTCAAGGGGTAGGAAAATAGAGGAATATGTTTTCCTGACAACTGACACATGGCCTGCTGTCTCCTTAAAGGCCTCCTGGCCATCCACTCTGCTTTCTGACTCCCACAGGCTGTCCTGAGTCTCAGCAATGGGTGAATTTTAGCAAAGTTTGGCTCCTCAAACACAGTGCACTTCAGCCAGGGAACAGGACTGGAAATCACCAATGATTGATTCATCTTTCTGGGTTCCTAGGATCACCTGGTTTGGGAATATATATCAAGGCCTTTATTTGTCTTAGTACATAAGGAAGTAAAAAGGGTGAAACCCTTTTTTATTAAATTAAAGCAATCACTTTTTTTTTTGTTTTCCCCTTTCAATTTTTAAATAAGATTCAGCATTAGCACTGGTCCACACTCATGAAAAAAGATGTCAGTTCTAACTTTTCGTCAGACATAGTTGCTTCATTAGTTCAGAATTTATTTCATATCTGAGGAATAAAATGAATAACTGGTAATGACAAAAGGATACCATTTATTTTATGGCTTACGTATGCTGGGCTGTAAATATCAGTAAATCAATCCCTTCTGACTGCCATTGCAATTAACAGTCCTTTTAGAGAAGAAAAAACTGAGGCCAAGTCATTTTTCAAGACCTCTACACAGGAGCAGATATGATCTGAGCCTTTAGTGTCCTTATCACTATAATTTCTCCTGAAAAAAAGATTTCTTAATAAATTTGTCTGCATAAAGGGTGCACTAAATGAAATTTACTTGTGCGTATGCATGTGTATAAGGGGCTTCTGGAGTCTCAAAAAGGAGATGATGCTTCCCAGTATGGAACAACATTATCAGCCAGCTTAAAAGATCTGTGATAAACACATTTATCCACTAGAGGATGCCTGGGCAGGTTCTTCTGGGTGGAAAAACAGGTTATTATGCTCAAAACTTCAGTGACGGATGCTGAAAAGCACAAGCTTGTGGTAAGAGCCCTAATTTTCCTGCTTCATCCCCATTAACAAAATCACTGATAGAGCAGTGAATGGGCAGCTCTATGTGCACTATCAGGCATTTAACAAGGCACTTTCAAGGCATCCTGGTGCAGCTGGTGCAAGGCACTCGAGTTTGGAGACATGGATCTGAAAAATCAAACAGAAATGGTGTGAGACTTGCTTTAAAGTTATTTGGGTGTGTCATGGTTTCAATTTGACACCAGGCAGAAACACCAATTCATGTTCTGGTTTGGGTTTGCCAATTTGAAATTTCCCAATCAAGAGCAAAGCAGGCTTAAACTTACAAGTAATAAGACTTTACTAACTAACACTAAAAGAGGGGAAAAAACCGAGAAGAATGAGAATGAAACTTTCAAAACACTCTTCCTCTGCCCTCAACCCTTCTTTTCTCCCAACCAACTGTGTAAAGAAAACAACATTCAGAAATCTCAGTCGGTTTTCTACCTCTAAACAGTCTTTTTCAGTTCACTTAGGGAGGGAAGCACTTCTTGCTCTTTATGGACAACTTCCCTGCAAGAAAACAGTTCTCTTGTAGATCCATTCCTCATGAACGGCAACCACCTGGATCTTTTGTGTTCATGAAACTCCTCCCATGTTCACAGTTGTGTCTCTGGGCCACATTGATATATGGGGTCTTTTTATAAAGATGACTATTCAAAATAAAGGTTCTCTTTATTAATCTTTGGGACCACCTTCACCTCCAAGGAACAGAGATTCACTTCTTCAAGGGCAAAGAGTCTTTATCACTTTATCTCTCTGATCAACTTCTCATGAAATCAACAGCTTTGTCAACATTTCATTCCTTTGCTCAGGTCTGTAATTTAAACTCTTTTATCTCCCCCTTACTTCTTTAAGGTTTAAAGGAAAAATCTCAAAATATTATAGCCAACCATCATAGCTTACAAGAACCTTTTACAGCTCGAAAGCATCTTCCCATACCCTTCCATCTGGACTTCTTGACTGACTTTGATACTTCATGTGGTCTTTACACATCTGAATTCTAATTTTCTCTCACTGGAGAGAGGATGGAGGGTTTTCCCAGGTCCCATCTGTGCAGGGATGCACTGACAGAATTAACAAAGAGTGTCCATGCTGAGGCACTCAAGCAGCCCTGCTGGAGCTGTGTCAGGATTTCTGCCAGGCTGGCCAGTCCATGGTGCCACATTTCAAAGCCGTGCTGAGGGGGGCAGATCTCAGGGTGCCTGTGCCCAAAGGCAGCCGCTCGCTGGTCTTCTGCAGCTCAGGAGGAAAGTTGGACAAATCCCAAATCCCTTTTCCACCCCTCTGTCTCATCAGGGTGTCTGGACTGCAATTATCGCATTTTCCCGGCTCTTTCACCAGGCACAGCAGAGACAGAGGCAAAGCCAGCCCGGGCCAGCAGCAGAGTAGACTCTGTGTCTGCAGATGTTCCCAAAATCAGCTGAGCCCTACCTTGCCCGTGTGGTCTTCCCTCCCTCCCCCCACTTGGCCCAGGGCTGAGGGGGAAAGGCATTTTCTCTCTGACAGTCAAAAAGAAAAAGAGAAAGCTTCTCGGGCTTCCTTTCAAATGTAATAAGAACTGGAAAAGTCAATACGTCCCCATTGGTCCAATAAAATGCCAATTTCAAAACCGACCAGCTCACTTCCATGGGCTGGTCAAACTAACACAGGGTGTTTTACTGAAGCAAAAGTTTAAGCAAAAACTGTTTGAACGCAAAGCAGCTCTATCTCCACAAGTTCCCTGCTCCTCACCTGGTTCTGAAGTGCTGTGCATATGGCTTAGCTCCAACCACGAGTGGGACTGTGGGAAGCAGTGGGAGCTGCCCTCATAAGAGACCGAAGCATGGGGAACTGATTTTTGCAGGATCTAAGGTTATGCTTTTAGAAAACTCTGCAGAATTGATCTGTATATTTTGGCTAGGTGTGACCCTGTAGCTCTCTGGTTCTCTCTGAGGAATGAGAATTCACTGTAGGTTTGGCTCATTGGGATTAAGAAATAAGGCACAGAACTCATATCAAGTTGTCACTCTGCTGCTTTGACAAGGTCCATGCTTGAAGTCAGAACTGGGCAAAAGAGTTGAAACACAGTTCAGCGATTGTCCCCAACTGTAACAGCCCTCTGCATTTGGAGTACCCACCCTTTAAACAACTGCACTTCAATACACATGACAGCCATTGCTAATTGACTCTGCCTTTTGCACAAAACGTATTTTCTCATCCTCTGCTGCTGCCAACTTACTGTAAAAGAAAATAAAAAAGAAAATATCCTCTGAGCCTAAAATCCCAAGTTGCAATGTATACTTTAAAGAAATATGTACAATTATTTTTATTGTTTGTGTCCAGTCTGTTTATTACCAAATGTTTAACACGATGAAGTTCAGCAGATAGAACAGCTAATAGTACTAGGTATTGAATTTGCAATTGAACACAAAGTGGATGAGTCTATTATAAAGCTTGTCCAGAGAATGCATTTATGAGGCATCCTCTAATCAGCAGAGAGAGGGGGCATGTTTGTCCTTTCTCTGTTGCTTTATGAGTTAGTGTAAGTCTGAAAGACTGGTTTGTATCCTGGAAACAGCAGATAGAATGAGGGTGGATAGAATTTTTTCCCTTGCCTTTCAATCAAAAGAGGGCAGTACGCAAAAATTTAATTAGAAAAAAGATGACCAGAATTGTTTCTTTCACAATTTCACAAAAAAATAATTATAAATACATGCTCAGAAGACTCCCCTTCCTCTCAGTATATATTTCATGACTTTGACTCAGTGACATGTTCTAAATGTGATTTCTGCATGCATTTCTAATCTTGAAAAGTTTCAGAGAACTTTAAATATTTGATTTATTGAGTTGTTTTAATGCAGGTTAATTCAGCTTGCACTTACTTTCTCTGGATACTGGAGGATGTGTGGTGTTGGTTTACATTATGAAAAGGAAACATTTATCTTGTTATATTGATATTATCCTGTTAAGTTGCAATATTCAACTACTCTTAGCAACACTGGAAAGGGCTGATACCAACAAAATAAGATGAATGCTTCCATTTTGTTTCAAAGCAAAGTTCATGAAAATAAAAGGCCATGGTCCCAACTTGATTAAATTTTCTTCGGTCTCTCTGGACATCCTATTATCAAATGAAAATGTAGATAATGGGCTATTTTGCTCTTTTCAGTCTGGATTGGCAAATCATTATCTGTGTCCTCTCATCCATTCACCACACAGAAAAATTATCTCTTAATACTATTAGAATTTCAACAACTATAAAATACTGATATATATGTAATCTTTTTATCCATAGATCTTAGAAGCATTCATAAAGAACATTAACTTTATTTTTTTCTCTTGTCATATACAAAAAGGCTTTGACATTCTTTAAGCAAATCAGAAACTGAGGCAGAAAGCATTTTCTGAGGATATCAAGCAAGTTTTAGATTTTGAGCTATCTACATTTGTGGCCAAAAGAAGAGAGATCTAACCATGCAGTGCTCTTAATGCATAGTGACCACAGCTGTAACAGAATATAGTCTGGAAATTTAGCTAGGAATATAAATTGTCTAGGAACTTTAATAAAAAGAACACTCTTTCTTTAACTCTCTAGCCTATTCTTCCTATTTTATTCAGTGATGCACCATTTGATAATGTACTTTATGCAATAAGGTGAATTAGAAAATACTATTAATAAATATGGCAATTTGTCTGTTAATTGATGAAAGCTGGAGTTTCTCTGGCATGTTGGATAATAATTTTATTTATATTATATCTAAGACAAAATAATAACAATAATAATAATATTTTAATAATTATATAAATATTATAAGTATTAAAACAATATTTAATTATTTTATTTAAAATAATAATTTTATATTATATGTTGCCTTGCACTGAAAACATTTCACCCACGTATCAATATTTTAAGAATGTGAGTTTGGTCTGGATGAAAAATGTATATCATCAAGTATAAGAGAGACTATATCAGAATTGTTCCATTGATAAACAGAATAGGTACACATTTTCCTAAATGAATTAAATATATCCCTGCATCTTTTATTTTCAAAAATCCTTAGAGTTTAGAAATCCTTCTGTGTTTGTCTTTTGTTTTAACACCCTTTTGACTGGTAAAACCCTCCCAGCATCTCATTGTCCAACTTGGAAAACGAGTAAGAATTTCTTGGGATTTCCATGAGGAAGCAGAAGTGAGAGGGGAATCTGGATTTTACTGGTACACTAAGGTCCTCAAAACATGTTCTACTCATTTATCGGCTTATAAGTCAGAGCATACTGCTGCTCAATTCTTTACTCTCAGTTCTTAAGATTCTAGGTGTAGGCTCTTCAAGCCACAATGAGATTCTTGTAGAAACAGATAGTCTATAAAAATTATACTTTATTTGAATTCTTGAGTATAAACTGCAGAGACTGAGGTAACAATATATTCAGTTCAAGACAGAGTGAAGTAGGTTACTGATTAGGATTCAGATGACAGCTTTTGTGGGGGAAAAAAAAAAAAAAGTCTTGGAAATATAAAGGGTATTCCTTGAATACCTTCTCATTTATGCTAGATAATTTTCTGGTCTTTATTTATCCTGTTTTGTTTGTTTGTTTGTTTGTTTACTAATGTGTTCTTGCCATGGGAAAAAACAAAACAAAACAAAAAGAACAATAAACCTAACCAGATAAAACAAGCAGCTCCCTTCTGGGCTGTGACTCGTTGATAGTCTGAGTACAATAACACAAGCAGATTTTTTCCAGGACCCTTCCTTTAGTTATTGGACGAGCCACATATATGCAATATGCTAAAACTTCTTCTTTAGAAGAGTCTCTCTATTTCTGTAATTAGAAAATTTAAATCGAACTTAAAGAATAGTTACAAAGAAAGGATTCCCAGAATAGTTTCTTGCATAAAACATTGGCAAGTTTTCCCATATTTCTATTAAACAGCAATTCTGAAATCAATGCCATGCCCAGTTTGAGTTTTAGGAGTCTAGATATACTTTTCAATATTATATAGAGGTTTTTAACCCAGAATTTTACAGAAAAGGGTCACTCTCACCTTACTCAATGACTTCTGCATGAAAAAAAACCAGTAGATTATCTCTTTTTTATTCCTCCACTCCCTCTCAGTGGGAGTTCTAGGTCAAGGATTTATGCACCTATTTAAACTAAAATAATCACATCCAACACCTGATACATAACTTAGTTCTCTCCCTGCCACCTCACTTGACAATGAATTTTGTCTTCTTATTAGAAGTATATTGTGCATTGATAACAACAAAATGGATGAATGATGTGCTGAGACCACCTGCAACTACCTCAGTGATGGCTGTCAGATAAAACACCCTGAAAACGTTTTCAGGGAAGTTAGAGCAAGGAGCCCCCACAATGGATTCTTCTGGGTTTTGTCATGTTTTTGCTTCTGCTTGCCCAGCTTGCCCCTCAGTCCTTCTTCTCCTAAAGCTCATGGAGCCTTGATGTGCTTCGTTAAAAGTGTTATTGTACCCAGGGTGAGAGAACAGGAACACATTCTAAGAATATGACTGGTTCTCTGTCAGCTGCTGCGCTTGTAGCATGAACAAAGAGATTCACAGACAGACAGAAAGACCAAATTTGACTGCCGTGTTTTGGACTTGGTGTGTGAAATTGAAGAGGAGTGACAATCGAGGATAAACTTTCTCAGTTGTCATTTGTGTAAGAAGGGATTTTTAACAGTTTGGTTGTGTTTTTTGTTTGTTTGCTTGTTTGTTTTTTAAATTTAACTGTTTGACTTCAGTTGAAGATAGATAGCTTGGCAGTTATTTTTTTCTGAAGTAAATGAAAGTGAGGAAGAGCATTTGACACAGCTCAATTAATTTATTGATTAAGACCATAAGAGACAATAACCAATTAAAAACATAATATGTTACCAACAATTCATATCATGGTTGTGAACCAGTTAAAGAGGAGGCAAGCTCAGCATGACTTTTCAAGCTGCCTTCATATTCTATTTCTTTATAACATATAGTTTTATAGAATTTAATAACCCCCATCTGCTTATCTTTAGAGCAAATGTACCAAAAAATATCAATGTGTACCAGACACACGAATTATTATTATTGGCATCCATTTAACAATTTTGAAAACAGAAACATAAAAGCAACAGAAAATCATCTAAGCCTAGTACAAGGAAGAAAGACTTCATATTTATATAACAGAACCAAAGGCTATATGAAGTTTAATGAATCTCTTGATGTGAGTTTTGGAAGTCCAGTTCAGAGATTAATATGTCATAGAATATACCCTCATACACATATTTTGAAATATCCCCTTGAAAATATGTTATTGGGTAAAAAAACCCTAGGTTATAAAGATGCAGAATTGGTTAAGGAATGATTATTTTATTTTATTTTATTTTGTTTTGTCTTATTTTATTTTGTTTTATTTTATTTTATTTTATTTTTATTTTATTTTATTTAATTTATTTTATTTTATTTTATTTTATTATTTTTTTCCCCAACTCTCAATTCATTATTTATCATGATACAACATGGAGCTTTCTAACATTTTTGTATCTGCAATACACAACAAATCATATACTTACCTACAGTTTCTTAATTGATGACCATGGTAGCTGTGATTTCCAGACAATGCTCTGTCCAAACTCTGGATGGGTCATAAAGTGCGTAGCACCTAGCACTGTATAAAAAGTAGAGCATTCTGTTCTCTCTTGAAGAAGTTCATAAGGATTCAATCCTTATATTTCAACTTTCATTTCACTAAGGCTGACAGTATGACAGCCTGGGAAAGGAGCAAGTCAGCTGATAGCACTGACATTACCTCAACAGGTAAGAGAGAGCACATTTGAAGATTATAGGTGTGGTACATATCAATGTTTTTCTCTGGGAGGACACATCTCTTTCTGCAGAATGATACCTTACACATTGAAAAAAGTACACCTGTTGCTATGGCTCTTCAAGGAAGCATGCAAAAAAGAATTTCTTTTCTTAGTGACTTGCTAGTTTTTTCCCATTATGATGAGCGCAAGATTTCAGTAATTCCCAACTTTCTCTTCTCTCCTAACAGTGGTCTAAAAAAATACTGTGTGCCGATTCATAAAAATAAATAAGTGCTACTTGCTGCTACCATTGCAACAAGAGTTAGTATTATTCTAAAATATGATTTAAATACATCCAATTAAGCTTTTCTGCTCTGGAAGCATAAGCATTATTTTGTGAGATAAAAGATGGATTTCACTTTTGTTGAAAGTTGAGATGAAAGAGAAGAGAGGAAGAAAGAAATTATGAATAAAGAAAAGAGGGAAAAGAAGGAAGAGGGGTTGATGGACTGGAACGTGGAGAGAGGGATATAAAAGGGAAGGACGGAAGAAGTTCAGGAAGTTCAGGGAAAGGAAGGAGGGAGGAGGAAGTTAGGAAGGAAGAAGTAAGTGTCGAAAGGAAGTGTCGGAAGGAAGGAAGTGTGGAAGGAAGTGTCGGAAGGAAGTGTCGGAAAAGTGTCGGAAGGAAGTGTGGAAGGAAGTGTCGGAAGGAAGGAAGGAGGAAGTGTCGGAGGAAGGAGTGTCGAAGGAAGGAAGGAAGGAAGGAAGGAAGGAAGGAAGAGGAAGGAAGGAGGAGGAAGGAAGGAAGGAAGGAAGGAGGGAAGGAAGGAGAAGTGGGAAGGAAGGAAGGAGGAAGGTCGGAAGGAAGGAAGGAAGGAAGGAAGAAGGAAGGAAGGAAGGAGGAAGGAAGGAAGGAAGGAAGGAAGGAGAAGGAAGGAAGGAAGGAAGGAAGGAAGGAAGGAGGAAGGAAGGAAGGAAGGAAGGAGGAAGAAGGAAGGAAGGAAGGAAGGAAGGAAGGAAGGAAGGAAGGAAGGAAGGAAGGAGGAAGGAGGAAGGAGGAAGGAAGGAAGGAAGGAGGAAGGAAGGGAAGGAAGGAAGTGTCGGAAGGAAGGAAGGAAGGAAGGAGGAAGGAGGAAGGAAGGAGGAAGATAGGAGGAAGGAAGGAAGGAAGGAAGGAAGGAAGGAAGGAGGAAGGAAGGAAGGAAGGAGGAAGGAAGGAAGGAAGGAAGGAAGGAAGGAAGGAAGGAAGGAGGAAGGAAGGAAGGAAGGAAGGAAGGAAGGAAGGAAGGAAGGAAGGAAGGAAGGAAGGAAGGAAGTGTCGGAAGGAAGGAAGGAAGGAAGGAAGGAAGGAAGGAAAGGAAGGAAGGAAGGAAGGAAGGAAGGAAGGAAGGAAGGAAGGAAGGAAGGAAGGAAGGAAGGAAGGAAGGAAGGAAGGAAGGAAGGAAGGAAGGAAGGAAGGAAGGAAGGAAGGAAGGAAGGAAGGAAGGAAGGAAGGAAGGAAGGAAGTGTCGGAAGGAAGTGTCGGAAGGAAGTGTCGGAAAGGGAAAGGGGAAGGAAAGAGTGTCGGGAAGGAAGGAAGGAAGTGTCGGAAGGAAGGAAGTGTCGGGAAGGAAGGAAGTAGTCGGGAAGGAAGGAAGTGTCGGAAGGAAGGAAGTGTCGGAAGGAAGGAAGGAAAGGAGGAAGGAAGGAAGGAAGGAAGGAAGGAAGGAAGGAAGGAAGGAAGGAAGGAAAGGAAGGAAGGAAGGAAGGATAGGAAGGAAGGAAGGTTGTCGGAAGGAAGGATAGTGTGGAAGGAAGAGGATATGTCGGAAGGAGAGGAAGGAAGAAGGAGAAGGAAGGAAGGAAGGAAGGAAGGAAGAAGGAAGGAAGGAGGAAGGAAGGAAGGAAAGGAGAAGGAGGAAGGAAGGAGGAAGGAGAGGAAGGAAGGAAGGAAGGGAAGGAAGGAAGGAAGGAAGGAAGGAAGGAAGGAAGGAAGGAAGGAAGGAAGGAAGTAGGAAGGGAAGGAAGGAAGTGTCGGAAGGAAGGAGGAAGGGGAAGGAAGGCGGAAGGAAGTGTCGGAAGGAAGTGTGGAAGGAAGTGTCGGAAGGAAGTGTCGGAAGGAAGTGTCGGAAGGAAGGAAGGAAGGAAGGAAGGAAGGAAGGAGGAAGGAAGTGAAGGAAGGAGGAAGGAAGGAAGGAAGGAAGGAAGGAAGGAAGGAAGGAAGGTGGAAGGAAGTGTCGGAAGGAAGGTGGAAGGAAGTGTCGGAAGGAAGTGTCGGAAGGAAGTGTCGGAAGGAAGGAAGGAAGGAAGGAAGGAAGGAAGGAAGTGTGGAAGGAAGGAAGAGGAAGGAAGGAAGGAAGGAAGGAAGGAAGGAAGGAAGGAAGGAAGGAAGGAAGGAAGGAAGGAAGGAGGAAGGAAGGGAAGGAAGGAAGGGGAAGGAAGGAGGAAGGAAGGAAGGAAGGAAGGAAGGAAGGAAGGAAGGAAGGATGGAAGGAAGGAAGGAAGGAAGGAAGGAAGGAAGGAAGGAAGGAAGGAAGGAAGGAAGGAAGGAAGGAAGGAAGGAAGGAAGGAAGGAAGGAAGGAAGGAAGTGTCGGAAGGAAGGAAAGGAAGGAAGGAAGGAAGGAAGGAAGGAAGTGTCGGAAGGAAGGAAGTGTCGGAAGGAAGGAAGTGTCGGAAGGAAGGAAGGAAGGAAGGAAGGAAGGAAGGAAGTGTCGGAAGGAAGGAAGTGTCGGAAGGAAGGAAGGAAGGAAGTGTCGGAAGGAAGGAAGTGTCGGAAGGAAGGAAGGAAGGAAGGAAGTGTCGGAAGGAAGGAAGGAAGGAAGGAAGGAAGGGAAGGAAGGAAGTGAGGAAGGAAGGAAGGAAGGAAGGAAGGAAGGAAGGAAGGAAGGAAGGAAGGAAGGAAGGAAGGAAGGAAGGAAGGAAGGAAGGAAGGAGGAAGGAAGGAAGGAAGGAAGGAAGGAAGGAAGGAAGGAAGGAAGGAAGGAAGGAAGGAAGGAAGGAAGGAAGGAAGGAAGGAAGGAAGGAAGGAAGGAAGGAAGGAAGGAAGGAAGGAAGGAAGGAAGGAAGGAAGGAAGGAAGGAAGGAAGGAAGGAAGGAAGGAAGGAAGGAAGGAAGGAAGGAAGGAAGGAAGGAAGGAAGGAAGGAAGGAAGGAAGGAAGGAAGGAAGGAAGGAAGGAAGGAAGGAAGGAAGGAAGGAAGGAAGGAAGGAAGGAAGTGTCGGAAGGAAGGAAGGAAGGAAGGAAGGAAGGAAGGAAGGAAGGAAGGAAGGAAGGAAGGAAGGAAGGAAGAGGAAGGAAGGAAGGAAGGAAGGAAGGAAGGAAGGAAGGAAGGAAGGAAGGAAGGAAGGAAGGAAGTGTCGGAAGGAAGGAAGGAAGGAAGGAAGGAAGGAAGGAAGGAAGGAAGGAAGGAAGTGTCGGAAGGAAGGAAGGAAGGAAGGAAGGAGGGAGGGAGGGAGGGAAGGAGGGAAGGAGGGAAGGAGGGAAGGAGGGAAGGAGAGAAGGAAGGAAGGAAAAAGCTCCTGCCCTTGTTTAGCTTTACAAGAGCTAATCTTATTTCAAAAGAAAGTCCAGCTAATACCCCTAATTCCCTAAAGAAATCTCTATATTTCACAGGCAGAACCCCCAAATCTAGTTTCCATAAATCCTTTTTGATGGCCATTATACCAAATATTAAAACCTAAGTTTACTAATAAGTTCCTCTATTCCACTTCAAAATATTTCAACTGAGAGTGTTCTAGCCATGATCTTAACATGCAAGGCACACACAACGTTGACAAAGGAAATTATTGAAGACAATGTCCCACTGTAATTAAAACAGTGGAAAGGCAGAATGCAGAAACTCTCCCACCCACCATTCACCCTTCCCATCCTAATGCAAGTAGAAATACATGCTTTGCAGACCACAAACACCCAGGCTGATTAATTACATGGCTATGCAATATTACTCATGCATTCCTCCTGAAATGTCAAAAGGATTAGGAGTGCCACATCTTTCCTCCCCAACTCTAATCTAAAGGAGCCCTGCTGAAATGAAAACAGTGCAATTACTTTTGTACACTGTCAATTTTACAATAGGGGGAAAAAAGAGCTTTACTAACAGCAAATAATTATACCACCACTTAATGATTGATTTAATATAGAAAACCCATCTAATTCCTTTTGTCATTACAATCTACAGTACTAACACTCTAACAATGCTGCCTTAGTGGTTCAGCATTACATTAGCATTAACAATAATGCTAATATAAAACCTAGCTTAACTTTTTATATTGTTAATTTGCATCAATGCACTATACTCCCAATGTATTACGCGGCCTATTAGTGTAGCAAACATTTGGGATGATACAATCCAGTCAAGCAACAGCATTTAAAGAAAGGAGTTCATGCAGAATTTTATGCATTTGAAAATCTAGCCTCCTACATGGGAGTCAGAGGTCATGTACTTTCCATTTTGCTGCAAACAGTAGTCGATGAACAAAATAATACTGCATAGCACAATTATTTGTTTTCAAGCCCTGCTACCTCTAAACTGATCTCATTCAGCTGATTGCTGCCCCATCTGGAGGCTTTGAGATGGAGATGGACTTATGATATTATTTTTAGGATCAGTGCTGCACTGCGATGGGAAGGTCTCTTAAAAGAATATAGGAGTGCCTCATTTCATGTTGGAGAACATTAGAACAATCATTTATTTCTATTTAAATCCATAGCACTTTAATAATTGATGTATGAATTCAGTAAGAAGCAGTACTGGTGTTGTAGATCTAATCATACATACAAATAAAATAAAGCCCTGGTATGAAAAAAAAAAAAAAAAAAAAAAAAAAAAAAAGGAGAATTCTTACCTTAATATTGTAGATTTCATTGTATTTCAAGTTCCCTCTTAGAGAAAAGGCAAAGGCAGCAAACTTTTCACTACTTCTGAATTGCTTCTGAACAAAAATAAATCTAAAAAGGTCAAGGATGTTTTATGAGTTTCAGGTTCGGACCAGAACAAGTTAATTTGTGAATGTCTTTTAAAACAAGGACATATTCAATATCTGGTTTAGCAGGAAGAACAGGTAGGATTGGTCATGTATTTATCTGATATAAAAATTCAGGAAACTTGATTGTTTTGCCCATTCACACATTTGATGTAGCGTCAGTGAGGGTTTTAGCTTTCCATTCATCTCTAATATGAATGAAATGAACATAACAAGTATTGCAATAGAGTGAAAGAACTGCAGTATGAAATTGTACCCTTGAATATCCCATCAGAGAGGGCTGTAAATTCTGCACTTTCCATTTCTCGGTCAGAAAACATGTGGACTAAGAATGAAAGTGTGAAATCATTAGAGTTTATATCTCAGCCTGGCTGTAAGCTTTGGCCTATTTCTTTAGAAGTGTCCCCACTTCCTGTTTAACATATCGACCTGCCTATTTGGCATTTGACAGCAGTATTGAATTTTTGCTGAATTTTATGCTTCAGGAAGGACATAAAGTAACAGGTTTTCCCCTGGGCTCCCCCCTCCACAGCCTCAAATTTACTATGAACTTCTGAAACTCTTTGTAATCTCATGTAAATATGTTATTTCTTCTTTTCTCTTGGAGGCAGCCCTTTTTTTTTTGCAGAAGGGTCAGTGGGGCAGTGGGGGCTAAGGAACTTCTAGAGAAGTTAGTTCGAAACAATACAAAGCACAAGTAAATAAATGTCCCTTTCACCTTTTCTCCCCACGTTTTATTGGCTGGTTTGGGTGGATCTCAGCACATAAAATTGTCTTTGATGATCTCTCTATGTGCTCTTCTGCTATTTTTTTCCTCCTTTATATTTTCACAAAGGCCAGGCTCTAGGCTGGAACTGCCAATTTGGTGGAAAGGGGTCTGAAAGGTAATTATTGCAACAGTGAAAAAGAAAATATCCACTGGGCTTTTTTGTTGTCTTTTGTTTTTTTGGGGTTTTTTTTGGTTTGTTGTTGTTGTTGTTGTTGTTGTTGTTTGGTTGGTTGGTTTGGTTTGGGTTTTTTGTTGTTGTTGTTTGTTTGTTTTTGGTTTTGTTTTTTGTTTTTGTTTTTTGGTAGATTCAAAGCCAAACTTTGAAAAACCTTTTGGTACTTAATTCCCAGTAGAGAGTGAGTTATAGATAGAAATTAAAACGTTCACTCCAAACAAATATCATGACACTCAGCACTAAAATGATGAAATACTGTGGATTTGCAGTGGTCATATTGCCACCTGAATACTGCATAGATCTAAGAGGAAAACATAGACATAGAACGTTCTTAAATGTCACCAAATAAAATTAGTTAACAAGGAAATCTGAGGCAAAACACCCAAAAAACCCTGATTTATAATTATACTAAAATTAGGGTGTGCAAGGCTTTGCTTCTGTAACAGAGTCTCAGCATCTTCTCCTCTCTTCAGGTGTCTGAGACGTGGAGTGAGGCACGAGGGTCTGGTAAGTTCTTTGAAGCATGCCCAGGACTAGAAGACTTAGAAGATGGACAGCTGAAGAGTATGTGTGGGGGGACTGTGCATCTTTGTCTGAGTCTCTGTTTGCATGTGTGTGTGTCTGTGTTGAAGAGATATAGAAATGTCTTCAATGTGCCTAGGGATCTCTTGAGGAGAAAAACGTGCTAGGTGCTGAAATGGACCATAACTCTGATTCTCCTCACTGGCTGCATGACACAGAAGGTTGTTGAGAGAAGATGTGTCTTAAAGGTTTCTTCAGAGTCTCAAAAGAGCATTGTTTATAGGCTTCAGATCCAATTCTTCCCCCTCCTCCTCCCCTGATCAGCAGCTTTTAGATATAGTAATTCTAGGTTCCACTTCACAGGAGACAATTAGATTTACCAATATTTAATTTTAAAGCACAGATTGTTCATGACTGCAATAACTTCAGTGAAGGGACGGGGACACCCAGAGCTCATAATTCAACTAGAATTTAGCATTCTAAAACTTTCTTGTTGCTGAGCTCATTCTTTCTAACCTTTCATTTTTCCTCTTTGTCACTTTGCTCTGCCAGCATTCAGCATTACTATTTTTCTCAATTTTCTCAATTTTCCTCAAAATTTCATCCAACATACTATTAATTCCTTCAAAGTTTCTTTCTTTTTTTCTTTCTTTTCTTATCTAATAGCTCATAAAAACCCTTATGTCTTCCTTTTTTTTTCCTTTCCTTTATTTTTTTTTTAACTTCTTCTTTGCATATATTTATCAGAGGGGAAAAAGTGTGATGAAGTTCTTTACTACTAGGTAAGAATAACTGAAAAGACCATTATTACAACAGAAGATATGAGGTTCTACATTTAATTAGTTACTTAGCTCAGGCACAAGAAATAATAATCATTTGCACAGAGGAAATTGTACTGTACCAAACTGTCTGTCTATCTGTTTTTTAAGGATTAAGTGAAGTCCACTTATTTCACTTTCACTAATTTCTGCCAGACTTGATACATCAACACTTTTATTTTTAAGTCTGTTAGTACATTAAGACATTCCTTTAACAATCTCTAAAACAGTATTTTCAATATCAAGTTCTTATCAGAAATTATTCTTTTTCTTTTGACCAAAATAGACTTTCTAAAGTAATGGAGAAAATCTGAATTACATCACTGACTAGTGTGATAATCATATTTTATTTTAAACTGCAGTCGTGGACATTTCTGGAGTCTCTTTATCAGAACAAAAGAAATATGAACTATCCTTCTGTGACTTCATTTTTCCTCTTGAATGTTCTGTTAGATAAGGAGTCAAGACTGAAGGTGCACTGATCCACGGAGGTGGACATGAATATGATTAAATGAGATTTAGGGATCAAAGAAGCTTATAATAAAAGCTTGACATATGGGACAGCAGGAGCAGGGAGAAATCAAGCAGAGGGCAGAACACTGAAGATGTGTCCTCAAAGAGAAGTCCTAAGCATATACAAGAACAACTGGAAAATTATTTGGTCTCCTAGCACCTAGCACTTTGGTCTCCTAGCACTTCAGCTGGAAATTCTGGGCCAGCTCTTAACTCTCTGGGTTTTTCAGGTCACTGAGGTGCTATTTAATAAAAGACCTGATCCAGTTTCATAATTTGCAACCACCAAAGGGGATCACAGGCATTTCTTTCTCCTTTCACACAGTGTTTCTCTGGGTAATATCAGATGTACTGTTTCTGACACTTTGATTAGCCAGGTAAATTTCTCATTTTGAAATTGTTATTAATGGTCGGGTGATTTTGTACAGAATTAGTGTTCTGAAATTCCTTATTAAATAGTTAGGTAAGCTTTACAGATGATACAAAGAGAATGGAAGTAATGGGGTTATAGAAGGGGAGTGTAAAGTAGAATAAAGCAGTTTTTGAAACACTGGGTGAGGCTCTTTCAGTCAGTATTTCCTAAGCACAGTTTTAAAAGCCAGGGAGTTGACTAGAGTCAACTCAAAGTCTAACAGACCAGTAAGAATCTCCCAAAACCTAAGAAGAAACAGCTGCCTCTCACTCAGAATACTATTCTTGTGTAACTTACTGATTTAATTTCCATCCAGATTTGAAAATGTGGACTACTTCCATAGTTATTATCTGGTCCAGTAAGCCATATAATCTTGATGAAATTCACCCTCTTTTAAGTCACATATTAATCAAATGAGAGCCTACTCAGGTGACCCATATTAGCTTTATTAGACTGGTCCTTTTACAGACTTAATAGACAAAGTCAAGCATCAAGAACAGTATAATTCCTCACAAGGTCCAAGCCTATCCAAAGGGAAGTCATGAAGTAGAATGCAATGACTCCATTCATTTCCAAAATCTTTATGAACAGATTCACCAGGGAGTTAAAGACTGCTCTATAAAATGAACATATTCCTATGCTTTCCAGCATGGTCCCAGCTGTTCACAGTCTCTCCTGCTGACACCAGGACTTCATCAATCTTTGATCTCATCTCCAGCTGCATGTTTTAGGATCTCATCCTAAAGAACAAACACCATGCTAAAACAGCTCCTCAACTACTGCTGTAAGAGGTAGCAATGAAGGAAATATATAGGAGTCTGTTTCAGCTGACATAGCCCAAGTTCCTCACTACGAAACAGGTTTCAGATCACAAGCTACTCCAAATTTTATTTAAACTCTCTGTCTTTAAGAAACTATTTTCCATATGGGAGGGTGCCAATTTTTAGTGCAGCTAACATTATGTTCATACAATATCAACTAAGACTCCACAGGTCCATCCACACCAGCAAATTAAATGATCCCCAAGAGTGACCTTCGTCATTGCAGCTGTTGTTTTAAATTCTGCTTTAGGAGGGATACAGGGGAAAAATGACAGATGACATCAGGTGATATCCTGCAAGGATGAGTCCAACTCTTTAGAAGTTCAGATGAAACTTTTCCATTGTCCAGGCACATCCTTTAGTTTACTGGTGTGAGAAGACAGAACAGTATTCACCAGGCTAACCAGTAAATGGGAGGAAAAACTAAAATGACTAAATCATGTTCCATTTTCCCTCTAAAGGTACTTCAAATTCTCAGGTAAAGACTAACTTTTAAACTAGCTCCACAGAATGGTCAGTGTAATTATCTTTCTCTGCACAGTATTTTCCTAATAAATATAGCAAAACTTCTGGTTGTGAAATTGAAAAAGGGTTTAGAATCTGATACTTTCACAAAGCAATAAATCAGTGTCAGTTTTTAAGATACATATACAAAAAATAATGATTAGTTAAGTTCTGGAATGTTGTAAGTCTTTAATAATGTTCATAAGGACACTAATGGAAGGTGGTACAAACACTAATTATTACTACTGTTGTTGTTGTTAATATTTAAATTAGTAATAATATTAATAGTATTAATATTATTAGAAATATTATTCAGTAACAGCAGAGCTCTACCACATCCTCAAGAAATGTTATCAAAAGTTTGAATAAGCTTTGATGAAAATTACTCATAATTCTCTGACAAAGTTGATGCAATGATGTGTTACTAAAGCTGAACGATTTTCTCAGGTTTTTTTAATGCTCATTAGTAATTAATTTTTCTTCTTAAAGAAGATGAGGTCTTCTTTGCATAAAAATGAACCATGGGTAATTTCCAACAGAATGAATAAATCTTTTCCTTAGCATGCTTCAATAAATAGCCTGGGCTAGAATATTGAAAAGAGACTTGATCAAAAAGGCACTTCAGTGGCTGTGGTTAGTCAATTTCTCATGTGATTTTGAGTTAATTATTTGTTAGGGAGAAAGAGAATTTCATACCCTTTGTTAGGTAAAATTAGGGGCCAAAAAATGCCCTGGGGCCAATAGAGTTAAATGTTTAACCTCAGGGATAACCAGGGCAGCAGTTAGGCTATAGTACTCTAGTACTTATGTATTCTGCTTTGGTAAGTTCGTTAGCCACACAAAAAGTTTGTCTTTGAGATATTAGATGAATAAAAGGAAAAGCTTGGATCACGAAAATAAAATACCTTCTCTCATGCCTCAAATAAGTATATTTGATGTGCATGTATCTGTGGGGCAGATATATGCACATGTACAAGTTAAATGATGGCTGCGGTTTTCAGTTGTCCTGTTTAGTCAAATAAAGACATACATTAACAAATATATGCTTATTTATAGATATGTTGTCAGATTTCTACAGATGGTTGTGGCAAACATAAAAAAGCGAGGAAGTTTTCTATCAAAAATGCATCAGGACTTGGAAAAAAAATAAAAATACAGAATCTGGGGCAGTGTTGTTAATCCAACATAGAAATACTGTGATTTTCTCACTAAAATAGTTCTATCCCACAGTATTTCTTGCTTATATCCCTTCTGACTCCAACAGCTTTCCTACCCGTCAAGTGCACCTAAAGGACTTGATGGACTAAATGTGTCCTGATATTCAAGAATATGTGGTGATATTGACAAATGCTCACTGCAGTCCAGAATGAGGGAGAACCACCCAGCTCATTTTCATCTATGACCTACTGGTATAGTAAGCATTAATTTGAATGAAGGTCTTGGAAATACAGGAGCTTGCTCATTACTTTCTGTTCTCTGTCACATCTATTCTGTGACCTACTGCCTCTGTTCCTCTGTTTTACTCTCGGACCAGCTGCTGTTAACCATTATATTTTTTTTCTCTTTACCGGTTTTTCGCTCGAAGCTATAATAGGCAGTTATTCTGAACTCTGTATGATCTAAGGAGGTATTGGGAAAGAGAGAGAGACACACACATATGTGTGTAGTGTTGAGGAAGATTACAGAGTAGAAAATAAAGTAATATCTGCATTCCTTGGTACGCTTTAAATTTGATTTGATGCAGAATTATCAGGCGAAGTTATCTGACCTGTGTTATGCAGGAGGAGTTACATAAGGTCCCATTTGGACTTAAAATCTATGAATCTATAACAGCAATGGAAAGTACATATAAGGTGACCTTCCCAGATTCACAGTAAGCTTCAGTCGAAAATGTCTTATCTGACTATCCACGCTACAAAAAAAGGGTGTTATAACTAGCAGTCTCAAAAACACCTTAGTATATTTTAAAGGCAAACAAGGTCATTTGCAATGATTCATCAATTTTCAGAAATCATTTGTTTTTCAGTTTCAGAGCTTCTCTTTTTTTATTTTATTTTATTTATATTTTTTTTTAACTGCAGATTGAAATGGGGGTTGGCAGGGAGGATTTTTAAAATCTGTTGGGAAAGATAACATGTAGTTCTTAGGTAAGGGGTCTTGTCAAAAAGTGTCCCGACAAACATCTGTTTTTTTCTGTGTCCAGAGAACACCAGTACATAATGAGGCCATTGCTAAGACACCATTCCTTTGCTTTTACTCCCTTGATTAGTGATAACTGTAATTTATTTGAAAGAGCACAAGTAATAGCTAGACCAAGCAATGTGTCCTTCAGATGTAACCTTAGTAGATACTTAATTCTTACCATTTGTTGACCAAAGCAGATTGGGTCAAATGCCCTTGTCTGGTCTATGATAGCAAAAAAAAAAGAGTATGTAAACAGTTCCAATAGCATGCACCATGACAAATTGGGACAGAGCAGCCTGAGGTCTCTGGATTAAAGAAGAAGGGCTTTCTGGAGGCAACATGAGGAAGAACTACACTGCAGGGAGGCAGATAGAGAAGAATTATGCCTGACTCCTGAACATGAAGGGTCGGTGAGAGAAAGGGATGTAGGGTGCCCTCATCCACCATGGGATGTTTTTCCCCTTCCCCAAGGACAGTATCTCTGAGGCAGATAAGTCTCCAGGACTGACTGTACTTTCCATGCAGAGTCACATTTCTCCATAGTGATGTTATTTTAATTTCCAATCCTGCTTTACCTCCGCTTCAGCTCCTGTTCCTGCTAATACATGACAGTGCAGTGCTTTTGATGAAAAGGAGGGTAAAAGGGCAGATCTGGCAACCTCAAGTCCCTTTTCTTATGTTCTCCCTGCCAACACACAGTGATAATACTGTCTCTATTATCTGTCCTTCAGCAATAGAATATATGTGTTTGCAGAAGGCAGTGTGCTAGGGGTTAGGCACCTCATTCAGATAAGATATCCCGTGTATGTTCATCAGGAAGTCCACTGAAGAAGCTCTACAGCTGACCAAAGACTTTAAAAGGATCTCAAAGAGAGACCTATGCTTTCATCCATATTTTTCCCCAAAACTCCTGCCCACACATGCATCACTTTCTTTCAAGGGCTCAGTGAACAGTGAGGCATCTAGCTCTGCTAAAACACAAAAAACAAAAAACCAACAAGACAAAACCCTAAAAGCCAAAAAAAAAAAAAGCCCAATCAAAACAAAGAAAACCAAAAAACACACAAACAAAAGTGGGGACAGTTTACTTTATAGTCCAATGTCCAGAGACAATAAAAACATGAGTTAGTCCATTTCAGCTGGCCAGGGACAGAGCTAACTCCCTTGCATAGGTCACTAAGTCAGTAAAAGAATATTCTTTGTCTCTGTTTGTCTTGTTCAAGGCCATGAACTTGGTGCCTTTATCAATCTGCCTTTCTCACTTAGCTGCTTTGCTTGCAGTTAAAGTTGCCTGTTCTGTTTTGCAACATAAAAGATAGTTCCTGACATGAATAGGAAACAACGCTCTGTAGTGGGATGATGTATTACATGTATGTATTTAGAATTCTACAGTATAGCATACTATTACTACTATACTCTTTATATCTTTAAACCTAAACTTTGGCTAGACTATCAGTGACACAAACACAGAAGAATGAATGATCATCCCATATTAATGTCCCTTAATCCTTCCTTTTTTCTTTATTTTTTTTTTTTTAACCACTCTCAGGAAAGCCACTTAATGAGCAGCTTTAGTCAATAGCTAAGATAGGGATTGTGTGGGTCTGGAAAACATAATTTTTAATCAAAAAGATAATTTATCCTGGGTAGAGAACAGGAGAAAATATCAAATGTCTCCTAAGGCAGTCCTCCTGGAACCATCCCACCTCTGATGTTCCAAAAATATGCCAACAATGCTGCAAATTATCTGTAGGGTTATGGAGACAGCCTTTTTTCCTTTCCTTGTTGCTCAAAAAGAAGAATCTATTGTCCTATCTCCTTAGGAAAACCCTTAGTATAGAAAAGACTCAAGACTAAACATAAGCAGGCTGATGATTTTGGAGCCAGATTGCTGATCCACACGTTCAAACCTGCATTCCAATGCATAACTTATTCTGCAATCAGAAATGCTTTTCTAACTTTAACTAAGGAAATTCAAAGGTGGCTTATTTCACCAATCCCATGAAAAACTGAATCCCAGGAAAAAACAGACTGGGGAGTAAACACACAATGGGACATGACATGCTCTCAGCATTTTTTATGGACTGTAATGACTGTGAAGTCCTTTTATTCCAATGATTAAATTCACTTATATGAAGAAGGAAAATCAAAATCTAATAGAGGAATCAGGCCATGTAAATATAATATGTAATTTTGTAACAACATATAAATAAGACTTCACCAAAAATGAAGCAGCTACTTCTGAGGTCAAGGGTTTCCTATACCAGAATCCACCAGGGAAACATTCACTCTCCAAAAGAGAGCAGTGGAAGACATTTAGTGAAATAATAAGATGGATCAAACAACTACTGAGTGATTTCTTGATGATACATTCCCCCAGCTCCTGGAAGTTTCTGATGCTGGAACTTCCTGGAGGGAAATTAGTATCTTTTCCTCAGCACTTAATAACCTCACATTCCTTCTGGACTTTTCTGCTGCCTTTTTTAATCATCTTGAATCCTCAGAAACATCCTGTAGTGATGAGAAATCCTGTTTAATTGCATGTTGCATGAAAATTTCCTTCATAGGTTTCAAACCTTTTTGTCCAAGAATCTCTTGGATGCACCCTGATTTCTGTGTTTTAAGGACAAATGACAGAGTGATTCCCTCCCCTTTCTCATCCTGTGCGTGACTGTACAGGGCCCTGTGAAACACCCGACACCATGACCATTTTCTCAAGCTTCAATGCTTCCTTGTCCTTCCTTGCCCAAAATCCATCCTCAAACACAGATCATTATTTGCCACTTTTTTCCTACTTTTCTTTTCCTACATCTGATAAGTTACCTTTTTTTTTGAAGCTGTGAGAACTGCAAGGAATATTTAAATAGGTCCATACCTTATGCTCTTTGCAAGGAAAAGAAAGCCCAGTTTCACACAGGAACCCCTAAATACATGGGAATATACTACTACGTAAGTCTGGCATTTAAACACCCTCATTCTCCATCTATGGGCCTAGAATCTGCTTATTATTCAATTGTGAGGGGATGTTTTGGCCCTATGAGCAGTGGAACAAACCCTCAAGATAAGTAATGTCTGAGGCAGCTGCTTGAGTGGATCCATCATTATCTCTCGAATACGCTCCATGGATAAACAGAGGCCTTCAGTCCCTGGGGCTGCTAATCTGACACCTTTCATGAAGCACTAAAAGAATTCACTTAAAATTAAAAACAATGCACAGCTGTTTCAATGAATAAGTCATGCCATTTGCATGAGGATAATGGATAATCAATATACAATGGTGACACAAATTAAACGTGGATTAAATAGTCATTGTTCCACAGCTATGCTCTATGTGATTTTCCCAGATACTGTGTGATAGTCCTGTATTTTTTATTACTGCTTCAAGAAAAATGCATTTTCTTCTTTTGGAAGATGCTTCTTCTTTATCAGTCACGCTGGTACAAAACAAACAAATGAAAGTGCTGATTTTCCTTGTTTATCTACTACATCAAAGTTAACTTTTTTTAAAGTGATAGAGATTACAGAGGTGAACTATTTCTTTTTATTGCAGTCCTCAGATAGTCTTGGTGCAAGCAATTCTGGGAATGGTCCAATAATCATAGGGCAGGGTGAATTTAACTAATTCTGAAAGTTTTCTTGTTTCTGATACACATTTTCTGTGGTTGATATGGAGATATAGGCTCTTACCCTAAGAATAGGACATAAGGAAGACATCATAAGGACAAATCATTCCCTGGAGAAGTCTGTCTCCCTCCACTCAGTACTAAGGGAGCCAAGGCAAGCTGCTTGGTTTAGGAATCCAAATTCTTGGTTGCTACAATTTTATGAAATTAATCTTATTCTTATCTGTTTTTTAAGAGTTGTCTGGCAACATTCAGATTTAAAAGAATTTATTCCTGTTCTCAGTTTACTCACACAATAATAAATATTTCAACATAATAAAGCTAATCAAACCCACATTTAGCCAACATTAGGACACATAGTTACTTTCAATGTAGAAGTGTGCTCTGAGCGATTTATAAGAATTTATGAGAATTTCTTTGAGGCAGAAATAGTAGACCCGTGAAATCTTAGGCTTCAACCATTCTTCTCTTTAAGATCCCGTTGGAATTTTGGCATTGAGCTCCTATAGTCACCTTCAAAAGAATTATGTTGTGGTATCCAAAATTTCACCCAAGCCTCAGTGACGGAGAACATCTGAAAGAGGCATCCAATAAAAGTTATGCACAGGACCAAAGGCTGTGTTTAGACTCTGAATATAGCTCTTAATCATTTCAGATAAGTCAGCCACAACCCATAATTAAGAACAAGAAGTAATAATGAACTTCTGTCCAACATACACTACTTAGCTAACCTCAATTCAAATCACTGACCTAGAAGTATTAAACTCTCTTTCCTATTTCTAATCAGATGAAAGAAACACCAATTACTTATAGAAATGAATTTTTTTATTTGTTTCACTGAGATAAATTAAGTTCTTTTCAGTCTGTGTGATATTTTTTCACAGGCAAACCTGATGCAGAAAATTCCACTACTTCTTTATATTTGTCAAAACTTTTGTGGAGAGACAGAGAGGTGGAGAGTGTTAAAAGTCAGAATTATTTTAGTCATAGTTTTAATCTAAAATTCTCCATCCATGTAAGAAAATCCTTTATATTGGAAGATAAAATACTTAAATGTCCCATTCTGCTTAACCTTGTCATTTTTTCTTTCAAAATTGAATATTTCAGATGAAGGAAAAGTGAGGAATGTAAACTTCTTTTTTTTTTTTTTTTTTAAACAGCAGTGAGCTTATGTCTTGCTCTTCATCCAGGTTGAAAACCATTCCACTCATCCTTGCTACACATAAATATTTTAATATTAACATTTGCAACATAAAGGCAGACAGAGACAGAGACTTCAGACAGACTTGACAGTAGATTCTAAAATCTATTTACTTTTGTCCTAAAACTGCTCTTTTTTTGTGGAGTCAGTAGTGAAATTTGCACTGACCTCGTGGGAAACAGAGGAAGACCTACATTGCGTGCTTCCAAACAGCTCACCTCAAGTCCTGAAAATCTGCCTTGCTTGGCTCTCCTGTTTGCCTGTTTGATCTGTGCTGTAGTGGGAATGCTGCTGCACTGCTGCCAGCCATCTGAGATGCTCAACATTCCCAAAGAATTTTGTTCCCGAGCTGGCTGCAAACTGACACTGCCTTTTTGTAATATATTTATCTGGGTGTTTGCTGGCAGGGATGGAGAGAAATGGCAGTTATGTAAGTGAGAAAACCTGTTTTACAAGTGAAAATAATGTCTACAGTCTGGAAGATTTAAATGAGTCAGACGTTAGGATACACACTTAAACCCAAATCTGATATCTGAATCCAGCAAATGCTTGCACATGCATGTAATCCTTTGCAAATCAGTGAAGAAATGTTCACGTGACTTAAACTTTTCACAGGTGCAAGACTTTGCATGACTGCTCCCTCAAGTGGGAATATGAATATTTCTAAAAGGGAAGCAGTAAGGGAGGTTCTTACTAAGGATCACTTCCTAACAGCTGCAAAACTGATTAAATGAAAAAGACATCATAACTCATACCATCAGCTGAGGAAAACTACACTGAAATAAATTATTAGTGGCCAAATAGCCAGCATTCTTGCCAAACAACAGGTAGAATTTCAGAGTAAAAATCAATGTCCATCTATTAATATATGTCTTAATATAAAGAAAAACAAAACAAAACCAACCAGCCAAACAAACAGTAAAAGCCCCCAAATTTTCAATTTTATTTATTATTAATGTTTTCTGGCTGTAGCAACAGATAATTAGAAATATTTAATGCAGGAAAACATCTGCAAGTTAAAATTTTTTGCAGCTTAAATCTTAGCATTTGTCAGTACAGAAATGATATGTTAGGCGTGTTGCACTCTCTCTCAGTATGATAGCAGCTAAAGTGGCTTAAAATTGGATTCATTTATAAAGCTGGACACCATTAATATCACCCCCTGCATGACAGTAATTCATTTCACTCTGGTTTGTCTGCACAGCGGTAGAGGCTCTGGTCCTTGTATTCAGATCACAGTCCTAATTAAGTATTCATTATAGAATACATATTTTTTCATTTTAGACGGAATATCAAACATTCATGCCTGGTATTAAACTTGTTTACCATTGGACTATTGTTTTATTAATAAACACTGCCATACATGTCAGCAGTAACTTCAGGGTCAAAATGAGAGCTAAGTTGAAACTCAACATTACATACAAATTTCTTGTGGTCTTTTGGGAAAAAAGCTGCAACTTTCACGTTAGTTTCAACCCCTGTGATTTCAAGGGGCATGAAAGAACCTTTTGAGTTTCTTTATTCTACTTCCTATTTGAATGCACCTGAAATCTCATGAGGAAAAGCCAATCAGAGGTTTCTGGTGTCAAATAAAAGTCAACGGTAGATATTTTAGTTTGCTTTTAGCGTTGAGCTCAGAAACACAAAGTTACATCTATAATGCAGTTGGTAATTCTCCAAAAATCGAGTAGTCTGAGGACAATGTCTTAATTTTGGGTCAGAATAATAATTTCTGAGAACTATGGAGCAAGCAATAGAAACCCATCCTGCTTAAGTCAGCTTGCACATGTAGAGTCACAGGTGACATCACTCTGCTCAATCTGCTCTCTAGCACAACTGGAAGTCTTATGGACTCATTTTACAAGTCCAAGTGAATTGTAAGTCTGTACCTGGCAAAAGTAAAAGTCTTGCCAGACAAAAACTTTCCTAAAGTAAAGAAGAGAGAAGCCAATTACAATTAATATTACCTAACCATACAAATGTAGAAAGTATATTCATAATTCATAATGTTGAGGTGAACTGAGGGAGAATCCAACTGCTCCTGTATAAATAGAGATTTATAATGTAACTAAAGTGCAATTGAATATCTGAGTCATTGTGAGAGGGAGTACTCTTATATGTCAGAATCCAGACTTTTATTTCCTTATTCTACCTCAGTGAAATTCCTTGTGAGCTCCAGGAGGCAAGAGGGGATTGCC
The DNA here is from genome assembly GCA_032173965.1 of Sitta carolinensis. Taxonomy (NCBI): domain Eukaryota; kingdom Metazoa; phylum Chordata; class Aves; order Passeriformes; family Sittidae; genus Sitta; species Sitta carolinensis. The sequence continues at coordinate 8,712,966 of CM063313.1, read as the reverse complement.
CCATGTTTCACTTATTCCCTTGACCCATCAGCTCTGAATGGACTGGGATTATCAGGGTTATTAGGTATTTTTAGTGTTGTATCACCACTTTCTGCATTTGTGGTCTAAAATAATCCTTAATAGACAATAGAGATGGTAAATAATTGTACAGCAATTCTGGACTTGGAGTATGTTTAAAAAAGTGTAGACTAATCCCAGTATTTTCATCTTCATCATTTCTGCATATAGACACTGAAAAATCTGAGAGTATAAGAGTGAAGTGGCTTTTTTAAGAGAAAGAATAATCAGGAATAATGGAATAAATTTATCATCTGCATTATAGTTCACATGTCAGCTTGCTTTTCAAATAGAAAATGTATACTTGTGGTCTTCAGAAGAAAAAAAACCTGCCTCATCAACCCCCCAAAAATCCCCAACCAGACAAAACCCAACCCAAATCAAAGCAAACAAAAATCACAAAACAAAATATAAAACCCCTATCCAAAACCAAACAAATAAAACTCCCCCCACAAAATACTATAAAACCAACCTTACTTTGAATGGGAGTTGTTAGAAAAGCAAATATGAAGAGAAAGTGGACGCTTTATAGGATGACACAAAACAAGGGAAAGGATTTATTAAGTGGTTTGTTTTTTTTTTTTTTTCTGGGAGAATAATTCTGAGAAGTCTGACTGTAGAAGTATTTTGAGATCTGCTTGAATTATTCAAATATTATTTGTTCAATTAGCAGAAAACAAGAGAGAAGACAGTAAATATAATGTACAGTACAGTTTTCTCTGGAAAAAGTTGTGTTCTGCTGAAAAAAGTAGTTAAAGTATTTTTGGATGAAAGCAGAATCAAAAGATATAATGCTACTTTGAAATGTTCCATTAGGTTGAAAGTTCCATTTACCACCTAGGAGGCAGTTTTGATGACTGAGCTATTTTCATGAGTGCTCCAGGATAGACTTCAGCCAAAAAGAAACACATTAGCACAGACCTACTCTTTACATTGTTTAAGCTAACATAGCCCATTGTGAATTAAACAGGCTGGGGAGCACAGAGGAGCAGCTCCATCAGGCAGAGGGACATTAATGAATGTTGAGTGGTCAGAAAAGGAGGAACTAGCCTCTTAATCTGGGGTAATAGGTGTCCACACCTGAACTGCAGTCAGACCCTATGGGAGACATTTATTTGGATGGTATCCATTGTGTAGACATCTCTGACTCAGTTACCTCAGAGTCCCTTCATCATCAAGAGGATGATTCCTTCCACCCTGAAATATATATGTAAAACAGACTGTAAATTGCATCATGACAGCTCCTGCCACTGTCTGAGGAGTAAAAGAGAATCCAAGATGATGTGTTCAAAGGAAGATGGTGCTGCAAATGCCTCCCAAACACAGGTGAGATGAACCAAGAGGATGTTAGTTCTCTGGAGTGACAAGAAGAAAACACATACATATCTACATCTTCTTAATGTAAATGTCTTTGTAGCCCAAAGACTGGGCTCAGCATTAGGTTAACAAAGCTAGAAAGAAAAAGAAGAAATGGTAATAGAAATGCCATTTTATTACATTGGGTGCAATGCACAGAACATCACAGAATCAAAGAGTAATGGAGCAGTTTTTGTGGGAATGGACCTTAAACACCCCTAGTTCCAAGCCTTCTGCCACAAGCAGGGACACTTTCCACTAGTCCAGTTCGTCAATGTGACATCCAACTTGGCCTAAACACTTCCAGGGATGGGGCAGCCACAACTTCCCTGGACAACTTTTTCTAAGGCCTCACAAACTTCAACAGGAATAGTTTCTTCCCAATATCCAATCTAAAATAACTCTCATTCAGTCTGAAGCATTCCCTCTTGTCCTGTCACTATAAGTGAATTGCAAGTTGTCCCTCTCTGTCATTTTCTAGGCTCCCTTCAGGTACTGGGAGGTTGCAATTAGGTCACACCATAACCTTTAATCCAGGCAGAATAATCCCAATCTTTCAGTCTTTCCTCATAGGAAAGTTGGTCCTTCCCTGTGATCATCTTAGTGGCTTCTCTAGACGGGTTCCTGCTGTGCTGGCCCCAGCTCTGGATGCAGTGCTCATGGTGGGGTCTCAGCAGAGCAGAGCAGAGGGGCAGAATCCCCTCCCTGCCCTGCTGCCCACGGGGCTCTGGATGCAGCCCAGGACACGTTTGGCTCTCTGGGCTGTGAGTGCCATGGCTGGGGCATGTCCAGCCTCTCACCACCCTCAGCCCTTCTGGGCAGGGCTGCTCTGGGTCTGTTCATGCCCCAGCCTGTGTTGACACCAGCTGCATCCCTCCACCCACACTCAGCACCTTCCACGTGCTCTTTTTAATCTGTCTCATGAGAATCCCATGGGCCACCTTCCTGAGCTTGTCCCAGTTCCTCTGGATGGCAACCTGTCCCTCAGGTGTGCCAGCTGCACCACTCAACTTCCACCTGCAAACCTGTGGAGGGTGCACTCAATCCCTGCGTCTATGCCATGTAGGAAGATATTGAATACCACTTGTTCTGATGCCACTTGTCATTGATGTCCATTGGGTCTCTGGGACATTGACAACAATGCCCTGGATGCAACCACCCAGACAATTCCTCAGCCATCTAAAAGAGCACCCAGCAAATCCATCACTCTTCAGTACAGAGAGAAGGATCTTTTGGGAGACCTTGTCAAAGGCTGTGTGGTTTACTGCAAATTCCAGTGTGGGTGGGATACCACTGTACAGCTGTGTCCCAATTAAAGATGTAGAACAAACGCAATAACAGCACTGAGGGAGCTCAAAGTTTGGGTGAGGACACCAAAGCTAATGTTTTTGTTCTTCAGTGGGAAAATATGGTCCATAAACAGGTCAAGCTGCTGTATTCTGCCCACAGAGAAGATTAGGGTATTAAACTCTTTGCTGATGGCAGAGACATAACTTATTTTGGTTTTCAGTTTCCTCATGTGTAAAAAGGAATTAAAATTTTGAATGATTCTGTTGCTCTCATTAGACATGCAATTTTTTTTTCTATTTTTTTCTTTTATTCTCTGCTTTTGAAACATTTTTTAACTTTTATTTATTTAATTACTCATTTATTTGAGAGTGAAAATATAAACCTAAAAAAGCACTTCAAAGAAGCCCAATTCCAGTGTATAATTATTCCATATTTAAGCTGAAGCTAGGAAATTTTGAACTCAGTCAGAAAAAATGAAAACGTCAAATATTTTCCTGCTTTTCCAGAGAGAATCTCAAGACATCATAGCCATCAGCTAAAAAGACCAGCAAAACAAGGTGATATACTGTGTTCTAAAGCCTAATAATATTTAAATCATATGGGGTTTCTTTGGAATTAATGTTTTGTCTGACTTCCAAAGGATTGAAACTTGTGTATCCTCCATCTGCAGGAAAAAGTCCAGGAGCTGAGGCCTGTATATTCTAAAATTATTTTTTTTCAAAGTCAAGTTACATAGAGAGCTATAGCATAATCAAGACAGCACAATTATAATTTGGAATATTTCAGGTTAGATATTTAGAAATTTGATACATTGCTGTCTTTTTTCTCATGTTAGAAGAGAAAATATATGTCGAAAATTTTTAGAATCACATATTTCTGAAATTTTTATTAACTTTCTTCATGAAAAAAACAGACTATATAAAATTTAGTTTTACAAAAATACTGAAAGTCTTTAAATGCCTTTCTAGAGTTCTTTGATGTACTAGGGAAAACATCAGGTTTTGGTGTTTTTTGTTTGTTTGTTTTGTTGTTTGTTTGTTTGTTTGGATTTTTTTTTAAGTAGCTCCTATGAATCTATTATGACTTCACATTTATTTCAATTTTAAAAAAATAAGCTTTTGTAACCACTCTAGTAGAAATAAACATAAAAAATGCAGTTTCCCATATTTGCCCATTCTTAACAGAAGAATTAGCCGCTTTGTGATAATAAACTTAAAATTAAGGTTATAACCTTATTCCAGGTTATAAGTATATATATTTATATGGAATTTCATATTTCTAGCAATAAAATGTTTCTTCTAACTACTGTTCAGAAAGCATTTCTGAGTAGTAACACCGAGCATGGCAAAAGCAAGACATGACCTGTATTATCTGCTCTCTGCTGTCAAGATCAGATGGAGTGAAGTCCTGTGACATTTTCAGAAGCAGCTGTCTGTGATCCAGGCAAGAGCTGGATGTGGAGTGGATTGACCTTCTAGAAAGCATTTATTGGTGTAGCTGTTTGGTTCCTTTTTTATAGATACTCCCAGGTAGCCATCTCAACCACTATGAAAAAAGTTGCTTGGCATCAACAGTTAGAAATGACAAAATTCTACATGGGATCTGTAGAAAACAGAAAAAAAAAAAAAAACACTAAACCCCAAAAAACCCAAACCTATAAACTTGAATTTAAAATGTAGCTTTTCAGTTCAAAGGATTCCTCAGATGAGGTGTTTCAGAACTTCCTGGGACAGTCCTAATTGTGGAACACAGTTTATAGATCACCCAGCTGAGGTCCGAGCTCCTCAGGCCAGAAGAGGAGTTCTTTCCAACTATGATGACAATGTGTTTTGGTCTCCCTTGCTACTGGAAGAACACCCATGGGCAGCATTGCTTTCTCCAAGCTGCTTTTAATGTCTCTCCTCACTTTCCAGGTCTTTGTGGTGATATGCCACACTCTGACTACTCTCTCCTGGATCAGGTGAACGCTCAAGCACAGAATATGCCACTGAGATCTGCTGTGATAGTGGAAGGCCTCCTGCACAGTGGCAGAAGATGAGAATGTTTTTGTCCTTCATCTATTCCTTTAAACACGGGAGCGAGAAGGAAATTTTCCAGGCTATTCATTTATAACAGGCAGAATAAGCTAGAAAAATGTCCTAGTTATTGCAAACCTGTGAGAAAAGGATGTGGTTTGAATATGACTGAATAAAAATGAGGGCACACAAACTCAGTGAAGAGAAGAGATGTTACAGTGCTTAACAATAATGGTTACAGTCTCATTTTCTGACAAACTGGAATAGAATATAATCACAATGTGAGCTCCATAATTAAAGCAAAGATAGCAGTGACATTTTTATTGTATATTTCAACTGCTGAGTAAGTTCCTTTTTTTCTATTTTACTTTTTTTTTTTTAAACTCATACAGAAACTATTCATTTTTGCAGGCAGGAACAACCCAGCTAGTGGAACTCTTAATTGCATGCAGCTTTGTGCCAAGAAAAACTCCAATCCAGTGAGTCTGTTTTGTTAAGAAGCTATGGTGAAACTCTGAGGTTTGGATTTGAAGTGCAAATGTATAGATCCAAAAAAAAAAAGCCAAAAAAACCCCAAAACAAAAACCCCACAAACTCAAAAAGCATTCAGAATACGAGTCCCTTGTTCTATTTAGGGTCTGAATCTAGTTTAATTTTTAGCCAAAATACACTAGACTTCACAATATTGCTGGAAAAAAAAAAAAGCTAAATACCAAACTGTGATAATGTTGGAATACTAAAAGGAAAACTAATGTGCAGACATCTTTTTACCAGAAATCAAATCAAACATAACTAAAACTCAACCATCTCCTTTTAGAAGCAGAAATATTCTTTGCCCATTTTATTCATTTATTACAAAACCTTTCTAAAAATTGAATTTTTTCTCCTACTCTGACATTAGTTTGTATCTTGCCATTATTCAGGAAAATATTTAGGTTTCTTTGACAGAAAAAAAAAAAAATTAAAACTTGAAGACTTTCAATATATTCTATGCATCACATTTCTGTACTACCAACCATAGTTCTTTTTCCCTTGTTTTTCTCAGTCCACTTTGCCCACAGAGCTATTCATGCAGTCATCCCTCTCTTGGAGTCCTTATATCTGAAATAAATGAGATTTTGGCATAAAAACATCCCTCTTTTAAAATGCCCACAAACATAGACACAAAATACACAGTCAACATCTCTGAAAGTTACAACTTCCTTCCAGTCTCAGATGACATCAGATATCTCAGATGAGAACTTCGGAGGGAATGAAGAAGGATTAGCAAAGATAAATTGACCAACTTGCTTGGTTTTATATGGAAAAAATGTAGCAGAAGTAGGAAAAGCTTGGTCTTCTAAATATCAAACTCTTGTAACAATGATCCATGTAAAATTTTCACTGACTGGTCACAATAATTGAAACTTGATGAAGAGATCTTCAGGTTTCCTAAGCTCTAGTGGATTGGAAACTTCCTGAAAATACCTAAAATACCTTTTGTTCTGATGTATTCTGGCCTCATTTTACTGTCTTTCTGAAATCAGTAATCACTTGCAAGTTTAAAAAGATAATGAATACAAATAAATGTTGATATTGTCAGCTCAATTGACAGTGAAGATAAATGCATTACTTTGCCAAGAAGTTTAAAAAACTTTTTGAGTTTCCAAAGTAGCTTCAGAATTGGGCTTCTTTTTGTCTGTGTGTTTTTTTGGTTGTATTTTGTTTGTTTGTTTTTTGTTTTTTGTTGTTGGTTTTCTGTTTGTTTGAGATCTTATTGCAGAAGCTGTTTGTTTGTTTGTTTGTTTGTTTGTTTGTTTGTTTGTTTGTTTGTTTCATTGAGAGGTTTTTTTGTTTGTTTCTTTTTGGCTTTTTGGGTTCTTTTTGTTTTGTGTTTGTCTTTGGATTTGTGGTATTTCATCAATTCTTAATGTATCTCAACTGCTTTTTCCTTTCTTAAAACCCCTGAAAAATTCCCAATAAAAGAATAAATCTGTCACATGAATTGATTTACTGCACAGCAAGCTCATGCTTTTAAAGATGGCTCTATTATAGGAAAATTAATTTCTCAAGCTACTTAACACACTTGTAGTAAAAGCTTTCCACCCCAGGGAGTGCAATGAGCAACAGTACCCGTGCAGGCACAGTAGAAAGTTTTTTCAAGCTGTGCTTTGTTTACTATTTCCAAAGAACAACTTTATGTTGCAGCAGGAAAATATAGATGCAAACTTCTTAGAACTGTCCAAGCTATAATTCCATTTTTTCCTCTCTTTCAGTCGCTCAAAGAGTGACACAATGTTGCAAGAGCAAATGCTTGCACCAGTTCTTTTGTATGTTGTTTTTTATTTTTTTTTTCGAGTAAGTAAGTAAGAATTTCCTCAATGTTATGACCTCTTCTATGACACAGGAGCATGTTGACATCATGGCTGAATGACAAGTACTAAATGGCCTTATATTACCGATATACTGAATATATTCCAAACTTAAACTCTTCATCTTCTTGCCCAGACTTTCTATAACACAAGATCTCATAAGACAAATGTTATCCAGATTCATAGTATCACTGGTCAAAGAGAGCACCTGGAGGTCAGCTGTTCCAGGGTTCCAGGCAGGCTCCACTGGCATCACCAAGTCAGAGCAGACAGGGCTGTGAATAGTCGTGGAAGGAAAATTTTGGAGAGTGAAGCTCCAGGGCATCCCTGGGAGACATATACCTGTAGTTCTCCCCTGGTCTGAGGAGAGAGATTTTCCTAATATCCAGTCTGGACATCCCAAACCACAAGTTATTATCCTCTTGTTTATCCCTTTCTAAAAACAAAAAAACAAAACAAAACAAAACAAAACAAAACAAAACAAAACAAAAAACAAAACAAAACAAAACAAAAAACAAAACACGCCTTTTCATCTGTATTAATTCCTATGAAGCGGCTGCAAAGTGTGGTTAGGTCTGTCTTATGTCTTAAATGAGAAAAGTTGTAAAATGGGACAATAAATGGCAATTCAGAACAAATAACACTTCAGATAAAAAGTTTAAAACTTCTGTAGTGGAAAGAATTTTGCCACAACTGTAGCCATGTCAGATCTATGATCTTCATGCAGCTGTGCCAAATCCTCCTGATCCTTCTGTCTTCCAACTGAGTAAACTGTTTATTTTCCTCAAAGATGCTGCAACAAACCGCAAAAGACCAAACCTCCTTCAGAACCTCTTCAAGCTGTGACGGAACCAGCTTAAATACAAACCATGGCAGCTTCAGAAACAGTTCGTGCGTGCAGAGTTTTCATGTAATTTAACTCGTAATTAGGTTTTAGCCAGCTGAGCAGTTGACACTTGCTGGATTCACAATCCAGATTTGGTGATGTCTTTCAAGGTCAGTGAAGGTTTGTCTTGAAAGGAGCCTGGGTCCTTCAGCAGAAACAGAATCATGGAATAGTCTCAGTTGGAAGGATGATCAGGGATTGTTTGAGGTCCATGTGTGTGCAGTCAGGACCTTGACACAAGAAGAAAATGACTGGCTGTAAATTCTGTTTAAATGTTTAAATCACGACTATCACATGGTTAGCCAGTAGAATTCATATTGCTACTCATCAAATCTCAATCATTATTCGAACTTGTACCACAACTTTATCAGAACAATTTTTGAACAGTTATTAGGAGTCAGAAGAAAACTGTTGCTGGTTAGTGAAGATCTCATCTCCACAATGTCAACAACATATTTTGTATAATGGTTATAAAATATGGCCAGTGCCTTTTTGGTCTATGTTAAGCCCTATAAAATTAATAAAGTATGTTTCCACTGCTGTTAAATTAGTGGTGCAGTTTGCCTAATAAAATATGTTTTGCTGTCCTGGTTTTATGGGCAAAGTAATAAACTACAGTTTCTAAAAGCATCTTGATACAGTACAAAAAGCCTTTACAAGTTTTTACATAGATACTAGTCAAAAATAATAAGGCACAGATTATTTTTAGATTAAAGACCATATGTTAGACAATAGACATTTTGAAAAACACTGTTGTTTCCATAATTATGTTCAGGTGCAATTTTCATATTTTTTCCTTTTTTTTTTTTTTTTTTTTTTTTGGTGGGTGTAGAGAAGGAATATATATATATATTTATATTCATATATATAAAATGTGCCAAAAAAGGCAGAGCTGTTATTCTGCTGTGATTTATTAGATTCTTAATCAATTCTTAATGTCCTCCTCTCCCAACTCCGGAGAAAGAAAAATAGACTATTTCCTCTTTTACTTCTTGCTTATATTTCTGATGTATTTTTCCACCTGTGTGTTAAAGGATGTCAAAAAAAACAAAAGCAAAACAAAACAAAAAAAAAAAAACAAACAACCTAATTTCTGTTGGGTTTTTTTCCCCAAAAAAACATAAAGAAATCCATCAGTTAAAAAGGAAAAAAAAAAAAAAAAAAAAGAAAAGAAAAGACCAAGTTCTCCATAGAAAAGGAATAACAAAAAAAAAAAAAAAAACAACCGCACACAAGGTCTCTCTCTGGGACATAAATGATTTTTTAACAAAGTGAATTTAAAAAGTGAATAATTCAAATAATATGGGGCTAAATCTTGACAGACAGTTTGGACTTGGAGACTGTATAGGTCAATAGCTCTAAATCTTTCATAGCTAGGCTTTTGATTATCCTCCTAGAGAACATATTTATACACATGATTCAAGTTGTGGGGTTTGGAGTTTTGTTTTGTTGTTTCATTAGGGTCTTCTTGTTTGTTTTTTAATTGTGTGAATACAAAGACCATTCAGGTGGTGAATGATATAAACAAGGGTGGAATTAACTTTAAGCATCCCCAAGCTGAGGTCATTCTCAGCATTCACAGTATTGAATCTTTACCTGACTCCCATGGAGAATTTTATCACCTTCAAAGTTGTGTATTTAAGACAAGTAATATGAATAATTTCTTAAGAAAATCACTCTCAAATTTGTACTGGAGTGACTTACACAACTAACTTAGATTTGAGATGTGTAAGGTTAAGCAAACTCATATACATATATCTATGCTTATGCTCCCTTTAATGCTTCCTTGCATTTAATGCCTAAACTTGGTATATGCTTAAATCCTAGTGCAGTCTCCTAGGAGATTTAAACACCTTTACATGCAATTCTTTATTGATTCATTTGCATTTAATCAACAATTAAGGCTAGTTTTCTGAAAGGATATGACAGGCTTTTTTCTTGTTTTTTGGATGTTTTTTTCTAGGTAATATTATTTCAGCTAATCCATTGGAACATTTTGATCTTTCTCCAAATTTTCCTTGGAACTTTGGATCATCATTTCAAACTTGTTGTAGAAATCTTACAAGACTGAGAAAAGAAGTACATCTTACCTTGTAAGAGGTTTGTATCTTTTATGACACAAGGGATCATCTACCAAACCAAAAAAGTTTTGTGGCAATAAGGAAAAAAAAAAGCTAAAAATGAAAAGCTTTCAGTCCAGGATGAAAATGAACAGGACAGGACTATGTGATTTGACTTTTCTGAGTGTTTGTTCAATTCTGTATCTTTTTCCTCCTCCAGAATTTTGTGCAGATGCGAACTTATATTTACCTTAAATTGGTTTGGTGATTTAGGAGGCTTTCCTTAAGATACGAGATGGCTGCACAATGGTTTTTCCCAGGCTTCACAGCTTAGGAAAAAACCTTTTATATGGTGATAAAATCAAAAGCATTCCCCTGGCCACCAGAATATAGAGTATCTTGTTGCAATGATTTCCAAATTTTTATAACAGGTTAAATAGTAGACCCTTGCCATTCATCAGAAAACCTTCTCAGCCGATTGTACAAGACTTCTCTGAAATATGGAAGTCAGGAGGGCAAAACTTTTTTTAAAAAGCAAGGTTTTGAAATATATTTTAGCACTGACCCTTATATAAGTTTTAATCATTGGATTATTAAGTAGAATATAATCAAGATTTCTAGACATCTTGCAGGTCTTTAATGTGGGTTAGGTGATGAACTAGATTTATGAGGTTCTTGGCAGCACAAAAGAAAACATTTAGCTCCATAACAGATCTATTTGGTGAGGGAAAAGGCGGATCTTAGGCTACTGCAAGAGATTAGGGAACCGGTGTTCTTTTTTCCAGGATTTTTATGTTGTCTATTTTAAATAATATTTAAAAGCATTTTATCCAGACTAACAACATTATACTAAATTCCATTTCTTTTTTTTAAATCATGAGGCTTATATTTATTCAAAATTGTAATTGCAAAAATATCACTGTAGTGTTGATAATGTTTAAGAATACTTAAAGAGTAAGTTTCTTCAGGAGTGCTGAGATATAGCCACTGTCTGTGCCAAAAATTCTGAAAGAGTAGGAAATCAAACTTCATCATGAGGTCTGATTTTGCAAATAGCTTTTCAGTGGCACTAAATCTAGGACTGAATTACACCCAAAAAACATTAATATGAATATCAACCAACAGCTTTTCCTTCAAAAACAGACCTGTTTGAAGAATACTACATCCAAGATGGGCATAAGTTCAAAATATTCAATTAAATATTAGGAAATCATTGCAATACCTATTATTGCCTGAATGATATATTTGAACTGCATATTTTTTGTCAGTAAAAGCAGAGGCAAAAGATCAGGTCCTTTCCTGAAGATGGAGGGTCAGTTTTCAGGAGAAATATTCAGAGGAAGTCTGTACCACCTCTCAAACCAGACCTTGAGAAAGGAGGAAAATGCACAAAATTTGAAACAAACTGCTCACTTTCCAGAAAGAATTTGATCTTTTCCCGGAAGGACCTTATGAGTATCTTTTACTGCTGCTATCCTTTCTGAATTTTGTTTCCAATTTTATGAAGAAGTATTTTTACCCTTGTTGGAGTAAACTAACTAAACATTTTAAATAATAAAAAGTTCTCTGAAATTTTTTTAAAAAACATTGAGAACTTATATTCTTAGGGATCAGTGAACAGTGAAACTCTTTGTAAAACAGTGTGTTGAGACCTTTGTGTTCTTTTGTATGTGTTACTCTATGTGTTATTTGGAAAGAAGAAGGAAATGAGACGAAAATTAGGACCTGAAAATACTTACAGGTATTATAAACACTAACAAGATATTTAAAGATCTGTACTGCTGGGTTCGGTTTTGTATAGAAAAGTTAAGCTGAGATTTGTTTTATGCTGTCCCTTTGAAACTTAGATCCTTCAAGAAGATTTTTCATTTTCTTTGCACTTTACCATCAGCTGTATTAATAGAACAACTGTGTATAGCTCCAAATAACTCCTGCAATAAAGGAAGAGAGGAAATATGTTTTGCTCCATCTGAAGTTTCTCTCCTCAGTTATGTTTGCCAAAAGGTAAGCCTTATTTCTATAAGGTGATCTAAGCATCTTGAAGAGGAAATTCCAATTACCAGGCAGGGAATGAGCAGTGGCTGGAATAAAGGAAGAGGTGGCTTAGTGAGAAGGATAACACACTGCCTCATTCTTGAATAAAACAGATCAAACTGTGGGAGATTCATTCTTGCTTTTTAATCAAGGCACTGGCCTAATTTCATTTAAGGCAGGGATTACAATTTCCAAATTTCTTTGATATTTTGCTGCACTTGAATGGATGGTGGGAAGTGTAGACAAGGAGTGGGGGCTGGAGGTCAGGTGGCAGGCATGGCAGTCACATTTCAGACCTTCAAAAACACAGACCAGGTCTGTGAGCACTGATACTGTTTTACCACACACAGAGTGTGAGGACACTCTCCTTATGCTTCTATCACTTTATTATATTTCATGATATGGAAGTTCTGCGTGCATGACTCCATGGCTTGAGAATCCTGGAAATGATGTGGAAGATATCACACTGAAGCACTGCCTGAACCTCTTCAAGAACCACCTTTATGAACTTCAGAATCATGCACTGCTTCCCTCCCATGAGATAGAGACTCTAACCCCCAGACACACCTCAGATGTTAAAATAAGTGAGTTCCATTTCCAAAGTGTCATGAATACTGTATTTTTTAACTCAAATTAGTGACAGCTCTTGGCTTTTGGAAAAAAAACAAAACGTTTAAAATTTTAAATGGGTGGACATTGAAGATTGCTTTCAAAAATCCCTTAAAATAAAATAAAAAAATAATCCCAAACAAGTAGTCAAAATTCTTTAGGATTCTGTTAATTGCTGTCTGTGTCTCTGTGAAAAATTCTCATATACCTCTAAGTTTCCCAAACTAACACAAATCTTAGACTAAATTTTAGTATATCCAACATTTTGTACGTCGATAGCTTACTCTTCATGTTCTCATTCCTTGTCTTTAATAATAGTGGTTCAGTTGTCAAATTAATGAGCAATATTTCACCACATGACTTAGATGAATACTACACAACATGAATAGCAAATTATTGAAGTGTACTGCTCATACGCAAAACCTAAATGAAAAAAAAAATCTAATTACTCATTGTAATAATTATAATTATAGGACTGACTTGGATGCATGATTGATTTGTGACTTGTTCTCACACACAAAATCTTTCAATCATAACACAGACACTCAAGTATGCAGATTGTATATGACTGTATAGATTAAATACAGAGATGAATGAAGAAAATATGAAATATCATCAGAATGTGTCAAATATTTCATTAAATTCTATTACTTTTTCAGTGTCGCTTTTGAGCAAAAACAAGTCGAACCACCTTTTCCTCTGAAAATCTTCTAGTCAGTAGAGAAACATCTAGAAAAGAGAAGTAGACATGTTTCAGCTGCATTGCCAAACACGCTATGCCTTCTTTTCTTCAAGGAAAACCAAGTAATTGGTACGACACAACATGAAAACCATCATGCTAATGAGATGATGTCATGTTTATTGCAAGATCATTATCCCAAGAACTATGTTAATACATTCAATAAGCCTCCTGTGAACAGTGTGTGGTGGCCGCCCTCATGGCTGGTACAGCAGCAATTTGAACAGGGACAGCCAAAGATAAACACCTGATTTGTCACTTGGTGACCTGGGGCTTCACCCCTGGGGATGGAACACCAAGAGGGGTTTGTAGGCAGGCCTGAATGAGCACTGGGCTTGTCCACATAGTAAAAACTTTCAGCATTTTAAAAGGCATCAAGAATAAGGAAGGGAAAAAAAGGAGAAGGAAAAGGAAGAGGAAAAGGAGAGCGGGGGATGGGGAGTTCAGGGAAGAGAAGTTCAGGGAAGGGAAGTTCAGGAAGCCCATGGAAGTTCAGGGAAGGGAAGGGAAAGGGAAAGAGAAAGATCATGAAGTCGACCCAAGCATTTTCCCTGACAGTTTTTTTAAAGGCTTTTTTTACTCGTTTTTATATTTAGTAAACGATACGATCACACTTACTCCTAAATTATGCAATATGCTTACATGAAAATACCATAGGTTTCATTTTAGAAAATATGTTAAAATACATTCTTGCAATTTCTATTCCATTTCTTCCAACAAACCTTGAGAAAAGTGTCTCAGGGAAGAAATCAATTTATTCTGAAAAAAATCATAATTCATAATTAAACAAAGTTATTTCTTTAAAAATAACTTGAATTCCTCTCTCTGTAAAACAATGTTTAGTGAGTTACTAGTCTGACAAAAATTTTATGTTGAAAAATACATATTTTCTGAATCTCTGTCTGAGTAGTGTAATCACGCAGGTAATAAAAATTTGTTTCTTCTCTCTAATCAGCCTGTACTCTGAGTACTTTGTATTATAGACAGGGAACTCTTCCCCTTAAAATCTTAATAGGAGGACAAAGAAATAATATAAGTACACATGGTTGCAACAGATTTTTTTCAGATATGACTCCCAATTTAGCAATATAAAAGCACTGATATATTTTTTTACCCGTCAGTGTTTGGATACAATAGAATCCCTGTGTATTTGAATAAAAGTAAATGAGAATTAAACTGGGCTTTTAGTCTTTCTAGTCAGCTTTAAAAATGACAAGCCTACAGAACATGCAGCATGGTTTCCATTTATAACTGAATAGTAATCTCTTCCAACCCTTATATATGCATTTCTACCTAGCTATTGGAGCATAAATTTATTAAGAGAGAAAATTAAAAATAAAACAAAAAAACCCAAAACTACCAAAATCCCTCTTCACCTCCCCACAGTTAATGGGATTAATTCCATTGCACCAATACATTAACCTTGCACTTTCACATATTTCTGTGTGATTTTGTATATTTAGGTTGTGGTAGAAGCAAAACCATTTAGTCTCACAGGCAAAGAGAATAGACTGACTAGGATGATCTCAGTACTTTTACACTCTGGCCCTTCAGGCTTAAGAGTGGAAGACACTAATAGGAAGAAAGAATAAAACACTCCACCAACGACTGAAAATTATACTGTACAGAGCCCCTGTCTCAACCCCTCCCTTTGGCATGGAGGTGCCATGGAGAAGGCATGCAGAGCCAGGCTTAGCACCACACATGTGTTGTTCTAGAGGCAGGCCTGCCTCTTCAGCCTCTTTATGCAGGGTTATTATCCTGCTAATTGGTCTGAAATTCTTCCATATACCACCAGCCTGCAAATAGGAGGAAATTGTTTCCTAACACTGCTGTGTAAGTTGGCATGTGAAAGCACATATCAAAGTTTAGATGCTTAACTTCCTTCTTAGTTATCTGATGCTACATCTAACAGAGCTGCCCATGTTAAAAGTATAATTGTCTTCACCTAGGAAGGTGAGAGAAATCTCTCTAGGAGGTCATCATCATGCTCACCTTCAGAACAGCTTACAGGATGCAGTGAGCAACCCTTGGAAGTGATTATCTTTTTTTCTTAAAATTAGAGATAGTCACTACACCATGCACAACTTAAATTTCTAACTCTGAGGAAAAAGTTTGTGTGAGATTAAGGTGGTACCTGAAATTCTGCATGAATAAGAAAATCATATATATATTATACATTGTGGAGGTTGTATTAGGAAATTATTAAAATGTTATATAAAAATATTAAGAGAAAAACTGACTGCAAAAGAGCATGGCCTATGATAAACATATATGGGTGAAATGGGAAGACAGAGATTTTCATATTCCACAGCACTGGAAGCAAGAGCAGCTTATTTATCTGCAATAACTATACATGAAAGTAGCAAGGAAAATAAAATGAAGAAATAAAAACAAGAGGTCACACAAAAGCTTTGTAAACTGAAAGAGTTTAGGAGTCCTATCCTATGAAAACAACACCTGTGAAGGTAAATAATAAAGCTAACCAGCAAAAATATTCTTCTCACATGAATCAAAATTACATATTTATGAGTGAGCAAAGATAAAATATTTTACCAACATTAGTCCACCTTGATGCATTTTTTTCAATATTTTTTCTGTCAGGTTTTTTAAGAACTTTTGGTCACCCCATTGCCTTCAGTTTCCACTGTAGTTTTTAAATTACCTCTGTACATTGGGTTTGTATGGTCAGGTTTTGGTATCAGGGTGGCTAAGGGTGTCTTCTGTGAGAAGCTGCTGGAAGCTTCCCCAGTGCCAGGCAGCTCCAGGATGGACTCTGGCTAAAACCAAGTCAATCAAGAATGATAGCAATGCCTGTGTGTTAATACAGTTAAGGAGGAAAAAAAAAAAATATAATGTGCAGAGGTATTTGTGGTCAGAAAACAGTGGACTGAGGATTTCTGCGAGGAGTAGCCCTGCAGCCCTGGGGCAGTGCAGAGGGAGGGGCAGGAGCTGCCCCAGGCTCTGGAGCTCAGATTCCCCTGGAGCAGCCCCTGGAGCAGCCCATGGTGAGGCAGCTGTGCCCCTGAGCACAGGGAGGGCACGGGGGAGCAGAGATCCACCTGCAGCCCTGGAGGAGCCCAGCATGGAGCAGGGGGATGCCCAGAGGGGGCTGTCACCCCTCAGTATTCCTGTGCTGGGGCAGGAGCCTGGCAGGATTTATGGACTTGCAGAGAGAGGAGCCCAGGATGGAGCAGGTTTTGCTGGTAAAACTTGTGGCCCTGTGGAGGACACATGCTGGAGCAGCCTGTTCCTGATGGACTGCAGCCACGGAAGTCTGATCCATGCTAGAGCAGTTTGTGGAGAACTGTAGCCATGGCATGGACTCACGTCAGAACAGTTCACGAGGCAATTTCCTGTGGGAGGGATCCCACATTGAAGCAGGGGAAGGACTCCTCTCCCTGAGCAGCAGCAGGAGCAACCATGATCGACTGCCCATAACCCCCATTCCCTTCTTCCTGCAGTGCTGGGGAGGAGTAGGTAGAGCCTGGAAAAGAGCAGGGGGTGGAGGAAGATGTTTTTTGAGATTTATTTCCCATTATTTGCTCTTATTTTGTTGACAATAAATTGAATTAATACACCCGCGTTGAGTCCATTTTGCTTGTGTTGGTATTTGATGAGTAATTTCTCCCTGTCCTTAACTCCTTAGATTTTTTATATTTTCTGTCCCCTGTCCTGATGTGGAGGGAATTGAAAGATCAGACTTGGTGGGTGCCTGACATCCAGCCAGGGTCAACTCAGTACTCTCTGGTTTTGACTGAAAACAAACCAAAAGCACAAAATAATATTTCCTAATTTTAACCTAATATTTGGTTAAAACCAGAGTGAATCAAACATCCAAAGGGCATCTATGTGAAACTTTCAATTTATTTTTGAGAGCTCAAGCCCTGAATTCTTGCCTTTTAAGCAATAGTATGATGGTTCACATCACCTGAAATTCTAGCCTGAAAGCTGATGAATGAGATGTATTTTAAACCTCTTTACTCTTATTTAAATTAAATGTTATCATAAATTTGAGACTTTTAAACTTCAAATACTTGTCAATATCTCTGAAAGCACATCACGCTCCAAAGGTTGCCTTGAACCCCATTAATCTGTTATCAACAAACAGGATTTTATTCCCTGCTATGGAAAAATGATTAGTGAGCCTTGATGGAGAAGACAGAAATCAAGGTCCTTTGAGTGAAAATAATAAAACTGATTTCAGGAAAAACTTGACCTCTCTTCTTGCTGAAAAGAAGATGAACCAGGAGTGCTGGGGCAGGATTCTCTTTGCTTTGTAAAAAAATAGCTGGTCTTTTTAGAGGAAAGGGAAAGCTCCTTCCATAGGACAAGAGCAAAGCACCATGTTTTGGGATGTTCACTGCCCAAGACAGACATTAATGTAAAGAATAAGACAACAAATACTTGAACATATATAGTGATAAAAAGAGATCATATAAATAAAATGCAGGCAGATGAAGAATAAAGCTATAAACAGAAAAAAACCCTCAGTAAAATTAGTAACTGTGCTTATTAATAGAGGGAAGTATGAAGACGACACCCATTTTGCAAGTATGAGTTACTCTTTAGTGGCTACAGTTAACAATTCCCCTGTCCCAATTATATGCTTTAAAAATTAAAACACACCCAATTTCCTGTCTCTTTGCTGTCACTGCATCATTGTTGCATGAGGTACCTGTTTACAGCTAAATGTCCATCTTAGCCAGGGCTTTAGAGTAGGACGGTTAAAAATTTTAATCAAAGCTCTGAGAAAAATGTGAAATAAACAAGCCCAGGTGCTTATGATTTTCTTGGGCTTTTTCTTCAGTAATCTCTCTGTTTTAATTAAAAAAGAAAAAAAATCTACGTTCAAAGTTGAGAGTTTGCAGTTTTCAGCTAAATGAACAGAAGAAAAGGATTTTTTCCGAGAAAATTAACTGATGAAAATTACAATGGCAAAGTGTACAAGGTAATAACATAGAAGATGCAGGTTTTGGGGTCTGTGCTGTTGCACTATTAAATTTAGCATGTTGTAAAAGTTTAAGGGAAGACAGGAGTTCCTCCATCCATGTTCAACAGGGCTCATTAGTTCTTGCACAAATACAAATTCATGGCTTTAGAGCCCCACAGGGGAGCTGACTATAATGTTGTCATCTATGTGGCTGTGTTATACGAGCAGTGTTCAACAAGATCACACACACCCATGGTTGTAAAAGTAGTTTCCTGTATGGAAAATCTGGTAGGATTCAGCTCCAGATAAAGAAATCTCCATTAGTGGTCTGTGAAGATGGGGAGCAAAGAAAGTTTACCAACCTCCATGATCTCCACTGATCTTCCAATTTTGGGTTGACGTGCAGGACTAGAACATGTTGAAATGCCCTTGGTTTTCCTACTAACATCCCATGACTCTGTCAAGAATATGCATGAAATTAATCCATGATCAGGACACCCACAGTGGTACTCATCTCCCATTTTTAGATCTCTGTGATTAGAAATCTGCAAATCCCACTGCTAACGTAGGGTGACATTCAGGTAAGATATCCTACATGTTTGCCCTCTTCAACCTGGCCATTATGTTCATCAACAGCTACGCAGTCAGAGGATTTTGGTAGCTGACATTCAGTCTTCTGTGAAGACAAAGGCTTGCTGATATGTGCTGGCACTGACAGCTTATGTAAAGATTTTAGCTAACCTTATAACTCTCCTAATCATGATAACTGATGCCTTAATGTAGCTTCATCAAAATGTGGCCAGCAGGATGAGGGAGGTGATTGTGACCCGATGCTTCCCTTTGTGAGACCCCATCCGCAGTTCTGCATCCAACTCTGGGATACAGCACAGGAGGGACATGGACCTGTTTGAACAAGTCCAGAGGCAACACTAGAAAGAGGATCAGAGGAATGGAGAACCTCTGCCACGAGGAAAGGCCGAGAGAATTGGGATTGTTCATCCTGGAAATGAAAAGGCTTTGTGGTGGCCTAATTGTGGCCTTCCAGTACCTGAAGGGAAATTATAGACCAGACGGAGCAACACTGTGCACAAGGGTAAGTTGTGATGGGACAAGAGGGACTGGGTTTAAATTGAAATGGAGTAGATTTACGTCAAAACTTTGAAAAAAGAAAATTCTTTACTGTGACAGTGGTGAGGCCCTGGTACAAGTTGCCCAGAGAAGTTGTGGCTGCCCCATCCCTGGAAGTCCGAGGTCTGACCAACGTGGTCCAATGGAAGGTGTTCTCCAAAGCAGCAGTGTTGGAACTAGGATGATCTTCAGAGTCCCCTTCCAAGCCAAATCATTCAATGATTATATTTCATTTTTCCTCAAGAAGTCCAAATAAGACATTATTCAAGACAACAGACCCAAAGGAAGATGTTTTATTCCTGAGTAATATACACATTTGTCATCAATGGTTATTACGCAGATGTTAAAAGATGGTTTAGATGAACTGTCCCATGGATTCCAAGTACCACTGAATCCTGATTTCTTATTATCTCCCTCTGGGGTGAGGTGGCACAGATTAGCCTTCCTGCTAAGAAAATAAAACAAAAATTATGGAGCCACTTTAAAAGGAAAAATGGGAGATTAAAGAAAAGTAATAATGTAGCTTGAGAGGGTAAACTCTATAAAGAAATTGTACCTTGCTCTCTAACTGCACAGAGCATATTAAGATCATAATATTCTATGTCTGTTTGGGCTTTGGGAAAAGCAGTCTGTCCCCTGAATAGCAGAATAAATGAAAACTCGTTTCTTATGTTTGTTCTGCTTGAAATTAAGTTCTCTAATGCCTAATCTTGTGTGAATTATGACTGATAATTTTTGTCATTTAATGTTTATTTCTAAACTTTCCTGAAATTGACATTTTTTTTTTTCAAGGTCTAATAAAAATGGTGCCCATAAAATATACAAGAGAACAGTTTTTCTGTTAAATATAACCAAAATTCATATACTGCTTCAGTATATTTGATATCAAATATTTCCAGTGCTACTGTAAAGGAGCAGAAAGAAAGACATAGAGATGCAGATACACTGACATAGACACATGATTTAAATGTTTTATTTCCTTTGGGAATTAGGTTCACATTGCAGAGTGGAGTCAGAGATCTTTCCACTTCCTCCAATCACATTTGTTCACATCTTTTCAATGTGTTATTGTTGTCCCCAGAAACAAAACACAGCTTTAGTTGCATTGAGAGGCACAAGCCGGTGTGAAATTTAAATAAAGTTATCTAATGTTGCTGGTGGTCCTTTCTTGAAATGAGTTTGTATAATGAATCCAATGTGGTATGTGTGCCTGGACTGCCTAGAACCATCCCATTTCTCTCACCACAAATTTAAACACTCTAAAAATTAGAAATTCAATTTTCATTTATGCTTTGTTAAATTTCTTGCTGCAAAGTGTTCATTTAGCAAGAATAAGATTTACAGATACCCTACTGGTAATAAGAAACACCAGCTTTTGTTGAGAAAGAAATAATATAATTGTTACCTAGGGTATTTCAAAATAGCACACGACAATTAAAGTTTGAAATAACCTAACTGCCAAGTACATCTCATTACTTCAGCATAGCCAGTAGCAAAACAAGAAAAGGGTTAAATATGATTACAAGAAGCATAACAAAATCTGTTTCTTCAGAAGAGGACAAATTTGTTCCTTTCTATGAGATGTATTTTTGCCAAGTCGGTATTCCCTCCAGGACCCACCAAAATTCTGTGAAAGTTGGGAAGCTGGACATCCTCTTTTGCTTAGGGTTGGGGAAATTGCATTTATGTTCTTGTACTAAAGTTACTGGATTCAAGTATCTGTATGTTTTAGTTCAGGGGGAAAGGGAGAAAAACAGGGAAGGAGATGTAAAGAAAGGAAGGGAGGAATAGAGGGATGGAGGAAAGAAGGAAGTGTTGGAAGAAAGTGTCAGAAGGAAGTGTCGGAAGTGTCGGAAGTGTCGGAAGTGTCGGAAGTGTCAGAAGGAAGGAAGGAAGGAAGGAAGGAAGGGAGGAAGGAAGGAAGGAAGGAAGGAAGGAAGGAAGATGGGTCATAGAAAAACTAACACAATGAAATTCTTTCTCCAGTTGAGTCAGTTACCTTCTAAAGTTATCTTTTTCTCAGACCATAGAAATAAATAAGTAAATGTACAAGAAAAAGGTACACAGTACATTTTTAGGCAGGGGAAAAATGATTTTGAATTTGATCTGGCTCAAATATTCTGTAAGAATCAAAAAGGAGGGCTGTATCTTAAGGAATCATAGAAATATATCTTTAGACAAATGCCAGAAGGGAAAAAAAACCACAAACACAGAAAGAGAAAAGACTGGACTGAATAAAAGGAAAGAGGCTGAGCTTAGTGTCACTGAATTCAGTAAGTGATTGCACAACACAGGGTTCATTCAGGACCTAGCGAGTGATCTACAGCCTGTGTTCTGCAGGAGGTCAGAATTGAGATTAAAGTGACCTTTTCTAGCCTCAAATTCCATGAATCCAGTTCTGAACCCAGGGTCCCAATGGAAACTAAGTGACGATATAGAGTCTTTGGAGTAAGCTAACCTATGGTTGATGGATGGTTTTACTTCTTTATTTCCATAGAGTCCCCCACCATATTACTCACACAAAACAACTTTCTCGCTTGTGACATTCAAAACTTTTACAGAAAAAAGAGCAATGGGTATACATAACCGCAAGTACCTCCAGGTAGGAAATGAGAAATGTTTTAAGACTACTGGGAGATATAGTTTCTGCAGTAATTAAAGGAAAAAAAAATTGGTAAAGGAATGCAGTTGAAGATGGAACTTCATATCATATGTTCATGGGCAGAAGAAAAGAGTGTTACCTGCAATAGTAGGGAAATAGACTAAGCAGTTGGGAAGATTTGCTCAAGTACTATTGCTTATGTTTATAAATGTTTGGAAATGACAGTATAGATTTTCCAGTGTCACTTAATTATTGAGACATAGAAAACTTTTTTTTTGTTTTGTTTTCAAGGTGAGTTGAATTCTACATGAACAAGCACTGCCTTAACACATTCATTTTAAAACTCACGATGAAAAAGACAAAGCTGCATGGGACAAACCCCACCTTCTGATACTGTGTACCCTTTCCTTGCTCTCTTTTCAGTCAGCTGTCTTCATGGCCCCTTATTTAGATGGTAGTCAATCACTGGACTTGGTCCAACAGCCTAAATTTCTGCTCTGAATCTACCTCGGTACTTTCACACCAGGATAGATAGAGAAAATATGGGCATAGAGAGGGTTAATCCTGAAAGACTACAAGGGGAAAAAAAACCCCTGTGTAGAGTGGGAAATTAGTCAGCAGAGACCTGACAAAGTGCTTCCTACACATGCTGTTCTGTCAGGCTGCACAGCTTCTTCTGCTTCAGAGGTAATTACATAGATTTTCTGTCTTGTACTTGCAAAAACACAGCACAGCACTCCACCACTGCTTGTAGCTCAGTGCTTCAGGGCTCCAGCTGCATGGGGCTGGAAAATGTTTACACAATTTCTTTTAAGATTTTTTAAACCACAGTAAGGGATGTGGCTAACTCTTCAACTGAGGGGGCATATGAAAGAGTCCCCTCTGAAGCTGGGCTTGGTTGAAGGGAAGGACTTCCTTGTAAGGCAATGTAATTATCTCTCTCTCAAGGAAATGGCTTCTGCCACACAATAAATCAAACAATAAATGTTTCTGAATGATTTAACTAGAGAGGACTCAAAAGAATTTGGACATTGATCTGGATTTCAAATTCTCACTCTTTCAGATCCAGAAACCTGGTCTTAAATCCATTGCCAATTTTATATAGTAGTTTTCTGGGGCCCATTAAAAATGCATCCATTCTTTTTGATTTGACACTTGCAGAAATATATATATATTCAACATATATCAAGGTGTTTATAATTAAAAATAGTATCAGTGAATATATATATTTTATATATATTCCTCCCTCATTATTTTGAACTGCTTCACTAAGTTTGTGGTTAATGCAGTGCTGACATGAGTATTTTGAATCATCTATAAATTCAGATTTAAATATTCAAGGCAATGCTAGCAACATGCACTTTCATTTGATGTTGGGAATGCAATGTCCAATTTTTTTAAAAAGACATTTCTATAGTTAAATAAAAAAAAAAATGCATTTTTCTAACATGAAACTGCATGTTGTATGATACAGCAGCTTTTAGTATGTTCAGGTCTATTTACAATGTACAACATTGTCTAAAAACGATGGAAACTACAGAAATAATAACCATAATAGTAAAAAAAAAAACAAACAAAAAAAACAAACAAAAAAAAAAATCAAAAAAACACCTAAAATTCAGGGTGAAAATGACATAGAGAGTCTACTTAATCACTTTGAGATGGGAAAAATTTCTTATCTCTTGCCTATGAAACACTGTTTACACTCTTTATAAAAAATTTCCAGGCATCCCCTGCCTGTATTTTCATATCTTCACTGTTAGAAACTCATTCCTGTCACTTTTGCTTCTTCCTCTTTCAGTTGCCAAATGGAATTGCCCCTTATCCATAACGCAGACTTCTCTACCTCTGAGGCACTACCTCCAGAATGGCTGAAAAAAACCCATCTTTCATTCATCCTTCTCTTTCTTTGACTAAAAATGTCTCTATGTTTCCATACTTGTCAAGTTTTCCAGACTTCTGACTACTCTTGAAATCCCATGAAACCCACTTAACACCAGTTTCCTAAGCTGTAACATGGAAATCAAGTAGGTAAATTGATGTGTACATTTTAAAATAATAAAACCACAGTGAATTTTAATTTTATTTGGATTTTTCTTAGTTTGTTTGGTGGGGCTTTTATTGTTTTAGCTTGGATTTTTTCCCTCATAAAAAGGAAAGTTATGGAAAATTTGTGGCAGTAGAGACCTGGTTCATTTCCTAAGTATTTCTTCAATAAAAACTGCAATTTCTTGCCTTGAGTTTCATCTTCACTAGGAATACAGAAGTAGATTATTACAGTTTTTGTTTTCCTTACACAGAATCACAGAATGGGTCAGATTGGAAGAAACCACAGGCTTTGGAGTGGTCTGGTCCAATCTCCCTGCTCAAACAGGGTCATCCCAGAGCATATTCACAGGACTGTGTCCAGATGGTTCTGAAATATCTCTAGGGAGGGGGCTCCAGCTCATCTCTAGACAATCTGTTCCAATGTGTGGTCACTTGATGCCTATATTTAATTTTCAACCCTAGACGAAGGAATATATAACTAAGTGCATTATAAAAGTCTGAAATAATGAAACCATTTGATTAGAGTAGGATATTTGTGTTTTTCAGCAATCATAATGTCTTTTTCCTTCTCTAATTTCTATCATGTTTATTTTCACCACAATCATGGCTTATGCACTCTTGTACTCCATCAATCTGTCATCTCCAAAGACAAACAGTTCTTTTTACCTGGTGGCAGATATTTGGCTCCTAAACAATTTCTCCTCTCATTGTGACCTTGCTTCAGGCTCAGATATGAAGAGGAGGGAATGGAAAGGGGAAAAGGGAAAAGTGAAAAAAAGAAAAAAAATATGCAAAAACACAAAGAGAAACACTACTAAGGGGAAAAGGTGAAGTTTGACCTCAGTCCTTTAGAAAATGTCATCTGATTTGAACAGGACCAGTACAAGGCATGAAGGAGGATTAATTTTTCTCATGTTCTTTCAGGTTTTGGTATTTTCAGGATCTATTTCTCACAGCTTTTTCAGATACACAGATTTTTCTGTGTGGGCAGAAGGTGAGAAGTTGACAACATAACTTTGCCACTGGTAAATAGGAAAGATTTTCTTTAAAACAACTGCTAAGAATTTGTGTCGTGTCTAGATAATCTCAATGAACTTCTATACTAGATAATTCTGATTAGAAATGTGCTTGTTTTATTGCTTGGAAATAAAGGCAACTCTACTAGTTGAAAGGAATTTTCATTCTCACTGATTAATAATAATTCACTCTAACTTGAGAAGAGGATCTCTTTTCTTCTGCTTTTTTTTTTTTTATTATTTTTCTGGAGGGGTGTTGTAATTATTTTTTTTTTCTTTGTTTTGTTGTTTATTTGGTTTGGTTTGGTTTGGTTTTTTTTAAGGAATTAATTTATTAGGGGGATTGGTTACACCCACTTCCACAATGGATGGAGGCAATGATTATACAGGAATTCAGTTCCTATAACAGATTATATTCTATAGAAGATGTGTTACTTCAATAACTTTAAAAAGAAATCAAATAAAATGCAGAAAATAACAGCCATTTTATTAAAAAAAAAAAAAGTGTCTTTATCATTACATTAAAAATTATTTCAGACTGAAGTTCTCTCAGCTTTCAACGCACTTTTACCTAAAAATATAAATCAAAAACCCATGGGCAGAACTCCTTTAAGAGCCTGTAGGGAAGGTAAGTGGCAAAACAGAGTCAGAGGGGAAACAGCTTCAAGCAAAAGTTATTATTTTTCTTCTCTTTGTGAGTTTAGGCCTAGATTGAATTGTGCTGTGCTTGAAGTTTTGGATATTGGACATGTGCTGCTACTCCTTGTCATTAAGGCTGGATTTTTGTTGCTGGAGTGCAAACCTGCTCTCTCTGTTCTGCGTGTCTTTGATATCTACATAGTCTTTGGTTTCATCATTTTGCTTTCATCAGGAAGGTATTCAAAATGCTTCTGAGCAATGTACATTTATTTGTTGAAAACATCTTGTCATACGATGTCAGTTTAGGAGTGATCATCTCATCCAATGCTGGCAAAATAAAATTAAATTCTTTCTTGTACAAAGTTTAATAATTTTCCATCATGGATTTTGGACAGGAAGTAGAATGCTGAGGCTGTGGAAATGTTCTCAGCAATATCACAAAGCACACACAGGCTTCTGTTTTCACACAAGCTTCAATAGTTTCCCTTCATGAAAGCCAGCGTATTACACATTAGAAATCAGATTTTATTCCCAAACTCCGCCAGGTTTTGTTCCTAAGATCTCTTTTTGCTGAACTTTTACATTAGATTGGTTTGGAGCCTTTGAAAAAATGAAAGGCATCTTGAGAATGATCTCAGTACAGCTCCTAGAAGACAATTAAAATCTCTCAAGCCATCAACACAATTGTCATTAACTGGCTCCCCTGCTATAGTTCAGTAGAATAAAGGTCGTAAAGATGAGGAGGGTCTTGGCAGATTATTAATCTGGGGAAAACAGATCTCTTCTACTAGCAGCCCAAAAATAATTCTTGTTTTGTTTTGTTTTGTTTTGTTTTTTTTTTTTTTGTTTTTGTTTCTGTTTTGTTTTGTTTTTGTTTTGTTTTTCTTTTTTAATAATAATGTTATCAAAAATACAATTAGTTATTTTCGCAGGATTTGTTTAGTTTCCTGGTTTCCAGAAAGAGTAAGAAAAAAGGGTTAGATTAGGAAAGGGGGCAAGATTCACTGTTTAAGCAGTAATATCTGATCACCTGCTCTCCCAAGTGGTTACAGATCATCATTTTTAGACCTGGACCTAACTAAGGTATTCCTAGGATGTATTAAACAAAATTATTAGCATCATTATTGCTTTGCCTTCCATGAACATGTGCTTCATCACATATTCATATGCTTCATCAAAAGCAAGCCAAGCATGTACAATTTTGAACATGGAAGGCAAATACAAAACAAGAAAAAACAATGTGTATGTGTGTTGGAGCTGGAATATCAGATGATTGCAAATGTAGAAGAACAATGCTATATCCTCTAGCTCCCAGCCTACTGTACTAACTGTTGAATCGAGTTGCCCATATTCATTTATTCTTACCGTAATTTACTGAAGAAAACTAATAGCTGCAAAATGGGAGAGAGAAAACTAAACTGGTAGAAAAATACTTGCTTCTCACTAAACTGATAACAACATCACTCATGAGGAATAGGATTTTTTGTAAATTTTATTTTATTTACTAACTGGCTGACAGTAAGAGGTGGAATTTTTTTGGGATTTCTTGAACAGCATCATCCAAGACAAAAGGAATTGTGACAAAAAACAGTTATAAAAAGATTCATAGAAAAATAAAAGAGGGTCTTTTTGTTTGGTTTAGTTTTATTTTTTCTCCTAAGATTGTATGCCCTATTACTTCTACTTGTTACTAAGAAGAAAAAGAAGATAACTCCTATCTAAAGAAATATTTATTTCAGTATATTTCAAATTCAAATAAACAGTCTACCTTCAACAGTGAAATTTATAAACAAAATAAAAATGACAAGGTTTTTTTCCTTCTTTACTCTCCTTCTTTTATTTATATAACCACAATCAGACAAACTATAATGCTATCTAAACAACTGCACATATTAGGAAACAAACAAAGATCAATAGCTATAATTTGACACACATTCGCTGTTCACTGTGAAAACATCAATAGTACAAAAGCTTCATGGGCATAGCAGGGAAGAATCTGTTTGGTAGATAGTGTTGGCAGAAGATTAAATAACCACATGTCAGAAAGAGTAAAAAAAAAATTCAATAAACTGAGTGCATACTGGAGATGTGCAAGTACTTTGAGCTAAACTGTTAGTATTAATAAGAAAATTATCTTTGTCTTCCAGTCATTCAATTACTTCATGAACAAATATTTTGGCTTGGATCTCTGATATTCAGAATACACTGTCTTTCCTATCTGCCAAAAGAATGCTACGGAAAGGCAGGGAAACAGGAAATGACTTGCACGCTGGACGATGATATCTTGAGCTGTTATTTCATAAACAGCACTATAGGTGACTATTCATCTCCTCCTTATCCCTAACACTCTGAAGGAATCATGAGAGAGATGCAGCCAGCAACTATTTGGCCAGAGAGAAAAGTGACACAAAGTTTATGGAAAGCATCTAACAGAAAGTAGAACCAAGGTTCAGTGCTGAATCATCAGGTCCAGCATGTGCACATTGAACCTTCCTGTTGAATCTCACAGTGTTACTCTGATATATGCACTTAAGAACATGCTTAAAAACTTACAGGATCATGCTCTCAATGTCATAGTTATCCATTCTTCATTAAAATATTTCAAAATGCGAGGTAATTTGTAAGGTCACAAGCCTTTAATATCTGTTTACCACATAACTCCTTTCCTTTGACTATTGTGCATAATCCACAAAATCTTTCTCATCAGTTTGTTTGACAAACCAGTTTTTCTTCTTTCTTCTTCAGGTAGTCTTCTGCTCTTTGTTCTTCGGGTGATAGGAATTGTAGTTCTTTTTAATTTCTGTTACAGTTCTGAGTTACAACCATTTAATAAAATTGGTCCCATCAATTTTCTCTCTCTCTCTCTCTCTCCTTCTCTCCTTTCCTTCTCTCTCCACAAAACAACCCAGGCTGGATCATGACTTTGCACTAAAGAGTTTGTATAAAGGAGGTTCTTCAAAAAGAGCTGATATTGTCAACAAAAGTAAAACAAAGAGTGTTAAATTGTTTTGAAATATGAAATATGCATCTCACAAAAAAGTATTTTCATATTCCTCCTGTCTGATGGTTATATGTGAAAA
This sequence comes from Sitta carolinensis, assembly GCA_032173965.1. Taxonomy (NCBI): domain Eukaryota; kingdom Metazoa; phylum Chordata; class Aves; order Passeriformes; family Sittidae; genus Sitta; species Sitta carolinensis. The sequence goes on along the minus strand of CM063313.1, from coordinate 8,684,122 downwards.
AATGGTACTTCCACACATAAATTATACTCTTGAAAGCTAGTTTGTATGTACTTGTACACCTAGTGAGAATTCTGAATATTCACATTTATCTCATGTTTGCTACTATGCTGCTGATTCTTCATTTTGTGATGATATAAGTAATGAGATTTCATTGGTTGTGTTTACATTTTAAAGACTCATAGAGTGATTTGATTATATGCAAATTTAATTGTAACAAAACCAAACAAATGAAAAAAAAAAAAATCAAAATGTGTTTCAAGCTGCCATGATTTGGAAGAGGAACACCAGATCCTCTGTCTTAAATAAAAAATAAAACCCAAAAACATTACTTTATTGAAATTTTTTTCTGAGGCTTTTATAATTTTAATAAGGCTTGGTCTGTGATATCTTTATGTCTATGTCTAGTAATACAGAAATTTAAGAATGGATTAGTGTCTGCAGTTTAAGTTACTCAGTTGAGACACTGAACTCAAGAACTTTCTTACACTACACTTTTTGACATTAATGTTAAGATTAAGGTATCTGCACAAGAAAAAAATCATCCAGCCCAGTACTTGTACTCTAGGTACCCAAAGGAAATATTCAGTATTTAGTATTTGTGCCATATCCCTATATATGTCACATTTAATATTTCTTATATTATTTAAATACAGTCCTACCTAAATTTTAAACTCCCGAGACTGCAGGTCACAACAACTCAATATTCAGACTCATTTTTTCTGTTCCCTGTATGTGTTAGCAGTTTGCTCAGTGGCTCTGCTGCCAAGGACTGAGATACATCTTTCACCTTTGGCTGGTCAGTTCTTAGAGACTTGAGAAAGCCACGTGCAGTCTGAGTCCCAGCCATCATGAAACTGACAGCTGAAATCAATGAGGAAGTCCTTGTTGATATTTTCCAGAGGTAGGATATTGGCCTTGTAAGTTCTGTAGGTTTTCCATAATGGGCCCAAGAACCTCATTTTTTCCAATCTACTGGTATTGTATTTTTTTTTAACCTAAGGATGGTAGCTCATCTGGGTAGTTTAGTTCAAAAGAAAAGACAGCATTTTGCCTGTCACACGGTCCAGGTTTAAGCTATACAAAGATATATTTTTTGTCTGCTGTGAAAAAAAAAAAAATCATATAATTTAAAAATATATCTCAAAAACCAGTCATGTTTTCAAAACTTTTCAAGTGATCCTGCTCTAATTTACACTGAGAACTGAATTCAGTCCACCTGCTCAGAGAACTCAGCATGAGAAAGGTAGTTTGAAAAATTCAAGGCTATAGATACAGTGCTAAAAGCACCCACCCAAACATACATACCAAATAGTACAGAAGGACTTGCACAGACATTTCTCTATACAGGTCTCTTCTACTAAAGCATCAGTTTTCATGCTTCTTAGAATCTGGTTTGGCTTTCTTAAAGCTTTTTCCTTTGCCTTCTTATTTTTTCTTTTAACTTTCTTTTTTTTATTATTATTATTATTATAATTTTAAGGTTTAAAGAGCCTGAAAAAAAATGAGTGCTGTGCTCATGTGAGTGATGGATCTGAGTACCTGATATGATAAGTTCAGGGGTCTACATCAATTTCTGACTCATGGTGGACATGAGGAGCTCTTAACGGTGTGAGGCATGATGGAGCAGGGACTGCAACACCTGTGCAAAAGGAGAACAGGATGCATGGCACAGCCTCACACCTCCTGCCTGCAGGCATGAGTTGTCCCCAGAACTGTATCAGGATTTCACCCCAAAGGAAAACTATTGGCTTAGTCCTGGAGAAAGAGCCTGTTAACAAACTAACATGAGAATAATTAAAGAACAAGGAGCAAACTCAGGAACTGAAAATATTTGACAATTTAAATGTGCCCCTACAGGGTTGCTTTATTAATATTTCTCATGTGAGAATAAGGAAAACTTGGATCAAAACTTTCTCCTTCTTTCTCTTCAGTAAATGGTTAATTTACTTTGATAGCAGAGTAAGAGATGAGAATATTAACATGTCATTACCTAATGTCAAAGGGTATTTATGCCACAGCTTCCAGATTTGAGATATTTTCTAGTCCTAGAGAATCTTCTTCAGCTCATTCCAACAATGTCTGAATACTTTTAATAAACTGAGAAATGTCTGCAGACAAGGTTAGAAGAAACACACCTTTCTTTTTAACTTTTTTTTTTTTTCTTTTTATATTTGTGGAAAAACTGTTTCACATTTTAATAACCTGTTTTCCAGGGTACATACCTTTACCAAAATGGGTTTTTTTGCTAGTTTGGCAAAGAGCAGAAAATATTCTTGAAAACAAACAAACAAACATAGTTCTTCTTCCTTTTATAGTACTCCCTTTAGTTCAATTCAGTTTAGTTAAATTCAATTAATTTTTCTTCTTTGGTTTATCCACTTGGGTTTCTATGTCTTGTAGTTGAAGCCAGAGATTGATTATAGATCAACTGATTGAAGAGTCAGGATTTAGGCATCTGTGGTGGTTTCAGGCTGGTTGGGTGACAGGTGCCAAACAGTTCTCCTCCTCAGCTGAAGAGAGGAGAGAAAATATAATGAAAGGCTCACGGGATGAGAAAAGGCCAGGGAGAGGTCACAACTTGACCAACATGGGAAAAACAGATTCAGCCAGGGAAAAGAGTTTAATTTCTTACCCAGCAAATCAGAGTAGGGTAATGAGAAAAAGTCCCCAGATTTCAAAACACTTTTCCCCCACCCTTCCCTTTTTCAGGGCTTAACTTAATTCCCAAATTCTCTATCCTCTCCCCCTCAGCAGCCCCCAATTGAAATTTTTCCCAAACTTTTCCAGTGTGGGTCCTCCATGGGGTCACAAGTCCTGCCAGCAAACCTGTTCCATCCTGGGCTACTCTTTGTACAGGTCCTGCCAGGATCCTGCTCCCGCACAGGAATACTGTGGAGGCACAGGTATACTGTGGAGGCACAGGTATACTGTGGAGGCTGTGGACAACCTCCTCTGGGCATCCCCCTGCTCCATGCTGGGCTCCTCCAGGGCTGCAGGTGGATCTCTGCTCCCCCGTGCCCTCCCTGTGCTCAGGGGCACAGCTGCCTCACCATGGGCTGCTCCAGGGGCTGCTCCAGGGGAATCTGAGCTCCAGAGCCTGGGGCAGCTCCTGCCCCTCCCTCTGCACTGCCCCAGGGCTGCTCCTCGCACATGGTCTGCACTCTTCTTTGGCTGCACGTGAACTTTTTTTCCCTTTATTCCTAATTATCTTACCCCAGAGGTGTCACCATCATCACTGAGCCTTTGCCAGTGCAGGGTCCATCCTGGATCTAGCTGGCACTGGGTATGTAAGATGCAGGGGAAGTTTCCAGCAGCTTCTCACGGGAGCCACCCCTGTAGCCTCCCTGCTACCAAAACCTGGCCATGCAAACCCAATATGCAGCACCTGAAAGGAGTGTAGAAAATCATCATGGAATGAGGAGACCGATCCCACCTTATGCCTTGAAGAGAGGGAAAAACTACAAAAATATGACCAGGCCACCAGTGGCAGCATGAGATAACATTCCCAGGTGCTACTCAAAAGAAAGAATAAGATACAGCCTTCCCATCCCTGTTTTCTACCTGCAGATTGCAAGCAAAGTGTCTGTTGGACAGGAAAGAAAAGAATGCTGAAGTGATGAGAGCCTTGTATTTCCATCTGTGACACACAGAACTCTGTTTATCTGTGTGATGCCCATATCTGCCAGTACAGGGCAGCTCAGGAAATTCAAAGTAACATCTGAAATTTGTGAATTATTCCAAATTTAACCAGAAAGATTCTGGCCTATTCCTTCCGGATCTAGTCTGAAGCAAAAGCATTAAGTTGTCTTCATTGGTGATGCCACAGAATCAATTACTTAGCTGGACTGAAACTCTTCTCTTGCAGCGTTTCTTGGTGTGTACATGTAACCACCATAAGCTCCAAAAAGAAATTAAACTGTGAAAATGTTCTGGTAAACGATATATTGTTTACCCTATCCACTAAAAAGAATGGGGTTGCTGAGGGGAGGAAGTACAGCAAAAATTATGTGCATGAAAATTTAATCCAAGGCTGTGTCACAGCACACAAGGTATATAACACACCAGGAGGCAAAGGTTAGATTACATTTGAAAGGGTTACCTGAACTATAGCAGTTTCTAATTTTTGATTCCTGAAATCCTTTTTCTTTAGAAAATTCATGTGTAGTTAAACACAAGAAATGATAGTTTGCAAAGAGTACAAAGGAATTATTCACCTACCTCTTTTAATAAAGTTTAATTATTTATAGAGTGACTATGAAAACCACAGCAACAAATAAAGAATATAAAGAATTCTTCCATCTCTTTTATCAGACAATTCTAGCTTATATTATTTTTCTTTCAGCTGTTTTATTTTTCCATGCTTAAATATTATTTCTTTTCTCCAAGCCTTCATTTTAACAAAAGAAAGCATAAAACTTAATTTTTATTCCCTGTTCTTTTTAGGAAGCTCAGCATTGTTCTTCATAATTTGCTCTTGTCATCTTTGTACTTATTGTCATGCATGGGTTCTTTCATGCATCTTCATACTACCAACAGTCTTCGTCCTTTTACATCTGACTTCAAATGTTAGATGTGAGCTTCACACTGTTCACATTTCATTGCTGTTATTGTTTTCATTATTTTTCAAATGTTGTATTGCCATGTAAGCACTTTGATATGCTCACAAGTGTCTTTTCCCCTGCCAAAGCTTTACACTCTTTTTTATTTCTTCTGTTTCTTTTTCCTTGCATGATTCTGTTTTACCTCTAGAGAATGTATAGAATAATGTAAATATTAATGGCAAATGCGATTTTTTTTTTTTTAAATTGGCCACAGTAAAAAAGCCAAAATAATCTACATATTCTTGTTCATTTTGATGTTGCTTGAGTCTCTGAGGCACATTGTAAACAGACCTGCATTCCTGATGTGGAATTTAGCATGTTTGAACTTAATACATTAGAGAATTTTTCCTTTTTCCAAGCTTTAGCCTTGTTAAAATAACCTGTAATACAGGCAAGGTCAGGGAAAAATGTCAGTTATTTGTTCTGTAGGTGCCGGACAGGCAAGCTGGAACTCCCTAGAGGCTCTTCTAACTTGTCTAACCAGGTTTTCAGAAAGAGACCTTCTTTTTTTTTTTTTTTTTTTTTTTTTTTTTTTTTTTTTCCCTTCTCATAAATCTGCAGGCTCTGTGTTTCATGGCATCCTGACCCCTCTGCCAACTAGCAGCTCCTTGGATGAATAAGCTACACTTAGGATTTGTGGGCTCTTTTTTCCCCTTCTGTATTGTGTATGTTTCTAATGAGAATCATATTTGCGTTTCAGAGCTGTGTGACAGTGGGTTTTTAAACAAGAGAAAGCTGAGTATGACATAACCTGTGTGGTTCTTTTTCTGTGCTTCTTACACAGCTTTGTTTGAACCTGATACAATAGTACAGATGTCCCCATTTCCATTTTAAAAGCCAACAGAAATGATCAAGCAGTACTACTAGACTGTTTCTTGCCGGCTGTATACAGGGATCATTCAGTGTTGATCCCAGCTGCATGAAGGAGAAGGAGCACACTTAATGGGACACATTTTCAGTTCATAGGAAATGAACTGTAAAGAATGGATGATGCTTCCTACATCAAGGGACATTTGGTGATATTCTGGGCACTCTAAAAACTCAATCTACACCGGGGTTTTTTGGCTTTAAAGACAAAGTAAAATAGTTGCAGAGCTTACATACCCTGAGGCATTGCTTCAGTAACGATTTTCATTTGTGCACTAAGTTGTAGTATCTCATTTGAGATACAAATCTTTGTGGATGTGAGACAAAGGGTAGTAGATCTGACAGCCTGCTTACTGTAATTCAGGTTATCACGTACTGACTAAGCTGATTATTTTCCACGGAGGATGGGGTTCATTGTCAAATAACAGTCAGTGGGATCAGGTACTTATCTTTTAGAAACTGGCTTTGTTCCGATGAGTTTCGGAGGTAGGGTGATTTATACTTGCTGAGATCTAACCCAGGCTGTTCCCTACCTGCCAGGGAAAGGAGGAGGGCAGAGCAACCCTGTGAAATGGCACAGGAGAATTGCTTCAGAGAGTCAAAATGACCCACACTGCAGATATTGTCATTCTATAACTAAATTGCAAAGCTGTCCCTTTTATTCACTGACGTGATCAATTTCACTGTACTATAGATTCCCTTGGAAACACCAACATTTCCACAAATTTATTCCAAGCTTCTTACATAATGGAACATGTTGTTTGGCATATAGATTTAGAAAATAAATAAGAAAAAATCTGAGATCAGAAATGAAATAAGATGGCTTGAGCATTTCAGGGAAGGAGGAAAGCACATTTATAACATTATTTTTGCTATGAGCAGAGATTTAAAAGAGAGGAAATGGCAACACTCTCTTTAATTTGAAGAAAAAGTGAGATCGTTTGATGAGTGCAGCCTAATCCTCAGTGAATGTTCATCAACTTCATAAAACCAAGCTCCAAAGCCTCATGGCCATCCTTCAAGTAGCAATACTTTCAGTGAGTTTCCACTGAGGATATTACTCTGGTGCCATGGAGAGTGCCTTAGAGTTTACTACAAAACTGCAATGCATCAGTGCACACCTTCAAATGAACCACGAGAGGTAGAAGGGAAAGCTTAAAGTTGGAAATCATTTTGTTACTTAAGGACAAATTTGACCCATTTGGCCCCTTTAAAGTCAGTGAGAGACGGACACTCTAAAGAACTAATTTATTTTTTTTTTTTTATCAGGAATGAACAAATAATTTCCAGTAATTTGATATTTTTTGAGAATAGTAATTGCCTCTTTTCCTGCAGCCAAGTTAAAAAAAAAAGAAAAAAAAAAAAAAAAAAAAAAAAGAGCCTTGTAATACTTCTCCTCAACAGTTTTTCAATAAGTTCATTTCTTCATTTCATCAAGTTAGGTTGTGTATCAGCTATTGCCTTCTCAGGGCACAGATCTGACATTGTTCTACAATCAGCCTTTCCTGAGATTATTGTCACAATTTGATCTGACTAGTAAATTCTTGTTAGACTTCTCATACAGCTTTCATTCCTGGTTGGTTTGATTATCAGTTTCTTGTCTTAAAATCCTTGAATATTCAACAGTACATCAGACTCTTACAGATTAGCTCTACATCTGAGAACTAGAAAGGTCACTGGACTGATTTAATGTTTTACCTCTAAGTTTTCCTTTCCATGAAATACTTATCACTATTTGACTCAAATGACAATTCGTGCCTCACTATCCTCTGTTCCTATAATTTTTTGTTATTAGGTTCACTTTTTTCTTATTTCTATTAGTATCCTGTTATGACTATTACTTTAGCATTTAGGGTCTGTAGATAGGTAATGCACAAAATCCTAACAATTTTTTACCTCAATTATTCATAGCTTTCAAATGCTAACACAAAACAGAACACAACACACAGAAAAATATGATGTAAACTAAAATCAAATCACTACTCACACTTTTAAATGACTCCCCCATATTCAAAGGGGATGCCCAAGGCTGAGCAGGAAGCTTTATCCAGATGAGCAGCTAGTTTCTGTTATTTTCCTGACACACAAAAGCAGAAGTGAAATCTTGGCCTTATTAAGGCTATTGGCTGCTCAACCATTGGATTTAAGTGGTTTAAGATTCAAAGCTACTTTACTTTTCATATCTTTCTTTTCCTGTTTATTTTTTCCTTTATTTTTTTTTTTCTTTCAACTTTGCAACTATTCTTTAGCTTATCCATCTGAGCTGTTTGGTGTAGATTCAAGCTTCATACAAGAGGATCAAAATGATATCTGTGTGGTACTGAATAAATCCGATGTGTTCCTACTCTGAATGACAGAATCCAGGCTTCTACATCAGTTAGCTTTGACAGGGGTTGAAGGTACATTTTCATAACACAGCTTTCTTCAATTAAAACAGCTAAGAGAGCCATACTGGCAAAAAAAAAAAAAAAAATAATAATAAAAAAGGACTCATCTTTAGCTGCCAGGTTGGAATCAACTCAAAACCTTCAAACCAGCTGTACTGAGAAAGAGAGAAAGAGAGAAAGAGAGCTTTCCAGGCTGGAATCTCTCAAGGGATACGGAGGTGATGTAGACTTTTTCTTTTCTGTGTCTCCTTATTTTTTTATTTGCCCTACAGTCTCACAAAGTGCAAACACATGAAGTTAAAAGGAATAAGCTTGTCTAACATCTAATAAGAGAAGAATCTGTCACTGCCAGTGATGTGAATGGGAATACAAAAGCTGTAGGCATGTATATTCCTTCTGCAGCAAAAGCACAACAAGGCAAAAGGTTAGTCTAAGATCTGCTCTCGGTTGCTTTGGAAGCTCTGTTTAATTGTTAGTCACGATGCACTGTGGGCAGAACAATTAGTTGTATCTATATTAGATCTAAGCTGTAATTATTTGTTACATTAATCATGACTAGAGTGAGAATTTAATTAGTCACGAACATGATGTGAGTTTTTTTTTTCTTTTTTAATTTTATTTTGAAGGGGGGAAATGTCCAGTTTTCTTATTAAACACATCTTAATAAAGCGAGTCCTGGATGTCTGCAAGCCAGTGTCATGCCCAGGGTCTTTCCACCTGCTGAATTTGCAGGATTTCCACCCCAACAGCACAGCCTAGCACTGACTTGGATTTACAGAGCCAGGTATCAAAGCCAGGACCGAATTCAGACAAACCGAGCTGGAGGGGCGGGGGGAACGAATGTCGGAGTTATCGCAACAATGTCTCATCGTTTAAAAGTTCATTAAAGTGTGTTAAGCGGGGGAGAGGTGGCTCTCTCGACCGCGTTTGCTCAGCTGCAGGTAAAGCGGCTCCCAAACAGAACAATTTATGTCCCTCCTTGCATCCAGCGTGGGACAGTCAGATGGTATTTTGTTCCCATTTCCCTGCAACATTTACGACAGGGCACTGCTGCTGCGAGACCTTCCCCGGTGCTGGGGTTCCCTGCTGCCGTGCTCGGCAGTTTTTTGGCTCCCTGGCTCCTCCGAGCAGCCGGCGGTGCGGGGAGGCGGCGAGCGCCGGGGGAGCGCGGGGAGCGCTCCCCGCCCGCCGGGCGCGGATTGCCCGGGCCATCCGACCCGTCTGCCACTGCCCCTCCGCTCCTAACTGCTCGTCAGCCCTGTGCAGCGAGACATGCTGTGCGAGCGCAGTTAAGCTGCCATCGCCCCTTTCCCGAGGAGCTAAGGAGAAAAGTGCTTGATTGTCCCCGGAACCAGGCAGAGGATGTTGCCGTCTCCAAATAGGCAACAACCATCCGTGTCCTGCCTCCTGAGCATTGCTGGGTGTTTCGCGGGGTTAGACGCAGAGGAAAGAAGTGATTTAACTTTGGGAAATGGAAAGCAAGATATGTTTTCAGTGTTTTTTAAAGAGTTGTTTTGTTTTGGTTTTTTTTTTTTGTTGTTGTTTTGTTTTGTTTTGTTTTTTTTTTGTTTTGTTTTGTTTTTGTTTTTGTTTTTTTTTTTTTTTTTTTTTTTTTTTCCCTAATACGAGGGACAAAATTGTGAAGGAGATATTTTGGAAAGGTTAGGGGTGAAAGAAGGCTGGACTAATGTGCTGATTGAAGGAGAAGCCATTTTGACAGCAAAAGAGAGGTGACAGACATTTTCTGTTCGTGGGACAGCTTGTGCCACTTGTCCTGTGGTTCACCTGCCTGCACGTGCATGCCCGAGTCTGTGCTGCGTGTGAGCATCCCTGCAACAATGTCAGCAGGGCTCTGAGCCAGATTCCTCTTTTCAGGAATGGTGCCCACATTACAAAACCCATTGATTTTGATCCACAGAAACGGTCCCACCACAGGGGTTGAGACTATTTGTGTGAGTAAGTGCTCTCTCTGACATGACAGAACTTGCCTGAAGCTGAAGGATAATTTTCAAACATCTGCTCCTTACAGAAGGGGCTCCTTCTCCCACAGACCACATTTCAGCAAATGGGAGTTCCTTCATTATGCTTTCTAAGGTGAGTTCATGTATTATGGACCAGGCAGCAATTTGCCAAACAGATTTCAGGGTCTGATGCCAAGCCAGAAATAAAGTAACATTCATGTAATACTTGATTCCTCTTTATGTGTCTAAGGTCTTGTCTTTCTTTCTATTTCTAATTAAGACTTCAAATAAAAGCTGGGATGATTCTGCAAGTGAGGTTTTAAGCATTAAAACATGTCTAGTTACTAAACTGCTTATGTAACAGTGACCATATCTGTCAGCTTTAGAAATGTCTTTGTGAAGTGTTTTGTTTTTGTGAGTTTTGTCATTTTGTTGTTGTTGATGTTGTTTTTTCCAGTCTGTAATGTAAAAAAAAAGACATTAAGATAATTTGGGTTCACTTTGTTATTTTTCACATTTATATGTGGATGGCTGGAGCATTTCTGAGTGAAAGCTAAATTGTAAGGACAAAACTTACTTTTCAATGCATCTCTCAAGATGTTGCAAGCAAAGACATTTGTTATCTTAGTATCTCCACCCTGAACATGAGAAGTACAAAGGGAGATGATGTTTCAAAAATCAACTCCAACTACCAAGAACATCTTGGGGTGAAAGAACTGCTTCTTACAGCCATTTTGAACTGACCTTGGCATTAGTGCATGCATACAAGAGACATAAATTTATGGAAAAGTGTCTTTCAGCTTTTTGTCCTGGTGCTGTTTGAAGACCCATCCTGTCCTCATGAAGTGGCATTTACAACAAGGGATCAGACATTCCTATTTCCGGTGACAGCGATGTCTTGGTGCACTGATAGCTGGATGAATATCTTTTTTTTCCTGTTTATTTATTTAATTACATATTTGTTCTAGTGGAAAATAAAAGAAAAATGTGATAGATGAAAAGTCATGAATTCTTTTCTACATTTCAATCAGGCCAAAACAAATTACAATAACTCAAACAAAACTGTTAGTTGACAAATTTCCTGCTTAGATATTTAATTCTAAAACGCTGTAAATACTTCATTAGCACGTTCTTAAACGTGCATTTATTAAAACATTTTGCGGTGTTTGCAAACAGTAATGATCAAAGGTGCAGCCATTGAAGGATGAAGCTCCGAGTCACAGTAATGCACAAGCCTCTGAGAATTGCCACATTTATTGAACACCTCCATCCTTTGGCATTTGGCATTTGCTATTTTTTTTTTTTTTTTTTGGTTGGTTGGTTGGTTGGTTGTAGGTTTTTTTGTTTGTTTGTTTTGGTTTGTTTGTTTGTTTGTTTGTGGGTTTTTTTTGTGTGGTTTTGTTCCCTTCTTTTTTCCCTCTTAGATTAGACCTTCATTTGTTTCACCCCTTGAGTGCAAAGAACATTGCTGCCTTTTGCTGAGAGGTCACTGTTCCAATGACAATTTCTGTGCTGAAGATGAAGGAAGTGGATGTTAGTCTACATAATACCACCATGCCATGAATCAAACCTATGACCTTTTAGTCTGAAAATTGAAACCTGGAAAATCTTTTGCTAAAGGATTAACACATTCAGCAGTCAGTGACCTTACCAGCAGAGGGAGATATGGCATCAGGCAGTGCATCATTCTAATACATCATTTGTCTATTAGAAAAACTAATTTTGAGTATTCTGTACTGTGTAGAGGTTAGGTTTGCACCTAACCTCTACACAATGTAATATATATATATATATATATATATATATGTGTGTGTGTGTGTGTGTGTATGTATATGTATATATATGTATATATATATACTAGATATATATACTAATATGTACCTGAGTCTGTTGCTGAGTATGTGATGGACACTTTAGGACAGGGAATGGTGTTTGACATAATTTCCAGTCCAATGGAAATATATTAATATAGCATAAAAGAAGGGGAGGATTAGGTAATTAGATATTATTAAATACACATCATTATTTCTAGGTGGTTGAGATCAGAAATCAAACCCTTCAGGTGATATCAGGACAGCCAAAGAGAATTCTCATTGCTGCAAGGCTTAAAATCCCTGTACTCTAGTAAGTCCAGGATCTCAGTGGCTCACTGCCTTCCCAGCACTCATATTGCCATGGATTGCAATTGTGCCTTGCCTTTGTGCACAGCCAGTTTTAGGGCTTATAAACCATTAGTTGTCATTGCCACCTCCCACTGCACCTGTTTGGAACATGACATATTCCCTTTCCAGCTTCACGGTGGTCTGTCATTAACACAGTTCCATTCCCCTAAAATTCCGCTGTTGTAGTTCTGCAAATGGAGCTAAGGATTCCTTTTCTTTCATCCTCTTGGTATTGTAATTTACATTTATTGCATCATTGCCCTTTAGATTGTCATGTTTATATTATATCTCCTTATTTATAGTAGATTGCCAGCATATGTCCCTGAATGCAATTGTATTTGGTTGTATTCAGGATATTTCTGAAATATGTCAGATATTAGAGATAATATCATTGCTGTTTTAGACACTAAAAGAAAATCATCAGACAATTGTCCAGTAATCAGACTCTTAACAAAAATGAAAAATGAAAGTTTCTTCTATTTTAAGCTAGTTTTCAAAAAACAATCTTTGCGAAAATTACTCCTAATTGAAAGGAAACTAAGGTATTGCCTCACCCCACCAACAGGGCAAATGGCTCTTTTTGGACCAATCATAGAATTGAGCTCCCCTAAGTACATTGCACCTTAAAGCTGACATTATTGCAGAAAAGCATATACAGCACCTTGTCAGCATGGTATAACTGGGCTTGGCCAAGTTGTCATTTCTGACAGGTCGGTGTAATGAGCAAGAGAGCGCTGAGATGGTCGAAAATTTGTTGGGTTTTTTTTTTTTTTTTTTTGCAATTGTTGTTCATGTGGGTTTTTTACCCGAATCAGCAGGGTAGAGCTGTTTGGGGTGATAAGACCATATATATGTGTCTCATTATGAGCTCTACATTATCAAGTTGTTGTCACCCATGCTATCACACTTAGCCACATTTATGTTTGGGATTCATTTTGTGCAATTTCTTTGCATTCCTAACCTGGGAACAGCGGAAAATCTGATTCTCTGGAGCAGCAGACATTAGCTAGCAGGACTGTCCATGCATTTTTAACCTACGTGCACTTGCAAAATCACTAATAATGAGAGGTACTAATTACAATAGAATTTTTGTTTTGCATTTTTGCTTTCTTAAAAAAGTCTTAAAACAGGTAGTTACATAAAAAAAAAAATAAAAGAGAAAAATAGAAAAATAAATAGGATTTGGACACAATAAATGAGAAAAAAGAAAGAAAGGAGGACTTCTATTACAATTCTACTGATTTTGATATTTGCATTCAAATCCTGTAAGGAAAACAACACAATACATTAGAGGGAAAATTCTTAGGAAAAAAAAAAAAAAAGAAAAAAAAAAGATTTTTTTTTCAACACAGGTTTTCCTGTATTATTTTTACATATGACCCTTCACTTCTCTGTGCTGTAGTCCCAAGCATGTCAAGTAAGAATAGTGTTTTCAGTGTCCTTTTTAAAGCATTTTAAGACAACAGATGAGAAGCACTTTATAAGACTTAGGGATTAGAAAAAGCACAACAATAAAAGAGATGAAAGGGATCAGAGGTTAGAATTTAAAACACTAATAATAATCACACTGCTGCAGAGTTAAGATCATCAAAAATAAATCCTTTTGAGTTGCAGCTTGAATAGCAGGAATGGGAAAGGAACAAGAAGAACAGAGAAATAAAACCTTTTAGTCAGTTGTCAATATCATCAGTACAAAAACACACATACATACTTTGTGATGCCATTTGAATTATGTAAGGAAATTTGAAATAGGGCAAGAAATAGAAGCTATTCATGTGCAGAGAAAGATCAGATAAGTAAATTAAACTATATGTTGAATTCTGCTTTAAGCAGATATCCCTTAAGGCTACAAAAATAATGATTTGATTATCAAAGCTGTAGAATGTGTGGCTCATCTCCCTTTGTGTTACAAGGAGCCTTTCCATTAAATTTGTTGTTAAGCAAAATGTCTACGAGAGACTCATTTTGGATACTGATTAGTCACCTCTTAGGAGAGTAACTCATTGTCTTCCTTCCGCATGCTGGAGCTACATTCCAGCAAGGAACTGCAAGGTCAAGCCATCAACCCCATGTCTTCAATATACCTGGAATGAGTATATTCTCCCAGCATATTCAATAAAGCAATTACAATAGCATTAATGCAAATGATCAATGCATCAGATGCAGTGTTGAGGCAGAAGATGAAATCACTTTAGCATATTCCACCCCAAATTTTTTGAAGCTGTTTTATTCCGCATGAGTGAAGGTCAGCCAAACAGGAAACCCATGGCAGAAGGCTCTCTGGGTGACTTGGAAGAGAGAGGTTTCTAGCCAAAGTTATCTTCATCTTTTTGCCTCTGACTTGAGGTCAGTCACGTTCATTTTCCAGGGCATTACTTCACTGGGGGTAAGGTGCTTCATACCTCTGTTCTGGTGTACCATACTTGAATGGAGACAAGCAGCTGCTCTCCTGTCATGATGAAGATGATGAGAAAAAACAATAGTCCCTCTTTTTACTCAAGCATTGAAAGAATGGAGAATGCATGGCAAAGCCATAGAATTTCCTGGATGGGTATACTGCAGGGAATACAGCAGGCCTTCCTGAAAGTTCTGTTCTTTAGAAACTTTTGGCAGCTGCTGTGCATCAGACATCCTCTTTGCAGGTGAAATGAAGTCTGCTGGATGTGAAGAGCAGCTGTCATGTAGAGAAGAAAAAAGTATGAAGGATATGATTATGACCAACCAGATGTCTCCTGCCACAACACATCAAATGTTGCAAAGAGATTTGGGCATATATTACTGATGCTTTGGCAATGTGGGTGGGCTTAGGACAGCCCTGCCAAAGTAACAGGATGGGAACTGTGCAGGTGGGCTGCTCAGGTGCAATATCATGGCCCAAGAGCTCTCAGTCTAAGACACTTGGCCTTCCATGCCCTGTAATTTCCTTTTTTCATCCTGGTCTCTTACCTGCCTCGATTTTCATTCAGGTGGCAAGGTACAAACAGATCTCCATCATTTCCTTCTTTGGTTTGTTTTGTTTTAACTGCAGACAGTATCTAAGCCCCACACAGCCCCACTGTGTGTGCGCTCTGCCCCACTGGGTTGAGAGAGAGAATCAGAAGGGTAAAACTGAGGAAACTGAAGAGTTGAGATACAGTTTGACAAGTAAAGCGAAAGTCACATACATAGGCAAAGCAAAAGAAGGAATTTTTCCACCAATTCCCAGTGGAAGGAAGGTGTTCATCCATTCCATCCCTGGGAGAGTGGGGCTCCATCACATGCAGTGATGACTTGGGACCCAAATTATCTCACTTTCTGCTTCCCCCAGCTTTGTGTGCTCATCATGACACCCCATGGTATGGAATATCTCTGATCAGTTCTGGTTAGTTGTGGTCAGCTGTCCCAGCTGTGCCTTCTCCTGACTCCTTGTGCCCCCCATGGCTGCTGGTGTGAGGTGCAGAAAAGGCCCTGACTCTCTGCATGCCCTGCTCACCATAAGGACAACATCTCTGTTATCATCCCTGTTTCCAGCACAAGTCCAAAACACAACCTCAAAGTAACCTCAAGGTACTGTAAGAAAATATTGTTGACACTACCCCAGACAAAAACAGCACAGGACTTCCCATTACATGTTCTATTATATCCCCACATCAATGTTTTATGTTGAAAACCTAGGTATCACATATCAAACTTCTGATAGCTCTCTATATTTTTTTTTTTTTTTCAAATAAGGAACACATTTGAAGCAAGAAAATAATATTCATTCAGCACCAGTCTAAAAAGGAACAACTGTTTAAGATGACTAATCATCTCTTTCTCAAGGGTGTTAGACTGGAGGAAGCATTTGGTGATGGGTTTGTGGTGGTTTGGCAGGATCTGCAGAGACTACAGAGCATCCTGCAGCTGTACGAGTAAGACTTAAAAATGACAAGATTCACGCTACACTAAATTTCAAAAGTATCTCAGCTTGATATCTGATTAATTTCTGTAAGAAATGAACTCCAGAGGAAAAATCTGACTTGGGTATCTTATATATCTTTATTTGCAGCATTCTGGAGGAAGGAAATTGCCAGCACAGGCCATGTGGTCAGACTTCTACTGATGCTCTGCCAGAAATTGAACAGATCTGATCATAAATCTTATCATTATTAACGCTGGCTCAAGTACTGCTGTCAGTCCAATCTACCAGCTTCTTGGGGTCCCCTGGAAAATTGAAGGATTGAAGGGGAAGAAGGGAGATCAAGACTGTCCTAGGTTTCCTCGCATTCATCTTTTCCCTTCTTCTTCTTCCTTGTTTTCCTTTCATTCTTTCTTCACTCCTGATCAGCTCATTCCATTTAAAGAGTCAAGACATTAATTTTTGACCATTAAAACATTACAAATAGTATTGCAAGAAATGCACAGGAAGAGGGAATCCAAACTGGTACAGGTTTGAACAGATAAAAGGTCGTGCCGTGCCATTGGGAAAAAAAGCTACAGCAGTTTGATGCTCTGCTACTGGAGTGTTCTGACCACTTTCTCTGCACAGTTGTGTTGTGATTACCTCAGACTGAGCATCCCGTTCACCGCAGTGGGGCAATTTGGCCGAGTGGCTCTCACTACCTTCCTTACTCCTGCTTCTGAGGCAGGGTCTGACAAGAGTCAGTGTGCAAAGTGGCAGCAAAGAGATGCTTCTCCTGACTCTTACTTCTGCAGATAGCTGAGTTCACAACGTACCCCGGAGTGATTAGAGACATAAAGCTCCCCCCTCCCGCCGTCTCCCGACTTGGTGCATCATTGCAGTTGCTAATTTAAGCAGGACGTGAGGTGAGTTCTTTCAAAGAGTGAACCTGACCCTTCACCTCCCCAGCACTACCCGTGGCTGTTGCAAAGCAATTGTGCCCGTCAATGGAGAACAGAGAGCAGTAAAAGTAATGAGAAAGGTAATAGGAGTTAAAACAAAGGTAGATGGACCTCAAATGAAAACAGGAAGATTTAGGATACCTGGAGAAAGACAAGTCAGCATTATATAGAGACGAATTAATACTTTGGGATTAAACTGTGTGTGAAGGGTAGGGGCATAGTGCACTAAAAATAGGAACAGGGTAATTTAGAAGCTAATCAAGCTCTGTCACAGACAAAATTAATAAGTAAAAAAAGTTTTAACAAGACATTAGCCATCCGAAGAACATAGAAGGCCTGTGGAGGAGGATATTGTATCAGAAGATGTTATTAACACTGCTATTATTAGATTGGGTATGATTAACAGGACTTGGTCAGAAAGAAGCAAGGTGAAGTTTAGGAATGCAGTGGTGGATCACCCAGAATGTCATTACAAAGGTGAAAATTGTAAAAAGAAGAAAGAAGTAGAGGAAATAGTTTTGGAAAGTGATAGATGAAAAGACAGTGAAGTGTTCTGAACTTTTCTATATGGCATAAAGGTACAAGGAGTGAGAGCAAGGAGGTGAGGGCAGTTTTCTCTTCTGTCCATGTTTCAAGTGTCATGATTAACATTTGCAAAGATGAGACTTCATAGACAGAGGACTTTTAGAGGCTCATTAGAGGCTTCTCTGACTGTTTTTTTTCCTGCATTGATTTGCAATTTGAACTTCATGAGAACCGAGGGATGGTTGGTTGTAAATTAGTGATACTTCCAAGAAATCAGTGGAAACAAACTGATTTCCACCGTTCTTGTGATTCAACTCTCTTTTTTAAAGCAGGGTTAAAAAATATGAGTTTCCTAAAGGTGAATTTTTGAAGGACAGGTCTGGCTGTAATCACCAGGAGAAGAAGCAATTTGCTGAGCGTCAAAAGAGATGTGGGTACAATGAGAAAAATATCACTGGCTCCAGGCATTGATTTCAAAGCATCTATTACTAAACACCTCCAGAGGCAAGGTCCTGGTCTTGATGGACATCTCTTTTTATTTTTTTTTTTTCTTCCCATTGTTCTAATTAAATGTAAATATCTATTTGCTTAGAAATGCCTCCATTTCTCTGAGTCCTATTGTAGGATTTGCTGGTTTCACTTATATTTTGGACAAAAGTATTGTGGATCAAAAGATCCTTTTTTTCTGAGGCACGTCTGCTGTTGCTTCTCATCAGCACATACACATATAATCAGGTGTTCCAAACGACCCTTTCTCCTTACCTGGATTGCTCTTCATCTGTTACCAGTTTTCTTTGCCATTAGCCTAACCTCTAAAATGCAAAATCTTATAAAGTCAGTAGGTAGGGGTTTTTTTGTGTGCTTTAGTTAAGTGTAATAGATCCTTAATTAATCAGGAGGATGTAGTATTAACTCGGATTGGTATTATTCACAAAGAACAGCTTTTTACCTGGAAAACAGGTGATTTTTCATCACTCTGTCACTGCCACATTTCATTCCCACCCCTTCAGACAGATTCTTTATCCTGTGGTGCCAATCAGGAGTGATTTCCTTGGACTAAGTGCCGTTACACAGGGGGAGTAAACCTGGCTGTGAGCTCAGAATCTGTATGCCTGCATCCTTTAGGCTTTAACCATGCACTAATCATCAGGGCATCCAGTCACTGTTATTCCTGCAGAGAAAATTTGACAGGTGACACTGTGACAGTAACATTGCTGCTGACCGCCAGCTAAGTCCCTGGCTCTGGAGCTGCACGACCAGTGGAAAACTCAGCAGATCCCTTCTTCCCTGCCTGCATGTGCTCACCACATTTCAACTGAGCAAAGACATCCTTCTCTCCCCACAAATCACATTACGCTCTCTGTGTTCTGATGGAAAGCAGGAGTGAACCTGTAGAGCCCTGAAACACATAATATGCATGGCTGCTGTTTTACACTTGTAACATCTTGTATGCACTGAAATGTACAGCTGTTTACACTTGTAGCTCTGTCAAGTAAACAAGTGGTGATTTCTTACGATAGAGGGGAAATTGGCACAGGGCTGCTATTCACTCACCTACAGCCTGGCAACTCCTGGTGGTGGAAATCATTCTTTAGGCACCAAACTGGCATCAGGCTTGCTGTAAAACTGGCTTCTCTGAGGTGGAGGGGAGGCAAGAGGAAATCTGTTGGCTGCTTCTGCACCTCTAGGGAAGGCAGCAGCGAGTGTCTGATGGACTCTGTGTCCTGCTGCAGCCACCCACGTAAGTGGCTCACAAATAGCCTGTGCAGTGGCTGTGCCAGGGTGTGCTGGCAAATCCATACCAGGCATTTTCAGGTAGCTCCTCACCAAGAGCTGTAGAGTCTGTAACCTAAACGACTGGCAAATCTGCAAGAGAAAGGCTTGGAGATAACCTTTATCCCCTAAAGATAATGCTATGTAAATTTTAGGTCAGTAAAGGCAGCTATAAATAATAAAATAATAAAAATCCAGACTGTCTTTTCAGAAATTAACTGGGAGAGAGAATCCAATGAAGCTGACAAGCTGCAACTTTGCAACAATCAAAAAGAAGCTGTGTAGAGATTACTTTGGTATTGTTTTGAAACTGAAAGCTAGTGTGTACCAGGAATTATCAGGAGTTCTCAGGCAATCTGAACATACTTATGCAGAATAAATCCTTAAAATATTAAGAAAAATGAAGAAATAGAATCACCACACAAGTGACTAGGCTTGGGGACTGAGATGCTTTTCACCAGCTTGTTCAGAGCCCCATCCACCTGGCCTTGAGTATCCAGAGCAACCACAATTTCTGTGGGAAACCTGTGCCAATGCCTCCCCACCCCCACAGTAAAAAACCTTTTTCCCTAATGTCCAATCTAAATTGACTCTCTTTAGTCTGAAGTCAGCCCCCTTTGACTGCTCACTACATGCTTTTACAAAAAGTCCCTCTCTATCTTTCTTGTAGACTCTCTTTAGGAATTGGAAGGCTGCAGTTAGATCACTCCTAAGTCTTCCTTCTAGGCTGAAGGAATGCAATTCTCTCAGAAGAGAAAAGAGAAGAGAGAAGAGAGAAGAGCGAAAAGAGAAGAGAAGAGAAGCGAAGAGAAGAGGAGAGGAGAGAAGAGAAGAGAAGAGAAGAGAAGAGAAGAGAAGAGAAGAGAAGAGAAGAGAAGAGAAGAGAAGAGAAGAGAAGAAGAGAAGAGAAGAGAAGAGAAGAGAAGAGAAGAGAAGAGAAGAGAAGAGAAGAGAAGAGAAGAGAAGAGAGAAGAGAAGAGAAGAGAAGAGAAGAGAAGAGAAGAGAAGAGAAGAGAAAGAGAAGAGAAGAGAAGAGAAGAGAAGAGAAGAGAAGAGAAGAGAAGAGAAGAGAAGAGAAGAGAAGAGAAGAATTTGGAGGTTAGAGGACATCAAGTCCCACCAAAAATCTCACACTATTGAGTCCACTACTAAAACATGTCCCTAAGAGCCATATCTGAATGTCTTTAGAGGCATTTAGGGATGATGACTTTACCACTTCCCTGGACAGCCTGTTAAAGATCTGACCTTTTTCCTAATTTTCCTAATATTCCTAAATTTTTCCTAATATTCAATCTTATCCTCTTCTTTGTACAGCTTGAGCCTATTTTCTCTCATCCTGTCCATTTTTAACTTGGAAAGAGACTGACTTCCACCTGGCCCCAACCTCTTTTCAGAGAGTAGTAGAGAGTGAAAAGGTGCTCCCTGATCCTCCTTTTCTTCAAGCTGAACACCCACAGCTGCCTCAGAAACTCCTCACTTGGAGGAGGTTGGAGTCCTCCCAACTCCTCACTGGCTCTGTAGCCCTTTTCTGGACACACTCCAGACCTTCAATGCCTTTCTTATCATGAAGGGCCCAGGACTGACTCCAGGATTTGGGGTGTGGCCACGCCAGTGCCCTGTACAGGGTGACAGTCACTGCCCTGGTCCTGCTGGCCACACCATTGCTGATACAAACCCAGTGCCATTGGCCTTCTTGGCCACCTGGGCACACTCCAGCTCATGCTCATCTCTGCCAAACAGCATCCTGAGGTTCTTTTCCATCAGTCAACTATAGCCCTGTCTGTGGTTGTTAGTGACTCAAGTGCAGGACCTGGCACTTCACAGCCATTTCTGTCTCAGCAGAGCTGATCTGCAAACTGTTGGAAGCTGGAAGAATCTCCTGAGATGTGTGTGTTTCCCCTGTTCTTATATGTGTGCCCTTTCTGTATAAGCTTGTCCTGTTCCTATCCTCAGACACAGTCATCTGCTTCTGCTCATACCTGCGTCTGCAGGATGCAGGGACAGAATGGTCCTTTGTTATAGAAAAGTGTTTAAATTCCCTTCAGGTTTTCAGTCTTTAAAAAAAAAAATAAACCTCTCTGTATATAACATAGTTTCTATCTAAGGAAAATTGTAGTCTGGTTTAAGAGACAGTAAATTGGTTTTTACCATCTTTTCTCTGGCCTGCAATTTTACCAAATGATCAAGCAAGAAGAATCACATTTATTCTTCATGGCAGCCCCTGTTTCAACTAAAAAGAAAAAAAAAAATTAAGGAGAGACATGAAAATATCCTCCATGAGCAGTTACATGTTCTACCATCACAAACAGGGGGACAACAGCTCAGCATGTCACAGTTGGCATGTAGAGATATAAACCAAAATGAAACGGGGAGGGGGGGGAAATCACTGCTAAAGCTGTAGAA
This sequence comes from Sitta carolinensis, assembly GCA_032173965.1. Classification (NCBI taxonomy): domain Eukaryota; kingdom Metazoa; phylum Chordata; class Aves; order Passeriformes; family Sittidae; genus Sitta; species Sitta carolinensis. Next base: position 8,662,622 of record CM063313.1, on the reverse strand, counting down.
GTGAAGGAAAGGGCACCTGCAAGCTCCCTTTACCCATCTGATATCTGGGCAACCAGTAAAACACACCAGGACTCTTGCTCTAGAATGGTGAATTATAGAGCACATGAGTCCTGCCAGGGTGTAAGGCTCCTCTCCTGATAGCCGGGAAATAGCCCACAACATTCCATTCATGACCTCTGCACACACATGCATACTCATATATCTGTGCTTTATTTATGGCTTAATGTTCTTCTCATTACTTGTGATGCAGAAGAAAGTGTTGGAAATTTGCATTTGTGTGACTCAGGAAGAATGGAGCAAATTCCTTTTAAATAAAACCTACTGAGAGAAAAAAAAAATAAAATCACCATTTACATTTCACCCAATATGCATGTTTTTAAAAGTCTTGAAGTATTGATCACAGTAGTTAGGCATAATCAAAAAGCCTCCAACAGGGTCATAAGCACTGCTCTGCCTGTATGGTTTTTTGTTCGCAGCATTAGGAACATCTCCCTTGAGTTTTCCTGGAGCTGTATTAATTGGATGATTAAAGCAAAAGCCAGATCTATTGGAATTTTAAGAGATGGTGAATGCTATAATAAAACAAAAAATAAAACCTTGTATCTACATGGTTAAAAAAATCAATAAAGTTTAAAGGAATAATGCAAAGAAAGAAAATAAGAAAAGGCTAATTGCTCCATCTTTTTGCAGAGTTATTTCCTGAGTCACTTTCCAGTCGTTATTCTTTTCATTTTATGTCTCTGCAGAATGACCCTTGGTCTCCTTTTTCACACATATGCAAAACCACAGCTACATTAACAACTCTGCTGCTTTCTCTCTTGATTCCTTTTCTTTCCTGCTTAAAACTGCCCTTTCTGGCCTTATTACACACAGTGGCTAATGCACTCCGCTTGGATAGAGGAGATCTAGGTTCAACCCATGTTTCTGCCCCTAAATAACTGTATAATCTAGGGCACAATATTTAATGAGCTCCCCACTTGTGTAATAGGACTGACAGTATTCATTTGTCTATTCTGACTATTTAAATTGCCAGCCCATCTGGTAGGATCATTTCCTTTTCAGAGTCAGAGTTCAGATCCCATTCTTAGTTTGGGTCTATTGGCACTACAGTAGCTGTGGAAAAAAAAAAAAAAAAAAAAAAAAAAAAAAAGGAATAATACAAGTAAATTCAGTTCCACAGGGGAAGTGGCAATATTTGCAGTTATATTAGAGATCTGTTTAAACACTTGGCTTGTCTCAGCAGTGCCCAACTCTGAGAAAAACCAGGGAGCTGCACAGCAATACTTCTGCTGCTCAAAGTGCACCTCCATTAATTGGCAGAATGAAGGACAGGCTGTTAACTTTCCTGCTGGTGCTCTGTGTACTGAAAAGATGAATCTTCTAAATAAGACATTGTATCCTGTGGCTCAGTATCATTTACAGGCACCAACCCAACCTCTGCTTCTTTTTGAAACTCAGGCACTTGTTCCTCTCTGATGGCCTGGAGGTGGTCTTTTCAACCCAAATTGGAACACTTAAATAAATGTGCTACCTTGAAAAGATCCCGAGTACTCAGCTGTCATGGTTTAACCCCAGCCAGTCCCCAACCCCACACAGGCTTTCACTCACTCCCACATCCGCAGCAGCTGGAGGATAATCAGAAGGGTAAAAGTGAGAAAACTCATGGGTTGGGATAAATACAGCTTAATAGGTAAAGCAGGAGCTGTGCACACAAGCAAAGCAAAATAATTACTAGGAATTAATTCACTGCTACAATTGGCAGGCAGGTGTTCAGCCTCTCCCTGAGAGCAGGGCCTCATCATGTGGAATGGTTACTTGGAAAGACAAACAACATCGTTCCAAATATTCCTCCTTCCACTTTCTTCTCCCAACTTAATATACTGAGCACAGTATCACATGGTTTGGAACATCCTTTTGGTCAGTTGGGGTCACCTGTCCTGGCTGTGTCTCCTTCTAACCTCTCAAGCACCCCCAGTCCCTCCCCTGCCTGGAAGCACAAGAAGCAGCAAAGGCTTCATCTCTGTGATCAGCAATAACAAAAATATCTCTGTGTTATGAACCCTGTGTTCACCTCTAACCCAAAACATAGCCCCACACCAACTATGAAAAAAATTCACTTTACACTAGCCAAAGCCAACACACCAGCACCCATTGCAGAAGATCAGGCTGCTTATTTAGCTCCTTAAACACAGAGTCCAAACATTAAAACACATTATTTGGAATATTCTGGTGCGCACTTCCCCTGTCTCCAGGTATGGCTTTGGGTGTGTCCCAAGAAGTCCAGGGCTATCCATAAGTAAACATTATTCCTCCTACTGAGAATAATGCTTTTCATCATTCCCAATCAGATGTTAAATGTTGTCAGGCTATGCCTTTAGCTGTCTCATAGTTTAGCTCTGGAATCATGAACTCATACGGGTTTTCTATCTCCCCTTCCTTATCTTCCCACCCTGATTGCCTCAACTTTACCAGCAATGTCCTTCCTTTCAGAACAAAGCAGAAGACCTAAGAAGAGGCTTCTCCAGCTGGAAAATATTAATTATTCTCTCCTGAGGCCTGTGTCACTGGTGGTGGAGTGAGGAATGAGCAGATGTATCATGAAGTGCTTCCTTATCACCCAGAGTGCTCCGACACAGAAGGACTTAACTGCCCCAGTGACAAGCTGGGGAAAGTGCCCTGATTCCTGTCACAGGCAGTGGGAATACAGAGGCACGTGGAAGAGGTGTGAATCAGAAGACCTTTATTGATTTCAATTCAGAGGAGTGACACTGGTTTACAGTAGCAAGGAAGCTTACATTTTAAGATAAAAGGTGAAACCTTGATTCCTTTGAAACCAATAGAAACTTTGCCATTGACTTCACCTAGGCAGTTTTCAATTTTAGGAAGATGGGACGTGTTCTTATTTTGGCAAAAATTAAGCAACCCTGGGACAATTTTTAAAGAATCCTTACCCCCTTGTTTCTTCTGGTGAGTGTCATATTTCAGGGCTTACACTAAACTAATAATAATTGTAATTGAAATTCCCGATGTTTGTTTTATTTAGTGTCTTAAATTTACTAGATATATACCAGGCAAACAAGTGAACTCTGTTCGCCTTGCCCTGAAGAATGGAAACTCCAAGGACAAACCTATAGATAGAGATTAGAAGGAAAGACCAAAAAAAAAAAAAAAAAAAAAAAAAAAAAAAAAAAAAAAAAAAAGATATATTGCTTTTAATTAAAGTACATATCCACTAGGCAAGAGTGAGCCTTTAGGAAACAGACTTTAACACAAAAGAAGTGAGAGATCTGTGAATAGTCATAAATAACCCTACTGGGAATGGAGGGGAGAGACTGGAGAAATATAACGGGAAGAAGACAGGAGTTTCTGAATGTGAAAGCGAATATTACTAGGTGATGAAAATGAGTCACATAAACCATTAAGCAAATTTCAGACTGCAAATTGACTGAGCTGTGCTATGCTTTAAAGCAAACAGTAACTGAGTGTTAGTCTTTGGATACATCTCCTCTGGTTTATATGATAAAACTAGTGAGTGTGTGTCTGTGGGGTACTTTTCAAATGCTGTTCTAGATGTTAGTGTTCAGAAACACATAACCATGGGTGGATTACATGCAGGTGCTTTATTAAGAGTGCTCGGGAACTAGGGTATAGCTACCCAAATGTAGCTCCATCCATTTGTTCAGAATGCACATATTTATACCATTTTAGTTATGATTGTATAACTACATATTTGTTTAAGCAAAACCATTATTACAATAACTGTACTTATATTGCCCCATTGTACAGATACGATCACACCTACAGGTACCCTGGAAACTCTAAACACTGATTCTTGTGATCCCCAAATCAACAAATATTTCACCCCCAAATAATTACATTGTTTGTGTTTCTTATCAATATTCTTAATTATAATCTACGTAAGTGCAGTTCTGCATGGTCCACTAAAAACAAAGCACAGCATTCCTTTCCCATGATTTTAGAAACATTTTAACCCTATACTAACACAGATAATGGTAATTTTCCTCCACAAAGAGGTAAAAATCATTGTGCTTCAAGGCTGGGTATTAGTTTTGATTTTTTCTTTTGTTTATATTCAGTCAAATTTCACTAATAAGAAGTTCTGCCTCTCATTGTGTCTATGTCTTTAAAGGCCATCTTTTCCCTTTTCTTCTTTTACACTTCTGACTGACTTATTACATGGTGTTATTTTGCACTTTGCTGTTCCTCAGCTCGTAGTTAAGCCTGTGACCTTAATTATATCTAGGTGGCCTCTCTATTATAGCAGAAGTAGCAACAAGAGAAATATAGATGCTTGTATTTACGTGTATGTATTTATTTTATATATATAGTTATTAGCTCACAATATACATGTTTAATGTCCTTGTTACCTTCTGTTCCAGAGGAAAGCTAGAGGTTTCCTTTGCAATTTTAATTTTGGAAGAGTGAGGAAATTAACTTCTTTTCCTGTGAAAAGATGGGACTTTTACTTGGTGTTTAGGCCAGTGATCTGTCTTGAGATTATGAGATTTGTAAGGCTTTAGTAGCAGCTGAAGGGAAAATGCCACATCTCCCTTATTTATGAGTGAATTTGAATTTATGGAGAAGCTCATTTGTATATATCTGGATAATCTATGTCTATAGTTAAAGTCACTTTGGAAAAAACAAAAAAAAAAACCCAAAAACAAACAAACAAACAAAAAAAAAATACCCCAAAAAACCTAACCATGGAAATAAAAAAATAATTAAAAAACAATAAATAATAAAAATAATACAAAAACAGCTGTATGGAAAAATGTGACTATACAATCCAAACACAATGAGGCATTTGCTAGGGGATGAGGAACCAGAAAATTACAAGTATTTAAGGGAAATACTGCTTATTTTAAATTCACTTGCACATCCCATAGTAATATGCCTTACTGTGGCAGACTGCTAGGCAGAGGGAAAAAAAAGCTTTGTGAGTTCAATAGCTACTCACTGACTGTAAACATGAGGAGGAACTCTGTGAACACAGTGCTGAAATATAGTGTAATTTCCTCTTTATTAGAATCCATGAAGTCTGCTACATTAATGGTTGGGCTCTGTATGCAGTGCATATAACAGAATTATACAGATATTTTCTGCAGATCTTTACTGGTTTGTTTTTTTTTTTTAAGTTCCTTCCGGAAAAAAATAAATAAAAAGGGCAAAATAGCCCTATTTTTTCTTTTCCTTCTCTCATGATACTTCCCACCTCTCATATTAATATGTAGGACAACACAATCTGTGAATGACATCTCTGTAATTCCCTTCAATGCCCTCCACTAATTTTAAGGTGAATTCAACTTATATCAGGTCTTGAGTATTGCTTTTTAAGGAGAGGAAAGACAAAATAGGTGTTTGAGGTGGAAAAGGAAATCAGTTAGTGTATGATGTAGTCTGTCTATGGGCTAGGCATTCTAGCATGTGAAGTCCTCACTTCAGAGGGAGGATTATGTCTGAAAAAGAGAAAGGAGACATGGCCACTTCCATGGGTCACACTGGGAATACTGTGGAGAGCACAGAGTGGAAATGCCTCTGTCACTTGGCTGTAGCTGAAGCAATCTTTGGAAAATATCTTGGTTTTCTGAGGAGCACATATGGGATTAGTCCTCCTGAATGATCCTGCCCATCACCAAGACCCCTCTCTACCCACTGCTGTGGTGAGGGAGTCCCTTGTCACCTCAGTCCTGGACACAAGACCCTGTCCCAAGGCATCACAGGTATTGCTGGCTTATCTGTCTCTGTCTCGGCTCTGTTTCAGCTTCCCAGTTAGAACAAAGGGAAGACCTTGGAGCAGATGTTTTCAGCAATAATTTCTAGTTTTGGGGTTCAGCTTTGAAGCTAGCAGAATCAGATGGCAAGAAGTTCTTTCTCAGAGAGGGGGGCTCGGTTCGGAGTTTCAAGAAAAGTTTATTTATCACATCAGGTCGAGAGAAGTTGCTCTGGCGGTGTTCCAAACAAAGAGCCCCAGGGGCCCCAGGGAGCATCACCATTTAAAGGAGGGTGGTTACAAAAAAGAGATAACACTTTTGGGCCAATTAGACAGATTCTAGAAAAACTGACCAGCTGTAAGACAAATTAGAAAACAGCAGGAGGGAATACATCTTGAACCTTTCATCCAATCCCCTAGGGTCAGTTTGAAACAAATAAAATACCTTAACTATGAGGTAATGGACAGAGACCTTGGGGAAAGGGAAAAGTACATAGGAATAACAGGGGAGGGGGAGGGGTGGAAGGATACACAAAACAAAACCTTTAATAAGAATTTTAAAACTTGAAAAAGCACATCACCACACTCAGGACCCAGTTCTCCAGCCCTGTCTCCTGAGTGGACTTCAGACCTCATCTACTGGAGTCTTTCCTCAGATACCTGCCATGACTTTTCTCCAGCTCCATCTCTTCTTCATCCTGCTGGAATGCATGGATAAACTCTAGGTCTGGTTCATTCCTCCACAGTTCCTTATCTGCCCTTGTCTCAGGACCCCACAAGACATCTCTGTCGATGAGGGCACTGGGTCACCTTGTCTTTCCCTCATGGGGCATGCCACTCCCTGTGCTCCCTGATAGAGAGTGAGGGGAGAAGAAAGGTGGCTGTGCTTGCCCAGTGTATTTAAAAGAGGCAATGTTCCATTTGAAATATGAACAAGCCATGTCCTCTGCTTACAAAACATGACTAGCTGGGTTTTTTTTACCTTGAAGAAAAAAATAAGCAAAGTTCCATTCTGTGCACAATCCTCTAGCATTGTGGCATTGTGGCACGGTAAAACCTTTTATACTGCATTTTTTCCCATCTTACTTGTTCTGCTTAAAAGAACAAAGTGTTACTTGTTCATCTTCTAGATATATTGGGGAAAAAAAGAGAAAAAAAAAAAAAAAAAAAAACCAAACCAAACATTTTCTCAAGAAGTGGAAGAAAGAAGGAAAAAATGAAAAAATTAGTTCATCACAGTATTATTACCTTATTTCAGACTTCCAGAGAAAAAAGACAACATCAGAGGGGCACATAAACAATATATTGCCTTTGTACCAGAGAGGATACAATTTAGCTAGAGGATTACTCTTTATTTCTTTTCTATGGGAGCTTCTCCAAGGTTAGATGATAAAGACAAAGCTAACGTTGATTTAAAATGATGACATTTGGAGAAAAGCACTCCATGGCATGTTTATTAAAGGATGGGGACCAATTCTTACCTTGCTGAGGACTGAACTTCTCTTTCATATATCCATGGTAAGCCAGACATTACCAAATTCCTTGTGCTTGACTGTGATTATTAATTCAAAAAAACCCCAACACCCCCCGAGAAAAAAACCCAAACAAAAAACCTAAAACAAACAAAAGATATATAAAAAAAGTTATTAGGGTAATGTAAAAGAAAGGCTGAGATAAAAAAAAAAAAATCAAATCTGTTGATTGTTGCAACTAATACCACTATTTGCAAACTTTTTCAGTGTGCCAGATCAATAAAGAGAATGTATTTTAGGTCTGGATTTTTATAATTATGATCAATATTATTTGCAGCAATAGAATTAGAAAACGACCTAAACCAACATAATTTTCGTCCTTTTAGTGACAGTCAGGGAAATGTTGAATCCTTTGCTGCTTTATTGTTTCTTTTCCTTACAGATGAAATTTAAGAGGAGGCTTATCAAAAGGGTTTCTTCTGTTATCGTAGCTGCTTTGACTATCATTCCTCCTTTCTCTTTGCCAAGCCTGTGTTTGCAAAACAGAAAACCCAAATCCAAGTCCCTGCATCTGGTGTCAATTGAAATAAAACAAAGACAGGCTCATTTTAGCCACATAATTTAAGAAAGAAGACAGTATGATAACATTTAGAACAAGCCTCATACACACCAGCCAGCCATTATCCTTCAGAAGCAGGTGGCAGATGGCATGAAATCATCTTCGTCAGACCTCCAAAGCTTTGCTGCTACATTTGGGAGCATGGTTCTTGTAATGACTACTTGCATATTCATATTGTGTGATGGGCACTTCTCGATTTCTGTGCACCTCATTTTGGAAAGAAGCTAATGTGGCTACGCATGCACTTTATTGCACCATTCACATTTGGCATCATTAAGAAGAAGGAGAAGATGATTTTTTTTTTTTTTTTTCTGGGTGCATCCTTCTCTGCTTGCGTCAGAATGGCACAGGGAATCAAAACGTGTGGCAGTCTGGAGCACCACGATTTGCCTGAAGCTGTGATGAGATCAGCCTCTGTGTAATGCCTCCTGTGAAATAAAATCAGGATTAGTCCTCCATGTCATATGGATACATCTGCCAAAAGTAGATTCTCCTTCAGATCTAGAGCTCAAAGGTTTCTCTCCAGTTTTCATGACATGTTTGTCAAATTCCTTTTCAAAACCAGGTGTGCAAAGATATCTGTGGTTTACAAATCATCAAGGTGAGGCATATAGCTTTTCCAAGCCTGCCAGGAGAATCAATGGCAGATCTAGAGAATTTATTTCAGGTCATGAAAGAGCAATTTGTTCATAACTTACTTGCATTACTGAATCTGTTTTGCTGATGGGAGTTCAGGCAAGCCCATGATAAGATTCCCCCTGTCTTTAGTGGGGTGTCACACAGAAACAAGTCTCAGGACTGGGCTGTGGGTGTTGTGGTACCTTATGCTTCAGTTAAAGACTATTTTAAGGTAGCGAAGGTGCAGGAATCAGCTTTGGATTCCTGCAAGTGCTGAGAAATACAGAATAGTTGAACCCCAAAAGCTCAAAAATGCAGCAAAAGGAAAACATTGATTGCTCCAGTCTGAGTCAACATCAGCCCCATCAGGCTCCAATCCTGAAACCACCATTATAGAAAAGGAAAAATAGAAACCTGACTGATTTTGATCTTTCAGCTTTTTCCTCTGTGGTCAAATGCAACATGGTGCATTGGAAATCTTCTGACAAATTACATATGGCTCTCTGAAGTCACTGCCACTAACATTTCCACTGACAAGAAAAACATATTCTGGCATTGCTTCTAGTACTTCCTTTCTCCTGCCCACAGGAGAGCAAAAGGCAAGGCCCACAGGTTCAGAAGATATGATCTTGCCTAACACGTGAGTGTAGGGTGAAAGCACAAGTGGGAAAGCAGATCAGAGAGCCTGAAGACCTGCAGAAGAATCAGAAACAAAGTAAGAAGCAACCTGTCTTGGTTCAGAGTACTTGCCTATTACATTTCATGGTTTCCAGGACATTTTTTATAACAGATCTTCACTAAATTCCCAGGTAGCAAAGTGCTTGTGCTCAATTTAAACACATGCTTAATTTAGTCATGTAAATAGTCCAATATATGTTGTATCAAGGCCCAAATCATTCCCATTAAAACCTTGTTTTAAAAACCTAACAATGCTTCTACTGCTTGCTTTCATCCTCTTTATCTGAGTGGCACTTTTTCCCTTTATTTTTCTTTTAATTTTGCTGCATTGAAATGTTGCATATTCATATAGCAGCTACAAGTTTTGTCTGAAAAAAATACACTGCCTTCCAAGATTGTTCTGCTCAGCCAGAAGATATTATTAAATGCCATAAAAAAAAAAACAAAAACAAAACAAACAAACAAAAAAATACAGATATGCACTGTGACATCTGGATGGAAATAACCCTACAGTCACATTTTATAAAGGAAGCCCAACCGGAAGAAGAGCTCAGACATGAAAAATGAACATTAATGACATCTTAATGTTCCTCAGCTGCTTTTAGAGGTTCAAATATGTTGCATCACAGCCAGTTCTAGAGAAGGTTTATCAGCAGATGGAGCCTTGTAGGAACTCAGAATGCTCTATCAGATACATTAATGCCCCAAACTGATACATTATGATTTTTTTTTGTTTGTTTTTTCCCAGGGAAGGAAAGATGTTTATAATTAATTATATATCATCTATATCTATATCTATATCTATATCTATCTATATATACATAGTTGTTGTTGTTGTTGTTGTTGTTAAGCCAATCAGTATTTGCTTGCAGGCATCAAAAGCTGGTAATTTTTAATTTTTTTTTTTCCTTTTGCCAAGGGTGATTCATATGCATAGAATATTATGAGAGTATTGAGAAGGGAGAGGAGAATTTTTTTTTTTTTTTAATAATTTTGTGTTGATTAGTTTCAGCAGAACTTTATAGTTTACCCACAGCAAAAATAAAAAGGAAGGATGAAATAACAAAAGAATCTGAGTGATGTATAGGAATATTTCTGTGCATGTTTATGCCATTATGAATACAAGGCTCAAGCTATTATGACACATGGATGCAAGGAAACTCATGAATGAGAGAAGGACTTAAAGAAAAAAAAAAACTTACTAAAATAGAAACCGTGGAAAGAAATATGTTTGTTAACTTCTTTTAACCAATAAATATTGGTGCAAGTATTCTAAAATCTGTTCTTAGAAATTCTGTATGGTCTTTTTGCAGACATTTCCAGTGACATTAGACTGAAGGTTCTTCATGTACAAAACCTACATATTTGGCCATTGGGAAAAAAAACAAAAACAAAACCAAACATCATGACACACACCTTCTTTGTATTTGGTTTTATGAGATTAAGATGTTTCAGTTAACTATGAGGGAGGAACTCTGCAGAATCAGATTTGTTATGTGCAACACACTCAGGAATTAGTTCTTGGAGTGGAATTTCTCCCCAGGCCTTTGCCGTAGGTACTATTTTATTTTTTTATTTATTTTGGAAGATGGAACTGCTTTTCCCAATCTGTTTTGTCAGTCCAGGACTAATATAAACACTGTAATTTCTCAGTGGTTTGTCTTTACAGAGAAAACATGACTTGTGACTTGTGTCACTGCCTTATAAAAAGAAGCTGCTCTAAAGTTAGTACCACATTTTTTAGTCTCAGGTCTTGTTTTAATTTAATTCCTTTGTGGAAAGGGACAAAAATTAAGCATGGTTCTTTGCCTAATGAGCTGTAAATTGGGTAACATTTCTGTTACCCAAAGAGCTTGAGCAAGGAAGTTAAATAGTATAGATCTGGTTGAAACTAGAGGATTTATTCAGTTTAGGGTGATTTAACTTTTTCAAGGTTGGCTAATATCATATTATTCTTCTGAGATGTGCAGTGTATTTGTAGCATCTTAAGAGTATTTAATTAATGGATCTATAGTAAACGTGTATTTTGCACACACTTATCGATAAATACAAATTTTTTTAAAAAAAATATTGAATTTTTGCTGCTCAATTCCCAGTAACCATGTTTCTATTTTCTAATGTGAGCTAAAAAAAAAAAAAATAAAAACCCACAAAAATTTTCTCAGATCATTTCCTTATCTAAGAAAACCATCTCAGGCCACATATGTGCATACCCAGAAATATTTGTACAAACCCATCTGTCAAAACTTCAACTTGTGACTTTAGTAAGTCATGTTTATCTTTAACAGTTTCCTTGCCCATCTTTGGTCCATTCTGGTTACATTTATAGGCTTCAACAACAAATATCATGACTACGTGTTTGAAAAGTCCCTGGAATGACAAATATTGATTGCCTTCTGGAGTTAATACTAGACAGATATCTTGTGAATAGTGAACTCATTTCAGAGCAGGGTTAAATAGACTCTTTTAGACCCAGATCTTGGCTCTTTGATATCCCATACCTGGAGTGGTCAAGGACAGGTTGAATGAGACCATGAGCATCCTGACCTAGTGGGTGGTGTCCCCATTCATGTCGGGCTCAGAACTAGAGGAGCTTTAAGGCTCCTTCCAACCTAAATCTTTTTATTATTCTCTGATTCCAAAATCATCAGAAACTCTAGTGAATCCCTTCTGAATGTCATGTGTCTCTTTCCACCACCTATATCAGAAACCTCAAGCAACTAGAGTTTGACTTCATATAAGTAATACAAGAGTTTAAAATTAATTGAGACAAATTAATGTGTTAATTTCTTAGATAAGTCTCTGAAAGTGTGTGTCCTTCCGAGGCACTTATATGGGTCTTTTCTATATAACTCTAGCTTTACTCTGAGGAGAGAATCACTGCCTGTTGTCGTTTGACCAGCCCAGGGAAGTGAGCTGGCTGGGTTTGAGATTGGTTTTTATTGGAACAATGGGAAATCATTTTCTCGTTGTTATTCCCTTAGAAAGCAGCCCGGGCAGGTCTCTCTCCTCCCGGCTGTCAGAGCACACACCTCTGCCCTCCCAGCCTGGGCTGAGTGTGGGCAGGGGGAGGCCACACAGCCCAGGCAGGGCTCGGCTGATTTGGGAACATTGGGAACACAGAGTCTGCTCTGCTGCTGGCTGGGCTGAACCCTGGCTTTGCTGGGTCTGGGGAGAGAGGGAGGGAGGTGCAATGAGGCTGGAGCACCTGATGAGACCGAGGGGGGGAAAAGGAATTTGGGATCTGTCCAACTCTTTCCCCTTTCTGCGGAAGACCAGCGAGCGGCTGCCTTTGGGCCTGGACCCTCTGAGAGCTGCACCCCCCCCTCAGCACGGCTTTGAAATGGGACACCATGGACTGCCCAGCCTGGCACAGCTCCAGCACGGCTGGCCAGGACGGACACTGTCTCTCGTTAACTCTTTCAGTGCATCCGTGCACAGATGGGACCTGGGAAAACCCTCCATCCTCTCTCCAGTGAGAGAAAATTAGAATGCAGTGTGTAAAGACCACATGAAGTATCAAGGTCAGTCAAGAAGGATTGAAAGTCCAAATGGAAGGAGTGTGGGAAGTTGCTTTTGAGCTGTAAAAGACTCTTGTAAGCTATGGTGATTGTCTATAATATATTGAGATTTTTTCCTTTAAACCATAAAGAAGTATGGGGGAGATAAAAGAGTTCAAATTGTAGACCTGGGCAAAGGAATGAAATGTTGAGGGGACTGTTGATTCAATGAGAAGTTGAACAGAGAGATGCAGTGATAAAGACTCTTTGCCCTCGAAGAAGAAGTGAATCTCTGTTCCTTGGAGGTGAAGGTGGTCCCAAAGACAAAGAGAACCTTTGTTTTGAACATGTTATCTTTAAAATAAGACCCCATACATCGATGTGGCCCAGAGACACAATCGTGAACATGGGAGGAGTTTCATGAATGCAAAGGATCTGGGTGGTTGCTGTTCATGAAGAATGGATCTACAAGAGAACTGTTTTCTTGTGGGAGAATTGACCATAATGAATGAGAGGTGCTTCCCTCCCTAAATGAACTGAAGAAAGACTGTTTTAGAGGTGGGAAACTGACTGAGATTTCTGAGTGTTGTTTTCTTTACATGGTTGGTTGGGGGAAAACAAGGTGTGGAGAGGGAGGAAGAGTGTTTTGAAGGTTCCATCCTCATTCTTGTGTTTTTCTTTCTTTTAGTGTTAGTTAATAAAGTCTTATTACTTTTAATCTTAAGCCTGCTTTGCTCTTGATTGGGAAACTTTGAAATTATCAAAATCAAACCAAAACAGAAATTGGTGTTTCTGCCCGGTTTCGAATTGAAACCACAACATTGCCTTACTGTATCCTTTGGCATGCTGCATTGCTGAAAAGGCACAGGGTTTAAAATTTGATATGATAAGCGTAATTAGTATGTGTCATGAATTAGGAAAGGAAAAAAAAAAAAAAAGTCAAATCAAAACAACAATCAAAAACAAACCTCAAAACCCAGGAAGATGAACGTGAGTTTCAGCTTCACAGGAAGGCTGTTATTGTCCCTGTGAGCAGCTAAAAAATTCACACACAGCCACATCTTAAGTAATGTGTTGAGCTGTCCAAAAGGTAATTTACATGCTGTCAAGGCAAACAAGAATATGCTCACAAATTCAAGAGCAATATATGTGCAATTTGCACAACATCAATTCCTTGGTTGTTTTTTGGATGGAGCCATCGCCATCAATTAAGTTAGTGACTCTTTGATTCAAATTACTTTTTGACACATAGTGAACAGAATGGCTCAGAAGAGCATTATTTTCCCCATTGTTCCCTTGGCAGCCATAGAGTAAATGCAAACAGGTGGAAATGTGAAACATCACTGCTGCTGAGTCACATAACTGACCAACTAGGAAGAATCAGCATAATAAATATAAAGATTATTTTGAGATGGGAGACAGTGGAAATGGATATTTACCTCCTCCCTGTTTTTCAGTGTCTGACGTAACAGTGCCAGTCTGCCAAAGAGGGTTTAATAAAAACGCTGAGCCAGGTTCTGAGATGGTGAAATATGCTTTACTTCCACACAGCACCCATAAGATAGAGCCATTATTGGAATCAGAGCACAGAACTGGCACTCTGGAACAGTATATTCTAAGGTGCAAAACTCATCTAATACAGTCCATGTTTTTTCCATATAAGAAGCACAATAGTAATGGGCAAGTATGAGTCACGAGATGAGGATCAGATAACACTTTTGTTTCAGTGATATTACAGAGGAGATATGTCATCCACGTAATGCTTAACTAGTTCCTGAAATGTGTCCTTACAGATCAAACGACAACTGGACATGAACAACAGTACCTTGTAGTGGGAAGGTGCTGGTAAGCAACCACTTCTCTTTCTTTGCCATGCACTGTATTCCAAGTGTAACTGTGTACATCACAGGTTTTACAAATCCTCAATGGATTAGGATTTCACCTTGAGTCAACCCTGGCTCCATGCCTTGATTTCCTTTTTGTTGCTCAGATTGACACAGACTCATCAACACAGAGACATAGTGCCTTTTTCACCCCCTGCACCTTATACAGCTCTGAACATAGAGTCTACCATGTTATTAACAATGCGCATATGGAAGAAAACCTGCATCAGTCTGACAAAAAAAAAAAAAAAAAAAAAAAAAAAAAAAAAAAAAAAAAAGATACCAAATGCTAAATTAATATCTAATAAACTGTTAAAAAGTGCCTTGGGCAACAATTTAAAGTGAAATGGGAGGCAGCTGGGTCTTGCCATGGGTCTGAACCTCAACCTGGCTCTCTGATGATGATTTTTATACAGCAGCAGCACAGAGCAATGAGCAGGATCATCACATAGCCTGAAGATGTGTTGGTTTGGGAAGTGCTGACATCACTGTTATCAAAGCCTTCTGCACTGTGGAAGGTTATGATGCTCATACAAGGGCTTTCATGCTCTCATTTAAGCTTAACAGCTTGCAAATGAGAATTTCCATTTATAGAGGTCCTTTGGGGCTGCTAGCTGGTCTGTTTGGCATGAATGACTGACACATCACAGAACAGTAGCAATGATATGTGCTATACATAAGCTAACAATGATTGATTAAAGTAATAAGAGAAGGAAGATACTATGCCCAAAGAGACAAATGATATAAGCAGCTTGCCTACCACTATGGAGATAACTGAAATAAGAATAAATGTTGACAATGGATTATGTAAGTCATTGATGGCATTTAGATTTCTGAAAAGGATGCGGAAAAAATAAGGCATCAGTCATTTCATTACATATGCCTGTTCATTTTCCTTCTCCATCTCCAGCTTCCTATTTCCTTAGCTGAACATTCATTAAAGATAAATCTCATGTCTTTTGCTGATGACTGGACCATACTTGGAGGGTCAGGGAGAAACTCTGGTCATCAGCTCCTTTATCAGTTGTTCTTAGCATCAAGTGCAGTCAGAAACTGTTCTGGACTTGATGTCTGATAATAAGCCAGGGTATGATACATGCAATAGAAATAGTTGAGCAAGTAAAGTCTACTTTAGTGATCATAATATATTCAGATATGAATTATTCCTCTGGGTATGTGAAAATAGAATCTCAGAAATTAATGTAACTTCTCTCCCTCATCACCACCCCCACCCCCCCTTGGGTTTTTTGGGAGGGTGTTGAGACTGGTTTGGATCTAATATATGGAATAATTTTTCAGGAAGTGAAATGATATCAACAGAAGGGCAGAAAATCGACCATTATGAAGAAGAGAAAAAAAAAAAAAAAGTCTGGAGTTCTGTATCTAATTGGCAGATATAGAGTATGAATACCAGCTATATCCATCTGAGTAAAAAGTATCAAAAATAGGGCGAGAGACAAGGATGTGGTAAAGCAAAGATAATAAGGAAGAGCAGAAGGCATTTGAAAAGTTCAAAGGATATGTTAAGTGGGAGGAATGGGCAGATTATATGTGTAGATAAAGCAAGTAAGAAATAATTGGAGTGAAAATGAACACTGAACATGAAACAGGCCAAGACATCTCAACCCCACAGGGTTTCAAGATATTTACACAATAGTCAATTGGGAAAAGGGTAATCTTTGTAAACTTGATAATGAATTAAATTTTATATAATGTATCAGCACCACAAAACATTCTGCTTCTTATTCCAGTACCTTATTCAAAGTCTGCTGGAGTTGGTGGCAGCCTTTCAGCAGCTTTTCAATGATTAGATCAACTCCTATTAAAATTATATATCAGGTAGGTTGAACATTCATAACTGAGGAATTTAGGCTCAAATCCTTAGCAGGCAGTTAGGCACCTAAGACCCATCTGGTCCTTGGTCTATAAAATTCCTTTGAATATCCTATTAGTTTGTTTTTAAAGCAGGTTCCACCTCCATCCAAAGATTTTATATATTTTTTTTTAATATATATTAAAATGTAATATTCTAACAAATGAAAAAAATAAAACAAAAAGAAAAGACAAAAAGAAACTTATTCTAATAAAAATCCTAATAAATTCATAATGAATTGAAAACCAGACACACCTAGACTAAAATTATAATAATTAAAAAAAAATAAGACAATAAAACTGTGAATTATATTGATTAAAAAAACCCCTGATTGGGGAAGACAAATTCCCACTTAATAAGAATTTTACAATATAAAGAAAAAATAATATAAGATATTTTCAGAGTAATAGTTGCAAATAAAAATATCCCCATCAGCAATGATAGTCACCTGGCCAATTCATCTGGCCAGACCCTTCCTGTGGTGCATTTGTCCACTGAAATGAATGATCAAACTGTGAGCAGAGCAGCAGTTTCTCAGTGAGGTGCAAGGAAAGTGAATAGAGACAGGCATTCACAACAACTCAAAGTAGGACAGATCTATTATGTTCATTGCTTGTGGAGTTAAAAACCATTCCTCCATTCAGGTGCAGAAAATACAGTAATTTGTCCAGTTCTTAGGCTACACATAAACACAGAACCATAGATCCCCGGGAGCACCACTGGTAACCAGGCACCAGCTGGATGTAATTCCAGATTGCACTCATCATAGCCATTTGCAGCCAGTTTCTCCAGGAGAATGTGTCAAAGGCTTTACTCAAGTCCGTGTAGAGTGCCCATCCACAGCCTTTCCTTCATCCACCAAGCAGGCCACCCTGTTATGGAAGGAGATCAGGTGGATTGAGCTGGGCTTCTCTTTCACAAACCCCTCCTGGCAGAATTGCAGGCTACAGAGAAGACATACTCCAGCCACTAAGGTGCTACAGGACAGGTTTCCTGCCTCTTTTTTTTTTAACTTTTTTTTTTTTTTTTTTTTTTTTGGTTGTTGTTGGTGGTGGTTGGTTGGTTGGTTTTTCTATTTGTTTGGGTTTTTTTTCTGTTTTGTTTTGTTGTTTTTATTATTGTCATAGTTTGACGCTGGCACAAGGCCAGTGTCCCCATGAAGATACACTGTCCCTGGGGCTTGCTGTGAGATGTGACCAAAAACAGAGCAAAACAGTTTCTAATTTAGAAAGCAAAAGAAAAGAAGAACTTTATTACTTATAATATGTAAAGAAGACACATACAGAAGAAGATGAAAGCTTTAAAAACACTCTTCCTCCTCCCCCCACCCTAGTTCTCAACACAATAAAACAAACTAAAAATTTCCAATCAAGTTACCACCTTTCAGATAATTAATCTTCAGTCCATCACCACCTTTTTGATAATCAGTACTCAGTTCATCAAGGAGAGATAGGAGTCCTTCTTGCACCATCTCATGACTTCTTCTTCCATGTCCAGTGCTCTCACCACTGTGCATGGACCAGAACTGTTTCTAGGGTTTCTCTTTTTAAGGATGCTTTGCCCAGTTCCAAAACAGCAACAGTCTCTCAGCTTCGGGACACCAGTCCCCCCCAATTTCACCCCCTGGGGCCGAGGGCCCTCGTGAAACAGAGATCTTCCTCTCCACTGAAGACAGAAGGCACCACCACACCCTCGTCAGCCGTCTGTTCACACCACTGCTTCACTGCACTTTCTTGGCTTCAGGACATTGCCTCCCCCTAAATACAGTCTCTATGTCACAAAAGAAAAATAAGTCCGTCCATGGCTTTACAAGAAAAGTCCAGCCAAAGGCCACTCCATCATCTCCTCCCACCTAGGATTCTTTTCAGTATTTTTTGACAATCTTCCACTTGCATGAACTTTCATCATCTCTGCTTAATTCTCTCTATCTTCCTTCTTCAGATTCAGGAGGATTAGCATTTATAAAGTTTCCATCATCTACAAAAAGGGTTAAAACCTTGGACTGTGCCTGTCCAAACTCCCACAGCAAGTTGCCAGCACCTCTCGCACCTCTTCCTCTTCACTCCTTCGGCTGTGCTGCCCGGCTGCCGATATCACATTTCAAGGTGGCACAGACACAGTCTCTCTCACTCTCTCTCTCTCTCTCTCTCTCTCTCTCTCTCTCTCTCTCTCTGGAGGGAGGGAAGAAGGCTGCCTGGTGCCTCTCAAGGTTCTTGTACTCTCTCCACCCTTCCATCCTGTAGGATCTTCCTCTCCCCTCTGTGCCCAAGGTTCCAGCCTCCCTCACCCAGGCTGCATGGCTTCCCCTCCCCCGCCCAGCCAGCCGCTGGGCAGGGGAGATCCCTCCGTCCTCAGGGAGCGGAACCAAGAGAGAGTTCTCCTGGGAGCCCTCTGCTTTTAACCCCCTGTGTTCTCAGAGGCGGATCCTTGTCCTCAGTGGCCACACCAGGTGCCAGTCTTTAAACCTGAGCACTCATTGGTTTGTCCACTGAATTTCAAAAAACTCATTTCCTTTTCAAACCACCACAATTATATTTTTCTGTTTTAATTTAAGAGCATGAAGAACAACATCTTTACCCATGCCCGTGTAATGGGATGCCAACATTTTCTGTTTCCTTCATCAGCAAGCTGCTTTCTCTTTCTGGTCTGGCAATTCTTGTTCCCCACAAGAAATGTAATATCTATACCATTACTGATGAAATCAAAGTGAAATATTCAGAATTATGTGACCCTTCTTGAGGCAGAACTGTGTCTCATTAACAAACTGTGTTGCCATACTGACGTTAGTAAATAGCATTAACCCTAATTTAATGGTCAAGAGAATGAGGCAAATGTTAAGAGTAGAAAGTGCAACTTCCCAGCTAGGGAGTGCATCAACAGTAGAGCAGGACAGAGTACATATATTTTCTTTCCCTGCTACTTTGTTCTTACTTCAGCCTCTGTTTTCAATACTAAACATGACACTTTGTCCCAGGAAGCAAAATCAAGGGATTATATATAGACTCCTCTCTTAAAAGCTTTGTGTACTTTGTGTTTTGTTTTATTTAGTTTTGTTTTTATGTTTGTTTGTTTTCTTGTTAGTTTGTTTTCTAGCACTGTACCATGACTTGGCTAATCAGTTCAAAAAAGAAAAGAGGGTGGTGGTGGTGGTAAAATCAGTAGAGTATTTTTTTATTAATTGGGTCAGATTATCTGCCTGTCAGCAAAAGGGAAAAACATGCATTTGGTATATTGCTGCTAAACATGCTTTCTATTTCACTTCCGTGTGCGCCTCATCTGTACCCAGCATCTAATAAGCATTATATTTAGTGCCCTTAAAATAATGATTGAATTATTGCTCTTTTTATGGTTCTATAAAAGCCTTTAATAATTTGGGGGCAGAAGCTTCATCTTGCCTGCCTGGCCAATCATCATTGAGTGATTAAATTATTCATGCAGCTTTCAGTTAAAGTTGTTTATTGTGACCAGATCATGGTGTCTTTACTTTGGAAAGTGGAAGCCAAGTAAGTGCATATATCTGGTGTTTTGCAATAGGGTGTAAATCAGCAAAGACTAGTATAAAATACATATAATATATATATATATATATATATATATATATACACACACACTCACAGGAAAAAACACTGCAAAACCCCACAAAAATTATATGCAAAGAGAATATTTAGATCAAATTCTTTTTAATAAGTACCCTGATTGGCCTGGAGGACACTGAGGAAAGGGAGAGACTCAAAAGAACTTGGTTTGAGACAAAATTGCCTGTGCTTTTTGTTTCGCTGCTAAGGCTGAAATTGGATAAAGACCCATGGAAGTCAAAGAACTTCACTGGGAGCTAGGGCAAGATTTTGGATTTCTGTTCTGGAGCTCTAGGTAGTAATAGTGAAATCATTCTGTTTAATGTGCTGCAGTTTACCCAAAATCTTGTTCTTTCCTTCACAGGTAGAGAAAATATGTTAATTTATGTCATTTTCCAATACCAGAATTGACTTACAGTAGCCAGAAAAAGAAATCCAAAAAGCATCTAGCACAAAACAGCTTGATCCCATGATGTTATGACAAGTGCCATTCCATCTGTTTGTATGTGACATCTGCCCCCACAGCCTTAAAAACCACACTGCTGTCAACTTTGAGCTAAAGGATCCATTTTAGTGTCCTTAAGATACAGCTTTCATGAACTTACAGTAAGTAGCTTGTAGAAAGAAACATTTGAAAAAAACCGAAAACAACCAAACAAAAAACAAACCTGACATCTCTCTGGCTATGAACCTAAGATGTACCTTCATAACTGAAATATAATTATTCAGCCCAGGAATCTCTAATTTACTGGTTGGGAGGAAAGTTTATAACAGTTTGATAAGTTACTTCACTTGAATTGTGTTGATTTCTGGACCTGAGAAAGTGTCCATTTTTGAGTTTCTTTGAAGTGGAAATACTAAAAAGAGGGAAAAAAAATTCTGTTGTGTTGAAAACAGACAAATGCTAAAAAAGAATTAAAAAAAAAAAAAATGAAAACTTTTTAGTACCTACAGAGATTTTGGACTGGCAGCACTTGTCACTTTCTAAAACAGACACAGGGGAGATGTTGTCATGATTTTTTGTTGTTTCTTTGCTTGCTTGTTTTTTCATCTATGATATTTTTATTATATTTTTTAGTGTGAGATGCGTCATTTACAAAAAAAAAAAAAAAAAAAAAAAATTAAAGTCATAGAAATAGTGTACTACTAAATGAAATCCTAGTCCTCACCAGGGCATTATTAAGTGTCTCCTGCTCCAGAAATTTTCGTCATGTCTGTCGTATTTTGCAATTTACTTCCCCCTTACTGTTGATAACAGTTTCTTTTCCTTAAAATTCATTTTTCCTTACTGTGAAATCCTCTTTTTTGTTATTTTATGTTGTTCTTTCCCTCTGTGAAGATGAGGCACAATCTCAACTGACAGACTCTGTTTTAAGCAGCTCAATCTTGTCGGGATTATTGTGGAATTTTTACAGTCTTGAGTTATGTCAGGCACTAATTTCAGTAACAGGGCCCCACCATGCAGGTGCTGGCAACAAAGAAAGACACTCAATGCCCTGAACAGAGCACTATTAAAGTCTGATTCACTGTAGGATTTCTTCAATCACTTCTCCATCAAAAACTTCAAAGACTTATAAAAAGGCAAAATTGAAGTCAAGCTGCGGTGAATCAGGTCCCTCCATACACTAACCTTTAATTTAAGGCATACCAAAGAAATGATGAGTTGTATCTCAGGCCGTGGGGAAGGGAGAATGTTTCATGATCATTCATGGCTCAGACAAACAGCAGAGAAGGAAAGCATCTGGGAAAGGCACATTGACTAAGAGCAGAGGACACAACCCGCCCCGTATCTACGCATGGCAAATCAATTTAATGTCTTTCATTACTGCTTGAAAACGGAAACTTACATGTGAACAATAAACTTTAATCTGGTTGACAACAGTTTAAAAAATGCACTGGAAGCAAGTTTCAGCTGCATGACATACTTTATGACACTTATTAAAAAGACATACTTGTAAGTCAATTAACCTGCCCAATGGTACATTTTAACTTGTTTTCTATTAGGAAAGGCGGCAAAAGGGCAAAGTTTTTCATTTGGGAAAGTTCTAAGTTGATTCCTTTTCCCTCTTTAAGTGAAGGACATTGCTGGTGTCATCATTCTTAACCAGTCCAATAGGAAATATAAGCCATTGGTGTCCACCAACCCATATTGTCACAGGTAACGGTTGCTTATTTCCTAAAACTTTATAGTCATTGCAGTCTCATATGGTAATTCATTAATTACAGTAATGATAACACCACAGGATGAGGCAGTTAACAGGGTTATACATCTATCTGTATATTACAGAGAGCATCATTTGCACCCAACAGAGGTAAGGTCGCAAAAGCATTTTAGCTGAGCTTCTCTCATCCCAAAACTTTCCTAAACATTTGGGTGTTCTTGCTTCTGTTCCATTTCCCATCTCCTTATCTCTCTTTAAAGTTCATGCTATTAAAATATAAGTATGCACACAAACATTCAGACACAGGTACAGTCTTTATAAATTTATTTTACATCCATTAACTTTCTGTATAACGTGTATAAATATACATAGAATGTATAACTAAATAAACATATATACTGCATGTATTACAAATATATTTCATTTATACATAAGGACTCACAAGTACAGAAACATACATAAGGATTTTTTCTAGATTAAGAAAAAAATAAAATTGTTTGCTATGTGATTTCTGGTGGCTTAGGTCTATTGTAACATGTTGGGAAAGGCAGAAAGGGAAAGGAGGACAGAACTAAGATTTTTTCTCTTCGTGAAAGTATATTGCTTTACACCTTGGCTCATGATGTAGGGAGCTGTCAGTGTGTAAAGTAGACCAATAAAATTGTAGGCAGGACAGGCTTTTTTTTTCCCACAGTGCTGTGATTTCAACAGAATGGGTAAAAAACCCAACAAAACAAACAAGCAAGCAAGCAAACAAGCAACCAACCAACAAACAAAAAAAAAAAAAAAAAAGGAAAAAAAACCAAAACCAAACTAAACAAACAAGCAAACAAAGAAACAAACAAACAAAAAAAAACCCCAAAAAATCCACAACGACCAAACCTCAAAAAACAAACAACCCCCCCCCAAAAAAAAACCAAAACAAACAAACCAAACAAACAAACAAAAAAAAAATCCCCCCCCAAAACAACTAAACAAGCAAACAAAAAACCCCCCAACAAAACAAACAAGAACAAAAAAAATCACCTCAACATCAAAACCAAAAACTCTACAACAGAACTGGTTGATCTGGTTGGAGCCTGAAAATGAAGAACAGTGACACTTTGTTCAGTTTTGTCTTGTGTGTGTCAGACCGGGTTCATTGATGGTTGCGAGTTCAGTGACGTTGAATTCTCTTGAAGTTTGCCAAAACACTTTGATCTGCTAATTAAAGCTATTGCAGGGCTTGTAAATGTTCTAGTTTCGGTAGGATTAAAACTGAACTTTTTTCTTATGAGATATTTGATAATTTTACATCGTGTCTCTGCTTAATCTTGGAAGTGTTGAACCAGAACAGCAGTATTTTAATTTCTGTAATAAATATTAGGGGACAAATAGGAATTTTAGGAGCATGCATATACACATATTTAAGCGGTATGCTGAATCACCCCTGAATTATTGTTTTTGTGTCAGTGTTCTGTTTTCTTGCTTTAATTGCATACATTTGAAATTTGTAAAAATGTTTAGAACCCTTCTAGCATCTAATGACAATGGATTTTTTGTGTAACTTCATATATTTGCATTCTTCTCCAGGAGATCAGAAAGGTTATATCCTAAGATTGTCCCGTTTCTTGTGGAACATCGATTTACTGATTATGGGGATGGCCATAAAGAACAAGTGGAAGGTGATGGATTGCTACATAAATATTTAAAAACTTCTTTGGGATTTATATTTTCTGAGTCTGTCTTTCTTGAATGAGCCTTTTCCTAAGAGTATATATTTAGTGTCAGTAATTATATACATATGTACATGTTTTCAAATAAATACGCAGTAAATTGGCTTGAACTATCTATAAGAACAGAAGAAGGTCTCTGAGTGTTCCATGGCTGTGTTCCTTCAAATATCAAGGAGCAAGAGAAAAAAAAAATGTGTCAGGTAATCACTAAGTAGGTATCTAGCCTTTAGTGAAAAAAGAGGGGAAAAAATAAAAAAAAGAAAAAAAAAAAGAAAACAAACTTCCACCTTTTAGAATGCATAGAGAGCAAGCCTCAGAAGGGCCTACAAACTCAAATGCTCTCAAGAGGGTTTGGGAGGGAAAAGTGCTTTCAGCAACTCTTTTTTTATCTTCGGGTTTTTCACTTTATCTCACTTTCTCGAATGCTGGAAGTTGACCCTTAGAGGTTCATGGAATCTGATTTATTGCACTGTGTTTAAATCAACAAAGTCAGTTTCTCAAAGCTGTGCTGTAAATTGCTGGTAATCTTACTTGAACTCACCTGCCTTCCTCTTCCTCCCAGCTTTCATGTTTGTTTACAATGAGAAAGATCAGGAAGCCAAGAACTTAAAAGATATCATAATCACAAGAGTTGGCTTCCAGCATAATGTGTAATTTTCCAAGTACACATGGTATGCTTGTGAGAAGAATTATTGCTTTTATTCCCTATTTTGTGTTCTTTGGTTCCTTTTTTTTTTTTTAAGATAATCATCACTGAATTATCAGAATTTTTTTTTTTATTACATAAACCCTATCATCTAAATCTAATTTAACCACTTTTAATTTTGTTTTTCCTTTTAATTTCCAAATGCCAAAATCTATGAGAAAAGTACAGGCAATATTATAAATGACCAAGAAAAATCAAAACAATCATATGCATTAAATAAATCAACGCTAACTTGTGGAGAGAAATTATGTATTTTGGTACATTGTCATTATGGCAATGATGTTAAAAGTAAGACTGCTGTGGATTGTTGGAGACACAACTTTACATTAACATTTCTTCCATCCATGCTGTTAATGTCAACAGAAAACTAACAATGCTAAATAGGTCAGGCAGCAGAGGAAAACCTGGTCATATTCAAGATAAATAATTGATTTTTCTAGTTTTGATATTATATTGTAGAGAATGGGGAATTTTATCATTGTTCACAAACTAAGTATGCACATTTTTCAGAGTGAACTAGCATCATAGAGTTGGTTCTTTTGCCTTATTTTTTTTGGCACTCCCTTTAAATTCTAGAAAAAGAGAATGCTTCCATGTGGTTAGAAGTGACTTGGAGTGGTGGGAAAGAGTGAACAGTATTCTTTCTGCTAAATGTCAGTAATTTAATTTAGGAACTTGCATTGATAAACTCCTAAGCTTCCCAGTTGTCTCTTAAAGGCCTTTTTAAGGTGGAGTCTTCAACATGCCTGCAATTAACCCAAGCAATTTACATTGGATAAAACTGGTTTAAATTCCAGCACAGCTCCTGAAGACAACAGATTTTGTACCATACTCTAGTGGAATTTGGGGTGCTGACAATGAAGTGGGTTTGAAAAACCTATTTTGTTTATACCATCTGACATTTGAATCATTGCTGTAAGCACTTGAAATAATACAGCATAATCCCTGAGAATGATTCTGCCATATTTCCATGTGGCACAGGAGCTTATCAGGATCCTTTTTTAATGTCTATATCAAATAATCAACAACAGAAAATGTTTTATCTGGAAATGAACAAGAACCCTTTGGGGTAGAGTTAATAACAACACAAATGACTATTATTTTTTTATTGCAGAAATAGATTAAAAATAGAAACAAATCTTAAAGGCTACAAAACTTAGAGATATAGAAGAGAAGAGATAGCAGTGTGGTATTGTGATTCTTTTCCCATACCAACAGAATTTTTACTGTGTTCTAATCCATCATAACAAAAATTTTGTAGGTAAATTGGCTATTTTAGATGAAACATGAATGTGTTACTGTCCTGGGTTACTGCTGAATTGTATCCCCATCCGTCTGTTTAAATCAAAAATGAGTTCTGCACCTTTAAGACTGGATCTAAGAGTGAAGAAGAAGCAGTGGAATGTCTGAGGCGGGTGTTTTCAAAACATCAAGATAAGAGTTTGCAGTTTTGGAGGACACACAGGGAGTGTTGGCTGCAGTGCAGACGGCGGGAGAGAGCTCTCCTTTGCTTTCTGTTAGTTCGTGGCTAGCTGAAGCAGAGAAGTTTTCCGGACTGTGAGTTTCTTTTCCTTTTTTTTCCTTGGAACTGTTCAAACCTACTCTGGACTAACCCCCAGCAGAGCACCAAGAGCTCATCCCTGTGGCCCACCGGGCCTGGCTTGGGCCTGGCATTTCCCAGTGCCAGGGACTGACACAGACTGAGCGAGCCGAGCTGCACCCCCGGCACAGACTGGCTGGATTTGTCATCTCTGCGGAGAAGCAGGAGGTTTTGTTCCTTGGTGTTCATTTGTTGTGCTTGGCCTGTTAAATAAACACATTTTTTCCACTTTCCTCTAAGGAATTTTTTTTGTTTTGTTTTGTTTTTTTCCTCTTTTCCTTTCCTGGACCAGTTGGGGGAAGGGGCCATTGGATTGGTTTTCTGGAGGGACCTATTCAGAGGTTCCTTCCCAAATTTGCCTTAAACCAAGACAGTTACTCACTGTGACAGAAGGTTGCTATTCTTTAAACCTTTTTGGCAATAAAAAATTGTCATTAATAAAGCAGGCTCAGATTATGCTTCATTGTGGGGGTTTTGGGCATTTTAATAGTGGTGTAGGTTGAAATTCTCTGAAGTAACTGTCAAAAGGGATGCTTCCAACAGCACCACGTGTTCCCTTGTGAGCCACAGGTTCAGTCAATTTGTTGCTTTACATCTTTTAGAAAAACATTAAAGTCTTTTTGCAAAGAGTTAAAGCAACACAGACTCCAGCACGGTGGTAATTTAAATTGTCATCCTTAACTCCATTTCTATCCTTCCATCCATGTATCCAACGTTAACTTTGACATTTCAGCTTTCAACAGCTTAATAATGTGTTTTGGTCTTGTTTTGTCATGGTTGTGTTTTTATTTTGGTTTTCTTTTAAATCCTACTTACAGACTACAGTACAGTCAACTCCTTACTTTGATAAAGGAACAGACTGAACTGCTCCATTTTCTCGTTACAGGGAAGCTTCTAAAACCCTCTGATCACCTGGTATCCGTAAGATCACAGAAAAAATTGGCCCAAATGGAATAATTAATTTTTCTAGTCCCACACCCTGCCTAAAAAATTTACTTTTCTTTCATCTAGTTTTTTCTATATTTAGCGTAACAGCCATACACTATGGTAAACATTGTCTAGAAAAGTCTGTGGTGCTGACTGAAATCCAGCAAGTAAAAACTGTCATTCCCTCTAGTAGTTTGTTCCAAAAAAAATTATTTATCTAGGCTTGTTAAATATGAGAGCCTGATTTCTCATTTGAATTCAGCTCCAATGTTCAGCCATTGACTCACTACTTTTCTGTTGAACAAAAAAGAAAAAAAAAAGAAATCCAGTACTTCCTCCTGTTTTCAATTTTAAAGCATTTCTTCAAGCCATTAGGCCATTTTTAGTGTCTTTTCTAAACTTAAACTAAGCGGCCAACATGAATACTTCATTCTGTGTAATATGCCGCAAATGGTCTTCTCAAAGCTGGGCCTGTCCTCTGTGAAAAATGACTTGTCTCTGCAGGGAAGCACTTCATGGGAGCACTGAGTGGCCTGTGTTTGTTAATTTTGTGACTGGCATGATGCCACTGCCCCCCTCAGATTCTGTTTTTCTCTTTCTGTACCTATGGCTTGCATGAATGTGCATTTCTTTCCCAAAATTCAAGAGATTTCCCTTAACTTGCTGAATAAAGATTTATTAAAAAAAAAAAAATTAGCTCAGTTTATTTTCTTTTATTTTTAACCAGTTTCTTTTGCATTTAACAAATGCTTTTTAATAAATGCTGTTATCTCACACTCATAGCTTTTTCAATGGAATCTAAGTTTCTGTCCTTTCCAGATATATTATGAAGAATGATTTAGAAAATTATTAACAATGACCACATTGGTGTGCCATAATAAAACAAGAAGGTTTTATTGAAGTTTCTTTCTGAGGCACAAAAAAGTGAGGATTGAGAGGGCAAGAATTGCTACTGTGGATAATTTACTTCAGGATGTTGTAGAAAAGGACAAGTCTCAGGGAGAATTTAAATATCTTGTCATCTCATGGGTAGTATAAACAGTCCTATAAATAAGAGGGGGAGAAAAAGAGAAGTGGTCATTAAAAGTAGAAGGTGCTGAAATAAGTAAGAATAAAATTGCCTTCAAAATCAGGATTATAGAACATAATTCAACAGCCCTGCATTAACTTTAATATGGGTCAGGGAACTGGCTGAAGCATAGATTGTTCTCACCTCATCTGACCATAGAAAGAGAGTGTCTGAAAAATAATGTGGTTAATTCATGACATTCTTAAATTTAGACTCTAATAACTGTAATTATCCTGGCAATAAACAGCTCTACAACAAGTCCCTTTTGTTGGAAATACATCACTAAGTGTGCAACAGGTAGTGTGAAATTTCCTACCCTGACAAAAAGAACCACCCCTTACGGTACGGACAGCATGTACATTTGAATCTGCTTCTACACATTTATTCTATATTAATTCTATGCAGAATTATTATTCTGGTTGTGTTCATTGTCACTTTTGAGCAGTGAATTTTAAAATCATAACCATGACAAGGTCCACAGACACTATTAAGTAAAAAACCCTAGGAGGCTTGCAGGGTTTTCTAATACAAAGCAATGGGCATTTGCAATGAAAGGCTGAATGCCTTCTCCTTTCAAGGAAGCAACAAGAGAGCTCTGAACAGCTAATAACCAACTGTTAAGACTAAATCTGGGGCCCAGAGACATCAATAGAGACAATCATGGATTTCCTGGGGCTGTGGATTGGACACTTACGTTCAGCAAAGCACTTGCACATATGCAGATGGTCCTTATTCTCCAAATCATTTAAGGATACTCTGAACTTTCAGTAAGTGCTTACATTTCTGTTGAAGTCAATTTGAGCATGTTTTAAAGCAGTTTGTTGAGCTGGAAGGAAATGATGAATCTGGGCCTCAGTGAGTTTTATGGAAATGCATGATGTACTTAAATTTAACATATTTGTGTTGTAAACTCTCAAATTTCTCCACTGAGTCCAATTGAAGAATGAATAATACATAACCTCTGGCCCTGTGCTTCCTTTTAGCTGGAGAGGCCAAGCAGCCCAGAAGCTAAATTTTTACCTATTTCTATGCCAGACTTTTCCTCAAATCCCAGCAGGAAGTTTCTACTTAATGGAGAGGTTAAAGTTCTGTATTCAGCTTCCTATTCATCCCTTGCCTAGAGTATGGCAAACTGCAAGTGAATCTTCAGAGGGGGAAAAAAAATTAATGAATTTGTTAATTTTATTTGCACGATTTCTGACTAGATCAATTCATATGCCCTCAGATTATGATTTCCTTCATATAAATTGGACTCAGAAGTTGACAACTTTCATAAACTCTGTGTCAATGAGAAATACCAGTTATGTATAAAATTTAGTGGTTAATACAGTTTTTATTTTATTGCTAAAGGTTCCTGTGTAGCTGAGATGATTTAAGCAGTCAGTAAGTTTCAAGGGAAAGTGCATAGTAAAACAAAGAACAATGTCTTTCCCCTCCGTAGTTCTAAACTTTGCCAAGAAAAGTATTTTTTCCAACATCTGTTTTTGCAACAGAAACTCAATTCAGTGAAGAAAGGAGAAAAAAAAAAACCAACCCTGAAATCTGTCATGAGCTTTTAGGAAAGACAGACTTCTATTTTATTCAGATTTGTATGCAAGGAAAAAATAATCATGCAATATTTTTATTTGAATGAGATTTATGGAGTACTTCTGACAACTACCTACACATTGAATTGCACTTAATTCTCTGAGTGATCTCCAGAGCTTCAGATTTGTTTCAAACCATCTCGTGCCTTATGCTGCTAAATTCTATAACTTTGCTTGCCAGGCAGCATTTAGTAAAGCAAATGAGATGGATTTATCTATGCCGAAAATATCCAGCGTTTCTGTTACTGTTGTTGAAGCTTAATGCTGCAAACACTGATGCATCAGATTTACCTATGTAAGTCAAATAGGATGACTCACAAGAATGAAACAGGATAGTTAAATATCAGGTGTATAGCTACAGGCATAGATTGCTCTATGGTACACAATTTTAC
The DNA here is from genome assembly GCA_032173965.1 of Sitta carolinensis. NCBI lineage: Eukaryota > Metazoa > Chordata > Aves > Passeriformes > Sittidae > Sitta > Sitta carolinensis. The sequence goes on along the minus strand of CM063313.1, from coordinate 8,632,516 downwards.
GAACTAGACAGAAAACCACTGCTCCAGATATGCATTTGTAGGTACTTTCAGTCTCATTGTTGTCAGAGGCAGCAAAAATATCATGCTGAACACAGTGGAAATGATATCATAAAGTAATTGATATTACTAAAATTGTATTTCTTCTTATTGTGAAATTCAGCATTTCTGTAAGTTAATAACTAAAGGAAGTGAGTGGTTGAAATAAGTAGTGCTGAAGGGAATATCTTTCTTCAGAATTTGGATGAGAAGGAAAACTTATATGAATATACTTCAATTAAGGATTTTTTAAATTATTATTAAACATCTTCATAAAGTATTAAAAAAAAAAAAAAAAAGAAAAAAAAAGTAGTGAAACCACATCATCTTGTGAATCATTTTTTCAACTGTGGCAAGAAGCCAGACGAAATGAGTTAGAAACAGAGGCAGTTTTGTCAAAAATTTTCTGGACAAGGTAGCAAGAGAGGGGATCAATTCAGAGACATCATTATTTTTTGTCATTTTAATCGAGTTCCTGGCCCTGCATTAACAGAAAGTGACTCTGAGAGATATTTATCATAGTTACTTGTTTTCTGTATGTACCAGTATCGGGGGTGTGGGAGATTCTCACTGAAGGCAACTTTCAGGGCTGGCCTGAAGCTGTATGATGGATTTTGTAAACATTTAGAAGGAGACCCTTGAGACCTATATAAAATCTGGAACTTAGACCTACTTTCAGGCTTTCTCCCACTTGGGTAAGCCCTTGCACTCACCAGATTTGTTATGATACATTCAGCTCACAGCTGAATTACCTGTGTTGTCCATTTAAGTCTTCTTTGAGCCACCCATAAGTGTTGCAGACTGTGACATCCTTTTGATATTATATACAAAAAAAAAGTTCTCTGCAACCCCAGTAAAACATAAAGCTGTGGATCCTAATACCAGGAGATATTATCTTAGACAAACCAGCAAATACCACATATTTTGTCATCTAGAAAGTAAAAATATTGCTGGAGAAAGATCAGGTTTAACAGATAATATGCTGTTTTGAAAGAATTGTTGAAATGTATTTTACCTCTCCACTGCTGAATAAATGAAAATAATGGTAATGTGTGTCCAGGATTCTCATGTCTATTAATCCTGGGCAGCAATAACACAACTTAATCTAAGCTATAAAATATTTATATTTTTCTTTGCTTCTTTATATATATAATACATGCAAAAATGAGCCCAGGCCTATGTAGATGTAGATACATACCTGTGATTTTAGTAAGACACATTACTTTTCATTTTTAGATTATGAAATACTAAAGAAAAAGTCAAGAGTGAGTCCTGTTTTACACCTGTAGAAATACAAGAAGGGAAAAATATTGCATAACCAGTCACTTCTTTAATTGGGAAAACCCCTCAAAATCTTGTTTCTCAGCTGCAGACTCTTTCTATCCACTTGGAACCACTGCTTCCCATAATTCAATTTCTGCTATTGAGTGTAATAGGAAAGCGTAATAAAACTTGTCTCCAGTTCTCACTTCACTGTCCAGATTGAAAAAAACCTAAAGAAGCAAACAAACAAATGAAAAAAAGAACAACAAAACCACTTCACACTGTAAAACAAAGGTTAATATTAGCAAAAGACTAAAGCACTGGCTGTAGATCTCACAGGCATTTGTATCAGGGATGCTCTTCTCCTCCTTACTCCCTGATAATTAACCATCATTTCTGCACTTCCTCATCTTCTTTGTATTGATCTTTCATCATATAATGGGTGCAAACAGCAAGAGGAAGGCTTAATAACAAACATTAAAATGAATAAATAATTGCAGCCACAAATCTTCCTCAACAAACTGATTATTTGTTCAGTGACAATATTACAAGAAATTGGCTTTACATAATTTAAAAGGACACTAGCAAGTAGGGATTTTTTTTTTTTTTTTTTTTTTTTTTTTTTTTTTTTTGTAATAGCACTTTTTCTCTCTCTGCTCTCTGAAAATGTATGTTGGGGGCTTGTGGTCCTTTCTTTGAAAGAGTACAGAAGCTTAACTTCCAAACCACTTTTTTAGCATTTTCATTTTATTCAGCAAATTTCCAAGGAGGTAGGAATGGCTTATTGGTGATCAGGAGTGAATTACTTTTCTCAGAGATCTACAAAAGCACTGACCCAGCGTGTTTGTGTGCCTGATTTTCCTGTCTTGAGCTTGGGTATCATACAGGTTTGAAGGTCAAGAGCTCTAAGAAGATCATTGAGGGTAGGCAGAATGAAAAGATGGAAGGAGAGGTCAGGTGAAGAGACCTTGGCTGAGGAGAAACGTGGAATGTGGAATGAGATGAATCCATTCATCCCTTCTCTCTGATGAGTAGTGATGCTATGACCTCCTCACATCCATAAGACAGGATAGGAGAAAGAACAGTTTTTGGACTCCTGCAATCTTCAAAGTCAAGAACCCTGGCCTCCTATTCTGCAGGACAAAGCTCAAGTCTGTGCTCTGACCCTGGCATAAAGCACACCCTTATTAGGATAGTTGAGGGGTTTGTGTAAGTGGCTCAGTGTTGCCAAGAACAGTTCAATAATCCATAGCTGAATTAAAATGCTGGTGAACATGAGGGCATATCTGCCCTCAGTGAAGGAATTCTCTACCATGGTGTTATGACAGGTCTCCAGTACAAGCTTAATACGTTATGCTTAATTCAGAAATTTACCTTAATATAATCACTCATCACGGAGACGACAAATATCAGCATCATCAGGGTATCAAACTTTGCTATTGCACAGTCTCTGACCTGAGTGCACACAACAGCCATTTCAGAGCTGTCAAGGGTCTGCCTGATAAAAACACCTATCTGTGACATGTCCCAGACACTTGAAATGAAAGGACTTCGAAGGTGAGAGGTCAAGTGTACTTTATTCACTAACGTACTTCTCATTCAAAAAGCTCCATAACAAGGTGTCCACACGTTGAACAAGTAATGACCTGAAAACAGCACGATTTACAGGATGATATGCTGGCAGAAAGTTTTCTAACACCTCCCAGAAGTGCACTTTCCAGAAACCCTCTGCACATAAACATAAAGGTCTGCAATCTGTCAGTTAATATTAATGTGGTCATTTACTGGTAAGTTGTAATAACATGATGCACATGGGACTTGCTACACTGACCTTTTTGGTGGAAGTGATTCATTAAATGGTCACTCATTTAGACAGCAGTAACTATTTGCACAGCTATTAACATTTTAGAACTTAACTAGGTATTTATTGCTTTTAAAAAGATTTTTTTTTTTATCAAGGTTAGCTGAAGACCAGATTTTTCATTATTTAATAAAGGAAAGAATTTGAAATACAGAGGCATTGCAAAGGGGTGGGACATTTATATGAAATGTCTAACTTCAGATTAGTCTAAATGTCTGAGCTATTATCTGTGTGCTTTTGAGCCCAAGACTACAAATCATAGCTTTCATTGTCAAAGGCTAAACCAAATTTTTTTTTTTTTTCTTTCTTTCTTTCTTTCTTTCTTTCTTTTTTCTTTCTTTCTTTCTTCTTTCTTTCTTTCTTTCTTTCTTTTCTTTCTTTCTTTCTTTCTTTCTTTCTTTCTTTCTTTCTTTCTTTCTTTCTTTTCTTTCTTTCTTTCTTTCTTCTTTCTTTCTTTCTTTCTTTCTTTCTTTCTTTCTTTCTTCTTTCTTTCTTTCTTTCTTTCTTTCTTTCTTTCTTTCTTTCTTTTCTTTCTTTCTTTCTTCTTTCTTTCTTTCTCTCTTTCTTCTTTCTCTTCTCTTTCTTCTTTCTTTCCTTTCTCTTTCTTTCTCTTCTCTTCTTTCTTCTTCTTTCTTTCTTTCTTTCTTTCTTTCTTTCTTTCTTTCTTTCTTCTCTTCTTCTTTCTTTCTTTCTTTCTTCTTCTTTCTTTCTTTCTTTCTTTCTTCTTTCTTCTTTCTTTCCTTTCTTTCTTCTTTCTTTTCCTTTCTTTCTTCCTTTCTTTCTTCTTTTTCTTCTTTCTTTCTTTTCTTTTTCCTTTCTTTCCTTCCTTCCTTTCTTCCTTTCTTCCTTTCTTCCTTCCTTTCTTTCTCTTTCCTGAAGTGTTTTGCATCCTTTGTTCCAACACTATTTAAAAAGAACAGAGAAAACATAGAAAGTGATGAGAGCTATTAAGCCACTAACAACATATACCCTGAAACCAACATCCATAACTTCAACAGACACCTGCTTCTGTCACCAGGTTTACCTGAGTTCTGCCAACTTGGGTTTTAAAAAAAATAATAAAAAAAGATAGATAGATAGATAGATAGATAGATAGATAATAGATAGATAGATAGATAGATAGATAAATTACTGTACAAACTTGTTTTAACAAATTTATAACACAATCAAAATATTTTTTCTTGATGTCCTTGGAGGTGTCAGGTGTCTTTTCTTTCATTTTACCTTTAAAAATTCTCAAAAAAAAAAAAAAAAAAAAAAAAAAAAGAAAAAAAAACCCCAACAAAACAAAACAAAACGCTCAGAACTTTTTCTAGCCCTCTGGGACACTTTTGAGACTGAAACATCTTTTTATCTTTTTCACACTCAGAATTTTTTTCCCTTTCTCTAATCCCTTGGCCTTCTGGCCGTAGGTCAGTACAAATGGATTGTTTTTCTTATCTACACTTATTTTAAGTCCCTCAACCCTAAACTAGTGGGATGGTCTTTATACCTTGTGAAAAATTTAGAAATTTGAGTGAAATATAGGGATATTTTGCTCTTAGGGTGTGTGGGAGAGCCACTGGTCTGTGCAGCAGGATTTCAGCCTGGTCAGCAATCCAGAGGAATCCCGTACATAGATGTGGGGAAATGACATCTTCTTTCATGTTATGATTTTTGTTCCACATCTGTAGATATTTGACCACAGGTCAGTCCCAAAACCTGTTGTCACACTGAATTTTGTGTGAAACAAACTTCTGCATATTTTTGTTTTCTTTTAAGTTTCAATGTAGCCAGAAATTGAATAAGCCTGAGATGTGAAACAGGAACCTAGAGTCACAGCCTCACCATTCAATCAGCAGCAGTATCCTTCCAGAAGAGTGGCATCTTTTCAAATTTCCCAATGCATGCCTCCAGAGATGGTGTGATGAGGCATGCCTTACATGAGCAGCCATCAAATATTAAGAGCAACCACAGGAGTGACAAGATTGTTCAGCTGAACAGCTACAGTCAGTCTGGTTAGCAAGGGATCCCTCTTTGCTTCCCAATGAACTGTTAAAGGGCTTGTGTTTTTGCAAGCCTCTCCAGTGTCTCCTCTATTTGCAAAAAAGCACTTGCATTAAAGCAAATCTAGGAAAACACAACTCCACTGGGAAGAGGAGCAGCCATACAAAATCATTATCCCAACAGCCCTAAACACTCCAAACTAGACTGTTGTTTCATAACATGTTGATCACGGCAAGTCTGAGTGGCATGTGCGTGTGCGGGCGATAGATGGTACATTTGCTTATAAATGAAGTGGGGAAAACAGTTGGGGAAAATAAGCTGTTAGCTTGGCCCATGGGAGAGCAGAGTTCAAGTCCTGATTTAACCACACAAACATCCACAGACTAATGTGACACTTTACTCGCTCATGCCTCACTTTGCTTTTGCAAAATGACTGTGATAGTTGCCTTTCCATATCGTTATTAAAAGAAAGCAAGCCCTTTCTTTAGTTTCACTCGCTGTAAGACACTTAGTGATGCACAAACATATAGATTGACACATCCATGTGAAAACAGCTTAAAGTGACTAAGCCTCAGTTGTAAAATCCACATAGAAAGAGATTCAAAACTGTGGTAACAGGCAGTCCCAATGTTAGTCATATGCCAGCGTAAAAGAAGAAAAAATATTAAAGAGTGAAAATAAATAAGATGCAGTTCTTGCAAAAGACAAACTTTAATACATTAATTCTTTGGTCTTTTCACAGCACTTGCTTTGCCTTCCTTTTTTTTTTTTTTTTTTTTTTTTTAGCATTTAGCATTTAGCAACATTATTTCATGAGTAGTTCACACTATGTTCAATACTAATGGCATAATTAGTGGTGGAAAATACTTAGTTGTCACCTTGTATTTATTTATGTTCCTGGGATCATGTAAAGTTCTGCTACATTAAAATTTAATTTGAAAGAAAAAGAATTTTATTCATTTTTCAGTGTAATGACCATTTCTGCTGGGTTATATGAATGCTAAAATATTGTTTGAACACATTTTTCCATTTGTTTTCCAAGCATTTATGTAAACTCTTAAAGAAAACAGTGCAATGCTTTGTTGGCTGACTATTAGACAAAAGAATTGTAGACACATATTTTATTCTCAGCATCTTGTCAGGAAATGTTCAGAGTCCCATCCATTATTTAGCACTTAATTTGTTAATCAATTGATTGATTGATTTGGGGATATTTTACACTGGGATTAACATGCACACACACAAAAATCTTGTCTCTATGGTAAATTCAGGAAAATTGTATCAGAATGTAAAATGTTCTGATGTTTACAGATGTAGATTGAATCTGTCATGGGTTGGCAACTACTGAAAATAATTCATTGCTTTGAACATAAATATTTTGGATCAAACCTCAAAGCTTATTTGATTTGGTGTGATTATTCCTTCCATGTTCAAAAGAACGTGAAGCCATTCTATGGGTAGAAAAGCCGTGCTTAATGCATCATTTCTTCTGTAAAAATTATTTCCCAGTGTAGAAACAAAAGAAAGTCACAGTCAATCTCAGAAGCCCAATGTTCCTTAATGCCATGGTGTCTTAGGACTTATGATTTTTTCACCATCTTTCCCCCTCACAACACTGGGATAATGCTCTAGGAAGTCCTTTAATTGATAATTATCAATATCTGTGCATATATATTCCTTTCATGGTGGTCACTGCAGACAGGGCTTCAGTCTGATGCTTACATCTCTTGGCAACAGCATGGCTCTAAGCAGCTCCCCACCTCCCTCCCTTACCTGCGTTGTACAAGATGAGCATTTGTGACACTGCATAGTTGCTCATGGTAGTGGGGGAGGCTGATCTTTGTTTAGATGGGATTTGGTGCTTAGATGATCTTTAACTGGTAGGTGCTATATGGTCTCTGCTACCCAGAATTTAGAGACCCACAAGTTCTCAGTCCTGGCTCTTAATGGTTTAGGCTCTCCATACTTCTTCCTGTACTGTTGAGTCTCCTTCAAAAGTCAGCTTGGGTAATCTGTGAAAACTCAGTGGAGTTGCTGTGGTCACTTTTGAGACTCAGTCTGGAAATATTCCACCAGTATATCCGACAGTGAAGTTTCAAGTCTGCAATTCCCAAGATGGGGGACCATGCTATTTGCTCAGTCCTTTACTGTGATACTAATTCTTTAAACTTAAAGCATTTTGACAATTTTGCCACTAGGGTTCTTGAGGGGTACCCAAAATAAAATTATTTTTAACGTAAATTAAATTGAATGAACTGATTTAAAACAGAGCTTGAATTATTTAAACATAATAACTATGTTTATCTGACTAAAAAGCTTTTATGCAGCTTTTGAACTTACACAACAACAAATATGAAGAGGAATGTTAAATGGGACAATTGCATACCTCCGAATCTTACCCATATGTTTTCTTCATTTATAGCTTTTGATAATATTGCAGTTTTGTGTTCCATGTTCTCCTTTGTGTTGAGTGTGCAATTGTGCACAAAGACAAGGACTCTCTTTTCGGTGGATAGAGAAAGAGAAAGAAGGACCTATTGTAAAACTGGGATGAAATCCAGCCGTGATAGGCCAAATGTAATTGTAGGTTTCCAACAGCTTTTCACTGTGTTCTGCACATGGGCATCCAAGAGTGAAGCTGAGTCTCTCATATTTGGATTTTTTAGTGTAGCAGGTTGTATGTTGAGAATACTGGGACATGGACCAATGTGGGAGACAATCCAGAGCCTAAGAAAACTGTCACTGTGCTAACTGAACTGCCTGAATTAAACCTCAAACATCTCAGCACTAGATGCTCAAGAGATTTCCACCTGAATGTGTTCCAGATTTACCATGAGGTTTACCTTTTGGTTTTGGAAACCCTTTTTTCCCTGTTGATTTGACTGTGGTAAAGCAACTCGCATGCACAAAAGCATATGCAAGCAAAAGGAAAAGAAATGGGCAGGAGAAGAGGGGGAGGTGATGGGGACCAACCACTTGTTTATCAGATTCACGTTGAACCATCTGTCGTTAATGATTAGATCTTCAGCTTCCAATTTTCATTTGAATGTTATTGCTCATTTCTAGCTGGGTACCAAAACGTCACTTACCAGCACACACAGGATTCTAAATAAGAGGCTATTCAGATTGGAAATCTGTTGGAGGAGGAAATTATGTTCCCTATTATACAGCAAAATACGTTTTCTAACACTGACACTTTCTGATATTGTGTTGTTGACTTTCTAAGGAAGGAGACTCAAGGTCTGAGGCTGAAAAATTAATTCACTGGTGGCGCAAATTGAATTTGGACTAGAGGGGGTTTGGTGAATGTCAAGGGTCCAGGTCCTGACCTCAGGCAAAATGGTGTAAAACAAGAAAAAAAAAAAAAAAAAAAAAAAGCTGCAAAACCTGACTTCATCAAGTATTTATTCCAGACCTACAGCAAAGGGATGGGACTCAGCATCTACCAGTTGAAGTTTAAGATGGTGATTTCAGTACCACACCAAAGGAAGATACATTATAAAACAGAAATAACCTAGGTTGCCCTTTATCTGCTTTTTTTCACCCCTTCTAAATCCTTGTGGACATGCAGCAACACAATGGTAACTTTCAGGCTAGAAATACTTTGGAATCCTTTCCTGTCTAGCAGAGCAAAGGAACAGTTAAACTCTGATGTAACTAAATCTCCATTAATAAACGGTGAATAGGTATGTACAGATACTTCACAGATAGCAAAACTAATAATTATCTCTTTTTTATATTTTAAAAAGTCAAATGTCACTGTACTTATATCATCTATTCCTAGAACAACTATTTTTCTCACATCATTGTCAATGTATTACTAACATTTCTGAAAATAAAAAAAAATATTAATTCCATTTAAAAAGAAAAAAAATCATAAGACGATGTTTCTTGACATAATTTCTATTTGTAGCCACTCTTTCTTTGGTTGTCTATGAGCAATTAAAAGATGGCCTATGACATTGTTTCAAAGATTTAAAATGAAAATATAAAATATGAATACATATATACACAAAGGCAGACGAGCAACAAAAAGAAAAAAACCAACCCCAAATCAATGAAATAAAGAACAGTACCAAGTATAGCCTCATTGTGAATCGATTGTATATAAAAATCATTGTGACAGCTTAGCACAAGATGATCTATGTTTTTTGGCTTAGTTTCTTTTCTTTTTTCTTTTTCTTTTTTCCCCAAAAAAGAGGTTAGGTAGTCCTTTTGACTTAAAACATTTCTTTACCAAGTGACAAAATGACTTATCAACTGACACCTATAGCAGAAAATCCAAAAGTATTATTTGGGCATTGAAAAATCCTGCAGTAATATGAGGCACTTCCTCATCTTTTTAACTTAAAACCAAGAAAAATCTAGAAGTAGCCTTCTCTAAAGCACCTAAGTTACTTCTGTATACACATATAAATCACAAAGGTACTTTGGAGTCTAGATCCCACTGGGATCCTAAATGCTTATATGATTTATGAAAATAGGACACATATGGCTGTGTTACTTAGGTAATTCCGAAAAAAAATTGCTCCTAAAGGGAGAGCTGATCTGGTTGGGTTTTACAGTTACTTTGTTTGTCTTGCAATCATATTTTACTTATGGAATCTTTGTGCTTTTATGCTTCTGAACTGTGACAGATCATTATTTTGCTACTTTTCACATTTTGTATGCAGCCTATAGAATTTTTTTTCTTTTGATTGCAGGTAATTGAATAGTATTTGTTTGTTTTCATCACTAATATGGTTTTTACCTTTGCTGGACTTTCATTTTAGCATCAAACAATAGGACAAAGATCACTTAGATGAGTTGGTAGTTTGGACTAAAAGAGGTGAAATACTTGCATTACCATGTTGGAAAGAATTTTAATTTACATCCTATTTCTTTAATCATGCCCTGAATAAAGAATTAGATTCTCTAATTTATTGTAGACTTAAATGTGCTTCCTGTGTCTTGTATGTGGCAAAGACACATCACTGCAAACTGAATTAAGTGCTGGGTGTAAGATGAAAACCTGAGAAATGCAAATCTGTCTGGTTTCTGTGCAACAGAAGTAACACAAATATTAGAAATATTATTGATATACAGTTATATGTTAAACCAATAAACACGATGTTTGCAGTCCTTCAAAACATTTAAACGGGTCTATGAATGTCACCTATATATTGTATGTTAAAATTCTGTAGTCACAAGAGTATATAAATACATTTTTTTTAAAATATACCAAAAATGGTATTTATATTGATAGAAACTTCATTTGAGTCCTTATAATGTGTGAACAGAGTAATTAACACATTAAAAAACAAACAAGTGGTAAGTGTAGAGCATAATAATAATTATATTTAACAGGAGGATACATTATGTAGTGTATTCAGAATGGACAATATGAACAGGAAGGCAGACATACCATGTCTCCAGAGTCAGGCACTTGGAAAGTGCTGTTTAACTTTGGTTTCACAAGAATTCTTGGGGATATTCTGCACTTGACTTGTGCTGGGTGAGGGTGTACCAGTCTGGTGCAAGAGTAGATCTGAAAACAGAACTGTAACTATCACTGCAGTGTGTCATTAACATAAGGAGCATCCTGAAGAACTTGAAGATCCAGGTGTCTTGGGAATGGTCAATATGGGGAAAACACATCCTGTGGGGAAAAAACAAACAAACTACATGGCACAAACTTCTGAATTCCCTTTTCTCTCTTAAGTGTGTAAAAATATCAGATAAAAATTTGTCTAGTTGTTGCAATACTTTAAAAAGGTCACGACATGACCACTGACCTTCATCTGCTGACAGTGACATTTTAGCTGAAACAATAGAAACACATGTTTTTAATTTTGAAGGACTTGAGCTCAATTTTAATAGATGGTGAGCACTGCTAGTAGATCAACAGTGTGAAGATTGCAAACCAGTGTGCATTGTGCTGTTATCTTATCTCCTTGTCCTTTATCTAAAGGATAATCCTTTATATAAAGGATAATTTTAAGGAAGTAAGTGTTCAATGGGCTGTACCTGTCTTTGATTAAAAGACATTTTAACAGCGAAACATTAAATTTCTACCGAAGACCTTATTTGTGGTTTGGTTAAAACTTTCAGCCCTCAGTGCCTGATGTCTGAATGCAAGTGTAATTGTTGCCATCACGGCCAGCACACTGCTGCTTTGGCTGAGATGGTCTCCAGAATTAAATGCATGAGCAATTCCAAGCTTTGGAACGAGTACTGAATGGTTGGGGGCTAAAATGTGCCTGTGCTCTCTGAAAACTGGGAAGAACTGTCTTGTATAATTTTGCATTCCATGTATTTCTCGTTTCTGAGGTACACTTCTTGGCATCATAAGAAAGTTGGTTTTGTGTAAATATCAGGAGACATATGACCTTGACATATTTATGACATATGACTTTGGTATATTTGGGACCTAGATAGTATTTTCCCCCACTGTTTCCTTCAGGGCAAAAGAAAAATAAAAATGTTTAGAGAACTTTAACTGATTTTCCAAATGTTTATAGCTTGAATGGAGAAAATGTAAACAGCAAAATCAAAAGTCATCCCTCAATTCCAATGTTTGAAATTGAAATGTTTTGCTTGAACATTTTTAAAATGCCTTAAATTTTGGAGAAATTTTATTTAGAAGAACATACAGATCTAATAAAATTTTCTTTAAATAAACAAAAGAAAAAAAAACAAATAAATATTTCAAGACATTATAAAATGAATATTTTGCCAAGTGTTTAGTTATGATTGTGATGAACTGCAACTGAACAAGACAAAATGATGAAGCCTATAGCACTCCTCACATTCAACATTCAAATTAGTCCTGCACACCTTCAAGAGTCTCTCTAACCTCTGCCCTGAAAAGGCTGGGATGAACAAGAGGCAGGGAAGGGCCAAAGCTGGTACAGCTGACCCAAGCTGATCAAAGGCATATTCCCCACCCTGTGATGTTGCATTCATCACTCAGTACAAGCTGAAAGAAAGGACAACAATGGGGCATGGGTGAGTGAGAAAAACAGTCTTTATTAGTGTCTTTGTATTCCAAAGCAAGCACTGCACATCCTGGGGCCCCACCTCCCAAGAAGTGGGTGGACATCCTCTGTTGTTGAAAAGCAGAGAATAAATATTCTTGTTTGTTTTGTGGGGTTTTTGTGGGGGTTTTTGGTGTTTTTGTTTTTGCTTTGTTTTGTTTTGTTTTTTTTTTTTTTTTATTATTTCCACATGTGGCCTTAGATTCCTTTCATCAAAATGCTTTTGTCTCAACCTATGCATTTTAAATTTGCTTTCCCCACCCCGTTCCTCCGAGGAGCAAGAGTGTGCTTTGGTCAGCATCCAGCAACCAGACAAGGTCTGACCTCATGGTACCATTTCGATTTTTGAACATTATAATTTCTTTTTGCCTTCATGTTCCTCTATTATAAAAAACACTCAATAACTGTTCTTTTTTAACCTGTTCCTCACTTATCACTGACCCCTTACCATCACAGATCCTAGGTCTCTGTGGTCTGTTCTTTCTTGCCTCCCTAGAGCTTCATACTTTCTCTTGTTGGAAAATACATTACCTCATACCAGTTAATCCCAAACCAGGGCATTTGCTCTCCAAAGCAAATGTGATGATGAAAGAAAATGTAAAGGCCTTTGGATTCTAGGTGGTTTAATTACCTACTTATCTAAATGTTATTGCACCTACGGACAATAGATGCATTTTGACTGCATTCTATCACTACCATCAAATTAACTTTGGCAAAAGCCAATTAACTGCTGTAAATTATTCTACTTCAATTAAAAGAAACAGAAATTGTGAAGGACTTTAATATATAAATTTGAATCCACAGATTTATGAGACACCAAAGAGAAAAGCTGAATTCCTTTTTTGTAAGAAATGAGAAATTATCTGGAAGGAATGCAATAAAAAATAAGGATTAAGCTAAGTGTCATTATCATTTTAACTTAATTTGTCAACAGAGTAATATATCTAGCTATATTACTCAGTTGACAAATCAATTACAGTTATAATGAAACTTTATACGATTTTACTTTTATTTAATTAGTTGCATCAATATGTTTTTGGTTTTTATTTGAGTTGTGCATGAATGCATCAAAATATAAATGATTGAAGTAGGTTAATTATAAGCCTTCACAACATACATATCTTAGAAACAAAAAGAAATTTACAGTTCAAAATGCTATAAGTAATGCAATTTGCAAGATGGTTTGTTAAGCTGGCTAAAGGACATTTCCTTAAATAATACCACTAATAGCAACAATAATGCATGTTTTTGTTACAAATTATTTGGATTTTACTGAACTGTGGTGGGTTTGTTGCCTCTAGCTGGATGCCAGGTGCCCAGTAAAGCCATTTTGTCAGTCTCCTCCTCAGCTGGGCAAGGGAGAGAAAATATAACAAAAGACTCATGGGTTGAGATAAAGAGAGGGTGAGATCACTCACCAGTCACTGTCATGAAAAAACAGACTCAACTTAAGGAAATTAATTTATTGTCCATCATCTCAAAGTAATGAGGAATAAAACCAATTCAATAAACACCTTTCCCCCACCCTTCTATTGCTCCTGAGATAAATTTTAGTCCTGAATTCCCCACCTCCTCTCCCACAGCAACACAAGGGAACAGGGAAATGGGGCTGAGGTCAGTTCATCCATCATAGGTCATCTCTGCTGCTCCTTCCACTGCAGGGATTGACTCCTCACACTCTTACCCTTCTCCAGTGTGGAGTCCCCTCCATGGAAGACTGTCCTTCACTACTCCAGAGGGCTTCCCATGAGTTGCAGTTCACAAACTGCTCCAGTGTGGTTCCTCCATGGGGTCTGTCAACAAACCTGCTCTGGCCTGGGCTCCTCTCTCAATGGAGTCACAGGTCCTGCCAGGATTCTGCCCCAGCACAGCAATACTGAGGGATCACAGCCTCCTCTGGGCATCCCCCTGCTCCATGCTGGGCTCCTCCTGGGCTGCAGGTGGATCTCTGCTCCCCCGTGCCCTCCCTGTGCTCAGGGGCACAGCTGCCTCACCATGGGCTGCTCCAGGGGCTGCTCCAGGGGAATCTGAGCTCCAGAGCCTGGGGCAGCTCCTGCCTCTCCCTCTCACTGCCCCAGGGCTCTGCAGGGCTCTCCAGTGGCACTGGTTTCTGGACAGTAGTTTTTCTGTGTTAAATGCTTTATCCCACAGGCACTACCACCTTGATCATCTTGGATCCAGCTGGCACTGGCTCCACAGGGCACGGGAAAGCTTCTGGCAGCTACTCACAGAAGCCACCCCTGTAGCCTCCCTGCTACCAAAACCTGGCCATGCAAACCCAATACAAGGACCTTCTCAAGTAATGGATGTGAAGTTATTCCGTGTTTTTTTGTTTTGTTTGGTTTTGGTTTTGTTTGTCTGTTTGTTTGTTTTTGGGGGGGTTTTTTGTAGGTTTTTTTTTGGGGGGGGGTGTTTGTTTTTGGTTTTCTTTTTGTTTTTTTCCCTTCAAATCTCTGCTCCTAAGGGTAACATATTTTATTCTCTGCAATGGAATGTGACTCCAACATGAAGATAGTGAGTCATCTAAAAAAGTGTTATCCGGTTCACTGGTGCTAAGTACATGTGATGCATTATGCATAGAGAGGGGGAGTGGTAATTTAAGAGAAATTTACACTATGCTATTTTATGTATTTATTTATCTTTTTTTTTTTTTTAACACTGTTACAGAGTTACAATCTAAGCAACTGCTGCATCAAATGACGATTATACTAACATTAAGCTATAGATCACCTCCTTAAACAGACACTGGGAATTACATTTCTGTGGTGCTACACAGTGCTTTTAAAGTAGGCTGTTGCAATTATGCCACACAATTACCTAAGTGGCCCTGATTCAGGAATGTATTAAACATGCTTAAAATTAAATTAAAATGAAGCTTGTGTTTAAATACTTTCCTATATAAGAAGGTGTCCTAATTTTTTTTCTGTTAGGTAGGAAATTGCTCTGTTAAATCAATAGGTACTTTAGTCAGGTATTCACTGTCATCCCCAGGAACACTTGCACTGAAGCCACAGACAGATGGCATCCCAAAGATGTCAAAAGCCAAGCAGCCATCACTCTTGTCCCATCACTACAGCTTTTCCTCTCCCAATCTGTGGCACATCACAGGGTAGTAGTGACAATGCATGCTTGACTGTGGGGAGTGGGGACCGTATCCAGTAGTATGATTTTCACAGTAAAACTCAAAATGTCTCCTCTCAAAGTTGAGCTGGACTGATCCTGGACAGAGAAGGTGAAGATTTATTTTTTCATTAAATAGAATGCGTGCAGTTTCTTCATCCCTTGGAGCAGATTCAAAACTACATTTCTCATCCCTAGTAATGCATTTTAATGTGATGGCCATTTAATAAGGGGAGAGTGTGATTCTTATTCTTCTGAAAATAATAGAAGTTTTTTTGGACTGACTAAAGAGAAAGAGTCACAAAAGCTCCAAAATCTCAAGCTGCAATCTTTTGCACCACTCCTGGCACTTTCTTGGCTTCTTTTCCCTCTAATAGATTATTTCATACAGAAGCCATACATTTTCTAGAGCTCAAGTTTACCCTTCTTCAAACTAGGTGTCCTAACACTGAGAGCAGAAATTCCTATTAAGTTTTATTCTCTGATGTTTTATTTGCAGATGCTTGACTCAACCTCTCTGTCTCATCTAAAGAAGGACTGGGGAATAGAAAACTAGATTTACAAAATGTAAATATGTTTTCTGGTCTGCCAGAAGCTCCTGTACTGGTCAGATGGAAAGCACAGGTATGTGCAAAGTGCTTCTACTATTAAAAACAAAAAAAACAAAACAAAACAAAACAAAAAACAAGCAAACAAACAAACAAAACTAACCAAAAAATCCCTGCTTGGGATAACAATGGGATAACATTGGACAGTTCTGGGGTAGCACTGTATTCCCCAGCAGAGAAGGGAGTGAACAGGTAGGTCCACAATGCACTACTAAGAAAAGCAGAGACACAGTTTCAGACCATCAAAGGTGTAGTGCCTGCACTGCTCAGCACTTTCTGCTTAAGTGGTGGTGCTACCATGCTGGTGCAACCTGATAAAGTGGGTGTAGTGATTTCAGCTCCAGAAGTAACTCCTGGGAATCATTGTGTCTCCACTTGTGAATCCCACCCTCTGATTCTGTCCCCTGCTTTCAGTTTTCCATGTGGTAAATCAATAATTCATTAGAGTAATGACAATATTCCCCCTGTGTCAGTCATTAGGCCATAAGCATGACCTCTTATCTCAGCCTTTTCTTGTCAAGAAGGATTTTTTTCCCTCTTAAAGACAGAGGCTATTTATACAGCTTTACTCCTCAGATGTTTTTAAAAGGCTGGACTTCTCTTCCTCCCCTGCAGAGAGGAGAGTTCTTAAGCTTTGCTTCTACACTTACAAAAGGATTTTAAAAAGTGAAGGAACCAGGCCATACCACAGCAGTCAGTCTAAGGGACTGGACCATCAAAAAAGATAATCTGAAGCTTGAGCAATGTGAATATTCGGCGAAAGTTTGCTGATTTAAGAGTCAATATTTCACTAAAGCTTCAATTCAGAAGTGCATTCTTGTTGCTGTTGCTGGCTCTCTTTTGGAATGTTTCCTTTTGCCTCTTTTTCTGAGATTGTGGTCTGCTCACAATGGAGCAGGCAAGAGATGCAAAGGGTCAAATATCTGATATATCGCGATAAAAGGAAACAAACAACAACAAAGAAAAGTCTTTAATTTTCTCTTGTGCATTTTATTTCTCTGACAAAATTTTTGAAAATAATAAAGCCGAGAATCCTGGGAGATTTCAAATATGCAGATTTCAAATTGAAGAGTGACAAGAAAGAGAAAGGAACACACCAAATGTTTACCTATACACTTAGCAACAAAGATCCTCCCAACAGACACAACAGCAGGTAGTTTTCTTCTTTCAGTGGTTTTGAAGAACACTGTCTGGAAATGGAACATGGGGATTGTTTCAGCTCTTAAGAATGGATTTGTATAAACGTACAATCCTAGAGCTTGTGTAATGCTAGAGTGCAGTAGTCACAAGTCTGTGTATTTTCTGTAATAATACAAGACTTTCCATTTATACTGCTTCAGAATATTTAAAATTTTTATTGAGTGCAATGAGCATGGGGTTTCTTTCTTTCTTTTCTTTTCCTTTTTTATTCTTCACCTACTGCTTTTCCCTTTGTCACTGAGAAGGAAATACATTTCTAGAAAAGTATTTGGTATATATATATATATAATAAAAAGTCAAAAAATGAATATATTTTTCATTACAAAATTTTTTCAATGTTTTTTAAATTCATTACTCTGAATTATTTGTGGAAAAATCCTATAAGCTATATAATGAAAATATTTTAAAAGAAAACATCAACATTTTCTTATTTGCAATATACTTGGAGATACTTCAAACAGGTAAAATATATTTCAGTAAGTATACTGAACAGTTAGGTATATTTTTATTTGCTCACATTTAAATTCAAAAGATAATGAGAAGATATTTAAATGCTGTTATTTTTCTCATCTCTCAATTGCAAAAACTGTTTTAAGTTAAAGGATTTCCTCTGAAATCAAACAGCCATAGGTTAATGGAACTCAGGAACAATGAAATGATCTCTTGGCAGAGGTGAGACTCTGTATATACATAGGACTGTCTCCTAGAAATACTTTTAAGTCCTGTAAATTCTTATTTATGGTTATCTTCATCAGTTGCAAATGAGTTGACCCTGCTTGCCCAAAACTAGACAAAACAAATTCAAGTTTAAACTCAGGGGAGTGGGAGAGTGATGGGATATGGGACCAGTACTAAAATGTGCAGATTTTTTATTGAAATACATTTTGAGAGTGTACTTTGATAGAGAAGAAACTATACTTAAAAGTGGATTTATAATCATTAATGTATCTTTCCTCTGAAAGAGAAAAACACAATGGGTCAAAAACTACCTGATGATAATCATAAACTTTTTTCTCTAAGTTTTGTTACAATTTTAAAAAAATCTTTGTAGTACAACTCTTTATCAATGAAGCCATGGTATAAACTCACACATCTTGTGAAAAATTAGTGTGTCTTTCCTCCTACTTTTGATGGAAAACCTTGGGAATAGATGAAGCTGGGAGAGTGAACACAGTGACAGTGAAAGACTTTCAGCATTTGCTCTGCTCCCTTGCACAGTCTTTCTCATCTAAGGCACTAACAAGAAAGTTATGTTCTTCTGTTGTGATTACTTAACTTCCTGGGAAGGTCCACAAAAGTGGAAGACAAGCAGATCCCTGTGGATCTGTGGGTATTGGAACTCTCCTCCCATAACTGTCACTGGCCGAGACACCAAGATATTGAGCATTGCCACAGAACCCAGGGGGCAGACCCTTCTAACATCAGCCTTTTCTGAAACCCACACTTTCCTAGAGATTTTGTTGGAGGCAAGTTCGGGATTTGACCCAAAATCTTAGGGGAAAAAAAGGTTTTAAAAAATTACACACCATGTTCAACTTTTCCCCCCACTTTATCTTAAGCTTCTCCCCCCTATCCCATCCCATCCCATCTCAAAATGCCTCTTTACCTCTGTAAGATTTTGACATTTGGGAAAAACTTGCTTTTTTTTTTTTTTTTTTTAAAAAAAAAAAAAAAAAAAAAAAAAGATAAAACAGCTTGGCACAAGGGAGCTTCAGCTCTTCAGTTCCCATTAGAATTTCTGAAACGACAATAGCTGAAAGGTTAGGGCAAAACCTATTAGAAAAGAAAAGTTGAGGTAAATCAGGTGAGCTCATCAAAGAAAATAGGGAAAGATTGGTTCCCTTTTGGGATTAGGTCTAATTAAGGTGAGCAAGCAGCTGTGCCTGTTTGGAATAACAATTGTGCTAGCATGTCACTTTTTTTCTGCTTAGTTTAAATTTATATAGTTTGGGAATGGTGGATGTAAGAAAATTAGAGCTCATTTAGAATCTGTTGAAAGGACACTGCGCCTTCATTATTAGTTTTGCATCTGAATTTTCCTGGGGCTGTCCTCTCACTGTTATAGGTAATGGATTTTTCCCCAGATGTAATTGGATGAGTTTAATTTTTTCTTTCATTACCTGTCTAGAAGCCCTCTGCCCCTATTTCCCTTTGTGTTTTATTAGGACTGTAACCCCTATTTAAATAAAGGCTTTGATTGTGATTATATATGTTCAATCAGCACTTTCTGATTGAATAGTTCTGGTCACACAACGCTCTTGCCTAGCATTTTTTACTAATTACATTTTAGCCATGGTTGTGTACTGTAGAACTTAAAGCAGTGTCTGCTTTATACCTTTAAACTCTGGCTAAAAGTTTGTATCTCCCATGGGCCAAAGTACTTACAACAAATTTAGGTATTTTCTGATTCTAAGGTATATGTGCTGAACTCATGTACCATGAGGTATATGAGGTCAGAGCAGCTGCCCACTAAAAAGATATAGCACTGATTACATCCTCTCTAGAGTATCTGGATATATAAAAGAAGCCATTTTAAAAGTCTTCTGTTGTTTTGATTTTCAGGGCTCTCCTGTGGGTTTTGGTTTCTTTTTTGCTTTGCGAGGGATTTTTTTTTTTTTTTTTTTTTTAATGGTTAGTTGGTTTGGCTTGACTTTTTTTTCTTTTTCCTTTTTTTTTTTTTTTTTTTTTTTTTTAATTTACTTCCATTGATAAGTTTTAAAATTACCTTTATTGTGTAAAGCCATGTTGAGTCTCCTGCTGTCAGAAATGGCCACACAGGAAACTGGTTCTTACAAACATCTAATTTATTCTGATCCAATTCTGGTGTTGTCACACCACAGGAGCTACATCAGGATGAGGAAGGAATTCCATTTTAGGCTTCGAGGTTTTACAAAGCTCATCGGGAAGACTATCTTCCTCCAAATTCCACTCAGTGCCTTTAGTTCCTTTAATTAAAATAAGAGACCTAATAAAAATTCTTGATTACAGTTGCAGCAACCCAATTCTGAATCTTAACTTTGGGAATCTCAAGACCTGCCTCATTCTATCCTCAACTATTAACACATTAATTATTTTTCTTTCCATAGTGCTTAAATTCCCATGTCAGGTTAAGCCTCTGTGAGTTAACAACACTAACCTGGTGATATTTGGGGACACTCTTTAAGGTGAATGCAAGGTGGGTTGAACACATGAACAAATCAAATTGCTAGTGTTTTATATCATTCCCTTTAGCCTTTTAAATCTCCCAGGAAAAGTAATTACACAATGTTGAAAAAGGTATATACCTACATGCACAACTCACAAGTGATCCTTACACCCCCTCTCAGATCAGAGGGTGGCAGGACATTTCCTATGGAGAAGGGCTGAGGCAGGTGGTATTCCCTGAAGAGCTCTGGGAAGCACTTAGGGCACCTTCCATGACCAAAAGGGAGTTTATTAAAAGGCAAGAGAGGGACTTTTTTTTATACAGGCAGATAGTGACTGGACAATGGTGGATGGCTTTAAACTAAAAGAAGTGAGGTTTAGAGGAGGTACTAGGAGGAAATTCTTTATGTAAGGGTGATGAGACCCTGGAACAAGTTACCCAGCAGAGCTGTGGATGTTCCATCACTGGAAGTGTTCAAATCCAGGTTGGATAGGACTTTGAGCAAGTTTGTCTGATAGAAGGTGCTTCTGTCCAGGTTGATGAAAAACAGATATTCTTTAAGGTCCATTCCAACTTGAGCCATTCAGTGATTCATTCTGTGATCTCCAGGTCTACAGCTAAGACTAAAGAATTTGTCTCAAGACTTAGAAGAGAAGAAATTGCCATTAAGTCACAGTTATTCTCGTAGCTTGTAAGGGAACCACTTAAGTTTAGATCTTTGGTCTAGATTGAACAAAACTATCCTGATCTGGGGAGTTCATCAATAAATCATATGATAGGATCTTGCTAGCATCATACTTATAGAATCTACTTCTTCAGAGTATCAGTGGTTAGAGATATTGAATTGACACTTTATTATCCAAATATTTCCACTTTTATTTTTCATCTGCAGATTCAATTCGAGCAGATCTCTTTGGTATTTCAGCTTTGAAACATTTCCATCCATCACATTATTAAAAAATGACTTAACAGTGGGTGGTTATAAGAGATCATTTTTGAAAGAAGCTTACAGATTATTTTTATTGCCATCCTATTGTGCATACAAACAGCTTGTATCCATCCATACATATTTATATAACTTAGATGTTTTAGAATTCTTTTATTCTGAATAATTTCAACACCACAGAAATGCTACTTCAATGTCAACAAAGTAAATAATAATAATAATAACAGAACTTTGTACTTACAGAAAAATAAACAAGTAAAATTATGTTTCTTACCTAAAACCTCGTTAGTTACTGCAGTTCTTTTGAAAATTGTTATTTGGCTTAGCATAATGAATTCAAAACTTCTTTGTTCCAGAACTCAAAAAGCTAAAGCATCAAGGATTTTACTGACAAAAGAAAGGTTACCTCTAAAATCAGGAGGATGAGAATTCATGACAATGTTGTGAAGCATACACTAAAATATCAACTTGCAACTTTCTCACAAAATGTTTTAGAACTATTTTCACCCCCCTTTACCAGTGTTACTTTTCCCCTCCCATTTTCATCATTAGTTGACCCTACTTCACATGTAGTTCCTCAAAACATCCCTAAACTAACTGCTCTCTTTGGTCCAGGTTCTTCGATCTGGACTTCAGAAATAATGTAGACAAAGTAATATAGACAAAATAATTATTATAGACAAATCCCAGTTCCTAACACCCCAGGAGCAAATCTTTTCCTTGGCAAAATTCAAAAGCTGTACAGCGCTGAGAATCCAGTAGCAAAGAACAGAGCAAGGTAATAAAGTAATATAAAAGTCAGATAATTTGCAAAAGCAGGGCAGAGGCGATCTCAGAATAACCATGTGCCAAATTCTGATTTCACACTTTCCAGGGCAAAATCAGTCTGCCAATACTCTGTACAATGCCCTTACAAAAAATCAGAGTATGTGAAGATGGTATTTTAGCTAAATTATTAAAAAAAAAATATATAGTGACATTAAATAGAAGTTTTATTGGTAATTCCTGTGGAGCATAATGGGCTATTGAAAATTGTAGCAAGAAATTATGACACTAACAGATTTCTTGCTGGTCTCTTCCCTTTTCAAACTATTTTCATAGTTTTACTACTGACATAAAGTGAAAATAATGATGTCTTGTATATACAACATACATATTTCAGGCAGACATGCTTCATTTTTATGCAAAAATACTCAAAATAGCCATTGAATTTTTACATAGTACTTGTATTGCAATCAACTTTGTGGACATCTTAGTAAAGGTTATAATGAAGTTACATCAAACAAGCAAGTAATGAATTTTTAATTTTATTTTATTAAGGAGGAATTTTCACAATACTTTTTTTTTCTGTCCTCACACTAAAAACAGCATCTGCCATTAAGCATGAGCTTCACTTAAAAGTGAAATAAAAAAAAAAAAAAAAAAAAAAGCTAATCATTTTCCCAGAAGAATTTAAAGTGCACATAATTTTTTAAATTATTGTTTTGTTGGTATTTTTTTCCACATTAAAATAATAACTGTTGGTTGGGGAATTTTTTTTTGTTTGTATGTTTTTATGTTGGTTTTGTTTGTTTTTTTGTTTGTTTTGTTTTTTGTTTAAAGACTTGTCTCCCAAAAGTTTCAAGACTCCTATGGCTGAGAAAATAATATATTCCTTTTTTCCTTTTGAAACATATTCTAAACATTACTTCCAACTTCCTTGGTTGGTTACATCTTAGTAGGTAATAATGGCATTGATACAATATTTGCAGTGCTAAAGGATTCCAGACATCAGTTCTTAATGCAAATGGAGTCTGTTTTGTAGAAGGAATTAACAAATGTACTCATTACCAACTTCTCCACAGGATTATAGCCACCAATGGATAGCTGAAATTAGGGCAGTTATCTAACCTAAGTCTATAACATTGTATACTATAAGGAAATTGTTCTCCACCTTCCAATAAGTCTTTTGGGGAAAATTTAACTTTAGAAGAATATAATTACTAGGGATATGCAAATAATGGACTTTTTTCATGACTATTCATTCAAATAGAGAGCAATATCTCTGATTATTTTGTGATCTTCTGTGAGAGTTATGAGTTCTGCTTTTGCTAACATTAACACTTCCAAAACTGAAAATACAATGTATAGAGTTCATTTATTGGACTATCAAGTTATTTTCATGTTATTACTACATAATTATGTAAGTTGTAAGAACTCACATTAATTTTTTAAGGAGGGGAGAGGAGGTATGGGAAGGGAAGGGAAGGGAAGGAAGGGAAGGGAAGGGAAGGGAAGGGAAGGGAAGGGAAGGGAAGGGAAGGGAAGGGAAGGGAAGGGAAGGGAAGGGAGGAAGGGAAGGGAAGGGAAGGGAAGGGAAGGGAAGGGAAGGGAAGGGAGAAGGGAAGGGAAGGGAAGGGAAGGGAAGGGAAGGGGAGATGTATAGAACTCTAATGTTAAAGATCTCAGCTGAAAGAAGATGGACCTGAAACATGTCTGTTTTGCAGGAAGCTGGCCAGTTGTCCAGTGGACTACATAAAAAATCTGAAGAATCAAAGACACAATGAAGTTATCATAGAACAATTATTTATAACATCAGTATTAATAACAGGACCCACAGTAATTTTGGATGAAATTTCCAAGTCTAACTTAAGTGATACATAATAATATCAATATTAGGAAAAGCTAGAGTCCTAATCTATTATCTTTGTATGATCAAATCCAGTGAATATTCTGCTCCTAGCTGTATTATGCAGAGAGAGATAAGGCTCAGATGACTTCCATTCATGACTTACAATGTCTTTGTCAAGAGTTTATTGCTGGAACAATGGTGACGCCACATTGCATCAGGAAAAGGTCTGAATGTCATTTAATGACTATAATTTTAGTTTGGGAAGACTTAAACAGAGATACTACTCAAATCATTAGTACACACTGTCTGAGTAATTCACTTCATGGAGTTAACAATCAGCATGGGCATGTATATTTCCGTGAAAGAAAGGTAGTTAAATATTCATTCATACATTTCACTGCTGCTTTGAGACAGGGAGATGCTGTAAATTGTCATCTACTTCATAGATGACATAAAAGATATAGTTTATAATATCTTCTTACTGACTTCCAGACATATCATAGCTGATGCTCATGGACTTGGCCCTTCATGGAAAGCCTTCAAAGGTGGGAAAATGATGAAAAGCCTTCAAAAGTGGGAAAATGCAGCACATGGCCACGACTTCAAGCTAGCAAGAAGAGTAGGTATGTCCCTGGAGTTGCACAGACACCTGGGGAATAGTTTTTTTTCAATACATCACTCTAACCTTGGTCTGTGGAAATTGCAGTGTATCCTCCTGCGGAAACTCGGCCTCCATAACTGCTTCATCCATAGGGCATGGCAGAAGCTCAGAGAGTGGCAACTGCCATGGTTAAAAAGGGGAAGAGCTCTGTGCAGGCACATAACTATTCTGGTATCATAATGCTGGAATCACCTACTGTAACGGCCAGCTAATGGAGAAAGATGGAGAAGAAGCAGTTTCCAAAGTCCCACTTCGCTTACAGTAAATTAATGTCTGGGGTGAACACAGATAAACTGAAGGTAATAACAAAGTTAGCAATCTTACATCTTGAATTCCATTCATCTACCTGAGTCCTAGGTATATGCTTTTTACCAAAGCACGTTCCTCCTGTTCAAACTGCATTTCTGAGCAGGTTTCGGTCTAAATTGCTGTGCATTGCACACTAATGCTGACAGCCTATCACTACTCATAAAGGCTAACTATTTTCAAATTCTCAAAATCTAGATTAATATAATTCATCATATTCTTCAGCAAAAAGTTTACTAAATAGGATTTTTCAAGTGAGAAGGAAATCTTAAAAAAAAAACAAAAAAACCCCTGTATTTCTATTCTCATTGTAACCTACCACCTGAACTCCTGGTCCTGCAAAATGCTGGTTTCTGCTTCACAACACACACCCCAGGAAACAGCACTATCTGTCAGCTAAAGCAATAGGGCTGTACCTAATGAGAGAGGTTTCTCTTCCCTTCAGCATCCCTGGAACTGGAAAGATCACAGAGTTTAGCAAGATAGGAACACAGGACTCAATTTCCAATTCTTTCTTTCTAAAGACATGGTTTCTGAAGGGCAAAGTTTTTTGAGATGGTAAAAGGATTACTCCACTGATGCATACCATCAGCTTATATTTAGGAGCAAAGCTGGAAGTGACTTGGAAAGAAGGGAATTCTGTTACCCTACTAATTGAATCGGGATGTCTTATTAGTATCCTCTCTCAGTAATCTGATATGAAAGTCACTAATATGATACGACTGTAACATAGTATTAGCAACAATATATTCTGATATGATATGAATGCTAATGTAATAAAAAGGAATGTTGCTAATGTGCTAATCGGATAAGATATTGCTAATGAGATATGAGAGACTCCACTAAAAAAAATTTTATTACTTCCCTTAACTTTTTGAAGATAGCATTAACCTTGTACACCAGGCATACTGCAAAATGTCCTTTTTCTCTTTCCTGATTTTTTATGATTCTTTCTTTACCCATTTCAGCTTTGTAGGCACTGTGATTTTACTTACAGAGTACTCAGATTCAATAATAAAGAGATATATAATTGCAGAGTGATTTGTGAGTCTCAAACCAACATGCACTGATGTAATAGTTACTTAGCATTGGGATAATGTGTATATTTAAGCAATTTTCATAGAATTGCCTGGGTTAGAAAAAATTATTAGGATCAGTAAGTCAAACCAGTAATCCAGCACTGCAAAATCTAACCCCATACCCAGGTGTTATATCCAGGGATGGTGATTCCATTGCTTTCCTGGACAGCCTATTCCAATCCCTGACCACCCTTTCAGTGAACTTTTACCGAATACCCAACATAAACCTTCCCAGCTGCTATTTAGGGTCATTTCCTTTCATCCTACTTTTTGTTATCTGTGAGAAAAGACTGACACCCAGCTGGCTGCACTTCCTTTCAGGGCATTGTAAACAGTGAGAAGGTCCCTCATGAGCCTCCTTTTCTCCAGGTTAAACACTTTCAGCTCCCTCAGCTCCTCCTCAAAGGAGATGTTCCTTTGTTTCAACTAATCTCCAATAGTCTTTCAAAAATTAGGACTTAAAGGTCATACCATTCAGGTGAAAGAATGTAGTGTCATTTTTCGTATTATTCAGAAAGAAACAAGGTCAGAAAACTGAGTTATTCACCACGTAACTAGAGGTGAATCTGTATTGAATTGTAGAATTGCTTTAGAGAGACATCTAATTTATTAATATGTTTCTTCCCTCTAATACTGTAAATTTTCTTTCAATTCTTTTTTTTATATTTACTTTTTTCTCTCTTTTTCTCTTTCTCTTTCTCTTTCTCTTTCTCTTTCTCTTTCTCTTTCTCTTTCTCTTTCTCTTTCTCTTTCTCTTTCTCTTTTTTTCATGTTAATTTTTATTTTTACTTTCCCTTGTTTGGTGTGTTCTCAGGAATTAAAAGAATAGTGATGGTATTAAGGTAAGTGATTGAGCTGCCCTTAGTTCCCTCATCTATGAGACACAAAATGGAAAACAAGTCATCTGTACTAAAAGTAGTTCTCAGATCTATGTGCATAAGCAGAAATTGATTTTAGCACCAATACATATACAGAAACTGTTGGACTAATTTATAATTTAAACTAATATTCATCAGGGGAAGTTTCAGTAGATGAATTTTAGTTAGGTGCTGATTTATGCATCATTTGGATATTCTCTATGTTACATTAAATAAAATAATTAAAAAAAAAAACCCTACATTGAATTATGGGACGTACAAATCCTTAGTTTACAAAAGAAAGGTGAGCTTAAATTGTTTTTTCCAATAAACATAACAGCTACTGTTAGCAGAAATGCTGATAAATGTGTGTGACATGGGGATTTTTTTGTTTGGTTTTTTTTTGTTTTTATTTGGTTGTTTTTTTTGGGGGGTTTTTTTTTGGTTTTTTTTTGGGGGGAGGGGTTTCTTTTACCATTTTTTTTTCCCCAATTTTTGCATTATGTGAGGTCATATTTTCATAGTTAAATAACTGAACTAACAAGACTTTCATAACAGATTTAGTGCCTGGCACTCATTAGGCTGAATCTCTCTACCCAAGAACAGTGTGTTACTATGCAAGTTAGAACAAGAAAAAGGGACAGGACATAACCTTTCTTCTTTTGCTTCTTGACTCCTTTTGTGCTGTTTTGGTAAAGTTGCACAGTTATTTTGTGGTTTAGATTATCTGCAAAATGGATGTATTAATAATTACCTTCTTGCAGAGGTAATTATAAACTGTTTAATACTTATTAATAATTAGAAATGTTTTAATCCCCTTACAGGAAGGGAATTAAATGCAAAGTACTATTATGACTGTTAATAATGCACAGTGAACTTTTGTGCTTATATGTAGTGGTTTCCTCTTTTATCCATTTCCCAGCTTAACACTTACTTTTTAAATTGAAACTGTATTAGGCAAGGTTATTCAGGAGAAAGCAGAACAGTGGATGCAAGGGTAAATTTGAGGTAGAGGGTGAGTTATTGAAAGGAAACGAAGCCACTGACTTCATTGTGTCTTACAATAGAATGAAGAAAAGCAGCACAAAAGAACTATTAGTATTAATATGAATAATGACCTATAAATATTCCACTTGTTAACCATGTAATCAATTCTGTGGTCTCAATGGATGTCTATCTTCCCTTTTGTATATTTGTATATTATAATTTAAATGCATACATTATAATGACTTTTTTTTTGGCTTACTGGCTTAATGTATGAGAGACTATTCATTTTGCAGTCAGATATTTATTCATTTCTATTGGATTGGAATTGCAAAGTCCTTGCTTAGGAGATTTAGTACACTAAGTAGTAATTCCATAGGGTAGTAAGGTTAACATGGGAATGATGCAGGGGTTTCCAAAGCTGACAGAGGCATCTGGTGCTCAGTTCTGGGTATTGCTTGTAGACATATTGTTCAGACAGGTTTTAGTCATTGTCACCCTGTTGGATCCTCGGTGAGCTTCACACTGGAAAAAACATGGATTTGTTGTTAAATTGTAGCCTGATGACACTTACTGAGTATTTGCAGGTTGACAGGCTAAAAATGGAAAGTTAGGATACTTGTCACACTATCCTTGACGACAGTATCAGACAGGATACTTAATTTTACTGGTATGAACTCTTCCTCAATGTTTTGTCTAGAGAAAAGAAACTTGTTTGACACTGAGTTGACTACCAAGTACTTAAGAGAGGTTTGGGGTGCTGATTTCTGAAAATTATTGAGGTAAAAAATCTAATGTCTCTATCCTTGCTGTTCCTTCTTATCCAGGTTTAGAGTAGGCGCTGTGGTTTAACTCCAGATGGAGCCACACAGCTTGTCAAACACTCCATCTCATGGGATGACGGACAGGACTGGAAGGGGAGCAGTGAGCAAACTCATGGGTTGTGATAAAGAGAGTTTAAAAGGAAAAAATAAAAGGAAAAAAAAAAAAAAAAGTGTGCAAGGACATCAAAGTAAGGAATTCGTCCACTACATCAGTAGGTGTTTGGCCATCCCCAGAACTCCAGGACTCCATCCCTTGGAATTGAGGAGGAGTGCCATCACTCTGAATGCCCCTAGCTTCTTCCTATTTCCCCCAGCCATTACTGCTGAGCATGACACCATGGGCTATGGAACATCCCTGGGGACATTTGGGTGGAGAGCTGTCTGCTGTGTGTCACCTCAAGGCTTCTCGTGCATGCCCAGCATAATTAATGCAGGCAGAAAATACCTTGGTGCTCTCTAAGCCCTGTTCCTCAATAAATAACTTCTCTGTTAACATTTTCTGTCACATATACAAAGTATAACCCCATCAAAGTAACTTTGGAGACAATTGGCTTTATCCCACCCCAAACCACTGAAACAGTTGAAATAGACACCAGTGTCCAAACATACAGTGACAATATAAGTTGTTTATTATCTTCTTACATGTAAGAAGATGGCTTTCCCAGGTGTAAATCATGTAAATCATGATCACACTCAAAAATAAGTAGTCTATGAGCGTATTTCCTAAGAGAAAGATTTTGAAAGTTACAGGGAAAATAACTTTTAAAAGAACCAAAAAAATGGTTCTCCAACTTACTTTATTTCTCACGTTATTATTTTATACCATAAGGCTTCAGCTGCATCTTCAAAATATAACAAGTTGACTGTAGGGTGTGTGTTGTATTCTGGATATCCAAGCTGTCTAAAATGTCACTGAAGTTCTGGGAAAATGAATATTCAGTGACCATAAAGGTCAATCAAGTAGTCAGAGAAACTTGTAGAGATGGAAGAATAGGGGAACATCTGCATAAACATACAAAAAGCAGTCCAGCTGCTGACCCTTGCTCTCACACAGATGTCTGTCTACTCTTCCATCTGAAATATAGGTATTTATATAGGAAAAGCTGTGCAGAAAGACATATGGATAGCCACATGTTGATGGATGGTTGGTTGGCTAGGGCTGTCACTGAGCAAAGAGGCGATGAATAATTTTGCTAGGGATGAGAGCCAGTAGTTTTTGAGCTCTGCACATTCTGGAAGCTGGAACTCCTCACTGCCATATCACTGAGGGGATAGCTTTCCAAAAATCATCCCAGATTGACCTGTCACGCAGTTGTTAAAGGACCAGTTTTCAGGTGCTCTCTCAAGTCTTTTGCACCTTTTTGCTCAGAAAGAAAGATAAAACTCTGACACCTGTGTCCCACCTGCTGGACAGTTCTGTTTGAAAGGAGGAAAGAGAACAATGTTTCAGTCTGAAAAGGGATTAAATCATTTCACCTGTAACTTTGTTCAGATTTCTCATAGATTTCCATTACTGTCTGCTTTAATAATGTTCCTTACTACCTCCCTCTTCCTTGCACAAATTTGGCTTTGGTTCCATCTATTCCTTTCCCTTCTGATAGACTACAGAACTGCTCATCCAAGGTCATATATCCTCACAAGTATGACAAACAATAGAGATTTAGGGACTTTGCCTTTTGGGTCCAGCAAAGACTTTAGAATCTCTCTCGATAACATTAACTTCTACCTTTTTAATTTTTCAGGAGAACCATTTTCTGTAAAATTGAAATCTTTTATCTTAAAACCATAGAGTTTAGTTGTGACCTTACAGCTTTTGAACAGGTATAGGAGCCACTAGGGAATGTTACTTTTCCTATTTTGGCTGGTCAGCTTATATTGACTATTTTTTACTGCTTTACAGCCGCATCATTATGTAAGGTATAGTTATTGTTGTTTGGATCATTGAGAAAATTTTTACCACAAGGTTTGGTTTTGTTTATTTTTTTGTTTTAAATTTTTGTTTATTTGTTTTTGTTCTGGTTTTTGAGGGTTTTTTTGCTTGCTTTTTTCACTGAGTTGGATTATCAGGGCTATTGGAAATCACAATTTGGATTTGTTTCATGTCTTTTAGCTAAGATAATAATAATGCAGTTAAAAGTTGCTGCTTGAAAAAAAAAAAAAATATGTTCTACTGCTACTTTTCTGTGTTATGTAATCGAGTCCCAATACAAGTCTATTTGCATTTATACTGTGGTTTTCAAACAGGCACACTATAATATTTTTAAAGGAACTAAAATAAACTCTTCACTAAGCTTCTAGAGAATAGGCTAGTTTAATTTGAGAAGTTCTGACCTGTTTTCTTCAAAAAATTCATATATGAGACATTGTACATGTGGTTTTGCTCATTTTCTAGCTATAGAAAAAATGTCCATTTAAACAGATCTATATTTAAAAAATAACAATGAGACAAAAATCTGTGAAAATTACCTCTTATAAACTATCAAGTTTTGGTTGGGTGAGGTTTTCTTTTGCATGCTACCTGTTGAGTTAAGTACATGGTATGGATTCCTAGGGATTTGCAAATTTGCCTTCTTCAAAATGAATCTCAGCCAAGAGACTACATTCTGTTCTTAACTAGAAAATTTGTGTTTAATGAAAATGAACCCTAGTTACAAAATCTGAAAAGTTGCATAAACAGGTTTTATCACAACCTCTTACTACAGTGTTTCCAGAATGCTGCTCAAACAAACATCCACAGAAGTCTTACTCTAACTTTCAAGCAAATGGCAATGTTTCACAGTTTGTAATGTTGTCAGCTCGCAGAGAATGCTACTCTGGGATAGCTCAGGGTGTCCTTACATCTTGCATTGAGAGCACATCCTGACCATTAGTTGCTAAAAGTTGTCATTCAGCCTTTTTTTTATTCTTTTCTTAAGAAAGGGAGGATAAGAGACCAGGGAATAAGGAGAAGAATCATTTGGATACCAATCAGCCTTACACAACACACACAGCAAACCAGGCAGCAAGGCACTGGTTTGTATTTTAATATAAAGAATTCAAAGGACTTAAGATTTGTGTGAATCAAGACTTTCAGGTGTGATTCATTGGTACTTTAAATAGATATACACAGAGCAGACATTTTCATCTGAGCTAGTGACTGCATACTCCCTCTATAGTAAATGGAGAGAGGTAATCACATCCAAGGTATGATTCCTCTCGTTTTAAAGCAAGGTTCTAAAATATGCTGTGAAGCACATAATTCTCTTCACTGGCTGTAAGGCATGATGACTTAAGGTGCAGACAGTATTGTACATGTTTAAAGCTTGATAAAAGCTTACTCTTAATTGTCTAAGATATATACATTTTATAAAAAAAATATTTCTACTCTGCTTTAAAATAGTCAAATAAATTTCTATTTATGTTTTGTTTAAGCAACTCTGTAAATCTCACAAAATTCCTACAAATCTGGTCCAAGAAAGATGTGTCATAACCATCCTTATTTTGTATTTTAGATTTTGATAGAATCTCATAATAAGTTAAAAGTCCCTCTAGGCTTTAGAATGCTTCCAGATTAAAGTAAAAGGATATATCCCCCAGAAATATCAGAATCTAGGGCTGTTAGCACTAACACACATTAACTTCATCAAAACCACATTTTTTCTAGTACTGAGGAAAAAACCGAATCTACCACATCATAGAAAAATCTCAAATAAAGTATATAGGACTTAAAAAACCCAACCAAACAAAAACCAAAACAAACAAACAAACAAAAAAAACCCAAAAAACCCCAAACAAACAAAAAAAACCCACCGCCCAAAAAAAAAAAAAAAACCCAAACAAACCAAAACAAAACAAAAAACCAACAAAAACAGGGCTTGAAATTAATTAAAACCCCCAAATAACAACTGTGTATGTAGAAGAATTGGTTTGGTGGTTTTTTTTATTAATTTGTTGATTTTTTGAGGGTGTTTTTTTTAGTAAGAACATTTCCCACAATGAACACTCTTTGGAATCCCAGTCTTTCTTTTATGCACATTCCCTTATGTGTTGCTTCTTGAGTGTCCATTTGTTTGCTATGGTAATTTATGTCATTCTGTATTGTGTTATACACCTAATGCACAGCTGGTCTCCTAATGTAGATTTCTTCACTCTTGCTTTCACACAACCAAGTACTTATCTTTCCAATTATTTTCCATGGTCTCTGATTCTCTAGGCAGCATGATATTTGTGATTGCCAGGCTTCTGGAGTAGCCTGGGTACATTCAAATCCAAATGTTAATGGTTTCTACTTCCTACATGGGTAAAATGGGAATTTTGCTTTTTCAAACCACACAGCTCATTGTTCAGTGCTTCTTGGTACCATACCATGCTGCAGGAAACATATGAAAAAGAGAAATATGTTGGTTAGTTTGCTTGGGTTTTTTGTTTGTTTTTAATCAATCGGTGTTGCAAAACATTCACACATACACACACAAAAGTAGTAATCATTTCTTAACTGTCTTGGACTGAATGATGTTGTTTCAGAGCAATTGAAACAGCTTTCAATGCCAATCTGAGCATTTTCATGTACTCAGCTAGACGTGGACAGTCAGAAAACTGGAAAGATAAAGATGGCTCCACACCAAGATTTTAATGCATTTGCTTTACTTTACATTTGATGTGATATAAAAATGTGCTAGAGCTAAACTGAACTGGACTGAATTAGGAGGAAATAGATGTCCATGTGTCTCCATAGTGTCTCAGATAGATTACTGAACTTGCCATCACCACACAGCCCCAGTCACAGTAGCAGTGGCACTGGGGAGAAATTATTCTCTTGGAAGATATTATGCAAACCTTTTAAATCCAGAGGATTCTTCATTTTGGTACTTGAAAGGGAAAGATTAAGAGCTTCCCATACCATTGCACCATGTGAAGACACTAGAGTAGATTGTTAATAAAATAATTTGAAAATAGGTGGCAGCAGCAGTGCTGCTTTCTACTGCATGAGCCCTTGGAAAGGGTGGTAGCTTCTCTAGGACTACCAGGTTATTCAAAAAAGGTCTCTTTGACAGAACTGTTGGCAGAAGGCTTTTCACACTGAGAACCAGGACACACATCTCCAGGCACACACCTACAAAGAGTAGACCAAAGAATGAAATGAAAAAAAGACTCTTCCTTCAATTTCTTCCATCTCCCCAGTGTTTTTTTTTATCAGAGCTGCCATTAAGTGGTTTAAAATTATTTCAGTTTTACATGGAGGCTTTCTCAAAAATTCTTGAAAGAATCAGAATAAAGAGAAAGCAAAAGGGGGCAAGGAATGCACACACACAGCACCTATGCACCACCCACTGTGGCAATTGACTCGAGAGAGACGTATATAAAACCCTTACACTATTTTTGAAAACAAAAAAAAATACCCAAGTGCACACAACACACAACACACACACACACACACACACACACACACACACACACACACACACACACACACACACACACACCCTCAAAATAAACAACAGACAACCAAACCAAACCAAATCAAACCAAACCAAATTCCTTAGGATTTTCCATTTCACCTTGGTCCCCATAATGTGATAGAAAAGCCTAGGGAAAAAAAATGAATCCCTTCTTAAATCTGATGGCTGATTGAGCATCTCCACACTGTGTACCCCAGTGGGTGAAGGAGAGCATGAAATTCATTACTTTGGTGTCTGTGCTGCTTTCTCCTGCCACCCTGAATTACTCTTCATTTTGGCTAATATGCTGTTGCTTGCTAAGATCATCATTAACTGAATGATTTTCCTCCACCTGTCTGAAGAGGCATGAAAAGTAATGAATAGGCTAAGACATCCTCTCACCCCTAGAAAATGTCCTTTCCAGGTCAAGGTTAGAGTCAGAATGGTAAGAGGTGTGTGGGATGGGAGCTTGTTTCAGTTGTAATTGCTAGCAGACTAAGCAGACCCAAGCCTCCAGGGATGTCGGCCCATCAGTGATAAATTGATACAAAATATTCTTGAAAAGTTTGTTTTGTTATCATTATGCTAATATTTACTTAGTGGGTGCGAGTTTTGCGTGAAATGCCTGCAATCCAAGGGAGAAGGAGGCACTTTAAATTAATAAATAACAATAACAATGATGACATCAGGGTCAAGAGAAAGAATGGCTAATGAAAAACATCACCTGAGCTCAGTCAGAGCACGAGAGTGAATCCAGCTTGATGTGCGTGGGGGAATTCTGGGAATTTAACAATTAAAGGCTGTTTCTCCAGAGAAGAGGGGCCTCCATTTACTCGACGTTGCTAATGAAGTGTAATTCATTTCACCTCTTCCCCACCTTTCAAAATCAAAGTTCAAGAGGCCGTAGCAGACAAATTTCAGAGGACAGGCATGCATACCTCTTGCAATGCCACTCATGCTCTTTAGGGAATATCCTCATGTTCTATTAATTATTGTACTTCTCTGGCATTATTATTCATGGACTAGCATCTCAAAATACTTGATTTAGCAGTGGTTCTGGAACTAATACTAATAAGTACAAGACTGTGCCTTGGGTAAAACATGCTTTTTCTTATGGGTACAACAGAGAGTAATACTACTCTTCACAATTCAGCCAACTTTTACCGGTAGTTTTTTTTTTTTTTTTGTTCCATGTCTGTAAGCAGAAGGCTGCTTTTGGTTAATTATGTTTGTTTCCATATTAAAGAGGCAGTGTTGGGAGCATAACATTGTGAAGACCACAGGAACACAACCCCAAGTGGTACTGGTGCCCTGTGACCAGCAGTGAACCAACAGGCAGAAGTGTGAGCAGATAACCTGGTCCCACACTGCTATCAAATCCAGATGTTTAGTAGAGGTAAAGATCTGGTTTTTAGCCTCACAAAGAGGTGATAACCACAGATACGTTCAGACTTCTCCAGCAGGCAGGCTGGCAAACCTCCCTCCTGCCACAGCACTTGCTTGGATGTGAAGTCAAATTGCATTGAAGTATTTCTGCATCAGAAAATAGAGGTCATGGGGAAAATTAACTATCAAGTGGCTAGTAATTAATATCATAGTTTGCAAGGAGATTTTTCACATACTAGGGCTAAAGAAACTGACCTTAGTAGCTTAAGAGACTAAAAGAACTTCCCTTTTGAAAGTACTTGACATTAATTTTTTTATTTTTTTTTTCCCTATGGAACTGGTAGACCAAAGAATCAATGTTTTAAACTGAGTGAATTAAATTACAATTAAAAAATTACATATTTTTCCATGCTTTCAGACAACTGAAGTTTTTCAAAGTAAAAACACATTTTGAATTTAATTTTTTGGGGGTTTTGGTTGGGTTTTTTTTGCCTGACTCCGTAATCTTATTTTAGGGTCTCAAGAAAATTGGAACTTCATCCTATTTACTAAATACTTGTTGTTAAATTGGGAAGTCTTTCTACCTGCATTTTGGACACTGCACATGTTTGTTGAGCCGTAACCAGGGTCCAAAATAGGTTTCAGCTATGAGCTTTTCCACGATGTAAGGACACACTCCTGTGGGAGAGCTTAGTCTTTCTTAAATGAGAAATTTTATCAAGTCAACAGACTTATTAATAGATGTTGAAATATATATCTTACAATTTCAATAATTTTAATGAAGCATTCCCATTTTTATTTATTAAAAAAATTACTCAGAGTACATTAAAGCTTATAAGGGATTTTTAATTTGAAAAATAGGCTGGCATTCTATCAAGCAGTCAGCTGTATATAATCCACCCATGAACTGCACTGTGAGGAGAGAACAATTCCTTTTTTATTTTACAAGGACATGATTTCTTCTTTTAACTGCATAATATATATTCTTTAAAATATATATATATATATATATATATATATATATATATATATATATATATATAATATATATATATCACAATTTAAATTATATCTCTCTCTATATATATGTATACTTTAATTATATATATATTTTAATATACGTAAATATTTTATATATACATATGCATACATATTTATATGCGTACACACACATATGTGTGTGTATGTGTATATATATATGTGAATTTGGGCAAGAGAACAACCTTCTAAGATTTTGACTGCTCTAGGCATTTCTTTTGCATAGTGGATATCAGTGTGACAAGCAGATTGCAATGTTTAACTCTCTAATACATGCCATGAAAGATTTCATTGATACTCCCACGCTGAATTGTTGGTCATTAAAAATCTCTTATAGTATTTGCATTTCTGTACATTGCTACTAAAGATTGCTTAGTATGGGATGTCTTACCAGGACAGAGAAACTTGATAGATGTCAAACAGTATGGAATACGTATTACAATTTATCTATAAATTATCTATAATAATAATTTATAATAATGTATCTATTTTATATATATAAATATATATATAAAATGAAACAAGAAGAACTATTTGATGACAAATAACAACACGCCGTGTATTTGTAAAAAGTATATGGCAATTAGAACTCTAGCTTTAGAACAATTTGTGCTGTTATCACTTTAATTCAGAAAATATACACAGTCTAATATGGTAGTTGTCATCCCAGAAATATACGTGCTGTGATAGTTGTCATTATAGAAATATACATACTGTGATATCTGTCACTGTGAAATACATACTCAGTAATAGATGTCAGCAATGATATATAATAATAATCATAACGTCTAGCATTTTTCATCCTGGGTCCGAAAGAGCTTTAAAAATATAGTATCATGCCAAATTTTCAGATGGAGGAATTGCTGTCCAGAGAGGATAAGTGCTCTGCCCAAGGTCGTGAAGGAGACCTGTGGTGGAGGTGGGAAGGGAAAGCAGTTTTCTTTTCTTGGACATCATGCTACATCTCATTGAAATCGGTCTGCATGTGGGGAAAAAAAAAAAATATATATATATATTCTGGCACATGGCACAGCAGGACCTGAGACTGTTCAGAAACTGCTAGGACTGGCTTGGCACCTTCCAGAATTAAGGCTCATTCCTCTTGAACAGATAACAGTACAATTCACAACAAATCATTTGTCTGACAAATTAGCTTCTTTCTACTTCCCAGCAGATCACAGCCTTCTCAGATTTATTTGCTTTCTGACAGAATTTTCTGCCTTTTTTTTTTTTTTTTTTTTTTTTTTAATTATTATTAGTATGTCTATGGAGACACTGGGTTTTTGGTTTGTTGTTTTTTTTGTTTTTTGTTTGTTTGTCTGTTTCTCTTTTGCTGTTTAAATAGGATACTTATTTGCAATTGGTCAGAGAAATTTCATTTTAATAGAGTTTTCTCAACTGGCTAAAAAAACAAGCATCTCTCACTGAAAATATTTGCATCTTTACTACTGCCAGAAGTAATAAGTGTTTGATAAACACATTCGTGGCAGGAAAAATCAGTGTCTTGAACATTCATAAAAAACTGAGTGTCAGAGAATTAATTCAGGTAGAAATTCACATAAGATTTTTTACAGTGTTTGTTGAACTCCAGAAATGAGATATATTAACTCCTAAGATTAGTCTCCACACAAAAGCTGATGCAATTAGGAAGGTTCAGCACAAGAAATGCTGATAGCAGAACATGAATATCTGAAAGTTGTTATAAAAATAAAAATAAAAAAATTAATAATAGCAATTCTACCATACAAGCCTGGTCATTGTGCAGGGCATGGTACAAGAATATCACAGAATGATACACTTATTTAAAATGGCCTTTGAAATGAGAATATTTTTAGTAAATGGTTTTTGTTTCAACACAGAATGCTGCTGCCAGTGTAACTCTTTTCAGAGTGGAAGTCTTTGTCTCTTGAGACTGTAAAAATATACTCAAAGCACATGTTCATAAGGCCACAAATTTCCAAAATAAATTCCTGGAGAATTTACAATGTGAAAGTTTTGGTAGCAATTTACCTACGAATGGTTTTTATATAATTTCTATAGAATTATTTATGTTCAAACCTTGTTCTTATGCCTCTTTTCCATCCACGTGAAAATTTGTAATGACTGAAGAGAACTCTCACATAATGAGTCAATTAGCCAAAATCTTACTTCAGTTTTTTCTTTTGTGTCTTTAATACTTTTTAACAGTATTAAATTTCTGAAATTGTTCTTGTTTGTTATATATATATATATATATATTATATATATATATATATATATATATCTATGTTTATATATAGATATACTTGTCTTACTGATGGGGACAATACAGTGCAGTTGGAGACCATCAAATACTTCATGAAGCAATGACAGTGAAGAATTAAATTTGTATGAAAATGTTATAACCAGCAGTAATTACACAATTAAAATTTATGCATGTGATAACTGTCTTTTAAGATGAAGGAAACACTTAATGAGAAAAAATCCCCTTAAAATGAAAAACATCAGCACATCCTCATATAATTCCATAGGAGATGTGTTAGAATCTAGAACCATCCAGGAACATTTTACCCTAGTAAGGCAGAAGAAATTTCAACAGTACTTTGAAGTTTCCAGGGCTCTCCTTCTCCTGGGAGTGTTCTAGCAGGCTGCAATGGACATACTTGGTCTTTGGTCGCTAAGGGAACTGCACATATTCAAAATTATGCTGGGACAATGCTGCAGTGTAGTCAGGTTTTTTCCTCACAGTAACTCGTTCCTCAGCTTTGTTGATGTGTAGGATTTAAAAACCTGGCTTTCTCCAGGAAAAAACAAAGTTTATGCAGCACACAAACACTGGGCACAACCTTAGCTGACAAGTGAGCTAGACAGCTTTCAGGTCTAGTGGGAAAAAAGAATGGAAAAAAAAAAAAAAAAAAAAGGAGGGGGGGGAAAAGGAGGTGAATCAGACATTTTCTCATCTCTGCTGTGAGTAATATTCATGCAAGGCCATGCCAGCTTTGCACCTGTTTTTCTCATTTTCTATTCAGCTTGTCACATTTGTTTACAATTTGTCTTATTTTGTCATTTTCTTTGTGCTTTCCACCCTATGCCAAACACACTTGGAATTTATTTGCAATTCAAGAAATGTATTGCTGATGAAGTGGGACAGTTTTTGATGGGTACCCCAAAGGGAAAGGAAGGGACTTCTGTGCACAGCAGAGGTGAGAGGAGTGAGACAATAGGTTGAACAAAATCAAAATATCCTCCTTGCTCTTCAGTTGCAGTAAGGGGAGAGTATTTAATGGTTACAAGAAGTTTAATCCTTGTACAACAGACAAAGGACAAATTTACTCAGGAGATGAAGAATTATAAAATCCCTTTTCATGCACCCGTGACTTTGCAAACAATCTAACATAGACTTTCATGGAATTGGGAAGACATGTAGCAGACCCTTGTTCTTCCATGCATGTAGCATATAAGAAAAGATGAAAAATTTTCTATTTTAATACATTAACATTCATGTGTGGATTTTCTGAGAAATTTAAATATGTTTGTTTGGAAGCAGTGTTCTGCCTAAAAAAAAAAAAAACAAAAAAACCCCAAAAAACAACAACAACAAAAACAAACAAACAAACAAACAAACAAACAAAAAACCAACAAAACCCCAGCAAACACTGTATAAAATGAATAAAAAACATAGGGTGCAAAAAGCTAAATCCCTGGTGGTATTAATTCACTTAAAGTCACGAGGAATAAGCCAATTTACACCAGAGGTGAATCTAGCTCACAGGATTTAACATATTCCAAAATAATTTGGAAACTGTTTCTATTAATGTGCTTTCTGGCATATGCTAGATTTCAGCAAATAACTGCTTTTGTTTTCAGAGTTTATTCTAGGAATTAGTCACGGGTTTTATTATTGAATATAAAGGTTACCAGATCTATAGTGTAACATGGTAAATGAAGTGGTAAGTGAATTCATGTTTGGTAATTTCCCACTTTAATTAGTATGCATTAAAAATGGTGCTTTGCTCCACATTACATTTTTTTTTTTTTGTATGCTGTAATAATATCAAGTTTACACAAAAGCCTGTTTTGGTGTGTGTCTGCATCGTTCTGACCGCTGCGTGTACATGACACATGAGGCTGGTGGAAGGTTTCCTTTACAGGGTCATTCAAAAATTGTGGCCTTGGCCTCCCGTGATCATTTCTATTCATCTTTCTGTGAGATCCAGGGCAGGCTGGGTGGGGTCACTTCCAGAGCACATGGCCACATGCCAGCAAGGCTCAGTGAATTCCTTCCCACTGAATTTCTTCCGCACGTTCAGCTGACTAAATTACGCTTCCCTGCTGTTAGCTTGATCCAAACCTGCAGAAGCCAGTGAATGGAGACTCACATCTATCTCAGAGAGGGCCAGGCCCCCAAATTGCCGTGTGTCAGTTCACCCCAGAAGCAGCTTCCCTGTCTTGTTCTGAGTTTCTCACTTTGAGAGTCCTTCATGCACTTGGTGATTTATTCAGATTAAGGATGGGGCAGCCCCTCTGTTCTCTCCTTTTAAATGCATGTTAAAGTACACAGACCTCAGCAACATTAATTTGGCCGCACGAGGCAGCACAGAAACTCTTTACTGGCTCCTCCTCCTTTGTTGTGGTCATCTTTTTGCCCAACTTTAACTAAAACATTGTACTAAAGAAAAATTAACTTTGGTAGGGATTTCTTGGTTACTTTTCAGTGTTGCTCTTAATTCCAGACTTTGCAAACCATTCCTGTCTAAAACTAGTTGAAGCTATGGTTCCTTCAGTAATAAATTCCTCCATGAAGCAGAATGCATCTCAAGATGATGCATATGTTGGATATATTTCTGATCTTACTAAAACATCTAAAGATATTTATCTGCTTCAGAACATATGTGAGAGATCCATAAAATAAGGCTGGATTTTAAAAAGTGACTTGAATAAATTTGGTTTTATTTAAATGTGTGGTTTTGTTACCTATGAAGTAGGTCTAGCTGTTAGGACTGAAACTACCCAATCTTTAAGGCCCCTTCTTAACCAAACCATTCTGTCATTCTGTGAATGTGTTTGTGTTTGTATATATTTATATATTATTTATTATTCATATGCATGCAGACATATATACACATTTAAACAGTCTATATTTAAAAATGCTTAAATTAAAAATGTCAGAAAAAGTATATAACACATCATATAATAAGTATATCTTATCATGTCATTTAGTATCTATTAAGTGTCACTTAAATAGTGAAAATATTACCACTGTTTATTGTTAGTTTGATGGTTGCTTTATTACTATATTATTATTATTACAGCACTGTTATAACATCTATTTTGCTTCCTCATCCCAGAACACCTATTTTTAGCTCACTTATATTAAGATATATGAAGCAGCTGAACATTCATAAAGTTACAGAAGGATGAGCATGAATGATTTGTGATAGCAAAATGGTTCAGCATTAACCAACAGAGAAATAAGAAGCAGGGGTCCTATGAGGAGAGTGGGAAATACACTCTGGAAGCCACCAGTGTAGAGACCTGCAATTTGCCTCTTCAAAATATAGAGCTAAGGAGTGCAGGTCTGCAAAACAGAGTTCAGTGTTGAATAGGAACAAGTATTTTGCTGGTCTGTTCCTGGTTTTTGTTGAAATGTCAGGAATTGATTTAATAAGACCACATTTAGAAAGAAAAAAAATAGAGAAAAAAGCAAAACAGAGTTAAAAAATGCCTAAATGTATAGTACATCAAGAGAGCCAGGCCAATTCCATGTCTCGGTTCAAAATTGTAACATAACCTTAAAACATCTATGATCTGGTAAATCCAGGAGAAAAGAACGTAACCTAATCCAGAGTCTGTTTCTTGAGATTTTTTTCCTTAACAATAAAAGCAATAGCAATGCAAAATCATTAAAAATCTACATTGTGCTACTGAATGATAAAACATTCACCTCACAGTTTATCAGTAAATGGGAAGGGTTAAAGTAGTTTCAAATATTTTTTTTTTTTTTTTTCATCTCTCAACCAGGGGCTGGAGAACATTTCAATAGAACATTTCAATAGCATTTTAAGATTTTAATGCCTGCATGAATTAATGAGACCCTCCCTACGGTGCAATGTGGGCTGCAGCACTGGCCGAAATTTTTTAACTCTTGTTCTTCATCTAATGCAGAAATGATTGTGCTCTTCTAGGTCTACATTACACTGGGGGTCAGCTAGGATAATAATAATAGCTTCTACTGATTTTAAAATACAGGATTCACCTCCTTATCTCCCTGCTTCTATAAACTTGCCATATTATGGAGATACTCTGGGGAACATCTATACAATCTCAAAAGGCTCTATCTCAATTGACTTTATTTTTTATTAAATAATAAAATGATTTAATCTGTAATTCACAGCTATTTCAGAGATTCTATTCTCTTCCAATAAAACAAACTGAAAAAGAAAAGTTTAGGTCTGGGTTTTTTGTGGTTTGTTTGGTTTTTTTTTTTTTTTTTTTTTTTTTTTTTTTTTTTTTTTTTTTTTTTTCCCCCAAAAGACCTCCCTAGCACCTTTACATTATGATTTTCATTCTCAAAACCAGCTCATTCTTTTCCTTCTGACCTGAGTATTTCTACCTGCTGTTTGGCTTGGTCCCAGATATTTTCCACTCTTATTTTGCATTAATTCTAACTTATATTGTGTTAATTTCCTTTCCTGTCTGTCATACGGTACTTACCACTTCAGCTGTACTTTACCTGCCATTTCAACTACAGTTCTTTATTTGATTTCTCTTTTAACAGGCACATGTTAATTTCCTTCTCTCGCCTTCTGTGCAACTGCCTCCCCTTTTCTCTAGCAGAATTCTCAGGGCCAAAAGTTATGCCTTTGCTCCTGAGCATTAGGATATTTTACAGACACCCCTCCTTCTTCAGACCTATTCATCTTTATCTTTCGCTGAACAACAGCACTGCAAACAGAGTGTGAGACAACACAGCTGAATGATTGATGCTCTCCAAGTCCTGAGTTTCTTTTCCTCGTTTATTCACACAGTCACACTCCTGAGTTAAGGGTTTCGGTTGGTACCTGCCATGGTGACTAGGAAAACAAGGGTAAGCTGCCAAATCCAGCGACTGTTTTCTTGTTCTCATATTGCATTTCCTTATCGGTTGTGACAATGTGCCACAATTAATGATAGCAGAAATACCTATGTTTGATACCATATGCATCATACTTAGTGGTGATGGATTAGCAATCAAGAAAATTAATTCTGCCTTTACAAACTAACATCTGAACTTTGAAGTTAGGCAAAAGCCTTATAGAGTAGTGCAGATAAAAATTCTCCTGGAAATGGCATAACTGTGTTTCCATTGTACCTACATAATTGGTTCTGGACTGAGCCCAAACAGAATGGTATATTTCCCAAGAAAATGCAAAGATCACTCACTAAAACTGAATTTCAGGAATCCCTGTGAGCCTCAGGTAACACTGTATATATATTAGTGCCCATAAGAAGGAGTCTGACAACATCTGATGCCTTGAGCACATCCAGATCTCCTGGATGTCCTTGGCTAAATATTTACAATTATTCTGGGTTTTAATCTATAAAGTAGATTTAAAATCTTCCTTAATTCATTGATTACCTTTTTGATTGAAAATTATTAATAAATTCGAAAATTTTCCATATTATTGAGACAACTATGCTTGTACCTTGATTGCTAGAATAACAAAAAACCAGTGATGAAAATGTTATTCTGTCAATCAGGGCATTCTCCTTACTTCATAGTCTATAATATCTTTAGACATGCCCTTACAGAACAAAGAAAGCTTGAATTTAGCACAGCTTTGAACACTGATTTATGTAGGTTTCACCAAACACAGATCATTTACCTCACTGGAAAATATCATAGCAGCTGTCATTGTGGCCTAAAACTATGTACAGTATTTCTGTTTCCAGATACCACTTGATTTTACTTAATTGAATTTAAATAATCAAGGTTATGACCCTTTAAAGATCCCAAATCACTCTATAACACATATTAGAGGTTTTTAACAGGCTGAAACTCCTTGGAAGATCATTGTTCAGCCATGACAATACTAATATTGATTCCTAAAAATGTCTTATTGCTCATTGTGATTCTTTAGTTTCTTGCTGCCTTCCTTTTGATAGAAAGGGTGGAATTATTTTATATCTTATTTCAGACAGGTATGTGCTAGATATCAGCACTACAGGCAGCCATTCCTCATCATCCTTGTTTTTAACATTAAACTATCAATTTAGGGAGGGAATAGCATTTAGAGTTGACAAAATTTATAAATGTGCTTGAGGATGCAAGAGATCTTCCTTGTCCATGGCAGGGGGGAAGGGGTTGAAAATAGATGAGGTCTAAG
The DNA here is from genome assembly GCA_032173965.1 of Sitta carolinensis. NCBI lineage: Eukaryota > Metazoa > Chordata > Aves > Passeriformes > Sittidae > Sitta > Sitta carolinensis. The sequence continues at coordinate 8,587,827 of CM063313.1, read as the reverse complement.
GTTCTTCCAATCTCAAACCATTCTGCAATTCTCAGCTATTATCCTACATTGCAACAATTATAATAACTTGATTTCCTTTGGTTATAAATGTTGGGGGCTCTTTCCTCCAATAACAATTATAACATGAATCTCAGTTGTTGTGTCTTTAACTGTCTCTGAAGTGAAAGCAAGATCTGTTTATCAGGTAGAGATGGGTAGAAACACATGAACACAAATGCAGAAAATAAACTGAATACGCTATATCCAGTATTTTCTTGAACTAAATATGATTTTCCAAATAAACTGAACTCTTTGCTTGTGTTGGAAGTTCTAGGAGGCAGCAAAAGAGTTTACATTGTAATAGAGAACTGGTGAGGCTGAGAGGTTTTCCTCTGATTAAAATAAATGTCTGAAAATAGAAGACTGAACAAGTGGATGTGATGCTTTGGCAAATGAGAGGGCTCCTCTTCCTTTTCAGATGAGAGTTTAGAAGTAGTACTGCATGAAGATGTAGTGCCCTTTAGCAAACAGTAACAGGAGAATTGAATGCTTGAATTTTTCATATGGTATGACTTCATGAATGTATATATTTATTTATTTAATAAAAAAGTAATAAAAATATATTTTATTATTTTCACTCCCTGACATTTATTTAGTCAGAGATCACTTTTAGACAGACAAACAATCGTGATTAGAAGTTTTTAAAAGACTTTTCATTCACCATAAATGCTAATAGTTTTAACCTACTGGAGGGTTGTTTATAGCAGTTTATTTTCATAACTGTAGTCCCTAAGTCTAGCTCTTAGAAACAGCAGGGCTGATAAACCATGAAAGAGCAATTTACGAAGACCCTGTAACCTGGATTGCTGGAAAGAAAGAGAAGTAAAGAATTTTACGAAATGACCACTATTGATTGCCTCATACACTGGATGGCATTTTGCCTTCATCTTCAGGATAATTGGACAGGGGGATTACAAATCCATAGCAATAGAAATCTTTCCTTACTAGACAGTTAATGCACTATAAATCAGCTAGTAGGAATAGCTCCTATGTTGCAGCCTATGTTTTCATTCAGCTCATTTGCACTTCAAAGCTGAAGTCGATAATTCAGCTCCAAGTAGGTGTAATTGGGGGATATTTACCTTTTGTAGAATATGAATACAAGCTGAGAAAATCTCTAAATTCATTTGCACAGGACATTGCCGGTCAGATCCTGGTACTCAGACACGTGGCCCAGTCTCCAGCTGAAGTCAAGAGGTGAGCTTGGAGCTGCTCATAAATCCCTCAAGGTTTCTGTGCTGTGGCTAAACATTATTTTCCTACTATTGGTGATCAATTGTTTTTTGCTGAAGTGGTAAGTATAGACTTTCATTTTTTAAATACTAAATAAGCAGTCCCTTCTTCATCTTATCTTGGTCAGGGTGTACAGAAGTCCCTGAACACCTTTGTTCCAGCATTCTACAGAAGGTAGGACAGAAGACAACTCTAGAAAGGCACAGCTGAGCTACTCAAATCATAGGTCAATGACTGGTAGAATTCAGCCAGGTTTGAAATCAAGAAAACAAAGTCAATAAGAAACAGATATTTTTTTCCTTTTCAGCCACTATTTTTAATGGCATTCTGCCAAACAAAACTCCCATCATAACAGGGATAAAAAATTACTCACTATGCCTATCCTTGTGCTCCATCCACACATACACTCTCATGCACACACATATTGGATTACCTAGTCTTGTGCAGTACCTGGACAGTATTATATTACCACACATTGTTTTGTGAGCTCTTTCCTACCTGAGTTGTGTCTCAGAGCACAGAGAAATATGTATCCTTTTCAGTGCAACTTGCAGCTTTGAATGACGTGAATGCACAGGCAGTTTTATCATTCCCATCTGGCTCCATTTTCTACCATGATAAAAAATGGAATTGAGGTTAGGCAGAAATGGTCTGAAGTATCAACTCCAACAGAAAATGAGGTGGGATGTTTTTTTCTCTATGATGATGCTTTTCAGTACTGGAAGGTTTCTCATATTTAGGGGATGAGAAACAAGATAAGAGTAGGATGCTATTCCATATTTTATAAATGGGAAATGAAGTTCTTCATCTCAAGCATCATAAGTTTCCCTCAGACCCCAGACATGCACCACTAAAATATGATGCTCACTTCAGCCACTATGGCTGTTACCCAAATATTAGTTTTTAGCAATCTTCTCTATTTGCTGGCTTTAAGTTGTTTTGTTTTGTTTTGTTTTTTTTCACAGGAGAGCATAGCTCCCAGTGTCAGGAAATCAAAGTTCATGGCAACAAACTTGTTTTTCCTACCATATAAGGGATCCTTTTTGAATAATTTTCTGACTCTCCCAAGAATAAATAGAAAACCCCAACACTGAACTTTCATTACTCCAATAAGAACAATCTGCTTTATAATGGAAAGCAATACTGCTCAGGTCTGGAAGTTTCCCTTAAGAAACTAAAAAGCAAAAGTAAAGGAAACAAATTTTGTGCTAATATGACATCAGTGGACTGATCTGGCATTATTGAACATCCTTGCTTGGTGGCTAACTAAGAAGATGATACCTCTGGATTAAGGACTCTTATCTGGGCACACAGGAGAAAAGAATTAAACCTCTGGGGAAAATTACCAGAGCATTAGCAGACACCAAACACTATTCTTCTTGATCCACTGAAGAAACCAATGCCTGTTGAGAAATCAGATTGAAAGTCATTGAGTGGGACAGGATATAGGTGTCATGCTTAGATACCTCTGTGGAATCTGGTCTTGAAAAGACACCCTGGGAAGTCTCAGGAGGCTGAGGAGATAAGTAATTATTAATTTTTAAAAATAAAAATAAAATACGACAAGCAAATAAATATGAAATTCAGTCAGCCATATGTAAAAAAAAGGCTATATTATTTGAGAAATACTCCAATATCTATCAGAGATTTCTAGATTCCTCAAATATTGGAAGTTATTTTGCTGCATGTGTTTTGTTTATTTGTTTTTCCTTGCACTAATGCCTAACATCATTCCAGTCACAAAGTAACAGATATGATTTAAAGTGAACCTATGTTATGTGGTTAAGTAGAAAGATTTGCTCAAGTAGGGTCCTAACAGCCTGTTATAGAAAGGGTAAATGTACTGCCTAATTTAGAAAATGGATCTCCTTCCTAGTTGCATTTGCAAAATACTTTTCTAAAAATCAACTAAAACCTCTTCTTAACTTTTATGGATTGTGAATTTTTTTTTGCTTTATTCTCATATTAACTTACATTTTTTTTATTTTCTTGTGGACTATACCTCACATGACACCTCACAACCTCTTTTTTTCAAGAAATGTTTCCATGTATATAATAGGAGGGACAGTATATTATGGGATACTGCTTTAAATCATGCTCTGTGTCTCCCCAACACCCTCAAATTAGAGGACTTTATCAATTTCCCTGAGCAATTTTTTCAAGCCGAATAGGCAATAAGGTAATAAGGATCTTCTCCCAAAAATCCCATTACACTTTTTAATTCCTTTGCTATGTTGATTTATTGGGTGTCTAACCATAATTCTGATTATAGTTCTTTGTTTTGGTGTTTTCAAACTTTAGATATTGAAAATATCTGGTCAGGCTTAATATTAGCAAACTTTGACTCAGTATATTCTGATAAGGCTGAGGTTTCTTTATAAAATTCCACTGAAATCACCTGTGATTGTCTAAGAGAAGTGTAAACAACTATTCGTGAGCCTAAGTCACTGAGAAAGAATGAAAATATCTCTTCAAAACATTTACTGCCAGTGTTATTGCCAAACCTGTTTCAATACACAGAAATGCTTATAAGGAACGTCTTCTAAATTAACTATCTTCTATTGCTAAAAATACAGAAGTTTTAATGAATTGTGCACACAGCTGTATTAAGTTGGTCTGAACTACCCAGCAACTTTTTTTTCACTTTAATCCAAAATCCTTAAAATTGTCATTTCATCTACAAAGAGATCCTGACAAGGAAGAATTGTTTGAGGCACTGTACTGGGAAGCAACCCTTACTTTTCACTGAGCCGTCTTTACTGCAGAAATGCAGCATTTATACTTTTTCCTCTTTTGTTTGAACAGCGTAGATTTGAAAGCTATGTTTAAAGAAGCAGAAATATGTTGGTAGAAAGTCTCTTTGTTCCTAAGCATCTGGTAGAACACACCTTTTAAAACCTTTTTTCAGTCTTCTAGAAGAAAACAAAAAAATCGTTGAAACCCACAAAAGAGAAAAAAAAAACCACAAAAAAACCACAAAAAACCCCACAAAACCCCCACACCCAAAACCCCAAACCCAAACATCTCTTAAATATCTCTTTATTGATCAGTAGAAACATTATTCAGAACTCCGTGATGTCTATCTTCAAATAACAAAGACAATATCAAGATGTAAAAGACTCCTGAATTCAATATTACCCTTCAATCCAGAAAACCTGAATTCTTGGCTAAACTCTGTTACTGCTTTACTCCTACAACATGGCTTTTCATCTCCCACATTTAATTCAGTTTGGTTATGAGTTCATTGGCCCAACAAGAGTTCTTCCATATACAGAGTCCAACAAGGCTCTGAACTTGGCTAAGGCCACTGAATACTCTTATAATAATCCATTACTCTTTTGAGGTCAGGTTGGTTGACCTCATGAACCTTCCCAGCCACCAGCTCAATGAATAATGATTGCCCCATATCAATCAGCATCAGTTTGCAAGGGTTTGGTTTGGTGTTTTTTTTTTTTTTTTTTTTTTTTTTTTTTTTTTTTTTTAGGAATAAAGGAGGCTAAATTCATATGAATGTCCTCTGCATAAAATGATGTGACCAACACTACCCTGATCATTTTTATTGCCCGTCTCTCCAATGTACTGATGAAATCATTATAAGTGCAAAACTGTTGCTGGCATTTCCCTTTGCTATCTCTGACAAGCTCTTTTGTGTCAATGCCACTGCTTTTCAGGGATGCACAACCAGTGTTCCCTTTTGTAGCAGGGATGTTTCTATCACACTCTTTGATGTATCCAACGATAGTGTCACATGTACTGACACATCCTACCGCTCAGCAATGGAAGGTACATCTGTCTGGAAGTTTTGTCCAAAGCTGTTTGACATTCTCCCTCTCAGTGTAGTTTTAAGAGTTTTTGATTCAATTTTTCCCATCAGGGTTGCATTTAGTATTTATTTATTTTTTTATTGTATTTATTAATTTCTTTACTAGATTGATGCAGTGTTTTTATGCCATGGACAGATGAGAAAGGTGTACTTGTGGCTGACACCTGGCCCAGCTTCCTCCCAGAAATCTGTTCCTGTCCAAGAGACTGACTCACAAAGTGAGGGAGGATAGATGTTTAGAGATTAATTTTAAAGATATTAATGTGTTAAAGATTTTTTAAAGATGAACAGTCAGTCCTTCTTGTAAACAATGCACTTAGTTTACAGCTTCTCCATAAATCAAGAGTATGTCTTTCCCATGATCCATTTGAGGTCCTGCAAAATCCTCCACGTGATACAAGTTGCTTAAATGTCTGAAAATGTCTTAAATGTTAGGTGGCAGAAGAGGTGAAATCAAGCAATTAAAAAAAAAAAAAAATTTTTTTTTCCAAGGAGTCAGATTGAACTTACATATAAAATTATTACATATGTGTGAGGCAAGCATGGCTGTTATCTCTTTGTCATGTTAGCATTGCACTGGGAGCTTTCATAAATCAAGAACCTAATTTCATTATTATTTTATCAATCAATGATTTTTTTTAGATTAGCTTTCTGCAGAAAATCATATGTAAATGCAATAGAAGAGAAGGAAAAGGGACAGTGAAGTGATTGAGTAAAACTATAGTTCAATTATCTGACTTATACCCAACTGATTTCTTATGTGGCTGCAGACCAGATAATTGTCTATTTGTTTGTCTCCAAAACTTGCAACCAACTCACTCTTGCGAGTTTGAACCAGATGAAAAATGAGATAAAATAAGGCAAACATTTCAAAAAGAAGACTCATTGTCCTGGTCCTGGGTCACATGTCACAGTGGTGGGAACAGTGTCACAGGTCTGCACTGCTTGCTCCATGTTCCCATGTGTTTACACAGACAGGCAATGTGCCACTAAGATCTGGATTCTGTAGAGCCATAGATCACTGGGAAACACTGTGGATCTCTGTCCAAATAATGGGAGAATACTGTGGCATGTCCAATCTCCAACCACAGAATTATTTAATGCCTCTTCTCTGATAACCTCTTAGGTTTCACGTGCTGGGAGATAAGAAAGCAGATTTTTTGCTCCAAGTGCCCATATCAGTGTTTTTATGTGCCTTAAATAGTTCAGGAGAATTGGTGGTTGCAGGTAGTAACAAGCAGCCCCTAAGTTTGGTGATCACTGTCCCCAGAAAGGCTAAAGGATGTTCTGGATCTGATGGTTTGTTAAACAGATGAAGGCCATTTCATTCTCAAATGCATAATTAGGCAGTGCACTGCATTAAAAGTATGTCTCTAGGCATATTCACACAATGAGCATGGCACAGGGCATGCAAATTCAGGCACCAGAGCTGACTACAACTGGAAGCAATCTTTGCTGCTTCAGCTGCTAAAAAGATGGAATTTATAACTCAGGCTCAGAGTTGGGCTACAGCAACTTCTTGGACACAACCAAATGGGTAGGAGCTGCACTGCGTCAAGTTGAGTGAGGCTGCATACTTGCAAAACAAAACACTGAGGACGTCATAGGAACACGGCTTAGAAAACTGCTTCATCAGAAAGTCCACCCATTTCTGAGAAACTTGCCCTACAGTTCTCCTGGATTGGTCCTCGCTGCCAGTATGACTCACGATGCTAAGCACCCCTATGTGAGCCTGAGCCACAAAATATGTGAGTTAGTTACAGTCCCTGATTGTGGTAATTGGTCCTTATTTCAAGCTATAAAGACTTGTGCTATTTTCCTTTCAATAGACTACCCTGATTTAAATCTGGTATCACCCAAAATAGCTGGCAGAAACCAGCAGAATGAAGGGACATAACAGAACTGTCTGAAGACTACTTTAAAATGTGTGCAAATGTTGATCACTTCCCTGAACCACCCCAGGACTTACAGGGTCTCTCTTATTAACCCTGCTCCAGGCACAGAATGGGACGCAGAATAATTGTGTTCTCTATTTAGAAACAGTCCTGCTTGTGTAATTTCTGCCACTTCTCCCTCTCGTCCTTTTATCATTCACAGCATTTGCATGAAGACAGGATCTTCATTTCAAAGGAGTCCATCTGCTCTGGCTCCTCATTCTCTTCCTGAAGTTATAAACCTCTATTTGCAACAACATAATCCTCTCACCACAGCAACCTTCAGTGAGGTCACAAGTGGAGGATTGTGACTTCAGGTGGGGAAATGAGCAGCAGGAGCAGATGAACTGTTAAGAAGCAGAGATCCCATTTTCATTGCAAATGTCCTTTGCAATAAAGAATGAGGCTAGGAAAAGGCAGCCAAGGGAGGACACTGAAGCAGAAAACCATGCACACAGAAAGCATATTCAAATGCTTTAAACAGTTGCATACGGTGAACTAGCTCTTGGAAGAGCAATATCTTAAGATGTAAAACAATTAGCTACCTCCAATCATGTTGACAATTAAGAATGAATAAAATAAAAAATTTCAACTCTTCCTTAGAAGCTCTAATTTTCTTCTTTTTTCTTTCCTCTCTCTTTTCTTTTTTCTTTTCTTTTTTCTTTTCTTTTTTCTTTTTTTTCCTTTTCTTTCCTTTTCTTTTCTTTTCTTTTTCTTTTCTTTTCTTTTCTTTTCTTTTCTTTTCTTTTCTTTTCTTTTCTTTTCTTTTCTTTTCTTTTCTTTCTTTTCTTTTCTTTTCTTTTCTTTTCTTTTCTTTTCTTTTCTTTTCTTTTCTTTTCTTTTCTTTTCTTTTCTTTTCTTTTCTTTTCTTTTCTTTTCTTTTCTTTTCTTTTTTCTTTTCTTTTCTTTTCTTTTCTTCTTTCTTTACTTTTTTCCCTCCCCTCCCCTCCTCTCCCCTCCCCTCCCAATCCCTTTTCCCATTTTCCCTTTTACTTTTCACTCTCCCTTTTCCTTTATAATTCCCCCACTTTCCACCTCTCCCTTCCCCCTTATCCCTTTCTCCTTTCCTTTGTTCTTATTTCCCTTTTTTCCTTTCTTTTTTTCTTTTTTTTCACTTTTTCCTCTTTCCCCCTTTTCCATTCCCTTTTTTCTCTTTTCCTGTTTCCATTTCCTCTTTTCCCTTTTCCATTTCCCTCTCATTTTCCCAGAGAAAGGCAGCTGATGGACGGTTCTAGAGAACAAAATTCCCCCAAGTCCCATAGCAGCAGTTTGATTATGAGCTGTAGAAGCCCAGGCTTATCCTTCACTCCTGCAAATGGCCTTACACTGGGAACTGTGAGCCCACACACTGGCACTGAGACACCACACTGTCAAATTTTCCTGTAGGGGACTAATCAGGAATCACTGCTTAAACTGTCAACATGAAAAGCAATTAGCAGAGATCACCCCTGTGAATGACACTGCACCCAACCTCCAGGAAAACACTGAGCTGCTTTTGCGTTCCACTCAAAACCGAGGGAGGATGATCCATGAAATTCAGGCACGGGCGTGCGTCCCCTGGAGTGTTTGGTTCATCACAGCCCGGTGTGGGGCGCAGGGCATCCCCCTCCCCACGGGGCGGGATGTGGCAGCCTGGAGGAGAAGGGCTGCAACGGGAAACATCCCGCTGGGAAGTGACTCTGCCTGTTTTCACTTGGAAGAGGAGAAGGAGGAGCGAGCCAGGAAACTTCTGACATTTTTCCCTGACTAGTTTGAATACAGGATACACTACCACTGGTGAGGTAACACACTGCCTCTGCCTCACCCTGCCCGTGTGAGTCCTGACACACTTCCTCACAGGAGAAGGTGACCTGCCTGACATTCGGGGCTACAAGGTCGCTGGGCTGTAATCTCTACTTAAAATTGAATCTTGTATATTGCGCCCTGACAGTACAGCCAGATTTCTAATAATTATTTGGAGGCTACATTATTTGGATTTTGTTTTGTCTTTTGAAGAGAAACGTTACTTGGATTTATTGTTCATCCCTCATTGCAAATTAAAGGAGAGTAAACTTTTCTTTTTTGTCTTTAATGATCAATGCAGCAGTCAAATCTTTGGGGATTTTTTATTTTATTTATTTTCTTTTTTTAAGTTAAAATGATCTGTAAATGTGGCAAGGGAGAAATTTTATGTCAACATGCTTTTCAAAAATCCACTGCCACTGAAGAAAGGACATTTTTGAGTTACTCATCGATTGTTAACTTGCTTGTTGCCATGATAAAAGGAAGACGAAAATGCTACACAGATGCCACTATCTATAACAACAAGAGTAACAGGAAGATTTTAGACAGAGGGAAGGGAAGGTCAAATTCACTTAAACAAACAACCAAGGCAGAGAAATAGCTTTAAACTTAATTTTAAGACCTGGTGTGTTATCACATTGTTGATAGGTTCTGCATATCTATCTATCTATCTATCTATCTATCTATCTATCTATCTATCTATCTATCTATCTATCTATCTATCTATCTATCTATCTATCTGTTTGTCTGTTTGTTTGTCTGTCTGTTTGTCTATCTCTCATATTTATATGATATAAAGGAAAATTTCTTATGAGGAATGCATCTCATTAACACTTTAGGAGCCACGTTGCCAATCTTTGCAGCTATGAAATTTGCAAGGTTTGAGAAGGAAAGTGCTTTGGCCCCAGACACATGGACTAAATACTGGGAGAATACAAGCTGGGAGAATTTTTTCCATCACAACACAAGCCTGTTCAAATGTTTCAGACCATGAGGTAGAAAGGATAGCAGAAACAGATAAGCCCTGATTTTGCTTGTCGTACTGTGTTTGACCTAGTATTAGCATCTGGAACTTAACACCTTTGAAAGTGAAATCCACATTTGTTTAAGAGGTAAATAATGAATTTTTTTTCTTGACTAGAGCATTCCACATATACTGGTAAAAGCAATGCTCCAGTGGTGTATGTTTCAGAGCTTGTAATGATGGGCAATACACATTAAGGAGAAGGAAATACTGAGCTTAAAGAGCAGCCTGAAGTCCTAGAAACATCCACAGAGGTAGATTTGATCCCTTTATAACCCTCAAGTGAATTAGATGAGAAATAAAGGAAGAAGAAATGACTCATTAGAGAACCCACCATGAAAAGAAGCCTACTTTTGATATAAAATATCCCTATTAAGCTTGTAAAATCATTAGCCCCGATATATGTAAGTTACAAATAAATGATAAAGAATGAATGTGAATAACTTTTTTCTTGGCCCCAATATTTATAAAATAAAAGTAATAAAAAAATAAATTAAAAAAAGAAAAAAAAACCAAAAACAAACATTTCTAATAAGTGTGAAGACCCATGAAGACACTAAATATCTCTTGAATACTACAAGTATCAAAACCTGCCTCTTAACCATTTTCCTGCTTTCTGGGATCTATGAACAAAAAACAAAACTCAGATTATCAGTTTTCTTGCCTTGACTGATCAAGAAATATATCACATAAAAACTTCTCAAGATCTTCCCTCTTGTCTTGTGCCCTTGCAGAAAATATTTTTCTTATTACTTTACTTATTAGCTTCAAGATAAAGAAGCTTTACCTTTGGGGAATCTTTTCTTCTCATCCTCAAATCTGCATTGCTTTGCAATATAAATCTGATATGTTTTGAAATGGAAATGAAAAAAAAAAACATTATCCAGGTGTCTAAAACCTATGTCTGATATCCTGGTCCCTGGAAAAGAACCTCAAGCCATGGGAAAACATTTTTCCTTTTTTTTCTTTTTTTTTTTTTTTTTTTTTTTAATGGCAATGAGGTGGCCTTTCCAAGGCAAGTTTTCTTTGTTTTGACAGTAGAGGCTTCTATTTTTCTCATATACATGCAGCAATTAAATCAGTATTGATAGTGACATTTGAATGCTCTATCTCTTTTCCTCAACTGGAAGTGTGCTGTCATTTCTTCTTGTGGATAGTTTCACAGCAAACTGTTGAAAGCCATGCAAACTTTCACATTTTCTTTGACACTGAGTCTGCAAGACTCCTGAACACACACGCAGATTCTTCTTTTATAATGAAGCTCATTTGTTCACTCACACAACAGTCAATTACCAAAATCAACATAATCTGAGGCACAAAGAAATAAGTTAGCAGGACATTTTCTTCTGTCTTTGAAAGAATTTTCTCTTTCCTTTTATTTTTGCATGGAAACTTCAAGAAGTAATTGATTTCTTTGGGTTTTTTAGTGTCTGTTCCATGAGTATAAAAGAATGTAAGTACCTACTTATAAAATTCTACACCCAACAGTACACAGAGACATTTTAGATACATGCAAAAGGCACCTTCTACTCACACACACAAAAAATGTAGTTCATTGTGACAGAATTATTGTTTGAAACCCAGGAATATTTCACTGGTAGAAATAGGTGTTTTTCTAACAATGTATCAAAACATGAAAGTAAGCACCTAAAGTTGATTAGAAATTCAGCCAGAAGAGTTTGGTTCATAGCTGTATTTTCTGTCCAAAAGTGATTATGTATTTTTGAAAATCTTATTAGGTGCCTCCCTGCACCTTTGCAACCTAAACACTGCTGTAAATCTGACTGTCAAGCCCTTCTTACAGGAATCTGGAAAACTTTTAATGTAACTACTTCCATTCCAATCCATCAAAGTCCCCAAATTTTCCATGGATACGAATTAAGCAAATCTCAGATTTTTATGTCAGACTTAGGTGACACTTCAAGAAAAAATAAGGAATTCTGTTGTTAGGAGAAAACAACAACAAAAAACCAAGGTAAACACCCCACACAACCAAAAAAAAAAAAAAATTCAAGTTTAACAGAAAATATATTTTATAAATGCATATATGTCTACTCAAACACCTCTTAATAATCTCTTTTCAACTACCTGATGTAGTGATGATAAAAAATTCAGGACCTAGATTTTATAAAATAGGATAATAAAAGGAAGTGAGAATGTACCATTTCACCTTTTAAGGGAGGAGCAACCATTCAAACTCACCTGTTAAGAGAAATGAGAAAATCAGTGCTAAGATCTAAATTTTATTAATATCTCATGTTCAGAAAAATCTTCAGTCAGAGCTCTTGTCAGAAAGCCCAACAACGTGCCACAAAACTGTGGGTAACCAAGCATCACTTGCCCCTTCAGCAGGGGATTATATGTTTTTTCCCTGTTTGAGGTTGTTCAAGATTGTTTCCAGATGTTTTCATAGCAGACAGGGCAGTTACAATCAATGTTCTTTCTCCTCTGTGTTTTTCTGTACCTCAAGAAGGTTCTCTCAGGGTCCTATTGAGTAGTAGTATTTAAGAAAACGTAATTCTCAAAAAAATCTCATGTTTCTTGATTTCCAGAGCAAATTGGTGTGTTTCTATGCAAACTTCTTTCCGTATTAATTCGCTGGCAGTGATCCTAATTCCACTGGTGTCAATGAAAAGACTTTATTGTTTGGGACTCAGCTTACCTGCTGTGGAAAGTGGGACATTTCTCCAGGACAGAGGCAGATCAGGACTGATCTTAGAGGAAGCTGGACATACATCTTAAAAAATCCCCCTTCATGCTACCAACCTGGCAAGAGACTTTTCAAAGGGTTCCTAGATTAATTAACATTCAATGAATTCCATTGATGGCTTTTTTTTATCTATTCATCTGATATTTTGATTTTTAAATCATTATGGTTGTGAGTTAGGATACATATGGCACCTAACTCTACTCCCAGGTGGGTAAACTGTAAATCATGGTGCATCTGGATGAGTTTTTGTTGTTATTGTTTTCTTTTCATATGCAGCTCAGTGTGCCTTTGAAAAACATCAATAGATTTCTTTGATTCTGAAGCAGCAGTACTAAAATAATCAATAGATGATTGAATAGGATGGGTGGTAGGGGAAGATTTGTCAACAGCAGCCTCAAGCAAAATACAAAGATTATGGCACCAGTTTTCAATATATTTTGTCTATCTGCTTCTAAAACTCTAAAATTAGGGGGTCTTGCATGTCAGTATGAATTTGAGCTGTCTGGTCATCTCAGAAATGTAACAAGAAAAATCAACTACCACAAGTATGACTCTCTTTTCCATCATTTTTCAATATTAGATCTTTCAAAACTTCTCTTACTGTTGCTGAGCACTGTCAGATTCAGTGTTTGTCATTGTAAGTCTGTTCAAATGTTCTTTATTGTCACTCACACAGACACTTCCCAAAACAAATTTGCACATACACAAACACATGTGAAGTACTTATCTTCATTCGCTCATCAGATTTTGCCAAAGGTTTTGTCAAAGGAGGGAAAAGAAGCCCCAAAACTAAGCTTTTCACCTCCTCCTGTTTTAACATATTGGAATGACAAAAGCTTTCCTGACCTCAAAGGACTCTTCACTTGTTTTGAAAAGGATAATTTTTTCAGCCTGTTTTACTTAAGCTTCTTTTTAGTTATTTGCAACTTCACAATCCCATTCACAAACTGTTGCCATGGTAAATAATTATATCACAGATGAATTGTGTATGTTCCCACTTCATGGCTGGAAGAGAAATTGTAAAAGGAGAGGTGAGAATGAGAGAGGGAAAAAAAATCAAAATCCCTTAAAATTACAGGGGAGAGAGTTGAGAAATGATTACCTCCTCGTTAACATAATTAACTCCATGAATTATAAATTGGTATTAGAACTTCTGACAAAAGGAGTAATTATATTTACTCATGTAAAATTAAACAATACAAAAAAAAAAAAAAAAGGGATTCACCAGAAGCTCTGCTAATATTATCATAAAATTCAGAGATCCAAATAGTTCAGATTTAGAAGTGATTTAAGCTGCACAAACTTTAGTGTTTTTTAAATGTGAATAGAGTGAACATGTTTCTTCAGTGTTTTATAATCAAACTGTAACACAAAGCACATAAACACCCTAATTCTTCAGAAAAGGGAGTACTCATATACAGAGGCAGCTTCATTCTTTCTAAAAAGGGACTCAGAGATAATTTTTTGGTTTTGCAGTGAATTTGTATAAACACACAAAACTCTGTACAGTTACACAGATACTTTTCATGAGAACAATAAATGAAGCTTATCTCTGAATATTGGGAGAACAAGAGAGAGAGAACAAGGGAGAACAGATGCAGGTGAAAGGTAACCTAATCTGTTGGTTTGCCTTTGATATAACCACTCCCATGTTTCCTTCTGAATAATGCACACCAAGCCCATGGCACAGGATCCTTCTTTCTTAAATTTAGATATATCCAAATCTGACATGATTATCTGGGCTTCTTCTGGAATCAGTTTAGACTGACGGCTCAAAATCATTATTTGGAATGAGCTCTGTTGCAGATGGATTGATAGTTTTTGAAGATGTCCTCCTTGTTTTTCTCTCAACTTAAAAGACACATTTTTTCTTTTTAAATTTCCAGACTCATATCTAATTTTTCTACCTTGTCTCCATATTGCAAATATCCATTAGTACTTAATTTTATTTTCAGTAGCGTAAACATTCTCCGATATCCCAATAACGCTTCTCATTTGTTAGCTGTGTCTGTCTGTCTGTCTATCTATCAATCTAGCCAGCTAGCTAGCTAGCTAGCTAGCTATCCATCTATCCATCCATCTATCCATCCATCTATCCATCCATCTATCCATCCATTTATCCATCTATCTATCTATCTATCTATCTATCTATCTATCTATCTATCTATCTATCTATCTATCTATCTATCTATCTATCTATCTATCTATCTTCTACCTATCTATCCACCTGTTTGTTTGTTTGTTTGTTTGTTTGTTTGTTTTCTGCTGTTACCCTTATTTCTCTCCCAGCAGGAAGCACCAGTGCAAGCCTACACACTCTGTGATGCACCTTGTTCATGGAGTTTCCACCACAGGTCAATAAAGTAGGAACAGTATTTTAGAGCTAAGGAGTTCAGTCCACTGAGCAATAACCAGTGTGACTGGCTCCATGCAAAGGGACAAAATGTCAGAGATGATACCACATGCTGGTGTCTAGGCAGTTACTCACTTTAATTGTCCCTGGGTACAGTATTTGCCCAGCTTCCAAAGCTTTTCTCTAATTCCAAGACCACCATTGGCATTTATAGCCTCTTTAGTTGATAAGCCCAGATATTTTCCACCTTGAATGGATGCTCAGCTTTGAAGTTGTGTACGCACCCCACCCCACGCTTCCCATGAGAAATTACGCTTGTGGACCACATTTAAATTTCAACTTTTGTATCCTGTATTTTTGTATCCTGTCCATCATTTCCCACCTTGATCAGACACATAGAAAAGAGAAGTCATTTCACCCAAGGCATGTCTGCGTTTGGTATTTCACACAGGGTATTAATTTCAATTTTCATGTTTCTACACTATTTTTCCCCCCTGATCTCTCCTTCTGTCTCACAACTTTGTATATGACAAAAGCCTTACCTGCCAACTGTTGGGGAAAAAAAAAAAAGTGATTTCTATTGAATTGTGCGCTTTGGAATGAAAGAAAACACTGTATAAACGAGGCTGAGGAACTCATTCACCTGTGCCTATATTACTGTGAAATCAATTATGCAGGGCTCTTTCGAAAGTTACTGATTGTAGCAAATTGAATGGCCTCCATTTCAGCATAATTTGGAGAGGTTGATGTAATCAGAGACCTTACACCATGGTGAGATACAAGATTCGTGATATTCAGATGGGAAAAAAGCTACGATGGTTAAGCTTATTCTGTAGTCTCTGCTTACTGGCTTTAATGCTTTCATAAGTACAAATGGAATTGTTGTGATGAAGGCAGAGATGGTTCTAAGGGGCAGGAAAAGGGGAGAGAAAGAGAGAGAAGAGGGGAAAAAAAAAGCCAACAAACCTCTGTCAGGTTGTTTGAAATCAAGGTACTGTACTGTTAAGCGAGGCAGCAGTGGAATCTAATCCTGAACATAATTGGTTGCAAATGAAACACTTTAATATCAAATCTTCAGTTGTGCCCTGGAGCTGCAGTTCAGGTTTGCATGAGCTACATGTAAGTGGAGGTAAATGTGTCTTTTTTTTTTTTTTTTTTCTCTTTCTTTTTCCTTTTGCAAAGGTACATTCTGTTTCAATCTGTTGGAGATTTGTGGGGCAAAGTAATTGCTCCTCAGCTTGTAATGCCAAGATGTTCTGCCTTGAGATGTTCTGTACCTTGAAAAATAATCACATAGAAATAAACAAATAAAAAAACCCAATTCAATAACAACAAAAATAAGCAGATTCCCAACAAAATCCATGTCAAAATGTCAGCCTGCCACTCTGTGTTCTGTTATGTGCAGATGTTTATTAAACTTATCGTTATATAATATAATGACATTTTATTTGTACTGTCAATCTTTTAGAAAACACAGAAAGTGAAAGAAAACCTGGAAAAGAAGAATATTAGCACTTTGACTTCTAAATTTCTCCATGTTCTAGAAAACTTCACAAACTAAATATGGAGGTGAACTTCCAAATTTAGATTTAGCTCTCTTTGTAAAATGAAATTATACCAATTATTTGCCTTGATTTTTTTTTTTTTTTTTTTTTTTTTTTTTTTTTTTTTTTTTTTTTTGAGAAGAAAATTAAGTGTTCATCCTTGCAGTAAAATCTTCAGTGAACAGTTCAAATCACTTTGTACTATGTTCAGGACACTTAAGCAGGTATCCCACAGTGTGTCTTGTCACTTTAAAGGATGTGATCTCTGCCTTTGCTCTCCCAGTCTGTAAATTACAAATAATAACACTTCCTTCATCTGAAGTAATTATCTGCATTTCATTTTTTCTTTTTTTAACATAGGAATTAGACCAAAAATTTCCGTGCAAAATACCAAGCACATTGTGACACATCCCTTTCCTTGTTTTTCAGTCCATAGTCAATGCTGACAACAAGTGAAACTCTCATTTCTAGAATATCCCATTTACAGAATTAAGCAGTTTTTCAGGTTTTCAGACTTATTAGAATTTGAGTATAGAAGCAGTAAAATTTCCATGGACAATATTGCAATATCAACAACAGCATATTTTTCAGTTTTTTCCTGATGCCTATGCTTATTTCTAAAGAAAGTAAAAGCAAACAGACAAGGTTAAACATTAAAAAAAAAAAAAATTAAAAAGAATATTTTTAAAAAAGTTATCTGTAAACCATAAAATTCCACCTCACAGATTTATGGTACTTCAGAATTTTTTGTCTGGCTCTCTACAATGGCCCAAAATTTTAACTGCTCTGACTTCAGTATATAACAACTCTTTTCTAAAAACCAAGAAGTAAGAGCATTCATGAATAATGAAATAATGAAATCCTGGGCCTTGACCCAAAAAGGTTTACCGAATAAATTCCAAGTGACCAGCAGATCATATTTACCACAGGTTTCATATTGACTCAGTTACACTTAATATAGGCCATAACAGAACTTCCAACATTCATTTTCATACCTACAGAAAAAGGAAAATTGACTTCTTTCAGGACAATTTCATATTCTTTCTTTGCATGATAAATTTGCTCTGTGGTACAGGTGGTTTCAGAGCCTTACCAGGAATAAAATATTGAGAAATCTGAACTGTGTATATTTAATACAGCATGCACCCCTGACTATAAATTTCATACAAGATGTAAAAGAGTTAAAGCATGGAATCATTATGCATTCTTGACAGAGATTCTTTGCAAAGGTAACTAAAGGTTATCAGTCTGATATCATTTGGAAGCTTGAAAGAAAAGAGCCACAGCATCCTTCAAATTCTTTCTATGTAGAATCCACAAGACTTAATCTGTTATTTACTCAGACCCTTCATATTAGAATTATAAAACTGTAGATATTTACTCCCAACAGGTGATTCCTGGAATCTATTGCAATCCTATGGATGAAGTTCCCTAAAACACAACCCGTGTCACCATATGCTCACCAGCAGCTTGCTGCCACAATGGCATTTCAGTAACACTTCAGAAAAATGATAAAATAAATTTAGAATTCAAATGAAGAATACACAGAAAAGCATCTAGAGCAAACTCTTAAATATCTAAGGACATCGACATGGAAATTAACATATTCTGTTTGAGGGCTGAAGAAGCACTTCTATGTTCAAAGAAATATGCACTACACAAGTTGATCAAATAATAATTTTGCCTATTCTTAAAAGTGCTGCTTTGAAGCTCTCTTGCTGTCTCCTTAGCTAAACAGTTAAATTCTCTTCCATATATCTCCAAAAACAGTATGCTTTATTTTGCTTTTCCATTTCCTTCACTAAAAAGACAAAACCAGAAAGCTGCCTGCATCTTTCAGTTACAACTTGTTCTCCAACTTCGCCCCTGGTGCTTATTGCGTGTGAGGGAAAGAGAAAAAGAAAAGGTTACTGCCACACTTGGCAATTACATACAGCACACACAATTGAATGGCAGCTGGACAATGAACCAACTGCAATACAGAATTCCTATTAACTTCTTCAGCCCATAAACCTGGAGTAGTTCACACAGTTCACAAGAGGAGCAACAGCTAAACCACCCGTCCCTACTGGCTGAAAGATTTCTTGGAAAAAGTTTCTCATTTACCTGGATTTCTCTCTGCTGTTAGTGTGAAGGAAGATGGGGTGAGAGAGGAGAAAAAGGAAAAAGAAAATCCTGCTCTAAAATTTTATAAAGGAGGAAATAAATATAAAACAAAGGGAAAAAAATACAGTGTAACCCAAAGAGAAGTATGTCTCTTGAAATAAATATCTCCCAAGCTCATAAACAGTGAGGCCAATGGTCATGAATGTAGCAGATGTTTATTGCCTCTTACACCCTCTGCTACTTTGGGATAATCACTTAAATATCACCAAATCCAGTTTGAATTTAAATTAGCTTCATATTTTCTTTCATGATTATTTAATTAAAAAAATTCATATGATTAGCCAATTAAACAGAGAGGCAGAAGAAAAAAAAAAAAGGAAAAAGGAAAAAAAGAAAAACAGTAGGAGAGCAATAGCCTTTAATATTTTCAATTAAGATGCAGTGCCACCAATAAAATAGGCTTACATTTTCATTTTATGGGTACCTATGGAGAGCATTATGACACAAATGACTCAGAGCAAGGTAATCATTTCAAAATATATTGTAGTGGAGGACTGTAAACAGTGCAGTGTATTAGCTTAGATGGCATGTGATGAAAATATCAAGTTTCCAGAAGTGCATTCAGCATTGGTTTCAATATTTCTTAGGGCACGCATTTGCAATGCATGTCTTCTTTTATGGGAGCAGAAGCAATGTCCTTATGGAGAGCAGAGCTCACTGCTGTGGTGGAGTCTGTGCTCACAGGTCATGCTGGCTTTTTAACTCTACCCAAACATAGCAGGCTGAGGCACCAAGCTGTGGACGAGGTTACCAGCTCTACAGAATCCTATGAAATCACTTTAGGCTGCTCTAATTAACCCAGGGACAAAGGGGGTGTGGTGCGTTGACCCTGGCTGGATGCCAGGCATCACTAAAGCTGTTCTGCCCCTCCCCTCCTCAGCTGGATAGGGGAGAGAAAATATAACAAAAGGCTTGTGGAAAGGGGGAAGTCACTCACCAGTTACTGTCTCAGGCAAAATAAGCTCAGTTTGGGAAAACGAATTTAATTTCTTGCCAGCCAAATAAGAGTAGAATAAAAATCTATTTTTTTTTTAATTTAAAAAGAAAGAAACAAACAAAAACCGACCGACCAAACAACAATAAGAGTAGAATAAAAAATCTTTTTTAATTTAAAAACAAACAAACAAAAACCAACCAACCAAAAAAAAAAAAAAAAAAAAAAAACCAAACCAAACAAACAAACAAACAAACAAACAAAAACAAACAAAAAAAAACCCTTAAAAATCAACCTTACCCCACCTGTCCCTCATTCCTAGGCTCAATTTCACTCCTGATTTTCTCAACCACCTCCCACCCCACACTGCAGGGGCATGGGGTATGGGCCTGTGGACAGTTCATCACATGTTGGTTTTTGCTCCATAGGGTCTGCACGCCTCTCCCCCTTCCCCTGCTCCAGCATGGCATCCCTTGGGAGACAGTCCTGCACGATCTGCTCCAGGGTGGGTCCTTGCCATGAGGTCTGTCCTTTAGGAAAAGGCATTCCAGTATGGGTCCCCCACAGGGACACAGGTCCTGCCAGGCTCCTGCCCCAGCACAGGAATACTGAGGGATCACAGCCTCCTCTGGGCATCCCCCTGCTCCATGCTGGGCTCCTCCAGGGCTGCAGGTGGATCTCTGCTCCCCCGTGCCCTCCCTGTGCTCAGGGGCACAGCTGCCTCACCATGGGCTGCTCCAGGGGCTGCTCCAGGGGAATCTGAGCTCCAGAGCCTGGGGCAGCTCCTGCCCCTCCCTCTGCACTGCCCCGGGGCTGCTCCTCTCAGACATCCTCAGTCCTAATCTGGCTGCTGTTCAGCAGTTTCTGCTTATTTTTTTCCCCTTCTTCAATACATTTTAGCAGAAATCCTGCCACTGTCGCTGATGTTCTTGGCCTTGGCCAGTGTTGGGTCCACCCTGGGGCTGGCATGGGCTCCATGAGGGAGAGGGGAAGCTTCCAGCAGCTTCTCACTAAAGCCACCCCTGCGCACCTCCCACTGCTTACCGTGCAAAGTAAATGCAAGGAGAAATCACTAGTTTGTCAGGAAAATGTTGGGTAGCAGCCACTATTACTGCCCAAACACAATTCAAGGAAAGCAGGATGCATTCATCAGAAATACTTCCATCCCTAATGCCCAGACAGGACCTCGATTAGCTTCTCTATGGTGACATCTAGGAAAACATATCAGGGACAAAAGAATTGTGTTTTAGTTTTAGCAAGAAATAATCACTTCCTGTAAACTCCAGGAACCGATTTGATCTTTATTAAGGTCTTTTTCAGTTAAGGATATTTATCACTTTAGAATTTTAACTTCAGAGTGTTGTTTTTTTTGTTGTTTTGTTGTTTTTTTTTTTTTTTGTTTTGTTTTGGTTTGGTTTTTTTGTTGTTTTTGTTTGTTTGTTTGTTTGTTTGTTTGTTTTTTCCTGATTGCTTTTGGGGTTGTTTTTTTAAACTTTAAGTAGGAAAAAAAAAATCTTAAAGCAGTATTTATATTGTCTTTCTCTGACTCTTTTTCTCTCTTATCTCCCCACTTTTTATTTCCTTCTCCCCTCATCCTTCCAGTTTGGAACTCTTTATTTTTCCCTTCATATTTTAAAAATATAAAAAGGATTAGATCTGTTTGTTTAATACTGAAGTAAATAATCAGCTGTTGTCCCTCAAAATCAGCCTTCTGATTTGTTTTAGTATAGTGGAGTCAGTTCTCATGAATTGTAAGATAAACAAGAATCATGTTTGCATTCCTTTGTAAAAGTTATCACCTGATGGACTTCTCAAGTGACCAGTGGAGATGGAGAGGTGAGAACTTCTCTGTCCAATCTCTGGTCACTGTCCAGAAACTTATATATACGAGAACAACAATAAACTAGAAACTTCTTTTCTTCTTCTCTACCTGAACACCTGTTGTGTGTGTTACTGTGTGTTTCTATCTACATCACAGTAACAATTAGCCACTGCCCTGTGTGTTTCTTGTTACTTAGAATTTCTCCATGATGCAAGCTCTAAGTGGCATACAAATCAGAAAGGGTTTTACCTTGACTCTGCCAGACCTTTTGCTTTATCTTGTCAGTCATCTCTTTTTAAATTAAAATACAAAACCAGATGTACACTGATACCTAGGATGGTACCTTTGTGTGACTCCATCTTCTAACTTCATTTATGGATTAGTGCCCATGAGTTGTTTATTGCTACATTGTCCTTTTCAAAAAGAACCCAAAAAGAAGGCTGTCTCTAAATATAAATGGCAAATAAAATCTAGCATCTGACAGGGTAAGCTCTTCATGACATTTTTTGCTATTTTCCCAAGAATGTCACATATATGACCTGCATTTCTGAAATGAAAATATTTGAACTGGGGATCAAATTTTGCTGGAGTTATTTTCCTGAATAGTGAAATGTCATCTTTTCAATATAATGAGTAGAAATTGCATGATTTTGGATCAAAAGGGAGTTGTCATGATCAGGGTGGAATGACAGCGGAGAATTTCATAGTCTCTGAAGTAAGTCTGGCTGATTGGACATTTTTTAGCAAGGTATTCTATAATGGTAGCAGTGTTTATGTATTTTACACCCCCTAAGAAAAGAATTCGCTAATCTCCTCTATTTTGGTGATAATTACTGGATAGTTAGTCAGGCTGACCACAGATGTATGCTGCCACAATCAGTAGAGACATTGGCAAGAGACACAATGGGAGGATAAGTGTTACTGGGGGTTAACACCAGTTACTTCATTCAACTGCAGATGTGAGTTCTTAATAACAGTTTTTGGGTGGTCTATAATATTAAAATTTGCAGGAATTATTTAATTTTAAATTCAAGTGAAAATTAAGTCCTTTCTGCCTTTTATAGAGATAAATTTAGCTGTAGGAAATGAGAGTGCTTTGAGACCTTCAAACTGGTGACAAGCCCGTGAGCAGACAGGTTGCCTGTGTGATTTGACTGCTTAGTCAGTCTCAAAGTATGTGGCAACCTTTCACATCAATGCTCCTATCATTCAACCTGAAGGAAGATTTTGAATCTTTATTCAAATAGAACATGATACACATAACTCTTGGACAGATTCTTTGAGGGAATAATGAAATGGTCATGGAAAAAGCTGGTTGCAAAGAATTGCATGTAGCAGGCAATAAGGGGAATATTCTCTATTTTTGACTCTGAGTTCAGTTAACCACCAAAAGGTGTCAAATTTTTTTTTTCTTTTTTTTTTTTTTTGGGGGGAAAGGTTCAAGACACAGAGTAAAGTTAGAGTAGCAGTGACAAAGGCACATATGTCAAGGACATAATTCAGAAACAGGCACTAGACATAATTACTCAGTGACATATGCATTTTTGCAGTACAGGGAATGAAAATAAAGAAGAGACATTAATCAGAATGATAATCAGTCAATGATGCAATAATGGTGATCTAGCTGTACTTAGTTTGAACACCTCATGTCCAGGAAAATATCCAGGTAGTCACCATTTTCATACTGATTATATAATGAAAAATGAGAGTAATGATTCAGGTTTGGCAGCCACGGGGTTCTCCTATGCTGAGAAACTAATAAATGGACACTAAATCTTGATATACATATCACATTGGGGCTGTCAGACCATAATCTTCTCCAGAAAAGTTTCCTTGATAATTCAGTGCACCACAGTTTACTTTTCCCACTTGACTAGCATTTTAATAAAAAATACTTCATACTACATTAACACTTCCTGGGGATATTATATTTCTGACACACTCAAATAGCTCCTCTTTCTGATAGGAGAGGATGCTTTAATCAACAGGGGCCAGACCCTATTTTGTGCAGTATTAATTCTAATATAGGGACACAGTCTTGTCCCTTTTGAATTCCTTGCATTTAGATTTTGGCACAAGTGTGTTGCCAGTTGGGTAGAATGTGGGTAGATTTTTTTACTCTCTCCACCTGTTTTACATATTGAACAAGAAGTGTTATTAATTGCTTTTGCTATTGATAAGAATTTAAGTACTTCACTACTCCTCTATGAAGAAAGAAAGCTGGGCAGTTGCTGCAACTACAGAGAGTGCTTCTATTTTGGAAAGCTCACGTATCAGAAGCTAGATATAATATCTTAACTTTCTCTAAAACATTTTGCAAAAACTTCAAATTATTTTTTTTTCCATAATGGCAGACACAAAGCTGAAAATAAATGCTTACTCAAGTAGCCATAAATAAAAACACCAGTTTACAAACTAATTTATAGATAAATAGATCTGAGGAAATTTAAGAAGCTACCGAACTCTCGACATAAAAATTTATTATCTCTGCAGCACCTTTATGAACATTTGGGTTTAAGGTAGGATTTTTTGGCTCTGTTGTCTTTGATTTGGTTTTGGTTAGGATTAGTTGTTCAATTGGTTGTTTTTGTGAAAGTAAAAAGGTATATCAAAAGTCATGTCAAGTTTCTTGCACCTCACAGAAAGTATAACTGCTATATCCCTGCTCTACCACAACATCTGCTCTGGATGTGAGTACTCTTACACAAAGAGACAGGTGAAAGTTCAGTCATTTCTTATACTTTTGTTGCCTAACCTATTCTGGAATGATAGAGCTCAGATTCTTGATTTAAGAGAGGTATTTGTTGTTGTACCATATGGTGGTGTGAAGAAACCTCAGTCAAGAACTATTACATGTATCCCTTGAAAACCTAAATGAAAACAGAGGATTTTCAAATTAAAAGTGTCAGGCTTTGCAGTCAACAAAGTGTAAACCATGGAAATGACTGCTCAGGCAGTAGTTCATGTTGAAGGAACAAAATAGCAAAAAATAGGAATATTTTCAAGGAGACACATGAAAATCATCAGACGTGCTTAGTGCTGATAAAATATCAGATGGATTTTGTGACGGGGTTGTCTGGAAGGAATTTCTCCCTCTGAAGATTTGAAAAGGCACACTGTAAAAGTCTTTCCAGGAATGATGGTGTTATCTATTGAAACATGGGACCTGAGAAGGCATTAAGGGAAGGGAGATTTCAAATTTATCTACTGTTATTTCCAACTTCTTTACTTCTACACCACTCCTTACTTATGGTCATATAAGTTCTTGTGTCTCCTGGGCCTACAGTTCTACTCCTGCAATTTGCTGTGTGCTCCTGTCTTTATAATAATGCCATTGATGCATCCCACATCCTCTCAGGACCTGTGTCACTGCTGTGAGGGACCCAAACCTCCTTATCAGTTTACTCCTAATAAGCATATTCTAGAGTTTTGTTTGGGGATTTTTATTTTTCCTTTTGGTTGGTTGGTTGGTTTGTTTGTTGGTTTGTTGGTTGGGTGGTTGGTTGATTCATTGATTGAAGGGGTTCTTTTGCAAATCCTTAGAGATAATTCTAAAAACATGGTATAACATGAGAGTCATTTCCTTTAAATTCTCTTTTATTCTTCTCAAGTCCCTACCTTGGAACATGTCTTGTTTCTCTTTATATTCCACATTCATCAACCACTTAAATACTTCATGAGAGAATGAAGCCAGTTTTTTGTCCATTTGATTCCTTGGCTTGCTCAGCTGCTTAAGGATGTTTTCTTTACATGGCATTTTTCATTACAGACAGAATATGTTATTACCTACATACAAGCATGGCATCTTTGTCTCTGAAGCAATGGCACTTAAACTCCAGGAAATTTTAATAGAATGATTCACATTCAGACTCTCACTCTTCTCTAAATACCTACTGTGAATGAGCTTTCTCTTTCCTGCTGCTTTGAAATGAACAATTAAAGCGAGTTCTACCTTGAGTAAGCCTGGGAACATATTGGCATTTCTGGGCTTGGTGGAGGATGTGTCATGCGTTGTCACCATTTGGTTCTCACATTATGACAGTATTTTTCCTTTGTTAAAACCATAGAAAAGGAAAAAAATAAAAGAAGAAAAAATGAAAATAGTCTGCTGAAAACAGAGTTTGCAGAATGGTTTAACCAATTACTGCTGACCTAAATTTGAAACCATTAAGGTGTTTCAACAAACAAAGGGGAAAATTTTACCACAGCTGAAACCTGTGAGATTTCTTCAGATTTTTACACATCACTTCACTCTTCTACTCCCATTTTCCTCCCTGACTGAAGTCCGGCAGCTACTCCTATCTACACTGCCTGATGCAAAACCTATCAAAGTCAATGGAAATGGTCATATTAACTTTGCTGGGCTTTGGTCCAGGTCCTGAGCCATATGGAGCTTGAACCAACCTTGACCTCGGTGGAGATGAAACAAGTCACCTCCGACATTGAATCAGTAGTTTCCTACAATCCATCAGTAAGATGTGTCACATATGCAGCTTGAGTGAATCCACCTGCCAAGAGTGATACTTTTGCTCTACTGGCTCATGGCCAGTCAGTTAGTCGTGCTATTTTCCCTGTATGATAAGAAAAGTTATGCATATTAGGCATTTTTTTGCTCCTATTTAAATATGACAGCCTGGGATCTAACTTTGCATTAACTGCTCATAAAGTTCTGCAAATTTCTCTCCTTCCTTTTGTGATTAGCACATTAATGATCTTCAGATGGTTCAGTGCAATGCTGCAGAAAGTTTGGATGAC
Source organism: Sitta carolinensis (assembly GCA_032173965.1). Taxonomy (NCBI): domain Eukaryota; kingdom Metazoa; phylum Chordata; class Aves; order Passeriformes; family Sittidae; genus Sitta; species Sitta carolinensis. The sequence continues at coordinate 8,561,708 of CM063313.1, read as the reverse complement.
TAACAGACCTTTCTATTGTCACTGCTGGTGAATGTTTAAATAAAGGTGATGCAATTAAGAAATATTCATACAAATTGTAGGGGGAAATGAATTGTGGTTTTGAGTTAAGTGGCAAAGCATTAATGCAATTCTCACAGCAGAATGTCCTTGCATCTTTAGTACACTCAGGTCATAAGTATGCAGCTTAGGCTACTACTGAACTATGATTCACCTCAAGGAATCAAGTGAAAAGTGCCCTGAAACTGACAAAGAATTCACAGATTATATATCACATGTGCAATTAAAAGTGATCACAATCATTTAATAATAATAATAACAATTGGGAAATTTTGCCTTGGATTTATCATATACAAAGCTGTAATTAAAAGATGCTTTTATATAATGTGACCAATATAAGATATCAAATACAGGTATTTTTAAGATTCATGATTTTCCCTGTCAATTTTCCTTTGTTAAAATTATAAAATTAATAATCTAAAAAATGTTCCTGAAAGTATACTGCCCTTAGTACAGCTATAGTAAAACTAGTAAAATTAATCAATTTGTGTCTGTCAGTTATTCTAAATCCTTCCCTTTCACTAACAATATTTTTAACAGAAATTCCTTTTGTTGTTATCTGTACAAACTTCTATGTTTAAGAGAAACAAATTAAGTCTTCTTTTAAAGTTGATTTTTAAAATGGTTTTGCAAAGGGAGCTGTGTACCCTTAACAAAGAAAAGTTTTGACTTTGAAAAATAAGCATATTAAGTGTGAGTGAAGGAAATGGAAGCAGAAAGCCACAAAACTCAAACTGTTGTACCAGAGGATTCCTAACCATGGTTACTAAGCAATGCTGAGATTAGGCCTGAGCTGAAAATCTTCCAGGGATAAACAGAAGTTTAAGTTAGTGATTATCTATTCAGTAGTCTAGTTTATTTGTATGGTTTTTTTGTTGGTTTTGTTTTTTGTTGTTTTGGTTTTTTGTTTTTAAAAAAGCCCTGTACTACATTAGTGTTGCAGAGTAGCAGTGAATGCATTCTATAATTTTAATTACTTCACACTGTTTCCCACAGCAGGGAGACACTGCACTTAGTATCGTTGAGAGATTGCAGGTTGGGATGCAAGAGCTGCTGTTCTCTTACTCCATGCTGTTTGTCTCAGAGACAGTGCCTAATATGTCTCTAGTGGGGACATACAGACCTTACAATCCTTAGGATTTCCCTAGAGTGGAAATCACCACGTTAAACCAATAATTATGACCAAGAAAACCATTACCAATTATTACGAGTTTACCTATGACGTTCTTGGTTCATGTCAGACTGAGCATTACAGGTCTTGTAGCTGAATGATCCTGAAGAGCTTTGAAGAAGTATTTTGTCAGAACTTTCTGATACACACAGCACAGATGGTTATGCTGATTTATTTATTTATTCCCCTCCAAAATATGAATTAGCTTTTTGCTTTAATCAAGTAGTCTCTGTGTTTGTACTCAGATCAGCATATATTTTAGGCCACATCTAACAAATGGTTCACAGAGCAGTAATTGTGCTTCACAGTGTCTACTTCCATCTTATTCTTATTGGTCATACAGGCATCGTTTCACAAGGTTAATTGATGAGACCAAGCTCAGAAATGAGGGATCAGAAGCAGAATGACTCTATGAGATATATGGGCAACAAAAGATTATCATAAGCAGTTCTGAGTTGGGGAATGTAAAATAGTATTTAATGGGGCGGGGGTTGGGGACCAGCAGCTAAATCAACAGAACTTTTTATGAAGTCCACAGAAACTACTAAACTCTTACAGCTTACATGATGTAGGTCCACATGCAAGGGATATGTCTGTAAGCAGGGTGGGATCACTTAATTTTCAGTGCTGCTTTTGACTTCTATTGTTTTTTGTAATAATATTCTGTATCAAGGAGTGGAATATCTGTGTAATATGCATAATTTTCATCGAAGACCTTTTCATCAGCCAAAGACTGTAAGAAGTTAGTGGGGTCCAAGGTCCAACTCAGTGCATGTATGGGAATTGCACTCTGGTGTATCTCCTTAAATGGGTGTTGTTGTCCATGAGGCACAGGAAAGAAGCTGATAGCACAAGGAGTGTTCGAAGAATCAAGAGCTTCTAGGATACAACACATTCCCTGTGAAAGTGCTGCACAGTTGATAAACGGATTGGCAGAGACCTTGGCACATCTGTAAAGCCTTTGGTCTTATAGCACCTATGTGTGCAATCTTGTAGTGTTTGTTTACTGAAGATAGGTGCCTTCAAGGTGTATCTGTATTGTGCAAGCTTCATAAAATTGATTAGGGTGTCCACAGTGATGTTTTGGCCAGCACTCCAGGTATCCAATAGCCTGTTCAAAACAATTATTCTGTCAGAACAAAGTCTTCATTTTTTGTTTGTCTATTTGCTTGCTTGTTTGTTTATTTTCTCCTCCTTGGAAATATGTCTGGGAAATTCAGTCAAATGGTAGCCTTACTTGAGGGGAATCTGGCACCAAAAGCTGAATTCACCATTGCTGTAAGGATCTTGTGTGACCTTGACTAAGTCACTTCTCCTCTTTGTTCCTTAGCTTCTATCTGTAAAATGGAGATAAATGCATTTCCATACCTCATGGGGGCCTGCTAAAATGCATTCATTACCAAGAAGTACATTTTATCTCCAATTTACACATTTTTTCTCTGCTGTCCTTGCTAGAAATCTGATTGTCCAACCAGTCCCAATGTAAACCCTCTTGCTTCTGAGTGGAAGCCAGGATCTACCTATTAAACTTTTAGAACTGCTTATTGCATATTTTCCCACTCTGAAACATCCAAGACTGCTCTTTTTGTCTACAGAATTCTGGAGTGAACAGGAAGCTTTACCAATCCAGTTTGACTGATCCTGTATTTCTTGTTTTGTGCTCTGTACAGTTCAGGGAATTATGTCAGTGTTTAAGAACAAATTTCCCAATCAAAATTATGAACCATTTCTCATGGAGAAATAATGCTAATAAAATCAGAGAGACATAGATAGGTACATTCATGGAGATCATCTGGTCCTACATTTTAAAATCACTGAAAATTAAAAAAAAATAAAAAAATAAAGTCATTAAAAAGGAAGGAAAAACTTCTGGACTAATATCCAATTTTATCAAACCTATCTTTTTAAAATGTAATCATTTCTGGAAAACATTATACTGTTCTGTTCTTTGAGATCATTGGTTGTCTCCTAAATCTATTAAATTAAACTTAATATTTTATACATATATGTGCATCTATATGTACATATATATATATATACATATGCACATTCATACACACATGCACATATATAATTATAAAACTAGAAAAAGAAGCATTGGTGAAACATTATGAAAGATGGGATTTTTAGAACAAAAATTAATATGCTAAGAGATGTCAAGCTGCCTTCAGCTTCTACTTATAGTGGGCTAATTTTTTTTTTTTAACCCTGAGGAAACTCTCCTTTTTTTGTGGTTTTTTTTTTTTTTTTTTTTTTTTTCCCCAGTGCCTTTGTAGATTTTATAGCTGTGTTATATGGAACTAGACTCTTAGCTGTTATTTCCAGCATGGTTAATAGGGACTGCAAAAAAAACTCGAGTGTAGTTGTATCATAGGTCCTGAGAGATTCTATTGTCAAATAACAGATGAATTAAGGTTCTCAAGAGAAAAATTAAAAAAAAGCAAAATAAAACAATAAAAAATAAAATTTAAAAAAAAGAATGCAACTGAATGGGCCAAAATGCATTTTCATTTCTGCAAAACAGCAGCTGTGACAAGAAGTTTGGATGCTTTTTAATAAGAGACAACCTTTTCCTTCAGCAGTGGGCAAAAAGATCTGAGCCAAGCAAGGATCAAAATAAAGTAACTTTTGCCTAGGAATCTGTCAGTGATGAACTTGAAGCTGGGAATCTTATCTGCTACTGAGCTCCTTGGTAAAAAGCTGAAATATGGCAAATATGGCTCTGAGCAGCAGTGAAGAGCTGAAGAGTGGAAGGAAGAAGACAATGGGGATAGTGTGTGGAGCACCTCTGAGAACCTGATTTACACAGTCTGATTTTACCAAGCATGCTTTTACCGAGTAGGTAGGGAAATAATCTGTAGATCACTTCTGCAGTCATTTTCTTTGGGCAACCTTTACAGTACAGAAACCAACCTGTTCCAAAGATGAGCTTCATATTGTTTGGATAGAAAGCAGTTATTGAAGGATAAATAACAAGGGAAAATAGCTAGGTTAATTTTCCTATAAATGAATAAAAAACAAAACAGGACTGTGTTTGCAACTGTAGCCCATGACACACAGAGGAAAATATCACTTACAGTTTTTTTATTGATCAGGTTTCATTGAGCAGCCAGTACATCCACTTTATTTTTTACTCCTTTTAAATAGTTCTGCCAGTTGAGTCACTGTTTAACACTACTTTAAATCATGTAGCACTTTAGTACATTATGAATTATGTTATTATTTAGTGCATTTTGTATGGATATACAATGTAAATTATTTTTACAATTATAAGGGTGAAAGTGTTTATGCACTTTATACAGTTGTTCACATTTTGTTTTCTTTCTAACAGGAAACTTCTTTTTGATTGCTAGAGTTTCCAGAAAAAAAGTAAACCCTATTAAGATCAAGTGACACGGTTCTCCTGTCTGTTTCACTCATCTACCTACAATTTAAGGTGCATAGCCTATGCCAGCATTTATTCAACTGAGAATGTAGGTATTTCAATTGAGATGAATCAAATCAATTAGCTATACGAAAAATTTTAACAATCCAACATTTTACACCATCTAGTTTTTTTAGTCCCAAAACTCTGCCACAGAGGGAAGAGTGTGTAGTCATATCATTGTTTAGTCATATCATACTTGTCTACAAGTTAAAATTTAGTTGAAGTATGTCATTGTGGTAGTCAATATTTACCTGTTGGCAGAGTTCTGCAGCAATATTTTGTGACAAATTCAGTATTACCCTAAGGCTCATGCCCAGTTAATGGCAGTGTATATGACTACTGGTTTCTGTTATGATGGAATATATGGATCTGCCTTATGTGATCTACATCTCTGTTAATTACTCATTGATTGTTCATCCTTAGTTTTTCAGGATCTTTAGCCTCATGAGTTTAAACAGTCTTGCTCAACAGATGCCAACAGGGGAAAATTTTAATTCATCTTACAGTGAACGACAGAGCCTCCAAGAGCTTTGCATTACACAGATGCTTGAATAACACAGAGCAGCACCGGTACAGTAATTAAAGAATTACATCAACACACCCTACAGGACTTAATATAAAAATATGTATTTGTATATTAACTTTGTATGAAAGCCTAGATAAATTCTGTCTAGCTTATTGTGAGATATAGCTCAGGCACTCAAGATGGAAGTGTTGTGGCCATGATCTCTGTAGGAAATCCTAGGAAACCAAGGAAAAATGCAGTTTATCCAGAATCAGGAAACTCTCCGGACACAACCAGTTCTCTGCTTTTTTAAAAGTAGGGATGGAATGGAATGGAATGGAATGGAATGGAATGGAATGGAAAGGAAAGGAAAGGAAAGGAAAGGAAAGGAAAGGAAAGGAAAGGAAAGGAAAGGAAAGGAAAGGAAAGGAAAGGAAAGGAAAGGAAAGGAAAGGAAAGGAAAGGAAAGGAAAAGGAAAGGAAAGGAAAGGAATAGAATATTTCAAGGGACCAATATTTCCATATTTGTGGTTTGATATTTCTGTCTCTTAAAATAAGATGTGGTAAACCTGGACTAGAAAAGTTCAGCTGTCACAGAAACACTTTCTATGACTGGGAGATTAAACTTAAAGTCTGAAACTTCAGCTGAGTCTTCCCTGAAATTTCTTATTGGCCAGAAGTTTATCAGAGCTTTAATAGAGACATAAGCATTTATCAGCATGTTTTCTTCATGAAAAATGGCTTTTTGCCAATACCATTTATCTCACAAACTCCCAGCTGTAGGACGACCACACTTGCATTGTGGATATAGCATAGTGAAGTCACAAAACTTTGCATATGCAAAGTTTAGATCCCAAGGTCAAAACTTTTCTCAACTCCGTGAGGTTGCAAGGCCACTGTTCAAATATACAGCTAGGCATCTGTTCTAAGATTCATCTCCAACATACTTCTGGCAAAGGGGAAACCCTTGAACCATATTTCTGATGAATGAAAAAGAAGTTTCTGAAATTCAGAGCACAAGGATGAAGTGTTCATGGCATCTTCTTAGAAAGGGCAACTCATAGCTAAATCTCAGAGGAGAACATGACAAGGATGAGGAAGCAAGGAATTATGGGACTATAGAAGCAAAAATTACTGTTTATTGTTTTAGATCATCTGACCAATGCTTATAGAATCCCAGAATGGGTTAGCTTACAAGGGAGCACCATGCCTCATCTGGGCTAGCCTCTCTATTCAAGGAGACTCATTCCACAACACATGGCCCAGGATTATGTCCAGGTGATTTTGAGATATCTCCAGTGAGGGAGACTCCACATCCTCTCTGGAAAATCTGTCCCAGTTCTCGGTAACTGCCCAGGAAAAAAATTCTTCCTCATGTGCAGGTGGAACTTCCTGAGCATCAGTTTCAGTCTGTTGCCTCTTGTGCTGTTGCTTGACATCCCTGAGCAGAGCCTACTCCATCCTCTGAGGCTTGCCTTCAGATATTTATACACATTGATGCAGTCCTCTCCCAGCTGTCTTTTCTCCAGGCTGAACAAACCCAGTTCCTTCAGGCTTTCCTCATCAGAGATATGCTCCAGTCTCTTAATCACCTTTGAAGCCCTCTGCACCTGCCCCAGGACCTCTCTGTCTCTCTTGTCCTGTGGAGCCCAGACCTGGACACAGCATTCCAGATCTGCCTCACAGGGATGAGTAGAGAGAAAGGATCATTTTCCTCAACGTTCTAGCAGTGCTTTTTTGGTGCCCTCTCATTTTTCAGACACATTCTGAAATAGCTGTGGCCTTTTTCTTTCCTTTTTTCTTTTTTTTTTTTTTTAATATGTCATTATAATAGGACTCATAACTGCATTTAACAGCTGGACTTGCTAAATCAAAACAATTAATATCCACAAATATAGAGCTTAGCAGAAGATAACATTGTTGGTATAACTTCATTGTAGAAAAGTGTCAAAGCTCAGATTTTTTCACACTAAATATGGCACCATAGGAAAATGGTAAGACCAATGGCTGACATGACTCTCACTGAGTAATAGAAATACTCTTGATACTGAAAGTATATATTCCATTTAAAAAAACCCAAACCAAACCAAACAACAACAACAACAACAACAATAAACAAAAAATAAACCCTAAACAAACAAACCAAAAAAAAAAAAAACCCAAAAAAGCTCCCACAAAAACCTTGATGCAAAATACCATATTTTCATTTCAAATGGTTGGCTATTTGGTTGGTTGACTGAAATTGATTTTTTGTTTTAGGATAAACAAATATGATGAAGAGTTTTTTGAAGTAGAGGTCTTTACAAGCATATAAAAAATAATAATCTATAGAAAAAAAATAAATTTTGGGGTTTTTTTGCTATTTTTGTTTCTGAGAAAAACAAAACTATATACTTCTTAATCCATTAATAGCACTTAAAATGTAAAAAAAAAAAAAACACCCCCATTATGCTGGTCATTTGATAAAAAAGGATACAAAAAAGTCATAGTCTTTCTCTGAGCAGAGTCAAAGTCTCTGGGATATCAGGTACATTAAAACCCAAGGATGACCTATTCAATTGGTTGTGTTCATCATTAGCATTTTTTTATTCTCCGTTACCTTACCTGACTCTTAACCCTTTAGTGTCCCACACGAGGGATTTCTTGAAGGTTGCCTCTCTGTGATGGGTCAGAGAGGAGACAACAGAAAAAAGCACACTGTTTATTGCATAGTGTAATGTTTCCAGCTAGCCAACTGTTGCATCATTTTCCATTCAATGAGCACTTGAGTGTTAGCAGATTGCCTCCAGGTCGAGTGCACAAAATGCTGTAGGTGCTTTTCGTGGCTCACTGAAGGGAATGTAACTGGCACTGACACTACCTGGAGCTGAGAAGACATTAACACAAACCAGGAACCAAGTCATGCCATGGAAAACGAGTTTGGTCTGAATGTGGGCCACAGATCCTTAACTTTATTTCCTGCAGCAGCTGCACATTTTACTTGAGAGGTGACTGCACTGGGGCAATGTGTTTATCCACAATTTCAGTGGATTAAATTATGTTTTTGAACATTCCTAGAGAATCCACAAGAATTGTTCCCTTAAAAAGAATTTTATTTGAGAAATTATGTTTTATTTTTGATCAGGATCTTCAGAAGCATCTAGGGTGAATGACACATGGCAGCATGAGACATTTGTGTACCACACTATAATAATAAATCCATATTTTTATCATGGATCCTGTAGCAATATCTGTACAAATAAATTGAGCTTGTTTAGTTCCTGGGAATATATCTGGACCCAGGAACCTTATCAGCTTCAGCATTATATACTTAGACCTGTCTGTGACGTATTTTTGACCTAAGTTATCTAGAACTCCCTGAATCAATTCTCAGACAGGGATAAGGAGTTACCCTAAGCCAGAGACAATTTCTAATGAGTAGTTCACATGCAATTACTTTGTTTCTGAGGATAAGCAAGCTAAGCCATTACTGGTCAGGCTCATTCTGCTGCTTTCAGTGCCCAAGAAGAATCCCAAGCGTTTTTCATTTATAAGCACAGATGTAGCCAGTGGTGTAAAAAAACCCCAAAAAACCAAAAAAAAAAAAAAAAAAAAAAAAAAAAAAAAAAAAAAAAAAAAAAACCCACAAAAACCTAACAAAAAAAAAAACTTGTCACAGAGGTCTCACTGCACTACTCTAATGTCAGAAAAGGTCTTGGTCACCTCTGCAATATTGCTTTTCCTTGGGTGAAATCACAACAATGTATGCAAGGTCACGTCACATTTTCTCACCTACTTCTCCTGGGTAGGGTGCCACTTAAAAGTTCTTGTGGCAGTTAGTCCTTTGAATAAAATGAGCAGTAGGATAAAGTCCTCATTTGGTTTGCCAGGACTCAAAATACATATGGAAGCAGCAGATACAGCTCTGAGTTCAAAGAAATTAATGAGTAGACCACAGGTGTGTCACCTGGATGAAAGTAAAGAAAATAGCTACACTGCTTACCACAAAAAGACAGCCACAAAATCACAAGATGTTCCTCACCCACTGATACTGATACTATGAGGTTTTTTTGGTGGAATTATTTGTTGATTATTTTTTTTGAGATATTTCTGGGGGAGAGTGTTTGTATTTTTTTTTTTTTTGGTTGTTGTTGTTTTTGATTGGTTGGTTGGGTTTTTGTCTGTTTGTTTGTGGATTTTGTTTGGGTTTGGTTTTGAGTTTGTCTTTTGGTTTTTCTTTGGGTTTTTTTTAAGGGTAATGGCCATTATTGCACTGTGAGTGATGCAGACTGCCTGCAAGAAGATTTGCCTGAATGATATAATGATGAATCAAAATTTTGTGCTGATAAAAAAGAAATAGCTCCCCACAAAATAATACCCCAAACCAAACACAGAATGATTCTCCTGAAGACAGAAGTATGACAGCAAGACATTAGATTAAGAGGAATGTATTGTTACACTCTAATGTAATTAAAGCAACATAAATCCCAATAATGTATTAAAAAAAAAAAAAAAAAAAAAAAAAAAAAAAAAGGAAGGAAAGAAAAGACAAGGAAAGAAAAGAAAAAGATAAAGATAAAAAAAATAAAAGAGTTAAAAGAAAATCTTTCATTTACTTCTTCAATAACTGTCAGAAATGAAACTGTTTTGGGGTTTTTTTGGTTAAATTATCAAAGCTGAAAAGTACTTAAAACAAAACAAAAAACTACCAAAACAAAACAAAACGGGCAGGAATATAATCATGATCAGTAAAACATAATACTTTTAAACACTATCAAAATAATGAAGCTACATTAAACACTATAGATAATCTTGAGTAATAAATATAAATATTATCTATGCATTAATTTGATCAGGTTTAAACCTAGAATTATAGAAGGATTAGATCATAGATCTATTTAGTATGAAAAAGACCTTGTTGATATGTCATGTTCACCACTAAACCACACTCCAAATGCCACATTCACTGGTTTTCTGAACATTTCCAGAGACGATTCCAGCACTTCCCTTTGAAACCTAATCCAAAGCTTGACCACCTGTTCAACTTAAAGAATTTTCCTAATATCCAATCCAAACCACCTCTTGTGCAACTTGTGGTCATTTCCTCTCATTCTGTCACTTGTTGGATGGAAAAAGACCAACCCCACCTGGCTACACCCTCCTTTCAGGCAGCTATAGAGAAGCAGAAGGTGCCCCCAATCCTTTTCTCCAAGGGCAAACACCCCTGGCACCCGCAGGCACTCTTATGGGACTGCTGCTGCAGACCCCTTGCAAGCTCCATTGCCCTTCTTTGCACACACTCGGGCCCCTCAAAAGCTTTTTTGTCAAGATGGACCCAGCCCTGACCCCAGGACTGAAGGTGTGTCCTCACCAGTGCCCCCAGCACAGGGGGTGGGCAGTGCCCTGGTCCTGCTGGCCACACCATTGCTGACACAAGCCCGGTGCCATTGGCCTTCTTGGCCACCTGGGCACACTCCAGCTCATGTCCAGCCACTGAAAACCAGCACCTCCAGGTCCTTTCCCACTCAGCAGCTTTCCAGCCATGCTGTCCCAGCCTGGAGCTGCAGGGGCTTGTTGTGGCCCAAGGGCAGGACCCAGCACTTGGCTTTGTTGGCCCTCACAGCATTGGCCTCAGCCCACGGATCCAGCCTGTGCAGAGCCCTCTGCAGAGCCCTCCTGCCCTCCAGCAGATAACCCCTCCACCCAGCCTGGTGTTGTCCTCAAACCAACTGAAGGTGCATTTTATACCTTCATCCAGACCACTCATAATTGATACTGTGTCTGCGTGATTTCTGCCTCGGCCAGCCCTGGCACCGCTGCAGCGAGGGCACGGCTCAGGAGCCAGATGAACTTTGCCGAACCTTTGGGTCTTGGCTTGGCTGCAGGCATTGAGTGATGATGGCAGCACAGAGAGAGGGAGGCTCTGCTTGAGATTAAACCATTGGCTTTATTTGTCCCACAGTGGGGACACCTCAGTCACAGGGGGCAGCTCAGGCAAAGCCCCCGAGCACCTGAATACAGCAGCTGATAAAGGGGGAGGAACTCGGGGCAGGGTCTGACTTGGGAGCAATTAGGGATAAGTGGGGGATGGCTCTGTAACTGAGTGACATGTAGGGGAACAAACCCGAATACAGTGGGGGGGAAAGCGGGAATTCCGTCCAATCACTCTGTTAGAACCTTCCAGGCTGAAGGCGAGGTCTCAGAATCACAGACAGGGTCTGGGGGTTACAGAACTCAAGACTGACAGATAACAGTAACCTGGGGGATGAATAAAATAGGGAAAGAACACAGGGGTACATAGAACAAATCATATTCAGCTGCTGCCTGAAAGTGTGAGGGGTCAGGTATGTCAATTGTGACCTCTCATTGGGCCATCAGCTCTCTCCCCAGTAGGGGTTCCAGATAATCTAAAATGAAAGGACGAAGGCTCAGCAATTGTCCTTTCAGTCCCTGAATTTGTACCACGCTCTTTGGTTGTCGTGTCAATTGGAGACCTCCAACACCTTGGACGTGTCCTGGCGCACGTTGTAAGGCCCAAAGTGACGGCCAGTCCCGTGTTGGAATGATTGTCATGTTTGCTCCAGTGTCTAGGAGACCCTCAATAGCGGTGGCCTCCTCACCCACCATTAACCTGCATTTTTCTTTTGGCTTATTCCTCCCTATGGTTCTTACAGTGGTGACTTGGGGAACCCCTTCATCCACAGGTAAATCCGGGATGGGAATTACCTGGGTGACTACCTGACCTTTTGGGAGGAAAACTGGTGGGGTTACGCAGCACAGCCAGATGACAAAGTGCTCGGGATGTGAGGTAATCATTCCCGGAACAACTTCGACCTCTTGTGGTGTGAATTTGCAGTCCCCAATGACAACAAACTTTCCCTTAATTTGGTGTCAAGTACCTCGCTCCAGTGAAATTGAGACACTGTGCCAATTGTCGTCACGCAGGTGGAGAGGCTCCACAAGGCTCAGCCTAAATGGCCTGTACCTCGAGGTCTTTGTCATGGAACCAGATTTCTCACAGGTCACGTTTGGTGATTTTTTCTTATCTGGTTTGGGATCCTGATTAGGATCTAGAGACACGTCCTGGTTGTGAGAAGGAAGAATATTTATTTGTTCCACTTTTTGCCCTTTGTCCTCTCCCTTTTTCCCCCCCACTTGGGCCACCATTTGTATCCATGTGCTGGGTAGAGCCACACTCCCCCTCTAGATTTTTTGGTTCTTATTTGTTGACCCTCCTCCACTCCTCCCCTCTCCCCCTTTATTCCTGAACACATCAAATTCTTTTTTTAAGAGGGCATCGTTGGCACCAACATCCCCCTTTTTCTGCAGAGTACACAGAGTTTATTTGTTGGTCCTTGAGAGGATCAGTTCCTCTGACTCTGTGTACAATGAGTCGATGAAGCATCCTGTGACTCGGCAACTGCAGCAGTGATTTTGGTTTTGTTCTTCTCCCCTTGTTGACCCATGTGAGGCACCTTCTGGTCACAGACCTGAAGCATGTCTTGAAGCATCAGGGGAGGTCTTAATGGCAGGCTAAGGATGGCTGTGCGACATTTTTCATTTGCATTAGCAAAAGCCATCTGCTCAAGGACCTCTTCCCGTGCCTGCTCCTTCTGCACCTGTAACTCAATGGCTTGAGTGAGTCTTTCTACGAATTGTACATAGGGTTCAGTCGGGCCCTGAAAGATCTTAGAATAAGGGGGAAGGGGATCTCGAGGCTGCATACACAGAAATGCACGTTCTGCTGCTTCTTCAATATGTTCTAGAACAGGGGCAGGGATATCTGAAGCCTGGGTAGGTGCCAGTTCCCAATGACGTTCACCACTCAGATGTTCGAGGGTGATTGGATTACCCCTCTCATCCACTGTGGTTTGTGGATCTGCTAACAGGCTCAGGAGGGCGTCCATCAACAAATCCTTCCATGATGCCTCCCACAGTTTGTAATCTGTGGAATTCATCAGAGACCAGAAGAGATATTTGAGGTCAAATGGGACTGCCACTACCCTGGCAAACTGGGCATTCAACAGTCCTCGGAAGTACGGACTATCATGTCCATACTCCTTGAGAGCCTTGCAGACATCCTTTACTGAGTGCTGAGATATGGGCTGCCAGGTTGGATTGCTAACATTCCCACCCCTAGTTCTCTGGTAAACAACTGGTGCTAGGGATGGGATCTGGTCATTGTCTGTACTTCCGGATTCTTTCTCATCATCGTCAGATTGCCAATCATGGGAACCAGAAGCTGGAGTGTGGGAACCAGAAGCTGAAGCATGGGAACCAGAAAGTGGGTGTGGCTTCCAGGGCTTAGGAGGAGTGGTTTGACAACTTGATGATGTAATAAGAGTGGAGCGAGAGAGGAGTGTCCTGGGAGAGGGTGGAGTCGAGGAAAAGAAGGGGTTGGAGGAGCGGTGAAATGGATTTTGGGAAGAAGAAGAGGAAGAGGAGGGGAAGGGAACAGCAAGGAGGGTGACCGAGCCATGTGGTCACCGCCATCTTGTGAACTGTGGCTGTAGTCTCCATTTTGAGACAACTCATATACAGCTAAACTGAATCGAACACAGGGTTTCTCAACCAGGAAAAAATGGGGAAGGGAAGGTTCTCGGGCAGCCTGGCCAGGGCTGTCCCAAGAATCCTGAGCAGATTGGCCAAAACTGCTCAGGCAATGGGGACTTCGTCATTCGAAAAGGGCCAGGGCTGGCGGGCAGCGGTTTTCCCGCTGCTCCCTTAAGAATGCCTGCTTTGGGTCGAGGGGATTTGGGACTAGGGAAAGGGGAATTTAAACCAGAACTGGGGAAAACACAGTCCTGACTTTCCTTCACTCCTTGAAAATTCATTACTATAGATCAAACTTGTGATGGCCAAAATATGAATTTTGCTGCTTTCTTGTCCCCTAATCTAGCCAAAGCTGTTAACTTAGTACACACTCTTAGTGCATCCTAATAGGGAACACAGCTTACAAGCTCAGGAGAGGTCTGAGGGAAATGAAGAAAAAGCAGTCTTACAAGTCTTATCAATTCACCCTTAGAAAACTTAACATTCCCAACTGTCAGGATACCCACAACTTGGAGATAAATCTCTTTCTGGGCGGTAGAGAGCCATGCACCCATCGTGGCTTGATGGAAAAGTTCTACCACCAACACAGTGCAGCCGCAAAAAGAAATTTTAAACTGAACACCAAATGTTCAGAGCACTCTTAAAACCGGGGGGGGACACCCAGAAACCCACACCCCCAGGGCGCCACACATAAACGAAAGTGGAGTTAGTAGAAAAACAGCAACCTTGACCACTTGCCAAGGGCTACTAACCCACAGAACAGAAAACATATAAAGGAACGGAACGAAATAAATGGAACTGCAACCAGAAAAATTTTTCAGGAGCGGGGCATAAGGCGCCCCTCCTGCGACCGCATGATCTGGGGCTGGTTCAATATTCGAGCCTGCTTCCCCTAAATGAGGCTCAGAACCCACAACTGAGGCTGGGAACCTCACCGGAGTATGCGTCCCACAAGGGACCGCCGATACTCACCCGTCCAGAGCAGCGTGCAAAAAGGCAGACTGCGCTGTAAGATCCTGCCAGGGAAGACTCCTCCGGGTGAGAAAGGAGCTACCTTCCCATCTCACTATGAAAGTACTCAGAGTGTCTCTGCAGCTAGCGAGTGCGTAGAGCACTGAAGGTCCCAACAGTTCCAAGTGGGTAATCTCGAATGGAGCAGGGAACCAAAATCACAGGGTCCGGGGATCTCTTCGGACCAGCTGCTTCAGCCCCCATGCTGCCACTTGCCTCTAAAATGCCACTAAAACAGCCCCATGCCTTGGGCGCCAATCTGATGCGGTGTCAGCGTGATTTCTGCCTCGGCCAGCCCTGGCACCGCTGCAGCGAGGGCACGGTTCAGGAGCCAGATGAACTTTGCCAAACCTTTGGGTCTTGGCTTGGCTGCAGGCATTGAGTGATGATGGCAGCACAGAGAGAGGGAGGCTCTGCTTGAGATTAAACCATTGGCTTTATTTGTCCCACAGTGGGGACACCTCAGTCACAGGGGGCAGCTCAGGCAAAGCCCCCGAGCACCTGAATACAGCAGCTGATAAAGGGGGAGGAACTCGGGGCAGGGTCTGACTTGGGAGCAATTAGGGATAAGCGGGGATGGCTCTGTAACTGAGTGACATGTAGGGGAACAAACCCGAATACAGTGGGGGGGAAAGCGGGAATTCCATCCAATCACTCTGTGATCCTTTTAGAACCTTCCAGGCTGAAGGTGAGGTCTCAGAGTAACAGACAGGGTCTGGGGGTTACAGAACTCAAGATTGACAGGTAACAGTAACCTGGGGAATGAATCAAATAGGGGAAGAACACAGGAGTACATAGAACAAATCATATAACAATAAAAGAATTCTAAAAACTTAAAAAACACACTACTACACATAATTATAATAAATGGGACTGGCCCATCACTGAACCTTGTGGAATGCTGCTGTGACCAGCTCCAGATCAATGAAATTCCAGTCATGAGGAATCTTTGGGCACATTTTACCCAGAATGTATACCCATCCAAGTCATGAACAGCTGTGTTTTGTTTTGGCATGGACATGCTGGATTCTCCCATTTTATGATCTACCACTGCTCCTTCTAGGAGCTGCAGCTCAGACCCACACAACTTCTTTGCTCTGCTTCTTATATGACACACAAATTCGTCAGTGTCAGATGCTCTGATACCTTCCAGAGGGCAAAATGTGAAAGAAAGTTTTTCTGAAGCATTCAAATGAAAGGTTTGCATTCTTAATTTTTTTTTTCCCATATAAATTGACATTTTGGTTGTTATTTTGGTTCAAGTTTCATACAAAAAGTATTCAAAATTCATAAGTCTTTAAACAATTTAGTTGAAAGCATTTTCTTTTCAAGAGGGAAACAAAACCCAAAACAAACCTCTAGTTTTCCGTCCAGAAAATGTTATGTAAGTGAACGTCAATGAACTGTTGAGCTTTCAGGAAGATAGATGCTTTCTCAATATACAGGATATATTAATTAAATTACATCTGAAAATTATATGTTCAGTAATTTTGAATTTCTAAGTGAACACAGTGCAGCAAGGTTTTAGGAAGTATTTGCATGTAAGTGAAATGGGTCATGTTACATTTCCACAAGGTTAAATTCTTCTCTGTACCATGCCCAATGTTTTCAAATTCATTTCACACCTATACATTTTATTCTTTGCGGCACCTAAGAGAAATAAAATGAAAAAGCATCAAATAATTCAAGATTAAGAAGTGTTTCTCTTTTAATAGTAAAAATAACAATATCTTTGAAAGAATTCTTATAAGTAGGCAGTGTGGAAAAGTTAGAGTGAGAGAAGCTGAAATTGGAAATACACAAGTGTTAAGAATGAAATGACAATTATAAGCAAAACCACCTTTTATTTGCATTATTTAGTTTCTAGCAGAACTGATTTGTGATCACTAGAGTGTCCTTGTGATGTTTTCTTGTTTCACCCATATCTACTCCATTATAACCATTTTATCTTTAAAGCAATTTATATGAAAACCACCATATTCTCAGTATCTTTCTATATATCTTTAACTCCTTATAGCCCATGAATGATTCTTTATCCTAAATGGACATGTCTTAATATTTCCACTTTTACTTAAAAGAAAAAAAAAAATTACTCAAAAATAAAATGTGTCAGATAAATGTTATCTAACCAGTTCGATTGTACCTGCCTCCCTGTCAACACACAGAAAATACATGCTCAAAGGGTATTTGATTTCCAGAAAAACTAAAGTTGTGGAGTCACCACAGTGTCTCAGCAGTTGTAGGTCCTCTTCCTTTATGTCTTTTTCTAGAGCCCCCACTTTGATCTGCCTGAATCCTGTGCAATCAAGGCACTCACATTCCTCTGTTGCTGTGAGTCAGAACTCCTGGAGCAAAACATTTCTGATCTGTCCTGTTCAACCTCTGCCCCAGATCCTCCCCCTTTCCAGATCCATCCTAAGGGGATGGCCCATGCCATGGCTGAAGGAATACGCTGGACAAGTGCCAGTGGAAGGCACCTAAGAGTTTGTTCAATTGCTTTGCTAAACTCAGAACACTTTCTATTTTCTCTTTATGGTTTTTAAATAGAGCCATTAGTGTCTTAGAGACCAGGATGTCATATTTCTGTTTTCCTTTGAATGGATTTGAGAGTGATATCTCCAAAGGACTTTGATACACTTTTTTCCATTTCCAAGACAGAGCAAACGTCCATGGTTCTTCCATGACAATGTAAGCTCTCTGTGATAAAGTTCTATCCTTTTCATCTTGAAATCATTAATAGACTGAATTTTGAATTCATGAGACTCATAAGGGCTTACATACTTGTGTTAATGAGCTTTTCATGTCATCTCCTGTGGGATCCTGGAAAAGAGGTGAGTAAAGAGTGGTCAAGGAATGGTCAAGGAATGGCCGAGGAATTGGACGCTATGTCTCTCTCTCATTAGAAAGGAAGCATCACTTGAAACATTAAAAATTATAGCCCTTTTGTGATATTCTATAATCACTTATAGAAATTAAAGAAAAAACTCCAATATTTCAATTCGTCAAACTTATTTTGTGTTGGAAGTATTGCCCAGACCAATCCTGAGCAACATATAAATAACACTGATTATGTTTTTGCTTTTTTTTTTTTTTTTTTTTTTTTTTTTTTTTTTTTTTTTTTTAATTAAAAAATGGCAATATCTTCTTTCTTTAAAATTTAATTTTCATTGTGTGGCTTTATGGTCTTAAATACTGACTATTTAAGCATTTGTAGGACAAGGTGTTCGTAAAATAACACTTTCAATACCCTACATTTTTTCTTATAATTTCTAATGGCTTTCCATCAATGTGAGAAAGTGTGTGAGTGTGAAGGAACTGGAGGAGGAATGAATAGTACCATATTTTCCAAGCTTCACTCTGGAAAGAGCATCTTGAAAGGGAGAAATGTGTGAAATATTCTAGTCCTCTAACTAGCTGCATTTTAAAAGAAGCCCAAAGAAACCTGAGGAAAGCAGAATAATTTCACAAAGGAAGTATTCTTTCTGTTTTCTTATGCAGAAGTTATGGACTCTTTTTATTAATCAAAGAACATAGAAAATTCAGTTTGAATGTTATTATGCCAAAGAAGGAGAGCAAATTCAATCTTTCAGCTGTAAAAAAGAGATTTTACTCCTATTTTAAATGCAAATCCCCAGACATCTTTGCATAGCGTCTCTACTCACCCCTTATAATGAACGGATTCTTCACTGCTGAAATCTTGAAATCTTTATCAAAACTAAGTGCTTTTCACCAATGTGTGTTCTAGTTCAATGACAAGTTTTAGGATTAGGCATAGGAACAATGAAAGCCTGTGCTGTGACTCATGCAGGTCAGATTACTTATCCACAAGGTCCTTTGTGGTTATAAACCCAATGAATCTAATAATCATATATAAAGGTGGAAAAGCCCATGGGTGAGGAGGGAGACAAAGCAGAAGAGTCATAATCAAACAGTTTTCTAAATTCCTAAAGGAGAAATAAAATAGTAAAAGTGTCTTGAAAGGGAAAAATGCAAAAAATATTCTGATTTTCTTATATATATGCATACGCACACATCACACCTTGGAGATTATCTTTAATTTGGAAGCTCAGAGATTTGTAGATTATTTTTGTAGGATGCTGCTGCATTGATGCAGTTTATATTTACCTGCCAAGGGAACTGATGATCTGATTTAACCCTACCAGAAACTTCTTGCACTATGCAGAATCATTGAAGAGATAGCATAACTGCATGCCAACAATGGCTGTTGGACACTCAGAAACTGGGAAGACATTCATGAACCATAGCAGGATAGAGACATAAAATTCAATTCACAACATCAGTTCCCATCCTAGAGTTGCCTTATACTTGTTAAAGTGAGGTGTCTATCCCAGTGGGTTTTAAGGAGATCAACAATAATGAATAAACAATTTACCATATCTGAAAAGTCACACTGCTGACTATTAAAACTTTACCTGCTTGTTTTAACCATGTTAATGATCATCAGGTAATGCTGTCAATATCTCTACCATTATTCAATTTCAGTTAATTTAATAGAATTTAATTCCATTTTAAAACTATTTTAAAACTATATTCTGTGGACTAGTATGGTGTTTGTGGAACACAGAAACAAAACTTGAGCTGACATTCATCCCTGAAGAGAAAATTATTTTTAAATATAATCAAGTAATGAAAAGAAGTGGGACTTCATCCACTGTCTCTGTTTGGGTGCAAAATTTTAGGCATTACTCTTTAGTCATGCAGTGCAAGAGACAGGAAACTCTTATTTCAGGTTTAATCACTCTGTTTTGTTTGTTTGTTTATTTCTAAGTATTTGTGGAAAGAGTAATATTACAATTCTGCTTTCTTTTTCTCTCATTTGCTATTATATGTGGGTGAGTAGGGGATAGTGAACAATAAATTACACTACTTAGAGCTGTAGGCTAAGGCTTTTCTTGTCGGTTGTGTCAATAAAGTACACACATAACATCAGTTTCCCATTACACACATCATTCAGACTCATATATTACTCAGTATAATGGGAAAGGGGCCACTGAAATCTAAAATGAAAAGAGAAATTGAAGTACAACCAGCAGCAGCAGCTGAGCCAAAAAGCAGCTGTGGTAGTGAAACATTTAGTCACTGCTGCTAGAAAAAAAGAGCTATCTCTATAGAGGACATACAGTGCCACATGCTGGGAAATCTGCAGCAGGTGGGTTTCTGTGGGACTCAAAGGTACCCATTTCTTAATATTTTCTTCTTTGGTTGGTTGGGGTTTTTTTTTGGTTGTTTTTTTTTTTTTTTCCCTAATACATTTTCATTTCATTTGAAATAATTGAATGCAAGACCAAACAACAGCCCTGGTCATGCTACTGGCCACAGTCCAGGTCTTGTCAGCTGCCTTCATTGGTTGTTTTACTAGAGGGCAGATGCCATGATTTTTTTTCTTAGGGTAATTTCTTATCTTTCCAGTTGTGTTAATGGGTTACTTTGCTGCAATGATGAAAATCAACTTTTCTGGATCACCTTATGTTGAAAGTTAAAACTAGATCTTGGGGCAGTATGGTTCATTCAGAAGAATGAACAGATAGAACCAGTTTTCTGAAACAAACTTTGCTCTGCACATTTTTATAGTCAAACTTTTATTTAAGGTTCAATATCTTTATTGATGATCTGGATGGGGATATCGAATCCAACCTTAGTAAATTTATGGATGGCACCAAGTTGGGCAGGAGTGTTAAACAGGTTGAGAGCAGGAAGGCTTGCAGAGGGACAGGGACAGGCTGGATCCATGGGCTGGGGCTGGTGGTGTGAGGGGCAACAAGACCAAGCATTGGGTCCTTTTACACTTTGGCCACAACAACCCCTTTAACTCCAGTCTGGGAAAGAATGGCTGAAAGGTTTTGCTTAGGTAAAAGAATCTGGGGGTTCTGGTCAACAGCAGCTGAACTTGAGCCCAGATGGGCCCAGTTTGCTAAGAATTCCAAAGGCACCTGGCCTGAATCAGCAATGGCATGGCCAGCAGGACCACTGAAGTTAATCAGCCCCTGTACTGGGCACTGGTGAGGCCAAACCTTGAGTGCTGTGCCCAGTTTTGGGCTCCTCAATTCAGGAAGGATTTTTCATGTGCTGGACTGTGTCCAGAGAAGGGCAATGGAGCTCAGGAAGGGTCTGGAACACAAGTCCTACAGGGAGCAACTGAGGCAACTGAGGGAGCTGAGGTCATTTAACCTAGAGAGGAGGCAAGCCTCAGAGACCTTATAACTCTGTGACTCCCTGACAGGAGGGTGCAGCCAAGTGGGGGTTGGTCTCCTCTTCCAGGCCACCAGCGACAGGCTGAGAGGACCTAAGTCTTAAACTGTGCCATGGGAGGTACAGGTTGGACATTAGGAAGAGTTTCTTCACAAAAAGGGTGATTAGACATTGAAAAGGACTGCCCAGAGGGGTGTCTGAGTCACTCTGCCTGGAGGCTGTTAAAGGAAAAACTGGACACAGCACTTGATGCTATGGTCTGGATGACACCGTGATGTTCAGTCATGGGTTGGACTCAATGACTTCAGAGATCTTTCCCAACCTAACTGATTTAGTTAAATTAATTAATTAACATTAAATAATAAAATTAATTAACGTATAAATTTTCCGTTGGTTCAACTAAAGCTGTCTAACATTCACTGGGTGATCCTGCAATATTCATTTATTACTGTTGCTTGAATTGTGCTTTTAGTGTTGTAGAACCATAAAATCATGTAATATTTTTAGTTAGAGGGAACTTGTAAGGATTATGTGGATCAAATCATTCCATTAGCAGGGACAACTTCCACTTGAGCAGGCTAGTGAAAGTCCCATCAGATCTGACTGTAAAGAATTCTAAGGAATGGAGTATCCACAGCTTCTCTGGGCAACCTGTGCCAGACTTTCACCACTACTTTTCATAGTAGGCCAAAAATTTATGCAACTCAGAGGATCAGTTTTTCTATTTGGATAGCCAATTGTTTCCTCTCCTTATTTAGGAAGTGTCATAGCTTGTTCTGAAGGTTGCACATAATAGAAAGCCCCTGCAAAATAAGGAGAAAGCAAAGGTGTTATTATCCCTGTTTCACAGAAATGGGAAGAATAAAGAACAAGGTTGTAGAGCCTGAACCCCAAGTGATTATTTTTACACCTGAATTGTCTTTCCATAAAATTTATGAAGTGAATGGAAGATAGAAAAGCAGCCTTGGTTCTGACTTTAAAACTGTGAAAAGCAAAACAACATTGAGGCTCATTATTAATTATAACACACTAGAAAGGGAGGGAGAGAGGTGGTGGAATTATAGTCTATTTTCTGAACTAATACTTATGAAAACTGGATGGCATCGTCTGTGATTTCATAAATGTTCTGGAAGAAAGTGTAGTGATTGCATAATAACCCCATCAAAAGGGTGGTTGATTAGTTTAGTCAATTTGGCATACATTTCAGCTATTATTTTCATTTGAGAAGCAGAGGCTGAATGACACTGTTGCTTTTATCCTGGCACTTTGTAAATGAGCATCCTAAAGCCTAAAGTTCTTCCTTAACTTCTCCACATCTTGGGACATAACTGTGACAATAGTGTTTCAAGACCACAGAGGTAAAAAAAAAAAAAAAAAAGAAAAAAAAAAAAAAAGTTCAGTACTTCAAGTTTGCAGGGAATTGTGGACTTCTTATTTGCAACCATTTACTAAAAAGAGGGCCAAAATCCTACACAATTTATGTTTGTAGAAGCAGTCAAAGTGATGCCTTATGTGATTAGATCACTAAAATATTATTAATATCAGTATGTAGTTATTTTCTTTGCCTGAGGGGGTTTTGTCCATACCCCAAAAAATATCATTAATTCCACAGGGGTGAAATGACTAGCTGTGTTGGAGACCATGCAGACATTCAGTAGGGAATATCTTCATACAGATTTTGTATGACCCCAAAATCTGCATTTCAGAATTTCTGCTTCTCTTGTTATAAATTCATTTATGTCTATGATCAGTATTATATCCAAATCAGATGTTATCTATCCATTCCTCATTTTGATTTTTGTTTTTTTTTGGGGGGGGGGGTTTAATTGCTTTTTTGGTTTTGAGGTGGTGTCACATTATTGGAAAAGTGTTCTCCAATTTAGTACTCCTACTGAAAAGACCAACTGCTCCACTCCTCCCCCAGCTTCAAGAGGAGGCAAAAAAGGTAAGATCACAGGTAAAGATAAAACAATTTACTGGAAACTTCAATAAGATAGGAAAACCAACAATCAGACACAAAATATTAAAAGGTATAGGAAAAAGAAACTACACAAAAAAATCTGAAACAATAAACAAGTACTGAAATGTGGTCTTCCCCACCACATTTTCTTCCACTGGAAGGAACACTGTTTTACTTGGAAGTGAGCAATAATCCCTTTTTCCCACCCCTAGCAAAAACATGAGGTGGTATCAAATAACATTAGTGTCTAGCTACACCCTGTAAACCATACCTCTACTCAGCTATGGCAAAATAAAACCCTGTCCTTGGCCAAAAATGTGACAGGCTTGTAGCTGTTGGTGCATTTCTTGGCTGTGAACAACAAGTCAATGCCTTTTCCTGCCTTACTCATTTTAGAGGAGTATTCACTAGCTCAAATATACTGTAAGCTAGTATTACTCTATGGAAATCACACGTGTGTTCTGAACAGTTTGAACTGTGGGTTCAGATAAGAATAGGTTAGTAAGTGAATCATAAAATAATATGTGATAATAATAACAAAAATAAAAACAATAAATAATAATAATTCATAATAATAATAGTAATAGAATCTTAATGAAAAGTGAGACTCAAAGGAAACAAGAATATAGGAAGACAGACATAAAATCCAAGAGAAATCCAAGAGAAACAAGTGATTCACTTGAAAAAATTGCTCACCACCCATTGACTGATGCCCAGCCCATCCACCAGCAGCAACTGACCCCTGCTGGCCAACTGCCCTCAGGTTATAACTGGGTATGAGGCTCTATGAGATGGAATATCCCTTTATCCAGTTTGTGCCAGCTCTCCTGGCCGTGCTGTCCCTTTGGCTTCATGTACACCTGCTTCCCAGGAGAGCATGGGGCACTGAAAATCTGACTGGAGTGAGCACTGCTGAGCAACAACCAAACCAACTGTGTGCTATTGACATTATTCTCAGAATAAATCCCAAACACAGAACTATACCATTTACTAGGAAGAACATTTACTCTATCCCAGTCAAAACCAGGACAATGGAGTGCAGGATCCCAGTATTCTGCTGCACACCCAGACCAGATGAGATATACTCACTGGACTGGGTTGTCAATAATTTGCAACATTTATTATAAATTATTTTTATTTTATCTCTTTCATATATTTTCTCTCACAATCCTCATTCAAACTCTGAAAGACTCTTCATTCTGGGGATATTTTAGAGGTTTTTTTCAAGACTGTGTCTGAGAAGTATGTGGCAGGTTCCAAAGCTCTTTAAACATCATATTTCATAATTATGCATGTGCTTATGAATTCACCAGAGTCAGTAGGACGTAGACTAAACTTAAGCACAGCATGGCTTTAGAAATCCCTACACTTCCTTCTGAAAGTCCTGTATTTTCTATGAATTCAGATGGAGAGTATCAGATGTAAAACAGAAGCAGAACAACTATGCAATAACAACTTGTCAGGGGAGGAAAGCAATGTGAATTCTTCCAGCCATTTTCTTTCACCCATTCTTATCTCGTTATGTCTTTCAAAGCTTTGCTTGCATTCCTCTTTTTTTTTTCTTTTAATCCAATTTGTCTTGTTTCTAGTCTGTCATTCACTTTTTTCTTTCTGTGTAATTTTTCTTTTTTTCTTTCTTTCCTCCCAAACTACTTCCTCATTGTCAGTTTGCATCCACCCCCAACTCTGTAAAACAGAGCTTTCAAAGTTTATGCAGTTAGTGCATGTTGCTTGCTCTGAGAGAATGAGGGACACAGAAAGCAGTGACTAATATCAGAATCATGAGTGAAGATATGTTTTATTCATAAACCCTGCATCTCTAGTGAAATTAAAAGCAAAGCAAAGGGTCGAAGCTCTGAACCCTCTTTCCTGGAGCCTGTAAACCAATAAAGGCTTTATATTAGCTATCGATATCTATCTCTGACTTGGCTTAATAACATCTTATTCCCTGTTTTCAGCAGCCATCAATAATATTTCTGCCTGCCCGCTCAGGTCCCCATCTCTGCGTGCAATTGCATTATAAGGGTCTATAAGCCCAATTTGCTTCACATTCTATTTTTGGAAAAGGCTGTCTGGCTTTTGTAATGAGAGCAGCTGCCAAGGAGGCTTGACAGAATTTGTGGCCCATCTGGCTTATAATCTTCATTCAATATCGCAGGAGCCTAAACTCCCAGACCAACTGATAAGTCAGAGCGTATAGGCAAGCAGTGGCAGTAATCTTCCTTGTGATTTCTCATTAAGGACAGGGACATCTCAGTGAATCTTTCATATCCTGGCTATCATAGTTTTGCTTGGTTGTTTTTATTTTTTCTTTATTTTATTTTTCCCCCCTAACAAGATGAGTGTTGTTCCATTTTTTTAAATTATGTTAAAAACAAAGCGAAGCAAAACAAAACAAAACAAAAAAAAACCAAACCAAAACAAAGCAAAACAGAAAAAACACAGCAGTTTTAAAACTACTTAGGTTCCCTTGTACTGTGTTTAAGAAACTAGGAAAATAATGATTTGATTCTGCCTTTAAACTCAACAGCAGTTTGCCACTATTTGTACTTAAAGTATTTGTGCTGACATATTTCTCTCAAAATCATAGAAAACAAGGCAACAAGTGATCCTGAGAAATTATCTAGCATATTTCCTTAAGATAATGTAGAATTAGTTACATCTCCAGGATCCTCAGACTTGTCATCTTTGTGTCATCCTCAGACTACCTCAATAATGCTTTAAATCCTTAATTTCAAAGATTTTTTTCTGTTATCTCAACTTCTCCACAATTCTCATTTTCTACTCCAGACACAGAAACAGGCTGTATATCCTGCATACAGCGCTGCCTGCAAATTCCTCACTTCTTGAACAGGAATATCACCAAATCTTTTACTGTTTTCTCATAAATTGTGTTTTCCAGAACACTTTTCATCTTCACACTCAGTTCCCTTTGTGCAATATTAAATGACATGCAGAGATACTTTCACCACCCATGTTACGGAGGCCACTCACCTCCCTTGGCTGTCCCTTTGCATTTTTTCCAGTCTCAGTTGTCTGAAAGCTAAACCTTTATTTCAAATTTGCCACTTTGTCTCTTTCTCGGGGCCTAAACTGATGTCAGGGATGAATAGCTTCAGAGCTAATCATCTCACCTAGTTTAGAGATTTATCTTCAGAAGGTCTGAGATGCCTTTTGAGAAAGCAGACTTTCTCTGTTGATTACAGTGGGGACAAGCTATGACCAGAGGCCCAACTTTTACAGGACTATCAAGATCAATTCCTCTATTAGCAGAGGAAATGAATAATGTATTTTTTTTTTTTTACTTACAGCTCTGCATGTCACATCTAATTTTTTGATTTCTTGTAAGATGAGAAGCCCACATTTTTTGTTTCCCTCTGTTAAGGCATTCATCACCCTTGAGATAAAAATTGAGCTCATACAGTGGTTATCTGTAATATGTTGGAGCTTTTATTGCACATAGTTTTCACAAAAGCCTTTGAGATCTCCTAGAGCTTTGCCACACACACCTGACAGGTAATAGCCCAGGAGACATTAAGGGAAAGGACAACAGGCCAAATAGAAAAACACAGAAATAAATATATGTTCATACAGTATTTTTCACACATTCTTATGATGCAATTTTTTAATGTTGAAAACTTCTTTTAAAGAAAAAAAAAATCAACAATACCATAAAATAAAACAACATAAAATATGAAGAATTCCATCTTACCTGGACGAATAATTTCATAAATAAGAGGATGAAGAACACTTGAAAGTCATATATCCTGACATCAGAAAAAAGAGAAGATAGTTTAAAAAACTGAGGAACATATATTTTTTCAATATTTTTTCCTTTGTTTTTTTCTCTCCTAAGGTCAGATCTAATTTCAAACATATTAGGAATCTTTATAAAAGTAATCACGTGGGCACTGTGCTTTAAAATCCATTCAACTGTGTGGTTATCTTCTGTTTCATAGCATAAGGTTTTATGGGGATGAGGAAAGTAAAAGTCCATTAGGAAATTCTGCCAGCATGGCAAATAATTTACTTTCACAGGTGGACATGCTGATTCTTTTTAGGGCTCATTGCAGTTTGTTAAGGATGCTGTTTGACTTCTAGCACTACTTATTGTACTTCTACCATGTTACGAGAATTATAGGGTAAGAAAAAGAGTCCAGGTCAAACAAATATTGTTTCTTTTTTTGGTTAAATTATTCTGTACCCAAGTAGGTCCTCATGATCTCAGTTACAGTGGATCAGAGGACATGGGAAGGATTCTTACTCTAATTTTCACATGAGAAGCAAGCACTTTTGAAGTAACACATTTTAGGAAAAGCATAGCTGAAATAGTTAAGGTAAGCCACAATCTGGAAACAACAGATTACCTGCTTGCAGCAGAGAACCTCAGCTCATTAGATTGCTAACTCAGAAACTCTTTAGCTCTCTGCTCATTAAATACTTAGCTACACTTCTTTCAGTTCTCATCTTTCTGTATAACTTATTATTTGCTCCATGCACCATATAGGATTCCGAGCAGGTATAAAGCAGTTAATTTCAGTGAAATTCAATAACGTTTAGGTACAAAACTTGCCTCTGCTCCTGTGCCTGGTTTTTTTTGTTATGTTTTGTTTTGTGGGGGTGATTTATTTGTTTGTTTGCATGTTTGTTTGTTTTTGGGGATTTTTTGGCCTCCGTGTTGCATCAAATTTATTTGACGAAAACATTAAAATGAAAGAAAGCAAAAAACTCAATCATCAACCTTCAGCGCACTTGGAAAAAATAATATGACAGAACAGATTTGTTTCCAAATTTAATCTTTGTGTTTTTCTTCATCAAACTTGAAACCATATTTTCCTGAAATATCTAAACTGCAAATTGGCTAGTGTGTGAAGGACTGATGTCTGTTCAATTCAGGAATGCATGTTTTTGATTGGCAAAAGAACTCCAGCTCTTGCTTATAACATAAAAAAACCCTGAGTATAGTTACTGCAATTGAAGGGATTAGTCATGCGCCAAAAGTGAAGCAGAGTATGCTGCAAAAAAGTTAAAATTGAAAGGAAAATCACGACCTGACCAAAAAAGGAAAATGTTAACCTTAATTTTTCAAACTAGGATCACAAGTACCAAAAATGTGGCAACCTGTGGCCTGGAAAGCTAACTTGTTCTTATGGTTCTTCCTCAAAATCAGATAGACTGAAATGTTTTATTATTTATATTTAATGAGTTTCCAAGTAGCAGATGAGATCACTGTCCCACCATCTCAGATTTTTAAAGGGCTTAGTGCTCTGAAGTGCTGGAATTTTTGAAAGTCAGGTAGGCAAAACATAGGAAAAACAAATTTCCCTAT
The DNA here is from genome assembly GCA_032173965.1 of Sitta carolinensis. Classification (NCBI taxonomy): domain Eukaryota; kingdom Metazoa; phylum Chordata; class Aves; order Passeriformes; family Sittidae; genus Sitta; species Sitta carolinensis. The sequence goes on along the minus strand of CM063313.1, from coordinate 8,533,506 downwards.
CTCAGCAGACTACATTTCAGAGTTCTGAGATGGAAACTTGCATTTCAGACAGAGCAACCACCACCAAACTCTTATTGTCACAAAAGTAACCTTTTCTCTCAGCCTTTTCCAATCACACCAGATACAATTGCCTTTCAGTTTTGTGGTTTAAAAAGGTAAGAAAAAATACTTACCCGAATTATGACAAAATGATCGAATGATTTGGATCAGAAGAGATACTGAAGGTCACCTAGTTCTGCCTCCCCCACTGTGGGCAGGGATGCCACACACTAGACTTGGTGGTAGCCCATGGTTACATGCTTGATAATTAATTTTGGGTACTACAGTTAGCCAAAATGGTTCTAGCTCCTTCCTCAAGAGAAAGGTGTCATAGAAGCACTGATGTAACTTCAATCGGTTTTTGGTTTTTTTTTTTTTTTTTTTTTTTTTCTTTCTGAGCCTCAAGGAAGGACATCATTATGATTTACAGAAGAATCATGTTTCCATGTTTTGGGATGATGAGATTTCAGGTATTGCAGTGTTCTGGTTTAATTTCCTACATTTCCTAGAGTTGCTCATGCTGTTTAGACTCCAGACTGTTGTCAGTCCAGTGAAAAGGTAGAAAATGGTGACAAGGGCAAGAAAGCAATAAAAATAGCACCAAATTAAGAGTAAATAAAATTATTTCCAAATCCTCCCTGCAAGATCAGTAGTAGTCTACATCCCTAACAACGTAAAAAGTGGAATGAAATTGGAGGGAAAAAGAGATGTGAGATCAAAAAAAAAAAAAAAAAAAAAAAAGAAGAGAAGAGAAGGTTCTATAAAAATTCAGCTTTATTAATGGGAGATACTGCAAGAGGGGAGTTCAGGGATTCATTATCTCAAAAATAGCAGTCAAAACTGACAGGAGTGGGTGAAAACTTCCTGACCCCATGGACTAGTGGATTTCACAGTTACTTGTATTTGTCTTTTTAAAAGTTAGGAGGTGTGGGGGGAGAAAAAAGGAAAGCAATAGCCTGCTCTCTGAAGCCTTGGGGCTTTTCTGATACCATGGAAAGGAAGTAGAGGGAGAACGAAGCATAAACAAGCTAAAGCTCCTGCCCACAAATAACCAATAGAGACTTAAAATACTATTACAACTGTACAATAATTTAAGGTCATGGTATTCCATTTTCTAAGCCTGTGGAAACCTGACCCACATAAGGCATTAAAATTCATAACACATGAAAATTAGGAACTCCTGGAAGCAGTTTCTCTTTCTATAAGTACAAATTTTCACTGCCTACGTCTAGCATTTAAAGGAAACCATCCAGATAATTAAAATGCCTATAAATGAAATGTCAAAGTAAAATGTTTTTCTTCTTTTCTTTGCTTTTTTTTTTTTTTTTTTTTTTTTTTTTTAAGGAAAAAAAAAGGAAAAATACTATGCTTAGGGAAACTGAAATCTTTATTCTAAAATAACATAACTTAAATACCATTATCTTGGTAAAAGAACAGAATAATTAAGGTTTGCAAAGTTAAATGGGTCTATAGATCTAGACATTTCACTTCTCAATATATAAACTTTATGAGGAAGGGACATTTATAATAAGTTTATATATTGTTTTAAATACTGCCATAATTTCATTATTTTAAACATGAGTCAGAGTGCATGTAGCTGTCACTCCAGCATTCTAGGAAGAAATTAATCATATGCAGAGAAAAAATTAATAAAAAAGTCAGTATTTGGCAGCTTTCATATTCCTTTTCATAACTCTCATTTTTCTCTGATAGATGGAACTGATGAAACAAGGAAATAAATCATGCACAATTAAAATGAGTAAAAGCTGAAAAGACTCTATCAGTGATTATGTTAAAGAAAATGGGAGGTGGAGGGAATTCAAACATGGGTTGGATTCCCTCATTTATCATTCATTGACACTGATACCTGAATTTTAATTGAAACCTCCCATGTGGTTGGCATCTGTCAAGATGAAGCAGGTTTTCAGCAGGAAGAGGGGAAAACTTTGTTGTGAGCTGGATTTCAAAACTGAGAGGAAACAGTAAGAGTCCCTCTTATCTATTGCCATCATGGTAGCCTGGGAATGATGCTGGAGCCTTGGAGGTTTCACCTTCCCTTTTTGATATGAATGGGACTCAAATAATATACAGCACTTTGAATCGCCTTACTCTGCCAGGTAAATGGATATGTTACTCTTTACATTGGGGGAGTTCTAGCACCTTCCTAGAACCACAGCTGTGATGAAGAATAGAAGCATAATTCACCAGTCAATTTATCTCTGAGGTCTTACCATTTGACCCAATATATTTAAACTGTACTTTTTTAATTGTCATTTAAAAATTAGGGGTTGAGGTGGGGAAATGGCACCACCTTTTCACTACAGACCAAATCTTTCTACATTAATTTTTTCTGCTTATTTATGCAATTTATATTGCTATCCATAAAGAATGTTGTGAAAAATAAGGGGAAAAAAATAAAAAAAAAAGAAGAAAAAATCTGTTTTCAAAGGAGAATCCTTCTTGTTGCTGCTCAGGATAACAATCCAGCAGGATTTGTGAATGTTATGGTCTTTTGGGAAAAGACCTTAATTTTATATGGTCATATGAGGAAAACAACAACAACAAAAAAGAGAACCCTCTAAGTTTTGATAAAGAACTAAACAACCAGGCTGATAAAGCTTAACAGATTTATTTCTTCTGTGGGTAAAGTATGACCCTGATAGACTAGTTGGTTCTCTTTGTGTGGAGGCTTCTATTTCAAAACACTTATGACATAACTGGCTAATTTATTTTTGCTTCTTCCCTTCTATGTGATGATATAATACTCTGTGGAAAGTAGGTAGGAATTTAATCCCAGTTTCAGTTGGGATATCTGGAATAAATGATTCTGGGTAGCAAGACTCCAGTAAGGAAATGGCTCTTAAGAATGCTGTTACATTTTCTCAGCTACTAAGAGATGGAGGAGTTTTCTACTACTTTCCCCCTCTAATTTCAGAAAGAAGGAAGAATAAATGTGACTGTTTTGGTTTCCACAGTATCAAAGAAATCTCTATCACTTGCCTTCAGCATTGAATGAAAGAGTATTTTATTCTACAGGTGATACTGGAACAAGTCTCAGGTTATGCCAAAAAATATAGAGGGAGAGATTACCAAGGCTGACAACTGAGATGTGAAAACTCAGTTCTCACCAGTAGCTTAAGGGAATTAAGCTTCAAAGCCAAATACCTTCAACAGCTTTACTAATCATCCATCAACTATAAAAGGAAAACTGACCCAGCTGCTGAGAAACTAAGCTAAAACTAAGAAAAGAAAACAGTTTTCTTGCTTAATCAATACCACCAACAATTTTCAAGTATTCTAACTGTGTAATGAGGATAGTCATACTTACACCTTAAAATACTGCTGGCATTGTAAGTATTCTGTTTCTACTTTCTTTTCTTTTCTTTTTTTTTTTTTTTTTTTCTTTTAATAAGTTTAAATTTTCTGATAATGGATGTCAAAAAAAAAGGAGATAGACAAGACAAGTGAATTAAAAAAAAATCATTTACGATCTCGACTGAGTTCATGAAACAAATGGGGCTTTCTCAGAGTCACATGTGACAAAGAGGAGCTTAATCCAAACATTTTTTTTTTTCCCATTACTACTATTACATCTTGGCTGAGGTGAGGGAACATTTCAAACCTTATCATTTTACAATAAGAAAAATTGACACAAAAGAGGAAGGACTTTCCTGGGGTGATGAGCAATAAAGAGAGAGAATATAGACTTTTTTCTGTGCTCTGAAATCTACAGACGAAGCAGCATTGAAAGACCACATTGGTAATAATATTTGATCATATATTTAAAAAAAATTGCAGTTCTGGGTTGGAAAATTATTGGAATTTTATATTTGTGATTAGAATCTCAGTATTTCCTGATGTTCATTGATCAGAAAAAAGGAATAAGAACCAGGGGGAAAAAAAAAAACAAAAAACAAGAAAAACCAACACGACAAACAACAAAACTTTTATGAATAAAAAGGGGAGGGTCTAACATCAACAGAAGAACTCTTCATAAAACCTTAAATAATGTATCATGTAATGTGTAGAAGTTGATCTTCATAGGCAGGATCAGGTATATTGAATCATATGTATTTGCATGGTTAAAAACTCACTTCTTCTGTCTCTAGATCTCCTCATCCATAGGCTGGGAATGCTTAGCAGCACCTGGCACTACAGAGTGTGCAAATCATGATGGATTCTGTTGGGTTTGTGGTACCCTACTGCTGGAATTTGCACAATGGAAGTATTTCATGAGGTTTGAGCATTGCAATTCACTTGACTTCAGATGCTTATGAGTAGATTCACACAGACTAAAAAGTTGCTACAGGAGTTCAAATTAAAGGTGATAATAAATAGTAATGTATTGAGTTGTGGGAAAGTCTAATGATGTGCCTTAAGGACCAACACTGGGTCCAGCTTTATCTTCACTAATGATCTGCAAATGAGATCCAATAGCACAATTATTAAATTAATGGATGCAGCTAAACTGGGAAGTGTTGCAGAGCCAAGTGAGGTTAGAATAGCAATGTAAAAAGAAATATGTGACATGGTGATAAAAGAACAATCCACAACTCAAAGCTGTAACGTGGGATGAAAAGCAGATGGAGGATAGGTATGTACTTGAGGAGTAAGAGAGAAACACTTGGAAATTAGTTCTGCAAAAGGAAAAAATAGAAATCACATTGTTTAGCAGAACGGGTGCCAGTTTGCAATGTTATATAACACTTAAAGCAGACTGAAAAAATTATAGATTCACTTCTGTTTACATACTCAGAAATACTTTTTTCAGAGATAAGGTAGACAGGAACTTACATTTCTGTTCTGCTGCAAAGATAAAAGGTTTTGAGCCATGAAGGTAAGAGACATACTTTTACCCAGGTGAAAAGGTGTTTTCAAGCCTTGATTTAGTTCCTCTTTTCTTGGTGGAAGACCAAGGATTAGATTCCTCAGAGTACTCAGGTATTTAGATAGATAAGTGCCTAGTGAGATTTTCAAAACCATCTATGCATTGATTTTGATGGGAATTAGGCATATGTGAACAGTTGGAACACTCATTTGATGTCTACTTGCCTCTTTATGCATGTTAATAGCTACATAAGTGTTTAAGATACTTCTGAAAATGGATCTTAGCTATCTAAATGAATTGCACCTTATGATGCTTAGGCTGAAATTGCTTTAAAAATCTAGGCATTAAAACCTGATTCCTGATATTTCACTTAGAGCTAAATGTAGGAGTCATCTCCCATAACACTGGTTGCCTAAAATTTTAGCCTCCTGTCTAAGCTGCATGTCAAGGCTGTCTGTAATCAATGGAGGGAGTTAGATACCTCCAGAGAGTGATTCATCCTAATATGGTGCCTAAGAGAGGTGACCCATTTCCACCTCTCCCCATTAACTGCAGAGACAAGACAGATAATGATCCTTGCCCAGAATTCACTTTTAGCATAGATGAGGGAAAATCATCCCCACTGCTATGATTCTCAAAGGTAAACTCCAATCTGATTGATTTCAGGTTAACGTCACCTATAAAAACAGAATAAAGCTTTGATTTCATCAGAGAGATGTGGGACATCTGTTACTAATATCCAGATTTATAAAACAGAATGTTCTGTCATTGACACTGGTGTAATATTCAGCTCAACAATATTAATAGAAAGATTAAGCAAAAAGTTCAGTATGTTGCAGGCAGTATAAAATAATGCTTATTTTATATATTTGCCCTTTATATTTATTAAAGTATTTTTAAGTGGTCATCCCCTTTTGTAGTTTTCTTTTACTGGCAAGAGCTATCTATCACTATAAGCTAATTTTTAATTAAGCTCAAAGTTCCATGTCTGCTCATTGTCATTATAATGAATTTTAGAATAATTAAGAGAAGTGTTTGTTAGGTGTGTCTCTCTTGATCATACAAAGTAAATGATAACCCTATTGTCCCATGTATTTGTTATTCAATTTAAGCAAGTAATATAAACAAAATGGGATCTTTTTCCCAGATAAAAATAAGTTCCACAAGCAGAGCTTGGAAAGGGGAGAGAAGCACACATAACTGAAGACAGTATTGCCAGCATGGTGTTCTGCACTAGCAAACTGCCAAAAATAATAGCAGCAGCTTTTCTTTTTTCATTTTCTATTTTTTAAGGAGCTGGTTATAGAGGACCTTTTATGTTTAGACAAGAAAAAAATCTATACTAAATTCTTTTTAAACTTTGCTGCTTTGTTGTGTTTCTTTAAGTTTATGTCCGCAGGGAGATGTACTGCCTGTGGTTTATGGAAGATGGCAAAGATATGATTAAATTAGCCCTTCTATTTCAACAACAACATCAAGAAAGGTTGTCACAGTGCAGTAAGTTCTTCCAATAGGATGTGGAGGGATTTTTGTTGCTGTTGGGTTTTGTTCTTTTTTTTTTTTTTTTTTTAAATCATTGAGAATCATCTTTATTCATTAATAATACTCAGTGCTCCCATACTAAAGGAGCATTTGTCCGAAGGGCTAAGCCACTTTTATAGATAACAATGGCACCATTGTTTCATTTTGTGGATATGACTATTTAGGCAAAAAAGGCTATGAAGGTTGTCCAAGGTTGCACATAAATTCAGAGAAAAATGAGGGCTTGACAGTGACATGTATGCACATTGGCTTCCTGGAAGAAGGAACGAGAGCAAAACTTAGCTTTTGGGAAACCAAAGTACATACTAAAACTCAGGCTTCATAGCAGCACAATGAAGATTTCTGCATGCACCTTTTTTTCTTCATATATATTTTATTGCTGTGTTTTAAGAGAACTATTTACTTTCACATAACTGTACACTTTTATTTTTCTTGACAAAAAATAAAACAAAGAAATCTCATACTCTTCACGACTATTACTCTAAGAGATTACTAATATATGGCAAGTAAGTTACAGAGCACTTAAAATTGTAGCTGCAAGGCTATGTGAGGACTGATGACTTGCAAAGATGAATCTATGCAGCATGTGTCTTCATTGTGGAAGCCTGAAGACTGGACTTACAGTTCTAATCTGCATTAGTTTTATGAATTAAATTTTCAGCAAATATTTAAATGGGTTATAAACAAATAAATTACTTAATGGTGCTTGAATACTAATAGTTTTGACATGATATCTGAGTGGGCTAAATGTGGGAACTAGATAGGTTCTGTAGCCCTTCTCATCCTAGGGTACAAACAGCCTTCTAAAGGTATATATCTATTTATATCTTTATCAGGGCCATTAACCTCAAGATTATACCCTTATGCCATCTAAATTACTTGTTGCCTAAGGAGATGATGCTGTCAGATGCACGGACAATCACTCATTCTGCATATGCAAATTCAGGTTCTAAATAATGATCTTGACATATTGAACTCTTTATGGGTTAGTCCGATAGGATTTAACATACACAAATAACTTCTCAAGAGCTTTTTGAGAATTCTCTAGAGCTTTTTTCTGTTCCACTGTTCAAGGCATCTTTGGGAAATTAATTTCCTCTAAATTTGGATCGACTTCTCAAGTGTCCATTAAAGAAGTAGGAACACAATGTTTCCATCATAACCCTTCTTTTATGTACTTCCATAAGGAAGCTTTGCACTTAATTAGCTACTTAGGATGGAAAGAATGCTGCATTTTTAGAAATGAAAGCCCAGGATATGTAAACACTTACTGAAATGAGCAATTCACTTCAGATATGAAAAATTATTGCCTTTCACTTAAGATCTTGAAGGGCACTCAATTATTATTCTACATGGCATAAATGTACTTATTGGTATAACAAAAAATATACTTACTATTATTTAGATTAAACCTTTTTTTCTCTTTCTGCATGTATATCTTGGATTTTTTTAGGATGTTATGTAGTCTTTTTAATGTATAAGCTCCTTCCTTAATTGTTTGTTTGAGTCTTTCAAGTACTCATGACAGAAAAGAGAAGAATGGAATTGAAAAATGAGGCCAGAGCATTAAAATACATAAGGTAAAAGCTGGAATTGAAGCATTATGGTCTCTTCTGAAGTGGTTGTAGGCAGTTTAATTACTATTATTATTGACTAGTTTCCAAGTACATGTCTTTAAATGACATATATTTTCTTCATCATTGTATGGAAAGCAAAATTGCTACCAAGAAAATGCACCCTTGGTTATAAGCACTCCCACGGATTTCAGCTGCAGTTTGGGACAGTCTGACCCCTGAAATTGGGACTAAAATTCTGGGCTGAAATAAGTACACTAAGAAGATGAAAAAGGTTGAAGGACATACTATTCTTAACAGAAAAGGCTTGAGATGACTCTTCAAATCAGAACTTTCCTTGGGATCAGAAGATTTAGTTCCTTTCACTGCATTTCAGTCTTTGAATGTTGGAGATGAGTGTTGATGGAATAAGTGACTCTGAATTCTATGGGTTACATCTTGGTGTCAAATAGAAAAAGTGACTGAAAGAGTAAGGAGGTGGTGGGGTGAGGAATGTATTTGACCAATGCTCAATGTGACTTTAACAGTGTATCACAGGAAAATAGCAGAAATTAAAAAGTAGAGGTGAATATACACCAACCTAGGAACAATTCAGGATCTCTGATAGTCTTGTTTTTTTCATTGCTCTGTGTTAGACCACAGTGTACTATATTCTCAGTTGTTAGCATCAGAAACAGCTAGACAGAAGCTCATGCAGTTATTTGACTCCAGTTTTAAATTAATACTCTTTTTTGACAAGCATCACCTAAATTGGTTTTGAAAAATCTCAATCTGCAGTATTAAACAGTATCTAAACCCAGTCTCCACTTGAGTTCAGTTTGATAGATATTGGATTAGGCCCTTAAGATGCAGCACTGCAGCCTCTACTTAGTTCATTAAGGGCACGATCCAATGCCCAGTGACATCAATAAGAGTTTTTGTATTGATTTCACTAGTTTTTTGATTGCACTGTAAATCCTCGATCCAAGCAAAGCTCTTAAGCCTGTGCTTAAATTCATTGCTGGATCCAGTCACAGATAAACGCCTGTTCTAGTTCTCTAGATTCTTTGTGCAGTTTGTCTTTTATTGCTGTGATTAAAATGGTGAATGAGGACAATACTTTTACAAACTCTCTGATGTGTATAGAGATGAAAGTTACTTCTCCAACTGTTTTTCTGCAGGAAAGAGCACAGGATGGATCGTGGCAGATCTATGGCCTCTCTAAGCTCAGAAAAATATATCATAAAATATTTCATTAAGGCTGAATGTTATTTCATTTTGACTGTTTTCAGACCCCTAAACTGTTAAAAGAATTGAGGACTATATTGCACAAACTGAAAGGAAAAGAAAAAAATCACCACTAACCCACAAGTTGAAGAGAAGTTAGCTCAGGAAGGAAAAGCTTTAGATCTAGGTTACAATAGAACTGCAAATGCTGACAGATGACAAAGCATGAACTCTGAGCAGTGTTAGACTCGTCTAATTTTATAGATTTTAACATAATTATCAATGCTTTCCTTTCAGCTATTATGCCATTTTAATTGCATGCAGCTTATTTCTATGGTTTATAGAGCTATATTTTCAACAAGAAAATGAAAGAAGCAAAATGAAAATGGAAGAATTATGCTAAAGAATCTACTGAGTTCTGAATCAGTGCCTTTTACTTTATCTGTGATTCATTTTTTTCTGTTTTTGCCTTTATACTGATGGCTATTATAGGTCAATGAGTGTCTAGGTGGTTTTTCTTCTGAAGTCACTTTGCAAAATATTCAAGCTGCAAAACTTCTGAAATGTCACTTGTTAAAGTTATATTTTTCCTTTCTTTATTTTTTAAATTTGTCTAAATAACCAAGAAAAGTTTTCTGTTGTCTTCTCTGTCCCTTTCATTCACACCATGGTTTCTTTACCCCTCCCTGCTCCAGATAGATGTTCAGCACTCACCCAGGACACTGATAAATGTCTCAGGCCCTGTAGAAACCACCTCATCCAATGCATTTATCTCAATTTTTTCCTCCGTGTTTATTCATTTTCCCCCATTTATTCATTTTCTTGTGCTTCATGGGAATATATTTCAAAGCAGTTGAATCTCTATGTATTTTAGTTTGGTTTCACTGATGCTGGGGTTTAGTTCTTGGGTGGAGTTCCTCCTCTCCTCTTGCCTTAACACAAGCATTTCAGCAGCCCAGGTGTTTCATCATAATTCATGTTATTACAAAGAGGCCAAAAGGAATTACTAGTTTATTGATGCTTATTGCCAAGCTCTGTAGGGCAAAACCAATACCCACAATAAGTGTGCAAAGCATCTACTGCAAAAGGAGCTCACCTTTGGAGTCTTCCAGGTACTACAGGGGATGCATTGAATCTTATGTTATCTATCTGCAGTAGGTGCCAGAATTTGTTCTGCCCTTGCTCCAAGCCATGCAGTTGCTGTTGAGCTATGAGCCAAAAATAATAAGCTCTGGTGGGAGGGATACTGAATTATCTTGGTCTGCACAACACAGAAAATCCACCACACAGCTTTTAAATTGGAGCTCGCTTGTGTCTCATGCCACGGTCAGAACGATCTCAAACCTGCCCCAGATCAGCCAGGCAGATTGATCTTGGTGCATACATAACTGTTAATAATAATGGTCTGTTTCAGTGCTTTTATTACAACAACATTATATTTACCCTCCAGGAACTGCTATCAGAATCTTGTCCCCTGTTTATATGTACATGTATAAGTATACTGACTGCCAGCAGGTGTGCTGAAGAAAAATAGGAGGGTTAGAAAATGTCTTGCAGATAAGAATTTCTTTTTAAATGTTAATTTTTAAGACTTTTCCCCCTCTGCCACCAGTATGTCTGACTGTAAACTTCATCTTTAAACTTTTTTTTTTTTTTTTAATATTATTATCACCATCATAGCTAGAGCACATACAGGCAGAACATCAGTTTAGTGTGACCTTTCTGAAATCATAAGCAATTCTTTCTCTTTGTCATAGCGATAATAGAATGGATCAGATACTTCCTGAAGACATTATAATAGAGTTCAGCTGTCTAAGCTGTACACTAATGAAAAATGTAAAATCCATCTCTTCTCTACAGTGGTCTCTAGTAGAACAGAGGTGCTGTCTTGCAGAGAGCTTTCCATATGGTACATTGGGAACTCTGATATTTCTTGTAGTGTATGGCAGATTTCACCATGGGCAGGACATTTCTTTTTCTTTCCATTCTGTATGCCACTTCTATAAAGACATGAATGTATTAGCTAATAAGCTTTTATCTACCTTACCCATTCTTTGCTAACTTCCTTTGCAATTGCAAACTGCAGTGTGATGTATCAGACAGAAGAGGAATGTGATAAATGTGTAATTCTTTTGACTTTTTATACTAATCTAATCCTTCAGCAGGTGTAAATCAGTGAAGCTCCACTTACTTCACTACACTTTTGCAGCCACAACAGTTGAGCATCCATTGTTTACTGCTTAAGGAAATTATTGGTTTGGTTCTGCATTTATGAGGAAAAAAAAAAGGAAAAATATGAAACATTTTAAATATAATTTTTGATAGGAAAAAGATAAAGCTTTAGACTGAAATTTCTGTAAACAAGGCTTTTATGTCCATTTTTTCAACAAAGATAATATTGCTTGTAAAGCTGCTTGATTTTCAAGTGTTCAAGGCCAGATTGAACAGGGCTTGGAGCAAGCTGGTGAAGTGGAAAGTGTCCCTGCCCATGGCAGGGGGGTTGGAACTACAGGATCTATAGAATCCCTTCCAACACAAATCATTCTATATGTCTATGATTTTCCTCTGTCTTCTTAAACAAAACAAACAAACATACAAACATCCACAAAGACACAGCAAACACACAAGAAAACAAATACAAGCAGCAGAATGTTCTTTCTTCTTTTTTTTTTTTTTTTCTTTTTGTAGTTCCAAACAGAGACTTAAAAAAACCCCAAAAAACAAACAGAAAAAACCCTCAAAAAACAACCAGTTTTTAATAGACACTCTTTTTTTAGGGCCATTCTAATTTCTGTAGTAATCTCTGGTAAAACTTACAATAACACTGCTGATTCATGTCCAGTTTGATGGGATATTTCTCTACCTATATCTTGACGTATTAACTTTAAAAAAAAGAAGAAGATACTGTTCCTACTACACTTTTATATGTCTTGCATTTCTGGAATGTCATTTAAGTCATTCTTTTGTACAGCACTTCTTAGAATGTTTTTAATTATAAAAGGTGCAATGTCAGGCAGGAATTTTGAGATTGGATTCTCCACCTCTGCCATTAGTTTCATGTGTTATTTTAGTTGTTTCAATTGGCTTCTTTTCTTTCTTATCTAATTTTTAAATTCATTTAGTGTATCAGAAAAATATCACATCGGCTATGATAATACCTGGCCACTGTGATTTCCATCTGGATTTTCTCTGTTGCTTCCTCTGAAGGCTCAGCTCTGGTTGGACAGCATTTCTGTGATTTTGGCCAGATATTATGAGAAAGGAATATGATTGAGATCTGGTTACTGACCCTGCATGAGATAAAAGTGATCAATCTGTTACAGCTGTTAGCATGGCTAGTCAGAAAAATAACCACTTTTTTTTTTTGTGAGTCAAAGGAGCAAAAGTTAGCATAGCTGAAAAATAAGATTTTCTTTTGTGAAAAATGCAATCATACACATAGTCTTAGTTCTATGTGTCAGTAGCTATTTTAAATTTTACACTAAAGAACCAAAAGCCCCTTCAATGGTTTAGTAAAGCACTTTCAGTTATGCTAGGCATGATTCACATGTTCAAAAAAATCCCTACAAAATCTGGAATAAGAATTTTGGTTACATGTCAACCAAAAATGAGTGTCATCATTAATGTTATGCTTTGTTTTTTCCAGAATAACAAGTGTTCCAAAGGTCAAAATAGTGAATTATGTCAATGGAGGCATGAGCCCAAGCTCCAAGCCATCTGGCCCTGATTTCATCTACCCAGTGAACTGCAAGAGAAAATTGTTGCTAGTTTCTGCTAGGACTACTAAAAGAGCGAGGAAAACTTGATAATTGCTAGTCTCTTTAATCATACACAGGAAGTTAGTATTTCCCAATCAGCTTGAGTGTTAGAGTCATAGAATGATAGAATAAGTTGAGTTGGGACGGATCCATCAGGATCAGAGCCTAAATCCTGGTCCTGAACAAGGCACTCCAAGAGTCTGTGCTTGAGAAGCATTTAGACAATGCTCTCAGACCCATGGTGTGATTCTTGAGGTATCCTGCCAGGCCAGGAGTTTCACTGATGAATCCATTCCAACTTCACTTCACTTCACTTCACTTCACTTCACTTCACTTCACTTCACTTCACTTCACTTCACTTCATCACTTCACTTCACTTCACTTCTATTCTATTCTATTCTATTCTATTCTATTCTATTCTATTCTATTCTATTCTATTCTATTCTATTCTATTCTATTCTATTCTATTCTATTCTATCCCGTCCTGTCCTATCCTAATATCCCACTATGTGCTTGATGGCATTTTCCAAACACTCCTTGAACTCTGTCAGGCTTGGTGCTGTGACCACTGCTCTGGGGAGTCTGTTCCAGTCCCGAGCTACCCTGTGGGTGAAGAACCTTTCCCTGAAATCCAAATTAAACCTCTCCTGACTCATCTCCATCCCATTTCCTCATGACCTGTCACTGGTCATCACAGAGAAGTGATCAGTGTCTACCCCTGTACTTTTCCTCATTTTGAAGACTCCAATGAGGTCTCCCCTCAGTCTTCTCTTCTCTAGGCTGAACAGAATAAGTGACCCCAGCTACTCCCCATAAGTCTTCCTGTCCAGGCCCTTCCCCATCCTTGTAGACCTCCTTTGGACAGTCTCCAATGGCTTAATATATTTTTTATATTTTCGCACCTAAAACTGCCGCAGCACTTGAGGTGAGGCCACCTCAGTGCAGAGCAATCCCCTCTCTTGTCCAGCTGTTGATCCTGGGCCTGATGACCCCCAGTACAGGGATGGGACAGGGATGTCCCTCCTGGCTGCCTGGAGCACTGCTGACCATCCACCAGGACCTCCAAGTCCATTTCCACAGCTCTGCTCCCCAGTCCCTTGTTCCCCAGCCTACACACATAACCAGAGTTTCTCCATCCCAGGTGCAAAATCTGACACTTGTCAGAATCTTAAACTTTGTATGGTTTCTGGTTCCCCATCAGTCGAGGGTATTTCTGCCCTCAATAGTCAACATCTCCTCCCAAATTAATGCTGTTGGCAAAATTAATTAGCATTCCTTCAGACCTCCAAGTTCTTAATGAAGACATTGAATTGAAATGAGCTGAAGATGAAGCTCTGAGGTACCCCACTAGTGACAGGTCATCAGTCTGATGTCACCCCATTTGTGCCTGACCCATGACTCATAACCCTTTGTGCCTGACCCAGGAGCCAGCACTCACCCATTGTGTAACATGACTTTCCAACCATGTACTGGAAATTTTGTTCAGAAAGACACTGCGAAAGAAAGTATCAAAAGTTTTACTGAAATCCAAAAATTTCACATGTACTGTTTTTCCTAGGTCAGCTGGGTGGGTTACCCATTAATAGAAAGAAATCAGATCTGACAAGCAGGACTTTCTTCTCATGAAGCTGTGCTGGCTCTGGTCCCTGCCTGTGTTGTCCTCCAGGTGTTTTTCAGTACTGTCCAGAGTGAGACAGGCCAACCAAAATCACATATGTGAAGAAAACATGGGAAGGATTCAACCCAACTGCAGCTTGAAATGGAGCACAAAGAAGATCAGTTTATGTCTTTCTTGCCTAAATGTGCATCATAAAGACATTTACTAATTTCACACAGACACACAGACACAAACCCAAGTTTTAGTACAAAAAGAAAAAACAGAAAAATTCACCTTCAATACTGAAATTCTTACATGGGTCACCATTAGCTTGCTTTTCAAAAAAACAAACAAACGAAAAAGATCAATGTCTTTCTGCAATGCAGTGTTGTTTCAGGAAAGGAAAGGAAGTCTGAATACCCTTCTTTGCACCTGAAAAACACTGCAGAAATGGAGCATGAGAAGAAAATCAAGAATGAATTTTCTCCAAAGTAAAGAGAGCATTTTTTGTACTCTTTTGTACAAAATTCTGTGTAACTTTCAAAATATAAGTTTTTATTTTCTTTTTCCTAAGTGGTAGTAAATTTTAAGAGTAAACAAAAAGCATATCCTTCCCTGTCTGAAAATTTAATTTTAATACCATATCCTTAGCTTTTATATTCTCTTTAGATATTGATTTATAGTATCATCAATGGTCTGATTTATAGTATCATTGATGAAAGGGATCATCACAGGGCATCTAGTCTTCCCTCCTCCCCTAAAATGGGATCAACAACTGTGTAGATATCTGTTTAGCTTTGCATTTTCTGACTTGCATGGACCTTAGAGAATCTGAGTAAAACCTGTCAGAGTGCAATGTATTTCTTGTGCCAAACAGGGAAAGCAAATTTTACATTTACCTTTGCATTGACATTTTCTGTACATATCCAAAGTGTGTCTTCTCATTTTCTTGCTACAATAAACAATAGTAATTTTCTTTTTCCTTAATTCATTTTTCTAGGCATCTGACAGGTCATCTCCTCTGGGACTTGATGCATTTATTTCTTCAAATTTGAGATCTCAACCCAGTTGAAATGCTTTAGTTGGAAAACTGCCAATAGGAAGAAAAACAGAAAAATTACCTGTGCATCTTGCATGAGGTAGTTTTGCATATACATACTAATATTCTGGTGGGGCTTTTTTGCTCATTTTTTATCTAAATCTGGAACTGTTATCATGACTATATGAGTCATGTTAGGAATGTGACTCACAAAAAAAAGCATAGAATCTATTTTATTCAGAAATTTTACCTGATCACTGGTTCTTCAACTCGTATTTGTGCAGTTAGTTATTTTTAAATGCATATGTCCTTTTAAAACTGCATCATATTTTTCCAGACCATTTATCCAATTTGTCAAGATCATTTTACATTCTAATCTTGTAGTTTAAAGTGCTTGCAGATCCTCTGCGTATTTAATAACC
Organism: Sitta carolinensis; assembly: GCA_032173965.1. Lineage (NCBI taxonomy): Eukaryota > Metazoa > Chordata > Aves > Passeriformes > Sittidae > Sitta > Sitta carolinensis. Next base: position 8,517,501 of record CM063313.1, on the reverse strand, counting down.
ATAAGCTCTCTTCCGTTATTCAACTTTTTAATATTTCTTAAAGGACCAAGTACTGAAATTAAAGTACATCTCAAAATTACAACATGTCCAGAACATCCATGTATTTAAAAAAAAACAAACAAAAAAACCCAACAAAAACAAAAAAAAAACAAACCCAAAACACATAGGATAACAACTTTCCATTACCTCTGAGACAGTTTAAAAAAATATTATACATTATTAAACCATAAAATCTCTTCTTTATCTAAAACAAAGAAGCATGATTATTAAAATTAACTACTGATGCATTAAATACTGATACTTATTGTATGTGTTGAACAAAAAACAGTTAAGTTTGAAGAATTTGAGAGACTGAATAATACCAGCTCACATTTTTTGCATTATGGTAAAATCATGTGATAATTTATTAATACTGTGCAAAGGAACAACAGGTAGTGGGCCAACACGCTCCAAGAGTCATCCACAAAGCATGGTATTGGTTTCTTTTTTTGCCTTTTCCCTATTGTTAAAATTATAATCTTAATTTTTAATCTAATAAGGACCTAAATAAAGTTTCAGGAGTGGAGCTAACAAGAATTACTATCTCATATATATATACATATATACATATACATACATACATACATATATATATATTTATACATATTATATATTTTTATTTATTTATTTATTTATTTATTTATATCTATTTATATATTTATATATATATATTTATATATACACTGCATTTCTTCCACTTTTGATAAGGTCTTTTTGTGTATCTGCAGTAATGACCTTCAGTTACCTTTACAGCTCACATACCTTTCAGCTGGCTTTAGATATTGAGCAGCTAACTAACCCTAACCCTACAGTAGTTCTGTCACTGATGCTCTCATGTTGATATTTTTTTAACCTTGAAGCTATCTCAGTGTATTTTTTACTGGAGACAGAAAAAAAAATCACTGAGTACAAGACTATATTAATATTAATTATTTCTTCAGAGTTTTTATTTTTTCTGTTTGTATTTTCCCCTTTAGAATGTAGAAAAAGAAGACTATAGCAAGCAATTTTTCACACTTTAAAAAAAGTAAATAAACCAATCTGTACCTGTTTGTGCAGAGAAAAATATGTCCATGAGCTGTGTGAAATTGTGAAATTCTCTTGCCTCTGGAAAAGGATTTTCCTTGGATTTTTAGAATCTTTTCTATTCCATAGGTAAAATTCCATAATTCCATGGTTTCTGTCTTTTTTTTTTTTTTCCTGTTGAATGAAGTCATTACTATTTAAAAAAGAAAAAAATAAATAGTTAGGGAATTTTATAGTGGAGATAGGAAAAATATCTGAAAATATAAGCTACTGCACTAGGACAATTGTTGTACCTGTTTTAATTTCTCAAATTGTAAACATTAGAAAACTAAAATATCAGTCACTGCATCAGCCATTTTTGGGGGTGAGCCAGGCAGCATGACACCAAAAACTGCTGGTTCTTGGTGGGAAACAAGCTGAGTAGAACTCAGCAATTCTCCTTGCAGGAAAAGGGTCAGACCCATCATGAGTTACATGAGCAATGACACAAGCAGCATCTACTGGGAAATGTTTTGGGGTTCTTTTTTCCCTCTATTTGACCCGCCTGAAACCCTGTCAAGAGATTTGCTATGTCCAGCTTTGTGCACTCCAGACAAGCAGGAAGTGGAGAGGCTCGAGCAAGTCCAAGTGAGAGCCCCAGCACGGGCTGGAGTCTGGAGCACACCGTGGACAACGCGAGGACGGCAGCACTTGGTCTACCAGTCTTCAGTAGAGAGTAGCTCTGGGGAGACCTGTAGTCTGGTTTTCTGGGCCTGAGGTTTCTGAGTTTCTGAACTCATTTTCTTCGTGGTGTTCGGGTTTCAGCAGACCTTGTTCCCACAGACTTGACACAAACATCCCAAGTGTTATTGTAACGAGAGTGATGGTTTGCATTCTTTTCTGTGGGATGGACTTGTCTCTATCCATTGCTTTGGGCCAATGGGAAGAAGAGTTCTGGCACTCTTCTAACTAATGAGAGTATCCTGTTCTAAAAGGTATATAAGGAGGGCAGTTGTTTTAATAAAGTGGAGTCAGATGCAGTTTTTTATAACGAGGTCTCGTGTCGTTTGTTCATCACCCACAGCGACAGAGACCTAACAAGAGGAAAACGCAAAAATCAGAGCAAGCCCATTCTAGAAAGTGCACAACACAAGGGAAAAACCCAACCTGTCACAACACAGGATGTTCCAAGTAGGTACAAGTGTGCCATTTATTATTATTTTCTTCTCCCTCTCTGAAGATGTCGAATGATGGAACAGGAGGGTTCAGAGAAGGGGTAAGAACTGCATCCTTGAGAGACACCCAGGAATCAGCTGGATCATGGCTGACAAACCTGCTCTGACTGTCTCAGATTTGAGCAGGATTTTGGACTACAGGATGTCCCTACAAAAGTACACTATTCAGTAGTATTCTGTAGTATTATACTTTTATACTTTCTTCTAAGTTTGAACATACTAAGAGGGAGAAAAGTCAACAGAAACCTGGGAGAGCCTACACAATCCTAAGAGATCTGAAATACAATGGCAAAATTGTTTTACAGAGCTGATCAATGCTGGAAAATTGCTGAAAGCACTGCCATGGTAATAGAATATAGTTTCTATGAGTGGGAAATAAAGCTTTCCTTCATTCATCTTTTTGAGAAGATATTGCTCCTCCTGCACAATGTCTGATAGTTTCTGGGCTACAAGCTATCTAAAGTGATTAAGAGAATTCCTGTGTACCAAGTAACAATACTCTGTGCAAAGGAAAAAGAAAATTCCTCCCCTAGCTTTTATTTTTATTTTTTTTATTATTTTTTTTTATTATTATTTTTATTTTTTTTTTAACCATGTTGATTCCAGGGTGATATTATTGCAGTATCTCATTCCTAGGAAACAAAAATGTTCCTCATTAGTTGAGGCTCACACATTTATTTTTTTCACCTTTAGTCTACCTATGGTACAAATAAGAATTAAATCTCTAAATTACTTCTTAATTAAGTAAGAAAAAAAAAATTAAAAAAATGTGGGATTCCAAAATCAATAAATGTTACTTGCATGTTATTCAAGGTGTTTCTAAGTCCTGCAAACTGTAATGATCAATATTTAGGTACCATGCAAAGAAACTCCTTTGGTCTTGGCCTGAGGCACTTCAGCAAATGGGATCCAATTCCCTGGCCCACATTTTATACTAGGATCCCACCTATAAACAGTTTACAAAGAGCTAAAACATGATTGCTAGAAGCTACAGATGTAAGAAATCTTGTTATGGATGGCTGGAGGGACATGAGTGAAATGTGTTATAGATTGTTATGAGCCAACTATTGACCTTTTAGCCTCCAAAACCTACTCTAACCATTTATCAAAATCTCTATTAATCATTTATTAACCATTTAGAAGCTTTAAAAGAAACCATAATACAAACTGTGGCTTCTGTGTTTCTACATCTTCTGCCAGGGGGGACATAGTGGCAACAAAAAAGACATATTGACTATGGCAAGGAGTACTGTTTCCTGAATAATAAATATATGTTCTAAGCCCTTAGCTGGGATTTAAGACAAAAAAAAACCCAAACCAAACCAAACCAAACCAAAAAACCCTAAAAAAACCCCCAAAAAAACCCCATCTTTCATTTGCTATTCTTTAGTCAGAAGTCCATTCCCTCCTCAGTTACAATTTGGAAATATATGTGGGGCAGTTTTCTTTCTGAGAAGACGGGAAACAAAATGATATCACATTAAAATTAAAATGAGAAAAAAAAAAAAAAAAATCATCCAGTTCTCACACAAACTTCTCAGAGAACAGGACTTGTGCTGTGACTTCTATATCCAGCCAGAATGTGAAGCCACAGCAGCAGTAATATGCTGTGGGTTTGCTCTTTTCGAGGCAGTAGTAAGGTTTTGCTCTTTTTGTGGCTGTAGTAAGGACATCAGGTACCTGCAGCCTGAAGAGGGTTGTCACAGGCAGGTGACACTCTGGTGTAGCTCAGAGTGATCAGATGGGATCTCACCGAAGTGAAACAACTAGTAAAGTGCAGTCTATGTTCTCATAGACTGGGAATGCATACCAAATGTTAATGTATTTAAGCTGGGGACATTCCTGCCAGGCAAGGGAATGCTCCCATCCCTGTATTTCAGGGAGATGATATTAAAAATAACAAGAAAAATGTAACAACTATGAAACTTAACAGTTTTGATCAGCCTGATATTGTCAGTGAGTAAGGCTGACAAAGTCAGACATCTAATTTGAATGTGCACATATTTCCTTAACTAGATATGGTTAAGTCTCATTCTGCACCATTTATCTTTCATTTGAACTTAGACAAAACTAATGAACTTAAGGAGTATGAGATAACAGTTTTACCAGTCTCAAGGTTTGACATCAGACCATCCTTCCTTCTCCTGACATATAGGAACAGTGACAAAACTGTGTTATTAAACCATTACTGGGTTATTTTCATATCTTAAGAATCTCACTCAGTTACACCTGCTGGCATGTGGAGTAGATCTTTTTCAGTCAAGTGAAATTATTGTCATTGTGTGTTTTTGACTAAGATCATGGTGTAGGATATCACAGGGAAAAAAATAAAGATTTTAAAAAAACCCCTCTATTCGGGTTCAAACACTATGTTAAAAGGATGCCATGAATACCAGAAACGTTGAAAGGCTTTTTTTGTATTAAATAATATTTTAGATTAACTGCACTGTTTTTTAAAATCTTAGGAACTAGCATAAAATAAAAATGTGGTAAATAAAAATGGAAGATAAGACAAGATATTAGTGAAAAAATCCCATGCTATAGTTCAATATTTGTAACAGTTCAACTCCATTTGACTTGAGCTTACTCCAGACTTTGCATTTCCTTGTGTTGGTCACTTGAGATCCATTGCTTTTGTAATTATCTCAAGAGATAGAATTAATGCCATTTAGGAGTTACTTTTTATCACAAGAGACACAAAATTGGTCCATTTCCATTGGAAATACATATTAAAAGTACATTACTTTAAACCTTTTCCAAGGATCTGTTGGAGTATTACAAAAGATAGAAAAAAAAAAGGAGTAAAATAATATCTTCTGATTTGCAATTGTATTGAAGTAGCTTCACAAGTAGGCAATTGTTGAATTTCTGCTGAATGGTTATGTCTTTTAAATAATATTTGATTTCATGACTTCTAACATTTTGTCAGATACACAAAATTTTCTTTCTCCTAATTCCATCTGTAGCAGGTGTAATATAAGTTACTTATTAAACAGCTAGTGAAAATAAATCCTTTTTTCCAAACAACATTTGGATACAAAAAGATGGAAAACTGTGATGAAGTTATGATCCAAAATAGAACAACCATGCAACAAATTTGGAAGCAAAACCAGATCCTCCAGCTCCCTAATCAATACCATACCGACAGGATGATATTTCCTACAAAAAATAATTTCTGTTCAAATTTTTTCTCTAAAAAAAAAGTAATTTCTGAGACCAACGTTGTGAAGTGAAAGGATGAGAGAAGCAAAGATATTGTAAATTTAATCTTGACTTAAACATCATGACTTACTTATCTTTCCTGTAAAAACTTTAAAGACTCTATGATATTTATTATATCTGGAACCTTGATAGCCCTGCAATTTATAGAAATAAAAACATTTAGTACCAAATTTAAAACAGAGTAATTAAAAAAAAAAAATAAACCCAACCAAACCTGAATGTAGCATCTGCTAAAATCTGTTAATTTTAACTGTACATATACTAGAGTACTTCCAATGTTGGAAGGTGCAAATGTATACATTCCTGTAAAAGAGGAAGTTGTTCCTTAAACTGATATTTCTTTGAAGGTGGATGGAGGAACAGCTATAGATCTGAAATCCAGAACATTTACATCTCTTCATGACTCTATGAGCTGATCATTTGAGAATTCTCCATTTCAAATTTAGCCACTCCTTCCCCTACATGAGTTTGTGAAACTGGGAGGTTCTTTCTGGACCATTAAAATCAAGCTGTCTCCTCCTGTAGGCAACCACGTTGCATAATCTCATTTATAAATTTATCAAGCTCCATTTTAAACTAGTTATGCTGTTTGATCTCTCTACTCCCATTGAAGGACTGTTCCAGAACTCTGCTCTTCTGATGGTAAAAAGCTCTTTCTAATTTCAAGGCTAAATTTATTCATGAGCTGTTTATACCCACTTGTTCTTGTGCCAGTATTGGCCTTTAGCTTAAAAAGCTCTTCTCTCTCCCTGATGTATATTGAACTGTTAAAATATCTGTTAAGCTGGAAATATATTAGACACTTGGTGAAAATCCACCCCTTCAAAGATTAATAAACGTCAAAGACAACAGAATGGCAGTTCATAGTTGTATCTTTAGCCTATAAGTTCTTTTACTGTAGGGACCAATGAAGCTTGTTTATTTTCATTCTTTTCTCTGGACCAAACCAATGCACTGTATAGTGCTGTGTCCTTGTAAAACCATATTAATTATAAATACCAATGGTATGCCAGTATTTGTCATGAGAATCAAGAGATCCTGCTGGTAATTCCTTTCTTTAGCCCTATGAATCCAGTTTTAAAATTTTGATCTTAGAGTTCTGCTTTAATAAAAACATAATCATGTGTGCTTCCCTGACGTGCAGATACCTATTGTCTTTAGTGGGATTTGGCTCAGGACCTTGTTTCAGTTTTAATCAGCATGATTTTCTTCTCCACACAGACCTTTGGAACTAAAAACTAAAACTCATTAACTGATACGGAAAATAAGTTTCATTTTTTCTTCTCTCTCTCTTTTTTTTTTCTTCTTTTTTTTTTTTTTTTTTTCTTAATAGGAGCTATTGCATTGTGTTTCCTTAATTGCACCATGTCATGTCACATTGCAATGTAAAATGACATGGTGTAACACTTTGTGACATGTGATAACTATGATGAATTACATTCAGAACAAAAACCTGCTTTGAAAGGATGCATCTGATCAGGGAGAGAGCAGGTATTTCAAGCAATCCATGGATATTTTGGATTAATGGATAATTCCCCATCACATATCACAAATGTTTAATAATGAGATTATGAACATGCTGGCAGAGGATTTTTCCTTTTATCCTACCATATACATTTTTTATTTACTGTTGTAAATCAGTAACTTTTATCCTTACAGTGCTTATATGTATATATAAATATATAAATACATACATACATACATACATACACACACCACACACACACACACACATATATATATATATATATATATATATATATAAAGGTAACTGCTTTCAAATACATAAGGTTCCTATTCAATTTCTTGGAATAATCATATTAAGAAAAAAAGTTAAAGTCAGAGAAGAGAGAGGTGTTCACCCTAACATGAATGTTTCCTTCAACAAAAAATATTAGGATGATTTTACTAATACATTAATAAAAAAACCATAATGCAATGCAGACAAAAAAAAATAAGAAACCAAACAAACAGTTGTAATTTTGTCAGATATCATTGAAAGTTAAGCATGAATTCTCTCCAACAGTAGTTTTAAACTTAAAAAAAAAAAAAAAAAGTATCAGAAAATTTTCTAGAAAGTGTCATTTTTTAGAATCTCACAGTGACTTTCAGATTAAATGTGCCTGATTCATATCAAAACACAATTTTAATTTTTTTTTCACTTGACTGCCAGTAGTACAGCTGTAATTTGGGATATGAAAATCAAGCCATGTTCTTCTGTCATTGAGCCATTGCCAGCAAAGAGGATCTTGCAAAGCAAGCTTAGCTACTGACAATTTTGATGATATATGAGACAGAGAAGAATCCAGCACTCTAGTCCAGGCTGGTACTGAGTCTGCAATGGGAATTTTACTAAAAAGTCTTTTTTTTTTTCTTTTTGTTCTCTCTCTTCACATTTTCATCCCTTTTTATTCTCTCTCTTCTCATTATTTCCCCTTTTTTTTTATTATCTTTTCTTCTCTCTTTTTTTCTCTCTGTTCTCATTATTCCATAGTTTTTATTTTCCCATTCTTTTTGGTCTTTGTTTGTTTGCATTTGGCTGTTTAACTTTTGTTTTCTTTTTCTCAAGATGAGATATATAACTGGAAAACCAACAGAATGCAGTGAGAGAATGAGTAGCTAAGTTTTCTGTATGTTTCACTAATTTCAGATATATTTCTATTCCTTTTTTGAAAAATCATTAAGGTGCTGATTGCATCACTTGGTTTAAAAATCAAACTTTTTATGGTTTAAGGGTAAACTGTTTCAATAGCTCTCCTAATGTCATGAAATCTATCCTATTCAAAATGAAATAATCCAGGGAGCACCCTCCATGTAAAGCTCTTCAAAAGTATTCAAAAATGTCCTTGTAAAAACAACTGGAAACAAAATGTGTGTAGCTGAATGATAAAACTGAATGCAAAATAATAAGACTATGAGAAAAACATTCTTTTGTTATGTTGAAGTAAGCTCAGATGTTTTGTGTTTATGTCTGAGACCCATTTCCTTGTTAAAAGCATCATGGACCATCAAGTGGAACACGTTCTTAGATTCTCCTCGTTCCTGGAATCCTACCAGATTTTGTGTCTATATAAAATCCATACACTTTTTCAGGATCAAATTTGCTGTGTCTTCGATGAAACATTTTAATGCTCTGACACTTGGTATTTTAGAGGTGGGACTGCACCCCAACATTTAGATCAGCTTCCTCTACGAACAGTCTTTTAGTTTGGGTTGTTTTTTCCTGTCATGTTTAAAACTCAAATGATCACTTCAATTTTGACTACTTTCTCATTTACCTCACCTGAATTACAACTCCTCCAACTCATAGGAAGAAAATAAATTTTGGAGAAGTATCTTATCAAAAGATGTGTTCAGTTCGCCATAAAGAATGTGCAGAAATAGCAAGAAACTAAGTAGTTAGTTTACTAACATTTATGGTGTCAACAATCAGGTGGCAAATAGACACAAGCTGATGCCATAGAAACCAAATTATACTCATGCTCCTGCCAAAGAAGCAGCAGGAAAACCATGGGTTTTTTCCATGGTTGCTTGCAGTTTTACTGTACAGAACAAGTATTGTTTGGCTGCTTGTCTTAATGTATGAGATGGCCTTAAACATTAAAATCATGAATGTAAATATTGGTAAAGATCCACCCACAGGCATGAGTGAGCAATCTGATGTAGAGGAGGGTGCCCCTGCCCAAGACAGGTCCTTAGAACTTGATGATCTTTAAGGTCCCTTCCAACCCAAACCATTCTGTGATTCTATGCTAAAATAATGGAGTAGTCCTCCCCCTCACAGCATAGTCACTTCTAATCAAGCCACACCTCACAGTCCTCTTAACTACTCCTAAAATATTCTTAGAGACCTCTAAGGATGCACACTAACACTTTATCCCCTTGATTTTGTCTGTCTCACAGGAGTTTGGGTTCTGTTACCTAAAAAAACAAACCCAAACCTCAATGAAAAAACAAAACTGACTAAACTGAACACAACACAAACTTTTAGAAAGGTGCCTTGTTAATTTTGCAGAGCTAATTTTTAGAAGGGACTCTAACCATTTCTGAAAGATAATAAATTACACATTCAAAGGCTGCTGGACATGCCGCTCCCTTTCCACATTGGGAATTATTACAACAGAGCGCCAGCTCCGATTAACAAGAGGGGAAGATGAAAGACAGTGAGGATAATATAATTGTGTTTGCTGAACAGTGGACCCAAATGTGCTTAAGGTCAAGCATTGCTAATATGCAGTCCCTTAATAGGAAAAACTCACAACATTTTTGGATGGAGTAACATTGTCATTATATTTGTTATAAAGAGGAATATAATGGAATAAGGGTGGTTGGATAAATTAAGGGTATACAGAAGTGCTGCTGTAAAATTAGAGGAGGGAGAGACTAGGGAAGGAGGGAGGAAAAGAGGAGGAAGAAAAGAAGAGTTAGGCCAAAATCATGAAACCCAAATGCAGTTCCTGGGTGCTGTTGACAGCCTCTGGGAATTATCTATTTTCCAGCTGATTTCAGTAAAGCTGTATTAAGTGGAGGAGAGATTAGCTGGAGAAGCAAAGCTGATTTGCTTTTGTAATCTGGGGATCTGTGAATCCCAGCTTTTCCTTCACCCCGTGAGTATGCTAAACCTGTATTTGAAAGGATGTGGTCTGCTGAGTCATGCCACAGCCAAAAAATTTAAGTCTTTCCTTCCTGCAGGGAAAGTCAGCAGTGAAAGGGGAAACAGGAGTCATGTAGAGGTTTCATGATGTCCTGGGGATTTGTGCAGAGTTTTGGGCAGAGCAAGTGGGGAAAACTTGTTTTCAAACCTTGAGCGGAAGTGTCAGGTATTCCTAACAGAAAGAAGATTTCATATCCCATCTTCCCCTATGTATGCCCTGTTCCCTCAAAGTTCTTCACTGTCCAAAAAGGGAGAGAATAAGTCTGTGTGTTATGAGAGTATTGGGTCATTGCTCAAGGAGGGAAGAATTAAGGTCGGATTGACGTGTACCTTAACGCTTCATTACTTGGTTTTCAGAAGATTAATTTTAGGCACTCTGTCCATTCTGGAATGCCATTAGGTACTACCGGGCCACCTCAGCTCTATAATAATGAAGTCTGGGTCACTTCCTTTATCTTTTTTTCACACAGAAACATAATAAAAGTTGTGATTTCTCTGGTGTCCTTTGGACTTCAATGACGTAATGGGGGTCAGAATAGGATCCCCTACAAAGAACAGGTGAAAACACACCAGCACTGAATAGTCATGGCTTTAATTGAATTAGGATTTAATTCAATGAGCCTTATCCTATGAGCTGTTAATTGCTGATGCCTGGTGAAGCACCTTTAAAGGTATAGGTATGATTTTTGTTATTCTTAAAGAGAGCTGGTTGAATGGTTCCAGTTTTAAACATTTCCACCTGCTATATGTATTAAAAGACTATTGTGAGTCAAGTTCTTTCTCAGTAGGATTTACAATCATAAAACAGATGAGCAACATTCCTCAATTCCACAGATTTACTTACAGTTGAAGAAACAGAGCTGAAGATTTCATACAAATTCAAAACACGGAACACATTCACACAGTAGTTCTACCATTACATGAACAAATTAGTTACCTCTCTAGAGGAGAATGTCCCACATCAGTTTCTTTAATGGCACAAACAGAAAGAATATGTACAGTTCACATTGAACACAACTGTCTAAATCCCATCCCTAACTCTTTGTGAAAGCTATACATATATCAATACACAACTACGTACAAAATTGTTGAAGAAATTAAAATATCTGAAACATGAGACATAGCTTTTTTTTTTTTTTTTTTTTTTAAATCTCCCCTAAAAATAGAAAAAAAAATGACCGTTGCTAAGGTATAAAATTGTTGTGTTGGTATCTGGAATTTTCCAATGATCTTGTATATTTTGAAGGTTGAGTTTGGTTTTTTTTTTCCGGGTTTTTTGTGTTTTGAGGGATTTTTTTGAACAAATGTCTTCACATTAAAGAAAATATGCAGCTGTACCTTTAACATTTTGTAATTATGAGACAGACAGAAAACGTTGGAACAGGGAAGTGTGTGTGAATGGGGGTTAGCATGCTGAGACATTGTATTTCAGCTGTGAAAATCAATACTTGCTCCAGAGATAGGGCACTTGATCAGAAAGGATATTGCAAGATACAAAAGAGCAGATATGAAATACCATTCCTGTGAAGTTCATTTCTTTCTCTTATTACATCAGTTCAGCAGAAAACATGGTGTGCATGAAACTATGGCAGTACCAGCAATTTGTTATTGCCTCTTCCAAGATTTTTAGAAGATTTGGATGAGATTTCAGCAGAATCTGTGCTTTGTGTTCATTCTTTAACAATAATTAAAACCCTGGAGATCTAGAGGATGCATTTGGGGAGGATTCTGATCTTTTTCTCCTGTTCTCATTTAACACAACTGTAGTCTGGTATGATTCTTCTTTTGGGAAGATTTTTACTGGGTTTTGTAGAAAAAAAAAAAAAAAAAAAAAAGATTCAAAGGATAAAATTGAACATTGGAAATATTTTAGATTGGGACACTGTTATCACACTGGTAATTACAAATTGATGAATTGATGTGTCCTACTTATGTTTCTCATATTCTTGTTTCTGGCCAGCAATTTTTATCCTGAGTTTGAAAAAATTTCACAAAATCACCATTAGACAGACAGACAGACAGACAGATATATAGATAGATAAATAGATAGATAGATAGACAGATAGATAGATAATAAATATATAGATGATAGATAGATAGATAGATAGATAGATAGATAGATAGATAGATAGATAGATAGATAGATAGATAGATAGATGCTGATTTTGGGTGATTTCCAGACAAACAAGATGTTTGCTGTTTAAAAAAAAAAAAAAAAAAAAAAAGGATAACCTGTCCTCCCTGGAACAGAAAAGGAAATACATTTATATCAGCATAAAGTATTTCACCCTCAGGGTGTCATCCTCTTGGATTGCTGCAAGGGGCAGTTTCATGAGTAGGACTATGTCTGAACTTGGCCAGTCAAACACTGTGCAACCTGGGAAGACTTTGTCTCTAGCCATGTAAACTCATTCAAATCATTTCATATTTCCATTGGGATTTTTTTTTTAATGACTATTTTCATGTTGGTAAAAATGTTTCTAATAAACATGGAGTAATTCTTGAATTCTATGAAAAAAGCACTCTGTATTAAGTTCAAGTTCTGTTGTTAGTTGTCCTTTAAAAAATGTAGTAGTAGCGAAGCTTAACTTAATTTTTATGTTTGTGAAAAAAAATAAACCTTAAAAATACATTGACAGAGAATTTAGAGAGGATTTTATTTGGGTTGAGTGGTTTTCTGGTGTTGTGGAAAGTTTACTAGTCTTTCACCAAGTTGTTTAGATACCTTAATTTTTATTGGAGTCCTTAAATAAATAAATTAGAATAAGTGAAGAACAATGAAACATTGCAATGGGTGTCCAAAGAAGCTGTGGTTGCCCCATCCCTGGAAGAATTCAACATCAGATTGGATGGAGCTCTTACCAATCTTGTCTAGTGGAACATGTCCTCTTAGGAGGGAGGGGATGGAACTGAATGATCTTTGAGTTCTTTTCCAATGATTCATGAGATTCTGTGAAAATTTGGTAAACGTTCAATATATTCAGGGCCCTCCATATTAACCCAGAGACATCATAACACAATTGCACTGTAACACATTGTTCTTTCCTAGCCAGGAATTAGTCACTCTCAACTTCATTACAGGAGTGCAGAAAAATTGATAGGGGTCAAAACCCCCTGTTACAATTTTTGACTTTCTAACTGTGCCTCATCTGGGGTATTTTCTTTGCATAGTCTTTGACCAGACAAGTTCAGATGGACCCCTGCTCACAAAAGTGGTCCCTGCAGCAATGTAAAAAGTGAAGCCTCAGGGGTGAAATGCTTTTTGCTGTCAAGAGTGTATTCCCCTTCTTTTCCCCCTTTTGTCAGTAAAACAGCATCTTTGACTCTCCCTCCCTGACAGAGCTGTGCTGGCAGAAGGCTGTGTCATCGGCAGTTTTCAAATTGCAGCTGGTTGCTAGCCTGCTCCTGCAGTAGAGCTGTGACTCTGACACTTCCATGCAGCTCACAGCAAAAGCTATATTTAATTTAGAATAATATCCCAGAGTGAAGGTGGAAAAGACAAGTGAAATGGCCTGTTCTGGCAATCATTCCAAAGCTGGTGTTAATGTCTTTGGATTGCAAAGTGGAGAAAAATAAATAGCTGAAGTGCTTTACCGATTAATGCAAAGCAAATAACTCTCAACAGCCAGGGTCAATGACTGTCACTGTTGCAGCTGTGATCATCACGCAAACTGCCCTCACTTCATTCGTGTAATGTCCTACACCTGCATGCCGGCTGTAAAGAGTCCCCAAAGTGCCTGCTGAGTCACAACAAATGACCCTGGAATGGGAGGAGACCTATCAGTTTAACTGCCCAGATAGCAATGCTTGTTGGGGCACATTTGGTTGTCATCCAGAGGGCACTGACAAAAGTTTTTAACCACCAATGCCATCTTTACAGCTTCTCCCTTCTCACTCATCACAGGTTTCTCTAAGAGGGAAAATAAATAGCTGACTGAATTAAATCTAACAAATGGGACATTTACCTTTTCCTTTTTTTAATGCTTGTCAATAACAATATACTTTTCATGTTTCTGTTTGAGCATAATCCTAGAGATTTGCAATTAGGAGGAAATAATAGGGCCTGATCTTATGTGATATGGAAAGTGTTATTGTTTCTGCTATATAGATGGAGAGAAAATTGGAAGGGGTTCAGAAAAAGAGCTAAAAGGATAAGTCATGCCTTCTAAACATGGCTCATAGGCAGCTCTGAATACCTAGTTTATTAAAAAAAAAGGCTAAAATGTGATTTGATTGTAGTCAATACATGTGGAAAATTTCTCACAGAGACTTTTGTTAGCTAGTAATCATTGCATAAAAGCTTCAGGGACTGGAAGACCTTCCTGGTATAAAGCACATTTGTAACAGCAAAGCTAAAATAACTTTGGGTCATGATGGACTCACAATTACCTAATGTCATTTCATCAAGATTTCATTTTCCCCCACCCTATGAAGGTCATGCTATAATTCATCCATGAGATAAGTATTTGCTGTACAAGCTAATGAGCAAAATTCATTGGTTAAACTACATCATGCTAATACTATTTTCTGTTCTTATAAATCTATCTGCATCTCACAAATGAATTTTGCTTCCCTTTTTGTCTCTCCATCATTGATGCATTGGTTCCTAAGCTATTCTCTCAGATTAAACTGAAGTTAAATTTTAAAATCCCAATTTTCAAAGTAGCCACCTTAAAGGTTTTGTACTAGTGCATGGTCACTTCTCTCACGGAGAACTGAAGAGTATTCTGTCACCTCCAGCCATAGTTAAGACTTCTAACATCAATTTTCTGAAGTGAGAAGTTCTGCAGTATTTTCTGCTGTAAAGTCTAATATGATTTTTAGATGATAAAGAAGTTAAAATGTTTGTGAAATGAAGATAAAACAGAGATAAACTTGAGCTTACTGCCATTTAATTTTTGGTGGTATCTGCCACCCATCTGTGTGTTACAAGACACAATATAGGGGAAAAAAAATCTTTTTTTTTTATTTTTTTGCTTAAGCTGAAACATCTTTTGCTTTTATTGGGAACTGGAAGTTCCTGGTTCAGACGTCAGTGTCTTGGCCAAGATAGCATCTATCACATTTAGATACAGAGGCTTAATTCAGTGCATGGTCAGTCAACCATGAAGTTCATATTTGGTTCTGGATATTAAGTTCACAGTCATTCAAGTGGGCTCGTGTCTGTGGAGTTGCTCTGGGCCCACGTCTAGTGCAATGTGAAAGAGAAAAAAGCACATTGGTGCATGTCAGGAGCCTTCAGTCTGCAAGTCTGGCCCTTGCTGTACACAATTGCGTGCCACAAGCCAAAGAGAGTGCTAAACCATAAACACCAAGAGGGAATGACAGCAAGAAATGTAGGTAGCACACAAATACTGAGAATTTTCACAGCAAACCAATATCATGTAATTTAGCACAGGTTTTCTGTAATTGTGATACAGTGAGAAAAATCACAGTGTTCAATGGCCCTTAAACTCTCCCTTCCATCTCTGTGATGGGGTCATCCTGCTGTTGATATGTATGTATGGGGGTGCATGGGGCCATAGTATAAAACATGCAGAAATAATGGATGACTCAGGATCTGTGAGAGAATCTTTTTGTTTCTAATGTTGTTACTGCTTCAGCTGTTTGCCTGGGTCTCTGCTGCAGTATTTCTAGAAAGGAGCACAGTTCCTTTACCACTCCTGCTGCCTTACCACCAACAATTAACTTCCTTTGAATTCTCTGAACCATGAGGGTATACCTGGTCCATTCAGCACTTGCAGGTTCTTGCAATACACTGGGGGTATTCTCATGCCAGTCAGAAGGCTGGTTGCCTAAGTAAATCACTAAACCTCTATGAAAAGTCTAGAAATTTCACATTAACTTCAGTTATGTCTGAAGAGATGAGAATAATATTGATAGATGCTCACAGGGAAAAGAAAAACACCTAAAGTTTTCTACTAGGCAATTTGTAGAAATCATGGGGAAAAAAAGAAGTAGTTAAGAATGTGAAAATTTAGGTCAAAGTGAGCTATGAAAATGGAAAAAAGTTTTAGGCAGCCCATTTTACTGCCAAGAGAAAATAGGATTATAAAATACAGAGGAGAAGTGGACAATGTCAGTAGAATGAACTCAATATCTGAAAAAAAGAGTCCAGAGACTAAGAAGTTATGAGTACTGTTCATAACAGGCAAAGCTGGATAGTATTTCAGTGAAAATCATAGGGCAAAAAGCACTGTTGTAAAGGGCAGAGAGAAATTGAAAATGTCAAACAAACTATGTCAATTTCTACATAAAGAAAAGATAATGAGTTTTATTCAAGAGAGATTCATGGGACGGGAGCTAGTTGGCACCTAGCCTGCTCCTGAGACATCACTCCCTAAACACTGTGGCTCTAAATCCAGGAAAAAAATCAAACTCACAGCAAACTCTTTAGCATTTTGTTTGTGTTGCCTCGAGCACTGGAAAGATTTGCACCAGGAACAAACATCGGTTCTTCTAAAACCTCTGTGATACTCTTCTTGATTATTTACCTGTAATACAATTTCTATAGTCACGCAACATCACCCTCTATCACCAGTGGGGTTTGAAACACCAGTGCCTGTCATCATCATTTGATGAGAGATGCCTTTCTACAGCCTTGAGCTTGCCCCTGACACATTGGACTCCTGACCACTGTCCTGTTGCTCCACAGAAATCTTCAAACCCATCTGAGTTATTTCGGCCACTTTATTTTTTAAGTTGTTTGCCTTCTTTAGAGAACACCACAGGATGTTCACAGAATGTTTCATGGCCACAGGACAAAAATGTTGGATGTGTTTCTACTCTCTACTACTATGCAACTTAGAGAACTCAGCTCTCAGTTTGAAAACACAGTGCTCTGATGAACAGCTAGAAATTACAGACATGTATGCACTTGAGGACATTGTTATGGCCTAGTTAAACTGAAATAAATTGCACGCTTCTAGACTTGCAAGTTTTCTACTGGGAATACTTCACTGTAGAAACATGTTCTAAATATTGGCCTAAATGGGAGAGTAGGACCCAAGTGAAAATCATTGATCAGCTTTGGAATGAAACATTGTTCTTTAAATATGAATGGGTTTGCAAATGAGAATTCTACTATGTGGAGCACCATTTTATTTTATTATTATAATAATAAGCAAACAAACAAACAAACAAACGTACTGAGCAGAGTAATTGAAGTATACTTCATCCTGATCTGCAAATTAATCAGAATAAGGTACAAGACACTGAATGGGGAAGTACATTTATCATTTGAAGTGACACCTACAAATGTTTTAGCAATCTGAAATTGAAGTTCTACAGTCTGAAAGAGGAGAGACAGCATTCTTGGATGTGATCATGCAGTTACATATATGCCATATATGTACTGACATAACTATCAATATTTTGGTAAATACTATATTTTCTGCGATAAAACCAAATACATTTTATATATGGGGGGTTGTGTGTTTGGTTTTGTTTTTTATTTGTTTGTTTGTTAGGTTTTTTTCCCTCAGTAATGTAAAAGAAAGAGAAAGGGTGAAATTTTCCATTTTAGAATTGAAGAATTTGTTTTAAGCTGCAGATCCCTTTCTCTTCTAGCAGTTTCCAAATGAGTTTTGCTTGTGACAGGGGAAGAGGAATTGAAATTTCCTTAACTCTCACTATTTTCTAGCAAAAGCACTGATACAAATCTATTGAAAATAGTATCAAACATGATCCTTGTTGTAACTACACACACATGCACTGATATGAACCACAAGAAGTACACGAGTAAATCCTGTATTAACTGTGCCTTTATTACTTTACTTTGTTATTCAACTTGCATAGTCTAAATGGTCTAAAAAACAGAGCTTGGGTGATAGTTGTGACCCTCTAGGTTAAAGGCTTTACTCAGGGTAGTGAATACTGAGCTTTCATTATTTAATGGTGAAAAAAATAAAGTCACAGGCACATAATAATTCGGTCAGCTTAAGAAAAGGGAAGCAATACCCCACTCCTTATACTTGTTCACAGGAACAAACAGAAAGACAACACATTGAATAAGAAATAAAATTAAGAAGCAAAAACATTTAATAGTCACCTGAAATTTGAAATAGCACCCCTTAGCTGTATTTTCCGGCTATGAAATTTTGTCGTTTATTTTTTTCCTTTTGGAGAAAGCCAGCTGCTAACAGGTTAATCCCCTAGCACAGTATCACACCTGCAATTGCTTTGCTCTCCCGAGCTCCCACCAGACAGTCTGCAGCTCTGCTGATGTAATGCTGTTTGGATACGCTTTAACTTTCCTCTTTGTGCTCTGCCTGTGTACCCACTTTATTACAAGGGAGAAAGATAACCCATTTCCAATCCATCTATCCCAATACCATAAGAAGCTGAGGCAATAACAATTATCTCTATCCTTACATTTTCTCTCTTCTCTGAATAGTTCTTGTACAGTAATGAATTGTAACAGCTCCTTCACACAGATTTCTCTCCCATATAATTAATGTCCTAAGATATTCTATTTACTGGTGAAGCAGTTTGAATCAAAAAGTGATTACTTTTGAAGTAAACAGAGCTTCTAACCACATTTTACAAAGATGACAGTGGTTTCCCTTAAAAAAAATAACACAAAAAACCACCAACCAACCAAAAAAACAGCAACAAAACACACATCAAAAACAAAAGCACAGACAAAAGACAAAAAATGCATCTTTGAAAAACCAGGCTGTGCACTGGGGTATTTTGCTTTCGTAAACACCCTTTCCAACAACCACAACCACAACAATCACGTTGGTTTTTCTGTTGTGTTTTTTTTCTACAGTAAGAATAGGGAGTGTCCTAATCAGCAGGCTGGTTTTGAACTCTGGATATTCACAGGTTGAATTAGAATATGTTACTTTCCTGCAAATAAAAAAATGTAGCCAGATCCACAAAACATCAGAAAGCACAATTTTCCTGAAAGACTCTTTCCCAAAGAAACATCAGAATGAAAATTTTCTGCCCTGAATATGTGTGATAATATACTTTATATTCTTACGTAACTGTAGATACAAAATGAGCATACACACAAAATGAGATAACTGGTGATAATTGACACTGGATTGAAGACCTTTTATAGCTTAGCACCCACAGCTTAAGCAAGGGCAGAGGACACTCTCCATTACATAAAGGAATTGCCTTCTGAAAGCATTACTTATTTTCCTGCCCAATCTACTTCCTATCTCTTGGGTTTGAGTCTTCTAGAAAGGGAGATGAACACGTGTAAAAAGATGTGCTAGGGGTGGGATGGCTGACACCATTGCAAGGGAAATACAAAATTCTCCTCTTTTGCTCCATGTATTTACAGCACTAAGTGTAATCATGCTGCACTCTGCTTTAGGCACACAAACCCCCATGCAGGTCTTTAAGAAGGTAAAGGAAGTGCTTCTTCCCAGCTCCTACTTATTGTAAAAGTATTTTCCTAAGAAATATGAGCAGATCATCCATGACTCCTTTTTCTCCCTGTCAGAAATTGAGGTGTTTCATATTTTAGGATAAACCACAAGCACTAGGCTGTTGCAGTGCAAGTCATAATGTACAGTGTAAATTCTGCCATTAATTTACAGTGACTAAAACTCCCAATATTTTTCACTGTCCCTGAGCCTATGCTACTCCTAGAAATAATTATGGTAACTTAGGAAAACTCAGTCAACCAAGAGGAATGCTTAGGTTCCTACCTAGATAATGTACATCACTAGTACATGATGAATTACTCTTCAGAGGCACCAAACATGCTCTGCTTGTGGTACAAAGATCCTGTCATCAGGTTTACACCAGAAGCACTCTGGGTTTCCAGGACACTCCATTTCAGATGCTGAGAAGTCTAAATTAAACTTCTGATATAAGCCATCAAGGTGTGATCTGGGCATTTTAACAGGAGTAGTGTTTGCTTTCTGAGACTTTAAAAACACCAACACAGGATCCTATATTAGTCCCTTCAAACATAGCCTGAGGTTTCAACAGGGAACTGAATCTGAAATGCCCATATTGTCATTAACTGGATTTGTTCTCTGTTTTGAGCTCCTTACATTTTCTAGGTCATATTTAATCATTTTCAATTCACCGATGGATCTCCTTAGTAAGGACATGTCTGTGCCTGTAGCAGAGGACATCATTTCACATTCATGAGAAACAAAGCACCTAGTAAGTCTTATAACATCAATAGACACTTGTGGCATTGCATCTTCTTAATCTCCTTCCCGCCCCATACCCTTCACTGCCTTTCCCTACTTCGTTTGCCTTTGAGGTGCTCGGAAATCCTTGGCACTCACATTTTAATATTAATCTCCACAGTTTGGTGAAGGATCTACTTATTCTAGCAGCTGATTTAAAAGGAAAAGACAACTAAAAGGAGCGACTAATAAACAGGATACCCCTACAGAATAAGAGAAATTTTGTTCCAGCAATAATTTTGGTAAAGGTTTGCTAATTGCAAGTAGATTAATTTTTGGAAGGTTCCTATACATTAGTCAGACCTGGGCATAAGGGTCTGGACATTTGCTCTGCATTCTCAGCTGAGAAGGTTCAACAACTGCAAAACAGAACAAACCTCAACAAGTCCAGTTTTGGACTAATGGAAGGATATGACCTCAGAGGTTCATAAGAATATCTATCCTATCCAAGCACTTGGGCTAGACATCACCCAGTCCACAAAATTATAGTTTTATTTAAATACAGTGAAAGTCCTACAGGTGGTAGTGGTAGGAGACACATATGTTTTCTTGCTCACACAGATGGAATGTGTAATAGACACTGAACAGCTGAAAAAGTGAAATATGGACTCCTTTCCTCCTCAATCTTTTGCAAATGCTTGCACAGCTCTACTGGAAAAAAACCTGCAGTGGCAACTTGGATCTAGCCTTCATCAAAATATAAATACTAATTATGTCTCCTTCCTAACAGCAAAGCCAGGCCATTATTACAGCACCAATTATCTGCTTTTCCAGTATCCATGCAGTCTCAAAAATATTTATCTTCTTTGAAAAGAATTATGTTTTCCTCTTTCTGGTATCTATTTAAAGCTTTAGTACATAACTGAGTTTCTGCTACATCAAGTTCAGCATAGCATTCTTGCTCATAAGATTCATCACTATGATAAAATATCCTCTTATTATTTTACAACAATATCGGTTATTTATATATTTTCAAAAGGATGATGCACAACACCACAATTTTTTAATCATGTATAATTGCCATTATTTTGTAAACAATTTTCCCCCCCAAGAATAGAAGAGTAAGAATATAAAATTACTCTTAACAACCTTTCCATCATACTTTTCTATCTGGACCCTTTTACCTTTTTTTTTATTGTACAAGGTACATATAAAGCCATATTTGTTCTGCAATTATACCTTTGTACAGACTCTGCTTGAGCACTGCTCTGTTTATCTCTGATAATCATGAGGCACTGGATAAAATAGCTCAGTCTTTTTCCAATTGACTCTAAATAATTTGGTACACCAAATATGATCTTGGGGTTTCAAAAAATCATTTTAAAAAGTTTTTCAACACTCAGATGGTATGCCTTAACTTTAAAGTGTATGGAGTTTGGTGTTTTGGGGTTTTTTTTTTTTGTATTTTCCTCTAATAACATGGAGATTAGATTCTCTTAGTACATGGGATACTCTATTTTCTTTTGTAAATAGTGGAGAACAGCTTTCTTGGGAGGTAAAATATATGAAGAAATAAGATGCATAAGATCACAAGCTATTTGAATCCAAAAATAAGATAAGATTTTTGTTCAGAAACTGTCTGAATATATGATCACTTTTTTCCCTTTTGAATGATAGAGTAAACCATTTCTGTAGTGGGATGCGATTGTTAATAAATGTATGAGGCTTGTATGGAATTTGTTTGTGCTCCTATTTACTCATTTTCATTTGAAGAACACTGTAGTTCAAAGTTCAGTTAAGAGATGAGAAAGCAGGAGCACATCTGTGTACTTTTCTTTAATTTGCAATTGAATTCTTCTTTTATTTTTTTTTTTTTTTTCCAGGGGGCCATGTTGCACAATCTTAAATGAATCATGAGCAAATAAGTACATGAAAAAGGGGAACAACATAAGTGACACTTAATGCTGGAGGCCTTTGTTCAACTATATGCAGAATAAATTCTATTAAAGAAATACGTTATGTATCCTACCATTTGCTTATTAAAATGTAGTTTTTGTTAAGTGCCCACAGTGCACGAGTGCATGCAAACCTTTACACTGCATATACTCTGGATGAAATATCTGATGGTTATAAAAATACTGATTTCTGTAAAACCTGTATGAAGAATGGTGAGTTCAGGAAGGACAATATTATGGTGAAGCTTCCTAACTTCTCTGATTCCCTGCCCTAAGGAGAATCCTCCTGTGTAACTTCACAAAAGAAGCATTTTTCTGTCTGACCTTTAGTTTCCTACTTGCAAATAAATTACATTATTTTGTCATTTCCCTCACTGTCATTACATTGAGAAATTTTTCAGACTCTGACGGCCTCAATAAATGTTTATATGATGCTTAAGAATTTGGGACTGTGGTGCTCCTTGGACAGTTATTTCTACTGTAAAACAAATGAAGAATGAAGAGCAAAGCCTACTCTCAAACTTGTGGCTAGGGAAAACCTGCTCTGCAGAATCTTGCCAATATAATCAGGAGCCATAAATTCTCTACTCACCTGTTGAAACATCCATGCATTGACCTCAGTGAAAAACTCTCTGAAAACCTTGAATGATTTTAAGCTATGTTATTTACATCTTTTCACATTTTTCACATCTATGATTCATGCTTTTATCTGGGCTAGGGAAAGGTATGCACAGAAAGGCTACAACAAACCAAAACCAACCAAACAACAAACAAAACCAACCAAGCAGCCAAAGAAACAAACAAAAAAACCCCAACAAACACAAACTTCATTTTATTTTATTTTTTTAAACTACAGTAGGATTTTCTGGGTTTTTTTGAGATAGGGAAGGATTTATATTTTATTTTAGTGTTGTACTTCTGTCCAAAAGGAGCATCCTTCAGCTGGAGGAAGAGTACTGGAAAACACTGTTGGGCTGTAGTCCCATCATTGTATATCCTATGTGTGCTTACTGTTCCAGGTTTATTCTAGAATCTGTATTGCCTTTGGTTGTCAAACAAGTTGATGCTCTTAATTTTTTTCACTACTTTTTTTTTTTTTTTTTTTTTTTTTTTTTTTTTTTTTAATTGTGTGAGTTCAGACTGAAAAATCCTGTCTGGCATGGCCAGTCATCAAGCACATTATCCTGAGAGACAAGGCAATTGACAGCCTTTATTCTTCAGCTCTTTGGCTGCTCATTCAGATTAGATTGAGCACATTGAGTTAGATACAGAAGATTTTTTAAAGCCATAACTTTGTTTTCTGTGAAAGACAATGTAAGAAAGAGAGGCCAGTCCTGTTTTTATCATAGTAGCTACAGGAACTAGTGCTGAGCAAGTACACTGTGCTGGTTTATTTTTGTGCTTGTAAGACTCCTTTGAAATCAACTAAGACCGTTTTTGGAATGGACATATTTACTTTTATAAATAAAACTGGAGGCAGATGTTCTATCAAATGACACGAATTCTACCACCTTAGAAGCGTTTTAGCCAACCATCAGTGGAATTTCTCAGATTTACTGATACATACAGGTTTTGCCTCCAAGAGGAGCCCAGCAGCAATCTTAGACTCAGGTTTTTTATCTGTTAAGTATTCTACAAACACTTGCCAGGAATCTGCAGGTAAGATCATACCTGCAGGTTTTGTAAACTACCTTTACTACAGCTGTTTCCTGAGAAATACAAGGTTTGATTTACCATAAGGAGGAATTCCTCCTAAGCATGGACTGTGTCAAATTAAAATGGGCTATATTCCTGCACAGGAAAAAAGAACTGCAAATGTATGGTAGAAAAGCTGCACATAAGATAAAGTTAAAATGGATTTGATTTTTCTAATTGAATGCCTTATAATATATTTTGTTTGTCAACTTGGTACTTAGGCACTAAAGAAAACTCACTGAATTATAAGGACCCTTTGCCCAACAACTTTTCTAGTTCGTTGCAGTCAATGGGGCAAGTAAACACCAGTGCAAGAGGAGCTTTATCCAAAACAAAGAAGTACTTACATGCATCTGCAGCCAGGCTCTGCTCATTGCTATGGAAAAACATCCAACCCATATCCCTGTCTTTCCAAAGGGCTCTTCGAGGCATGCCGTGTGGGACCCTTCTGGTGGTGCCAGCAAGCACCATGCTGGTACTGCCTCAGCTGGAAGCCACCCTCAGCATACACTGCAGCACTGCAGCTGTGTTAATAATATTTGGTGACTCCTTTGTTTCCAATTTGAATCTAAAATGTGCAATCTGTACAGGATATGAGCTTATTTCTAAATCCCAATGGATGAATGTTCCGTATCTTAATAAATTATTTGTGGAATATA
This sequence comes from Sitta carolinensis, assembly GCA_032173965.1. Taxonomy (NCBI): domain Eukaryota; kingdom Metazoa; phylum Chordata; class Aves; order Passeriformes; family Sittidae; genus Sitta; species Sitta carolinensis. The sequence continues at coordinate 8,492,934 of CM063313.1, read as the reverse complement.
AAACCTAGTTGTAAATTAAGGCGTCGGTTCTGATGTGAGTTTATCTTGGATAATGCTGACACTTGCTGGAGGGCTCAGATAGTTTGTAATCTGTACTGGATTTATCCTCTCCCTCCTCTAAACTGAACAGACAAAAAAATTGGCATGTTTGGTATTAGACACTCTGAAAGAACCATCAAAACACTTCCAGTCTGGATGATGATTAAAAAAAGAAAAAAAAATTAGTTCCTAAATTTTTTTCTAAATGTGGTCCACAATACCTATGACTGAAGGAAACAGTGGTCCTTCTTGTTTGTGAAATATGGTATGCAAAGGAATAGTTCAAAGTAATATAAATTCATTTTGTTGATGCTCAATAAGGATAGGAGCTGTAACAGAATGAGCAAAACTCTTGCTGTCTGATTGAAAATTTACTGGATTTTAAAGTTTTACTTACTATGTGAAAATATTCTGGATCAGAATAAATTTGAACATAAGGGTTTGTCTACATGTCAGGGGAAGAAAATAAGAACACAGAGCTAATGTTAGAGGAGGAGACAGGAACACCACCATAGGGTCATTGAAGTTAGACAAAAGTAATGGGAGAGATGCCATAGTATCTATTAAATGTCTAATTGCTGAAGTGTTCTTCCTGGGTTTTGGAAACATGCAACCAGGAATGGAGCAGCAAATCATGGAGAGAACTGTGATTCCAAACACTCCAGAAGTTGTGTTTGTTTCAATGACACTAGGGAAAGGTTGCAATATGATAGGTATTCCTTTGATGATGTGTCCTGGGGTTGAAATGCTTATAAGGGCAATCTCTTCTTTTCACTGTCCCTTTTCCTGTGGTCAGCACTTTCACCAATAGGCATTATTCTAATGAAAGAAAATCACTCATTTTTTTTGGCAGAAAATTTTCCTTTGTGTCTCATCAAATCCTCTCCACCATGCTGTGAAAAACAAGCACTTCCTGCAGAGTCTTTATTTTTCATTAGTTTGACTTTTAAAATATTTTGACTATAATGTATAAAATTTTCATTAAATAGTTTTGTTTAACATATCTCACCTCAATATACTTGGGGAGTTCAGGTTTCAATCTGTGTCACAATTCAAAACTCCGAGGTGCACCATGCCTTTACAAAGAACAATTTCCACAGTAAAAATAATGTTACAAGAATGGGATGACATCTTGTGCGCTGGAAGGTGACAGCTGACGTAATATTTTGGCCTGAAAGAAGTGGAATATTTACAACAGTTACAACAGAAACTTTTATTAAAGCATTTTCAGGTAAGATCTGGATGTTAGCAAAATAAAAGAAAATAGTTTTCAGTTTTCTCAAGATTTCCTGTGGGAATAGGAAGTGGGGGAAAAAACACATCACCCCTTTTTATTACTATTATTTTTAGTAGCAGTTGTAATGTTCAACACTCTGTTTCTCACAGGATTTGGGAGTATCCCATTCTGTCCTGCTTGAGATCTTTAAATGCAAATGTAGTCTATAAAATGGGCAAGAAACAATAAAGCGCCCATTACAGCAAGCTTTTTAGCCTACTGAAATGAGATATTGATACTACAGTTTATATGCAAATGTCCTTATTGGCATCTGAAATATAACATTTGACCAGGCTCAGCAACCTGTATTTAGGCTTCAAATCTTCTCACCTTCTGGTGTTTACAAGTGCAAGTGGAAATGTAGCTATAAATATTGAATAGCATCTAAATGTTCAGAAAAATAAAAGGCTTAGGGGAGAGCTTTAACTATTCACACTTCGTGGGAAAGATGATTTTATCAATAGAATTAGAGGTTGCTGTAAGAGCTGGATCTAGGATATCCTTAATGTTTACTTTAATATTATTCAAGTGGTAATGTCTAGGGATGAATTTTGAAGCGATGAATCTGGGAAGGCTGGGATTCCTACCATGCAGCTTTTACCAACCATTAAAGAGTTGCCTGTCTCTACAGATAACAAAGAAAATTAGAAAATTTCTGGAAACATATCCATCTCATCCTACAGACGATTTAGAGTATACAGACACATTTTAGATGAATGAAGTTAGAGAAAACATATGGTTTCAAAGGGTAAAAAAAAGTCATAAATAAATTAAATTGTTTTACTTCATAACTAAATATTATAAAGGAGAGCTAAAGACTGACTGAACAGTCTTTCGACAAGTTGCTCTTTTTTTTCCCTAGTTACGTTTAGGAGCAATATTTATTAAAGACCTTTTTTTTGAATTTCAGGCCTCCAAATCCTCAATTTCCATCCCCACAAAAGCAGCCACAGCCCCGATTTCAGGGTACCACTGCAGTTTGCCCTTACACAACGAACACAGACCAATTTCTGGTGCTGCTATGGCTCTTGAGTCAGCAGGAGGGAGGAAAGCTGCTTTTTCACACATATCCTAAGCTGTTCTGTTCCATAGACAGAGTTTATCCATGCATTTCCCAGCACCACCTCAACTATTCTCAAGACAGCACAGATGCCTCATGAATTTTGAAGTCTTGTAATAAACAAAGTCACTCCCACAGATCCATTACTTTCCAGCATGACCTGAAAGGAGGGAATGTCCAAGCCCCTGCCTTATAGCCTCTGCAGGTAACCAAACAATTTTTCTTCTCCCAGGTGACCAGAGATGCCTGGCAGGTGATTCTGCTGCCAGAGCAACACTTTTCTTGACAACCTAGGGGTTCTATCATTAGCAAGTTTATTCTACTAGGTGATCCTGTTGGAATGGAGAGCCACCTCCACTTAATGATGCTCAGCTCTTGAGCATGTTCTTTCTCCTCTCCTAATCTCAGCTCTACATGAAAAAAGCAGAGGGGTCAGGGAAATGACAGTAGTGGAAGACTCTGCATCCACCTGGTGCTGTCATTTTAATATCAGAGAACCCACACACCACAACTGGAAGTTATACAGATATGCATCACATGTATATAACTTCACTTTTATCCAGGGTAGCATGTGGAAATTCATTAAAAGGATGTATATGGTGAACATTTAGTCTTCACAACTCGTTCCCAAAATACTTAGTCTGCATAGCTCATTCCAGTTTGCATCCATGGCTCAGCAACATTCAAACTTTAATTTAAATAAGATGTTTATTTATATAATGATATATCACATAAAATAAATAAAGTTAGTATATAATATTTAATGTATAATGTGCAATGCTGTATATACAATAAGAAATACATTATAAAATAGAATTTGGTTATATCTATGAAGTCACAGAAAATGAAAGACATTAAAAGTAATACTAATTATAAAAACTGTCTGGCATGCAACTGTAATGCGAGTAGGAAGTAAGATTCCATATGGGAAGGCTGACTCTCTTTGGCTCATTGTAGATTTTCAGATATCTTTGTCTGAGGGCTCTGGTATTTGACATTTTTAGACTAAGAATTGCAGGCAGAGAAGGGCTTTAAAAGCCATTACTCTGGCCCTTATGTTCCTGTAACAAAGTGATGCAAGAATTTCTCATTTCCTTCAAATAAATTGTTTCCCAATGGGGGAAAAAAAACCCCACCCAATCAGTGAAGGGGGAAGTATGAGGCTCTGTGATAATTTTTCATTTATTGAAGACACAGATGTTAATTTTATATCCAGTTTCTTTACCTTTATTGCTTCTTGTCCTGTTGCCTGTTTACCCTTTGCAAGGCAAGAAAAATGTGTATTGTTTTCTTCTGCACTCCTGAAGAAATAAAATTAGGTTTGAAAGTAAATTATTTTGTAAACAAAATAAATTATAAGTGAATGTGTGGAGAGGTGCATGGTAAATTGATTTCTGTATACAAATTGTCCTTTTTTGTGATTTGTTGATAAAATTTTTATATTAGACATGTTAGAACCATTAAACACATCATCAGTCTGTGGGAAATGTTTTCATTTAGCTGTTTGTTTTGTTTCTTTTTTTTTTTCTTTTGTCATTTTATTTTTAAAAGCAGTTTCTAACATAGTATTGAAAATCTTGAACTTCAGGTAAGCAGAAAAGAGAATCTTTAGTCATCATGAAAAAGAAACTACAGCACAATGAAAACTTTCATATCTCAGCTATTGCAGGCTTTGATATCTGGCTATCTCACAATCAGAAGGTATAGAAATTAAAATTAGTACTAAAAATAGAAGAAAACATTAATAGGAAAAACAACCAAAGCAATTAAAAACAAACAATCAAACAAAAAAAAAATCCCCATAAAAAAACAACCAAACAAAAAAAAACAACCAAACAAAAACACCAAACCAAACCCAGTCCTCTAAGTACTGTTTCAGATCTGCTTGTTAAAAAAAAAAAAATAACTTTTAAATTTATTATTTTAAAAGTCCCAAGAGATGGAACATATTCAAATCTTCAAACATCTATGCAGGAAGATAAAGAAGGAATGGAGAATGTTGCATCATAATATGGAATTGAAAGCTTCTAGAAAAGTTTTGTAAAGTTTGATGGAAAGTAGAAGAGGGAGAGAGTAGATCAATATCAGAAACCACTTGTAGGAATAAGAAATATGCAAAAGACTAAACACATATAATAGGCCATTCTAGGGTTGAGTCACTGAACACTTGAAAAATGAATGCTATTTTGCTTATTTCCCAATTTGAAATACAATGGTACAGTCTGAAGGAAATTTTTGAGATCTAATGTACAAGACATCCTACATAGGCATTTTGGTTCTAGTGGAATCAAAGTGGCTGATGCATTGAAGAAAAGAACCCCAGAAAGTTCCTGGGGAAAAAAAGAAAAAAAAAAAAAAAAAAAAAAAAAAAACAACAATGGGTTGATCATCTTGAAAAGGTTATAAATTTTTGACACCTTTAGCCAGGATGACAACCACAAGGAACTCTTTTTACTTTTTGAGAAAAAAAATCTGTCAAAATGTTGGGTAAAGTCTAGGTCTTTCAAGCTTGTATCTTTCTCTTTCTTACTGTTTCAACTTTAATATCCTCCTTTCTTCCTCTCTTTCTTTCTTTCTCACTCTCACCTTTCTCCTATTCCTTCCTTTTCTTTTTTCTTTCTTTCTTTCTTTCTCTTTCTTTCTTTTTCTTTCTTTTCTTTCTCTTCTTTCTTTCTTTCTTTCTTCTTCTTTCTTTCTTCTCTCTTCTCTCTTTCTCTTTCTCTTCTCTCTTTCTCTTCTTTCTCTTCTTTCTCTTCTTTCTTCTTTCTTTCTTTCTTCTTTCTTTCTTTTCTTTCTTTTCTTTTTCTTTCTTTCTTTCTTTCTTTCTTTCTTTCTTTCTTTCTTTCTTTCTTTCTTTCTTTCTTTCTTTCTTTCTTTCTTTCTTTCTTTCCTTTCTTTCTTTCTTTCTTTCTTTTCTTTCTTTCTTTCTTTCTCTCTTTCTCTCTTTCTCTCTTCTCTCTCTCTTTCTCTCTTTCTCTCTTTCTTTCTTTCTCTTTTATTCCAGGTTCATAACATTTTTCAGAGACACAGTGGGTTGGTTTCATTTCTACTGACCAATCCTTAATGCTTTATTGAACCTTACTTGAAGTTTCTCAACAGCAGGGTTTTCATTTTTGCCTTGTTAAATTTCTTCCTGTTTTTCACTGTTCTCCCTTAAACCACCATAAAGAATTCTGTCTCTTTTTTGTTCCACTTTTCAAATGACTTTGTAAGTATATCTTGCTCTCCCATTCCTAGGTCCTTGTTTACTCAGGCTAAACAAATCCCAGTCTTTACATCTGGTAATGTCTGAATGTGAAAGAGGGGGGATGGCGAATCCAGAATTATTTAATTCAGGGAGCAAGGTTAAAAATATATTTCTGGCTGAGTATCTTGTTTTATTAATAGTGTTTAATTGATCATGGTGAAAAGGCTGTTATAGTCAAGAGGAGGGTGTTACCTTCCAAAACATTTTCCAGCAAATTTACTTAATTGTTTCTGTTTACTGAATACCCATTAGTGCTCCATCACGTATTAAAAGCAATGGGCAGGATTAATAACAGCCTGCTCACCCCCAAAATATCAGAGGCACTTTATGTATTGATGGCAAGTGTCTCATTAGGTTTAAACGGATATAAGCTATAATTTTCATCACATTCTTGTATTTTTTTTTCCTTTGTAAAACTCAACATAACTCTGATGGTTTAATACTTTATAGAAACAAGGAAGATCAGAAGATTTGCCAACTCTATTCACAAGGAAGGATGAATGCTTGGTGATATTAACGCATAATACAACACCAGTTAATTAACATCTTTAACGTGTTTGCTGTATTTCTTATTTAGAGATTACGCAGCACTTTCTGAAAGAGAATAAACAGTGTATGATAGAGGCAGTAAGAAGAGAAATGTTCTGTTTTTTGAAGGCCCTGCAGAGCACAGAAAATTGCTTCTGCTCTGGAAAATCTAGCTGCTGCTTTAGATTTGAAGTAAATGAGTTCCTACAAATCTCTGATGAAAATAAAGGACTCAGAGAGGTCTGTAACAATGTGTACTTTGAATAACTTACATATTTTATAATAGCCAGCAAATTCCCCACATCTGCCCAACTATTCCTTTTTTTATTATTTTTTTTTTAAAGGAGAAAATCAAATACTGCAGAGCCAATTCAAGCACTCCATATCCCCGGTTTTCACTGATTATGCAACAAAAACCAATAGAATTGCATTGTCACAAAACAGGATTCCAATTATTTTTAAGCTTTTTTTCTTATGCATGGAAAAATTTAGATAACTGTGTCTCATCCTAGTTGGAGCCGGTATCAGGCTAAATTTCTTGAATATTCCTTGGAGTCTGAAATTCCAAGGCACCATTCTCAGGATGTGAAAGACTTGTTTGACTGTTTACAAACCTTGAAATCAGATTCAGGCTAATAATCAATTACTTTGAAAATAATGGCTTGATGCAGGGTGCTTCCAGTACTGCAGGATCTTCTGAAGTCTGTATGGAGAATTTCTAAAATAAAACCTTGGAAAATGAGACACTTCCCACAAAAGTTAGTAACTAGTTCAGCACTCTTTTTGTAATGAACACAGATATTGCTTGCTCTAAAATGTTGGAGTACAATGAAGTAGGAACAATAACCAAAAACCCAGTGGGATTAGTTACATGCAGTGATCAAGTGAGCCCCATGTTGTTCTTGTGTCACTGTTTAAGGGTGAAAGAAGTCATGAGACTTAATCTACTCTCTCCACTCTGTTCATCAGTAATCCTGAATATTTCTGCTTAAAGCCTGACTTTTTACTCATAGCATTTAAATTTCTGTGTCTGGTGTCCAAATCAGAGAAGTTCTACTTTCTTAAATCTGGTTAATCCTGTTGTAATTTGATGCCAGAAAAGCAAATGCAGTATATATTAATATAGCTATGCACAGTTATGGCCAGCAACATTTCAACTCTTTCAGTGTAAAAACAGGACAGAAAATCCTACTTCATTCTAATTTTTCCTGCTGTTCTACCTTCCCCTCTTTTTTCACTTTGTATTTGTCTCTTATGCCAGACTGCAAAATGTATCTGCACATAGTGAAGCAACAGATTTCTATTTATCGTCTGCTTAAGTCAGATAAGATCCTCGTTGTGTATGTAATTTCTCTTTATCTGAAGACGCCTTGTGCCTCTCATTTTTCCTTTCATTTTAATGACTTTATTTTCAACTTTGATTTCATTCTCAGTATCTTTCTTAGTTACTGGATCTTTGGGACTCTCTACCCCTTAGAAAGCTAGATGATTAATTTTAAGACTCACAGAGACAGGTTCTGAAATTCGTTTTATTCTGGTCACCATTCTTTAAGTTTTATGTTTTCAGCAAAACTGATAACAGAAGAAGGAGCAATGGTACCAAAACAATGATATCTTTTAGGATTTAATGCAATACCCAGCATTGAAGCTCCTGAAACTCTTCCCAATAATTCGATTAAAAGTCATTTTGCAGACTCAAACATGAGAAAGATAACCACCTTTTTTTTTTTCTTTTTTCCTAGTGATTGTGTGCTAAAGGTCTAATTGCAGTACTTTATCTTGCAAATGTTTAATACAAAATATTTGTTAAAGAGTTTTAGGTGATAGGAGTCTTAACCTTCAGGCTTAGTAACAAACATTCATACAAGGGAACAGTATCTATGAATTATTTTTTATAAGTTAGTGTCAATTTACAGGAGGGGCTGCCTTTCAAAACATGTGTCCTTTGTGTGTGTGTGTGTGTCCCTCTGGATTCATAACCACATGTGTGCATTTACATACTGAGTAGATGTGCTACTTCATAGCATAAAAAAAATGCCCCTTGGATGAAATGGGGGCATGTGTGAACACAGCTGATGGAAACATTGATCCAGATTTTTTTTTCCAGTTTCAAATCACCTTCCAGGTTGAAAAAATCTCCAGTAAAATATGTATTACAGTAGGAATAATAGGAAATGCAACCACAATATAGGTTCAATTCCAGTAAATGTTGAAAGGTAAAATTCTCAAAACCTTATCTAACAAAACCAAAAACACACCAAATTTCCTTGCAATTGGTACATCTTGTACTTTTGAGTGGTGTGAGTGAGTAAGTTAAAATTTAAAAAAAAAAAAACTAACAAAAAAACCCCCAAAAACCAAAACCAACAAAAACAAACAAACAAACAACTCCACCCAAAACATAAAATATACAATTATTGGAGATCCTCTTACCCAATAAATTTTTTTTTTAAGTACTTACTGAATATTTTCTGGAACAGTGGTGAATGCTGTGGGGTTTTCCAAGTGTATGCTGCTGCACCATCTCTTCTAGGAGTTACTAAAAAGGTTTTTCATCCACAGTTTTTATCTTTGTGAATGTCCTGCAACACCCATATAGCACCATGCAAGCTCTAACTTACATCCCTCCAGACACCTTGCTGGAGGCTGTGTAATGGGGTCTCATTGGAATCTTTTAAAATAATTATTACCAATCACACCCAGAATTTTATAGCAAAACACATTTGCTGTACAAACTATGGCTCAAGATTTAACAATGCAAGTTAAAATAGAGAATAGAAGAAGCATTTAAGGTGCCACCCTTAAACATGATGATGTGATCTGTCTTCAGTCTAATCAGTGCTCATCACGGCCTATTGGGATATTTTTTTTTTTCCTCAATGCATTCTGAAAGAGGCCTTCAAAGTACTTTTATGACTAATACAAAAAATCACTTTTGAACACAAAAAGGAAGCACTCTAAGATCTTAGAATGCAAGAAATTGATTTTGATTAATATAGATTAAGCTTCCTTACTATAGTAATTTATCAATCATGGAATTAGGTTTATTTAAATTATGTTAATCTTGCTCCAGATAACTGTGAAGTTTCTCTTCTGACCCAATACATAATTAAAAATCAAAATAATAAGATTTGTGTTCATTTGTTTATTCATTTTGTAAATCTATAGGCCATTTTGCTGGCAAAGTTTCGAATAGAAAGATCCAAGAAATATTGATTTTCCTCTTCTTCATGACTTTTTAATTGGTTAAAGTGTGTCCCATTCTCACGAGCCAGCAAGTTGATGCTGGTTACATTTTAATAAATGTACTCCTCACCCAATCAATACATCCCTGGAAAAAAAAGTGCTGGTCTATCATATGTTAATGGGAAGAAAATCTTTTTACTATAGTCAGTCATCATGACAAACAAGAATATGAAAAGTGTTAATGAAATGACCAGCTGTCTATAAAATGAAAGACTCGCAAGACAGTTTCTTTTCTTCCTTTAACTGAATGAAACAAAATGGAAAATTACACTGGAGCTTGTTGAACAGGAGATAATGTTCACGGTTAGAAATCAAATGCCATAAAGGAAGTCAGAATTGAACTTAATATGCCTATGAACCAGAGAATAGAATTCACTACAGCCATGTTGACTCAGAATATATTCAAATGTTCATAATGGAGCAATACAGGTCCAGTCCCAAAGATGGATTTTAGAGTTCTGACTCCAATTTCAGTTTCAAGCCCCTCATTGATTTAATTGATTTCAGGAAATCAATCTGAGGTTAGGAGAGCTCTAAGCAGAATGTGAGAGCCTAAACATGTTGATAGATGTTACAATTAGAACCATATTTTTTTTTTCCTTTTATCATTTTTACCTCATTAATATTTCCAATGGAGGCAGTGGGATGAGCTGTGTAACTCATTATGAGTCTAACCTAAATATATCAAATGTCATCTAGATTTCACAGATTTAAGGATTTTTAACACCACTAGAACCATTAAATAATCTAATCTGACATCATAGGCTTCTGGTATTTATCAGTTGATCCTGTTGAGTTACATTTGTCTAATCAAATCTCCAGTAGCTGCAAGGAGAAGAATTTTTTTTTTTTTTTAATTATTATTACTATTAGTTACACATTTGCCATGCAAATTTTATGATCCTGTTTGAATACCAAATCAAATGTATTGTTAGGCACCAAAACCTTACTGTCTGATTTGATGTTGAAGACTAGATACACAAAAAAAAAAGTAATTAGGTATCTCATAACTTGAAATGAGCTGGCCAGTTCCTGGAAGTTATTTTAACTGTTAACTAACTGGCCTATACCAGAATAAAAGGTATAAGAAAGTGGGTTAAAGAATCTACAGCAGCTGATATATGGAGCATGGAAAAATCTCTATGAGGCAATAATAATCAACAAAGAGAGAGAGGGCTTGAAGCTTTATTCACATTTGAGGCTCAGCCACTTGTAACAGAGATAGGTGACAATGTTAAAAGGGAGTTTTGAAAATAAAGAAACCCTTAAACATCAGGCATGTGGATCAATCATTTAAGAACAAAGAAAAGACCTGATTGATTTATTTGTTGTGAAACAATATTTAGGAGGTAGAAAATATGTTTTTAATACCCCTTGTTATTTGATTTCTGAAATAGGTGTTAAAAAAAACTCCTTATTTAATCTATGGAGTCTAGATCATGACACTGAAGCCTGTTTCTTCAGGGATACAGGTAGGAGTGGGAAGAAAGCAATGCTTCAGCTAGATAACAGTTTAAACTCAGATTGCTGGGATTTATTTTTTTAATTTTTTTTTTTTTTTATAGATACTGTCTAAATTACTGAAAATTTGTTACCTTCAAGTGGAATGGAGAAACCCCCATGTTGTTCTTCCCTTTGGCTGTTGCTCTTCTGTTCTTGTGATTTTTTTCATGTCTCATGTAATAGCAGCCTCTAATGTGTGAAAAAGACTATGGAGAGCTACACCAGCATGCACTCTACTCAGTTCTGAGAAAATATTGTAGTACCTCTGCATAGTCTGAATAATTTGGACTTCTTTCTCCCAAATCACAAGATGTATGACCATTTTCTTCCTTTAGAGTCACTTTCATTAGAATATTATGTTGTTAATAGTTAACCCCCCTCAAAAAAAACCCAAATAGATAGTCCAAAACAGAAAAAAAACAAACCAAAACAAAACCAAACCAAAACAAACTAAACCAAACCAAACCAAACCAAAACACAAACAAAACAAAACAAAACAAAACAAAAAAAACCCCACCCAACAAAAACCCCCAAACCAAATAAAATCAAAACCTCAAACAAAATAGACACAATTGGAGGATGGAACGGAATAGGGAAAATAGAAGAAATTATCTGGTTTTAATATCTTCAAGAACCTCCTTTCAAGCCTCTTGTAAATCATAGAAAATTTCCCACATAAAATGGTTCTGAGCTTTGACTGAAAACATTACTTTTTGAAAATAAAATTAAGCACAATGAAGTATACCCTAAGGGTAGCAAGAATGTTGACTCTTTTTTTTCTTTTTTTTTTTAATTTTAATAATGTTGCCTTTATAAGAATGTGTCCTGGTGTTTCCGCTAAAATGTTTTCTTTGTTTGTAAGAATAAAACTCCTAAAAATCTGAAAAATCTTCACACATAAAACCCACTCTGAACAAACAAACCAAAACCCCATCTAGTCAGGTTTGACTGGCTGATATAAGAAACTGCATACAATGGCTGAATCTTTCTCTGTGCTACTTACTTTGTTCCATTCTTTTGTTACTTCTATGATCTTAACAGATGAATGCACCAATAGCTCATTTTGGTCCTAACTCAGCTCTGTCTGTCTGGTTTACTGCCATCAATATTGCAGATACAATATTGCATCTAGAACCTAAACTCAGTGAAAACTTTAAACGCTGCTAAAGTCTTGAACCAATTCTCAATGAAGAGGCTCACTGAATCAGTGTGAGTCTTCCATTTGATTTCAGTGGGCTCATCAGTGTCTAAAAAGATATGGTACATCAGAGATTACTCACTAATTCAGTTTTAAATTCATACTGTCTGATGGTTTACAATTCTTAGCAAAAGGACATGGATAAGGAGTGTTTGTGCTCATGAAAGCGCAAAAGAAACAGAAAAAGCTGCCTAAACAAGCTATTGCAAAATATAATGAACCAGAATGTTTAAATGTTCACCTGACTGAGGACTTAAGAAGTTGATTTGGAGGACAAAATTCTGTGGGGCACACACAGGGAACACAGTTTGCTGTGAGATGTTTTTGAAAACATATTTTAATGTTTCTAAGTCAGGATCCTTATACACTCTATTATGTATTCTGAGAAGATAGTTGTGTAAAAAGTTCTTTCTTAGTTATTTTACTATTTTTTTCCTCTTTCTCTCTCCTTTGTCTTTTTATTTATTTATTTATTTATTTATTTAATTAATTTATTTTCTCCCCCTAACTGCTGAAACTTTTCAAGGAATTCCATGGCGACAGACTGCAGAATGCAAAACCACCTGAAAACCTCGAGAGTATCTGCAGCCTTAGTCCTTAAATAAGCCTTTAATCACAAGAGACATACAGGTGATTTTTTCCCACCTCTGGCAAGTGGTGGAAATAATCGAACACAAGAGAAGAACAAACCTAAAGATTCTAGCCTAAAGAGGTGGTAATTAATGAAAACAGAAAAAAAATGTGTCTTGGTATGTTGTGATAAATGTGGATCTTTTGGGAATTTGTTTTGCTATGTGAAAGAATTGATTCCTCATTTTACCTTTAGGAGCACCATGATTATTTTGCAAGGTGCTGCACGTGGGTTGGGACAATTCCAAACACAAATACAGGCTTAGTGGAAAATGGATTGAGATTAGCTCTGACTAGAAGGACTTGGGGGATGCTGGTAGATGAAGAACTGGGCATGCACCAGCACTGTGTGTGTTCAGCCCAGAAACTAGCTGGGTCCTGGGCTGCATCCAGAGAAGAGTGGGAAGCAGGTAGAGAGTGGGAATTCTGCCCCATTCCTCTGCTCCAGTAAGACCCACCTGGAGAGCCATGAACAGGTCTGGGGACCACAAAATGAGAAGGATCTGGACCTTCTGAAGTGATTCCAGAGGAGGAACACAAAGGTGACCCAATGGCTGGAGCTCCTCTGCTAGAGACAGGATGAGACCAGGAGTTGTTCAGCTGGGAGAAGAGAAGGGTCTGGGAAGGACTTGGAGCACCTCCCAGTGCCTAAACAGGCTACAATAAAGAGACTTTTGACAGGGTCATGGAGTGATAGAACAAGGGGTAATGGCTTCAAAGCAAAAGTTAGGTTTAGATGCTGTGTTTGGAAAAATTTCTCATCTGTGAGGGTGAGGAGGTACTGGAACAGGTTGTTAAATTATGATAGAATATGAAGTCAGAGAAAATTCGGAACAAAGACATTAAGAACATAATGAAGATATAAAAGGTGAAATTAGAAACTGACACTATGCATTACAACATCAAACTCTTACAGTTTTTGTTTGTTTGTTTGGTTGGTTTTTTTCTTTGCAAACACCAGCCATCAAACTGCATACTATTTTGTGCAGGGAAAAGGAGAAATGCTTAAGTGTAAAAACATATCCTGCTTGAATTTATTGTATCTAAGTATTTAAAGTTGCTTTCTAGGAAAAAAAAAAAAATATAGACTTTTATAATACTAATTGATTTTTGAAAAATTTGTAGTATGAACTGCAGAGATTGAGATTTCACTATTAAGTAACCACTATAGAAAAGAAGTGCTTGAGGTTCTGCATCAAGAAAGAACCACTGAATAAATACAGGGTGTAATGAAGAAACTGTAATAATAAGCAGATGTAAGAGAAAAGGAAAACGACATCCATGTGCTTCATCATAAAGATCATCTGGGATTTCATGTGGGAAATCAGCACCAATGTCCTTTTATTCTGATCTAAGAAACATTGCTTTAAAGAAAACCACAACACCTTTTCTTTTTCTTCTTTTCTCTTGTGTTTTATGTCTTCTTAGAAGAAGACATTGTCCAGAACACCAAAACTAGGTATATTATAAGCAAAATACGGGAAATACAGCTTCTTGATCTTAAAACCTTTTGTATTTTTTGAATTAGTTAGTTAGTCTGAGAATTCTTTTTCCACAAATCAATAGTGAAATTAACCCATTCTAACATCAGTAACTGGGTAGTAGACTCCCAAAACTTGGTTAGCCTCCCTGTAAAGGGTGATTTTTCGGAGTGATTCAAGACACCCCTTACAGAATCCATGACTTGCCTTCTGGATTGGCCTTTTCCTGCTCACAGAAGTAGAAGGGCTGTGGCTAGGTCACACTTGCTGGGTAATGAAGAGCTTACTGAAGTGGTGAGTGGCACTGGTGCACAAATATGAGGTGCATCGGATGAGTCAGATGGACATGAAGGTCAGTTAGCACTCCCCTCCCATAGACACTTCAGAGTAATTCTCTGTAAACTTACCAAAATATTACACTGCAACTTAAATAAATAAATAAATAAATAAATAAATAAATAAATAAATAAATAAATCAAACAGACTTTTCTCTCCAGAAAATGCTCATATCCAGAGAGTAAAACAAATTGAAAGAGATCAACTTTATTCTGGAAAAAATCCCAACAAACCAAACTCTGAATTTTTATGTTTTGAGGGCCTTGGGGTTTTTGTCTTTGTTCATTTGTTTGTTTGTTTGTTTGATTGTTTGTCTTGGTTTTGGTTTTTTTAATTATTTTTTTATTATTACTTTTGTTGGTTTTTTGTTGGTTGGCTGGATTTGAGGTCTTTTGGTGTTTTTTAGGAAGTGTGGTTTTGAGATTGTTTCTTTGGTCTTTCATTTTTTGGTTGTTTCCTTTTTTTCTTCTTAATTGAGAAACAAAATATCCATGTGAATATGTGATTTTTCAATTGCAACCAAGAAAAAAGCTTGTCAACTTCTTTTTCTTGCCTTAGTAGAAGAACAAGTAAATGACAGAAGTTGAGTTTCAATAAATACCAGAAATTCTATAAGATAATGACAAAAGTAATGATTTTGTTTCCATTGCATTTTCTTTGAAAGTCATCATAACTAAAAGATTCTAATCTAATTAGACAGAGTTGATAGCATGCTGCAGGTAAATTGCTCAAAAAGATGTAGATAATATTATTAGCCTAATAAACAGCTAAGACTATGGGAGAAATTATCTATTTTGTAGCTGGAGTATTATATCAGTGTGTCCCATTGTTTACTTGTCAGCTGATAGTGTATCAAACCTGTCCTTCAGCCTTTGTGCATCTTGTAATAAGTACTTTATCTGAATGCATCTTTATCCTGTAGTTAAATAAATTCAACTGTAAAAATAAGTTAAATCCTATTTTTGAAAGATGCATTTATTTACATCTATTCTTTTACAGCACATCACTTGGAAGTATTTCATTTGACTTGAGAAGAGAGCAGACTGACTACAAAAACCAGAATTAACACACAGTAGCATTCTCATAAAAAGCTATCTTTCTTCGCAAATACTTGTGCATTTGTGGGAGTGCTCTGTGCAGCCAAGAAATGTCACTGCAGATGAATTTTAAATAAAGTGTTCATATTTCTTTGGGGACTTTCAGATCAGAAAAGGAAATGGAATATTTACAATTTGGTGCATAATTCATTTTCTGTGGGTAACTACCAGTTTTCTTTTCACCCCTAGCCTGAATGCATTGCAACCTTGTTAAAAAAATAAAAATCATAAATATTCAGCTATAAATATGAAGGCTAGGAGATAGTAGTAATAATAATAATAGTAAAAACTATAATTACATTAATTATTTTTTCTATTTAGACATCCATATAAGAGGAGGGAATGGAAATCTCTGACAGATGTACTATTCTTTGAGGAAGAAATATACTTGAGCAAAATACTGCCACTTTGACATTGTTCAAGTGTACATTTTGTATAACCTTAGCTTGCACGCCTCTTATCCTAGCATCAATTTTACCTTGTCCTGGTACCATCGACTTCAATAGAGCTCCTGAAATTTACATTTGCGTAACTGAGTCATCATCTGGCCCAGAAATTGCCATTCTACCATGACATTCCTTGCACTGGATCGAAAGAGTTCTTTTTGTGAGTTGAAGGTACACGACTCAGTCAGTGGAGCCATAATTTCTGGCCTCTTCCACAATTAAGTACCTTGATGTTTATGCAGTTCTTTAAGATGAAAGATGAAGAGTGTGGTGTTTATGCAAACTACTCACATATTTTATTTACAGCTTTGGGGGGGAAAAGGTCTGGCAAAGGTCGTCTCATCTCACGGTTAACCTGATATGCAGCAGATAAAAAGTTTCAGTCTGATTTCATGCCTATCTTAGCCCTTGTATCACTCTGCATTTATGGAATATTTCAAAATTGCATTCATTTCTATCCCAGTCAGATCTTAGAGAGGGCTTTGCACTTGATAACAGAACGAGACTGCCAAGTTCCTTATACAAGAGGAAATGGCAAAAGTGAATTTAACCTATTTTGAACAAATTGCATTGGCTGACAGTCAAAGATCATATTGATTTTAGCACTGCTCACTTTATAATTTGCAACATGGTCCTAAGTCCAGCATATCTCCTTGACCACCTCATAGCCCTGAATTACAGGGAGCTTCAGGTTTGCTGGGATATATTTCCGACCTTTTTAAATGAAGGAATGCACGCTGTTCCCTGCTGAAAGGCCACCAGAAAACCTTTCTGTTTTTTCACAGCAAACGTTGTTTCTTTAGACTCTGTTGTCACAAGTATTACACATATGAATGGTTTTGGCCTAAGCTTCAGGGATGCACATGGCTCATTACCCCTTGTAAGACTGTGAAATGTTATATCAGCTAAGATTCTGGCCTTTCGAAAAGCTTTACCAAGTATTTCTGACTGTCTCCAGTCTTGTACAAAACCAAATCTTGTACCTTGAGTTTAGGTTCATTGAATGATCATGCTGTTAGTAGAAGTTAAAAGATTCTCTCAGGTAATGCCTATCTTTTGAAATGGGCTGTCAAGATACATTTGGAGATAATAATCTTGCCTAATATCAGAAGTCTAAATTAGCTGTGCAGTCTAACCTACCAAAATAAGCTCCTCCTTCAGCCTGTGGAGGTAAATCTTGGCTCCAGAAAGCAATTTGACCCTTCTCACAAGCTGGTCTTAGAATGAGATAATTTGTGCTCTCTGCCTATATCTTCCTCATTTACTATATTGTTCAAGTTATGGGGATGAACTTGAAAGAAATTATTCTCACCTTTAAAGCTCTCAAATATCCAAATGGAAACCATTGCATATCTTTCAAATTAAACTGTAGAATTTCTTGCAATTTTTTGTTCCTTTTTTTTTTTTTTTTTTAAATCTGATAGATTTAGGTTATATTTCTTCAAAAGCTACTCTTGATTAATGAATTTTTAAAATTGAATATGGATATGTAAATGTCAGCATACATTTTTGATTCTATTGAGAACAAAACAAAAGGTGATCCATCTCCCAAACCAGAAATCCCAGTACTTTCTGGAAAATTTCACCTGTTCCAACTACAGCTCCTTTCCTCCTTCCCTTCTCTCAGCAGACAGTGTAAAAATTTAACATAGAGAGCTTTATTCTTCCATTGTGTGATCAGAAACTCTTCTCTCTTGGACTATTTCCTTGGCATTTTTTAAGGACACTGTACAGAATATCCTGTTGCATTACTAGGGGGTTAACCTCTCAGGCCTTTGTTAGCTCTAATTTCTCAGCTTCCAATTTGTTAAGTCATCTGGAGGCTGATGGACACTGTTAACCTGGAGAACTAAATAATATTAATCAATGACTGTGATCAAAGCTGAGGAAGATGCTGAGGTTTCTCCATGTAATCTGTTACATGCCTTCACTAATCAGATATCTGCGTCATTTGGCACATTTCTCTTGGACAGTTTACCTTATTAATGGTTAATTATGGGACAGTGTCCTGCCCATTTAAGATTAATTTGCTTATCTTATACAAACTCTATGAGGAAAAGAGCTGTGGATAATTCCAGGTATTAATTACTGAGCCCACCTTCTGTTGGGGCACATACCTCTGAAATGAATCCTGCTGCTTTCTGCTAATCCTCTCTTTATTCTGAGGCATTTGTCATAGGTTTGACTAAAAGAACCATTTCTATTCCCAGAAATTGCTACAGGCTGCTCAAGAGAGGTAATTCTTACATACAGAAAGGTCTTGTCTCGTAGGCTCACCTGTGTTTTGCATCAGATTATTGTATGGTTCTAATTTTGTCTGAATTTAGTTTCTTTCTTTTTCTTTCTCTTGGTTTATACTTACATGGTGCTTTCTTTGGGTCGAAGCTTGCCTTTTGATCTCTGTTCAAACAGCACAAGGAAATTCTGGCACATTAGGAGCTGTTATGCATTGCCACAACTGCATCTGAGAAGGCAATGTGTGCTTATAGTGCTTAAATCAGAGAAATTATCGTCCTAGGCTCCCCCTCTAGTTGTGATAAGAGACAGAATCACAGACTCACAAATGGTTTGGTTTGCAAGGGACCTTAGGGACCATCTCTTTCCAAGCCCTTGCCATGGGCAGGGACACCTTCCACCAGACCAGTTTGCTCAGGATCCCATCCAACATGGACTCAACTTGTTGAATAAAGAGAGTAAGGGGGAACACAGTGCAGAATATTCCATTTTAAAACTGCAATGGACAAAAATTTAATCCTGAACAATAACAGTAATAGGAAACATTATGATCCACCTCACACGGAAGCTCTTGGATGGTTCTAGAAGATGAATTGTCTTAAAAGCAGACAGATTGGGAAAATTGGCCTTATTCCTGACATAAGTAAAAGGTTAAATCAATAAAATCAAATATTTTTTTAGCATTTGCACTGGGGAAAATACTTGGTGTCATGTCTTCTTCAAAAGATTTAAATTCTCATATTTAAATCCTAAATTCTTAGGGTGTTTTTGGCACATAATGGGAATTTCTGAAATCAGACAAAGACGATCTGTTTCATTTTGTATTTTGGAGGAGGATTTGGGTTTGGTTTTGACTGGTAGGTTGGGATTCTTTTAGGGCAAGATTTGGCTGCAAGTCACTGACTTCAATTATTCATAAAATTTTTTTTTCCTTTAATATTTATTGGGAGACTATATATTTTTGTTGTTGATTCATAAAAAAATTGAGAAAAATAGAATCAGAGAAAACAGCATATTGCAATTTTATTTTGGGACTTCAAATATTTTTCATGTGTTTTTGAGAACAGTCTTTTTATTTTTTTTTTCACAAATAAATAGCTTTACAATTAAATTACAACTATAAACTGTATTTTCAACATTTTTATGCAAACACACTGAGTTTGAGTTAGTGTTGCAGTACTTTGACAACCAGAAAAACAAATTTCTTAGCAATTAAATCATAATTACTAGCTATTCTAAAGATATTTTAAAATGATCACACTCTCCTACTTAAATGCTAACAAAACAATTCTATTTTAGAGTTTAGAAACTCTAATATGCTAACTCCTTATCAGGGCCTCCAAGCAGGTTTTTCATTTCCAGAAGCCTAAAACCTATGTTTAATTCTTTACCTGAACCAGGGCCTGAATCATGGCTCACTCCTATTTTTTCCCCACCTGCACCAGCAGTGAAACATCAACGATATTTCCACTTACAATTCTTTGTGACACCATGAACACATGAACAAGATCTCTGCAGCTATTTGTTTCTCCCCTCGCCTAGAAATAGTTTTTGTCTAAAAGGCAGAATCAAATAACTATCCAAAATAATGCAGAGATTTGTTTATCTTACCCTAAGAAGAAATAAAATACACGGGGATGTGTCTCTGGGAGACACACACAGACGTGCTGAAGGGATGAAGCACTGTCTTCATTGCAAATGACAAAGAAACCAAAGGGATTTCTAAAAGCAATACAGCTTCTTCCGTCTCCACCAGGAAAATGGCTGCAGCTCCTGCACCTTAACTGTCGAGAAAAAAACTTTATTATGGTTTCTCTCTCTTGCTCTTCCCTCTCCTCCCTCCCTCCCTCCCTCCCTTCTCCTTCTCAGTGTATCAGTTCATCACATAGCAAACACGACTTCTCCTCAATATATCTCTCTTTCAGATTTCATTGACCTATGACCTGTAATGTCCCAATTTGCTTCAAGTACCTTTATTTATGCCATTCCTAGGACCTATACATTTTGATCTAAGAAATGGTATTCTCTCCTCAGTGCCTATGGAGCACACTTTGCAGGTACCATCAGTTCAGAAAAAGCAGTCACCCAATATATGAGATTGTGACAAGGTATAATGTAATGGTAGTTATGTGAACCTCCAATAAACTAGTGGTACTTCACAGATTACTTGGAGAGAAAGTCTTTTAGCGTGCTTGAAGAAGTATGAAATGAATTTCATTTCCTTCTCATTTGCCTTGCTTTTGAAAGGTTTCATGCAAGATATGTGACCAACTATTATAGTACTAATCCATCCATGACAGAGCTCAATTTTCCCTGAGAATTTACTTCTGAATGGGCTGCAGAAAAACTTGAAAGCTGAAAATTAAAGTACACTGAACAGAGCAACCACTGAGCTGTGGGCAGCTGTCTGTCAAGAAAACCAGTTGGAACAAAAATGTAAATTAGATTTTATTTTTATTTATGTTTTTAAAGCAATCTGCAGAGGTAAAGTTTTACAGCCCTGTGTGTAAACAAGAGCAATGAGATGGAAGTGATGACAAGCTGCTGTTGTTGTGAGTTATTCTCATTAAAGTAAATATAAAGGAAAAAAGACTATGGGTTGTTGACAGTTTTAAAACAGAGCACTGTTCTGTATTTAGTCACCCATTATGAGCAGAAACCCTGTGGTAATTCAGGCACTCATTTTAGTTTTTTTGGTTTTTTTTTCCCTTTGTGTCACTGAACCAGATAACTTCAGTAGGTTATAGCCACAGTCCTTGAATAGGGTCCTGAGAGTGGCTAAAATGGATTTTAAAATGCATAGCACAATTGAAGATAATACTATATAAATAGAGTGCTCAAGTGAGTGCAGTAAGCCGGTTATGGACACGGCTCAGACAAGGCTGTGATGGTGCAGTGGTGTGGCATTCACCCACCCCGTGATGGGAACAGCTCTGTCACCCTGCACGGCCCTTCCCACTGCTGCTCCATGCCAGGGGAACACGGAAAGGGACATGGGGGTTTGTCTGCCAGGGAAAGGGGTGTGTTCAGCCCGCTCGGCACCAGGGAAGATGCCCCTCAATAGGATCTTAAATGTGACAGCTGTAGTTAGTGCCAAAAATTCTTCTAATAACCTGTGAGCAAGGCAAATGGGAGGCTGGCTTTAGACACCTGGTTCCCACCTGCACAATTTATACTGGTATGGCCATATCTGAAACTCAGAATGGGATTTTCTTATTCCTGACTCTGGGTGCTGGAATAAAAATGTTTCTATCTAAGATAGTGACCATTGATTGGGCAAGGGGAGAAAACCAGACCCTTTGAGAGCATATTTCATTTGACCCATCTTAGATATGGGCCTGAGAAGAATATTGCCCCAAAAGCTCCCAGCTTTTCTCTTCTGGATGTGAAGGAGTTTGGGTGAGTAGCTCAGTTGGAAATGTCTGCATGTAGGCAGAGAATTCTGACATGTTTCCTTACATTAACAATATAACAATTCTCACTCTGCAACTCCCTGTACATAGAGGCTAATTTCTCCAGAAATATTGACAAATTTAATCTTGGCCTAAAAAGCTCTCTAGTTTGACTGTGAAAAGAACTATTTTTGTGGCACATATGATTATATTCTACTTCTGCCCTGCAGCAAAGCTGCAAACATTTGTGAATTTGCCTGAGGCAAAAAGTTATATGTTGTCTTCAACATCTGATAATCATTGCCTTGGAGAATGAAAGGTGAATGGAAGGATATTTGGTGAAACCAGAAAAACATGAGATTCCCTCTCCCTGAACAGAATTCTGAGTAATAGGACAGATCAGTAGAGATGCAGCAATTTATGCCATTTGAGAGTGTGACCTAAAGCCCATTTTCCTAAATACTATCTCTTTTTTTTTTTTTTTTTCCCAAGAAATATTAAAGATTAAATAATATTAATGTAAGCTAGAAGAGGGTAAAAACCTCTCTTCCCCTGCTATTGTGTGACACTGGAAGAAATATTCCCTAAAATATTTTCCATTGTTTTGACAAGCACATGCTCTTGATCCCTACAGAAAGTTTTCAAGGTGTTGGCCCCAGGGAAGCTCATGGCATCTATGAAATTTTATCTGTAAAACTGGCCAATGATGCTAGAACTTCATTAGAATGGATGGAATTTCTTTGAAGGTAGCATTTGATGAGTACTCGGTCTATAAAACTTTCTCACAGTCAGGTTTGAATAATAATTGTCAGCCTTATGATTAATCCCAAAATATTTAGATGGATTCATGACAACGCTTTTGTCCTACACAATTAACTTACAAGGTGTCCAGTACACTGTTACACTTTTCTTTATTAAATTTTAGATTTCATCCCATTGCAGTTTCACCCATATACATACTGACATTATTTCATTCCTTGCATTCCTTGTTTTTATTTTTTTTTTTTTTTTTTTTTTTGGGTTGGTTGGGGGTTTTTTTATTCATATAGGAAAGAAGAGGGAAAATATAAAAGGTTTGTAATTAAAGAGGTATAAGTCTTTGTCACAAAGTTTTCCCCTCCTTTGCAAATGAAGTACTTTCACAAAGATACCATTCATTTGTATTTAGAAAACTTAAGTTGTCATGAAAGGTCTCAGTATTTTATTGGAGAAACCAGGTGTCAAAAATTTCACTTGAGAGAGTCAGATCCTGGAAAAGATATTCTGTCTCCTCTTACTTGCAGATAGATTGCATCCCTGGGAGTGGAGTTGCTTTGTTATATGGCAAAACACAATTTAAAGAAAGCATAGCTTGCTTGAAAAAGACCATCACTGTCTCAAAATCTTTGTTCTCCTTGTAGGAAAGAGAAGGAGACATCCTGGTCCTTTCCCTTTTGGAATGTTTTGCATTTAATGCCAGGGTTGCAGGATCTCAGCTGTGAGCACCTATCAGTTGTCAGGGGTTTTGCTGCAAGAGAGGAGAACTTGCCAGGATTTCAGGAACTACCACGTCTTCATGTTTGGGACCTGCCATGCTGGAGCTGTGCTGGTTCATCCAGCCAGGATTCCTGCCTTCATCAGAGGCTTGTGCTTGGGGCTCTGACTGTGGTGTAACCCCCCTGCTCAGGGAAGGGTTTCTCTGCAGGGAAAGGTCTTCTGACTTCCCAAAATCACTACTGACAGTTTCCAGAATGACAAATTTAAATATTTCCCCCTCTTTTCTAGTAATAATACAGATTGTGAAATTTCAACCAACCAAGATTTTGCTTTTGGTGGTTTTAAGTACCTGCAGACGGAGAAGAAAGGAGGTATCCTAAAAATAACAATATAAGAAACAATTTGTCTCTTATTTGTTAATACATTACAAATAACACAATTTTTATATGTTTTGATTTTTATATATTATGATTTTTTTTCTTTTTTCTTGAAATACATTCTCACAAGGAAAGAAAAAGTAAAAGCTTAGAAATACATTCCAGGGGTGTGGTGGGGGACTGAAATCTAAAAGCCATCTAGCAACTGTAATGTGATTTTTGTTTGACATTATACTAGTGGATAATTATTTTGGAGTATATGGTATATATGTTTGGAGATTGTGATGGAAAATAATGACACACAGATCACTCAGGTATGTAGCTTGCCAAGATAATTCAAGTAAAAAAAAGTTATTTTCACTCGCGCATGTAAGTGTCTTTGAAAATTTAGTTCTTTAATCTCTTTATGTATCATTCCTTTGTGTCCTGTAAAATGATAATGTTGTCTCTCTTGGCTTTGCATGGTAACAGAATTATTTCTGTGTTTAAGCAGCAGTTAGAACATGAGACTCTGGCTTTAAGACTTGAGCTACTACTGTGATGAAAATGATTTGTAAGTAAATCCAGGTGAGAATCTGCTATAGTAATTTTCTGTCTCTTTACCTTTGATTCAACTGGAGAAGCAGGATTATTTATCTTCCAGCAGAAATTTTGGATTTTTTTTTATTTTTTTTCTGTAATGTCTTTTCAGACTTTTGCTCATACATCAAAGCCATGACAAGGATATTTGAACTAATCAGAACAATTCCTTGAGGTCTTCCAATTCTAGATGCATTTCAAAAAAATAAGTTATTTAACCTTTTCTTTTATTTTTTTCATCTTTCTTTTCTTTTTTTTTTTTCAGAAGCATCATGCAAGTGGCTAAGCTTCCCATAATGGAAAAACTAGATATTTAGAGAAACATGATTTTAAGGTTTTTTTATTGTGGTTTTATTGTAGTTCTTACCTACTCTTAATTTTGAATCCCATATTTGTACTATGTCTAGAAATCTACTGGAAATCATCCATTGAAATGATGTTAAAAAGAGCAAGAAGAACATGCAAATAAATACGACAGAGTAGGGAGGCGGAAAGAGGGAGAAGACTACAAAATATCCATATAAAAATCAGCAACAAAGAGAAAGGACCACAGGAAATAGGCAGCTCATAGGAACTCATGCTGGGGCTTTTGTTACAGAAGGAAGAGCCTGGAAAACAAACAGAACCATAAAGTTTGTGCTCAGTATGTGCCTTTAAGCCATTGGCATTAATTAAGATTCTATGGCTTACAAACAATTATGACATAATTAAAGTGAGATTCTTTCTACAGTAAAACAATAAGAAATGACTTTTAGAAACCGTGGGAACTATTAAAACAGCACATCAGCACCAAAATGAGCAATATTTACTAGTATTAACACTATTAAAATGCCTTTTGAAGACAAACTTAGGCAATTATTACTCAGAAAAAACTCAAGAGTTCAAGATATAGAACAGTAATAATTAAATCCCTTTCTCTATATATCTCTGGTTTTGGTGTTTGACAGAATGGAGTCTTTAACAGAATCTATTTTAATGGTCCTGAATTAGCAAGATTTTCAAACAGAGAGAGTGCACTTAGCAGGAGGCTGATATCTACTGAAAGCTTCATTATTGATATTATTATATAGATTAGGGAGCTGTTTTAAGGGCTCATCCTACAGAGGCATATATCCATGATGTCTAAGTGCGGCAATGTCTTGCAAAATTTCAGCAATTGGGTAGTGTGTATTTAGACTCAGGTCTCACTTATTCCAGGAATTCTGGAGCACAATATGAATTCTTCTTCTATTTATGAATTTTAAGATTATGGGGAGAAATATTTTAGCTCTACCTTTAAATAAAATCTTATTTTGCTTGGCATCACAGGTGTCAAAAAAAGAAAACAAACTACTGCAATCTGTGCCAAAGAAAATTTTGGGAAAGGAAAAAAAAAAAAACAACCGATAAAAAAATATTCTTGATCGTTATCTTTTTCATTGTCCATTACACCATGATGTTCAACTTTAGAATATAGTTGAGTTAGAAGAGAGAAAATTCTTTTCTTCATCCTCTTGTAAAAAATACAAAAGTTTTTAAGAAGAGCTTGGAAAGGCCTCTGAGTGATTCTTGTCTGTGATTGACAGTGGTGAACATCTCTATTGCACATATTATTACAGGGAATTTGACACCTGGTGTCATGGCATGGTCTCTTTACAATAAAATTCAGTCCTTGATGCTGTTTATTCATTCTGCATCAATTTAATTAAAGAGATGTGCAATAACGTTTAAGTAAGGGGATGCAAATTTGGGTTATATAGAAGAGAAAAAGGTCAAAGTTTTGTATGAATAGTAATATTTTTATTATATTTAGACATAAATGAGAATAAAAAAAGTGTAGATAGGAATAATTATAATAATAATTAAAAACACAAAAACGTGCTTCTGAAGTTTGGCTTCATGGAATTCTTCTAGCAAAATACTTGATATGCATGATTTAAGAAAAATAATAATAATAAAAATTGTTCTTTGGTCACACTGATTTGAATTCTGCTGTTTTTCTGAACAAAGATGTTCAAACATATCAGTTCAAAGTCAGAAATTATAAATCTCAACTTAGCTGGAAACAGCTGTGGCAAAGTCCTGATAATATTGGTTTAGATGAGCTGGCCTCTTCTGCTGAATGCTACATCTTGTTGGAATCCAGAATGCAAAGAATATTTCTCTGCATGTTTTGAAGGATCCAACCCCCCTGACAAATACTTCTTTTAACCTTCATCCATGGAAAGGGCTTCCTAGGCTTTGGGATGAAACAGAATTTTTACAAACATAAATTAGATCGCAGCATAGTATGTCATTTATCACAGGGTGAGAAATTTAAATTTTTGGGTTTGTTAGTATGGTAAGTAGATGACACAGGATGAAGGATCCTTGTTGGTTTTAGGCTTCTTTCTCCCTCTTCATCTACTCCATATTCTGCAGTGTTTGGGACAGAGGAAGATTGGTCACAATTTGCTGCAGTGTACAGCTACATGAATAGAAATTTAGTTATTGCTAGAAAAGCAGAAATAATGTACTTTCTTGGTGATAATTGGGTGAATTATCTTTAAGAGAACCTTGATTCCGAGTGTTTGGGGGCCTTTTGGTGTCTTTTCTCTCTCACAGTAAGTTGGTTTAAAACCTGGTGTGCAGAAAATGCTGATAAGAAAATAATAAACAACCTGGAGAACAAAAATAACCAAGAGTCCTATTTGCCTTTTTTCTTAACAATGACTTTTGAAAAAGGTTTCCCTTATCAGGGGAGAGACGCGTGGGAGTCGAAGAACTGCCACACATCCCATTCGGACCCTGCAGTCCCAATGACAGAAGTTTTACACCAGATATAGATCTGAGGCATGGCAGATAGATAATTCTGAAATTTTCATTAGCAATTACAATGACTCAGAAGGGTCATGTTAAATTTTGAATTTTATATGTTGCAAGGTATTTTAATATTTTGACACTTCCTTTAACACAGGAATAGATATGATTACAATGAACAAAAAATATAATTCTCAGTCTTTTATAGGCTGCACTGTTTCAGAAAAGATATCTTTGTCATAAGAACCCCACTCTACTCAGATTAGAAGAGTGAAAGATGATCCCCTTAATCCTGTAAGGGTTCTGAACTCTAATTTTGAGTGTATTCTGGCAGAAATAGCTGTCTGAAACCCATGGAATTTAAGTTCTACTTCATCAGAAAAAACAAGATTTGGTGTGCATAATCTTCATATGAGAGATCTGCCCAAATCACAGCAGCCCTTTCACTGCAACCCAGAAATACCAAGAAAAGCTCTCTTTGAATTTCGTGGCTAGATAACCTCAGTATTAATAAGAATCACCTTATTTGATAAGAGTTAACTCAATAACTTATTGACCTACCTGGACCCCATGTGTGAATCCTCTAGCCAATAATGCAATGTGCTGGCATTATTGTGTGTGTGTGTGTGTGTGTGACTCTCTCAGGTCAGCCCAGACCTTCTTCAGAGACCAGTTTCCCAAGAGCTATTCCAGCTCCAGAAATGATGGGCTTGTCTTATCCAGACCCAGAAATTTCCATTTCAGGTCTGTTCTAGTAGAAGGTGGCTGTATCCAGGGTCGAGAGTTTGGAATGAGATAACCTTCAAGGTCCCTTCCAACACAAGCTTGTATGATTCTGATTCCATATCTGCGAAACATGGAGTGCCCTTACTCTACCAAATAACATTGTTATACT
The DNA here is from genome assembly GCA_032173965.1 of Sitta carolinensis. Taxonomy (NCBI): domain Eukaryota; kingdom Metazoa; phylum Chordata; class Aves; order Passeriformes; family Sittidae; genus Sitta; species Sitta carolinensis. Next base: position 8,465,115 of record CM063313.1, on the reverse strand, counting down.
AACATTTTCTTATTACTAGGTCTCACTTATTCACTGTAACTCCTCCTAAGTGGAAGTGCTAATGTGGGAAAAGTAGAGGACCTAATGTTCTTGTATTATTATAATTAAGACATTATAATGCTCACTTTACAAATTTATAAATTGTAAAGTGAGCAATAATACTGTTCCTTATAAGAAATTTGGTCTAAAGATTAATATTTGGCCTTGTAATTTTATCAGCGAACTAAAATTATGCTCTTTTTACCTGATTATTTTTTCCCTGGTTGAAGGAACAAAGTCCAGAAACTTGGCAGATGGTTGGATAATTTATTTCCTATTGTAAAAGGGAAAAGAAAAACAAATCTTGAAGAATGTTCTTTAAAAAGTAGGATATTTATTTTTTAAAAAATGCAGTGAAGACTATCATCTTAGCTAGTGATAGTGCATAGTGTCTGTATTTATAATATATTAACGTACAAAATAAGGCACTGGGCTTTTTCTAAGGCAGTGGTTATTTTTAGTAGATTAAACATACACCCTGTAGTCTGGTTTTCCTAGGCCTGAAGTTTATGAGTTTCTCCATTGTGTTTCTCCATGATGTTTTGGATTTGGAAATCTGTTCTCACAGTTTGAAGATAAGCATTTCCATTGTTTTTGTAACAAATGTTTAATGTTTCAGATTCTTTCTGTGGGACGGACTGTCTCTGATGTTTCTCAGCTTTGACCAATGTGGGTGAAGAGTTCTATCACTCTTCTTACCAATGAGACTGGCCTATTCAAAAAGGTATAAAAAGGGGTCAATTGTTTGTTCAAAAAGGTTAGAGTCAGATAATTTCCTAAACGAGGAATCTTCTTGTTTGCTACTCACCACAGCAACATCTGGTGGACGCCAGTGTGATGCAGCCACAAACTCGTATCCTTTCTCTTTTGATAAATGGGATGGGTTTGTTTTGAAAAAAAAAAAAAAAAACAGGGTACCTAGCCCATGGCTTTTGCTAGCTTGTTTCTCCTTTCTTATTGAGGAGAAAGGATTTTGGCAAAATGAGGACTTCTACCCTAAACCAAGATTTTCACTGGGTCTTGGATTTTTGGGGACAACTTGTCCAGCAGAGAGCTGGGATATCCTCAAGAGTTTCTCATATTCTTTATTTCTGGGAAAGAGAGAGGCATTTTCCATAGCACTGTGTCAATAATTTCTAAAAGACTATGGATGTCTCTAGGCAAGTCTCTCTATCAGTCACTCGATCAGGGTGAAATAGAGGTGGTTTGGAAAACGAATGTGATGGCATTTCAGAGGAGGGCTGAGTTGGAATCCCACCCTCCCTCCCAGAATACCGCATTTAACTTTGTTTCCTTTTTGGACCATGCTTATGGTGTGTGGTAAAAGATTTTTGTTCCCAGGAGCTCCATCATGGGTGGCCAGGGAAACTGGAGCAGGTTGGAGACCCTCGATTCCTCCCCTGACTCTGCCCTGCAAGCACCATGCCCCTTGAAGCTTGGGAATGCGTGCAAGAGGATCGGTGCATTCCCTGCAATGGGGGAGCCAGGGGTCCAACCCTGGTTCAGCGCAGTCATCGGCCGTGCTTCCAAGAGCAGGAACTGATCCTTTTCCCCTTCAGCCCGGGATGGGCACCTTCCTGCACCCTTGCGGGATGGGCCCACTGCCCCGCGCCCCGACTTTGGCGGCAGCGCCGGATGGGGGTCAGGGCTTGGGGCGGCACCCGCTGCCTCCCGTGCCGTCCTTGCCGGGAGCGGCGGGGGCTGGCGGGGCACGGGAGATTCCTGCCGGCCGCGCCGGGTGGAGACGGGGCCCGGGGGTCCCGGCCGTGCCGCTCTCAGCGCGGTCCCTGGCGAGGTTGGGGAGCTCACGGCCATGCCGCCCTTTGCCCCCGCTGAGGGGGCCGGTGCCGGCCGTACCAGCCCCTGCCCCGCGTCTGCCCGTGGCGGCGGCGGGGCGTGCGACCGGGATGGCTCCAGCCACTGCATTCCCGTCCCGAATTCGGCTGTGGCGGCGGGACTGGCGCGGGGTCGGCCGCGGCACCCCCTGCCCCGCGCCTGCCCGCGCTGGCGGCGGGCGGTGGAGCCGAGCCGGGCCCGGCTGCGGCTCTTCCAGACCCGAAAGTGACAGCGGAGGACGGGACACTGGAGAGACAGGCGGGGCCAATCCCCGCCCTGTCCCTGGCTGTGCCGCCGGGAGCCGGCGGGACCAGGGTGGAGCCCGTCACTGTTTTCCCTGCCCCGACCTGGGCCGGGGCGCCGGTGGTGGGTGCAGCTGGATCGACCCCAGCCACGCTTTTCCCCATGGTGGTTTTGCCCCCACCGCTCTCCCTCTAAGGGGGGTAAGCAAGAGAAGTCGGGTCTGTCCCGGTGCCCTCTCACACCGCTCCGTTCCCTCTCCAAGATGGAGATGGGGGCGGAGCCGAATCTTTTTCCACCGGGTTTGGGTACGCCGGCGGTACCCATGGCTCCTGCCCGGTCTGAGGCAACGCAGGCAGTTCTTGCTGCTTCTTCAAGGCTCCTGCCTCCGGTGGGATTGGGAATGCTGTCCCTGTCCAAATGACTCCTTCATTGTTTATTTTTAGAGCAGGAGACAAGGCACAGGTGGAAGCACAATGCTGAGGACACCAAACAGGCGCCCTGGTTTCACAAAGTTATTGGACACTCCCCCATGTCAAGTAACTGTAAGGCCCAGAGATCTCAGATATTTCTGGGACGAAGTGGAGTCCAAGGTTTTGGTGCAGGCGGTTTTGAAAGATAAGAAACAGTACCAGAGACGAATTTATACTATGGTTTCCACACCCATCGTCCCTGGTGTTGTTCCCAGGGAAACTTCAATTGTTCAAATTGTGCCTTTTGTCTTCCATTTCTAGGACAGAGGTCCATTGGTAAGAAGATGGCTGTTTTGGGTGTTCTGGGCTGCCTCAAGTCCACTGAACTGTTGTCCTGTCTGGTGATCGCCCTGAGCAGTGGTGTACACTGGGCTTCCCAGGTGCCACCCCATCAAAGATCTACCTGCGAGACCGTGCGGGACATGGGATTCACCATTGTCTCCATGCTGCTTGACCTCCTGCAGTGGCCCTTCAACTCTACACAGATGACTGTTGTAGGATTGGGACTGAGACAATGCTTTGTGAGCCAGCAGCCCGTGATGATCATGAACTCAGAGGGACAGTCTGGGATGGTTCCACCTTGTGTTACCATGACTGCTCAGAACCTCTGGGGCTGGGATGTTGGGTGGCTGGGGGTTGCGATCGGGATGGATCTTGGACGGGGACCATTGGGGTGGGGGGCACACTGTGTCTTGTGCCACCTGTATGGTGGCTGGGAGAGACACCCATCTGGGTGAACCATGGGAGCTGGAAGGCAATGAGACTGGCTCAGCCCAGTTGGGGGAATTGAGAGCTGCTCTCATGGTGTTTCAGTAATTTTCCCTTATTTTTTTTTTCGGTTTGGTCACAGATTCTGCCTACCAGGAGACTGTGACCAAAGTGAGAGTCAGCCAGTGGGGAAAACTCCAAGTGATGACTCAGATCATGATGCAAGTGATCACTCAGATGGTTTATCCACAAGCAGGCATTGAAAACCTGCTTTCTTTTTTTTTTTTTTTTTTTTTTTTTTTTTTTTTTTTTTTTTTTTTTTTTAACACCGAAAGGGTGAGATGTAGTCTGGTTTTCTTAGGCCTGAAGTTTATGAGTTTCTCCATTCTGTTTCTTCATGATGTTTCGGATTTGGAAATATATTCTCACAGTTTGAAGATAAGCATTTCCATTGTTTTTGTAACAAATGTTTAATGTTTCAGATTCTTTCTGTGGGACGGACTTTCTCTGATGTTTCTCAGCTTTGACCAATGTGGATGAAGAGTTCTATCACTCTTCTTACCAATGACAGTGGCCTGTTCAAAAAGATATAAAAAAGGGTCAATTGTTTGAATAAAGGTTGGAGTCAGATGATTTTCTAAATGAGGAATTGTGTCATTTGTTACTCGCCACAGCGACAACACCTTCTCTGAAATAACAAGCTCACATTAATGGGCTACCATTAATTAGGTACACCATAAATATAAGTCTAAGGATCACACATACTTAGATGTATTAAAGTTAAGATTTTCTCTCTTTTTTCATAGCGAGACTATTCATTCTTTTCTTCCACCTAATGCAAGATCTTTTCAACCTTTTTCTTAAGATGCATTTAATCACGATAGAAATTGTGATCTCAGAAGAAAGTTGGTCTTGTAAATAGAACAGAATATAAGCACAATTGAGGGTCCTTCCAATGAGCTAAAAAATCTCCAAAAACTCAACCAAAACTCTTCAGCCTTTCTTTTTCTTGTGGACTAGCACCTTTAGCTAATGGCAATTTGCAACAGCATAAGAGCCAGGACTTTGACACTAAAAGTATTATGCAGAACAAGAGTCACATCTAAGTATAATATTTTCCCCTTTATTTCTCTGCTCATATTCTCTATTTTAAACTCCACTTATCAAGATGATGACTCCTCAAGTCATTAGAAGTGTCCCATTCACTCCCACAGACAAGTAAAAGTGAAAACAAACTGTGCTGAAATTCTTCCTACAGTTCTCCCTTTATTTGGTGCCTAGAAAATAATTTTCTATGGAATTTCTGCCCTTGGCTTCTGAACTTCATTCAGCACCTGGCTCATCATTCTTATAAAGCAGTATATTAGCACATACAGAACAGGAGTATATTAGCAATCATAATTTCTTTCAGGTACTAAAGGTAGTTAATTTTGTTGGTGCAAAAAGCCTCAGGTGTTAGACAGGTAGAATAAGAGCTGGAAAGAGAACCCATAAATAATTAAAAAAAAAAAATAATTAGGCATAGCTACATGGAGGTTTAGCAGTGATTTCCATAAATGGACACCCTGCATATTGGGTTAGCTGATGTGACTTTTTTCCTGTGATAAACCATAAAACCTCAGATTCAACCATTTTCACAGCTAATGTTTTGCATATCCTGTAACATAATGTATTTTTTTTAAATCACTACAGATGGGGAAATGCAATGGCTCATGAAATTGATGAGGGAATATAAGGTCTTTGGATCAAATCTGCTCTTACACAAGTATGAGCTTGTAGCTATAAGACTGAAAACTCCAATCCTCTGGAACGAGGCAAACTTAAACCTTGCGAGAAGGTCAGTGGAAAAAAAAAAAAAAGGAAAAATAAAAAAAGAAAGAAGGAGTGCTCTTTCTGTCTGTCCTCTCTGCATTGGTAAGCAGCAGAGCCTCAGATATTTCCAGCACAAACTGAAGCTTGGTGAGAGTTCTCTTTGGCTAGTCTGACAAAATGAATCTCAGCACTAACAGAAGTTGCTTGAAGATGGTAAAATTCCTTGTTCTTTGTCCATTTACAGTGGGAGTAAGGTTTGGGCAAATAGATATAGGTCATTTTGGCATGGCTGGTATTTATATCATTAGCTTTAGGCTGAGCTGAGTTAGATTGATCAGGAGTCAGACGTAATTCTTGTTTTAAGTCCCTCCCAACAAAAGATATTCCATGCTTCTATGATTACGTTCACCCCCCTGCAAAGGATCACAAATACTGAAAGCCAGGATCTGCCTCAAACACAGGAAGCAGATTTTCTTTATGCTTGTCTGTATCTGTATACAGCTGGGTTCTCTATCATAGGAGGGAAAAGTTTTTGTTGGTTTCAAGGAAAAGAGGTGACAGTGAACACCATGTATTTTTTTCCAAAACCTGTAACACACTGCATTTCATCTGGCATCTTGGGGTTTTAAATATTATTTTTTTATCACGAGTTCTAACAGAGCTTCTTTCCTGCAAGAATCCCTTCATTACCAGAATTAATGCTATGTAATTGTAATCACTATTTTGCTTTATCAGATGTAATATTGCTTTTTCTTAAAGCATTTCTAGAAGTTAGTGAAACTAATGGAATAACCTAATAGTGACTACTGAGTGGTCTTTATGAAGTCCTTTTCACAGTCATTTGTCTTGAAGGCATATACTCATATTCAAAAAATACATACAGCTATAATAAAATATAATTGGAGTCCTCTAACACCATGGGCCTAACTGAGTCCCTAACTCCAAAGTCAGAGGTCATGTTTGCAGATCAACAGAAAATTCCATCTGCAAGCCTTCCTATGCACTGGTTTGCAAGACTTCCAGTTCCCATGTCTGGGAATCTGTCCATTCACCCCGAGGAAAAAAGGAAGCAAGCAAGTAAGAAAGAAAGAACTGTGAGAAAGGACAGATAGAAGCAAGGTGGAGGTAATGCTGAGAAAGACTAATACACTAGTTCTTACCCATTTGAAAAGATCTTCCTAAAGATCCTTTTGACAAGCCTCCTCCACAAAAAAAAAAAAAAAAAAAATTGAAAAAAAGTTAAGAGAGAAAAAATAATAGTCTCCCTCACTCCAGCTGTAAACTGGGTAATGTCCTTTTCCTTTTCAGTTTAGAGAAGTTTTTTTTATATGAGGAAAAATCTGAAAAATTACTCCAGTTACCCTGGACCAGACACTGGACCAGACACTGGACAAATTAATTTTTTTTTTTTTTATTCTACCACATTTCAGTACCATGCAGTTCAGCATCATGCAGGTATCTGTAATGCACTGTTTATAATCTTCCATTTGGTGAAGGAAATAGAAATGTGGTGGTATAGAAGTGCATTTGTCATTACAAAAGAAATTGGTCTTTCCAAATGAGGAGAGAAATTTGTTGTTGGAGAAAAGCCACAGGTCACTTCCTCCAGCTGTACAGATCAATGTGAGCCTTGCTACTGCAGGAACAGGCATTCATCGTCTGTTTAAAAAATAAACAAGGGGAAAAAGCAAACATATCTTAAAAGCAAAACAAATCAGTCTAGAAGATGTTGGTAGTTGTCACTAATTTAACACATATAAAAATATAGTGCAACAGCTCATGTAATAACTGTAATTCCTTTCATTAATTCCTTTCATACATGCAAGGAATTTTTCCTCTGAGAAATGCATTCACATTGCACACACAAACAAGTTAACAAGACTTTAACCTGACCACAGATATTCTGTTTTGACTGGTTAGGAAGAAGCTGAGGGATCAGTCTCAGGTTTTCACTTAAAGTAAAGAGATAGGAAAATAAAAAAAAAAAAATAAAAATGACAGACAGTGTAAGTAGAAAGTAGCAGCTTTATTTACTCTGATTTTAGCTGAAAAAACAGTCACTGTAAAAGACCACGGGATCCATGCTGTAGTCCTAAACAATGCTAGGGACTGATTCTTGGACATTTTCATCTTCAGGTAACTAGAGGATGCCTGACTATCTTACACTAGTTTTCCAGTTCTCATTTCCCCAAATGCTCAATTCAGACTCTACCAGCTGATGAAATCTATTAAATGATTTTTATGGAATTGTTGAGAGATCTTAGTTCAGTTTCTGCAAGTTCTGCAAGCATCCCAGCACCAAAGCAGTGCAAACTCTGAAGTCCATTTTGTGTCTGAGTGCCTATATAACAATACAGTCCAGCCCACCCTTAAGCTTCAGCTGCACAGTCAAGTCTGAAATTTGTTAATTTAAAATTAATTGATGCTTTAGGTAGCTGTATGACTGCAGGATCATTCCCAAACTGTTTTGTCCACATACAGCTGAACAAAGACTGAAAAGGTGACTCTGGGATCATGCAAAATCAAGTGTGTTTCCAGGCTGCAAAGTGAGCTGTAAGAAAACTGTAAGCTGCCTGACAGGATCCAGAGCACAGCCTAACATCACCCACCTCCCTGTGCATTGTCACCCTCAGCCACACCCTGAGGCAGACACAGATCATAAACTTCTCTTGTGCAGTTTCACTCTGCTTACGTTGGCCAGTAAATTAATTCAGCCAGGCTGCCTGACATCTCTGGAATCTAAAACCCTCCTTGGCATCCCAAAAGTGCCTTCAAATGAGATCAAGTTTAATGTCAAAAAATAAGGTTTGTCCACGTACTTGCCAAATATATGTATGGCATGTATATGCGTACTGACATAAAGACAAATAAACAATTATAGACACAGGCTTAAAAATGTGAAGAATAAACAAAGGGAGAAGATACAGCCTCAACATCTCATTTGTCTAGGAAGTGGAGGATGCATATTCTCATGACCTTCCCCAGTACTGACTGGCTTGCTAGAAATAGTTGAATTTAATATTATCCCATGCAGATGACAGCCCATTTTTCTATCTCTTCACTTGTTCTCCTCAGTAGCACAGCTTAGAACAAAATGAACCTGGCTTCTAAACTTAACTTTATATTTTCATTTTGTCAAAGACCTAGCTGGCTGTCAGTATGAGACCATGGGATGACCATCGTTTTTAAAATATTTGCTTTCTTAACTTAGGGAAATGAACGTTCACCTGCCCCTTCACCCTTCCTCCTCCATCTCTCTTCCTCACACAGATAGAAATCCAAAATCCTATGTTAAAATAACATCATTAAGGTTGCAAAGTCAAGCCTGCAGAAATTAGAGAATGTGAAAATTAAGTTTTCCTCTGAACCTTAATTAGCTGAAGGTGGCAGGCACCCTGTGGAAAAAATAGCATGTGATCATGTAATTAAAGACTGTGCCATAATGCCCCCACACAAGGGTGCCAAATTAATGTTGCGCGGGCAAACTTAATTCAAGCATTCCCTAACTTGTTTTGAGTGCTTGACTTTGCAACCTCAGTAATGTCCCTTTAATGCAGTTTTGTGTGTGTAATTTTAGGCAGAACTATCTTAAAGAAGCTTTTGGTCTGAGATATTACTGTCACTGAATCTTATTTAGACTCTTATTATATTATCATGATTTCATGGCATTTTAATTTATATTGCATTATTGGGCTGTTAACTTACTTCCACTACTCAATTAGGTTGACAATATTGTTTCGCTTCTAATATGCTTCTCTTGCTATTCAACATATTATAATTATTAGAAGGCTATTTATATTTACCTACTGACAGTTAAACAAGGTTCTCTTGAGTGTCACCACGTTAGCTACAGATCTTGATAGGAAATAAATTGTCTTAATACAGTCATATAAACATGTTTATAGACTTTTCAAGCTCATGTTCAGAATATAATACCATAAGATTTTAATAATAAGTGCAGAGTAAGACTACATTTAACATAAATAAAGTCCTGCATTGATTAGATCTTTGATTATTTAATGGCATACAGTTGAGAATATTGTATGCATGTTTTTTATCAGTATTCCTTATAACATCTCATAATGCCATAACCATTTAATAGATCCTTGTATTGAATACTTTTTTATAATAAATATTCTTATAATTATACATTTTACTAGTGTCTCTATGTTTGAAGCAACACTTCTAAATTCAGAAATCTGCTCACATCAGAACTCAGTGACACATAAACTCAGAAAGCTGTACTTGTTTTAATGGATGGGCTTTCTTTGAGATGCTGTGAGCTGGAGATATTTAAAAAAAAACCTACACTAGCATATGATTTTTAAAATGCTTGCTTCTATTAATTGATTATATAGGATACCAATACAATATGTTAGGTAGTAATTACTGCTGGGATCCAATCGGATCAGTCTTCTTCTGAAGATTGATTTCTAATGGACCTCATTCATTAAAAGAAGATAGTTGGGACAGCCCTTTCCCTTTTAATCTTTATTTAATGATTTAGACAGTGAGCATGTCTGTTGCTAACTTTTTTGGTTTTCATTCTGGGTGAAGAATTCAAGCAATAACATGTTGGGGTTTTATTTCGTATTTTTTTTTTTAAAAAAAGCAAAATTGTTTCTTTAATCTTGAATGGTCTCTTGACCTCAGCTGATTTGGGCAGCCTGGAAAAAAACGAGCTCTTAACAGGAGAAAAGTGAAGAGCTTTCTAGAGCAATCCATCCTACCCCTCCATATTTGAAAACATTTAAGAAACTGGAAATATAATTTTCAGCTATGCCCAATTTAGATATACTTATATTCATGTAGGAACAGCATTTCAACATTCTAGATGATTTAGTCCAAAAGTTCTGTGCCATGTTAGTGCAGCATCCAACTGTCTCCTTTCTAATATTAATTTTAGTAGTGCTTCAGAAACAAAAAAGTTATTCAATCCCCCTCTGGAGTTTAAAACACAGAATGCGTACATAGGTAGTAATATCAGGTGCCTTCCTCAGTAATCAATTAGCAAAGCTGCACCTCTGTGTGGAGGTGTGTGAGAGGGAGCTTAACACACCTAATTTTGCAGAGCAAGTTAATAGCTTTCTTCCTCTAATTAATTTTGCTGCTAGTCTGAGCTCACTGTAATTGGTATATCCAAAAGCAAGGATTAGCAGAGTGGACCAGACCACTGGTCTGTTTGCTTCAGCTGCTTGCTTCCAACAGAGGACATTAACAGGAATTCAGAAAGATGGTACATGAAACCCTGTAACAGACAGCTGCCATGTAATTTCTCTTAAAGCTCATATCTTTCTTAAGCTTTTTATGTTTGCTTGCATAACATTTTGCAAGCAAGAGAGAGCTTGGATTTGCAGTAGTCCAAACACAACCAGCTTTTCACTGGAATCCAAATAAGCACCTTTTTGCAGATGATAAAGCTCGAATGTACACCTGTGTTGCACATGGCTACGCACCTGATCTTTCAAACCTGGGTAATTTAAACTGAATGATTTGAGATAGTGTTTTCTTGGTTCTCCTCTGGAAATCCTACGGGTATGCACTCTGCTCTCACTCAGGTATTTTCTGACATACATGAGCCTCACAGTAACTCCTCAGTAGTGGGGTGCAAGATGGAAGGACAGACGAGGGGATAAAAGGTCATCTGGGGAGCAGACTGTCCATTTACATGACAAGAGGCAATCCATGAGTGCTGTGTGTCGATATCACAGAAGGATCAGAAAGTATGTGTCTAAGGCATGTTTTATCACCTCCTTCCCACCACTGATAGCCATTATTTTCTGGGCTCCACAACCATTTACACTGAGAACACCCCTGTGATTCTTCTCATCCCATTTCTGACTTTACATTCTGACACCTGTGTTTGACATGAGTTTGACAAAAACTGTCAAGCCTATATTTTCAGAGGTCTTCAGCAGCCTAAAGAGCAGGTCTGAACACACAGGAAAGGGGTGAGTTGAAGGAAGAGTCTTAGCTTCTGACTTACAGAGTAGTTTTTTTTCCATTCCATCTTACTGTGGTCCTCCTCCCAGCCCCTTTCCATGGTATCAATAAAGGAAGTTTTTCATTCCTTTCCACAAATCACCTCTGACATGAACTTGGAAATCTTGTCTATGAGAATCAGCCTATTATATTCTAGGATAGTCTCAAGGAGAAAAATGCAGGTACAGCATTTGTTGTTTGCTTTTCTGCTCTGTTTTTGGTTTTGTTTTTGTTTGTTTGTTTGTTTTGTTTGTTTGTTTTTTGGGGTTTTTGGGGGGTGGTTTGGTTTGCAGTTTTGGGGTGGGGTTGGCGTTTGTTTTTTTTGGTTTTTTGTTGTTGGGTTTTTTTTGTTTGGTTGGTTTTTTAGTGTTGTTTTTATTTGCTATTTTTAAAAAGGGAAAGAATGAGGCCTTAATCACTGGATAAGAAAGATAAGACAGGGCACACTGATCCTTAATAATAATAAAAAAAAAAAATCCTTGGTTATTTCTTAACAGTAGGAGGGAGTCTCAGCTTAAAGTTATGTGCTTCCTTACATGACAGGGCTCTCATCAGCACTCTGTAAACTGCTGGACCAAATTCTCCACTGTGATTTCGCTGGGGTTGTAAGAAAGAGGAATTTAGCTTCCTGTTGATAGATGGCTGGCTGTGTACGTGGGAGGGGGCTGAGGGGAAGGCTGTTAATTAAATTTGAAGGCGAGATTCTGCTCTTTGCAGCTGAATTAAAAATAAAATACCAATTGAAGTTTAATTACTGTCTTTGCTTACTTGTGCATTCAAACTTGAAAGATGACTTCACACTCTGTTTTTAAGCTCCTGTGGCTCAGAGATGATTATGGAGTTTGAGTGCTATGTGACACAGAGTCTTATCAAATACCCCATGCTACCACAGAGGCATTTAGGCTGCTGATAAGGTAGTGAGCAAGTGAAGTCTCTGGGCCAAATTGAGAGGGATGTTACCCTACAGCATGCAAATAGGAAGGGGGCCTGCTTTAGGAAACCCCAGGCTTCCCTTGGCCTCAGCTGAGGTAATGATTACTCATTAACCAGTAGCAGTTATTTATTACTGGTTAACTATGAGATAACTATTGCTGTCCTGCAGTGGGAGAAAAGATTTAATTAAGACTAAATAACAGGAAGAAAACCTGAAAGGACTTCTGAAACAGCGCCTTCTACCCTTTCTGTCTGTGAAACAGGGACATTTTTCATGGTAAGGACTGAAAGACTGTAGAGTGGATCAGTGCTGTTTCTATTAGGAAGAAGAGAATATGAAAGAGTAAAATTAAATGCTTTTATATTAACATTTGACGGGTAGTTGTATTTCTGGTGGTACACTTTTGTATTCCCTGTCCTCCCTCCCGAAGCACAAGACTTGTGTTACTTTTAATATCACTGAGCATTATTCCAGAAGTATCTTATATAGATTAAATATGGAAAAAAGCAGGTTTTTTGATGAGTGTGATGAATTAATCCTGCCTTAATTCCAAGTACCCACCAAAAACACTCTGTCAGTCCCCTCCTTAGCTGGACAGGGGAGAGGAAATAAAACAAAAGTCTTGCAGGTTGAGATAAGAACAGGGAGAAATCACTCACCAGATACTGTCTCATGCAAAACAAACTTGGCTGGGGGAAATTACTTTAATTTATTACCAATCAAATCAGAGTAGGGTAATGAGACGGAAAACCAAATCTTAAAACACCGCCACCTATCCCTTCTTGCTGATTTTCACTCCTGATTTTCTTAACCTCCTCCCCTGCAGTGGCACAGGGGGATGGGGAGCAGGGCTATGGTCAGTTCATCACATGCTGTCTCTGTAGCTTCTGCCTCCTCAGGGCTTGGACTGGATCCTTCCCTTCTCCAGTGTGGGGTACCTCCCATTGGAGACAGTCCTGGATGAACTGCTTCATTGAGAGTGCTTCCCACAGGGTCAGTCCTTCAGGAACTGGCAGTGCCAGCACGGATTTCTTCCAAGGGGTCATTCTTCCTTGAACTTCTACAGTGTGGATCCCTTCCACAGGATCAATCCTTCAAGAGCAGGCTGCTCCAGGGTGGGTCTTTCCCTTCGGGTCACAAGTCCTGCCCGCAAAACCTGCTCCAGCTTGGGCTCCCCTATCCAGGGACCACTGATCCTGTCAGGATCCTGCAGCACAGCAATACTGAGGGGTGACAGCCCCCTCTGGGCATCCCCCTGCTCCATACTGGGCTCCTCCAGGGCTGCAGGTGGATCTCTGCTCCCCCGTGCCCTCCCTGTGCTCAGGGGCACAGCTGCCTCACCATGGGCTGCTCCAGGGGCTGCTCCAGGGGAATCTGAGCTCCAGAGCCTGGGGCAGCTCCTGCTCCTCGCTCTGCACTGCCCCAGGGCTGCAGGGCTGCTCCTCTCAGACATTCTCACTACTCTACTCCAGCTGCTGTTGCATTTTTCCTTCCCTTCTTAGCTCTCCTACCCAAGAGGCACCAGAACCAAGGTGAGAAGCTCAGCCTTGTCCAGTGACAGGGTCTATCCTGGATCCAGCTGGCACTTGCTCTTTAGGACATAGGGAGTTTCCAACTGCTTCTCAAAGAAGCCACCCCTTTAGTCCCTCTGTTACCAAAACCTTGACATGCCACACAGATATAGACAATTTTACGGGGTTTTAATGAGTCCTTATAAGAAAGCAAAAAAAAAAAAAAAAAAAATTCAAACAAATGGTGAGCACTAAATCCCTCAGAGTTCTTGTGAATACCCTACCTGAGGGTGCTGCGATGTTTGAGTAAGGGTGTCAGAGCTCGTACCACATACTTCTTTATTCCCCTGACTGCCTCTGTCTCTCTGCCTCTCCTTTTTTGCAATTCATTGGAAGCTTAGGTGGAGTTGGTGGCCCATAGCTATAGTAAATCAAACTAATTACATTTGCACTAAAGCTGAAAATGTCTGCAGTGGATATTTTTTCCTTTTTTTTTTTTTTAATTTTATTTAAAATACAGACTATTAATACATCTTTACTAAGTCTAAATTATATCTTTAATGTAAAGCTAAACTGAAGCAACCACTGTTGTCTAACTGCAGCAACTGAAAAGTCCAAACCCCATTTACAGTCCTGAATTGGAAGGATACCTGTTCATCCAAAAGCATAAAAATGGGAGCTGATGTCAAAGAAGACAAGCAAATGATCCTCAAAAACTGATGCAAGAAATCTATAACCTTCTAGAAAGCCTACTAGAAGCAAGGTAAGATCGACTGGGGTGTCTAAAGTAACAAATCATGCCCATGAAGACTATTCAGTTTATCCTAAAGTTCACATACATTCAGCAAGCAGAAGAGCTTTCCTGCTTTCTTTTACTCTGCCAGCACTGATGCAGCTGTGCACAGACAGATGTTTTGTGCCACTTCAGATATGGTGGGGTGTTCTGCCCATCCTCAGCTGGCAGTCCAGGAAATCACGGTCCTTGTGCTGTAGATGTGCCACAGGAGCTATGGATCATCTGTCATCTGCTTGGGCAGGTTGTGCTGCCTGGGGTGCTCCTTGCAAGACCAGACACCCACCTGTGGGCAGCTGAGCTGAGCTCGCCCGAGACTGCCTCAGTGTCATAGAAAAAACCCACATGCACAATCCTAGGTCTGGAATATTTTAACTTGTGAGTTCAACCTCACCCCTCATCTCCAGAGGGATTCCTTGGCCATATTTTGGCCAGTGTGTAGTCCACTGAGAAAAACTCAAAACCCATTCACAGAACCTGGGCCAGTGTCCAGCATTTGAGATATTGGTAGATATTTATTATTTCCCACCTTTAAATAAACAACCTATTCTTGAAGTTGACATCCTCACATTTAAGAGATCTTGGGGTCCCCTTTTTAGGGTAGAAACACACCCTGTATATTTGATGTTCATTTCCAGGATGAGAGACTCATTCTTCTCACAGTCATCTTGTGGGTTTGCACAAGTAGTGATAATATAAACGAAAATGGAAAAGATGAAACATAGTTTTTCAATACTTTCATTATTATTCAAGAAGGTTGTTTAATTGTCAAAATTAATGGATAATTTTACTGGATAATTTGAGGGTAAACACAGTCCTTTCAGTATATCAGATTAATCAAATCCAAACACTTTTGGCTTTCTGTGAAATAGTTAATGTTTGGAGCAGGGAAGATAATGCAAATGAAAACTATTATGCGGAGTTAGTTTAACGATACGCAATTTAAAACTGTAGCAATTGTTTTTGGTCAGTTTCTTGCAATCTGCAAGGTAATTTCTTTCAATTTATTTGGAATTAATCAAGTGCAGTGTTGAAAAGGCAGAGTGAATTGATGTTAAATAGTTTTTGGAAGATGTAATTGTCTGATGATTTGTAAATAGCCAAGCTTATCAAAAAAGTAATTTAAATGTTATGCTGACAATTTTGTTCAGTTTGGTGTACTCTGTAAACTTGTGAATCCAATTTTTAGCCCTCATTAGCATCAGAATTCTCTTTGCAATGTTAAATAATTGCAGGTACTTCTTATGTGTGCCCAAAGCATCTGTTGCTGAACTTTTACTGATCCTCAGCCTGCAAAGAGAATATACAGTCAAGTTGTAATTAACAGTACTTCTGTTTCCTAGTTGCCATAATCTAGATATTCTGCTGACAGAGAGAACTTAACCAGTACTAGTAATTTGTAGTCATACACCATAAGGCACAGCGATGAGTTCAACTCGGAAATCAGTGCAGTTTTTAAATGGTTCCTTTCATTCAGGTTTTAATTGCTTGGCATATTTTTTTTTTCAATTTTTCATTATTTGCTCTGAACCATAAAATTTGAAAAAATCTTGTTTTGCCCTTCATTCCAAGAAAAGAAAAAGAAGGTTAAAAAAAAAAAAAAAAAATCCCAGCTGGTGAAGAACTTTTAATCAAAAAAGAACTCTGTGTTTTCAGGACTAGTAATAGGTTTTTCTATGATCTCATGAAATTATTTTTAATGTTGGCTTCAAAGAATGGTGTTTCTGCATTCACACATTCCTGCATGTATTCCAAAATTGTATTATATCCAATAGTAGTGCACTAAAAGAATACTAAAATATAAACACTCCAAATTAGGAGACATCATAAAACTCAGTGTTGTTGCTTTTATGTTAATTCAACTTTCTTGCATATATGCATTATCACAATGCATTTTATGATAGAATCATATTCTATTTCTGCTACTGGAGTCTTCCTGGGTGACCAAACAGCTAAAAGTAATTTTTTCTAGCATGGTTAGAAATAAGGCAAGGAGGAAGGAAAACTGATGGAAGTTGTAAAATATAATGTGAAATGAGCTAAAATTAAGAAGTAAATATCTAGGATAAATATGGATGGGAAAGGATGCTGGATGAGCCTTTGACCTAGACTCACCAAAAAAACCCAAAAAAACCCAAAAAACAACAAACAAAACAAGCAAACAAAAACAAACAAAAACAAACAAACAAAAAAACCAACCAACCAAACAAAAAAAAACTTGAGAAAGATGTATAAAATGATAACCCACACAATCTTCTGTCTCTCCTAAAAGGTAGCTGGCCCCTTTCTGAAACTTAGAAAAGAAACTAAAAAATCAAAAATGTCTTGAAGGTGTTTTTAAAATATCAAACTCCAAACCATTCCAGAGGAACAAATAAATAAATGGGGTGAGATTTTTTTTTTTGTCAAAAAATCTCTAAAAATGGCAACATTTTGAAAATGAAGTTTATGCTTGTGGAATTCCATATTCATGACAAAAGTGCTTTGAATAAAGAATAAAATCATATTTTTTGTCTTGGCAGAAAAAAAAGTGTAGTGAAAACAGAGTCATGTTGAACCATTTCTCCCAGCAACTGATGTAATGTGCTGTGACCCTTGAGCACTGGTTTGGACTCTTCTGCAGCCCATATGTGTCAATCTGAGCTTGGGCCTGCTTTTAGTTAATGGAGAGAAATAGAATTTTGAGGAGAATTTAGCTTCTTTTGGTTTGTACAGCAACATAAAAAGATTAATTATCCCTTTTGGTGTTTATTTTAAAACAACTCTTCATTACTATGAAGGTATCTAATGGCTCATACTCTGGAGGGTTCTCTTAGGTGGAGGTGTCTGTATGCCAATAGTTAAAGAGTTAAAGGTTATGGAGTTAAAGGGCATGTCTGTATCCTGACCACAGTAAAGAATAATTCTAAATTTATAGCCCTTCAGATAGGCTTGGCTTGTGAAAAAGAGAAGAGTGATTTGGATAATTTCATTGCAAGTTACGCATACCCTTTCAGGGAAAGAATTAGAAGAACACTAGCATAGGGTGCACTTACATTCAGCTGAGAAAGCCCTGAAAAAGTCTAGGAGTCATAAAATCTCCAACAGTAAATCTGCAATTTTCGGCCATTGAAAAAGACTGCACAAGTTTCATAAGAATTCTATATCCTCTGTCACAGGTATCTCCCATCAGGAGTGCAAACTTCCTTGGAAGATATGAAAACATATACAAAATGTTTAAAAACACAACAGGCTGAGTTGTGCAGGAGGCTAGAGAGTCTGATTGGGCAAAATCTCAAAATTTAGAAAATAAACGTAGAATCTGTTTCTTGTCCTTTTTCTTCAACACAGTTTTTTCCTTATATATTATATAAAGTTGGTCTGGAACTGTTGAACTACACACACAGCAGAGGTTGGATAATCTCCATTAAAAAAATGTTACCCTATACAAGAAACAGGGTTACAGGGAAAAAAAATAAAGAGAAAAGGCTAGCCCTCACCACTTAAATTCTAGGTAATTTATTCACTATTTTGCTTTCAGAGAACTGGTTTTGATCCTGAAGCACCATCTTTTAGGGAAACAGCCTGAGGACAGAACTAGGAAGACAGAGCAGGTGGGTTTGGTTTACTTTTCAGTAATGCATTTTAATTAGAGTTGTGTAAGCATTCCTTTGTGCCCCCTTTTTCTTATTTTTCTATTCCTTATACATAGGAGAGCAGATCAACTACATATATATATATATATATATATGTATGTGTGTGAGTGTATATACATATATTTATATGCACATGAACAATATATATATATGTATGTATATGTATGTATGTGTGTGTGTGTGTGTGTGTGTATACACACACATATATATACATATTTTTATATCTTTCTACTTCAGGCATCACTGCTCTGCTGTTATATTCCTCTGCATTGAAGAAAATGAATCTTTTCAAACAGGTGAATTTTCCAACAGAAATGGACCAGACTCAGTTCATTGAATAGAAAATGTAATGGTGATCCAAACCTATTACCTTCAATGGAGTCTGTGACATTTTCTTCAAGCATATTGATCTGCTGGAGAGGGAGGTGGGGGACCGAGGGAGAAAGGGAACTTTATTTTTTTTACTTACCGTGTTGCGTCAGTCATTGTAATGCTAGTCACAATGTAAAAAAAGACTCATAGACTCAACAGGGCTGGTCCTTTTACAGGGGCTGCAATAAACACTTCTCTGAGGCTGAATTAAAAAGCTGGTTTAAAATCAACTCTATGTGTACTTTAAACCCAGCACAAATAAGCCTAATTCTCCTCTGCTCCCGTCCAAAATTTTCCCTTGCATAACAGTCAAACTGATTTCAGTGAAACACACGCAACACTTGTCCAATGGTCTATTCTTCTTTTGTAATTTATAATACCTTTCAGCTAGTTAATCACATTTCTCTCCATGTATATCTCTTTCTACTAGGCTGTTAATAGAAACTGAACAAATTTCAAATCTTATTTAACCTAATTTGGATTGGCAACCTGTCCTTTAGAAAGGGAAAAAAAAAAAAAAAAAAAAAAAAAAAGAATACCTCCGCTAGCCTGTTTCTTGTTTATTTCCTGGGTTTACTTTTTTATATTTTTATTTTATTTTGCTTCGTTGTAGAATTATGTTCCGAGATATTAGAAAAGCAGCAGATAATTCTGCCTCATTATAGAAGTGACATTTGTGCTGTAATAGTTAGGGTTATGTCAGTGTTTCTATTTTAATGTAATTCCTCGCTTTTACTGAATAAAATAGTCTCTTATTTGCAATTTTTTTACACAAACAATGTGGATTCAGGTCTTGCTCTACTTGTGACAACAGATATTCCATCCTTCCATTGTATAAGTTTTGGGTTTTTTCTATATGCTGTAAATATTTTTGTATTTAAAGAAAACTGGTTAGACCTTCAAACTATTACTTTGCTGGTAACATCACCAGTAGATATAGAAGACACATTAAAATTCTTTGGCAGGATCATAGTGCTAATGAAGTTCTTTAATATTAACATAATATTGAGTCCATTTATTTTGGCATTATCTTAATTTGATCCATTTTGCACCTTGTCCATGGTATATATATATTTTTAATTTGTGCTAGCACATGAAGCTATTGCATTTTGTTGTAATCTGAATTTTATAATCTTGCCTATTACTTGCAAGCAATCTGCTGCTACAGTTGTTCCTAGGTGTTTTTATAAACTAATTTAACATCTGTTTGTACTGTGTAACAGTATCGACTTACAAATGGGCAATAGAACTTAGCATTGTTGAGAATTACTATGCAGATAGATGAAGTTGCATTAGTAAAAGTAAAAACCACTCAGTATTTTATTGTAACTTCGTAAATAAGCTTTGTTATCAAGATTATTTTATTTTCAGTAGGGCTTCTGAATTGAATGGCTAGGTTATTTACAATAAAGTATCAGCCAATATGTTTTATTTGGAAATAAATAAATAAATACTTAGAATGGTAGTTAAATTGAGTTTTAAAGTTCCAAACCATTCTTTACCCATAATGTGATTCTGGGATCTAAAGGCATATATACAGCACGTGTTAGCAAGTGAACAAATGTAAAGTGGGAGTTAAAAAATTGCCCTGAATCATTAGAAAGATTTAATTAAGATATAAAGCCTGTAAAGTTGTCTGGGCTGCACCGAGAGTGGAATTTAGGCCATGAAAAGTATCAGCCTAGAGCTCTGAGTATACGTGCTACAAACACCTCCATTCAAATCTGTTTACTTACCTTGGCATATTTAATAGGAAAAAAACATTTTCAAATGCTGCTTATTTCCTTCGAGTCCCTGCCATAGAGTGTTTCTTTTCATATATTTTTCAAAGTGGTCCAGCTAGACCTGCTAAGAATTTTATCATCAGCAGAGGCTAAACTGGTTCCTAGGTGTCCACTGAGGTTGAGGTCTTGTTTACCAATATGTTTCAAATTCAAAAGCAATAAGGCATTGCCCCAAAGAGCAGAAAGAAGGCAGGAATTGGTCCCCATCTTTTTGGAGATAGGATTTAATACACAGAGAAGAGTAATTTGTTAAGGGTTATACATGTCTGTACTGCAAAGAGAAACTGTAATTTTTAAATTCATACGTACTCAAACTCCAAAAACAATTCAGAACTCTCAGAAGGACCAGCTCCACCCACCATATTCCCATGATCCTACATCTTGCTAGAGAGAATTCCAAGTCCTCAGGACTTAACAATGTGAGATATCAGAACCAGAGTACTAGCAGGCAGCTAGATTAGCTCAAACTTCTAGTGCAGAAACAAAACCAATATGTTCTGCTCAGCTTTGTCTCTGGCCGTCACTATAAAAGCCTACAACAAAATTTTATCCAGCAGAAAATTCCTATACTGTGATATTTCCTCAGACAAAGGTCTTTTCTATGTTGGGTATCATCAAGTAGCACAAAAGTATTTCAGGAGCATTTTGGGGGACATTAAATTTATTTTTTTTCTTTTCCTGAATGTTGCCTTTGACTTGCCATTGTTGACTCTCGTCAGAACAATAACAAAATGGTAGCTCAGCACTTGATTTAATGGTGATGTTCAAGTTTAAGAAATACAAGGAAGGGTTGTTCTTTTTCTTTGTTTTGTTTTATTATTTCTTGCAACTGAAGGGAGACAACACAGACGAACAGGAAAGGAAGGATGTAACAGAAACGACACATACATATGTACATACCAAAAGGGGGACTGAGGAGGGGTAATTTATTTTTTGTCCCTTATCAATCCTTTGATTTATCAGATGGCTAAAAACTTTTATTTTTTGTTTGTTTGTTTGTTTGTTTTTGTTTGTTTGTTTTTTGGTGTTTTTTGGTTTTTGGTTTTTTTTAATTAAAAGTACATATGTTCAAGTCATCTATGTGATAAAATTAAAAATGGCTGTGGAAAAATGGAAACATTTCTAATGCTACTGCTATTGTAACATGCATGACCTTCTTTAAAGTATTCTTAAGTAAAAACTAAATGAAATGCCTTGAGACAATAGAAAATGTGCTGAACATCTCCAGCAGAGAACTAAACATGGCATAAGGACCACAAAGATCCCTTCAGAAAACATGATGAAAAAGGGATCTTCCATAAGTGGGGAAAACAAGAGCAATAGCAAAAAATTTCTGTAGATATACAATAATTACACTCAATGGTGTGTATTTCCCCCCACTTTGATCATAGATAGTCTTTCTCTCTCTCTCTCCCTATACACACACACACACACACACACAACAATATATATATATATATAATCTTATAATAATATAAATATCTCATACTATGGCAGAAGCACATCTCCAAAGGAGTAAAGGGAAGAACATGATTAAAAGGAACAACAAAACAAATGATTTGTAGTGACTATATCAGTTTTAATACATAATTACTCTGCTTTGTTTCTGTATCTGGAGATGTGACTGTGAAGTATGAGTCCCCTGCAACCTCATCTAACATCAGGATTAGCCCTGCTATTGACAGGCTGACCTCACGAGGTTTATTCCAGCCTGGAGACTACAAACTCCTGATACCTTCAGTGTTTCTAGGATGGGTAGGAATGTCAATGAAGATGTTGTGACAGACTTTAGCACGAGTCATCAATCTAAATACTGATATCAAGGCCAAGGGGGCTTGATTGGCATGCACAGTCTTGGCTGAAACTTGTGTTGCTGCGAAGCCAATAATTAAAATAAAGGCAGCATGCATTTGTTACATCTTATTTTAAAGCAGGCACATTCCTTGCCTTTTATCTGTAGACTTCTTCCTGTTCAGAGACTAATGGTGATTACTGTCAACTGGTCTGGCAAACCAAGTCACTTCTTAGAGAAGCATGTGGTGTGATCTTTTACTGTAATGGCCCAGACTGACATGCAGCTGTAAAACACACTGAGAGAGCTCAGTCCACAGTTCTAGACCGTGAAAGGGGCATTTGTCACTTGGCTCTCTATTATTCACATTGCAATGCTTTGTAGGACTCCTAGTCACGCATTAGAGCACAGTTATGTTATATGTCTGACACCTTTTTGGGCATTCCTTTACTTGTTTTACATCCAAACTCACAAAGAAAGTATTTGTTGTTGTCAACAAAACACAAAAATATATCTCATATATTTTTAATTCTAAGAAAAATATCCCCCAAATAGTGTCACCTTATGGAACATAATCACAGCTATGGAAAGTTTTAAACCCTGTACTAAATGTACTAAAGTTTTTACATTAAAATGTACACTTTTTATATAGAAACACCTCTTTGTAATTGGTTATATGTAGATGAAGCTTTTACTCAGACACAATTGTGACTTGTTAAAGCAAGTCATTCTGACCTTTTATTCAAATAATGCTGAAACATTTTTTTAAAAGAAAAATATTTTATTGAAGAGAAACAAATAAATATGTATTTCTAATGCTGATTTTTTGTTTCTTTTAAAACATTAATGGTAATCCCACATGATACAGATTTTATTTTGTAACATTGAGTAAATATAATTGCTATGTGGATATGCATATAAAGATAACCACAGTGGGGAAAACTAAATACACTGGAAAGTAGATATAAAATTATTTATCAAGCTGAAGCAAAAGTATTTGACTCCATGGAAATAAAATGTTTCCACATTACAAAATGAAACAACAGTAAGAACAACCACAACCCACATCCTGCACAAAACCACCTTTTGTTATAGACCACCTTTTGCTTTACACATTCTTTCCTATAATTTTCACTTTAAGGGAAAATGTCCTCACTCATCTCAGTAAAGCCCCAAAAGGATCTTGGGATATACTGTAGCTGTCCCCTTGATTAACTAACTGCTCATCAGAGTATGTGAAAAGGAGATAGACAATCACATTGTAATTAATCTGTTGTGTGAGAAGGCTCATTGTGGCAAAGCCCTCCCCTGCCAGCAGCATTCGCTGCACTGCCAGGACAGTTCTATGTCCAGTGACTTTTGGTAAACAGTCATATTCAGATCCCCATGCTATGATTTCTCTGAAAATCTCTGATTACTATAGGAAGGAAGAGGCAAGATGGTTCTGCCTTTTGCTGTCAGGAGTTATGCCCAATTCTCCCTAATGTTAGATCTTAAATTAGTGAGGACCCATTCAGGTAAAATTTGACTCCTTTTTCCCTGCTTCTACATTTAGGAAAGCCTGTCTATTCTCCTGTTGGACTATTGAGCTGGATCTGCACTGGACCTTGTCCAGTTTCTTATGTATTTTCCTGAATTTGGTTGAATTACAAAGGACAAGAAAGACCAAATATAGAATCACAGGAACTGTTAACATAAATGAAACAGAACTGAACTTTTCAGACACTGCCAATTATGATCCATTGAATTAATATCCATTTTAAAAATAGCTGGATGGATGTGGTGCTAGATTTTGATTTTTCTCGTTTACAAATAAGAGGCCAGAAACTTTCATCCATATGATAACAGGCAAGTTTCAAATGAAAAATTGTGATAGAAAGCCACATTGATTCAGATTTGTGTGGTTTTATTGTGAAAGAAAAATGAAATGGGTCTGAAAGGTTGTGGGGATTAGCAGGAAGGAACCCACATTGACTGCATGCAGCATGTTCCAAGTAATAAACGACAGTGTTATTAGTGAACATAAAGCCTGTGATAAACAATGCCATGATGCTTCATTCACTCTAATAGACAGGAACAGATAATTGGGACAAATAAAGTACTGAAAACTGTCTCTAACCACCTTTCTGAGCTGCTCTTGGAACAAGTGAATCAGGTCCTAGCATGCTGCAAAACTCAGCAGTAGCTCTGGAAACCACGTTTTGTGTTTCACTAAAAGAGTATGTTCCCGTTGCTAATGGAAAACAACAGAAGCTAAAGAGGATCGCTTGAATTGTCAGATCTTTTTTTTTTTTTTTTTTTTCCTTTTTTTTTTTTTTTTTTTTTAAGTGGTAATGAGGAGACAAGGAGACAATTCCACACATTCATCAAAGAGCTTGCAGAACTCTCTGGAATATATTTCCCATTGAAGTCACAAACATTTCTAACTACGGGCACTTTTAAACTAAACTAAAGTTGTTTTATCTTTCAACACTTTTCTCCCTCTGCCCCCACATAGCAGTTTGTGCATGGAATAGGCGATTCTATTATATTTTCATCCCATCTGTCCTTATTTTCTTTTTTTTTTTTCCCTCTGGTGGTTTTTTTTTTTCCGTTTTTTTTTTTTTTTTTTTTTGTAATTCTTTGAGAACCAGCTAGAGATTTGCCAGGCACTAAGAGTGCTAAGGGAAAAGCTGGAGTTGTTCTAATGCACTTGTGTCTGGGCTATCCTCAGACAGCAGGGGGGCTTTGTCATGTCAGCCATATTTTAAAATTTTGACAACATTAATCTCGACATTGAATCATAATTACTTCTCACCTGGGGTTTGATGTACCCAGAATTGCCACTTGCTGCTGTGAGCAAGTGTTTCACATTAGCAGTGATATAAGCCCAGGTAACTCTTTAAGTGGCTGGATAGAGGAAATGGGTCTTGGCAATTTGCTAAAGCTTTTTATGTAGTCTTAACAATGCAAAATGCCAGCCTAGATTTTGGTAAACTGAACATTCTGAGATGCTGCTGCTACAAATGCAGTGGTCTGGCAGCAACTTCTGACTTTCAGATCAAATAGATAGCAACACTTTGTAACTTTTAAATGAAAGAAATTCTTTTTCTGCTGCACTGACATCTCAGATCAAGTGATAAAAACTCTACTCTGAGCAACAATTTTGCATGCATGTGGAATATGTTTTGTCATTCTTCATTCATGTGCTGTCCTAACTTTCAGCCAAGAGGTGTGCCAGTTTTTCTCTAACAGACTCCAAATATTCCTGTTGAATTAACACAGCCATGCAGGCAGGTGAATTGAGGCAAGGATATATTAACAAAGTCAGTGTGTGGGCACAGGGGTAGGTTAAAGCACTGAGGTTTTGACTCTGTGAGCTGCCTGTGAATTCCTGCTAATCACGAAGTTCCTCTGTGACTTTCAGTGCTAAGTGATGATGCTTTGGCACGCTTAACCCAACTTTAAGTACTAAAGTCATACCTGAAGAACACCCACATCCAAAAACTTGTTTTCCCTGTGTTTCTCCTGAAGCAAATTGACAAAGATGGAGAACTCAAAAGAGTGATCCAGATTACAGGTGGCCTTACTCTCCCTCTATCAGGAGCTTAAGTGACTAAGCATGTCAGCTAAATGCCTCGGCTTAGAGCAATGCATCAAAGTCTTAGGACCCAATGGGATATAAGGACTTCAGTATCTAATCTAGGATTTACACAAAATGTACAGTAAGCACTTAAACTGTCATCCTTAGCTGACCCCTAATGTCCAAGGAGCTTAAAATCCTTTGCCACCTGACTCCTTTAGTTTAAAGTTCCCCAGGTACCTATAACTGTATTATGGCTTGGCAGGGATGAGCAGCCTAACTCACACCTAATATTGATTACAATGCAGCAACTAGGCTTTCTTCTGCTCAGGTCTCCTGAGGGATCTAATTCTAGAAGACAATCTTAAAAAGGCTTAATAAGCATTTATAGTAATAGGAATATCTATGTGCTGCAGTGGTTTCCACCTCTCTTTTCAAGCAGATTAATGGTTGTCATCTTTTCTTTAAATTAACATCTTAGTAGTTAGGGCACTTTGCAAAGATGTGGGAGATATGTTCCACACTGCAATGGGGGTCAAATATTTCTCCATCAAGCATGTGCCAAACAACATGATGTATGCCATCCCAGCTGGAGGCAAAAGCTAGAGAGCAATGATTTTCCATCTGTTAGATTATTAAATAATCTGAATTTTGGTGGTAGAGTATGAGCATAGAGTTATAGAGCAAAGAGGGAAAAGGAACACTGAAATATCATAGTAAAGTTTCTCAGTGGGGACAGAGATAAACCACCTTTCACATCCTGTTGAGGCAGAGTTTATATTCCAACAGTGCCTATAACTTAACATATATGCTCTTTCTCCACATTCTACTTTATTTTGCAGTACTTTTTTGCATTCTGATATCCAAAGGATCCCAGAATTTAATCCCAGACCCAACAAGAGAAATGTTTGGGCATTGTCTGTTCTGTTCAGAAGTTTGAATTTCACAATAAGGTTTTTTATTTCATATATAAAATGGCTGAAATAAGTCTCATATCCCATGATGTCAGCACTATGTCCAAATCCTGAATCTCCATTTTCATATCCAATAGAGAAAAAAAATCTTGTCTGAAAATATATACTTCGTTTAGATACCAATAAGTACTAGCAACCTAAAAGAGAGAGATCTCGGTTTAGCCACAATTCAAGATCATATTTATAACCCTTAAAGACATCTAAATCTTCAGAGATATTTTCCTGACTTTACTGGTCTTTGCATCTGCCAGATCACTCCACATATTTAAAAAGAAAGTTGTATTTTTTAACCTGGGTAAATCAATAGTCTGGGTCCACTATCTGCTGGTGAATGTTCACACCAGGGCTGGCAGTGTCAGCTGAAGAGGGAATAAGTATAAATTGATTAGTTATTTCCATGTTTAGAAACAGTCTTCCTGTATTGCTTTTAAGAAACAGTGCTGAGATGTGGAAAAAGGTCCTATTGGTGTTTCCATAAATGCAATGTTAGTACAGGCATGCAGTAAAACCATAGATATGCACATTAGGCTGTCATGCACAAGGTATACAGACACACATACACATGCCTACAAGTAAAAACTCTGCTAATCTGCCCCTTGCATTGCCTTTTTGTGCCAGTAAAACACAGATCTAAATATTACCAAAAGGAAATCCAGAGCACAAACAAGGAAAACTGTTGATAATTGCAACCTTAAATATAGAGCGGTAAAACCCAATTATAATCCACATTAACTCCTTGAGATATTAGTACTTGTCTTAAGACTCACAGGGGATAAACTCAGTAAGTGCTTGTGAGGTAACATGTCTAGTGAATATCATAATAAATATAAGTCATAAAGAAAGAAATCCCTGAAAAAATAGATATGATTGTTCACAGTTTCTCTGAATGCTTTATTGATAAATCTTACCCAGTTTATTTTGATAATTCTGTATATGTTTAATTTTGACATTTTTTAAAACAAAAATACATTTCATACTGTCCATATAACATTACTTGACTAAAATGACCACAATATACATGAAAATTGTGCTTTAGACAGGTGACTCCCTGAGAAGAGCTAAAATGCAAACCAAGAAAGACAGATAACAATTGGATTCATGGATTTTTCCATGTCTATGTGGGGAATGGCAGTTTAGAAAAAGTGAGGTGAGATGTTTTGCTGGAGAGTAATTTAATTCTTTTCAGATTAACGCAAACCAACTTTTCAGATTAACACTAAATGCTCATTTGATTTTTGCTTGCTTATTTTGTTTTGTTTTGTATTGTAAAAATGTCACACTTAAAGGGAATAGGAACTTTTCGGTACAGATTCATGCAGTATTTGTTTTTGTTTTTTATTTTAAAGAAGCACTGCAAAGTTTTCAAAGATCTAAAGTCAACTAAAGGAAAAAACCTGCAGGAGCACTCTGATCCATGGATAAGATCCCCATCTTTCTGATCATTATCTCAGATCTGCACCATTACTCTGCGTCACATCAACCATCACATTATCTTCTCTGAATTTGCCATGAATTCCCTCAAGCAGTAGGAAGGATGGGTAGCAGCAAACCTTTATATTGCAATGTATACCCCACTGTATTACCTTAACCAGATCTTTCAGATGGTCCTTCCATTCTCTTTCCATTATATCAAAACTTCAAAAGCACAGAATTACATTTCTTCACAAATTGGACGAGATGTAGAATTACTGTGATGGCAGCTGAGCCACTGGAGGTTGTTAGTCTTGTCTCAGTCAATATAAAATGCCACTCTCTCACACACATGCACTCAACTTAAAATCACAAGAGAATGAAAGAACTAAAAGCGGTGGCTGCATGCATATCTTATGACCACTTACTCATGAAAAATCTCCAAGGTTATTCAGCAGAAACACAAGAATTGGACATTTGGTGTATATGTAGTTAAAAGCAAGATATAAAAATGTGCTGGACCAAACAAAGGAAGTTTATCAGCCAATTTAAACCTTCAAATCTAAAAAAATGTTCCTGCTTGCCATTTCCCTTCCTGTGTATAAAATTCAAAGTATGCATAACAACAAGTAAGTAATACAATTCCTATTTGTAAAACTACTATAATAATCTTTAATTATTTAAAATTATTTATCACATTGTAATTTCAAATAGAAATAATTGTTATTATTAGAGAGAATGTAAAGTCCCATATAAACATTTGAACTGGACTTTACTGGTATATGTTTCTTACCAAACATACCCTCACTGCATTTGCTGAAGCCTAATCCTATTTTACACCTTTTAAAATTAGAGCAACTTCAGACCTTTTCATAACCAAAGTTAGAGTTGCTCAAATCATGGCCCAAACCTTCTTTTCTGCGGCTTGATTTAACACTTAAGTGCTAAATTTAGCACTTGATTACTAGTGCTATTAGTTTTAAGTAAATGAGAAAGGACTTTTCTCATAAGGACAGTTTCTGTAGTAATGGAATCACTTACAACTCTAAGTCCCATTGACTTTAAATTAAACAGTAATTGGATAAAATATATTAAATACCTATGAAGAAATGTTGAAAAACTGACCTTACTCAGGTAAGTGTTCTAACCACTACTCTAGGGAATCATATTCCTAATCTCAGTGTCCAAAGAAAATTAATTTAATAGAAAGGAAAGTTGTCAGAGGGATACACTTGGAATGAATGGCAACTTTGAGTGTTACAATTTCTCCAACCTTTGAATAGACAGAGTGACGAGGTCAATATCTCCCTAAGAAATTTTTTTTTTCTTCATCTCATGGAAATGCTGAAAAGAGAAATTGTTTTTGTCATCTCTGATTTTCCTTAATCACTCAAATTAAACTGTTGCATTCAGAACTTTAAAGTCACTTTTTTTCACTTGCACTAAAAGAATATAATTAGAATATAATGTATATGACAATGATGATTTTTCCTTAATGATTAGAAACAAAGAAAAAATCAAGATTAATGAGCCCAATGAGTTCTTAACATGAAGATAACAAAATTTCCTTCTCTTCAATTTTGAGGAGAAATTGAGGTGTTTTTAGAAATTTCTATTTTCTTCTGATGACTATGTTTTGGGTGCTTAACATGGGAAAAAAATAGAAACTACAATCCCATCTAAAAGTTCATGTGGAATGTAGCTCAGAAGTGCAGTCACATGGATTTGAACAGGTAACTGCAAGAAGTTCCATGGAAATCTTACACAAGTCTCCTCCAGTCTGAAATGTACCTGTGGCCAAGCACCTCTCCAGTTTCCATTAACTGTGTTATTTTAAGATTTTAAGAGACTGTAAGAGAAGCTTAGGCCCACAGTTCACACAATTGCCAAAATTCAAAAGTTCTCCAGATGCTTTTGTGTTTGCACCAGGCTTCCACTGGCTGAGACTCACGGACTGGCTGAGGCTGGGTGAGACCTCTGGAGACCTCGTGGTCTGTGCCCTGCCCAAAGGTGTTAAAACCATGGCTCAGGCTAGGTTCAAAGCTAAAATAAGTGCAAAACCAGGAGCTGAGTATTCTTCTAGTGCTTAATGAGGGGGACTGGAGACAAGTTTTTGATTAGATACCAAACTTTTAGAAAATTAAAATGAGAGTAGATTGATCCAGACACTTGTGTTACCTATTACTAATTTATGATGTATGATAGGAAAATAAATCACATGTTATTGATTCTGGATTATGAGTGTGTTGTATTTAATTACTTCTACAGCATCCTTTATCTCTTTTCCAACCCTAGAGAACAAGAATTCTTATTACATATTCCTCATTTTCAGGAATCCAATGATCCTTAGATTTCAGGTATACAAATTCTCCTGACAAGAGTAAAACAGGCACTGGAAAATTATTTAAAGTTAAAAAAAAAAAAAACAAAAAACAAACAGGTTTATCTCTGATAAATCTCCAAAATGATTTTCCTAATGATAATTCAGTCTTAGTTCAGAAGAAAATCTGCCTTTTGGAGCAACATCTCAGTTTTTTGGTTTTTTGGGTTTTTTTTTTCTGTATGAATGAAGGTATCCTGTTCTGACAAACTTATTTTTGTGACTGTCATCACTTAACTTACTGCATTTCACAGTTCCACACAATGAAATGATAAAATATCCATCACAATACCTACTAAGTTGCAGCAAAATCCATAATAAGTGAAGTCTTGTTCTGCAACATAACTAGACTAACTAGACTGTGTTGCCCTGCAAAATTTATTTCACATTATTGTTTGAAAAGTAGACGTGGGAAAAAATAAAGTGATTATAAATGAAGTCTCCAAAGAAAAAAGTAGAAATGTTTAATATAGATTATTATGCAAACAAGATTTTCATATCCTAAATTTTAATAAAATTTGATTTAACAAAGCTCTCCAAGGAGTTGGCCCTTAGTAGTTTATCAAGATGAGCATTAACTGAAAGGAAAAAAAAAAAAAAAAAAAAAAAAAAAGAGCTTAAGCTTAAATTGAATTATAGTGAGGAGCTAAAAAGAATCACTGATGTACTGGACAAAAATTGCATACAGTTTTTTTTTTGTTTGTTTGTTTTCTCTCTCTTTTTTAAAATAGTGTTTTAAAAATATAATATATTGAAAAAGGACTGAAGAAAAGGGAACACAAAAAACCCTTCAAGATGAAATTAAATACACTTAGTTAGAGAAAGTTAAAATAAGCCTGATTTTTTAAAAGTGAAATCTTAAGGGACTTAGGCTCCCAGATACTTATATTGCACTTCATTTTTAGTTTTTGTTTTTTTCTCTTAAGCTGACTAGATCCTTCTGAAAACATTGCTCTGGGTCAGTTTAATTCATAATTAGATTTTAAAATACTTGGGGTGCTGGGAAGATCAGACAAAATTCAAATTTTCTCCATCTCTGATAGAATCTTTTCAGGACTGCTATTTATAAAAAGGAACAGATATAGTTCAGGGTACAGGGAGCTTCAGGGGAGTTCAACTCTCCTCTTTCATGTCAAGTGGAATCAAGGGTCATGCAGCATTTGACTCCTGACCTGTCTACCCATTCCTCCTGAGGAGAAACCATGTTCACCTCACACAGACAGAGCCTGAGCCTCCCTTTTGCTAAGCTGTGCTTGCTTTTAAGTGATGACAAAACTGGTAGGGGTACCTCATGTTTCTGTCTTGTGTGACTTTCATGGTTAAACCACACACAAAAAAAAGCCCCATTAATAGCAATTACACAAACACAGGTGATCAGTTAATGCAGCATTTAACCTCCTTATCAAAACATGTCTTTGATCCCCTATTACCCTCTTATTCTTTTGTCTTTGAACTAGATTCTGTGTGCAGGTATATTCTGGATTAGTCACTAGAGAAAACCACAGTTCTTTTTAATTCATCATCTTCAGTAACTATTGTAATCCTTATCAGTGACAACCCCTCTATGCTGAGACTGAGGTGGTAAAGAGAGGTATTCTCAGAATATCTACAGAAAGGTGTTTCTGGTGATGCAAGAACCTAATATATCCCAGCATCTAAATTTTAACTATACTTTTTTAAAAGACCAATTAAGCCATTTCTAAAGATACAAATTAAACATATGTGCTTTCTCTCGTTAAAAGCCAATCGGAAATTAGTACCTGTTCCTTACATGCAGTGACAACTCAGTTGTTTGTCAGAGGTTTGCAAAGTCCCTGACTGACTGCTCCTTTCTGCCTACAACAGTTGCCCAATCGAGGTTTGAAATTGTCCCAAGCCTGCAAACTTTCATGAAAAAGTTGTACTTTTAAAAGTTAGGATCCAATCAGCTTGGTCTAGTCACAGATGTTCCTGCTCAATGCCGGGGGTTTGGATTGGATAATGTTCAAATGTCCCTCTAATTCAAGCTGCTCTGTGGTTCCATTATTCTATGATGCTATACTTCTCCTT
Source organism: Sitta carolinensis (assembly GCA_032173965.1). NCBI lineage: Eukaryota > Metazoa > Chordata > Aves > Passeriformes > Sittidae > Sitta > Sitta carolinensis. The sequence continues at coordinate 8,432,829 of CM063313.1, read as the reverse complement.
CTCAGATATAACACGTTTTCCACTTTGCCCAGGTCTGTAAGGCACTGGCACACAGACACAGCTGAATGTTACTGGGGTCGAGCAGGCAACAGCAGCCCAAATTTGCTGAGCACCTGCTGCATAACCCACCTTAACTGAAGTGAAGGCTGGCAGATATCACTGCTCAAAATCTATGCCTGGTGATATGCACAGCTCACAACTCTCAGCTCTTCTTCATGAAGAGATCACAGCAGTGCTTTTCTAACCTTAAACACTGGGAACTGAAGATGAGCGGAAATATTTTAAATTTGATACGCCTTTCCTTTCTGGCATTGATATTGTTACAGTATGTGTTTTTATGTGTTCATATTTCTATAGATATGGTTTATAAAATGCAATTTGCTGTATATTTTTTCATTGTATTATATGGCCTCACATTTTATACTACAGCCTGAACTTCATGGTTTCTTTATGTCTACTCTCTTTGATGCAAATATCAATATGCAGTTGCTGTTAAAATGCCATTTCTTTCTTGTTTAAACACAATCAATACAAAGAAAAAAGAAAGAAGGGAAGAAATTACATTTTTCTCCACACAAAATATTATCATTTTTGTCCAGAGGAACAACTTAGATCATGTTGTCTTAATTTCTGGGTGACACCTGGAACAGAATTTCAACCAGTCTTTTCTGCTCAGGGCATCAATGTTCTACTTGTTCCGAAATACACAGGCACATATCAGTAGGGGCAAATAGAGGCTTTATCTGAATGATGGAGAAATCGTAGAGAAAAATATGGAAAAACATACAATAAATCAGGCACAGTCTGAATACATCAAACACACTGCACATGCATACGTTGGCTCAGTGGAGCATGGATGTGGCACAGGGATCATAAGTCTTTTCTGATGAGGCTTCTGTATGTTCATAAATCCTTGACTAACTACACTGCAGTGAGTGGAGCTAATAGAATAGGGTGGTAAATTCCCCTAAGCCAACCTAGTCAATCTGTTCTTTCACTCAGATATAACTCTTCCACATTCATATTGCAATTTTACAATGTAGCCTGCAACAGAAATGTTGTAGGGCCTTTATCCCCTATCATGACTGGCCAAGGGATCCAAGATAGCTTTCATGACAAATTCCACCAAATGTTCTCTCCACAAGATTTGGTGCGAATTGCCAGATGCACAAAGGCCACTGAAAAAAATCTTCCACACAAATCTTGAGTGTTCTGTTGAACTCCCTTTAACTGATGGAAGGTCTTCAGAAATTGTGGCTCCAGATATAACTTAACAGTTTAGGAACTGTAATTCCAATATTGAATCCTACAAAAAAAGAAAGTCCACTGGCTATGAGAGCACATGACTCAGGACAAGGGACTGTTCTGTTGTCTCAGTGGAAACTATCTTCTTACACTACCTTGTTTTTATTTCATCTAGACACCTACGCATGCCAATATACATTTTCATTTCTGACTACAGAAAATTACAGCTCTGGCCCACTGCATCAAGGTGTTCACATTGTAAAGTACTTAGAAAAAATGTTATAATATGTGAATGCTGAATTTTATTGATGAAAAGTCATCACAGGTAACTTTAGAGTGGAAATTATCTAACTATACCAGCGAGAGAAGCAAGGTAACAATCTTAACAGACCTATCTTTATATTGATGTTATAGATGGCCTTGAGACTTAGGCATTAATAATTTCTGTGGATTCCAGGGAAGTTCAATTTTAAATCCCTTGCACCTGCTTCTTCCTGGAATGTTGGATTCATGTCAGGTCAATTCTTAAAAGAAACATTGCTTTCTATGTTATTTAATGTTTCAAGAATCCATGAGTGAAATAAGCGATCAGTTAATACATGAAACCCATAAGGCATGAATTAACCACAACAGAGATCCTAACCCTTATTTCCCCTTGATTCCCTTGGAGGATCTAAGCTGGCAGGACCAAGCAGCTGGATTTAATGCTACACTTACCACAGATGCCTCACTGTCCTCATGTACCTACACTGGGCGCAGCTCAGATGGCTAACTTGGCCCTGACTGTTTGAGATGATGGACCATGCAGGAAGCCAGGGTCTGGCACACACAGATAACACACACTTTGAGCCATGGAGGTGGCTTGAACTTGGACTTCAGAGGAGCCACAGTGCTTAACTTAGGCATCTGTACTCAGCCATCCTGAATACATTTCCCGCTCTTGTCAAATCTCCATGTCCCAAATGCAAAGTGGAATGGTAGCACCTTCTCTGACTGACAGGCTTAGCACAACCCCAAATATACTAAACCTGCTGAGTTGTTGACAAACTGCAACAGTCATTAGAACTTTATAAAATTCTGAAATAGCTAACCATAATTTGCAATGGCAAAACCAGTGTCACCAAAAGAGTTTCCTGTTTGACTGACACAGGTGATTATTTAACATTATATTCCTGATATTTTCTTGCTATGAGATATTCCTAGCCTAACTCGATATGAGATGAGGTGAGGGAAAAAGAGAAAAAGGGGAAGGAAGAGAAAAAAAAAAAAAAGAAAAAAAAAAAGAAAAAAAAAGGGAAAGGGAGAGGAGAGGAGAGGAGAGGGAGGGGAGGGAGGGGAGGGGAGGGGAGGGGAGGGGAGGGGAGGGGAGGGGAGGGGAGGGGAGGGGAGGGGAGGGGAGGGGAGGGGAGGGGAGGGGAGGGGAGGGGAGGGGGGAGGGGAGGGAGAGGGAGGGGAGAGGAGAGGAGAGGAGAGGAAGGGAGGAGAGGAGAGGAGAGGAGAGGAGAGGAGAGGAGAGGAGAGGAGAGGAGAGGAGAGGAGAGGAGAGGAGAGGAGAGGAGAGGAGAGGAGAGGAGAGGAGAGGAGAGGAGAGGAGAGGAGAGGAGGAGAGGAAGGAAGGAGAGGAGAGGAGAGGAGAGAGGAGAGGAGAGGAATCTTCTGCCTCATTTTTAGTGGCTTGTTTTCAAGCAGGGTTTTTTTTTTTTTATCATTCAATACTGTTCTGTTTTTACTCACTTTTAATACCCTCCATTGTATATATTTGTCTATTCTAAGTTCAGAAGCAATGTGAGCTTTTAATATTTGCAGATGGAGCTTGCTTGCCAAGGGGTATTTTTATCATGAGTTTCCACATAAAGGCAAACAAAGATTTTCACAGAAGATAGGTGGATATCATTTGGAGGAGTTGGAAAGGAGCAGCTCATGACAAAGGCACTGAGAAATTCAACTCTCACCCATACCGGGATATGGTGGACAAAAGAAAAAGATTCTGTTATGCAAGTAGTTATGATTGTATTGTGGAAAACACTTCAAATAGATGTAAGGCGTAGGATTCACTTAGAATGCACACATTTACATCTGAATTAGTCACACCAAACTCCTTTATGAAGAGAAATAAACAATTTTAGGATTCAATTCATCTGGTGTCTTCTGGATATTATATCTAAGATAAGTCTTCACATTAAAAGGACCTATTTTTATCACTTACTATATATTCTGAATTACTGCTACAATATAGGAAATGGGGTGATTAGCTCAGACACAAACCTTTGCACTGTAGAGATCCATAGCTAGTGAGATTAAACTTTCTTGAAGAGTTGGAAAAGTGTGAACACAATAATACAGAAATAAGAGGAGAATAATAGGTGTAGTTTTTTCAGAAAATTGAAGCAAGGCAGATTGTGGAGTTCAGTGACCTGCCTATATCCTTTGAGATTCTGTTTATGCATTTGTACATGTATATTTTTTTTTCTCATAGGAGGTGTTGTTCTTTAAACTTCATGACTTTATATACATAGAATATATATTTTTAGGGTGGAATTGTGATGAGTAGGACAGCTATATCATGCAAAACTGCTTTGGAATTGACATTTAAGTTTGTTTCCTTTGCATTTGTGCTTATGTTGCTTTTAGGCTCTCCTGATAGACCGAGAAGCAATTTATACAGCTAAAATAATAAAATATTTGACCCCTTTGTTGAATTTAAGTACCCTGAAAGACGTGAACCCACAAAAGGTCTGGTTTCCTTCTTATCTCAGCTGCAGAAATCATCACTTGAAGCGAAAATAAAAGCTTGTGAAAAATGTGAAGACAAATACAAATGATCTCTTTCAGGTTATTTGTGTTCCTGGGGAATCAAAACACTCATCTAGAAGGCAAAGAAAGAAAAGAAATAATAATAAACAATACCTAAACACTTACCATCTTATAAGACAGAAACTATCTTCCTTTTGTTTCCCACCTCATGATAAATGGTGTTTAAGGCTTTGCATTTAAGTCACTTTTTGTTGCACTTTAATCTGGTAATTAGTTTTTCCATGAATCAAATACTTTTTTAAGGAGATCAAACTGAAATAGCATTTAGCTTAATTCTGATGAGGCTGAAGTTATGCTTCATTTGACCAAGGGTGTTTAAGAGTTGAACAATAATGTGTAATATAGAAAGTCTTTAGCAGCAACCTTTTCCATTCCAACTAGTGCATAATATTGGTTTTGCAATCATTTAGTAATTATATAAGGAGGACATATTTATTACGAATTATTGATTTTATAATTACTGCTGCTGGTGTTCACATTATTACACAATGAAAATCTTTTAATATACAATGTTCTTCACCCTCAGCTGGCAAGCAGATAGTGCAATGCAATTTACTGAGTAGCCAAGAGTAGATTTTTATCGGCACTTTTTTTGCCAACTACCTAAGTAGCTTGCTTTCTGAAAAAAAAAAAAAATATTGCTAATGGCACTTAAACCAAGAAGAATACCCAATCTCTCAAGGTCATTCCTGGAAGATGATTACAGTCAGTCAACAAAGAAAAAGAGAGAGAGAGAGACTGAGAGAGAAATTTGTTTAATTGTTGAGTTATTTGACTGCTAATATCACCAGGTTAGATGATAGCTATAAATTTGCTGTAAGCTAAATAGACATAAAAGGCCACTATCATACACTGGATCATGACACATGAAGATATATCTCTTATGAAATTGATTTTTCCATGTGTGCAGGCTGACTGCTTGGTGCAGCTAACCTGCCTGTAGAACCACAGGGAAAAGTTATATTCAGGGCCAGTGTATAATTGTCAATATGTTTTATAATCTCGAACGAGGGATTTTTCTTCAAGACATGTACAAAAGAGATTGTCCAAGTTCACCATTTGGTTGGGTCTGCAGCTGCTCACTAATAGCTGTTGCTAAGAAACTGTCACCCCAAACAAAGAGGAGTTCTGCGCCATCAGAAATATTTGGAAATAGGGCTCTCCATTACTGCCTTCAAAATTTAACATCCTGGTTGCAGAATGTAGACCTGGCAGGTTAAGGGAAGAGGAAGCAAGTACTTTCACAACTTCCTCTGCTCTTGCCAGGACTGAAACTTTGACTGGAATGGTGCAAGACTGAATCTCTGTCTCCTATAGACACAGGCACCCACACAAATATACACTTCATCATGCATAAGCAGATTTGACTCTGGGCCCAAGGTTGCATGTGAGTCTGAATTTTGTTGCTTGATTTCTTTTCCCTCAATAAAATTATTTTATTCGATTATGGTTATTATGTAATCTTCCTCTAAAAGAAAAGAAAACCACTTACAAAATACCTCCCACTGAGGTCAGTGTGCTCAAGAAGATCTCATGTTTCATTCCAGTGCAGAATTCAGGCCATCCCACATACATGACATCCTGTTTGGTGACTCACCACTTTTGTGTTCACATGTACAGATATAGGAAGAAAGCAAATATATTCAGGCTGAGAAGGACAGAGGGAAGTTTCTGCTTTGTGACCTGAAATGGTCTGGCAAGGAGCAGACTTCTGATTTTACTACAATGGGAATACACATACAAAATACATAGAAGAAGTAAAAATTCACGTTTAGTTTTCCACAGGTTTTTGACTCCTCAGTCAATGTTATCTTTTCCTTTCTTTAATGAAAGCAAGAAACATGCAATAACATACTTCTACTGGCACATAGAAAACAACACAAACACAGACATAATAGAAATAGGAATGATAAGCTTTGTTTTTATAAATCGATATTTTACACAACGTGATTGACTTTTCAGAGGTCCATGAAGTATATAATAATGATTGCAAAAGTAGTATTTGCTTTTATTTGTAGTAGTATTTATTTGTCATTTGGATTCAAAAACTTAAATTGTAATATTTTAAGCCCTGGCTGGTACATTCCTAGGTTGAGACCACATTGTTCTAGCACATTGCAGGTAATTTTGACTCCAGCTAAAATGGAAGAGCCAAGAGCATGTCAGGACAACATTATTCTTTTCCATGGAAAGATGGAATCAGCATTTCACCTTGCTCCCACTCACCCTGCTCTTCAGTTTCCAAAAAGAAGAAAGGGAGATATGGAATTTCTAGCCAGGTTCAGGTAGTTGAAAAGCATTCTGGAATTGTTTTGCTTTTATTATATGAAAAAAATAGTGGTATAAACAATTGCAGGAGGATAAGCAATGCATCATAATGATTGTGATATGCTGGCCATGGCAAGTTTCACAACTGGGTGTGCTTCATCACAAAAATGCCTGAGCGATGCAATGTAAGGATCAATCAATCTTGGCTTGGTATAGAGACAAACTGTATGGTTTAATGAGTCTTTTCTGTCTCTTATGGTAAGAGGAGATCAATCAATGAACAAAATCAGATCAGTGATTTAAAAATGTGGTTTTTTTCAGTGTTTATACCCAGCAATTTTAAACTCTGAAAACCTTGTGAGTTATTAGGACAATAAGAACAAAAATAAACCTGTTACTCCTTTTTTTTTTTTTTTTTTTAAATGAAACGTAGTAAGCCAGCAAACAAGACTTTCTCATTGTGAGAAACTCTACATGAGTTTTTGAAATGTGCAAAAAACTACAATAAAAACTTCAATCTTAAAAATATGATTAACTGGAAATTTAATACAAAATCTCATAAAATATCTTTAATAAAACATTACAGATAAGATTCAGTCTCTGAAGTCTCTTTCTTTCTGTGCTGCCTTTTCCTCTCTCCATTGATAATATAATAAGCTGAAGATGATAAATTTTCATATATTCCCACTTGAAAACCCAAAGAGGGTTGAGCCTGGGTTGTGGATGTTCCCTGATGTGTGGACATAACCATGAAAATTTATCTAGCTGTGCAATAACTTGGACATTTAAAAAAGCTATTTTATCGGCCCACGTGCAAAACATATTTTGCATTAAAAACTGATTAGTATTTTCTAATTTTGTTGAAGAATATGACATAATTTCCAGAAAATATTAGCCAGGAACAAATTATCTAAAGGTGAATTTTTAAAGAAAATTCAATTTCTGAAAACTATCATTGTACAGTGTGAAGTACAAAACAACTGTTTGGGTCCTGTTTCCAGTATAATAGGTAAGAAATTTGGAGTTTTCTAGGGAAAATGTCTTGGAAATGCCAAACCCTTGAAAAACACATTTCAAAGTCAAAGCCAGATTTCAATACTGCGGAAAAACTTGGTTTTGAATCTTTGTAATCTACTCTTCTTATGTGGTTCAGTCTAGGAGTCCCAGTAAGGGACAAGTTTCTTGCTCCATCTGTACAAAAAGGGGGAAAAAAAAATGCTTCAGAGATGTTTGAATTTTTGTAAAAGTGACTCCAGGATCTATAGTGATATGAAAAGTTGGCATCTGATTTACTTTTGGGCCTTGCATTTCACTGTTTTTTAGAAGCATTTTAATTAAATAAAGTGAAAGCAACCCGTCTGTCTTAAGGTGACCAGTTATGGCTCTCATGAAATCCTTTGTGCCTTTTTTTTTTTCCTTGAAAATGTCAAGGAGTGCAATAATAACAATTAATGATGATGACTGTTGCTTCAAAGCCAAAGATGGTGAATTTAATAGGTTCATAAGTCCATTCCTAGCTGTGGAAGTTGATTTGTGACATCCTGTCACAGACTTGTCGGGCATTTTGTTAGTGCTGGCAAAGAAATATTTTATTCTTGTTTTTTTAAAAAAAAAATAATAATAAAAAAACTAAATTAAAAAAAATGGGAAGTAATTTAGGTGATAAGAACCATTTTAAATATTCTTCAACATTTGGAAGTGTGGGGTTCATTTATTTCATAAAAATAAATTTATGGAAATATGTGGAAAGATTCTTTATATAAACCCCAAAACATTCTTCTTAAGACAGATATTAGAAAATATATGTGCTGCAACAAAAAGAATTTTTCCACAGAATACAGGGGAGCAGGACTGAACTCCACCAGAAATATAAACTCATGGAAATTGACATGAAATTCCGAGACCCCTTCAAAAGTTTTCTTCTGCTGGTTTGCTTCAATGCTATACTAAGTGCCAACTGATCATATATCTGTCCATCTGCAAACCTATTTTCATGTCACCATCTGTCTTTCACATATGAAAAATGCTTCAGTTTTTTATGTAGTCCTTGCTTTAGCAAAGACCCTTGGATGTAATTGCGTTAGGGATCCTGGCTGAGACAATTATCTGACCTGAAGCCATCAATGACTTGCAAACTTCTCATGGGCTCAACTGTTAGAGAGACAGAATAATTACAATCTGTCAGAACAAAAACAGCTAAATGGTTTTAAGTGGGTTTGGTTTTGGTTTGGTTCCTGGTTGTTTGTGGCTTGTGTTTTTTTGTTTTTGTTTTTTTTTTTCCAAGACAGTTAAACTAAAAATCTTCCTCTAGTTAATTGTGCAAACTTCCTCTTCAGAAAACAAAGCTAAGCCTATTTACAGGCTGATTCTTGTTACCTGATACTTATAACTCAGACACAAGAGATATCCTTGTTTCTCCATCTGTTATGGACAATATAAGAAAGACTGATGAGAAACATCAAAATTCAATAGCAATATTGAGGTAGAACGTATTTCTCTTTCTACAAGCACTTCCTAATTTGATAAAAACACAAACTGAAAACAAGCCACCACTTTAGCAATCTGTAAAACAGTGTGATTTCAGAGCTGCTGTTCAAATTGTGTTTTCAGAAGTTTCTTCACTTTGAAGTCTAAAAGTAAATCGCTTAATTCTTCAATTTTGTCTAATCAAAATGATTCAACTGGTGCAACTTAAAATCAATATAGGTAGCAATAACAATAATTATTACACAATGATGTTTATACACTTTTTTTTTTTTTTTTAACACGTATTTAAAACTGAACTTTGGTAACATGGAAAGACCATTACCTATTTTTTTTCCCTCTCAGATAGGAGTCTGATTTATATCCTTTTTATGACAATAAATTTCTAGAAAGGAGAGATTTTTATCTTTCAAAGGGTCAAATAAAAAATTAAATATCTAGAATAAACCCCGCATTTTTCAAGACACTAAATCACAGGTTATTTGAAAGCAGTCTTCTCTGTCATTTGCTTTTGCTTCAGTTAATTGTGATGGCAAATAAACCTTTACGTTGCTCCATGTCACCACTGCAATGTTTGTGACCTTTCAGAAAATGTAGGTGCTGCCTTTTCTCATCACCTACCTATTTTTATCAACTACTTCATGGCAGAAAAATCACTCATGAACCCTTATAAGACTCTTAGATTTTGAAGAGAGAAGATACCACTAGGTTTGTTCAGTTTAGCCTTCTTCATAGAACACAACCTAGGATTTTTAATTCCTCTTTGAAGTCAATACCAGTGCTTTGGAGAAAATAATGTTTTACAGAAAACAAAACCTAGCAATTAAAAAAAAAAATTCCAGCAATGGAGAATCCAATATAAATCTTGTCATTCTAACAGTTAATTACTCTCATCATAAAAATGTAATGTGCTTACTCTAAATTGACACTCACTTTTTTTCTTTTTTTATCTTGTCCACTAGATTAGCTCTCAAATATTATCTTTATTTTTATATGTTTACTGTAGTATTTCCCCGCTTTGTAAATGTGACAAACATGTTTTGCTCCTAAATGCATTACTTGTTATTAACCACACTGAAAATACACACTAGGCTTAGACACAAAACCTATTATTGCATGTCAGCTGATCTCTACTGTCTGTTCCATTGTGTACAATAAATCTGGTTTAAACATAAGATAAGCTGAGTTTGCTTAGCCTGCTTTTCACTGAGCTAAACTAATTTGAACAGCCTTGATTTTCTGCAGGGTAGACTACTCCCATGGATAGTTCTCATGAATCAGCTGACTTGTTATGTGTGATGCCAGAATAACTTGTTCATATATCTGAGTCTAATAGTATCCTTGTCCCTAGTTTATTGGAGGCAGGGAGCACTGTGTACCACTGGCTTGTATTCTTCTTTATTTATCATTCCTTTAGCTTTTGTATCAAGTCCAAGCTTTACTGGTAATGATTTTATGTTTTCTTCCACCTTGTTGATAAAATGTTTACTAGCATAGAGTCAAAATCAATCCCAGGGAGACCCCAGTCAAAAAACACCTTATTAGTATTAATTTCCAATTTGCTATTATGTTTTGGGGCACAGCTATCGACCATTTCTTTAACTTTTTTTTTTTTCCTTTTTTTTTTTAGTTTCCTATATACAAGTCAACTTCTTTAAATCAGTTACATTATAATTCTACATTATTACTTGTCGTAGTTTGGAAAAAAAATGAGTTTTTTTGAACTCCAGTGGTCAAACCAATGAGTGCTCAGGTTTAAAGACTGGCACCTGGTGTGGCCACTGAGGACAAGGATCCGCCTCTGAGAACACAAGGGGTTCAAAGCAGAGGGCTCCCCGGAAAGCTCTCTCTTGGTTCCGGTCCCTGAGGACGGAGGGATCTCCCCTGCCCAGCGGCTGGCTGGGCGGGGAGGGGAAGCCATGCGGCCTGGGTGAGGTAGGCTTGGAACCTCGGGCACAGAGGGGGAGAGGAAAAATCCTGCAAGATGGAAGGGTGGAGAGAGTACAAGAACCTTGAGAGGCATCAGACAGCCTTCTTTTCCCTTCCCCCCCCCCCGCCCCCTTTCCCCGGAGAGAGAAACTGAGAAACCGTGTCTGTGATCTGTGTCACCTTGAAATTTGATATCAACAACTAGACAGCACGGCCGAAGGAGTATGGGGGGGGTGGCGTGAGAAGAGTGCCCAGCAGCAAAGATACCGTGAGAGTTCTGGGGAAACAAAGCCTAAGATTTGAACCCTTTTCATAAATGATAGAAACTTCATAAATGCTAATCCTCCTGAATTTGGAGAAGAAAGATAGAAAGAATTAAGCAAAGATGATGGAGTGGGAATGCTGAAAAGAATCCTAGGTGGGAGGAGATGATGGAGTGGCTTTGACTAGACTCTTTTGTATAGCCATGGACGGACTCATTTTTTTTCCTGTAACATAGAAGCTGTATCTGGGGAGAGGCATTGGCTTGGAGCCAAGAGTGGACAGTAGTGTGAACAGAGATGAGAGGAAGAGCTCTGTTCTCAAGGCCCCTCGGCCCCAGGGGGTAATATTGGGGGGGACTGGTGTCCCAAAATTTGAGAGGCTGTCGTTTCTTGGAACTAACCAAAGCATCTTTAAAAAGAAGAACCCTAAAAGCAGCTCTGGTCCATGCACAGTGGTGAGAGCACTGGACATGGAGGAAGAGGCCACGATGTGGTGCAAGAAGGACTCCTATCTCTCCTCAATGAACTGAGTACTGATTATCGGAAGGGTGGTAATAGACTAAAGATTAATTATCTAAAAGGTGGTAACGTGATGGGGAATTTTCAGTTTGTTTTGTTGGGTTGAGAACTGGTGTGGGGGGGGAGGGAGGAAGAGTGTTTTTTTAAAGTTTCCATGTTCTTCTGTATGTGTCTTCTTTGCCTATTATAAGTAATAAAGTTTTTTTCTTTTGTTTTCTAAATTAGAAACTCTTTTGCTCTGTTTCTGGTCACATCTCACAGCAGATACTAGGGACAGTATATCGTTATAGGGGCACTGGCCTTGTGCCAACGTCAAACCTTTGACATTACTTTATCGAATTGAATCAGCCCTCTCATCAAAGCACTGACATGAGCTGGTTTGAAAAGATTTATTTTCAACCTGTGCAAATTCACTGCCATTAATACATTACTTTCCTTTAATTCATTGTTAATTCAGGCTTGTCTCAAATGGTCCATCATTTTGCTTCAAATATAAATGAAACCCGTAATTGCTTGGATTATCCTATTTATTCTTCCTTTAAAAAGTTTGTTACTATGCATTTTTCCCATTACACTTCAGTCATGTCCTGAAGTTTTAAACACTGGATTAAATCTACTTTAATGGTTTGAGTAGCACCTGAGACAGCTCTTTGAAATTCTTAAATATGAAATTACTGAGTCCTAATGATTTAAAAAGGGATTCTTATGCAAACGCAATGGAATTTAAATGGGAAATATTTCATCATGACGTGACAAACAAACACTGGTCAGATCACTGATCATTTTTAAGGTTTCCATACACTACCATCCCAGTCACATCCTGCTGTCATATGCCATTTTGAATGGCACATTGTTATAAACTTTGAAATGGTAATTGTTCAGATGACTTTGTACTAACAGTTACAAACCAAGGTGTCTTCACTGGAAGAATTTACCTTTCATGTGAGCTACATAAGTGAGTTGCAGTATTCCCTGGAGAAGAGAGATACAGTAAGGGCTCCTAGTTCTTTGATAATTAACAAAAAATCAGATCAAGAGGTTGTCCAGCAGAATCTAAACTGCTTCCAGTGCTGGGCTACCAGCTGTTTCCTTTAACATTGCAGAATAGAAAAGGAAAGGCAAAAAAGGATTGAAAAGACACCTATCTCTAGGTGTCATTGTACCATCCATGGCAACAAAGAGATCATATCATTATGTCTTCAGTCACATCTGATCAAACCACTGTAATGATATCCCTACTGTCATTCCCATCCCTTGCTCATCATTTTTACAACTGTGGTAGTTACGCTACCTCTGGTGCTGCTTGCTATCTAGAATTACTGTTGGGGCTGCCTCAATCTCTGTTGTGCTGTTAATAACAAATTTAGCCATCTGAGTAGATCCTCATATTGATACTTAATGGCTTCTGAACTAGTTCCTACTACAATAGATTTGCTTTGTTGCTGTCTAAGGACACGGAGAACAAGCACACATGCACAAAACTTCCATGCACAGCAGCCAGGGACCATTTGCAAGATCACCCTTTGTTAACCAGCCAAGGAACAATAACTCTGCAATCAGCATGAATCTGGAAAGCAGCTGATGTTTAGATGCTTAAGAGGTTAGAACACTTGGTGGGCAAGGATAAGCCTCCACTTCTGGCCTTTCACTGGAAGTCCATGGTATTTTTGATGGAAATTTCCAATTATGAAGTCTTTTCTTTTAGGTAAGACAACAGATGATAGCTATTCAGAGGTTGTGGGTTCAACATTGACTTGCATCTGCAAACTTGCTACTTATTAGCATAAGCTCATTAATAAAATGGAGAAAATAATGTTTTCTCTACATTCAATATATCCATTTAGTTCACAGATTCATTAGAGAGGGTTGGGGTGGGGGAAGTTTCCCATTTGTTGTTTACTTGGTTCGTTTTTTTTTTTACTCTGGATATATGCAGCATAACAGCTGATCAGTTGGGTAAGAAACCATACTCTGCTAAGAGAATTAACATAATTACATGGCATCATCATCTCTTCGTCTTTGTCTGTCTGCAGTACAGCATATGTGTGGAATATCTAGTAAATTCCTCTCCTCCTACTTTCACTGTGAAGGAAAATTTTAAAAGTGTTTTCATTTCATTGATTTTATGAGAAGAGTTCCATTGGGCAATATCTGAAACCATAAACCTCAAACTGGCTGTGAAGATGGCAGCTGATATGTGTGGCCATGTATTCTTTATTTGTTCCCTAGTGGCTGCACACATGTTGAAAACCAGAAACATCCCTCAGTTTTAGACAGTAAATATTATTTAAAATGGTATGTAAGTTTAATCAATAATTAGTCAGTGATAAAATCAAGCCAGTCATTGCAGATCCTCATTTGTGTTGTGTATATTTTGTCCAGTGCTTCTTGACTGATGCTATATGAAAACATACAAATTAAAACAGTCAACTAAGTTGTATGTGAAATACAGAACAGAAAAATCAACACATTTCATATTGTATTTACCTCTAATTTCTAAATAATTGCCTATTTTGAGGAAATGCCTTGATTTCTTTCTTTTCCCAATTAATATGGAGTAATCTACCATAATGGTAGGCAATGAAAATGATTCCAGCTTTTTCAGCACTTATCAGTACGTTTTATTTTTATTTTTTTCTGACAGTCTTCATCTCTGCAACAACTTCATTTCCCTTGAACAGCATGACATAAAACATTTCACATTACATAAACTGTGTTTCCCCCAACCACTTTCCTATATCCAAATGTAATGTGATGAATAGGGTGTTCTAATGGATACAGATCTGCCTGATTTTGTTTTGTTTGTTTGTTTGTTTGTTTGTTTGGAGAGAAATTAATTAACTAAGAAGAAAAAATAAGAAGGACATAATTACAGAAGCACATCACTAAAGAAACGTTTTGACTACTGCTGTACACTCTTAATGTTGCTTTTCTGTAATTTTCATTGTTAATCTGTTTTTCTGTAGAGGGCTGTCTTTAGTTCTCGTAGAAACACATGAACCAATTGACCAGGTTGAATTTAGGCTAAAAAAGGAGCTAGCTCATATACACCTGTTTCCTATAAGTCTCATGAGTTAAAACAAACAAAACCAAGAAAATAGCTGGTCAAGAAAAGTGTCACACAACTATTGGTGGCTATTAGGAGAATAGTAGCAGGCATCGTTATTTGCACATCAATTAATCCATGTGGAAACAGAATAATACCAAGAAGGAAATTTAGTTCAATCACTCTTTCTTGGATTATATGTTTTGTTATATATGTTTTGTTGATCCTGCCCTGGGACAAGGATTCTCTACAAGGTCGATTGTGGTTCCTTTATCTAAACATTTCTGAGATGACAGAAAGTGGGATTACATAGAAGTGATGAGCAGGACTGTGGTTCTGACTGTAGTGTTTGAGAAAGGAGGAGCTGGGGGTGAAATACATTGATAGAAAATATTTGGGCTTGAATCAACCAGGCAAATAAACTGCTTATCAAGAACATAAAAGATGATTTTTTTTTTTTTTTTAATGGTTTCCATATACATATGAACATCACGCTTTGTGTGATTAAGCTTAGTGTTTATGTATGTGTGGTTATAAAAATTGGGTCATTTAAAGAGAAAAGAGAATCACATCTTCAAAAAGGACAAAGAAAGTTAAGTGGAGAAAAGACAGAAACTGTTAAGGTACATACAACAACAACAACAAATTTGAAAACGTGAATGTCACCATTTTCTTAAGAGAGTTATTTTTCAGTGCAAAAACTGCTGTTTAAGCAAAAACATTTTCAAATTGATAAATAAATAATTTCTGTATAAGAAATAGAAACATTCTACAGTTTATTGAGATTATTAAATTGTGTTAAATTCCTACCTCTACTAAAGAGAAAGAAAAAAAAAAAACAAACTAATCCTCTAAGCTGGATGAGTACTGCAGATGAAAACTGAACCCCTCTCCAGATATACCTGTTTTTCTTCTCTAACGACTCTCTAGGACAAGTAGACTTTTAACTTGTTCTTGTTGCTGATCTAATGCCAAGGAGAGATAAGTTAAAAAAACAAACAAACAATAAAAAATGAAACAAACAAACAAAAAAACCCCACACAACAAAAAACAAATAAAAACAAACAAACAAAAGCACCCAAAAAGTCCCCCTCAAAACCCTACAAATTTTGGCTTAATTCCTTTACTAAAATCTGTAGAAATAGAGGAGTAATGTTACAAAAACACATTCTTCAGGGTAAATCTCTGCTCATTCAAGTCTCCAGTGAAAAGGATTTTGTTTTCAAAAAGAGCTATATGTTGATTTTG
The DNA here is from genome assembly GCA_032173965.1 of Sitta carolinensis. NCBI lineage: Eukaryota > Metazoa > Chordata > Aves > Passeriformes > Sittidae > Sitta > Sitta carolinensis. The sequence goes on along the minus strand of CM063313.1, from coordinate 8,417,013 downwards.
TCATGGTCTCAAAACTTTGACTTCAAAACAGGAACTATTTTCAACCAAATAACTTAGAAATAGTGTCTCTGTTTTTTTGTTTTGTTTGTTGTTTTGTTTTGTTTTTAAAGAAATAAACATCTCTTTCATACTTATTCAGAAATGGAATTCTTTTTCATAAAGTGATCACAAGAACATTGTTTTTATTTTTAATGGGCTCAAGTTAAAGTTTGAAACAATATAAAATTCAGTTTTTTCTTTTATTTTTTCATATAGTTTTGTCATAAATTAATCATCTTTCAAAGAATAACTGTGCATTCTAACACCTCTTATTTATGAGGTTAAAAATAGATCAATATGGTGCTTAACTGAGTAAGAGCCAAGTGGTAGCCTGGTGCCAAGGGCAAGGATGATCTTGTTTTATCATCAGGCTCCCCAAGAATAAAGCTAGTTGGATTCTGGTTTGGGACCCAGTTAAATCCATCATTTCATTATGAATATGTCGTATATCTCTGAGTAACCTTGGCCAAGGGCATCAACACCTGAAGAAGTTACCTATAGAAGATAAGTTCTGGTGTTGCAATTTTGTACTGTAACTGCTGCTGGTACATGCACAGGGGGGCAACTGTAGAACAGTGTCTGAGCTTTGTTGACTCAGATTGCATTTTTTCACCTATGAAATAAAGATAACTGTGATTTTCTATGAGATATTTTGAGTGTACTCCTGTAGAGTGAATAAGTAGGCAACATTATTGTTGCTATTAATAATAATACATTTGCTGATCCATTGAGCAAAATCTTTGTGTGGAGCTCCAAGAAATGTAAATCTACTCCCTCTATTAGCCAACTCTTTCCTTCACTTCTTCCCTTCATTAAAGTGAAAGTGGTATAAAAGGTCTGATCAGGATTGTAGCTGCAAAGTCAATAGGAGCCAGTCATTTAACTTCTTTAGGCACCTTTGAAAATCCCAGCCTGACATCACTACAAATTAGCTGCACCAGAGCAGGGTTTTTCTTGGCAAGTAATATGTGAGTTACAAAGCATTTCTGCTTAACAAATGTTTCTTTTTCGTTAAAGAACTCTCAGAGATTTTTTTTGAGCTGGATTCTCAACATGGATTTTTCATATGGAACAATAGTTAGCACCCTGACAGTTAACACTGTAAAGAACGATTAGGCAGTAATTTATCTGCTACATTGTATAGCTCCAAAGAGATGAGACAACTTTTCTTAAGATTTCTAGCAGGGGTTTTGGGGGGTCTTTGTCAGTTCATTTTTAGTCATATCTGGCTATAGTTACACTGGACTATTGTGTTATGCAGATTGAACAAAATTTCACTCACTTCCCTTGTTTTTAAAGGAATGCATCTTTTGAGGTTTTTTTTCTCCACACCCTATTTATATGAACCCCACTACCAGGGCACGGATCAGCTCCATAAAAGTTTTAGAGGTTGTCACTTAATAACATGCAGAATTAGGCTTTTGGGTATTGTATTTAATGCATGGGAAAATCAAGCACTGAGAAAACAGAGCATAAAGTTGAGAAGCTACAGTAGGAGATGCACAAGTGAAATGAGACACAGATTTCAGAGCTGTGGGAAAGACATTTTGATCTGGTTTGAGAGAAATCTCTATTATAACTGAAACTAATTCTTGAGCTTTTTGTTAAAAAAGAATCTAATTATAGACATTAAAGGATGATCAAATCTGAGAAGGACACCTATCCATTTACACTTAAAAGCAGCAATTCAGGAGTATGTTTCATTGGACCTGTCTTTTTTGCTTAGCATGAGATGAAAAGTCTCTCAAGTGCCTTTACAGGATGACTAAGCTATTTTTAAATTCACAGATCTGGGGACATGAATGACTCTGAATGACCAGTCAGTTGACCAAGACTGTACTAGTTCCCTAAATCTGTCCACAGTAGTTCTAACAGGTTACCTAGAGAAGCTTAATAAAGCTTCCAAAGCTGGATGGTGTCAGTTGCCCCACAGCTGTACCTGTCAAGGACAGGAGAAAAACCTGCATTGTGACTCCTCCTTTACAAAAATAATTAAAAAAAAAAAAAAAAAAAAAAAAAAAAAAGACTGAACCTTGCCCACTTTATGAATTCCACTGGAGCTGAATGGGTCTCACTAAACAAGCACTAAACAGATGATTGGGTACACACATCTTGGTACCACACTGTACATGTCTAAATAAAGTGTTCTGAAGACTGAAATTTTGGGCTTGGGGTATCTCAAATATCAATTTTACTTACTCAAAGGATCAAACAACTTTTTAGTCTTACATGCTACTGGTATCAACAACCCCTTAGCACTTACATGTGGTTACAAATCTAATCCCCCCTGATTTACCTCAGGGTCTAGTTTATAGCAATTACCACTTGCCAAATATGGCAATAAAAACAATAAAAATTTAGGCTATTATTAATGAATCAATATACTAACATAACTTCAATATCTACTTTAATTAAGAAGCATTAACCCTTCTATGATCGTGGTCCCAAAAGTAATATTTTTTAAGCAAAAAAAAAAAAGTAAATCTTATGCAAGCACTCTTTAATGGCCCTATGTCATTCACTCATCTGTTTTATTACTTGTCTTTAAGTCTGATGAGTTTAAAGCAGATGTGCATCACTGAATTCTCAATAAAAGGCCACTGCTTGTCCTGCTGAATAATAAGAACTGCTAATTAACACCAATTAAGAGCTGCAAATGTCGTTTACACTTGTTTGTTATTTTTCAACTCAATAATAGTCTAGAAGCAAGAGCAGCCTAGGATTGCTTGGACTGAAGCAGTTTGAGGGGTGATTTTAATTGGTATATAATGTGCAGTAATAATTAATATATATATATATATATATATATATATATATATATATATATATTATATATATATATATAAATGGAATGATTTCTTCAGAATGATACTTCAGTCTTGTTTTTTTTCCAGAATTATGAGCTATCAAAAGAAAGTGTCAAAAACTCCAAACTCCAAATCAATATAAAATAAACCACCACCACACCTACACACACAATGGTTGCAAAGGATTAAAAGCAGATCTCCTTAATACCGATTTCCTCTTCTACAATACACTAGCTCAGGGGTGCCAGGCTTGATACACGCATTCAATCAAATAGCTAAAATCTTGAATAAGAAAGAATTTTAGAGTAACTAGGACTGATGACTGCACTACAACTACATTTATTTAGTATTATGTTGCAGAAGGTTGATAATGGGTACTCTGAATGTGAATGAGTCATCTGGAATCAGATGTGTTTACTAACAGATTTTGTTCCAGATCTCAGGTTTGGAAAAGTCATATCCTTAGATTAAAGGAGTCCATATCTGTCTTGCCATCAAAACTTTCACTGAAGTGTGCCTAACCACACTCCTTTGAAATTGCCTTGCAAAGAACAGGAAGCAAAGAAGTAAAACTGAAAAATCTGAATCTGCATGGTCCTACATCTTCCTGTGTATAGGTGGAGTAACTATAATTTATTATTTGACAGCTTGTTATTTGCCTTATCAGTTTTTGCTACAAATATACTCAGAATTACTGCTCAGGTGACTCAAAAGCTACCTGCATTTCCATGATAATTAGATTTCTCCTGATAGTCCCCAGGAAGGCTCTCACAACACACCTCTCTTCATTGTTCAACAGGCTGCAAAGTGCTCTCTTCCTAGTCATGACCTCAGTCCAGGAACTTCTTTATCTCTCTTAAATAGGGAGCCCAGTGACATGAGTTCTATTCAGACACACTGTCAGGCAAGAACTGCATCTGTGTCTTTATAGCAGAGTAGGTCAATGGAGGGTTTTGACATGCTGTATGAGAAATAATGACTGAAAAAAATTCTAAAAACAACAGATTTTAGTCTCTTACCATCCAGTTGACTGCCCTCACTGATGCCTTAAATTTTAGCTTTCCTATTTTCCAGATTCTGTACTACATTAGCATATAACTTCGAACTTCATATAAAGTGTTAGCAAGTTAACTAAACTCTTTACAGTTTAGTTAGACAAAACAATCATTTTCCAGCCTGAGAATCAAGGACAGCGTTGCAGCTTCAGGCCCAAAAATTCTAGAAAACAAGGAATTGAGGAGAGCAATAGGGGAGGATGGAACTTCATAACCTGAAGCTGAAATTGGACAATTAATGCCAATATGTAAATGGATGAAAACTTATAAAGTGTGAAAACTCGTGACCTGTTGTCCACCTTAGGTGTGTGGTGAAGTGTGTTTTTCTCCTCATTACTTTGTATATTGAAAATCCCACCGTTTCAGTGTTTCTTTATTCCCAATGGAATTCTGTTTCCCCATTGATGGTTCAACCCTAAGTTGTATTTTCCCACCTAACTGTCTATCTTGTCCCAGCCCTGCCCCTTGTTCCCGAATGTTCTTTGCCTAGCTGTCAATTCCTCCCTGTGCCAACACCTTGCTTAGCCCTCCCCTCTGGAAATCCCCTAATCTTTGATGCCCTATTGGTTTGATTCAATTGTTTCCCTCCCATGTGTTCCCTTATTGGTTTAAGTGTTGCAAACCCTGCCCTGTGCTCCTTCCAACTCCTCACTTTATTGGTCAAAGATTTGTATCCGCCCCTGAGATAAAAACCCCTGCACGCCCTTGTTCTCTGTCTTTCATCCCAGACCATTCTTTGGAAATAAACCTCCTTGGAAACCACATGAAAGACCTTTCTCTCATTGCTTTCTGGGGGTAGCCCACTTTTGGCCCTGTGCTGGGACTTGGCTGTGGAAAAATCTGGCACCGTGTCAGGTGTGGCCTCGGCCAGGTCTTGTACTGCCCAAGGTGTATCCTTTGAAGGCCTTTTTCATAAATTCCTACTTTATTCCTTTGACACTGTCTAGCCTCTGTTCTGGGTAGCCTCTCAAGACATCATCAACACTGATGATAAGTGTATCAGTGCTGTATATTACATACAAGTAATCTGAATTTTTTGCTTCTTGCTTCTTTATTTTGAACGTTAAGACTTGAGCATGAGTCTGATTTGAGAAATATATAGTGGAGGCAAGCTAGAATGAGGATTCAGGCCCTTACCAAATCTAAAGGCAAGTTCTCTAGGCAATCAATAGGCTGCTAATTAGTTTGGAGTGGATCTCATCCTCTTTTTCTCTTGTTTTCAGCAAAGCACTGTGCTTTGTAAGTAGCTCATGCTTTCCAGTCTTTCTTCCTATTTCACTTACACAAAGGCATCCACAGATCTACCCTGAACTAAACCTTTACCTTTTAGGAGCTTTATCACACGTGCAGGATCCTGATTGCTGATTTGTGTTGAAGTGGTTTCTAAGAAATGAAGAAACTTGATGGATTTTCAGTAATACTCATTTTTTTAAAAACATCTTTTACAACTTGAACACCTTTCAAAAATCTCTAAAGGAGAAAAAGGAAAAGGAAAATGGGAAAGGGAAAAAAAGGAAAAGGAAAAGGAAGAAAAGAGAAAAAAAAAGTACTACTAATATATATTTTCAAGGGCAGGTACTGGCCCAGATTACATTGATTACATTGACGTCCACCTGGATATAACATTTTTTATTTCCTAAGTGAATGGCAGCCCAAACCAGAACAGCATCCCAGTAAAATTTCTTCAAGGGAAGAGAGGATGGCAAATAAAAAAAATAAAGCCAGATAAACAAAACACAACTACCTTTGCAGACTTCCATTCCATCTACATCTGTCCTGTTGCACTCCCACCAACTAGCTATTATTGAGTGCTTTTCAACTGGCATTTATGACTGCCTCTAATGGTTTGCTTGTACATGAGGCTTGCATATCTTAACTAAATATTCAGTGATTTTTCCTTATTCTATTGTTCTTAATTAGATTTATGAACTCTTTACCATGTTTTATGTTGATGAGGGACTGAGAATAAAACCCTGAAATGCTCACTCTAATAAAATATCACAGCTAACCAACTTGTGCTATTGCATGTGTTATTTCAGTGAATAATGAGCTTTAAATAATGTTCTGAATATGTTACCAAGGATGCAGTAAAGAAATATAGACTGGTGATCTATTACAATAAATTAATAAATACACTGGAACATATAGTTCACTGTCCATAAGGGGCAATGGATCATGCTGTGAGAAGTTAAGGTATAAGAACATTGAGACTTTTTTGTTTTAAAAGTCTGGCATATGAATACCCCTTTTCTATAAAATAAATTAATATTTTTATTATCTTCTGGCTTTTTTTTTTTTTTTTTTTTTTTTTTTTTTGTGTGTGTGTGTGTTTCTTTGAATCTGAAGTAAATTAATGAGTAAGATGGTAAGATGTAAAAGCAGGATGTAGTGTGTAGCATAATACAACTTTTTCTTACATTTCATACCTGGAACTATTTTCCTGTACTAGGTATTGAAAACATTTAAGCAACATAAACCATGGTGCTGTAATCTAATCAAATTGACAAAAATTAGTGCCAAAAAAATAATACTTAGCAATAAGTACAGGAATAATTTCTACACTTACATATTTGTCCAGAAAAGACAAGATTGATTTTTCTTAGCAGTGTCATATCACTCCATAGTGAGTTCTCTGGATAAGCCTGCTAATGCACTGTGTAGAAAATCATTCAATTCAGAGAAAAATGCACACTTTTTTAGATTTATATCCAGAAGTAATATGTGTTAATACAATCCTACTGACTTCAGCAGCCCATTGAATAAACAAAAATGTATTCTACTGTCATCTATACTTCTCAAAGTTCTTTGGTGCTGTAGAGACCAGAACACTTACACTGTTTTGTGGTGGTTTTGTGTGAGCAGGCAGTCATATAATTCCTTATTCTACCAAACAGAATAATTTTGTGAATGCTTCCTATCATTCCTTCTTTCCTCTTTCATAGGACTCTTACTGGCTCTGCCAACAGACTGGAAGTACTCCCGTCTTTCCACTGACTCCACTGTTTGTAGTTTAAGAACATTAAAGATGTGCTTTTTCTGTCAGAGATCATTTTTAACTGTTTTCTGAATAGCCAAGCAGATTTTGAATGTTGATTAATCCCATCAATGTTTCTGAACCTGCTACTGTAACTCTTAGGAAATAAAAGTGACATACCAAGGGTAGCTGGCAAAAATGCTTCTAAAAATTTCCCTCCAGAACACCACAAAGAGTTCATGTGCACTTTTTCACTCACACTGATCCATATATAGTGCAGCAGGTGTCTTTCTGGTGTTGGGACTAACTTACAGAAATATAGTTTTCCATTCACATATACGTCAAAAAATATACCTTAAAATCCCAGAAAATATTATTCATGTGTATGTGACTGACTGTGTCTCTAAGCCACAAACCAAGACAAATATAAGCCAAGTGTCTGAATCTTAGCTTAAGGGCTCAGTTATATGACATCCAAGTCCTACCTTCAGGTGCAAACATGATGTTAGTTCACTTTTTACACAGATTTTGACTGAAAGCATGGGATCAAAGTGATCGAAGGCCACAAAATTTAATACAGGTTAAAACAGAGTCAGAGGATGTTAAAACAGGAAAAGTTATGTGAAAATCAAGAGCAAAAACATAAAGTAGAAAGCTAAAAATCTCTAAGTAAAACTGCAAAATAATTAAGACTTGGCAACCTAACATTGTTGAAGTACTCATAAAAGCAATGGAAACCACTCTTTCCCTGAATGACTAAGAAAATAATAAATAATTTTATTTAGAATTATAGAATAGAATGGAAAAAATCTAGGCTGGATCTCTAGAGATCTATTCCATCTTCTCTTAAAGGAAGGGCCTTTAATCAAAGGTCCTGTCAAACTGAATTTCCAATGAGGTGAATTCCACCACTTTTCTGCAAAACCTATTCCAGCATTTTACTGTTTAGACAGCAAAAAGGTTTTCCACCTCCCTCCATAAATCAGGTTCTGCAATCCTTTAAGCCCCCTGCTTGGTGGTCCTACTCCAGATTATACTTTTTCAAAGCAAAATGTACACCATAGAGCAAATTAAAACTGAACACAGTGTTCCAGGTGCATCAAAACAAGTGCTGGCCAGAGTGTAATAATCACATCCCTTCATCTGCTGGCTATGTTGTTGCTCATGGATCTCAGGAAACAGCTTGTCTTTATAGTTACAAGAGCATTCTGCAGGTTTATGATAAATTTAATCTCCCTGAGGACTCAAAGTTCCCTCCAGCAAAGATGTACCTAAACAAGGAAAACCCCTGCCTGTTCTGCTCCTCTTTCTGTCATACCCACCAGGATTTTGCACTTATCACATGTTAAAACTTCTGCAGCTTCAGTTGGCCTTATAGACTTGTTTGTATTCTACTTGCAAAGTTTCTTCTCTCAGAGTAGTAGTGCTCTAAATGTCTGTGACCTGTGTGGGTGAAGGTATTTACAAGCACAAGACATCATGGTTAAAAATGACATTATTAGTATAGTTAATTTTTTCACATAAACACACCTCACACATAAAAGTCTCTGAGACACTTTAAAAGGATTCTTAGCAAACTCTGAAATTTCCACAGATATAAGTAGTAAGTTACATCTTGTGCTCTGTGAAGACCATATATGTGGAGTGTAAGTTTTAACTCTGTCCAGGTCCATTCAGAACCACAATCTCCTGAGAGCTCCTGAGCCAGTCACTGTCTCTTTACCTCTTTGCTACAGCTATTTTCAATTTAAAGCAATGGCATCATCCTCTGAACTTTTCTCCTCTACAAACCTCACCTAGTGTTCCCCAGTTCAAACTGATCTCTGCTTCCAACTTGTGTTCTGTAGCTGGGAGATGGGAGGATGATGAGGATGCTGGATCTGTGGATCTGTCAGCCCAAAGAGGACTCTCCCTACCTTTCCATAATCTCCAGGTAAGAGCTGTGAGAATGCAGGGAGCATTGCCTTTCTTTCTGAAATTTTTCCTAGGTTACATAAAAAAACTACATCTTCCCTTTAGGGGTGTGTCAGCATGAAAAAACAGCCCAAGAAGCATACCTCAGAAGCATCCAACTAGGAAAAAATCTCCTTTCAAAATAAATAATTTACAACTAGAAAATATATTTTAGTCAAATGTGTCGTGATTTTGACAATTTCTTTTTTGTTTTTCCCAAATGGTATTACAAACAGAACAAGCACCACATGTTGAGAGCCACAATAAAATGTTTCATTTCAAAGTGTTAACTTGACTTCAAATTGCATGTAAAATGGACAGTTATTTCAAAATAAACTGCAATTTGGCACATCACAGTTGGACAGGCTGAAATGTCAAAATGGTTTTACTTGCTGGATTTGCTTCTTATACAAATATAGAAATTTCTTTTTGGGGTGCTACTCTAAATTGGTTTCTAAAAGCAAATCCAAAAGAACTCCAGACTATTTTTTCCCCCTGAGTTTTCAGTGATTTCAGCTCTATCTCAGTTTGGAATGAAAGTAAATGTCAAAGATTGGAACATCAAAACATTGAGAGAGGGATTTTTTTTTTCCTCATCAGCTCTAATATGAGTATGATGAGTGTGTACCAAAAGGCTTCAAAACAATAGTTTGTCATTTTGAAAACCCATATGACCTATAAGATTTTCGTAAAAATGAATTATTCAAATTTGATGTTCATATATTCTTTTACATCATAATGTTTGTGGGGGATCTTAGATTTTATAGATGTTAGCTGGAGTCTGACCATTAATGGCTTTGCCAAGGAAACCACAATTTGTTCCTTCTGTTTTTCTATTAAGCACAGAAATATAAACACAACCTTTCCAACCTGTGTTTCTTATATAAGGTCTGTCCTTCCCTCAAAACACCAACTCTGTATATATATAACTGTTTATTTATATGTATGCAATATTCAAACATGCGTTTTTAAATCAATATTTATAAATTAATCTTAAAAATTTATGGCACACTCATTAACAAACACAAAATTTATTACATAATAAAAATTTGTCTTAATATATTGCATTAACTATCCTTATAGTCCCAAATGTCTGTGTCTACACTGCATATCTGTGACTGCAACCTGTGTAAATATCCACAAAATAATGTATTTTCTCTGTTTACTTTTCCTTAGGATAAACAGCAAAACAGTAAAAAAGAGGCTAAGGCACAACAGGGGATGCAAAGCAGACAAGCTGCAACAGCCTACATGGGAGAATATTACAGAATTACAGTTGTTGCAATGGCTACCAGCTGTGCATCTGGAATAAACAGGTTTGGAGCCCAGGAGTTTTCAATACAGAGAAAAGTTTGCCTCAGATGTTTACTCCTTTACATTTTTATTTCAGTCTTTATTTCCAATGTTTTAAAGAAGAATACTCCAAAACCCCCAGTTATTTCTGTTGTTCCTGTTGACTGCTCTGTCAAAAGCTACAGGCAGGTAGAGGCATATTAAAAACTTTGTTACTAATATTTCAGTTCACTGCATTTGATCGCTGAGGATTATCTGCCTGCTTGCTTTGTGCTGCTTTGGCAATGAGAGAGAGAGAAAAATTTTGGTTGCATGAGCTGTACAATTGTCCCTTTACTTTTAGTGAACCTTATAAAAATCACACAAGAGGCATTCAATGTGCCAAGTTTCAAATGCTTTGACCTTAGAAGATGAAGAATTTTTCTCGTGGTTTTTTTTGTTTGTTTGTTTTTGTTTTGTTTTGTGTTTTTTGTTGGGTTTTTTTGCTTTGGTTTTGTTTTTGGTTTTGTTTTGTTTGTTTGTTTGTTTGTTTTTTATTTGAGGATATGTGTTTATGCCTGTGGACGTTTTCATGGTTAAAGCATAGTCAGCCTCCAGAGCACCATCTCTTTTATGCAGTGAAGGAGACTATGAATATTGAAAACAAGTGTTTTCAGTTAAATTAGTGTGTTCAGGAGTCTGTCTTCATACATATGATAGCAACTGTCAGTGCACTTGGATGGCATAATAGCTGTAATTCTGTCATTTTATCACTTCTGAGGGCCTGACTTTTCATACCTGCTCATGGTAGGTAATGAAAAAAAGTAAAGAAGAAAACAAAGATGGGAAAAAAACCACACCAGCAAGCAAACCCAGAAATGTGATTATTTTGCATGTATGCTAATGGTCTCATGGCTCACACCGTCCTTGAGAACTTGAGGAAAGCCAGGACTGATTAGGAAGTAATTCTTTAAAACACACACATTTGCCAGTAGCTTTTGACTTGCAACTCAGTACTCATCCAGACTTTTATTTGTTCATTGTGCACCCCAGTTGCCACCTGAGTTTCATGAACAAGTTGATTTTGCTGAGAGAATAAAATGTTTTGGCAAAATATCAGAATATCTAGGGCTCTTCCAGGAGATACACAGGACAGACATTCTAACCCAGGAATTTGGAAGCATCTCAGATTTCTCCAGAGATAACTGTCCTTGAAAGCCAGCACAAAACAAAGTTGGGACAATTTATTTTTTGATTGCTTTGGAAAATAATGAAAAACCCAAAAACTTTAGATTTGTCTCCAGGAAAAGTCTCTGCATGTAAGCATATTCCAGGACATTTTTTCTTCAGTAGGACTAGATCTATCCTGCACCTGATATGAACAAGATTATTACATCCTAAGATGTTATCACTATAACGATATTAAATCTAACACATTTTTTTTTTAACTACAAAGCACAAAAGTCATCAACAATTTCCTTAGTAATATTTTATCCATTTTCCACAAATTTCCTCTCTCAGTCAAAGATGTTGAGTCTTTCAGGTCTATAATCTTTTCAGAAGATGAGATAAGTCAAATTACATTGAATTTATCAAAATCAGATGATTTTTAAAGTTACTCTCAGAAGCAAGATTGGAAAACTAATACCTGACTTCCACCCCAGGCTGACTATATTAGCTGTGGTCTGCTCTCATTCTACAAGCCATCAGGTCTTTATCCTACAGCTGTTGTTGGCTATGACTTCCAGCTCTGTTCCTAGAAGCAATCTGTGAAAATAAGCATTCTTTAGTTTTTTCCTTTCTCTCTTTAAAGACTCGGACAACTCAGATAATTTCCTTGCATTTCTTAGTAGCCCTTTCTTTAATGAGAAGATCAGCTGGCTGTATAGCTTTTTTTTTCAGTGTATACTGCCAGCTAATGGCAACTTTATTAGGTATCTGCAGTGAGATGATGAGCCACCTGGGAGTATTAACACCTGGATTTACAGTCACAATGGTAGAGCATATTGAAGTCCTTCACTACACTGAATTACTCAATAATAGCTTTTGGAAACATAAATAATCAAGAAGCATCATTTTTGAAGATAAAAGTCAGGAACATGTCTGGCTAATTGACCATGATGGAGTTATAATAGTGAAATACTGCACACTTTTGGAGTAAAGTTCTCTATCGTGCTGCCTCTATCTGAAGGATTGAGGGCTGGCAACTCTGCAGAAGTTTATGGATAGTGACTCTTGCACACTGCTCCTGCCAATAAGATGCACATCAGATTTTACATTGGTCTAATCTATTGCAATAAATTCTGGCTCTAAGAAAAACAGAGATAATGTGAAACAGGAGGATTCCAAACAAGATTATCTTGTGGAGAATGACATCAAGATTGCTAATTCAGTTTGCATCAAAATCCAGAAAGGTCAGATCCTAGTAGCAACAGAATTTTTCATCCTGCTTTTCTATAATCAGTTAAGAAAGTGTTGAAATCTATTTGTGTATCTTAATAATTTTAACTCCATCTGATTAAGAAAATGCTCTAAGAAGCACACAAATATAACTGCTGTAGAAGAGACTTAAGTGTGAGCTTTACAGCTTGGCTGAGTTGAGACATATATTTACTCAAGTTACTTCAAAGGATTCAAGGCAGTGGCAAAATGCAAAATATAGAACTATAAAAGTCTTTGTGAATATATTACTATATATTTTAGTTCTAAATTGTACTTGCCTGTGCAATGGTTTTCAAATGGAACTTTCTGTTGCTTGCTTACTGTTATGAATTAGATTTTTGTCTTTGGATTTGATTTCCTTTTGGAGGGTAAATTCTTGCATATTTTACTTTGCATTTCCAAATATTTTCAGGAAAAAAGTTGTAAAAATATCCCTATGCAATATATTCATGCATGTAAATGATAAGCTTACCTCTCTTAAATGGCAAAAATTTCTGGGGAAAAAAATCCTGAAGTTCTAATTTGTTATGTCAACATTTGGGAATCAAAAAACCCCCCACAACCTTAAAAACCTCATACCAACAAAAGATATTTAAACTTCAGGGTGCATAGCAAATTTAATTTAGTTCAGTAATAGTTTTAGAATGGAAAGCACAAGATTTTACTTGCTGCCTCTTGCAATTAACTGACGAGGTACAGAATCACTTCTCTGTCTCTTCCCAATCCAGTGAGTATTTAATTATTCATACAAAGTGGAACAGCTTCAACAGAACAAACGCAGGGAGCCCAGGCTGCAGTACCTCATAGTCTGGTGGTTTAGAGCTCAGTGTTGCAGGTTCCTGTTTCTCCTCCCCTGCACCAGGGAGGCAGAAGGCTTCCACTCAGGTGCTCACCGTGCAGGTGACAGCCCCTGGTTTCAGAGGGCTCCCAGCACCTCCTGTGGCCCAGAATCTCCTCATCTCCCCGGGGCTGCCAGGCCCTCCTGACCCAGCGAGGGACTGAGCCCTGCAGATGAAACAGCAGCTCTGTCACTTCACCACAAAATCTGACTTCGGAGCAGTTCATGTTCCTGGAAGCTCATTTATTATGCAACAGAGGCTCAATAAATTAAGTATGATTTGATGTCCCTTCCCCTCACAGCCTTTAAAATGAAGCCACTCATGCTTGCCAGCATGTTTAGAAGCCACAGAAGGAATTCTTGCCTGAGTCTGGTGAAGATCTGGCACAGGTTACCCAGAGAAGCAGTGTCTGCCCCATCCATGAGAGTGTTCAAAACTAAATTTGGCGGGGCTTGGAGTAAACTGGGATAGTGGAAGGTGTCTCTGCCCATGGCAAGGAAGTTGTAACTTCAGGCAGGGCTAAACCAGTCGCAGAGACCATTCCTAAAATGTTTACATAAATTCGCCCTCACCTTTGAATGACCTTTTTTGCTGTTTTCTCTACACCTCCCAGGGTTATGAACTACTCCACCACATTCCCAGGAATCCTATATTGTCACCCAGTCCTAAATTCAAGTTTGACTGGGAACAGTCATAAAACACATGTGCCTTACAGCCCTAACGTGCTGTTTGAAATCATTACCTTGAAGTGCATTGCATTGCAGTATTCTAGAATTTTTTTCAGCATGTCTTCAGCCCTTTTAAGTTTCCATTTGATCACAAATGGACTCCACATATATTGGCTAAGGCAAGAAAGATTGTGGTAAATTAACTTAATTTGTGTTACCCCATTTACATGGAATTTTAAACCAGGTATTTCACACTGGGAACTCAGCATTTGAGTGAGGAAGTGCTGAATGGCATTGAGGATGTGGGATCAGATGCAGACTCAGGAGAAAACCCAAATATGTGTGGGATGTTGTAGGACAGGCCAGGATTACAGCTGTAACCTTAGAAACTGTGGAAGTAAGCTGTGGACAGACATGGTTGTTCTTCAGGGGACAAAATTACAGAGGGGCAGTTGGAGCGGTTATAGCAAATCTTGCATACTTGTGTGACTAAAATAATTAAATAGCAATGTTATACCAAATTACTTATTAATCAAGCACATGGAGTTAGTAACTGCCAAACCAAAAATATGCCAGGATTTCAGTTAACCACTTAGAGTGTTCAAAATTTTAAATAAGGAAATGGATACAAGAAAGACAAGTGGTGCAAAAAATCCTGAAAGAAACAATCAATGAACTACAAAACATAGGACATGAAGCTTTTTAGAGTTGGTGCCATTTTCTCCCTTTCTCTGCTAACCAGTCAGATAAAAATTTGCTTAGACGAAGGCATCCCAATTTAGGCTCAAGGGACTTCAGTGTCTATTGGAATCAAGACAATCTAAAACCAGCTCTGTTCTGCTTTGGAAAGGTAAATGAACCTTCTGTGGAAAGCAGAAGTGTGAAGGGTTCAGAAGAAACCTATTACAAGCTTCAGCACACACTTGTGACAAGAATTGTGACTCTGTATTTGCAGAACCGAGTCTCCCCAGGGGATGCCGACTAGTCTGAGACACTAAAACATCACATTCACTTCAGCTGTATAACTTCTTCCCTCAGACTGTGGTCTAATCATTCCCTCTAATGCCATTTCTAAAGCAAATGAAGATCTTTTTAGTATTCTTAAGAGCAGAGTTGTTAAATGTTGCTGGTCTGAATATATATATTTAAATTAAATTGTACTCTACTACACTATTTTGTTAAAACAGGAGAATTACATAAAACCACATTGGTTGTAATAAAGTTTTGTTCATAATATTTTTTTTTCAATTAATCTCTTTTTTTTTTTTTTTCCTTTGAAAGAGAGTGATGGGTGCTTAAGCTCCTTTTGACATGAAACCAAACTCCAACTCGTTCATTAGGAAAATATATGTTCCAACACTTTTTCCTAAGTGGCAAAAGAACAAGTTTCAAAACCTTGAAAGTTGCCTCAAAATGAAAGTGTCATCCTGTCGACAGCTCCAATTCTTTAAATTGTTTTTCCTGACACTTAGTAGAACTTCCAGTAAATCGAGTTCTTTGATCATATCTGAAGAATTATATGTCAAAATCGTGAAGCTCCTTGTTCGCTTTCAGTCTCGCCGTCTTGCTAAATAAACCTCTGTAGCTTAAGTTTTTCATGTTGCTTAGTACAGAGAACCAACACCGTAAAAAATCAACATTGCAAATAGTCAAAGTGAAATCACACTTCAGTTGCTACCAGAACTTCACAATATGCACATGAACACACACATTAGCATAAATGCACATCAACGTGCTCGCTGCCTAGGTGTAGTTACCACCCCTCCCTGCTGCTGGTGCCAGCCAACACCACCCACCCAGTGAGTTGTGGGACGAGTTTCTGCAGTGCTGTCTTTGATAAACAGTGCTTACTGCAGATCAGATCCTGGGCTATTAGTACTCCAGTCTCCCCATCTTTCACAGACTCTGGAGAGGGTTCCCAGAAAATGAATTAAAGGATTGTTTCCAAGAGCTGAAAAAGCAGAGCCATTTGCAAAAGCCAAATAGTTAAGAAAAACTAAGCAGCTGTAAGAAAATTTCTTACAAATTCTTGCCTTGTGGTAGGAATTATTCCAATTGAGGAGAATATATTCAAACTGTTCTCTTAAAGACAGTATTTTTCTCTGACCTAAAGGCATAGGAGTAAGAGGAAGACTAAGGTAAGGCACTTGGTGAGATTTCAGACTTCTGGAAGAGGAATATCTGAATGAAGCTGCTCCTAGGTTTTTTTCAGAAGTGCCGAAGATTTCCCATACTAGGCAGGATAGAAGAATGATACTGCTCTTTAATACACATAGGGTTGAACAAAATTCAATATTTTAATGCCAAAAATGTAAACTCAGTTTTAAAACCTCTTTTGAAACAAAATAATACAAGTGCTGGCATCTCACTGGTTGATTTTCTTTTGTTTTGTTTGTTTTTTCAATACTGTAGTACAAAGTTTGAGATGAGCATTAACATCTGGCTAGTTTTGTCACGAAACTTCATTTTAGGATTGTTTTTTTAACATCTGCTTTTCTCTGGATTCCTGACTGACTTTCGTCTGTTAGAAATTTTTACTTACTTTTCTTTAATACCATTTAATAAGCTATGTCTTTACTGTAGAACAAACTAAAGGAGACACTATTGTAAAAAAATTCTTATTATTAGGGCCTGGTAAAGGCAGGGAATTTGTTTGTTATGTTTCCAGTGCTTAATTTTCATGTGCCCCATTAATCGTATACAGCGGCAGAAGCAGAGGTTAATTTTTGCTTTTGACTGCTTCTCCTTCACATGTGGCCCAGCTCTGAGAGAACATGCAAATCCTGCAAACCCTTTGTTCCTTCTGCCTTTCAGATTCATAAGCAGTCTCTTGCAGGAGTGGAGTGGCATATGCACTTTAGGTGTTTAGTTTTCATAGCATGCCTGACCTTTCAAAAGGTGAATGGAGGTGCATATAGATCTTAGTACAGAGCTCAACTGGAGCTCACAAATGCCATGGGAACCAACTTCCTAATCACAGAGGGGTTTTCTTTCCCCCATTTTCCTTTCCATGCAATACAAGGTTAAATGAATGCAAACTCACCAGCTACATACTTACAAGGTTCTATTAGTGCTTTCCCTCAATTCTCTCTGAAATATTTTAAACAAGAAACAGAACATTCTGGATATTTAATCAGTGATATAAAGTTGTATTTTTTTAAGAAGATATTATTATCATTAGTTATAAACTCATGACTTTCCATTCAGCAGAAATTTTTCCAGTATCTACTTTCTCCAAGCCAGTATAAATCTGACTGGTTTCCCTCAAGAAAGTAGCAGGGACAGCAGAATGCAAGATATTCTATGTCTTAATGCCAGAAACATTTAGACTTTATTATTTTTTTTTTAACTTTATGAAGAAAAACAAACAAAAATTTGTAAAGTTTCTCACCAGTTCCAATATAGACATAAACAGACCATTCTTGTCTCACTGTTCTTGTCTTAAATCTGTGCAGTTGCAGAATTTTAAAAGAACAGTCAAGTGTAGCAGCACAGCCAAGGGAGTGATAACGGAGAAAAAGAGAAAGAGATGTAATAAGACTGGGTTTGAAAATGAAGAGGAAAAAGGAAATGCTTAGTCTAGCAGGTTAAAAGAAGGCTCATTGAGGACAGCTCCACCCAATTTGGCACAAATAATATAGCTGATTGGCTTGACACCTCATATGTACCAACTTTCATTCTGTGTATCTCTTTGGAGCCATAATGCTTAGTGCTGCAAATCACCCACTGAAAGAACCTTCAAATCTTTGGAACTTATTGATACAATTACCTTTGTGCTGCTGAGCTGAATGCAATGTCCATTGTTTGTCTGTAAACTTTGCAATTACAAGAAAAAGGAAAAAAAGGAGAGTATTAATCTGTGCTGTGTGTATCCTGTGGATACTCTTCCTCTTTGGATCCAGCTAAGCTAAGAAATCCATTTAACCTTTTAGTGTCAAGTTTGATGGACCCAAGGTGACACTGTATTTTTTCATTGTGCAGTACAGTTTATGATTGCAATAAACCTGAAAGAAAAATTGATGTTGCCAAAGATTATATATATGTTTTTCTTCTCCTCCTGCTGAGACGGAAAAGTGACAAGTGTCACTTTTAAAAAGCAGTAGCCTCACGTACAATCTAAGGACAAGGTTTGTCATCAATCATGTCTTTTCATAAGTCTTCACTGATGAGTTTGACTTTGGACCTGCAATCTTTGAACTCTCTCAGCTTTTTGTCCCAGAATCATAGATTCATTCATTCATTCATAGATTCATGGATTTTTAAGGCCAAAAAGGACAATTACAATCATCTGGTGTGAACACAGGCCACAGAGTTCAAGCTTTCATTCTTCTTCCCCCTACTTCTTTCACAAATGTTTTCACATTTTTCTTCTCTTGCACTCGGTTGCTTATTGAACCCATTGTGATGCTTAAACCTTGTTCTGAACTGCCTCTCCCTCCCCTTCTCCTTGTTTAGGATGCATTCTTTCTATGAATCTAACAGAATAACTCTTGCATAAAGCTTGAAACCAACAACCTACAACATCTCCTCGAAGAGAATGTTACATCTTTCTCTTAAAAGTACATGTCATCTACTAGTGTCATCAATAGACTACCTTGAACTAAATATTCATCAGCAGATCTCTTGAAAAATGTGCATTGAATAGTGTTTTTTTCTAGAAAACTACTTTGTCTTGGAAATATACTGTAATTAAATGTATCATTTCAACTCACACAAATCTGGCTCTTCTCCAAGCCTCAATTTCCCACTTCCCTTTTTTCTCCTTCCAAGTCTTAAGTCTGTCTGAGCCTGTCTCTTTCCTGTTCTATCTATCTCATAAAAGTTTTAATGCAAAGAACTTCTCAGTTCACAGGTAAAATAAATTGTCAATGTATTTCTAGTAACAGTAATAGCCTTTTATTCCCTCCACCCCTCATACAAAAAATTAATGGCATACACCAATCTGCCATTGTGCCCTTGACATGTAATTTGTTATAAATAATAATACAAATGATTACAGGGAAAACTACTACTGCTAGGGGTGCATCAGTTTGCCAGCATGGAGATAAATAAGACAGCTCTCTCTGTGGGTGACTCTGTCATCACGTTTTGTACTGGCGCTACCCAGCAGGCTTAACAACATGAGTCCTGTCACGGCTGGTCTCAAAGTTTCTTCTGAGAGAAGATGGGGGGCTAAAGCCCTTTTTTTTTAGAGAAAAATAACTAAAAGGAGTTAAAAATAAGTGGCTCTCTGATAGGCCTGTGTGTCGAATGTATTTAATAGCCCACAAGTCGCATATCTTCCTTTCTTCACATTATTGCAAAACCTGCTGCATTTCTTTGGTACAGCAGTTACTCAGGTTTTATCTTCTACAGAGACAAGCTGTAATTTCTTTTATAGGGAAAGGGGAAAAAAAAAAAAGACTCATAACAGAGAAGGCAATTACAGGAGCAACAGTCAATGCCAGGAATAGGAGAAAGAGTTGCTGTGTTATTCAGGCACAAACCTGGGAATAAGGAGTCCTGGAATGTACAGCAGTACTGCCCCATACCAGTGTAATTCACTTTGGCTTGTCAGTAAACTGGAGAGATTTACACAGAAAATCCTTTTTTCTAATCCATCTCCCAAACTTGAAACTACGTTCATTTTCTTACTGGTAATAATATCAGTTGTTGATTCATCCAGATTGTTCATATTGTGTCACCACTTGGCATTATGTAAATACAACTGTGTAAATAAAGATCAAGAAAAAAACAGCTACCGAAACATTCTTTAGAATGTTAGGGTCCGTGTATGGTTTATTTGGTTTATAGTTGAACACAAGACAAGTTTTCTATGAATATATGTAGGAATTTGCCCCACCTCTTTGAAGGGCTGCCATAAGAAATATAATATGGAATCTGAAAGCTTCATCAGAAATTTTGACAAACCATAGAGATCATTGGAATGTGTAGTACCAGACAGTTGGAGGTTACTCTTTATACTTGCCCAGCTGATTTGGGTTATTTTTTTCCTAAAAGCTTCTTTATTTTTATTTGTGCTTCACAGCATCCTGGAAAGTATAACTCTGATTATCTTATACTCTCTTATGAGTGGATAAGATATGCTGCTCATAATGAATTGAGGTTTCAAGTGACACAATTTTTCAGGAACCATGTATCATTTGATGCAACATGGAAACATAATCTGTTAGAGAATTTACAGGAATTGAGCAGAATCAGTGTCAGTTACCTGGAAGGGTCAGATTTCAGTATGTAAAGGTAGCAACATGAAACTGTGAATTTCCTATTTAGTACAAATAAAATCTCAGCCAAAAAGTGATTAAAGAAATGTTTCATTCTAAAGAAAGATTTTTTTGAATATTACATTCCATGGAATTTTTTCTATTTTTTTTTCATTGTGATACATTACAAAAATGTTAAAAGTGAGATATCTTTTATTTCCCCAGAAAATGAAATTTCCTTATCCTATTATTTATCTTTTTATTACTAAAAAGCCTCAAAGCATCCATTATGATAGCATTTATATAAGTGTGAGTAATAGTCTGGTTATACCAACAGCAGTTTACAATTGAAATAGGTTGTACTGTCAGACTATATTAACTGCCTCAAAAGTTCCAACCCCAAACTTTTTTTCTCCTATAGGAAGGATATAATTGTGATCAAGGACAGGTACTTTCAAGGACCGTGCATCCTCCACTGCTCAAGCAGGTCTCCAGTTTCCCACTTACACTCCTGGACACACATCCAATTATATAGGGAGAACATTATATTCTAGGTCCAGATAAAAGTTCAGGAAAAGCAGGAATGTATGATTTTCAGTGAGGTTTACAGGAGCAATGTAACCACCTTGCAGTGCAATATTCCCATTAGAAAAATGAGGCAAATATGGTGTAAGGAGTTAAAGGGTTGGTAAAGTAGAGGCATCAAATCAATGACATTTATTAGCAGAGGTAGATGGAGGATTTTTTAAAAATTTTATTTTAATAGAATTGCTGTAAAAAATGTCTATATATTTAGGCCTACCAAATGCTTGTGTTAGCATCTCTCCCTAGTGTTTCAAAAATACAAATTGCACAGTCAGGACCCCAAATGCTTGTTAAGTTTTAACAGAAAGAGAATGGATTTTCAGAGGAACCAGTGGGCATTCCAAATTTGGGTCAATACAACAAGGAGCCACAGATTCATAACCCTTCAGAAACTTGGTGTTTAACTTAGCTATGCCATTTCAGTGCCTGCTTTTAGAGCCTTGTGTCAGAAAAAGTCTTAATCTACTTTTATATGCAACTGTTGTTTATGCTTTTACTTCCAGTTTGATTTGCAGCATAAATAAGTTCTAAAATAAAGCTAGCATGTACTGACAAGCTTTATGACACTCTTTTAAATATTGCTATGGAAAACAAGAATTAACACCAAAAAAAAAAAAAAAAGAAAAAAAGAAAAAAAAAAAAAAAGCCCCAAACCAACCACCACCCAAATGCTAAATAAACAGACAGTAGCTGTGAGTATTAGAAAGCTGTATCTCTGAACTGAATTCAACATATAAAATTATTAGGTTTCTGTTCAGTCTTTAGGGATACCCTCTAATCATTTACTCATTTCTACTTCCAGACCTGTTTCCTCTCAATTGACTGTATAAGGTTTAAAAAATCAGAGGCCTTTCCAAATGGACTTAAAATCTGACAGCTTTGAATTGCAGGCTACAGATTCTTGTGAAATTTAGCTTTGATGACTGGATGGTCTGGTTGTACCCTTATAGGACCTCTGAGATATTGAAAAAATATTATGAATAACACAACCAGACTATAAAGTAGAAATGCTGTAAAGAAGCCAAGACACACCTTCGTGCTGCCATGTAAAGGTGGGCTATTCAATCTGCCTTCAGTAATGTTTCAGGAAATATTGATGTGGCTGAGAGAACAGCATGCACAGTGTCCTTTCTCTAAGGAGTGGCTGCTGCAAATGCTGAAGTGGAACAAAAAAAAAAAAAAAAAACAAAATCAACTTTTTTTTTTCAGACCTAACATTAGATACAGTGTAAATTGTAATATTAAGTAAACCTTTATTCTTATTTTTTATTTTTTATCCTCGAAATGCATTTATTAATAAACAGCCTTTTTTTTTTTCCTGTTTTCCCAATATTTTTTTCATTTGTGTCATCCTTCAAAGTGAAGTAACCCCCTCCAGTTTAGTTTAGAAATAAATCAATATCTTTCAAAAGTGGAAGGCATGTGCACTCGATGAAAATAGCAAAAAGGCTTCACTGCGGACAAGTCGAATGTTAAAACTTAATAAAAATGGGATGAAAAGATTAGTGTGAAAAACAAGCTGCTGAAGTTTCCAAAATAAAAGAAGTAATAATAAAAAGTTTTTCATATCCATCAAAAGCAAGAAACTTGCCAGAGAGTTCATGGGATTTACAAATGACCAAGATGTAAAAGAATCATACAAGGAAGATAATGTCATAGCAGAAAAGAAAAATGAATTCTTCATATCCATGTTCCCTGTGAAGATGGGAAATTTGGTTGTTTCTCTGTGTTTGAATGTCAGTCTCAAAATGAAGTGTCAGCAGAGGAAATTTTAGACATATCGATAAAAAGTAACAAATCATCAGGACCAGATGGTATTTGCCTAAGAGTCTGAAAGGAATTCAAATATGTAATTACAGAGTTAACTGATTTAAATCCAAGTGCTTCAGGATAAGAAGTAAGATAGTAAGGGGAAAAGGGAAGAGGGAGGGTGAGGGGGAAAGGGGAAACGAAAAGGGAGGAGGAAAGGGGAAAGGGAAGAGGGAAAGGAGAAGGAGAGAAGGGGGAAGGGGAAGCTCGGGGAAGTTCACGGAAGGGAAGTTCAGAGATGCTCAGGGAAAGGAAGTTCAGGGAACAGAAGGGCAGGGCAGGGCAGGACAGGTCAGGGAAGTTTAGGGAAGGGAAGTTCAGATTCATTGCTGACAAATATGCCTTTTTTAATAACCGGAACAATGTTCAATCATAATTCCATCTATTTCCAGTGTATAAGTTGATATTGCATTATAATTGCATAACAAAATACTGCTAGCAAGTCTTCATTGGGCTTTATGTTGAAAAAAAAAAACAAAACCAACATTCCTTAAATATTTCATTAACATAGTTTTTAGAGCTTAAAATTTTAGATATTTATATTTTTTCCCATTTACCCCACAATGTGGCACATCACATCAGACTCCTTGTTCTGCTCATTAGGAGGAGAAATCACAACATTAGCAACAAAAGATTTCCAAAACTGTGTTTAAATCCTGTTTTCATAAGGAAATGCAAAATTCATTGCTGACAACATGGCAATTTTCCAATCAAACATTTCTTTGGTTGCAAAGACAGAAAGCATGTGAAGACAAAAAGGCATTTTGACATTAACAGCTTTAACAAAGCTCATTACACAGTGACTGCTGTCGCTGTGAAATATTGCTCTTTGAAGGGTAATACTAATTCAAGTAGCATAGCACTGCACACAAGTAAGGGGTCCAATGACCTTGAATGTTAAAAAGAACTACAGATCTTCAAAGTCCCATGTACAAACAAAACAAAAATGTAGCATGTAATGGAGACCTGAATGTTGTAAAAGGTTTTATCACTGAGGAAGAGTAGTGGAGAGAGAAATAGGGGAAGGAAAGGGTGGAGGAAAAAGCAGAGAGTGGTGGAGGAGTGAAATATGAGTTTTAAGAGTCATAATCAGAAGATGTGAGTTGTCACTTCTTGCCTAGTTGTCACAAACAGAAATATCCACACTCAATGAGTAGCTGAAGAATGTTAGTGCTGGTGTGAGAAAGTCAATAGGGTAATTACACCAAATCTAAGAGCAGACAAAGATTTTATCGTTTGTTTTTATTTTAAATAGGAAAAGGGATGAATGGCTTGGATACTTGATTTCTAATGGAAAGGTAACAAAAAGGTGTTATGATAGAGGTGAAGCATGTTGGTCATGATTGTTGGTAAGAATTCCTAGTCAAAGTTTGAAACAACGAGAAAAATTTATTGAATTTAGGGGACCAGCTGAAGTGATGTTTAAGGACAATTTTAAAAAGAAAAAAAAAAGAAAAAAAAAGAAAAAAAAAGAAAAAGGACTGGCAATGCAACGGCACAATGAAAGACAGAAAAAAGGCTCAAAGGAGAGAAAAAACTTAGATGGCATATTATGCCAATGCATTTCCTTGATTTTTTCTATCTTTGTGATACTAAACCAATTCAACATATCTTCTACATAAAGAAAATTATATTTTTCAAACGTAATTCCTTTTTAGTCAAACTTCTTGTCAATGAAAATAAAAACTCAACAATCCAAAATACACAAGTACTAAAAAATAGTGATAGGCCTGCTGACTCAAGACTTCTTTTTTTTTTAATATTTTAAAGGAATTTAACATCTACTTTGAGTACTTTGGAAGTCTCCCTACATGTTCAGGTAAATAAAGTTTATATTAAAACTTCATGTATTTATCATGATATATGATATATATCTTCATATTGATAATTAAATAAAAGTCAGTAAATGCTGAATTGGAGCATTCGACTGGAACAGAATTTATTGTTATATTCACTCTATTACTCTGTGTACCACTTAATAATACTAAGGAAGAAAGCCACCTTCCTCTATATATGTTGATATAGTTTAGAATGAATAGGTTGCTGCCTTGGAAGGCAGCAAATAATTGCTCTGTTCTAAAGTTCTTATTTCAGCAAAGTAAATGTGCTCGTGGTGAATGGAGTTGCATCCAGCTGGTGTCCAGCCACAGTGGTGTTCCTCAGGGACCAGAATTGGCCCTAGCCTTGTTCAATACTTTTATCAGTTATCTACATGAGGGGATTGAGTGTCCCCTCAGTCAGTTTGAGGCTGACACCAGGCTGGGTGGAGGGGTTATCTGCTGGAGGGCAGGAGGGCTCTGCAGAGGGCTCTGCACAGGCTGGATCCATGGGCTGAGGCCAATGCTGTGAGGACCAACAAAGCCAAGTGCTGGGTCCTGCCCTTGGGCCACAACAAGCCCCTGCAGCTCCAGGCTGGGACAGCATGGCTGGAAAGCTGCTGAGTGGGAAAGGACCTGGAGGTGCTGGTTTTCAGTGGCTGGACATGAGCTGGAGTGTGCCCAGGTGGCCAAGAAGGCCAATGGCACCGGGCTTGTGTCAGCAATGGTGTGGCCAGCAGGACCAGGGCACCCACAGTTGGCACTGGGGAAGCACTTGTGTTCTCTGGTTTGTTTTGGCCCTGCATTACAAGAAAGACCTTGAGGTGCTGGAGTGTGTCCAGAGAAGGGAACAGAGCTGAGGAAAGGTCTGGAGAACCAGTCTGATGAGGAGCAGCTGAAGGAGCTGGGAGGGCTCCACCTGGAGAAAGAGAGGCTTGGAGAGTGCCTTCTTCCTCCACAAATCCCTGGAAGGAGGGTGCAGTGAGGTGTGAGTCAGGTTCTGCTCCCATATAGCAAGTGATAGAATGAGAGGGAACATTCCTTGAAGGAATGAGCCTCAAGGTATGCCAGGGAAGGTCTGTTTTGATATTAGAAAAAAAGATTTCTGAAAAATGTTGTGAGACATTAGCTCAAGCTGCCCAGCGGAATGATGGAGTCATCATCCCTGGAAGGGTTTAGGACATACAGACATGGCACTTGGGAATATGGTTTAGGGGAGGGATTGGCAGTGTTGCCAATTGAACTAGATCATCTTAATTTTTTTTTTTTTCCAGTGTAAGAATCTTTGATACTGAGTCCTGTTGTTAACAATGTTGATAGCAAGTTTTATAAAAGAAAATTTTCCTCAGTCCTTCTTCCTCTTGGATCTGGCCAGATTTGGTGTTTTTAAAATATGTGTGAGAGACAGGAATTTTAAAGTTTTTTGGTTCTGTGGGAACCTGAATTTTAGTTGCTTGTACAAAAAAAAAAAAAAAAAAAAAAAAAAAAAAAGTGTTAGGCAGTTCTTCCTTCAATTGTCCAGGAAATAAAAATATTGAAGTATTCTTCTAAGTGATGAGCTCTGTTGCTCAAATGCTGTCAAAAGAATGAATCAATTGAAGCTGTTCTAGTCACTGAGTTTTTGGGTTGAAGAAAAAGCAATGCCAAGGAAATTTCTCTCCACAACCTGAACTCTTCTTGCAAGTTATGACAACTAACTTGTACTTTAGCATCAAATATAACACTTCATTTAAAAAAGAAAAGGGGGGTGGGAGGGAGGAAAGAAAAGAGAAAGAACCTTCAAATTTAGTTTTGTATAGCCCATTTTACTTGTTTTTTTTTATCTTTTACTTCTTTTTCATGCAACTAAGAAAATAGTTTTCATAAACATATTCTTAGTTATTTATTTTCTATTATTTTCTAAGATGATATTTAATTTAAATTTAGATGAAGTTTGAAGAGTATTGAGAAGCTTACTTGTGTCAGAGAGCGTTTCTGAATGTATGATTCCTGATCCCTTATTAAAAGCAGAGACACCCTTGGATGTATTTATTTATTTAAACTATAAATTGGGTTTTTATTTTCCTTAAAGTTATGTTTATTTTGTTTCATTTAATTCCATTTTATTTATTAATAAAATAGCTGGAGGTAATTTTTCCCACAGGAACATTAAGAGGAATCTATTAACAAGAACCAAGGTATTTCAAGATTAGTTAAATGTCCCCTGCTGTCCTAAGCAAACTTTCATTTGCCTGATTTATATTCTTTTGGTTGTATTTTCTTTGGGTTATTTGTTTGTTCGTTAGTTTGCTTGCTTTTTGAAAAATAAACATAAAACAAAACAAAAATAAAAGAAAAAAGCAAAAGTTGATAAATGATGAATTTAAATGAAAGACAATGGAATTCAAAGAGAGGCATAGAAGAAATAATCGTCCTAGAATTGAATACAAGGTTACATTTCATAGCATAAAAACATTTTATTTACATTGAGAAAAATGCTTTTCCACTATGAGTTGCACAGAGAGTATTTAAAGTTTGGGATTTTTTTCTGAAATCAGGTCAAGTTTTAAGTTTTCTACAACACAGTGTCATTATTTTAGAACTCTTCAGGAGAGCCAAGAGCCAAAAGCAGTGCAAGTATCCAATACATATAAAACTGACTTTCTGCAGACAAGCAGGACACACCCATAGATTACAATATATTAGGGACTTGTGCTCCAAAGTGAAATAATATGCTCAGCAAAACTGGTCCTTGATCTCAGTGAAGACCTCGAGATCTACCTCTGTTCCAATCCTCTTATGAGTATTAAATTTCTGCAAAATATGGTCTTAAAAGGAAATTGCAATCTCTGGCAAGCACTGCTTTCTCTTGATCCAGCCTATATCCACTTGTGTTGGGTTGTAATTCTCTGCTGGGATCTGTCCCTGCCAGAGGACAGGCTTCCCAGATCAAAATGATCACTTATGGTACTGGTCCCTTTTCTATGCAGTGATTGCTAAGATCTGGCTACTGGGAAACATCCAGACTGAAAGACAGTGATTTTTTTTAAAGTTATGATGTTGGTGACAACATCCATATATTTATGTGAAATCCTGATAAAACAGAGACAGATAGAAGATACAATGAGCCTATATATATTTTCTATTTAAGGAGCATACATACATATAATTCTAAATGGGATCATAGATCAGATTTACTGATGCTAATCCAAGCAGTTTAGTACTATTCTCTACAGATTAAGAAAAAACAAAAAAACAAAAAAACAAAAAAAAAAAAAAAAAAAAAAAAAAGTAAGAATGACCTCAACAGTCTTGTAATTCCTCCACCATAAGTGTTTAAAATTTTGGTCTCTGGGAAGTCAATTCTGTTCTCATCTATTTAGATTTTACACCAGTGTACTTCCATTGGTTATATCCAATGTCCTGTTTTATACTGGTGAAACTGAGGGTAGATGTCATATCCATTTCACAGAATATCTGTTAAGTATCCTTTATAGGATATATCCACAGATCTTGCTCCCCACCCCATGCCCCCGGGGTGTGCCACACTTCAGAGTACACTCATGTCAGGTCAGCTGCTATCATCTAGTTAAAACCAGCCTTGGGAATTTGTTATTTCTGATAACCTGGAGATGCCATCCAATACCTTGAATTTAAGCTAAACTTATTTGGACAATCAGCTTTTGTTAAAATTGATTGTTTGATTAAACATGACAGAAAGCATTAGGCCAACAAAACCCCTGAACAGTTTAGACCTTAAGGTGACTTTGCAAAGCTGATAAGGGATCTAAATGTAGCTATGTTTTAACAAATAAATCTGAGAAATTTATCTCAGTGTGTTTTGGAAATGGTCATTATATTACTATTTATTATTATTGTTATTTACATATTTATATAAGATATAAAATACATATGTTTATATATATATTTCTATATTTATATATATTGTTATTTATTGCATATTATTGTGAGAACATAAACCTTTGGTGAGATGAATTAACTCAGAAATATAGTTCTATACTGGTCGAACTTCCAATTCAAATTCTATTGCAATTTTTTATTCATCTCTCTGAAGGTGACAACATGCTTTTTTTCCTTTTTTTCTTTTCCCAAGTAGAATAATCTGAGAAAAATCAGATATTAATTTATTAAATATATTCTAATAGCAATTTTTAAAGATATCTACAGTGTATCATCAGTGGAATGGTATTGTACACATCTAATTAATATATATGGCTTGCTAGTTAATCCTTTACAAGAAACATTCTGGAAGTACAGTAATTCAGTGTTATCACTGGAATTCTAAGCAAAAGCATTAAACAGATGGTGAGATTTATTTGTCCTGTTTACTTCTCATCTTGGTAAACAAAGCTATCAAAATGATTGGCTGACACTTTTTTGTCATGAATTTGATACTGATGCTGACTATTATGATAGCTATAATGATAATAATAGCAATCATAATAATATGATTTTTTTCCTGCTATTTCCACTGAAAGACCTCCGTTAAAATAAGATTCTGCATGTCCTGTGAAGGGAAAATGATTTTCATTCTTTTTCTACAAATATGTAAAGCAAGGCAAAAGAAAGTTACACTGATTTATATTTGAATTCTTCCTTTTTATTTTTAATTTTATTCTTTGTTGCAGAGATGAATTTTATTCAAAATAAAAGTGTAAATTACCATTCAAAATGAGGCATTTCAGTCATATGGTAGTTTCTCATTAGGTTGGTCAAGTGTGTATGTACAAAATAAAGGTTATTTCACAGTCTTTACTGCCTTCATTCGAGTTTCCATCTTTTAGTTGACAAGACAAATCAATCTCACTTTTCTTATTCTCATACTTTTTTTACTTTTTTCTCACTGTTACAGTAGCATGCTTGTACTACCCATGAGCTCTTTTTGAATTTAACACAGGGAGAACTTTTATTGGTTTTGTAGAATCATAAAATAGTTTGGATGAGAAGGGACCTTAAAGATCATCTGTATGCAACCTATCTGCTATGAACAGGGGCAGCTTCCACTAAACCAGGTTACTGAGATCCCCAGCAATCTAGTTAGTCTTTATTTTCTTTATACTCACAGGTCTCCAGCCCTGTATTCAAAAAAAATTCTTAGGAGCAGAAGAGGAAGTACAAATTTTTATATGCAGAACAAAGAAGTCATTGAAAAATTGCTATGATACTATCTTCTGCCATTTAAAAAAATCTCCAAAAAACCCCTCAAAACAACAAATAAAAAACCCACAAAACCCCCACTATCCTCAGCTACACATGCAGAACATTAATACAGCATACATTTAAGATGGCTGTACAGGTTAACATGGGTTAGAGTTTATCTCAGTCCTGATATGAGTGCCAAATTAATGAAAAAAAACAAAAACAAAAAAACATCTCAAGGAAGGGGGTGTATTTCACTGTCAGACTTCTCTTTTGTAGGTGGTGTTCCCATCTGCCCTCGGTGCCAGCACTTTAAAAATTTCTGATGTTTGTGAACAAAACATTGTGGACAGCCAGTCCAGAGTACACAGATATCTATTTCAACATGGACAATTTGCTTCTGGATCCAAGGTCCTCACCTCTAGACATCACTGAGAATCACCATGCCTTCTGATACTCATCACTCTTGCCCCAGAGATGCTTGCAACAGGTATGTTCTGACAATGAGGGCATGATAAACCTCATCTGAGGAAGATAACAGTGAGTGCAGCCAGTGAGAGTCACTGCTTTAGAGTGCTGAATATTGGATGATGTGACCTTATTTTTTGACTGAGTCAGAAGAAAGACTGAGAGACTTGAATACAGCAGGAAATCCTCCCCCCTAAGAATCCATGTGTTAAGGACAGGTGTAATGTTAGAAGTCATTCCTGAAAGACATTCACCTGAGCACTATCCTGATGACATCCTTTCACCTTATCCCCATCAGAGGTTTTTCAACACAATCTTCTCCTCTGTGAATGCAGAATTGAAGTGGTAGAACCTGTTGGAATCCCTGAGTATGCCAATCTGTTATGTTGCAACCCAGTTCCAAATGTCTCCTTCCTGGGCACCATTTTCCCCCTTGCCAGCTGCGTGACAGGTCACCTTGGGGACACAAATCAGTTTAAATCCATTAGGAATCAGAAATCTGAATCTTTGGCCACATCACACTTGTCCTATTAGATCTGTTCCTTTCATCTCTTTTTTCAGTATTGAAAAAAGTCCAGAGAATAGATCCTAAGGAGATGAGGAAAGAAAACAACATCCAAAAGGTATAAAATACAAATAAAATGAAGGGAAACAGTCTCCCAAGCTAAAATAGGAGCAAAGCCAGCTTATATTCAACATCTCTTCAACAAGCAGCTCTCAAAAAGCTACTAGTTAGTATTCTATTTCCAGGCTCTGGCAAGCACCCCATCCCATTATGAGGGAATATAATCTTCTTTTTGCTACATCGTTTGTTTTTAATAAATCACATGCAGAGCTTTTATAACATAAGCCTCCAAAATAAAACTTGTGTACACACATCTCACATAAATAAATAAAATAATAAACACACATGCATACTCACACAAGCAGAAGCCAAATAATTACTGAGTTGCCAGGGTCCCAAATGCTGGATTGTAAATTATAAATTGGTTTGAGAATTTTGCTCTGTTTGGCTTAGTTATGATAAATATGCTTCAAAATGTAAACCGTGTGATATTGATATACTGTGGGTGTATTCACAAGGTGTCTAGGTTCCTCTGATATATTAATATGACTACTACAGAAAGGTCAGAATTTTACCTGCTTCTGGAAGAAAGATAAACTTTTTCAGGCCTGTACATCACCATGAGTTTTCTTTGGAAAATTATTCTCCTTCACTGTGTTAAAAGTGGGAGCACTAATTTTGGGTATAATAAGGATGGTAATGTAATTTTCTAAATAACAACATTTAAAATCTCCAGATATGTGCTGTAAAACACATGGTATTATTCAAAATTAAGAGCTTTACTACAATAATAATGTAACTTTTTGGCTTTCCTGCTAGTTTTGTTTGTGTGGGTATTTTCAGTACAAGTTTCTCCAGCTTCTTGAACTCTAAACAAGTAAAAACTTTTACAAAGAGGCAAAGTTTTAACTTAAGAAAGCCACACAGCTTTAGGAATTTAAGAATTTAGGCTCGCATTTAAGAAATAAAAAAAGTTTTTGTGAGATGTAACAAATTCATAGCACCAAGCAGATAAAGTATCAATGGCATGCTATTTTGTATTCATGTTGTCAGAATTTACATGGAGCATCCTTGTCCTATGTCCATAGGATGATGGGTAAGAATTCTCTCTCAAAAAGTTTCTGAATGACATAAAATTGTCGAGAATCACTGTGACTCACAGGGATCTCCAGAGGTTGCAGAAACTATCCTTGATAAGACTCATGAAGTTCTAAAAAGGCAAATATGAAATTTTGAATTTTGTATTTGGAATGGATGCCAGTCAACAGTACACACTGGTAACCACCCAGCAAGAAAAAAATCAAAATCAAAAACAAAAAACAAAAAACAAAACAAAACAAAACAAACAAACAAACAAAAACCAACAAAACAAACAAAAAAAAAAACAACAAAAAAACCACAAAAAAACAAAAAAAAGCCCCCACAAAACAAAAACAAAACAAAACCAAACAAACAAACAAAAACCAAAACAAAACAAAAGAAAAACTTTGTTTTGTGCTTTTAAATATAACTACTTTTTTGTGTTTTTTCTCCCTAGGTAATTCTACAGTCTGGAGGATAAGAAAATGG
Organism: Sitta carolinensis; assembly: GCA_032173965.1. Taxonomy (NCBI): domain Eukaryota; kingdom Metazoa; phylum Chordata; class Aves; order Passeriformes; family Sittidae; genus Sitta; species Sitta carolinensis. Next base: position 8,384,809 of record CM063313.1, on the reverse strand, counting down.
ATGGAACTCTTTTTTTTTTTTTTTTTTTTTTTTTTGTTTTGTTTTGGTTTTTTTTTTTTTTTTGTTGCCGTTCCATCAGTGATTTTTCCATGGACAACTGCTTCAAAAAATAAGAAGAAATAGTTGAGAACGAATGCCAAAATGGACATTATCCCTTTATACTTTGTCTGGTTTTTTTACCATTTGAACATCACTCACATTACAGTTTTTGGGCCCAGGCCACTGATCCTAATGGTCTTTAAGAATTTTTTTTCAGTGACCCTTATACTCAAAAATTTGAAATACAACAGATGCAATGAAATACACTCTGTGCAGTTACAAGCAGAAGGAAAATGGGGATGGGAAGTTGAAAGGAAAACAGGAAGGAGAAAAAGAAAAAATAAAGGGAGAGAGGAGGGAAGGAAAGAAGGAAGGGATGAAAAAGGAATACAAACCTAAGTATAACTGATAGTCTGAAAGAATTATCTTTCAGCTGTGGTATTTCATAAGGCAGGACTTAAAATCTTAAGTGGCATAAATTCTTTGTCTCTTTAAGGTGTGGTAGGCATTTGCTATATATTACAGATGCATTAGACAAGTAGATAAGATTGTAAAAGGCATGGAACAATCATTGGACACAAAACTGCTTCAGGCACACCAATCTACAGGTGCTAGTGTGCTACAATTACAACAACTAGGCTGAATTACAGCTACCCAGCAGAGATGTAATAAAGGTATGAATTATTGACTTGGCATCATCCTGAGACAGCTTTGGTCACAGCCTTGCTATGTTTTGGAGATGATAGAATGAAATTTGTGTGATGTAAAATTATAATCAAAGACAGTTCAGGATGAAAGATGACTGCCAGGGTTATGAACCTTGGTGGGAGGCTGCAAACTCTGATAAAAAAGGCACTGCAAGGAAGAAAGTATTGATCATTTGGTTTCATAGAGCCAACTCAAAACACCAGGGTCCATTCAGAATCTAACTTCAGGATTTATTCACTTGTCCAAGCAGCACATGTAGCTCAGGGAGTTAATTGTATCAGAGTGGGAAAGAATAAGAACACATACCCCAAACAATGCTATGAACCCCAGGGTCATGAAGTCTGCTGTTGGAGAGAAAAAAAGGTGGGAGGAAAGTCTGTGATGCCTGTGATGCAGTGAACACTGGAATAAGGATCAAGATTTCAAAAATTACTTTGCAAAGCAGCAATAATGCCCTCATTCCGTACCTTAAGGCTTTTGTTTAGATTAATTTGATTTTGTTTTTAATATATCCCTTTGTGTCTGCAATTTTTAAGGTAAAATAATTATTAATATGTCAAAACATTCAAAAAGAGAGATACACCAAAACCAAACTGTGCTGCACATCAGGATAGGAACAGGTAGATAAGAGGAGACTGTGAGAGTTTGGATCCTTGAGCCTGGAAAAGGCTCTGGGGGTGACCTTAATGTGTTTTTTTAAAACACAAGGAAAAGTACTTTTGCAGAGATGTGTAGGTTTAAGACAAGTGGGAATGGCTTTAAATTGATAGAGGGCAGATTTAGATGGGCTGTTAGGAAGAGACTCTTAGGCATGGCACTAGAGAAGAGTGCCCAGAGAGCCTATGGATGCCCCATCATCCCTGGAATTCATCAAGGCCAGGCTGGATGTAACATCTGTTATACAAAACAGGTGCATAAAAGGTGACATTGGAAAAGGAGCATCCCCATGGCTGTAAAATTTTGTGATAGACTGGTAGAACATGGTTGGATTTGTGTGTGCTGAGAGGATGAAGCTGCCCAAAGCATCTCTCTACTGCCAGCAATAGGAGAGAGAGATGGACTTAGAGACACTGAGGCTGGGTGCCAAGTCAGTGACATTATCAAACATTACCCAAAATTTCTTTCCTCTTCTCCTCTCAGTTCCAATTCATGTTTTTCATCAGACATCCACAGACCAAGCTTGCCTTGAATTTTAGAATTGTGAAAAACAGAAATACTGAAAAAAAAAAAAGGCAAAAGTAACTGAATAATTTATCATTAAAAAAAAACCCCAAACAAACATATAGAGCTTTTGACATATCTGAACAACAAATATTTGTAAGAAATTAGAATTATTGTTCCTCTTTACTCTGAAACAAATATTCAGATATTTTACTGAACACTATTTATTTAAGCCTATTTTTAGATAGCCGATTTTTTTTCTATTTTCCTAACTATACATTTTTATCAAATATTTTTTAAACGTCAAAGCCCTAATGAAAAGTAAATTACATTTAAATGTAATAACCAAATATTAGAAAATATCCATTTTAATCAGAGAAAGACCATCTAAACTATCACAATACATCATATGTGCTTTAACTCACTGGTTTAATGATCATATGAAAGATCTAATATAAAGTAAGAGCTAAGATTGAAAACGTTAATTGCAAGCTGATACAAGCTGGAAACATTCCATGAGGCAATGAATCAAATATTAAAAATGCAAAACAAAAAAAACCCAAAAAGTTTATAGCATAAGATTCAAATGAATTTTGATTTCTCAGGGCTCCTAAAGATATATATTAGCTGACTAAAAATATCCTTTGTAGAATTTGGAACATAAAAGAAAGGAAAAATAAGGGGGGGGAGGGAGGTTAAGATGACAGACCTAAACCTAGAACCTAGTCTTTATTTTTCTAATGCTTTTTATTACTAAAATGTTACTGTGAAGGAAAAAAAATAAATAATAAAGAGAGAGAATAAAGGTAGAGGGCAGGGGAGGAAAAAATTGAAGATTTTAATATTTTAGAGTTATCAAAGAAATAGAAAAAAACAAACAACCATGATAAGAATTTTAAAAAATATTATATTTTGGAACTATTTTTACTTACAATAAACTGTATATTTCCTACAAAAAATATTTTATTTGTAAAATTTTACTTACTAAATAATTGTTTTGTTTAGTTCATCTATATCTCAGTTGGGTCCTTTATCAAGTAATTATTTCACTCAAAGGTTTGAATTTTTGCCTTACTTTTGTTATTAAAAACTTTTTTCTCTTTTTCTTTTCTTTTCTTTTCTTTTCTTTTCTTTTCTTTTTCTTTTCTTTTCTTTTCTTTTCTTTTCTTTTCTTTTCTTTTCTTTTCTTTTCTCTTTTCTTTTTCTTTTTTTTCTTTTCTTTTTTCTTTTTTTTCTTTCTCTTCCCTTTACTGTCTCTTCCCTTTTCTTTCCCTTCCCTTCCTTTTCTTTCTTTCGTTTTTTTCCCTTTTTATTTTTATTTTTTTTTCTTTTCTTTTTTCTTTTCTTCTTTTTCTTTTCTTTTTCTTTTTCTTTTCCATTTCCTTTCTTTTCATTTTTGTCTCTTCCTTTTCCTTTTCCTTTCCTTTCCCTTTCCATTTCCTTTCTCTTTCTTTTTCCTTATGATTTTCCTTTTATATTTCTTTTTCTTTTTTCTTTCTTTTTTTTTTTTTTTCCCACTAATGATTGGAAGAATAAAGATTAGTAATAGTAATCCATTATCTCACTTGAATTAAGCGTGAGATTATATCATGAATTATTGTCTTCCTAGTCATGGTTAGTTCATAGCCAAGTTTTTCTAGATGTTTAAGGAATTTGGGCCAGAAACTTCTTTGTGGCCCTATTTCATAAACATGTTTAAATTAAAATAATTAAACTTTGAATTTAAGATTTACACTGTGCCATAGGAGAGTTTCACATCATTACATAATTTCAAATACACATGAAAAATTCAATAACTCATATTAATGCATTTTCACAGCATGATCAATTAAATTGTATTTTGCAGACATTGGAGTACAGTTTTATAGCATCAATAACAAATGTAATAAAACTGCATTTCCTTATTAGGTCTTTTTTAAAGAAAGAAACAACAACTGAGAATCATTTTCTTCAAAGTTGCTTTCCTTTAAAAAATGGTTTAATTGTTCTTATATTGCATAATAAAAGAACAGACGGTATTGACAAAATTAATTCTAGAAAAAATGGTTGCTGTTTGTTTTTTTATTTTCCAATAAAGCACAATGCTTGACTGGAATTTGAAAAATGGCCTAATAAAAAGAAAATACTTACTTACGAAATCGTGATAATTGGTAAAATAGTTGTTATACTTTTTGTCATTAAATAATGGATTTAAAGAACTGCAAATTACTGTAAATATTTTAATTTGGAATAACTTTTTTGTAATTATTCTAATGATATATAGAAAATGTTCTGGAGTAGGAATTTTTTTGTGTGTGTGTGTGTGTATGCTTGGTACATATTGCTTTTCACCAGACATTTCTCATCTTTCCTCTCCACTTGCTACACAAAGGCTTTTATCTTCAAAACTTTTTTCTTCCCTGCTGATATACAGGCTGGGAAAGAAGGGAAACTTACTTACTCAGGAAGGGGGTAAATTAGCCTGTAGAACTTCTTTTATGAGGTCTGAGAGATTTTCACTGACCTTTGACTGTCTGAGAAAGATGATGTTTGTGTGGATCAGAGACATCAATAATTCTGTGATTCTTTTGTCCTGGGTCTTTGAAATCCCACTCAGTCTGGTCCCAGAACTTGTCTGGGTCAGTACATCACCTAACAAGGAGAGTGTGGAAGCAGATTGACATAACAGGCTGCCTGTCTCCACTGTCGTGTGTGGAGTTTGGAGAAATGCCTGGGGGGCAGAAGCTCTCACTTTTGGAATACACTAATTTACTAATCTCAGACAGGCACACGGGCCATAGGGAGTCATTAATATTTCTTATGTGTTTCTGGAGCTCCTAGCTCAGCTTTATTTTCAAAGTTCTCTCTGAGAAGAACTGAGGGTGAAAATTCCACATGAAGTTGTGTTCTTGCAAGTGTCTCTCTTGGTCTTTTTGTGGTTGGGCACTTCCTGCTGCTTGTGTACCTATCCTTAGCATCAAATCTAGTAGATTTTTATTAATACACTAGAGAATACAGCATAAAAAGCAAGCAGATGGTGTGGTTTATTGCTTCATTTCACCACATATTACGTTTCTAATACCACTGTGCAAAATTATAAGATTTAGGAAAAAGAATTAAACATAGGAAAATTGGTTAAAGTTGAGATATTGTCCCCATAACATCTGATGTCTGAAAGACATGATTTTAATGGGTTATTTGATTGTCTCTGCAGTGCAAGTATTAAAGAGAAACAATTTATGGTTCCTTGATCTTCCATATCAGAATAATTTGAATGTGGGCATCTATAACCCCTCTGGAAAAAGAAAATTTATTTCAGGTTCTCTGTTGTCAACATCATTTTCCATTGGAAATTATAACCTCCTCAAAGCCTCAAGCGAGTTCACATGTGGAGTCTTCCTTAGTTAGAGTTCACAGAACACTGAGGTTTGCACACTGAAGCCTGAAAACCTCTTTTGTAAGGATATTACCCTAGTATTGAGATGTCATTTGCCACTGGGAAGTATTGCAATACATGTAGAAAAAGCAATTCTAACAGTCTTGGCATTCTCCAAAAACCCAACCCAAAGAATTCAGTACATTCCTATTATGCTCAGGCTGAGCTGTCGCAGCAGCATTTGTGTGAACCACCCCTTCAGGGGTCAAAATGGGTAGGTCTCAGAAGTCAGGGGTAAGAGATTACAATTCTTTAACACATATTCCTTCATTTTCAATGTATAGCAGTGTTTCAGTATATGTGAGAGGCAAATTCAGTTTAAATCACTGAAACTCCCGTTTTATATATACATATACATTTAAAATAAAATTTAAAACTTCTAAATGAACAGCAGTATTTATATAAAAGTGATTTTTTTTTTTTTAACCTGGAAACATAAGCCTGTTTTATCATCATAGTAGTGATTTATTTTGTTCCCTGCTGGTTTTATCCTAAACAATATTCAACATGACAGCAAAATTTAAAACTTATTTTACTTCATCCTATCTGTTTGGCAAAAAAAAGAAACAGCCAGAGTTATTTTTGTAGATTGCTTTTTTGTTTGTCCTTTGAAGGCAGGATAATTTCATATTAATTTAAAGTGGAGAAGACAGAGGGAGAGAGAGAAAAATGGAAGTAATGAGAAAGAAAAGGAAAACAGAGAAAGGGAAAGGGATAGGGAGAAAGAGAGAAGAGAGAGAGAGAGAGAGAGAGAGAAAGAGAGAAAAGAAGAGAAGAAAGAAAGAGAGAAAGAAAGAGAAAGAGAAAGAGAAAGAGAAAGAGAGAAAGAGAAAGAGAAAGAGAAAGAGAAAGAGAAAGAGAAAGAGAAAGAGAAAGAGAAAGAGAAAGAGAAAGAGAAAGAGAGAAAGAGAGAAAGAAAGGGAAGGGAAGTTCAGGAAAGTCAAAGGGAAAGGAAAAGGGAAAGGAAAAGCAAAGAAAGGAAATCTAATGAAATTAAATGAAACAAAATTAAATGAAATGCTGGACAAAGAAAGACAAAGAACAATACTTTGATCCTAAGGAACTGTGAGATAGACCAGATTTCTTAACAGGATATTCTGCACACTGCAAAGTTTATCTCATAAAATGAAACATCTCTCCAAATCTGATAATTTCAATTTGTATTTCTCATCCCAAAATAGTGTTTGCTTTAATAACACAATGAAATCATACCACATTGGTTTTGTTATTGTGGTTCTTGTCTTTTCTTGACTTTTTGTTTGTTTGTGGGTTTTGTTTCTGGTTTTGTTTGTTTGTTTGTTTTCTCAAATATCCTTAAAAACTTTAAAATATCAGAAAGGCAGAAGGACATAGGAAACAAAATTTCCTGTGTGAAACAAGTTATTTACTGTGCTTAGGTTTTCACCCACAGGATATGAGCACATTTAGAACAATGTTTAAGGCAGCTTCTTTCTACTCAACTTAGTTTTTAGCTTGTTTTATTTTGTTATGTTGTTATGTTTATTTTTCCTGAAAAAAAAAAAAAAAATCTCTTCTTAATGCTCCCATGGGTAGTTTTTGGCTTGTGGAACTTTAACCAACAGAGGCTTATTTGCACCTTTCATCACTAAGTTCATATGGACAATAAAAAAATATAAGTGATTAATTCATTCAGCATAATTTAGATCTGCAATACAGTCTTTTGCAGGGAAAAAGAGGTGGACAAGTACTTGACTAACTCATTTCTATTCCCAGAGTCTATTTTTTGAAAAGAAACATAGAGATGGCATAGAGCTTGTGGGGTGCATGTTCACTACAATATCTATCAAACTGGTGGCATTAATACCATAAGTTTGGTCTGATCTGATTAATCTTTGTTTATCCTAATCACAAGAGATGCTGCTGACTCTAAAGTTTTTCAAATCCCTTTGCAGAGAGTTCCTGGATTCAGGAGAACACCAAGTGTTGCACATCCTGCACAAAACTGCCTTGGTGCTATGTGAAATGCCATACAACTGTTATGTCCTTCTCCTATCACCCTCTTGATAATGCATGTCTTAAGAAGCTGATCATCTTTTCATTCTCATCTTGAATATGGAGAGACAGTGAGAAAAATATGTCTAATTTTACACTTCCATAGTGCACAGATATTCACAACTATGATAGTTCTTACATAAGGCACAAAACATCCTCTGTGTTTTAGATATATTCTCACATGTTTGAATGTTGACTGCAAAAGTGTGTCCCAGAGTGACCAACTCAGATGCAGAATTCTGCCAGATGAATACCATCCTACATCCTCCAGAGACTGAGACAATCTGATTTGCTAAAGTTCCCTATCCAATTAGTTCCAGTCATATGTTAACCAAACCAATGCAGAATAAACCAAATCCAAACCAAAATGAAACAAAACCAAATTACAATAAAATAACAGCCTTCAAAAAAGTGTGTACTTCTTTGATGAAAGAAAAGGAGTATGCCTATCCTCCCCAAAAGTTCTCTTTCAAACACACTCTAACCAGCCCACAATGCCTTTAAAACTACCACTCTTTCCTAAATTCTGATGCCTTGCAGGTATGTTGATGCCTTATAGAGTGGTATCAATGGTAGCATCTCTAAAATATCCTGACATCTACTAGGACATGAAATATAGATATTTGGGGGTTTTAACCTTTTAAATTGGAAGGGAATAAAAGTTATTAATGTGAAGTTCTCCATAGAAAATGCCTTGAACAGTTAGTTCATTTTAATTTCTAAATGCAATTTTGAATGTTTAATATGTAGTAAAACAACAATTGAATAAAAGACATAATAAAAAAAATCAAATAATAGAACAATTACTTCAAATTTACATATCTGTTAATTTCACCTAATAATTATGAGCACAACAAAAATGTATTTCTCTGTTTTCAATATTTGCACTTTTGTATTTCTAGGGGCTTATTTGTATTTCAAAACTAGATATCAATAGAAACTGAATAGGAGAATGATCATATAACAATTCCACAAATGCACAATATATAAGTACACAAAATATTACTTTATAGAGGCAGGCTTGAAAACCTACATATTAAGTGAGAGAAAGAACAAAAAATAGGGTTTTTAACAAATACCATTGCCACACTTCCAGGGATGGAATACCTATTTTTTTAAAAAAAATTTAAAAATTAGCAGTTCCAGTTCTATTAAGCTGATATATGTTTATACCATCTTTTGATCAGTCATCTGTGTACCATCTTCTAAGTGTCTAAATACACTTTACAGGAGAACATATTAGTAGTAAGGCACTCCAAGTTGTTAAATTAATTTTTATATATCTACTCTAAGCTGCAATGGCAAAAAGAAAAGCTCATAATTTTGATATGTGAACATTATTATAATAATTGGTGCAATATGTTGAAAGGATAGGAAACCACATAGGATCATGTAGAAAATGTCTTTGAAGACAGTCCCTGATAAGACTTTCTCCAAGTCTGACAAAATCTTCTGTGCATGTCTTGATAATTATCACTATCATTATCTAAGCACAGATCAGAGATCATAACACCTCTCTCAAATTCTCTATGTTTGAAGAGTTGGGAAAAGAGAGCTTTTCAATGGACAAGTTTAAAGAGCACAAGGGATGGATAATCCTTCTTCCAGGATTCACAAAGCTATAGACCAGGGTAAAGTGGTTTAAAACACTTGAAAATAAGATGTCAAAACAACACAGTTTTGTTAAAATATTAAAAAATATTCTTACATATTATGTAGTAATTCTTTCCATACAGGATGAGATTTTCCAGATCTACTGATAAATATTATATGGAGGTCTATTTCTTGAACTGAAGCATTCTTATCAATGAATTTTGCATAATAACTATTTCCTTTCTTCCTTCCTTCCTTTCCTTCCCTTCCTTCCCTTCCTTCCCTTCCTTCCCTTTCTCCTCCCCTCTAGTCCCCTCCCCACTTCCCTCCCCCCCTTCTATTTTTTTGTTTTAATTTTAGCATCAATAGACGTTACTGTTTTAAGGCGGGACAGGAGAGAGAAGTCTCTATAAAGCGAAATTACAGCCAATCAGATTGTACTCACAGCTGAGCCACTAGACAAATTGCAGTTTGTGAAATTTGCCATGGGTCAGGAGACTGAGTAATTTCATTTTAATCAGTTTTACTTGAAGCAGAGTTGCCATTGCAGCAAAAGATTTATAGAAAGTGAAATCTGGGAGAGGGAAACATAAAAGGTTATAAAGTGAGATCTTCAAAGAAGACATCTTTTTAGGCTGGGGGTGTTTTTTTGTGTTTTTCTCTGTTTTGGGGTCTTTTGTGAAGTTTTGGGGGTTTTTTTTGTATTTTTTGTTATACACTGAGTAATTACCATATAAAAGCTATGAGTTTTCAATATTAGCAGATATATTGGAATCATCATCTAGTCTGGAATCATTTGAAGTTTTACCAATGCCTTTTTTTACCAGGACTGTTAAGCTGTCCCCATTATATCCCAAGTATGCATTCACTTGATGTTGACTCTGGATAAATCAGTACATTTGTACACACAGGATTATCACCCATCCACAGTTTTCTCTTTTACTCTCTCTGAAATTTGCAGTGTTTCGGCATGCTCCACAAGCAGAATAAAAGTACAACTCAACTGCACAGCAGAGAAAAATACATTTTTTTTTTTTCTATTTAAAGAACTATCTCAAAGTCTTTAGCTAGTAACTAGAATTTCTAATGCAAATTACATTAAGATTTCCCTCAAATTGCTTGTATTTCATAATCAGAACTCTGCATGCCGATTAGGTTATAGCTGTAGGGAAGAGCTGATCTTAACACATGAGGAATTACTGTGCATAAAAGAAGAAAAATTATTTTAAAAGTTCATTTCTAGTTTCTTAGGGAAACTGGAGGTAATAATGAGGCTTTGCACGTATTTAATTTTAAAATACAGATCTTTAAGTGTTTGAGCCAAACAATAAAGAAGCTAAAATACTATTTTCCCCTAGCTAGAATTTAGAAACAAGGTCAGGTATATATAGTTTTTCAAACAGTATTTAGCAAAGAAAAAAACATTAACAGTTGAGTCATTCCTTGTCTTGCACAGCTGATCAAAGCCTAGAATATGTGGAAATGGGTTGAATGGCTCTTATCTTCTTTTTATTAAAAATAAAATAAAGTATTTAGAGGCATTATTTTAACAAAGCTGATTCAAAGATCCTTTTAGGGCTGTCCTTTGGGGAATTCTGGGACTTTGTACAAAATATTTTGTTAAATCCTGGATGACTCTTTTATCAATATAGTTATATCAGTACTAGTCATTATATAATATATTTATGTAAGTGATGAAGTTCTGTGATGAGTAACACCTTCAGTTGCTATCACATTTGGTAGTCCCTGTTTATTAATATCACAGTACTCAGATGCTACATAATAACAGAAAGAAAACAAAGGGTGAGGGAAAATAACAACAGCAACAACAAAGCAAATAAAAACCACCAAGCCTTCCAAACCTCAGAGCTTTCTAATCTGACAATCAAAAGTCAAAGAGGAACTCACTGTGAGAAGTGCAGAGTTTAGTTTGAAAAACTACTTGTAGGTAAATGTTACTGGGTAGTGTCTGCTGGGGAAAGATTTTTCAAGTACCTGTGCAGAGGCATTTATTTTTGTTCTTCCCCCACCCCTCCACCCCACCTTTTCCTTCTTTTCAGAGGACTCTATATTTTTTTCTGTAGAATCAATCACAGATTTTTATTAGTGGCAATATGAGATAACTTAGAAAAATACCTCAGTTATCACTGATAGTATTGATCATATAGTAAACACGTTTAAAACTGAGTTTTAGACTTGTGATCTATTTCACAGAGATTTCACATGCATGTAAGTTTTCATGATATACTTCTTACAAATTTCTTTTAAGCATGATGAAGTTCGTCTTCATTAAAAAAAACCAAACAACCAAGAATTAGATTTTTCATGAATATATTTGGTTAGATTTACAGAGATATTTGTTTGGTTTGGTTTGGGGTTTTTTTTCCTTTTTTAAGAAAAATACGTAGAAACAAGAGGGAAAGAATGGTGCTTCATTCATTGCTCTGACAAAAAAAAAAAAAAAAAAAAAAAAATCCCTTACTGCACCCATTTTGCTGAGGACTTCAGCAGGCCTTATTGAGGAACAGCATTTGTCAGGAAATTGTGTGTTTGATATGAGCTAATCGGTGGATGGATGGCACTGACAGCCCAGAGAGTTGTCAGCTGAGCGATGAGTTCTCAGCATGATGGGTGTATGATGTCCAGACACCAGGTTGCATAACAACCAGGCTAGCAAATTTATTGATTTTTTTTTCCCTTCTTTGAGTGTAGGAGCAGGACAGTTTAACACATGTAGGAGCCCTGAAGGTTGTTGCCAGAAAGAATTTTCTTCTATTAAATATAGCAGTGTCATTCTTTCCGTGCTAGACCAGAAATAGTTAGTATGACCAGTATGATCGATTGTGAACCAAAGTTCCAAAAACATATCTCTGAAGAAATGTACATTTTTAAGAGAAAAATATATCCCTATAGAGAAAAAACATCTCTCAGACATGGAGTATCATAAATGTAAGAATTATGAAATATTTTATTGTATGATAAACACTGTATGGTTAAAATTACAGCAAAATGATATTTACATATCGTTTTTATGTTCTTTCTCCTCATTAGGTTTTTTACTTACATAGTTCATTTAGAAAAAGAGATGTTACTAGATTTGTTTATATCTCTTTTTTTTTATTGAAGCACTCTTCAAATAATTCTTTAAGCAGCTAAAATATTCCTTTGATTTTAGATCTGATTCATGACATTGTGTACCCCACTGTGGTGTTCCCATAAAGCTGAATTTGCTTGACCTTATATTAATTAACTAAAATATAAGTATTGAGGGCTTTGACCCTGGCTGGGTGCCAGGCACCCACCAAGGCCATTTTATCATTCCCTCCACAAGCAGAGAGGGGAGAGCAAATATTACAAAAAGTTCATGAGTTGAGAAAAAAACAGAGAGGTATCAGTCACCAAATACCCTCACAGGCAAAACAGACTTAACTTGGGGATATTAACTGAGTTTCTTGCTAATATAATCAGAGCACAATAATGAGAATTAAAACAAAATTTTAGCAACCTTGTCCCCAACCCTTCCTTTTTTCGTGGGCTCTACCTCCTTCCCCCCAGTGATGAAGGGAGTCAGCTCTCCATGAACTTCTCCAGCAAGAGTCCAGTCCTTGGGCTACAGCTTTTCACCAGCTCATCCACAGAATCAATCCTTCAGGAACAGTCTGCTCCAGTGAGGGTTTTACATGACGTCACAAGTCCTGCCAGCAAAACCTGCTCCAGCCTGGGAAGATCCTGCCAGGGTCCTGATCCAGGACAGGCTTCCTGTGGGGTGACAGCCTCCTCTGGGCATCCCCCTGCTCCATGCTGGGCTCCTCCAGGGCTGCAGGTGGATCTCTGCTCCCCCGTGCCCTCCCTGTGCTCAGGGGCACAGCTGCCTCACCATGGGCTGCTCCAGGGGCTGCTCCAGGGGAATCTGAGCTCCAGAGCCTGGGGCAGCTCCTGCCCCTCCCTCTGCACTGCCCCAGGGCTGCAGGGCTGCTCCTCGCACATGGCCTCATCCTGCTCTCTTCCCTTTCTCTTCTCTTCCCATGCAAATATTCCCTTCATTTCACCAGAATTATTTGCACACAGATTAGACCCAACACAAACCAGTGAAACCATAACAAGAAAACAAAAAATGCTGTTACCGATGGTGTTTTTGATGATTGATAGCATGGCTTGTTATTTTTGTTTCTCCACAGACACTTTTTATCTTCCCTGTAAGAAAGCAGGACAAATTCCCAGCTGCAAGGGTTAAAAAAAAAAAAAAAAAAAAAAAAATTAATGAACATTTAGAAATTACTTAAAGAAGTTACAGCATTAGATAGGCAAATACTGGAATTAAACAAAACTTCTTTGATCTTAGCAACAATATTACTGTTTCACAGGTGTAATGGAAACCATTAGTACAAAATATGAGCCTTTGAGGAGGGTTAAATTCAAGGGAGAGGTCTGGGATGCTTGTTTTGCCAAAGCTCATTTCTGTGCTGATGGCAATAACATCATAACTGGGACGTGGCTGCCTGTTGAATCACACGTCTGTCCTACACACTTGCTAGTATTATCCATAACTATCACATCTATGAAGGAACAGAGCTGATGTTCTCAAACTTCCCACAAGATATAACCCTGGAAGTAGCTGTGATCAAGTTTTTCTACACAGAATTTAAAAATAAACCAGAAGGCAGAAAATGCTGAACATGACTCACTGGTGTCAGGGTTCGTACATTGTTTTGAAGAGTTTCTTGGCTATAATTCTTCCTTCAAAGCAACTTCCTACTAGCACTTTCTAACCTGTTCCAGGGCGGCTTTTCTTTCACAAAATTCTTTATTCATGTCACCTTCTGTCCCTCTGTCTCTGGTTTTCACATCACACTTTGCTCAGCTAGGTCTCTTATTTCAATGGGGGAGTTTGATAGTAACTTTCAGAAAAATTATTGAAATGCTCTCTTTCACTCCCAAACCAGTAAAAGTAGCTATCTGATGAGTTCCTAACCATATTTTTGAAAAGGACATATTATTCAGTATATTTGGTACCCATAAAAACCAAAAATTTATGTAAGGTTATTTTTTTATAATGAAACAATATATACATATATCAAATATTTTATATCATTATGGTAACAAAATGCACTTTAAAGAAGGAATCATATGATTTAAGAACTTAGACTGTATGTCAGAAATCAGGAAGTTTTCTGATTGTGTGTCTGTAATTAAAATTTTGTTCTTTGCCAGTAACAGCATGACTCCAGTTTTGCTAACTGTAGAACAAAAATACAATCAGTACATAAACACCATATTGTCCTATTCAAGCACCTTGAAAGTTGTTAAAAATCATGCTTTTTGGCTCAGTAATTATAGCTTATATGTCAAACAGGAATATGATGTGCAAGAACCGAGTGAATGCACATATGTGTATATATACATATACACATTTATATATTTATTAGAAGGCACATTGTGACCTAAAAGAATATAATTATACAGAAAAAAAGCCACATTTTCTGTACTAGAATACATATAGAAATAGATTTTGCTTTCTTTCTTTTTCCTTTTATTCTCAAAATTGATCTGGAAAGTGTAGAAATACTATGAAAGTAAAAGTTTTGGGAAAGCGTTTTAAGAAGGTTCATAAAGTTGCTCTTCATTAAAACATAAACATATAAACCAAACTATATTTCAAAAATACCCCCCAAAGGCATGTTGGAAATATGCAATTCTATCTAAAGTTTTCCAGTCTTTATTGTTGAAAAGCAAAAATCTGTTCTAAACCTAATTTTATGAAAACCCTTTTTTAAACCAAATTTTTATGAAAAAAAATGGTCATAGTTTAACCCCAAGCCACTCACTCACTGTCTCAGCAGCGGGGTTGGGGAGAGAATCAGAAGGGTGAAAGTGAGAAAATTCATGGGTTGGGATAAATAACAGGGAAAGAAAAACTGTGCACACAAGCAAAGCAAAACAAGGAATTAATTCACTGCTTCTGTGGGCAGGAAGGCGTTCAGGCAGCTCCAGGAGAGCAGGGTCCCACCACACATAGTAGTTATTTGGGAAGAAAAACACCATCACTCCAAATGCCTCCCCGTCTCCTTCTTTATACACTGCCACACGGTATAGAACATCCTCTGGTCACGTGTCCTGGCTGTGTCTCCTCCTAAACTCCCAAGCATTCCCATCCCCTCCCTAGCCTGGCAGTAGGAGAAGCAGCAAAGGCCTTGGCTGTGTGGAAACCCTGCTCAGCAATAACAAAAATCCCTCTGCATTATCACCCCTATGTTCAGCACAGACCCAAAATACTGCCATGTAACAGCCACTGGGAAGAAAATTAACTCTACCCCAGCCAAAACCACACCAACAGACAAAACTTAAATTAAAAACATTTTTTTCCCTAGAAACTTTATTTTTTTTTTGAAACAACACCATTCTGATGAGAAAATTTTAATGGGGTTTGTTTTCTTTTGTTATATTTTTTTATGAACAGTTATAGAAGTTATTGATTTTAACCCCTCCACTTCTGGCATCTTTCCTGTCACTTTGTGAAAATATATGCTATTTTCAAAGACATTGTGGGTTGCTTGAGAGCTGAAGAAATCTTCAGAGAATATGTACCATATCCCCCTTGATTTGAATCACATCAGGTTCTAACACTCATGTCATTTTCCATGATGTTCCATAACACACACTGAAAATACAGGCAGGAAAAGCCACTTTAAAAGTTTCTGTTGATTTTGGTGGTCTGGGTTTCTTCATGTGTGTGTTT
Organism: Sitta carolinensis; assembly: GCA_032173965.1. Lineage (NCBI taxonomy): Eukaryota > Metazoa > Chordata > Aves > Passeriformes > Sittidae > Sitta > Sitta carolinensis. The sequence goes on along the minus strand of CM063313.1, from coordinate 8,369,144 downwards.
TTGGTTTTTTTTATTATTAATTTTTTGGGGTTTTTTTGGTTTTTTTGTTTTTTTGTTTTTTTGGGGTTTTTTGGTTTGTTTTGGTTTTTTTTTTTTTTTTTTGGTTTTTGTTTTTTTTTTAAATCCCAGCCATCTGCCAGAATGCATTATCCTCAAGAGCACTGACAGAACAGGTTTCTTTAAAAACATGATTAAAAGAGTCACAAAATGTCAATGAGTAAAGAAAGGAGAGTAGCAAAAGGCACAGGCTGTTAATTACTGCTTTACATCCAAAGTATTAGATTTAATAGTTAATTAACTTTTCTTCAGATATTCTGATCCACTGATACAATGTAATCTAAATGCATCCTCACTTTATCTTTCCAAGATAATTATTCCTGGCTATATGTATACATCTCATAAAGGAATAATAAAAAAAAAATCCTCTCTGTCTTGACAGTAACAATTATTTATCTTGCATATACTGACTTTGATTTTACCAAGGAGATACAGACAAATATAATTATTTGTGAGCAGTTTCTACAGAAAAAAAAAAAAAAAAAAAAAAAAAGAAAAGTTTTTAGAAAAATCTTTTCTGTCCCCCATGAGATTTGCAATATTTTGAAAGAGTTTTTTTCAAAACACATTGGAGCAAGATATAGATGTTTCTCTCATTGCTTTGACCAAGTAAGGTCAATGTTAAATTCCTTTCCTAGGGTTGATTTTGAATACCTACATCAAGGTTAGAACAGCAATGTCCAAGCTTCACACAGTGTGGCATCCATGCTGAGGTACCTACTCACTGTAAAAAGATAATATTTTTTTTTTTTTAAAGACCTACTTTTAAAGCATTTCATGTAAAAGTTGTGTCTGCCAAGTAAGCCATCACTATTATGTCTACAGAGGACAGAAATTTTTTTCTCCTTGGGAGAATTTTATCCCAGCCTAAAGTAAGATGTCTCACAGACATCTTTAGATATTTTAAGATTAGATGATATGAAACCTACCTTTAGTAATTTACTTTGGAGTAAAACGATGTGATACCAATGAATGCATTTTCTCTCTGTGTTCTTTACCTAAGAAAACTCTCTCTTCATATATTTTAAAAATGACAAAGCAACAGGTGAAACTTGAGGGATTGAGTGTTTCAACTAAATCTGATACTTGAAAAAAGTCTAAGTAGTAATTTTTTGTGTTTTATTTTTAAATCTTCAAACTCAAATAGCAAAGATCTGTGGATAAAATACTTTTTGTGTTATTTTAAAGCAGAAATCATCATCAAACTTGCTGAGAGTACCTTCTATGCCTTCATACAGGCTGTTGGCACACAAGTTGAATAAGACCAGACCCAGTGTTAATCCCTGGGGAATGCCATTGAAGACAGGCTTACATCTGGATTCTGCCCCACTGATCACAACCCCCCGAGCTTTACCACTCAGCCACTTCTGGATCCACCTCACTGTCCATTTATCTAATTCAGATTTCCTGTGCTTTCCTATGAGCACGTTATGGGAGGCAGTGTGAAAAGCTTTGCTGAAATAAAAGTAGTTGACATCTACAGTTGTCCCCTCATCAACATGTCATAAAATCCAGCTACTGGTCCTACACAGGATACCCCCTGTGCATGAGAGCATTGTCCAAATGCCTCTTGAACTCTGGCAGATGTGGTGCCATACCCACTTCAGTGGGGAGCCTGTTCCAGTGCCCAAATACCCCGTGGGTGAAAAGCATTTTTCCTGATATCTGACCTAAACTTCCCCTGACACAGCTCCATTCCCTTCCCTAAGGTCCCAATCACAGGAGAGAGAGATTGGAGCCTGCCCCTCAAACCCGAGGTCCAAAAGGATGCGTAAAGACAGGTTACATCATTAATTTTGTTTTATTTTCATAGAAGGTTAGAGTGATAGATTATTCCTGTGACCAGCTGTACACTGCACCCAGAGCAAAGGGCCCCATGTGGGCCCCAGTGCCCAAAGGCTCACTGGAGATTGTTCAGCTGGCCACACGAAGGATGTACCAGCACTCATAAAACAACAGCTGAATGAGCAGACCATAAAAGCCTAAATGCAAGAGGCAGTTAAATGATAAAGAGATGCTGCAGCACTGAACTTGCTTAGGCAAGAACTTTCTGCCCGGTGCCACTCCATTATGATTAATGTGTGCACATGCGAACTTTATGAAAAAGATAATGAATTGATTGTGTTCTTAAACGATGCCATTTTAGACCTGTTTGGATTCCTGCCTTCCCCAGGGAGCAGATGACCACAGTCTGTTAGCTTAAACAAATGAACGTTTAATGGTCATCTTTCTGCCAGCCAAGTGGAAAAGGGGAAACATTTATCAAGAGAAGGTAGGAAAAAACTATCAAGCTGGCTATTCATCTGGGATTTAGGTGCTGCAAAGAGGCCATTGAGAGAGGAAAACTGCAGCAGTTACCATGCAGAACTCACTTCAGGCATTGCTCAGAATGTGGAGGTCACTGAGTCCACAAATGGAGAGAATTTCACATCCTGTCTTTCTCAGAATACAAAAGTCATGAAAGGTTTGTTTACTTACTTAACCACACAACAAAAACAGCAGTAACAAAAAGCAAGAAAAGGAAGATCTCATAGATGATATGATTATCCTTCAATGTTTTTAGTTTAAACATTCAGTGTTCTGTTCAGTGAGATTAGGAAAACCAACAAAAAACTTTTGGTTTTGTAAAGGGTTTTCTTTTCCTTTGTTTAGCTTTCCTTACTTTTTTTTAATATCTGTTTTACTTTATTTTCTTTTTTAAAATCACACTTAAATTTATCTCCTCTATTGTCAGTTGCTTCTTGCTTTTATTCTTAATGGGTGGATTCCTTAAACAAAGCAGATGCTCTAACAATTCATTGTCTTCCCATGTATTTGCTTTATTTCACTCGTTTTCAGATGTCTGTTTTCAATGAGACAAACTATCTGGTGATTAGTTTGAAATGAACACCTAACTTAAGATGTTTAAAGTCCTTTGTCCAGAGACATGTCTTCATCTTTCCTGTTGGTAAATCATCATCCATGTTTGTCTACTGTTTACAGTGATTAGAAAATGGGAAAAAAAACCCAAAACCCTCAACAAATAAGCAACAAATAAAAACAGAAAACAAACCTTAAGGAGTGAAACAACTCTACATTATAATAAATTTGGAATGATCAAGTTGATGTAGAAATTATTATCTTTTTGACAGTAATAATCCAGTGCCCACTGGAACAACAGAGCATTAAGTATATAGTAATACAATCTGGCCACCAATTCAGTAGGAAACAGCTTTTCAAAAAGAAAGAGTTGGTATCCTGGTAGATGAGATGAACAGTTCAGAAATGTGTCCTTGCAGAGAAAGCTCACTGTATGTGGGCCTCTATTTGCAGCAGTATGGTCAGAATATCAAGCTCCAATAGAAAAAACCTTTATTCTTGTTTTGTTTTGATGCTGGTGGTCGTGGGTTTTAATCCTATTTCTGTTTCTTTTCCCACCATTTTCAAAAAATGAAACAAAAGCCCTGGGAATTTGTGGAAAATCTATTCCTTGAAACATTGAAAATCTGACAGGACCCCACCCTAAGCTACTTCATCTAACTTTGAATAAGGCTCTGAGGTTGATATTAGAGCAGGTGAATTCCAGAGGTCCTCTCCAAGATGAACTACTCCATAAGACTGCATGAACCTGTGATTCTAAAAAAACTCATGCTAAAAGTTAATATTCCTATGGGGAAAGACTTGACAAGAAAGATGCATAAGTGAAACTTAGGACACACAGTAATGCCCACATTCGACTGTGTTATTTTTCTGAATAACTTTGAAAAATAAATAAAAATTTTACATAGGCACTTTTTTGAATACTTATATAATGAAAAAAAAAAAAAAAAAAAAAAAACCAAAACCAACCAAATTTAAATCTTCCCAAAATTATTAAACCAAAGAGTTATTAATTTAAAAAGCTAAATTCAGTACCATCTCTGTCCAATAATGGTGTATTTTTTACAAAATCTTTGTCTTCTTGAGCTATCTGCAGAACTGGTCCTGTTCTCATCATCACTCACCTATGTTCAGTTGTTCTTCTCCATTTGTAGCTCTTCCATTTTGAAAAGTTGTTTATCCTAGAGACAGTTTTCCTGTACATTATGTACCATAGCATGAAATATTTTCATGCAAATAGCAATTTTTATTGTTAGATATTCTTACACAAAACTCCACTCAATGCTGAACAAGAGGTTGGCAAGCACAAAGAGGTTCAACTGGACAGCACCCTAATTTTAAATGAACTGGGTAATTTCCCTGATCTTTATTCAGCACCAGCAATTAGATGTCTAGTTTGATGTCTAACCAAAAAAATTACAATACCCAAAAGCAGGACACTGTCCTAATACATTGTTGAGATATAGCCTGAAAAATGTTTTAAAGAATACTTCATATAAAAAATTGTCACCAACTTCTGTTAACATAGAGTCGTGATTTTCCCAAAAGTTCTGGGCTAGTCATATTGAAACAAGTATAATCCCTTTGCTAGGACTTTTCATAAACATTGGACATACAGCTAAAAATACTTATGCTTTCATTTGCAGAAAATTTTGATCAAAAAGATGTGCACCATGATTTTAATGTCTCCAGAGCTAAGTGTAAATGAAATTCTATTTTTGACTTTCCCTGATGTTGACTTACAATTTGCAAATAAAATAATTTGGATTGTATATGCAAGTGGTCATGAACTTCAGGCTGAGCTGTACACTTTAAGGTCTTCATTGTCAGGGATGTTCTGCCAATAAAGGTTCTCAGGAAGACCCCTATTTATTCTTGGTTGTCTCTTTCTTTCTTTCTTTCTCTTTCTTTCTTTCTTTCTTCTCTTTCTTCTTCCTTTCTTCCTTTTCTTCCTTTCTTCTTTCTTCCTTTCTTCCTTTCTTTCTTCTCTTTCTTCTTTCTCTTCTTTTCTTTCTTTCTTTCTTTCTTTCTTTCTTTCTTTCTTTCTTTCTTTCTTTCTTTCTTTCTTTCTTTCTTTCTTTCTTTCTTTCTTTCTTTCTTTCTTTCCTTCTTTCCTTCTTTCCTTCTTTCCTTCTTTCCTTCTTTCCTTCTTTCTCTTTCTTTTCTTTCTTTTCTTTCCTTCTTTCCTTTCTCTCTCGCTCTCTCACTTTCTCACTCTCTCGCTCTCTCGCTCTCTTTCGGACTGCCTGGAAAAAACACACTTCCAGTTAGTGATGTAAACCAGATGCTCACCTCGTTCATTCTGCTAGCTACATTTTCTCTCTGTAAATTATAGACGTCCTAACCTATTTAAAGCATAACTCAGGTGGCTGGTGAACCACAACGCCTGCCAGCTCCTCAAATAAAGAGGATCCACTTACTCATCTGCTCTGTCTCCATCTGCCTGCTAAATTTGGATTGACTGCTCGTGGTCCAAACAGATAACAGAAGGATCTTTTTGAGGAGAAGAATTCCTCTAAACTCATCTTCTTTTTTTTTTTTTTCTTTCCTCTACATTACCCTTTCCATTTGTAAAACAGGTTTGTTGCTCTGTTTTAATGTGACATGATGTAAGATGATCTGTCACCACACATCAGAAATTAGAAAGAAAAATATTTTTTCAGAAAAGAATTTCTTATGTGATTTTTTTGTTTCTTTGGGCTCTTAGCCAATTGAGTATTGAATTGTTCAACTACAGTCTGTGGATAATTTAATACCCGGAACGTTCCTCCTAGTGTGAATTACAGACACATTAGGCTTGTTCGACAAGGCCCTGAACATATTGTTTCAGGTCTTATCTATTTCATGGGAATCTTGTAAAAATTGATTGATGAAATCCCGGAGAAATCTTTTTTAACAAACCTACTTTTCTTGAAAAAACAAAAAATATACTAAGAGAATAGGCTAGTTGTTATCCTTTCCATCCACATCCAAGTACAGACACTGGATGAATGTCGGGTGATCTTTGCAGGCAGAATGGAAGCTTCAGTCAGTGTTTAACAGGGAAGCCCTCCTGTTGAGTCACATGCTGCAGAGAGGACACTCTTGCTTTCTAAAATCCTTCTCAGAGAGGTGTCTAGCTGTGACTGGATCCAGTTTTATCCTCAGACATAGTCTACAATTTATGTTTAGAGAATTATTTAGGTGTAATTCAATTTTTGTGTCACTTTGTTGTGTGGGACTAAAGATGATAACCCAAGTATATTTATGCTAATTAAATAAATTACTAATTTTATTAGCAATGATAATTACAATGATTAGAAGACTTTAATCAGAATTTTTTTGCTGCATAGTATATATAGTCATAGTTACCAGTCCAGTACACTGTTTTTTGAAGCAATATTGAAGCAATAATATTAAAGATAGGAAAAATAATTATTAAGTAGAGATTGATGTTACTCATAGTAACAACTATGGGCAGACTCCTTTGCTTTGCCTCAAAGAGTTATCTTGAGGAGGTTTACTCAAGTGAGGAATCTCCATGCACAGTCCTAGAGTGTGTTAGAAGTGCCTGTTGTTAAAAGAACAAGGTTTCTATATTATATAGTGATTGACTGTCAATCATATATTTCTAGGCTGGCTGTGTCAGCTCAGCAGCCTTTAGCTCAGCTAAAGATAAGCTATCAGTAAAATCACTTGTGGATTCCTTTATCAGAAACTTTGTCTGACACATCTTCACCAGTGCCAGTTTCTGTCAGGAAACATTGTTCTTCACATCCTCAGAATGCTAAAAATTGGGGTTAGTGAGTCAGGCTGTCCTAAGCCTTCTTTAACACCAAAAGCAATGTGACCTCCCTTCTCCATCCATCATTGATAACTTTCAAGAAGGATAAAATTTGAGCTGTTTTACCTCCACTTAGGCAGAGAAACCTTCTACAGGGATGTAAATCAACACAGATTCATTGCCTTCTATTGAGCACCATTCATTTTCATTACCAGAAAATCTTCCCCTCCTCTTTTATTTTTCCACCTTTTAGTCTATTTCCATCTTTTTAATTTTTTTGTATAACTGTAGTAAATATCAGTCAAATCCATGAAAGTACTTCAATGGAAATTTTGAGAGTCAGAGGAGAATCAAGATTATTAAATTTAAGGGAATTCCTTCAGGTGGATGAAGGGCTGATCATTTCATTGTGGAAAGTGAAGTTACACAAAGTTATAGCAAGGCTGAGATTCATATTAATCTTACTCAGCTTTAGCCATCGACAGGAAGGGGAAATTCATCTCAATAATCATCTCAGATATCTGTCTACGTTCACCTAAATCTCTCTTTAGAGGTGTTTTTGGTTTTCATAGAGAACAAAGGCAATTTAGACTCCAAGCACAAATTAGATATATAATGTTCTGTGGTTGGTATTAGATGAGATTAATCTAACCTTGTGAGCACAATCAAAGGAATAGAAAAATCCATTGTTATCATGTAAAAATATAATTAGGTATCATTCTGCTTTTTCTTTTTTTCATTTATTTTAATGGTACAAAAAATATTTAGATAATTCACTGATACAACTACAATACTCAGAACTTGGAGACAATTTTTGAGGGACTTGAACTGAAATTGGGCAGAGGGATCATAAGCAGGTAACAGTTATTCAGTATTGAGGAATATAGAAACAGTGTAGAACAGAAAGTATTTTGCATTTAGTAAAGAATTCCTTGTTGGAGAGGTCTTCTGGCTTTTTGCTTTATAAATTGTGCAGATTTTAAATTCATCAATGGACAAATGAAGGCTTCTCACATCAATTTCACTGGGTGAAACATTCTTCCTGAGTGTTGCTGAAACTTTCTCAAGTGCCAGAGAAGAGGAGGCTCAGGGGGGACCTTCCTGCTGTCCACAGCAGCCTGGCAGGAGGCTGTGGCCAAGGGGTACCTCCTCTCCCAGGTAATGAGCAATGAAAACATAAAACAGCCTCAATTTGTGCCAAGGGAGGTCTGTGTTAGGCTTCAGGAAGAACATTAGGAGGAAGTTCTTGTGTAGCCAAGCACTGGAACAGACTGTGCAGAGAGGTAAGTGTTGGAATCACATGCCTGAAGAGTGTTACCAGCTGGCCATGGGAGGGGATTGCCCCTCACCTGGAGTCCTGTGAGCAGTTTTGGGTACCACAATATAAAAAAATACATTAAGCCATTAAAAATGTCCAAAGAAGGGCAGTGAGGATGCTGAAGGGTCTGGAGGGAAAGCTGTGTGAGGAGAGGCCAAGGACACTCGACCTGTCCAGCTTGGAGAAGGAGAGACTGAGGGGAGACCTCTCTGGGGTCTTCAACATCCTCATGAGGGGAAGAGGAGTGCAGGCATTGATCTCTTCACTCAGTCTCCAGTCACAGGACCCGAGGAAACAGCATGGAGCTGGGTCAGGAAACAGATTGGATTGTTATTGATGGAACGATATGAATGCAATATTATATTACATAATTATTATAATTCTATAAACATACATAATACAATATGACATTGCATAGTTACATTTTGTGCTATATACAATATTACTTAAACTTATTGTCCTGGGTTGAAGTATATTCTATCACCATCTTCATGCACTGCTGAAACCAGGTGAGGCAGTGCTCCCTGCCTCCCCCACTCTGGACTATCTCATGTTAATGGGCCCATCAGCACCTTGCCACATGACTCACAGGTAATTCCCTCCTGGACTATCTCCTGTTAATGGGCCCATAAGGCCTCATCACATGACTCACCATCCCACTGGGAGATGCTCCGCCCAGAGGGAGGAACCAAGCATTCCAGCCTGGATATAAGCTGAGACTCTGAACCCCAGAGCAGTGCTTACCTACTGGACTCCCAGAGGACCAGAGCTACTGCTGGATCTTCACTTCATCAGAACCACTCTGCTTGGACTGCTGCCTCCATAGAGTGTCAGGTTGTATTCTGTCTTGGTCAGTGTTCTTGTACTACTGCATTTATTTATTTATTTTAATTCTTTTTTCCTATAAAATTATAATTCTGGCTTATGATCTCCCACTGGTTTGATTTCAAACTAGTACACTTATGTAATAATGTGATGTAAAACCAGAAAATCTTTATGGATGAGAGAGGCAGAGCATGAAAGTTGGGGTAAGAAAGTTTTTGTTCACCAAGAAAACAAATATATATAAAATAAATTGAAAAATACCAGAGAGATTGTAGATTCTGTAGGGTAACTTTGAAGCTAATTCATTTGCATTGTTTATCTGTATGTTTATTTATCTACTGTAATTAAAAAAAAAAAAAAAAAAAGCCTCTGAAAATACATCCTGAGAGGTCTTTCCTCACATATTTTAATTTTCAATTTTGAATTTTTGCATCCAACAAAACATAGAAACATTTAAATACCCAGTTTAATTTTCCTGAATTTGGAGTGGATTAAAAAGTTGAACACTGAAAAAATGCCAATAAAAGGTAAATTTAGATTTATGTGTTTTATTTATATGTGCATTTGATAGAACATTTTCCTTTTCCTTTCTTCCTTTTAATAGCCTTTTTTGACATTTTAAGGCTAATCTAGTTAAGTAAGTAAGCAATTGTTTCAGAAAAAAAATATGAAGTAAATGGAACATGTAGTTTATGTTGCAATTACAAAGCTTCAACTTTGATTAATTCATAGTCCTGAGCAAGCAAAGAAAATAGGAGGATGAAAACCTTAAATAAAAATAAAACAGAAATTGTGTTTTACAATCATGGCTCAAGATAAAGATTTTTATTTCCTGAAAGAACCCCACAGTTGGGCAGGATGAGTCTCTACTGTGATTTTTAAAGAGGTAAAAATCATCATAATACTTGGGTTTATAATTTTTATTCACTAAAGTATTGAGTGGAAAAATAACAGATGATTACATGGAAGAACAAAACTAAGAGTATGTGAAAAACTGAGACAAGTTTTTAGAACCAAATGTTAGAGATGGTGTCTGGGAAAGAAAGAAAAGAAAATAAAAAAAAGGAAAGAAAGAAAAAAAAAACAAAAAAAGGAACGTTTTAATTGTCTGCCTTTCATTCAAAACATAGCCTGTGATGGATGGATGGATGAAAAAGCTAACAGACAAGAATTTCTGTCAAAAATTAAAAAATACCATCCTTTCTGTCTAAGAAGTATCCTCATGAAAGACATCATCTGTAGGTGAAAACTGTAGGCAAAAATCTCCATCCATTTCAGACAGAGTTTCAGGGACACCCTGTAAAATAGCAGCAAACAAAAACTTTCTGAGTCAAATACAGCACTGGAATGCAAAAAAAAAAAAAAAAAAAAAAAAAAAAGGCAACAAAAAACCAAACATAAACAAGCACAAAAAAAACAGTGAAACCCAAAAGACAAAAAAACACAAACAAAACAAAAGAAAGGTGAAAGCTTTTCACATTCTCAAGCTGCTTGGTATGGTCTTAACTTAGAAGAGGTATTTTGCAGAAATGCTTCAATATGACAGAAAGTTTTGAAGAAAGAGTTAAAATGTGTACAGAATCAAGCCCCAGAAATATAACCAAATCAGCTGTTCTTTTATGTATTGTGTCACAATCTATGAATGTGATTACTAAGAAATAGATTGTTGAGATCCTTTGGCTCTTTTTACTCCAGAACATTTCCAACCAAACTGTTCCGTGTCACTTCAACATGTGGAAATTCTGAAAAAAAATTTCCTTGAATCCAACCTGGAGGCATTATAATTTTCTTTGCTGGATTTCTCTGCTTTCATAAAATTACCCCAATTATCTAGATCTTTCCCCAGTAATTGTTTCTGGACTTCTGGTCACAGTTTACTTTCCTGTGTGCATTTTCTACTTCTGTCTCTGAAGTACAGCAGTCATTACTGGATACCATGGTCTAGCTAAGCCCTTATCATAATAACCAGAGGATTAATTCAGATTACTCACAGGCTACATTGTGTTTATATATCTCAGTATGGTGTTTGCCATTTTGTCTTTCTTCTTTTGTCCCAAATTTATGTCTAAACATCTCAGGTAAATAATGGAAATTCAGTGTAGACTTACTTTTATAATTTTTTTCCCTGCCTCCAGCAGTACTCTGTTAGTTGTGCTGGAGTAAATTGCTTTATTTTACTGTACCTCATTTTTCTTATTTTTAAAGTGGGAATACTGGCACTGCCATCTCAGTTTTCTTTGAAGTCTAGGGAAAATTGTTGCAACATGTGAGGTAGAGACTAGTACTTTAGATTATACACAAGATTTTATTGAATATTTTGCTGTTGTCAATTCACATTGTTAACACAATAAAATGTATTTTATGAAAGTGTGAAAAATTTAAATCTTTTTGGCATATATGTAGCATAGAGCTTCTGAAAATTCTGTGATATAATATGTTCTTTACATATTACCCCAAACTACTAAAACTTTGCTTTAGACTCCAGTCCTACACTCTGAGACCAGATTTATCAAAAATGTAAGTTTGATTCTGTTATAATGGTGCAAATCATAGCATAATTGCCCACGTTTTTGCAATAGCAAATTTTTTGCCACCCTCTACCAGTAAAATTCAATGATTACAAAAAATCTATGAAACTGGGCCAGTTTTGAGTATGAAGGTCTTTTGGGTGCCTGTACGGAGTCAGTGCAATTTGGATTTATCAGTAGAATGTATTAAGTAGAGGAACAACATTGTTATTTTAATAACAATAGAAGCATAGATTACATGTCCATTACACACTGAATTCTGTACTACAAAATAGTTCACTACATTCTTATTTTATTATACTTGACATGCTATTGAGAAGCAAAGTAAAAGGCTACATACAGGTATTTTGGAGTATCTTGTGAAGGCAATGTTTGTTCCTAGAAACAATATTATGTTTCTGAAAAAAAAAAAAAAGAGCAAACAAAAAGGTTTTTTCTAAAGAATGAGGAAAAAGAACATCTAGTATTACAAGGGGGTATCAAGCAAGCTTAAGAAAGTCAGTAATAGTAAGTCATCCCTGTTAATGTGCAAATATATTGTAATTTAAGTCCTGTCTTATGGTATTGTGCTTGTTCTGCCAGCCACCCTAAAAGCATTACGACAGAAGCCCCTACATCAGTCTTTTGCACCTTGCTTCCAGAGAGGTTCTACCAAAATCCAAGTCAACCAATAATCACATCTACAGCTGCAACCCTAAGCATACTCACCCTCCTGGGTCAGGAAAGTGTGATACAGACATCCACCTTATACTGAAAAGCAGCACCTCTTAACATGAGGTAATCACACTAAATGCCAGACAAAAATACTCAAAAGGAAACTAGCGAGAAACAACTGAAAAAAAAAGAAAAAAAAGAAAAAAAAACACCACAAAAACCCCCACGGAGTCATAGAATTGTGAAAGTTGGAAAAGACCTGCAGAGCTTCAGGACCCAGTACATCTGCTTGAACCGTTAATAACTATTTTCCTATGTATTAGCATAGAAGCAAACTCACTATTTATGCACCAAGACCTTAAGCACCAGCTGAGCAAAATTATGCACAAGGCTCCAAGCTATCATTTTCAGTGTGCAGGAATGTTGATAATATCTCTACGGCAGGAAACTGCCCATAATCACTGATCACCAAACCTCTTACTCTGATTTGAAGAGTAGGAGAGGGAAGGCAATTTTAGTTTTGACTGTTCTGATGATTCAGATCAGAAGGCATACTGAGTGATGGTTTAGAAATGGTGCACTGAATACTGATCTTCAGCTTCTGATACTGATGGACTTCAAGGCTGAGAAATTATTCTACTGTGAATATAAGACACCACAAGTCAGAATATTGTCCAGAACAACCAATTACTTGAGACAGTGAAGCAAATCTTCCAGGCCAGAGAGAAAAAGAAAACTTTTCATCTGAAATTTTAAGCTTTATATCACAAAGGTGAACAAACAATTTTTGGAAAAAAAATTCTCATGAGATATTATTTTTTATCGGAAGGAAAAGATCTCCTGTCACTTACGAAACTCATTGATCTGGAAATGTACTGTCATAAAGTTTGAAAAAAACTTGTGAAAACTCTCTGAGTATGGTCCAGAAGTGAGATTGTTAGGCAAGTGGTGATAAAAGATTGCCTGTGTTTAAGAAATACAGATGTTATTTATTCTTTGCAATCAAACTTCTGTGTTTATATTACCTGACAATAAATTTTAGCATATATTTTTATTTCAAATACACAATTACCATATTTATTAAGTATTTATTCTCCTTCCTGCCTTCCTGCCTGCCTTCCTTCCTCTTTTCCTACCTGTCTTTCTTCCTTCCTCCCTTCCTCTTCCTTGTTGTCATTTTTGATGTACAATATTGACTTACAACAGTCTCATAAAACATAAAGGGAAAAAATATATCCCAAAGCAGAAATTATATTTATTATCTTCAATCCTGTCACATATACATTTGCATGTTATGCACTATATTCATACAGATTTAAAAAAGGATATGTGGAAAGATCACTTTCAAGAGTGGAAACTCTGAAACTTCCAGCAAGGAAATGTATTTTTATTTATTAGGTAAACAGCTGAGTAGATAGAAGTTTGAGGTCTGTATATAAAATTGAAAATAGTTTAAACATAGGCAATGAAATTCTACTCTCTCTGAAATGTGCTATATCAGGTAAAAAATAAGTAATGAGATTTTAGTCACAGTTTTTTCTGTCTTGCCTCCCCCCTCCCACCAAGTGCTATGAATCCAGAGAAAAAGATTTGCAAATGAAAAGCTTTACCATCCATGAACTCCATCAAGATCTGGGAAGCACCTGAAAAGAACATGAAGTCCTTGCTTTTGTCACCAACTTATCACAAGTTCTGTTACACGGGACTGGATTTTGCTTTTTTGTAGGATTTCACCAAAACCAGAAGACCTTTAGAGGACACATCAGCTGCAGTTGCATAATGCCCTGTGACAATCTGTTCACATTGCACTAAAGTTTTCTATACTAAAATAAGTACTTTTACACAGAAATAAAGCAGGCTGGGTTTTGGCATGGTGGCTTTAGTTTGCCTACCCCAAAGAGAAATTTTGTGAAGTACACCTCCATGAAGAGCTGCAGCTCTGCTTCCTGGGAAATGGCCAGATACCATTTACTGAGAGAAAGCAGAGAATAAACTGGGGTTTTTGTTTGGTTTTTTGTGCATTAACTTCCACTTTTCCTTTAGTAAGCGGCTTTATCTCAAAATACAAGTTGCTCTCCCTCTTATTTTCTCTGGTTTATCCATCTAGGAAGTGGAAGTGATAGAGAGACTTGGAGGGTTTGGTGGGCACCTGGTGGTCAGCCAAGATCAACTCAGCACAAAATTTGCTAATTAATAAGAATATGTTTTCTGCAGAAGACCAAGAACACTCTAGGTACCTATCAGCAGCTGCTTGTAGAAACTTTGATTCCCTGATATACTGCAGGGATGATGCTGCAGCCTGCTTTGTCTTTCATCAGACTCTGCCCATGTCCAATCCTGACTATTCCTGCTGTAATTGTAAACAATTTAATTTCTCATAACATCTCAGCTCTATCTATGCTCCCCTGATCCCCTTACAGAAAAAAAAAAAAAAAATTGTTTTTTCTTCCTCTGTCTTTCTTTGTCATTCCAAAGTGTCCTAGCTGCCTTCCCTCCACCCACTATTTATGGACCCTGCAGAAATTGATAGGATCATGAGGTGTGGGTAGAGTGTTGTAATAGGTAAAGAGTTTTAGGGCTAAGACACAAATTCCCTGAGACACCTCACCTCACTCAGTTAGTCTTCCCTACGTTCAAGCTGAACAAGAGTAATCATCATCTTTTATAGTGTTAATAAATATTTGCTTATCGCTGTGCTATCCAAGCCTGTGTATGATCTTTGGATACACTGCTATTCTCTCCATTGTTTATTTGTTTATTTATGTACTTAAATAAATACTTAAATCATAAGTCTTAGAGTCTTAGATTTCTAGATTCTGTTCCCATTACTGATCCACACATAACACAGCTCAAATATTAAGGCTTATGCATTTCCATGCCATGCCAAGGAAATCTCTTGAAATTTATGAATTATTAGATAAGCTTATTTAGCCATTTAGTTTTTATAATGTTGATAATGTTTATGTTTTATCTGTAAAATTAAAATAAGGAATGGGGAGATAATAAAAAAAAAAAAATAAAAAAAAAAAAAAAAGTCTTTTGCTTGAAAGAAATGCTGGTTTTAACATAAGTTTTCCTGTCAGCCTTCTGTGAGAGTTGTCCTTGACACCAAATGCCAAAACATCTTTTTTAATATAAATTATTAAGAAAGAGTATTGCATATATTTTGCACCAGATAAATTATGCACCCATTTTAATCTAGACAAGAAATAAGGAATTCCTATTTCACTGCACATCTGAATTTTGTATGGAATTTTGCACATACTGTGATGCTGGGCCCAATATTTTATGCATCAGCATATCTCATGTTTTCTTTATAAACTGCAGAGTATCTGCACACTGAGTTATGTGTTTTATAAAAGGAAAGAAAAAATCTAAAATTAAAATAATGTAATCAAACAAGGAGAGTTTCTTGAGTTTTTTCTGCCATTTCCTGCTTCTTCCTCCCCCCTGAACATTTTCCCCTTCTCTTTTGGATTATTTTGAATCTCTGCAGTTACATGAAATTTCACAAATTAATTTCTCAGTAAGAGGCTGAAGAAGCAAAAAATCCAGTGCACCAAATCTAATAATCTAAATGCTACTCTGGTCTCAGACTTCTGCTCATTTGAAGTAAACTCAAGCAAACTTTTTTTTTTTCTCTCTCTCTCTCTCTCTCTCTCTCTTTTTTTTTTTTTTTTTTTTTTTAATCTGTTGAATTATGTGGTTACCTTATTAATTTTCACCATGTTTTTAGCCCTGCCAAGATTGCCTCTAGGAAGGGGTATTGATAGGGAAAGATGAGAAACATAGAAGGTTAACGCAGAAGGGCAGATAAACAAATAGGGTTTGATCCAAAGCCTGCTTGAGTCAATGAGAGATTTTTCCATTGACTTCAGGAGACTTTGGATCTGACCCATCAGCTGTTTATGTATCAATATGGTGAAATGCTGAGCAGCTCCTGTGAAATGTCAGTTGTCTTCAACTCCCATCTGTGTCAGGAAAAGTTAGGGGGGTTCACTGCCCTGGAGATTTGGAGTGTTTAAAAGTTAATAAGAAAGTACATGGCTGAGAGAGGAGCAAGGGGACAGAGACCACAGACTTTACTTACAGCTCCTGAGAAAGCCTGTTAAAGTCAATCAGATCAAGCAGGCACAACTGCTTTGGTGGATTAAGCAGAGTGAAGAAAGAGAAACGAGGAGAAGATCTAAAGTAGAAAAGGTTAAAAAAAAAAAAAAAAAAAAAAAAAAAAAAAAAAAAAGCAAGAAAACAACCTGAGTTTAACAGGAGAGTGGAGAATGGAGGAAAACTCAGAGGAGAGTTGAGATCAAAATTGAAGCAGGAGGATGGATACTCAGTTATGTCTGACTTTTGCCTCCTAAACACAATCTACAATGGGAGTTCAAACATTTTTATTTTATTGTTTCATTCTCTTTTTAGCACTATTTAGTTTTCACTTCTGATTTTGAACAGGCCCTAAAATTGCATAAGGTCTCTGGGACATTTACAACCTTCTATTTCACATAACACTCCTGGGATCTTCCCTAGGGGCTATATTTGAGAGGCAAATTAATTTTGTTCGCAGCTGCTGGCATGACACAAAGACTGTTTTTCCTTTTGCAAATTTAACCCCTTACTATATTTTTTTTCCCTGTTTTCTTCACTACTGTGCCAGAAGTGTTTTCCATTTCTGAGATGTGCATTTCATTCAGACAGCCTCACAAAACTGAGGTGTTATTAACAGACCACCAGAAAAATGGAAAAGGCTGGAGGAAAGGCAGAAGACCTAATTTGTGTTCAGTTATATCTTCTAGGTCACTAATCCTAAAGAGAGTCAAGAGCAGGATTCATAGATTTTCATAAATCACTCCAGAGGAGATCATAAAGTCTGACTAAAGCAGGATCAAGATTTTTTAAACTATGTTTTAGTCCTGCTCATATAGACAAAGGAAGAGACCAGGCACGTATAGACAAAGAAACAGGCACATTGTGTGTTTTATAAATAACTGCAGCTAATTAATTAAGCTCAAGCAGGCATCATTTTTCTGATAAATAAATTAAAAAAAAAACCAAACCAAAACAAAACAAAACAAAAAAAAAAAAAGACAAGAAACCCAAACCTTTGAATGTGGCTGCATAAAAATGGCATAAAAAAATCATCACAAATATTGAAATTCAACTGAATAAATTATTTTACTGTGCTGCTATCTTTCCTAGCAACTCCCTGACACACACTGCATATGATATTTTAACCTTTTATGCATAAGCTTTGGTGATATGGAAAATAGTACTACTTTTGTTTTCTTCAAAACTAAGTCATTCTTTTTCCCCAGGCCAAAACAAGGTCTATGTGCTGCGTGAAAGTCAAGAGAATAATAGAAAATCTTTTAAATTTACCTTAAATTGTACATTGTTTTTGTTTATATTATACTGCCAATATCTAAAGTATAAAAAGTCATAAAAGTCAAAAAAGTGAAAAAAAACTATGAAAAATAGAAAATGTTAAACTTGTTTTAAAAGGGAAGGGAACAGAGAAAAAGAAATATATTATTTAGCATGAATAATATTTCCAGCCTTAATGAAGGAAAGAAATATTAAAATAATTTCACAATGTTTTTCTGCATTTTTCAGGTTTTCTCAAAAAGAGATTTAGAAAAACAATGGGGAAAAAACCTCCCATGCTTTGTCATTAAGATTTCAAAATATTGCAGTGAACAAGAACATAAAATACAGTTTGCTAGACAACACAAAATATTCGAACATCAATTTGATCTAGAGAATGTTATATTTTAATAACTCTATTGAATATATTTAATTAAAAGTGACACCACTTTTCTTCAAAAATACATATTAGCTATTGAGGTATTTTCTGGACAGGGTAAAATTTTCATAACTAGTCATGGCTGAGACCATTTGATGAAGGATAAGTTCCACAGTAAGTCACTAAAGACAGGATTTATTTTAGTTGATTTCATAATCTGGTTACTGATAGCTAGTTTTGCATATTTCCTTCACAGGTATTGGTGAAAGAAACACCTGGAACATAGAAATCAGTGATTGATACATGAAATAAAATAATAATTGGCTGGATTTATCTGCTTTATTCTTTCTGCATTTCTCTTTCCCTCTTTCTCTTCCATTCTCAAGATCTTTCTCCTTCATATCCTCTTCCTCTGTCGTTATTTATCTCTGTCTTTTCTGAACAAAAAAAATTGATATGACTACTTAGATTACTTGGTTAGTATGCAAACTAATAAATGTCTGCTAAAATCCCTTGAATTCCTTTTAAGTAGTATAATAAAGTTGAGAGAATACCAATATTTTGACTCTGCCATGATGTGCCATGATATCAGCACTATTTCTATTTAACAACTTTTAAAGTTGATGTCATATATATAAATACATAAAATCTTCTTAAGACTCAACCCTTGGGATCTTAAGACACTGGTCATTATATTAAAATCTAGTGGCATTTCTTTTCCTTTAAAAGAAATCATCTGATTTATTCCAACCATTTGGCAAATTACTTTATTAAAGAAACAGTCAGAAGTAATTCAAGGAACAAAACCTTTAGGAAAAACTTATTACAAGAAAGCTCATGAGAGTATTTAGGCAGTTGATTTAAATGAGATTTGAGGTTATTTCTGGGACAGTTTTAGCAGCTATGGATGTGTTACTCACTGGTAGCATGTTGATATATTATCAAAGGTAAAGTGAGCTTGTGCTGCTCACTCAGGAGGCTGTTGCTACTTGAAAAGGGAATTGAACTCTAGTTTACTTTAAAAACAAAACAAATAAAAAAAACAAAAAACCCACCCTCATATTTACTCTTATTACTCAATTAGTTGTTTTTTTCTTATTTTCCTTTTTTCTTTTTTTCTTTTTTTTTTTTTTTTTAATTTTTTTTTTTTCCATTGACACCGAAGAAAAGCCCATCCAGAGCTCTCTTTTGGAAGCATATTCCCACATTTGTGCTGCTGTGCTTGTGGCTGCTCAGAAGCAGAACTCAAGTGAGTGCTGCTCCGTTCCTACTGTACCTGCTGCTTCCTGTGCATACAATTTACATGTCATCTGTGCTGTCTAAGGGGGTCTGATAGCGAGGTCATTATGACATCTTGGCTTGAGGGGCATTAAGAAATCCATTTTAAGTCAGCAAAGAACCATTGTTATCATTGCTCTGCGGTATGATTAATAATTTTGAGGTTTCTTCTCCCCCACCTAAGCCTTCCCATACGATATATTAGTACAAAACCTTGACCTTGCAGTGAAAGATAATAACAGAACATATCTGTGGTATCCATGTGATTAATACAGCAGTCTGGGAGTCACAAGGAGACTTATGGAATACAACTAAGATGCTTGAATACATCAATGATCTCTTCGCGTTGTTCACCTTCTTACTAAATAATTTATCAGCTTAATGATAATCACATTCAAGTATCATAATTACAGCCAACTCTTTAAAAAACATCAATTCAAAAGCTGAAAATGTAGCCATTCTTTCTTTCCCCCTCCCTCCACACTTGCTACCATTAGCTCTTAATGCCAAAATATGGTCTTTATTCATTCTACTGACACAATATAAAACCAACGTAGATTTCCCATTTTTCATAAAATTTCCATTCGCACTATTAGTTTCGCTGATAGCAGGCTGGGAAATGTTGTTAGGCTACAAGATGGACGACACTGCAAAACCTCAGCATGTTAAGAAGCCATAAAATTTTATTCAGTTCATTTACTGCTACAGTCCAGTAACCCTATAGTAACAGTGTGCTATTTTTTATTGTGTATTTATTTAAAGCTTGAATATTCTCTCTTCTGGGCCATCTAACCAAATTACTCTGGTTTCCTAATGAACTCTATTGTAGAAAGTCAAGGATGTGCTTCTGACCCATGAGTCCACTTTCTTTCAGATATTCTTGGGAGAGTAGTCTGTTCTTTCACAAAAGATGATTTATAAAGAAAATTAAAGAAAAAGTACAAAGCAACAAGCCATGAGTGGGATAAAAAAAGTGTCTTCAGGAAGAGTGTAGGGATAGGATCAGAGAACCTGTAAAAGAAAATTTAAAACTTTTACTGAGGCATGTAAGGACTCTGTTTTCAGGGCAAAGAGTCTCCACACATCTTTAGTATTTGAACACATTTTAACAAATAAACACATTGAACACATTTTAACAAATAAAAAGTACACCACCCTCTCACTTGATGATGGCTTCTCTCCTACAAACAAATTAGTTTAAATCCTGTAATTCCAGGTAGCTCCTGAAAACTAAGTAGTGATAACAAAATTTGTTTATATGTGGTAACTCAGGTAAATGGCCTACATGGAAGGTGGAAAAAAGCAAAAAGAAAAAAAATCAAACCCCAAACCAACTAAATTTTATCATGCTCAAACCAGCCTGTCTGTAAATGGCTGCTTTTTGCTTCTTTTAACTGTTTTTTTTTTTAAATTATTTGTCAATTATTTATTTATTATCTTCTCTGTAAAATGCTCTTACAATTAATAGTGTTGAATAACATTTTGAATAAAATGTCAACATTTAGCTCAGTATTCGAGTACACATTCACAAAAAAAAAAAAAATATATATATATATATAAAACAGGGGTTTCTCTCCTTAAATCTTGCAAAATAGCTAGGGAGTTTTAGGCCAATGACAAGGGTCAAGTGAGATAAACCTCTGGAAGGAGCACAAGGCAAATGTGCAGTGATTGGAAAGAGCACAGTGAGAAGTGGTCACAATATGAAATCTCCCTACCATTGCTGACTTTCTTGTGAAGAATCACAATAGAAGAATTAGTTTTCTCTAGTACACTAAAGAATTTAAAAAATGTTGCATAATTTTTCACAAAAGCGCACAACAAACCCATGTCAAAAAGACCAGAATTATTTCACACATGTGAGATTTTGGGTGGAGGTGTTAATCTGCTGGAGGGCTCTGCAGAGGGCTCTGCACAGGCTGGATCCATGGGCTGAGGCCAATGCTGTGAGGGCCAACAAAGCCAAGTGCTGGGTCCTGCCCTTGGGCCACAACGAGCCCCTGCAGCTCCAGGCTGGGACAGCATGGCTGGAAAGCTGCTGAGTGGGAAAGGACCTGGAGGTGCTGGTTTTCAGTGGCTGGACATGAGCTGGAGTGTGCCCAGGTGGCCAAGAAGGCCAATGGCACCGGGCTTGTGTCAGCAATGGTGTGGCCAGCAGGACCAGGGCACTGCCCACCCCCTGTGCTGGGGGCACTGCTGAGGACACACCTCAAGTGCCGTGTTCACTTCTCCATCCCTTCACAACAGGAAAATATTTGGTTGCTGGAGCGTGTCCAGAGAATGGCAACAGAGTGGAAAAAGGTCAGTAGAATAAGTCGTATTATGAGTAGAAGAGGAAGCTGGGGGGGACTCAGTTTGGGGTAAAGCAGACTCAAGGGACACTTTGCTCTCTACAAATCCCTGAGAGGAGGTAGAGACAGCCATTTTCCAGGCAAAAAACTGACAGGATGAGAGGACATAATCTCAGGCTATACCACATTCGTGTTAGGCATTACGAAGAATTTAGTCACAGAAATGTTGTCAAAACTGGAATGGGCTGCCCAGGAAGGTGGTGGAGTCAAGATCCCTGGAGGTGTTCAAGAAATGACTGGATGTTGTAATTATTACTATGGTCTTATGGGCATGGCAATTTCAGACAGAGGTTGGACTCAATGATCTTAGAGATCTATTCCAGTCTAAATGATTATGTGATTCTGTGACTAATCAGGCCATGGCACAAGCAAAAAAAAATCCATTCTGCAATCACCCATGCTATTAAATAATCAGGTGAGATTGAGTCCATTTACTGTTCTGTCAGATTTCCTTCTGACACAGTCTGGTGTTAACATGATTTTAGGCTAGTAGGTAGTGTGGAGGCAGCTGATTGGTTTTGAGATAAATTAATGTCTTTAATCCAAGCTGGGCTGGACCCAAAAGTGGTTCACTTCTGATTCCATCTATTAGCATAGCTGTAATCTCTATTTGCTAACACTTTAGCAGGAAGGCAAGGTGCCTGTGGACTTGGGTCATCAAGGTCACTTTAGCGAAGTGAGGACAGAAAAGTGTTGCACAACAGAAGCCATCCTCGTTAATGCAGGTGAGATCCATCTCAGAGCCATATGAAAACAGGGCATCTAAGTTATTTTTTCTGGGCCCCCTATTCAACCCAAAGGAGCCATATCTGGAGAGAAATTCATTCCAACAACCAATAATTTATTTTGCAGCAGACTAAATTGTCCTTGGGAACAGCTTAATGTCTCTTTAAGAAAGAACCTAGATGACTGAAACTAGATGCTTAGCTTCCAGATGGCTATATTTACACCAGATGATCTTAATGCATGATTAGAAGTTGCCAACTACACCTAAGTAATGAGGAAGAATCTATTTAACATAGAATAAAGTACATGTTCATAAATTAATTATGAGAGACTCATAAGGACCAAGCACGACTGTACCTACAAGACAAATTGTTAGCTGGAACAGCATGCAAGCTGCCTTTTAAAAATTTCTGCCCATATGAACAAGGAGGATCTGACCCAAGATGTTGTTAACAACACAGTGTATGCAATCTGTGGTTCAGGAAGTTCCAACCTCACTGATGGATACCCCCCATAGTATCTCCAAAAGTCTCTTTGTTGTTTTCTAGCTTGAGAATTTTCTCTTCCATGGCTTACAAGCCATTCCTCCCTGGAGCTGAAATGAAGTATGTTTTTAATAAAGATATCAGATTTTGTTCTAACAATTTCCAGCAAGACTGTGTCCATTAAAATTCCTTGTAAACACTTCTACCTTTGTGAAGTTCAGAACATAACGTCTATATAACATGTGGTGTTATAACATAGACTTCAAATCAAGACACAAAGGAGAAAGTGAAGTTGATATTTGAAATTTGTTTTGTCAACACTATCAATTCATTAATTCATTTTAAGACAGAAGAATCAAAATTTTGAGGTTTCACATTGAAAAATTAGTATTTAGAAGTATAACTAAAAATATGTGGAAAAATTTAGACTGAATCTGTATAATTAATTTATGATATTATAAATATTATACAAATCAACATTACTAGAGAAGAAATTAAAATGGAGATTGAAAATATTTTTCCTTTTTCAAAATTAGACAGTTTATGAAAACAAACTGAATGCACAATGATGTCTTCTCCCTGTCTAAAGGTCTTTGAAACAACATATTTCTGTAAAATATCTCAGTTGGACTGTCTCAGCATTTTCTCATTTAGAATGGTCATGTCTTTTTTGTCTGTGCTACTGATTTTCCACAGATTTTGAAAAGTGTTATGGATGTTTGTAATAGCATACTATACACTGAAACCCTTTCAACACTTTCTTCTAAGCACAAAATTTTTGTAGCGCACGTAAGTTTGTTTTAGGGTTGATGAGGACAAGACTTTACCAAGAAGCAGAAACATGAAATGGAGAAGCAAAATAATAGTAATAGTAAGAAATAAAATATAGAGCCATCAGCAGCAATTTAATTGTCTTGAACCCTGAACTGGATCATTAACAGAATGTGGAGACTTACTTCTGCTACAACTGGGAAGATTATTACAGCTGGTGTTATGAAGATATTGCTTTCTACCATTAATTGAATGAATTGGACACATAAAAGTATATAGAGCTTGTGTCCCCCTATCCCCAGGCCTCAAGAGAGAGGGAGCAAGATGTGTCCATTTACATTAGGGTAAAAGGCTTTGAATGTATTTATTCCAAAGATCTGTGTTAAAGACTAAGAGGTCATGAGGAATATGCCACAGACATTTCCCAAGAGATGGGGAACATACATTAAAATGAAAAGAGAAACATGTACAAATTAATCAAACAGTGACTATGGGTTTTCAGCATCTTTAACACTGGTTGGGGAACATTTAAGAATCAATATGTGCAGTAAAAAAACAGCCTCTTGTAGCAAAATGTCACACGTGCTTTCCAGAATGGCTAATGTCAAGGTCCAAACAATCCTACTGACCAAAGCAAAATGAAGCAAATTCAAGTAAGTAAACCGAACTCTGTGATTAACTGGGATTTAATGCAGCACTTTTGAAAGGGATAATTTTCCCAATCAAGAGAAAGGCCCTGCTTTTCACAAGAAAGGAATGTCAGACGCTGTTCAGTGCATGCTCTCAGACACAAAGAACTTCATGGGACTGTGTGGAATGAATATGCTGCCTGTGAAGTCTGAAATGTTATACTACAGTGAAAAGGCAGTACCAGCATGAAATGAGAAAACCACAGATTTCCCTTTTGACTGGTAATTTAAGAGATAAATAAGGAAAACAAGGATTAGAACACAGACCACCTTTCTCTCAGTGGAGTATCAGAGACATTAGGCTTCCAAATTATGTTTTCTTTTTCATGCTCTCTCCCTATGAATATTGATGAACCAGTGTGTAGCCAGGAATGCCTCAACAGGAGTCACGAATTTACGTATATTTAGGGAATAGGGCTGTCCTTGGGTAACAGAAGGACTCATTCAGGCTCAGGAAGGATGATTCTTAAGTAAGTGTTTTAAGTACTTGGTTATAGAGAAGGAAACATGAAAACTAGGAATAAATCACAAACATTACAGAAATTTTACCTCTTGTCTCTAAACAAAATTCCCAGACCTATATGGTATTCATCTTTCTAAGTGCTGGTTTAAACAATGAAATGTGGCATGTAATGTCCCAGTAAAAATCCTTTATGTATGAAAACTGAATGCACCATGATATTCAATACTTGTTCTCACTAAATATCTAGGAAGACAGGTGGCAAATGTTTACTCTGATCTTGCATCAGTTTAAGAAAAGTAAAACACAGAATAGAAGTATATATCTATCAAAGCCATAATAGGAAAAAAAAAAAAAAAACCTCAAAAAAAAACACCAAAACAAAAAAACCAAAACAAATCCCAAGAAAACACCAAAAAAACAAGATGGGAATTTTAGAATAAAGAAGCACAAACATTATCTAAACTTATAACACAGTGAGAGAAAAAAAAATCAGAAAACTATAAAGAAAAGAGGACGAGTGCAAGCCTCAGAAGAGCCTTTTACAAATCAACATATCCAAGATACATTTCAGGGAAAAATAAAATACAAAAAGCCATAAGACTATTATTCAAAAAGAGGACTCTTTGCCCCAAGGCTGTAGCTGAGGCTGGGGCTCATCAACCCTTGCTCCCTGCTGACTTAAAGAAAAGAATTTCAAATAAGAATGTTCGAAGAACAAGAGATGTGAATCTCAAAGCAACTAATGAAAGGAAGAGCAAACTCCACCTCCCACTCTGAGTTAACTCAAGAAATAGGAAAAAATGTATGAGCACAGCAGAGCTTCTTTTTTCTTTTTTTCCCCTTTATTTTTTTTTTTTTTTGCAAACTCTTGAAAGAAAAAAAAAAAAAAAAAAAAAAAAAAGAGTAGAGACAGAACATTCCTGAATGGAAATTTCAAACATGTAAAGTCAAACATAAAAGCCAAGAAAGCCTCCTTGAATATATCCTTCTATGCATGTATGTGTGGCGCAAGCTTTCCTATTTTTCATCTCTAAAGTTATTTCAGGACATATTTCTGAAAGAAAAAATACAGAACCTTCACTCATGCTTCTGTTTCTCTACCTCATTTTTTGGAACCAAATTTTCCTTTTACAGAAGTCCTCATTACTTAGCTTTTCCAGACAATGTCCCAATGAACTCTGAAGTTTTTTAGGTTACCTGTGATCACCACAGCTCTTCTTCAGTACCAGGTTGTTTGGATATTTTTTCCAGCTGCTAGGTTTTATTTTAAGAAATATTGTTTTCATCAGTAGACTTTCATATGAGTTAGTCGGGAATACATGGTCCAGTGTTCACTGTGATGATGAATTACAGTGTAGAATGATGAAAAAAACAAATGTTTTTAGATATTGTCAAAGCTTATTTTTTGATCCAAACGAATGTTAATAATAGTGTTTCATATGAAAATCTATCCTCAGAAAGTTACTGAGGAAAACTGACAAATTTTCTACTTAATGAAACAGAAAAAATATTAAACCATGATAAACAATAAATGCCCCTTTGTTTTATTTTTAATTACTAATATTTTTCTCTTTCTTTCACAAGTTCCGTTTTTATGTGTCCTTTTTTGTTATTTTATAATTGAAATTCCAGATCTTAACAGTATAAAAGCCCTTAATTAATACTGAAATGAAAATAAAAACTTTGGAGACCTAACATTTGAAAAAAAATGAATTTTAATACTGCCATAAGCATTTGTAGAGACACAACCCTTATGCCATGCTCAGCCATATGATGCATCTGTGGCAGTTCAGACAATAGTAACGAACAAACAGAACCATTCCTAGCTCTGCTCTGATTTTAAATCAGCTGAGAGGTGGCAGGAAAGCATTTGACAGAAGACTTTGTCAGTCTGACATTTTTAGATATGTCTGTGCTGATCAACCCCTTGCCAAATTGAGATGCCAGCCTTTTGTGCATATGCTTGCAGCAATACACTGGTGGTGGACTGGGGTGAAGGATATGCACTTGCCTTGCCTCACATTTTTCCCGTTAATGCCCACATATCCCTCAGATGAAAGGATTTCTGCCCAATTATAAGGTGCAAAACATTTTGCTTTATCTTAATTATTGGAGGATAAAGTTTTCCAGAGAACATTTCCTTTACAATGCAGAGTCAGGTAATGTGACATGAACTCAGCTATAACTTCATGTTTCTGGGAAACAGTCACTGCTATTTCTTCACCTCCCAACAGGTTCTTCTCTTTACCTGGAAGTCAAGTCTGTCTTGCCATTCCAATACTCCAGGGGATTAAGTGACTCAGGTGAAAGGCAGGCCTTACTGGATAGCAGTCCTCACTGGAGTTATTACAGAACCATCTGGACACATCCCTAGACAACTTTCTCTGAGATGGCTCTTTCTGAGAAGGAAAGTTGGGCATGATGGTCCTCAGATCTTCACCCCTTCCAACCTGACCCACTCTGTGATTCTGTCATATCAGGTTGGCATCTTGGTTCAAAAAGTCTCCTTGACAAATTTTGCCAAATATTGGAAGAACAAAGTTTTGTAGTCAAGCAAGAAAGTACTCCAGTAGTAACGAACAATCACTGTGGTTATGGTGACCAAAAGATCACTCCCATCACCCCCTGGAAGTTAATATGTTAATGTTTCTAGAAAGTTCTCAGGTCTTGTTACTCCCATTGGTTGTGCTGCCTCTGCAATGTTTTACATATTCCTAATCCTCACATAGCGTTGGAACTCTTCCCCCAGACTCTGTCCTTAAGCTATCCTATATAGGTTACTGTTTCACTGGCCCTCGCCTTTCCTAGTACATACTGTACAGTGTTAAGCTTCTCATGTGTTATGGTTTCTTGTCCTCTTGTTATTAAAGCTGATTTCTTTTTGGTCACCGTATGGTGCCCGTCCTTCATTTTATTTACCACCTAAGGGATTTTTGCCCTAATATCCTGAGACAGCAACCCAGCCACACCATCCGTGCCCCTGCCAGGGAGTTGCTACAACAAGGCAGGCCAAAAAGCTGTGACACAAGTGAACAAACAAAAATTCATGACTGTGGAATTGCCACATGCAAGTATGTGCTGTCAGGCTGTTCGTCATTTCTAAACAAACGTGGCAAGTGACACAATGTCCGCTCAGAAGGCTGTTAAAACATTCTTTGTGTTGCTTTCCTTTATTACCTAATTTCTGCCCCAGAGCAGACTGCATTTGCAGAATCTCATGTCTTCATTTACCTATGCATAATCAATGAATTTTAGAAAGAGCTCTAAATGTTCAGATTCTATGGCCAATGGGATGGCAAATCCGTGCATGCAATTATCAAGGCAATTATTGCCTTAGAAAATGAAAACGCAACAAGCTTAATTTGCTGTGTTTCTCCAATCAAACCACAGAGGCAACTGTGCACAAAGCTTTGAAGGGAATGAGGGTCAACTCAACCCTCGTCAGTGTCGTGCCTACTTTTGTCACACAATAGAACTTGACAACATGATAACCCCATCACTTTGATTTCAGGAGGAGAACATGGGAAGTGAAAAAAGCTTTTCTGAATTCCCTGTAGCTCTTACTTGATCGAAGAACTCCAGATAAAAGAATGAAAATTGTTTAAAATACATAGTAAAAAAAAAATATTTCAACTACCATAAAAGTTACTGCTATGAACACAGCCATCATCTTCAATATGATGCAAGTTTTCTGAAACTACAAAGGATTTGTTATCAAACTCTTGCCCCTTTAAGGGAAATCTAAGTATGTTTTTGTTTGATTTGGTTTTAAATTTTATTGTCAGCAAAAGTATCACAGGGTAGCTGTGAATGCGTGACAAAAAACTGAGATGTATTCAGTGATTCAACCAATGAATTATTTAAGCTTAGGGAAGAAACTATTTTTCTTTTTTGCCAGTCCCACTCTTTCTGAGGATAGTTTTAGGCAGCATACCATTATCTATCCCTTTACTATACAATATGCAGAAACTTCACTGTGCAACTTGTTTTCACATCACTGTTGTCAATGATCAAAAAAGATCCCTTCTTTCTTATGACTCTTGGCATGGCTGTTGGGAAATGAAAGTTGAAAATGCTTGAATAAATAAAATATAGAAGATTTATTCAACAATTGAATTATTTAAATCTACATAAAGAATGAGACCTGTAAGGCAACACTTCTGCTTGCAATTCTTCAGGCTTTTGGGGGCTTATTTGATATATAATTTCCTTAACGGCTTACTGTGGTGTTTGAATGTTATTATTTATTTTTCTTGAAATTACTACAGTAAGATGACTGCTGGAGAAAAATCTACCCTGAGACAGGTTTTGCTGTTCAATTAAAGCCCCATTTTCTCTCAGCTTCATAAGTGTAAATCAGGAATAACTATTGACTAAAGTATTTGTAGTGAAGTTACTCTAGATTTACTGACACAGTGAAAGCAGAATGGAGTCCCTGAGGTTTTTTTTTGCTCAGGTAGTAATATTAGATCTATTGAAGTGCCAAATGGATATTTGCCAGTGTTAGAATTCTGTTGTTTCATTTCAACCTTCACAGTAATTTTAAAATTTGTGAATATTGCTCTTCTCAAGGGGGTAAAAAGTGATGGCTAAAAACTTTAAATAAAAATACATTGTTTGGTTCTATGCCTCAGCTGTTCCTTAATTTGTTGCATGATTTTACATCTGAAGATCAAAGTTGCATGAAGAAAGGAGAAAACTTGAGTCAGATGACTTGAAGTTAAAAGGCTTGTTACTGTGGGAGAGCTCTGCCTGTGATTTAGCATATTTCACCTAATTTCACCTTGTTTACCTCTGCTTTGATTTCACTATCTACAAGACTGTTATAACAATTTTGTTGAAAAAAACAAACCTTTTTCTGAATTTGTTTATCCACTGTGTTGTGAAGACACTGGCTTTGCAAGATGCTCTAAATGTCCATCCTTCTATGAGATACAACTTTCTTGACTTTTCCAGGGGACTATATGTGTTATAATTAGTTGAGTTGTTGTTCTTTTTAGAAGAAACAATGAATTTAACTTTTTTTTAATGATTCAGATAGTAAGCTAATCTGCAAATAATGAGGACGCAGAGGAAGTTGTCCTGATCTTGGGTTTATTTCAGAGTAATTCCATGGAACATTTTAAATTCCCCTTCCTAAATTCCTTCCTTTCTGGAGCAGGATAGCCAGCCTTCTACAGACATCTTTATGTAATGTGTATGGAAATTTTGTATATTTTTAAGGAAGAGATGAGAAATTTTAACATGCCTACTTCTTTTCCTTTATTTTTTACATACTTCTTTTTAATTATTTTTTTTAATTTAATATTACCAATGATATAATGAAAAACTTATACACTTACCTATATTATTAGGGAGCAAGATATTGGGAAGACAGCTATGTGGGTTCTAGGAAAGCTACCTTGAAAAAAAAAAATCCCTGGTTAAGCTGTGTGATAAATTTCAATGCCTAGGTTAATATTAGCATATAGTTATTTCTAGTGTTATGTGCAGACAAAATGCCACAGCATTGCATTTGACACTACCATTTAACTATACACACAGTGTGAAGTCAGCTAAAACTAATAGGGAAAGTCGTGAACAGTACAAAGACTTAAAGCAAGATACTTGATTGCAGACCAAAGTAGTTATTTTGAGCAGAATTGGCTTGTTCAGTTTGTTTTGTTTGATACCTCAAAGGAATGCTAATGAAGACAACATGTCTCATTAGAGGAATATAAGATTTCTTTAATTTATTTAATTTGTTGCTTGGTGGGAGGGTTTGGGGTTTTTTGTTTGTTTGTTTGCTTGTGGGGTTTTGTTGTTGTTGTTTGTTTTGGTTTCTTTTTTTTTTTTTTTTTTTTTTAAGAAGATGAACTGATGTAGTTTTCTGTAGCTTGAGTAGCATTATGGATGTGGTAACCAGCCTGGAAAACTGATCCCACTTGGCTCTTTTAATGAAGCCAAACTAAACTTACTCAGAAATTCTTGAGTGATTTCTGGTACGTGTGATCATTAGCATATTGGGGCTTTTTTGGAGACAGCAAATGGTTTATAGGAACAGTAAAATTAACTCCTTCTGATACTTTTTTCTAGATTGGAAATGAAGAATTTTCAACCAGATTTTAAGAGAAGTCTGAAGATATACATAGTTGTCGTCGTATATTCATAGAGTCACGGAACAATTTGGATACTAAGACATTTTAAAGAACATTTATTTCCATCATCATTCCATAATCAGGAACTCCTTCTACCAGACCAGGTTGGTCCAAGTCCTATCCAGCCTGGCCTTGGACTCTTACAGAGATGAGACAACCAAAATTTTTCTGGATAGCCTGTGCCAAGGCCTCACCACCCTCACAGTCAAGAATTTCTTCCTAATATCAAATGTAGACCTACCATATTGCCTTGCTTTGTGCAGGGAAATGTCAGAGTTTTCGTGAACCATTAAGTAGGAGCAAAAACCTTTTCAGGACGTAAACCCTGTGTCACCTTTCTGGCCATGGCTCCAGAGTCTGCTGTGGCTGTCACAAATTAGCTATTTGAGAAGTCTTCTTTTTTATCAGAAAAACCCTCACAGACACACATCCTAACCTTAATGTATGGATAAATGCATCCTGCAAAGATTCATCCATCTAAGAGGTACAGCTTTGCATATTACAGAGTCCTGCAGACTGAACTAAATAGCTGTTCAGAAATTTAGCACATATATCTGCGTATTTCTCAGAACTGTGGTTTTGTTCTGAAAATAATTTTTTTGACAAAAGTGCTGAAGTTTTCCCAAGCCAAAGGTTAAATTCAGGTCTCAGAGAATCACAGTGACCTAGATAATAGTTGAGATGTCAGGGTATGTAGAAGGCAGATGGAAAAACAGTTATAGGTCACTGATCTCAATGTTGGTTTTTCCCTGCCTTGACACAAAGAAATCAAACAAATAAAATTTTTATCCTATATCAGAACAAAAACTAATTCCTAAACAATCTTTTGGGGTTTTTTTTTTATAAAATGAAAATACTGTTTTCTAGACAAACTTAACGAGCTGTCATAGTACCAATAAATTATATACTCATGAGATTTTCTTCACAATGTTGTGAAAATAAAAAGTTAATATCAATTTCAAAAATATATCTTAGGTTTGGACATATAACTATTTACTTCAGTTAAGTTTTTGAGAATATACATGACATAAAAGAAGAAGGCATAGGAGAATTTTTTCTCTTCTCCTTTATTCAAAGGAATCTTAGAATGAATGATCTGTTTCAGGTTTGCAGTAGAATTAGTCAGCACAATTGGTTGTCTCTAATAAGGATGGCTTTAGTGCTCTTAGCACTAGGTAATGATACTAAAAATAATTCATTTATCTATAGGTGTTTCCTAAAAAGCCCCAGATTTAGCACTGTACTATGTGAAATGGCAAAAAAAAAAAAAAAAAAAAAAAAAAAAAAAAAAAAAAAAAGGTCAGTGGGACAACAACCACAACATCAACAAAAGGGAATAAAAAAAGAATACAGTATGAATTATATAAATAAAATTATTAGAAACAATAAAACCCCTCAAAATATGCACTAATAAGGGAAAATGATTTGTAATAAACCTTCAAAAATTTTGATTTTTTTAGACTTTTTTTCACCAGTTTTAAGACACTTAGACAAAAACAGTTTTGTAATTAAGTTACTGAGGTAACACTCAGGAAACTTCAATTTATTTATAGGCTCTGGCAGATAGTCTATGCAATTAGAGAAAATGCCTTAGATATTGGGAATTAAAGGACCTGACGACAAAACAAGGACAGAAATATTTCTCTGTCCACCCCTTAGTTTCAATCTTTTTCCTCCAGTTTGTGTTCATTAGGCAAATATAGCAAGTATGAAAAAAGGATTCAATACTTCTGTGAGCTAACACAGGAATAGGGCCTATCCAAGTTCTGGCTCCTGTATTAATGAATAATATTTATACATAAGGAAATAATTTTACTGCAGAAAACTATATCTATCTCACGCACATGTGAAGACTGGCATGTTTATCTTTAAAAATGTCCAGACCTACAGCTCTCCAGCCCAGTTGTGCTCTGAGCTGTGTATACAGCCCAATATATTAAATTTCTGCTGTGGCTAGTAGGAGTTAATAGGCTTCATGCTGACCTGGTCACCCAGGGTCTCAGGACTATTTCAGGTTGTATTGACTGGACATTATGTCAGCATGATTTGTCTGTTTTAAAAAGGTCTTTTGGTAAGTAGTTACTGTCTCAATTGTTTCAGCTTAGTTGTTTTAATACTTTACACGGTGAAGTTCTTACAACCTCCAAAATCACTAAGTAACAAACATTAATCCTTTATGTTAAATGGTGCTGAGGAAAGCTAATGAATAACTTCAGCTAATAGTCAATTTTAGGTGATTTAAATTTTGTAGTAACCAGCAAATAAAAATAAAAAAAGGCAACTTAGAAAACTCACAAAAGCTTCCAAAAGAAAACATGAACTGAAATCGAAGTCATCATTACGGTTTAGAGTTTTATTAAGAACTTTATTAACTGGCAGCCCCATAAACTCACATTCTTCAGTAAAATGGTTGATTTTGCAAGAATATTTGAGTGTAAACTATGGAATGGGTGAGAAACTGTAAAGTTTGTGTGCGTCAGTCTTAAATGCATTATGAAATGGAAGTGTATCAGTCAGTCTCATTGGAATAATAACAACCATTGTATTTTGATAAGACTAGGCTTGAGCAAAAATAACAATAAGTTTTTATCAGCACTTACTCAGTGCTAGCCATTTTGACCACAACAATATTTTTAGTGTTACACTAGGAAGATTATGAAGAAAATCTTCTTTGAGTGTTGTCTAAGTTACAAGAATGTGAACTGACCAGTTTGGATTTACAGCAGCAAAATTGAGCCTAATGATTTAGAACACCTTTATGATGAGAGGACTGGCTTGGTAGAGAGTGGAGAGCAGTAGAAATAGTTGAACTTATTTTTAGGGAGTATTTTAGTCTGTTTTCCTACAGTAGTAGGAAAATTAGGGGAAAAATATGAATTTAAATTAAAAGTCTGCCTATGCTCTAACTTTGAAGTTGGTTCTCCCCAATACCTCTGATCAAGTATCACAAGAGATGATCCCTTGCAGTCAGTTTCAGCCTAAATTATTGCACAATTTCATGAATGCATCATCTTCTACACAATGGTTGTTTAAGCACTCCTTGAGGAAATCTAAGTCTCAAATGGCTTTGAGTCTAGAAAAAATTTGGAGATCATTCCAATGAACAAATTGATTTGCATGGCAAGAAATTAATTTCCAATGCATCATTGTAGTACAATCATAGATCCACATCCCTAAGTAATTATACAAAGCTTATTTCCCTTCTCCCTTCAGGAAATGAATGCATGAAAGCAGTTTCTGTGTGAACACTGATTCTTACTTGCATGGGAACTCAGAGTCACCTTCACTAGAGCCCAGCTGTCTCAAATTCAAGAATAGAGATTTGTTTTGTCTTGTTTTCCCAACTTCAGTAAAATACAAATTTGGCAGAAATAATAAGATTCAAATGATCATAAGTAAATGGCAGCTTAAACAAAGACAGTTGGGCAGTAATTGTTTCTGTGTTTTCAGTTGCTTCCATTTCGAGCTTTGTCATTGACTTTATCAGTACATGTTCCCTGTTGGCTAAGATTTTGGTTAAATATGCCAGGAAAATAATTTAGAATTTTGCAGTCTAAGCAGTTCACAGCTCTCTGTCACTTGCACTATTTTTCAAATATTTTCTTATGTCCCTCCTTGCTGAATAGGGAACCTGAATTTTGCAGTCATACTGAATATTTTCTTTCAGAATACTCTGAGCAAAGGTTTTTTTATCATTGATATTGACTAAAGGGAGAGAAAGGAATGTTAAGAACACCTGATAAAAAACCTGTGACTTGTAAGGCAAAATTTTTATTTTTGGCACTGGGGTTTGACCAGAGTACCTGCTATACACAACTTTGGACAGCTGTGAATTCTGCAATAATGCAATGAATTGAAAAGTCATAGTGAGTTCAGCAGGCCAGGTCCTTGAAGCACATAAGTTTCAGGGGAAGGATGATACAACAGAGGGCAATACAGTCACCCAGAAATCCTTGTGTGCAGATGAACATAATCATTGTGAGTGATAAGGGCTTATATTGCATGGTGACAAGAGCTGGGACTCACCCCTGCTTTTAGCTGTCTTGAAGTTAAGTGTCCAATTTAAGCTATTCCCTTAGACTGTGCATAGTTAATGGAGAAATATAGCTAAGACAGATCACTTTCTGTAGATCTCCCTCTTAAACACTCATCATAAAATGAGTTTAATTACCCTCCAGAGGCACCAATCCCCACAGCTGGCTATAGAAGGAGCCCAGTTGTCTAGCTCAGTCTGAAGACGTGATCTCTCCTGGGATTCTATTTTACCATTCTGTTGGATGAATAGCTACCAAATCAAAAGAAACCATTATTGTTTTAAGATGTGAAAAATAATAATAAAAAAAAAAAATCAAAATGAAAACAAAAAAAGAAGACTGTTCTGTAATTCAGGTCTGACTATAGGTTTGTTAGTTGTTTTGTCCTTATTTCCCCTTTTCTTCCAATGATAAAACTGTTTTAAAAAAATTAAAATGTAGCACGAATACCTACTGAGAGTGATGCTGTGTGAGCTCCGAAGTCAGGTTTTTACATTGTCCTTCTCCTGTATTGTTGCATTACTTATCTTGTGTTGTCTTCATGCTGTTCTGCGCAAATCAAAGAAACATCTTTAACAATTAGCCAGAAAACCTGTTTTCCTATCAATCTGTCTGTTTTCCTGCTTTGCCAAGAGGAGAATGCAAATTTCTTTGAGCATAGAAATGCAAAAATGTGATTTAGAACTCTACTGCAGGTTATATTTCTCTTAAACATAATTAGCAGATAAAGTTCCTTTCCTTGTCCAGAATCATTAACTTTTTTATTTTTTAATTTTTTTTTCCCATTAAAATCTGTCTTTAAAATCAATGATCTTTCAAAGTAACCACAGGAGCAGAGATATTGCATTAACCTGTTCCTCATGCCAGAGTTAGGAAACCAAGCTTCTTTCTCTGAGGAAAAATTGAAATGGACTCAAACTGACTTACAGACACACTGTTGCCTGACCTCCTAATTTAACAGAGAGTAGGGAATGGGAATGAATTTCTTTTTGGAAAGGATTTTATAACAACTACTACTCTTTTACCATTTTCCTCCTGTGAATTTTACAATCAGATGAGAAAAAAATATAGTGGATGTTAATTCTATAATATTCTCTGGAGTTTCAAATATTAATGTGTGTTAAACTAAAGTGACTTATGTCTTTCTGAAGGGATTAATTTGGTCTTCATTTCTGAAATGACAGAAGGTATCTTTGCCCACATCCTTCAGATATCTCAAGGTAAAGTAAGTTGGTTAAAAATAAATTATTGAGCTTGTGTTGACTTCCTCCAAAATTATTTAGTAATGTAAGCAACAGACAGAAAATACCACTGGATCTAAATAATTTTGTAGTCTAGCAACAATATGTCCATTCTAATGATCTCACACTCTTCACTTTTCTTAACTTTCCACTTTTTGGAGTGTTGTCTTTGTTAATTTTGTGAGATACATATAAATGCTGACCTCTTAGAGAAATTCATACACCATTTGTTTGTGTATACAATAACTGCTTATATTAAACTATTAGACTCAGTGTTGGAGGGAAGTTAGTGAGGAAAATATTGCATCCCATCTTTAGCTCAGGAAAAGGCTACAGACAGTAGGGCCTGAAAGAGCAGGATCTCAGGTCTCATCCAGTCTTCTGCTGATTTGAGGAGGTCATAGGTTGCTTTAAGCCTGATGCTTTTAGTGTTTTTTCAAGTGGCTAATACCCAGGCTGTTTTAGTTCAGGTTTGAGCATGCTATATGCAATAGAAGTCTAAGAAATCTCTATAGTCACTGAGCAGAAAATTATATTCTTTATGCTAATGGTTTGGGGATGATTAGTGTACAACGTTCAAATTTTAGCTGGATACAAATGTAAAAAAGTAGACTATGTATGAAGAAATATATAAAAATAGGTTTGCACCAAGTGGATCCAAGAAGATCAGAGTCAAGGTAACACTGCCCATCAGCAGCATGAACGTCCCGGTGGAAGATTTGGGATATGGAAGAGCCATTGTCAGCTTTCTCCCCCTTTCCTGTGCATCTCCTCAGGAAAAAAAACTGATAATGTGCACTTCAGAACACAGAAGAACAAAGAAAAACTAAGCATAAGACCAAAAAAAAAAAAAAAAAAAAAGAGCTGAATAAAAGACATTTATTTAAAAAATATCAACCAACCAACCAAAAGAAAACCAACAAAACCCCACACTAAACAATCATCACAAATCTCCAAAACACTTTAAAGTCCCTTTGAGGAAGTCCATTTGAAAAAAGATATTATTTGAGAACTGTAGAGCACAAGCTGTAATTCACAGGCTTTATGCCTTTATGCATCTTCATTAACTGCTCATATCAGTGATGTCACTTTCTTTCAGTAGTTGGACAGACCTCTCCAAAATTAAGTATATGTAGGCTGATGTTCAGTCTACAAATTTTCCTGTATAATTTAATGCCATTAATTGTAGATCAATTGCTTTGGAATGATCGAAATAAAACTTGTTCTTTTCTATTGTTAATTCCTTGAATGTCTCACAAACAAACCCTGTCTTCTGAAACCTGTCATTTGGTCAATATATATTTAGTTTTTGAGCTACACAAGAAGAAGGCCTTGTGGATCCAGGGTTGATCCATCTGAGGGTTATCCTCTATTTGTTCTTTTTAGTGAGTAGCAGTGCAGAAATGCATTCCAGATTTGATCAAAGGAATCTAGGATCTTACTCTGTTCAAAGGCTTCTCATTCATATTTTACAGTTTCAAGAACAACATTGACCCAGCAATCAATAGGAGATGTTAAGATGATTTTTCTTCTGTCCTTACCCATAGTTGCTTGAAGGGAACCTTTATTTATAAGCTGTCACCAAGGCAACTCCATTTTTTTATAATTAGCCCAGCAGTTATAATGATTCAATCCTAACACAAATTTTGTTAAGTTTTTGTTACTGTTGACTGTGGAAGAGGAGTTAAACAAAAATCAGTCATGTGAAGTATATCAAAGAAAGACAAAAACACTTGCAATACCCAACCATTGGTGAAAAAAATGCAGAGATAAAAAGCTCATGTATAAATTTCGGGAACATTTTCAGTAGTATTAAAGGTATCCCACAACATTTAAACCTCTGAACTATTTACCTTTTCTCATCATACACATTTGAGCTTTGTTGTACTAGAGTAATAGTTGTTTTTTCACACCCATGAAATTCTCCATCTCACAGAATCATAAGCCTGCCACATAAGGAAATGCTAGAAGAGAGTATTTTCAATAATAATAGTAGTAGTAATAAAAATAGTAATAATAGTAATAATAGTAATAATAGTAATAATAGTAATAATATAATAATAATAATAATAATAATAATAATAGTAATAATATAAAGCATGTAATTTATCCATCAAATTGGTAAATGTTTTTGCTTGTTCATTTTTTCTTTGCTTTCCCCTGAGAAACATAAAATTTTTGGTTTAGAGTTCTGCTATCCTATTTCTTGTTATGCGTGTAAAGGGCAGAAATTTTACATTCATGTGACTGAGCGCCTCAGGATATTTTTAGGGAATACAGAAGTTTTATATTGAAGGTTCTAATTTTCAGGATTTTCATGTGGGGACCCTCCCTCTGCTTTTCACCTGCATCTAAGGTGAATGATGTGGTCCCTGCATTCAACGTCTATGTATAAATGATGAAATGAATGCTGGGCCAGATTGAATACACAACTGTATTCTCATAGCCCTGGGGCCAGAGCACTCACAGAAGGGGAAGCAGATACCTTTTGCCAGGCTGAGCCAGGTACAGGAATTTGAAACCAGGTTTCTTGCACCTAAGACTTCAGTTTTATGATTCCCTTCTGAGTATCCTTACGCTTCTCTTTTTGTCTGCCCCTCCTTCAAAAAAAAAACTCAGGAACCCTGAAGGGACTACTTTAATATTTTTAATACTTTAAATACTCAGACAAAATATGCACACTTGAGTTAAAACAGTGTTCAGTTGCATGGTGAGAAATAGACACATTTTATGAATGACAAATAAATCCTTGAGACATTCTTTGCTTCTTTCCTATTCCCAAACCTGTGCTCTACTGATATCTTCCTGAAGAGAGTAATAATGTTGGTGAAAAACCTATTGGGTAGTGCCATGGGACACCTTATGAGGAAAAATATGTCTGCATGTATGGCTAGAGAGTTAATGCTAATAAACATTTACTGGCACATAAAAATAAGGCAACTTTGATCAGTAAGATAGTTGGGGATTTTTCATTCACTTTCCTTGAGTTTTTGATTAATTTTTCAGTTTTAGCTTGGTTTCTTTTTTTTTTTTTTTTTTAGGCAAAGTCACACGCTTATATATCACTTCACTCTTGAAGCTGGGGATAAGGTTTAATGTCTGACTGGTAGAAGCCCAGGTGTTATGATCATTTATGATGGTGATAG
This sequence comes from Sitta carolinensis, assembly GCA_032173965.1. Classification (NCBI taxonomy): domain Eukaryota; kingdom Metazoa; phylum Chordata; class Aves; order Passeriformes; family Sittidae; genus Sitta; species Sitta carolinensis. Next base: position 8,330,079 of record CM063313.1, on the reverse strand, counting down.
TATTGGGGGAAAAAAAAAAGGGAGGAAAAAAAACAGGTTTATTTTACAAAATTCTTTTGTAATCCAGCTCTTATCATGCATCAGTGCTGCTGCCATCTGCTGAAGAAAACAAGGCATTCCAGTTCAGGAACACCACTAACCCAGCTAGCAGAGTACCTCTTCCTCTGCCTTTGGTTGCTTGAATTACCAATCTTATCTCAGATGCAACATGTGTGAAGTTAACTGAGTGTACACTAGTAGCCACTTACTTCTTGTAAAGCCAGCCCAGCCAGCACTTCTTTGGAGATACTGTTATGCTGTCACCAAGCAAAGCTCAACAGGTGATAGCCTCATCATCTGCCTCTGAGAGAATCTGAAATCACAGAAGTTTATTGCGTTTCATTTATCATGTTGTGCTTGTTAACATGCTGTTTTATAGGCACATTGCTCCGCAGTGTAACAATTTTAGTGTGCAAACTCTATGTTTTTAGTTTAATTTGCAACAGATATGATATAAAGATAAACGAGATATTGTTTTTTTATCCACCAAATGGAATTGTCCCCAGCAGTTTGCTGGCCATCAATCACAACAGGGATGGAAGACCTTCTGCAACACACATTACGAACACCTTATTTGCAAAGGCAAAAATGAAGTAAAGGGAAATCACTATATATAATCTCACTCAGCTCTCTATATAACAGATTACAACTATACAGAGTTTCCATACCCCAGAAAATTACTATGGAGACAAAACCAGATTTGATGAACAGCATGCGTGTTTGCATCATATCTTTTAAAAGTGCACATTTGCTTAATCATGATTTATTGACATGGTTTGACACAGGCCCAGACTGATTTTAGCTAGATTTTGACAATTGCATGATGCCTTTAATCATCTTTCTTTTCTCAGGAGAGTGTTAAGAGTTCCATCTAGTAATAATAACAGAAACACAGTTATAGACAGGTACCTACAGCAACTATCCTCCTCTCTCAAGTGCTTCACCAAGGTGTCTAAAATTTCAATAAGTAGATTTTTTTTGAGAGCGCCAGATGACACAGAAGAAGAGTCAGAAAACTTGATACAAGCCAGGGAGACTGTGTCCATAACTGTGCCGTATTTCTCTTTGCCAACAGGTCACTTTTCACCTGTGAAAATCTTTGACCTTTTTCACCTGCATGGAAGCCTATGTTTTCTCAGACTGCCTGTTATAGAAGCACAGAATCATAGAAAAGTTTGGGCTGGCAGGGATCTTTAAAGGTCATCCGGTCCAGCCCTCCCTTCAGTAAGCCAGGACCACTTAAACTAGACTAGGATGTTCAGGGCAACCTTGAATATTTCCAGGATAGGGTCTCACCATCCTCACCATAAAAATCTTATATTTCATCTGGATTTTTTTTTTTTTATTTTACAATCTTTATTCCTTGCTCTAATGCAATATGCCATATTAAAAATTTGTCCCCATCTTGCTTATGAGCCTCCTTTTAGTACTGAAGGACAGCTGTAAGGTTTTCCCAAAGCCTTCTCTTCTCCAGGATGAACAATGACAACTCTCTCAACCTTTCCTATAGGAAAGGTGCTCCAGCCCTCCAGCCATTTCAGTGGCCTCCTCTGGGCTCCCTGCAGCAGGTCCCTGCTGTGCTGGCCCCAGCTCTGGATGCATTGCTCATGGTGGGGTCTCAGCAGAGCAGAGCAGAGGGGCAGAATCCCCTCCCTGCCCTGCTGCCCATGGGGCTCTGGATGCAGCCCAGGACACGTTTGGCTCTCTGGGCTGTGAGTGCCATGGCTGGGCATGTCCAGCCTCTCACCCACCAGCACCCCCAAGTTCTTGGCAGGGCTGCTGTTCATCCCTCAGCCTGGATATCCTGGATTCATGCCCCAACTCCAGTGCAGCACCTAATGTTTGGTCTTGTCAAACTTTATGAGATCCCCATGGGCAACTTCTCCAGCTTGACCAGGAGCCCCTGGATCATATTCTGACCTACAGGTGTGTCAACAACATTTCTCAGCTGGGTGTCATCTGCAAATTCAATGAATGTACTCTCAATTCCTTTGTCTAGGGCATTAATGAAGACATTAAAGCCTTCTGATCCCAACAGATGACCCAAAGGATCACCTCTTTTCATAGACCTCCTTCCAGACATTGCGCCATTGACCACTTCCCTCTGGACATGACTATCCAACCAACGGCTCATCCAACAAACGCTGCATCCATCAAATCTGTGTCTTTCTAGTTTAGAGAGAGGGAGGTTGTGGTGCACTGTGTCCCAAAGGCATTGCAGCATTCCATACGGATTGCAGCTGTAGCCCTTCCCTTGCCCACAGATGCAGCCACCCCGGCATGGATGACAGCAAGGAGGACACTCCTTCCTGTTTCACACAAATCCTTCAGAGAAAACTGTGTCCTGTTGTAAATAAGCAAGGATCACACTGAAGGTCATGCCTGCCATACTTTGATTTCCTACCTTATGCTCACATCATGTTTCAGTGGAAGAATTATTTTAATTCTACACAAAACTTTTCAATGTATTGAAGGAAATGTGTTTTTATGACATGAGCAGAAACAGCAAAACTCATTCTTTTTCAGTTAATGGACCATATATTCATATATTCAGCTTAATTTATTGATAAACTTTGGATAAGAATGAATATAACTTTTTAATAGGAAGTGCTCTGTAATTATTTTTTAAGTTAGATGTTATATAAAGATAAATCCTCATAGCATAACTGCATTGTGTTAGATAACACATCTTATTTGCAGGTTAAATGTTTAACCGCTTAAAAATTTTCAATAAATAGTCCTTAAATAATTTTTAATGCATTTAATACTGTTATTGTTATTGGTCTTGTTATTGTTATTGTAATTATTAATACTATTATTATGACTGTCAAAAATATTTCCTTTCCATTTTTACAAGTATTCCACAGCTTGACTTTTCCCCCTTTAAATAGGAAACAAGGACTATAATGACTAAATTAAAATGATAATTAACTCCAATCAATGTGTTTATTTTGCATTTCTATCCTTTCTCTAACTTAAACTCTTCAATAAGGGAAAATCTTAAAAAAAAAAAAAAAAAAAAAAAAAAAAAAAAAAATAGAAAATCTCTTCCCTTTGTAATAATTTGAAAGCAGCTTTCCAAAAAGTTTATTAAAAGGTGAACAAAAATATAAACAAACGAATGAACAAAAAAACCCAAAAAACAAAAACCAATAAAACCCCCAAAAACCCAGAAATATTTTTTAATGGAGTATGAGTGAGTGGGACAAGAGAGTTTACAAAGAGAATGCATTTTGGTTTGAAAAAAGGTGGTGAGGAGATAGTTCTGGCAAGTATGAATAAAGCTGTGAAGCTAAAATTAGAAGAACTTGCAGTTTTAAAAGAATAAATGGTTCCTTCAGTGATTTTTGTTTGGAAATATGTGGTCTGAAGTGGAAAAGACAAAAAAATACTATAAAGATACAGTAGGAATTATTAAGGAATATGGGACAAAAAAACAAAAACAAAACAAGAGATGAAAGAAAGATTTAGAAAAAAAAAAAAAAATACCTGAACATAGATGTGTGGTCTATAGCAGTGTCTCCCTTTTTTTACAATTTTTTCACCCTGTGTCTGTACCCACATGCATAAACATGTAAACGGGAACTTCTTATGTAACCCCCAAGAAGAGAGAAAGTTGCCAAAGATTCAGAGCAGAACTAGGTCTAAGAAGGATGCTGCTGCAGTTATTATGTTTTACCTGAAACACATACAAACTCTTGGGTGACAGGTTCTAAAGTGCTAAAAAGAAGCTAAATGATCTACTGCACTTTCCACTGTGGTTTACTCAGTGAAATCAATGGAGAGGGAGAATTTTTTCAAGGAGATAACACAGAAAAGGTCTCTCTCACAGCAGCCCTTCATGACCACTGCTAATTTATATGTGCTCTCCGATACACCAATTTTAGTTTCCAGATACTCATTTTAAAATTAAGCAGGAGAAAGGAAAAATTCCTTAAAACACAGCTTCAACAGGCTACATAAAATAAAGTTAGTTCTGTCTAAGTATCCACATACATGCCTAGAAAAATCAAAGCACACAAACCAAAACCAGGAAGGAAAGAAAAAAAAAAAAACCCAAAAAAAACAACAAAATCCAAAATGAAACCACTAAAGCAGACACAATATAGGAAAGATTCTCCACTTGCTTAATTTGACCATTTTAATGGAGCATGTTTGTGATTATGTTCTGTCTGTTTATGTGAGGAACTAATGAAGCTGTTTCTCCCTTTAAGGGGCCGGGGGATCTGGGGAGTCATTGGGAGGTTAGCGCTCGGGCTAGCGGCTGTTCAGCCAGAGGAGCTGCTGGGCCATGCCCGCGAGTCGTGCTGTGCAGCAAGGCTCTGCCCAACTGCATTTCTGAAGGGACATGTGTATTTTATCTATGCAACAGCTGTTCCATTACCTCCCTAAAAATGACTCCGTAAAGCAAAGAACCTTTTCCCAATTTATTTCACTGAACAGCTTATCTGGGGTTTGCTCCAAAGCCCGTGGAATTCAATGGAGAGACTTTTCATTAACTTTTTAGAGCAGGAATCAGATTCATTAGTGAAAAAGTCCGTGGATTATTTCTTGTTTTTTCTGACAAAAGTCTCTCTTTTCCTCAGCACACGGCGTAATATATCCTCTATTTTAGATAGAATTAAACATCAAAGGAGATATTTCAAAGGTTCAGAGCTTTTGCTCTGTTCGTGTATGTGTTGTGGTTCTTACCCAAAGTTTAGTCCAATGCTTTTGTGTGCTGAATGAGGTAAAAAATCCTGAAGCAGTACTTAACTTTATAGGTTTTTCTAACTGTGTAAATGTTTACAGATTCCAGGTGAGATTAGTTAAAAGAATGAAAGAAACAAAACTGATACTTGAAATAGGTCAGGAGAAAAATAATTTGGATGTAATTTGCTTTTTTTTTAAAATCTAAATCAGTCTGTTCAGTAAAAAGTTATTTTAAATGAAGTCAAAGATTTTAATAAGATGAAAATACTTTATTCTATTAGTTCTGCAACAAAATGTATAACTTCCTCATTTCATGAGAAATTTTCCTTAATAAAACAGCTTATGACTTCAATTCGATTTTTGGAACAGAAATAAATTTAAATTATAATAATTAAAAAAAAATCATGAAATAACAGACCAAATTGCCACCTCAATTTCTAATAGCAATTACCTTCTTTCTTTATGACTGGAGTAGGTGACTGTCAGAAAGGCCAGGATTTTAAGTCAAATTTTAGGCTGCACTTGTTTCTCACACTACTTGTTTCATGATATCAGAACAGCCAGATGTCAAGATGCTTAAAAATCCTTTGAAATGTCAATTTCCAGTGTCTGGAAGCCCAGGTTTATTGTTTGTTTTATTGGTAAGGAAGAGGAAGGCTAAACAGCTGCTACTTAAGCTGCTCGTGAGCAAACAAACAAAAGATAACATGAAAAAAAAAAAAAAAAAAATCAGCTCTCACTAGTGTAGGACATTCCTACCTTGCTTTGTTGACACCTATACAGAAATTTTTTTTTGTGCTCCATAAGCAGTGTAGTCATGGAATTGTTGAGCTAAACCAATATGACCATATGCATATAAAACTTTAAGTAGGCTTTCTAACTTACACTGGAAATTAAAATATAAAAAGAAAAGAAATCTACAAAGAACTGGGGCACATCTTGAGGTGGCCCTACAGCTTTCTTTTTATGGAATTTATCCATGTAATAACCATGTTCCTACTGGGGTGAGAACACTGCCTAGAAGTGAGGACCCCACTTTGCTGTGTGCTGCACACGTCCATGAAGAACCAGTGGTTTACAGATTTTTAGCCATCTAGTTACTGCTGATTGCTTCAGAAAATAGGAATGTGAGCCTTACCAAACTGGATGAATGCAATGAAAGAGGAAAGTGGAGATTCTACTGACACCTTCATAGGGCAAATAATCAGACTAGAACCATAGAGTATCCTCAGCTGGAAGGGACCCACGATGTTCATCCAGTCCAACCTCATAGTTTGCCCTTTCTCAGTCCTTTTTGTGGTTAAACAAATCTCTTGAACGTGCCCACAAGAAGGATGGTCTGATATGGTCACATTTAGAAATCTAAACTTTTGACATCAAAGACAGGGAGGACACATCCCTTCATGAGTATGGAATTGACCACAGCCTCTGGTCTCTACTGAATGACCCAGTAGTGGAGCAGGGACAGGAAGGTGTGAGGTCCTAAGAGAGTTATGCATAAGTCTATACAATTTGGGTATTTATATAATAAATTGTTAAGTATAACTGTATACAATTTTGGTATTTATAAAGTAAATTATATAGGCAATAACAAAAACCCCTATAGACCAAAATATTAGGGGTCTTTATGAGCAAGAGAGAGGCATAGCTGAGTTGTCATGTGAATAAATTGAGAGTATGAAATTATTTCAGTTACTTATCTCAAAAAATGTCTTTCAAAAAGTAAGATAATATGTCATATAAATTGGATAACTGGTCATACATTTTCTTTGTGAGCATATCTTCCTTTGGAACAGGGTGAGGGATGATGTGGGAAAGGAAGAGGGAATAGAGAGTGGTAATGAACCAGAGGGACATATCCAAAATGTTTCTCCTGAGGCACCAGAGTTAGTTTGGATGGTTTTGAGAGAGGAACATAACACAAAACTGGAAGATGTAAGGGTCATTCAGAGCCAACTGCCAAAACCAGTTCACACCCTTTGAAACAAAAACAAGAGAAGCTTCTGAATAGCATCATGCACCCTGAGCTGTCCCTGATTTCCCAAGCATGCTGCAGATGTGCAAGAGACTTCTGATGTACACTACACTGCAGGACACAGGCTGAAGACATCAGCCTGGTCCTGAACCCATCTTGAGCCTATTTAAATATCAAGAAACATTTTAGGTTTTTTTTTAATTAGTAAATTTTATAAAAAATTTATTTTAATAAATTTTGTCTTATGTCTTCAATTTCTACTGATATCACTGAAACAGAGGTGCACTGTTCTAAACAGTCATCAAAGCAAGAATCAACTGCCCTGAGAATTGATGCAGAAGTTTGCAGATATGGCTCATTCTATGATGTTTCCATGCCCCTCCAAAGTGAATTCATAGACAGGAGTTTTGACCACTGCACAGTCTGGGAAAGCAAAAATTCTTCAAATTAAAAATTCATTTCTGATTAAGTAGTTTCCTCAGTGTGAAGAAAAATTTTTGCATTTGCAATATAATATTGTTAATGATATATGAAGAAAATAGAAAGATCTTTTAATTTTCCCCTCCTAAATAAATTCTGATGTAAATATATTCTTTGAATCATGTGTCTCATGTGTACTTTTGATATGCCAGTTATGGTACTAAAAAAATTACATTAGCAAAGGTATAGACTGATATTTTGACTCAAATTTGACTTTGCAAATATTTGTAATTCATTCAACTGTTCTCACTTCTTTTATCTATTAGGCATGTTGGTTGAAGCAAGAAAAAGGCAATTTTTTTTCTGTTTTGTTTTGCTTACTAAGTCATGCCTTATCAGAACATGTAGTCCAATTGTGGGACTTATTACCACAAAACATAGCCAAAATGCAAATGCTTTAAATTGCTTTCAGGTAAAGTCATTTGCAGAACAAGGAAAAGTCCATTAAAAATATTAAGCAAAATAATATAGATTCAAAATTTGGCTCTGTAAATTGTAAGGATTTTGTCTTCCCTCCTGTCAGAACCTGAGGAGGCATAGCAAAGGAGATATTGTTATTGGTTGTCTTGTTCTTCTCATCTATCCAGACCTGCTAATGCCACTGTGAGAAAGGAGACACTGAAACAACTGAACCTGTATGTGACCTGTTTACCTATTTTTATATTATGTCTTTACAATGGAACTGTGGAAGTGTCATTATTCCTGCTTTACAGGAGAGAAAGACCAAACCTAGAAAATGATTCACCTAAGGCCATGCAATGCATCATCTGTGTCAGATGGACAGGTCAATTTGGTCCATATTATATTCCATGGATAACTGTTTGCACAACCTGGTTTTGCTCTCAGGTTTCTGTCTGGAGCAAAATTTCACTGCTTTAGAGAGGAAGTTCAGGTACAGGAAAAACACCAAACCCCCTGTTTCGGTCAGTGACATAAACAGGAACACGGAAGGACCGTTTGACTTGCACGAGGAAATCAGGTTTGAAGTAGTCCTAAAAATCCGATATTCCACCAATATTCCATCAATAAAAATCCAATATTCCATCAATATTCCACATAGGAGTAAACTGAAACCCTGTATTTAGAGATTAAAACAAAGTTTGAATTAAAACTGTGGAGGGCTAAGATAAATATTGTAAGGTTTGCAACCTCCATTTCCTGGACCTGAGTCATTAAAACCTTGTTCAAGTTAATATCAAACTTATATTCTGAATTTCAAAAACCTTAATTCCATTTTTTTTTTAATTAGAGATACAGAATTTGAATAAGAAATAAAGAAATTAATTTGCATGCTTACGATATAATTGTAACAGAATTCTAGCTGAAAATACAATACTTGAAAATAAATATGTTATCAATATCCAAGAGGTAGTTTTTTCTGTTTTTTCCAGGTCTTTTGGGGATTTTTTTTTTTTTTAAATATATAAATAAGTAATTTTAAAGATTTTTTTAGAGGGTAGATTGTTGTTTGGAAAGAGTTAAAGCCACTGGAGTGATTGTAGAATGAAAGAATTTGTGTGCATACATTAAAATGTATATGCGAAATCTATCATCTCCTTTAAATTTCTTCTTCATATCATTTAATTACTTTTACATTTTAAGAAATATAGGGCATTATTAGGGATATTTCAATGTAATTTTTCCATATGATACATATGATTCAAAGTTTTATTTTTTATTCAACTGAAAATGAAGTAGTCTAAGTTCAATTATTTAAGTTTTTTAATGAAAAAAATAAAAATCTCGTTGTTTTGTTCTTGAATATATTTCTTTGCTATTCCTGAGAAAATAAGTGATGTATTTCTGAGAGATTTTGAAAGGAGAAAAGGGGTTTTTTACCTTACTGGTACATGTCCTTTCTAATATCCCAGTCCCAACAAAGAACTGAACCATCAATGCACTTTACAGTTCTAAATTATTCATTCAGCTTCTAAAAGAGATAACAACAAACAGAAACAATTAAAATAAAATGATAAAATGAAATATACAAACACTGGAAATGAAGACTGCAATTACAAAAAAAAACCCAAATAAACCACACCAAAGCCCAACAAAGATGGCATCCTTGACGGGAATGAAATTTTATTGCAAAAGTGTGACCTGTGCAACTGGAAAAAGTGAATCAAAAAACAAATATCACTGAAATGAAATTGTGAGTATCTTCTCCTGGACAGGCTATGAACTTCAGTGTTGAGAATTGTGCTGCCCTGGATCTGCTTGTTTCTGATGATGAAACATGGTTTTAATTTCATTTCTTTTTGGGGGTTGAAAGTTGAGGTAGAATCCATGTACTATGCAGTGTTGACAATATTGAAGGGTTTTGATAATGAAAAGTGTGTGTGAAAGCGTGGAGGGCCATGAATTATATTTTCCATGTTGCATGTCTCTACATTAATAGCTAGCTGCTGTGTCTGTATTTATGAATGCAGCCAAAGATCATTATTGAACAGTCCTGGAGCATAAAATTTCCACCTGTCCTGCCAGAAGGAAATGTGTTTCTATTTTATGCTGTTTAATTGAACTGACCATTCAGGAGAAGAAATTCCCCCAAACTAAGAGAAACAGAATGTAACTGCATCCAGAAGGACTGGATGTCTCCTCAAATATCAAAACAGTAGTTTCCATAATATTAATATTTGGGGGAATATTTAAACTCACAAAGTTAGAAAATTTGGCATAAAACCTGCCAGTCGCTCTGTAACTCATTTCTCTATGTCAAAAAGGAGACATGATGTTATTTGCCATATGTGTAGCTATATCATAGCCTGATGAGCTGAGGTTAGACTCATACTGGGAAACTCCTTAATTCTGTAGATTTAAATCAGACCTATAGAGCTGGCATAACAGTGAGCAGTGTCCTCGATGTACAATTTGTTTTGATGTGAGAATCTTTTTCTGTGAGTTGTTGCCATGGGAAGCTGTTGCTAACTTCTACTGAGAGAAGAAAAAGATTCTGTTTGCATATTTAGAAATATACACAGATGGAATATGTACATACACAGGCACACACAAATACATATGCATTGACATAGACATCTATGTCTATTTTTATATTTTCAGTTATATAAATTGTCCATAATAAGAAATTATGCCTAAATGGGTTATAGACACATCTTTTAAACCAGAAAGAAACAAAAGTGTTGGTTTTGTTTTAGTTTTGTTGTAAGTTTTTTTTTTTTCCTTTTGAAGACTGGGCAGTGCATTGTCTAGATGGGAGCTCATTAAGAGTGGACTGTAATTGAGGCAACAAAATACTCTCTTTACTCTTTTTTCCCCTTTTCAGCCACAGGAAAGGCTTTACAAAGTACTCAGCATATTGGCTGCTGAGGGCTTTTGACAATCAAGTTCCATCTGCTCATTATTTTGCAAGACGAAATATACATATATATAGTCCAAGCCTTGGAGAGTGTATATGATCTGATCCAGGTAGGTGCTTCACTGACACATGCAGTGACCAGACCTGGGCATAGAAATCCAGTATGTGCATGAATTTCCTGGCATATGTTACGATAAGGATTCAGAAACACTTGAGCACACTACTACTGATTTTTTTTTTTTTTTTTTTTTCATTGATTTGTGGACCAGACAAGCCTCTCTTAGTGCTGGAGGAGCAGTCAGCACATAACAGATAAATACTTCTAAAGAGCACCATATAAATATATGAGCAGCTAATTGCAATTGAAATTGGTAGAAACCAGGATTTTGTGCAGCTTTAGGGCTTAAGACTTGTTTTTAATTTAAATCTCATGTTGAAATAAATGCATATAAACATGTACTTTATAAAACTTTCAGCATCCATCATGTTGGAATTGAAACCAAAGCTCTTTCCTTTATATTTGTTTGAAGAGTTCAATGACTTTGCCTTCTATTATCTTAATTTGGGTAGAAATATCCTGTCCACCCTTCAACTGAAGGATTACAACTGTACTTCAGGTAGAATGTTTTATTCTGTTGATAGAGTTTTCATGATTTTTTTTAACCTATCTCTGGAAAAAAATATATGTACAGCAGTGCCTTACAAAACACAGTGATGAAAATCCCACAACTTGGTTTTCACTATGTTTTCTAGCAATGCTGAGAGATGCAGTGTTAGCTGTGTGAATACCACAGTAACTGATGCCTGGTAACTCTGGTGTCATTAAATAGCACTTACATTAAGACTCACTGTATGATTTTACTGCCTGTCATAAATCTGAGCATTATGAAATAGAAATCTAATTTCATAAACTTTTTCCCACTGAAAATAAACTGTTAAAGACTGGTTGTCTTCATCACTCTACAAATAAAACAAGGACTTTTCCAACACACATGCTGATGGCATGCACTGAAAACCACCTTACTTTACAGTAAATAAATATGTAAAATGTATAAAAACAAAGATACCTTCCCAGAAGGGCCTCTACCCTTCCGAGTTTCAGCACAAGGCAAAAATAACAACTTGCAAGAGTTCATAAAAAGTCATCTTGAGTTGAGTTTTCACAGATCATTGAAAGGTTGAGATTGTCAGGTGCCTCTGGAGGTCATCTGGTCCAACTCTCCTGACATGTAGAGTTGGTTACATGCCAGGGCCACATCCCAACGAAAGCTGTGGACTTTTTTACTGCAATGCACTAGTTTTCTCCAATTAACTTAGTAACAGTAACATAAACCTTTCACTGGATATCCCTGGCTTCTTGTCTGAACACGGAAAACAAGGAAATTTCCAGTGATGTGTATAAAATTCTGACACTATACATAATTTATGTAGCCAAACTCCTAAGCAACCTCAGACTTCAGCCAGTATGGTCTGTCACTCTGCTCTAATCTTAGCCAACCTATTAAAGTATTTATTAGCACTGTAAGTAAGGGATACAGGGGACTGGGAGGGCTAAGCTCTAAGTGATGCTCTTCTTAACTAATTTAAGGATTCATGAGTGATTTAGATGAAATAGAATGTTTGTGCTGATTCTTTGCACAGTGCTGTACCTGTTCACTTGACAATATGTGGATATGCCACTGCCTATAAAGAGCATTATAGTTTTGTTCGTTGTTTATCTACTCCCTCTTTCTTCTCCCTATTCCCAAGAATAAAATAAATAACAATAATTTCAGCAATGTTTTCAAATAACCATTTGTTAATTAAGCTAAGTGATGAGAGGTACTTTGAGAGTAAAGGGGAATTTACCACCTTTTTTCTTTTTCATCACTCTTAAGCTTGTACCAACAACCTGATCAGAAAGTAAAGTATATTCTTACTAAGACTTGAACATAAAATACTGGCTTAGGTTCTCTTTTCATCTTCCTTTTTCACCTTCCTTCCCTTCCTGAACCCTCCATGATGAAAAGATATGTACATTTCCAGTGTTGTCTAAAAAGGGGCAGGGTTCATCGGGATAAAAAATTTATTAAGAAATGCAACAACCTTTGACCAAATATTTAATGAAAAACTCTGTGTAAGCAGAGCGTTATGCAGATAGCTACACAGCTAGATACATAGTTAGACGCTTTTACTTTTTCATTTAATAGATCAATGAAAACATTATTTCAATTGGAGGTCTTGAACTTCAGATAACAATAATTGGAGTAGATTAATTACATTTAATGAGACTATGCAGTTTATTCTAGCTGAGGTTCAGCTCCAAATTTTCTTCCTTTTAAAAGAATTAGACTAATTTTGTGCTTAAAAGATGAGTAGATTTTTTTTTTTAAAATTTGTTACTGAAGAATGAAGAAATATGCTGTGAATGACAACTTAAAATGAAAGTGGTAAAGTGGACAAATCAGCAAAAGTAGATTTTTGCAATGACACCATTTGTGACAAGAGTGTTTTTAAACTTAGTGATAACCTAATGCTGGCTTTTTAAAAAGAGCAATCTCACCATGCATAGCTATTTAGGTTTTCGTTGTACAGACTAATCTAGTTTGTGCTAGAACACCATGCAAATATTGCCATTCTGCCATATCTCATCACCATCGTGGTTTCTCCTTGTAACAGTCTTCCATGATCCGATGAATAAATTCTTCCCAGACTGTGATAACAATGTGTAAAGTCTTCCTTTAGAGTGACACAATAAATTTATCTCCAAAACAGACAAAATAAGGAGTACTTTTAGGTGATGTTTCTACCTCTCAGTATTAATGAGATATGCAGCTCTGTTTCTGAATCATTCCTATTGTCAGGAAATAATGTCACAGATCCAGACTGACATTCAGGAATGTGTTAAAGGCTATACTTAACTATAAATGTATGTGATTTAACTGAAACACAATTCCATTTCAAGTGCTTCTCAAGATCTCTTTTGGACTAGAGCACCAAATTCTGCCAAAGTTTCAGAAAGAAAACACAACACAAAAACCTTTAAACTTAACATGGAGTAATGTGATATAACGTAAAGGAACACAACGTAATGTAACATATAATAATGTAGGGCAAACCCTGTCTTTTCCATCAGGGAACAGTATTTTCCTGAGTTAAAAATTCTCTTCACTCCAAATGAAAGGAGCATTTTATACCAACCATTATGAAGCAAGGACATAGAGTGAATAGCAGTGCTGCAGAATAGCTAACTTTAGCTCTAACAACGGCCTTTGAGCCATCTACTCAGGTACTTTTGTAACTTGATGTTATTAAAGTTTTTGTACCAGCCTCTTCTTAAAGTTTTGAAAGGCCCAGACACTCAGAAGCTTCCTAGCAGAGGCCAACTTGTTTAAAGTTCAATACTCAAAAAAAAAAAAAAAAAAAAAAAAAAAAAAAAAAAAAAAAAAAAAATTTAAAATCACCAACACTTTAAAAAATCTAATTTATTTTTGGTTAGGGATCCTAATCATAAGTAAGGGTCAAGCACTTCTTTTATCACTATTGCTGTTGTCCATAGCTAACATTCTCAATGGTCAAATGTCATGAGTGTAATACCTGAAGTTAAAAGATCCATTTCTTTCCACCTCCTTGCCTTTTGACAAGTTTGTAATTCAGGATGGCCAGCACAATAGTGCTTGAATTTTCCAAGTGATTTCTAATTTTGGAAATGCCCATTTTTGACTGTGTTCAGCAATGTCTATTTCTTCCTTAATTTCGGAAGGTCTGAGCAATAATTCATAGAGAAATGGAGTACTGTGGGTACTCACCATCTAGGGTCAAAAGCTCAAATTTCGTGAAAGCCAACATTGTGGCCACTGCCTTCATTGCACGCCATATGGGTCAGCAATTAAGTGCATTCTTTATGACAGTAGAATAAAAGAGAAAAAAGCCCATAACTATGATAACTAATAAGTAATAGATTGTGTGGAAATACATCCATGTCCAACAATATATTCAACTTCTATTTATTTTGTAAAGATACAGGAAAAAAAACCCACATAAAGAAATACAACAAAAGAATGAACCACAAGCAAACTGAGTAATGGATAATTCAATTTTGGATGAAAGGACAAATAACAGATGTCAGTTAGGATAATAATTTCAATAGGTGTTTTCATTGACAATTTATCACCATTTATAACATGTAATAGTTTTATGTTCTTGAGAGGTAGAGGCTGTTACTTCATATATACTCTCATGTAAGAATATAGAGGTGGGCAATAAAAGAGTAACTGATACTCTGATCTAATAATCTATGTCTAATTTTGCCAGGCATGTATGCAATCTGTAACAGGTTGTATTGCTTCTTTGTTTCATTAACTTGGATCATTGTGGCTTTTGAACAAAGTAAAGGGATTTTTTACTTCATGCTTAATTTTTTTTTACCTTATATTTACATTTTCATATACAAGATGGAAAATTCAGTAAAATGTAGATTATCCAAAGGGCTAAGAAACTCCATGGTCTGTAATTACTAACAGTGTCTTTCTTTGCATGCCAGTATAACTCAAAGCCCTATAAAACTCACAACTACATGGAAATAATTTCTTTTACACTCTAGAAAACAAAGCTGGAACTCAGAGGCAGATCCCTTTCTTCCAAGAACCAATGTGCTGTCACTGCAGCTGCACCATCCCTCAGTGAAGTCCTGGTGGGTTTTGTTACAAGTAATCACGGAACATGAGGCAGCAGCGTATTTTAAATCATTCTCAACTGACTGCATGAGATTATTCATTTGCTTCATAGTGTTCATTTCAAACTCCAGAAGCCAGAGTCACTGGGATGTTTTACAGTACATCCTTGTTTGGCTGATAGGGTTCTTGGTCCGGCGCTTGTGATATGTTTTTAGTTGAATTTGGCGCTGTTGTGGTAATCCCTCAGGCTTATTCTATCTGCTGTTTCCTACTTGGTTTTTTTTAACTGATTTCAACACCTGAGTTTTGAAGTATTCTTTATTTTATTTTATTTTATTTTATTTTTTATATTTTTTATTTTTTTATTTTATTTTATTTTTTATTTATTTTAGTGTTTTAGGACACTAGAACAAATAATTTTATGATGCAAAACCAATATGGATTTATTTTCTTGAAGGATCTCATGTGACTTGGACAGCAAGTCCTGCACTGGGAGGAGAGCTGGACAGGGAAGGACGTAATGAAATTCTGCAAAGGCAAGTGCAGGTCATGCATCTGGGAAGGAGCAACCCTGGGCACCAGCACAGGCTGGAAGGCAGCTCTTAGAAGACTGGTGTGTGTTCTGGTGGACAGCAGGATTTCCATGAGCCAGCAGGGTGCCCTGAGGGCCAAGAAAGTCAATGGTATCCTGGGATGCATTTGAAAAAGTGACGCCAGCAGTCCCAGGGTGGTGATGGTGCCTCTGCACTGTGTACTGGTGAGTCACATCTGGACAGCTGTGCCCAGGCTGGGCCTCCCTAGTTCAGCAAAGGAGTTTAATTATAGTGGGTCTGGCAGAGATGGTGAAGGGTGTGCAGCATTTCTCTGCAAGGAAAGGCCAGGGAGCCTCAAGAAGAGATGGCTGAGAGGGAACCTCCTTTGTGTGTAAGTATCTGAATGGGGTTGTCCAAAGGATGGGGCCAAACTGCAGGAAAAGAGGAAATAAGAACAAAATGAAGCATGAAGAATCTCATCTGAGTGTGAAGAACTTCTTTACTGTGAGGGTGATAGAGTATCAAAACAGGCTGTCCAGAGAGGCTGTGGAGCCTTCTCTAGAGATACTCAAAACCCAGCTGGACGTGATCCTGTGTTACCAGCTCTCAGTCCTTTATCAATCCTTACGACTGGATAAATTGATCTCCAGAAGTTCTTTTCAACCTTAACCATTCTGCAATTCTATGACCTGTAATAAATACTGAAACAAATACTGAAATCTTTTACAAAGTTAAATTCAAACTGAAAATTTCTGGATTCAGTCTAAATGACTCAGAAGCAGAAGAGCATAAAGCTTTCTGCAGAAATCTGTTTTTCTGAAGCATCTGGAGAAAAATAAGGGTCCTGCCTCAGAAAATGCCTAACAGAGAGTTTAAAGCATTGGGTAACAGGCTGATTGATTGCACAGGAGAAAAAGAATGTTTCCCTGTTTTATGCATGCCATCCAAGAGCATAGGTATTAAAATACCTTAACATTTCTACGTTGGTGGGGAATAAATAGTGAGCAACCATTATTAATAACTATTAAAGCTGTTTGACTGATCGTATCTTCTAGCTTGCAAAATCTTTTATGTGCAGGTGTGTGCATTAATGAAATCCATTAAATTCATATATTTCAACAGATAGTAATTTACGATCTTTTATAAGATCTGTCATGAAACACGGTCAGAGATATAGGATTGTCTCAGTGCATTACATAGCAAATTGTACTCCCCTTTCCTCTGAAATGACTTGACTTCAGAGACTAAATATGAATGTCAATGCATTGGACAGCCACATTAGGTATATTTTTTAGTCTACCATTGCCTGGGAATATGTGGAATAAACCTTTTATCACTGGCAAAGCTGACAAGAAGAGTGAACCATATTCAAAGTGGCTGGAGGAAAAAATGTGTGGGAGTTCAATCTATTTCACTTCATACATAAAAAAAAGAGACTGAGTGTGTAACCCTCATTTATGAATTGTAATGGGTCTCCTATGGGTTGCTAACTTTTCTTTTTGACTTTTTTTTTTTTTTTAATTTTTTTTTTTTTTTTTTTTTGTTATTTTGGTTTTTATTTCCTCTTGGTATTGTCATAGAACTTAAGAAGATGAAGACACAAGCCATTTTTTGAGCACTCCACATCAAATTCAGAGAACTCTTCAACCCTGGACAGGTGTGAAAATCACTCAATAATGTTCATAATAAAGGTTATTTTTTTTGTCCTGAAGAAACACAAGCTGTCGGTATGTGGAGTAAAAATGGGAAATAAGGACTGATTAGACTGGAAAATGGAAAGAAAAAAAGCCTTATGACCTGACTTTAATGAGTTAGTGGAGGATTATAGGTAAACTATATCAGCTCTTAAAACACTACTGACAAATCTCTAAGGGAGGCTTTTGTACTGCTTGTCTATTTAACAGCACATTGAGATTATCATAATTAAGTATAGACAGTCAACATATTAAATGGATTAGTATCTGCTGTATATACAATCTTCCTATAGTTATCTAATTATACATTTATTAAGGAGGAGCTATTATGCTATCACATAAAACTTGAACTTTCACCTTTATTTTTAATGAATGAATTCACACTCAAGAAAACTCTGCCATATTTCTGTTGCTGAATATGACAGGTCATTAGCCTTTGAAAATCCAAATTCAACAGAATTTGTATCTGTCTTCAGAAATGTAGACCCTCAAGCTAAAGGCCAGAAGAAAATAGAAAACTTCTTGGTCATTGCTAACTCTTGCTGATTTCTAGGCACCTGGGTCCCATTTTGTCTGTAGAATGTTTGTCTACAGTTTAAAGCCACAGAATCATTGGTAGCAGATCACCCTATTATTTTGCTTTTGAAGGAAAATGAAAGGATAGACTTGATTAAACAGAAGGGGAAATGGCATTGAAGTGGATTGGAGTTATTTGATGGAAGAGACTGAGGAGTAAGATGAAGCAACAAAAAATATAGACATAAAAGTAATGTATGAGAAAGTTAAAGTGTTGTTCTTCCACTTTATAGGCTGTTATGGATGGAGGAAGAAAGAAAGGGAGAAAGAAAGGGAGAAAGAAAGGAGAAGGAGAAAGGAGAAAGAAAGGGAAGAAAGAAAGGAAAGAAAGGAAAGAAAGGAAGAAAGGAAAGGAAAGGAAAAGGAAAGAAAGGAAAGAAAGGAAAGAAAGGAAAGAAAGAAGAAGAAAGAAAGAAAGAAAGAAAAGAAAGAAAGAAAGAAAGAAAGAAAGAAAAGAAAGAAAGAAAGAAAGAAAGAAAGAAAGAAAAGAAAGAAAGAAAGAAAGAAAGAAAGAAAGAAAGAAAAAGAAAAGAAAGAAAGAAAGAAAGAAGAAAGAAAGAAAGAAAGAAAGAAAGAAAGAAAGAAAGAAAGAAAGAAAGAAGAAAGAAAGAAAGAAAGAAAGAAAGAAAGAGAAAGAAAGAAAGAAAAAAGAAAGAAAGAAAGAAAGAAAGAAAGAAAGAAAGAAAGAAAGAAAGAAAGAAAGAAAGAAAGAAAGAAAGAAAGAGAAAGAAAGAAAGAAAGAAAGAAAGAAAGAGAAGAAAGAAAGAAAGAAAGAAAGAAAGAAAAGAAAGAAAGAAAGAAAGAAAGAAAGAAGAAAGAAAGAAAGAAGAAAGAAAGAAAGAAAGAAAGAAAGAAGAAAGAAAGAAAGAAAGAAAGAAGAAAGAAAGAAGAAAAGAAAGAAAGAAGAAAGAAAGAAATAAAGAAAAAAGAAAGAAAGAAAGAAGGGCTATGTAAGATGTATGAAATTTGATACATTTCAGAGCAAAGTAAACAAAATGATCAAGGAGTTATAGGCAATGAGTCATGAGGAGAGATGAAAAGGAATAAATCTGCATTGCTTGGCTAAAGCTGACTAACAGGGAAACTTTCTTCAAGAATACAGAAATGGGTTCTTTAATTTATATGTCTAGATTTCTAAGGGCATACAATGAAAGGGAACTTCAGAGATGCTTTCAGGGTGAGTTACAAAAACAAACATTTATTTGAAATGATCACCCTTACTTAGAAAAACATGGTGTTATTCAACAGGGAGTTATGGGACAGGAGGAAGTCTCCTTAAAACAGAGTGCAGCAGGAGTGTGAAAAAAAAAAAAAAATTAAGGGCATGATGAAAGCTCCTGCTTGCCTAGAAAATATCTACAAAAGTGGAGATTTCCATGCTGTCAATTATGATTCAAAAGATCCAGATCATTATCCTGAGATAGAGGATGTTACTCAAATAAGTTTTATAAAACTAAAGTGCATGATGATTTCACTTAATTTTCTTTATTTTAACACAGATAATGTGAAAAAAAGGGACAAGCCAAAGTAGCATGACCATTTGGAGATGTTTTGTCAATACTGCAATAGCTCTTATGTGTGTCTTTATTCCCATACATGCACATATATAAATAAAATTATCAAAGAACTGAGGTGAGGTCTTAGGATTCAGGAAATTGCCCTTCATCCACAGTTTCTGCTGCAAGAACAGCTGTTGCTACAGCTAAAACAAAGAAAGGGTTTGAAAATTTCATTCAAACAAAAAAAACACAAAGTAAGTGATTGTGCAGGCCAGTGATTGATCTCTCTCTGACATTCACAAGCCCATATTTGAGGGGAAACACTTATTGGTGTGCCTGATTAAGGTAAGTGGCAGGACTCTGGACTCTCCAATGTGCCTTATTCTTGAATTTGGATTTGCCTCTATTCAATCTGCTAAATCTTCAGAAATGCAGAAGACATAAAGTGAAATTCAGGGAGCCGATAGTTTTGTATTCACCATCTCTTTCCAGTCTACTTCACCTTGCAGGTGGGCTGTGACATAAAGCATTTTAGTTTTCCAAACCCTTTAATTACTGCATTGGTATTCAGTGATGCTTATGACATAAAATTTTGTGTATAGAGTCACCTGTAGCACATATATGGTCTAAATTTACCTCCATCAGAATTCCTTTTGTAAATTAAAGGCTGTTCAAACCCAGAACGAGACATAGAGGAACTCCTTCTTCACCTAACCTGCCAAAAGTTTCTTGTATCTTTGTCTTAAGACATTGATAATAACGAGTGTCCTTGTCTGAATCAGGACAACAATGTTGTTGTTTCTGAAATAAGTATCACTTTCACAAAGAAATCTTACCTCTCTCTGAAAACCTGACAATAGATAACAGTGATCCTTTCCCTTCCCACCCACCTCTACACAATGATATTTTAATTACACTACTGCTAAAATATTGGACAATCAGGGTTTGAATCATACAGGGAAGCTTGTTAAATGAGTCCTTCTGTGGGTTTTTGGGGAGGGATTGTTTTGTTTTGAGTGTTTTTGTCTGGTTAATTTTTTCAGCAGGAATTAGAAACCTCCTGTATTATTTTCCAGGCTTTTGAATTTCACCTCTTTTGTAATCATCCCTAAATATATTGGTGCATTTCAGAAGAACATTCAGCTTTTGGAAACCTATGAAACCATACAAAACAGAGTCATAGTAGGGAGGCTTTGAAGAGAAAATATCTTATTTGCCAGCATCCTTGAAACCCCCACACTGGTTCAAAGATTTTTCATGGAAACATTAGAATCACCGTGGCACAGTAGATCAACACTTCATCTATCTTAGTGTCCAGCCCAACTGAATTAACTCTGATGGGATTAGAAGGACTTAATCTGTGCATTACATAACTTCCCTGGTATCTGCTGCAGCTTTCAGCAACATGCAAATCAAGTTTTTCCTGAGATGGAGGTGGTCTTTATTTTTTTTATTTTTTCTTGGAGCTATGCAACTTGAAACGTCTTTACCCATCATCATGCGCAAAGCAGAAGTAAAATGTTGTCATTTTGATCAGACTGCATTTTTCACTAATGCAGATGACAACCTCAGAGGTAGGGAAATGCCAAAAAGTGTGAATTTACTTGTTGTAATTACTTCTGCTAAGCATATAGAATCATGGAATCATTAAAGCAGGAAAAAGACCACTAAGATCAAGTCCAACCATCAATACAGCATCATGAATTTGCCACTTAGAAATATTCTCAAGTGCTGCATTTACTTGTTTTATGAGTACTTCTGGGGATGATGATTCCAATACATCCATGGGTAGCCTGTTAGAAAGCCTGTCCACCCTCTTAGTGAAAAAAAAAATACTTCTTATAATCCAACCCAAACCTGCTCTGGCACAGCTTGAGGTTCTGGGTTCTTGTCCTGTCCCTGTTCCCTGGAGCACAGCCCGACCCCCCCGGCTGTCCCCTCCTCTCAGGGAGTTGTGCAGAGCCACAAGGGCCCCCCTGAGCCTCCTCTGCTCCAGCCTGAGCCCCTGCCCAGCTCCCTGAGCCTCTTATCATCTGACTAGTGTTTCAGAGCCTCCTCCTGCTCCATTACCCTTCTCTGATATGCTCCAGCACTTCTGTGTCCTTCTAGTCATGCGGGGCTCAAAATTGAAGACCATATTCAAGGTACAGCCTTATCAGTGCCAAATATGTCCTACTAACAGTTTTGTGTTAGAGAAAATTTTTGAAGAAAAGAGTAGCAGAAAGTGCATTTCTTTTTATTATATTTTTACCTTTAAATGCAAAGTGCAGTTTAAGATCTTTGCAAAACTCTAGCGAGAATTTCCAGTGTGTGAGCCAGAGACAATATTTGTAATACTTCTGTTTATCTGTGCATCTCCCAGCAGACCTGTTTGTAAGTCGCTTCTGTGCACATATCTTTGTGTATATCAGTCCGTTTCTCTTCCTGCTGTCTCTCTCTCTTTCTTTTGTTATGTATGTGCCGTCTCCTTCCCAAATCCCTTATGCTTATTTTCCAGACGCATTTATTTATGTTCCCTCGCTAATTGAAAATCTCATATTTGAAGTTATTATTCTGATTGATGTCTGTCATTTTGATCAAGCAGTTGCTCACAGATGCTTTGTTAGAACAATTTTGCTTGTTAGTTTATCACCATCCATCTCCCTGCTGACCTTCTATGATGTTAGGTAGCAAAACCATTAAATATCTCCTGCAAACAGAGAGGCAATTGGCCATCATCTCACATGTACGGGCTGTAGCTACAACAACAACCCCCCGGACATTCAGCTGTGTAGGCAGGTTTCATTTCTGACTGTGATGGGGACATCCTAGACAGCAGAACAGGGGAAATTGCTTGTCATAATATAGTAATGTAATTCTTTCTCCTTACAGTTACATGCTTTGGACACCTGCATTGGGAAGGTAGTAATGTATTCTACCATGGTTTTGCTCAATAGCTAGAAGTTCAACTCGTTAATCCAACACAAGCTTTTATGCATTATGAGAAAATAAATTTTATAAGAACAGAAGAAAAATGTAAACACCTAGAACTAAGTCCATTAAAACCTCAGATTCTCATTTTTAAAGTTCACATTTTCAAAGCTGCTGCACTGCGAACTCATGAGTATTTCTGACAGAGAAGTTCCCTTGGTATCTGAAGTTCTGCTCTGAGCATGCCAAGAACTCCGGTCTTGACAGAGTGAGATATCTATTTTATGTTTAAATTCTCCTGAGATTCACAAAACATGCATGTCTCTGCCTGTCTTGTGTGAAGGACTTGCTCCCAGAGTTATATACTGATATGTATTAAGTATTTATTGGAGCAGGGACCAGAACCCATGTGTTCCTCTCCCCCATGACTGCCCAACCCAATAGACAAAAGAATCTTGCTTATTCATTCTTTCTGTCTGGCTTGATGAATATTTCATTTTATCTTGCAAAGTGGAATAGCTTCAAGAAAGAAGCTCTAAGAATATATACCCAAGAATACCCAATAACACAATAGTTAGAGTTATCTCCCAGGAAAGAAGGCCCATGAATTCAAGGCCTTGAGCCAAAGAGGTAAAACTGTCCTTCTCCTCCCAGTGCTGTGTTATAAAATAAAACATTGCTTCCCACCACATAGTGCTTGCAGGTCTGTCTTATGGATATGTTTCAAGAACACTCTGAGACTCTTCCAGGAATTTGTGGGCTGAGTATTTTATGGGAATGTTCTTTTAAAGCCATGAAGGTCATTTATACAGTAACCATCAGTATTTCATACAAAATGGCCCTTGGAACAAAATGGTTAAGGTCATGAAGAGGTGATTGAAGCCAGATCTTTTCTTTTCTGTATTTAAAGCCCAGTTGCCCAGTCTTCTGAGTGAGTTTTTCAACCCCCCCAAAAATCCATGGAACTAGTGTTTGGGCTTACTTGTACTTTATAAGATTGGTTGAATCCTTGCAACAGGAAAGAAGTAATTTTGTGTCTCCCAGTTTTTGATCTTCTTAGAGCTTCCCTGCAGGCTATGTATCTACTTCACTCACCTTTCATTTATGAAGAACATACTTTTAGGAGTGGGTTGTGCCTCTAAATCATGAGAGAAGGGTAGAAGTCCCCTGTAACCCTAAGGAAAGTCACTTAGGGTTTCAGAAATACACGTTCCATCTTCCCCTCTCTTTCAAGTGGTCACTTTTGGTCAGAAATATGTATATTAACTTTAGGGTAGTTCTTTTCATCTTACAGGTGCTACAGGTCTGCTTATGCAAAGTTATTTAGTTCACAGTCTCAAAGGAAACCGTGAGAGATGAAAAAAAAGAAAAAAGAAAATGGAGAAAGGCTAAAGGAAATAGCAAATGGGAACGTAATGGAAAAAGTTAAGACATTAGGAATGAAAGATTCTTCTGGGAATACTGTTCAAAATACTTCTTCACTGGTTTACAACATTTAGTTGAACACTAATAAAGACACCAGATATAACATGCCTGTAGTAAAAAATTCAGGGTTTTTAGTTTAATAAATAAAAGCATATCTCTTAGTTTGTGGAGTTTTTATCTTTCCTTGAAAACCAAAGCTTCCTGGAAATAATGGGAGAGAAATATTCCTTGCACAGAGCTTTGTGCTTTTCATCTACATTCCACTTAGTAACATATAAGGACGGGTTCAGCTATGTATGCTCAAATGTTCAGAATCCATGAATCCACTGTTGATGTTGGAAGCAAAAAACTGTTCACATATCACCAGCAGGTGTAGGTATGTGGAAAGCACAATGTCTCCTTTCTCAAATCATGACTCCTGAGACTCAGAGTTTTCTGTTGCAGGAATGGTGTAACACACTAGTGTGTTGACATTCATCCTCTGTGTTTAATCCAAAGAAGATTTGTTTTTTGTTATTATAACAGTAAGACCAGCTTGATTTTTAAGTTCATGCTGACTGGTCTTTAAACATCTTGACTCATATTTTTAATATAGAATTTTTCTTTAAAATAAATAGGAATAAATTGCAAAGAAAAGAGAAAAAAGAAAAAAAAATGTGGGACAGGTCTCAAACAGGTAAGAAAAGTGTTTGTAATTTAGGATATTACTCTTTGGTTGGTTTGGATTTGTATTGGTCAAAATTCAATCTAAGACATATTTCAATATGTTGTAGAGTCCCATGTCTACATTTTTTGTGATATGTATTTTTAATTCAGAATGGGGTCTTTAATTTCATATAAGGTATTTAATAATTGTGTACTGCTAAAAACATCAGATCTGTGCTAAGGTATTACAATGTGGTTACACTGGAGAAAACTTCTGGTGATAGTAACCTCCATATCCAATAAAAATGTAGTCTTCACAATCAAGGGAGAAGGATTTTGTGGCCTTAGTAAACCCTGAAAGATTAAATTCCAGGTTGGATTTACCCCTTATACAATATGAACTTGACTGGCCTTTAAAAAGTATATCTTTGGCATTGAAAAGAGAAAACTTGTAAAATGGCAATCAGATAATCTACTGGCAAAATAAATCCGTAGTATTTTTTCTTCCTCAATCTTGTATTTGCAAGTTGACATGATTTATCCTGTCCAAACCTATGAATAATGAGACACAAATAATATGCCGTACATAAATTAATGTAGAATCAAATAAGTATTGATAATATTTGCAGTTGTTTTAAACTGGAAACCAACATTTTGAATTATTAACTCCAAATCTCCTTCTTCTTTCTTTTTATTATTTTTCATGGTAGTTAGAGACAGAGCTTTTAAGCTAGTCAGGGGAAAGTATATTATTTCCATCCCCCTTTTAAATACTTTATAAAGAACTCTATCGTTCATAATAGCTTTGTTTACTGCGTAGTACAGCATGTTCTAATTATCACCTCTGCCTCACTAACCATACGGTTTATATTCTCATACTCATCAGTTATTTTTATGCCCCCTGCAGAAATGAAGAGAACATTAATAAGAATAATTTTTTCAGGATATCATTTTGGGTAAAATTATGAGAAATAATGTATTAAAACACGGAGAGACAGCCTTGCCTTAAAATCTTGAAGGAATTGAATAATTTGTTCTTTTTTCTTTCTTTTTTCTTTCTTTTATTTTAATTTTTTTAATTTTTTTCTTTTTCTCTCTTCCTTCCTTCATTCCTTCCTTCTTTCCTTCCTTCGTGGACTTTTTTCCTAGGAATAACCTGTCTGCAAATATTCAACAAATTCAATTTTCTTCAGTGCATTACTGTCATTGTAATGTAGAATTGACCTTCAATAGAAATCAGTGGTATCATATGTTCCAATGTTCAGATGTAAAAACACTGCCCAGGGTAAACTTATTTAATAACCTGGTTCCAAAGGTGGCAGAAAATGGAGGCAAGTTCTAATAAGCAACTGAGAAAAAAAATGAAACAAAACCAAACAATCTTTTTTGATTTTTTTTTCTTAGTACCCCTTTCCACCTTGCATCTTACTTAAGAAATCAAATAAACAATGTTTATCAGCTTATCTTTGTTGCTCTTGCTATCCTAAACACATAATTGACCCAGGTGTTTCCCCCAGTTTTCTGGAATTCTTGGTAACAGCTGCAAATATTCTTTCTCCATCTAATATCAAAAAATCCTGTTGTTTCACCCATACATAAACATCCATCCGTGGTATTTGCACTACACTCTGTCCTTCTGAGGAGATGTCTTATTGTATTTCCTGGTAAGACAAGTTTATCTCCAACAAGAGTAACATAAGTGCCCTTTGTTAGCCAGGCTTCTTGATATACCTGTTTGAAACATCTGGAAAAAAAATTCACCAGATTCAGAATATATTTACAATGTTAGAAAAAACAGACAAACAAAAACCAACCAACCAACCAAACAAACAAACAAACAAAAAAAAACCCCACAAATATACAAAATTAAAAACTAAAAGAATCCCAACAAAACCAACTGAAACTGGATAAAAGTGATTCCAATTCTCTGTACAATAATTTTCATTTATAGATTAACAGATATATGAAATACTGAAAAATAAACACCATAAACCTAAAAAACAATAATTAAAAATTCAACTCAAATTTGCTGATATGCTCAGTAATAGAAAATAAAGTTGTTTTCAGGTTAGCAGATCTCAGGTAATTTTAAGAAATTTTCTTTGTATTAATAGAAGAAACCATTGAATTTCACCAACTACTTCCTATTTTAAGTCCATTTTGAAAAATAGATTTAGCTCAAATTGATCCAATAAGAAAATATTCCCAAGTTTTAAATGTAAAAATATGTATTTTCTGTATTTTAAGCTTTTTTTTTTTTTTTAAATGCAATTTACAGTTTTAAGAATATTGATATAGTTTACCATCTTTAATAAAAGGATGTCTACTGTTATAATCTTTCCATATGTTAGTTTATGAGATATGGTCACAAAACTTCCTATGCTTCTATTTTGAAAGTGAATAATGTAATTTTAAAATCATTACTAGGAACTCATTTTAAGTTTTTTTTTTGTTTGTTTTTTTTTTTTTTTTTTTTTTTTTTTTTTTTTTTTTTTTTTTTTTTTTTTAATCAACTCTATAGGGCTAAGCACAGAAATTAGTATTACTGCTTTACTGTGTCATCTAAACGTCCCCCAGAAAAGTTTGTTTCCTCTAGGACTTCCCCTGTGTATCTACACAGCTTTGTCATTTCTTTTTAAAAACACTTGTATTCTGAATTTCATGTAAATGGGACCCCTTTGTTATTTCTTGTGCTGTAATAATAATTATTTGTCCTTGTCTGACCACCTATGTAGAGAACTCCCAGCCCTCTCCAGACCAACTTAGCTGTATCTGTGGCATCTCTGCTCCAAAGATCCCTCAAATATGTGGTGGTAGCATGGTACTCATCCTACCCAGAAGTGTATTTAAGGCAAAAAAGCATGGAAAATGGAGGAAAAGTCTGTTATCTGTGTGACTTTTCTTCATTGAATGTGATTTTTATAGAGTTGCAGTCTGTCTTGCACACGAAGGAAAAAAAAATTCTGGTGAACAGTCATACTGTGATTCCAAGCAGCATTAAACAGTTTAACCACATATTTACTTCATTATTGAGCCCCATATTCTGCAGAAAAGACCAAATTCCATCACTTCACTCTTAAAAATGAACTAACACCAACTCTCCTTTGCCTTTTGCTTTTTTGTTAAATGCTTTTGTGATGAAAATTGCTGCAGTTTTTTTTTTTTCTTTTCCCTGCATTGTAAGTACTAAGACCAGTCAGTTAATAATTACCCTCATAACATAGACAATGAACATGTAAAGAAAGCTTGGACATGAGAAATTTAATTCTCCTGCTGAGAGATGCAATCTCACAATACAGAGCCAACTGTCTTAGTTCACACAAAAATAAAGTCTACAGTTCTCTAGCCCCACTGATTTTCATGTGCCAGTAATGGAAATAAATTGATGCACAAGAACATAATGATTAAAAAAATCAGATGCAAAATAGCCTTTGATATTTGACAGTTCCTTTCATCAACTCTGAAAACCACCCATCAAAAATATAGTTAATTGGATCTGAAAATAAAAGTATTCCTTCAATTCCACATTTTCTCCAAATATAAAATAAAATAAAATTTTTTCATTAAATTTTTGCAAATAAATGTCAATTGTTTTGGTTGAGCAAAAATGATGACATAGCCAACCAAAAAATCTCCAGAGACAGTACTGAAATCATAGTGAAAAGTGTAAAACAGTTAAAAAAATGAAGCTCTATTTAAAGGGAGAACACATTTATTTAGTATATCAAAATCTGCATATCATCCTTCCAATCACTCTGCATGCAAAACCAGTCATATACAGAGAGTTTTTATTTCTTCTGTAGAAAAGGATTTAGTTGCTGCGGACTTTTTCCTTCATAACTAGCTGTCAGCTGTTAATGTCAGCAGTGATTAAACATAAGCAGGAGTTGTGATTCATCAACAGCAGATAGAATCATCATGGATGTAAAGTATTCTTTGTTCCAAGGTCAGATATTGTATGAAGCTAGGACAACTTTATGCACCAATCCCTGTGTCTGGTTTATTTATGTTAATTCATTTACTGTCATATCATTACAGAACAAGGGGAAAATTTATATGCAATTGTAGAAATATGTTCTGAAAACATGGGGAGGATGAAGTATGTGTGTGTGTATACATACATGTCTGTTTTATGAACAATGTGATATGCTGGATCTATCATTATACACACACATTCTAGTGTGAAAATGAATGCTTTGTATATACAGAGAACCTGATGTATTTAAAAATCTTGGAACAGCTAAAAAACATGACAGCATCCCTCTCCTGGGCATTTCTTTGGCATTTTCCTTAGCCAGCAAACTCCTCAGGAAGTCACTTACCAAATCTTTGTACACTACCTAAAACAACAGGAATCTTACCAGGATCAGAAGCTCTGGATATTTTTAATACCTATTTAATAATAATAATTAGAGATGGCTAAAATGAAGTATAAAGAGATTAAGTGATTTGTTGGACTATGCACAGCAAGAAAATAACTAAGTGGAGAATGTACCCTGGGATTCTGTGTTCTTAATCCTGCATCTCAGCTAGTAAATTTTTAATTCCAGAGAAGCTGAGAATTGACAAACATGATAGAACTCTCTGAAAAAAAATAACCTTTCTGATGTGGGGTGAGCTGATGTGGGGTGAGCAGTGGACATTGTGTACTGGGATTTCTCCAAGGCTCTCCGTGTGGTTTCCCAGATTCCTCCTGGAGAAACTGGTGTGTTGATGAAGACAAGGACTCTGTGTGTTGGGTGGGTAAGTGGCAGAGAGCTGACACGCAGAGGCTGGTGGTAAAGAGCCCCTTTTCAAAATGGCAACTTGCCACCCCTGGGGCCCCCAGGGATTGATGCTGGGCCCAACACTGCTCAGTCGCTTCACAGGTGGAAGATGAAGATTGAGTGCACCTTGTCAAAGTTTGCCAATGACACCACACTGAGAAGGGAAGCCAACACTTTGGAAGGGAGAAACACCCTGCAGGATGACCTGGGTAGGCATGGAAGCCTTAGTAAACTCAACAAGGTCTTTCACACGTGAGAACATAATCCCTGAGTGTAGCACAGGCTGGCATCTCACCATCTGGGAAGCAGCTCTATGGCAAGGGGCCTGCAGGTCCTGGTGAACAAGATAAGTGACAGTGAACAGTGTGCTGCAGCAGAAAGGAAAGCTCTCGGGATGCTGTGCCACCAGAGAGACAGAAGTCATTGTCCCACACTATTCAGTGATTGTCAGGCCACACCTGGAATAATGTGTTTAGTTTCAGCCTCCACTACAAAAAAAGTATGTGGGCAGACTGCAGAGGGTGCCGAGAAGGGTGACAAAGATGAATACAGAGCTGGGTTACCTTCCACCTCAGGAAAAACGGGGAGAGCAAGGTTTGTTCAGACCTGGGATAAGGTTTAGGGAAGCCCTTATCACCATGTTCCAGTCTTTAAAAGGTAGCTACAGAGAAGATGGAGAATCCATTTTACAAGGAGTCACCTGGAAAATATAAGCTGTAACAGGTACAACTGATCCCAGGGAAATTCCAGCTGGACACAAGAGGGAGGCTTTTCACAATGAGAACATACAGTCTTTTAAATAATTTCCTCAGGGAGGTGGTGGATTTCCCAACATTAAGCACTTCTAGGATTCAGCTAGAAAGGGAAATGAACCATCTTCTCCAGGTCACATTTTTGCCAAGAAAGCCTGGCCATAATGATCCTTCAAGTCCCCTCCAACCTGGCATTCCATGATTCTATTTATAATAGTGTTAAGGACAGGAAGTGTAAGAGAGTGAGGTTTTGCAAACATTGTTTTCTCTTCCAAAGAACCAAACTTTGTTAATCTCAGAATTAGATACAAAAGTTTACAACAGTGAGGGCCATTTTATGTGGCCATCCATTCATGTGAGAAAAAGAACCATATATTCAGAGAATATTTTATCAAATATTTCAACATCCTCCAATCAAGAGTGACTAGAGGAAATTATAAGTGACCCTCATACATCCATTTACACAACCATCCATTTAACAACCAAACAAAAAGAGTACCCGCCAAACCACTCCTTTCAAAAAGAGAAAAAAATAAACTAACCAACCTCCCCCCTCCCCCAAACCCCCCGAAACAGCCCAATAATGCAGACAAGTCAGAAAAATGCTGGCAGAGTATAAAGGGAGCAAAATAACTGTAATTGAAAGATGACATGTTGGATTGAGACAACATATTACATTTCCTGACTTCAAAGATCTTTCCAGGCTTCAATTCACAATACTCCTTGAAGAATCTAAGTATCATTCTAAGTCTTTTGGAGATAATCAAACTGATAAACAGAGTGTCATGACCATTTTCAATTATGTTGCAAGACTCAGAAGAGACAAGCACGGAATTCAGAACCTGAGGTCTTCAACACCTTTTGCAGTTATTACAGCAGGAGTAAAGGGTCAAAAAAAGTAAGAAATTCTTTAGCAAAGTTGTGAATAATACATATACTCAATTTAATTTTGCTTTGTTTCACATCTTTCAAAGAATCTGGAGGAAACTGTTCTTGTCAGGCACTTCTGAGTGTCTGAGGCATAATACAATCTACTCAGATGGACACCGTTGGATGTTTCCTGTCATTTACTTCCACATATTAAAAGATGTGGGTTGTCCACTAGGTGCTCCTGAAAATGATACCAAACTTCCTGCTTGACCCAGGTGAACAATATTACATCCACTATCCCATGATTCTCTTTGCAGGAAATACAGGCTTTCTCAGAGCTCTAATTATGCAGTCAACACTCTTTCTCTTGTTAGATTCACATCCTCTTTCATATTTCACCCTTCTCTTTATGTATTTACTCTCAAACTTACTGACTTTCTAACTTTTATCATTCACATCTCAATATTCTGTCCTGTTGCTAGTGAGTTTTCTGCTCTCTAGGTTTCAGTCACTTTAGCCAGATATGGCTGGATTCTTTTTCCTACATGTCCTATATCTCAGGGAGTTTCCACTCAAACAGGACCATGACAAAATGAGCAACCCTTCATAGTCATTCTGGTCTCTCTGTTCCCAGTGCAAAGCATAAGGATGAAGTTCACCCCCACCCCTGAAGACAATCTGCAAAGCAAACAGGATTAATGGATAGAAGGAGTCACCTACAGCATTCCATCCACACCAGTCTGAAATCCGTGGCCTTCGACACGATATCGTTCAGCCATCCTGAGCTCACCGAAGGCTCACGATCCTGGCTGCCTGTGGAACACATCCCATCCTTCAAAGTTATCATTGCTCTTCTTCTGCATGTCATTTGATTTCAATGGATACCAAAAGACATATATCAGATCTTCAGCAGTATCCCATTGAGAGTTCTCCTGGCACTTCAGTCACTTAGGCATGATCTATGCTCTCAACAGTTAAAGATAATGACTTCAGGAATAATCTTTCATAGGTTTATATTAAATGAGACTAAAGTGCAAGCAGGGTATTAAAGTACCTTGTTATTTGCAGACTGCTTAGAGTAACCTTAAATATGGAGATGATCAAATTTCATGACCTTTATTTTTAATTTTTTTTTCTCCCTTGCTTTTCTGTGTGGAAGTCTGTCATGCATTCATGTTTCATCCAGACAGGTACACAGGCATCCATAACCAGGGTGTATGTGATTATATACACAAGCCATATGTTGAGTAATATGACTAGCTCTGTCCTTTAAACACTGCTAGAGAACATTGCAGACTATGTACTCAGACTGCAAAATGGTCCCATTTTCTTACTTTCATTTGATATCTGATCTGTGTTGTACTGATCTGTGCTTTCAGCAAGTGCAGGTGTAATATTTTCTTGGCAAGGAAAGAGGCCTAGATAATGCCTTCATGGGCTTTGTGATTGCAGAATTGGGCCTCTCATGTTTCAGTTAGATACAGAATTATTCTCTGCTCCTTCTCCAAACAGCAGCAATCTGCACAGTGAAACAGCCACTGTAGTGCTCACCATCACTGACTGCATCTCTGCAGAGTTAGGGTCACTTATTTAGAGAAAAAAGTCTCTGTGTATAAACACATACACATGAACATAAACACATACAGACTCATCACACAGGTGAGAATGATAACCCTGTGATGAACTGTATGGTCAGGTAGAATTTAAGTTGATAATTTTAGTGTTCAGAATAATCTTTAAGAGGGCTAAGTTCTATTCATAGCTCATTTTATAGAATGATACACTAATTTGTTCTTACTTCTCCCACTCACTATTAAATAACCAACTGATATAATTCCATGGGTAAAGGAAAGATGCAGTTTGTGCTACGCTGCAAAATATTTATGTTTGATTCATTTTAAATAGAATTTTCTGTGAAGCTGCCTGACTATTTCATATATTAGGAAGACTCCAGGCAAGTACAAAGGTGATACACTCAGAAAAAGGCAATTTACCCAGTGATTTTTCACATGGAGCTCAAAAAAAAAAAAAAATAATGAATATTCCATGTATAATGGAATATTCAGTGCAATGCCAGCACTGTCAACCTTTGCTGCTCCACTGCTCGAATTTTCCCACACCGTATTTACAATTTCTTCCCTCTGTGCTCAGGGAACATCTTCATGAATACCTACAAAGCCATGTCACCAGCTCTTTCAAATTCTTCTTTCGCTCTACACAGCAATGGCTTCTTAGAAATACATCTAAGGTGCTTATGCAGCCAGTCACATGTGCCTGTAGAAAGGGTAGTCTCTTCTTTATGTAACTAACTCATGTCACGTAGCATTATCTCACCTGCATACTTCTCCTCCTCCTCCCTTTGCCAGCCTCACTTCTGGTCTCTCATTTTACACTTGAATGATAAGCCCCTTTGGGGAAACACCATCTGGCAAGATTTAGGTCTGCCGGATGTACAGTGCTGAAGGACCCAGACCTCAAAGCTTTGTGTGTAACTACATAATAATATCAGTAACAGCAAACTCTTATGTACTCTGGCTCCTTAAGGCTGATACTCTCACCAGTTTAGGCTTCCGAAACCTGCTAATATGGGCTGACATAACAAATTAACAACAAGGGAAGTTCACAGAAGGGCAATCCAGCCAAAGCCTGCCAAGGATATTAGCATTCATTTTGCAACCTTGTCTCCAGTTTGTGCAAAGTTGATGGTTGGAGGTTACACTTTCATTAAAAATTGACAACATTTTTAAATGCTAATCAAAACCACTTGTCCTTTCTACCTCTATTTATCTTGGAGAGGGGGAACAAGAGTGGGAAAAAAAAAAAAAAAAAAAAAAAAAAAAAAAAAAACGGGGAAGAGGGAGAAAAATAACACATAAAAGAAACGTGACTTTGAACTGCAACAAATAGTCTCTCACATCTCTCCCTCCCTCCATCTGTGCAGGACAGATAAGAGCTATGCAGATTGAGTATCAGGACCTCTGCAGCACGAGGGAAAGCTCAGTTTCTGGAGTTCAGGATGCTCTTTGCAAGAAGAGAGGCTGCGAGTCTGGGAGGCAGTGAGAACAGAGGAGGAGGAGGAGGCAGTGAAGCAGTCTTTCCCCCAGCAATATTTCTGTGAGATGTGTGTCATTTCACAGAGAAAAAACTAGGTAAGAATAGGAGAAAATAACAGGCCAGAAAACTGCAAAATAAATCTAAAAATAGTGTGTATTTATAGAATGTGAAATATCGATCGGAACTAATCCTCAGGCACAGGTAATAGCTAAGTAGAGTCTTAAGGTGGTATCAAACTGGGAAATATTAACACATTTCTGTTGAAGTTAGAAACATACTAGGAGAAAAGAAAAAGATTCTCTTTAAAGAAAAAAAAAGAGATATTTTATCATATTATTTTCTATTATTTTATCAACTTATTTTTAACATATTATTTTAATTTCTAAGACTTTTATATATTTATTTTTAGAAATTAACTGTAAAATTATATTTTTTGTTCTTGTTTAGTCAACCTTTCAAAACTTTATCCACAAAAAATATTAACTTTCAAAAAACAGAAAAGTCTCCGAATAGCAAAATATAATAAACTAATAAATAAAGAGAGATACTTCTTTTTTGAGGAATTATACTCAGGATACTCTGGAGCATTCGTGCAACAGTGAAATCCAGGACAACTGGCAGATGTGTCTGTACCAGTTAAGGCAGCAAGCATTGTACAATCAAGGTGTAATCTCACATGTACACTCAAAGATAAGAGCAAATTCTTTCTAGATAAGAAAAAATAAAAATATAGCAGTATGCATACAAAAGCTTATTTATTTCTACATATTTATTTTCTAACTAAATATAAATCCAATTTCCTTATCCGACTATCTGTAACTAGACTTTTACCTTTTAATTTGGATCCCAAATCCCAGTTTTTAGTATCTAAAATGAACTGTTTATCTGCATAACTTGAGGCAACAAGCCTGAACAAAACAATTTCAACTGCTGATTTTCTGCAAAATAGTATTGTTCATTTAACTTCAAAGAAAGTGTGCCAGCTTTATCAAATCATGAACCCAGATCCCGCAGTTTGACTGTACTTTACTCATAAACGCAATAATGAGTGAAACATTTAATTACTAATCACCAAAGAAAACAAATAAATCTGAACATACCAGAATATTAAGATTTTTTCCTACTTTCAAAACATATTTCTCTTCCTCCCTTCCCTTCTTCTTCCCTTACCTCCCTTCCTCCTTCCCTTCCTTCCCTTCCTATCCCTTCCCTTCCTTCCCTTCTCCTTCCCTTCCCTTCCCTTCCTTCCCTCCCTCCTCCTTCCCTTCCCTTCCTTCCTTCCCTTCCCTCCCTTCTTCCCTTCCCTTCCCCCTTCCCTCCCTTCCCTTCCCTTCCCTTCCCTTCCCTTCCCTGCCCTTCCCTTCCTCCTCCTCCTTGCCCTGTGCCTGCTTCCCTCCCTGATCCTGACTCCCTTCCCTCCCTTCCCTTCCCTCCTTCCCATCCTTCCCTTCCCTTCCCTTCCCTTCCCTTCCCTTCCCTTCCTTCCCTTCCCTTCCCTTCCCTCCCTTCCCTCCCTTCCCTTCCCTTCCCTTCCCTTCCCTTCCCTTCCCTTCCCTTCCCTTCCCTTCCCTTCCCTTCCCTTCCCTTCCTCTTCCCTTCCCTTCCCTTCCCTCCTCCCTTCCCTTCCCTTCCCTTCCCTTCCCTTCCCTTCCCTTCCCTTCCCTTCCCTTCCCTTCCCTTCCCTCTCCCTTCCCTTCCCTACTTCCCTCTTCCCTTCCCTTTGACCCTTCCCTCTTCCCTTCCTTCCCTACACTTCCCTTTCCCTAACTTCCCTTCCCTGAACTTCCCTTCCCTGAACTTCCCTTCCCTGAACTTCCCTGAACTTCCCTGAACTTCCCTGAACCCTTCCCTGAACTTCCCTGAACTTCCCTGAACTTCCCTTCCCTGAACTTCCCTTCCCTGAACTTCCCTTCCCTTCCCTTCCCTGACTTCCCTGACTCCCTTCCCTTCCCTTCCCTTCCCTTCCCTCTCCTTCCCTTCCTTCCTTCCCCTCCCTTCCCTTCCCCTTCCCTTCCCTTCCCTTCCCTTCCCTTCCTTCCCTTCCCTTCCCTTCCCTTCCCTTCCCTTCTTCCTCCCTTCCCTTCCCTTCCCTTCCTTCCCTTCCCCTTCCCTTCTCCCTTCCCTTCCCTTCCCTTCCCTTCCCTTCCCTTCCCTTCTTCCTTCCCTTCCCTTCCCTTCCCTATTCCCTTCCCTGACTTCCCTTCCTGAACTTCCCTTCCCTGAACTTCCCTTCCCTGAACTTCTCCTTCCCTGAACTTCCCTTCCCTGAACTCCCTCCCTGAACTTCCCTTCCCTTTCCCTGCTTCCCTTCCCTATTCCCTTCCCTTCATTCCCTTCCCTGAACTTCCCTGAACTTCCCTGAACCTTCCCTGAACTTCCCCTTCCCTGAACTTCCCTGAACTTCCCTGAACTTCCCTGAACTTCCCTTCCCTGAACTTCCCTGAACTTCCCTGAACTTCCCTTCCCTGAACTTCCCTCCTTCCCTTCCCTTCCTCCCTTACTTCCCTTCCTTCCCCTTCACTTCCCTTCCCTACTTCCCTTCCCTACCTTCCCTTCCTTACCTCTTTCCTCCCTGAACTTCCCTGAACTTCCCTTCCCTGAACTTCCCTGAACTTCCCTGACTTCCCTGAACTTCCCTTCCCTGAACTTCCCTTCCTTCCTTCCCTTCCCTTCCCTTCCCTTCCCTTCCTCTTCCCTTCCTCGAATCCCTGACTCCCTGACTTCCCTTTCCCTTCCCTTCCCTGACTCCCTTCCCTTCCCTTCCCTTCCCTTCCCTTCCCTTCCCTTCCCTTCCCTTCCCTTCCCTTCCCTTCCCTTCCCTTCCCTTCCCTTCCCTTCCCTTCCTTCCCTTCCCTTCCCTTCCCTTCCCTTCCTTCCCTTCCCTTCCCTTCCCTTCCCTTCCCTTCCCTTCCCTTCCCTTCCCTTCCCTTCCCTTCCCTTCCTTCCCTTCCCTTCCCTTCCCTCCTTCCTTCCTTCCCTTCCCTTCCCTCCTTCCCTTTCCCTCTCCTCCCTTCCCTTCCCCTTCCCTTCCCTTCTTCCCTTCCCTTCCCTTCCCTTCCCTTCCCTTCCCTACTTCCCTTCCCTTCCCTTCCCTTCCCTTCCCTTCCCTTCCCTGAACTTCCCTTCCCTGAACTTCCCTTCCCTGAACTTCCCTTCCCTGAACTTCCCTTCCCTGAACTTCCCTGAACTTCCCTGAACTTCCCTTCCCTGAACTTCCCTTCCCTGAACTTCCCTTCCCTGAACTTCCCTGAACTTCCCTGAACTTCCCTGAACTTCCCTGAACTTCCCTTCCCTGAACTTCCCTGAACTTCCCTGAACTTCCCTGAACTTCCCTGAACTTCCCTTCCTTGAACTTCCCTGAACTTCCCTGAACTTCCCTGAACTTTCCTGTACTTTGCTTCTTTGAATTTCCCTGGACTTCCCTTCCCTGAATTTATTGTTCCTCCTCCTTTTTTTTTTATTTTTGTCTCTCTTTTCTCATTTTTTATTTTTTTTCCTAATTTAATTTTTTTCTCCTGTTTTTCATTTATCAAACCCACCTGTGAGAGTCTGGTCATTGCAGCTGTACTTTAGCTTTCCCAAAATAAAGCATTTCCATACAGTGTCTGTATCTGGGTCTGCCAATTTCAGAGGCAGGAGAGAGTTTACAGGGCCAGCATCAGCCCTTTGCTTCTTTTCTCCTTCTTTTCTGAAGCTGTGATTCATAGGGGAGTTTCAGCTAATAAAGTTTATGATATTTTCAGCATTTTATTGCCCCAGCAGCCAGCCAGCATCTCCTCGTGTCATGAGCTGTACAAATCTCTTACAGTCTGAGTACAAATTAACCTGGTTGTTCCCTGACCTTATTGGTGTTCTAAAGCTGGACAAGGCAAAAAAAAAAAAAAGAGGTGAAAAAATCCTTATTAGATCATTTCTATCCAAGAGGATCCAAACTTCCCATGGATTACATATAAGGTAGATTCAGACTGACTGTGTCAGAGGAGTTCAAGCCATAAACTAAGAGAAAATGCAGACAAAGACTGGGAAATTTAGAAAATATTGCCAGCAGGAACATTTCCCTAAGCCACAAGAAGTTACATGGCTCAACAATTTCCAGTTTTTCTCCAAGTCTTTATTATGAATGCTTGAGTTTAATGGTTCCTACCAGACAGTGGATGGTGGATAGTCTTTGGCATTTTAACAAAATAATTCTGCCATACTTTTGTGATTGCGATTCCACTCCCAAAATTCTCTTTCAACCCCAGTCCAAGATGCAGAAAGCATTAAGCATGTGAATTAATTCTAGCCAAATTTGCCACGCTGTAATTTGCAGTCAAAGAAATACTGAGAACTTCCGAAAAAAGCGTAGCACAACTTGCTAGCTACTTTTTTTCCTAACAAAATTGAACTGAGAATGCAAACAAAAGCCTCCATGCTGGTCGGGTTTTCTGGGTTGGTTTTTTTTTTTTTTTTTTTTTTTTTAAGTTTTCTTTTTACATATTGTTTTCTTATTTAAGTCCCCCTGAAAGGGAGTGATATCTTAGTCATACACAGCAGGCAGCTAAGTATTCTAAAGATAGAAAATGCAGTTGTTGTTCAAATACATATTAGTTACCTTTCCATCCTTGAAAAACAACTGTAATTTTACATTAAATTTGAAAATCTGAAAAGAAAACATAACTTATAATTTTCCCAGAACAGCTAAGCATAGACTCCTACTATATTTTCCTGCATGTTCAGATTCATGCACAGTGAGGAGAAAAGGAGGAACAAAGAAGTTGAAATTTTTTTCTGTGAGGATCTACATTGAGAGTTTGAGCTTTTGAACTTTTACAGCTAAATCCAGGCACATATATGAAACATTAGGCTCTTTTATTTTTATATAGCATTGTGACAATATATATGGGCTTACTCTGCCTCATGTTACTTGTCTAGAAAGAAGTTGCGTGCCCTAAGCCAGTTCATTGGCTTCTCTCTCTAGGTAGTGAAAAAAGAAAATTTTTTTCTGAAGGGGGTTCTTCTTGTCAAAATTTGAGTGACTAAGATAACATATAAATCACCTTCTGGAAGTAGCATCTCTTTTCAACAAAGACAACTTGGAGAATCTTAAAGAAAAAACCAATGGCAGGTTAAAAGCTGAGGAAGATAAATCCTATCCTTTTATAAAATACAAGTGCATTTAAATAACTTAAAATAATACAGCTTTTTAAAACTATTATTTATTCAATATTAAATTAATCAGTTTGGAAATCAGTGGAATACTATAATAAAATATTTCCCTATATGTAGCACTTTTTCTCATAATATTTATACAGCAGAAGGAAAGCAGGGAGAACAAAGAACAACCCACATGTTTTGACAGATGAAGTGTGTCCCTAATATGAAAACTCCTACTAATGCACTACAGTTATTGCAGTAAAAGAAGATCTCCATGTCAGGATTATGGACTGGAATAAGTGCTAAGATACATGGAGTGAAAAAATGGATCCTGTCCCAGGGAATTAAAAAATTATCAACAGACATCCATTTAGACATTAAAAAGAAAGCTCAAGTTGACTTTGATCGACAAAGCAGAAGTACTGTACGTGTATGATAGATGGATACCACCTTTGCAAGGATCAGATGGATGCAATACAACCAGATGTAGCAAACAGACAGATGCAGCTATTAGGAAGGACCAAGAGGACAGATAGACAACTAATTAAAATAGATGGGCAGCCAGATAGTTAAAAGAACAGTAAGGATGTGACAAAGAGACAGGTAGCTCAAAGGGACTTGGGCACAACACTTCATGCCACCAGTTTATCCCTATCCGTCAGGTAGCATCCCATCTTTAAAGAAAGGACAGCTATTCCTTTTGTTCAGTACACCTCATCTAGATCCTCTGTTTACACAAACCTTGAATCAAACCTTAATGCTCAGCTCTGACAAAATTACTGCAAGGATGTCTTTGGCCCAGTTATGCAGTGTTCAAAATTAGAATGAGGCGTTTTGCACAGGCTTGACACCAGGTGAGCCCAAGTGATGATGATGAGGAAGGACAAAAAGACAGCACGCAGTGAACCCCCATATTCATTGTTCAATTAAGTATTCATTTCACAGTAACATTTTTTCTTTAAATAAATCTCAAGCATCTTTATACCTTTAAGCTCAATAGTTTTCTGCATTAGCTTGATATGCATATCAAAATGTGCACTATTTCTCAAATTGGTAGATAGGGCAGGTTTGCCATTAACATTTATGCATTTAAGTTTCATAGTCATGTGCTTGGAATACATTTCTCCTTCAAAGATTTGTACGGCTTTCAGCTTGTAATTTATTGCTGGGTATATTAGGTACACTGAGTCCTTCTGATTCACAGCTTTCTAATCGGCTATTTAGAGTTTACACCAAGCAGAAAATCAATGTATTCAATATGTAGTAGCTCACTCGTTAACTCTAGTCATTTGCTTAAAGAGTAATGTTGAGCTGATAATTGAAATATGGTCTAAATCATGCATTTTAATTTAAAATAAAAAAATCCTTGAAAAATTATTAATTTAATCCTTTTTTTCTCTCCCCTCTTTCCCTCTCTAAAGGACATATTTATTTTAGTCCCTGCTTTGGGATCCTAAATCCATGGCTGACTAGGATTTCAGAATAATAACATTTTTTATTTCATACAGCATCCTACAGAAATCTTGAAACACTTTGTAAATATTCTGTTGAAAAACTGCCACTCGTGGGGTATGAAATATAGCATTTAGAAGCATCCAGGAATTTCTTACACTATTTCAGCACCAGATATACTTGATCCGAGGGAAGAGTACGGATTGGGTTTATAAAAGGCTGATTGTACAAAAATTTGGCTAATTTTCCAGGGGTAACAGTTATTTTATTTGTTGGTTGATTGTGATTTTTTGTTTTGGTTGGTTGGTTTGGTTTAGGATTATATGGGGAAGGGGAAGTTCAGGGATGGGACGGAGAAGGGGAAGGAGAAAGGAAGTTCAGGGAAGTTCAGGGAGTTCAGGGAAGGGAAGTTCAGGGAAGTCAGGGAAGTTCAGGGAAGGAAGTTCAGGGAAGTTCAGGGAAGTTCAGGGAAGGGAAGTTCAGGGAAGTTCAGGGAAGTTCAG
This sequence comes from Sitta carolinensis, assembly GCA_032173965.1. Lineage (NCBI taxonomy): Eukaryota > Metazoa > Chordata > Aves > Passeriformes > Sittidae > Sitta > Sitta carolinensis. Next base: position 8,289,107 of record CM063313.1, on the reverse strand, counting down.
GGAAGTTCAGGGAAAGGAAGGGAAGTTCAGGGAAGTTCAGGGAAGTTCAGGGAAGTTCAGGAAGTTCAGGAAGGGAAGTTCAGGGAAGTTCAGGGAAGTTCAGGGAAGGGAAGTTCAGGGAAGTTCAGGGAAGTTCAGGGAAGGGAAGTTCAGGGAAGGGAAGGGAAGGGAAGTTCAGGGAAGGGAAGGGAGAGGAGAAACAAATAGTTTAAAAACTCAACTCTGCTTAAATTCACAGCAGGCAATGATTTAACATTGTTTAATAATGTGCTACCAAGATATAACTATGGATAACCACTGATGATATAGTTTAATATTGACTAATTTCTATAATTTTTTCTATACCAGTTATAGTTGCTTCATTGAGATTTTTTAAATAATGCTTGAAAGAAATCATAATTAAAATACAATAGGAAAAAGAAGTCCTAAACCACTTATCAGTTATCTCAAAATATAATGGTTCATTAGGATACTGCATAGTTAAAAAAAATACTGTGGAATAACAATATTTACTTTGTGCTGCTTTAAAAGCTGTACAGCATTTCTAATAAAAATTCCTTACAAAAATATATAACATTAATTCCAATTTTCTGTAATTAAAATATGTTTATTCTGAAAGGAGTACAATTACTTTGAGCTCTGACTAGTAGGTTACATCATTAATAGTGAGTCTCTTTTTCTTTAACACTTATTGGAAGTGGAAATACAAATATCTTGCAGATCAGCTTCTGCCAAGGCCAAGGAAATAAATGCAATTTATGTAGTCACATTCTGCTTCCTCTGAGGTTCTTGATCATTGCATTGCACTAATTTTGATTCCAGAAGAACAGGCCTATTATCCTGCCTGAGGATCTATTGCATTTCAGCTCTATCTTCCTTGCATCCAAAGACCATTAGACTGTACAGAAATTTTCCAGAGGCCCTGCTTGAATTAAAAGTGCTGCAATAGGAGTATGTCTCCAAGGTAAAAAACAGTTGGTGTGGCTGACCATATGGCCATATGCATTATGAGCAATTCCATCACTCCAGACCAGTTGTATCCTGTGGATTGAACTACTGTTATTTAAGGCTGATGCATATAGTTTCTGCAGATTCTTTGGGTGTTTTGTTTTGCTTTATTCTATTTTCCTTTCCCCTGAAAGAAATCTGATCTGTTCTCTGAACTGCTTGGAGACACCAAACTGGAGATGGGTACATGGGAGTGATAAAAAGATTAATTTCAACATTGCAGTCTTCATATCAAGTTAAATAAATGCTGGTATAGGCACAGTCTACCTAGTTATTTTTTCAGGATTAAAGTCAGGCCAGACCATTCCAGAACACACACGGATCCTGTCCTTTATCCTGGCTAAACAGTAGTATGGGCAGTCTTTTCATTGCAAAACTGTCCTGGCCATAATATTTTGTAAATTTGTCTCTTGTTCCACATGTTCAATTACTACATAAAACTGAAGCAGCAAACAATTGCACCAAGTAATCTACTCTCTGTCCTACCCCAGGGCAGAATCCATCACACCCAAATAGTCTTTCTTGTTTTTGGCTTCCACAGATCCTGAAGGACATCTTGCCAAATGCAGTGTTAGTATAATCTTCTTTATCTAAAGCTGCCTCTGTTCATTGACATGTGCAGGGTATTTATTTGTGCACTTTCATACAAGGTGATCCTGCACACCCTTCACACCAGATATGGCTGCATTCATGGTGCTAGGTACCTCCTAACATGATTTTTTACTTATCCAGATGTAAGATGGCATATAAACATAATCTTCTTTTATTTTGTTCTGGCACAACAGGATTTAAAAGGAGGACAAGAGTAGAGTTATATAAAATATATTCTAAGAAACAGCATAATGCAGTAAAGAAGGACATACTTCTGTGGAATTGTTAAACTATTATACAGAATTTTGCAGAAAATTGCATCCTTGCAATATATATATTGGTTTTGAAAATCCTGTAGCAAGTTTATCATGGTCTGTTAGGTTTTACAGGCTTTTTTTTTTTGTAAAACTATGTGTAACACATTTGAGGCAGAATACCCTTGGGGAGAAAGAAAAAAAAATTGTGTACAAACAGCAATGGTGACTGTGATATTGATGAAGTTATTTATGTTCACTACTGAAAAATTATGTTTTTGCAAAATTATGAATAATTCTGAAAATTCTGTCAGAGAATTGTCATTCTTCAGGTTGTTTATTTCTACAATAAAGAAGTATGAATAATTCTGTTCTACTGGTTCCTTGACTCCTTTCTTGCATGATAACTTGCCAAGCAAGTCTAATAAAAGGTTTTCATACAGCAAAAAGGTGCTAAAGTCTCATTCACTTCATGTGAATACATGAGTAGGTGGAGTGTTGGACTCAAAATTCTGCCCCTTCTGAGAAATATTCACTTTTACAAGAATCTTGTTAGAAACCAACCTATGCCATGGGCAGCTATAGGTAACAGTTTTTTTGTGTGTGTGTGATTCCTGAGCTTGTGCAATATATATATAGATTTGCCTCACTTTCCTTGCCTTTAAGCCAGAACAATTTTTGTTTGTGAAGGCTGAACTTTTTTAGAGATTCTCATGATTCCATGAGCTTTTAAGCAAACAGAAAAAAAACAAAGCCCCAACAACTGATGCTAAATCAAAACTGATGGTAGCTGTATATGCTTTTGATGCAAAATTACATAATGAATTCATAGATTCACATATTTTAAGAGTTGTTTCTACTAAGATCATCTATTTTGAAAGTGTGATAGACTATAGAACTTTAATACTTCATGCTCAGCAATTCTCACTGAAAAATAACACATTTAAAAGAAAATATACTCAATATTTGTTTATTTTTAAATTAAAATGATTGATAATTTGCCTCATTTCATAAAATGAACTAAAGATTAATCATATCTTTGTGACATCTTTTCTAATACTTTTTTTCCCCAGCATAAACATCCAGGCAACAAATCTTTTAGATAAAGGGTGCTGATACATTACAGCTGATCTTGCAGCTGGTGGACCAAATTTGCTGCTTGCATAAGAGAATGTAACTCTGCTGGAGTGAATTAAGATATGCCTGAGCTACTAAGAACTAGAAGCATCAAAAATGGGAGGACTTGTTACAGATATATGCAGAATTGTGATGACTTTTTGCTTCCATGTGTCTACAAATCAGTCTAACTGGCCAAAAATACTCTTTCAAAAAAAAAAAAAAAAAAAAAAAAATGGACTTCAACTATAGATTCCCTAAAAGCTTGTGATTTGGTTTCACCTCTTTGTGTTCAGTATGGACTATTTAATACACTATATGGAATTACTCTCCAGTATGCTGAATTATGGATTAGCTCATGGAAATTGGTAGAACTTCTAAGTAGAAAATAAATCTATACATGTATGTCAAGATTTTATACAATTTACTAACACAGTTGCTGTTGCAGATTTCTGTAGCCATATGCAAAACTTCAATTCCAGAAATGTTGGTAGTTCTCAAGAATTAAAAATACATAAATCCTTAAGAGTTTTTCAGTAATAGAGATTGGATTATATCAGGCCCTTTCACAGTCTGTCCACTGTGGGGTGTTCTCAGGGTCAAGGGGGTTTATTTTGGCTGAGGAAAGAGGCTATGTGTCGTCAGGTTGACTGTCTCCCAGCACTCCCCATCTGCACTGAAAGTGCCCACTAATAGGTTTGAAATAACAATACATTTGTCCTCTGGGGAAGATTAGGTAGAGCTGTGGAAGATTTTTGCTTCTCTCAAACAGAAAGTCTTAAACTGGATGGTTTTCAGAAAGGAAGGGATTTTACGACCTTCTTATTGTCTTCAGAATGCCAGAAGCTTTTCAAATAAATAGCAACCTGTGTAAAAGAGTATATGAACTAAACTGAGATTTTATTGTGTCCAACAGTCACATTCCTCTTAACTTTCTGTACATAAACTTTCTCACTGCTTTGCTACTAAAAAAAATATCAGCAAGAAATACTTTGCAAGAAGAAATTTATCAGCTGTATTGCACTGTCTGGAACCCAATTAAATTCAAATATGTGTGTTTCAGGAGAGGGTATAAGCAAGGAATCAGGGTTAAGCTCTCCAAATTAAAAATGTTTTCTCTGAACGCAACAGACATTCTGGAGAAAAAAATAAAGCCACCTTTTTTTTTTTTTTTTTTTTTTTAAACATCATTTTTCTTTTAATACATTTTAATTGACAGAGAATTTGCTGAGGCTGTATTTCAAAGACAAGGGATCTCCTTTTATGGGTCATTGCTAAACCTTTTTTAAAAAGGAGCTGGTGGCCTGATTACGTCAGTTCTTCAGAGTCTGGTTGAGGCTCAATTTTCTGTGCTGCAGGGCTCTCCAGGCTTCTGGTGGAGTTTATAAATGAACACAGGCAGCAATAAAGAAAATTTGACTCTTCAAACGTCTCAGATAGAGCCTGGGAAAAATATTCAGAATATATGTCCACTTTTCAGACTCATGTTCAAGATGTAGGTTTCCTGACACAAGAAAGGTTTTAATCCATTAAGGCACCTTTCCTTCTTTCTCCAAATAAGGTTTTAATTCAGAAATAGTTGTGAATAGTTTTCAGATGAGATTCAGGGCTAGAAGGTCTCTTCTTGTCCTGGTATTGGTACAGGGATATTTGTTAATACTGAATCAATCCTGAACACAGTACAGTAATACCTAAAGAAAGTAGCCCAGACCCTGGAAATGATGAATATTTGCTTGCCTGACACAGGGAAAGAGTGACACATCCTTGTGGCATCAGGCCACAGATCCAAAGGACACAGATGCAGAATTGTGTTAGCATCTTGTTGTCACTACTAGCCCTGGGTTAATTATCAGGCTTGTCAGCTGTGCTTAATTCAGTTTGAGGTTACAAATCAGCCCCCAGAAATGACTGTGAACATGGGTGAACTTTGCTCAGAAACTTGTCGGCATGTGTTAAAAGTGTAACCACTGACTTGACTGCAGTTTGCTGTGCCAGTCTTTTCCCTGGAATCTCAGAGGAGTGCTCTGGGTCCCTTGCTCTAATCACAAGCTTATGAAATTTAGAGAATGTTTCTGAAATCGCTTCTCTGTGTATTGAATGTCACTACTTCACCACAGAGGTCCCTGATTTATGCATTGATGAAATTTATTATTGTTGTTGTTGGTATAGTGACCTTGTATGAATTTTTGATCCATCATATTGAAAGCCAGATTGCAAAATGCAATGACAAGTACCCCCTACTGCATAAAAAGTCAAATGTGTTCTTGAAAAGTACAATGTACATAGAATGAGTCTAGGGAATTGATCAGCCCTTTTTGTTGGTATTTGTCATCTAGCAGGTTCAGCCCCTGAAAAGATTGTGTCTGGACTCTAAAGCTGGAATTAAGAAGCACTTGACTTAAAAGCTGAAAAAGCTGTGTACCTGCATTTTTACTTTGTTTGAAATAGTTACAATTCTCGTTTGAATAGTGTATCTACTTTTCATGGCCAACTTTTAAACAATGTGCAAAACCAAGATAGGTTTCAGAGAAATGCTTTACAGATGACAAATGGATTAAATATGCCTTGTCATAAGACGTTCAAGGTACCTGATCTATTTGGCTTATAAATAGGAGTGACACAACCATAGGTTATAAATATGTTTCTTATAAATGTAAGAAAAAGAATTTAAATAAAAGAGTTTAGCAGACAAAATAAAAATAAGATTGAGTGTGTGTGAGTTGAAGATAGAGAAATTTGAACTATAAATAAAAATAAGGTTTAACAGGGAATGTAATGAACAATGTGTGAAAATGACATGTCAAGGGTTATGTTGGATTTTTCATCTCTAGAAATGTTTAAATCAAGGAGTTACCTCAACACTGAAAGAGGTTGTCAAGAGAAGCCATAGAATCTCCATCTTCAGAGATATTCAAAATGTGACTGGATATGACCCTGAACAAACTTATCCAACTCTGAAGTGGTCTCTAACTTGAAAGTTTGTCCTTGTTACAAGTCAAAGGTGTCCTCCATCAGAGGAAATGTCTATTATTTGAAACTTCATAAAAGTTTTGTCTTGCTCTTCCTCTTCATACGTCAAAAGGCTTGTAGGTTGGCACAGGAATTATGACCTTCAGAAAAAAACAATGACTGAAGAAGAAAAACCAAATCATGTCTTTTATGATACCTCTACCTAGGTGGCTTTTTCTTCTTTCCCTTGCTTCATTGCTTTTCCACCTGAACAGCTCTGACTCACTTGTACTGTCATTTGCTTTCTACACAGCATAAAATTGAAATAAAAGAAGCACTAATAAATACCAAAAGAACTACTCAGCTTAGCAAATTGGCTTTACATAAGGTCAAAGAAAATGCATTTCTGAAACCCTGTCACTATTTGTTCCTGAACATTAGCAAATAGCACTACAAAGGGCCTGGGTTTATACTGTTCCTTGACCAACCTGCCTGAGCAGGGCATTAAATTGGCATTTGTTTCTCTTCATATTTCTTCTCCACTTATAGAGTGCTCCTGCAACTTCTTGTCCAGGTCTTCAGCCTTCCAAATATCCTGACTGACTTTTTGGGATAAAAATTTACATGTTGCTTCTATCAGACCTGAGTGGTTAAACAGTAAATTTAGAATCTATCTCATGTCAAGTTCATGTTGGGAAGTCACAGCATTTTCCTCTCTAACACTCAGTTCAGGGACTGGAGTCTTCTTTTGGAATTTCCCCCTTCCAGGTAAGTCCTCAGAAACTGAGGACAAGTAATTAATCTAGAAACATTACTGGCTGGCCAAAGTTTGTATATGAGCTTTTTATAAAACTCAGGTATTGAAATTACAGGCTCCAGTTCCAGTGGAATGATCAGCAGGATACATTACTTTTCTCCCATCCTGTGACTAAGCATATAACCTTTTTTTTTTTTGCATGTCTTTGTGTGCTGGGAGCACACAGGACTGCTTGACAGCATGCATTTTTGAGCAGCAGAGGGAGAATGGAAGCAAAGCACTTGAAACGGTCCACTGATTCCTGGCTGACAGTTCAGGTTTACTGTAGAGGCCCATTGTCTTAAAAGTGTTACAGAGAATTTTGGAAAGCTTTGTTCTCTATAGGCATCTCCCAGTGTAACAGAACTGTAAAGAAGCTGAGCTTTAGAGAAGTAACTACTTATGGTTCTTTTACTAATGATCTCTTTTGTGTTGCTCCATACCTTTCAAAAGTTTTGGGTGAGATGAATTAGCCATCTCAGTACTGCACAGTTGAAATATGTTAAGTATTTCTACATTAAGAAGATGTATTTTGTTATATTAGGTCAAAAAATGTGTTGGGGAAAAGCTGGTTTTAAAAACCTCTGCACTTTTTTAGAGTTGCGTTTAAAACTCAGGGGTTTTTTATTTGTTTCTGAAGATAACCCACTCATTCAAGCAAAGCTGCTGGATTTGCATCAGCAATTGATTTGAAGAAAACCTATGGTAGTGTTTGGTATGAGGTCAGACTCAAAGACCAGAATGATCTTCCCTGGTCATTTGATCTATGAATCTATGAGAGATCAGCCGAGAAGCCTGATTTACATTCAGAGACCCTCTTGAGCATCTCATCAATGAATTGCCTAAATATATATATATAAAAGGGAGGGGACAAGCTTTAATATTTCTATAAAGAGGGACAGAGACATCTTTGTTATTCAATGTGAGTTTGATGCTATAGAATAGACAACAGCTCTCATTTGCAACAAATTTCTGAGGTTACTGTGTTTTTTTAAATAAAAATTAAAAATCTTTCAAATATTCCTAGGTCTTCGTCACTCTTATTTCTCTTTCCCACTCTCTCTTGTCAGATGTAACTGGCTAGCTTGAACCTCATAGATTTTCCCCAGCAAAAGATTTCAAAAATAAAGAAGCCTGCATGAAATATTCTGGTTTCTGCCAAACATTGTACTTCAATGCAAATATGCTTAAATCTTCTGTTTTCATCTCTTCTACCACTCTGAAAATGATAACATAATCTTACCCACTCTTCATTTTAAGCCATTATTTCTTATTATACTTCTCCCAATCTTTACTTTCCAAACTCAGATTGCGATGTCTTTCTCCCGTTATTATTTCCTGGGACTCTCCCCAAACTGCCAAGTTTGTTCATGCCTGACATATGAAGAATTGTTTGTTTGTTTGTTTTTCAGTAAGGAGGGAGACAAACCTGAACTTTGAATTTCATATAGGGAGAAATTCACACACTCATTTGAGAGCACATTCTGCTGTCCTAGATCCATATCCTGTGAGTTGTACCCTCCATGGTTCTGGTTTATATCCTTATATTATCCTATATTTGGCTTATATCCTAAGATTTCTTCATATGTACATGCCTGTATGAGGTCTGTGTGTCAAGGTTTAGGGAGCAGTGTGGGACTAGGAGTGTGAATTAAGTGAGGAGCTACAAGAAACTTCTCCCATATCTGGTGGACCCAATGCCATTGAGCCCCAAAATGGACCAGATACTGGCCAAGACCAACCCATCATCATGCTGGAAGCACCTCTGGGTGAAAAAAAGAGGAAAAGAAAGGAGGGAAAAAATATCTGTGAGGCAGCTGTGCTGCTGTAGCTCATGGAGATCCACAAGAGAAAAGAGATTACATTGCAGCCTGTGAAGGACCCCATGCTGGAGCAGGGGATGAAAAATGGAGGCTGCAATCCCATGGGAAACCTGTGCTGGAGCAGGACATAGTGTTTCATGAAAGGAAACACCCAGCTGTCATTGTTCTGCACATATTAGCTATGCATCAGGCACATATAATTTATTTTATTTTATTTTTTTTTTTTTTTTAATTTATTTTTTGTCCTCTTTTTCCAAGTGTGCCTGGGCAAATCATTTCACTCATTCAGTTTCCAATGCATGCAAAGGCATTCCAAAAACTCAAAAGAAACTTCATTATGACACAGGAAAGGGAAAATGATTTTAGGATAGCAAACATAGAGATAAGAATGGGTGTGTGCACGTCTTTTAAAGAAATTTTACATGGCACTGCACTTTTCTCTGCTTATCTTTAGGTTTTTTTGTTTGTTTGTTTTGGTTTTTTTGTTTGTTTGTTCGTTTTTGGTTTTTTTTTTTTGGTTTTTTTCTTTTTTTCGTTGTTGTTGTTTTGGTTTGGTTTGGTTTGGTTTTTTGTCTCTTAATTCTTCAAATTACCTATATAAACCTCTGCTACTCAATATGTTGATGGGATGGAGAGTTTACACAGAAGGGTAGTGATGCTGGTGAAGGGTCTGGAGCACAAGTCTGATGAGGAGCAGCTGAGGAAGCTGAGGGGGCTCAGCTTGAACAAAAATGAGCTCAGGGGGACCTTCTTGCTCTCTGCATCTCCCTGAAAGGAGGTTGTAGCAAGATGGCTTTCAGACTCTCCTTCCAAGTAACTAGTTATGTGATGACTGGAAATAGCCTCAAGTTGTACCAGGAAAGGTTTAGATTGTATTTTAGGGATATTTTTTTTCACCAAAATGTTTATTTAATATTGGAACAGGCTGCCCAGGAAAATGATGCAATCACAGTCCTGGAGGTAACTGAAATGTGCAGATGTGGTACCTAGGGACAAGATTTGGTGGTGGGCTCTGAAGGGTTAGTTTTATGTTGGGTCTTGATGATCTTAAAGGTCTTTTCCAACATAAATTATTCTATGATGCTGTAAGAATTTCTTTTTTTTTTCCCTGATGCACTCCAGGAAAGAAATCTTACCTAAAAACATTAAGAAATTCTTACATGTGAATCAGACATTTAATGATAACATGTACCCTATTTGAATAAGAATTCATTGGCCTAAACAAACTAAAGAACATGGTGACCTAAGACCCTTCCCATATTACAAAATCTTGTCATTCAATAGTCATTTTATATAGAAACTACTGATGGGATTTGCATTATTTAGATAAGATTCTTTTACACTTCTGGATTCCTCCCCATTTTCCCTAGAGGAAGAGCAAAGAGTTGAAATATTTAAAGTTATTTTACAATCCAAGACTTTTGTTGTGCAAACATCTACAAACTATGGTTAGATGATCAATTCTCTAATAGATGTGTATGTAAACACATGCTCAAGTTAGCTTGACTTGTTTTATTCAATGAGTCACAGTAAATCACCATTTACTGCTTCACATCCTGCACCAAAAACAAGGTTTGTGCATTAGCATAGACCTGAGAATAAAGGTTTAAACTGATGTTCTTTACCTCTTCAGCAACATGTTCATTTCACTAATGGTCATTTAGTGTAGCAATATGCTGTAAGATATGAAACCTCAGTGGCAAAATTCAGATGGATTTTGCCATGCTTTAACAACTCAGTGCCATGCAGACACTGCCACTCCTCCTGAGATGGGCTTGGGGGAGAGAATGGGAAAAGTGAAAGTGAGGAATCTTGTGAGTTGAAATAAAGACAGTTTAACAGGTAGAACAAAAGCAGCACACAAGCAAAGCAAAACAAGGAATTCGTCCACAACTTCCCATGGGTGGGCAGGTGCTCAGCCATGAAATGAACAGGCAGAAAATGAACACTATCCCAGCCAGACCCAGCACAGATACACATATTTGTTTTAACTGTGGTTCAAAACAGGCCAGTGAAGGGTTATTTTGAACTCTACAGGAGTGAAAAAGTATGAAGTGAAAATGTTTTTGAGTTCTTTTTTACTGAACTCATTTTACTATTCTGGGCATCTGTGCATCCTTTATTATGGGGACGTGACAAACCAGTATGTTTATTTTTAGAGGCTTGGTTCACTATTTTTTCTGTGGCTTTATATTTTAATCAAAACTTAAACATGGTAAGATGAAATTGTGTTTATTTTATGTTTCTGGACTGAAAGTCATTTATATTTTATTGCATGTGTGTGGACAAGCCCAGAGTACCTCTCCACACAAAAATGTTCTCCGTAATGGCATAAGGGATGCTTTTTTTTATTATGTATCTGGCATATGGTGAACCCTACCAGAAATCTCAAGTGTAAAATTCTCAGAAGACCACAAGCCACAGTGGATTCATAAGAACTAAATAATGAATAAACATGTGTCTGGATTTTCATTTCTAGCCCTGAAAGAAATTTCACCAGGAGAAAAAAAATTTAAGTTTTAGCTGATCCATGGGCTTCTTAAATGATGTTGAACAAGACTGATTCTTGATATGAAACCTATTGAATTCGGTGAAAGCTCCAGCTTCAATTCAATAGCCAGTTAATTTCATTATGGCTGAGCAAAGAAATGGTCACCAAAAAAACTGGGAAGTGAGAAAATTAATCCGAGACTCAGCTGAGTTCACCAGCATGCCAGACTCTGAGCACTAACTCTTTAAAGATTTTTCCCCACCCAGTCTGTTTTGGATATTCTGCTTAGAGTACAATTTTTAAAACATCACTTACACAGCTACCTAGAAGCTGTATAACAAAGCAAGTAGTACTCACTGAGGAAAAAATGGAGCATCAGGATGAAACTTGGTAGTTTAACAGAAGAGATCTGCCAGGAAATTATCTAATCTGATTTTCTGTGTGCCAGGAAATTATCTAATAAGGACATGTAATCTGTCAGAAGTTTATTGAAGAAGGTTTATGCTAATAGTTTTTGTACAAGATTTTCTTTCAGAACAGGCAGAAATGGTGAGAAGTGGGAATCTTCACAAGTTTGAATGCAGAGCTGTTCACACTTAGTATAATTCTGCTCATACTCAGAGATGGAGTCTCGGTCATTAATCAATTTCATTAATTCTTAATAAATTTAAACACCTCTGAGAAGTGTTTGTGAGGGTTTAGTTATGTGGGCATCATATGCTGCAGCTAGATACAGATACATTTCCCAGATAAACACTCTAATCTCTCATTTTCCTTGCTCAATGAGTTTGGTCTCATTTTGTGGATTCTCTACAACAGGGGATATTCTGAATTTGCATGGAATCTAGAACAGGGCAGTCATAGTCCAAAGCATACCCTCTTAGGGACTGTTACACAAACATGTAAAGAATAATGGCAATAATAAAAATGTCTACTAACAAGTTAAATTAAGGAGAGCCACCTGCAGGTAGATGGTAATCATATTAAAGAAATTAGTGAACATCTGTAATTCTTTGTCCCCATTTATCATTCGGTGAAAGAACTAGGTCCTAAATCCAGCTTTACTTCATTGTGTATATTGTAATTACAGTGTGAAATAGGACTTAGGGAGTTGGGCATGGGGTCTGTGACAGCTGAGAACGTGTGACACAGGTGTAGGAAGATTATGGCTGCTTTTTCTCCACTACTTTTTCCATGAAGTTTTCAGAATATCTGGGATATGCAAAAGAAAAAGTGAACAAATAAATAAATAATTAAATAAATTAGAAAATAAAGAAAATAATCAATTGTTAAAATATTTGCATTTTTTATTTCATATTAATAAGAAATATCATCAACAGCAATACATATGTACATAATGCAGAATAACACTCTATAAAGACAGTGGACTGTTTTATTCATTTTATTTCTGATCACTTAAAGACTACTAGTGTTGACTCTGACATTTGGAGATCATAAATTACTTTCTAGTAAGCAACACTCCTGCTTCTCATATTCACAGTTTAAAAATAAAAAATACATACTTATTTTTCCCTTTTTAATGGTTAATTAGGTCACTAATCAAAAGAAATTCTTAAGAGGAAAATGAAATGTTGACATTTTGCAATTATTTTCGACTGTGAATAATACATAAACACACTACTTATGGTTAAAGTGGCTTTCAAACCCTTTTTCTGCCATTAGGGCATGAACTGACTGCAGAATCAGTGTATTTTACTTGATATATTGCCACATTATCTACTTCAGTGCTTCCATTTAGTTTGGGTCACTTACATTTCATTATACTGTACCTTGGCTGAGTGCAATAAAAAAAAAAGTTTATTGCAACTGCAAGCTCCTAATTAAACATCAGCTGTAAACTGAGCTACCCATTACAGATTATATATATAAAAAGATTATATTCTTGGGAATCACTCTATCATGCAACATGATTAATATATATGTGTGCTTGTAAATAGGAGTTGATTTGCTATATACATAATGGATATGATTAGCTTTTTGTTGAGACCCAAGACATCAAAAATAAAAGGATACATAGATTTCTCATTCAGCTATCTTGTTAAATATGATATAAGCATGTATATCCATACACAGATAACACATGCAGAGATGTGTTTGGCTTATTACAGTGTTTTTAGCTTCTATCACTGTGGGTACAGAGAGATTTGAACTTATAAATTCATGTCCAGGGTGAAATTAACCTCATATTTCAGAGTGAAAATTAAGTTATGTAAGTCAGTTAAAATTTTCTCTTTCCTACAGAGAGCATGAAACTAATCTTCAGAACTTTGTGCTTCAGAAAACACTGTAAACAAATTTCATAGTTTCTAGCAGAAACTTCATATGTATCTCATAAAGAACACATTTGACATTTACTTGTATTTAAAGTAGAAAATCTTATTTTAATTGCACCACTGAAAAATCAGTTTGGCCTTAATGTACACAACAAATAAATATTAGAATACTAGTTCTCTTGTTTCCCAGTTGAAGAAAATCTAGTTGGTATAAAAAAGGAAGTTTGAAAAGTTTCTACCAATGGAACTACATGTCCTAAGACCAAACATTTGTAAATTATGAAATTAAATGCCAACAAATTCAATTTTTACTTCAATCTTTCTTATTATTTTTTTTTTTAATTCCTGTCCAATTGTATTAGTATAAACTGTTTTAGGGATTATGAAGAGATACATTTTCAGCAACTGATGTGTTTACAGAAAATATTTTTTTTTGTGCTTTGATGTTTTCAAAGTTTTTTATATAGATTTTTCAGAACTATGCACATTTTATCATGAAATGGAACATTTATCAATTACAGAATACAGGCTGAAGAAAGGGTGTTGAAAGAATCTAGACCGAAATATGTGATTCATCCCATTTAATCATAGTTCTAATTAGTGAGACTGAGTGTTTCTGCCCTTGCACTTATATATTTACAATGTGAAGGTAAAATTTTTCTTGGGACCTTTCAAATCTCAGGTGGGAAAGCACACGTATACATTAAAAATTCAAACTGTTTATATATGTGATGTATTCATCAGGATCAGCATATAAGGAAATACAAAAATTCTGTTTCCCACATAGAAATGCAGCCTTTTTTTTTGTAATTTGAAGATGTGTCAATGGGGTTTGGGTCACACAAATGCAGAAGCCTTAAAATGTGCTATCCTGTGCACCAGCGCTCAGACAAACACAAAAATCCCCATTAAATATTTAACATCTGAAAATCAGATATTCGGTTATGCTCATTATCAGAAGAATTAGATAGAATAATCACCAATAAATATTCATGTCGTGGAAATTTGATACTAGGTACCTGCTGGTTGCTATATTGTCCACAAAACTCAGGTGTACGAACACACAAAATGTGAGCCTTTCAGAGTCCTGTGCTGTCCAGTTTAGCTGGATAATCTTCCTTTCTCACTTTCTGCTCCCTACCTTAGAAAAGAGATTATAAAAAATAAATAAATAAAAAAAAATTAAAAAATAAAATTAAAACCCATCATTTTCCTTGTGTGTTTGTAACAGACATCCTTGCAAACATACATGCCAGACAGGCCTAAACTGAAGAACTAGTAGATCAGGTATCATTTGTGTGTTTATTGCCATTCTAACATTTGCTCTTTTAAAACACCATTCTATATAATCCATACAGATACTGTTGGCATGATTTCCATACCCCACAGTTTTGACGGGTGTAAATTACATTAAGATATTGCAGTTTCTCCAGCTGACAATCTGACTCTGCTTTTCTTCAGGAGTGGAACTTTTAAAAGAGAAATTAGGGTTAAAAGAAGAGGTTGCTTCCATTAAAGTCTGTCTCAAGCTAAAAGAAAGCTGTCATATTTAAAAACAAATAAACAACAAAAAAAAAATCCCCAAACCTGGGGATTTTTGAGGCTCTCTCTCACAAAGATGCTGTAACAAAGACAACAGCTTGACAATAGCAGCTGCTGCATAGAGCAAAAATTAGAGGACAATGTCATTTTTAATGATTTTTTAAAATGAAAGAATTAAACTGAAATAAATGAGATGTCCTAGGTTTTGTTTTTTTTTTTTTTTTTTTTTTTAAGAATCTGTCTCTCTGTCTTAGTGTTTATAAGTGGCAATGCAGGCAGACGACAGGAACATATGCTGGGAAGACTGAAATAGACAAAGCAATAATGGAAATAGGATTTTTTTTTTAAATTATTTTTTTAAAGTTTCATATAAGCCTATGTTTTTGACATATTTGTATGAAACCTCTGAAAAAAAAATAAAACCAAAACACATATCTGTCCATATGTTTAAACAAGTACATTCCCACACTCACAAAGAACACATTTTTGTCTTTATATCCACACACAGTCTCACATTTATAAATCAGTAGCCATAAAGATAAATACATTCTGAAATATTATATTTTTAAATTAATACATATAAAGGTGGATAATAACTCAATTTTAGAAAAAGAGAAAGCTGTAAAATAATATGTCATATAGCAAGAAAAAAACCAGAATTTTATTTTGAGACATAATTCTCTTTTTTATTTTTTTTCCCCTTGGTAACTTATAAGAACAATTCAGATCATTTAGTTGCTTTCATAGTGCTCCAAAGCCTTATGTTTCTATCTGTCCTGCTGGATGTACAGAAAGGTCTCTTTTATAACAACTCAGTGCTATTCAGTGCAATTTCTTCACTTAAGGGCAGAAAATCTCCCTCAAGGAAAAAAAGGTTCTTTTTTAAAATCTAATCTTTTCTTCTCTACACTTTCAGTAACTTAAAGGTTGCCTAAAAGTTATTTATTTGAGCCCAGTAAAGAACCATCTTTAGTATCCCTCTCTCAATTAACACAGAAAAATACAGTCTGGATTTATTGATTTTAGATTAATTGCATATAGATTATTTGATTTATTTGATTTACTCAACAATAGTATTAAAAAGCTAAAATGTAATTTGTAAAAATATTTTTTAGTTATTTAATCAAAGGCTTTCTACTATATGCTTTTCATAATTGTGTTAGTTCAGTTTATTAATTGTAAAAAAAAAAAAAGCCTAAAAATAAGCTGGAGTCAATGGAGTTCAATTCCCTAAATTTCATATTACTTATGCTCATTTTGTATATTAGATGTGAATATGGGGGGTAAAACTGTGTGAGTTAAATAAAAAAAAAAAATACAATTTAAAAAACCCAAAAAAAACCCCAAAAACAAACAAAAAAACCCAAACCAAACCAAACAAACAAAAATAAAATAATAAAAAACAACAAAAAAACACCCCAACAAAAACCCCTTAACAATCTTTTTCCTTATAATTTTTCATTAGCCATAACTAATTTCCCAAACAACAAGATATATTAAACTGCTTTGAAATGTGACATAAATTATTGTCAGAAGTTCATTACATAAAAACACTGCAAACTTTTCTAATATTATCAGGTTTTGTCCTTTCAAAAGATTAATTAAATGAGGAAGTCTGTACTTCTTCCCATTGGTGCTCCCTGAACCCTCTCAGTTATACAGGGAAACTGCTAGGTGCTTATATTCCAGTTCCACGAATCAGTTTTCCCATGTACACCTCCATCCATAAATATAATCTCCTCTCCTCTCCTCTCCTCTCCTCTCCCTCCCTCTCCTCTCCTCTCCTCTCCTCTCCTCTCCTCTCCTCTCCTCTCCTCTCCTCTCCTCTCCTCTCCTCTCCTCTCCTCTCCTCTCCTCTTCCTCTCCTCTCTCCCTCTTCCTCTCCTCTCCTCTCCTCTCCTCTCCTCTCCTCTCCTCTCCTCTCCTCTCCTCTCCTCTCCTCTCCTCCTCCTCTCCTCTCCTCTCCCTCTCCTCCTCTCCTCTCCTCTCCTCTCCTCTCCTCCTCCCTCTCCTCTCCTCTCCTCTCTCTCCCTCCTCTCCTCTCCCTCCTCTCCTCTCCTCTCCTCTCCTCTCCTCTCCTCTCTCTCCTCTCCTCTCCTCTCCTCTCCTCTCCTCTCCTCTCCTCTCCTCTCCTCTCCTCTCCTCTCCTCTACTCTCCTCTCCTCTCCTCTCCTCTCCTCTCCTCTCCTCTCCTCTCCTCTCCCTCTCCTCTCCTCATCCTCTCCTCCTCCTCTCCTCTCCTCTCCTCCCACTCTCCTCTCCTCCCTCTCTCCTCTCCTCTCCTCTCCTCTCCCTCCTTCCTCTCTCCTCTCCCTCTCCTCTCCTCTCCTCTCCTCCCTCTCCTCTCCTCTCCTCTCCTCTCCTCATCCTCTCCTCTCCTCCTCTCCTCTTTCCCCTCCTCTCCTCTCCTCCTCCTCTCCTCTCCTCTCCTCTCCTCTCCTCTCCATCCTCTCCCTCCTCTCCTCTCCTCTCCACTCCTCCTCCTCTCCTCCAACTCTCCTCTCCTCTCCTCTCCAAACTCTCCTCTCCAAAACTCTCTCCAAAATTCTCTCCTCTCCAAAACTCTCCTCTCCAAAACTCTCTCTCCAAACTCTCTCCAAAACTCTCCAAAACTCCTCTCCTCCCAAAACTCTCCAAAACTCTCCAAAACTCTCCTCTCCAAAACTCTCCTCTCCAAAACTCTCCTCTCCAAAACTCTCCAAAACTCTCCAAAACTCTCCAAAACTCTCCAAAACTCTCCAAAACTCTCCAAAAATCTCCTCTCCAAAACTCTCCTCTTCTCTCCAAAACTCTCCTCTCCCTCAGCTGAGTCTGAACATT
Organism: Sitta carolinensis; assembly: GCA_032173965.1. Taxonomy (NCBI): domain Eukaryota; kingdom Metazoa; phylum Chordata; class Aves; order Passeriformes; family Sittidae; genus Sitta; species Sitta carolinensis. The sequence continues at coordinate 8,271,423 of CM063313.1, read as the reverse complement.
TTGAAAAAGACACACTTGCACCTAGACAAAATTCCCCCAGATAAAGCCCAAAATAAAAGCAGAGACAGAGACAAGGAAATGCTTCCACACAGGGTGACCTTTTGTGGGAAGAGGGGGGAGATGGGATTTTTCACGCACTTCAATCTCAGCCTTGCTAGGTGAGTTTTAACTCTTCATTTTCTCCACATCTTTACCTTCTTTTTTTCTCAGTAACACCAGGGAGCCTTTTCCTGTCTGGGGTTCTCCTCATTGCCCTTTTCCTTGACTTTGTCTTGTCACTCCGACCATACTCTTGTTCTGCCAGATATGTTTCATTTTCTGCATGACTTCCCCTGGATGGGCATTTCAAGCTGTGATTTCTAAGCTTGATCTCACACTGTAGATCCTGTTATCTCAGTAAAAAGCTTTAAAGTTCAAAGTGAGTTGGATGAACAATACTTTAAAAGGAGTGTAAAGTCTAAGCATCCTCTGTGTGGGAGGATTTCAGAAAAAAAAAATCTGGTTTTTGCATGCTTTTATATGGAGAAAGAAGAATTAACAATCAAGATGCCAGCTTGGGGTAAAAATGTTATAAAGTGTTATTAATGGGGATGAGGAAGTGCTTGTGGTTGTGGTTCTGTATCCACTCTGAGTTGCCATGGGGCTCTTGCCACCCATGGCCCCAGGGCTCCTCTTACCAGCTGAGTTTATTCCAATGTCATTGAACTCTGTAGCAGTTTGCCAGACTTCAGACCAAACTCCTTAAGCAGAAAAAGCAGGGACTAAGTAGTGCAATATTAGTAGCCACACAAAGGAACTGAATAATCCCTGGTACAAGAAAAAGGACGATGTTTCTGCATTTCCCACTGATGCCTGTTCTGCTCTCCACTTGGGTTTCCTGGAGCTTGCCCAGCTATATGGGGATTTTTGACAGTTTTTCTAGGACAGACAGACCTGGAAGTGTGTTCATGGAAGGTCAGATCTTTCTTGCTGTTATGGTTTGGGTTGGTATTCAAGATTTTCTAGAAATACACCCAAACAGGACCACCATCCTGCAGCCATCAGCACTGCCTTTCCCTTGGTGGTTAAAAAAACATCTTTAGAAATGTGACCAGTGGTTTGGATATCTGTGGACAGAGAGCAGAGCTTTCCATTGCTAGAATATAATTTCCATAAACACATTCTGGAGGAATGTTAGAATACCAAGAGAAAAAAAAAAATTTCTGAAATTTCAGGAAACTTTTGCTGGAGTAGGGGCAATTTATTCTGTCTAACATGAGCCATTTAAAAGTTATGAGAATAATCTCATAAATAAAAGGAGTTGTGACAGAATTTTTTGGAAGGTTTTCTTTTAAAGCAGCCTTTTTCAAAATAATTCACTGGTTGTACCACATATCCTACTAAACTACACATAAACTAACCTGGTTGTAAAAACCTTTACACAAAGAATTGAGCTCTAGATATAAGAAAGTTTATACAGCAAAAATTGCAGAGGTGACAAGGAAATTTAAGATCTAGCTGTGTAATACACAACCCGGGTGGCAAACATCTTGTGGTATCCCTATGACTTATTCATGAGACATGACTTGGGTGGCAAACATATATTCTAGAAACATATGTTTTAAAAGGAGAAAGGATTTGATTTTTTTGTCCAATTATTTATTTAATAATTCATTGAGCTTTTAAATGCAGAGACATAAAGAGAATGAACTCATTTAATGCCTTCAGGACATGGTGAATGGTCAGGGTAATGATTGCTACTGAATCTGTGCAGCCCATCATGGTTGCTTCAGCCCAAAACCTAGGTGATGACAATATCCATGGAATGGTGATGGGGCCATCATATCATGCAGCTGTGCAGTACTTCCTTTTTAAACCTTTCTTTCTTTTTTGTGTTTGTTTTTTTTTCCCTCCAATTTATCCTGGGAAAATACAGGAAAACAGCAAAGAAACACAAATTCATTTCTCAAAACAGCCATTCAAAACTGCATTATAGCTGTCTTCACTGGGGATGCATGCAGCACATGGCATTGCATTGCATGCTTAGTCCTGTTTTTGTTCTGCCTGGGAATTGGCTGGATTGAGCAAAGGTGCTTGTTTAGACCATGGCATCACAGTTATTTTTGCTATGGAAAAAAAGAAAGGTTGATGGCAGAGAGTAGGGCACATCATCATCTCTTTCTCAAATATACCTGGGATGTTCCTAGCACCAGCCTATATTCTTCCCAGGGCTTCCTATAATGCAATTTTCAGACAGAGATTGTAGGCAACTTGTAACAAGAGATGATGCACTAAATGGATCTTACATTTAACTCATTACAGCTATTCTTACATTGTTATGGCTAAAGAGCAGAGTAGTACACTGCCCGTGTGTTTAGGCTTGTTTGTGAAAACTATTTGGTGATAATTTACCAAAAGTAAATATAATATAGTTCTCACAAAGATGTTGAATCATAGCAGCACAGAGGCTGTAGAGTTGCATATAGATTTGTAGCAAACACTGTTTGTAAAAGGGGTCAGGATTTGGACAAGGTATGTCTCAAATTAATACTTTTCTTCTGTAGAAATATATTCATTTAACTCAGCCCCCAAAGTAAGAAAAATAAGAGAGCTTTATACAGATTCCTTGTCTTTTCTGTATGGTAAGAGAACTCTGTATATGCAGAAAAATTGCAATGACTTCCAAAGTAGGGCATATTTTTTTTAATATGTTCAAAATGCTCTCATTTATGTTCTTAAGTTACATTTTACAAAAGTGAAAGCAATTAAACCTTCATTGTCCAAGCTTTCAAGTCAGTATGGCAATACTGTCATGTACCCATTTCATTTGGGAATAAACTAATTCTCAGTCACGTGGCTAAACAGATAAATGTAGCTCCTTAGGTTAATCTTGTTTTATTATTGAGTGACATTCAATGTGTGCTCTGTTCAGAGATGTGGACTCTCCTTAAATATCTTTTGTATTATGGAAATAGCTGTGGCTTGCCAAAGAGAAAAAAACAGTTAGAAAATTCTAAGAAACACAAAGGAAAAGAGGAACAAAACAGCAATCGTTAATTTTTCAGTTCTTGTGATTCAGAGGAGAAAAATCAGGATGTACTGCATGCTGTTTAATTTGCAGTTAATGACATTCATTATAATGACACATTAGACATTCAGAGCTTTGTCTTCTATTGTTTGGGTTTTTTTAGAATGTTGATATGTTCAGGTTTTGAAATGCAGTAGAATTTCATTATGTTATATTATTTTTTAATATAATAATTGTATTATTTTGGCAAAAGGGAAGTCTATTTCCCTCAAAGGAAATTCCAGATTTCAGTAAGGGGCAAATTCCAGATTCCATTAAGGGAATAGTTTGATCCTGGATTGATCCAGATTAGATAAAAATGGCAGCCTCACTTACAGGGACACCACAAAGGTAACTGTTTTCCTAGTTTTTCATTAGGTACAGACAATGTGCCCACGTCAGTGCTGAACAAAGGAGAACACAGCAAATTTAACCGTGGTACTTCGTCTCCTACAGACAATTTTGCCATTGAAAAGGAAATGTGAGCCTTTTTTATAAGAATGTTTCAGCAATCTCTTTTAGAAAATATTGTTTGCAGTGTTTCTTGTCTGTTTTGGACAGTGGTCTGATAGAAATAGATATTTCAAACTCATTTCTAGAGTGGGAAGGGCAGTAGTTCTGGTACTTGACCTTCAGGAATTATAATGGAGTTGAATACTTTTTTAAAAACTGTATTGCTAATTCAAATGATAGGGATTTTTCAGAAGATCCGCAACAGGAAATCTAAGAGCAGCAGAAATTCAAATTTCTGTCATATTTGAGTAATGAATCAGAGGTGGCAACACAGTGATTCTGTAGGTAGAAGAGGTATCCCAACAGAGGTTGCATAGCACAAGAAAAAGAGAAACAGTGGATTGGAGTAACGTGATGATATCTGAAAGAAATCTTTTGAAACAGAGGTTTTCAGTTACACAGAAACCATTTCTAAGTTTAGCATTGGTTTGCTTTCCCTAACAAGACAGCTGAAAACTGAGACACTGAAAAGAAGAATTAGAAATGGTTTTACAAAAATTTACCTGTTTGTATGCTTCATCTGAGAACTGCATCTTCTCCTTTTCTCTACATGATGCACAGGAGTGTTGAAAATTAGTATTTTAATACCCTAAACAGGTACATGGAAATCCAGTTCACTAAAAATTGCAAAACACCCTAAATTTTCAAGTTTGTGTACAGATCCATTCAGCATAATAGGTTTACAGAGACAGGGTTCTGCCATAGTTTCCATTTTAATAATTAGATTTGCCTGTTATATCAGTCAGCAGGTCAACTTTATTCAGGATGAAAATATGGTAGTACCTGTCTATGGCAGGAACCTCTGATTTCATTACGGCTGAAGGTTCTTTCCAGCAATTCTGACTCTCAGCAGCCTGCCCTGGCAGTTCCCGTGTGAAGAGACAAGGAAGGACATGATAGCACACTGGAAAAAGGAGACGTCTTTAAAATAAACAGCCTTGCTCCAATTCTCCTCTGGGTACAGCTGCCCCACAGGGACTCTGGCAACATGTTCCTGAATTAAGTATCTCACCAACACCAGCTACTGCCAGAGAATCCTGTGCCAATATGGATCATGAGAGAGACCAGACTTTTTTTCTTTCTTTTTTTTTTTCTTTTTTTATCTTTTTCTTTTTTTTTCTTTTTTCTTTTCTTTTAGAAATCAAAGCATAAACTGCTTTAAGAAACAGCAGCTCTTGTCTGGCACTCAATTACAGTGGCAAACTGCCATGATTTTCAATATTGATCTACAACTATATCCCAGTTCATAAACCTGTAGTAGTGACTTCTGCTGTCACATTATATGTGTGTAGTCAAGAAAAAGCATTTTTAAGTCATAAAACAATAGTTCAGGAAATGGAAATGTTAGAAATCATCAATGTGTTGAACTAAACCACATAAGCATTAAATTTCTGACTGATGTATGTTTTTAGTATTGTCAGTACTAAAACAGTTGCTGCACACCATGCAATTTTTAATAGAAAAATATTTAGAGAAGTGGATTTTAATCAAAAGATTTCTCTCTATTCTATCTGGATTAGACCTTTCCTAATGATTTTAATTTTATCTTTGATATGAAATGTAAAGCAAAGCAAGATAGAGACATTTGCCTGGTCCATATGAATTTATAAAACTACTATTCTGATATGGAAACATTTTACATTTCTGTTCTCCTTGGATAAGGTCATAAGAGAGAAGGGACAAATGACTTAATTGTTAACAAAACCAATTTCAAACTCTTCTCTTTGATCCAGTGATGAGGTCTGTTATGACTACTGAGGGATACATTAATTAACGTGCTGAAACTCAATAGAAAAAGTAAAGCAACTATTGATTAGCTTTTGGGAACATGAACACACTGGAGGAAAGTCTAGATATAATGCTTATTATAAACAAATATAGCAGTATTCCACAGCAGTAGATACAATAATGTGGGTTCCAATAGTATTTAAAACCATTACCATAGAATATTGCCATGGTGTTTGTGAACAGAAATGCACCTGACAAGCTCAGAAACACATCTTCAGCTACTTCTGTGGAACTAATATGGTATATCAGCTGATGAACTGTCAATATTATCTATTATTTATTCTCTACCCTTAAGAAGAATGTTTCTTGCTGTTTTTTTGTGTTTTTTTCTTGCTGTTTTGTTTTACTACTCACAGCCTGGCACTGTAACTTTAAAGGCTGCTTTCTTAAAGGATAGCTTTGTTCAAGGGAAGAGTGTGTGTGTATCCAGTTGAACTGAATGTGGTTATTTCTCAACAGTCTCTGATTTCATTTGTCACTTTATTGCTTGAGTCAGGGGAGTGGATTAAGGCACAGGATGTCACTGCCACTTTAAGAGAGCATCCTTTTTGCAAAGCCAGTTTATTGTTTGGTGTTTATTTGAATAAAAAGCTCTTCTACAAAATGTGAGTTGCTTCCTGAGAGGAGGCAGAAGCTGAATAGTATTCTTCATGGGAAAGGGAGTGATTTAGTGTACCGAGTCACCCAAGGAATTTGCTGCAATCCACTCATTCCTGTGCAGAAATGAAAGGATGTGGCCTCATTGTAGTCAAACCCATAAATTGACACTCAGGAGAACAAGTACTCAGCACTGTTACTGGTCATATTGACCACTAAAAGATTTATAATATTAGAAAGTCTACTATAGATAACTTCAAGATTTACATGGAAGTGACTAATGGATAGCAATGAACAAATTCTTTCAGGACAAGTTGACTTTTCCAGTTCTGTTTGACTACAGCAAAAAATTGCTGTTGTCGTTGTTGTTTGTATTGGCTGTAAAAAAAAGTATGTTGGGATTGAAGTAATTGGTCTTTTTTCACAGGTATTTCCAGACTAGAAATCCACGCTCAAGTTATTATTTTCTATTTTGTTGCTATCACACATTTTCCACTGATCGCCAAATTAAGAGCACTTAATTACAAAAAGCATAACTACTCTCTTTTGACACAATTTTAATTTTTTTTTTCAATAACTTTATTTATTGTTTGATTAACTTAGTTGATTGTTTTTTTTCCCCATTGTTTGTTTTTACCTGGACAAGTTACACTGAGTATTTATCTGACAAAACACCTGCTTGAGGTACCTAAAACGAAGGTTCTTAAACCTGATATAGGATCCCATAAATAACAAGTGAAGAAATAGTGGAGTAGCCTCACAATAAGCAACATGTTTAATACAAATGGCTAAACTGATAAAAACTCCACAATAAGATAAAATAGTCAAATTTTATGAATTTGTTTGTTCACTGAAAAATAATAAAAAAAAAAAAAAAACCTCTCATTAATTGGCTCCAAATTTGGGAAATATTTAACATAACTACAAACTCTTGATTAAAAGTTCTTATTAACTTTGCAAATAATATCAAAAGGGAAACTAGGCTAGAAAAGGGAAAATTAATGTAAAAGCACTGTGGATGTTCTTGAGACAGGTTTTGCACATGTTATGGTTATGTTAGATAAGCTTTTCTTTTAGAAGGGAAAATCATCAGAGAAACATTTGCAATTTTAATATCATACAGCAGGGTCAGGTAATAGAACTTTCTGTCACAGGTCAATCACCTTAAAATAGGTGCAAGTGTGCAGAGTGCAAAGATGAAAGCTACAAAATGAATAAAAGATGGTAAGAGTCACAGAATCACAGAATCATAGAATTATTTAAGTTGGAGAAGACCTGAATTTTTGCAAGCACCCTTTCTGTTGAGGGATTGAGGGGATGTTTCTGGAATAAAGTCCTTGAATGTAAAATCACCTTGTTTCAAACCCACTCTGCAAGAGGTTCATCTGAACTTAAACTATTTTAATTTTAGACAATAGATTTATGCTTTGGCTGTATTGCAGTTACATTGCAATGCCTTTAATTCATCAGGAATAGGGAGATTTTAATTAAAAATAAGTGGGTAAAAAAAGCTAAAATTTTGCTTTCATGATAACTTCAAAATCCTTGATATTGCTTGTTTAATTTCTATATCCTGTGATGCCCCATATGTTGTAAAGCTTATAATTTTTTTTTCTACTAAAACAGTCTATTCTGTAGATTATAATGCCATTTTCATTTCCATGGTACACAAAGAAACTATTCCTTTTCTCAGTAAATGCATCTGTTCCTCTCCTTTATAAGAGCACTGCTTTTAGTAGTTCAAGAAGCCTATTAAATTAGATTTGAGAAAAGTTTTATTTTTTACTTTATCCTTTATATATGTTTGGGTTTTTTTCCCTGCAAAAATAAATTTTAAAAAATTGTATGGTTAACATGGGAATTGATGTCTTTTTTCTGTTTTGCAAGGGGAGAGTCATGGATAGCAAGGTTCTGCCTCCACAGTGTGTCCCACTGCTTAGTTAAGAGAATTATATCAATATTCTCTGGTATCAAAACTCATTTTTCATCTATGCCAGAGAAGACAAGACCACTTTTGCTAAAATGTTGATGTTCTGGGGGTTTTGGCTCTTTTTTTTTTTTTTTTTTTTTTTTTAAGGTTAATTTTACTTGGATATTTGTGGTTAACTCTCTGTGTATGAGGCTATTGTTGGAAAATCAAAGTCGGGTTCTTCCATGCATGGTAATGATTCTCATTTCCCTCATCCCATACAGGACTATATAGAATGTTCTGAGGTAAAAGATTTAACTACATTTAAATACTTTTATCATATAGAAAAACTGTTGTATTTATACATGAATTTTAGCAAAGAGTGAAGCTTGTGAAACGAATAATCATCAATGAAGTGAACCATGACAAAAAAATGCACAAAACCCACCACTACATAATTGATACTTCAGAACTCAAGGAGTAGCAGAAATAACTACTTTTCAGAGGAATGGTGGGTGTTTGGCTATTATTTTAAATTGTGTGCTTGTACTCTTCTAATCTTTGGGGATCTCAGGGATACAACTCCTGAAATCTCCTAAATCTTAGACCGAGCTCTGCATCATTTTTGAGAGGTCTAAAGTTGTGCAAAAAAGAACACCTTAATATGCACATATCCAAGCTCCTCTTCACTAAAGAGAAATGATTCTCATATCTCAAAATGACAGCCATCTCTAGAAATCATAGTGACCTATTCATTAAAGACCCGAGTCCCATGTGCATGGTAGAATTCATTAAATGATGTTATTCTCTGAGCAAATGCTATAAAACTCTGTGGTCTGACATTCATAAATATTTGTGTCGGGCAATTACCTGGTAAAACTTCAGTGTATTGAGGAATAAATATAAAATCGAGTCAATGTTTTTTCTTGGTTTGTTTTGGGGGTTCTTTTGGGGATTTTTAATTTTTTTTTTGTTTTGTTTTTTTTCTTCCTCAAGAAGATTTGACTTCTGTCACTCAAGTTTAGAGCCCCGTTTCTTTTGCATGAAGAATGGGATAAGCTCTCCACATCAAAAATATCATCTTAGCCAAGGTCATTTAATTCCATGGAATCAGAGCTGAGACTTCAGCACACAGGGACATTTATAGCCTGCTGTCATTCTGGCAGGTGACAGAAATAGAGGGTGGAGCAGATGCCGAGTGGAATTGTCATATTTTCATAGCAAGGCCGGGGAGCTCTGTGATTTATGGATGCTCAATATACAACCGTGACGCCCCACAAGTGAATACACAAGTTGCAAATCTGTAAACAGCTACAGTGGGGATTTGCTAATCTCTGCCTGCTCTAGCTCATTCTATACAGGTCCTCGAGCTTTGTATAAGAAAGTTTTGACACTGTGCTCTGTAAAACACACAACATTTTGCCAGGACTTGTCAGCAAGGACAATAACACATTTTGCTAAGTCTGTAAAGCCTATCATTGTTCATAATGTCATACTGTTGAGAACTGGAAAAGCAGAACTAATAAGGCCTTTCTAGAACAATTTCTAAAGTTCCTTGAAAAGCAAATGTGTGGTTTTACTTATTATGTTGAATCAAGGTAAACCAAAGCTCGGAATAATACTAAGACTAACAGATATTTCTCCATACTGAACAGACAATAAAGCTGTCATAGATGGTATCCTGTTTACTTTGGATCAGATATTTTTTGCTTTATTTTTCAGTCCTCACCAACTATTACCTTTTATTTGTATTTTAAAGAGAGCTACCATCAGTGCCTTTTGCTATGATAGAAATGTAAAAAATGAAGGGAAATTTAACTGAAATTTTAAAAAAGAAATCTGCTTTGTCTTAAAAGAAAATATAACTGTCTTTTTAGCTCAGAAATGGCTAATTACAGATCAAGACCTGCAATTAATTTGATTTTTAAGTGAGAAGCTTCCTAAAAATATGACCATGACTATACAAAAGCTCTTTTTGACACAACAGATTATAAAATGCTACAACATAGTGTATCCTGGAGACTATAAGAGTTTTATCGAAATATTAAGAGGTTTAACTCCTTGGAAATTGGGCCTAGAACCACTGAAACCCTTGAATCCTGAAAATAGATACAGTTTCAGAAAGAGGCCTTCAAAATATTTTCAGAACATCTGTTAAAATAAAACCAGTAAACCCAAAACCAACCAACAACAACAAAACCCAAAAAAACAAACAAACAAACAAACAAAAAAAAACCCAAACAAATAATAATAAAAAAAACTTCCCAAGTTTCTATCACTGAAATACATCTATTAGCATCTAAAGATAATTCCCCAGACCATGAGCAGACTTGGTGTTACTTAGTAGAATCAGAAAACATTCACATACATAGATTCCAGAAACTTTCCAACCAATGAACTCTACAAGATTGGAAGCCTCCTGATCAGAGCTCTTTGAGAGGGGGAAAAACCTAGGAGAAAACAGATGATGTTTGGCCCCTGTTCCACCACAGTAGAATTCAACCCAACTAATTTATGTGGCTAGCTTAGAACTCATCTCATGGATAACTTTAGTATCTCATTAATCCAAAGTACCTAGAGCTCTGTGAATATCAAATGGATATGATGAAAGGAAAATGCCTTTGAAAGTCATCACAGGCTTTTGGTCTACCTATTGTAGCTCCTCCCTGAGCACACTGACTATGCAAGGCATATTTTTTCTTCACAGCATGATTTCTTTGGTCCATGAAGCTTTCCCATCAGAGCTGTTTCTTTGGAGATATGCCACCATCTCCAGTTGCCATTCTCTGGCATTGAATGTGGGAAGATAGTTCTGTTGCTTTCACACTGAGCAGATCAGCCTCCAGTCACTCCAGTAAGAGCACCACGATTCACAGGAGGGGAAAAAATGCCTTAGGTAAGGACTGAATTTTGACTCTCATTGAGGAATTCCTTAATGGCTTGTGCCTGTAAATTTAGGCTACATTGCAGTGGAGTATTACACAGAAGGATATCATCCACCATTTAGGATGTGTGTTTCAGCATCTACATCTGGGCATCCAAGAAACTCAAAGGGTGAGTAGTGAAGCACCTATGGATTAAAATATCTGAAAGTTAGGCAGTAGAGAAAACAGTCCGGGTTGTTGTTTGGGAGTTAGCTTGCATTTCAATTAAAGATGAAAATGAAAAAAAGATAACATACTTAGAGTATGATGCTGTCTTTATGTATGGCATGGTTCCTTATATTGTATTTGTGTGGGACATCTATGGTTACCAGCTTCAGAGTGGTTTACATGTCCTACTTCCAATTGCACAGCTTGGATATTATCCTTATGGACGTGTTTCCTTTCAGAACTTTGCATGAAAGAAATTTCAAGTTTAAATGTGTTGTCATCTTGTTCTGAATCTTGTCCCTAAATGTAGAACACCACATCTCCAGAGGGATTACATAAATTTCATTCTGGGGGAAAACAATCACTTTTTATACTTATATAATATATACTTATATTTTATAATATTTACTTTAAAACATATTTTACAATTATATTTCAAAATTGCCTCTAGTAGTGCATGAACCTTTTACTCTTTGAGCAAAATTCAGAACTTTTCAAATTGGTGGTGTTTGTTGATTTCTATCTAAAGCATATATGTTCACATAGAGTAAAACGTTGTTTATTAGGCTGATAAACAAGTTATTCATTTGACCCTCAAAAAGAAAACTACCTTGATAATACACCTTTGAAATATGCAGCAATTTGGCCGAAAAATACTCTGATGATACGTTCATGGTTGCAATTTATGTGGTTTTTTTTTCCTCTTCTCTATTTTAAAACATATTGCCAGATTTATTTGCTGTAGTATTACATTTCAAAGCCAAACCATTTCTAGACCAGCACTTCTAATGTGATACAGTCCTTTGACTCAAAAATCTCATTCTCAGATATTAAATCAACATGTGCCTTTATGACTCAACATTTATCTGTGGGATGATGATTGAATTCATAATTTAGAGAGGCATTTGTTTAAATAGATCTTTACTAATAACTGTGAAAGACAATCTTGCCATGTTCCTTTTTATACAAAGGGGGGAAAATTAAATCAAGAAAAAAGATCCTTAAAAATCTGTTATTCATACAGCATTGCTTCATATGGACACCCCTCAAAAGCTCCCTCCCTCCACAGATGCTCACACAAATGAATTTGTGTGAAACTGCTGTACGTGTCACTTTGTATACCTTACATATAAAAGTAATTTACACAAGTTTTAAGTCTCCTTTTTATTCCAGCAGTGATGCAAAGAAATAAGCCCTAGAGGGCCTTATTATAAATGAAAGCTTATAGTTTAAGTGTTATTAATTAAATTGCTCTTCAACCAGGTTATACTCGGAGCTACTCATACTATTGCATACGTGAACAGACGCTGTGTTAAAATCAGTAACTACATCCTGAATTAATTTCTCATACTTTATAAACAGAAGAAGGAATTGATAGATATTTCTGGCTTTGCCTTTTTAACTCATTTCCTTTCTTGTGATTCTCAGAAACCTAAAGGCCGACATTGTTTTTCTTCATAATCATTGTTTTGATATTGTGAGTCATTTTGCAGTACTGTGCATATAGCACAATTGCCAGAAAAGAGAAGGAACTAGACATGTCTTTCAGTCTTGTGGTGCTGTGTATTAGTGTAAAGTACCTCTGTGAAGGGTGTTATGGCTTCCATGTTTCATTCTGCAATTGACACTTTAGATGTTTTCACTTCAATTCTTCCCATTCCTTTCTTCACCCAAAAAAAGGGGGTTATTGCTTTTAATTATTTCCATGCAAATTAGAGACTGACAGTGAAAGTGAACCTGTCTTTGCAAACACAGAGCCAGTATCAATGAAAAAGAGTATTACTTGAGTTAAAATTCAGGAGACATGAGACTAAGATCTCATGGGAATTAAAATTGGGTTTTAGCTTACAATAAGTTCAAAAGAAGAAAGATGAAACTCAAGTAAAAAAATTATCCTAAAAATGTGTGCCATATGCTGCAAGATTTTGAACATTTTTCTCTTTTTGAAAGATACCTGCAGCATAATTTCAGTACATACTCACTAGCTGTATCTAAAGGGTTTGGGGATTACCCAGCTGCATGGTCAAAGGATTACATCTGAGAAAGGGCCGTAACAGATTTACTTCAGACTGCCTCTGAAACTTATATATTCAGAAGCTCCAGTGCTGGAAACTCCTTCTGGGAAAAGATGAATGCCAGCAACATGCATACAGATTTAAAGTGCATTTACCATTTTACCCCTTAGACTTCCACTTTAGGAAGATATTTGATTTGTGGATATCATTCCTGCTTCAATGGTACCATTGATTTAACAGGAGACATTGCTTCATCTTGGAGCTTTGATTTGGTTCTGGGTTGATGCACCTCAAGCTTTCTTCAGAAGACACCAAAAGATATTCCATATGTTTTTCTCCCCCCAGTTTGCACCCCAGTATAAGGATTGATATCTATAAAAATAACATTTCCAGCACCAATGGAAGGAGAGTTTCACACTCCAGCATCAGGCCTGAAAATGAGAGGAAGCAAACCAAGAGTGATAAACACTGATTGTTAAATGCCCTAAGCAGAGAGCAAGGAGAGGGAAAATATAGAATGGGTAGAAATGTGGTTCATTTTAAAACTTAATTTAATAAATTGTGTTAAAGATGCTGAAAAATGTATTTAGCTCTCAACCTCCAGGACCCTACATTGTGAACTAGAATATAGCCATAATGGAGTTTCTGCTTCATCAGCTGCAATAATTATTTTACTTGATTTTCCTTGGTCATTTTATATAACAATTTCTCAGTGTGTATGTATATGTGTGCAAGTGCTTTTTTGTGTGCATTTCCTTTGATTCCTTTTTCTAACTTATTTTTCCTTCCTACCAAAAATGAAACTAATCCAAGACAAAACACAACAAGAAGGAACATTAGAGATTGTTTAAGACACATTTTGTTGACTGACCTTGTAAATATCTCTTTCAAGGAAGTACAGCCTCCTGGACAGTGCCCACTGCAGACCATTTTTCTAAGCACTCTACAGTGAATAAGGGTGCCATGGAACTCAAGGTCCATGCTTGCTCATTAATATGGGAGCTGGTGTATACATCTTCACTTTTTACTGCAGGTACTGTACCTGCTATATCCAGATTCATTGTGCAAGGATTAAACAAGGCTGCAGGGTCCTTAGCAGAGCTCAGCAGACTCCAGACTTGGATTTGCATACTTGTGACTTTAGAGGCAAGTTGTGTCAGACAGTAAAAATCATCAGCTATTTTTTTCACTTGATTTGCTCAAGAAGTGGGTGACACGGTTGGTCGGGAAGTGGCTCTCAGATTTCCGTTCTCCCTGTCCAGAATCTCAGTAAGACCTTTTGCTCCATTTAAGTGCTGGTCATATTCCCAAAATCTCATGGTTTTTTTTTTGCTTTCTCCAACAAGACACATTAGTGCACAAAGTCTTGAGGATGTGTGAGTGTGTATGCATTGAAAAAAAACCCAAAAAATCTAAACAACAAAAAAACCCACAACCTAACAACACGCTGAATTGGATCACACTGTGATGTGTGTTTATATCTTTTTGATCTATATTTTCTTTTATTAACCATCCCTTGCCCTGTATCTGAGAGTGTTAGCTATTGTTCTCAATTACACCCACTGGTAACACCTGCCCTGTGGGGTTTCTCGCAGCGGTTGCCCTTCTAGCATCAGCTCAGCAGATGAAAAGCAGATGGAAAATTCCAGGGGTTCAGGTCTGAATGTTTCAATCATAAGTTACCATAACATAGAATGGTGAGAGCTGTGTTTTGAGTTCTGCTATGCAAAATGAGACAGCTGCACTCTAGCGAAGATGTTTGCATGGGAGGCTTAGCTGTGGAAAGCAGGAACAACAAATAAACAACAAACAAGGAATTCACACACAAAGAGAGAAAAAAAGTAAAAAAGGAAAAGGTAGTTACTGAGGTTATGAGTTGCAGAGACTATTTGCCTCAACCAGGGGTCTTTTAGATCAAGTTTGCTTCTGTGCATGGATGAAGCATCTGAATTAATTATATCTTTAAGCCGATGCACTTACCTTTAGTTTTGGCATGAGACTGAACACTCAAGAAAAGAAGGCACAACACATTTAAACATCATCTTGAATCATCAACTTTCCTCTCTCCCTCCCACCCTCCTTCACTGAGTGCAAAGAAGGTCCAGTGTTCCAGAATTAGATATCTCTGTAGATGTCTTGAAAAAACAAACTGGCTTCATTTTTAGTAAATCATCAAAGAGACCCTGGACAGCGGATGGGAGATGACCCGAGTTTGAAATCAATCTCATAACAGGCTTAAAAATTCTGTTAAGACTTCTTTTCCATATTGGAGTCAAATTTGGACTACTCATTACTTCCATAATTAAGACCACTTACAATTTTTATCCAAACTGAAGACTGATGCTTATGAAGACCTCAAATTACCTCCTGCACATGTTCCTCATTCCTATTAATTTTATTTATGTATTTAAATCGTTGCTCACTGGGATACTCTCATCAGATGCACATCTTGCTTTTGGGAGAGTTCCCAGGGGAGAGGCAGTCAGAGAGTATTACCACAGCCTTCTTCATCACAACACAAACAATATCCTGCAGCATAACTCAATCTAAGCTAGCAGGCAGCTGCACAGAACAGTCCCCCTATCAATTAATTTTAATAATAATATTTAGCACATACAAAATATGTTTCAACTTCAAAGCACTTTTTGAACAGACAGGGCCAAACTGGGTCTGCCCCTACGTGGTTGTTTTTGACAGAAGGATGGTGAAAAAAACTGTATTGCAATCACCATTCTGCACCCTCTTGTCTTCTTTTTTCTCCACCCAAGACTGAAGTGATTTCACTCCTGGTTTTCCATTTTGTTGGACAATATGCAGCCTCCTCAACAACTCACCCCTGTGATGTTTTCAAGGGGGTTAAAGTCAAAGCCTGAGCAGTGACTTACTTCAGGATAACACGGGGACTAAAGTTAAACTCTTCACATTTTTTATATTTTTTTTCTGGCTCAAGATCAGAAAAAAGCTACCAGACTTGTGCTGGCATAAAATGGTATTGCAAAATTCACCTTTTCTTTTCCATTTTCTCCTAGTTTCTGATTTTGTTTTCCATGTAAGAATGCCAGTGCACTGGACCACACATTTGAGGATTTAAGTGGAACAGCTTAGGAAATTCGTTTAATTTCCACCCTCTGCATTTTCTTACCTCATTTCATGTCAAATCAACTTCAAATGACCTAGCTAGAATGTGTGCTGATGTCAGAAACCTCTTCTATTTCCTTTGATATATTGCTCCCAAAACAGGTCTCTCTGCACCTGCTGGACTAAAAATGCACTATAGGGAGGATGGAGTATTTTTAATGCAATATCTGCTGAGGCCATGTTCATTAATGCTTCAATTTTCCTGTTATTGTGAAACGTGACTCATAATACATCCACATATTAATAGCAAGCCTGTTGACTACTAAGAGGATGATACTGTAGGGGACTGTTTAATATCAGATGAAAAGTCTCAGCCATGGGTATTAAAAAACCCCTAAATTTCATTCTCACAGGATGTTTTAGGGCTGTACCAACTCTTGACATCACTGTGGCACCAGGCACCACTCAGGTGTTCACTCATCTTTGTTTCAAGTACTGACACAGCTTCTAAAACAAGACTTCATAAGAGAGCCATAGGCAGTTCTTTGCACAGAGTAAAATTAATTCCAAATTTTTCAGCTTAAAAACAGAAAAAAATAAAAAATGCTCCTGTGCTCCCAGTATCTTTCTCTCCCTCTCCTCCCTCTCTTCTCTCTTGCTATTTTTTTTTTTTTAATTTATTTTTTATGGATATAAAGCACATAACGAAAAATATACTGTAGATCAGCTGCAATCATTTTGTCATTGCTGAAGGATATTATTATCTAAAAAGCATTTATAGAAGAGAATATATGATCCATATATTCATAAAATTTGTTCAAATTGGTTTAATGTTCTCAACAATATATCACACAGCTTTTTCTCTTTTAATCACATGCTTCTTGAAAACAAGACATATATCTTTCTATTTTATTGTATTCTTTGTTTAGTTTGTGTATTTTAAATATATGCTGACAAGATAATTTAACATATTGTATCATTTTGGAATATTAAATGATGGGGATTTTTATTATATCTATATCTTCTGGACTTGCTTTTGATCATTTAAAATCTAACAAGAATCCTAAAAGCATGCATTTCTGGAACACTGAATTTCAAATGGTATCATCAAACTATTTCCAATAGTTTTTATATTCACATTATCACTGGGGAGATGCTAATATTATGTCAGTGATTATTTATGTGTACAACTCTAATTCTGGAACTCTCTTTAAATTTAAACCATTCAAATCATCATAAGAGAACTTAAGATATGTTTTTCAAAACCATTATAATCCTTAAAGCAGCACTGGCTTTGGAAAATATTCTGGCATTTGAAAAATAAAAAATTGTTTATAGGATTTTTACATTTCTTTTTAATTTTTTTTTCTCTTTAAGTTATTTCTGTTCTAATATTTACAGAATTTTTTACATAATTTTGAGAACTGTGTTGTGACTCGTGCCTCTAAATATTTATAAAGCAGAAGAGTTTATTGCAAGTGTGATCACACTGCAAGATGTACAGAGGAGATTTCTACAAATGCTTCTCCTTCTACAGATATTTCTTAGTGGCTTCTTGTGAGTTATTACATTGTTTACCAACAATTTCTTATGACATTTGTTTTTAATTGGAACTTGATTACTATAATCACAACAGAGCTGAGAATTGCTAAGGGATTCATCAGAACAAAACTTTCTTGGATCACACAGAGAAATATCATATGAACCACACATTCCAGGTGGCAAAATCTTGAAGATAAAGGAAAAAAATGTAGAAGTATGTTCCACATTTTTCACTAAAATTTGAAATTGGATAAATACATATTTTCTCAATGAACCTGAATCTTGTATCAATTAGTGCTGTTCATTAATTTTAAAGTGGAAACAGGGCTTTTGGTGCAGCACTGGATGAATTACAAAATGAGACATAGCATATTTTCTGAAGGTACAGTCTATTGTAATTTGATCTAGAGTGATTTGCCTGAATAACATTTCCTGGATCACTTAAGGCCATATGATTTTCTTTTATCTTGGGTCACTGCTGCTTTCCCATATCTGTTTTCCCATACTTTTGGTTGACTGGATTATTCCTCACATGGTGTATTTGGGAAAGTCTTTTATATCTCAGTATAAAATATCACAGAAGATAATAAACTGAAAGTAACTTTAATCCTTATTTCAAATAACTTAAGGTAATTTTCACTGGCTTCGACCTTAAAGATGTTCACAAATGAAGGGTGTGGTATAAACATTTTGACTTAATGTTTTTAGGCAATCTTTTCCTGTACGTATGCCCTAACTTTAAGAACCTACAAGATGACAACCTTTCTTAAAAGTTGTGACTCTAACAGCCAAATACTTATAGTCATCTCAACCATCTCAAGGGTATGAGCAAAAGTTTAAATGAATAAATTCCAGAAAATATCAAAGACGTATAAACTCAAATTTCTAGTTAGCATGTCTTCACTTCAAACTACTCCTAACTGCTTTAGAAAGTCTAAGTTTTTCAGAGTAGGACAGTAATAATATAGCTCATTAAATGCTCACATTAATTCACTCCACCACCCTATGTCCCTGTCACACACAGTTCAAATTTGCTCAAAAGTTCGTTGCTTTCAAAATAAGTCATCATCCTATCGGGATCTGAAGTGTGCTCACCCCCACCCAATCCCCCTGGGGCTCTATGGCCATTGCATTTAATTTAATTTAGGGAAAATCTGAATTGAATCTTGTCATACTCCCCCCTGGGGAAGATGTGCTTCACAAATGAAGTATTGCAGACAAAAAAGGAACACGTGCAAGCTTGGGAGCCTGAATCATCCCAGACATTCATTTGCATATCTCCTCTCCTCAGTGGGGACTGGAAACAGAGCTTTGTGTTTGTCCTGAAACTAGCTTTTCCTCATTAAGCATCAGGTGGACTTAGTGTATTTTGGGCAGGTTAGTTTTGGACACTTTGATTTTCCTTTTTCTTTTCTGACCTCTTTTTTGCTGTTGAGAAATGCTAAATAAAAATTTGCCACATGATGGTTCTCGAGATGCTGATAGTTAAGTTACTGAGGGTTTGGAATATTGAGGATGGATGAGAAGGGTAGACTAGAGATGAGGTCACCACATGTGCCCTGGATTTATAAGGCTCTATCCTGAGGCCTGGTTTGGTTCCATGAGTTTCTGAATTTTGTGGTAAACCATACTGAAAATCTCCAGGACTCAATGAAACCACTGAGTTGAAGATAATTTGGTTTCTTTAATGGAATATGGAGCTAAAAACCTACTTTTTTACTGGTTCACCCAGTCATTGTTGGTTGCCTACTTGAATTAACATGGGCCATCAGATGCCAAATCATACCGTAATTCCATCTGACCTGGGTGAAAACCTCCCTTTCTGACATTCATTGTAAAATAATTCCTCAAGTTTCAACTTATGCGTATGGGAGATTTGTTCTGAAACAGCACAAATGCAATGCTTTTTTAATAAAAATAAATTAGGTGGGGGATCTCCATTGCCAGGTCACAATCCCTAGCTCTGTGTTTTCACTGTTTCTATTTCTCTGTGCTTTGCTGCTTGAAGTGAGCTACACTTTGCATCGGAAGAGCTGCAAATATGCAGACATATAGAAAAATGTGTGGGCAGCTTTCCATGGCTGGTTTCAGAGACTGAGTACATAAGGCTGAGACTAAGTTATAGCTAGGAGAGATTATAGCTTAGAAGAAAATCAACAGAGAATGCAAAACCCGACACTCTTCAGCAAAACCCATTTTATCCAATCATTTATTTTTATTCCTCCTTTCCCTGAAGAATAAAAACAAACCCACAAAAGTCCTTTTGATAAAAAAAAAAAAAAAAATAAAAAAAAATAAAAGAACAAAAAAAAACCCAACAAAACTTCTCACCACTGTATAAGTTATTTTGGCCTAACTTTTTCCCACCTCAATATTCAATATTGATATTTAGAAACTGGGTGTATAGCTTAAGACAAGTAAGTCGATGTTGTCATTGTCAATGGAAAGTTCTAGTATAAACATACTTTTAATTTCTTCTTTTTTTTTTCTTTCCTCAGGAAAATACTGCATGTCAAGAAAGAAAGAAAAAAAAATAGTGAAAAAAGCAAACCATGTCATTTCAGGTTTCATTGTCTCTTGCGTCATCTTGTTAAAGTGCAGCATTTGGCTGGGACTTTCTTGTCAACTTACAATTCAATGTAAAGTGACAACTTCAGCCAGACATGGTGTGAGTTCTAAAAGGATGTGTCCATCAACAGAGCTTTAAAACTGAGGAGGGAGGGGGAAAAGGTTCACAAAATAGAGTTACAGTACCTTTCTCCCTTAAGTAAACAATAAAACATGAATTATATTTACATTTCAAAACAATTTAAAGACTTGGAGATTTGTTGTTTTCTTCTTTTTTTTTTTTTAATTTATTTAAAAATATTAATTAAAGCTGTAAGCATCTAAAATTGGCATAACCTGAGACTCTTTGAAAGACCCTTCCTTTTATAACTGGGCCTTACTAGTTCAGGAATGAGTAATGTATCTTGAATTTCAATTAGACATCCAGAGATAACTCAAATAATTGTTTCCATTCAGTGCACACTAAAATTCTGGTATTGAAAGAAACCTTCTTCACTCTGAAATTAATAAATTGATAAAAAAATACAAATAAAAACTAAAATTGTTTTAATTGAAATTTTAAATTTGAAAACAAAAATCAATTTACTCTGAAAATAATGATCTATTTTTTGATAAGCACCTCAAAATTTTATAATATTTCAGACCAAAAGGCAATATTGCCAGGCACCATTACCACCACTTGATTACCTGATCAACTTCATATAATCAACTGTATCTTAAATTTTGCAGAACTAGTAATTTTGTTACATTAATTGCAATGATTTGCGCTTGAACTTTTCTTTAGAAATTAATCTGACACTGACATAAAAATATCATAAACCCCATTATTCACTAACATTCTTATAGTTAAGTTTTCTTGGAAAGTATTTCTAAAAACCAACAATGTCGACAAGAAATAAAAAACAAAAATCAAGCAAACAAACAAACAGACAAAAAGCCACACAAAACTAACCAACCAAAACAAACAAAAACCAAGCCAAATGAGTTTTTCCCAATTTTTGTTAACATTAATACATGTTTGTTATGCATTTTATCTCTGTGTTTCTCTGCAAGATAATAGTGCATTCACATCAGTTTTCCTTATCTTAAGCTACTTTGATGTTTAAGTAGAAACATTCCCTTATCTTTTTGATAAAATAAACAAGTTGATCTCTTAAAATTTGACATTTTTCTCCTGACATCAAATCAATTTCAGAAGATATCAACTGACATTTTCCTCTTCTTCACACTTCTCTTACAATGATCAACATCAAATACAAATTCATTCTTTCCATCTTTGCCTCTCTACCACCTTAGATGAAGATACAAAACTTCTTCACTTTTGCTTAGAAATTTTTTTATTATTATTTTTATTTTTTTAAGCAGGGACAGTAAGCAGTCCTTATCTTTATAACACCATCAGAGATTTTTCAATAACCAAATCTATTTTAAGGTCGAAGTTTTTGAGAACGCAATATTCTATACTATGTTATGCAATATTTCTTTATTCATGCATATTTATTATCCTGCACAATCTTGCTCCCTGGTTTATAATCCCTGACCATACAGAAACGTAGTCTACAGCATAGCTAAGAATCTTCTATTGTTATCAAGCTAAATAACATAGTAACTCAGACTGAGAGACAGGAGAAGAATGTGTGATTATGAGCTGCTTCTTCTGCTGTCACCAATTTCTTCCAACAGCCACAGCCCCCCCTGAAAAAAAAGCAGGTGGCTTCAAATTCTGATTTCATATAATTTTGCTTTTAATGTTACATATTTGGAGTACCACGAACATAAACCTATGATGACAAAGAAAAATATTTAAACAAACAAACAAGCAACCCATCAATTCTTAATTCTGAGTGTGCTGGTGCTCTCCAAAAGCAATAAGGTATATTGAAGAGCTACTGGTGTTAGACTATTCTGGGGTTTTCATGAATGCACAGAAGCTGCTAATCTGCTATGGATGTCACATACTAAGGGATATGCTGAGCTGCCAAAGCATACATTCAAAAAGTTACTCAATATAGTAGTAGAAAGCATATGGAGTATATTTATATACCCTCCACTATGTACTGAAGGGAAAGGTGTGCTATAAAAGGCCTCATAAGCACACAGTAGAGTGTGTCACCTGCTCTTGCACTCTATATTGTTATGTCAGTGAGTGACTTTATTAGCTAGACAAGAACTGCAGGCAGGCAGTAAGTGATGTATATTAACAACTTCTCTCAATTATATCAGGTCCTGACCCTGCTCCCGTTGAATTCCATGGCAAAACTCCCACTGACACTGATTCTGTAGGCTTGGGATTGCATTTATTAGCATTTGGAGACTATCTTTAACTTTAACTGTATTTTATACAGACTTAGAGATAGAGAACATTCATCTCATTTCACAAAAGAGAAGATAATCAGTGGTTGAATTTAAGGTAGTTTCTGAAGGTCATAGCTGGAATTACTGAAGACAGAACTGAACTCACATTCTTGGTTTCTGCAGACATTCAAAGACAGGCAGAGGTGACCTGGCCTGAGGTATAGGTTTTGTAAGGGTTTGAGAACATATTCAGTAGAAGGTGTTACACATGACCCGTTAAACATCTATTTCTAGGTTTGCAAGGGAACTCCAAATGGAATGAAGAACAAAAAAGATCCTTTTTTCAGTGCTAATAATTTGGAATTAAGCAGAATATTAGACAATCTAACAAACTGATTAATTTCAGCCCTTTTTAGTGGCTTGTAACTATCTTCCAATTGGCAATTATGCACTGTGTACCCAAGCCCAAGAAAGGAAAAACAGGTGATTGCAACTGATTGATAGTGCACAGAAACCTGACTGACAGCAGACAGGAGCACATAAACCTGCTTAACAAGGATATTTAATGCAAAGTGGATGTGTTTGGTTACATATAAATACTCTCTCCAGAGCTACACTTTCCTGTCAGATTTTATACTACAAAAATAAAGGGTTCACATGCAGCTACTGGCACATAAGGCACTCACAGCTGTTCTTGAAGGAAATAATTTCTATCACCAGCTGTAGTTTTCCTCCCCAGGGATGCAACCTCTACAGTTCTGTCCCTTCTCTTCTATTCATTCCTTATCAACTAAACATTTTTTAAAAAAAGTATGGAAATTAATAAACACACTCACAATATTGTGAGTAAGTGGAGATCTGTGGTTCTTCACAGCATGGGTGTCACACAGGACTTCTCTTGAGCCATAGCTTATAGCTATTTTATGCCACATGTCCTATGGACCAGTTTTTGTTCTATCCCACGTAGGTTTCTGTTCTTTCTATTTTCCACTTCATTCATTCTTCAAAAATGTTCTTTTTTTGTGAAGTCATATCTGGTCCTTGAAGTCAGGACAATTGACTTCAAATATTACAGTGGTCTTGCAGAGAATTACATAAAAAAAGGAAAAAAAGAATAAATTTAGGGCAACAGACTGTGTGTCTCACAGAAAACACATACTGACCAGGTATAGAACTTTGCTCAGGGACATAAGTGGGTTGTTACTTGAAGACACTTTTAGGGCATGTTTGGGCATATGGGCTTGTTGTGATATGTATATGATAGCCTTGTTTGTTCCTGATGCCTGCTGGTATGCAGAAACTCCTCTGTAAAGAATGATTGGGTTAGGAGGAAAACTAAACTAAAAACAGACACAAGAGGATATTGCAAAGTAATATTTATGCCTATGGAAATGCCTTGTAAATTTCAAACGGGGTGAAAATATCTGATTCTTTCAAAAATAAACACAGTAGATTTTAGCTTCAATTAAATCCCACTGCATTGAAATGCCAACACATGAGAGCATTTAATGTAACTTCAGACGCATCAGTGGAATTTCAACTTCTTCTTAGAGTTAAACACATACTTAAAATGTCCATCGATTTGGGTTCTTAATATGCAATGACATCCTTTCTGCAATCTTTAAACTAGTTATTAATTGCAATTATTATTGGTCATTTCACTTTGCTCATAGTTTCATTTCTATAAAGAGAAGTACCCTAAGTTGTGCAAAAAATTTGTTTGCTATTAAAAGTACATTATTGTTTTTCTATGAGAGAAATTCTTTTAAGAATTCTTTTAAGCCTTTTTTCCACCATCTTCTTTTACACCAAAAGAAAATCTGCATATGAATGATCTATATTTTTAGAATTTTTTTTTTTGCTCGTTCGCAAAGTTTAGAAAGTATCCTGGGAAACAAATTTGAGAATCATTAAGCATAGAGAAACTTTCCATGATGAGATTCTTCATGAGCTGCAGATGTGTGCCAATTTATATCAGGTGCAGGTCTGACCTCTGGCATTCCTCAGGTTTTATTCACATTGTTATCCACATACTTTTACATTTATGTTTTGAGATGCATGCTTCGCTGATATCTACTTCAGACAACTTTATCTGTCAATCATCTAGACATGGATGCAACACTCATCACTTCTATTTGAATACTTGAGCTGTACTCTCTGGCTAGATGTGGCAATTTCAACAGTCATCATTATAATCTGTGACTGAAGGCTTATATTTTAAGGGTTCTGCCTACATAACCAAGGTGCCTAGAAATATCATATGCAGAGATTTAGTTGCATGGCAAAGGAATTCAGGGAAGCCCAGCAGGAAATCAGCAAAAGAATTGAAGAGCTAAAAATGTTCACTGAAGGTAAAGTTCTCACAGAGTGATGACAAAAGATGCCACTCTTAGTTTAGGATTTAGTGCTGGGAACTCGCCCTTGGAGAAGAACTTTCAGAAAAGATTAACTACATTTTGAATGTAAGGAGTAGAAAAGACTCCAAGGTGGAAGAGAAAATTCCAGGTATCCATATCTTCTGGTTTATCATTTACCATTTAAATTTGGGAAGGGAGAAGAGATAACCTAAATATCTTCTACCCCACTAACTTCCAATTAACTGTTCAGTACTCTCCCACTGTTATTTTAAAGTTGTTGTGTTTCCTTTAAAATAATCTGTTTTATGTGTATTTAACATGCAGAGAAGAGGGGCATGTAAGTCAACAACTGCTACACAAAATCCAAACAAATATATTGAGAAATACTTTATCTATCAAAAAAATACTAATCTATTTCTATCAAGTCTGCCAGGTGATTATTAAGCACAATCCAGATGCTTTAAGAGATTTCTTTCCCTATTTTCTCTTCACTACAAGTGAGAAAGTTCTCAGATATTGTAAGGAATAATTCCATTGATATTCAGCTCTGCCACAAAGAAAAATCTTTGCTGATTAATACTGAAATAACCTAGCCATCCTTTTATTCTTTACAATGCATTGTTGGCTGTATTTTGGTTTGTTTGGGGTTTTGGGGTTTTTTTGGGTTTTTTTTTTTTTTGCCCTACATTTGTTCCATTGTAAGACACAGTGGACATTAAGATAATCAATAAAACTCCAGCATCATTCAAAGGTGAGCAGTGAGGATAACATTAAAAACACAGCTTTTCATCTACGATTAATTTGTAGTTTCATTGGGTGTCATTTACTGAAATTTTCATCAACCTTAGTATCTGTGGTTTTGTATGTGCATGTGCAAGCAAGTTAGTGCATGTTTACAGTAATATTTCACCATGCAAAGCTTTGATGGCTCTGAAATTTCCTGCTATTTACACTTGTTATCCCTTAAGAGTCTCAGAACAGTGATAACTTCTTCCAAGGATTCCCTCAGTTGTATTTTGAGCTTCCATCAGAAGAAAACAAATGTACCACGTGACCCCTGGGCCTAATTACAGCAAGAACAAGCCAAAATTTGCATACCAAATACTCCTGGAATCTCAAACACTTAAAATAAAACAAAATGTTGAAATACAGGCCTGTTTCTCCTATTACTGAATCAAAAAAACAAAACAAAACAAAACAAAAAACCCTCAAAACAATCCACAACCATATCCTTGGGTTTTGTGTGATTAAGAAAGCGAAAAAATGCACCGAGAAAGTTATTCCTTGGGAATTATTGGCTCAGATCTAACAATTATTATTTCATTACTTTGTCTATAGTTCCTCCCAGGTTCTCTGAATATCCTCTTGTTTACATTTTATTTTTCTCTTCTTTACTTTCCTACAGAAATTCCCTTCTGTATCAATTTATATTTAATGACTTTAGTTTAAGTTTTATTATGAATTCACATACTTTGATTTTTTTTTTTTTTTTTTTTTTTTTTTTTACAGAAGAGCTTTTAGGTCAACTTCTTTGGAATATTTTTCAGTAAACTTTGAACAGCGCATAGACCCCTAAGAATCCAAAGGGAATTCAGCCAGGTATGCTCAGGTTTTCTTTCCCTCTCACCACCACTGCTTTCAAAGTTCATTTTGATGAGAGTTTTTTGGTTGGTTGGTTTGTGGGCTCTTCTGTTTATCTGGGGGGTTTTGTTGTGTTTTGTTGCTAGCCTGCTCTTTTGTCTTTTGGCGAATAATTTCTGTTAAATGATTTTGAAATAACTCACAGCTGGAATCAGCCTGTCACAAGAAGGTACACAGGAATTAAAGAAATATGCATGTGTTAGAGCATGGCCATATTTGGCAGATGTAGATGTGTGATAACCCCTCCCACAGCCAGATGTGTGCATTCAGATCTGTGGAAATCAAAGAAGAAAATCTGGCACAAACTTCAACGCCCTTGAAGTATACCAGGCATCTGCCAAAATTGTCAGACTAAGCCTGCAGATCTTCAAAAGGGCTGCATTTGGCTCTATGTTCAGAAGTAGTTTACAGAGTGCCCTGCCAGCATAATGTTGGCACAGATAGTATCTCTACCTTGAAATTAGTTTTAGGTAAAGAAAATTTTATTTCAGCTCACAGAAACATAAAAATTGCCACAGCACACAAGAAAGAGATAGATCTGGAATGAACTTTTAAAAACGGCTGGCACCAGATGCTTCAGAGAAAGAGATGAATAGCACAATTTGCCCAAAGGGGAAACTTCTTCTTAAGCCCTTGTAGGTAGAAACTAACTTATGCCCTGAAGGAAATGAACTTCCTTCCAAACTTCCTTCCAAAACTATCTACTACTACTACTACTATTATCATTATTGTTATTATTATTACTACCATGATTACTGTTATTTCCCATAGTTATTTTTATCATTTTAACATATTTTGTATTTATCATCATATAGTCTTGGAAATGTCCAGTTCTTTTCCTTTACTTTTTTGTTTTCTTTCCCCCTTGAGAGTTTGCTAATGGATGTAATACAGAAATAATGGTTATAATTTGTAGCTAGAGAATCGCACCCATTTAGGGATATTAAAGCAGTTTTTCCAAAGACTATTAAATTTAGCTTCAGCACATCTATTTTGGGTTGGGCAAATATCAACATTTCATCCATAAAGGAATTAGCACAAAATGGAGACAAGGTCAGTTTTTCAGAGTAGGATATTTAATATTTGAAGACCCAAGGAGCCCATTTTCAACTTAGTTTACTTCCCTATGAAAACATTGAATTTTTTTTTTAAGTTTTAGTGTGCAATGGAGCCTGGAAACCACTGAAAATCCTCTGACTATTCCTGATTTCCATTGTGTTTTTTCATGCCACTATGGTGTTTTGTAATGCCTCTTCTCTTTCCTGCTGAGAGAAGAGTAGTTCCTGCTCTGAGGAGCCTTTGAATAGACAAATGTAAAGAATTTCAGACAACAGTAAAAGACTGAAGCTGGAACAGAGGTCCAAGAGGTATTTCTCTCTGGTTACCTTCTCTAAATCAGTCGTCTAAGAATAGAGCCAAAGTCTCTGGAGTTGTTCTCCAGTCATGTAATAGCTGACTAAATGTTAAAGGATCTAATCATTGTTTGAATAGTTTGTACCACATTGGAAAATGTGGTCAGGGCTTGGGCTTCAGTCAAATGCATTTTTTCAAATTTAATGTAACTTTAGTTTAAAAAACATCATTGTGACTGCATCTTCACCTGCTATGGGATGGTGTATGGTTTAAGTTTCTAGGAGACAAGTTACAATGGCAATGAGTAGAAATCAGGGTAAAATCCAGAAAACTTACAAAAATATAACATACTTTTTCTAATTTTCTACTCCTGAGCAGAGGAGGAAGAAAGAGAAAACAAATGAGCAACAACATCTCCCCTTTCCTGCAACTCATGAAGGGGGAGAAAGCCTATTGTGTATCCTGTCTCATTTGTCACTGTCACCATCATGTCCATTCCTGGAGGAGCAGAGGATCCTCCAAAGATCTCTCCCACACTTTTCCCTGCCTGGTGCATATCATGCACTGTTTGCTGAGTGATTAGTGAGGCATCTGTGGATATATTAACGTGGAAGGTTGGATGTGTTTGACAAGAAGTCAATGATTCTTTCTGACATGACTTTAATAGACCCAAGGAGGTGGTCGTGGGATGATACTCCTAATGGGATATAGATATGAATGACCCAAGTTTTATGACAAAGGTCAATGATATTGATGATTAGTGTGGAGAAGATAATTTTACTGGCCTGGTAGGAGGCAACTTGCATGATTCATGAAAGGTTTCCCCACCCACACCATTATTTAGGATAACAAAAAGTTCACGGCAAACAACTGTAATGCAGTTTAGCACATAATAGTGAAATGCTAGACATTGTTGGTAACTGTGTGGAGAAGATGAAGAACCTTTTCTGATAACATATGTGAATAAAGACTTTTCTACCAGAATTTCAAACCTGAAAATGAAGTCTCCAAAGGGGAAGCTCAATTAAAAAACATGTTAAGGTATTGCATATCCTTACCATCCAATTTCTATCCAGATGATCGTATCAGAAATCAAGGTATCTGTGATCCATCTAGCATTTAGTACTGATGTGAGGATGAACTGCAAATTTCATGTATCAATGACAGAAGAGGATTGCAATGTGAGAGCCACTAGGTCTGCCACTGTTTAACCATCTTTCATTTTGGAAACTCAGCAGTGATGAAAACACTACTTGTCTCCAGCAAGAGCACATATGTGGACCCAGACAAAAAAAAGGAAAAATTACTATAGTACATAACATATATGGTATGAATTTGCCAGAGAAAAGTGAAAAATGCCTTACCAGCTCCAAAAATATAAAGGTTCAAAAAACGTCTATCGAAGAGGAGAAACATATCAGTTTTACCAATTTGAGGACTGCCTGGATAATCTTAATTGGCAGTTTCATCAATCAAAAATATTAATCTCTCCTCACATAACTCTTCTGTCATTCCCAACAAAGAACTATTAGGGTAATTAAGATGTAATGAAGCCTCTTTAGTTATCACACTAGTGTTGACCACACTACGTGCTAATCACAGTATTTTCTTTTTTTGGACAAGATTTGTACAGCTGATGCATCGTATATGCCACAAGAACTAAAACCAAACAAACAAAAAAATAATCCCAAAAAACCAAAGAAAATAATTATCACACAGGTCTCTTTTAACAAAAAATAACACGTGCATAAGGAGAGAAGAGGAATTGGAAGGAAAGTGGAGATATTTTTCCAACCAGAATCTGAGAAGACACAACAAGAAGTGGGGAAAAGAAGCCCTGGACCAACTCCAATAGAACAGTACCCAGGGGAAAATTACCTAACCAACTCCTCTTTTAATTGGACAATATTTGTTAGGTAGGTTAATTTCTTAAACTTATAAAAATTGTAGAAAAACAATACCAGGTCTGCCTACAGCCCATAAATATGGAGACACCTATCAGCCTCTAATAAGTACCTGCTTTCTTATTTTACCATTTTGATTCTTTTCAAGAGTTTATTTGAAATGCTTAACAGATACTAATAAGCCTATTAGTATGCTTAACAGATATTGATAATTCTACCAGATATTAAATGCATCCATGCCAACATTAACCTGTCACAGAGAAGTGCAACATACGGACACGCAAGCACAAGGTAAGAGGTTAATTCCTTGTGTGTTGTGAAATTCCTGTGTTTCATGAGCATTCAAAAACTCTCCTGGTTCTGGCCAATTTTTGCAGCAGTCTTGAAGATCATGGCCAGGACCCCATACCAGGGGCACAAAAGGGGTGTATGTTTTTTAGCTTTGTTGGGGTGTGCTGTGGGGTAGTGGTGGGTTCCAGTCATTCACCTCTCTTGTACACTCTACTCTGAGCATTTTTGTTATTGTTGTTCATTTTCTTATTTCATTGCTAATATTTTTTAATAATAAATTGTAATAAATTAATGTCTAATAAATTGCTCTTATCTCAATAAGTGATCCTCATTTTTTTTTTGCCTCCAGTTCTCCTCACGCAGATCCCTGATTTTATTCTGCATGATGACAGTATGAATTAAAGGAGAACCTAAACCACAGTTAGAAGTTATGACTGATGGTAGAATCTAACACTACATAAAGAGATCTAAATCTGTAAGCCTGCTTCTTTGACTTTGTCTGAAAAATGAAGCAGTCATACTGCCATGGAATAATTTTTTTTTTTTTTTTATTGCAGATTGACTTTCATTTAAATTAATAAAATAAATACAAATAAGCAAAGCCTAAAATATAGACAAAGTACATACAATTAAAATGCTGATACCATGAATTATGCTGTTGAAAATAGTGAAGAGTTTACTTCCTAATACCCAAGAGTTCTCAGTCTGCTATATCATATGAAAGGAAATCTCAAGAAAACCATGTTTCCTCCAGATAATCAAAGCCTCGTCTGAAAAAGAAAATGGACCTTTCAAGGATATCTTTCCTGCCATTGAACATGCTGCCTCAGTAACAGGATTAAAATCCTTGTCATATTCTTCTTTAAAGAGAAGAAACATGATCAAACTGATAAAGTGATGTATTTTATGAATAATACATAGCTCAAGGGCTTCAATCTACATTATATATTACAAAACCATAATTTGTAATGTTTACTTAAACAGTGGCTCTCAACAAAACACTTAGAATCACTTAGCATCTTGTTCCTGAGCACTTTACATTAGAAATCTGGACTGCTTAATTTCATTGTGCTAAAGGGATTAACAAAAGAGAGGGGGAAAATCACAAAAAAAAACAACCCTCATCTTGGACTGAAAGAGTATAAACATGTCTCTCCAACACAATCTCAAAAGCATAGTCTGTCTGAACTCACCATACCATATAGGATTAAATTCTCTTATAGCTGTGTAGAACTAAACAATTGTGTCATTACATATGTTAGGAAATGTCCAGCAAAGGACAGGCCCTTCAACCTTCAGAACTTCAATTTTGCATCTCCCTGTAATACAACCAGTGAGTTACCTTCCCATTTAAAATGAATTAATGAACACCAAACCTACTTTTAGGCTCTTTCATCGATGCAGTCTGAACAGATATTAAGTAAGGAGATTTTCTTTGGCTGGAATCCAGATACTAATGGTGTTAAAATGCCTTCTTACTGCATTTAAGCCAGTAGTTAGGTCAAGTAGACAAACAGATTTCAGAGGATGTTTAAATAAACAGTCTATTTAATGTCGCCTTGGAACCCACATGTTTTGGTTGTCTAGCCTCAAAATACCAGCTAGTTAGGAAACCTAAAAGAAATGGTGACTGCTTGGTTTGGAAAGAAAAAAAAAAAATAGCATCAAGGTTGTATATGCAGCAATTAATTTTATAGAAATATAGTAAGAATTCATTAATATTCTTCCGCATGCCTCTAAAAATGCAAGTTTTTTTTTTAAAGACAATAGATCAAAAATGATCAAAAAGAAAGCTATTTAAAATTAAACCTACTAATAGGCTGGTGGTGCTCAGTGGCACAAAATATCATTAAGCTAAAAATGCATTAAACATGAGGCAAGCTTTTTAAAGAAATGCATTTCTGTAAAACCCAGCAGAGAAGATATATATTAAAAAAAAAAAAAAATATTAACTTCATTGTTTTAGCATTTAAACAAGTAACTGATACAGTTAGGAGAAACTCATAATGATAAGGATCTTTATAATTTTCTAACTCATTCTCCTTTAATAGATTCAGAGACTAGTTGGTAACATCATTCTGTTAGAGAAATGTTCTAATCAATAGTAATTGAGATGGTTTGGATAGCTTCAGTGATGTGCTTCTGTGGAAAACGCCTTATTAGAGTTGATCAGAATACAGAATTTCTGCTCATCAAAAATCCTTATGTTTTGTCAGCTCTTTTAATCTTGAAATGAAATGAAAGGTCAAAATAACCCAATCCTTTGAAGAACAAAAATTTTCACAGTAATTTAATTTGGAATCACTGAACTGTTTTTATTTTAATGTCGAGCTAACCTCTCTGTTGACTCGAATCCCTTTTTTCAGGAAGATTCCTGCCATTAAAGCTGTGACACATCAGCCACGGCATCACAGGGCTTCATTGTGCCTTCCATCACAGCACATAAAGTGTACCTTGGAAATTCACTCAATTTTTTTTTTTTTAATAAAAGGAAGGAGAGGATAAATAAATACTGTCTATTTATGTATCCACTCATTTAGTGGATCTTGTTTTGTGCACTATTTCTAAGAATTAAAAAGACCTGTAAAGAAAAGGGTCTAACATCAAAAGGGACAGTATTGAGCGGGTTCATACAGGAACACTCTTACTGTCTACCACTTGCCTATCTTTTACCCCAAACCACCTCCTAACTTTTATAGAAAAATGAACTTGAACTTGTATTGCAGAATGAGTAGATCTGTCAAACCATATCGGTTGTGCTATGACTGAAGTTTTGGTGTTTGTTATTTTGCTTTAGAGATTTATCCTAAGAGGGGCATGCTGAATCCATAAAACAGAAAGATACTAAGCAAGAAAGAATTATTATTTGCCTTAAAAGAAAGTGCAAACATAACAAAATGGTGACCACGGGTTTCATATAAGCATTTGTAACACTGTGAAGCTGATACATAGCATCACTATGTGATAGCAGCACTGCAAAGAGCATATATTTAACAAAGTCGAGCATAAATATTTAAATATGTAACTACCAAAGGGGAAAAAATCCAAACCCATGTGGGATACTTAAACAAGCAGCATAAAAGTGCAGGCAGTATAATCATCAAGAACTATAGGTATAGAATAAGCAGGAAAGATGTCTCGTAGAACGAGACCAAGTCTCGTTCCTAAATGTTAAGGGATGTTGGATGAAGATTAGATCTCTCTCTATCCATTTTCTTTAGAGTGTAGTAAGTACAGCACCAAGAAGGAGCTGAAAAAGAAGGGAAAGAAGAAGCCATCTAATCAATTTTTTTGTGTTCCTGTGTCAAATAACTACTGAACTTGATCATATCAATACCAGGGCTATGCTTATCAAGGAGTACAGTGCTAATTGTAAGGAAACATAAATGTATTCCAAGAGCAGTGAACTGTTTAAGTATCTGGGCTCCAATGGGAAATGAAATGATCATTGTCAAAGCTGCTTAAATATTTGAAATATCACTAGACAGAGATAAAATGAATAGGGAAGCAATAGAATTGAAAAATACAGTGGAAAACCATAATATAATTAATACTTTAAGTCTTTTTCCCAGTAATACTATGTCACATTTATAAATTCCCTATAAGCTTTCTTCATGCTGTAACATTTAAAGATGTTAAGTGCCATTATTCCCAGTTAATTGAACGGTAAGACATGGAGCAATAAAATAACTCATCTAGGGTTTCTACTTGGCCATAGGTTAGTCTTCAAATAAAATCTATAGTTTCTAATATTTAATCCCCTGTTCAATCATTTGGGCCATAAAATTGAAGATACTACAGTGGTCATTATTGTGACCTCTGATCTCTTGCTATGTTATTAGTCATTTAAAAGTAGTTTTGTAATAAGAACACTATAGGAAGAGAAGAGCCGTTGACCCAGAAGGTAATAATCTACACTCAGCAAAGACTATCTTTTGTCTGGATATTTATATGCTAGTTATCTGTACAAGTTTCTGGAAACCATCACCTTTTGTCACACTTGTAAGTTATTATATGGTTGGGAATCATGAGCTGACAGACCCAGCTAGTGATATGAAGTTGAACAATTTATTCTAAGCTTTTTCAGGAACATGCACATCCGTATGGAACCTGGCTCTCAGGAGCAAGTGATGAGTGAGAGTTTTAAATGTGCCTGGAATGAATTTCTATTTCATGACTGAAATATTCTACTGGCCTAAATTATACTCTAACTGCATTTGATCATGCAGCTCCTAGACTAAGGTTCATTTATGCTAAGGTTAGTACAGCTACGAGTTAAATTGCTTCAAAGTTGGTAACATCAAAATTCATTCTCTTTCCTTTGTTAAACATTTCTGGTTTAAGCAGTTGAAATTTGGTAGGGGGGAAAAGAAAAGTCAGAAGTCCAGCATGGATGGGATAACCTTAACTATTACCTAGAATTACAGGACAGGACCCTTAATGGAAACTAGAGCAAACACCAGAGCTCTCAACAGTGTTAGGGAAAAGTGATTTTTTTATCTCTCTAGTCAGTAAGTAGAGTTCAGATATTTCTGTTATGGGAAAGGGAGGTACAAATACCAAAAAACCCACAAAAACCAAAAACAAAAAAAAAAATCCCCCCCAAAAAACCCCCAAAACCCAAATAAACAAAACAAAAGAAAACAAACAAACAAACAACACAAAAAAAAAAAAAACAAAACCAAAAACAAACAAAAAAAAAACCAAACTACAGAAAAAATTAAGGAAAGGGGTATAAAAGAAAAGAAAGAATAAGGCTCAGACAGGTAGTATTGCTGCTTCTTTTGCCATCAAACAAAGGAACCTCATCCCTGGAAAATTATGATTGCCTGATGAAATACAGACAATTGCTGCTGTTGACTGAAAATACCTTCTCTTCTGAAACAGGAGAGCTTCTCCCCCAGCCCCTTTCCTCAAGGGCAGTAACTGCAGATCTGCCTTTTCATTATGCTGACAAAAGGAAATGATAGCATAAACATAATATCATTCCTACTGGATCTCTGCTGCCTTAGGAAACTTCCAGGGTTTCCAATGGAGCTGTCTTGGAGCTGCTCAGCTCTTGTGGAAGAGTCATTCGAGGGAATTACTTGGAATTCTGCAAAATGCTTATTTGAGGGGAATGCATTCCACTGGAGTAGCTCCATGGCTATTGAAGTAATTTCTCTGATTTCTACGGTGTTTGTGATTTTAATCCCACAACAGTGAAAAAACAAACAAACATACAAAGAGAAAAACACCCCCTCCCCTGCAAAATACCAAAAAAACTCCAAGCAAAACAAACAAAAGCAAACAATCCCCCAAGCTGCCAAAAAAAAAAAAAAAAAAAAAAAAAAAAAAAAAAAAAAAAGCCAAAACAGAGCAAAACAAGACAAACCAGATAAAAATAAAAAATCTTAGGTCAATATTAAAAGGCTATAAATGAAAAAAAAATGGTAATTCTGCTCATAGTCAGGTGTGA
Source organism: Sitta carolinensis (assembly GCA_032173965.1). NCBI lineage: Eukaryota > Metazoa > Chordata > Aves > Passeriformes > Sittidae > Sitta > Sitta carolinensis. The sequence goes on along the minus strand of CM063313.1, from coordinate 8,235,976 downwards.
CTTAAGGGCTGAAAATCAGACAGATTAAGGAAAAATTGAGGTTCAGATGTGCCTGACCTAGCTCCATTTAAACCTAAGGAGAAGTCATATGGGGACTAGAGATAAATATAAAAGGATGAAGGTGAATCACTAATGCTGTCTCACTGAAATTCAGTAGGTCACAATCAGCTCTGCAGAAAAGACCTCAAAAGACCTAAAAATGCTTGTGTTCATTCAACAGTGATACCAAACACTGTTGCCTGATATAGAACACAGCCCAAAACATACTTCATCTTCATAATTTGGTGAAGCCACCAAATGCTAAAAGGGTGCTCCACTCACCTAACTTTAGATATCAAATGGGCAACCTTTTAATTGTCATCCAGTTACTTAGTTTCCATTGAAAATCAACCTATCTTGCAAAGAATCATATATTTATATATGAATAAACATGTATAAAAACATAAAAGTTATTGCCCTGGGAGAAAACAAGCATCTTCTAAAGGATATGTCCACTTTATTTTAGAGATCATCATGGTATGTGATGGATCATTCTTGGAAACTTTATTCCTGACTTTAAAGCCAAATAACAGTTGACAACTTTGGTTTAAGTGCTTACTTTTTAAGTGTAATAATAACATCAATGGATCTTACAGAGTTTCTTGATTGCCGTCCTTATTGTCCCTGAAATTTCCTTGATTTTCTAAACATTGAGGGAAAGGGAAAAGGTAATGGTGCTTCTATGTGTTTACAGAGATCAGTCATTCAAAATTTCAATTACAGGTAAAAATTTGCTTCTGTATATTACTGTAAGTACAATATTGTAATAGAAGAGTCAAAAATGGGATTTTAAATTTGAGTAGCCAACACCAAATACATCTTTAGGAAAGATAATTGCTAAGGTAGCCGGCTGCTCAAGTTGTAACTATTGTTCACCTCCTTTTATGGAAAATTCATAAAATTATTCATTTTTTCATCTCTTAAAAGTTTAAATTGTAATTTTAGTGAAAGTAACATCCCTTCTTATTTCTAGGAGGATAAAATTTGCACCCAAAAAGCATAAGAGAAACTGTTTTGTCCATCAGATCACTAAATTTGGGTGGTTTACCACTGTAAAATTTTTAGCAATTAACATAATTTTGATCTAAATGGACTTGATGTGCACCCAGTATACTAAATGATGTTAGACTGAGGGTACCATGTAAAACAGAATGAAAAATGTTCTTTGCAAATACATTTGTGAATATGCCATATTTAAATATTTGTAACTATAAATCTTATTTCTTTTGAGGCTATTTTTTCTTGATGAATTTCATAATCTTGTTAGATTTGATGTTTCCAGTTTCAGCCATTTGGAGTCAGCCAAGCACATAAATCCCAAATGGAACATATGGGACCACCACTGTACTTTTTCTTACACATATAGCTTGGAATTGGCTGAACTGATGCAACTAAAGCATTTCAGACAAAGAAACACCACTGGCCTGAGACCAAGTTTAGGAGATGCAGGAGCATAGAGCACATGCTGGAAAAGCTGTGCACATGTTGTGTTACAGAATAAAAGTGTGAGACTTGACTACTTTAATCGCTCTTCTGAATGACAAATTCATTGATGCTACACTCTATGCATATAGCTGTACCTAGGATTAATCATTATCAAACCAAATCAATAAATTTACTGGGATATTTGAAGGGCTATAGGCCCAGCCATGACTAATGAGATGACTAATGGAGAAGAAAGGAATTAACTTGAAAACAAAAGCTAGACATTTGAATACAGTTTTGAATAAACTCCAGTTTATGAGCTGGAGTTCAGAAAATAAAATAGATTCAGATCTATAAAGCATTCAAAACAAGTTTTATCAACACAGGTTGTATTTAGCAGTTTGATTCTACAGAATTATATAAGCAAACTTTATTTTTTTTTTCTCAAGATTAAGATAATACATTTATTCTTTCTTTAATTTAGAAAAGAGACTCATTCCTGAAGAACAAAAAAAATTAGGGAAGCAAAAATTATTTTATCAAAACAGGAAAAAGGAAGAAAATATTTCATTCAAGGAGATAAAGCATACTGAACAAAGACTCAGACTTCTGGATTCATCATGATTAGAGAGCAGTAAAGAAATTAGTTTTATCAGTGCTGTCAGTTCTTGAGTGAGGACAACTGCTTCAGGTATGTAAATATACCACCAGACCTCAGAAGCCCAGAAAGTCCCAAATGTTAATACAGCAAACTGTAAACAAGGAGATTGACTTTTTTCATGTGAAAATTATCAATAATATTTTGATAGATTCACTAAAAAGGAAACAATACCTCCAGTTCTAATCAGAGCTATGATTCAACATAGAGATTCAACATGATTGTCTGCACATCTTTTCTATTATTATGGATAAGATCAAAATTGGAAATATCTTCTGTCCAATTTACTAACCTCATTGCAGCAATTTATCTTTCACTATTCCACCATGAAGAGAGAAGGTGGATTTTTGCCTAATTCCCAAATTTGTTTGTGGTGAAATTGTCAGTCGTGTTTATTTCTGATACTCGGTCAAAATCTCCTGTAAAGTTATATATGTCATACTTGAACTGAATGTTTATGTGAATATGTATCAAGGAGTTATTTCATCATGTGTCTAAATTCTGGGTTTTACATGAAGGAACTAGTAAGATATAATCTCTAAGGAGCTTAATGAGGGAACCAGCTGTGAGAGATCATTACTGTAGTGACCTGCTGCATGAGGTTAGAGAGAGAGAGCATGACAAAGAACTTTCATCCTATTTAACTGCAGTTATAGAAGAAAGAAACAGTTTATGTATTGGCTGCCTTTTTAGAGCATCTGTCTGGTTTTAAAAAATAATGAGGCTTGCTAAAGATGCTGAGGGGCTTTTTGGGTTCATTTTTGGTTATTTTTTACTTTGTTTTTTTAAGAGTAGAAATATTAACAAAGGCTATGCAGAAGGACTCCGTCCTTGATCACTGATAATTCAAAACTAACAGGAGTTTAATGTAGTTTTTTAGGGGGAAAGCAATACAAAATGTTAGTATTCTTAAGAGTTATCACACAAATGAAAGGGAAGTGTGTTATGATCTTCAGAGTGCCTGCAAAACACTGGAGTTAGAGGGTCAACATTTGTAAACGACCCAATACTCTTTCAATCTTCTTTCACTTCTTAATTTTGCTAGATAGACTTTGCAGTTTGTTGTTTTCACTGGGTTGATAGAATAATTCACTGCTAGTCATCTTACAACTGCTTCATAATTTGTAGCTAAAAAAAATGACTCACACAAGATATTGTGCCTTCTGTTAGGTTAGCAGCAAATTGTTATTTCTTGGATATTTCCACTTGAAAAACACAGAAATATTTTATAAGCCCGATATTTTAAATCCACTCAGTCCTTCTGTGTAATTCCTCACAATTCCTCATACATCCAAGAATGGGGAGGTAACTCAGGCACTATTTTCAAAATCCAGTGTTGTATAAGCAGAAATGTCTCAGTTAAAAAAAAAAAAAAAAAAAAAAAAAAAAAAAAAAAAAAAAAAAAAGAACGAATGTAACTATTGCCTAGATGGGGGAAGAAACTACCCAGTACATGTTGATTATGACTCTGTTTATTGTTTAATTTCTTACCTAGAGGTAGTTCATGCGAGAGCATTGTTCAGTCAGGGTTTGAACTACACTGTTAATGCATTCAGGGCACTTAGAGATGCAAATGATTGTGTTTGCTTAATAAAGACTCCATGGAAAATATATAAATGTGTACAAATACACTGGTGTGCAGGTTTTTCAAATTTCTAACCTCACCTTCCCTGTTTGGAGAAAAGAAGGCTAGGTAGGATTCAGCTTACCATCTGAGATCAAAACTTTAGGTGTGGAGTGATGTGGCCTCATGAAGTAACTGTTCCCTACCAAGTCAATTTAAAGGCTGCTCTGACCACCCTATGCAGTTACCTGAAGCTATGTGGACAGTAACTCTTTCTGTAAACATTGAGGGATAATAAACCTCTTCCACTGCTCGAAGAATGCATTTTTGTGCTAAAATGAAGAAATAAATCCAGGAAATAATTTTATTTTTTTCCATACAGGACATGGGTTCAAATTTTTGTATGCAAGGAATGATGAAAATGTGGGGAAAAAGACTTTCTCTTAATAAAGTATGATTTGATTAGATCTGAAAAGGATACACACTTCCTAACTTTCAAGTTTTCCAAGAGAGAAAATACAAAAATATATAGATTATCTAATACTCCTCTCTTTACCCCTAATTTTCTTAAGCCTTTTTTGAAGTAAATTAACAAATAAGCCCCTTGAAGATAAAGCAAAGCCAAATTATTTAGTTCAGAACTGAATAAGTTCAATTTTTATTTTCTCTCTACTTAATTTATACATCATGTAGCAAGCTAAAAAGGAGAATTGAGTTATAGCCAAGCAAACTCTTTTCAGTGGGCCAAAGAACAGAGCTCACTTAAGATGCAAGAGAAATTACTTCCAACCAGTGATCAGGACGAGGCACAGATATTTAAGACACATGATGTTGGTGTCACAATCACTTAGATATTGGATAGTGTTGATTATATTCAAGTTTATCCAAAAGCTGTTTGTGCAAATGACCATGGAGATTCAGGAGCAGAAATCAACTCAGACTTCAAGAATGATGAATACTTATTATTTTTAATTTGTTGCTGTGATCATAAAAGTGGTTTGGACTTTGGAAATGCGATGTGAAAGTGAATTGAGTATATTATGATTTACATGCATGTATGAAAGGGCTTCTTCCTTTTAATGGAATCAGAAGAGCAATTGACCTACAGCGCATTAATGTGCCAGGTGTGAAATGTTTGCAAGCTAGGAGTTTGACATAAGGTACATTAGAACATTAGCAAAAAAATCGCACTTCTTTCGCAGACAGCTGAAAAATCAAACAAGGTTGATTCTGTTGGTGCTGTAGAGGGGATGATCATATAGTAAGCATAATAAATGGACAGAGTTTGCAAATGCTTATGTAAGTACACAGTGAAATTGAAAAAAAAAGAAAACAAAAAACCCCCACCCCAACTTAAAAAACCCGTGTTTAACTATCATAGGGGTTATCCTTCAAGTGAAAGAGTAACTATATTCCCTGTGTAACTGCTTTATTTTTCTTACTACTCCTAAGCCAGAAGGAAAATCAACAAAATGAAGATTTTGGCTGTGGATTTTAGAAATGCAAATTAAATAATACTAATAGAAGGTGACTGACTTAAAGTTACTGGTGTTTATGGTGCAAGTGAGCAATATCTTCTACAAAAACTCTTAAATAATACTTTAAAATTGCAAATTTAATGAGGGAAAGAATATATAACCGGCTAACCCCCATCTATAAGTTCGCAATTTTCTGCATAGTGACTGTTAATATCACATTAACCCATATTATTCACAGACAGAGGATCTTGGATCATATGCTAAGAAAAGAGATAATTTAATTCCCACAGAGGCTGTGTTTCTTTCTGTCTTTTTCTTTATGTGTACTCTATGTATACTTAGATGACAAAATGTAAACTGAATCAAAGTATATTAACATGTGGACACACCAAATATCTTTGAAAACTTACCTCTAAGAAAGAGTTTCCCACGATAGTAAGAAAGCATTCTCCAGACTCTTTCATATTTTTCCAAGAATCTTTTTTTTCACTTTGACTAATTATATTTTTCTATTTTCTAAAATTAAAAATGTTTTGTAGAAATACTCTAAGCCCATTCTGTAGTCTGCTCTGTACGTGTGCAATGAACGCCTCTAAATTAACTGGAAGAAAAGTAAACTATGTGATGAAGTCTTATTTTCCCTATGTCTGTTATCCTGGGAAAGGTCATTTTATGTACATTTTTTTTAGACTTATTTATTTACTCTTTTATTTGACTATAAACATTAGACTTAATGCCATGGTATCCATTCTGGTTTCTCTTAGAGAAATAGAACAATGCTGATGTTCACGGGGGGAAGAAGAGGGGGGAGGATAGGGGAATGCTGAAGGAATGGGGGTCTGGAGGGAAGAAAAAGGTCCTGCTGCTTGGTAGGCAGTCCTGCTGGGAAATCTCAAATCAAATTCTTTTGAAAAGAAGTGGTATTAAAAGTAACTTTAATCCTTCCAGCCAGACAGCTCATAAAAGCATACAATTAAGTCAAACAAATGACAAGTGCACTCTCTCTCCTACCTGTTTCCCCCTTCAGAGAGTAATTATTGCAGGGTAGTCTTGTCTCGTTTTGTGCAAATAGCGGTGGAGTGCTTGAATGAGGTGCCAGTTCCCCCCTCCCCAGCCCAGCCCCTCCTGTTCACTCCTACCAACACAAGCCTGGCTAATGTACACTGCCAGGAACAAAGAGGGGAATTTCAATATTTCCTCTTTGTGCAAGGTTAATTGAAAATCAAAAAGTCACTTTTAGAATGTCATATTAGAACTGTTAGTGCATCAATTTTCTTCAGTTTCCTGTCATTGCAGGAGAGTAGAAAGAGCTAGAGGTATGCATTTGGATGGGAGTTAATGAGGGAAGGAAGGGAGAGACAAAGAGAGGAAGGAAATGTTGGAAGGAAGGAAGGAAGTGTTGGAAGGAAGTGTCGGAAGGAAGGAGTTAGTGTCGGAAGGAAAGTGTCGGAAGGAAGTGTCGGAAGGAAGTGTCGGAAGGAAGGAAGGAGGAAGGAAGGAAGTGTACGGAAGGAAGGAAGGAAGGAAGGAAAGGGAAGGAAGGAAGGAAGGGGAAGGAAGGAAGGAAGGAAGGAAGAAGGAAGGAAGGAAGGAAGAAGGAAGGAAGGAAGGAAGGAAGGAAGGAAGGAAGGAAGGAAGGAAGGAAGGAAGGAAGAAGGAAGGAAGAGGAAGAAGGAAGGAAGGAAGGAAGAGAAGAAGGAAGGAAGGAAGAGGAAGGAAGGAAGGAAGGAAGGAAGGAAGGAAGGAAGGAGGAAGGAAGGAAGGAAGTGAGAAGGAAGTGGGAAGGAAGGAAGGAAGGAAGGAAGGAAGGAAGGAAGGAAGTGTCGGAAGGAAGGAAGGAAGTGTCGGAAGGAAGGAAGTGTCGGAAGGAAGGAAGTGTACGGAAAGGAAGGAAGTGTCGGAAGGAAGAAGTGTCGGAAGGAAGGAAGGAAGTGTCGGAAAGGAAGGAAGGAAGGAAGGAAGGAACGGAAGGAAGGAAGGAAGGAAGGAAGTGTCGGAAGGAAGGAAGGAAGGAAGGGGAAGGAAGGAAGGAGGGAAGGAAGAGGGAAGGAAGGGAAGGAAGGAAGGAAGGAAGGAAGGAAGAAGGAAGGTGAAGGAAGGAAGGAAGTGTCGGAAGGAAGGAAGGAAGGAAGGAAGGAAGGAAGGAAGGAAGGAAGGAAGGAAGGAAGGAAGGAAGGAAGGAAGGAAGGAAGGAAGTGTCGGAAGGAAGGAAGGAGTCGGAAGGAAGGAAGGAAGGAAGGAAGGAAGGAAGGAAGGAAGGAAAGGAAGGAAGGAAAGGAAGGAAGGAAGGAAGGAAGGAAGGAAGGAAGGAAGGAAGGAAGGAAGGAAGGAAGGAAGGAAGGAAGGAAGGAAGGAAGGAAGGAAGGAAGGAAGGAAGGAAGGAAGGAAGGAAGGAAGAAGGAAGAGATGTGCGGAAGGAGGAGGAAGGAAGGTGGAAGGAAAGTGTCGGAAGGAAGTGTCGGAAGGAAGGAAGGAAGGAAGGGAAGGAAGGAAGGAAGGAAGGAAGGAAGGAAGGAAGGAAGGAAGGAAGGAAGGAAGGAAGGAAGGAAGGAAGGAAGGAAGGTAAGGAAGGAAGGAAGGAAGGAAGGAAGGAAGGAAGGAAGTGTAGGAAGGAAGTGTCGGAAGGAAGTGTCGGAAGGAAGTGTCGGAAGGAAGTGTCGGAAGGAAGGAAGGGAGGAAGTGTCGGAAGGAAGTGTCGGAAGGAAGTGTCGGAAGGAAGTGTCGGAAGGAAGTGTCGGAAGGAAGGTCGGAAGGAAGGGGAAGGAAGGAAGGAAGAGGAAGGAAGGAAGAAGGAAGGAAGGAAGGAAGGAAGGAAGGAAGGAAGGAAGGAAGGAAGGAAGGAAGGAAGGAAGGAAGGAAGGAAGGAAGGAAGGAAGGAAGGAAGGAAGGAAGGAAGGAAGGAAGGAAGGAAGGAAGGAAGGAAGGAAGGAAGGAAGGAAGGAAGGAAGGAAGGAAGGAAGGAAGGAAGGAAGGAAGGAAGGAAGGAAGGCAGGAAGGAAGGAAGGAAGTGTCGGAAGGAAGGAAGTGTCGGAAGGAAGGAAGTGTCGGAAGGAAGGAAGTGTCGGAAGGAAGGAAGTGTCGGAAGGAAGGAAGGAAGGAAGGAAGGAAGGAAGGAAGGAAGGAAGGAAGGAAGGAAGGAAGGAAGGAAGGAAGGAAGGAAGGAAGGAAGGAAGGAAGGAAGGAAGGAAGGAAGGAAGGAAGGAAGGAAGGAAGGAAGGAAGGAAGGAAGGAAGGAAGGAAAGGGAAGGAAGGAATTCTTTACACTACTTTCCTTCTGCAAAACCTGGATATGGTCCTTCAAGAAGCTGAGTTTAAATAATCCTCTCCTGCATGTTTTGAATTTCCCTAGAGTACAAGACTTTTAAAGACAAGAATCTGTCTCCTAATCTAAATCATATTAATACCAATTGAACTCTCACTACTGAAGTTTAGAACTGCTCTCTAACAAATATTTTGTTATCCTAACACTTTATCAAATCTTTCTCATATATTCAATATGGAATGAAAAGAGACATTCTATGCAAACAGAAATAGATTCAGGCCAAAATAGTCACAAGAGTTTTTAATTTCTGCACCTTATATCTCCTCTTCCATTTGCATTCCCCTCAATGCTTATATTAAGTTTTTCGTGCTTTACCCATCAAACAAGTTTTACGTGTTCACTCTTGTAGATGTTTTTGTTGCTGTTGCTGTATTCAAAGCAGGCATTTAATCCATCCAAGTTTGCCATCACTAGTGTCAAACACCTCTGCTTAAGCTGTGTGAATGCTCAGTCATGCCAAACTTGAAGCTTTCAGCCCGTTGCTGAAACCAGCTGTGACCCATTACTAAAGGAGAAGCATTTGCTCCCCAGACTGCTGACTACATGGAACATATACATCCTTTTCAAGGCTTGTCAGGGCAGCAAAAGGGTTGGATTTTTTTCCCCCTGCTTTTTTTCTAAAAACCTTTTTAATTTTGTGTAGACAGTTCTAAAAGCAGCTTCCTAGGGGCTGTCTGATCGCACAATCCTCTTAGTCTTTCTTACTCTGTAGGAGGGCCATCATATTTCCTGCTCTCAGTCAGAAGTTGGCTTTTCTTTCTCCCCTTTGTGTAATGACTGGAGTCAAAAGGCCAGCACCTCACCCACCTCTAGAGATGATGTTATGAATCAAACTTTAAAATGAGATTTTTTTTTTTTTTTTTTTTTTTTTTTTTGCTTTCTCTTTTCTTTCAGGTCACACTTTTCATGCAAAATCTCCATTCAATTCTACTCATTAGAAATATTTGAAATAATGACTTTCCATTTATTATCTTGGTCCAAAAACAATTAATTTATTTTCTGCGAATGGAAAAATAAGCCTTTTCATTTCAGCTTAATTTCTGCGTTCAGTTGTGACACAGTTCCTTGTTGCTATTTCTGGTTTTGTGCAGCTTTCTACATCACAGCACCATGAAAGTCTTCATCTAGCATGAAATATGCAATGTTTCTGATTCTTAAAAACAAATCAGATAAACTTTTGCACTGAAAAACTCGCATATAGAAGGTGCATGCAATGACTGTAGGACTCTTACATTACCATTAGATAATTAGATAGAGAGGGAACTAAATAACACATCTCAACTCTCAGCAAAGGAAAAGTGCTCTGGTTGCCTATATATTTTGCACTTGTGATATGCCATTGAGCCCTGAAAAAATACATTTTGAAAAATTTGTACCCTAGATTAATAGCATTTTTCATGTTATTCTGCCTCTTATTTTATACTGCTTTGGATAAAGGTAAGGTCAGGTTTTTTTTGGGTTTTTTTTGCTTTTTTTTTTTTTTTTAAGGTTGTCATGCATTAATCTGTGGCTTTTCATATTGAAAAATCTTTATAAAATAAAATAAAATTAAAAAAAACCAAAAAACCCACAAACTTTAGTGACAAGAAGTGGAAATGAAAGTTTTTGTTGTTTGTAGAGGCAGCAAGGATGGGCAAGATCTCTGAATATCTGTTCATCTCAACACAACCATGAGATACCTGTCTGAAGGGGCCGTGAAAAGCCACACAGATCAGCTACATGATCTACATGGATCTACAATGGATCAGCTTGTTTATGGGTTTTTGATTTTTTTTTTTTTTTTTTTTTTTTTTTTTCATTTCATACAAAATCAGAATTTTTAGTATTAAATACAAGGCACTGATAAAATCTTACTGTGAATGCTTTTAGCGATTCCTCTGGGTTTTTTTCAAGGGCTTAAGCTGGAGCAGGTCCAGAAATGTACTCAGAGCAACAGAATGGAACAGAAGTACAAAATACAATTTCAGAGCAGATGTCAAGACAGAAAGATTAAGGTGTAAATAAGAAAGTTGAAAAACTTAAGACTTGAAGACGACTAAAAGTAGAAAATATTTTTAAGGTTTCTACTTATCTAGTAGTAATAGCAGCAATAATACTAGTAGTAGCAGCATAGGACAAGAGCCTGATTTGATTTTGATGAACACCAATAAGGAAGTGCCCCATAATTACCAAAATTATTTGTGTCTTGTGAGTTCCTGAATATTTCTTATGTCTGAGAGAAATCTGCCTCTTTAATTGTTTCACATTATTTATATTTTCTGAGTGCCAAGCCTCAGGACTCTTGTTGTTTGCCTAGAAGGGCATAAAAATATTTCCTTTTTCATAGCTCACTCATTAATACCATGTTTTCTTTTGGTTTTGTTTTTTTTTGGGGGGGGAGGGGGGTTGTTGTTTTGTTTTGTTTTCTGTGTTGTTTTTTTTGGGGGGGGGGGCTTGGGTTTTTTGGTTGGGTTTTGGGTTTTGTTTTGTTTTGTTTTTGTTGTTTTTTTGTTGTTGGTTTTTGTTTTGTTTTGTTTTGTTTTGTTTTGTTTTTTGTTTTTTGTTTTGTTTTTCCTGTGTTACATTGGAAACAGTCTCCAGGTAGTGTGCATCAATTTTTAGGGTTTAAAAAAAAAATTCTCAGATGTCTGCTTTACCTACATATAAGCTTCAGCTAAATAACTAATTTTAAGATTTGAGTCACAAATTATTTGCCAGGTGGGCCAGCTTACTGTGGATTTGAGTGATAAGACTTTCCTTGTAGCACAAGTTCATATCCTCAGATACCTAGAATTTTATTAAACTTATTATTTCAGCGCAGAAAGTTTTGTTGAAGAGCTTGGACAGTCAATATCTAGACTCTCTTGTATTTCTAAGTTGATTAGGAATTTAGCCCTCTGTTTATTATTCAGTCTGCCTTTAAAGTGTCCATGTTAGGCTTCTTTTTATAGGTTCATCCTGTAGAGGGACACAGAGATGTTTTGGATGAAGATGTACTGTCCCCACACCTCTGGGCACCTATTAGTACCCCAGGGCCTTCTGCAGGAGCAGAAAGAGTGGAGATTGTTTCTCAACTGATTTTTGTCCTGATGACATCTTAACATTGAGAAGTGCCACAGGAACAAAAACAACTTATGCCAGTTATTCAAGACTCATGAATGGCCCTCAACCTATATGAAAACCCATTTTTTTTTACCTGGAAAGAACAATCAGAAGCTCATAAATTTCCAGGCTAAGCTATTTGGACCCCTGAGTCCTCAAAAGGGTGCTAATATGAAAGACATAATCTGTTTGTCTGGCACTTGTTCTACAATGATTTAGGGAAAAAAATCTGTTTGCTAAATATGGAGATCCTGAATGAAATTATTTTGGGTTTGGTTTGCTGGTTTTTGTTTGTTTTTATTTTTCTCTTGTGATTGTGGAGATTGCTGTGTTTTCTGTGTTGCATTCACTCAGGCACAAAGCCAAAGCTGACCTTGAATCTGTACTGAAGATTTTCTTCAGTAACACATCAGTAACACAAAAATGCAATTATTCCTCAGTACAGTCACTGTAGATTGTTAGGATGGCTTTAACTTAATTTCTTAGTGATAAGTATAAGCCTGAAAAAACATAAACTGCCGCTGGACATATAAATAGTTACGTATTTTATACAATTGTACACTTTCCCAAAAAAACTTGACTGCCAGAAATAGGGTCCTTGGGAGTCAGAATCAGTAGATATTCACCCAAGATAGCAAAACAAGGTTTTTCTACTGGAAGCTGCACTCTAAGCCATCTACCAACAAAATGACAGGAGGGAAAACATTGCCAAAGGCCATTTTTGTGAATAAAACATATTTACAAGAAGTTTCTAGAGTTACTCCAACAAACCTGTTTGATGGGTTTTTTATTCTACTTCTTCTCCTTCTCCATTTCTCCTTTCTTCTTCTTCTTCTTCTTCATTTCTTCTTCTTCTTCTTCTTCTTTCTTCTTTGCTCTTCTTCTCTACTTCTTTCTTTCTTCTTCTTCTTCTTCTTCTTCTTCTTCTTCTTCTTCTTCTTCTTCATTTCTTCTTCTTCTTTCTTCTGTCTTTGTTCTTCTTCTCTACTTCTTTCTTCTTCTTCTTCTTCTTCTTCTTCTTCTTCTTCTTCTTTCTTTTTCTTCTTTTTATGGGGTTTGTTTGCTGTTTGGTTGCTATTATGTTTGTTTCTTTTGGGTTGAATTTGAATTTGGTTTTGTTGTTGTTCTTGTGGGTTTTTGGGGAATTTTTTTTTTCCTAGATATGTATTGAGTAACTATCCAATGTGCAAGTGTGTTTCTCACACCCAAAAACAAACAAACAAACAAACACAAACAAACAAACAAACCAAACCAAACAAACAAAAACCCCAACCACAAAACCAGGGCTCAATAGAATTCCTTTCTCTTGCAGTAAAGTAAGTAAGTTGAAACACTGATGGTGGAAGTAGATAGTCTCAGCAGGATACTAATTTAAAGAGAAATTTAGGTTTGTAAACTGACAGTTTAAAGTTGTAATTGAAATAATGTTAATTTAGTGTTTATATTAGAGATTTGGACACTCGTGGTGTGAAAGAAGGGATTATAGGAGACTTTGCCCTTGATAAGTCACAGTTGTACTAATCACCAAAGAAGAGGAAAGGAGTTGCTCTGGATGGGTCAGAGCAGTGAATAATAAAGATAAGTGTGATAAAAGGGGTGGGTTGGATGGGCAGGGAGGACCTGGAGGTAGAGGAGCCCTGGGGGAAGGTAGAGGAGCCCTGGGGGAAGGTAGAGGAGCCCTGGGGGAAGGTAGAGGAGCCCTGGGGGAGAAGGAAAGATCCAGGGAGACACAGAGGAACAAAAGAAGGGAGTTGCTGCTGTAAAAGATCATCTGTGAGGTCAGTGTGGGTCTGATGGAGTTACAGCCTGCTGTTGGAGCCTGCAGTCATGGCAGAGCTGGTGAAGACCTGTGTTCAGAGTCTGCAAACTGATATTTGAAATCGTAGTCCTGTAGGAGATAATTAATAATCAGAGCCTGAAGCTGGACCCTACAGTAGGAGGTTGCTGTAATCATAGTCAGGATGGCCAAGCTGTAAAGAAGAATAAACAAGGACCCTTTTCATGCTTTTATGTGTCTATATCTTGGCTTATTTCTACCTCTAATTGGAGGTCTACTGTAGCAGACACTGAGGTTTAATATGTCATGTATGCCAAGGTGCTGAAGACATTGATCATCTTTAAATAATTGTAAATATTTTTGTTTGAGATAATTTCTAGATATTGTTTCCTAAATTCAGACATTCCACTGTATTCAGAGATTACTTTTCTTGAGATTTAATCTATAAATTTCTTAAGGGGTCAGGAATTTTGAGCATGAGTCCTGATTACTTTACTTTTCCACAGACAGAAAAATGACCAAAAATGTCATGTCACATACAGCCTGAAAAGAGCTATGGCTAATTTTCAGACATGCTCAAGATATTTAACATCACTTTAGAGATATGTCTGAATAATGAGGACCAGTGATTAATGTCATAGTCTATGGGGAGATCCTCAGAGTACTTTGAGTAAATCATAGAATTGTGGAACGATTTGGTTTGACAGGGACTTTAAAGATCACCTTGTTCCAACTCCCTCCCACGGACAGGGCCACCTTCCTTTAAACGAGGTTACTCCAAGCCCAAATCCACTTGTCCCTGAACACTTCTGGGGACAGGACAGCCACAGCTTCTCTGGGCAACCTGTGTTGCCTCACCACCCTCGCAGGAAAGAATTTCCTCCTAATATCTAGTTTAAAGCTACTCTTAGTTTAAATCCACTTCCTCTTATCCTGCCAGTACATATCCTTGTAAATTGTTCCTCTCCATCTTCTTCTCTCCAGCATTCTTTACTGTCCCTATGATCACATAATAACAGGAATGTAAGTGAGAATGAAATGACTGCTTCTAGTAATAAGTGAAGCTTCCCAGTGGTTAAATATTTTCTCTCCCCCAATCATGCTTGCACGTCCTCCTCTGCAAACTGAAGCTGTATTCCCTTGGAAGGAAGTCATTCCTATCACAAGCCTGGTGCATGAAGGGGGTCCAAAACTTCCATCCAGTCTGTACCTTTAGAGTGCTTGGTCTTTCCTTTCCAGACCAATGAGCCAGAGAAGTAGAGAAATATTTGAAAAATGGGAATAATGTTAGAAAAGTTACTGAAGTTATCTTCAGAGGCAAAGCAGACTGTGCCTCTAAAATCCCTGACTATCTGCTGATGTAAATATTCATGGTATGACCACTGGCATATCAGTCTCTGCCCTTGGCCTTGCCCTGGGCTTTCTAACCAGTAATGCAACATTTTACATAGGTCAAAACATTGCCTTTGCTCTGGGACATTTTATGGTCCTTTCTGTCATAAGTACAAAAATAATTCTCTTTCTTTGGCATATTTAGCATTATGTATCACTAACATTTTTTATCACGTGTGTTAATTAATAACTTCTGATTTCTTAAAAAAATCCAAGCACTGGAAACAAGGAATAGGTTAAATAACCTAGGTACATACAAATAATAACATGAAAATTTCTAAAAAAAATAATTTCAAATATGTTGCTCATTCACAGTCATCCTCTCTGAATATAATTTTAGTCAAAGATATTAAATATTTTCCTGTCCCTCTTTTTTCCCTCATTCAACTTTCTAAGTTACATATTCTTTTTAAAATAAATTTATGTGTTCCCAACATTTTCTGTAGAAGCATCTGTGTAACTCAGTGCTATGCTTTTTTTCCAGCATATCTCCATTACAGATATAGAAAGTTTCTAATCTATTAAAAAACATACTGTTGTTGGTGCCACTAAGGACACCACTAATGTTTATAAATATTATGGATCAAAAAAAAAAAAAACTTATCAGAAACATGATTCAGAAAATAGTATGATGATGATTAAAATCACTGTTCTTACTTGGGTTATTTTTGAAACGTAGGATAATTCAGTTTGGTAAGATTTCGGTGGCTCTGTGGTTTATTCAGAGGTTTGCACCCTTTAAATGAATTTCCCTTCTGTGAAATTTGATTGAAATCACTCCTTGTTTAATTGTGATGTGGTCAGAATTCACTGCATGCTATCATAAAATTTACATGCTCCCCATACACATCAAGAGAGTTCTGGGTGTCACTGCTTATTCTTCATGGGCTATTTCTAAGCTGAAGGCATTCAAAAGAACAGAAAACAATAAAAAGAAGTGTAAAGAGAAATGCATCTACTTTTTTGGCATCAAACACCCTGAAAACTAATCAAAATTGTGCGTGTTTTACCTCTAAGGGTCTTTTGCTTTTTGTATCAAAGGGAACTCTTGAATTTAAATGTTAGGGATTAACCTTCAATTAAGGTTTTCTTTAAACTCTCTATATTTATCCGTAATTATGAAACGTGGGCATAGGAGCAGAAAGATATGAGACAAAAGAGCAACGGAAGAGTTGTAGATGGATATTTCAAAGCTATGCTGGCTGTGCTCTGAAGGCATGTTTGTTCATTCAGAAATGCTTTAATTTGTATGCCATATCTCGTGTTTCTGCAAGACTTGTCTTGGCGAGAGGATAAGAAATATATTGCTGCTTAAGGATTTGACATGACTGTTGTGCTGATTCTCTTATATTGGTCTCCAATTTCACATATTTCTGTGGGTTTCTGTTTTATTTTTGTTTCTTTGTTTGCTTGTTTTGGGAGGGTTTTTTTCTTTTGTATGTTGTTTTTGTTTTCTTGGTTTTGTTTGGTTTTGTTTGTTATTGCTATTGGTTTTCTTGGGGTTTTTTTTGGGTTTTTTGGTTTTTGTTAAAATTTTGAGAATTCATGTGTGCACGGAAGATAATATCAGATTCAATACAGGCAAGGTAGATCCCATTCTCTGCAATAGTTCAAATTAATCTCAGTTTTCAGTTTGTGAAGATACTGCTAAATTAGTGCAAGGACACCTGGAATGGAAGTCCCTATTTGTTTATATCCCCATGAGTTTGTATATATTTTTAGATGGTCTGCAGTAGAATTAAAGCAAACTCATGCTTATGCTGCCTGTATCTTTTATTTATCAGTTTCTGTTGTCCTTGCCTCAGCTTTAGCCATCCACATGCCAGCTGTCTAGTTAAAACTTATTATTTGTGCACCATTTAAAGTCAAAACAGAAAGATGAGCTCTCCCAAAAGATGTCTCACTCCATACATCTTAGACATGTAATTTAGCATTTAGCGTTCTCAATTCACCAGAGACAGAGCAAAAGCTAGTGTCTTAAAAGTCTAGTTCCTCATGTCTAATGTTAACTAAAATAAATGTTAAAATTAATTTTTTTAATAACTCAAATTTCTTAGTTGCACAGAAATATTTTCACTGAATTCAGTGGATTTGGGCTTTAGACCCTATGGATTCCCTAGGCTTTTTTGTATTTTTTGTGTTTTCCTCAAGTAGTTTGTGAAATATTTTTAAGTGTTTGACCCCTGAAAAAATATATTTTGAAGTCCTTTTTTCACTGATTTTTTTAAAACTCAACAAGAAAAATGTTTGATCTTAATCAGAATTTTCTGTGTATTACTAAAAAAAATTTAAAAATCTAAGCTTTATTTGGATAATGACATTTTATCATGTAGTGTACTTTCTGCTTTTTCTTCTGATATATAGAAACAAGTGAGAATAAGTACTTTGATATGAGATCCTTTTCTGTTCAATTTGATGCCTTTTCTTCCAAATAAACCCTACAGAAAATTAGGAAAATGTCTTATTCTTTTAATAGCATCCACAGTACTAATAGAATTCAAGTGACTTACTAGGGAAAAAAACCCCAACTTTTTTTCTTTAAGAAAAATTGGGGTTTATTTCATCAATTAATCCACCCTTCTTGGAATTAAACATAAATCTAAATGATAGAAGCGTTATGGTGATTCAAAAGAGCCGAGTATTTCTGAAAATTTTCAGACACGGCTTTCCCTTGAAAGTCCTGAAAAAGAACAACGTGGTGACCATCAGCTGACTTAGGGGCAGGTTTCACCTTTCAAATGACTGTTGGGTTCTTCCTTACTCAAAACTAATCCTACATAAAGACCCAGATAATGCAGAAGTAGAGTGTATGTCAAGACATAAATTGAAATAAAGAAAGAAACAAACAAAATTAAAACTTTGAGGGATTAGCCGTGGTGGGGGAATGTAAATTCTGGCTATATTTTATTCCAATTTAACAGAAAAATCTTGCTTTATTTTTGTATTTGAGTTTGGGAATATTTTGTGTGATGTAATTCACTATTTGCCATTGGTGTACAAACTGGGAATTTGTAGTCACACAGAACCATGATACACTGGGACATATTGTGGAAAACAGGTAACTCAATAGCTGAAGAGAAGCCTTGAAAATAAGCAGAGTTCCTTACAAACACATAGCATCTTTCACATCCATGGAATTCTCTGAGATAGAAACTTGTTAACAAGTCTTATAAGCATGAACTGGCTTATGACTTTTTCAAATTGAGCATTACTTTTTCTCCTTCTTAGACTGAGTTAGTGAACACCTCAGTGCAGGTGAAAAATATAAATTTTCTTTTGTTTTTTCACGAGGATCACACTATAACCTCTCTTTCTATAGCTTTGAAAGAGGAGGGAGAGGTAGTCAATGTTGTGTTTCTATTTGGTTTGACAGCCAAGGTGGTATGGCTCTTTAATAGACCACGACTCAGAAAAGCAGAGGTATTAACTCCAAATGTATCAATATGACTGTCCATGCCTATTTTTCCATCAACAGATACCAAAACTTAATGCTTAATTAAAACCCAGGCTTGGAAAATAAGAAAGAGTAGAACAAACCAGCAAAAAAGACTGTAATTTTCTCGTCTCTGTGTTAATTTGATATTTAATTTGTTTAGGGTGTTGGTACAATCCACAGTAAAGAGGGGACAGCTGAAAAGCATTTTCAAAATTAGAAAAATGTTCTTAAAAGTTTCCTGTTATTGAGAACAGGAATATGATCTGCCTCTATTGGAAAAACATAATAATAATGGGTTTCATTTAAAATTTAGCTACAGAAATGTTAGTGAAGTTCTAACTGATCCAGAACTGTGAAATTGGAGAGAGATAAACTGAAAAGGGACACTTTTTGGCAATGCCATTAATTTCCTTAGTTCTTGCTTGTTTTTCAGACTTCTAAAGACCCAATTAAATCTCCTGCTCAGGTGCTTTGCCCAAGGCAGGTGTAGTTGCTGGGAACTAGGTTATGACAATCTCATGTCAGAAGATGCTTTAAGCACAAGTTCACTGTGTAATCAAAGGGCATTGACTTACCTGATACAAGGTAGCTTGTATCTCCAAATCCTGGCTCAGAAGTTTGACTCATGGTTTTTTCGCTTAATATAATTCCAGTGGGGGAAGGATAAAGCCCTGATTTCCTTTGCTGGGACACAACTATGTTTCTGATCCATGACTGTATTGCTAAGTGAAATATTGATTTGTGAAATCTGGGCTGACCCCTGTGTCTCTTTAAGCTACTCTTCAGTAGAGGATAAAAAGGTGGAAACCAGAGATATGCTGCAAAGGAAGTAGCAAGGCTTGGTTGCAAATGTGCTAAAATAGATCTGTTTAAAAATCTCAAACAAAATCACTGATTTTACCATTAAAGAGAAAGGGATGCATGTTCAGAACTCAATGCTTTTTGAAGGTACTACTCACACAGACATGAAAAACGATATTGTGCTTTTCATTCATCAGCCAGTTGGCATAAAGAAAAGACATCAAACTTTCTTGGGAAAGGTCTGTTCTTTGGGCCATTTTGCTTTCCAAACGTGTGGCAATGTAGCGTTTTTGACTGAGGTAAAGTTAATTTTCTTCATGATATATGGCATGGCTCTCTGTTTTGGGTTTGTGATGAGGACATTAATGATATACAAAGAATTTTTTGCTATGAGCAGGACTTGCAGAGAGTCAGAGCCTTTTCTGCCTCTTCCCCCCCACACCATCCAGGGAGTGCACAAGGAGTTGGGAGAGGGCACAGCTGGGACAGGAAGGAGAACAATGGGGACATTAGGAGTGATGGTGTTTATATTACCAAGTTACCTGTGATGGAGTCCTGCTCTCCCTGGAATGGCCCTGAGCCCCTGTCTGCCCATTGGAAGTGGGAATTTTTTGTTTGTTTGTTTGGTTGGTTGGTTGGTTTGGTTTGGTTTTTTGTTTTGCTTTGTTTTCTTTTGTTTTGCCTCTTCCTTTTGTTTTGCCTGTTAGACAGCCTTAATCTCAAATTTTCTCACTTTTTCTCTTTCTTATCTCATTTCCCCCATGCCTATTGGAGGAAAACAAGCAAATGTCTGTGTGGGACTGAATTGCTGGATAGGGTTATATCTGATAGGCAGATATAGTAAGTCTATGGTGTTTTCCATACAGTTTTATGCTTTTCAGGCTTAGATAATGTATCTAGCCAATGCTACTTCACACAAACCAAAAGGATTGCATAAATCCCAAGAGTCAGTGCTAACTCTCTTTCCTGAGCCTTCTATCAAGGGTGATAACTAGCACTGAAAAACCTGGATAAGGGATATAAGCAAGAATTAGATGAAGCCTTGGACTCAAAGGTTAGTCTCAGGGTGACTTAGGCTCCTAAATTGACACCTAGACAGGATTTAGATACCACCAGTCTAAACCAGAGGGCTGAAATACCTCTAGTCCATGTTCATCTAGCCTTTAGTTTCTCATATTATATCAAAGCCCTCCTGATTGCTTCTGAGAAGCTTTTGAAACTATTTAGATGTACCTTTGTCTTGATAGAGACGTTTCAGGACTCAGCTCACAACAAGTTGTGTTGTTGAGACTGCTATCAAATAAGAGAACATGCCTGGAAATCTGACAAAATTATCATCATTTTCCTCCCAAAATAGAAAGGCAAACGTCTGAAACCATGTGAAACTCAGATTTATTTTCAAGCCTAAAAGTGGAAGCTGCCCCAAAAATGGGGGTGAAAGAAACAGGAAAGGGGAGTGCTGAGGAGATTAATATTTTTGAGGAGATGAATATTTTTTTGAATTTGTATTTTTTTTTATCTTTGCTGTAAATTTCTGATCCTTAAGCCATTGAGAGACAAGAAATATTATATATATATATATATATATATAATAAGTCTTTCTGCTTTTGTCAATGAACTCAGAAGGAGGGAAGGATCTGTGTTTTATAGAACACCTGTAGACGTATAGATTAATACAGAAATAACTGATACAAATGAAGCATTTGAAAAAAAATAATATTAGCCTCATATTTTTGGCCTCTGAAACATAAAGAAGTTTCAGAGGAGAGCTTACATTGCCTCTAAACTTAAGGATGTGAGAAAGCCAATGCATCAAGTGACTTCTGGATGTTGCACCTCTTCTTTTTCACTTTTCCTTGAATACCAGTGTGGTCTCTGGTACGCATTCTGACATACCCAAAGATAATACAGATACGAAGGTGTTGATGCATAGACCCATGAGGCCTGTGGCCACTGGTTTGTTTCCCAGCTAACAAAATCTCTCTTGCACAGTTGGCTCTCTGGATGTTGACTCCTACACCTGTGGACATGTAGACCCTCAGTTTCTGTTTGCTCTGTTGCAGCATTCATATGAATAACAACAACAACAGCAACAAAATTTAAAAAAAACCAAAAAACCAAAAAACAAAAAACAAAACTACACAAGTGAAAAAATTCAAGAAAATAATTTATTAAGAAATAGAGCAGACTGCTCTGAGCAGGAACAGGAGTTTCATCAGGCAAGGACACAGTCTGGAAGATTTCTGAAATGTAGCTGCCTCTTTCACCTGCCGTGCTTTCTACTTTGTTTCTTCTCTTCCCATCCCTCCTCAGCTCTCCTTTTCTCCATGTTTAGCACTTTAACAAACGATTGCATGACAAGTTTTCCACTATTCCATAATCTCCTTATTTTGTCTCACAATAGTTATGTCAGGAGTCTCCCTTTTCAGGCAGACCCTCTCTAAGCTATTCCTGAGTAATTTTGTTAGTGGCCATTGGCCAATGGCTGAAAAGCTCAGGTCTTCATTACTGTCCACATTTTATGTTTTTGGTAACTCTGTGTGTCTGTGTACTTACCATTTTCCTTGTTAAATGTTACTTCTTACATACTGAGTAGCACTGAACAAAGTAACTTAATGGACCAGAAGCTCTCATACACTGCTTATTCTTTCATATACAGCAAACAGAAAAAGTTAAACTTCATGGAAAAGGACTAAGAGTAGCTCTCCATGGTGATAATCGTGATTAGAATAAAGGCAGAACATAATTTAGAACCATTGACAGGTGTGAAAGCGTGACACTTCCTTGCCCCATTCTGGACTGCAGAACATCAACATCTGTCCTCTTGGGGGTCTAGAGTGCAGATTCTTCTTTTCCTGACACCAAGAGATTCATGCTTTCAGAGAGATTAAAAACCAGGAGAAGGACTATGGTTTCCTGAGTGGATGTAAATTGGATGCAACTTTTCTACAGTGAAGTCATCAAATTTCAGGTTTCCATTAACACTTTTCCAAGCACTTCAAGAGTGTGCTTCCTGTGTTCCTATACTAGCACTTTAAAATATCTCATACAGATTTCTCTTTAGTCAACAGTATGATATCATTAGATTGTATCAAAATGTATTTGTGCATCTGTCAAAGCATAATATTCATGAAATCTTTCTCTGAGGGTAACAGTTCTCTTATGCTATAAAGGAGAAAAGAAAACTACTTTGAGTGTAAAAATTCATGGTATACAAGCAGGTATAAGAGTTCTCAGGCTGGATACCCCTAACATTTCTTTCCAAAAATTGATTTGATTTAACATTTATAAACAGGATTTACTCTGCAAGTTTATATTATTTCCAATCAGTGAGAGATAATCAAATTGCCCACAGAGACACTGTAGTTGGAAGTTTAGCTGTCTCAAGGAACTGTGTTTCCTATCCAGGTATCTGTGTATCTACTGAATTTCAGGAATATTTCTTTTATATGTAGATGTTTTGCTTTTGCTGGTAGCATGTGTACAGGCTGTAATATGAATTTCCTTTCCTGTCCTGGTGAGAAGAAAACATGGGTAAAATAAAACAATGAAGTATTAACTGGGTTCTTGTAGACTATGAACTCAGGCACTGAAATATTTGGTAACTTGCTTACAGTCACATGCATTCTATTTGCTACAATTCTATTGAATTTACCTCTTCATCAACTTAATTTTAATCTCCAGATTGTATTTCCTCTACTGACATTTTTAATGGAGATTTTATTTTGCAATATTACAGTCTCATAATTATGTTTCAGTACACATTACCCAGTATATTATGTAAAACACAGCACTTGGCAAAAATGGGCCATCACTATCAGACTACATATGTAGAAGAGATATTAAAATTACCACATTTTTTGAAATACTTTTTAAAATTAGAGTTCTCAGTAGTAAACAAGAAATTGGATTATTCAGGAATAATTGGTCCAACAAATATTCTGAGCTATTCTTTTTCCAGTTCTTCCTCATGGGCATAAGTACAAAAACAAAAGCATTCTATTGATTAACTTATCAGTCTTAAAAGAAGGGAGAATCATCTTTTCTAACAGACTAAGAAATTCACCCATCAATTACAGCAAGACATAAACTTCAGTGGCCTTGGGTAAAGCATATTCCAGTGGAGATGCAGCCCCAAGCAGAGGTGTTGCAGAAAACTTCTAATGTTTTGCTTTAACTTTTGCATTTCTTTGCCAAGAAATCTCACAGAATTCTACAAACTGGTATGTTAGTCATGTGTAGGAGTGTAGCATACACTCATTTCAATTCTGTGCACTTTGCATATTACCAAGTGTTTCACAGCTACTGTGATATATTTGGGGGTTTGAGGTTTTTCCCGTTTGTTTTTTTTTTTTTTTTTTTTTTTTTTTTTTTTTTTTGGGGGGGGAGGTGGTTGGGAGTTTTTTGGTTTTGTTTGTTTGTTTGTTTGTTTGTGGGGTTTTTTTTGTTTTTTTGTTTTTTTTTTTTTAATCTGTGCAGCAATAAAGCATTCAAGGCAGAATGAGTAAAAATACAGAGTTGGGTAAAATTGTGTGACAGGTATTAGGTGCTTGAAAAGGTTCTTTCACATCTTAACTGCAACCTCAGTACTCACCTAGCTCCTTATTTTGTTGAGATTTAGGTCAAAGAACAATTACCTTTGTAATTAAGTTATATATCACAAGAAGAAAAAAAAAAAAAAAAGTGATTCCATGGGAGTCCAAGATCAACATGTATCATAAGGAAAATTCTTTGAAAAAACATAATTTGAAAAGGTTAATTTCTAATTTCCTCTACAGGAAGAATATTCTGAGCTCAGTCAAATCTGTCATGTTATTGTAAACATATCATCAAGTAATGTTTCTCTCCTAATGTTTTGGTTATTTTCAGGTTTAATTAATTTAAAAGTTTTGATGTCAGTGTTAGTTTTTGCAATAATCTGGAAATCTTTGTCTTGTTGTTCAACAGAGTGATTTTTACTTGTAATTAGGAAAGCGTGCATTAGATAGACTTGCAAGAGTTCATGAGAATTTGAACTTAAAGAGATTTCCATAAAAAAGCCTGTTTCACATAAAGATGGCCTTGTTGATGGCGTTGTGATTTCTACTGCCAATTGCACTTCTGAACTGCTATATGGCCTTGGGCATGTCATTTCATCTTCCCATGCCCTTAGCTACCCTTCAGTCCTTTACCTTTCCCCATTATTTAGGCTGTTATCTCTCTGATACAAGGATTTTCATCTTGCAGATTGGTGTATGGTGTCTAGCACAGCTAAAGCCCTGTTAGTCCTTGATGCACTGCAGTAATATTTAATAATTTCATCTAAGCATGTGTAGTAATTAATTGTGAAGCTGGACAAATAATTCTAATTACATAATGAAGAACACCGTCCCAGTAATTTTGCAACATTTTCCCACTATTTCCTGTACCACAACTGCCACAGGGAAAATTAGTAGCTGATGGAAATTCATGGTAGGGAAACAGAGATGAAGAGCCAAATTTAAAACTTTTTACCTTCCGTGCTTGTTCAGATGCTTCCTCCTCTCCAAGTTTCTAATCTAAGGATGGGATAATTCTGTACTGTCTTTTGACATTATGTGGTTGAAATGATCACTGTAAATTCTTCCAGGCAGTACCTTTCCTTGCGAATTAAAAAATTTCCTGAGAAAAACTCTGTAAGTATGAGGTTAGAGAGAGGGAGCTGATAAATGCTCTCACGTAAAATTTCCTGATACCAAGATTTGACTACACAATAACAGTCATGTTCTCTAAAGAAACCTGTTCTGGATGATCCTGTTTGAGTTGGCCATCTGGACTATATAATCTGAATAGATCCCTGCTGAGATCAATGATCTTGTGATTTATATCCAGAGGTTTTTATATATACTTACTAAGACCTGATAAGTAATATTAATAACATGGGTTGTTCACTTGTTTTCAAATCATGATACCAGAGCAATTTTTCCTTGATTTTATAATTTCCTATTGTACTAACCTTCAGAGGATATTGTTTCAGGCAGTAAATTGGTAAGATTCAGTCTTCTGTAAGATGTAGTGTCCTTGAAGGCTATATAACCTTTCCAGAACTAATTTTCACACTATTTTGTCTTTCTCCTTTAGAAAATCACTTCCTAGGCACTGTTGCAGCTATGGTATGGCCAGAATAAATATTTTTCATTTCTTTCTGCCTTCCCAGTTCCACCTTTCACTTCCAGTTTCCTCTACCACCTTTCCTGCAGCACTTGTGGAGGAGGAAAGGAAATATGGATTGTGGTCTGTTCATCACACGTTATCTCCACCATTCTTCTTCTGAAGTAGGAGAATTACTCCCACTCTTCCCCTGCTCCAGTGTGGGGTCTTCCCATGGGGCCACAGGTCCTGCCAGGATCCTGCCCCAGCACAGGAATACTGAGGGGTCGCAGCCCCCTTTGGGCATCCCCCTGCAGTCTGCAGGACACTTGTACAGTCTCACTCTCCTCTCCAGATGTTGTTCTACCCCATTCTTATGCCAGAGGTGCTGCTAACTCAGCTGATGGGTGCAGCCTTGGCCAGTGATGGTCCCATCTTGGCTTCATCAGACATTTGGAAATTTATGGCCGCTTCTCAGAGAAGCCACCCCTGCAACCCCTCACTACCAAAACCTTCCCATGCAAACCCAATACACTGGATTAGGAACTTTTCAGGACTGAAGAACTATTAGAAAGCCCGTCATGACTGGCATTTATCAGTTTCATATATATCATCAAAAGTTATATATTCTTTAGCTAATCACTATATATATCACCAAAAGTCATATATTCTTTAGCTAATCACTCTAGCAAAATAATCTAAGTTAGGTTTTCCTTAATGGGTGGAGATAAGTAATATTTTTAGCATGTGACCACCCTTAAACTTATTTGATTTTTATTAGTATGAGACAATTGAACTAAACCTAGTCCCATGAACCCAAATCTCACTTTGTTCTGACAGGTCATTTTGTCATTGCTTGTCTCCTTAGCCCCTTATTGCCCTATCCCTACAAAATATCCAAGGGAAGCATACCTAGGGTTCTTTTAAAACCATATATGCCCAAGGGTTATATGTGTGAAAAGGCAAAGTACCATCTTTCCTGTGATAAGAATCACAGGTTTTTTGTTTTGTTTTGTTTGTTTTGTTTTTTGTTTTTTTGTTTTTTTGTTTGTTTTTTTGTCAGGGGAGGGAGGAGTCAGGAGGATTAGAGAAAGTAAATTGAATTGTTTTGCTCATAAATACCTATGGGTTTGTCTGGTGTGCTACAAGAGAGGTTGCCTCTGGGCTGTTTTATGTGCCAGCTGTTTGGGGAATTGTGTTTTGTTGCTGTTGTTTTTTTATCCCTTTCCTCCCCTGTTTATGAATTATTGTAGCTTGTATGATCCAGCTTTGGGGTGTGTGTGTCATGGTATTAATTATTTATTTGTTTGCTTTTTTGGCTTCTTCTCTTTATTCAGTGTTTTGGAATGAGCAGTGAGTATAATGACAATCATTGTGTACAAAGAAAATAACCCTGGCTACCCCAGAGAGGGTCGAGGGGTTTAGTGAAATCATTAGGTTATAGTCTGTAGATATTTTTTTTTACAGTAGCTATTCAGGGAGAGGAAGAAGCCACTCTGTCTAAAATAGGAGTTTATCAGAACATGGGAAAAATTCAAATGGTTATTAATGATCACTGCTAGAAATAAGGAAGAGGGAAAGACTCTTTAAGTACCATGTCTCAGCAATTAGTGAACTTATCTTCTTCTCTTGTAATCAGATAGGTAAACTTAATTTACTTCCTTTTCTAAAAGCAAACTGAAGGTCCTCTGACTTTTTTTCACTGTTTTTCTCCCTAGTCTTTACCTTACCAGGGGAGAGGTACAGGAATTAACATACTTCTATGCATTATGTATAGACTCTAAGGATGTACTTTCTTTGCTCAGATGCAGATGTCTACTATGCAGATATCTTTATCGAAGCTCATAGTTCTAATAATCCTCTGCAATCCTTGGAGGAAAACAGTCCATTTTAAGGGTTATTCCTCTCATCATAATGCAGTCATTAAAAATATATGAGAGTTCATATACTAGGTCCTTTTATTTCGCTTTTTTTTGTCCTTTTTTATTATTTTTTTTTTTTTTTCTAATAAGGAAACTTCAGGTATAAATGTATGGAATAATTCACGAAAGACAGGCGAGATAAATCTTGAACTGTTCAATCTACACATAAAATTATGAGTTACTTAACTTTATAACTTTATCAAGATAGGTAAAATTTACACACTTTGACTCATCCCTGCCAAAGCAAAACCTCTCATTTGGTTTTTAGGGAATGACCTTGACAGGACAGTTTTTTTGAGCCAAAACACTTCTCATATTCTTGGAGAAATACAGAAAAGATCCATATGCAACAAACTAACTGTAAATTAGATGGGATAACATTTAAGCTTATATCCAAAAATTCACTTTGTCAGTATTATGATTTAAGCATGAGACATATATATTCTGTTTTCAAAAAGGCTCAGGATGAGGGCTGCCAGGCCCCAAGCCCATAAAAATATCTAGCAAATTTTGGCCATGAATATTTGTTTAACCAGCAATTTGGGTCTTTGATGCATTTGAGATCAGGTACTACGTTTTTTGGCAATGCCTGAAGTAAACTCTCACTATAGTCTTTTATAATGAAACAATTTAAATATGTGAATGCATTATGACAACAACAAAAGTATTCATTGATTTCTGTACAAATTAAGGTCTTTGCTAATTTGCACAGACACAATTAAAACAATAAACTCCATGAGAACAACAAACTGGCTAATTATCTCAATGATCATTTAATTTTACATTTGGTAATAGATACATTTTTGTTATACTAATAAGATGCAAATTATAATCAACTGTTTTTAAATCTTAAGAGTATAATTTTGTGCATTTTAAATGACATGGTAACCCATCACATGGGAACTCCATCTCATGCTATTAAAACATGGCATCGATTCCTTCAAGTTTGATTGTGTATGGCAGATGACAAAGTCTAAACCAGACTAAAACCTGCAAATACAATTTAAAAAGGAGGTGCCCTAATATCTAATTTTAGCTTTCCAATTGGGTAATTGTGTTAATATTATTACTCTGTATGGGTAGTGAATATGTCACCTACAAACACCAGAGTGACCTTAAGGTTGCTCTAACCTAAGGCATAGTGGCATGGTCCTCTAGAAGAGGAGAATGACTGGTATAAGAAAATTTCAGCACACCGAAAAAAAGCTGCTGCCTTTATTAGCTTGGTGCTAAAAGAGACTGAGGCAAATTGGCCAAACTTTAGATTACATTTTGGGCTCAAAATCTAAAAAAAAAGTGCATGCTTTAACAGACATTTTTAAATGGACAGATTTTTTTAAAAAATATTTAAATCAAAGAATCTTGCCTTCTTTATTTTCACATGTTACTATTTTTGTATATTTTTCTTTCTCTGGGTAGTCCTACTGAAAAAGCACAATTGTTAAAATCTACTAGTTACAAGTTCAGTTAAAGTTCAAACACATACGTTTGAAGATTAAAATGGACAGAAGAGCTATTTAGTCTTGTGATTAGGTCTGACAAATGCCAAAGAAATGAGAAAGAGAATTACCTTTCTAGTGATGTATAAAAATCTAGTCTCCACCATTCCAAAATTTTAAAGAAACATTATCTTCCCAGGTGTTCTTCCAACTTAATTTAATCTAAACTTAACATAATCTTCACCTTGCATTGAATTTCCTTGTTAAATTTCTCTGGTTTATTCCATTAATTCCTTTGACTTCTAAAGCTACAGAAGAAACAAACTTGATTTAAAATCAAAGATATTTTTAAATAGAAACATAGATACACAAAAATTCCAAACTTTGTGTAACTTGGGAAAATTTTCATTTACAGACAATCACAAAGAGTAAACATGGTACAGATCTCAGCCTAATGCCACCAAATGCACTGAAATTTATCTTGAGGTCATGGTGAATTTTTTGGTCAAGATCATGAGTTACTCTAGACTTAGAAGAATCTGAATGTGATTAGTGAGATGAACCTTCCAGTTATCAGCATGCCTGTTTAATAACTCAAAGCAAGTATTAGCTATCCCCATGTTTCATGAGCACTTGCAGGTAAATTTACATCTGGACCATGTTGTCTGAGATTACTTCTGTCAAGAACTTAAATATAATAAAATCCATTTTGTTTTACCAGTTTGTTTGTTTGGGGTTTTTTGTGTGTGTGTGTGTGTGTGTGTGTTTTTTCTTTTTTTTTTTTTTTTTGTTTGTTTGGTTTGGTTTGGTTTTGTTGTTGTTGTTGTTTTTGTGGGGGTTTTTTGTGGTTTTTTTCTGTTTGTTTGGTTGGGGTTTTTTTGGTTTTCTTTTTTTTGTTGTTTTGTTTTCCCCCTTCACTAATGGAATCTTGCAAATGTGTTTCTATCAGGACAAAAGGTATGTGGTCACCTACAGCTTTCTATCAAGACTTTAAAAAGAAATACCAACTGCGCTATAATAAGAAATCAGCTTGCCAAAAGATTCTAAAAAGTAAGAACTTCCAACTCACTGAAACTCTGCTTAAGTTATTGCATGCTTGAATGGCCCCTGGAACAACAGATAGCTGTGCAATTAATGCAAACCTTGTCATCCTTCTCCACCTCGCTTGTCTCTGCACAGGCCAGTAATGAGGCTCCTTTAGACACAGAATGTGTGCAAAGCTCTGACAAACCACCTCAGTATGTAAAAAAAAAGCTGAGGGGAACTGCAGGAAACATGACCACAGTAGCAAAAATGTCAACTTTCTGTATTCACAACTTTGTCTCTTGGAGTCAGTTTGCACTGAGGTGGAAGGATGTATGCTTGACTGCTGTTAAGAATTTGTCTCCTAGGGGAATATTTTCATTTTTGAGGAAGAAACCAACAAAGTCAGAAGGGGAAAGCTTGTTTTGTTTCTTGGACTACAGCTAATTCCCTCTTAAGATCTATTTTATGTCAGGTGGAAAAAATTAGTGCCTGGAGTTTCGTGTTCAGATGAGAAAACATTAGCCAGAAAACCATTCCTTAATCAATTCTTAAAACAAACAAACAAAAAAAAACCCAAAAGAAGCCCACCTAATAAAATGATAAAACAAGCAAGTAAGCAAATACACCTGTTTTCTAAAATCATTAAATAACACAATGATGGTGTTTCTGAACAACTTAGTTTTGAGTTATCCATTTTTAAAACAAACTTGTTTCATAGACTAATCACATGCTTTATTCACTCTTTTCTTACACATCTCTTTTTATAGAACTCAATTTTGCAAATTACTCCACTGTGCAATTGACCTCACTTCTAGAAAATACTGTCTTTCTTAAATATTCTACCTTGGTCTTTTCAGTTTGAAGACATTATTCCCTATAATACCATCATTAACCACCTTAAATAGTTCCTCCAGCAATTTCATGTTATCAAGTATTTATAGAGAGTTACCATCATCTTTATTTCTTGAAAGTGGTTCATATAGCTTTGTAGCTTCATAGATTATGAAGCCAGAAGGGACCATTGTGAACATCTCATTTGACCTCATTCTTAAGGGAAGTCATAGGACTTTTTTGAATTCAGTCTCTTTGTGTTAGAACTCTATCTATATTATCTCTTGGAATATTTTGATTTAAATATTTCTAATATAAGTGAATCCACAAAAATCCTAAGTAAGTTGATCCAGTGGTTAATTACTCTTCCCATGAAAAGTATTGCTTCTTTCTGCTCTGAATTTCTGCGTCACTGGATCTAAGTAGGCACAGTGTGTTTCCATTACACAGATAAGCAAACAGGTGATAACACAAGAAGTGAGTGGGGAAACTCTCACACTGATCTGTGAGTGCTTTGAAATCCAGCTTGGCAAGACAGTCTTGTCTTTATGCAAAGGGAAAAGGATATTCAGAGTGGCTAGACACATTCTAAATAATAGAATCATCATAGAACACTTTGGGTTGGAGGGGACCTTAAAGATCATCTCGTTCCAACCCTCCCTGCATGGCAGGGACACCTTTCATCTAGGTCTGCACGTTACTGATCCTGTGGCTTACTTTGCCTCATTGGTATCATTGTGCTAAAAAAAAAAATAAAAAATCTTATTGATTTTGGGATTCTTCTCTCACTGCATGAAGAGACAGAAATATATAAGAATAATTCATGAAAAGCAGTGCATTTCATCAGCCTGAGTAGGGCATTAGAGATTTCCATTTTGGCCTTCTCAGAACCCTTTCAGCAAGTCACCCAAGCTCCTCTGCACCTGCTTGCTTGCCTTCAGTAAAACTCACTAACCAGACAGATGTGACTCAACAACAGAGTAATTTCTACCTATGAAATATTTAGTGAACTCAGGAAAAAATGCAATGCGGTGCTATAATTGCAGAGAACGAGTTTTTTCTCCTGTTTCTCATGTTTGTTGAGACAATTTTCAGCTGGCATTTCTTGAATTCCCATGCGTGAAAAGATCATAAATCATCAAGAATATTTTTTCTATTTTTGTTCCTATTTGCAGCCCTTATCACTCCTCTTAGAATTGGAGTACCTGCCTGCAATCATGTAACATTACCTATTAAGAGGCATCTGAGTGCTGCAAGAATGGACTAAAAATGAAGATGACACTGCAGCTGTCATACACAATGGAACATTTTTAAGCTGTTTGTGCTTGTTTTGTGCAAAGCCAGATCAGGAATTTCATCCAGTACAGAACATCAACTTGCTAAGCACAAATCCTTCATAGCCAAAATAGTCACTATCTATGTGAAACTGAGATCTAAATATGCTGATATAAGGAGAATGGAAGTGAGCATAATGAAGATACTGGTTCTCACAGAGACATAGCTCTATAACAAATGATTGGTGTTAGGAAGGGCATACTCAGTTGAGGAGCCAAATTCAGCATTTCACTCTGTGTATGAGATAAGAAAGAATTTGGGGTGTTAAAAGGAACTTTTTGGAATAAAACAAGCTCATTTCTCCTACAGGACAACTTTAGATCCGTTGCCTAAGAATGCTGTTTGCTGAATGTTGGACAAAAACATAATACAGGATCCTAGATGAATGCGATTAAAATGACTGGTTAAATAAAAAAATAAATAAATAAATAAGTATTTTGAATAAAAGTTTTCTGCTCCTTTCAAAGGTAACTAAGATGTGATTCATCTGCCCAAACTAACATTCTAATTCTGGATCTGAGATGGCCACATCAGTTTCTTGAATAACAGAAAATGTGACATCTGATACCACTCACTGATGTAGAGAGATCTTACAAGATGTGTTGCCATATTCATGCCTCTTTCCTTGGTTGATTAAAGAGTTCAACAACTCTCAACTTAACATAATTACTGTACTGAGTACTGAACCCATATATGAAACAGCACTAAACTTTACTAATCTTAATGAGAATGACTACTTACCAAATTAGAAGAAATTAAAACAAAGTATGATCTTACATTAGTCTCTAGTTTCAAAACTATCTCTGAGAAAAAAAAAAAAAACAAACAGCAAAAAAACCCAAATGATTAAATATATTTTGTTATGGCTTGAGAGTAGTCTTATGATTACAACATAGTATAATCCAATATTCTTAAACCCTCTCCCCTTCCTTCCTTCCTTCCTTCCTTCCTTCCTCCTATCCTTCCTTCCTTCATCCTATCCTTCCTCCTTCCTTCTTCCC
This sequence comes from Sitta carolinensis, assembly GCA_032173965.1. Taxonomy (NCBI): domain Eukaryota; kingdom Metazoa; phylum Chordata; class Aves; order Passeriformes; family Sittidae; genus Sitta; species Sitta carolinensis. Next base: position 8,203,341 of record CM063313.1, on the reverse strand, counting down.
TTCCTTTCCTTCCTTCCTTCCTGCACTTCCTTCCTTCCTTCCATCTTCCTCTTCCTCCTTCCTTCCATTTACTCTTCCTCCTCCTTCCTTCCTTCTTCCTTCCTTCCTTCCTATCCTTCCTTCTCTCTTCCTTCCTTCCTTCCTTCCTTCCTTCATTCCTTCCTTCCTTCCTTCCTTCCTCCTTCTTCCTCCTTCCTTCCTTCTTCCTGCCTTCCCCCTTCCTTCCTTCCACACTTCCTTCCTTCCTCCTTCCTTCCTTCCTTCCTTCCTTCCACCTCCTTCCTTCACCCTCACTTCTCCTTCAACTTCCTTCTCGACCTTCTCCTTCCTACCTTCCTTCCTTCCCTTTCCTTCCTTCCTCCTTCCTTCCTTCCTTCCTTCCTTTCCTTCCTTCCTTCCTTCCTTCCTTCCTTCCTTCCTTCCTTCCTTCCTTCCTTCCTCTTCCTTCCTTCCTCCTATCCTTCCTTCCTCCTCTTCCTTCCTACTTCCTTCCCTCCTTCCTTCCTTTCCTATCATTCCATACCTTTCCTTCTTCCTCCTCCTTCCTTTCCTTCCTTCCATCCTTCCTTCCTTCCTACTTCCTTCACTTCCTCCCCTTCCTTCCTACCACCTTCCTCCTCCAACTTACCTTCCCTTCCCTTCCTTTCCTTCCTTCCTTCCTTCCTCCTTCCTTCCTCTTCCTTCCTTCCTTCCTTCTCTTCCCCTCCTTCCTTCCATTCCTTCCATCCTTCCTTCCATTCCTCCTTCCTTCCTTCCTTCTTCCTCTTCCTTCCTTCCTTCCTTCCTTCCTTCCTTCCTTCCTTCCTTCCTTCCTTCCTTCCTTCCTTCCTCCTCCTTCCTTCCTTCCTTCTCCTTCCTTCCTTCCTTCCTTCCTTCCTTCCTTCCTTCCTTCCTTCCTTCCTTCCTTCCTCCTTCCTTCCTTCCTTCCTTCCTTCCTTCCTTCCTTCCTTCCTTCCTTCCTTCCTTCCTTCCTTCCTTCCTTCCTTCCTTCCTTCCTTCCTTCCTTCCTTCCTCCTCCTTCCTTCCTTCCTTCCTTCCTTCCTTCCTTCCTTCCTTCCTTCCTTCCTTCCTTCCTTCCTTCCTTCCTTCCTTCCTTCCTTCCTTCCTTCCTTCCTTCCTTCCTTCCTTCCTTCCTTCCTTCTCCTTCCTTCCTTCCTTCCTTCCTTCCTTCCTTCCTCCTTCCTTCCTTCCTTCCTTCCTTCCTTCCTTCCTTCCTTCCTTCCTTCCTTCCTTCCTTCCTTCTCCTTCCTTCCTTCCTTCCTCTTCCTCCTTCCTTCCTCCTTCCTTCCTTCCTTCCTTCCTTCCTTCCTTCCTTCCTTCCTTCCTTCCTTCCTTCCTTTCCTTCCTTCCTTCCTTCCTTCCTTCCTTCCTTCCTTCCTTCCTCCTTCCTTCCTTCCTCCTTCCTTCCCTCCTTCCTCTTCCTTCCTCCTCTCCTTCCTTCCTTCCTTCCTTCCTTCCTTCCTTCCTTCCTTCCTTCCTTCCTTCCTTCCTTCCTTCCTTCCTTCCTTCCTTCCTTCCTTCCTCCTTCCTTCCTTCCTTCCTTCCTCCTTCCTTCCTTCCTTCCTTCCTTCCTTCCTTCCTTCCTTCCTTCCTTCCTCCTTCCTTCCTTCCTCCTTCCTTCCTTCCTTCCTCCTTCCTTCCTTCCTTCCTTCTTCCTTCCTTCCTTCCTTCCTTCTTCCTTCCTTCCTTCCTTCCTTTCCTTCCTTCCTTCCTTCCTTCCTTCCTTCCTTCCTTCCTTCCTTCCTTCCTTCCTCTCCTCCTTCCTTCCCTTCCTTCTCCTTCCTTCCTTCCTCCTTCCTTCCCCTTCCTTCCTTCCTTCCTTCCTTCCTTCCTTCCTTCCTTCCTTCCTTCCTCCTTCCTTCCTTCCTCCTTCCTTCCTTCCTTCCTTCCTTCCTTCCTTCCTTCCTTCCTTCCTTCCTTCCTTCCTTCCTTCCTTCCTTCCTCTTCCTCCTTCCTTCCTCCTTCCTCCTTCCTTCCTTCCTTCCTTCCTTCCTTCCTTCCTTCCTTCCTTCCTTCCTTCCTTCCTTCCTTCCTTCCTTCCTTCCTTCCTCCTTCCTTCCTTCCTTCCTTCCGACACTTCCTTCCTTCCGACACTTCCTTCCTTCCGACACTTCCTTCCTTCCTTCCTTCCTTCCTTCCTTCCTTCCGACACTTCCGACACTTCCGACACTTCCGACACTTCCGACACTTCCGACACTTCCTTCCGACACTTCCTTCCTTCCTTCCGACACTTCCTTCCTTCCGACACTTCCTTCCTTCCTTCCGACACTTCCTTCCAACACTTCCTTCCTTCCTTCCTTCCTTCCGACACTTCCTTCCAACACTTCCTTCCTTCCGACACTTCCTTCCGACACTTCCTTCCTTCCAACATTTCTGTCCTTTCGACACTTCCTTCCTACCGACACTTCCTTCCTTCCGTCCGACAATTCCTTCCTTTATTCCTTCTTTCTGACACTTCCTTCCGACACTTCCTTCCTTCCTTCCGACACTTCCTTCCGACACTTCCTTCCTTCCTTCCTTCTTTTGCTCCCTATTTCCCTCAGACTTCAACGCACATGACCTCACAGATGTTCATACTCACAGTCATGCTTGTACCTTGTTCCTTTTCTCATCCAGTCCTCCTGCACCAAAAAGAATTGAGCCTTGTAACATGATAAGGAACTTGATTTAAAATGTCATTATGACACTGAAAAGAACATAGAAATTCTAAAATCTTCTTGATAATATTTTTTGCTAGCTTTCCTAAAAGGATTGGCCCTTTTTACTGCTCAAGCATAAGCCAGGTTCTGCTAAAACACAGTAGCCTGATTTATTGGACTGTGTTGTCCTGATCCAATAGTCTTATAGCATGAAACTTTGAATTTTGCATAAAACAAAATACTCATTAAACATGTTGTGCCACACCTTTATATGGTCAGAAAATGCAACAAAATATCATTAGTTTTCAATGCACATTTACAAGGAAGGATGAGAGGGAGAAAAAGATGAAGAAGTTTCCTGTAATCAAAATAATGTTTTTTTTTTCCAGAACTTTAGTTCTCTGATGTGTCCTTTCATTTCAGTGTTTTAGGATCCTAAGCAGAAAGACTTGAGTTAAAAGAAAAGTTTTCAATTTCTACCTCTAGTCTTGCAGAACACAAAGTTCTGCATTGCCCCAACACAGTAACTCTATGACATAGAGTCATAGAATCATGGAATAATTTGGGTTGGTAGGAACCTTTAAAAGTCATTTAGTTCAATCCATCTGCAGTGAACTTATATACACACACACATATATATATATAAATATATTACTTTATAGTCCCTTGGCTTTTTAATACTAAACTATACACTCTTTTTTCGAGTGTTGCTTGGAATGAAGTTGGACCTTTGCCTATTATCGTGGAGAAGAGCCAGACAAGTAGAAGTGCCCTTCAATCTAATATCATTTTTGACCACCAAGATAAGAAGTTTGCCCTTTCACTGATCTGTGAAATAATTCAGTGACTACTGAATCCCTAAGAAGGCAAAGAGAAGCATTATTCCCGAGCACGTTACTACTTTATCAGCATCATTCTTGCTTTACTTTCAAAAAAAGATTGTGCAAGTCTGAGTAAAGCTGGACATCACTATTGTTTGAAATAATCACTCATATAAATAAATATGTCAGCAATTTGCCAAAGTGGAAGAATGAAGTAAATGTTTTGAAGTTCTGTTTTCTCTAAAAGTTATATCAATTCTTCTTAGTATGATTATAATGTATTAACCACACTGAGATCCTGTTCCTTTGTTTTAATATCTTGCCTTTGCTATTAATAAAAAAAAAAAAAAAAAAAAAAAGCTAAGAGTTTTAATTCTGTCTCAAGTCTTTAAAATTGTAATACTAGTTTTACAAATTACCGAATTCTATTAATCATACAGTTACCACTCATTATTCAAATTCATATTGTAAAGCCATGGAAATAAGGGTTTTTTTCAAGTGTAAATTTAATTCTTAGAGAAAAGCAGGAGCACTGAAAAGAAAACACTAAATCAGTTTGTCTGTAGATAATAGCAGTAAGAAAAACATCTTATTAGCAGCATCTATCTTAGCAAAGTTTAATAACAAATTCAGTGTCCATAGAAGCTGACAGTTTATAGTTTGTTAATGAGAGAAGAAATTATAATTTATCTGTATTTCAAATTGTCATCAGGTATCTTCTTGAACGATCAATGCATTTTAATATTCGTTCGCAGAGAGAAATACATTTGTCTTCCAAGGATATGAAAATTAGCTAAGAAATCTGTGAAATAAGGTTTTACTGTGGTTTCTCTATCTTTTGTTTATACATTCCCTCCTTATGTGCATACACATATATATATATATATATATATATATATATTTCTGTAAATTTATATGTTATACATATTCATATATACATACACACATATTTATGTGTAAATATTATATATATATATATATATATGTATATATGTATTTGGATGGAGCAAATCTGGGTCAGCAACAAATATTACAGTCTCAGCATTGCTCAGAATGAACGTCCCATAAAAAATATAGCAAATTTAATTTTGCATTTCTTGTTTATGTCTCCATGTTAATAATTGTTCACAATGTGAAGGTGTACATGTGTGTATAAAGAAGAATTTGCTTACAGCTGTTTGTGTTCATACTTTGTTGCAGTTGAATTGGATGGATCCCAGAGTAAAAAAATCAGTAACTAATCCACGAACTCTCATGGTCCTTGAAGTTGTTAAACATCAATAGTTGTTAAACAACAATTATCTTGAAAAATTTAAAGAGGAAAAAATGTTCTTTGATTTCCATGCAGACAAGTTCTCTGTTTTGTTTTTTTTTTTAATAAATACTCTCAGTTTTTCATTGGTGTCTTCCTATTCTGTTTAAACTGTTTGCATTTTGCTTAGGCTTTCATTGGTAAATTTTAGCCAATGCCATGACAAAACATAACACACCATCACCCTCTCTTTTAACCAAAGACTCCAAATTTCTCATGTGATACACTTACGGTACTTTTCTCTTTTATCCATACCTCTGTGCATCAGCCATATTTCTGTTTCTTGTATTGAGGTTACAATATTAGGATTTTAATGTGCATGTAACATTGCATAGAGGTTGATTTTAAAAAAAATGGAAAAAAACCAAGTTTTATCCAAATTCCCAAACTCAGTTGGAGTTTTATGTCTGAAAGCAATGTGTAAAATATAAATTATGCAGTAATAATAATAATTATTATTTCAAATTGCACCATTTTGCTTGAGGAAGTTTTGGGTGTGCCACTTACTCTTTTTAGCAAAGCAAGTGCATTTTGACCTTGACTTTCAAACTACTGTTAAGCAATTCTTCCTAAGCTTTTGCAAAGATTTCTCCTTTAGTAGGTCTAACACAAATATTTAAGGTTTTTTAAGGGCTGTAAATATAAACAAGAGCATTTTCACATTTTAACAGATACAGTTGAGATAAGAAAGGCTTGGAAATAGCTTTTGCACAAGTATAAGTGTTTTGCCTCTTCCCATCCCTGTCCCATTTAAGAATAAGTAGCAGCAAAAAATATTTCTTAACACCCAATGGTATACTTAGTGCTGGCAGAAGTATGTGTCTTCTATGGATTTATGGTGAGAAATGTCAATATCAAAGTGTTTGTGACAGCTCTTATCTCTGCTCTGTTGGGCTTCCCGTGTATTAATGCTGAAAGCCAGTTTGCTTTTTCTTATTTTATGTCTGTTTATTTGCAGCTCATACTATTCAACCATCACAACAAGGTCACACGGACACATGGTGGATGTCACGAGTCGTATCATAGAAGTTTGGCCATTTACCTGAAATGAACTACACATGAGTGCTGACTATTTAAATATTCATCAAGAATACAAAACATGAGAGTTACAGCGCTTGTTGTGATGAGAGATTCTCCTTGCCTCTATTACTTCTGTAATAGTGACCATGAAAGATTCCTAGGGAGGTGCAAAAGAAATACAAGCAATAAGATATTTTAAAATTAAACTGCATGGAAGTTGCCACTGCCTTGAGAAATACTTGTGAGTGTCATTCATCCTTTACCATTGACTGCTTCAGTGGTAGCATTTTACAAAAAATGAAATCAATTAATCAAAATTAACATGTCTTCAAAAACATTTCTGGATAATGTCAGGAATAGATCAGATAATTTGCAGTCCCTTAGAAATAAATAATATTCTTTTCATGTAACTTCAGGTGTACTAAGTCAAAACCTGCCATCCAAAAAAAGAGTTGTGGTAGCAATTCAGGAATCCCACACTGTAGCTGTCAGCAAAAATGTGTCTGACTGCTTCTCTGTACAAACTCAGAAGTTCGTAATTGCAAGAAGCAGCAGTTTCTGGTGAATGTGAACTTAGAAGGGATGACATCCATGTTGTCCTGTGCCATTACTGTGCACTGATTACATCAATAACAGTAATGTACACTTCTACAGCCTTTCTCTCCAAGATCTTTAATTTGCTAACCTGTACAACAGCTCTGGGAGGATGGCTATGCAACAACAAGTCTGTATCAAGCTTTGTCATGGTTATTGCTTTCACTCTTCTTCTCTCTCTATCTGTCACTCTTCTGTCTTGTGCTTAATTCAAAGCACAGTTCTCCACCACTTACTCTGGCTAAGGAGTATTTCATTTTAGGGGAACATCAATAATATCTGTCCCTGGCAGTCACTGAACTTCTATTTTGTATGGCTAACCTGGCTTCCCTAACAGAAACCTCACCTAGGGTCTTTGTGCTCCTGAACCCCACCAGCTAATCACCTTTATATCTTCTTCCTTCCAATGTTGTATTACTTATGCTAAGGTCTTGTTTATTTTCATACTGTTTCTAGGAACGCTGTGTAATACCAAAATATAGAAAATTAAAATAATGCTACAGAATTGATATCACTGTCAGTTCTTAAAAACACTTTTCAGTGCAATTCACAGTAAACTATTAAGCAAAACAGCAGAGCCATTTCTATAACACGAGTGCAATATTTCCAAGCCTGCTCTGCTGTTATGCAACAAATAAAATTGGGACAGATTTATTGCAGTGCAATTATTGGGGCTTGTATCCCATTCATTAGTACAACTTCGTCCCATAGCACATTACATCCACTGACTTCCTAGCTCCTCCCTCTTCATCTTCCCTATCTCAGGACAAAGGTATGCTCATCCTTGACAGAAGCACAGTTTTATAGATATAGATAATCTGAAAAGGATCATTCTATTATCAGGCAGCTAGGATATCATTTAGGTGAGCTCACTCTGGGATAGAGTGCTAGAGATTCTCACCCTCAGAAAACATGTAAGCAAAGGAAAGTACAAAGTTTCTGCAAAATCCCATTTGTAATCTGTACTGCTAGAATAAAACCTCAATTCAATGACTTATAAAGGGCAATAGTATGGGGTGAATGGAGAGTGGATTGAGAGCAGCCCCACAGAGAAGGGCTTGAGGGTGCTGGTGTGTGAGAGGCTGGACATGCCTGGCCATGGCACTCACAGCCCAGAGAGCCAAACGTGTCCTGGGCTGCATCCAGAGCCCCGTGGGCAGCAGGGCAGGGAGGAGATTCTGCCCCTCAGCTCCAGTCTGGTGAGACTGTAGTGGGTCTAGAGCTAGCTAAACATGAGTGCACCCTCTAGAATTATTTATTAATCTTTTTCTGTGAGATAAGGATTAGGAGAAGGGCAAAAGTAGGCTCAAAACTTTAAAAGGTATAAAGAAAGCTTTATTAACAGAACAAAAAGAAAAAAAAGAAAAAAAAAGAAATCAGAATAAACCTTCAGAACACTTCTCTTCCCCCAAATTATTATTATTTTTTTTTCCCACTGACAATGTAAAGAGAAAAAAATCTGGTATTTTCAGTCAGTTTACTACCTCTAAAATATTCTTTCTCCAGTCCACTGAGGGAAAGGAGTCTCTCTTGGCATGCCATGGAGGCTTTCCCACAAGAAACAGTTCTCTTGTGGCCCTAATTTTCATGAATAGCAACCATCTGGAAATCTGGAAGTCTGCAATCATGACGTCCCTCCCACAGTTTGGTAATCTTCCCACAACTACCACCGTGGGCCATCTCAGCTTATTGAGGTGAAATTTTAAGGATGAACTGTTTTAGCAGAGAAACAAAAATTTCTTCATCCATTGCTAGGAACAGAGGTTTTCTTGTTCTTCTTTGGGGGAAAAGGGTCTTCGTAACTCTTATCTTCCTCTGTTCAAACTTCTCATTGGACCATGACTCTTTCAAAATCTGCTTGCTTCAGCATGGGTGCCTTTTCTCAGGTCTATGGTTTGAGCACTCAATTCCCCCATACTTTTATGATTTACAAGGATATTTTAGTGTATCATAGTCCATCACCATAGCCTTACAAAAGAATTTCATCCTAAGACTAAGGCATCCCTTCATTTTCCTCCCATCTGTGATTTGACTTTTTCTTTACAGTCTCTATGTTGTTTTCTCCATTTGGCTTCACCATTTTCTCTTACTCGAAAGATTGATGTCTGCAAGTTTCATTTGTGCACTGAAAAAGCTGACATCTCACCTGGGCCTGTGGATGGTCATGTGCTCCCATCAAGAGGATGAGGGTGGTCCCTCATTGTAAAGAGAAGCATGAAATAGAAAGAGAACTTTCTCCCGTTTTGTCCTCTCTTAAATATGGTGTATAGACGTGTGTCCAGCTTCTCTAAGTGGTTCTGTTGAGCACGAAGGAAGTTGTAATATTCCTACAGAAACGGTCACTTCTATAGTTGACCTTTTTTCCTTACCAAGAATTCAATTAAAACAAACTCAAGGCAGAGACCCACCTAGAGCACTGCAACCAGCTCTGGAGCCACCGACATATAAGCATGGATCTGTTGGAGCAAATCCGGAGGAGGCTGAGAGAATAGGAGCACCCCTGCTATGGAGAGAGCAGGGGCTGTTCAGCCTGGAGAAGACTCTGGGGAGACCTTCTAAGACCTTCTAGTACCTAAACTGAACCTTCAAAAGAGTTGGAGAGAGACATTGGACAAGAGCATACAGTGACAGGACAAGGGGAAATGGCTTCAAACTGATTTCAAATGGCTTCAAAGAGGAAAGGTTTTCCTTAGATACTAGGAAGAAATTCTTTACTGAGAGGGTCATGGAATACTGGAACAGTTTTGCCAGATAAGTTGTGGATTCTCCATTAAAACAGTCTTGTTTTGTAACTGGAAAGGAATTCCAGTTTCTAAGGACCTGGTTGTGTTGCAGTTTCTGAGCTACTTATTTATATTGTACATAATTTTGGTGGTTCTGGTGATTGAGAAGGCAAATTTGTGTCTTATATTCATGTAAGGCAGCTCTCACTCAATAAGTTGCATTAAGTTAAATTCTGCAATGTCAGAAATAAAAAATACCTCAATGCACAGTTTTCCCACAAAACACCATCCCTTGAAATAGTTTTTTTCTTAAAGACTAAGGGAAATAAAGGTAGCTCAGATCCACCTACACAGTTATTTGTAACAAGTTCTGGTTTTCACTGAGTGACTATTCTGTAGCTATTTAACAATACATTTATTCCTTGAGCACAGGTGGTGTTAGTACATCTAACTAAGAGAGTGTAAAGGATGAATGGGTATTTGTACGGTGTCATGATATGAAGATCAAAAGCTAAGAAATAAATACCATATTACGATTATGAGTCATGGTATTCCGTAAAACATTGAGTCATACTCTCTTTCTAATGCGATTAAATTTAAAAATGATGCAGATGGTGAAGTGCTCAAAGGAAACAAACAAGCAAATAAGCAAACAAAATAAAACAAAACAAAATTTTAAAAAACACACAATCCCCCACAAAAAAACCCAAAAGACAAACCAAACTGAAGCAAATCAAACCAAAGGAAAACAAACCAAGACAAAACAAACAAACAACACCAACAAAAAGCAAATTTATAAAAAAACAACCAGAAAGCCAAAACCAAAGAAGAAAGAATGAGTGCCAAACAAGTATAATCACGGATCTTACAATATTATAATCATGGATCTTGCAATATTTTCTGTATTGGTGAATAATCAGAAAATTGCAGCCGTTTTAAATAAATTAGACTGGTTAGAACATCTATAGATGTTCTAAGAGAATCTAGATGGTTTACCTCCCTTTCCCTTCCCCTTTTCCCTTCCCCTTTTCCCTTCCCCTTTTCCCTTCCCTTCCCCTTTTCTGTTCCCTTCCCTTCCTTTCCTGTCCCTTCCCTTGTCTTCCCTTCCCTTTCTCAGTAGTGTGTGTGTCAAAGAAAGTGTATCTCACATTTCTCACCCCTTGCATACACACATACACACAACTTACACACACATAAATAAATAGAATTGCTTATATAAAAAGTGTTCAAGGAAAAGGTTGTGCTTGCCTGAAGCAGAGGCCAGATGCTTTGACTTCCAGCTTTCTTCCATCAAAGCTGTGCAGTTTCGAAATTAAAATCTGCAGCAATAATGAAACATATTAAAATGCAGGCAAAGTCTTGAGGGCTTATAATATGCTAAAAACTGGCAATGCATGTTTACATCCATATATCAACTTGGATGTGCTGAAAAGATTTAAAGTGTAAAATATGCAAATATGTGTCATATTGTCACACTTGGTCTCCCTAATGGAACTCCCTTTCATCTCAACTCTCCTTAATTTCATGAATATTGCATGCCCCTCACACCTTTTACTCCTGCTGTTGCTAGGCTGAGAAGATTATGAAAATATGTTAATAGTAACTTTCATCAAATAAAAGTTGCAATATTGAAAATAATAAAAAAAAGTATCTTAAAATACAAATGGTTGAGTTTTTTAGCTAATTATTTTATCACTGTAAGCTCAGATAACTGTCAGCCAATTAAATGAATAAGGAAAGAGTAGAAAAATGATAAAAATCTATGTATGGAAATGAATGAATTCAGCAAATATTTGTGTGCATGTGTGTGTGCATGTGAATGCAAACATGACAAACATCTTGAGAAGTCTTTCTAGACAAAGAACCTGAGAAGGATTTTGGCATTGCCATACTTTCGTTTAACTTTTTCTTTGTTTTTTTTTTGTTTGTTTGTTTGTTTTTGTTTTGTTTTGTTTTGTTTTATTTACCAGGACTTTTAAGCAAGCTTAAGTAGTTAAACTTTTTCCCTCACATTCATTATATAACATCATCCTTTCAAAGTTTTCAGAAACCAGTACTTTAATAAACAGAGCTCTTTGGAGATATGGGGACAAAAAATTGAGCTAAAATACATTTTTGGTTTTTTTTTGTATTTTTTGTTTTGTTTTATTTTATATAATAGCTCATCTATGTATTTTCAAATTGCATGGATCATGTCTGGTTAATCGTTAATTGTTTCTTGGCAATTAACAATTAACTATTGCTAATTGCTAGGAGATGAGAGTTTTGGAGAGGAGAGTTTTGGAGAGGAGAGTTTTGGAGAGTTTTGAAGAGGAGAGTTTTGGAGAGTTTTGAAGAGGAGAGTTTTGGAGAGGAGAGTTTTGGAGAGGAGAGTTTTGGAGAGGAGAGTTTTGGAGAGGAGAGTTGGAGAGGAGAGGAGAGTTTTGGAGAGTTTTAGGAGAGTTTTGGAGAGGAGAGTTTTGGAGAGGAGAGTTTTGGAGAGGAGAGTTTTGGAGAGGAGAGGAGGAGAGGAGAGGAGAGGAGAGGAGAGTGAGAGAGGGAGATGGAGAGGAGAGAGGAGAGGAGAGGAGAGGAGAGGAGAGGAGAGGAGAGGAGAGGAGAGGAGAGGAGAGGAGAGGAGAGGAGAGGGAGGGAGAGGGAGAGGAGAGTTTTGGAGAGGAGAGGAGAGTTTTGGAGAGGGAGAGTTTTGGAGAGGAGAGTTTTGGAGAGGAGAGGAGAGTTTTGGAGAGGAGAGGAGAGTTTTGGAGAGTGGAGAGGAGAGGAGAGGAGAGGAGAGGAGGAGGAGAGGAGGAGAGGAGAGGAGAGGAGATGGAGAGAGAGGAGAGGAGAGGAGAGGAGAGTTTGAGAGGAGAGTTTTGGAGAGTGAGAGGAGGAGTTTGGAGATTGGAGAGGAAGGAAGGAGAGGAGGGAGAGGAGGAGAGGAGAGGAGAGAGAGGAGAGGAGAGGAGAGGAGAGGAGAGGAGAGGAGAGGAGAGAGAGAGAGGAGAGGAGAGGAGAGGAGAGAGGGAGGAAGAGAGGAGAGGAGAGAGGAGAGAGAGTTCAAAACCTCACAGTTGACATAGACATCATACAGGCAGTGATTAAGCATCATTTTAACAAAGTCACAGGATGGCTTAAAAGATTATTGGCTTTCTAGGCTGCGAGTGAGCAATGTCAGTTCATGTCAAGCTTCTTGTCAGCCAACACCTCCAAGTCTCTTCTACTCAGAGCTGCTCTCAATCCATTATTCAAAGAAGAAATTGCAGCTCCTCCTTAGTTCATGAGTCAAGACATTAGGATGGAAAGAATTTTTGACAGATAAACAGGTAGAAGTTGAATTGATTCAAACACCTTTCAGAAACCTCTCTGCACTTCATCACTGTGCTACCATGGTTGCTGTCGACAGATGGCATGGTGAAGCCTCCCTGTAATAATCATGTAACTTTCTAAAACTGTTCCTTTTATTATCTGTCCTAAGCTCATCTATTTTTAACTACTGAGATTTATTATAAATGGAATAACACAGCTTATAAGGTCGGGTAACCCTTGATTACAGCTACTGTAAATCAACCTAGATTCATTTTAATGAGGCATATTTTTTTTTCCCCTTTCAGTTTAAAGAGTTTTTCAAAGAACAAACTTTTCATTGATTGTGCATGATCATTTTTTCATTTTCTTTTTCCTACAAATTCAGTCCATCAACTTTCACATCCTATCTCCAGAAACTCTGAGTTTTTTTGGGTTTTTTTTCTGAACCATTGGAAAGCTAAATAAAGCTATTGATATTTGAAATGGAAATATATTTCAAGCACTAGACTATCTCTTACTGATAGCTTTGTAAATCTACAATTTTAGGATATACATGTTGGGTTACATAAATAAAGGCATATGGATTACACAATGAATTGCAAGCATTTCTGCTGCATTTTAAAGGATTTTTACTCCACATTTATTAAGTATAATCCCAAAGGTTGGGTATCTCAGACTAGTGGAACTGGAAGTTCTCAAAGCACAGGTTCCCAGTGAGGGTATTGCCAAGCATTCTATAACTTACTCTGGGCCTCTGACAACAGATCAGAGGTTCAGACTGACACTGTCTGCCCTTAAATTCCCTGGAAAAATCTGTCACTTATTTTCCAGCAGGGATCTGGCTGAAACAAAGACTACTGGACACCTGACCCCTGGACAGGGGTTCCCATTCAGAAAGAGTTTTTATTAGTCATCAGTAGGAGTACATCTCCTTGCTCAAGTTGTCTTTGGTCCAATGTATCATACAGTTTTGGCTAAAAAAAACCAGTCTTGTGTCAACTGAAGGGATGAAGACTTTTTTCTTCACTGATCTACCATTTTGCATCCATTCTTTTGAAAGTTCTCATTGATGGATTGAATCTCCCTGGGTTACTGCAGTCCATTTCTGATATTCCAGTTGAATGAAAACTACTGACAAGATAAAGAAAAAAGTGCCTGCCTCTTTCTCCCCATTAAGGCTCTCTTCTGTTTATCTGTATGCAGAAAATTTGACATTTGAAAATACGTGTGATTAGACGGCATGTGTATTCCTTTAAGAGACTTTATTTCTTAGCAAGGCTTCTGAAGAGTCTATTTCTTTTAATTTTTCATAAAGTGTAGCTTATGAAAAATTTAAATGAAATCATTTAGTAGTGATTGCTCCATAAACACAACATGAACTCCTTTAAAATTCCAATTATATAGGAGCTCACCTTTTTAAGTGGTTTTGAATGAAAATAGAGAAGTGCAACTACACTCCTTTCAGATGGATGGGGTGTAAAACCAAGGGCTTGACAAATTTTGACCACAAGAAATCTATGGTTTCCCCCACACACCTCATGCAAATACAGCATGTATAGCCAGATGATCTGGCTAAATTCCAAATGGAATAATTACATTCTACCTACTTTAAAAGCTGCCTTCACTTTCAGTTGCAGACAGTGTTTTTCTTCCTTTCCTCCACTCTGATGATGACACCATGGAGTGGCATTTTGCTGGTTATTAAAATAAGAATAGCTCTGCACTTACACACTTATAGGAGACAATAGGAGTGAAGCTGACAACTTCACAGACTGCTGACAGACAGATATGGAGTTATGGTATCATGGACTGTGTGAGATTTATGTGGAGAGCATAGAAGGATTGTTCCACCTGAGTCAATAAAGTTCTGTTAATTAACACCCTTTAGAAGACTCAGTTGAATATATTAAACAACACAGGCCTGATCCTGACCTTCATGAAACATAAAATGGGATCAAATCCTTCAAGACAGACCAGCTTAACACATGGCAATTACCAAAACCAAAATATTTTATTTCACTGCCTTCAGGAAGTATTGTATTTACTATACTTCTTACATTTAACTTCAGGCATGTACTCTGTTTTTAGTGAAAAGGGTAACTTGCTGGAACAGAGAAGTTAATTTCAATATTTGTGTGAGAGCCAAACTCATTCTAATAGTATTGAACATCTCAAAAAAGAAGTGATGTGCTTTTAAACACAAACATGCAGCAAAGTTTCAGCATAAATATTTCTGAATTTGAGCACAGATTCATGCTTTCTATTGGTCTAACAGTGTACTCGGCAGCACACCCTTTATCATGCTTTTTGAGTACATTCACTGTTCCTGAGAATAATTGCCCTTTTACTAAAATGTATATAAAGAGAAAATGCTTGTCAGAATTTCAGTACTAAACCAAACAAAAAGGAGATAGATAATGTTTTCTCAGATTCAGAAAACATACTGGCAAACACATTTTTCTATTATTCAGCCAGCCTGATTTTTAACATATAATTCTGTCTGTAGTATAAGCGTGTTACCTCTTGTTACTCATCGACTAGGGAGGATAATTCATACCTTCTCCTTTTACAATGTCCCTTTACATATTTGTGGGCAGGTATTTTATGACTCTTCTCAATCTCCTTTTTGCCAGACTGAACATAGCCAGCTCTGTTAACCTTTCCTCAAACTGGCAGCATTATTTTCCACTCCTTTTTATTATCCTCTTTCTCGTCTCAGAATCCATTCCAATCAGTCTTTTCTTTTTGAAATATAGTGCATAATACTCCATTGTGGCATTGGTTTCCCAGAAAATAAAGAGGGAGAAGAAGGAAGAAAGAGGAACACATCAACATTTACGAATTCAAAAGTGAAGTTCATTTCAATTTATCTGCATAGGCTCAACATGCCACAAAATTTTCAGGACTTACCATTAATAAAAATAGTGTAGGTGTGATTAAAATCAGTCTGGTGATAATCAAACAAAAATATGACATAATTTAAATTATGTAACTTTTTTTTTCCCCCCACTTTCCAGTCTACATAATGCCTCTAATAATGCATGTGAAGTTTAGATCTTGCAAAGCCTAATACAAATGACCAATTAACCATGCTTGCCTTCCTGTGCTTTTCCTCCACCATGTGAGAAAGGCTATGAATGTTCCTGGACCAATATGACAGACACAACAATCCTGCAATGGAAATATTGTTTCCCTAGGATTCTCTTGATGATTTGTTGCCATAGTGCTCCAAACATAGCATTCCCTGAGCTTGTCTTTACCAAGTGTAACTAATGTTTTTACCTTCTATTTATCTTTTTTAAAAATTATTTTCACTGATTTAATGCTGTTTCTTCACATACCCAAGACTGCAATGCATTTTCTTTCCAGATGAGATTCTTGGAAGATATTAATTACCTCTAGAGGAAGTTAATGCATTCTGTTTCCTAAGTTGCTAGCCAAAGCCCAGGACCTCAGGGAAGTTGCCTGTGAACTTCACACTGTTTGACAGCAAGTGTCAGACACAGTCAAGTTGGGTCCACAATTCCAGGCACAGATTAGATAATTGTCTGGGCAAATGTCAAATGATAACTGTGTGTGTACATAATTATCCAATCTGCACATGTAACCCTCTTAATGCTTGCAAATTAGGCATGCAACTTCATCTACAAGTTACTTGAATGTGTTTTCACACTCATCTAGCTAAAAAGTCAGGCATACAAAACTGTAATAATTATGCTATTACTATGATTCTACTCTCGCTTGTGAGAGTCTAGATTGCACATTTTCATTCAATGACAATTCTCACAAAGTGGATAAAAGTCTTTTAAGTTTGAGTAGAATCAGGTGCTCAGTTTTTAGTTTCATTCTCAGAATTTTATAGGCACTGTGGAAACAGCAAGTGGAATCCTGTTTAAAATGTGATTGAAACCATCACCTGTTAAACTATTTGTTTCTTTCTGCATTGTCTGGCTTAAGCCAGAAGAAAATTAAAATATATATTTATGCTATGTGCTGAGCTTTAAGTTATTAAGCCCCCCAAATCAATGTATTCATACTTTTTTTCTTTACTTTCTGTAATCCTCTCCTCTGGACCTATGAAAATAGACTAAAACATTTCAGCTTCTGTTTACACTTGTAATCCCCTTCTCATTCTCATTCAGAGCACTCATAGACATGCTGATGGAAAACCCATTGAAATCCACAGAAAACATTTCCTTTGACACCAGTGATCACTGGATCAGGACATAAGTTGTCCAGACTGCCAGGGATTCATTCTGGTCCTTGTCCTGAAAGGCAGAAAAATAGTTTTGTATTTGCTTATGGGGCAGAGAAGATCATTATAATGCATTTGATGTGTAACGTTAATTGACACAGTTCTAAAGAAGACAAATTTGTTGGCCTGGAGTCCCACGGATATGCTTCCTCCAAATCCCAGAATATAACTGCCCTTTCCCAGTTCATTTTGAATTTCTCATGAGTTCTCAAAAATGGATGCAAAATGTTCCCTCACACTTCTCCTGGAAGACTCCCTAAGAGTGTGGATTAAATTTCATCAGCCCTTGCTGATTTGACAATGTTCAGGTTATCCCATATTCTTTAACCCAGGCTATCCTAATTCTGCCCTGTGGCCTCTTTCTCCCTTTGTTAACTATCACTGCCTTTTCACTGACAGCTCCAGCATCAAACCCATCAAGCATTTCAGAATTCTCCTTACCATCTATTATCTGCTTCTTCCCCTTCTGCTAAGTAGCAGACTTAACATTTTCTTTTGTCCATGCTTCATTTCTTAGACTCTTTGAGAATTTTTTTCTTGATCCATTTTACTTCCTTTTCTAATAGCACCTCATTTTGTGCCTTTGACTTTCTGACTTCTGCTCTTACATGTCCTTTCCTTCCTCCTGCAAGGAACCCAGTGTCAGAGACTGTGAACCAATTTCCACTGTGCTGTTTCACATTTGAATGGAATGTTAAATATTTAAACAGCAAAGTTCTTCTTGTGGTTGTTAAATCAGTATTAAGTGATAGTCAGAGTGAGTATTCAGGGAATAGAAGGGTCCTCTGACTCACAGTCTCAAGTAAATTGCATTGTGGTCAAAAAGCTTTTAAAAAGGAAGATATTAGACTTAATTGAAAAGTTTCATACTTTTTTTTCTCTACAGGCACTTTAGCGTCAGTTTTTCTGTTCTTTGTTTAGTAAATAAATAGTTCTAGTTGATAATAAAATTATTAAAACTATTTTTTGTAAAAAAAATGTGGTTGAAAATGACACATGTAGAAAGGAGGGGTTTTTTCTTTCTCAAAATTTTTAATTAGATATTTTTTACTGCTTCTGTTGCGATCCTGAAACATTCAAAAATTGCTAAAAAATATAAATTAGTAATGTTTTGACTAAAAAAGAAAAAAAATTTGGTTTGGTTTCCATTTCAAGGCAGACAAAAAAAAATGTGCTTTTTAAATAGCTAGACTGTTATATTTCAAATAACTGGTTTTTTTTGTTTGTTGTTTTTGTTTTGTTTTGTTTTTTCTTTTCTCCCTGCATAACAGTATTTAAATAAAAATGTTTTCCTAGTAAAAAAAAAAAAAAAATTCAGAAAAACAAAAGAAACCCCCAAAAAATATAAATAAAACCCAGATTCCCAGAATTCCACAGGGAAATAAATAGTTTTCAGTTCAAAGACGTGATTAATCCCTTTGGCTATGTATACTGCTGACCTTAACAGCTCTCCTCTCACACTCCAGGCAGCAGAGATGGACACTGCAGAGAAAATCTTTTAGTGTGAGGCCCTGTGGCTGCACTACCAGGAATGTAAAGCTCTTTTTTGGGCTATTATGCATGGGCACTTGCATAATAGAAACCAAAATATTTCCTTCCACAACTCTGGATCTGAAGTTTTTAAAGATGTTTCTGATGCAAGACCAGCAGCTGAAATGTGGGGTTTGTCACTGCCTCAAGTATGGCATCCGCTGTCACATATGGATTGTTGTGCACATTCCAGCAGATTTGTAATGAAGTTTAAATGCCTAAGGCTATAAATACATGACTAACTGTCTAAAAGTGTCTGAGCAGGTTAAGTATGCAATTTCTCTTGAAAGAAGTTCATCTAAAAATCTTGCAAAGCTTCTAATGGATTTTTTATCAATATGATACCAATTATATTTACATTATGATACAGAGTAAAAGGGGGTAATTTGTCTCTTGGGAAGGCTGAGGAGAGAATGTAGCATCCCAAAAGGTATTTACTGGAGAATAAAGTGGATAACAGCTTTTATTCATACACTTAAAAGTCAGAATTTGCTGCTTGTTCTCAAATAACTTCCAATTTTGAAGTTAACAATTACTCATATAACAATCCTATTTCTTCAGTATCAAATGGTCTTTGTCATGTTCATCTCTGGATAAAAATCTATTGGTCTTGGTTTCATAAGCTAAGTTGTTTCTTTTCTTCTATATTCAAAGCTGGGATGAGTTTCATTGAAGAGAAAATGGAAACATCTTCTGAGAAAAGAATTACAACATTCCAGATGCTGCAGCTGTGTTTTCTTTTACTTTTCCTTTAGTTTTGCTCCCTCTAGATCTATTTTTACTTTGTTTTCCTTTTTCTCTCAGACAGTAAAGGAATTGACAAGACTGAGAATTTACCCTCAGCAACGGCAACAGTTCTGCTGTGCTTGTCAAAATCTGTATAATATGTATGGACAGGGGTTTTTTTGTTAGTTTGTGTGTTTTTGGGTTTGGTTTTGTCTTTTTTGTTTGTGTGTTTTTGTGGGTTTTTTTGTTGTTTGTTTTTGTTGGTTTTTTTTTTTGTGTTTTTTTTTTTTTTTTTGTGTGTGTGTGTGTGTGGTTTTGTTTTGTTTTGTTGTTTTTTTGATTGTTTGTTTGTTTGGGTATTTTGTATAATTTATTGGTGATCTAACTCTGTCAAGGTGTTCTAGTTTAGTTTGCCAATTTGAAAGTTTCCAATCAAGAGCAAAGCAGGCTTAAGGTTAAAAGGAATAAGACTTTATTAACTAACAGTAAAAGAAAGAAAAACAACGAGAATGAGGGTGAAACCTTCAAAACACTCTCCCTCCCCAACCCTTCTTTTCTCCCAACCAACAATATAAAGAAGACAACACTCAGAAATCTGCCAGTTTTCCACTTCTAAAACAGTCTTTCTTCAGTTCATTTAGGGAGGGAAACACTTCTCGTTCCCTATAGAAAATTCCGCCACAAGAAAACAGTTCTCTCGTGGTTCCAATCTTCATGAACAGCAACCACACAGAAGGTCTGCATTCATGAAACTCCTCCCATGTTCACAGTTGTGTCTCTGGGTCACATCGATGTATGGGGTCTTATTTTAAAGATAAACTGTTCAAAATAAAGGTTCTTTTTATTTATGTTTAGGACCACCTTTATCTCCAAGGAAAAGAGATTCACTTCTTCTTTTGAGGGCAAAGAGTCTTTATCACTTCATTTCTTTGTTCAACTTCTCATGAAATCAACAGCTTTGTCAACATTTCATTCCTTTGCTCAGGTCTACAATTTGAACTCTTTTATCTCTCCTATACTTCTTTATGGTTTAAAGGAAATATCTCAATATATTATAGCCAACCACCATAGCTCACAAGAGTCTTTTACAGCTCAAAAGCAACTTCCCACACTCCTTCCATCTGGACTTTCACTCCTTCTTGACTGACTGTGATACTTCATGTGGTCTTTACACACTGCATTCTAATTTTCTCTCACTGGAGAGAGGATGGAGGGTTTTCCCAGGTCCCATCTGTGCAGGGATGCACTGACAGAGTTAACAAAGAGTGTCCATGCTGAGGCACTCAAGCAGCCCTGCTGGAGCTGTGTCAGGATTTCTGCCAGGCTGGCCAGTCCATGGTGCCACATTTCAAAGCCGTGCTGAGGGGGGCAGATCTCAAAGGGTCCAGACCCAAAGGCAGCCGCTCGCTGGTCTTCTGCAGCTGGGAGGGGAAGTTGGACAGATTCCCAACATTCCTTTTCCACTCCTCAGTCTAATCAAGGTGTTCTGTCCTGCATCCTCACATCTCCCCCCCTCTCCCACCGGGCACAGCAAAAGCAGAGTCCAGCCCGGGCCAGCAGCAGAGCAGAACTCTGGATCCTCTGGATCGGCAGATGTTCCCAAATCAGCTGAGCCCTGCCTGGGCTGTGTGGCCTCCCCCTGCCCACACTCAGCCCAGGGCCAGGAGGGCAGAGGTGTGTGCTCTGACAGCCGGAAGGAAAGAGACCTTCCTGGGCTTCTTCCAAAGGCAATACGAACTAGAAAATGCTTTCCCATTGTTCCAATAAAATACCAATATCAAAACCAGCCAGCTTCTGTGGGCTGGTCAAACCACTACACTTTACTAAGGTAAAGGTCATTTTCTACTTGCTGATTTAAAGTAACATATTTTGAACAAAATATTTGCAATATTTGTTTTTCTATATTACAGATAAGCAAGAGGTGGAGGGGAAAAAAAAAAAAAAAAGAAAGAGGAAAAAAAAAAAAAAAAAAAGGAGAGAAAGAAAAAAAAAAAAAGAGACCTGAATGACCTGAGTGTCATTAAAATAAAACTCTCAAAGAAACCAGGGAAAGGAAGTTCAGGGAAGGGAAGTTCAGGGAAGGGAAGGGAAGTTCAGGGAAGGGAAGTTCAGGGAAGGGAAGTTCAGGGAAGGGAAGGGAAGTTCAGGGAAGGGAAGTTCAGGGAAGTTCAGGGAAGGGAAGTTCAGGGAAGGGAAGTTCAGGGAAGTTCAGGGAAGGGAAGTTCAGGGAAGGGAAGGGAAGGGAAGGGAACGGAACGGAACGGAACGGAACGGAAAAAAATTACTGCTGCCAGGAAAAAGAATAATTGTGTTTAACTGTTTTTATTTTCCTTATAACTGCTGTTTCTGGTTTCTTCAGAGGGAAGTAAAATGAAACAGATCCATAATTTAAACTTTCTACTATGTAATACAACAATCTATGTGGAGTTAATTAATTAAACTAATATATATATATATATATATATATATATATATATATATATATATATATATAAATAAACCTGGCACTTCTTATCATTAAAATGTAGTACAGAGATGGAACTAAGAAGATTCGAGTGCAGTTATAAGAATTACCTGTATTATTTATTTAGACCTTACCCCTTCTCTACACCATAAAATGCAAGAATCATAGTGTCATTTCTTTAAAATTATTTGAAATAATGGTAGTTTGGAAGATTAAGAAAAGTAGATGTGTAACAAATATATATGCATTGTGACCTTGATGCTCAGTAAAAGAAAACCTTACTTTAATATTAATTCACATTTATGCTTAAAATTGTTTTAGAAATTTTCACTGCCAGAATAAATTGCTCTTTCTCAAAAACTATGTATTTAATCTATTTTAATATAAACTGCATGTATTCTCCAGACTGTATCTGCTATTAGACTTCTCTCCTGACTAACCTGATAGACTGCAATACCCTCAGTGATCTATAAGAGGTCTCTGCCTAATAGCACCTCTCAAGCACGGAATTAGATGTCCTTTGGACCTCAGATTTCTGTAATAAATGGACAGAAATTACTCCAGGTTAATATCTCCTTAAATGAGCACCAAGAAAAGTCTTGGTTACACCTTCTGCATATGAGCACAGCTTTGGAAGAGGGTGGAGTTAAGGACTAACAGCTGAAGTCAAGACATCTCCCTGTTGCTGTTTGCTTTGCTTTGTCAGCGTCTGAGTGAGTGTGGGGGAGAAGCCTGAGTATGTTTACCTTTACATTTTTGTATGCAAAGTGGAGACACAGCCTCCTCCAGCCTTTGCAGGGGAGAAAGTTGATGCAGTTGTCTTTAGATGGAAGAGTGGATACTACCCTTTTCAAATCAATTACAAAATCCTTTACAGGGTCTGCTTCTTATTATTATTGTGCACATTTTTAGATGTGCAAACATATAAGCCTTTTCCTCAAAGTAAACAATAGAGATATAGCAAGACAGATTATTTCTTAAAAAATGTGTGATTTATTAAAAATAAAGAAAAAAAAACATACACACAAACTTAAACATAAATATAAATATAAATATTATATACATATTCTTATATGTATATAAAAAAAATTAAAACAGAGGCATTATTGAGGTTAAAACTCTTTTTCTTTTTTCTTTTTCCTAAATTCAGTTTCAAGTGAGTGTGAACAAAAAATAGATAAAAACTGTTATCTGACATATTCCTTCTGTGTTGAGGCATTAAGCCCAGGTTTGGAAACTGCAGAGAACCTTGGTGCTTTTTGCACAGTGAACTCAGAAGAGCTTTCATAGAAGATTTTAAAAATATTTTTGTGGTTTTATTTCTTGTAGTTTCTACTGTGGTTTACCAACTACTCTGTATGCTTTCAAGTTTTAGTCCCTCTCCACTGGAGTTTTCCCTTACCTATTATATTATTACTCTAGTGGCCATTGGCGTTATTCTCCTTTTTCATATTTCCTTTGTCCTATTTTTAATATCTATTCCCCAACCCTTCTCTGCAGTAAACCACACAAACCCCATGCTCACACCTGTGGTTTTGTTCATTTTGAGTGTTTAGAATTATACTGTTGTACTTCTTTTTTTGATCAACTGTTTTTCTTTCCTCAGTTATGTTTCATCAGCAAATTTCATGTCCTTTGTGCGTATTTTATGCCTACCTTTGAGTTGCTGGTACATAAACTGAACACAATTGGTCCTTGTACTGATCCTGTTATCACAAGGGACACTTGAAAACCTCAGTTACCCCAAAATTGTGGACACTGCAGTTTTAGCATCTTTCTAAAGAGTAAAAAAGCTTATTTTTGCAGGCTGCCAAGTTTTCATTAAAAAAACATATATTGCTCTTTTTTTCCTTCTTTCTGTTGTATTACTAGGGTGGCCTTAGACTAAGTAAGATAATATGCTGTTTTCTTTTTAAAGGTGAGCTGAAAAAACTAAAGTGGAAATTGAGTTAAGTTTGATTTATGTGTTGTGTGTGCCCCACCAGCCAGTTTGTGGGGGAATTCATCATGTGGAAAAGATGTAGATAGCCTTTTCTGAACTGAAGGTTACTCTTTGTTGAACTCCTACAGCTCCTGGCATGCTGACACAAACTGAGAATACATCACAGTTGCATTGCAGATACTCCAATATCAAGCCCCTAAACCAGGATGCAGGGTTTTATTGGATAATTTTTACTTTATTGCTAGTGTTGTCATATATACCTTTAGAAGTTGGATTTCAATATTTAAGCTCAGGGTCACACAGAACTTTGCACCCAAATGGCAAAGGTGTACATTGTTGACTAGATTTTCTTGGGAAAGACAAGTTGGTGTTTGTGTGTATGACTGCATGTATGAGAAGATAATATATCTGATTTTCTTGATGCCTATTCCTATAATCTTTCCAAGTAAGCAATTGAGAGAATATCCAACACAAAGCAGCTAAATTAAGGTCATAGAGAAAGTAGTAAATGCCATAATTTCATAACTTGGCAATGTATAACTTTGCAAACTTGATGATCTTCTAATTTGCTGTTGTATGAAATTTGCTTTAAAAAAGCAAGAAAAAGCCCCACAAAACAAAATGAAAACCCAAACCAAACCAAACCAAACCAAAACCACAAAAGAAATAAAGAAAGCCAGCCTTTCTCCCAGAATTAAATTACACTGCACAATGACACCTTGTGTTATTCTGTCAAGCTTATTCATTAAAATTTCAGACAGCTTTCATTTGGGCAAAGAAAGCAACCAGTCATGAAGCAAAGGATTATTTTTATCCTTGTTAAAAATCATACTCACATTTTTTATATTTCTTCTTCACAAAGGATGAATGGACAACTATTGGTCAATTTCGGAAGGAAGAACCCCTGCTTAAAACCATCTCCCTGTTACCACCATCCATTACAACCTCTCTGCATTTATGTTTTTCCACCAGTCTTGTTTTCATTTTCCCCACTGCTGTTTGTGGCTGTTTTGTCTAGAAAATCTTCCTCATTTTCTTTAGAATTTCACTTATATTCTCCCTTCTTCTGATAATTTTATCCCTCTGTCTTGATGTTCCCATTTTCCCCTCTTTAATTTCATCACCACCTTCAGTGCTGTTACTCTTCTGTCCAAAAATGGGTAGGAAGGATATGAATGGAATCACTACGAGGCCCCTGTGTGTGAGATTCCTATTTGTAACTCTCAGAACAGATGATGTAAGCTTGTTTGTATTCTCTCTGTTCACAAACACCTTACTAATTTTCTATGATCTCTCCAGTTTCTCATCTCTCCACCATACCTTTTTGCCTTTGAGCTAGTCTGTGCCCAAAAGAAGTATTGATTCTAGCCCTTTTCTAAGTGATCTGACCCAAGAGAAAATATTTTCAGGCAATCAGAAGGAAGGACAGGAGCAGAAGGCAGCTCAAACATTGTCCACCATTTTATAAAGCTAATCCTTACACCTCCATTTACATGGAGATCTCATTCAGGGAAAGAAGAATGCCCAGTTCACAGAAGTCTATCAGGCAATGTAGGTTATAAGCTGAAAAGTTCCTCTTCTCTTTGTTAACTTTCTTTCAACACAAGGAAAATACTGAATAAATTTTGGGGAAAAAAAAAAATCCTAAAACGTATGAGCAGAAGTGAAAAAGGAGATTGAACCAGAGAAGAAAAATGAAAACCTTGATTATATGCATTGTTAACAGTTTTTTATACCATACATACATTAAATATCACTCAGTGCAACTTATCTGAATTAGAGACTTAGGAAGTATTTTTTTTTTTTAACAACATGGAACATCTTAAGCATTTGCATGAGCTGACATTTTTAATGTATTTGTACTTTCATTCACAAACAATGGACAGAAAATGAGTATTAGCCTTCAATACCTCATTTCTACCCTCCCCCTTCCCCTGCCTTAAATATATCCACTTGATACTCAAATAAAATAAAATTAAATACGTTCAGTTGTAATGACAATGCGATGTGGATTCTTTTTGTCAAATTCAAGCTTGGTGGGAAATTATTTTCCTCTTGCTGGAAGAATTGCACACTAATTAACCCTCTGGAAATAACTGCTTAAAATGAAGAGTGAGCTAGAAATTTAAAGAAATGTTTTTACATAGCTTATCTTAGTTAATTTTTTAATGTATAAAAATGTTTGAGGATTACTTTATTTTTCTTTCTCTCCTCATCCCTCCTCCCTCCTTCTGTCCAATGTTGGCCAAATCCTGCCAGGCAGATTAACAGAAACTCAATAGGCCAAATTCCAATGTGGTTTAAATAGGAGGTAAATTGGCAATATAAACAAGCACAATTTACATACTGAATGTTAAGAGCTGTTGAAAGAATTATGTGGAGGAAGTCACTCACAGTGCATATCAGGTTTTTTAATCCAGCAGAACCTGGAAACTATGCCATAGAACACTGAATGCCATCTAATGGCATTGTATATATTAATATTAATATGGTCAAAGCTTATAAACTACTCCAATAAGAGTAGAAAGGGAAAAGTAACCTCCAGAGTTAGTTTTTCTTAATTTTCTCATCTTTGGGTTGTAGAGAAATGTGTCTATCTTCCTATGCATGTGGTTTTAGTCCTATTCAATGCTTTTCTTTTTGGTTTGGATGACTATGTTTTAAATTTGTAGGTGCAATCAGAATGTGAAGGACAACAAATGTTTTACATCACAGGCTTACACTTCAAAGTGAATTAGAGAAAGCTCAAATAAGGAACTCTCTGCAGTAGAAGGAAATGCAACTTTTTAAAAGCCAGTGATTGTGAAAATAGAGGATGGAAATCTATTGCTTTGCCAACAGATCAACAGGGAAAAAAAGAAAGTCATTACTTTTTAATGAATCATTAGATGAATATAACTAGTCATATGACATTGCCATAATAGAGGTAAACAGCATGCTGAAATGTATAATTGAAATTCGTTTCTACAAAACCTACTCAGCTTTTGGCCTCAGCAAGAACATTGTCCAATTTAGATGTTGCCTTTCTGGTTAATTAGGGGGGTATTATCAAAAATGGAGGCCAGAAATCAGAATTCAAAAAAAAAAAAAAAAAAAAAACATAACTAGGAGAGAACATGGAATGGAAGCTGCTTGGCTTAGGAGCACTGTGAGGGAGGGCATTATCAGTCTTCAGAGAAAGGTAAACAGGTAAAATTTACTTCACATATTAAGAGAAGCTCCTGACAGTGAGGCTGGGGAAGCAATAGGAAAAGTTGTCTGCGGAAGTGGTGCCGTGTCTACCCTTGACAGCCCTGGAGATGAGATTACAGCAACATCTGTAACGCAGCAACAGTGACAGCCAGCCAGGCGTGGGAGCAGAAGGTGGAATTCCATCCTCAGGAGGCCTGAGGGGCTTCCTTCTGCCAGGGAGAAATGTCTAACCTTCCAGGAGATTCTGTGATGTTGTGGGCAATGACAGGAAGTCACTGGTCTGATCACCCATTTGAATAGCTAAATGGAAGTGCAGTGTTGCCTGTGACAAGTTATTTGCTTAGCATTATTTTTCATGGTCCAGCAGGGGTTGGAGAGTTTTCTCTTAAGCAGCCATGATGAATACTTTTATTACTTCTAATCCATATTTTGTAGTGTTATATCTCATTCTCTGTCGCACGCAGGGAACACAAGATAGACAAGGGTATTACAGGCCGTATTCATTATGCTTTTTATTCATGTGCTAGGAGAAGGGTTTCATACTCTAGTCAAGGGAAAATTAAAGTCACTATCAGAAGTTAGCTCACATTTTTGGGATGCTGAGTGATTGGACAGAGGTTCTGATCTCTTTTTACTCACTAGAGAGAGAACCTGAGATGGAGAGGCTTCTTCTTGTTCAGTCTCCTATCTAAATGTAAGAAGGATGGATCTGCTGCACTCCAGCTCACACGAAAAGTTGATTGTTACTTGTGCTGATCCTCATCACACTCCTGATTTAATAAAATGAGTGTTTTGTTTAACAGAACTTCTAGATTGTTGTAATACAGACAGACTTTAGCTATGTCTGTCAGTTTACTTATTGTTCCAAAAAGATTTAAAATAGATCTGTGAACAGGTTTCTTTATCTGTATTTCTTGCTACTTCTGTCAGCAGTAAGGCATGGAGACCATCTGGCCTTGAATTTTTTTTTCCTCATGATGCTGATTATTCTGAAGACAATTGTCCAAAAGTTGAGTAAGAGATGGTTGTATTTTTCTTTGATTTTTCATTGGCTAAAATGTCTGTCTTCTATTGCAAGTTGACTTAAATTCCTTCCATCTGCTGCTGGGAACCTAATCGAAATGTAAATTAAAATAATACATTTCTTAGGAAAAAAGAGGGAGAGGAAAAGCTTTAAACACTCAGAAGCTTAATATATTTCATAGTGTCCTAATTATTTTTGTGTCATCTTTCTCTTACTTCCAAAAATATTTCTAACGATGTCACTCAGGTTTCTTAGAAACATAAAGACTCCTGGGTTGAAATTATTTTATGAATAATCAGAATAGAATACTACAGGAACCTCAAATTCTTTCCAGACTTGCAGAAAAATGGAGAAGCCATTCACCAATTTTAGGCTGTGTCAGGACATGGAAAGAGGCCAAGAAGAAGATTTTGACTGTTTACTAGAACAAGGATAAATACAAGCAGCTAGTATCCTTTAATTACATTTTTTTTTTCTTTTCTGGTGACTTCTTGAAAATATAAGCATGAATACAAAATCTCAATCTGAGAAGAAATCATGCCTAAGCAATGCATTTACTCTGTACCTGAAATTGCTAGAAGGCTCCACATGTTATTGACTTCAGCATTTTGTTTATAGATTATCTTTTATATTAGAAAAATTTCATTTCTATTTCCCTCTCCCTTTCCTAAAATATACCTGATGGGGTAAGGTGGCCTGAGATTCTCGATCCTATTTTAAATTCTGCAGCTCTAGGGTTTCCCGTCCAATTTTTTTCTATGAAATATGTGTTCCTTTAAATTTATTCAAAACTACCTTTCAGCAAGGAGGGAAAAGCTAATTCATAGAACTGGTTATAGCTTATGCAATCTTCCAGCACCAGATTATCAGTTCATATGGAATTTAAACAACAAGGAGGAAAATGTAGCTAAATACTGGTGTTTGGCACCCTTTGGGAAAGAAACTCCATTGTTATGCTCCTGGTGGAAAGCTGTTCTCGTCACAAAGCCACAGGTTTGGCGCAGGCTGGCAATCCCCAATTCCAATTTCCACAGGGAACTTAAGGAGAAAAGCCTATACTGAGGGAGGTTTTCTTTTCCAAGCATGGCTAATACTTTTTATATCACATTGGAGGTCTCACAGCAAGAGCTTGTTCCATCACATCTCCCTATGATCTGCTATAACAATCTCTGGATAAATGAAAAGGTTGTTGGAATTTAAAGACAAAAGAAACCAACTAGTATCTCAACCCCAGCATTGCACAGGTCGAGTCATTGCACTCTACATGAGGTATTTTACCTGTGTATATTCAGCACAGTAGCACACAATTTCTGTAGCTTGCTTTTCAGAGTGTTACCTCTTGATGCAAGGAGAACCATGATAGAGACTGTTTTCCGTTTCTTCTTTGTTTCAATAGCTAAAAATTTTCACTGCCATAAAAATAATATTTCGGGGTTACTTTTTCTTTCAGTCCTAATCTTTGTGCAACACCCTATTTTATACATCCTTTTGAAATTATATTTAGTCATCAGTAAATTAAAGTCATCATTTCCAGCGTCTTTGGGAAATCTAAATTAACCCACCAAATAAATGTAATATTTTTGCCTTCATCTTAATTCTACAAAGGAATGGAAAACAAAATGCTAAAAGAACATTTCTTTCAGATTGACTAATAAAGGCCACTCAGGTTCTCTGTTTGCAGTTTTTAAATGACTGTTTGAACCACCTTCATTTCAGACAGTGAACTCTAATAGAGCATTCACACATCTTGGTGGTTACCTCAGCTGGAAGTAAGCATGTCATTAAATTTACAAAGTAAATTTTAAATAAAAGCAGCATAAACAGTAAATGTTTGAAGATGGCCTAATAACATATCAAAACAGCCCCAGCCAACAAAATAGCAAAAAAAAACCCCACTCAGCTCAAAAACCAAAATTAACCAAACAACCCCTTCATAATCTCCGGAAAACTAAAGCTCATCTCAATTACTCATTTATATAAGCTCATATTTTTGTGTGAGATGTCTCAAAGAAGTAGCAGAGCACCCACACAGGGTTGTCACAAATGTCCACAAACCCATGGATGCTGTGCCTCCCTGTGGGACCAGCTGGGTTCCAGGCAGGACCCTCAAGGACATCCCTGGCGCTTCCAGGTGTGCCTGTGCAGGAAACTCCAAGCAGTGAGTCCCAGAGAAAACCCTCATTCCAACATCATGTCTGAAGTGTGATTGTGTTTCTGGCTGCTGCATTTCTCCTTCTGTGTCTGCTCAGATTCAGCAGCCCAGCAAATACAGCAATGCCAATGCTAATAAGAAGCCATGGGGTTTTATAGTAACTACATGCTGATAACAGGTTAAGGCTTGTATTAACAGAACAGCATAAATCCTCAGGACCTGTCAGACTCTGCCTGGACTTGTCTTGGCTGGCCTTGAGCTTATTTTAGCTTGCTCATTAATTGTAGCAGTAATTTGCCACTATGCCTGTTCTGACCAGTTATTAGCTTCAGCATAACCTCGTCAATTGTGTAGTTTAGCACCTAAAGAATTCATACCACATAAGACAACAGTCTAACAAAGGAAACAACAGCTTTGTGAGAAAAGCTGTGAGAAAGTAGTAAGATGAGGAATGATAAAACATGTCTCATAACACGTAAAACTCATTCCTAAATGTCAGGACTAAGGAGGAAGTAACACCAACAGTTTTTACCACACGTAAATTTCATGAGGTAAAAAGGCT
The DNA here is from genome assembly GCA_032173965.1 of Sitta carolinensis. NCBI lineage: Eukaryota > Metazoa > Chordata > Aves > Passeriformes > Sittidae > Sitta > Sitta carolinensis. The sequence continues at coordinate 8,173,097 of CM063313.1, read as the reverse complement.
GCAGGTTAGTCATTGTCTTTATGTCCCACTCTCCAGAAAACTCTCTTAAATTAGAACATCCCAGGGAAACTGCATTTTTTACATATTTTTTTTTAATTATTATTATTTTTTTTAATTATTATTTTTTAAGCTGCTTCCAACACAGCTGGACAATGCAAACAGGCAGTCTGCCACTCTGCTCCTGCCTTTTAGCAGAACAGAGGAAAGAGTGACTCTAAATGGAGCATGGGCAAAAAAAGAACAGCCATGTCATTTCTCAAAAGAATGTTACTAAGTCCTTATTATCTCCATTAATTATAATGAAGTAGGTCTAAAATATCAATATAACATGCTCACCATAACATACAGAAGAGTAAATGAAAGCACAATAAATTAGGGTAAGGCTGGCATCTCATTAAATAAACTCTGTGTAGATTTTATGTGGGTAAAGAGCCTCCATTGAACAAAGCCCAGTGGGAACTAAGAAATCTAGAAAGTAGCACAGTCTGTACCCACTCCTTGAGGACACATTTTTAGGAAGACCAAGTCCTAAAGAGAATGTGATGATGGTGGATGTTTGACTGGATAGGATTTCCTAAATGATATGTGGGGGAAAAAAATTAAAAAAAAAAAAAAAAAATTAAGAGGATCCAGGTAAAAATACTCATAAATTGCAGAAAATTACAGTGAGGTGTTTTAACTGAGACATGATTTAATCAGCAGCAAAGATCTCCATTCAAAGAAAAAAGTACTCCTCTAAGAGACCTACAGCAAGTAGGTATGTGAAGCATGAGTCATACCCATGATTTACTCTTTAGCTCCAGAGGCAAAGTGAGTATATGACCTGTGAGATGCAGGAAATAAAATTAGTCCAAGAATGAAAGTAAACAGGTTTTCTCTAACTTTTTGCTGGATATAGTTTGCTTACATTATCTCTCTAGGCTCCTGCAATAGCTATGAAAGGGTCGGGGAGCTCCACTGTGTGAATTGTCAAACAAGGCTGGACATGTGCCACAGAATGGAGACAAATATCCCCTGCACATCCTCCCTCCAGCTGAAAAGGGCTGGGACCAAGTGATTAATTTCGTTTAGATACTAAGTTTAGATGGCTAACAAGCATATGAAAGAGATCCTATTCTGCAAAGATATGCTTTCTTTTTTTTTTTTTATTTAGCTCAGGGTAGGTGAGATGCACTATCTTTTAAAACTTGTAAAGGATCTTTATAAGTGCATTTCTCTTTTCAGATTTTGGCTAAACGAAGCAATACTGGTCTGGAAGTCCTCATTCTACCAAGTATAAACAGCTCGTTGAAGAGAGAAACTTCAATACAGACAGCAGAAATATACTTGGTTCCAAAAATTACAGCGATTTCATAATCTTCAGAAAATATTTATACTTATTCAAATCATAATATGGGCAGATAGACAGTCACAGAAGAATAGATCTATATTTTTAATCCTTATTGTCTGTTCCAATTACTGTTAAGGTATGCAGATAAAATGCATGTAATTCTTTAGTGATTCTTGTTACAGAGAAAGGAGAAGAGTTTGATTTACAGGAAAATTTAAAAATTAAAAGAAAATCATACTGGGAGGTGGTCTTCAGCCAGAATCTTTTACTTGGTTTCCAGGTAGGTAGGGGAGATTGACATCTAGGATGAGCTACAGTAAATGCAAAAAAAACCCAAAAAACAAACCCAAAACCAAAAAATTCACATTTAAATTCAAGAGCTTAGTATTATGTACAGTGGTGTTTCTAAACAAATAAAATTTTTGAAAAGTGAAGGATAGCTGGACAAGGATAAAAACCATTTTAATGTATTTTTTAATTTTTTTTTTTTTTAAAGTAAATGCAAAGCACCCAGGTTTATATTTAGATTGCTATTAGTCCACTGATTTGTAAATTGCATCATATAGAAGGCAATTTTATTTCAATTCACTGACAGTGGAATACAAAATTGATAAAGTGGTCAGAAAAGCTCCTGGTCCTTTGTGTATCTTAATATTTGAGACAGCCTTCTAGAAAATAAGGAACATGAACTAGGAGTTCAGATTGGTCTTTCATTTCTCTGAAAGGGCATTTTCTTTACGAGGAAATTGAAAAGGAAAAAAAAAAAAAAGAAAATTAATACTTAATATAAGCAGGATGAGATTAAACACGCTTCCAGTTCTATATGTGAATGTAAAACTGAGGATTGCTCAGTCTGTGGTAGATTGGTATCTTATCCTAAAAGGGACTAAGTGCTGCCAGGAACAGGTGGAACAGAGAGCAAGTGTTCTTAATTGCCTTCTTAGAAAAGACTCCTAAATTTCAGCCAAGTTCCAATTTAGGCAGAACATAATCAGTGTGACTCTTGTTTTCAGTCTAGAAACTGAAATGTTCCAGGAAATGGTATCTACAGTTCTCTATAGGGGTTTTTGTGTGGGCAGAGGAGGAGAAGTGGGATTATGATACTTTGGATCTGTTAGTTTTTATTTTAGTTTCTTGTCTTGTCTTCTTTTTCTTGAGATTTTTGGGAGAGTTGGTTTTGTTTCTGGGTTTTGTGTGGTGTTTTTTGTTTGTTTGTTTGTTTGTTTGTGATTTTTAAGTTAAATAGAAATTGATTCTCTAGGGATCACAGTCTGGTACATTTCCCAGAACTCACTTGTCCTTGCAGAAAGTAATTTAAATAAATGAATGATAAGTAAACTCTTTTTCAGGGCATCAATTCTATACTGGAACAGGGGTAACTGTTTTGGGTGAGCAGTCAAACATTGCAGTATTTAGCAGCTCTAGGCAGGTTTTCTTTTCTGGGTAAATTTCAGCTGTATAAGGGTTCCAAGGTTTGGATGCAAGAAAGTTCTAGGGCTAATAAAAATTTTTCTTCCAGTATATAAAAAAATATTTCTAACCTTTTTAAATTTATAAATGAATTTATATAAATATAAATTTATAAGTAGATGTTACTTTATAAAGCTTTCTTCTCCTTTTTATTTTTTTTTTTTATTCTGAACTCCCAGTGGTGAAAGTCTTTTGAAGCTTCATAGACACACAAAGGAATATATTCAAGATATCTATATTCACAGGTAAAAACCTGTGATATGGTAAAAGTAGATAAAGTTAGATTAATGAATCCTGTGGGAGTTAAGTTTTCCATAGCAATATTTAGACTTTTAATTTTTTACTCTAAAATTTTCCAGAGATGGAAAAAACTGAGAGCCATTTCTTTATGGTTTGAAGGCACCATCTCTGGTCTTCAGCTTTAAAAAATAGAATAGGGGAGATTTTTCTTCTGATATAAGGTCAGAAATTTTAATGGAAGGGAAATCTGCCTTATAAAATAATGATTATGGTCTTTGTGCAAAGTGGGGGTAATTTCAGATATAAGATCAGAAAAATTACCCAGTTCACATAGTGACCAATGTGGAAGTTACTCTGGGTGATGGGAAGCTGTTCTCACCTCCCAGTGAAGATTTCTCTTTGTACTTTCATATGTGATCAAACAGCAATCTCAGAAAAAGGCATAAGAGAAGCCAGAAGGAAAATCATTTGTTCTTTATTTTTAATTACCATTGAAACACAAAAATATTACACAAAAATTTTCAGGGTACTAATTTTCTGCCCCTTTTCATGTGCAAAGACCTAACCTGAACTGTCATCATGCAGTAGAAATTATGGTATTTGTATCTTCATTCAGCAACACTGTCCACTAGAAATAAGAACTCCAGTACCATCTTGTTATTATAAATTAACCTCATTTTACAGGACCTTTCTTCCTCCTTCTCATATGCATTTGCAATTTGGCTTATCAGTTTCTGTGAAAAGCTGGGGAAATAATTGCTTATTAATAGATAACAGAGATATGTAATTTTTTTTCCCCAGGAACTGAGATAAATGCACCAGGAGTGAGGCCACTGAAAGACAGACTAACTTGTGACATTGCTGTCAGTGTTTCTTAGTTATATCTCATCTCTTCACAGAGAAGTGAAAGGCCTAAGACCCCTGCCACAATTTTCCTTGCTGGATCTTCTGGGAATCAAACACAGATGTCCGAGCCACTGGTGCCTGGGGCATGTCCATGGAGGGCCTGGGACAGGTGAGATGAATCTTTGTCTTCCTCCACACAGACCTGTCTTAATTATTGAAAGCAATTTTGAGCATATATAGCTTACAAGGATCCTTTGCTGTGTTCAGTTTAAAATCTGCTACCCTGAAATGTTGTTATTTCCTAAGGAGCAGGGTTAAAACCAGAGTTGAAGCTGTCTGGAATGCAATTAAGACCTCGGAGCTGCAATGGTAACCTGATCTGACAACATCAGGAAAAGTCAGCACTGGCTTTGGAACAAGTAACTACCCACGGTCTGCCTCCTGTTTCTCCCTGAAAGCCAGCAGCATCTGGGAGAATGCAGCATGGGAGCAATTCCACAGTATCACAAAGGTGTGCAAAGTCATGGAAATATGAGGGGAAGTTTTAGTCATGACCATTCTTCCAAAGGAAAGTGAAGGATCAAAAATTCTTATTCTTTCTGAAGGAAAAATAGTAATAATAATAATAATAATAATAATAATAATAATAATAATAATATAATAATAATAATAATAAAAATTTAATATTAGCAACACAAAATTAAAATGTTCTGGTTTACCACATGTAACCATGTTTGTGACTTTTTTTTTTTTTTTTTTTTAATAAGGAAACTGTACTCCCCTGATGACAGACCTGCTGAATTTTTCTTTCCTTTAGCAAAATCATGATGTACTGACATTTCACGTTCATGCAAACAAATTCCCTATAGGATAAGTATATGATTTGTATCATTATTAATGTTGCACTTGGACATGGAATTGCTACTTCAAAAGATTTCACCTCATTTTGGTGAGTGTTTATCTGCAAATCAACTGCAAATCCCCTAACATTTTTGCAATTGTTTGTAAGACAAAGCAGTCAGAAAAATTAAAATAAAATCTATTAACTGCTTGTTACTGCAGGGGGAAATAGCATAGCATCCAAGCTCACATCTGCAACCATTGATTCCGAAGTAGTGACTGACAGCACCCAACTGACTAAGTAGGTTATAACAAGCTAGCTCCAGGCTGGAACAGCCAGCAGAGTGCAGAGGAGAAAAAAAAAAAAACAAAAACAAAAACAAAAAAAACCCAAAATAAAACGGCCTCTAAACTTTTCTTTGGCCAAAAGAAAGGTAGGGGAAAAGGAAAGGAAAAAAATAAAGATGGAAGGAAGGATGTTCTGCAAACAGTCACTGTCCTTGTTCTCTTGTGTAGCAGCAGCAGACTGTAATTGTCAGCTTTCTTTAGTTCATAGTTATATCTTGAGGGGACAAGAAAGAAAATTCTTTGTAACAGATAGCAATAAAAGTATTATTCATCTAATCATTCTCAAGCACAAGTGTTTATGTTTGAAATCTCTGCCTTCATGCATCCACAGCATATCACATACCCAGACAGGCAGAAGCAGCTACAGCAGTGTACAGGGACATAATCCAAATGAACACCACTCCACTGCACAATAGCACAATGTGCAGCTGAATGTGCTCTGCCCAGCTGGACACGGGACTGGAGCACATTCAAATGCAAATAACATATTTTCTACAAGAACTTTGCCCTTCTGAGACATTGTTTCTTCCATTTAGGTCACTCCTTCCCCCAGCTCTCTGCAACAGCCATGAAATGATGACTCTCCCTCCCAAACCCCATTTTTATGTCATACAGACAAATTATATTGGTCCTTCATGTCGAAGCACTCAGTGTAAATGCAAATATATAATAACACAACATGAGACAAAAACACACTTCAGGACGCTTAAAATGCCATTTCAAAACCAAATTTCTGATGACTCTCAGGCAATGATTTCTATTATTGAACTGCTGCATTGTGGTGATTGTAATTTCACTATAGGTCAGTCTGCAGGAACCACACAAGGAAAAATATCAGAGCATAAAGCATCATTCCCCAAAATGCTGTCAAGTCTGAGGGAACTGAGAATGTTCTACAGTTCGACCCAGTGCAGAACAGGATGTTGTCTGAAATCTAGGAAATGTTCAGGTGTAGCAAACTATATTTACCACTTTCTTTTACTTAAAATATGAAGGTAGACCAGTTAATTCTACCTCAATGGACAGCTTCCCAGATGGGCATCTATCTATTCAGCGAAGTTGTGCCTGAGGCCAGGTTTTGCTTACAATTTACATGATTCACAGATTTTAAAAGCAGTGGGAACATTGAGACCATTAAAACTGACTTCCTGAATGCCACAAGTCCTTATCTCCACTGGGACATGTCCACATCATGCTCACTGAGAGATCTTACAATCCTTTTGCAAACATTCCCCTTCTCTTTCAAGCCTCACTCAAAACTTAGCTCCTTCAAGAGATGCTTAATCATCTAGAGAGGCATCCAAGCTTGATTTAAAGGCAAAAGCTTGATTCAAGACAAAAAAGAATCCACTTTTCCCTTAGCACTTTGTTCCAGTGGTTAATCACCCATGCTGTTAAAAAATATTGTGCTTTATTTCTAATTTGTCTGGCTTCAGCTTCAGACATCGTCTCTTGCTATGCCTTGCACTGCTAGATTAAAGAGCTTTTTAGTAGTTAGTGTTTTCTCCCTGTGAAGGTACTTAGACACTCTAATCAAATCACCTCTCAATCTTCTTCTTGATAAGGTAAATAGGTAAACTCTTTCAGTGTCTCACTATAAGGCATTTTCCATGGCTCCTAAATAATTTTTGTGGTTCTTTTCTGCATCTTCCCTGATTTTTTTTCATAATTGCTTTTGAAAGATGAGTGTTAAAAGTATTAAAAAATAGAAGAAATTCTAAATCTGTTTTATCTTTCTCATATATAAATGTTAAACCGGTCCCTATTCCTGCTGATCTCTTTAGACAGACAGGGATTGCACTATTTTTTTCACATTACAGCCACAGGCTGGGAGGATTTGCATCAGCTTGTTTAGCAACTGTAGACCCTAAAATCTGAGCTTCTCACTCTCACAGCACAATACCATTCTTTGTTTCTTAGTTCTGTCCTTTTGTTTCTTTTTTCTTTATTTTTTTTTTAACTTACATTTATTTTTTAACATGGCTCCAGAAATAAAGCAAATATTTTCATGCACAGTTTGCAGTCCTGTAGGGGGAATGTTAGAGTGACACTCTCTCAGTAAATAATCACTCCTTGTTTGCAAATCAAAGTTTCAACAAAACAGGAAAAAAATTAAAGTTGGTGTAAACCTACTGCATTAAATGAATGAGAATGTGTGGAATATATAAAAAAAAATAATGAAAACACAAGAATGGTGAGAAAATTCAAGTGGTTTGTTTATATTTATTTTTTCCTTCCTGTTTAGTGATATGTACAATAAGACTTATTTACCCATATTTAGGCAATTTAAATAAAATTCTTTATACAGTAGTCATCAAATTACCCTCTAATTTAAGGATGAGGCACAAACCTCTACCTGGAAAAGTCATTCTGCCATCTTAGACTCTCTTTTAGGATGGGATGAACGGCCTTGTAAAGAGGCTTAGCCATTTATATTTGCAACAAATCTTGTTTATGCAATTACTTTACATAAATCACCAAATTTTTAGATGGCTAAAGTTAGGTGAGGTGAATCCCATCCTTATTTCTTTGTGGTTTAATGATTCTGTGAACTGTTAAAACTACTATTTATCAGTACAGAGAGGGTTGCTATGTGGTAACGGGTGACATGAAGCATGAAATGTGTTTAAAGTGTTCTGACAATTGAAAGGAGCAATTTTATTCTGTGAATTCAGAAGTAGTTTGTGTTTTTAAGGCCACGAAAAAGCCAGCAGCAATTAATCCCAGAACTGGACATGCTTTTATTACATTACCCAAGGTTCAGTTACCTGAAACACTGTAAAATCAGTGATCACCGTATCTGCAAAGAAGTGTAAGGTGTTTGCTATAGGTCCTTCTGATGAATTAATGAATTTTAATTTATGGAGTGGTTAACATATAGATAATAAAATTAGTAACTTCTAGCTGTTAGCCAGAAATTTCTTTTATATTTTAGGGATAGAAAATATGTCCAAAATCAACGTGACAACTCAAAGTTACTAATCAAGCTATTATGCAAACTGAAGCACAAACTGAGTCATAAAGGGACATTTTAGGGGAAAACAGAGATTGTTTCCTATTACCACATTGACCAGTCCATCATGGCTTGACTGACAGGAAATTTGGGCAACTGATGGTCCCTATGACTGGTAAGAATATTTTCAGTCCTGAGACGAGGAGAAATAGCTGAAATGTTATGAACAGCTTGCAGAGCACTTTTTCAAAAGCTTGAAGGAAGTCAATATTTCCCTTTCAAAAATTGTGATTTGCTCTCAGATTAATTTAGGTCTTTTGTATTTTTATTAGTTTCAAATCCATACTTTTGATTATTTGTCAATCATGACTTTCTGTGCTTTTCTGACCTCTAAACTCTTTCTATGGTGTATCACAACTAGGTATGTAAATTTTCTGGAAAGTTCTGATGCTTTGAAGAAATAAGTGAACAAAAGCCTCTCTTTTTTTTTTTTTCCTTGAAAATATCGAAATGGACAAATCAAGACTATACATAACAGAGAGCTGCTCAGAGAAACTCATAATTTGGTAACTTCATGGAAAGAGTAAGCAGTATACTTATTGTATAAGAAAATAGAATATTATTCACCTCTGAATAGTAACAAATTTATCTATTAGAGACAGAGTTGTTCTGCACACAGGAGCAGGATTCATTACACCTTGGAAAAAGGTTAGGTGTCTACTCTAATATAATTTTCTAGACGATGGGCAGCTAACAAGGGGAATTTTTCCCACCTATTCATGCTTTTATAACAAATACAGTAATATGATCCAGATTTCATCTATTGTTACCACTCCCCAAATCACAAAAACTAATATGATTTTTATGCGTGTGTCACATACACATCACTATATATTTATATAGAATAAAATCAAGAGACCACCAATGCTGTAATAAATAGGGGTGGTAATGGAAAGTAATACCCATTTTGAAATAGGGTTGAAGTGCAATTTCTGTATTACCATTAAAGATGCTGTCCTAGAAAAAGTTTTTCCCATTCCAGGCAAAGTATTTTACATAACCTTTTTTCATTTTTGCCCTATTCATTTTAGATTATGAAACATATTGAAATAAATAAAAGAATTTTTAACTTGTTTTCATACTGCTCTTGTTTTAGTTTGGTTTTGTGGGTTTTGTTTTTATTCTTCTCCTTTTAATTTTGTTTCTCCTAGCCCTGAACAAAACCTCAGTTGAACAAGATTATCTTACTCTTCCACATCTTTTAGGGATACATACAATCTTTACAGACAGCAAGGAGAAAATACAAATAAGAAAACAAGAAAGAGATAGTTAGCTCAAACTACATTATGCTGACTAAAATCTGAATTCTTTCAGTAGCAAAAATACCAATCTAGGTAGTGTCTGTTTCAGAGCATTCTTCATCTAACCAGTGGATTGCTTTGCCACATATTTTATTTTTGTTGAGTTTCAACTTCCCGTATCTAGCATGATCCAGCCTCATTCCATTTTTGGTGCATGCATCTTTCATGTATTTGTGGATGGTTATTATAAATAAGCAGCAGGGCTTTAGGAGAACGAATCTTGTCAGATGAACTTGATTGCTTGTTTATGACAGAATTACAAAATTAGTGGCTGAAGGGAATGCATTTGGCATAATATATTTGGATTTTAGTAAATCATTTGATACAGTGTCTCAAAAAATTAGTTCAAATTGGCTCAGATATGAACTCAACTTCATGAACTGAAAACTAACCGAACACCCATAAAGCAGGATAATAGTGAGTGGCACTGAATGGAGATGTCTGGCATTCAGAAGGCCCAGCCAATATTGAAATTCTTCATTAAATGTGCATGATGCTGTGATGGAAGGCTGTACAAAGACAAAGAACAAACACATGGTCTGAGCAAAAATGTTTGGGAGAGATAACTACTAATTTATGAGGAATTGAAATTGACACTTCTCTTTCTATTCCTTGAAATATTTGGATTATGGTGAAAGGGGACAGAATATAATCATGGGTATAAATTCTCCTTATCCCCTTCTTTTGTTAAATAGACAAGCATTATTCATTTTATATTTTACATTATGAACTTTCTATTGAATAATACTGTGACAGGACCTCATATCACATAAGGACTTTCTGTAGATCTTCCAAAATCTCTACATAGGATTTCTGCCCTCAAAGAAAATCAAAAGATCTTTACCTGTGAAAAAGCTAATTAGAATAGATTGGCTCTATGATTTTTCCTGAGATCAAAGTAAGGCAAACTAACCTGCAAATATCTAGGTCATAATTTTGGCCTCTTTTAAACACAGATTCAATATTTACCCTTTTCCAGTCTTTGAGAACTCCATCTGAACCCTACAGTCCTTCACAGATAATGCAGAGGTTCTTGCAAAGGTATCATTATCCCAACTGGTCTCATCTTCTTGTGCGGATCAAGTTCCTGCATTCAAATTACTGCAGTTCTTAAATTCATCTGTGTCATATCCCTAAATGTTTGCCAGTGTGAATGGGAAAGGAGGATAATCTGAATTATTATGATAGCATATGTACCTACCTTGGCCAAAATTAGAACTTCAGAATTTTACAGCCCTAACATTATTTTTATAAGGTATTGTTATATCCATTAGTGTGTAATGATATCCATGTGTATGTGTAATGATCTTAAAGCAGTCCAGGGTTTCCCAGTGTGGGGGAAGTGATTTGCAAATGTTTTGGCTTAGCAATATTTCTCTTCTCTTACCACTCTTTATGCCCAACGTTGCTGTTCTTTCTCCCTCTCCTTCATATTAGATTGTAAGCTCTTTGCAACAGGGGCTGTTCATTTGCATTTGCTCTATAATGTGCATGTCATGCTTGAGAGATACTGACTGTTCTGGTATACATGAGTGCTAGCAACAAGCACTGCTTCTGTTAGATGTACCTGAATTGAACTGTCAAATGGTAAATAGTGTCTGTTGTAAGTGAGCTAACTGTGAGTGGCAAAGAAGCCCTGGAGATTGATGAATAATAAATAATAGTTCCTTTCTTTTTTTTTTTTTTTTTTTTCTTTTTTTTTTTTTTTAAGCAATATGTCCTCATTTACCCATGCTCATGCTGGGCAGAGGGTAGGGGGTGGTTGGTGCTGAGGGTGAACTCCACAGTGGCAGCATGTGGGTAGAGGGGATGTCTTCACATGAGGAGAATTAGGTTAGCTTAGTTTTTATGCCAGTGCAGGGTGAATCTTCAAAATACTGAGGCTTGGTCTCCTTTTTAACTTTGCCACATTTTTGTGGTGGCAGAGGAAAAACGAAACAAAGACAGATCATAGCATGAGTTCATTTCACTGCAGATTCTACGGTGCTAAATCCAGAAATCACTGAAATATGATAAAATAATAAAAGAGTGGAAGGTGTTATTGAGACTGGTAAAACATAAACTTTTCTCCCATCCATTCCTTTCCAAATATTTCATTGTCTCTTTCAGGAAGTTGCTGCTGAGGTTCTAAAAAAGTAGCTTTTGAGCTTAGTATCTATATATGGGTTTATGTGTAGAAATAATCATTAGGGAAGAACCATACCCAAAATCCCATTACCAGTTGAGCACCTCAGGTGGGTTTTAGTCTGTTCAAGTTTGATTAAATTGTCAGTATTAAACTAAAGAGTAACTTGTTGAACAAAATAAGGAAGAATGTTGCCGTTGATGAAACTCTGATATCCAGATGATGGTCACTGGATTTAGACAAATGTTATGCATGACCATATAAAATTTACTTAATCACCAAAGTTTTCCACCTCTCCAAGCTTGTGTAGTGATTATTTGATCTTTTAACTTATATCACCAGCATCTGATTTGCTGAGTCTGTGGGTCACTCTCATCTATTTTATTTATCTGCTCTTTCATTGGCAATGAACCATGATGCTGTAATGGAATTAATGAAAATGAAATTGAATGTTGTGATTGAAAAATGGTCTCCAGCTTTGAAAATAAACATGTCTGCTTTGCTTGAATACTTGTATTTGCTATCTGTTGGAGATCATTATTCAGTCACAACAGTCAATACCAATTACATTATGGGGTAAAGTCTCATTTTCTTTTCCAGCTATTTATAAAAATTTGTGCTTAAGTTGTTTGAAACAAGGATGGGCGTGAGAAAATCAAGGGCCAATGAAATTAACTGAGTCAAAATTTTGGCCACAACTCTAAGGCAGGTTTTCCTGCAATATAAACAATTCCTTTTAAGATTTTAGGCCACAACACTCAATATCGATCTGGGTAGAATCCTACTATAACTCAAAAACCAGCTTCTATCCTTTATCAGATCTAAAAATCCTCAATTTTATGATCTATTTGGTTGTAAGAAACTCTTCTGTGTTTTCAGCTCTTTTCCTCATGTTACACTTACCTTCTTCCCTAATATGCCAAGGTCAGAGATTTCATCTGCTGGGTGTGGTAGGGATGGCATCAGAGGTTATGGTGAGTCTACAACATCCTGACTCCTTAACTGGGAAAAGTATAATTCTGATCTTTATATTTTCTTCTTCCTCCATCTAGGATCCCTGTGGAGTTATTTTTTTTATATTTCTAAACATGTTTTACACCTTTTTTTGCTTTAACTGCCATGCTACAACACAATGTACTATATATTTTTTCCTTGTTATGAAAATTGCATGTATTTCCTCTGTTCTCTTTGTTACCACTAAAACTATTTTTTTGCAGCTTCAGGTCAGTTTGTCATTAATTGATATGAATGAGCTGTTAACAACCATGTAGACTCAAGAGGCAGTGTGTGCCTTATCTTTTATCAATCCATGTCTGTACTTCTCTGCTATACAACCCATGTCCCCACTTCTCAAGCCCTCTGCTGTGATACCAGGTCTTTATTTCTCTACTCCATGACACTAAGTTAGTCATAGATCCCTCATTCTACACAGGAAAACTACTTATTGCTGCTATCTGTATACAACCACTTTACAATTGTGCCACATCAAAATAAACAAAAGCAAAGCAAATCTTCCACAGACACCTGATCAAATGTAGAAAAATATGTTTTTAGTTAAACCAAGTGAAACAGATCTACAGGCAGGTAAGAAAAGATCAAACACAAGAGGTCTTGCTAACCCCAGACTTAAGTCCTTGCAAACTCATGGCAAACTGTGTGGCCTGCTGTCAGACATGTCACTACAGCATGACAGGGTTGCCACTGTTAGAGCACTGAAAATGAGCTTAGTGCTGAGTGAAAGACAGGCTTGTAGTTTCAGCTAGTTGTGTAGACCTATTAAGCCATTAATGCAGAGGGTAGGGATATCTAGGATGAAGTTCATCCAGTTCTAAGGTAAAGTATTAGTAAGAAGCTGAGATGGATCAGGATATCTGCTTCCATTGACCATAGCATGAAATTGCCTATCTTGTATAATTTAGACAATGGATGCAATTCATCTGGATGCCAATTAGATGAAGAAGTTCATATCTGAATTTTAAGCAAGTAAGTTGATAGGATAGGTTTTTGAGAAACATTGTCATCCTACTTTATTGCCTCCATTTGTTTCTATATTTGACAGGCTTATTCCATACTGAATAAGTCTTCCCTTCTTGAGACGTGTCTTCTGATGGTGTTTGTCACAAATACTGTATTTGACAAATAAATAATGGAAGTAATGTCAGTATCTAATGGAAGCAGAAAGCTTTTAATAAGTTGATTTGTTTCCATTACATTTTCTTCTCATCATCTCCTTTTTTATATTTTGTTTACTTGCATAAATAATAAGGTCTTCTGAGGAAAAATCCTTTATATGTTTTCATGATATTATATTATTAGACTCTGTTTCTGGTTTAGGGCCCTAAATGCTATCATAATCAAGACAACTATTATTGTATAATCATGCTTTCTGAAATTGCTCTCTTTTTGAAATTTGTCATGAAAATATTGGCTGAAATAACTCCACATCTGTTGCTATTTCACCCCAGTGTTTCAGGTACTTTTATTGTGACTTTGGGAACACAGAATGAAACTGCAATTAATATTCTGAGGGTTCTACAAGATGAATGCTGTGACTATCAATCATATGACCAACAAAGATTAATTTGAAAAAAAAAAAAAAAAAAAAAAAAAAAAAATCAGAGGATCATTTTTAGCAGGTGTGTAGAATTTCTAAAGAGAAGGGACTAAGACCTCTGTATTTTCTCTTTCAGATGGAGATAGATTTTGTTGCTATAATTCTGTTTAGTCCTAGATGTTACTTTTCCCAGAAAAAAATAAAAGAAAAAAGTAAAAAAGAAACTCTCATTTGGTTTTTATCAGAGGCTGCTTCTCTAAAAATATGAGTGAGGGACCAGTAGTAGAGTCAACAAAAACAAAACAAAAAATAAAAACCTGAACAAAACAAAACAAACAAACAAACAAAAAAACAAACGAAACAGCAACAAAAAAAACTCCAAACAAAACACAAAAAAAGCCTAATTCCGTTTGAAGTGGACCAAGACAACCAAGAGCTCTACACTCAAGAAGACACACAAATTAAGAACTTGTAATACTCAAAGTGCAATTTTATGTTTCTTTAGACCATCTTGTGCATCTGACTAAATTTCACTTTTAAAAATTCTCAAGACACAACAAATAATAGCTAACAAATTCATCCCATTTACACTAACAAATGAACAGATCATTCATCTTTGTGAGCTTGTGAATATGGACTATTTAAATTGTCTTCACTTGATATTATGAGAAATACCATCTTAATTCATTTGGCATTTCATTATTTTATTTCTCCTAAATAAATGAAATCTGAAAGGTTACTGTAGAGATTCCCATCAAACATTTTATCTGGCAATGAGAGAATGAAAAAAAAAAAAAAAAGCTGCCAATGTACATTGCAAACTCTAATCTAAATGTGTCATTTAGATTGCAAACAAGTTGTTAGTGTTGTCCTTGAAAGTGACCTTGTGCTGAAGACAAGTAGAAGGTTGAACTGCAGTCTTTATCTGAGCTGGCCTCCATGCTTACTCACTCTTTGCCTATGGATAAATCTGTCATTTAGATATTCATATTCAAATCAAACTAGGATAATAAAATGCTTTCAAACAGCTTTGGTAGAAGGACTTGAAAACACAGAAAATGCTTTTTTTGGAATAATTTATAAAAATGTGGACAGAGAAGTTATCTGGTGATATTTCATATGAAGAGAGAAGGTTGTGGAATTATTTATCCCAAGGGTTCTAAGTGTAACTGGAACCTCATTTTCTCTCTGACTGGAATTCATAAAGTATGCAGTTGCCTTTTCTTTACTGCACTGGCAACTAAAAATTCAGGCTTTAGCACTTCAGTTTCCTTTCTGTGAAACAGGAGATGGTATTGCATTTCCTCAAATGACAGAGCTGGGAGTTTGATTATACTTATGTATATGAAACTCTGCTACTTGCAAGTGGTGGGAAGAATAATGTGTTTAGAAGAGGGGTATTTTTAGGTGTTGAAATACATTGCTGAGAGGCTAGGCATGCTGCTAGGTGAGTTTTTTGTGTTCTGTGTGAAGAAACGTGATGCCTCTGCCCTCCACTGAAGGTGGAGAATACTGTTATACTGACCCTTTGCAAAGCCATCCTAACTTAAATGGATAAACTATTAGATTAGCCCGTGATTTCTAGACATGGCGAGACCTCTTTTCACTATGAACTTGTGTAAACAATCAGTGAAAAAACAGCAGAACACATCAGACCTAGGAAAATAGTTGAATTAGCAGGGGAAAACACGTTTCTGGAAGAAAGCTTATTTAGTCTCTCCTCCTCATTCTCATTTGCTCTTTCTTTCTTTCTGTTGTGGAACATTCTTTCCCTGACATCCTGACAGCCAGGGCCAAAGCTTTTGGAAATCAAATGTGAACTCATTTTGAAATACCAGCAGCGTTTGAATTTTAAATTAACCTATTTACAATGAAACTATGCCTGCTGATTGCCATCATCTTCAGGAAAATTAACAGTAACGATCATTGGTGTCATAATGCAATTTCCCTGCAAAAATCACATAGGCTTCATTACTGTTTACATAAATTGTCATAAATACCAATTATAGCTGAACATAAAATGTAATGCTCTTTTTTTTAATCATAATCACACGATTGTTCTTCTAATTTCATATGCTGGGGGAATAGGGTTTTGATTCAACCTTTGTTGTGAAGGAAATGTTTTGCTGGTAGTTAGTTTTGCTGTAAGTGCTTGTTGGCTTATTTTCAAATCCTCTCCCTCTCTTTCTCTCCCATTCCCTCTACCCAATTGGATGGCTTAGTCCTTGTCCCCTGTTTGCTTTGCCCTCTAATACACCAAAAAGGAACGTGTGGGTATGCTAATAGCAGGCGAGGGAGACACACTGCTCATGTCCTCTAGGCATCGGACATCAGGCTACAGAGGAATAAGTATTTCCGGTGGGAATTTATAACATCATTTTGTGCAATTACGTAGAAGACCCCATAAAGGAATAATGTAATAATAAACCTGTTAAAACAGCAAATTTGTTGCACCAATTTCCGTTTCGCTCATAAGTCAGCAGAACAAAGAGCTGATAAAGGGAATGGCATGTTAAATTACTAAATTAAAAAAAAAAAAAAAAAATAGAGACCAGGAGAAATGGTCTGGCTTTATTTTAAGCTTATTGCTTGCTACATATATTTTTTTGAGTAACTACATTTTATCTGCTGGCCTCATGCTATATAAGCAGTGCAAGGTAAGCGTTGTGCAATCATAAGATAATTATCTTGTTATTTCTCTCTTCCAGCTTGAGCAGCAACTCTGAAGTCCAGTTCTGTCCAGAGCTTGGGGCTTGTTAATAAACACCAAAACCCCTCCTCTTAGGCTCTGTGTCTGAACATATTCACACATATCCATGTATGAATGTATGGATACGTATACTTAAACATGTGCCTGTGGGGAGAAAATGACAAAATGGTAATTACATTATAAACTGAAGTTACTCACTTAAGGAATTCAATTTCTGTAAAGAACAGCTCTTTCTCATGTATATAATGGTGTACTCACACCTCTCCTGATCCTGTGCTTTAAATTATAATCCCTCCTCCTGTAGATTAGTTGTGACTAAGATCAATTTCCAGAGACAAAGAAGAAAAGAAATCACTGAATATTGTGCAAAATAGTCTGACACATGGGTAACCTTAGCTATAGAGAAAAGGAGTCAAGTGCTGAAAAAATGTTTTTTCTGATGTTAGTCTAGGTTGTAGAGAAGACAGGTCTGCTCAGAAAGACCAGAAAATCTGCCTTAGAGGTTTAGCTAATCTGGGTAGCAGTCCAGAATTTTCTCCCTGAACATGACATATTCAATATATTTTCTCCCTTTTGCACTTTATGCTTACTAGATCCATTCCAAACACATCTATAGTATCTGCTCAGAAAACTTGGGGTTATTTTTTTTTTTTTCCCCTAACCTGCCTGGAGCAGCCACATTGTTAATCTTACTCAGTTTTAATGCTGTGGTATAAATTCTTGGGATAATCTTGATTCGTGTTCTTCACAGGAGTTCGATGAAGAGCACTCAAGCATGTATCCCCAAATTATGGACCATACATTGTCAGAGGGAGCAGATCCATCTGCAGGTCTGCCTGCCAATATAAAGTAGAAACATTATTTTTCTCTTGACATAATTAACCATCCCTCTATAATAAGGATAAAATATTTCTTGCAGAGATCCTAGTTGTTTGTTTTGTTTTGTTTTGTTTTTTTTCTCTCTCTCCTTTGTTTCTGATTGGTTTTTTTTGTATCATTAAAATGAATTTTTAGATTTCAAATAAAATATGTTATAAATTGCAAATTTAGCAGCTGTAGATGTTTAAACAAACAAAATACTTAAGGGTGATCAAAAATTTCTGATATTTTTTTAAAGAGTTTAAAGTATTTACTATGTGTTCTGCAGTAATATAAACCTGACCCTGCTGCATCTAAATCAAGGAGAATATAAAGTTTTTTATGGAGCACTGGATGACTGCTACATGTTATGTATGTGAATTGTCTTGGATCTTGGCATTTTCACTCCAGACCTCTTTTTGTCAAATCTTCTCCAATGTCAGCAGATGTTCAGATGATATAATTCTTCCTTTGGTATCTCATTGAATTGTTGGTTACAACCAAAATATTTATAAAGATGTTGGAAAGATATGAAGCATTCAGCAGTATGTGCATTTCAGGCAGTCAACTTTCCATAATAATATTTCCCTGGAATAATAGGATTCATAACTAGGGGTTAAAGATCCACCTTCTGACTCTGCCAAACCTGACATTTTTTGTGCATTGGCATTAAAGGAGAGATTTAAAGGTATTCCTGCTTAGGAGGAATAGGTATCCACTACAACAGGGAATGCAGTACACTAATTTTAATTTAGGAATTAAATTTCTCAGACAATGTTTAACCCTCCCATTTTTTCTTTCCCAAAACAATGAAATAAAGGAAAGCTAATTTTCCCTCTCAGTAGGAAACAATTGTTTTGTCTTATCAACAAAATGATACTTTTTCCTGGACAAAATAAAAATATGGAAAGCATTAGATTTGCTTGAAAACATTTTTTTTTTTTTTTTTACAAAATATATTAGCAATATTGTGTGTAGGATTTCTGCATAAATGCAGCTTAAACATAGAAATACAACAAAATAAAAAGTATTTTTAAATAAATTCGTGAAATCATTCGAGTATTCTCCATTTTTATTTCATTTAAAGCAAGCTCAGACACACACAAAAAAGAAATCCTGTTGATAATTTTTCATAGGTTAATTCTGATAGAAGTTACTGTATGGCTAAGTCATAAATATTAATCAATCTCATCATTCCTGGAGTTGTAGTCTATATAATTAACAGACATGCAAATTTTTCTGCACATCACAAACTTATGACATTGACTATGACTGCTGTTGCCCTCTTCTGTCTCTTACCACTCTTCTCTCAAAGTGGAATGTTTCTTTTTAGGAATGGGGATTTTCTGTCACTTTGTACTCATGTGTTCCTAGCACCAGAAACCTTTAAACCAGGTAATATTTTACTAAGGGTTTACATCAGCTCAATCTGTGTTGCATTTTCTTGTTGCACAAAATAAAATATTTCAGTTCTTAGAGTTCACAATGAATCTTTCCGACTTCTTGTAGAAAGAAATATATTTCTACTTCTATAATATTCAGATGCACATATGAAGTAATTGAATACAAGAGAAAATTTACTTTTCCATTCATTGCTTTTATGTGTAAAAATGAATAATTGAAATCAGGTTTGAATTCTTTGTTCATCAAAATTCACTGATGGCAGTGTCAGCAACTGTCTTAAAATTACTACTAGTATTATTAAACCCAAAAACAATCTAAAATGCTGTTAGAATATATTATGGAAAAAAATCACCTTTCTTAGAAAAAGTTATCTTTTTGGTTAACAATAACCTTATATTCAGGAAGGATCCAAAGGCTGAAAATTGCAATCACACAACATTCTATGTTGATTAGTCATGATGTCTGCAATAGATTAAACAAGTCACATAGTATGGCTATAGTTTCTGATTGGAATTCAATAATATATAAAGAACAACAAATAATGAACAGATGCACCAAAAAAAAAAAAAAAAAGAAAAAATTTCTTCACACATGGGGATATCAAGGTTAATCTAATACAATCTGAAATAATGAAAAGATTCACTTTTTATTTCAATGGAATTTGCATCAGACCCAGGAGTTATTGTATTAACAACATTAAACATTAATTTCTTTAAATATCTGTGTAATAAAAACTCTTATAAATCAAAGCAAATAGAATGGAAACAAAAGAGGCTGAAACTGCATACTGAAGATTAACAAAGAGTTTGAGAGTTTGGGAAATCCTTTCTGGATTGATGCTTTTAGTTTGTTTATTTCTTTTTCCACGTTGCTTTGTGTTTACTTTTATTTTAATTTTTGCTGGCATATAACTATTGATGTTATTTTAACTTATAAAGTTGGCTTCAAGAAACATATCTGGTACAGATAAGGATAATTGCTTCAAATCTGTATTCTTATTTATTTGTCTAGAAGAGAGCAAGAATTTTTTCCCTTTCCAAGCTGGGATTTTAAAAAATAAAATTTTCAGAGAATGCTTAAAGAGAGGTCCTGCAATTATTCACTGAAATGGAACATGGGGCACAGAATGATGAGATTTTTGGTTCTAGTTATTAAACATTTCTGAGAAATTCTAGATTCATAGAATGGCTTGGGTTGGAAAGGACCTTAAGATCATCTCATTCCAACCTCTGCTGTAGGCAGAGACATCCTGTATTGAACAAGGTTGTTCAGGGTCCCATCTAGCCTGCTTTTGAACACCTCCAGGGATGGGAATCCACTGGACAACCCGTTCCAGTGGTTCACCACCCTCACAGTAAACAATTTCTTCCTAATCCCCAAATACCTGTCCAACAGTCCCAGGCACAGTGGGTGTTCTGGGTTGCAGGCACACATTGTCCGGTCATATTGAGCCAACAAAAATAGTTCTGGAATTTCAGTTAATGGGAAAACCAAATTTTACAAAAAGACTTAATGAATACAATTGCAACTTCTTTGTGCAGGATCAAAATTTTGTCTCTCCATCTTGGTGAAGGAGAATGTAAATGTAGAAGTAGAATGCAAATGTAAAGAGGGATGACTTCTAGTAATTGTCTTCCTTGGGATGGCATGCTGGTTCCCTATTATTCCAGCAAGGACATATTTTGCTCTGTTGCAATTAATTACACTTCGTCTTAATTTTACTGCTTTTGGACCATTTTATCTAAAATTCTGTTTCTCTAAATGTTTCAGAAAAACCTTATGTAAGTGTTTCAGATAACCCCATGCAAAGTTATTTTATGGCACCGTTATTATATAACCAATATATAGTCAGGAGTCACCTCCTCATTCAATAGTTTATGTTAAGTAAGACTTTATTTTCTTATTTATTCTTCCTAAAGAGGACCTCTGTTCCCCTGCTACAGGCAAGGTAGTCCAAGTTTTTGTATTCTGGCACATCTTAAACCATTCTTATACCAGATCTTTTCATTGATATTATACATTGTCTGTGATCACAATTATATTTTTTCCCAGTTTCAACTGATCAGTTTTCAAGAGTACACAATTCTTTACAGCATTCCAGCTTCCATTTGCATTTGTAGTTCCTTCCTGTGTTGTGCCTCTGGTGAATATACATAGCAAGTGACTTTTTTTACAAAGATCATTAACAAAATCATTAAGATGAGGTTTGAAGCAAACGTTTGAGGAATGCCTCCAGCCATCAGATAAATTAAGCTGTGTGTATTAAGCTGTGCGTACTCCCCACGTTTCTTGTGGTCCAAGACAGAGAAACCTCTGGATTATACAGTATCAGGTTTATGCATTGCTAAAAATTTAACTTTCTTAATTGTTCTGTGTTATCTAGGTGTTTATACCTTACCAGGGTCTGTTTTCAATGCATGAAACAGCTGGGTTGAGAATTCCCTGATACTTTAACTAACAAGTAAAAGATGTTTCTTATGAGCAGAGAATCTCCCTCTTACTGGTATAAACATAAGAGGAAAAGGAGGGTGTGAAGAGATACCAGCCTACCTTCTTTGGAACAGCAGAGTAATTTAGTCCAGAGTGTATCAGCCACCACCTTTTCTAATCAGCCACTTCCTCCTTCAGCACAGGCTGTGTGCAGAAGAAATAGCTTTAAACAATAAATTGCCAGAGCCCAAAATAACAATCTTCCACAAGAAAACAGTAAAAGAGAAGAAAAAAGAAATTTCACCACTGAGTTTCACCTATTATAGACCATATTTTTAAAATGCTGTATGACATCAGTTCCATCATTATTAAACTCCTTGCATAAGAATAACGTGTCTTTATGAGAGGACTGAACATATGTGAAAGTTATGCATTTAAAGAGACTCTGCCACATTTCTATTTTATCAAATAGTTCCTAATGATGTTCCATAATACAAAATTAAATATTTCTGTCTCTGTTCTGTGTTCTTATTCATGAGTTGGGCATTAATTGTTAAACAATGTAACTGCTTATTTATTTGTACTAGATGTGATTATTTATATTCTGAGTAGTCTGCAAGGTCTTTAACTGCATTGCCCAGCCATTTTTATGAGTTTGTGTGGGGAGAAGGGAAAGGTTAAGTTATTGAACTCATTTCCTTGCTCTCGCAATAGAAACCATTTTCTTTATTATTTTATTAAAAATAAATTGATTTTTTAAAAAGACAAGAAATAAGAGAGTTATAAAAATATGTGTTACTCCTGTTACTCATTTGGTTATGTTGGAAACTGTCTAGAGCAACTATACTTGATATGAATGATATTTCTATATTTAAAACATGTCCTTATTCATATTTACAAATATGAATAGTGAAACTATACCACATTTAGGTGCTTTACTAAATCTGTTGTTTATTGTTAAGGGGTGAAATTTATCTGACAAGTTATATATATTGTTTAATTTACTGAGAACTGTCTAGATTTTCCTTATACTTACAGAAGAGAAATAGATAAATTTAGACAAAAGTTTATATTATTTTCTATTCTAGGAAATGCCTGAGATAGAGCACAAAATAAAGCACTAAAATACTTAATACTTTTCATTATTTAGGAAATTTTCTCAGGTATGCTCTGTAAAGCTGGGGAGATTGTTAAGAGGGATTTTCTCCAAACTTCTTCCCATGTTTTTGCAACAGGCCTTATCAGAACTTATCAAGTGCTGTTTTACTAATTATAAAGATAGGTTATAATAAGAGAGTTAAAATTGCTATGAGCATACTTGTATTTACAGGACTACTTATTTACAGAAGCTTGAACAAGTATAGACAGAGCAAAGAACTTTATAGCTGATACAACTTCTAAGGTTCTGTAGAAAATAGATTTTACCTGTGTGCTTGCTAAGTTATATATTGTGATTTTGTAAATGCACTTCGTGGGGTTTAGAAGTTGGGGTTTTTTTGGGTTTTTTTTGTTTTTTTTTTTTTTAATGTGACTTTTTCAACCTAAAATTTACTGCAGATTTTCATATAATACAGAACTTTTATTTGATTTTGTATCTTAGCCTGAGGTCTTAGATCAAATCTGTAAATAAAAATTGACATACACACCCTCACACCATAGTGTAAGTATTTAATTCAGATATTGGAATACCTTGCATAGTAACCAAAGTAATTATTTTTGTTTGCCATAAGATAACCATTCATATAGTCAGGCAATGCATTAACTGATTCTACCTGGTTTATTTGCCCACCTCCATCTCCAAGTTTTCAATGATTCTTGATTCCATCCATATATTATATATGTATTGAGCTTCAAGAGGTGTTTATTTCTGTAAAAAAACCCACATTATCTTAGTTCATCTGTACTCCTTTTGCTGGAGTATTATCAGGAAAGGGAACAAAGTTTACTTGGAAATTACCTAGAAAACATACTCAGAGGAGAATTCATCTTTCCTTACATTTTGTGTCTACAATGTAGAAATCTGTAGCTTATTTTCTTGATCTAAAAACCTGAGGAAAGAAATACTCTAAATTCTCACATATCATCTGCTTTGTAGACCCAGTTCAGAATAGTGAAGTTGTGTCTGAGCTGCAGCTATTTCTCTCCATTGATTACACCGGGATGTTTGTAATTGAGTAGTTCAGATAAAGTTGTTTATAACTTATATCTGATTACGTAATTCTTTATTTGAAGTAGCTTCTTTTATCTTTTCCATGTCATATATCACAATGGCCTGAGAAAAGTAAGATAATTTAATTCAAGATTCAGAGATATCAGACTAAGAGCTATCAGTGTTAAGCAATTTTGCTTCAAATCAGTAGTGTGTGAACTAGCCAGTTCCTAGCTGTATTACAGCCATAAGAGAACTGTGCATCCTATTCAAGTACCATAATATTTTCCTAACAGCCCTGAGGGTTACCTTTTAGAATTTTCTACTTCAGTAATGTTCTTATTTATAAAATACACAAGTCCTCATGAGTTTTGGACAGTTCAACCATTCTGTGAGAACACAAAAAGTACAAACAACATGGGGGATTAAGTCTATGCGATGATAAGCCATAGAAACATTAACAGTAACATAAGGCTAAGTGACAGTAAAAGTAGCACAACATTTAAAACCTTAACTGTCAGCTTTAGAGGAGAGAATTTGCTGGAGCTCCACCTCTAAGTCCCTGGTCTGAATCCAGATCTAACGAGACTGACCAAATGTCACTCCAATTAAACAGCGATAAAAGTTCCAGAGTGAAATGAATTCCACAGTCTGAACTCAGCTTCAAGTGGGCATTTGTCTTCATTACAAGCCCAGCATATATTTGGCACGGTCTGAACTCATGTCTTTAAAAGAGCTTCATAAGTTAATGAACAGGAAGATTGAAACAGTCGCCTGGTGCCTACTACCACATATCCAGGACTGGGGTAGGGGAGAAAGCAAATGGCTTCAACTTCAACATCCTTTCCTCTCCCTCTTCACAGACAAAATGGACTTACTCCTTAAGGATCCTTCAGTTGTTCAAAAAAACAAACCAAGATAAACAAACGAACTTAAAACCTCTAACCAATAAATTTTCTCTCCTTCCTCCCATCCTGTCCTTTCCCCTTAACTACCATGATTACCAGTGTTACTCAAGGACTCCCTACAGATTTTCCAGAAAGATTCAAAAGTCTTAGATTCTCATTTTTTTTTCCATAATCCAGTGTTCCATCTTTTAGCTGTGATAACTGTTTTGAAAAGAAAACAATCAACAAAAACAAACAAACAAACAAACATAAACAACAAAAGAAACAAACAAAACAACAACAAAACCCCCCAAAACCCCGAAGGTACAAATATTTTAAGGTCAGGCAAGAAAAGTCTTCATGATCTGTAACTTAATTCCTTCTTTCCCATCAGAAAGACCTCCAAATTTTGCTTGATGCATGCAGAGTAGTAAGTACATTGGTCTGTAACATAGATTATGAATTTCTTCTCTATCTCTGTCTATTTCTTCTATCTCTCATTTTGGTTTTTTATTTATTTTTGTTATTTCCTTTTTCTAAATAATAATATTTTCTGATGACAGAATAAAAACAATTTAGTCTTCTATTCACATTCTCCACACGCATGTCTTAGAACAAATGATTCACATCATCCAAGGATTTGCTGATGCTGTATATCTGGAAAGAAACATTAGTATTGTAAGGAAGAGTAATAGCTTGCTTAGGAGTTTGACAATCTGAAACAAGAAGAGAGCTGATTAGGCAGTGATTTGAAAATGTTTGAAATGACAGTACTAGCAGGAACCCAGTCTTTACCCAGTCTTTGTTGGTTCTTTTTTTTTTTTTTTTTTTTTTTTTTTTTTTTTTTTTTTTTTTTCCCCTCTCATTTTGACTGTAATATGGAACAGGGTAGATGGAGACATTGATGTAGGATCAGTGGTAGAATTGAGCAATGCTCTTTGGCCAGGACATCATCAATGTTAAGAATTAGTCATATTATCAAGTGCACTATGAATTTATAGCAACTCAGCTGAGTCCTGTATTATTACCTTGTATATGCAAAAATAGATCAAAGAGGTTGTTTGTGTTCTCCTCAATACTTAAAGTATTCTGTTATATCCAAATTTTACCATTCAGAGTGTGTATTAATTTAAAAGTAATTTGATCTGATATCTTGAGGAAGTCACAGAATTACTAGGATGATCAGAAAAAAAAGAGCATTCATCTTCTGAGAGAACACTGGAGGAATTTCTTTTGTCAAACCAAGTAAAATTAAAGCTGGTATGGAATAGAGAGGGAGAGAGGAAAAGCAGCTACTTGAGTTAAAGGTAATTTTAACATGGAATAAATCAGTATAAATGACCATGAATAAATTATATTTAGTTCATTAATAGTCTTTTATCCTCTGGGACCTAGAAACCTTTCTAGAGAATAACTCCTACAAAAACAGTGGGGGGAAAAATAATAACTGGTATTAAAAATGATTGCTGCAAATTCATTGCAATAGCCACATGCCATTGTGCCAGTGGCAGTAGAGGTGAGTCTGGATGGACAAGAACACTTATTCCACTTTGCATCTTTAGGTTAGCATAAAGCTTGACATAGATATCTCCTGTCTCTTCCATTAATTAACTTCCATGTCCTAAAAAAAAACAAGAAAAAAAAAAAAAAAAAGAATAAAACCAAGCAGAAAGATCTAGACATTTCTTGTAGCAAGGTTCCAGTTTCTGCTCCAGTAAGCTGACCCACAAGCATGCTCTGACTATGAAGTTAGCAGGCAGCAGACCCTCTTGACTTCTGGTGGCTTTTGAATGCTGGATCTTTAAGTCAACTCTCTCTGTGCTTTGCAGCAGCCCTGTCACAACCCAGCTAAGAGTTCTGACTCATTCTGTCAACAGAGCACTTAAAATGTGGTGTTATTCAATGCTGAGATTTGCCACATGGCTCAAACATAAGTAACTTGCAAAGTCCATTGACTCGTACTGTGAGTCAGAAGTCACTTAGAGGATTTAAGAGCACCCATGTATTTTGCTGCTCTCTTTTTACCACTTTCTCTTAGACATCACCTTTATTAAAATGCCTTAAAATATTTTTCTTTACTTAGGACACTTTATTTATTCTTCAGGCTGTCTCAGGTTGCCAAAAAGTAAATAAAAAACAAAAAAACTACACCTCTTAGCAGAAAATGATCCTGTCATGCCCCTACAATTTTTTTTTTTTTTTTTTTTTTTTTTTTTTTTTTTTTTTTTTATGTTGAACATTTCACAGAATCACAGATTGGTCAGGTTGGAAGGCACCACAGTACATCATCTGCATTTCCTCTTTTTCATTTTAAACACCTTTTTAACCATGTAACTCTTGATAGTGGGAGACCAGAAAAAACAAACCAAATAAATAATCAACAGAGACATGAGCAAATAGAAGTAGGTATAGTGATGATATGGATGTAAGGAGAAGTCCTCCACTGCCTTTGATTGTTGATGCAATAAAGAGGCATAGACATCAAACTGCTTCTTCCTACTTGAAACCAGATGTGGTTTTTCTGTAGATGGCAAATTATGAAAAAGTCTCACAAGAGCTCTCCCAGATACAGAGACAAATCAGGAGAGTTGAAAGCAATGCCATGTATAATTTTAATTTTCTTAAAAGTAACAATCAGCTAGGTAACTGAAAGGTGACAAAGAACACTGGAACATTTCTCGTGTGGAAAGATATTTCCAGGATCTTGCTCTTGTGCTTTTGTAAGTTTAGGGAAGGAGATGTCTGTATGATGTTTATTTTCTCCATTACAATGAAAATACTAATTTGCCCTCCTTATCTCTGTTAAATTGGGCACTCATCTCACCAGATAATGAAGATACCCAAAATTTTATCAGATAAATAGATTTGGTGATTTTACCAAATTTGTGTGACTGCTTCTTGATAGCAAATACTTGCAGTATCTGTATTTTACTTTACAAACAATTTAGGGCAGTGTTTGTCATATGTTTGTGCAATGCCCATCTGTTTTCAGCATTATAAAAGACTTAGATGTTCATTAAAATTCTACATAATTAAGTGTTCTGATAGCTTTTTAAGGGACTCTATTATTAAGAACCAGTCCTACAGTTTCAACTCATTGTATGTAAGCTAACGATACACAATAATAAACCATCTCAATTTCTTGCACCTCTTCCACCTCAGACTTGTAACATAAGAGACACTTTTTGCCCTACGACTAATTTGAAAATTTATACATATATTTCAAGCAACTTAATTCCAAGAAATGCATCAAGTCAGTATATTTCTTAATTTATTTGGGTCCTTGTAAAGTTTCATCTGATAGACATAAAACTGTAAGATGATAGCATTGAAATGCAAGTCACAAGCTTCAATTAGGTACAATCAGAAATCATGCGGTGACTTCATTAAGTATCATTAAGAATGATCAAAATATTGCTCTTAGGAAAAATACATCAAAAGCATGCATTTACACATTGATTAAACAGGATCTGCAATTTCTAAAATCTGGTACGAGAAAAAAGAATGTAGTAAATTAAGTGCTCATACCCTACTTAGCAACAAGGGACTGCTTAGCAACCAACAAAGTGAAAAATAATGGATATGGCAGTGCACAAACTCTCAGCCCCTTTCAAAATGGAAGTATTGGGCATCCATAGACAGAAACTGAAATGGATGTCTAGAAAAAGTCAAAAAAAAAAAAAAAAACAAACCAAAAAAGAAAAGGTTTTCTTGTCTCAATATATTTCACTCATATCACAGACAACTAATGTGGTCTAAGAGAGAAACAGCTGCCAACTATGAACCACAGAACAAGAGTCACAATTTCTCAGCCAACAGATCCTCTACTCCACATTCACCCTTCTCACTTCTGCAACCACTGTTTTTTGTCTGCTGTGACCACTTTTGGGGTCAGTATTCCATCTTTGTGTAGTTTCAGATGATTCAGGCTACAGCACCTGTAGAGAAAATCCATTTCCTAAGAGTTCTTTCTCATATCCTAACGTTTCTCAGCCTGACAGAAGCCATGTCTAGGCCAGTTGTCCTGACATGACAGAAGACAAGAGGTATGAAATTTTTCAACCTGAGAGTCTGAGCTTAATTACTTGAAATAACACAAGCTTATAGATTTACTACCCTTCCAGAAAATTTCTCTTAAGTCTCACTTTCTTAAATGTCATCTTCCACAAAATAAAATCCTTCAAATATTTCTTAGAGTAAAAATTTGCAGTCCTTCAACTCTAACCTTTTTAGCACTTTTGGATGGAATTGAATTACTCATTCTTTCAGAAAGGTGAATTGAAAAGCAAAACCCTGTTTTTTTGGGGTTTTTTGCCTTGCTTGTTTTCTCAGAAGTTGGCTGAACCATGGTTATATAGGAATTATAGGTAAGGGAATTATAAATGTGGAAGAATGATTTTTTCCACAGGCTTATGGTTAAAGAATGAGTGAGAATGGCTTTAAACAAAAGAGGAGAGATTTAGATTAGATACTAGGAAGAGATTCTTTCCTGTGAGAGTGGTGAAACCCTGGCTCAGGTTACCCAGAGAAACTGTGGCTGCCCCATCCCTGGAAGTGCTCGAAGGCTGGTTGGATGGGGCTTGGAGGAATCTTAACTGAGTCAGTGGCACCCCTGCTCTGGGCAGTGGGTTGGAAATAGAGGAACTTCAGGACCATTTCCAATCCAAACAGTTCTATGATTCTGTGATATATTTGAACAATCAATGAGAAAACACTTACAGGTTATGGAAGTGTCCACAATCATCATCAGATGCTTTAATTCCATGTGGTCTGTCCCAGACAAAATTATGAAAACACTCTAGCAGAGGTACATAGGCCTCTAAAAAAGCTGTACAAGGAAAACCCTTCCAGCACACACTTCTGCAAATGATTCAGGGCAAAGCCAGTGGGGCTTCAATTGCATTTTCAATACAAACATTGATTAGAACATGATAACATAGTAAGTATTATATTGGCTAAGACCCATAAATTGCTGAAAACTAATATTTTCTGTTTGATGGAACGCTTTTCCACATGGTCACTTTTCTACATTGTGATCACTAATTTCAGCTTACTTCACAATATATGAATGAATCTGCAGATCCCTTTCAAATTTAAATTGAAATGTCACTTAGAATATCAAGGTATATTTATGATGTGTATACATACCAAATTTATTCTGTAGTAGCTTAAAATCTAGTCTAAGTAATTTCCAGTGACTAAAAGTTCCGTCTTGAAACAAAGATCTTTATATCTGCTCCACCACTCTTTCTAATTTTCTTTTTGTTTTCTTTTCCCCTAATCCAGTTTTTGTTCCTTTATAAGAGAAGAATAACATCCTAGTGTGTTTTCATTGGCTTCAACACCTGGACCTGGAAAACTTGTTTGATTTGAAGATCTCAAAGCAGATAGTATTTATTAAAAGCAATGCTTTCTGAAATTGCCTCAGATTTTTACCTGACTCCTGTAAGAGAATTACAAGTCTGAGTGGGCATGAATGGATGTGCATCGCCCAAGGTTTACAAATTAAGTTTCTTAAGACCTTTGTGCATTATGCAAATGTTGTTGCATTTGCTTACAGCTGAATAAACTGAGGCGTCAAGAGGTTAAGTGGCTGGCTGAAGGTTGTAGAGCAAAGCTATTCCAACATCACGAGCAGACCCCCAGGGTCCTGGTTTCCAGAGTCGTGCTGTGTCTGCTGTATTGATTCTCCCTTTACAACCACTCCAACGTGTTAATGGGCTACAAAGCTAATGGAATATTAAAAGAAGCTTAAGAATTTTTTCTCTTGAGATTGGCTGGCCACATAATTTTACAAAAGAAGGTTTATAAAACAGGGAGAGAGAAAAAGGAATAAAAAGAAAAAGGAAAAATGTCAGAACTGATTGATTAAGGGAAGAAGTAGGTACCTGAGAAATGCCTGGTCTGATGCCAGCACTGGTTCAGGTCAGACAGGGCTATTTTTAAATTATTTGGTATTTTCAGAAATTGATTACTTGGCTAACACATTAAGAAGTAGCTCTACACATTCATTTAATGGGCCAGTGCCTCTTGTACAGGTCTGGAACAGTCACATTCAATCTCATCTACTCCTCGTTAAGTAGTGTTTTCTTCTTCAGTGTGTTTATTTACTGCCAATGCTGTAAGCATAAAACATATAACAAAAAATAAATAATACCTTAAATAGTCTTTCAGCTGTATGGGCCTTCAGGACAAGTGACTTCACTTCAGGCCTTGTGAGCTCAGTTAGGGCTCAGACATCAATTCTCATTCTTTCATATACCTGCAAATTGAGTAATACTTTCTTTTCATACTGTTACCTTTTTAATGTATAGCCACTTCAGTCTAAAAGTGCTCTGAAACAAAACATGGTAGGTTCTTACAGTAAAAAAGATGAATAATAAATCATTTTAATTTGATGACCCTGTGTGCACTGGAGTAAGAGCAAAGTATTTCAGGTGAGGTAAAACCAGTAAAAACTTTTGGAGAATAACTAACAGTCTATTGATATCTTGAATAATGTGCATGTAGTTGTTGGCCTATTTTACTTTTTCCCTGAATTTTAAAACAGAATGAGACTCAGAGCTGCATTTCAGAACGATGTTTTTAATAAA
Organism: Sitta carolinensis; assembly: GCA_032173965.1. NCBI lineage: Eukaryota > Metazoa > Chordata > Aves > Passeriformes > Sittidae > Sitta > Sitta carolinensis. Next base: position 8,141,999 of record CM063313.1, on the reverse strand, counting down.
GGTACTTCTAACCATAAAAAGTTTTTTCTTAAAACTGCAGCAATTATATGCTTGTGGCATTATCTCTGGGAATGCTGGGAATAGTTGGAGGGCTGGGACTAGATAAAATCATTGCAGGAGAAACCTGTTCTGGTGTCACAAAAGAATTTCAGAAAAGCACACAGAGTGTGTTGATGTGTGTAGTGGTAGTGATGATGATGATAATAATAATAGTAATAACAAAAATAATAGTAATAATAATAATAATAATAAATAATGTTTAGCAAATACCATGAAAATATGCATTATTAGCATGAATAATACAGATCTTTAACCTACACTGAGGCCTGACTTCTACTTTACTTATTTTAAATAAAACAGTAAAGTAAAGCTCATGCATCTGAGAGCATGAGGGAGAAATAGTTTTTCAGCCTCTCAGGTTAGAGGCTTAATATTTAATGTTGATGTTTGACTTATGGCCCCAGATATAGAAAGATTTCCCTTAGTCTTTAATTTCTTTAAAGGGTGACCTTGCAAGGTTTGCTGTGCCTTTTTCTGCTGTTGCCCTCAGTGAAAGCCATGACTGATGGAAACATGAAATGAGCAATATTCTGCTGTTGCAATGTCATCTTAAGATATTTTTCTATTGGAGTTGTTCACTGATTTTCTATGCAGCTGTATACAAACAACTGCACAGCACAGCCCTGCTTGGGCAGGGTTGTACTACCAAAAGGCATAGCCCACAGCTAAGGACATGAGGTCCCATCCATCATTCCTCACTGATCATAACACGTGCTGACCCTGTCTCAGAAGTAATCAGCTCCTATAACTAAGCTAGATATGCTATTAATGCTTTTACTGCTTTGTTATCTTAAATATGATGATGATGTTGGAAAATAAAGCTATCATCATCTTCAGTGATACCTTATGAGATCCTTTCTATTTCATTTCCTCCGTAGAAGACATATAATTTTATTTTTTCACTGGAGTTTTTAATTGTTGTTAATAAATGTCTACTGTTGAACTGCTGATAAATAAATAATTAATCAATTATTGCAGACAATGGAATGAAAAAAAACTGTGTTGTAGAATAAGACAGAGGTTTAGGACCAATGTCTACTCCTTTATATTAAGGGGATTTGTAAAAGTTGTTGGATCTTCTCATCAGCCAGTCTTTGGATACTCACTAAACATCTCTTCAGATGTTTCTCTATACTGTGGTTTGTTTCAGTAGTTTATTTTGCTTTTCTTGTCCATTGTCTATGCCTCTGCAATACATTTAAAAGGTGAAAGAAAAAAAGGAAAGAAGAGGAAAAATAAACCCACATTGTTTAGCTTTGACTTTGGTTTCTGTTGTACATGCCTGGCGTTGCAGGAACCCATGGCTTTCAGGGAGAGTGTAGAGATGGAGAACCAGGAAAGAGCTCATATGTCCTGGTGCTCACACCCAGTGTTCAGGCTCATTATTCACTGCTTGGTAGACCCAGAGGTTTACCCATTCCAGCAATAAATATTTCCATAATCTAATAGATCTCACAGTAAGGTGCATGCTGTAATATTTTAACACATTTTTGTTTCCTTGATTTCATCCCATCATTCCTAATTATACCCCCCATGAACTTCTCGCTAAATCTCTTTAATTGCACAATTGTAGATTTTCTTTCAACTCAGCCAAATTATATGTACCTGATTCGGTTCATCAGGCTTTACATTTTCCCCATCATAAAAGAAAATGCCCTTCATTTCACAAGAACTAAAAAACCCCCAAAAAACCCCTCCACCCTACCCCCAGATGATAGCTCTGGATTAGAGAAGTTCGCAGTACAGGACTGACATTATCAGGTCAGGTGCATGTGGCATTTACAGAGCATTAAAAATCTTGTTCCCTCACATTTAATACCTATAATTATGTATTATTTAACTTTCTGCAAAATTTTAAGACCAAAATTGCTTTAGATGCCACTTCAGAAATAATTGTATTTGTTCCTCATTGCAAGGAGAATCATTTATGTGTCTTCACATCAAGAATTTTGAACCTGTCTTTATAGGAAGGGATCTTAAGGCAAAGAAACACAATGGAATTCATCAGAGATCAAACAAATCATTACTGCTGGTAACAGAAACAACATTGCTTATATTTCTCTGAATATATCATTTTGCTGTCACAATCTTCATTCTCAAAGCTGCAAACTCTTGTTGACATGGAAATACGTGCTCATTTACTGTTTCCAGAAATTAGCTAAGAGACGCTCTTGCATCAGGCATTTTTGGGTGATGAATTTTCAAACATGTATAGATTTATATCTTATTTACAAAACTCTGGGATCATTAAGTGTTGTTGTAAATGTGCAGTGGTCAACTGTATGCCCTAGTGTAAAAAGCAATGCAACTCAACTTCAATATGGACTTCTTAATTGAAATATTCTTCAAAGAACACTTGCACCACTAGCTAAACAATTGCCATTGTTTACAAATTCCATGTATCAACACCTAGGTTTTCAATTACAAAAACATAAAGACAGAAACTATGATATTTATTTTGTTTTTCCTTTATGAAGCTAAATAAACTTCATTGCTATTTCCATTCTGGAACGTACTAATGTAGAGTTAATTCTCTTACTGTCATTATTAAAAACACATAGAAAATACAGACTTTTCTAAAAAAAACCAGAGTGGATGTTAATTATTTAAAAGTTCCATTTCATAGCTTCAGAAAAAGAAAATAAACAAATTCATTATTATTAATTGACAATATTTTACCAGTGTGTAGGGGCCCCAGTGAACTAAATATTATACAAGCCACAAAACACAGGATTAAATCTTAACTCTGATAAAATGAGTTCAATAATTCTATCAAGTTCACTGAAAATTTCATCCCTGGATGGAGACAGTTCTTCTTCCGAAGAGTATGCAAAATTTAGTCCCCAGTTTTGCACACACAGAGTGTGCATAACTTTTCTCAGGTGATTAGTAAAGCTCCTTTTTTATTCATCCCCAGCACCAGAACAAATTGCAAAGATAAAAGCATTGCAGGGACTGAAGTGAAGTTGGATTAGTTGTCTGTGATGCCTTTATCATCTGTGATAACTTTACTCAAGGTTACACAGGTTTTTAAGAATGAGATTGGGGGTTAATTTAATAGATGATGTAACCAGTGGGTGTAATAAACAAATCTGAGAGAAAAGGGAAAGAAGTCTTTCTGTAATGTAGATGGGTATTTAAGAGGGAGAGATTGGTACTTTATTTATTTGTGAATGTTTTATGTGGGAAATAAACTGCATGCAGATCAGACCAGAATGAGCTCATGGCATGGCACTCTTTCTTCAGGATGTATCTTACCAGCTTCATTTTCTGACTTGCCATTTTACTGTGAATGCTGCAGGAAGCTCTCACTTCTCTGTGCTCTTATCACCAAGATCACCTTTTCATTTTAACTCATAAAAAAATCTGCAGAACTGAGTCTCATTTCTGAAGTTTAGAAGGCTTGCACTTTCTTGAATGTGAAGCTTGAATAAGGACAGTGGGTTTCCTGAGAGAGGCATTTCCCAGTACAAAAGAGTCTTTTCTATTTACAACAGTAGGTAGAAAGGCAGAGTCAGACATGTCAGTCACCAGACACACCGATGTGCTTTCACTGCCTGCCAGCACTGCAGGTCACACAGATTTACTTTTCTCTGTCTGTGGAGATTTTGTTTCTGCAGGAACTGATTCAATGCAGGAAGAAAGCAGAAGTTTCAGTACTTGCTTTCTGCCATCCAGGATGGGTTTATTCCATTTATTCTAGCAAGATTCTTAGCTTTAGCCTGTGACTGGAGGTAGAGTACTCCAAGGTTCAGGCTAGACTTTGATTAAGAAAGGGGCTTGAGTATTCTGATTGATTTAATTGTGTGCACTGTCCCTGCTTCTAGTTGTTTCTGACATATAAGAATTATTTGAATAATGAGGAACTTAGAAATAAACCCCAAAACAACAGCAACATCCTGAAACACATTTGTCTACAGAACTCAAGGGGTGATCACAGCTGAAGTTCTATGAGGATTTTCAAGAAAACTACAGAGGAGCCTGCTAGTGACTAGAGCTTGTACTGTCCATCAGTGCTACTGTCAGGATAAAAATACCTAAATAACTTATCACCCTGGGAAGAAGAAAATGCACCCACTTGGTGCAAATCCATTCCAGTTAAATACAGACTGACAACATCAATTTTTATTTCCCCTCCACCCCTCCATTTTCCATCATGAAAGCAAACAAATAACTAAAACTATGTGTCATCTAATTTATCCTTGTATTTGTAATTTATTAGTACTGTCCATTTACTTTTTAATGTCTCTGCAGCAATGATGCTGATTCTCATCTCTCTTGTTTGGCTATTAAAATAAATCTTTAACAAAACCTGAGAAATGGAGGGAAAGCTTAAGAGGTACTGTTGTTTAAAGTTAATCTTTTCTACTTACTCCAGTGTTGAATCATTCATCCATGCACTGAAATCAGAAACAAGGGACGATAGAGCTGGAAAGAGAAAAACAGACTGGTGACAAGACCACTCTAAATGTCCATTCTTAAGAGATAAGGGAGGAAAAACACACCTAAAAACATATTTTTTAAAATATACTTCCTTTTCTGATTATAACAATAACATAGAAAACTGGCAGTTAAAGCTGGATTGATCGCTGGTTAGATGACATATAGCCTTTATGAGTGGGGGATAGAAACTGATAAATGTTTTTTTTTCCCCTTCACAACCTTTTTCTAAAGCTGCAGAAAATGTGTCATGCATAAAAAGTATGCAATTTTCATGTAATTAGAGGAACAGGAGATGAAAATGAGTTCCATCAGAGCAATCAAGGATGGTAATGTGGCATGGATTTGTCAGTGCCTATTTGTCATGAAAGCAAAACCCAACAAGTGTTCTATATTTTATTTCATTATTATCACTGCTATACCTTAAAAACCGCTTTTAAAATAGCAACAAAATACAGCTTTATAACTGTAGTGTAAAAAAATCCCAACCAACAACCCATTGTATAAATTAACAGAGTCCCCTATTTTAATAAAATATGTCAGTTTTGGTTTAGACATTAGGTTAGCTTTATTCTCTGAAAGACAGAAAAAAAAGTGTGATTTATTCTGACATAATTTTAGTTTTGCTCCAGTATAATATATCTGGGTTCACTCTTTCCATTACTGATAATTCATGCAGTAACCTCTGCTGGGCTTAGGACTCCCCCATTCATCCCACCAAGTAATAACTGAGGGAGCCAAATTAGGAGTGCAATCATCCTAAATTGCCCTATAATCAGTCACAAAACGAAGTATATCCAACGTTGCCTGAGAAATGTGTTAATTCCTGACCTGTCTTCACTGCTTGTAAAGGAAGGTCAAGTCAGTCATGTTCTAAACTGCATGACACAGGTAAACACTTGAAGTTAGACCAGGTGAACCTGAGTCTTTTCAAAACCTCATCAATGTCACTCTCCAATGTTCATGTTATACCTTCACTTCTCCTCGTGTACATCAGATGACAAAGAGAAATTTAATTGGTGTGGTATACCTGAACCTATTGATCTATCAGTAGCAATTAAATGACCAAAGGGTTAACTCATGTTGTCTGTGTATTCAATACAGTCATTGAAAAAATTAATTCTGTGACCATATGTTTGCATAGCTACTGGGGACAACATTTTTTATTATTTTTATAATAAAACTATAAAATTATAAATGCAAGACGACTATAAATCAGTCTTTGTAATAATAATCCAGGATGAAAAGGCCTGCTTTGCAGGGTCAGATCAAAGGTCTTGCTAGTCTTGTGTTCTGCTGATGGCAGTATTCAAAGACAAATATTTAGGGGAAAAAGGTAGCAATCAGGCAAATATGCATTGGTAGTTTCCCTGGTTTAATCTCTCAGCTTCTGGCAAATCTGTGGTTTAGAGTGTGATGACTCAAACCATGATATACATGGTTAATATGGTTCAATTTATTTCTTGAAGGAAGCACTAAGCATTTACAACAGTTATTGACAGCTTTAAAAATTGCTGCCCAGGAAATATCCCTTCATTTATTTCCTATAAATATTTTATTTTATTAAAGTCTAGTTATGTACCAAAAAATATAGGCATTATACACAGACAGACACACTCCCCTATTTGTCACAGGCTACTCTGATTAGAAATGCAGAGCCCTTTAGTTAAAGGTTGCTGAGGGATAATATATTCCTGTTTTCTCCCTTCGGGCTGAAGGTGGGAGACAGTTGCTCTCAAGCTGCATATGTCTCTCTCGAGCCATCCATGATAGGTCTCTTCTCAGTCTTTCAAGCTGGCATATGCCCAGATTTCCTGCTAATGCAGCAGGAATAACAAAAACAAGAACTCGAGATGACAGAGAGTAGAAAACTGTTATAAATGGTTGTTTGAGTATTCTGAATTATGGATTTCTCCTGATGGCACTTGTTGGCAGAGTGCATCTCCCTCTGTATGTGACACTGGTGAAGCTGCTCCTAGAGTGCTGTATCCAGTTCTGGGACCCTTATGGCAAGAATGACAGTGAGGGGCTGGGGCTTGTCCAGAGAATGGAGGTGGTGAAGGGTCTGGACAAGCAGGAGCAGCTGAGGGAGCTGTGGAGACTCAGTCTGGAGAAAAGGAACTTCATGGGGGGACCTTCTCACTCTCCACAACTCCCTGACAGGAGAGTGCATCCAGGTGGCCTCTTCTCCCAGGCAACCAGTGATAAGATAAGAGGATACAGCCTCAAGATGCACCAGGGAAGGTTCAGGTGGGACATCAGGAGGAATTTCTTCATGAAGACAGTTGATAAACATCGGAATAGACTACCTAGGACTGTGATGAAGTCACCGTACCGGGAATTTTTCAAGAAACTTTTGGCTGTGGCACTGAGTGCTCTGATTTAGTTGATAAGGTAGTGATCAGTCAAAGGCTGGACTCAATGATCTCAGAGGTTTTTTCCAGCCTAAATGATTCAGTGATTCTATGATCTGCATATGCAGCAGAGAAGGAATTGCTGAGGTTTACCTGGAAGAGCTGAATGGTGACTGCATGTCTGCATGGATGAAGTCATTGACAAAGAACAGACTGTACTGCCCTGAACCTCACAAGCCTCCAACCTCAGAAATTCCTCCTTCATTCAATGTTCCTGTCTGCTGTACACTAGTGGTGGAATACACAGTGCTTTTCCACTTAAATTTTCATTTCATAAATACATAAGGCACAAAGCTAAAATACTTACTAAAGAGAAAACAATATTTTGCTTTGCCGGGCACTCCTTAAAGAAAAGAAACTGGGAACTTCAAAAGAGCATATCTGTTGTCTTATGCCCATGGGAAGAACCAAGATATTCTATAATGCTTTCTGTCTTCAGAAAGGAAAAAAAAGAAATCAGAGCAATCCCCCATTGAGGGCTTATTTTGGGCTGTAAAACATGAGACTATTTTGGGGACTAAAAGCAAGTTCATAGAAACCTAGAATGATTTAGATTGGAAGGGGTCCTAAGGATCATCAAATTCCAACTCCCTGCCATGGGCAGGGACTCCTTCTTCTGGACCTAGTTTCTCAAAACCCCATCCAACCTGGCCTTGAACACTTCCAGGATGGGACAGCTACAACGTCTCTGGGCAACCTGTGCCAGGGTGGCCTCACCACTCTCAAGACTTTCTTCCTATATGTGTAATCTAAAACTATCATATTTCTGCTTAAATTCATTCCCTCTTGCCTTATCACTGTGTGTCCTCATAAAGCTGAAGATAAATTTAAATTCCTAGAGGAGTATGACCCAGGCAGCAGGTACTTGTGGTGGTTGATTGGGTTGCTGTTGTGGGAGGAATTAATTTGTGATATCTGCCTTTGCTTTAAACATTTCACAGAATCACAGAATGTCTAGGTTGGAAGATACCTCCAAGATCGTCAAGTCCAACCCATAGCCTAACACCTCAACCAGACTATGGTAATGAGTACCACATCCAGTCTTTTTATAAATACATCCAGGGATAGTGACTCCACCACCTACCCAGGCAGTCCATTCCAGTACTGTATTATTCTTTCCATGAAATTTTTTCCTAATATCCAGCCTATATTTCCCATGGCGCAGCTTGAGACTGTGCCCTCTGGTTCTGTCAGTTGCTTCCTGGTGAGAGAGACCAACCCCACCTGACTACAGCCACCTCTCAGAGAGCTGTAGAGATTGATCAGATCACCCCTGAGTCTCCATTTCTCCAGGCTGAACACCCCCAGCTCCCCCAGCCATCCCTCACAGGGTTTGTGTTCCCAGCCCCTCTCCAGCCTCGTTCCCTCCTCTGGATGCGCTCCAGCATCTCCAGGTCCTTCCCAAAGTGAGGGCCCAGAACTGGACACAGCACTCGAGGTGTGACCCCCCCAGTGCTGGGCACAGGGGCAGAATGACCTCCCTGGCTCTGCTGGCCACACCACTCCTGAACACAGTGGCAAAGGAGAAGAGGAGTCCTGGCCTCAGTTCCTTTCACATTTGAAACATCTAGGACTGGCAGTGCCTGTCTTGCTTCACAAAATTTTTGCTCAAAATGATCTGCGATTTGAGGAACTATTGCTGTCTTCCATGCACCAAGAGCTACAATAAGAGAGTCCTAATCAGGTGAAAATTCTCTTTTCTCTGGGGAACCCACACACCTATGGTCCCATTTTCATCTGTGGAAGCTAGGTCAAGTGCTGCAAGTGCTCAGTGCAGGGCCTTTGGAGCATAAATGAACTTGGTACCTCCTTAAGTTTCAGTCAGTCTGCATTTTGCATAATATACATTACTTCAAATGGTCTCAGTAAAATAAAATTACTGACATTGATCACTAAGTAACAAAAAATGTCATTATCTAGACTAGTTAAAAAATAATCAGGAAAAGTAAAAAAAAATATCGGGGAAGAATTATTCAATTTAGTAAATTTTTTTTTTTTTTTTTTTTTTGAATTGTGTAATTATTCTTCCTCACACATGATTTTCTGGGAAGAAAAAAAAAGCCTTTCCAGCATTCTTTCTATTATTTCAGCTCTGCATAAGTTTGGGATAAAATATTAACTATTCAGTGACAGAAGAAAAATTCTACAATTAAAGTGAACAAAGTGATATCATTACATCATTATTATTATTATTATTATTATTATTATTATTATTATATTATTATTATTATTTATTATTATTACTATTATTATTACTTACTATTACTATTACATACTATTACTATTACTATTACTATTATTACTATTATATTTTATTATCTTTTTCCTTAGAAAAAAAATATATTGCAGGCCTATTTAACCCCTGAAACAAGGTAGGAGCCACGAGGAGATCCCATTTTTCCATAAAAAAAAAAGTTCCTATAATGGAGGAAGACAATGCAACACAGAAAAGGAAGTGAACTCCACATGATTATTGGGCTGTCAGAAACTGGGGAACCAGTCAAATGTAAAACAGCGAATGTTATTATAGATTATCTTCTGGCAGACACTTAGAAAGGGCACAGAAGAAGAAAATTTGGAGAAGGAGTTTTCTATTCACACTGATGATGCAATTTTATTTTTTCTTTTCTTTTCTTTTTTGTAACTATCCACTTCCTTGTAGTGCAAACTCAACTGTGAAAACTGGAGAGCTCGCACACTCCACTGGGCCAGATACAGGAATTTGTTTTTCTTTGCTCTCACAGGCACATGTACCAGCTAATTTCATGTGTTATTAGAAATAAAGGAGTCAAATTGGTTACCATATTTTTGAAGATTTTGGTTAACGTCTCTTAGAGCAGGAACATCCGTGATTTTCCAGGAAAAAAATTTATGTGCTTGAGAGCATACAGTAAGCATATTACTTTCAGGGAAGTGTCTGCACAGTGTAGATCCACCCAGTGTTCCCTAGGCATTTTTGATTTGTAGTGTCAAAATGCAACATTTCATATTTATAACATTTCTGGAGTTTCTCAAAGGCATGTGCTAGGTAGCTGCAGCTTGTGGGATGTTTTGTGGGATTTCTAGAGTTTGACGTCCAAGATTAAGGTACAAAGTGCATCTAAAAGCATCTGATCTGCTGGGATAGTGACACACCTGGAAGTTTTAAGTAAATATAGACTACACCTGGAAGTTTTAAGTAAATATAGACTATAACTTCAACTGGAAAGAAATATCACCTGTTCTAGATGTGACTCTGACAGCTGGGTTTCTGTTTGTCCTCTCTGAAAACCTGTGTCTTTATTCTCTGCAGAAGAGACAGGACATTAGAAAGGGGATGTGGGACAGGAGGAGGGAGAAGGTAATGAAATAGAGGTATGTAATTGCATAATAGAAGTTTTTTATGGGGAAGCATAGTACTGCTAGTTCTAGTGTCCAGAACCCTGTTTTTTATTCACTAGGAAAGGGAGGAAAATAGAGACTCTACAAACTAGAGCCTCTGAAAGTTCAAGTGACAGGAGAGAAATATCAAGAAGGATTAAGTCATCTTCTGGACTAGCTCATGATCTCAAACAGCAAGACATGCAGCAAAGCTTTTTATCATTATCTGAAACGTTGTCTCTATATCTTTAATTCCTCTTGATGTGAATCACTCAGCTTCCTAATCACAACATCAGACATTTATAAGGAAGAGAAGTTTGACTCTCTCATGTTATGCAGCACATGCCAATATCAAAGGAAGTTCAGTATGAAGTTGGTACATGCTTTAGCTGTAAAATTTCCAAAATTGGCACTTGCTTCTTTAACATGCAAGTATTCTGTTTGGAATGCGGTTTTGGCATCTTATTCTTTCTTGTTAGGGGAGATGGAGGAATGACAGAATATGCACACACTACTGAACACAAAGATGGCACAATCTCATTTTCTTCCCTGGCATGATGATGATATTATTATTATAGTATTAGTATAGTATTAGTATTAGTATTAGTATTAGTATTAGTATTAGTATTAGTATTAATATTAGTATTTCCTGTTGTGTCTGTTTTTTAGAACCCTTCCCTCCCCACCCACCCCTGCCTTTTCCCACCCTCCTTCTGCTTCTCAGAGATGAGAAACTTTGTCATCCTTATTGAGTAAATAAATAAATAAATAAATAAATACATTTCTGCAAGACAGCTTGGAAGAATGTTTGATAATCTGAACCATTATGGAGGTGAAATTTCATTACACAGATGGTGACATCCCAATGTCTATCATCAAAACACAGCAGGTAGAAACAATCAGCTAGGCCCATTCCCCACTATAAAATTACACTTACATTAATGTCACTCTAGATTTCATTATGCAGAAAATGATATTGCACAGGTCTCTGACATGAGGGAGACTGGGAGAGGAGAAAAATATAAGGAGAGATGTGAATCTAAGTGAGAGATGGGGGGAGGATATGTGGGCAAGGCAGAGAAGCAGAATGTGATCAGCTCTGCCAACAAAATAAATACACAATCACATCAAAACCTTGTGGTGTTTGTGGCAGTGTCCTGTCTTGGTCATCTCCAACCTCAGCTCCCACTTCAGGTTCTGATTGAGAGAATCAGATCGAGAGATTGATTCTATGGAAGTAAGGGAGTTTCACAATTAATTTTTATTCATAGGGGAAACAGTCCATAGGTCTTTTTCCTTCCCCTTCCCATTCCCAGGAACACCCTTGGATAATGTATTTCACTTTACTCAGCTAACATTCCCTGATGTGGTCCAAACATCATGACTTGACTAAATTTCCTATGATCCAATATTCACACTAGTCACACCACTGTGTTTTTCATCAGAATATTGTTACTTTGGTTCACTTTAGAGGAGATGATTCCACAAGGCCACAGCATGAGAAGTTAGCAGAGTAACTTAAGAATATGGAATATTGCTAAGGGAAACTGACAAAAATTATCTGATTAGATTTCACATAGGAAAAAAAAAAAAAAAAAAAAAAAAAAAAGTGAGATGCCAGAATTTTTCCATTTTGATTTAAAAACCCATCTGCTTTGAGGGTGGTGGGACACTGGAACACGTTTCCCAGAAAACTTATTCTGAATGTGTTCAGGAGCAGGTTGGGTGGGGTTTTGAGGAGCGTGGTCCAGTGGTAAGTCTCCCTGACCACAGCAGGAAGGTTGAAATGTCATGATCTCTAAGGTCACTTCCAACTCAAACCAGTCCATGATTCCAAACAAGTCCTGATACCAGAAAATAAACTCAGAGGACAAGAAATGCATATTTATGTTATTCATATGTCTTTCAGCATTGTCACAGTTTTTTTTTTCACTCAAGATTCCAGGTTAAATTTTTAAATTCTCTGCTCTCTGTGCTAAGTGATGAGACAGGAGAGAATTTCCTTCTCCTATCAGTAGAGTTGTATGATGCTTCTGTTTTATATTTGACAACAAGCTAAGGCACAGATTTATACAACAGTGGGAACCTTCGTATTCAAATTAACCTGGGCTTCTGTTTATACTTAAAGGGAAAGTGAGCAGTACTTCCAGAGAATAGATTTCATAGTAAAATAAATATTATCTGGCTTCAGCAGTTTAAATTGAATGTGCCTACCTGTAACTCAGACCAGACTGCTTTTATAATCAACAGGAATCTGACCAAAAGGGATTACTGTGTGATACATATTAATATATTTAGGTGTCTAGATTAGGATGATTTAAACCACAGCTTAAATATAACTGTTGTCACCTGTGAAACTAAATTTGGCCTCGAACTACAAAGTCAGTGCCTATAAAACTTTGCCACCATATTAAACTAAGTATTCATTGTGATATGATATGATATAATATTATATATTATATTAGAGAATTATCAAAGTTTTAACCTCCATCAAATATTGAGAAGCTTGAGATTGTAATTGAAATTAGAAAATAAATCTCTAAATATCTGAAATTAGATGAGGTGGCTCTTGCTAAGTACTTAAGAAATTTTGATTCCATGGTTCAAAATCCTTAGAACTTAGAAAAGCTTTATATAAGTACATAAAAAATATACCCCTGCCCTCACTAGCATATATGTATGTATTTTGGCTGGAGAAGTATATTTAAAAGCAGTGATTTGACAGAGGTACTTCCAATGAAATTTTATGTCCAGTTTTGTAAAGTGAAATGCATGAATATTTTAGACAAACATTTGAAGACTAATTCAAACAGAATAAGAACCCTTATGTTTTAACCATCACTGTGTTACAGCCTTTATTAAGCAAGAGTATCCAGAGTACAAATAATGGATCTTCTTTGCATTTCATTTAACAAATATATTGATTGAAGTCCCCTTTCAAACCTCAGCAGACGGGATGCTTTAGGGGTAATTTTTTCAAAGGAAGTTTGCATGGGGATTTAGCCAGACAACTTCCCTTGATGTTAGCAGGGACTATGTGACTAAACTGATACATAACTTTGAAAAGACACCCTAAACACCTTATGTTGAATCACTGTAAGTCTTTGAACTCAGCAGGATCGTTGTCTGGATAAGAAGTGGTGGTTCAGCTCCAACATATGAATCAGTTATAATAAACATTACTACAAATGGGACAAAGATTGTGTTTGTCCAAAGAGAAAGGGAAGGTTGGGGTAACACATAACCAGTGGATTTCTCATTGAACTTTTTCTTCCTTCTAATTCCATCTTGGAGAACACTTCTGGGAAACAACAACCATAAACTATGGTGAGGTAGATTCATTAAAATAACTCAAATTTTCTTCAGTCAGCTGTCAGTAAGATGGTCCCTAACAGATTTTCCTGCAGTACATTTTAAATCAAACTTAGCTTATTTTATGAAGTCGTTTATAGGCAGCGAGATGACAACCAATCTGAAACTAGGGCCAAGACCTACAACCAAAAGAAGGTTCTGTCTGGACAGTGGTCCAAGCTAAGACATTATTACTTTCAAAATAACCAGTTTTATTCAAATACTTGACTGTGCATCACGATTTTGCTCAAGATGTCTTTATCATATTGATTGGGTTAAGTAAAGATGGAATCACTTCCAATTCTTCTTTGACTTCATATGCAGTCTGTCTTCTGCTGTTCTCTGCAGGAGCTCCGTGTCCCCTCCATCTCCTATGGAGAATAAATAGAGGTCTCATGGATGGCTTTTATAGGTCGTGCTGAGCAGGAACCTACAGCAAAGGTCAAATTCAGTCTGAATTATTTCAGACCATAGTGTTATTGCCTGACTTAACCTTTCCTTGTAGTTTATACATTCTTCAAAGGGAAGTGCTTTGAACCGTTGAATTTGAGAATTTTGATTTGACTTAGTTTATGCTCCAGATATAATTATAAATATACATATATTCTTTCAGGAGGAAAGCAAAAAAACTTCCAAAAATATATACATTTTAAGAAAAAGTATACAAAATATATACAATTAAAAAAACCAACCAAACAAACAACAAAAAAAAAAAAAAAAAAAAAAAAAAAAACCACAAAAAAACAAAAAAACCAAAAACTGTAGCACTGCTATAGGAATCGTTAGACAGACAGCTTTAGTTTGACAGAAATATTTTCCCCAAAAATACCCTGTCATTAGATACGATTAAGGTAATCTTCCTAAAATTAGACAAACAGACAGAGATGTACCGTTGTTATCTCCTGCAGCTGTCTGCCTACCAGATTTGTGACATTTTAGGGGTATCTTTTCAAAGCAGCATACAGAGTTTTAGCTGCATGACTCTCAGAAACATCAACAGAAGCTGATCGATTAAATCCCACACTTGCCTTTGCTTTGAAAAATTTTCCCCTAAGCATCCTGTCTGTTGGGCTTTGGAAAAGTACTTCACTATTTTCCATGCAGAGAAATGCAGAAAATATTCAATCTATATTAAAAGATAAATTAAATTAAAATAGAATATGACTAAAAAATATATAACATAAAAAAATAATGATCAGCATTTCTCCTAGTTCTCTGCTCTCTTGATTGCTTCTCTGGTGCTGTGAATGCATTCCAAGCTTTGTTACATCCATCAGGGATGGTACAGATGGACATTTTGCCTGTCCAACCTGACTCAACTGCTTGAAGATTCATCAGAGAGAATCTGTTGGCAATTGCAAATGGATGTAATCCAGAGCAGGCAGATTTTGTTTCTCTAGAGGAAAGCAGGACTGTAAAGGGCAGACTAGACTGGCAAAAATATTTACTTTTATATTTCATCACTTCAAATTTATAATGGGACAAAATGCCTTTAAAACTTCACCTTTTTAATAGGATACTAGCAGAGATTTTCAATGCAATTCATTTGCTGGCAAGTCAGACACTTGAGAGTGGGAAGCATTTTGTGCTAAAAAAAAAAAAAAAAAAAAAAGAAAGAAGAATAGAAAAGAAAAAGCAATCAGCAGGGTGACATATACTTTATTAGTCCTCTTCAAAATCACTTCCTTCCTTTTCTCCCTTTTATATTTCTTGTCTTTCCATGTGCTCTCCTCGTTACATTACATCCCTCATTTTAGGCATTTTAATCCCTCCAAAGGGATGCATCCCAGTGGCACAGGCAGTTGTAAGGCACAATTCTCAGCTACACCATGGCTCTTTTACAGTGCTGCGGCAGCGAAAAGCAGCCTTATGGCCCATGGAACTGGCCACTGTGGAATATCCTCCCTGCTATGCACAAAACGGGGTTTCAGGAAGCTAGTAAAGTCAGCACATTGGATATATAATGGCTTCTGTCACATTTCCCTGTGTAAAAGACCCCCATGCCTGGGGTAAGCATGGGGAATGAGGAAAGGGGATCTTGCTTGAAGTCTTATCATGGCCTTGAGAGAAAAAAATCCACAAAATTCAATCTATCTAGCTCTAAAGGGTACCTTTTTCTTCTGAATAAGCCACAGTGCAATGAGGAGAATCAGTCATTACCTGTTGTAGAAATGGGGGGAAATTCTCAGAAATATTTCTGAGGTAGTTATAAATATATAGAATTTACCTACGTCACACCTGAGGAATTGTCAAACACAAATATTCTCCTGTTTTCTTATAATAGGTAGCTGTGATATATTTATTTATTTATGGGTGGAAATCTTGTTGAATGGTCAGTAGTGTCCTTCTACCTCTGATTAGGATGTATAAGTTACCGTGTCCTTTTCTTCTGAGCTCTGTTTGTACAGTTGTTATTAACACTGGAGTTGGTCAGAACATTTCTCTTTTCTATTTCATGTATTTAGAGCACAGTTGCCACCAAAGACTTAGTATCATTGAGTGATGGTATGTGCCCACTTCTGATCCACAAGGAACAGAAACATTCCCTGCTCTGCCATGTTATCTTGTGGGTACAGAAAGCCTGATATGAAAGCCCTTTGTTGGAGATTTTGATCAAGCCAGGAAATCTGGGAATGCTTTTGCATGGATGTTTGGGGAAGATGACATAAGATAACACATAGAATTAGTATGTCCTCATGCTTTTGAGTCAATAAATAGTGCTGCTCCACTTTTCCTATTTATACATCACAAAAATATCATGAGATTGGGTTATTCATCTGCATATTCCACAAAATTCCCTCCAAAGCCACAATGTCAAAATAAATTTAAAAAATCATCCCCTCTGTTTTCCATCCAGCATGGGTAATGTTGGTATTCTTATGAAATTCACTCTTAGCTTCTTTCTCACTCCCCTCAGGGAAGGTTGTCAGTAATCCTTTGTAGAGAGGAGAGTGATGAAGCCATGCAGAAAGTGGAGAATCAGGATAACCTTTCTGCTCACTCTGCTCCCCACTGATGCCCTCGTTCCACCCCCAGCTGCACTCCTCTGTTTGGGCATATGACATAATCCTGATGCTAATGGCCACAGCCACATTCCACCCTGGAGTGCTCAACAGCAGGCACACTTCACTGCATACTGTCAGTAGTTTCTGTGAACATAATTTATTCCTTTCAAAAAAACCCCACCACCACCACCCCAAACCAAACCAAAACAAACCAGAAAACAAACAACCCCCTCCAAACAAACAAAAGAAACAACACCCCATCCTGAAAACATAACTAGTGGATTTCTCAACCACAAAACAGAGGAACTTCAGGCTCGCCTGGCTCAGTGCTCAACACCAGCCACAAGAAGTTGCATGTCCTCAAGCCCCATCAATTTCAATTGAGTTGAAAAGCCCCAGTTCCTATTATTCTCTTCCTGTTAGTAAATAGATTCCTGTTACCTCTAGTGAGTTTTGGGTCTGTACGCTGTAACTACAGAAAGCAAAATGTAGAGACACTAAAGTAACTCGAGGTACCTTTGTTCCTGCCTCATTCTCAGCCCTGACCATCCCTAAGGGAAAGTAAAGCAACCTTAGGGTGAGTAAAAATTATATTCTGCATGCAAATATTGCATATTATTTAAGCACTGCTTTGTAAAACTGGAGTTTTTTGTTGTTTTGTTGGTTTGGGGTTTTTTTTATGCTTTCAACGTTGTTTTATGTTCAGGAAATTAGAGAAAAAACAATATAGATCATTTGAAGTTCCTAAGAATTTACCACTACACTTTCCTCTTGCTCTTATACCCTCTGAGAGTACCTTCAGTAATCTGTTTTCAGCTCTGTTTGCTTTAGAATACTATTTAAATTAAACTGGAAAAGTAAAATTGCAAACATTAGTTGGTTCTACAGTGAATGCCCAGTACATGATTTAATTAGAGGTTTAGAGTTCCTTTAGAAATAAAATTCTGTGCAAATGTAACTGTATAAAAGTACATGTACCTGTATGTAAATGTGTAAATGTGTATGTCCCTACTGTTAATATTATTTTTATTATTTTGTTATTTCACATTTTGCTGTCTGTGGTTATTTATTCTTTTGTTTTGGATTTTGCCTACTCTGTCCTCCAGAAAAAAAAAAAAAATAGTTGTGACACTTACTAACAGAAAACATAACAGCTTTGAAATCTACTTTCTTCTCATTTTAATCCTGCTTTAATCCTTTAGAGCTATAAACCAAGGAAAAATGCCTATTTTCTACTGTATATATTTACAACTTCAATTCTAAATAATTTTAGAGCTTTAGGATTTACAATCACCATGATTTCCTACATGCAGAAAAAAAGAATATCAAACTTTTAAGCTCCACAGGGAACAATTCAGGATTCTTTAATGTAGGATGCATATAAAAGCAATCAGAGCTGTTCTTCTCCACTCCAGCTATTTGGCTTCTCTCTGCCATTGTCTGGCATATCCTTACCTTCAATTCCAAGGCAGTTACATTTAATAACTAAATGCACTGAGCCAATTATTAAATTCACCACCATGATCCTCCCAACACACACAAACGATGGACGAAGCTTAAAACCATTTCCCAAAGATGATAATTCTCTAATTTATGTGCATGTGAGAATTTGCCTTACACAATCTGTAATTGTGATATAAAGAAAATTGTTAATAGAATATAAACAAAGAATGACCATGAGTTCACAAACCATTTTCATCCTATCAGAGGTACAGCTGTTCATGCCCCTATCGTTCTATTTATCCCTTTCATGTATTAAGTAAAATGTACACAAGGAGAATAGGGAAGAGAGATGAAAAGATCATTAAGCCATCATATTTTTGTGTCATTACAGAATTGTTCTTTACATGTTCCCATTCTTCCTAAGAGAACAAAAAGAAAAAGGAGAACATTTCCCAATGTATAATTTCATAGTGAGTATGTAGAATATATGGGACATTTCATCTCTGGTTTACCTAGTCAAAAAGTGACTATACTCACAAAACATCTTGAAAGTTAATCCATCAGGCTAGAGCTGCAGAAGTGTCCTCTTAGTAACTCTCAGAGAACTCAAAAGCAGTGGAGAGCCTTCACAGCACTCAAAAATAATCCTTAAAAGAAGAAAGTCTGGAATGGACTATATTGGTTCTAAATTGAGTTCCTCAGTCATATGTAGTTATAGATTTCATGACCCTTGAGGCTTCTTTTTTCAGAATTAAATTCTTGAATCCTTCTGTTCCCAAGGATGTCTCAAAGATGTGGCCCTTCCTCGAGCATATATTGTCCTTTGGAATACAGAGTTGTCCTCCATGTTTAACTGACATGTTCAGGCCAGTCAGATTTTATCTGCTGGATAGTTGTTTTCCAGTATTTTCAGATTGCAAATCATATAAAGTTTTGTACTGGAAGATTGAACACTTAGATTTTTGAGGTCTATTGACAGAAGACTTCTTTTTAGCTGTCTGTCATGGACTGCTGAGAACAGCTTCCTCAGGGCTAAACAAACAAAGTTACTTCAATTTCCTTCTACAACAAAATGTGTTTCTACACTCTTGGACATCATAGGCCCTCTCTTATGCCTTCTACCATTTAAAGCCAAAATTATTTTTTGTTCTAATTTTCTATCAGATTCTGAAATAAGAATGATGATGGCTAATCTATGAAGAGAAATATCCTTGCTGCTTCTACTTGACAGTTGATAATGTTCAAAGATAAGCACCACATGGTTATTGAAATGACACCACTGACCTATAAAATTTTAGCATATATGATAAATAATATCTCTTACTTGATAGAAGGTTGAAGGAAACAAAAAACTATGATTAAATATTGTTATTCCCAGAATTGTAATGGAACATCTTAAGAAGACAAAGAGGAAGGCTTCCTTTTCTAAAAGGAAACTTAAAAAAACTGTATGAGAAATCAAGGTATTTTCCTTTATATGGGCATGATTTGTTTCTATCATATATTCATGTTTTTCTTTTGTGAGCCAAATTCTTCAGGTTTAGAAAAAACAGTAAAAATGACTGAGCGAATTAAAGCAAATGAATACCTGTGTGGATTCTCCAATAGCTAATGCAGGATGTGTTTAGTCAGGATACAAAATTGTATCAAAGTTTCTATGCATGAAAGATTTCTCTTGTCTTTAAACAGCCATAAATTTTCATGGTTTTGTGAAGAAATTAATGTCACATTATTCTTCACATTTTTCTTAGATTTGGGTGCAAAACACAGAAAGAGATATATGTAAGTGTACAGGCATGCATCAAAAGGTGATATATACTCCCTGTTCTCAGAAAGCTAGGCTAAAAATGTATCTGACTTTGAACAAATGAGAATAAAGTGGCTCTGACTTTTAAAAAAATACCACAAAAATAGCTTTTCAATTTCCCAACCAATTCTAAACCCCACGAGACTTAAAAATTTTAAATCCAAATGCCCCAAACTGAACATAGACTATAATCATAAATACTTATTTTAGGGTTCATAACAAGCCAGTTCATTATGGCTTCTTTCTTTCAGCATGTCATGGGTCGTCACGGGTTTTGGCTGGCAACAGGAAAACGCAAAACATGGTGAGAAACATAGTAAAAAGAGTATTAGCAAATTGGCACAAAATCCTTGAAAACCCATAAGAAATCTTATCCTTTTGGCCACCCTAAAGTCATGAACAAAGTTACAGTGATATTTGGAGACCAGGTTTCAGCTGCCATCAATTGGCATAGCTGCAACAGGAGAGATAGTCTAGATGGAGCTTTGCTGATTTCCTTCTGTAAGGGATTTGGTTTTAATCTTCTGGTGCTTTTGACCATTACAGTGTTCTCCAACTGACTCAAAATAAAAGACTTACTCTTTTCTTTTGGGTAACCCAGAATGATTTGTTAATGTCTATGATAGTATTAAATAACTAATACCATAGAGAGAGTGGATATGTCTTCACTGATTTTCTTTAACTCTCCTTTATCTGTGGAAATCATGAAACTGAATTAGGATAACTGATTAAAATGTGATTCTTTCCAAAATTTCCTTTTCATAGCCTTCTCTCTTTTTTCCTTAGTTTTATTTCTATTAATGTACCACTTCATAGCTCAGAAAATCTGTCCCTTTATTTTCTAAACAGCTACTTGTGTATTACCCTTTGGATATATTTATTTATTTTATCATAAATCCTCTCTTTGCTTCCAGTCCTTATTTCTTTTTCTTTTTATTTACCGGTAGGGAGACTTAGATAGGCTCAGTTTTCTTAATCCTCTTTATAAATTAAAAAAAAAAAACAAACCAAAAAAAACCCAACCTAATTAAGTCTGCACAAAGTCTTGTATTTCTGATGTAAAAGAAAATCAGGCTTCCTGCAACAAAATAATGCTTTGCACTTCTATAGACCCTTTTATCTGAGGTTCTCAACTAGCTGTAAAACATGCATTCATTAATTAAGCCTTGAAAGAGCCAAGAGACAAAACATTATGCCTAGGCTGCAGAGAGGTAAATTCGGAAGCAGAAATTCCCTGTTTTGATGGAAGTAACCCAGATTTGAGAAATGGAACTCAGAAGTCCTAATTTCTATATGACAGCTTTTAGTTCCACATCAAGTCCACTCCTGTGCAAGCTGTTTTAATATGAACAATTCTGCAGCTCATCATTAGGAACCCCCTTTATTATGTTGTTATCCAGGATTTTCCTAAATCACAGCTCATTTCTCAATGAAAAGACTGTCATGCAGGTTCTCAGTGGGTATAAACTGCTGTAATTTGACTTTACCCTACTGAGGTCAGGCAGTGTCCTAAGATGAGTCTGTCCTTAAGACCACACACAAGATAGACACACACAAGGTAGAAATGGTTCTGTGTCTTCCAGCTATTCTGAAACCAGAACACAAACAAAACTGTATCGGCCATCTAAGAATAATGTTGGAGGGCAAAGTGAATTACATGTTCTGAGAGTTGGGCATAACTCTGTAGCAACAGCAGGAGAGAGAGAGAAGAGGAAACTAAAGTTTTACTTGTCCGTCTTTAGAGAACAAGAAAGAGAGGAAGAAAAAATCAACCCTAAACCAGTAGTGCAAAAAAACTAAAACCCAATCAACTAAACAAACAAAATGAACCAACTTCAGTTTTTAAATTAAACTAAGAGCAAAATTCATCAGGTAGATATATTTTCAGCATCATGCTATAGAGGATTCAAGGGAATGCAGCTTCATAGTATAGCTGATCTGAAGGAATATACTTTCAAGAAGTTACTAAGGAAACAAGGTGATTTGTTTCATATCCAGCTTCTTTATATTCATTTCAAATTATTCTTGCAGTAGGATTAAAAAGAATATTTATACAGTTTCTTAAATTTAATGATGCATTGAAATCCATAGCCTGTAGGAGATTAAAAATGAGGTTTCAAATTCAGATCTGATTTCACTATAGTTTTGAAATATTTCAATTCCTTGGTAACAGGATTTACTTCATTAACTGTAGATTTCTAAAAGTCAGACATCTGAGTTATTCAAGCTCAACCTCTTCAGAATCCAATAGAGGAACAAGTACTACAAGGAAGAGCTATACCTCAACAGGACTTTGATCTGAAAGTGCCTGTTTCTCATCCCTGAGTGTGGAAGAAGCCTTGGTGGGTTGGCTGAGTCGTACATAGCAAAATTAAAAGCATGTTCAGGGAGATATAAACCTCAGCCCAAACCAGCTCCCATAATAGACATTCATGTACACTCATAACAAACAGCATTTGCTGATGGAATGAAACTTCCACCATCCCACGGATGTGCTGAGAATAATTCATTTCTGTGCATAGGCTCTTAATTGAATAATCTCATCCAAAATGAGGAACCGATTAACAATCTAGAAGACAAATGGCACCATGAAAAGATAAAGCTCATGATCGTTACGAAGGAGGAAAAGAAAATAAAGGAATTCATAAATAAGGCTTCAAAAAGAAATATTTCAAGAAATTCAGAGAATTAGACAACAATATGTTATGAAAGAGGAATAATAGAGAAGCCTTTTTCTTTAAATAAACAATAAAAGAATAAGAAGTTATCCTAATATGAAGGAAGAATAGAAACTGTAGTAAAGGATAAGATTTGTTACACCAGTATGCCTTTACTGATCTTAAAAACAAAAACAAAGAAAATGGAACAGAGAACAAATTTCAGAAACAACTTAGGCTGATCTTTATTTGTGCTATTGATGAAAATATGACCAATATTCCCTCATTATTTCATAACTTCTCTTGCGCTTTCCACATGAAGCCCTTTGAGCTGATGTAAACCAGCCCTTGAGAGAAACTGATTACTCTTCCCTCAGATTGACAGGCTGATCTGGTTCAACTGCAATGGTCCTACCTAGGCACGTGGTGACCACACAGCTGCACTCTATAAAGTCTAAAAAGATAATAGCATGAGATTACAAAGGCAGACTGAAAAAAAAAAAAAAAAAAAAAAAAAAACAACCCAAAATTGCAAAGAAAGCAACCATACCACAGAAGTTCATAAAATGTGATAATTCTAAGGGAAAAAAAAAAAAAAAAGGTCCAGAAAATGAGCATGCTTATCCTGCCACAGAGCAATTTTTCAATTAAATCCTATTTTTTAAAATTGTTTTTTAACTAATTTGCTATTGGGTGCAATTGCCTTTAGGCAATTAGCAAAATTTATGTTGCTGGATGCTGGACAGGAAGTTTAAAGTAGTGAAAGTTACAGGGCAATATTTACATTCGTATAAGTATACGCCACTTAAACTTATTCATTTAAATTTTGCAAAGATTAGTTATTCTAATATTTTATTTAAACTAGCAGCATATACTTATATGTATAAGAGTACATACTGCTGTACATATATATATTAAAAAAAGTATTCTGCTTTTATGTTGGTTGAACATCACATCAGCATCCATGAAGAACTTTGAACTAATCTCAGTGTTTTTCTCTGAAAATCTGGAAATCAGTGTACCAGAAAAATGGAAGAAAGTAAACATTGGCCCTGTGTTTAAAAAGAATAAAAGGGACTTGCATGAAAATCAGGTAATATATATATGATTTGCATATATATATATATATATATATATATATATATACACATATATATAAATCCTCAATTGAAGTACATTTATCTAAAACTTATATTTGAGTATGAAATGTATGGATCACCTGTTTGCACCATAAATACCATAAATACATGTTTTCTCAATAAATCAACAGTATATAAAGATATAACTATATTTATTTATTCATATACTATAACTTAAAGAAATCAGTTATCCAATGCTTTTAATACTCTACTAATATTTATTTTGATTTTTTAATTTTCTGCAGTTTAGCAATTAATGCAGCAAGGAAGTGGGACTTTTTTTCAGTGATATTAAATATCTTAGTGTGATTATATTTGTGTGTGTATACACTTCACAACAGTAGAATATTCATATTGCTTGTGGATAAGCAAATCACCAGTTTGTCAGTGTTTGACAGGTGTTTGTCACTTTTCAATTTAAAATCTTATTCTTCATGAATTTTTAAACAAATTAGCTGAAACAACTGTCATATAAATAAAAAATAATTATTTTACAACCTCTTGGAGTACTTGTCAAGTTTATTCTCAGCTTTGAGGCTTCTTCAAAGAATGCAGAGAAACAGAAACCCCTACGAAGATTTCCCAGAGAACGAACAAATTCTATACTCAGAAGCAGGTTAGACCCATCAGTATGATGCCTTAGTAAAGGCATTTTAGTAATTCTAGTTAGTAGAGTGGCAAAATGTTCTCTTATCATCCCCATATTTTGTTAAGGCTCTAAATTTCATTTCTGGATAGCACCACACATCCTTTTCACTTGCATAATCTCCCAGTGATGCAGATCTACTCACTGCACCACACCACACTGGCCAGGGTAGGTGTTGTGTAAAGAAATGAGGACAAAAGGACCATTATTCTTCCTCTCTGCTCAGGAGAAAAGCCAGGCCCCGGCGGAGAACAGCACTTCTCTGTCTCCTGGAAAATCAATAGCAGTCTTGGAAATGGAGGCTACACAACAGTTGAGTCTCAGTCCAAAGTCTAAAGCAAAATAAAACAATAACAAACTCTAGTTTTTCACCCTGACATTTTTCTTTGACACAAAGAAATTACTCCCATTTATTGCAACTCTGCTGTTGACCTTGGAGTTGAACCCGGCTCCTACACAAAACCCCCTGAATCTTCCCCTTTTATGTACTTTTGGCCTGCACCTCTAATTCATGCTTTGACACTGATTATTCTTTACTGATGTGTTGACTTTTCTTTTCTGATTTGTTTGGATTTCAATCATAAGTTATTCCTCAAACATGCCTTTTACAGGCACTAAATTTGACCTATTGTTCTGATTCTGACACATTAGAGCAATAAAAGGTTGTGGGAAGAGTGTTTTAAATTTCAGTACCTATCCTACCAATAACCCTAGGTGCTGGATGCAAAGGGAGTAACTACCTCTGTTTTATTCCCTATTTTACACTTTGAGGAAAAAAAAAATCCCTCTTAAATTAGTGTCTGGGATGGCTGTTTTGTGCATTTTCTCTCCCTGTGCTTTTTTGTTTCCCCTCTTCATACTTTCTTCTGTTTTCACTTACTATTTTTCCCCCTGCAATCTGTTGTTTTCTTTTACTTTTAGAGATAACTATGGTAAATAAATACAGATTTAATCTTTAAATCCACTATCAAGAGAAAATGCACAGTGCAGGTGAATGGGGGAAAGATAGACAAGAAAGGGAGTGGGAAATATAAAGAAAAGAAAAATCAGTCTGCCGATCAAATCTTTTATTTCCAAACAGAAATAATTACAGTGATGGTCAGTGGGGAGATTTGGGCAATTTGTAGTGGCAGAGCAGAAAGTTCCTATCAACAATACTTGATATTCAAGGCAAGCTGCAGAACTACAAGTCCTGAAGCGTTGCCTATAATCTTTATTTCATTTTTAGATGTTATGCTGTAATAAAATGTAAAAAGGGAATACATAAAAAGTTATAGAGGTGGGAAAAAACATGGTTTGAAGTTGTATGGCATTTCTTGACAGGGCATGTTCCTAAGGATATGCAGAGAATAACAAATGCTATTTGAAATAAGTACAATAGAGATCTGAAACTAGATTGAAAACCCAAGTCAATTTTCCTGAGTGTCATTTGATTAGCTTTCTTATATAGAACTGAAGCTTAAACAATGCTGGGGATTCAGAGTGGAGAGGTGCTTGGGAACACAGTGAGAAATGGGTTACTCCTACCAATTTCATTTCTGTAGCTTTACAACATTATCATTGCACATTGTTTCAGTGTTTTTTGCAATAATCCATAAATGAAGCAATGTCAGAGGGAATTTGATTGATAGCTGGGAAAACACAAAAACTGTGAAAGTTATTTCTTCGCTCTTTCTCTCTGTCTGTCGCTGCCTTCTGGGCAAGAGATGCTACCAGTATCTGTATAAAATAGCTGGAGTCTATTGCCTGGCTGTCTATATGGGAAAACACTAACAGTTTGTGGATATTGCTTTGGACAACAAAAGATGACAAATATGCATATAACATATTTGACCTTGGATTGGTTTGAGTGATTGGGTTGGTTTGAGTGATTTATGTTACTGGTGCTTTTTTATTCTTTTATTTTTTTTTTCTTTTGCCAGATACTGCTTGCTTTATTTATTTTTATTTATTGCTCTGAACTTAGCAAAAGGTGTCTTGCTCTTTTGAAACAAAATTAACTTTCAACTTTGGTTTTCACCTTTGGAGAATTCTAGGTTGATAACGAGTGCACAGATAGCATTTTGATTTGCATCTCAAATAAAGAGGTCCTTCAGAGCTCAGGTTTGAGCTTTGTATGTTTGTACATACATGTTGAGCTCTTCCAAAAGTAATGAGATATGCAGGAAATTCATATTGATACTGAAATATGCTGATTACTGCTTCTTCTATACTTTCTCAGTTTTTTTATTTTTTTTTTATTTTATTGTTCAAATCTTCTAACTGTTCTTCAAAATTAGATTACTTTAAAAAGACAAGTTATCAGGTACCTTTTATGTCTTTTTTTTCCTCTCTTTTCTTTTATTTTTCTTTCTCTTTCTTTAATTTTCCAGCAAGAAAGTACTCTCAGAACTTGCTTTACATGTAAGAATGAACACCCAGAGACTCAATGGGCAACAGATACAGTTCTAAGAGGGCCAGGGTGTTTCCAGCTGTCCCTTAGGGATACTGCACTTAGACTCCTGCACAGGTGGTGTTTGAAGCTACAGCATTCCTCATAGCTTTAGGAAAAAAATCCTATTTTAAGAGGCGTTTTATATTACTAACATTATTTCTCTCCATTTCTTACCCTCTCAGAACTCTGTCAACCTCTCTGTCTTTCTACATAACCTCGTAGTAATGGAGTGCAAACCAGCCTCTGTTTGAAAAGTATTTGAATTCCCATACAGTCCCCAAAATGCATACTCTGGAAGCAGTGCAATATACTTAAATCATGACCATGAGAAGTGACACAGCATGCATAAGATGCAATTGCTCTTCTTTGGGTTGATCCACTTCTGTTCTACCATTTGCATATACCATGGCCTCCTCTAATGCATGTTAACAAAAATTGCAATTCATGGTGTGTGTGTTATGGCACATACTGTGTTTAAGAACTGAATGATGATAGGCTTGGTGGGCTTCCACTGCAAATATTGCCCATGAGGAAAAGTTGCTTCTGAGGAAGTGGCAAGTAGTCTCAAAATACTATTTGCTTTCCTTTTCTCCAGGAATTATTGTATTTTATCACGTATTATATATTTTACTCAAAGAAGTCTTTCCAGGGATAAGGACTTCAGTACATAACAACAGCTCCCTTGAGTGGGAGATTTCAGGGCGACCTGCCAGCTCTTCTTGCTGCAGATGTCAGGCCATCTGGCTGCCATCTCTGGGGCAGGACACATCAAGGGAGTTGGCTGGCGCATCTCCCCAGCAGGAGTTACTTGGTAGGGATAAAATGGGGAGGGGAGAGTGTGAGGATGCATGGAAAAAATATAGCAGACTACTGTCATGGGAAGCTTGTGAGTGAGGCTGGTTTTATGTATGTATTTATGTAAATAGATAGAAAGACAGGTGTACTGAGAGACATTACTTCCAGCAAAGATTACTCAGGGTTAAAAATGAGCTTGGGTAACTTGGATAGGAAAGACATCTCATTTGTGGTATTCAATATTTCTAATGTTTGTTTCCATTCAGTCCTTTTTGTTTATTTTCTCTCTTTCTTTCTTATGACAGTGCAGATAATGTGTGCAAGAAGGGTGTGTGTAATCTGGTGGTTTTTTATGGACATGTGTATCGTTGAATAAGTTTGAATGTACAGCCATCTGTTGTTAAAAGAGGTACAAATCTTTCTCTGAGCTGGAATACTGGATAATAATTAACTTAGATAATCCGAGTTAACCACGCAAAGAGTTGTGGTCAACGGCTCATTGTACACATGGAAAGCAGTGATGAGTGGTGTCCCTCAGGGGTCAGTGCTGGGCCTGGCACTGTTCTACATCTTTGTTGGTGACAGAGACACTGGGATCAAGGGCAGGTCAGCAAGTTCACTGACAGCACTGAGCTCTGTGGTGTGACCAACACACTGGAGGGAGGGGAAGGAACCAGCAGGACCTTTACAAGAGGTCTTGGCTAGAGAGGGGAGACCACGTAAACATCACAGAATTTAACACAGCAAAATGTAAAGGTCTACACCCAGATTGCTGCAATCCCAGACACACCTACAGGTTGGGTGCAGCAGTGATTCAGAGCAGCCCTGCAGAGATAAACTTGGGGGTGGTGAAAAACAACTTGAGTTGGCAGTGGGCACTCAAACCCCAGAAATCCAAAAGTAACCTGGGCTGCATCCAAAGGATTGTGCGTAGCAGGTGAAGGAGAGGATTCTCCCCATCTACTCTGCTCTTATGAGACCTCATCTGAAGAACTGACTGCACTTCTGTTACTCTGAAGATAAGAATAACATGGGACATCTGGAGTGAGTCCAGAAAAGACCACAAAGTTGATAGGACATCAGGAGCATGTCCCTTGTGAAGTGTGAAGACAGGCTGAGAAAGTTTGGGCTTTCCATCCTGGAAAAAAGAAGGCTGAGTGGAAAAGTCATAGGAACCTCTCAGCATCTGAAGGGGCTCTAGGGAAACCAGAGTGGGACTCTGCATCTGTAGTGTGTGGGAAAGAGGGAATGCGTACAAAGAGAAAGAGGAGAAATTAGGTTAGATATTAAGAAAAAAACTCTTTACTGTGAAGGTGGTGAGACAGTGCAACAGATTACCCAGGCAGGCTGTGGATGTCCCAGCCCTGCAAATGTTCAAGGCCAGGCTGGATAAGGCCTTAAGAAACTTGGTCTAGCAGGAGGTGTCCCTGCCCATGGCAGGGGGCTTGGGACTAGATGTTATTTTAATGTCTCATCCCTCCCTTCACATTCTATGGTTCTACAATCTTTTACACAGATACATGTAGCTTGAAACAAGGGAATGGTACAACCTCAAGAATCAGACCTTACCAGTATTTTACTACAAGGATTCACTGTTGCTAAAAAGACCTAGAAACCAAGGACAGAGGTCAAAACATAATTTTTTAAATGAGGAGATGGTCACTAAAAATTCTTTGACGCTTAGAAGCCTGACTAGAGTTTATTAAAGAGATTAAAAAAGCCACATCAAAAAAACCCACCCCAACATCAACAACAAAAAAAAAGCCCCTAATTAGGAAGCAACAGGAATATGACATTAGTGGATAATTTCTCAGAAGACCCTAGCAAACTTCATGCAATGGTGAAAAATTGAAGTGTTTAAGTAATGGCTTATGAATCCTGGTCTGGGGCAGACAGGTCTAGAACAGGGCAAATGCACACGGCACACATCTCAAGAGTGAAAAGGGTAAAATCAGTAACTCTATATTAAAATTTAAGTCTTTTACTCACAGGCAGAAGTCTCAGTCTTGGTACTGTGTACAGACATTCTACCTTAAGTGATTTTTCTGCAAGCAAATAGGTAATAAGAGGATGGAAGATCTGCTTTTGTCAAATGTTCATTCAGAAATGAGTTACCTTGAGATGATCTTTCAATATAAATTTTATCAGAAGTGCTTAATTTTTCAGAGCTGGAAACGCTGATGTTACCACAAAGGCACAACCTCTGTGGGTTCCTTTATAACTGATATAAGCCAAAGAACTTTGGGATAGTCTCTATGGTGATCAAGAGAGGCTCACGAATTTTTTCTTCTGCCACTGTCTACCTTTCCTGTCAGCACTGGGAAGGGACCTATATCCTGTATCCCATCTCCTCAGAGCCATCTGAGGCACAAGATTACGACCAAAATGTGAGATAAGTTTGGGGGGTTTTGTTGGTTTTTTGTTTTTTGGTTTTTTTCCCCTGTGGAGATCTCTCCTGCATGGAAAAATCAAAGGAAACAGGAACAGATCCCTGAAAGGGATCCCTGCAGTCACTGAAGCCAGTCCTTTGTTCTCACTGGCAGCTGTGTAATTTCAGGCAAATTTGCTTCTCACCTGTACATTTTATGTAAACTTCTTAACAAGGTTAGTCAATCAAAGAATGCAATAAGATTTCACGCACCATGTGCTAGTCCAGAGGAGGGACAGCAACATGTTCAAATATCACATAAGTAATGAACATGGTATCTAAATATAAAGAGTGAAAAATGGGAAATAAAATCACCTTGCACTTTCCATTAATAGAAATCAAAAGCGTTTATGCTTCAGGTACCCACCTGAGTCGGTTTTCTCCTTTAAATGTTGCCCTTATGCAATCAGTCAAGCAGTGTTTGGGGCAGGTTTTGTTCCATCATTTAATTTTTTAATGACATCAAAAAGTTTTCCTGTTTTTACTTCAGTTCACATCTCTTCCTTGCTCATCTTTCTTCTACTTTATCTCTCTTTAAAAAATTCTGCCCTTGTTTAAAATACAACAAACAACAAATGATAGCTAGAATTAGTCAAGTGTGCTTTAAGACCATGAGGCACTATCAGCAAATGCAATCTGTCCTCTATAGACCTAATATCCGTGGAGATGAAACAAAATGTTGTTTACTGAATCAACACTAACCACAGCACGGCCTGCATGGGGGAACCAGGCACACATTATTGCAGAGGCTAAAGAGTGTAAAACCACTGATCCTGCAGTTACAGGGTCATAAAATCCTGCTTTCTATGTGAAAAGCATTTAATAGTGGGCATTTTTAATACCTCCTCTCTGGGAGACACAAAATACAAGGGACCTTGAATAATTACTCAGTATAAAATATTGGGAGTAAACTTCTGTCAACAAAGCAGATGGTCCCCCCCCTTCCTCCAACACCCCCTGAATCCTCCAGCCTCGAACATACAAAGTGTGTTCTGACAATTTGACAGTTGATAAGGAAAAGACATTTACCATTAACTCTAAATAGGAACAAGGAGCACAAAATGAGAATACGGCCCTTCGATGAACATAAGTGTGAGTTCCAGTCAGCTGATCCCGGTTGTGCCTTGTGGAACGGGACTGTTTTGTCTGTCCCTGTGTGTGCTGGTTTTGATGGCAACAAATAGAGCTTAACTGAATAACATTTCAAATAGGTTGTGAGCTGCAGTTTTATTTGAGGTTGTGGTTGCTTTCAGCACTGGGCAAAGACATAAACCCTGTGCAATCTTCATATCTTATATGTTGAGTTTGTACAGTGCTTTCCGGATTTGTGCGTGGTACAGAAAAGGGTTATCATTTGCCTTTACTGTAATGAACCACTTGTGGTTGAAGATCTTGCACAAAAGGAGAGGATTCTACTTTCAGTATTTACAGACTGCCCAATTCATTTAGATTAACTGATGGCAGGTTGAATTTATGATGCTGAGTGCAAGAGATATAAATCTCACACTGTCCCTACTGTCTTAGAATATATATATATAAAAAGAAATATTCTTGTGGATTTACTAAAATAATTTTAAATTTAAAAAGAACATTCTCACTGTTGATATTCAAGGCTCCACTGGTGCAAATGCAAATAAGAAGTGAATATCAGGTTTTCATATTAATCTCAAGTCATGAGAGACATGAGGCAGTTATAATCACCTACAATATTAAACTTATATTCCAGAGTTGGGTAGAAAATGCTTCCCTAAGTAAAATGCATTTCTAAAAATTCAGTCCCATTCACCTGCTCTAATTCTGTCTTCAGAGGAAACTGTCCTTCAAAAATGCAGTGAATAATCATAAGAAATACAGTACCTCTTCTTTCTTCCCTTGTATCAGCTGGAGAAATGTTTCTTCATCTTCAGAGCATGGATTTATTCTGTCTATATAGATTCTGTCATTAAGACCCTGCTATGCTGGTGATTATAATTATGCTTTTGCAGGCTGTTTAAGTCACTGTTCAACTCAGACTGTGGCAGTCGATGTTGTTAGGGCAGTGGATCACTGGGTCCAAGTTTCCATGTTAGTGCAAGATGATTTCCACCTTTGATGGTTCCAGCGAAAACATTATCATTGCACCAGGTAATCCTCTCAGAGTAATCAGTGCTTGTTGGAAGGATGTGTGACCTGTTCTAATTTTTAACATGTCTGTGTCCTTGGTAGGTCTGTACCACCCCAGATTGGGAAGTCTGGAGCATTCATGTGAGCAGCTGAGGGAGCTGAGTGTGTTTATCCCAGAATAAAGGAGTCTCATCTCTCTTTACAAGTCCCTGGAAGGAGGTTGTATCCAGGTGAGTACTTCTCCAAGGTAACAAGTGACAGAACAAGAAGAAACAGACTCAAGTGCACAGGTAGAAGTTTAGATTAGACATTTGGAAAAGGCTCTTCAGAAGAAGGGTGGTCAGACAGAGAAACAGGTTACCAGGGGAAGTGTTGGACTCACTATACTGGAACTGTTCAAAACATGTGGGAAGATTGCACCTGGGAATCTGGTTTAGTAGTGAACATATTTGTCGCACAGGTTAACAGTTGGACATTGATCCTAGAGGTCTTTTTCAACTTCAATGATTCGAAGAATTCATGATTATGAAGCTATGTCTACTTTTGTTTCAATCAAGGGTAAAAGGAAGCTTCTGTTTGGTCCTGTTTCATAAGAATATGATATGAATGTGGCAGGGCAGCTGTGACTTGCTGAGAGTTTTGAATCATTTGTATTCTGACTCATACTTCTGATCCTCTATCTGTGGCTGGAGAATTTCTGCAGAATTAAAAAAAAAAAAAAAAAGGTATTGTCACTCTAATGGTATTCAAATGCTGAGTCAGAAAAAAACAATGTGAAACCAAGATTCTCCTTTTATTTCTGAAGAGTTACTCAAGTGTTGCAGGATGTAATGGAGAAACAGGTTTCATCCTTTGTATACAACAGTGCAATAATGGAGCAGAAATAAGGCCAGGACCTCAACTCCACGAACTGTAATGTTGTTATACCAACACACAAAAGCTGAGACTCTCTTTGCCGTTGACTGCACTGTATGTGCAATGATTTTAAGATTAGCCATTTTTAATAATCTGCATACATACAAAAGCACAGTACTACAGGGATAGCATTTTGTAATTATGCTCTGCATAATATAGCAATCCTGTCTGAATAATGTGAGATTGCAAATGGATGTAATCCTCTATGACAAATTTCTTCAGTTCAAATTATGCTACGTTATATTGCAGAGACTTTTGGAACAGAGGGCTCAGTCTCTGAATAGGGCTGTCTTTATGCTGCACTAACAGGTGCAAATGGTTGGTGCAGGTATCTCCTGGATACAGGTGAGAGAAGAACAGTGACACTGTTGTGGAAAGATGATGTGCACAAACCTATTGATGGCAGTATCACTTGGCTTAAATATAATATGACTTGAGAAATAGCCCATTCTCCCCTCCTACTCAGGAAAATTGAAAGCAGCACTATGAAGTCAGTGGAGTTACAATTACACATGAAATAATATGCATTATTGGCAGCTCTGTTTTTCAACATTCAAAGCAGCAGTAAGGAACTTTTTCAGAGCAAAAAGAAAATATAAAAGAGTAACCAAGAAGTGTGGGGAAAAAGAATTGAAAGACTTAATTTGACATAGGAAGGCTATTTGCCATTAAATGTAAATTATACCAACCTTTCACCCAAGCTTCAAGTTTCAAGATGTAGCTGTGCTGTATCATAGCTGTACCTACTGGTAGTTGTCTATAAACAATCATAAACACAAGAAATTCAGAATCATTTAACTGTCTAAATCCCAGAGATCTAGAAATCCAGGGGTAAAAGACCAATCAGTCAAAAAAACCCAACAAAAAAACCCCTAAAAAACCCAAACCAAACCAACCAAACAAACAAACAAACAAAAAACCACAACAAAAGCAATCCAAACCAAAACGAAACCAAAACAAACAAACAAAAAACAGTTGCCTAAAGAGGATGTAAGGAAAGACGTAAGGAATAGAAACGACCATTTCAGCCACACATGAAAAAACCAGTGATTTCCAGGAAAACTTAATTTAGCACACAAGAACATGGACACACCAGTAATGGGCTCTTCAGTACAAGAGCTCGTGGAGTAGGTCCAACAATTGGTGATGATGGTGGTTGAGGATCTGGAGCATCTCCCTGGTGAGCAGAGGCTGAGGGAGCTGGGGCTGCTCAGCCTGGAGAGGAGCCCGGCTGGGAGGGGACCCCGTCCCTGGGTGTCCCTGTGTGCAGCAGGGGCAGAGCAGGACCAGGCTCTGCTCCAGCCATGGCCCCAGAGCCACGGGCAGGGGCTGAGCCCAGCACTGCCCTGCACAGGAGGCAGAGCTTCTGTGCTGGGCAGGCACCGAGCCCCGAGCAGGCTGTGCTGGGAGGCTCTGGAGTCTCCCTCACTGGCAGAGTCCAGAGCCCTCTGCACACAATCCTGCTGTCTTCCAAACTGACCCATTCTGGCTTTCAGTGATTCTGAAGATGAACATTTCTATTCTGAAAGGCAGCTACTGAACACTCAGTTCTGTCACCTCATTTAATTAAACAGAAACCACTGGTTATCATTTTGATCTCAGACCCCAAGAGTCCCAGGACAAGACCCTAGAGTGATATCTACATATTAACTTTTATGCTGAGAGCAGGTGGTTTATTTACTGTCTCTGAAGATATTCAGCCCAAGGATTCATTCTTAGCAACCCTGAATTTTGTGGGAGGCATTTTTGGCCAGAAAGTATCTCAGGGACAATAGACATCAATAACATCTTGAGGAAAATGTAATATCCACTGTTAGATCCCTCAGACTTCTTTCTTCCTGACATTTCTATGTGTATGAAGGAGAATACAAAGGGTTTTATACTCTCATCTGTGTCATCTCATCTCAACCTTACACAATCAGGTGAACACGTTCTCCTACGAAGTCCCTGCCTTGCTCCTCCAGCTCATTCTTGTGATGTTCTGCACTGCATGACCAGCATAAAGATGCACTAGGGTACTGTTCCTGTATATAAGCTGTCTTATTCCTTCCTAATGAAAAGTTTGATATAAAACAAGGTATAAGGCAGACAAGTAAGATGATTTGTAGAAATTGCAGCAGTGCCTAAGATGGCAGTGGTCTCCACACACACATTTCTATGGTTACAGACTGATAAAAAAATGACTAAAATTCATCAAGTGCTTCTATAAATCTCTTTACCGAAACAGCAGTGCAGGAGCCTCCCAGGAACTGTAACACTACAGATGAAAAAGCTTAATCTTTCCCTACACTAGCCTGCAGCTAGACCACCACAGTAGGTGGTGCTGTGAGAGGAGTCGATTGGTATTCGTGTCTCTACAGGGGAATAAGTAACAAAAAAATTACCATCCTTCACTTCCCTGCCCCCACCAACATCTCAAAAGTAGTTTTTAGAGCTGCCGAAATGTTCAAAATAGGAAAAGTCTTATTTCTACCTCTTCTCCCAAGAAGGAAATCCATAATGGAATTATTTAATTCCCAGTACAGTTTTCAAATTTCCACAGTGAAAGTAGTAAAGGAAATGCAAGAAAAAGGGGGGGAAATAAAAAAAGAGAAGGAATCACAAAGACCCACAGAACAGACTGAGTAGGAAGAGACCCAGAAGGATCATAGAGTCCAGCTCTTAAGTGAATGGCCCATATGGGGATTGAACACACATTCTTGTTGGCACCAAGGTCTAATCAACTTGGTTAAGGAATAGAGAAGAAATGTCTTAGGGTAAAAAAAAAATAAAAAAAAACCCCCAAACCCTAAAGCAATGAAGACATTTTAAAGAACAATCATTGTAGCAGAGAGATTACAACAATCTACAAAATGTAGACAAAGAAACATACATAAGCAAGTTAAACTGGACTAATTTTTCTACATCTTCAAGAAGAGAGACATTATGAATAGAACACCACAGCAGACAAAACAGAGTTAATTCACCAAATACACTAATTAGATAGAAGAGAGTTTTTATAGAAGCAGAAAGCACTGAAAGTATCAGTTAACTAGTTTTGTGGTTTTTTTGTGGAAAAACCATAAGTATCTTTAGTAAATATTGTTTTATATGTACACACACACACATATGAATTTTGTCACATAACATGAAATCTTTTTGAATTACATATAGGTACCTCCTTAAACACATTTCCATATGGACACCAATTGATTTCTGACTGGCTTCTGAGGGTTTGTTTTATAGAGATGGAATTAGTTTCTAGTCTCAGAAAGAGTTTTGGCATTGGAACAGTCTGGCAAAGAATGGGCCAGCATTCTCCTCAATGAAGAAATTTCTTGCTGTGAAATCCAGGCCTTGATGGAAAGGATTACCTACTAGCATAAACTAGATGTCTCTAATGATGCTTTGATTTCATACAACACTCTATTAGAAATCCCAAGAGCTGCCCGAAGAAATCACTTAGTGTTCCAGTGTTCCTGAAATCAGGAACACACATATATACAAGTAATTAAGTACATCTTGTTTTAATTGTCTTGTTTTATTTTCTTGTTTTGCTGTTTTTTTGGGGGGGTTGGTTTTTGTTTTTTTTTTTTTTTTTTTTGGGGGGGGAGTTTTTTTTTTGTTTTGTTTTTTGGAGTTGGTTTTTTTTTTTTTAATTTGGAAGAAAAGAGAACATGTTTTACATTACTTGGTCTTATACAGAATAAAAACCCTTCACCACTGTGTACCCATTATTACCCATTAATTGCTTTCTCATCTGGTCTCTGATATTTGGTTTCCTTCAATGGTAGCTATTTGTGTCATGCCACACTCTTACGAGGAATTCCCTATGAGTGAATGATTTTAACCTTGGTTGAACTTCATTGTTTTCAATCATAATCTGTCCAGAAATGAGTCACATAAAATCACAAAAATCTACAGTGCTTATATTCTGAGGCAGGAGCCTCATATCCAGGAGTGCTTCTTGGTGACTGGAAAGTAAGTTTGTCTATCATTGACATAATACATTAATTTCAATGGCAAACAAAAAACAAAGATGTGCAAAACCCACATCATTTCACATCCATCTGTCTTCACCAACATTGTTCATAGGGCCAATAGATTTGGTGTCTTTTCCTTACACATTTTGCAGAGGTAAATTAAAAAACAAAACAAAACAAAACCAAACAAACAAACAACAAAAAAAAACATCATTAATGAACTCCAAGCCAGACAAGTTTGTTGATAATCTAAATAATGCTTTCATCAGTCTTCCTTTGAGGTGTGCTCAGTGTCTTCACAGGAACACATTTGCTTGTGGAAACTGAAACTCCTCAGTGGAAATTCTAGAATAAGAGAAAATCAGTAATAAAATAAAGATTTTTGACTACCTCCCCAGGATAGATTCTGGCTCCTAGTCAGTATTACTCCTCTTAATAACCGTTTAACATAGATTGTTTTCTGGTGTTTAAGAAAACACCATGTTGTACACAAAATGTCAGCTCTTATCTTATATATCTCATACCCAAAGACACCTTAGTTCCAGAATAAAAATTAACTCTTGAATTGTTGAATAATTTAGCTTATTTTCTTCATTCCTCAACTATATGTTGTACAGTACTAGACAAATAATGTAACGAAATCACAGGTTTCTCTTTCAGGAGAATATAGAGAAAACAAACAAACTAACAAAACCCAAACAAAACCAAGAAAATCTGCTCATGACAAGGGTAGTTTCCATTAGAAACAAACTTTAGTAACAACCTTTTTTTTGTTTGTTTGTTTTTCATAACTTGATTTGAGAAAGACTTATTTTGGCTGCATTTGGGGTTTTCTTTGTGGGTATATTTATTTAGTTTGGTTTGATTCTCATTTTATTATCTCAATGTGTTCAGGGGAGGTTGTCAATAGGACAGAGGCAGACTCTCCTAGGTAGTGGCAAGAAATAGCACGAGGCAATGGGCAGAAACTGGAACACAAGAAGTTACAGCTGAATACAGAGAAGAACTCTGTGAGAGTGACTGAGCACTGGAATAGGGTGTCATGAGAGGCTGAGAAGTCCCTGGAGATATGAAAAAGCTGTCTGGAGAAAATCCAGAATAGCATGTTTTGGGACACTCTGTTTGAGCAGTGAGGTTGGACTACACCTTGTGTCTTCCAGTCTTCCCAAATCTGACATTCTGTAACAATACAGATAAATTGCTGCAGGAATCTGGGCGCAGTCTCTTCTCCCAGGCAAGTAGTGACAGCACAGGAGGACACAGCAGCAAGCTATGGTGGGAGAGGTCCAGACCAGACATGAGGAGGAAATTCTTCATGGAAAGGTGTTGTTAGCCATTGGAATGGACTGCAGAGAGAGGTGGTGGACTCACCACCCTAAAGGTGGTCAAGAAATGACCAGATATGGCACTCAGTGCTGTGGTCCTGTTGACAAGGTGGTAATCAGTCAAAGATTGGACTCAATGATCTCAGAGATCTTTTCCAAGCTAAATGATTCCGTGATTCTGTGAAATAAAAGGACCATTTGACATTAGGATAAATGATACAGCCCTTTTTTCTTCCACGACATACATCATGCTTTCGTAAATAGAACTGTGGTAGTGTAGCAGAATGGATAAATCAGAAATAAAATAACTTGCTATTAAATTACACAATTAGAGCCTTTAAAATAGTCCCAAAATCTATGACTGTATTTTAGAGCAGATGATGTTGGAATGAACAGATTTAGAGACATTGTCTTAAACTGCTTGATGTCTATGTTAATTAATACATTTTATCATAGACCAAATTCAGCAGAATGCTTATGGTCTTGCCTGCCCAGTTTAGTGCTAGCACAAAGCCTGACCTTCTACCACTTGGGTCCTCTAGTTAGGTCCCAAGGTGACTGTAAATGCTAAAATGGAGCACAAGACCATCACTGTGAAATTTGTTGCTGTCCTGCTTTTAAGGTATCTATTTTTCACAGAGATGGGACATCAGGGAGAACAAAGAGTCAGATGGGGTAGACCTTTTACAGCGCATTTTTTGAAGTGAGCACATTTACTGTACATATCAGTCATAAAAATGTCTTCCTGGAGTGTCACAGACATCCTGGCTGGAGAGAGCTGAACAAAGGAAGTGTATATAAAGGGAGAAAAGACAGATAGAAATGAGAAACAGAGGATATTAAGGCAAAATTTTTGACTGAAATGGCAATAAGATGTACAGTAACAAAATCATCAATAGACACTCTCCTCATTTACAAGTTTGATGTGAATAGTATTGACTCACAGTGTTGTTCCTATCATTTATCTTTGAAAAAAACACAGTTTTGCAATCTGAAATTCCTGGACCTATTTTTCAAAACTACTTTCATAAACTTTTAAATGTTGGTAATGATCATGTTGTTCATGTAGGAGGATATTTTTTTGTTTTGTTTTGTTTTGTTTTCTTGCTTTTTTTCGGGGGTAGATAGTCTGACAGATCTTCCCCCAGTCCTTTCTCTAGTCATTTGTATAAACTTTTTTTTTTTTTTTTTTTTTTTCCTGTAGCACGTTTCATTTATTTTTGCTAAATAAGTTGAAACAAATTGTACAGGAAGCTGGTCTGTTCTGAAATAGGTCCTCTTAACCCTAGTGTTCTCCCTTTGAAGGAAAGGCAGGGACAATTTTCTAGGATGTCTTTATAAGTTGAGGCCCCTGGAGATCTTTCTGACTTTGAAGGTACAATCCTAGTGATACACCATCATATAGTTGTGTAGAAATAACACCGTTTTCTTGTTGCTTTTGTGGAACCTGGCATTCATAACTGAATTATTTGGACCTTTGACTGAAATAAAAAGTGACTAACATACGTTTGATACAATGATGTCATCTCAGTATAAATTGCATGACTAGTGCACACTAAGTGATTGGAAGACAGAGATCTGGAATGCCAAGAATGGGCTTCCAAAAAAGTGAAGATCAGGGGCATGACCTTCAAAGCTTCTCCTATATTATTTAAACAAAATGTCTGGGTGTGTGCTATATAAGGATAATGTAATGTCCTAAGAATTTTAGGGATACGTTTAAATAGCTCTCTAAAAAAATTCTTTAAAGGTCCAAGCATTCAAGAGACATCAAACAAAGTCTGGGCATTGCTGTGATCCACTATTCTGTGACACAAAAAAGACAGGGTCAGATATTAAATTTAGATATGTGTTTTAGGCAGACATATCTTTACCTCTATGGACGAAGCATACTCTAAGATAAAAACTTAAACATAATAATCAACTGAACGAGCCTGATGTCTCACATGGGTTCAGATGAATGACCTTTCAGAGTTTCCTGTGTTGTCTTTGACTCAAAAGTCAGACTAGGACAAGCTTAAACACTGTTTAATCAGTTAGTCTGAAACAGTCTTCAGAAATAAAATAAAAATTACTCGGAACCCACAGAAAAAGACCCAAATATTTATGTTGTGATTCATCATCTTTAGTTTAAGTTATCTGCACTGGACATCTACCTCTGAGCATTTTGGGTACTCTTTGTTATTGTCTAGGGAGAGGAATAGTAATTCATCTAATATATTCTGAGCATTTTCTTAAGGACAAGATGAATCATGACCTTGTTTCCCTCACTGGCTGGGGTGACAAGATAAAAAATATGTGGCTACCTCATTGATGTCTACATTTAGTCAGATGAATCCCAGCCTAATGACCAAGTGGAAGCTAACACTCTCTCTAATAGCTATTTGGACTCGCCCACATTATCTGAATTGTCTTGATGATATAAAAGTAGGCTTGTGCCTAGATTTCCAAACTCTTAACCAAGTGACAGCTGGCTCCCTCAGGAAGGATGCTAAAATTTGACTGAAGATGGAGAATGAAAACCATCACTTTTCAGTAGGAGGCCTTGCTAGGTCATTTGTAAGGCAAGCTAAAGTGATTTTTCTCAAACACAGATTGCAGAATAGGACTCCAGTCTTTAAAGTTCATAATTTTTTTTGTTGTTGTTGTTGTTGAAAATATAAATTTTTATGGTGTGTAACCACTGGTGAGTGACAGGAGAAAATTCATATTGAAATATGTAAAACAAGTTTTGTATTGATCGATTTTCAACACCGCTGTGCAGATTGCACAATTAGATTGACGTCAACAGATTTATTCCATTTCCATGATTCTGTCCAAGCATTTCAAGCTGTGTCGCATAAAACACAAAAAACCTCCCTCCAAACTAATTGAAATAGCATTAAGCATAACATTAATGAAATGAAACATTAAGTATTAATTTAAGCAAATATTAATAAAACAAAAAATAAAGCCCATTATGAAATAACATTCTATCTTTCTGCCCATCTAATCCATTCATATTTTTACATAAGGAATAGAAACAGATTTTCTTTCATGATGTTCTCACCAATATCTGGTACTCTCTGGAAGACAAGTACTATTTG
Source organism: Sitta carolinensis (assembly GCA_032173965.1). Taxonomy (NCBI): domain Eukaryota; kingdom Metazoa; phylum Chordata; class Aves; order Passeriformes; family Sittidae; genus Sitta; species Sitta carolinensis. Next base: position 8,100,629 of record CM063313.1, on the reverse strand, counting down.
TAGTTGTGATAAAGATAGAGAAAGACCATTACTTGGTTAAAAGTCATAAGCTTTTGCACCTGCTTAGTTACTATGAAGATTAACAAATAGCTGATTTTTATTTTTTTTTTTTAAATTGCTGTTTAACATAAATGTATGCTACATAAATATGGAGAACCATATTGTTTTGGCCTACTACTCAAGAAGGTTTATTCAGAAGTGTCTGTCCTTGCTGTAGAAGGGTAGATTAGGGATCACAACCTCAACAAAGCATAAAAGTTTTTTTATTTTTTATTTCATATATCAAGTTTCTAGAGAAGGCAAAGTGGAGACAATCCTTTTAACTTAGTATACAAATTTTTTGATTTTTACAGTGTCCACACATTTTGTTTATTTAAGTATTCCCTGAGAAAATGATATTAACAAAGATCAGTGAGTAGTTCTCATTGTTCACAAATATTTTCTTTTGAACGAGAGCTGTAAATGTATCTGACTGAGTAAAAGGAATAAAAACAAACACACAAACAAGCAAAAAATTAAAAAAAAATATGTAGAAAGAAGAGTATGAAGGGGCAAAAGAAAGACAAAAGAGAAGGGCAAGTCAGTGCATCAAAACAGGAATCAGGACCAGTTTACTGCAGGTAGCACACACACAACTATTTGTTTGCAACTAATACTATAAAGTTTCTTCATTTGTGCCTTATATTTATCCAGATTTATTGTGCTAATGAAAAGCTTTCACTTTGCTCTTTTCTCATTGCAGATTCTATTCCAAATATATTTTCTTATATTCTGGATACTCTTGACATTTGACAGTGCCAATTGAACCTGCAGAAATACATGCATCTGACAATATTATCAATATAGACGCCCAGATATAAAAGGATGTTCAGGAGCTTTTGTTTCATTGGAAAAAAAAAAAAAAAAAAAAAAAAAAAAAAAAAAAAAAAAAAAAAGCATCAAACTGGGAAACATTTTTCCTTCCACTGATACATTGTTTTTTTGCAGTACAAAGTTCCATTCAAGAGCAACTGAACTTCATAGATTGGGGGTTTGAAACCCAGGGGTATTTAAAGTTCCTTCCAACCCAGGCCATTCTATGATTCTATGACTCATCTTGTTAACATGAGATAAAGTGACCCAGTTTCTCTCTGTTATCTCCACTTTCCTCAAGCATCCAAAACAAACAAAGAAGAAACATTTACTCAAACACAGAAGAAACACTTACTCTCCCTTCTCTAAAGGCATTTAAATTTATGCCAGAGTGACTGTCCAATAAGAAGGGAACCCAGCCCCTGAAAATTTTACACTTTCTTTCATAAATTTCATTAATACTATCCAAGTGAATATTTCTACTTGTACAGTATCATAAAAAATATTCTTCTTGCATGACCTGTAAATTTTTAAAACTTTTTTTTTTTTTTATAGAAGCACATATAATGAAAAATTGGTTACGACAGGTCATTACTGAACTTAATGTACATTCATTTATGATTCTTGTTAAATACTAGAACAAATCCAATCCAAATCAAACCAAACCAATGGCATGGGTTGTCCAATTAAAGTCTTTCATAGGAGAAACCAAGAACAAAATTCTATTTCCTTCTGCAGTATTCAAATTTGAGCAATTTCAGTGGCATTGCTTTTCTCTCCTCTGGCAAATAATTGGAAGGCAAAGTTTTCATGCAAGCCATGAGGCCCCAAGATATGTAAAGTAACATCCAAACAGCAAAGTATTTTGATGCAAATTGAGTTTTCTCTGAAAATTAATGAATCTGAGACAGATATACAGTATGCAGCAAGATTCCCTCAAACTGAAAATAGAACAGCAATAAAAATGCCAAGAAGTGATAAGGCAGCAATAACACATGAGAGATTTTATGTATCAGTTGGAAAAAAATAGTTACTGTAAATGAGTGGGTGTTCTTGTGCTGTATTTTCCCTCCTTCTTTCTTTTTATTTTTTTGTTTGTTTGTTTCATTTCCCTTGATTGCTGAACAGAAATGTGTCTGCAAAATGATGGATTAATTAGGAGAAACATACAGCTCTCTTTAAAATAGGAAAAAAACTTCATGTCTATGAGATCCCTTCCAAAGTCTTCATTATTACAATGTGGTGGGCTTTGAAAGTCATTTACATAATAGCTAACAAAAATGTACTCAGCAATACACCGGGTCCACTAAACACGGAGATAATTACACTGGGAGAATGATATTCCACTGCCAACTCCATTTTCAAGATACATTTATTTGCCCTGCACAGAGCCCTGAACAACCAAACACACATTAACATATCGTGTAGGTGCGTGCTACTGCAATCTACACGATGGGGGAAGGGAAGAAATACAACGCACTATTCTTGGCATATATGTACCACCTGAATAGTATTTTTCATTATCTCCTGCACTGGGAACATTGTATTATCCCACTGGGAAGTCATAGCGAAGAGGATATAATTATCAGCAAAGTAATGGGGATCCTCTTGCTAATGGCCAGCTATTCAAATATCTCAATATAATCGCCTTGCCCAATCTCTCCCCATTGCCTACTCTTCTGGAGAAACTCATCATTTTTTCCACTTACTCCAGCATAATGAATTCATTTTGCATTTTCTTTGTGAGAAATTAAGAGGAATAGCAATGTAATGTGTTGACATTTGAAATGCAGCATAGAAAAGTTTAGACTGGCAATTTAGTTTAATCGCCCACTAACAGGGAGAAGCTTCTTATTAAATTAATTCTTGGTGTACAGGACATGTATTTCTCCATTGAATTCTCTTGTCTTATTTTTATCTTTCATCTACATCTCAATTCACTAAGGAGACAGCAGAAAACACACTCACCTCAAGGACTTTTATATATTACCCATTATGATCATTGATCACGCAGACAATGAGTGGCAGGTGAAAATACATGCATCTTCACAAGAAAACACATCTTCTAAAAAACAGTAGAGGTTACTAGTCCCTTTAAGAAAAGTCCATGTAGAACAACACTGATCAGTCATTGTTGTAAGAGCTCTCATGGTACATTCCCAAACAGCCTGGCTTCATCCCTTGTTTCCTGATGTCATTACAGCACAGCTATTAGCACTCTTCCTATTTATGCTTACTTTAACTTTTTAACAGGATGCAGAATTAATCAGTCCCAAGATAATTTACTTAAAAGTTACTCTGAGTAGTCAAATAGACAGCTTATAGGTTCTATTTTGGAAGTGAATATATTGGAAGGGCAGTTGGACAAATCTTTGTGGGTTTTGTTTTGTTCTTACTTTTGGCTTTACATGGAATCAGCATACAAACATAGAGTATAAAATTTTGGTCATTTGTGTTTGGGAAGTCAGTGTAGTCTATTATGGGAAATGTTGGGCAAGTCACCCAGAAGAAGGACAGGATAGTGAAATTTTAATTGCCATTTAAAATTTTTTGGGTAACGTATATCGCTTGTCATTGTTTTCTAATATTTCTGTAGTCTGTGAATCATTCCCAACAGTAAGAACACATTGTTACTTCCTTAATGTAGGCAAAAATTTGTCTAAAATAATTATTTTTATTTTAACAGGTTTTTATCTCAGCAAAACCTGCATAATGTCCAAAATCCATTTAGGTCCACTATTAATGAGATAACAAAATCTACGCCAGGAGATATTAGAAATAGCATAGTTTCAAAACAGAAATCCAAAATAATTCTCTAAAATAATATGTTTTGATTCTGCTGCATAAAATTAAATAGATTGTGTTTTAAATAATTTAATCGAGGATCTTGATAGTTAAAAAAGAAACCAAAAAACTATGAAAGCAGAGAAAAAAAAGCCAGTTTTTCACACGCCAAGGAAATGTTCACAAAGATTTCTAGGAAGAAATAGCAGAACATGGATATGGTTGAGGAGTTTGATTGCTTCATGTGACACTGTGCTTAAGGACAGAACTTTTATAGGTAAAAACTGCAATGGCTGCCTGCAAATGTGAAATAAATGTGTGTCCCTGAGCAAATGTTCGACCAGGAATACTTTCTTTTTTTCTTCAAAGAAGTAGGGAAAATTGTTCTTACATCATTTTGTCTTACTCTGGCAGAATACCTCACTAGCTTTAAACAAATAAATCCTCATTTACTTGAATGGAAAATAATGTTCAATTTCCATGGGTTTATGAAGTTTTTCCTCTGATATTTCTGTTTCATAAGTAACTAAAGTTGTGTGCTATAACCTCCTGGCTTAAAATCCTCTCAATTTCCCAATTCAATCCTCTCAATTTCTCAATTAACACATACTATACTGAAGCAAAATACCAATGGCAGGTCATTGATTTCTCAGAGTAAAAGGGTTTTCTACATGAAAAATCCTCCAATTCCCTCTTATTGCTAAGAAGTCGACTTTCCCCTTCTCCATGCCTGCATACTATCTCTTTCCAAGTCTGAAATATGTGAAATATTTAATTTTTATTTTTATCTTTTTTTGCTGAGGATCTTTATGAGTATTCAGGCTGCTCATCACCATGCCAACTTCCTGCACTTAGCTTCTGCAGAGGAGACACTCTAATTTTCACATCAGAGCCTATCAGTTTGTAAACTTGTCTTACACCATTAATTTCAGGAACCTTCCAATGTCTTTCAATGGGAAATTAGCAGTCAAATGTGTTTAGTTTGCAGAAACGGCAGCCACACCACCGACAAGAGCAACAACTCATACAACTGTAAGTCATTAAGAAAAGAATTTCTTCAATTATGAATGCATACATTGTCAATGGTGAATGAAAGGAAGAGGCAAAAGGGAGAGGTGGAGGGGGATGAAGCAAACAGACAGAAAGTGCCACAATAGGCTTCAAAACTCTGCTAGTCAAACTTGTCAGCATACAGCCTGAATTTCCAAATTACTATTGTTAAAAAAAAAAAAAATGTTAAAAAAAGCATACTGTTTCTATTCCCTGAAAATAAAGAAAAAAATTGAAGTTTAAAAGACTATTTTTAAAGGAGCCTATTTAAAGTGTAAGCAGGGTAGGGAACCTAATTACTATATGTCATTTGTATTAATGTAAATGAGAAGAGAGTTGGAGAAAGAAAAAGAGGAAAGGAACCATGATCTTCTGGGTTTTGAAAAGCCCCCTTGATGGTGACTGCATTGCTTTTTCATCCCTCCTCCCTGAGTGTGATTAAGTCCCAGAATGCAGAGAGCAGCGTTTTCCCACTGGGGTGCCCTGGAGAACTGAAAACAGGGAGGCAGCAGGCTCCATGCAGAGCACAGTGGTGCTGAGACCTCTGCTGATCACCACTGCTGGGACCTGGGATTTTAAAAGAGGGAAGAGGGAGATCATGAACCCAGATTCCCGTTTTGAGCAGGTTCTGCTCTTTCTCTAAGAATGCCAAATGCATCAGGATCTCAAGTCAAGAGCATGATGACCAAGGGTTAACACAATACAAAATTTAGTGAGGGATCACTAATGAAGGCAACATAAAATCAGTGTGGGTGTGATGAGTTCACAGAGCGGGTATTCCAGTGACAGTGGTATCAGCCCCAGAGCAGTGATGGGGAATGGGCACTCACCTCTTATGGATGTTTTAGAAAACCTCCACACTATTTGCTAACATTTTTTTTCTCTGGATTTCTCTTTCACAGTTCAGAGATATTTCACATTTTCCTCATCCCTTCATCACATCACAAGGTTCATTGTTCCACCATCACCCTCATCACCATCTTCATTATGCCTGCAGTTTTTCAAGGCTTGCATGTTCCCTGTGCCAAATTGAAAGAAACTCTGTATTTTCATGATAATGGACTTCAGAAGAGACCCAAGGGGAAAAGAGAACCGCAAAAGTGCTCACTGCCTAGATTTGCTGAGTGTCTCTCCATACTGGCTTTGTGCAACATTTCCTGCTCAGTCTTTGCTGGATATTTTTACCTCAGGATATGTACCCTAAGGCATTCCCCACAGGTCAGGATGTAGAGTCACAGATATGAAGATAATGAGGAGCCATGGGCTACAGTGTTTTTCAGCACGCAGTTGTCATCCTCTCTACATCTCTATTTCAGCAGGCAGCAGAGTGTCACATCCTCTCTCTGTCAGGCTAGTTTACTGGATCAGTTCTCAGCCCTTGTATTTTTACTTCTCTGTGTATGTGTATGTGTGTGTGTGTGTGTCTAGAATATTTATTATTTGCATTTTTCAGTCTGGGTTATGACCATATCTGTCAATCATACTTAAATTGGCCTGTAAGAAAATCCGTAGTACTACTTGATTTTTTATGTAGTTTTGTGCGGGTTTTTCCAGCTCCTTGCCTTATAACATCTATTCTTTACATATGTCCATGCCTGACATTGGCTGTGCTTTAATTTAGAGATTGAATCAACCTGCTCAATGTTGTTTTATTAACCTGCATTATATTGTTTTGGTAGTCCTCTGTGGCACACATCAAGTCTTACTTGTCTTACCAAACTGACATTTTCCACTACTTATGCCCTGTCCAAGAGCCTGGAATAGATGTCATCAGTACTGAGTGACATGTGTTACTATAGATAAAAGTGAATCAACCTTCTGCCTATCTTACACACACATTTAAACATGATTTGGTGTGTTAATCACCACATACCACATATCTCTTTTTTTTTTTTTTTTTTTTTTTTGTAGGAGATTGTGAGATTGTCATGATTGTCATCTTGCTACAGCACATATATGCTTTCTGGGTTAATTAAATAATACGGCAGAGTTTTTCCTGGCTCTTAAATGACTGCCAGAGAAGTTTTTGATGGCTAAGTTTTTAGCTGTAAATCAAATAAATTCCTGGAACTGTTCAGTCACAGAGGCAAAAGAACCACACTAAATGACTCACCTTCCAGCTATCAATCTAGCCCTAAGGATGGACACCTTTCAGCTGCCTTTTGAGTCTGTAACACATGATAGTGATCAGTGATGAACAGGGATTATTTGGGAGTTTACCAGTTGGTCCAGACGAAACCCAGGCCGGGAATACTTGTAACAACAAAATAAGCATACACATTCAGAGCACAAAAATGTAGCATTTAATTTACTGATATAGGTACAGACTAAGGAGACACTTGCTAAGATATTCTGACATCTTTTGGCTGTAGGTGAGAGGCAGACATAGGTGTTTAAATAGATATATAATTTTCTTAATGCACTGTTTGCTCTCTTTTAGAACATTATTAAGTCATTTTCTCAGAATAATAAAGCTGGAGGTAAATATAGCTTATTCATTTCTAACTTGGTCATTATAGAAGAAAACTGTTCCTCATAATCTTTCTCCAAAACAACAGTTTATTCACTTACTATTTTTTAGGGTTTTATTACATCACAACCTTTTGTTTTTGCCCCACTGAGATTCTAAAAGAAGAAAATGAGTCTGGTCTAGTCAAGGTCTAAGTATTCAAAGTGCCAAATAAAACGACTCTAAGAAAAGTCCCTTCCCCAATTACTTCAACTCATGGAAGAATTTTCCATTATGGCTCTGAAGCTGATGCAATTTTTATGCATTATAAGGCTACACTCTATCAATTTATTGCCCCTCAAATGAGTGCATTAATATTGATGGCAGCTAAACACATTGCAAACATGTTCTGCCCATTAATGTCCTGGAATAGAGTCATTATCCCATTTTAGTCCCACTGCAATGGCAGGACAATGGGTGTACAGAGGGATCTGAAATAAAAACCTCAGAACTAAGTATATTTGGAGATCAGGGCCCATATCCACTAGAATCAGTCAGATCTGCTAAAGGTTCACAGTCTATTACTTGTCCCTGACCTCCTGGGATTCATAGCCTTAAAGAATAATTCACTCCTAAAAAATTTGAGGACTGCTGTGGTATTTATGAGTGTACATTTCCTGACCTCAATGGACATATACCGTGAAGTATCCAATACCCATTATCCCCATATTCAGAAGAGAAATGAAAGGATATTCAAATATGATTTCCCAGTACTCCAGTTTTGCTACTGAGCTCTGCAAATGCTTTCTAGGTGTCCACTAGCCTGAGAGGATGTAGTAATATCCTGATCCTCTTCAGAACAGCTGCCTATGAAGTGTCACACACTGGGCTTCCATTTGGAGAAGAATAGGAGGCAATTTCTGGAAACATGAGAGGCAAATCTACTCCCTCTCCCTTCCCTTTTTCCCATCTTAGTGCCTCAGGTTAATAAAAAACCCTGTAGTCCAGAATGTTACAGGGAGATAAAGAACTGTAATACCAGTGATTGCACATAATTTCTAATACTGAAATACTTCATTCTGGAACTAAACATTGCCAAAGGAAAACACTTCTCTTCTTCCCTCTTCCTCTTGCCTGCAAAACTCACATGTTATGTATATGTGCTTAGGTACCTATTTGTCTATATAAAAAGAAAAAAAAAAAAATCTAAGGGCACAATATATATGTTACATATATTTTGCCTGAAGTGGAGTTTCAAAACTAAAATCTTCTCAAGCTCATTTTTTTTTTTTTTATACCACCAAGCAAAATCCTAAATTAATTTATTTTATAAATTAATTAAATAATGCACTTCAATTATTCCTTGTTTGTTTGACTAAAGGTGATTTGGATTTGTTTGTTGTTGTTGTTGTTGTTGTTGTTGTTTGTTGTTGTTCAGTTTTGGTTTGGTCTTGATTTTGGGTATTTTTTTGTTTGGTTGGTTTTTGTCACAGTTTTGTTTGGAATCTTGCTTTGAGAATTTTATTCCTGAGCTTCCTGTTCGGGGAAGTTAAAAGTACAAGAAATTATAAATAAAAGCATCCTGTTAAGTACATGAAATAAAGAGCTGAGAGAAAAAAAAAATAATAATAATAAGAGAAGAGACTCTGGACTTGAAGAATTCAACACTCTTTGCAACTGCTTCTACAACACTAAACTACTCTGTTCAACTACTTTGAACTACTATAACAATACTTTCAACCACCTGTTCATGTCAAGAAAATAATGACCTAATTTTGGAGAACTCAGTCCATTTAAAAACTCAAATGTGGATAATTTAACTTCTAAAATCAAATCCTTATAGTCTCAGGGTCCTGTATTTGCAGTCCCCAACTGGGTCAAAGAGAAGTTACAGGTTTTACTCCATCCAATCTTAAATGTATTATGACTCTGTAATCAGAGACAGTTTTCCTCTACATGTGAACCTTTGGGGACAAGAGGGTTCTTCTCATATGCAAACATCATGGTTAACCAGAAACAGGACATCAAAGCTTCACAGTGAGATCCTCAAGCCATTCTTCTGGGACATAAATTCCAACTCCTACGCAGTGCACCACAACGTTCATTTGTCCCCTCTGGAATAATGACAAAGGCTGTTAGAACTGACACTTGTTGCTGTAGGAGATGGGGAACTTTATGTATAAGTTTTGTTAATTAGAGGGAAATATGTAATCTTTAATTAAGGTAGGAGATTTTCAAATTTGGGGGTTTTGTTGTATTCTTGTATTTTTTTTTACTAGAAAGTGCCTTGTGTTTAACAGGCAATTAACAGTTGAATTATGAGAAATAAAAAGAATATTTTTTCTCAGCTGCACTGTGAAGGCAAGGAAATAATTTAACCCATTAAAATAGTTGCACTGTGCCCATTAACTATTATTTTAATGTTGTCTCTCTCACTTATCAGTACTGCTAATTATGAAGCATTCTTGGTGGAGTGCCACGGTGCGCTCAGAGCTGCAATCAAGCAATCAAGCCTGAATTGGGGAGGGATGGGCTCAAGTTGAAAAAATCAGTGAAAAAGGGAATGGGTTTTGGAGCCACCTATTCCCCCATTCTAAAGTTTTGGGCAGAACCTCTACCAAAGACCAACAAGGACGCCTTGAAGGTGACCTCACTAAGATCTCAAGTCAGCAAAGCATTTAAGCATGTGAGAGAGTCAAAATGATTTAATAATTCAGTTGAAGTTAGGTGTCAACACAAGGTCTAAATCAGGAAGGACACACTTAATGGTCTATTTCTTTGGAATACTGTCTTTTTGAACTGAAGGAGGGGAAGAGTTCAGGTTTTCCCTAAAGTCAGTTGTGCTAAGCATATTATCCCAAGTCCTACCTTCTAGCAAAACACTAAATAAATGTCAATAAATATAGTGTTAATAATAAAGGTAGCTGAAATGTTTTTTTAAAGTACCAGAACTCTGCCAAAACCATCAGTTGTTTTACATATCAAAATATAAATGTTATATTTAAAAAAGGAAGAAAATTTTCCCTTTATTTTATATTATCCCATGTCAGTTGCACATGGTGATATTTTCATACTACTAATTTTCTATTCTTCAGCCTAGGTTAAACTTCTTTTTTTATGTTAACTGACGATTTATAATTACTCCTAGTTACCTCTCCCCTTCTTATACCACAGTTCTCCATCAATTAAATGGAGGAAACTGATGTCAGTGTCCCTGACAATATACTCACTGCTCAACACAGCTGCATATTATAGAATAAGCAACATGACTGATATTAATTAAATAAATAAGAATAAAGATAAATAAATAAATTAAACAGAAAAGCAATTCAGAATAGATTAATGGAGGGGAAATGGCCCTTAATTTAAATCTTAGCAAACTAGGTGTTATTTATAAATTTTTCCTTAGGCAATTTAATCACTTCTCAGTAACAAAACTGATTATTTAGTCACAAACGTTTCTGCTGACAGTAGTCGCTTTTATTGGTAGATCCACTCTGATCTGATTAGAAAACAAACTTCAGGAATGCCTCCTATTAGCTTCCATTCATCTCAGCAGCAATTTAAAGTACAGCTGATGGCTGTTTAAAAATAAAAGACACAAAAATCCCAACAACAAAAGTCACAAAGGAGCATTCTACACTAGTATATCAGCCGTTTATTTCCTCCCCTCTCCCCCCTTACTCCCAGTTACTTAAAAGGTAAAGATTTGTAGATGACAAAGCTGTCAATATCGCATTAAACAAAAATAAACACAATGAGCAGCCACCTGGAAAGGAAGAGAAATTTGCATGTTGAAGGAAGCATGTACATCTTTCATCAAGCTCTAAATGAAAATCCTATATAAGGCAGACTTCTCATGGAAGTGCTGACCAACACATTTGAAAGCCAGTACCTTCTTCCTTTCCTTGCAAAAAATACTGTTATGAAACCAAGAAAATGGCCAGGGAAACAAAACCAAGTGTTTGTAGCAGGTGGAGTACAAAAACATGGTAAAACCTCTTGCTGCTGCCTGACTGATGACTGAAAGCATTGCTTTCATCCTTGAGCATGTGCATTTTTGCTTACAATTTTTATTTTCTCTGCTGATTTCAGATGTAGGAGACTCCTGAGCATGGTGGAGTTGTGTTAGTAGGTGGGCATCTCGTGCACTGAGAGGAAGGAGTAAGGGGAGAAGACTTCATTAAGCTGATAATGTTAAAAAAAGACAAACAAACAAAATAAAAATAAAAACAACCCCCCAAAAAACCCAAAACAAAAGAACCCAGAAAAAAATCCCCAAAAATGGTGGAGTGGGGAAGACAAAAAAAAAAAAAAAAAAAAAAAAATTAAGACATCACAACATTCTCAAGCTTTTGTGAGAAAAGGAGATACAGAATCTGTAGCCTCTCGTTGAAGGATTTTCTCTTTGTATCTGTGCTCCTACAAAAACATAATCCTCTGGGCCACATCCACACCCGATAATTAAACGTCTGACTTTTCTCTGAGATTCAGCAGTTTGCATGAAAGGCACAGGAGAGCATTGCCAGCTCCTCCCGACGCCAACACTCTCAGCCAGGATCTGGCAGTAAAGCAGCCAGGAGCAGAGCTCTGCTCTCCTCTCCTCCCAGACACAACGCCCAGCACTTGCAGCTCTTTGGGGTGCAATGCTGCCTCTTGACCAACTGCTTGTAACCGCTTTCATCCTCACTCTGGTACCCAATTAGCACCTTGTTAGCCACACACCTGCAGTGCCTTCACCTGCAGGTCACTAAACCTCGCGGGCCGGATTCTCCAGTCAGTGCTCCAGCCCCAATCCGAGATCAGTCCATTAAATCAACAGCTTTAGAGGAGCCTAAATAAAAGAGGAAAGAGGTGATCTGCAACATTAACCCTTTTCCTCTCTCTTTTTCCCTCATATGCACCCTTCGGCCATCTGTCACCACTGAGAAAGTAATTAGCTAACCGGAACATTTCTTCTAATCAGGGCTGGGCAACAGCAAAAGAGAGAACAAATGCAACTCTCAGGCTATTGTAGTGTTTCTCCAAATCCTTCTGGAGCTGTTACATCTCAGGAAGAGTAGTCAGGAAACTTGACTGATGTAGTAACAGAATCAGCAGTATGCTAAAAGTTGTGCATCTAAATAAGTCATTCATGATGGCTGCTTTGTGTTTTGGCCTCATCAAGATTCAGGCCTATTACAGCATGGGGAGAAAAGCTCTGGGAAGTGAAATGAGAGCTAGGAGAGACAAATGTAAATAGAAAATGTGTTTCTGAATTGTGCTACAGGGACTAGTATGAATATAAGCTACCGGTAAATGATGGCGTTTCACTCAAAGAAGGATATTGTCCAGTGGTGCTAATATAAAGAAATAAAGTTTTGAAGAATTATCACAGCATAATATTGACTCAAAAGCACTGTCTCCAAGACTGAAGCTAAAAGAAATCTCCTCAAGAGAGGTGTATATGTAGCTATGAAAAGATAACAATACCACCTACATTTCAGGACCAATATTGCACTAACTTTTCATCTCAGTAAATTCAGTGTTTGATGCAGCAAAGCCCCATACTTGGCTAAGAAGGACCAGGAGGAATGCAATATGTTTTAAAATTTCTGGCACAGAGTTGAGTTGAATTTAAGAAGAATAGGTAGTGGAAATAATGCATATCTTCAGGGAAAGCTAAACTAATGAACAGAAGCTAAGACTTTTTAACACGAAGGAGGTTGGTGCAATCCTTACATATACATTATTTTCACACTTGGGAGAAAAAGAATGATTCTGAAAAATATGTTGGAAAAGAGCATTTATGAAGTATATTAGCCCTTAGGGAAAGAGAGAATAAGCAAACTCTCACAAAGCAGGACATTTTCATAGTGTTTGTACTTTGGCATTTGGAACCAAACAAAGTTTCAAGCATTTAGATGAACAATGCTATTCAGCAACTTTCCACTCAAGCCTTCTGAGAGATCCTTGTGAGAAACAAAAGCTTTGGGGATCTGTCAAGGATCTGTCAATCAAAGCTTTGGATTTAACACTAATAGATTCAAATCTTGGTTATTTCTGTTTTTCTAACATCACTTTGTGAATGCCACACCATACTTTGTACAGTCCTAGAGAACAACCCTGAGGCTACTAATTTCTACAATACAGTGGAGTTGTGAATATCCCTCCATTCAGGCAAGTAAAAGAGAAACTGAGGTAGGATTATTTGACAGCAGTTCAGTTCAGGGTTGTCTGTTTTGCTATCAAGATCTAATGAATCAGCAGAACTGGTATTGGCACCTACACATCAATGTAGTGTCAATTAATTAGAAAGGAATCAAATAAGTGATGCGTTCTGCTTAACTCTGAAGACCACATGAACAATTAACGGGTGCCTATAGAAGTACTAATGGTGTAATTACTTTGGAAGCAGAGGGATTTTTGAGGCAGGTAAAATTCACAAAGACAAAGGACTAAAAGGAGAAAGAAACAATGGTAGACCAGGCTGAAAAGCTATTTATTTATCTTTATCTTTATCTTTATCTTTATCTTTATCTTTATCTTTATCTTTATCTTTATCTTTATCTTTATCTTTATCTTTATCTTTGTCTTTGTCTTTGTCTTTGTCTTTATCTTTATCTTTATCTTTATATATATATATATATATATATATATATATATATATATATATATATATATAAAATGTATGTATGTATACATAAACCACTAACATTGTATTTTGTTAATCTGAGTTTTTGGTAATAGCATACTCCTTGGACTGTTGAAGTAATACAGCTGCTTTCATGGTTAAACTGGATAATGGCAGTCTGCAAACACCCTGTGTCTGTTCCCTGCTTCACTATGGAGTTTTTTCTACCATCATAAGTCAGTCCAGCTGAACTTGTCCAAGCAGTAAAGGTTAGATCCAGCCTTAAAGCTAGGACCCCTAGAATGTCATACCATTTTTGCCATTGAGAATTGGTGTAATAAAAACAGCAGTTTCTTACAGGTCTAATCCACAAGTGAGGTTTTCTTCTTAGTTTTGGGGAGTTTTGTTGGTTTTTTTCTTTGCTACTATTAGTAGTAGTAGTAGTAGTAGTGTTGCTGTTACTATTATTATTATTATTATTATTATTATTATATTATTATTATTATTATTATTATTACTCCAGGTTTACCACAAATGAAAGGTTGAGGCAGGAATTGTGATAAGACAGTCTCTTTCATAGTTTCCTGCTGCCAGTATTGTTGTGTCTGATGTTATTTTTTTTTCCCATTATATTCAGTGTATCTAAAAGTAAGCTCCACTATGTGTAACTAGACTATGGCAGTGAACAGAGGAAATAGCACTTTCAGGAAGCAAGAGAAAATTCATGTTAAAATATAAGGTGATATTATTAAGCTGGTTGTTGATGCACTAGAAGTACTGAGGCTTGCTTGTTTAGACAGTTGGCTGTGGTCAAATTAAGCACGCCTGAAATTCGAATAGAACCACAACTTAAATAAAAGATGACAAACAATTATATACCACGTTTACTTTTGTGCTAAGGAGAATTGTGACATTTCATTCTGAGTGGCTTCTTAGGCAATGTAAGACTGCAAAAAATTCTATTTGTCTTTTGCTTGAAGTTAAGGGTGTGTGAAGTCGAGGCATTCTCTCAGAAGCTTCCTGTGATGTGGTAATGCAAGGAAAAGTCTTTGCTGCTGTGACCAACTCACCCATCTGTTATGTTGTTTGCTGGATGCACAGAGATTTTCAAACACTTCCCTGAGGGCTCGGGTAACACCTAGCGCCAAAGTTCTCCTCCACCACGTTTCTGGACAATCTCCATGTCACTAATTTTAAAAATAAATAAATAAATAAAAAGAGGGAAAATAGAAAAAGAAATTGGCATAAAAGAGAACCTTAGCTTTTATCTGTTTTTGTTTGTTTGGTGGGGGGAAAAAGACTATATTATTTTGATAAAAAAATGTCTCCCACTTTCATCCAGCCACGTGCAATCAATGACTCTATGCCACTTTTATTCAAAAATTCCCTCGTCTTTATATCTTCTCCTTTTAGGTGTTAGAGGTGTTTTTTCTAATTAGTTCTATAGCCATCATTCTTAGTAGATATTCAGTATTTGAAATAAACCCTGGTGTTTTAGCTCATGATTTTCATTTAAGGTTTGTCTTACAGATAGCTCTGAAAATAACTAAAATAACTAATGGTTTCTCTTTCATGCATTTGTTGATGTGAGTAATACAGTTGATAATTACATATAAACTCACTCCACTTTAAGATATCGGTGGCGTGATGAGTATAATAAAATTGTAAAATTTTCCCTTGTGTTCCTTGTTTGGTCTTTTTTTTGGTTGTTTTTTTTTTTTGTTTTTTGTTTTTTTTTTTTTTTTGGTTGGTTCTTGTTCCCTTTTTTATTTATTTTTTTTTCTTCTTTAAGGGGGGATTTTTTTTAGTAGCATTTCAGTAGAACAATTAAAGACTGGTTTTGTCCCATCATAGTATCATTTGATATCAGAAAATACAACTCAAGCTATGGCTCAGAAGTCAGATGTGGTTTACTATACAGGCACCTGTTAACTGACAATGGGAGCTGACATTACTATAATGGAAATGCCCAGTGTATATTTATGGAACATTAATTCAGCCTATAATATTGCAGCTGTCAAAATCTATGGATGTAGATCCTATTTCAGGCATTTTCCTTTTCTTCCTTGTAATTCACTTTGATTTTTTATTTTGTGTGTGCGTGTGTGTGTGTGAGAGAGAGAGATTTAAAAACAGATTAGTTAAATGTCCCATTTGAAATATTTTATTTGTCTTCACATTCTCTGCCTTAATGAGCCAGGTTGAATGGCTCAGTCTTTTGAGAAGAACCTGTTTAGTGCAATAGGCTTTTTCTCTCTGGCAAGAAGAGTAGGGCTGAGATAACACCATATACACTGACAAAAGATTCCCGTAAGTGGATGATGCTCACAGACTTTCCTCTCCCTAGGGAGAGATTTGAATAATGCAAGGTTAAGGGGCTTGGCATATTACCTCAGGACAGATGTTCTAGTCCTGCAGAACAACATTAAAAAAACACAGAGGCAGACTGGGATGGGAGGTGTTATCATACAAACAACGCTTGTCTCGCTGCTGTAACAATGAGCACAAGGTGCAGTGCTGGGACAGATGGATAGTGAGAAATCAGGAGGGAAAAGCACAGATCATAAGCTGGAATTGAGGAAAGGCTAGACAAAAAGCAAAGGTGCGTCACTCATGACATTGAAACTGTGATATTGAGTTCTGCTGGCTTATTTATCCTCCTGTCTAAAGCTGTGAGGGAGTAATGCCAGTCAGGCACAGAGGGAAGTGTCAGGAAAACGTTGGTCACTTAAGGAATGAAGCAGTTCTTGAGGGTCTCAGTTGTGCCATATTTCCGAGGTACAGACAAAAGGTTTAACATCCAACAGAGAACTGAAGCAAGTGGGGAGCAGGGAGCCAGGAAAGAAGAAATGAGAAAAAGAGCAGTCATGCTGTCCAGGTTGGCTGTCATGGCTGAGACACAGGTTGTGATAGTACAGACTGTCAGCCTCACATAACTAGGTTTTGGCACATTTAATGCTACAGAGGTGCTTATTTATAACATAATGACTTTATTCAGGTAAATGGCAAGTCCTTAAGTAAACTTTGATGGGGAGAAGTATTTCTATATCTCAACTGCCTTTTTGAACCCTATTTTGTTTTCCAATTTTAATCCTTACCCCTAACCATCATCTCCAGCTTTCACCAGTTTCATGTAAGTGTTCCTGGGTCATCATGTGTCATCTATTGTATTGCAAGTTGGTCCTTCTACACTCCTCACTTTCCTAGGTTGTTTTGAAATTTTGCAGCTTCCTCTTAACCTTACTGTCCTGAAGGTGCTGTGTGATCTCATAAAGAAAAAAAAAATCCGTGTCATCTTTATGCTTTATCATGTGAAATCTTCATGAATGCTTATCAATATGACATGTTTCTGTCATTGTTCCATCATGTTGCAGCTGCATTTCTGTCTACCTTGCTGTCTTGCAGATTTAACTATATGTTAAGAAAACCATAATACTGGAGTATGTTGTTTTTTGTATGAGTCTGTTTCCAGTACTACTTCTTCATGTTGAAAAGATAAAAACAAAGGTGTGACTGTCAGTCAACATAAGGTTGCAAAGTTACTTTCCCTTAAAGCAGTTGAAATTTTTACCCAATAACATGTTCATTAAATGAGAGTTTCAAGGCTTTTGCAAGGACCCTATTTCAGAAAATAAAGTCAATATTCTGAAGTTAGTGACACTCATGTTTATCCAATAAGCCTGATGTCCCTCACCTGTGTCCACAGTGATTGACTGACTTATTTTTGTTTTAAAAAAATGGAAAATTGGAGAGTATGTTCTCCATCAAAAAATCTCGTGGCATAAAAACATTCAGAAGCCATCAGCTTATGTGATGTGAAAAGTAATTAAATGCAACAACAGCATGACATCAGCAGTGGATAATTTTCAGACTTTAAATGTCATTCCTTTTAAACTCAAGAGTTGTTTGAGGTTTTTGTCTCCATTTCACAAGATAGAGTACAAAACATTGTGACACGCTTAATATTTCTTCCGCCAAGCCGTCCATTCTGATTTCATTCTCACCCTTTACAGAGTTGTTGATTTCAGCCTGCACTTGGCTGCCAAAAATGTGATTGCACACGCAGCACCAAGAACAAAGTGAAAATGAATTATGCATTGGGAAGGAAGTTACATTTGAGTCAAAAAACTTAAGACTTCAGCACCTCCAAATTACAATATAATTTATGAGTGAATACATTTAAAGAGATAGCAACGGACTGAAGCAAGAGAGGGTCAGCCATGTCGAGGCTTAATATAATTTACAGTAGCTTTCAATTATTTATTTTTAAGAAGCCACTGAGCTCACTGGATCTTTTCAGTGGTAATGTCAAAATATGGATATTGGGAAAAAGACATGAATAATAGTGACAGGTTTTTATGCATGATAATGGTGTATGGGGACATTTAAAATATGGATCGCTCACCAGAGCAAAAAGCACATGTCATTTACTCTAAAAATACATGACTCTATGCTTAGCGGCTCTTCTCCTGCACTACAAAAGTTTGCTGAACTTGACTTTTTTTAATTCTTTCTTCTTTATCCATTTGATTTAAAACTTTTTGCTTTGAAACAATAGCTGGTGAGTTCAGATTTACTTCCCGGAAAGAAAAAAAGAGCCAGGGCTCTTTACAGTGACTCAGAATGAAAGAAAGCCTTTTAAGACTTTCAACTCATGCAGTCAAAAATGTTTGGCTTTTTACTTACCTGTTTTGTAATATTATCACTAAAACAAGTGCGTGGCTTTTGACACCCTAGAACGAAGTTTGGAAGATCTAGTTTCAATTCCTTGAAAGGCTTCTTTCATAAAAATAGGCAAGTTTCTTCAGCGCTGAAGTTCCAAAATGCTTTTTGGTTCTCAGAACTCCTATGTAATACCTGCTGTAACACTATAAACATCACAATCGCTAAAATCTTATTTTTTCATCTGCAGATATATTTTCATTGTACCACCAATGAAAAGGTGATCCAATGGCTATTTACTTTGGATTCCAGCCTATGTTCAGACCCCAGAAACCAGGAAACATATTGAGGTGTCTCCAGCCACCAATCCAGACAGACACAGATCTTCTATAGCTTCTGCATTATATCTGTCTGTCCCAGGAAGATCTTAAACGCCTTTAGGAAGCCATTTAGACAATTTTATTTAGTTACCTGAAATCTGGATAAACATGTCCCAAGTGACTCTGTAGAGAACACTCTGCTCAGCATTTTCAGATGGTACTTTTGGATCACCCTTACACATCAGATTCCATGGGACAACAGAGTCTAAAAGCTAGATTCCAGAGTAAAGATAAGTTCTTCTTCCTTGGGTTACCACCAGCATTTTGCTGCCATCCTACCCACGTGGTTGCATTACTGTTTGGGGAACCCTATTTGACCTTGAAAGTGGCCCCTCATCCCATGGCTGTGTGCTCTCACCACAGGTATATGTGGTAGTTATCTTTTCTATTAAGGCTGATCAGAAGTAGATAATCAGCATATTTTATAACAACAAAAAATGAGAGTTAATTAAGTATTTAATATATTGGGAGATGGTATTTAAGTGCTTCCTCCTTTTTTAGTTCATTGATTTCTTAGTCTTTCTTTCACCATGTTTCTGTCCTTTTTCTGCTCCTTCTTACCATGCTAGAAATGCACTGAAGAATATCAGTGGAGATTCCTTCCTGAGGTGTGAGAGTTCTGGTCTCATAGATTAAACACTTTGAGTATTTAAAGAAAGATTTTTTAAAGGATGTGCTACTACTACTGAACATTTAAGGTAGAGTGCAAACATTTGCAATTCCTTTCCATGTTGTCGATTTACAGGAAAACAAATGAACAAACCATGGTATGACCAGTTGTAGCTCTGAATTTAAGGAAAAAAAAAATCATAATTTGTAGTCTAACGTAGAAGAAGATCTTCAGCTGATGGCTGTACATTTGCAATACAATAGCTAAGTGAATCTCTTAGAGTTCTCATGGTTCTCAGTAAACCATTCAGATTTTGGAGTCTGAAGATCCCATTCTTCTGCATCTCTCCCTAAACATTGCATAAAAGCTCTACTTTCCTTGAAGCTATGGCATCTGGTGACAACCATAAGGGTCACATTAATCCCACTGTTATCATTATTGCCAATACTAAGAGTAGTTCTTATCTAATTAAATGTGGACCTTACCCCTGAGCTAGTGATCGTTTGGCTCTCTTAAGCAAAGAAGGGAAATAGTTATATTGACTTACAATGCACCTTATTCTTAACTAGAAATCTAAAATATGCCAGTTAACAAGGCTGATTTTCTTCAAGTGTGTAGAATTTTAACCTTTGTTGGTTGTGTTTTGTTTTTTTTGTTTGGTTTTTTTTGTTTGTTTGTTTGTTTTTTGGTTTTTTTTTTGTTTTTTTTTTTTTCAATAGATTATTAAAGCAATGTTAAAATTAAATTACCTGAGGTGGATGATTCTTTATTTCTCTATTTGAACTTAGCTCTTTGTTAGAGGTGGATTGGACTTATCTTAAATAGAGAGGAACAAGGGGTAATTTTGTCATTTATTACTTTAGGAAAGAATTGACCTGAGTTTAGTATTTTGTGAATAAATCTGGGTGGTACATTAGGGGGTGTATTTTTTTTTGTGTGTTGGTTGATTGATTTGTTCCTGGGGTTGGTTTGTTTGTTTCTTTTCTATTTTTTTTTTTTTTTTTTATTATTTGTTTTCTTCTCTAGGGTTTGAGGTTTGGGGTTTTTTGGGTTTGTTTCTTTGTTTGTTTTTTGGGGTTTTTTTGTTTGTTTGTTTGTTTTTTGTTGTAGGTTTTTTTTTGAGAGAAAGTGATCATGGTCTTTATTGTCCCATCAGCTGCCATGCTGGTAGAGACAAGCAAAAACGAAAATTGTAGAGATATTTAGTGCTTGAATTCTACAGCAGTTCATGGAAACTCATCTCATATGCAAGAACAGCATGTTTTTTGTTTTTGTTTTTTTTTTTTTGTTGTTTTATCAAGTTAACATAACTGGTTCATATTGTCATCAACAGATCAGAACAGACAAAGTGACAAAGTGTGTCTGTGCATGAGATGAAATCATCACTTTATGTTAGCCATGGTGGGGAATATCTAAAGACACTGTGAAATAAGGAGGAAATAACTTACTAAACATTGCATCTTCTGAAATTCCTCATTGATTTTCTGATATGATCTTGTCTGATATCACAACAACACAAGAGAAAATGAAAATTATCTGATCTTTGGTTTATCAATAAATTTCATTTCTTAGAAAGTGTCACAAACCTAAGCCAAATCCTACAGCTAAGTAACTTCTTAACTGTTCACTCTGCACTGACTTTGTCTTATTTGTCTTTGCAGATAGTAAAGATCACTGTTTCTGATTATTGGTCATGAAATACAAACTGTGGTGTAGAGAGGGACTGGATTCTTTTGGTTTGGATTTTCACAGGGAGTGAACATTGTGAAGAAAAGTGAAATAGTATCATTCAGATGTTGTTCAAGAACATAATTTAAGAAAGGTAGGAACAAACAAGGCACATATGTCCTCAGACAAGCTTTGCATATTGTAAAAGGGATTTCAATACTGTCTTTGTGGCTGTCCCCACAAGCACATGGAAAATTGAGAAAGCCAGCAAAGTGTGAAATTAACAACCATCTCACCTAGTCCCAGCCTTTAATCTTTGCCCAGTTCATGATAGCAGAAAAAAATAAAAAGATCCTCAAGACGAAAGAGAACAGTTCCTACTTTCTACCATGAGCCATATAGAGACGCATAATGGACTCAATTGCACAGATTGGTAGAAGAATGATGGATAAATAAACCCATTTTCTCCTTTCAATACATGTCTGTGTTGTTCCCTTCATGGAAAGGGAGCTAACTGGCACCAAGCTGTTTGTCTTCTTCAAACATAGATAAACTATAACCAGTGTCATTCATCACTCAGTCCAGGGACACTGCAGCTCTGAAAGGATTGGCCTAGAAACCAATGGTAAGGGCTGTCCAGCCTGGTTTCTTATAAGGCAAGACATTTAAATTCTACTTCTTAAAAATGCTGGATCTGCTGAGGTTTGCAGCAACAGTCCATCACCAACACCATGAATGCCCAGCAACCCCAGCACGTAAAGCTGTCTTTTACCAACAGCTGACCTTATAAAGCAACATTCTTAACATGAGTCCTTTGAGTCAAATACCTCACCAGCAAAGGGCTTTTCTGATGATCTTCAATCTACATTTGGAGTTGCCAGTCTGTGCCTTGCAAACTTCCACATTTTCCTCACGAATCATGCAAAACTCTTCAGGTTTAATGGTCTCTCACACTCTTTTTCCTCAAGTGATTCTACCCTTCAGGAAGATTTATGCCTACCTGTCAAAAGCTGCTAGATTTCTATCTCTCTTTCTTTCTACCTCTCTCTCTTCTCTTTCTACCCCCTGAAGTTTCAGAGCTGGTTGTCACTCTTTAACAGTTTGTTTTCCATAAATACACAGTGAGCATCTCACCCTTTCCTCAACACTGGAGCACATTCTGCTTTCGTATGCAAATCCTCTCAGTCAACAATGTAGCAGGAATATGTTTAAACAAGAATAGAGATAGCTAATCAATGTACTTCCATAAGATTACTTATTCCTGAGTTGCTGAGTCTGTCTTTGCTTGGTCCTTGCTCAGGTACAACTCTTATGAATGTCTAGGGAAGTTTAGTTTGTGAAACAACTGAGAGAAATGTGAGTAAGTGTATTAGCACAGGATTTTATATTAGTCTATTATTATATCAGAGATATCACTGGAGTGGGCTCCTGAGGGTGCAAATACACTGCAGGCTTCTTACTGACATCTTTCTATTACCATTGTGTATTTTTCTAAAATCAGGTGCCTGTTATGACTCGGTCTGTAAATCTGGGCAGCCCCACAGAATAATAAAGATATTCCAGGAATGCATGAACCCATGGACATCTGTAGGGGACTGATCTTGGCTGGGTGCCAGGCACCAACCACAGCCACTCTCTCACCACCCTCTGCAAATGGACAGGGGAGAGAAAAATATAAACACAATATTCATGCATTAAGGACAGGGAGAGATCAGTCATCATCATGGACAAAACTGACATAATTTGGGGATTTTAACTGAGTTTATTACCAACAAAAGCAGAGCAGGATAATGAAAAGAGAAGTAGATCTTAAAAGCAACTTCCTTCAATGCCTCCTTTCTTTCCAAGCTCTTTCTCTTTAGTGGTGCAGGGAGATTGGAGTGTGGTTATGTTATCCTTGTTATACTTTCTCCTGCTGCTCAGGGAGAGGATTTGAAATCCTTCCCATGGTCCAGCATGATGTCCTTCCTGTGTGAGGCAGTTCTCCATTAATTACTCCGAAGTGGGTCACTCTTTCACAGGATTCAGTCCTTCAGGAGCAGGCTATTCCAGTGCAGGATTCCACAGGCCACAAGCCTTATCAAAAACCTGTTCCAGCCTGGGCTCCTTTCTCTACAGGTCTGCAGGTCCCTGCCAGAAGCATCCTTCCAGATAGGCTTTCTATTGGTTGACATCCCTCTTTTGGGCATCCTCCTGCTCCTGGAGGAGGAGCCTGGGCTCCTCCAGGGCTGCAGGTGGATCTCTGCTCCCCCGTGCCCTCCCTGTGCTCAGGGGCACAGCTGCCTCACCATGGGCTGCTCCAGGGGCTGCTCCAGGGGAATCTGAGCTCCAGAGCCTGGGGCAGCTCCTGCCCCTCCCTCTGCACTGCCCCAGGGCTGCAGAGCTGCTCCTCGCACATGGTCTCACTCCACTCTTCTCTAACCAGAAATACCTCTACATAATTTTTTTTTTTTGTTTATTTGTTTGTTTGTTTGTTGTTTTTCTTTTTCTTCCTAATATGTCATTACAGAGGCATCATTCTTGATGAGCTTAGCCTTGGCCATCAGTGAGTCCACCCTGGACCAAACTGGCACATGCTCTGCTGGACATGAGGGAAGATTCCAGCAGCATCTCAGAGAAATCACCACTGCAGCCTCTCCATTACCAAAACCTGGTCATGCAAACCCAGTAAAGGATATCAAACCTGTTTTCCCCTATCTCCATTTAATTGGTTAAATCAAAATATTTCCTTTTCAATATATTGCCTTTCTCCCTACTCATACATGTTTAGAAGGGATTCTGATGTCTCTGGATTAGCCAGTTGTTGCTTAGATCTGCAGATATGTGTTCAGAAATGCAAATATTAATTATTAAATTGGGGTTTTAAAAGGTTGTCTTTTCCGGCTATAAAATTTTTTCAGATTTGAAATAATTTTATTGTGGTGAAAGTCTTTCTCATGATTTTAATAACCCTACAACCATTGAAAAGGTATTTACTGAGTGTTTAGCAGCTTCAGCCTGTCCCATTTGATCAGAAAAGCATGTTTCTAATGTTTCTGCCAAATATGTCAAAGGACAAGGTTCCATCTTTTTCCCTAAAAATGTTGGACTGTAAGAACAAAGATGAGAAATACCTATTGCTTCATTGCTTTTTCACTTACTGGCAGAGTATGATTCTTCCCACTAAGATATTTTAAATCCTGTTCTAAATATTCAAACTGAGGGTTAAAAGATTATCCAACAGTGTTAATGTCAAATTCACTTTGCATGAAGTGCACTAGAAAGGAAAATTTGCCTTAAAAAAGATCAACATTACGTGCTAAAAGATTTTCACTAAACTACATTGATTGATTTAAAAGACTTTGAGAAAATATGCACATGTTCCAGAGTGACTTTTTTTTAAAGGTATTGCTAGACTTTATGGTTATTCCTCAAGAAACACTGTATCGGGAGCATCCTGATTCCTCACCTCTACAAATCCAAGCCAAATCTTTGGCTTCTGTTCAGTAGAGGCTTCCTGGGGACAATGGAGTATTTCCAAGATTAAATCATGATCCTGAAATTCTCCTTATTTATTGGCAAAAATGATTACCCCATAAAATTCTCACATTCAAAGCTCAAAAGCACTTAGGAGTGACAAATGAGATTTGCATGGACAGTCAAAACAAAAGCTTTTCCCAAGCAAGTAAGAAATTTTCCCATCTACTACAGATCATGACAGAGCCCTTTTGTGTCCTTAAGGATTCAGACATGGTTTCCCATGACTGTTAATGTTACCAATTAAAGAAATCCTCTTGTTATCAGTGGGGATGTTGGGCAAGTAGCAGTTTCCCAGTTTGAATAAGCAATGCACAGCTGGCTCTACATCTCCTCAGTATGGAACAAAATGGAAGTTAAAACATGTGGATGTGAAGACCCTGTGCTCTGCTAATTCCAGCAATAAACACAGAAATTTTACAGTGACATACTGAATGGGCTTTTCATCCCTGCATTTGTGCTAAGAGACTGAGTTGGACTCAGTTCAGGTAGCAGACCCGTTTTAGTGAAGCAATGCTTTGGGGCTTATTTTAAAGGGCAAAATAAAACATAATGCTTCCCTATCTCCAGCTTCAGAAGCGACACTTGCTGTGTTTTTCAACCTCCTTTTGAGGTTTGTATTGGCAGAACATCAGTCACTTTATTTCTACAGCACCACTCTTCATAGTTCTAAAAGTGTTTCATAGAAGCCAGTAACATCCCAATTTTGAGCACCAGTGGACAAATTATGTGTTCAGAAAACACGCCTCAGTTCTTTGTTTCAAAACCTAGTTGATCAAATCTATTTTAAGGTGGGGTGGGTTTGATTTACTTGTTTTATTTGTTTGCTTTTTTAATCACTCCTCGTAATTTGCATGGTTAGTTCACAATTTATGTTCATGAAGCAGGAAATGGTTACTACATACACATATGTGTTGTTTTGCTCTTGCTGTCCCTCAGAAAAATGTGATAGATATGAATATTTTTGCTGCACATTCACACTCTGAATCACTGTTTAAGTATTGAAATCAAGATCTGAACACTGAATGTGAGATACAACTTCTAATTGATTTTTCTTTGCATTGTTTTCTTAGTAACCCGCTTGCACAATGCTTTTATTTAAATAAATTTTACAACTGATTAATTTAAGCACTATTCAGTATAAATTACCTCTAAATTTTGAAAAACAAGCTCCTGCTGATTTTTTTTTTTTCCCCAGAGAGGATTTGTATCTCAGTTGTGATAACTCTGGCAAAAGTCAGTGGTTTCATACTCATGCCAAGGAACCCATCTTGGTGTATTTTTCTAACCTTGGGTCTGTCATGGTTTGCCATAAAATTAGAAGAGAAATGATTTGTTTTAAAAACGGTTCAGAGGAACTAAGTGCCAGTGACTTTATGGAAAACTTAAGTACTTCCATGTGACTCAGAAAGGAAGAAATATTCTTTCCAGTATAACTTGGGGATCTGAACACCTCCTGTAGAAATGGGGGAAAGCACCCTCAAAAGCCTCCACTGGACTGGGTTGGAGATGAGTTTGAGTTTCCACATCCCAAATAAGCTTATTTGCCTTTTGCCTGAACAGAGAAGTTTTTCTAGCCTTTGTTCTGCAGTTAGATTATTTAATCTACCAGAAAAGCATGTATATATCATGTTGGACTAAAACACCAATGAAAAAGAGTGAGATAATCTTTTGGAATTATCTTCCTCAATTTTAGAGTCTGTTTTTAGTTAAGTTTACATGTATAATCTAGTAGAGAGTACTCCTTAGTAGTGGGTAATTAAATTCTGCTTGATTGTTCTGCCTCTGGTTTGCACATTTTATGTTGCTTTACTGCACAGAGACCCAGATTTAGCAGCAGTGATGGAACATGCACTGGCCTCTGGCTGTTCCATAACATGCTTGGAAAACACACTTTTGGAAATTAAATCTGTGGCCTCCATCACCCATATCTGCAGAGCTGAAAACAGTTTTAACATATCCTGGGACAACTTAGGATCTGTAGGCCTGTGCCACAGATCCATAGCTTTGAACCAATGATGAAGATTATTCCTTGGCAGGAGAGTTACCTGTGATGGTCCATGGAAACTGGGTAGTCAAAGGCAGCACAGTGGGGTGGTAAATATGTCTGATGTGACTGGCCACAGCATCGTGCCTTGACCACTGAACCAGCAACAACTCCTCATGCCTTTGATGCTGACAGCTATGATAAGCTATTAGGAGTTCATTTTTTGGTGTGCTATCTTGACTGTCTTTTTCTATCGATGTATTAACAACTTGAATTATTTCAAAAGAAGTTTTCTGTTCCTGTCAACAAAGTAACTAAAGAGAAAAGATTCATTGAAGGCAGAAAATAAATGTAAAACACGAAGACTAGTTTGTCACACCAGCTATATCTCTATTTGCACTTCTTCTATTATTAACATGTGCACTTAGAAACATGAAACAAACCTTAAAGCCATTTTTTTTTTTCTTTGCAGAGCCCTAAAGCTGATTAAATCAAATGCAGATGTGGAATTGGTGCAAAACAGATGCTGAAAAGCCATGTCAATATCCTAAAGGAATCCATTCTGTATGAGAAGGAAACTTAATATCTACTATAAAGAATTTGATTATGTATTGTTATACCAAATGTGATTAATGTTTTGTGGTGATTAATCAACTGCAAAATATATAATTATGCCATCTGTATTTTTCCAGCTCCTTGTCACTTAAGAATTCCACTGGGGAGTGGGAGGTAGGATAATGAGCACTGGTTAAAACTGCACTCCAAAAGCCCGAGGAATCCACTAACAAAAAGAACTGGCATTTGTTCTGATAGCAAAACCTCTAAGCATATTAAGTAAGAACCCAGAAGACCCATTGGCTTGATAGCTACTTATGTGGAAGACCCAGTTATGGAGTTCAAGCAGCCTGGGACCCATGAGGGCTTGCTCCAATTCAAAGGTAACCTATTAAGACCCCAGGAGAGTATTCAGAATTTGACTTTTGGACCACCTCCTGCTGTCTGATTTATGAAACAGACCTGACACTGATGCAAGGATCATTGACTGTCTTCTGGTTGCATGTAAAGTGAGCTATATTTGCAATGACAGTTGAGAGCAAAGAATAACTCTAAGTACTTACATATATATTTTATTTTTTTCCCCCTAGGGAAAGCAATTGTTTAGGTTCAGATCTGAGGTAAGACACTTGGCCCACAAAATCATCTATCAAACTGAAGAAATGCCTTTTCAAAATGTCATGCAGAATTAAGGTAGAAAGTAAAAGAGGTAAAAATGAAGGTTCCTTAGGGAAGTTGGTCCCAACCACACTACAGATGAGTGATCTGTATCAGTCTTTTATCTACTCTTAAATTAAAATACATCATTTGGGAGATTCATCCTTCATCTGTTCAGTGTTTGCAGAGGGAAGAAAATGTGAAGACTGAATCCAGAGTCTTAATCACCCCCACATGCTTGTAAAGAAAGCATTCTGGCAATTTTTTTTTTTCTTCTTCTTTGATTGACTTGTTTTCTTTCCATTTTTAATTTTTTTTTTTAATAATATAATGTCTATGTAAAACATGGTCTAACAATGCTTCCCCTTTTTTATCTATCTCATTTAACATTGTTGAAAAATTAACATACTGGAACCTCCTGAAATTCAATAGAGCAAATGTTGGTCCTGCACCTGGGGAGGAACAATCCCAGGCACCAGCACAGGCTGGGGGTGTCCTGCTGGAGCAGCTCTGAGGAGAGGGGCCTGGGGGTCCTGGTAGACATCAGGCTGCCCATAGCCAACAGCCTGTCCTTGTGGCCAAGGACGCCAATGGTGTCCTGGGGTACATTGGAAAGAGCATTCCCAGCAGGTCAGGGAGGGGATCCTGCCCCTCTGCTCAGCCCTGCCAGGCACATCTGGAGTGATGTGTCCAGGTCTGGGCTCTTGGGATCTCCTGGCATGAATCCAGTGGAGAACTGCAAAATTGATCAAGGGACTCTTTTGAGGATCATCTCTCCTATGAAGAAAGTCTGAGGGAGCTGTTCAGACTCAAGAAAAGACCACTGGCAGGGGACCTCTTCAATGTGTATGAATATTTAAAGGGGAGGGGTCCAAAAGGATGGACCAGGCTCTGCTTAGTGATACCAATCCACAGGAGAAGAGGCAATGGGAAGAAAATGGTACACAGGAAGCTCCCCCTGAATACAAGGAAGAGTTTCTTTATTGTAAAGTGATGGCGCTGGAACAATGCATCCAGAGATGTAGTGGAGCCTCCCTCACTGGAAATATTCCAGAACTATCTGGACACAATCCTTTGCCAGGATTGAAGCAGGGAGCTGGGATGGCATGAGCTACTGTGGTTCTTTCCAACATGACACATTCTGTGGTTCTGTGATCTCCAAAGAGAATACAGGCCCCTGTATGTACTTTAAGCATGATCGTGGTGTAGTTTTGAATAAAAGATTCATAGGATCAGGTGGAAACTAAATGTTAAGAGCTTAAAATTGTGATCTAGTTAGTGTTTTTACTTTGTAGTACTTCATACATAAGACAGGGTTTAATAGACTTCACAAATACACAGGAGTTTACTTTAAAGTCTTAAAAAGGAGCCATATGCTTTCACATACACAGGCACTGGCATTTTAGGCACCTACCACAGCTGTTAAAATTTAGCTGCAGCTCCAGAAGACCATAGAAAACTCAGAAATATTGTATCATATTTGTCAGTTTCTTTGTGGATAACTGGGATATCAGGGATAGGACACTATATGCTTGCTAAGGTATTTGGCCCACCCTATGTCTTTCAGTTTATGAATCTCTGTATCCATCAGTTTTTGAATTGTCCCTATGAAAAGACACTTTTGTCTTCCTTCTTGTGTTCTGTTTCTCCCATGCCTTTTTAATTTGTAACTTATATATACAAGGTCCATTTCTCCTTATCTTTTAAAGGATTGGTCATGATTTGTTGAGGGAACTTGCAACTCCCCAAATTGAAAAAAAAAACAAACAAACAAAAAAAAAAAAAAAACACAAAAAAACCCAAAAAACCAAAAAAAAAACCCAAAAAACCCCCTAAAACAACAACACAGTGATATTACTAAAGCCAGTCTCTGGAAAAACTCATGAATCAGGGAGAGGTACAGCCTGATAAAGGAAAAGAAAGATTCTTTTTACCTGAACATGTGCTTTGGTAATGAGCAATAACAGGGGAAAAAATAAAATACAATAAAAGTTGCATGACAGTTTGAGTTTGGATGATATATACTTAGTTTTAAAGTTGCCTCAATATGTCAGTGTTTTATTCATGGCTGGCAGATAGTGTAGATGCAGCAGAAGTAGTATAATGGTTTGAAATATCTGTGCAATTATGTTTTAGGGTCAAGTACCTTTTTAACATCCTTCCTGGTTTTAAAAAATTGAAAAAAAAAAAAAAAAAGAAAAAAAAAAAGGAAAAAAAGAAAATAAAAACAAAGGAAAAAAGAGAATGGAGAAGGCAAGAATTAGAAAATAGAGAAAGCCCATTTCTAAAACAGAAATTGATAATGAAAAGACAAAATATTTAGAGTCATAATACTCTGTATAATGTGACATCACTAGGTAGTGGCAGTGCTCCATTTGGTGCCTGCTCCTGTGATTATTTCGCTTCTATGAGTCCTTGCAATTGCAGAGCATTTTGAACATCATCAGAAACAGCTCCTGACACCATGTCACCATCACCTTTTGTTTCTTTCTGAAATACTTAAATCTTGCTAGTTTACAACTATTTCTCTCAGGTTGCTGATAGAGTTTGGATGAAACACATTAATTACGAGTGTGTGAGTGAGTGAGTGAAGTATTAAAGAGTGCATGTGTATAAATGATTAGATTAGATAATGTGAATCAACGTAAAAACAGTAAATCTACATTAGGAAAGTAGTTACTGGAGTTTCCCTTTATCATCAAAAAAAAAAAAATAGACTTCACAAAAGGATGATTCAGACCACTAGTGATTTTGCCTGGAATGTGCACTGTAATTTTCACATTAATAGAAACAAGAAACAAATGCATTGATTTCAGTGGTGATGAGACTTTTAATTTACTGGTGATGGTGAGAAAGAAACTCAGTTCCAGTAGGCTTCCTTTTTCCAGCCATTCTTTCAAAATTAAATGCTATAATTCTAAAAACTGGACAAAGCTCTGAAATTCATACTGCAGGGGAACCATCTACACTCTTCTGTGACTGGAAATGAAGAGGAAAAAAAAACAAACTTGTGACCCAATAGGTCACTCCCTTGGCTAATTTTTGTGATTTCCTGCCAATTAGTCTCTGTAAGTCTTGATTAAATATTCAGAAAAATCATTACTTATACATAAAGCTATTCATTTAAAGGTGCTTCAAATAAAGCAGACTACAAACACTTTGTTAAAGGAAGACAACATTCAAAAGATACCATATCTTTGAGTCCCAATTAAGCCAGATCATTAAGGAAATATATTGCAATTAAGTTTACATCCACTGGATGGAACTTGTTGCCACATAACAGGAACCTCTCAAATGTAGTCTTTTTTTCTATCATGATTATTATCACAGTATGAGATCATTATTTCAGATAGAATATAGCCAAACATTATTGAATTCTGAGAAAGATAAAATTAAAAAGTCAATTTGCCTAATTGCCTAATAATTAAAAATTATTAATTCAAACTTACAAATGAAAAAAAAAATATGAAAACTATTGGTGCAAATTTTTGTTTTAAATGGATACATATACACATCAGCAGTATTAACTCCTGGACTGTGGGGAAATGGACTTACTTCCCTCAAGCACATTGTGATAAGGATCTAAGAGGTCACTTCATTCTGACTCAAAGATGATCTAACTGGGGATCCTCTGTGAGTTTGCATTATCTTCTTCAGTGACAAATTTAAATGATTTCTTCAGTCCTCAACTGCATTTCATCTAGCTCCATTTAGAAGATACATATGAGCTCTGAAACTTTAATTTCATCATAAAATTACTGTCCTGATCGTATGTTTAAAACTCTTATGTCTCTCCTTTGATTTCTGTTATATCCAGCTCTTGCCCTATTCACAAACTCATAGTTTTCAACATAAAAAGCTACTGCTTTAATTCAACCAATTTACTAATTGCACAGTTGCCAGCACTGAATGCATTTCAAGATCAAGAACACCATTTCCATGTAGTTAACTTTTCAGTCCTTTTTTTTTCTTCCATCGTTATTCCAGTGTTCTTTTTCCCTCTCCAGCCAGCATATACAGTTGCAATTTATAGAAATCAGAAATTGCCTAATTGTCTCATACCTTTGAAATTTAATTGTTTTCCTTACAAGGATCACACTCTGAGCTTAAATATGACAGGTTTTTTTGTTTGGGTTTTTTTTTTTGTTGTTTTTGGTTTTTTTTTTTTTTTTTGTTTGTTTTTTTTTTTGTTTTTGTTTTTTTTTGTTTGTTTGTTTGTTTTTTTTTTTTTTTTTTTTTTGCTAGCATTTGCTGAGCACTACTTTCCACCTGTTGTTTTTTAACAGAAAACTCAATAGACTGTGAATTAGTTTGGGGTTTCCTGAGAACTGGAATAAGACATGAACAAGGATATTCTAACAGTGTCTTTTTCTTAAGATTTTATAATAGATTCTGATAAAAATATGAGAGCAAATAAAATTTTGAAAGGCATAGCAAGTGGAGTGACATATGCCACAGTTTGTGTGAGAGCTACCCATGGATCATATCATTACAGGAATGATGCTGCTCTTTGCACATAACTGGCTTCAAATTAGGTTCATAAACAATCCCCCCCATAAAGAAAAAGGACAAGTGAACTGAGTCTCCCTGTCTTGCAGCAGTGCAAATAAGGGTTCAACCCAATCCATAAGAGTGAATGTATTTTCAGGATTTGCCCTGAACTGTAATGCACAGAACCTTGGTGTGTTGGTGGTTTACTCTACACAGATCCCAGATATTCTCATCCAGATTGGCATCATAATATGCAGGAGATGAATTAACACATGAGAGAAAAATTCATTGTACAAAATTTTTTAGTCATGGGTTGCAGTACTACACCCCAAACTGATATTTGACTCTCATTTTCTCTCTTTTATTTTGTGTTTTTGCTTCAATTTTTCCTTCTTTTTTTTTTTTTTTTTTTTTTTTTTAGTTTGTTTATATGTGTTTTATAGGTATTGCTATCATATAGCTACACTAGAAGACAGAGGATTAAGAACTAAAATTGTGAGTTAAGTCTTTGAGGGAAAAGTCCCTTTATGTTAAAAAATACCCATAGAAAGTTGTCATAAAACAGTACACAGGACATTTTAAATAACTTATTAATAATTATTACCTTCCTTCCATCAATTCCTTCAGCAATAGTGTATAAAGTATATCTTTCAATAGAGCTTAAAAATATCAACACTTAGTAAGTATAACATTTTCTGTGTCAGTTCTTATTTATCATAAAAAAAATTTAAAAAGTAGACAATATTCATCTCTGGATAAAGGAAAGTTCAACAACTCTTTAGAGAAAGAACACTTTTATTTTTAAAAATATTTGTTTAGGGAAGTGAGAAGTTAAACTATAAATCCCTTGAAAACTAGTTCTTCACTTATCCATTCGGACAGTATCAATAACAACAATTAAGTTTTCCTTCAGTTACACACAGTAGTAGTGTATTCCTCAGACTTCTATCCTGAATTTCTGTGAAAGAATAATTAAATCATGCTCTCTTTATTGCTCCTTTCTCTTCTTTTTTCCTCTTCATTCCACCATCAGTGATCTAGAGCAGGGATAACTCTTCCTGTGTGGATGCTGTCAAAGGATGATTTTTATATTTGCAGTGCCCTGGACATTTTAAAGGCCTGCCAACCACATCAGACATATGCTGATTTTCCTTTTCCACTGCCAGAATGGGATCAAAATGGGAGATGGGAATAGAAACATTATTTGTAAGTATTCATTCAGGTACACGCTATACACTTTTTTATACAGTAAAGATAAATCCTTCTGTCTGTTAAAAAAAATAAAGTTGATAAGTTTCTTGTGAGAACGAGATAAAGTAAATAATTGTGTGAAAATGTGTCCAGACTCTGTAGGTATCTGTTATTAATCCTCAATTATTTGCATGTAACTTGTCCTTAGCCATGAAGCATCTGCACCCTTGAGGCAAAGTCTCCTGGAAATGATGCAAGACAAAGAAAATTTGATTTCAATCATGATTGACTCATCTAAATACCTCCATGACCCTTTTATAATCATATTCTTTGCTTTTCATTTAGCTGGAGGTTTTGGTTGTAA
The DNA here is from genome assembly GCA_032173965.1 of Sitta carolinensis. NCBI lineage: Eukaryota > Metazoa > Chordata > Aves > Passeriformes > Sittidae > Sitta > Sitta carolinensis. The sequence goes on along the minus strand of CM063313.1, from coordinate 8,066,800 downwards.
GGGATATCCCAGCAATTATATAGTCAATGTTAATAGAACTCTTGATTGTGATCTCACAGAATACTTGATTTTCCCCCATGTTTGCCATCCAAGAAGCAAAACCAATAATAAACAGTCTAAGTGGACAATTAGTGTTGATATTAAATTACTAAGAAAGAGAATATTTGCATAATAATTGTTGACAATAATGCATGAGCTCTCTATGGACTACAGAGTATTTAAATAAACTACTTATCCAGTAACTCTGAGTGTGATGGATTTAAAGTTTCTCCTAATAATTTTTAAATATTGTGCTATGACCTGATTATTTTGATGTTTTGTTTGTTTATATGTAGGCAGCAAACTAATTTAATAACTAGGCTTTCAGGAAATAATTTGGAAAATTGAAGAAAGAGTTTTTGATATATGGCGTCTCGGTATACTCTTTACAATATAGAGAGGTCTTGTATACAAAAATGTCCTTTATCAAATCTTCCCTATGTTGGTCCAGGTATTTTTGTGAATTATTATTGGGTTCCTGAGGAGCTGAAAATAAGTGGTATGTAGAGTGGGTAGGGAATGCAGAGTCAAGCCAGTGTTAAAAATTGGAGATGCTTTGTGAGACCTAGGCCTTAATGCTCAGCTGCAAGAGTGTAGGATTCATGAGGGAATTTTTTCAATTGCATATGGAATAGTGAGGCAAACTGAAAGAAGTCTTCACTGTGTTTGGAGTACATCAGGTTCAAGTAACTCCTGGCTTGGTGGTCATATTTTACTATATTGTGGAACCTGAGGTATTGAATATTTTAGGGAAACTGTTTGTATTTCCTATTGTGGAACCTTTCGTATATCAGGACACCCATCCTCAAACTGGAATTGCAACTGCCTAAGCTGCTGAGGGTCTCCCATCAATCTGTCCAGTCTTTGAATCATAAGGTTAATAAGACACATTTATGTTCATAACATGAAATGCTTCAAAGGTTTCCATATTAGACATTTATGCTACTTTAAAGCTATTTATTAATTACTAATAAATTTTACCAATTAATTAATTATTAGTTTAGAGCATCCTATGAGACCTAGATCTTAAGAGTTGTGTGGGCCTGGATTCATTCAGATAAATCAGTAAATTATGGAAGATGAACAACTTCTTATAGACAAAATCTAAACTGAAAGTGAGAACTTGGTGGTTCTGCTCTCATAATATGCCTTCCTGAAAAGATTACTATAATGTAATTTAGTATACAGTCTGATAATGTTACCTAAATCTCTACTGCAGAGTATTTGTATGCAGCAGGGCAGCTAGGAAAGAGTAATCCTATAAAGACCCATTTTCACTACTCCATGACAATAGCATCTAGTAATTCATCTCCTCTCAAAGCCATATGCACAATATAAGTATCAAAGAATGTGTTAAGGGAAAGTCCACAAAAAAGGATTAAAAGTACAACTATTTCAGTAATTGTGACATTGAGTAAGAAATCTGTAGAAATCCAAATCTGTTTGAATATAAATTCATGAGCCCATGAAGGGGTAACTTTTGAATAAATTAGTCACGGTGAATAGTTTACCCAATTTTATTATAATCTGGGAAAGAGGAGCTCAGTGTGATATCTTTTTTTACCTGATTTTTAATGTCCTGAAGCATTTGTCATGTTGTTTCCTTTGTAATCACCAGCTTTTTTATAAGCAAGCAATCTCCCAGTTTGAAAAAAGTATACAATAAAGCAATGTGCTGCAGCCATACCCTGTCAGTTTAGTCTCTGCAGCTTCAATGCCCTGTAAATACTTTAGGTAAACCATAAATATGCTTCAGCAAGGACATGGAAATTCAGTCTGGGTATGGTTTAAGCTGATCCACAAAATTTAGTACATATTCATAAGCTAAGGTGTTCTTCAAGATTGTTCACTGTTCTGATTTTGACAGGGCTATCTCTAAAAATGAAGATATTCCTCAGTTGCTTCACTGCATATTTCTGTGCAGGTAGACAAACAGACAAAAATCAACTATCTCAGGAGAAACTAAAGTGAATTAATATCAGTCCAATTGAGGAAGGTCTAAAATGCTTTTAAATTTACCTATAACTGGGTTTTTTTTTGTTTTTTTTCTCAAAAAATGTGAAGAGACTTCAATATCAGGAAAAACTGTTGGCAACAAGTCTCACAGTGGTTTATATTAAAACTGGGAGCATTGCAGAAATTATTTAACTTGAATCCAGTGGCCACAAAACATCAGTCTTTCTTCAAAAATTAAAAAAAAAAAAGGAAAAAAAAAAAATCTTATATTTCCTGATTTACAAATTGTAGACTGGTACAGGCTTGTGTCCATGTCCTCAGTTTTTTGAATAGAGCAAAACTCTGTCACATCAGTATTCATCACTTATGTTTCAGGTTGAAAGGGGAATTAAAACAAAACAAAACAAAATAAAAGAAGCAAAGCAAAACAAAACAAAATAACCCAGAAACATTAAAAGAGTAGATCAAAGGACCAACCGTGAAAGAGAGAATAAATGCTTTTCAAGTACATTGTATTTTTTCTCTTGGTAGTGGATTCTCATCACAAATCCTAAGGAAAGCAACCATCACAGTGTATGAATATAGCATAATTTATTTTTTTTCTTTTACTTAGCAAACAGATATATGTGTGTGCGTAAAAGTTTAATATATATAAAAAAAATACATACTTAGGTTCATTGTTCAATAGAAACACCTGACTTGTCTGAAAAAAGCCAAAAGAAGAGATAGAGGAAAGTTATAAAGTCAGACGTGATAGAAAACATACATTTCTTGAGAGAATAGGTGAGTGGCCTATGGTTGCAGTCCCTTAGGCTGTTGTTTCCTGGCTTGGATTGCCCATGGGCTTCAGCCCCTGTCCCAGAGTGGTTCTGTGAATTAGGGGATGGACAGTATTTTAATATACAGCTAAAATATATATATATAATATATATATATATAATATATATATATAAATAAGAGAGAAGGAAAAAGACAATTGTTAAATTTGAAATGCTGTTTATAGGAGATTGGCACTGTAATTAAGTTAAATTCCTGTGAGGATAAGGAATGGGAAAAAAAAAAACTATCATCACAAAAGACATAAGATAAAGAAAAACAAGAATCCAGATCTTGTTGACTAACTACAGAAGTGAGTACAAGACACTGTCTAGTAACTTCAGTCTTTCATCCTTCCTACTAATACTGATGCCTGTGGCTTTAAAGTTAAGTGAAAAAGTGAGAGTGAATGTCTGCAAGAGTTAGCAATTGTACAAGATGATATTATTTGTATTCTTAAGATAAAAGTCGGAAAAAACATAGTTTTCTGCAGTCTTTGTTTTTGTTGGAATAAAAATTGCTCAGTCAAAATTTTATTTTTATGGTCTATGAACTGCAAAGACCATTTAAGGTCAACTCTTCATACTGTATTAGGTAAACATTTAAGAAGTAAATACTTTTATCCGAGTTTGCTGCAAGCAAAGAAATAGACCATGAAAACTCAAGAGAATGGACTTGATGTTTTCATGTTATTATTTTTACTGAAACTAAAGCTTCAGTACTAGAGGTGTTCAGAGCCTCATATTTAACGTGCAAGCTTCAAAACATCACCAAAATAAAATTGCATCGACACAGCTATAGAAGAAAAGTATTATATAGTCTACGGATTGCTTGTTCTGTCATTGTGGTACCAGAACCATTTCTGTTCTCACTAGTGCTCATGTCAGGGGGAATTGTGAACCATAATGGCTGAGGTCTAACCCCAGCTCTACCTCTGTTTTCCCATCTGACTGTACCCAATTCTATAGGCTAAAACACTGCAAGCTGTTCCAGTGTTTTCACTAAGGACAGTCCAATCATAATGAACATTTTATATGTTTGTCTGTCTGTGAAGAGACAGTCCCAAACACCTTTACCACAGGAAATAAGAACTGAGTGCTTATGACAGTTGATTATTGCAATGGAAGGAAGTGATGTGAATAACCTGTGGGACACCCAAGCACTTGCATGTCGATTAGAACACTAGAAAGAGATAATAGGAAACACTCATTGTTATGTATGAAAATTTAAGCACTTCTACCCATGGAGGAACAAGAAGTAAACTGAATGATTTCTTTAATTCAAACAGTACAACAGAGTAAGCGTTTTGTAGAGAAGAATTGTTGTCAAAAAAAACACTGCAGTTCTTACACCATCAAGAATACTTCCTGTGAAGCCCTTTGTCTCATTGTTCAGAGAGGAAACAGGAAATCTGGCATGGAAGAGGAGAAAGATGGAGCCTGGGGTGGTGAGAAATTGTTAAGATATTATGTTGGAAAGAGTGCCTTAAATTCTTCTGAGACTAAAGAAACTTCATGTTAAACAGACACTGTAAACACCCTTCTCAATCAGAACACATGAACATTTATTCTGTTTAGTTCTATTTAGACTTCCAGAGGGAAATATTTGAATAGCATCAATAGTACATAATCCCCTCTCCTAACTGTATGGCTAAACTGTTTGAAAACACATTCCCCTCTCCCTGGATTAATGACTTTTCTTTTCTGAAGAGCAACTTGCTCCCAAACCCAAGGGTGGTCTGTCACCCTCCTATCCCTTCAGCAACCTTCAAACCCCTGTACCTGGGGTTTGTTAGTAAACTCGCAAGGGAAACAGGAGATGAAGTTCTGAATTCTTTCAGACAAAAAGGGTGATGAAACCAAAGCTCCTGCTTTTGTTCTGGCAAGAACCTCTTACTCAGGGCTCTTTCTAAAAGCTGGATGATTCCACTATCAATGACTACATTTTGCTGTTAAAGAAGACACCTGTGGTTAACATGTAGAAATTAACAGAGGCGTGTAGGCCCACCAAGCTTTTGGAGTTACTAAAAGTTGAAAGTCCAACAAGCATATTTCCATGGTGAAATACATGGAATATTCAAGATCATAATGTGGCCTCTTGGTAGATTGCCAGTACTTAAAGAAACACTGTTATTCTGAATCTATATTCTGAGAGTAATTTTAGACAGGTTAATTATACCCATTCCTGCTTTTTCTCTCACAATAGACCATCCTCTTAACACCTGAATGCCCCTAACTGTAAAGCAAAATTGTATTCCCATCTGGCTCAAAGGACTGTGGGGCTGCTTAATAACTAACTGGAAGAAGAATATGAAAATTCTCACACTTTTTTCATGCAAAATGTCTCCATTTCAGCTTCCACTGCCATGATGCTTTAGCTGCTTCCATGGCCTTTTGATGCAAATATGACAAAGCAGCAACCAGAAAGTGCTCTTCATGGGGTCCATGAGAAAATGAACATTAAAAGACTGAAAGTTTTGCTTTTGATGTTTAAATAATTTGTGGTGGTGACCTCAGCTGCGCTTTAATGACTATTTTGCCCAATTAATTTCCTTAGATATTTTAGGTATGCTTTAAAAATGCATGCTCAAATTTTGTTGTTTTTTTTTTCTTTTCTTTCTGAAGTCCCTGTTGTGTTTTCTACACTGTGAACTGCAGAAATGCTGCACAGTAAATCCCTTTTGTTTTCCCTTGTACAAATCATAAAAGAGTATATTATCTTCATTTTTCTTCCTTCTTTCCGCTTAAATATGTACAAGATTTTTTCAGAGGATGAATAGAGAGTGTAAATATATATAATGATGTTTTGTTTTACTGATGAGCAGTTGTCATGCCCTTACATTAGACAGGGTTGAGAACTGAGAAAACTGATAAACAGAGAATATAGACAATATTTAAACCACAGGAACTTGATTCTCAGTTCCTTCTTTCTTGCACTTTACACAGTAATGGACTCTGAAGGGTCAAGGACCTTATTATCTCCCAAAACATAAAATGTTACTTTCTGAACTACTTGTTGGAAATAAAAAGTTGTTTTTTTCAGAAGGGTGTGCACACTATTTCCATGGGTTTTATGGACTTCATAAACCCAGAAAATAAATACCTTTGTATCTCAATACAGTCTTCAGATCATCTCTGAGACCCCTTTGTACTGCTTCACTCCACCTGGTATTTTTAATGGATTTTTCAGTACCAAGGCTAAAAGTTTTTGTTTTAGTCTCTGTAAAATATCCCAGGAGTACAGAGTATTCAGGGAAAAAGAAACAGAAAAAATCCCTTTAGAGACTTTCAGGCTTGACTTATGAAGTCAGTAGATTAAAATAACCAAATCAACTAAATAGGGCCAGAGGGAAAACTGGGTAACCCTTGGGAACATCCAAAATGTTGTAAAATATGTGGTGTGAGAACAATTGCTGACAGGTCACAAAAAAGAATAACAAATGATAAAATGAGACAAAGAAACAGAACATTTCAACTTGATAAAATCTATTTATCCTCTGCAGAAATCTTCTAGTGAAGGAAGCTATTCTGACTCATTTATAGATGGACTAAACTACACTAATAAACAAGCTGCAAATCTCTTAATTTCCTGAGTTAGAAGGAGAACTGGCAAGAACTCCTAGTGGAACAGGTATTTTACCTCTCCAGTGCCTATGATTCTATCTCACACAGTCCCTTTCAATTATCAAAGCATCACGTGCTTATTTCAGCAACATGACTCCCATTAATGTCAAAGGGAGACTCAAGATTAAAAACCCCAGGCGTCACTTTAAAAATGCAGGAATTAAAATGATGTATCATTTCTCCACTAGAGAAACCAATTCCCCAAATATGAGACCCCCTTGCATTTTTCTTCTACAGGACTACCCTCGCTTATCCTCAGCACCCAAAAATAAACATCAAGTCCAGATTGCAATTAACCAAGAGCTTCTGAAGGTGAAAAAGAGAAAAGCAGAGAGTTTTTTTAGCCATTAAAGAAATTAAAGACTTTGCTTTTCCAGGGAGAATGTGATTTAAGGGCTAATCAGCACCATGGTCCTACACATTATCTAAGAAATTGAAAATTACTGGCTACTAAACCCAGCTCTCAGAAACTCCAGGGGGGATTCTCTGCAAGGCCTCTGATAACTTTTGAGTCCAGGCTTGCATGTTTTCTCATCTTAATTAGAAATTCATCGTGTGTGCATTTGTATATGTGTTTGCATTTGTATATATGTTTATTGCTGTATGTGCACATACTTACACACATATTTTGTCTCCATGTGGATGCACACGCATTACAGAATATATAACTCTTCAATCTGATTGCCTCCTTTTTTCCCCGGTCATGTTTAGCAGATTATGCTCTCTATGCTCTATTTTCCTTTCCCTGTATTGGCAAAGACTTACAAATGCTCTATTTGCTTTCTTTTATCTCATTACATTATTCAGTGGTTTTCTGTACACATACACTCAGAAACATCAGCAAATAACTTACTTTCAAAGAGCCTTAAGAAAAACAAATGTATTTGTTAAAGAAAGAAGTTTAAGGCTGACTCAAAGCGTAAGCAAAGTAGTTGCTCAGGGCAAAAGACTACCAAAGATACTAAAATGACAACATTCCCATGGTTTTGCTAACACCAGAAGTCACCAGAATCTGCACACCTACAGCTGTCAATAAAGAAAGTTAAGCTGTCAGCTAAGGTAGAAGGAGTATTTGAAGAACAGTGCAGTGCCAGTATTGGTCATCAGCTTGCTGCTGCCTGCCTGTGTTCTGAATAATTCCCTGGAAATGTCCTATTCACTCCTGTGAATGAATACTGGGGCAAATGTGAAGTGCATTTTTCTTTTTCAAATAGATCAATAACAGGAATTCTAGGGAAAAGGTGGGGCTGCTGCTGAGTGGAACGGGGACCTTTGCAACAGAGCCTGAGATGCCGAATTCCTTCCTTGCTTTCGTCTTTGTTGTCCAGGCAGCTCTCACGGTACTGTTGTGGTCAAACACTGGAAAATGCTTGTAAGGGTCTTGTGGGATCCCTCTCCTTTAATAATGTTCAAAGTTTATGCAAACAGGGTCTTGAATATCTTGACCTAACCCTTCTCTGAGTGAGGAAAGATGACTTCCAGCAATCTCTGTAGTCTAAAGTACTCCATGATTCTTTGATTTGTTAGAAATGGGAGAACATAAATGTTTATGGATCTGCAAGCAGATGGAGCTGAAAATAAACAGAGACATTGTCAGCTTAAATGTGCCCAGCACTGTTTTCTGGTACTGAGGCCAACTGGCACAGAAAAGGCTATGTCCATATTATTAAATGCTTTTCACCTTCAAAAGAAGGTGGATGCATGTAAACTGGTCCCTGGCTAAATGCAAAACACATCTGAAAATTGGAGTATCTCAATTCATCTGGTTTGAAAGGGTGTTGTGGACCACAGTTACAAGTTAGCTCCCCAACCAACTGACTTCTGGAATTAATAAATAGTCCCCATAACTATTTAATTTATTAAAACTGGTATAGCCATGATACCAGAGATTTTTTCTTCCCCCAGTAAACATGGAGAAATAGTTATATTCCTGAGAGCTATCACAGGTAAGGGATATGGAATGTTCATCTTTCTAGCATTATTTTTGTTAATTTGTCTTTTTTATTTTGGGTTTTGTTTTTAAAAAAGGCCATCTAGAAATTGGTAAATTTCTTTTATTTATTTTTTGCTCTGAAAATTATGACCCATATTTGTGTGACAGTCCATATGTGTGGTGCCCTTAAAGACATAGGTAAGATCATGTTTTTGTATAGTCTTGTTGTACTTTATTAGTGAAAATTCTTCATATGGGGGAGGGTAATTCTGGAAAAGAAAAAAGACCTTTATGTGAGACATGAAAGAGAAGGACCAGATTCTGAGACTAGGTAAAGAACTATAATTTTTGCAAATATTTCATATTGAGAGAGTTCCCTTTAAAATAGTTGTAGTGTTTGTTTGTTTGTTTGTTTTATTCTTCACACACTTAAAAGATATTTTTTTTAGTTCCTTATATTACTTTCCCCACATTATTAGTTTTGGATTTTTTTTTTTTTTTTAAATACTGTTATTTTCAGCTCACCAAATCTCAAACAGAAGTATGTTTATGTTGTATGTTTATGTCAGGTTAACTTGTTCTTGGCTTTTATGTTCTTATTTTATCTTTCAATGTAGCCTTGAAGATCATATTAAGGGGAGGAAAATTTGAGCAGGCGGCGGGAAATAAATAGAAAATGATGAAAAAATTAAGATTTTCTCAACTTCAACTTTATTTATTTTTTTCCCTTCTGATACAGTGTCATTTTATTGACCTCTTATTTTAAAAATACAACATTTATAAGCACAGTGTCCATAAGAAAATGGGCACAATCAGCTTTTTTATATAAAACAGGGATGTACAAAGACTTACTGACCAAATATAGGGTACTATTTTAATTAAAGCCAGTGATGGGAAAAACTGCTACATTGACAATTCAGATAGTGAATGATTGGGTTTATCAACAAAATGTTTCTTTCTCAGTGATTTGCAAGTTCAAACTACTCAACTCTTCTCCAGGGGAACTTGCCTGTTCTGGCCTGGTCTGAAGTCCACTGAAGGGCTTTTTTGTCTGCCAAAAAGGCATCATTGCTATTGATCTGTGCTGGATTTCAACAAGTGACCTCGGGGTGACTGTCTGTGTGAGCTCTCACTTGAGAGAGCCTTACTTTCAACACAGTTTTTGGTTTTTTGTTTTTTTTTTTTTTCATATTGATATTAAAACAGGTTACCTCATGAATGAACAGAGCATGAAATAAAGAATAACCAAAAGAAAAAAACAAAAGAACAAACAAACAAACAAACAAACAAAAATGCAGGCTTTCGTGTTTTGTGGGGTTTTTTTGGTTTTGGGGTTTTTTTTCAAGGACATACCCACTTTCACTTAAATTACACTCATATAAGGGGGATATTGCTCAAAAAAATCCAACAAAGTCCACATTCTCTGTAACAATCACAGTTTCACTTGTAGATTGCTAAATTAACAGAAATTGACTGGAAAATCTTCATGCTTAGGTGTTGCCTTTCTGAATGATGACCCATACCTTCTAAAAGAAAGAGATTATTAAACATAAAAAGGATTTGCTAAGTAGACTACACACACATACACACCATAGCTGAATCAATTCACTGATCTACAGGGCACAAATTCAGTCAGGAAAGTAAAAGAAAAAATGGGAAGAAATTCTATATATCCTAATGTCAAGGCCATTAATGTCGGGAAACAATAAGTTCATTTCTTGACATTCTTCCTTTGGAGATAGGGAAGGTTTATTTTTTCCAGAATGAAAGAGCTGAGAAAGACACATTCATTACACCATTGAAGGAAAAATCATTCTGCAGAAAATGTAGGTAGAATAGCTGAATAACAAAGAAAGTAGATTCTTAATCTTTTTTTTTTTTTTTTCTCCTAATGAGCAGACTGTTTCTTTTTATCCCTTTCTTAAAGGCATAAAAGGAACAATATAAATCCCTACAACCAAAAAATCAGAACCAGACAAACTGATAAATTAAAATTTCACACAAAATGTTTTCCTCTATCAGACTTTGACAACATTATACAGACTCTAGACAGGCAACCTGGGATAAGTTCACAACCTCTCCTTCAGAAAACTGAACATCCACTAAAATAAGCGAACATTAAAGTGCCATAACAATGACTTTATGAAAGGAATTGCACAGGTACCAACAGCCATAACCTCATCTCATTGGGAATGACAGTTTCTATCTTTCAGAAATAGGAGATGTAACACTGAAGTAACGCCTGGGTATTCCAGCCAACAGAAATAACATTGGAAAGGAAATGAGTCTTGAGAATAGGTGTTAAGTTATCCATGATCTGACAGTTACTGTTCTCAAGTATATAGCATGCATTCCCTTCACCTGCTCGGAGATGCTTTAAAAAGGCAAAAGCAGTTGATTTTCCAGTCCTTCCATTTCTTCTTCCCATCCACAATCTCTGCTGGATATGTGATTGCTGAATTTACATGCTGGATTTCGTTGTGGAATTTTACATTGCTGTGCAAAAAGACTGTTGATTTATCTCCAAGATAACACAACATCTTAAGGAAAAAGCAGTATTGTACATATATGCCTGCAACTCCTTTAAGGAGCTGTAGTAATTGTTCAATATTTTGTATATGTACAATGTTAGATGGCAATAAATCATATCATGCTGAACCCAAAAGGTTTCATTGGTGTCTTTTTATATAAAGCAACCATTTGGATAAAATCTAGTCTCCTGTTTTTCAACAAAAATGACAAACTGCTGTGCTGCATGGTAAGTCAAAGGTACTTCTAGTAGTAGTTATCAAGGCTAATAACAATCAAGAAGACACTTTGCAGTACTGAACACATCTCTTGGTTATTCCAGGTCTTGGCAAAAGAGACAACTCTCTAGATGAAAACAGTAAATATCCAGGCTTCAGAAGATCAGGGAAGGAAACATTTGCCTTAAGAAAGCAAGTTTTGGTCTAGGTTTGCGTTCCTTGATGGATGCTAGAAAAATGTTCTTCAAATTCATGCCTTCAAAAACTAGAATGAATGATTGAATGAATAGATGAAATTTATTAAACTAACTCCATGGTGTGGGAAATAAAAGAGTCTTATGAAGGAACAATGTGTTATGATAGACAGTCTATCATTCCTGCATCCAAATTTATAAACCCAATGTTAAGGTCAATGGTTTGGTCCTAATTTCCACCACAGAACTGGTCTGAACTAGTACAGATGCTGCCTTCAACTCTGTATGTGTAACATAATAAAATCTGGGGAGATGGAGACATCCTGGTTAGACAAGAGTTTGAGACCAAAGTACATTGACAGTTGCCAATGGGATCTGAAAAGAACATATTTTCTTCTTTTGGGACATAAAAAGAAAGTGTTTCTTAAGTTCAACATTTTACCCTGTCTTCTGAAAGATACTAAACCAAACACTAGCACAGGTCCCATGCTTAGTTCTACCAACACAAATAATGTTTCTTTTTTCTTTTTCTTTTTTTTTCTATTTAAAAAAAAAAAAAAAAAAATTATTTCTGTCTGGGCACCCATCTCCCTGCCTACACAGATATTTGTGCAAGATTACCATGGGCTGTCAGCTTTGGCATTGGGAAACAGACACAAAATGCAATGGTATGCAGCTAAGCATTCCATTTCCATCATTCCTTCATTTCAAGGCTTGTTGGATGAAAATATGGCAGATGACAAAGGGAATAAGAATCTCTAAACAATCAATCTCTAAACACGAAAACAAAATGAAGGAGCAGAAAAAAATCAAAGGCTGTCATATGAGTCAGGTAATGAGAATAATTCAAGGTTATTGTTTCTTTTACTTCTCTAAAATCTTCCACCAAATATTAGAGTGGTTACTTATAATTTTGATTATATTGATGCTATGGATAAAACCAAAGTGTTTTTGTGCTGAGTACTTTTGAGCATATAGGTCAGATTCATCTCCCTCAGTTTTGGAAATTTAAAATCATCTGACCTATTTTAGCAAGTCATTTTAGGATGAGATGAGCAGCCCTGAGGAATTAGCAAAAGTGCTTCCATCTCTCCTTTACTTATAAAAGGAGTTTCAAGTGACTAGTTGGCACTGGAATGTCTAATTTAGCAATCTTAACCTGAGATTATTCTTCCTATTCTTTCCAACTAAGTTTATCACTCTGAAAAATAGGTTCCCTATCTAAGATGGTTGCCTAGATTCTCCATAGGCGATGAAGAAGTAAAAAACACCTCTAGCGAGAAATTCTTTCTGCATTATTACTTGGACATCTTTCTGTTGAGAGGACAAGCCCTCCTCCAGGAGGGAAGCTGGCTGGCCAAGGGCCTTCTCACTTGTGAGTGACATAGATCAGTGCCTTACTGAAAACACAGTGTCTTTTGTAAAGACATTATAATTATATATATAAAATAACAAAGTCAAGGATGTTTACTGTTGCCTCAGTTAAGGATGGATTTCACTCTAATGGCTAGTTATAAGACAGATAGGGAAACATAAAGTAAGAGTGAAAGAACAATAAAAGTGAGTGAGAGAGAAAATATAAGAAATAACTTCTGCAAGCCCCGTGAGAAATAAACACATTTACAACTACTTTATGCACAGTTAAATTGAGATACAAATAAGTTTAGTTCCAAATAGTAAGCCAGAGCAAGACACAATATCAGGGAAACTGTTCCAAGAAATTGGGAAACAACTGCATGCTGGCTATGGAGAGAACTCTATCTTGTGAGAGATATAGGCTGCAAGAATGAGTACTGAAAAATGTCTGAATGTGAAAATAGTCAGGAAAAAAAATCGTGCACAATAAAATTCCTGGATGATTGAAATCAGCAAATGAATTCTTAGCTTAGCTATCCAAATAAGCATGAATTCTAGCCCCAACCTGATGCAGCTTTCATTTAATTTACTTTAGTGTTTTTGAATTTTTTTTTGTTTGGTCGGGTTTTTTTTGTTTGTTTTTTTGGGTTTTTTTACAGGTAGTTGAGAAATGGTTCATATTCCTTTTTTTTTTTTTTTTTTTTTTTTTTTTTTTTTTTTTTTTTATTATTATTTCCCACTTTTTCCCCTTCTTCAAATCATCCCAGCAAGCTGCTCACTAAAATCCAAACAAAATAGCTTTTCCTTCATTCTCATGGTGAGAGATGTAAGGCTGTTTGGAGTTAAAAACTGAACAACTTGGATAAATATAGTACTGCCTTTGCTTATGCTAGAGTATAAAAGAGGGAGGTGTGCTGCAGTTTCCTCCCCCCCATATAAATATATGTGGCTATTAGCTACTTCCTTCTTATATTTTTTTAATTGTTTTGTTTTGTTTTGTTTTGTTTTAATTTAGAATTCAAACAAATGATGGTATGAGGAGAGAAAGGTATGACTTGAAGCTAGCAAATCTCACCCCACAGGAGTTTTAGACACTGCAATAGGGGTGAAAAGAATGGTTGATGACAGTCACACACAGAAATTATGCATCCATATCCACACACATGCCTGTGAATACACACACACAATTCCAGCCACCAAGAAGGAGGAGGCATGGCTGTGTTGCAGTTCATCTTCTCAGATTAAGAAAACACCCTCTTGAAACAGTTTCATTTTTGTGCATTCCACATTGTTTCTACAAATCTGCTGAAATGAATAATGCTGTAATGTTGTGAAGAAACCAACACTCCTACCATTCAATTTTGGTAATCATTTGACAAAACTCCTATAAAATATAGCTATGTCCCAAAAAAGTGGCTTTAGAAATCTCTAATTTCTGTCTTTGTTTATTTTTATTTTCTTTATTAAGTGAGTAAATATTTAAACACGTGGAATTTTTTAGTCCTGTGTTTTGTGGAATTTGACTAATAATGACTTTTTTATTACGATCACAGAACATTTATCTGTTACTATGATGCTTCAGTCAATCAAATAAACTGGTGGGTCTTTGTTGTGTTTTTTTTTATTTTGTTTTTTTTTTTTTTCTAACTAATGCAATCATTTTACCCCAAGAGCTGGGTGCCACAATTATGAACAAATAGGGAAAAATATCCCAGACCCACTACCTTCCAAGTACTGAAAACTTGGAACAAAGTGCAGACAGCTGGAAACTGGTTCTCAGCAAAGTCAGTGCAATGTTTGTCTAGAGGGGAAGGTAAGGGCAGCTCTGTAGACTTCTTGGAATAGATCTCCCATCAGTGCAAACTGATACGGCTCCACCAAAGTCAATTTACACCAAATAAATATTCCTTCTTTATTTTTCCATTATCTATCTTTGCATTGCAGTGCGAAACAGCAGGAGTCACCTTATAGAGGCTTTTGTGTAATTTCATCTCAATGCCAAGTGCCTTTGGAGGTCTGAAAGGACAGCCCACTACCACAGGTCATTTGTGCTTCTTTCTGTATCAGCAATAAATTCCAACACACAATTCTCTGCTGTGCACACAAATAATCATAGGGAAAAAAAAAAAAAAAAAAAAAAAAAAAGAGAGAGAGAACATTTTTCCTTTCTCAGCTGTGTAAGGTAATATTCCCAAGATCAAGGCCTCTAGAGTTGGTTGGAAAAAGAAAGGAAAGGTCTCCCAAGTCTGACCGCTGTGCTAGGACATAATGTGGATAGATAAAGCTGAACGTTTTCTTGGAGAGATTTCCAATATAAGTAGTTGGACATTTAAAGCGATTTTCACCTAATAATTTGCTTACCTTTTTTCCTTATCTCTAATAGAAGCAAGTTTGTTTTGCTTAGAAATTAGCAGGATATTATACAGTTAAAGAGTAGCACACCCTCTTCTTCCTTCTTATTCTTATCCTCCTTCATATTTCCCCTTTATCCTCTTCAGCTTCCAATTTCTTTTTATGTTCTCTTGCTTCCCTTCCCCATTTCTTCTTCATTTTTTTCTTTTTTCTCCTTCCTCTCCAAACCTGGATTTTTAAAATAATTACTGGACTGCAACATTTATATTAAGACAAGCTCTCCTTGAATCTTCTATGCTGCTCTTAAACCTCCACATCACACTCTGGCTTCCAAAAGCAGCTTGCTGAAAAAGGAATGGATTCAAAATAGGTGACACATCCACAAAGAATCAACATGTATTATATTGGTACTTCCCTTCTTTTTTATATCAAAGTAGAATTGAAGGTAAGTAGATTTGTTGTTAAGTAGTTTTCTACTTTTTAAGATCTGCAGTGAAAAATGCTTTTTCTCTAAGAAAAGTTGAAGGCCAGATCTTGGGATACAGACTGATTTCTCAAGTATCTCATCTCTGGTCAACAGGGAATGGATTATATGTGTGATTAAGAACATGCACAGGCAAGTTGATTAGTCTTTCATGGCTTTTTTTAGAAACATTGAGGAGGCTAAAAACTGTTGTATAAAGAAAAGACTTTGTCCCTGCCATAAACAGAGAATAAGAAGGGAATTACTTAAGGCCCTTTGAACACGGAACACAGCCTAGGCAGATTAGAAGGTGAGATCTTAAACCTACTTAAACTTCTGTAAGTAGAAATGGAGGATACTGAATAAAATGAAGTACCATTTTATAAAATAATGCAAATCAAATAGATTTTATTTGGTTGCACACACTGTGCTACAGACACAGGAATATCTTAATGGTGAAAGTGTCAGACAATTTTTCCATACTGTCCCAGGGACAGCTGAACTTTTAGGGCTTAAACCCCAAACATACTTAAGTATTATTAGTGGTTTAATCATTCTTTTAGTATAGTTATAACTTAACATAAGAGCAAACTTAGACCCAAAACTGTTCTCCCACTTTTAAAATCAGAGGCAAACTTCCTAATGAGTACACCTGGTGATTTCAGGATAGCTTTAACAGTACTTTTTGAAACTCTGATTTTGATGAGTATTTTTTTAGGCTGTATTTGACAGATTGGGAAATGTTTTGAAAGATATTGATCTCATTTCTGAATCTCTGGGTTTTACCTACAGGTAAATCCACTAACATTTGCAAATAAATTATAAGTAAAGGAAGGAAAATAACATTTTGAAAACAGACCAGGAAGAAGAGAGAAACACCAAACTTTGTTGCATAAATTTGCAGGCTACTTGTTATTGTTTATCACTATAATCTATTTCAATTGTATCTTTAAAATAAAGGATCTGAGTTTTTCTTGATTTACTCCCAGCTTTGGAGATAGACTGCCTTCAAAGTGATCATATCATGGCATATGGTGACCTGAAAGTTATCTGTGGTGGGGAAACGCCTGCATTTGTACACCACTGTGTCTTTCTTTTGGTTTCTACACCCTCAATCTACATTTTACTGTCCCTCAATTCACCTCAAGGGAAAAACAAAGTCTGCCCTTCTTCAAACTAAAATGAGAAGTGTGACCAAATATTCCCCTTAAATAAAAACAAGACTTGTTTGACCAAATAGTCCTCTTAAATAAAAACAAGTCTTGTTCACTTATGAAAAAAAAACAAAAATTAAAAAAAAAATCTAGCAACTTTTCCAGCAAAGTTTTTGTTTAAATGTACATGTAAAATCATCAGTATTTTGATGCCATAGGTCCAGTAGTCAGACTTTGCTTTCCTGGTGTCATCAGATTAAGAAGTATTTTTAAGGCATGCAATGTAGATCGAAGTGTCATATTATAATATAATTCTTCAGCTGTACAATCCACACATAGTTTCCATTTATATGGGTATGCTGCTTTGTATTTTCACCAAAGAACAAACATCAGGCAGTGACAGTCATGTTACCCCACCCCTAAGACTGTAATTCTATACTGCTGTGTAGACCAAGTATTTTTCAATAGGCCTCTTTTTACAGACTCATAGAATCACAGGATGGCTTCATTTGGAGGGGACCTAAAGAACATCTCATTCCAACTCCCCTGCCATGGTCAGGTTCACCTTCTGCTAGAAGGCTGCTCAGGGATTTATCCAATCTGGCCTAGAACATTTCCAGAGATGGAGAATCCACAGCTTCTCTGGGCAGCCTGTGCCTCACCACCCTTACAGTAAAAATTTTTTTCGTAATGTTCAATCTAAATTGATTATTTTTCAGCTCGTAGCAATTCCCCTTGTTCTGTCACTCCAGACTCTTGTAAAAAGTTTCTTTCCATTCTTCTTGTAGGCTTTGTTCAGATACTGGGAGGAGCTATCTGTGATTCTGTGTTTCAAAGATTTTTCCACTAATTGCAGTTTTAAATAAAGCCTTCATTAATTTTTCAGAGTAGAAAAATCACTCTTCCAAAATCACTCTTCCAGGTATCCATGGCTAGACTATAGTTTCATTATTATTTTTTTTTTTTTTTTTTTTTTAAGCTATCAACTGCCTTTTCAGTCAAATTCTCTTTAGAATTCCAAACTGGAATTTATATTCCAAATTTCTGAGGGAAAAAAAAAAAGTTTCCAGCATGATGAACTGTTTTTTCTAATTATGTTAAAATGTTTATTATGAGTTACTGCTTTGCCCTACAAAACAAAAACATTGATTTACATCATGAGACTATCACTGATATTACAGTATCACAATTATTGTCATATCTTCCTCAATGTTACAGCTCAGCATTCTTCTTTTAACCTTATCTTCAGCATTTCTATATGTTTTTAAATATTAGCTTCCTTTTTCAAAAAGGTTTACAGACAGAAGACATCCTTATTTACTTTATTTCTTTATATATGCTATATGTAATAGATATAAATGCCTTTTTTTCTTCTTTTTTTTATTCTTTCTTTTGGTTTTGGTTTTGTTTGTGTTTGTGGTTTTGTTTGTTTGTTTTGTTGTGTTTTTTTGTTTGTTTTTGTTTTTGTTCTTAATCTAGGGATGAGAGAAAGTGTATATAATTCTTGGATACAAGAATACTTATCAAATAGAAAAGAAGGGAGGCCCTGAACTAAAAAAATAAAATACCCACTTTGTAAATTTTACAGTGCCATAAATTCTGCCTGTCTGACAAAGCCATTTAGTCTTTATCAGACTGAGAACTCCAAATGTTACATTTGGAAATTATGACCATGAAAATTTGTCAAAAGTCTTTACTGGATTCTTTCAGGTCACACTATTAACAGATTTTGGCCTGAGTTCCTCAAATGTATATAGAAATGCACTTGGAAGATGACATTTTTTGCAGCGAAAAACCTTCAATCACTACCCAGGATTTATCATGGCCTACTATCATGTCTCATGCTGCCATCAAGAAAGAAATGGGTGGAGAAAGAGATTTCATTATGGTTAGTTTATCTCCACAGGCAGGATGCTTCTGAGAACAGAAGAGAAAATGTGCTCCATTTCAGTAGCAGCCTGATAAAATCCTTGTCATCTGCGGTTTTCCTCTCAGAACTTTTTCTTAATTCAGAACATTTCACCTAAATCATCACTCTTTGGGCAGTCCTGTGTGAATCATAATCTGTTCTGATACCACTATCAGTGGAAATGGTGCTGTCAACATTTATGTCAATGCTGAGGTTGTAATTTCTTGACAGTAATGTTCCTCTCATGATATAACACTCTGCTCAGCCTGGAGGAAGCTCTTGCTTGGTGCTCCCTCACAAAGAGTCCTTTGCTACCCAGGCACATGGAAGGTTTAGAAGACAGTGCTGTCCATACTATATTTATTTAATCTGGTAACAGCTCTTAAGCTTATTTGGAAGAACAGTGATCCTTTCTTCCCAAAAGTATTAGAGAGTAAAATTCACTGATACCAGGGGTGGTGTAGCAGGAGGAGAGAGGCATGGGGTTGCTTTGTCATCAAATCTCCATTTTGAATTTATAGACGAATCTGCACTTCTGCAGAAATCATACCTGTGTGTCCCATAAAAAACAGGTAATTTTCCTACATGTTAAAGCCAATTAAAATACTTCCATAACAAAAAAAAACAAGCAAACACAAGCCCAAACACAAAAAATAACTGTCTCCAAAATTATGGCTCAAGAATATTAAAAATGGACTATTTTCTAATCTTCAATGTTTTTTTTTCCTCAAAGTGTAAGAACAAAAAATTCATATGTATATTTGCCAGTTTCACATGAAGTTTTAATATAAATGAACAATGAAATCCAAGGTATGATACGCCAAGTTGAACAAATGCAGAAAAGGGCTACTTAGAAGGTCAAGAGAATGTAGAAATTTTCTTCATAGTCTAGAAATCTTAGTTTGCTGAGGCTCTCAAAATGAAAGGGATACAACAGAGGATTTGATTGCTGTCTAAAATAACATCAGGGAAGTTTTAATGGTAGCATGAGAGAAAGAAAAGGCCTAATATAGTTAACAGTACAAAAGACAAAATGGGTATAAAGTGCTAAAAAGAAATTAAACTAAAAAGTTGAAGATCATTCTCACTCATTAGAGCAAATATGTTCTGAAAAAATAAGGATTTTTTCCTCCTGATCTTGTTTAATATGGAAAGTGAAAGAGCTCATACTGCTACTTGTCATAGCAGAGCATGTTTAGGACCCCACCTCTCCTCCCATTTCTAACATTACTTGGAAAAAAAAAACAAACCAAAAAACACTGCTCTGTTTCATCATCTGTGTTTTGAAAATCATATTTGCCTTAGCAAGTAAATTGAATATACAGTTAAGTCACACAACACTTTTTCAAAAGGTTTAGTATTCCTGTGGGTGGCATGGACTTCTGACCTGCTACAAGAACAAATCAAACACAGATCTAAAGGCAAAAGAGATGTGATTGCAAAGGCAAAATATATTCTGTAGCAGCTCAAATTCAGTAATTTTCACTGATTGGTTCTAGTTTAGAAGTCTGGGGGATTTTTTTCTAAATTAGATAAAATCAGAGTAAAGGGAATAAATGTTACTTTTTATACTATGCTGAGCCATAAAGTTACATGAGGAATATTGGAAGAAAATTATACAAAATATGAAACAGTTTACATAATAGCTAAAAGACAAACTTCTTTACTTCATGTGAACTCACCCTTTCTTCAATCAAATAACATCCCTCTACTAGCTGTATACAAATTCTAAAAGACAGTTGTTAAAATCTGCAAATAATCCCCAGACTGCCTTCATATTCCTGGAGTTTACTATTAGTTTAATAGTCTCCACTTTTTAGGGTCAAATTTGAGTCCCTACTAGAGGTCTACAACAAACAGCCTGGCAGACATATAACCAAAGTGCCACTTAGTCCTCAGCTTCAGGAAGAGGTGCTCTTGTGCAGGTATCAGTAAATCTTGAAACACTTCCTAATGGAAGTTCTAAAATGGTGGCAAAATTTTCCAGGTGGTTTTATGCATTGTGCACATCTCCTTTCAATACAAATACCTCAAAGAAAGAAAAAAAAAAAAAACAAAAAACAAAAAAAACAAAAAAAAAACCAACAAAACACAGGCACCACAAAGAGTAAACATTGACAAACAACAAATTTCATAGTCTTAATTGAGTTAGGATAATTCCAGATACTCATTTACTTCCCCAACCCTCTATTTAAAATGCTGCTGCATGTTTCACATGGATAAAGTGTTTACCTCTTTGGTCTTGAGTCATCAGTTCATGCCAGACCACCAGTTTATTCCATAGTGGTCCATCAGTACTATGGAGCACTCTGCTTGAGTAACTCTAAAGGCAGCAAAGGCAGATTTGTTCCAAACTTTGGCTTCTCTTAGAAACATCTCCTCCTCCGCTCTCTGAAAAGTTATGTTCTCTGGGAATACTGCATACAGCTTTGCAGGGACTGTGTTCCTCTGTAAAACAGCGTGATGTGCTAAATTCCTCAGTCCCCTGGCTCGCCTTGTCCTGTCTCTCAGGAGAATCAGCACAGGCTTATCAATGACTGCAAGATGTATCTTAGATATTATTTTTACCAGCTGTCTATAGTTTAATATTTCCTTAGAATGATGTTAGAATTTGCAACATTTGGCCACGTTGTTCCAGTCTAATATGCCTATCTACATTACTGGGATTACACAGCAGGTGGCTACATCGTCAACGAAGAATCAAGTTCAAACTGTTGCAAATACATCTGACAGTTTTCTTCTTTGTAAATTTTGAAAGTCTTTGGATGTGATAATGTCACGGCTCCAGGTGCCTTCTTCTTCTATGGTGTTTTTGACACATTTTGTCACTCAATGCTCTTGAGTTTGGTTTTTTTTTGTTTTGTTTTTTTTTGTTTTATTTTTTTTTGTTTTTTTGGGGGTTTTTTTTGCAGTTATTGATTGGTGAGGGTGGGGGATGTTAAAATATATGAAATGGCATCCCAGGGAAAAAGGGGTTTTGCAATTGTGATTCCTATATTTGTATTTTCCCCCAATTACTCCATGCCCGGGGCAGTGGTAGCATCACCATCCCTGGAAGTGTGAAAAAAATGCGTGGATGTGGCACTCAAAGACATGATTTAGTGGCAAAGGTGGTAGTAGTGCTGGGTTGAGAGTTGGACGTGATGATTTTGAAGGTCTTTTCCAACCTTAATGATTCTATGATTCTGTGAAAACCTTTTGATTTGCTTGTCAGTTTTAAGTAAGTTTGATAAGGAGAGCTAGCCTTAAAACTTAATTCCTAGAATTTAACATAAAAGAAATGTCTGGATTAAAAATAAAACCCTACAGAAATGTCACTAAATATGACCTTAAATCTTTGTAGATAATAAAGTACCCTTAGAAAAGAAAGTTCTGTAAATCCATCAGTTTTGGGAAAGTTCTTTCTGTGTTAAATTGCCTCTTAATAAATGAAATTGGCCATGCAGGATGCATTGTAGTACTGGATGGCACTGCAGTTCCTCTTCTCTCTCCGTCCTTGCAACCTTAAGAATCACCTGACTCCAGGTGAGGATGCTGGAGTCCAGCCACACCTGGCATGCGATGACCATGGGCCAAAAGAAAGGCTCTGATGCTGTGCTGAAAATGAGTGAAATACACTTCTCTCCAGGAGAGAAGGAGAGTGAGACAGGAGGAAATTAGATGAGTCTCACTTCTCTGCAGGAGAGACTTGACACATTGCCCTTGTGGTGGACACATCTGCCTTTCCTGGCCTGCAGACCCTTTTCCAAGACTAGTTTTTTACCTTTCCACACATTACCTTTGAAATGGATGAGTTTTGTTGAAAAAATAACATTGATTTTAATGCAGTAATCCAACATCTTTAATTACTTACGGATGCCTGAATTCTAAGTTTGATATGATAAGTTTGTTTTTTTTTTTTTTTTTATATATATGTTTGTTAGCTCAAGTTAAAAAACAGTCACAGATCTAAGTTAGTGATATGGTCTAGTTCGATTGGGGAAGATAACATTCATGAAATTCTGTCAGTAAATGTGGTGTGATTTTTGCCATTGTTAAGAGTGTACTTAATTTCAAAAATTTCCTCCCTCCAGATAAAGTCATATGGCCAGCTCTGTATCTACCCTAAAATCTCATTTTCATATTTGTGCATAACTTCATTGAAATAAAAGAGTGGAGGTAAAGATCCTGAGGGAAATAAGGAAAACCACTAACAGAATAATGAGTGACTCCTGCCTTGTTCAGGGAACTCATGAGAGCTCATGGGGTGTTGCCTTGAAGGGCCAAAGGATGTGGGATAACTCATCAAGGACAAAATTAGAGCAAAACAAATAGCTGTTTCAATTTGAAGGATGTTAAGCAGTTTTGGCAAGAAGATGACTTGATTCACTGAGTTCAAACAAGAAAAAATTAGTAGGTAGACATTGAAAACCACTGTGGAACATCAGAAGAAGTAGAGAATGATGAAATTACACAATTAAAAGTTTACCTGGAGTTGAAATTTGTGAGGGATAAGAAATCCCAGTTACCCAACCCCTCGTTCCACCTCTGTTCCAGCTCCTTCTCTGTCAATCCTCCCCAGAACCAATCCCATGATCCCTTCCCTCCTCCCACTTACCCTGATTTGTCCCAAGACTCGTGACCTAACCCTTCAACTCTGCCCTGACTTAACCCCATTGGATAATGTGTTGTACCGGCCCCTTGTTTTGTACCCATATAAAATTCTGTGCACAGAGCTACTTGAGGCTCTCTTTGGGTTTGTTCCCTTTGACTGTAGTTAATCATCCTGGCTGGAACTTCAGCCTTAGAGAGCCTCTCTCTTTCTTCTTTACTCCAGCCCTGGATGTGGTGAGACTGTCCGTGCTTAGGAGCCTTTGCTCCTAAGGTTCACCTGAGTGCCAAACCCCACGCCTCAGCTGTTCCCCACACCTGGCGCAGTGCTGGTGTGCTGTGGGCTAGCCTGGGTTCTGGTCAATCATGTCAAAACCTTCCCTGTCTTTTGTTCTCAAAGGGTTGCCAGAGATGGATCATCCCCTTGCAGCACTGTGGGAAAGCCTCAGCTGGAGACCCCAGAAGACTGAAAGGATGGAGTTACTTTGTACAAGCCCATGCTGAAGGCGGCTGTGCTGGTTTTGGCTGGGGCAAAGTGATTTTATTTCCCAGTGTCTAGCGTGGGGCTTGTGCTGAACACAGGGTTGTTTTTGTTATTGCTGAACAGGATTACACAGACAAGGCCTTTCCTGCTTTCCTGTTGCCACACTGGCAGGGGTCTGAGGGTGCTTGGGAGGTTTGGAGGAGACACAGCTAGGACAGGGGACCCCAACTGTCCAAAGGGGTATTTCAGACCATGTGAGGTCATAAGAGTGAGGGAAGGAAGGAAGGAGGGTGTGTGATGATTTCTCTTACCAATTAATCATTCTGTATGTTGGGTCACTGCTCTTCTGGAAGCACCTGAACACATGCCCATGGAAGAAGTGAATTAATTCTTGTTTTACTTTGCTTGTGTAAACAGCTTATTCTTTCCCTATTAAAATATCTTTATCTTGACCCATAAATTCTCCATCTTTTACCCTTCTGATTCTTTCCCAGATCCTGATGGTGAGGGAGTGAGTGAGTGTCAGTGTAGGGCTGGGATGCTGGCTCAGGTTGCAGTGTTATGGACAGTGCTCAATCTCTCTCAGTAAAGAGATGCTTCCCAATTTCCAGTAGAACCTCCTGTGTTCCAGTTTGTGTCCATTGGGCCACCATTCCAAAGAACCTGACTTTACTTTCTTTGCATCATCTTTTTAAATATTGGCATACATAGACACTTTCTCCCTGAGCCTTCTCTCCTCCTTGAAATGGGCTTTCTGCTGTCCAGAAATCATGAGTTTTCTTCCAGACTATTTCTTCAGCCTGTTAAAGTACCTGTAGATGACAAATGGTGTATTAGCCAGCTCTCCCAGTTTTTTACAGTTCTTTCACCATCATCTAGATGGTGAAAATAATCTAGATAATAATTCTAGAAAAATAAAGATCTACAACAAGTGGTGGGATTTTAACAAGACTTTGTGTCACTTCCTGGCCCTTTTCAGTCATGTCTCTCTCTGTTTATCTGGCCCATACTTCAACGGTTACCCTGTGAGGATCCTCTGGTGACAATTTTCCATGTCTTGTGGAAGCCAGGGTAGACATGTCCACTGTTCTTCTCTCACCTGCCAGGAAAGTCATTTCACCAGAGAAGTTTATCACATTGGTCAAGTATGTGTCTCACTTAGTGAATCCATGCTGATGCTTATGTTTTCTTTCTTGTCCTTCATTTGCCTGGAAATGCCTTCTACAATTAACTAATAACTTTCCCAAGTACTACAGACTGACCAGCCTGTAATTCCACAAACCCTTGTTCTTACCCTTTCTGGATATAGGAGTGGCCTTTGCCTTCCTCCAGTCCTCAGGGACCTCTTCTAGTCACCATACTCATTTAGCCACTGTCAGGAGGCCTCACAATGGTGTAATCCAAGTCCCTCAGCACTTTTGTGTGCATGATATCAGGATCTATAGATTTATATTTGTCCAATTTGCTTTAGAATTTTTTAACCTGATCTCTTCTACTAAGGGAAAGGTTTTCTTGCCCCAGACTCCTCTCAACATAATTTTTTTTCTTATGCTGTCTGTTATTACTTGCATATTGAGCACATAATTATCCCAGTAGCTTCCATGATAGGCAGTTGGGACATCCTGGTTTGAAGGTATTTTCATCCCATCTCATGTCTGAGAAACCTGCAAATTTACTTTCAGTCACACATACTGAAAGTAAAGTATGATCTCCAGAGTGAGAGGGAAGCACATGCTTCGAGACCTATTTTGTTTAATGAAGACCATATCAGGTATTTTCATGAGTAATTATAAGTGCTGGAATTAGGTTCGGTCTCTCATGTAATCTCTTCCCCTTTAACAAAAAAAGACCATGGAATTTTAAATCCCTAGATTGTCAAACCCTGCAGTAATACTCTTGCCAATGAGTTTACTGTCATAAGCATTTGGTGAGAAAGTCCATTTTAAAAGAATATTCATGAAAACCACTTTCTGAATATGTAATTGGGAGAAATGTCACAGCAATTGTTAGAGTCGCACTCGCTAATTAGAGAAAGTACAAAATACCATGTGATTTATGTGTTCCATCAAAACTAAACTAGGATTTCTGATATTGTATATTCACAATGAATTTTGCTTGTGTTCAGTATACAGACCATGCTTCAATTGCAGAAATCACTCACTGAATCATCAGGATGGAACAGATGCAAGAAAATTGTGATCTTCTTGATGAGAAATAGAAAAAAAAAAAAAAAAACCGAAAAAATAAAAAGCACTGGATCAATTATTCACCGCAAATTACACACTTGGCTACCATGATCATTATAACCCCTTCATATCCTGTTACCTACACTCCATTATTTCTGCTTACCCCTATGGAGCCTGCCCTTTTACCTTCCTGACACTCCCCCCTTTTCTAGCTGTCAAACAGACTATTTCAATCCCTTTTTAAAGGATTTCTTATTTCTCCTTTGTGTGCTGCCTGTATCCTGCCATCCCTATCTCTCCCCCTTGCAGCTCCATCAGAGTAGTGGCTTTCATGCCTAAAATGGTGGGGGAAATGGTGGTTTAAAGACCATCTGGCTTCTATTCACAGGGACACTATTGAAAACCAAACTGGTTTCTTAAAGCTCCTACTGAAGTGTAGAAATGTGTTCTTTTTCCCCCTTCTGCTTTTGAACTGAGGGATGTTTTCATATTTTCACCCAAAGCCTTCAGACTGGTTCTTGAAACTGCTGCTGTCATGCAGGAGTCCTGTATGGCTTCCATAATGAATAGCACAAATAATTTTTAACGAGTCCTTCCTTTATCAGCAGAGCTCAGCACAAGAAAGGATTATGCATGGTGAATTTGATACAGGGACGCAAAGGTACTGGCTTATGGGATAGTTGTTAATTGTTGGGGCTTATTAATGATATTTCTTCAATGTAACATTCAGCTGTCAAAGGTGTCTTTGTAGGTCTTGTATAAAGAATCTAAATATTATGCCCTCAGTCACTGTGAGGGGTGGCACTATTGCACTTTCTGTTTAACATTTAACAACAAATACAAGTGACTTGGCCAAAGCTGGGTGGGAAGGAAATCTATGATCAAAGAAAAAAACAGAGACTTGCAATCTATGGCAGTACTTTAAGCATCAGATGCCTTGTCTTCACAAAGCACAGAAGAGCTTACTCTACTGCAGTACTCTAGCTTTCATAATATCTCAAGCTGCTTCATACTCTACACTTTTTCTTATTTATTAACCTTGCTGTCCTATAAGCAAGGTATTCAAAAGCTCCATTGACAGAAGCTAGATGATTTTGAAGTGAACTGAACCCACTTCCAAAATTTTCTCTTGAATTACTGGCCTTGTCTGAGCAATGAGATAAATATCTAAAGTACTCTGACTAGGATATCTATTAGAAAAAAAATGTTTTGGGTAAACCCCATAGGAATGCCCAAAAACATCCCTCTGAATCTGTTATGTGGCACAAAGGCAAAGACCAAATACAGCACTTTGTAGTTGTCCCTGTAATGCAAGATTCAGCCATGAAGCTCATCCAATAAAGAGGCAGAAGAGAAGCTTCTTTGTTTACTCAGTCCAAAGGCAAAAAAACATCATCTAATTCAGAGGGTAACACAGCAATACCCTAAGAGAAAAAAAGTAAAAAAAAAAAAATAAAAAAAAATAAAAAACCTAAAAAAAAAAAATTAAATCCTGGATATGATGGTCTTTGTTCTTCCCCTCCTACTTCCCTGCAAATTCAAGAAGAAAAATGAAAAAAAGTTTGGTGTTACTGAATATTCAGCCAGTAGTGAGCATGGACTTAATGAGTCGAATATCACAACAAGAAGGAAATATTCCTGGATGACTGTATGAGAAAATCTCAACCCATGGCAACAATTTTAGAGGACAAGCTATTTTCTAGTGCCCAAGAAGACAAAACTTAAGACTCACAGTAAACATCTTTCATCTCCATGGATACCTTGTTTAATAAATAGGTAGCTAGATGCTAACATCTCTTTTTACAAAAAACTTCTGCTGACATCTGTGATCCATGCTCAGGCAGACAGCCACAGGTAAGCCAGCTCTTTCTTTATGCAGCTACTCTACCTTTTTTACAGTCTGGAAAACACAGCCACCCAAGGGGTTAAAAGGCTGTGCTGAAGGTCACACAAGGTGAAATCCAAAGGGCCAAGGGCTTTCTTCATCCTGTATGTACCACTCAGTCCCTGTGTCGACTCTTTGAAGGGATCTTCGGGGAGATGGAGCCTAGCCACTGCATCTAGGCATGAATACGTCAATGACAGCAGGAGGAGTGGATGTTTTCATCTTCTCTCTAATCCCCAGGGCACAGTTTGCACACACGAGAGTACCTGCATTGCTTCCTTATCAATGTTCCGATCATGTGAGTCTTAAATCTGCTGGAATGACAGCTCAAGGCTGATGTATGAAATAGTACTTAAAAAGGCTGCAGATGGGGGATAGAATGTCTGTTCTTTAAGTGTGTATATATATTCCTTCTTCCATTGAATACATTTTTGAAAAGCCCTGTTTGCTGTGCTAACTGTTGCCAGCTGAGCAGCATGAGTGTGGCAGAAAATCAGTGTTTTACAGTTAAAAAACCCAAACAAAACAACAGGTCAGTCCACTACCCACTAGCTTGATTTAGAGAATTCTTTTCTTAAAATATGTGTACAGAGAATAGTGGAGGGGGAAAATGTCTGGACATGTGCTTTATATTAGTTGTCTGGTGATGGTGACAGGTGCATTTGTCAGGCCCCAGGGAGCAACTCCGTTAGATTCACTTTATTAATTGAGCAGATTACATGTTTTAGGAGATTTATTCCCTCCTCCTCCCCCGGCCTCCCTGCTCCCTTTTCTTTGATATTCTATGGTTAAATCAGGGAAGGGAAAAATAAACTTCTTCTTGGCTTTATCAAGTTATAATTAAGCATGAGGGGAGTGGAAGAATCTGACAGTAAAACAGAGGGTGCATAACATTGACAAGGTCAATTATCTCCTGATAATTCTCACAACAGCAAGTATTAATAAGATGAATAATATTAATTGAATGTGAGTTTCTAGAGTTTAAATTCATATTTTAAAGTTTTCTTCGACATAAGGCGGACAGGATGGTGGATGCAAGTGGGAGGTTGACTTAATGGTCTCCAGCCCTACAGATTTCTTACCAGACTGAGGGGTCCTTGCAGTATTTTCTACCTATCAAGATACCTGGAATCAAGAATGCAGCAAGCAGGAAAGGGAGGTTAGGGGGAAAAAAAAGACATTTGCCCAGGATTCTTAATGCTTTCCATGGTAATTGTTGAATAGACTCCTTCTATATCACTTTTGATTGAAATGCAGCTTCAGATATAGTTTGAGACACTCTGTACTCATTGTTCTTTTAGGGGGTTTGACTCAGCTAATCAAAATCCAAGTCTCATTTGAGGTACATCTTAATAAATCTAGAATAGCTGCAATGTGACCAAATGTCTTGGTGTAGCTCAACAGACCTGTCCTGGAATGCCTCTGAAAATTCCACCTCAGGCATGGTCATAGATAGGAGCATATAGCTTTTATTTATGACAGTTTTATTCAGCTCATGAACCCTTCCTGCTGTTACTTATACCTTAAACTCTAGGTTATATGTTTGGGAAAAATTGTTTATTTTCGTAGGACATTACCAAGATGAGGTTTTACTTCATTTTACCTGGTGATCCTGTATAGCAACAAGTATAAATTAAGAATCTCTTGTACTTTATTTTGTCTGTACTATGCTCCAATATTCACAGAATACTAATACAGACAATAAGATCTTCCTTGAACCCATTTCATTCATTTTTTACAGTGAAGCCAAATATGTTTACTAAATAATATTGAATCTGAGCTTTTCCAGGAAAAGCTCACACTTTTTAAATGACCTCTATGTGTGTTTTATTCTAGGTAGAATCACAAGGACCAAGCACAACTAACTAGCTGAAAGTCAATATATTTAGTTTTTGCTCCAGAGAAACTGAATAAATAATACAGATAGTTAGATTGCCCACTGCCACAAGCATCCATTTTTCATGGAAAATTTATGATCTAAGTACACAAGACATTGTGAATACACAAAAAAGGCCAGTAATCCTGAGTCTCTGGAAGACAACAAAAAAAAAATCTATTTATATCCATAAAATGTGCTTACTAGTGGGGGCAAGATTCATAGGGTTTTGTGTGCACAATGCAGCACAAATATTGACTAGTAAAAAGACTGTTTACTGCTGAAGAGATGGGAGACTCATTAGTGGCATAACAGAACCATAAGCTGGGCTCCTCCAGAGGCACAGAAGTTTGTAGCAATGAAAATGATGTCTGAGAAGGATGCTGCCATCTGTAAGTTTGAACACTGGAAGGCTTAGGGAGGAAAGAAAAGCATTACATTATTCTGAAACCCTGATGAAAAAGTTCCTATGAAGAAGAAGCAAGCACTTGGGAAATAAAAGCAATATAATCAGGAAATACTTTTGTCTTTTGATAGAACATGGCAGTTAGTGAGGAATAAAAAATCTCTTTTTTTCTTGTGTTTTTTTCACTTTTAAATGCCACCTTTTTATTTCCCATGGGAATAATAAAATATAAATTTACATTTTGACAATATCCCTATGATAAACAAAGTGTCCCAGTGATTATGTTTGGGCCATTTTCCCCCAAACTCTAACCCTTGTGAATTGAGAAGTGTGATATGGTGAGTGACAGCAGTCTAGGGACAGAGTATTAAAATTTGAAGCCTGCAAGTCGTGTTCAATAAAAATACATCAAGGGGGATGAAACCTTTACAATTCACCAGCACATTTTACTCTACAATTTTCAAAAGGAAAGTAGCAGGGGTCTCAATCAAAGCATGTTGAAATGTTCTATCAAACACATCTCTTGTAAATGTAGCCTGACAGTGCCTGCTTCCATTTCTGATCTTCTCACTTAAATGGGTAACACATGTGTAAATGATGTTTATTTTATTGTAAATAGAGTGTTGTCTCTGTCCTTTAATACCACAGCTCTGTGTTTGCACTCTTGGTGTCTCCTTTAACTGCTAATTCAGTATTCTCCTATACACATTTATTAAGTTTGGAATGGAGGCCTCTGGACAGCTATTCCATCCCCCTGCATTGTGGCAGGATTGACTTCACAGGTTTTTTCTTCCCTAATAACCGGGTATTACGTCCTGCCCTGAATATTATTTCCTCATCTACACGAGCCCTTTCTGGTGTTTTATTCCATTGCCTGAACTCTTTTAGGCTGGTTAAAGGTTTTCTTCATATTCAACACCTGTGTTTTCAGCTAAGTATGTGTCAAATATCCTCTTCTGTCCTTGATGAGAACCAGAGGAAAAGTTGTTCTAGCTTCTTATCTGTCCCTTCGGAAATGTGTAGCATGCTCTGTGCCACTTATTACACAGCTGAGAAGGAGGGACAGGTGAATGGATGTGAGGTGGGGCTGCCTGGTTGCTCAGGAGATGTCTTCACCAGTGACACTCACATCAAGAAAGGCACCATGATCCCATGTGTTCCCGACCTCAGAAAGCTTTGGGCAGAGCAGAACGTCTGTGTTTCTTCAGAGAGATCAGACCAGTGGTCCTTCTAGTGGCACCTTCTCCCTCAGGTTACCAGTTCCTGCACAAGAAGAGATGGACACACGTATCCCAGGGAGACAGACTCTTCTGGAGAGTGTTTGGTCCCTAAGCTGGTACCTAAGTGTGATGTTTGATTCCCACCTATCTGCTAGGTCACTTTTTCAGATCTTTGGCAATTGTGTACTGGTGGTTCACCTCCATCTTAAACGCCTACCCTGAGAGCAAAAGCTTTTTGGTATGTCTGATGTTATTCTCTATTTGTGATTTATTTTACAGCAGAAGACACACTTATTTTGCTGCCCAAGGAATGCTTGTCCTAGCAGCAGGAATGTAGCCAGCTGCACACAGAACTCCTGAATGAATGTTTCCATCGTGGTGTTCAGCTTTGCATTTCCATGGAATGCAAATTCCTCATGATTTCAGTGAATGTAACAAGAGCAAGAAACACCCATGCAAATACTGGGGAAGGAGGCAGGAAGGAGCAGCAGAGGCTCCCCAGCATTCTATGGAGAACGTCAGTCTGGAACAGATGGCCACAAAATATGGTTACATGCACACATTGTAAAAGATTCCTGCAATTTTTATAAGGTTAATTAATTAGTGTATCTAGCAGGTACATCCAGTAGGAGTTCACTTATCCACCCTTGGGTCACCCCCTTAGGGTTGGTCTAGGGGATTCTTTGCCCTAATTCTTCTTAGGTATCTTAAGTTTTGATGGAAAACAGGATGTCCTTGTCAGAAGTTCTCTTAACGATAAGACTAAACAAACTTTCAAGAATGTCAGAAAATATTATTTTATTATTTTAAGATGTGAGAAAAGGCAGGAAAAATCCTAGAAACAATACATATTTAAATCTACAAAACTACAAATATATGAAAAATCTAAAAATCTTTAGGCATCACTGATATGAAACTGATACTGACTGTACCCCGTGCAACTTGGAAATAAGGAAGGAAATAAGCTGCCTTAAGGTTTGTCTCTTTTGTTTCTCACTACCCAAATCTATTTTAATTGGCAATAAATTAAGTTCATTTTCCTGTCTGCTTTGACCGTGACAGTAATTGATAAGTGATCTCCCTGTCTTAATCTCAAACCACAAGCTTTCTTGCTTCTGTTTTTTTGGGTTTTTTTCTCCTTTCTCCCCTTGTGTTTCTGATGGGTAGTGGGGTGTGAGAATTTGGGTGGGAGTTTGTCTCCTAGACAAAGTGAACTCATGACAAGGAAAACAAAAAGCCAGAAATCTGCCAGATAGGATTTTCAGCTATAAGGTCTTGGAGATTTTTTCATAAGCTATAAAGAAATAATTTAGGTCACTACAAAGAAGTTAAGCTGGAGCATAACCTGATCAGCTCTGTACACCCATTTTAACCTGTTAATTCATTCCTCATTGGTTTAGTATCTGGTTCTATGAATATTTCTGTTAATAACTTTACACACATGAGTAGACCCATTAATCACAACTAAGGAGACTGGAAGGCTCTCAGATGTTTGCAAGGGAGTGCTGTTTGACTGTAGAACTCATTTTCACACAGGTTTTCTGAGTAACGTCCTCTGTGACATGAGCCAAAAGACATAAAAGATCAGGAAGGTGAACAGGGGAAATGGCATCTGAATGTCTTTAAAAATACAAACCTAAGTCATTTATACTGGTAAATTCTGCAATGTTAAGGAGTGTAGTAGGCTAAGATTTCTAAAGTAATTCCTAATTTGGCACTTCTAGAAAAGAGAGATGCTTGAAATGAAACTAGTACCTAAAACTAAATTTAAGCAGAGGTGCTGTCTTGAGAATTTGGAAACCAGATATTTGACAATAAAGCAAATCTAGATATTTTATGCAGTACTAATATTTGACAGTAAAAAATCTTTGTATTTTTTTCATCTGTTCACCATGGTGTAGGTGGCCTGTACCTTTAGGACTCCGTGAGTTGTCTATGGTTAGATGTCATCTAGTGCCAAAACTGCTCTCTCCCTTCATATCAGACCTTGCTGAGCAAAATTAATCAGAGAACTGCAGTTAGCCTAACCTGTTTACATTAGTTCTACAGATACAAAGAGGAGGTGAAAAGCCCCAGTAAATGTAGGTGCTGCAGGCCTTGTTGTAAAAAGAGACTAGTGTTTGAGACTCAAAATATCTGTCCAATGTTTTCCTTCCAGGGCAAATTAAATTTCAATATTTACCCCATGATTTAAACCCTTCTGCCATCTAACCCAATATCCTACAAGCAATGGCCTGGAAGAGTCCAGAACAAGAACATGCACAGGTTAATGCTTCTCCAATGTTGCCTGTCTTCATTTAGTCCAGAGTCTTAACACTTAAGTGTTTACATCTTTGTCTATTTTTTAGAAAGGACTTTCACTAATTTGTCTAATCGTCTCTTGAAACTGCTTGATGCAGTTAACATCCATAAGTTACTGTGGCAACAAGTTGCACAATTAATTCTGGTTTATGTAAAAAACCTTTCCTTTGTTTGCTTTTACAACTTGACATTTGATAATCCTTTCTGACTGCCTGTAATTTTTGTATCATAAGAAAAAATTATTATTATTATTATTAATATTATTAATATTATTAATATTATTAATATTATTCACAATGTAGAGACCTCTTTGGATCTTTTCAGATTTCTTTCTGTCTGAACGTTGGGGTATTTAATGTCTCCCTGTATGGAAAAATTTTATATGTTCAGTCTTGCCTGCATATTTCTATTGTTTTTTTTATCCTTTCTGAGAAGCAGAAGGAAAAGAAAGAAGGTACTCCATGTCTGATATGGATGCTCCATATAGGAGACCAAGGGGTTTGTTGTTGTCTTTATTTATTTCTCATCAGTTCCTGATGTACTGTTACAGAAATACCAACATAAGTGCTGTTGTAGATGCAGTTATGCCAGCATAAACTGCTTTGTGATACATGGCAAGGAAACAAGCCACACTAGGATAAAGGAAAAACATTATAAAAGTCAAAGAGCACTGACTATAAGGGCTGTAAAGTATCAGTAAGAATAATAATGGCAATGATTCCTCTCTGCCTGAAATAAATTGTACCAATAGTTCTGTGCTTAGAGTCTGTGCTCATACCAGCCATAGACCAGAGCCACACAGAAAAATGTTTTAGTGTATGCTTGACTTTGACCTGTGAATATTTCTACAGATATTCCTTTCATTTTGCTGGGAGCAGTCATCTGCTTTTCATCTGTACACATGCTTTTTTGGGTCAGGGCTCAAAGCATTTGAACAAATATTTATCAGATTTTTCACAGATTTTTTTCAGCTCTACTGGGAGCTAGATTCGTTACACCCCTTCATGTTCTTATGCCAGGGGTGAAAATGAGCCTTTTCTCTTATACTTTGAAAAAGAACTGATTTATCTGATTGGAACCAGGAGCCTGAATTTTAAGCACATTAGCAACTCAGTTCTGTGTCTGGTCTGTGCACACAATAAGGAGATTTGTATTCGAATAGTGCAAAGCTTTTCATCCTTGTGGTTTACTGCACAGGTGTAATCCCTAACAGAACAGATTACTTTTACAAACTGAAGTCCCTAAATAAGGCAGTGGGTAGCATTTATGGCTGTCTACATGGACTTTGCCATTTCGAGCCAAGACTCAGACTTGTTGTCATCCCACACCTGTATTCCCTTGCCCATCTACAGCTAATCTGTTACCTCCCTAAGATTAAGTTTGTTAAAAGTCCAATCTCTTCTTCCATCACAGGATATTTTTGTCATTGGAGGGGTGCCCTGAAATCGTGATTTTGCCACAGTCCCCATGGGATAAGAGCTAGCGGCCAAGACAGGCTTAATATGCATTGCAAGTAGGCTCTGCTTTGCCTACAAGTAGAGGGCTGAACCTGAGGCTTCTCCATCATCATTTCCTAAACATAGACTCAGACCTGAGCTTAAAATTAGGCTGGCATAACATGAGCGCAAAGTGATTTTTGAACACACCTTGCACTTTATAATTTCAAACGTAGTGAAGAAAGTAGCATGGATTAGTTACTTTTGCCTCCCGTGGGAATCTCTGGATGCATTTGAAATGTGTTGCCAGACTCTTTGACAATTGTAGGAAAGTATATGAGCTTTTACAGACTTAGGTTGAATTTTGGCACCCTGTGGCTCATGTGAAGTGAGCCCTCTCTACCTGCCCAGAGAATAATGGAAGTAATTGCCTTATGTCTTCCATAATTTATTGATGATTTTGGACTTTATATATAGGTTACCCCCAACTGTTAAGCATACAGCTTATATTTTAGCTCTGATCTACTGATTTTATTTCACTTAGTCAAGAATTTACCTGCCTTTAAAATGCTTTTAATATCTCTCCCTAGAAGATCATAATCCTAGGAGATTCTAGGAGATCCTAAATCCTCCCTAGGAGATTTTATTCTCTCTGTAGGAGGAGATATTGATACTGGTATTGAAAGGCCAGCATTCCTCACACTGTGGTGATACTTTTGAGGGCCCTCAAGTTTTTACTGAAGTCTTCTCGTTGTTTAGTTATATTAACAGTGCTTCACCCTTATTTACTGGGTTTTTTAAAGTGTTTTGCTGAAGATGGGTTTCATTTGAACACAATGTATTTTGTTGAATTCAGTGTTCCCATTACTTTCCAACCATCATTAGCTTGTCTTTTTGCTCATTAAAACAGGTCTGAATGCTCTTTAGCCAGTTTCCATGGATGTATTCATATAAGTCCTCGTATTCTACTTATCTTCTTTGACTAGCAGTAATTTGCAATGCTTTATTTTTTTATATTTTTTTTTAAATTTATTTATTTGCTGCTATTATTTCATATCAATCCTTACCAGATTTTACATTTGTGCTGTTGCTGGGCTATTAGAAGACAGCTATGAGACTTTTTTCCAGTAGAAAAGTTTACCATGTTGTTGATGAAAGCTGGAAAGAAAATTGTTGCTAGGATTCATCGCAGTGAAATGAGGTAAAAAGACTGGGGGGAATTGAAAAGAGAGGGCTTAGGATATTGCCACGGGATTTTAGCCAGCTTGATTACTTTCTGAACAATTATGTAATGGTGGCACACTGGCACAAAAAGATTTTTTGTTTTTTCCTAATTTAATGTCTCATATCCTGGTTTTCAAACTGAGAAGTTTCAAAATATTTTCTTATAAACAGAATTACTCATGCAGCTGAGGTATGAGGGCCAAGAAGCTTTTCTTCATCCTCCCTCTTAATAGACATCACTTGATTTTCTTCATAGTTCTTTTTGCTTAAATTTAAAGTGTTATTTTTCCCTCAAAAACCCAGTTCTTCTTCTCTGCTTGATTTCCTGTGAGATTCATGTAGGATGTACTGTAAAGAGATGAATATTTTTCTGGGCTTTGTTTTTTTTGTTTGTTTTTTTGTTGTTTTTTTTTTTTTTTTTTTTTTTTTTTTTGTTTTGTTTTGTTTTTTCTTGTTTTGTTTTGGTTTTTTTGTCTGGTTTGGTTTGGTTTTGGTTATTTTGGGGAGTGGGGTTTCTTGGACTTTTTTTGGGGGGGTTGTTTTCTTTTTGGTTTTTTGTTTTGTTTTGGTTTGGTTTTTTGTTTGTTTGTTTTTGTGTGTTTCTTTAATTTGTTTTTGTTTTAAACCGCAAGATGAAATGACAATGAGGTTGGAATCTAGTGACAACTCTTGTAGGACTTAATGTCAGAGTTTGGAATTGCTGATTTCTGGGTTCAGGAAAAAAACTGGATGGATGGATGGATGGATGGATGGATGGATGGCCAAGACTTAAACATCTACAAAAGAAATTAATTTGAGAAACCTACAACTACAAATAATAACAATACATAGCTGTTGTCTTCATGACTTTCCTGAAAAAACAAGGTGAGGAAGGCAGCTGAAACAAGTCAGAAAGGGAGGGTATCTTCTCTTTGAAAACTGATGTTTTCAACAGAATTTAATGGTTGTGGCACTGACTGAGCTGACAGCTCCAAAAAAAGAAATCATAAAGTAACCCTGACAGTCCACCTACATTACCGATGCAGAACTGCCAGAGGGACCAATCACAGAAAGGATGTCTCCCAACCCACCTGCTAACAAACCATTTTCAATCTGAAACACAGACAGGAACTTCACTAGGATTAGACTTAGGCATTGCTACAAATTAGACATGGCCAAGGCTGAACTCAGTGACAGTGTTCGGTTATTGCTGTGTTTATCATTTTGAGCTGCTATGGCAGAGGATTTGATTGTGTAGAACTTGTGACCCTGGCAATGTTGATGGTCAGTCACAGAATCACTGAAATATGAATAATCTTCAGGATTCTTGAACCTTTGCCTCTAATTTTGAAATGCAAGTTTTCGAAAAGAAAATATAGTATGATTGTGTGTGTGTGTGTGTGTGTGTGTGTGTGTGTGTGTGTGTGTGTGTGTGTGTGTGTGTGTGTTTGTGTGTGTTTTATATATTGGCATACTTCAGTCCCCTGCTGGACCACTGAAATTTGTACAAAAGGAAACTTTTCCAGCTTTGAAATATATTCATATTCAGGGGGTTGGGGTTTTTTGGGGGTTCTTTTTTTTTTGTTTGGTTTTTTGGTTTTTGGGGTCTGGGTTTTTTTTTCATCTCACAGAAACAAAAAGACAAAATTATGTGTAGCCTATTTATCACTCCTTGGTTGTATCTTCACAAGGTACCTGGTATGCACTGGTGGCTACCAATGAAGAGTTGAAGCCAGAGCTCAGCCTGTTAAGTACTATATTCCTTATACATAAAGCCACAAACTGATTACTTTTTATCAGTCATCACTTTATTTTTTGCAATATGAACTTATTCTTTGCACAGGTTTTTTGTTTATTTTCTGGCTATAGAGAAGATGAAATTTCTTCTGAGAATTTTAGTTCATGTTTGGAAATGAAGATTGACATCAAAGTTTCCTGTTGTGCATATTTTTTTATTGGAGTCATGACATCCCTCTTTTAGAAGAGATTTTGAACAGCGTTCAGTTATTAAATATGAACTTTTAGTTTTTACATATGTAAATTTATACATTTTCTGGAACAACTGTTATTTCTACCTGGAAATTAATTATAAATACCGAGAAAATGATTCTGACAATATTCTAGTTTGAAGTTACTGATTCTAATGGCAATAATAAAAATGGTCTTTGATGCATCTGTACCTTGTAATTTTCATTAGTGAGATGAGAAGATGAAAGATCAGATGGTAACATCAGTTAAGTCAGTGAAACTTCATTGTTTTCCTCTGTATGACTCTTCTCAGAAGGCAAAACAAATCCCAACATCTGATTTTCTATCTTGTCTTTTCTTAAAGATTGCCTAAATTCCATAACCATCTGGGCTCCCTTGCCGGTGTCATATTTGTTCTCTTCATGGAAAGAGATTCAGATTTTATGTAAGTCCTCTCCATAGGGGGATGTCCTGCTACCTGTTAGCACAGTGCCTGAATCTTCAAAAAATTATACGTAATACTGCGTCTTTAATGTCGCTCACTGAATTACAAATTGGGGAGCTGGCACTTCTCTCATTTTATTCATCCTAATTACAATTGCCCTGTCACTGAGATGCCAGCCTGACTAAGAGCAAATCAGGTAGTGACTCCCCAGGGTTTTCTTTGTAACAAGAAGGCTGTCTCTAGTGGCTTCAAAATGACAATTTCCTCTCTTTTACTTTAAAGTAGAGTGTTTCCCCTGGACAGTTTCACATTTTATTGTTTTCACTAGCCTCTCTGTCTTGAGTTGCTTGATTAGCATCTCAGTCACCTAAGAAATTAGACTAAAGTTTGTGCCTTGGAAGAAAAAAAAAAAAAAAAAAAAAAGAGAAAGACAGGGAAAAAAAAAAAAAAAAAAAAAGAAAAAGACACTATTGAAAAAATTATCTTTCCAGTAGGGAAGGAGTTGAAAGTACAAGAGAAATGATACTCTGATAAGGTGATAAGGTTTTGCTGCCTAAAGCTGTATGTCATCTGAAGGAAGGACTGGATGCTTGTTTAGGAAGTATATAATTACTCTCCTTCAGAAATTTTATAGTTATGTACTGCTGTTTGAGGAACTGTCCATCTCTTTTTGATAGGAAACTTCAAATAATATATCACAAACTCCAACCAAATAGCAAGGGAAGCACTTTGATTCCAGTGTAGGAATGTCACCATGGATTCAGTTGCAGGGTAGAAAACCTAAGACTTCAAGATGCTGGTAATATTCTTTCTACTTGGCCATTCTAACACAAAGCTAATACAGCCACACCAGCTGTAGAGACACTTCTGTACAAATACCATGATGATTTAGGACTGTGTGTGAAAAACAGAAGTCAACCTAGATCCCTGGGCACATGAGCCTTACTGATACTGAAACTCACATTTCTGTCTCGTTGAACTACCTGATTTGTCTGTCTTCCCAGTCCCTGAGACAACTCCCACCCTAGTTCCTAGACACCAGGTACAAATCTTAATAGAGCATAAATGTTGTCCAAAGAGGCATCAAGTGGTTCTCTCTTTTGTGAAGCAATGGCATGCCTGTGTTCTTCACAGCTGTCTTTGCTGCTTCCCTTTCTCCTACATATGACAGATCCAGGAAAGGAGGTTACAAGTAAGCACTTTATCTTAAGGTTCCTTGCCCAAATATAATGGAGAGAGCCTGGTTGAAGATCCACAGCAATGGGCAGAGGAGATTTTGGGGGATATTTTTTTAATTGATTTTTTCCTGTAGCTCTAATTGTCACTGGTTTGGGTTTGCATTCAGAATCACGATGTTGATATTTTTGTACATTTCTTGTCCCTGCACAAAAGATTTGCAGAAATAAGTCTGGAAAAAGTCTGGTTAATATCCTGCACATGTCTCATCCTAAAGAGAAAGATGGAGTAATTTGCAGTGTCCAGTTGCACTTGATCAAATGTTTACTGTCTTTCCATCTGGTTGTAAAACATTCCCACCTTTCACTAATTCGTCTAAATTTCTGCCGTTCCAGTCAAACTGGAATTTATTACTGCCCACTTACTCTGATTTACTTCTGAAATTATTTGCATGGCTTCTGTCAATGTTATTTGCATATTTTTATTATGAATAGTGCTTATTTGGGGGCAGATTTGATTTATGAGTGTTTGGCATGCTATGCCCAGTTATTTAGTTTTCATTTCTGATTTGCACAAAGGGAATGAGAGAAGTGGTAATTCTTCTTCTCTTGACGCAGAATATGTGCAGGACCAATAACACTTGAATAAGAAATTATTGTATTTTGTTTTATTTTGGTTTTAGGGTTAAATTCTCAAACATAAACAATTACATGTCTTGTCAAATCAAAATTATTCTTTCCTATATTGAGCTCAGCTGAAAACCAGTATAGAAACTTGAAGGGAAAAATGTAATCACTGACACAAATGCAAAGAAGGCAGGAAAACAGCACCAACAGGAAAAACCTTTTCTTTCTACTATATTATCTTCATCCTTATCAAAAAGAAGAGGCATATGTTCTCCAACAGACACGAT
Organism: Sitta carolinensis; assembly: GCA_032173965.1. NCBI lineage: Eukaryota > Metazoa > Chordata > Aves > Passeriformes > Sittidae > Sitta > Sitta carolinensis. The sequence continues at coordinate 8,026,169 of CM063313.1, read as the reverse complement.
GAAACACTCGTTGATGTTCCTTTTGCTTTCTCTCTTGCAGCCTTATTTGTATGTTAATACCCTTTTCACTCACAGAACAACAAGGAAATAATTCTTTCCACTTATATTTTTGTACGATTTCATAATAACTACTTTTCTATTTTTCATATTAACTATTTTTCTATTTTATATTTTTGAGGTAGAGGGGCAAAAGATACCTATATTCTACTTCTCCTCCTTGTAGTCAACTTACAAGGTTTTTTGCTATTTCTGTTGACCAGAAAATGAAGGGGGAAAAAAGAAAAGAAAAAAAAAAAAAATTCTTGAATTAGAACTGACTTTCACAGTCCAGCTTTTTTGACTCAGGAGCTGGTTTTGAGACCAGACTTCTGGTTACAGAGGTAGAAATGATGCAACACAGAGTTGCTACTATTTCATGACTGCTCTTTCCTACAAAGTTTTATCTCAAACACATAAAGGTTTATCACCTGAGATCTGCCCTCGCACCAACTCATATCTAGTGACAGAAACAGTCTTAATTGGCTCTCTTAAAAGAGTAAAACATGTGAACATGTGGCAGAATTCACATCATTTTAATGTAACCACCTCAGAGTTTGTTCTCTAACAAAATCTACGGTATTGTAAAGAATTGGTGTCGAAGGAGAGCATTTCTGGAAAGTAAGTAATATTATTTATAGAGACATATCTTAGTCAGATTACAAGTCTGTTTATTCTTAAGCAAGCACAAGGAAGTATTCCCAGAGGAAAGTTGTAATTAATAGTTCAGCCTCTACTAAATTAGGTAAAATAGAGATTATTCTGTGTAGGCTACTGTAAACACTTGATGTGAAAATATAGTTACTTCAATAAGTTTAATTTAGGTTGAATTGCACTAGCACTTATACTACAAAACTTTATGGAAAATACTAGCCTCTTCTTTGTTGCACAGTCAAAGAATGAACAACTGCTGGAAAACTGTTTGGTTTTTTTTCCCTCTGCAAGCCAGCAACTTGTTGAAGTAACATAACATTATTAGGGAGGATGGAATATACACATCTCATATTAATCAGTGAACTTGTAACTGAAAAATAGGAGGACAATCCAAGTTTTTTAAGTATCAGTATTATGCTGAATTCAGTAAAGTCCCCTGTCCTGGTGTGGCCAGCCCAGGGAAGTGAGCTGGCTGGGTTTGAGATTGGTTTTTATTGGAACAATGGGAAAGCATTTTCTCGTTGTTATTCCCTTAGAAAGCAGCCCGGGCAGGTCTCTCTCCTCCCGGCTGTCAGAGCACACACCTCTGCCCTCCCAGCCTGGGCTGAGTGTGGGCAGGGGGAGGCCACACAGCCCAGGCAGGGCTCAGCTGATTTGGGAACATTGGGAACACAGAGTCTGCTCTGCTGCTGGCCAGGCTGAACCCTGGCTTTGCTGGGTCTGGGGAGAGAGGGGGGGAGGCGATGATGCCGGAGCACCTGATGAGACTGAGGGGTGGAAATGAATTTCGGAAATCTGTCCAACTTTCCCGTGGCTCCTTCTAGGCCTGAACCCTCTGAGATCCCCCCCCCAGCACGGGTTTGAAACATGACACCATGGACTACCCTGGCCAGATGCTGCTTCTTGTTAACTCCTTCGGTGCATCAGTGCACAGATGGAACTTAGAAAGCCTCCATCCTCTCTCCAGTGAGAGAAATTAGGATGCAGATGTGTAAAGACCACACTATCAAAGTCAGTCAAGAAAGAGTGAAAGTCAAAGTGGAAGGAGTGTGGGAAGTTGTTTTTGAGCTACAAAAGACTCTTGTAAGCTATGGCAGTTAGCTATAACATATTGACATGTTTCCTTTAAACCATAAAAAGTATGGGGGAAATAAGAAAAGTTCAAATTGTAGACCTGAGCAAAGGAGTGAAATGTTGAAGGAACTGTTGATTTCATGAGAAGTTGAACAGAGAGATGCAGTGATAAAGACTCTTTGCCCTCGAAGAAGAAGTGAATCTCTGTTCCTTGGAGGTGAAGGTGGTCCCAAAGACAAAAAGAACCTTTGTTTTGAACATGTTTATCTTTGAACTAAGACCCCATACATCGATGTGGCCCAGAGACACAACTGTGAACATGGAAAGAATTTCATGAATGCAAAGGATCCAAGCAGTTGCATATTCCTGAAGAATGAATTTACAAGAGAACTGTTTTCTTGTGGAGAAATTGACCATAATGAACGAGAGGTGCTTCCCTCCCTAAGTGAACTGAAAAAGACTGTTTTAGAAGTGAAAAACTGACTGAGATTTCTGAGTGTTGTTTTCTTTACATTGTTGGTTAAGAGAAAAGAAGGTGTGGGGGGGGAGGAAGAGTGTTTTGAAGATTCCATCCTCATTCTTGTTGTTTTTCTTTCTTTTAATATTAGTTAATAGAGTATTACTACTTTTAAGCTTAAGCCTACTTTGCTCTTGATTGAAAACTTTAAAATTGTCAAAAACAATCAAACCAGAACATCCCCCTTTTTTAGAAATCACATTGTCCCTGGTTTACAGAAAACATTGCCGTATTGCAGACCAACCTAACGTGATCCAGGATGAAGGGCAGTTTTATAAAGAGATACTTGTTTTGAGACTCTTATTCCTTTATTTGTGATAGATTTTGGTCTCAGACAATGGCTCCTAGAGAAACTCCCAGAGATGAGCACTGCTAATGCAAGTTTTACTCAAGGTTTACTAAGCTTTCCTCCCAGTAGGAAAAAAAAAAATTAAAAAATCACTCATAGGACATGGATGACTCTTGTTCCTCTGAGGAGTGCAGGATGTGGTTCTGGCACCTGTCTCACTTCTGGGGGCTAAGTAGGGATACTGAGAATGATGTTATTTGACACAACTTGAGCTTCCATGCAGTTCATTTTAGAATGCCACTGTGAAAATTCCTCATTCTCGTTAGCTGGTTGCTATGTCATTAACTCACCATAGAGCTCCCATAATGTCCCATTATACTGTACTTTCAAGTTTTTGGCTGCTAATTAAGCATGGAACATTCTCGATTGTTACAGGTCTGAAATTAAAGGAAGGAAAACTTACATTATGAATAATACTGTTAAATAATAATAATAATAATAATAGGACTAATGGACACCCAACTATGTACATAATTAGTCTAATTCCAATGAGAGGGTGATGGTGAATGTTTTATCAGTGTCACCAAGCCCCTGTAGTATAATTACAGACCTATTTTGTTCAATTCCTAGTGTGTGTTATTCATTATATTATGCAAAGAATTGATCCTCTGTTAAAAAAAAAATACAGGACAGACAGCTTAGAACTGTTTCAGAAGGGTTCTTTTATGTTTTGTTTGTTGAGAAAGTTTTAGGTTGTTTTCATAGCCTTGTTTCTGTTCTCATTTTTTATCAGTAATTATAATGTCAGCATAGCCTCTACTAATTTCATGAACAAAATAAGCTACCATAATGAAAGTACAGGTCTCCAAACTGAAGGGCAAAAAAGGGATACTCACTTCCAAAAGCAAAGATTTCTAAAGTAGAGGTGATTATGTTATTTCTGAATTATTCAAGTATATGTTAAACAAGACTTCCAACCCTCCACCAACTTATAGGTACTGCTTAGACTCACTCCATTAAGGTTCTGTTATGCAGGTCAGCTACATGTTAAAATAAAATAAAATCCACTCACACCACTTGTTTGTACTTCAAGCTGTTTACAACACTTCTTATCTAATTTTCAAAGGTGAATAAATTACTTATATTCCTACCATATCAGTTAATAATATGCATTTCATCTTATCTGTTTTATATCACTATTCCATTAGGATCTTATATAATTGAACATTGAGCAAATTTGGATCAGCAGCTGACTGCATGTCACCAGACATGACTGTTGAAGCCTAGACATCTCCTTCTTTTCCCTTTTTTGACAACCTACAAAAAGTCACGCTGAACAGTAGCCTCAGGAGCACAATAATTTTGGTTGCAAAGGATCTTTAGAGGTCATCTGGTTCAATTTCCATCCTGAAACAGGGCTAATTTGGATCAGGTTAGTACATAGAATAATGTATCAATTTTACATGGTATTTTTACTGAATCCTGGGAATGAAAAGGGGAAAGGATCTTAAAATATCAGGCATTTTAGCAGGAGCCCAGTGGAAAAAGGTGTTCCAACCCACAAAATACATTACATTTTTCAAAACATATTTTTCTCATGCAGCTCCTTCCATTCTTCACTGGAGTAGCACATGAAAATAGTTGAGCAGACTTCTGTTGTGAGGAGTTCAAGTACAACGTATTTTTCCTAGCAAATACTTGTTGAAAAAGAATGAATATTTCTAAATTTAAAACTGAGAAAAATATACATGGACATTAAGGAATCGTGAGTGGTTTTGACATTCTGCAATACTGACAGAGCAATAATTTGAACTTAGATGTATAACAGCATAAAGAACCTTGTCTCTCTAGGATTGTGTGGTTGCTTTTTTATTTTTACTTTCACAAGAATGTAGATTTAAGGCTAACAAAATCTTTGAAAGTTGCAGTGAAACAACCCTGAAACTTCACATCCAAAGCTATTGGTTTGGATGACTCTGCATTTTCTTGCCAAACCCAACTATTTCCACAATGCCCTCTCTTCCCTCTAAAATGAATAGAACATAACCACGCCTTTTCAAAGTACACCCAGGAAACTTTCCTGTTTCTGTTCCACAGTATCTTGGATGAGGGTCAAATTTTGACTGGAAAGAGAGTGCACAAATTTTAGTGTGGAAGTGTGGATTACCTTATTTATTCCCTGAAGCCTTGTAGTAGTTATCAGCTACATGTCTGTATTTTTTTATTATTATTATTATTATTATTATTATTATTATTATTATTATTATTATTATTATTATTATTATTAATTTTTATTATTGATTTTTATTATTATTTTGCTAAGTGGAAATTAATTTTGAGATTGTATGTCAGCGTGACTAAATAGTGTCCTTAGAATGTCTTGTGGTTGGAAAGCATTAACTTGTAAAACATGCCACGACTGCAACGTTCCTGTGAAAGCTGGAAATGTTGTTTCCAGGCTGGTTTTGTTTAGTTGTTCACAATATCTAAGATTTTTTTGCAGACATATTTCTCTAATTTCTTGTTTATTTCCAGCCTGAGTGATTTTGCATCATTTGGGAAGTCAGAATTTTCAAGGTCTTCATCCTCATCCTAATCCAACAGCTCACTGAACAAGGATAAAGGAGCTTGATTATGAAAAGATCTAAGCTCTGTGTTTTTCTTGTGTCTAGTAGCAATTATTTATAGTCAGTATTTGTATTTTGGCATGATCATTATTATTAACACTGCTTCATTTCCAAATACTGAAGAAATTATGCTGCAAAATGCAGTTTATTTGAATATTAAAATTCCATATCCTTAATTCTTTGAAAAGAGTGGTCAAGGGAATAGATAACCGTGACAAAAACATCCATTTAAATTCATGCAATAGATCTAAAACTACCAAAATTTATAGCGCTGTTCAGATCTGTCCTTTATTTATCATGATAATAACAGTAACTTATTTTTATAGAACAATGTTCCATGAAACAGGGTGAAACGAATAGGACAATAATCCTTGTCCTAATTTTTTTAGTAACAAACCAAACCAAACAGGTTTTCAAAGGATAAAATGTCCTTTTAAAATATGTGCTCTCTCCTTCTCCTCTCTACAACCTTTGCCTTCACAACATTTTTGAAACTTTTTCTCTTCCCAGCATCCAGTGGCACTGGACTGCTCTGTGTCAGCTCTGCTTCTCTTATGGCTTTTTATATTCCAGGTTTCCTTTAAATCCATTTCAGCAGATGCTTCCGATGTCTACAGGGTTCCTGACCCAATATCAACCCCCTTGTTTGGGAGGATGGTTTTGCTTTAGGAGGATTTTTCAGTTTGTTTTCTTTGACAGTGTGTGCCTGTGTGAGAGTGCTGTCACGATTTCCAACATGCAGAAGGGAGTCAAATTCCACCAACTCAGAACAATCTGTGATTCTGTGATCTGAGGTTAGTGAGTCTAAAATCAAAATTATATTTAAGAATTTCTGAACTGTTTGTCTGCCTTGTTTGGAGAGACTGAAATTTAATATAAAGTCTGTACAATTTACCTCCTACAACAGAACATCACTTGCCAGGCTAGAAAATTCACTCAACATCCTCAGAAAATAAAGTCCTCATCCAATCTTGAACATATGGGTAACTGGTAACTTAGCTATTTGGGTGACTGAGTTAAGATCTTCCTTAGGAACTTGATGATTTTTTTAGAAATCGTGTTCTCCTTCAGCTCCAAATATAATCAGAAGAGACTGATAGTGCTTCTAAGGTACTTTAGGCATCATTACTCTTCAAATGAGCAAGCTGTTTTGGAAACCTTCAATGTGTTCATAATTCTAATAACTACACACACGTACTAGATGTTCTTATTTTTCATTCTGGAATAAAATACCAATATGAGTCAGAGAAGGGTGTTTGGTTCTTGATTTTAATAGTCATTTAATTCACTGTAAAGTAGCAAAAAAAATTAGATCTTTTATGAGCCTTTAAGTGAGGTCAGACATACTCTTCAGTCATACATACTTGAATTAGGAGGTACAGTGGGCAAAAGGAGTGAACAAAATGTTCCAGAACTGAATGATGGGGGAGGGTGGGAGTGTTTGTCTATTACAGCCAGAAGACCTGTCTGTTTCCTAGAAAATAAATTACTCAGTTCAAGAAAGACAATATCTGACCAACAAAGGTTATTCAGAAGCAGGGGAGATGAGTCTGTAGACTCAAAGGCCATTGTCACCAAACTCAGATCAGAGGATTATGTGCCATGTGAATACTTCCAAAAAGAAAGAGGAAAGTGGAGGCCATGGAAGAACATGGGTACCACAGTGTGCAAAGTTAAGCCATACCGGACAAAATCAGTCCCAGTCTTTTTATTCTTGATGAATTCCAGTGTTCTTTGATATGTGTTAAAGAAAAATGATGAACACTTCAGACACTTAACACTAACAATCCCTCCACACATTCATCTTGAGCATGAATGGCATATCTTCAAACCAGACATTTTGTACACTTGAGTAGCAGCTCTGTTATCTAACAGCAGTAGCAAGAAATTATCACCTTAAAGACATCAGGGAAAAATATAAAAAAAAATTCCTTATGTCTGACTTCTTTGTTTTGTCTTTTTCTGTATGTTTGTTTTTGTTTTTTTTTTTTTTTGTTGGTTTTTTTTTTTTTTTTTGGTTTGTTTTGTTGTTTCCAATCCTTGACATTCTAGATGTATACATATGCACATGCATACATATAAAGTTAACCTGTTTCTGACCCATTTTTGTATGAAATAAAAATTACAGATATAAAGGACTCCATTTTAACAAAACAAAACAAAAGATCCCACCATTTTAAACTATGCTGCATTTTCAGACGTTGTCTTTCAAATATTCTGGGGTAGGTGCCCAAAATTTCCTAAGCATTGGGACTTCTAAGCCTACATCTATAACTATATTTCAATAGAGAAATCCAGTCATCACTGAAATTTAATTTTCTTTTTCCCAGGAAATTCACTTCTTTTGAAATGTCCCTTTTTCCAAAGTCAGTATTAACTATCCAGACATCTATGTTATACACAAAATTATAGTTCTGACAAAGAGAAATCAACATGACTTTATCAGAACATTTAATTCTGAGCAAACAAGGTGATTCTTTTCATCCATATGTTTCATTTCTATTGATGCTGTTCTCAGCTACTTTTTTTCTCTGAAAATAGCAGTGAAATCACTGCTGGTATAGTTTCATTTGGAAAATCAGCTTTTCTGATTGTTCCATCATGGTAAAGTTCTCTTTGCTTTAATGTAATTACAGTTCAGTAGCTGATTTCTTTTGAACAAAATGGGATTGATTATGTAAATAACATTTTGTTATATTAATCAGATTTTCTAGTCAGATCCATTACCTCCTTGTTTGTACACATCCTTTGACTTCCCTCCTCACTAGAAATTGCATTGTTTATGACAAACTTTTTAATGCCAAATTCATCTTAAATGCTTAAATCATCATAAATGCCTCAAGTGTTTGCAAACCACCACCTGCAATGGCCAAATAAGAACATCCTGCTTTTTTCAGAGGAACAAGTCAAGCAGTTTTGTGACTAAGTACCTGCCTCTGCTGAGCAGGAGTACTGGGACAACAGGAAACAAGGGATTAAGCCAGAAACAATCATTCCATGGGAAATTCATGGTCAACAGGCTGTTATTTGGATTATTTTGCTTTTTTATATTAATTATCCATCAACTAATAAGATGTCACAATTACCTCATTGTACTTAATTTTGATATTGTCTAAAACTACTTGAGAAGTGTCAAGAGTTGGTAAGAATTTGCAAAGAACTTCATACTTTTAAAGTTTGATCTGGACAGATTTTTCTTCTTTTGCTTTTTTTTTCTTGGAAGGGGAGTGAGGATATGGATGATGGAAAAGAGCAGTCTTTTCATTTATATGATAATGTATGTCTTTCATAGACAGTGACAGTCCTACAATAGAAAGTTATTAGGTAACCTCCTGTCTGTAGAGATGCTTTGAATACAATTCTTTTCCAGCATTATTAAGTTTCTGCCTTTGTTAAGCTACCAGTTTTGGTCAGTGCCACAAAACATGCCTCAAATAAGGTGCAACTGTACAATAGAACATTTCCTGCAAAGTTTAACCATGAAATAATACATTTTCATATTTAAAATAGGGACTATCATTATTAGCCTTAATGCCTTACCCAGCCAAAGGGGAAAGAAAGGATAAAAAGGAAACTAAGGACATTTATAATAGTTCTTTTATTCTCCAAGATAAAATCAAAATTTAGGATTATTTTTAGTTGGTTCTAGCTACCTGAATGTTAAACTTTTAGTTAAAGCTGTCATCCAGAAACTTTGTGTGTCAATGGAAAGTGACACCTAGAGACAGTGATTCATCCCATCGAGGCTGAAATCTTGGGATGGGATGAATCACACCCAGAGCTCCCAGTATTTCGTCATGGACTGTGGAGCAAGGCTGCGCATTCAGCTGTGGCTAGTAACCCAGGGCTGGAGTTAGCACGTGTGCTACATTTCACTTGTGGTGGGGTGAAGAACAATAAGGAATTCTGAATTATTTTTCTTATAAGAAAGATTACTTATTTCCACTTTAAATCTTGGTCTTCTGAGGAAAGAAAAGGTAATCTTTCTGAGATCAAGGATCAGAACACTGAATTTTGGCAACACCTTTTAAAACCAGGAGTGACCACTGGCCTGTGTTTTTTCAGCATTTTACCTTGCATTGAAACTTACACTTGAAAGTTGTTTTGGTCACAATTTATTTAATTCTGTTGGAAAATGGTGGCTTCTTCTTATAAAACCTGTTGATGTACAAGAATTAATCGCTGGGCCACACTGTCTTATTTCTAGTGACTGTGATGGACAGTTTTTTCTTAATTTATATAAAGAGTCAAGAGAAATTCAAAGTAATGTGGAAGCAGTTAGCCTTGGATATATTGTGCATACATAACTCCTTGTGTGGCTAAAACCAAGTATCAATGAAGTTAGCTGGAGTGTGCTTCATCATTAAAGTCTGGCTTCAGAAACTGCACAATGACAGCTAAAACTTTTTTTTTTTTTTTAATTTTTTTTTTTTTTATTAGAATGCTCAGAAGAGATAAGAAAGCCAGAAGAAGAACAGATGTGTTAGAAGTGTGAAATGGATTAACATCAAAGCCCCCTGGGAAAATCTGAAACATGAAATGAAGGATCCTGAATGACAAGAGCTATTCAGAATGCATTAAAAGCTCTGCAGTGCATTTTGGTGCTGTCTGTGTGAGCAACGCAGGGCCCTGTGTGCTAGGGAGAGATGCTGATAACGAAAGCTCTGTGAACTTCAGGGAAATTCAGTTCATCACTGAGAACTCACCTTGTGGTACAATTTGGATGAGACAGAAAAAATTACCCAAACTAGCGATTGACAATATTTATTGTCTCCAGTGACACGAAGTGAGTTGATAATTTAAGATCTGGACTTACAAGGATATAGGTGAAACAGTAATGATTTAAAAATCAGAACCTATTTTAGTAATATGTTTGTTGAATTTTTGAATCTGACCATGGATATTTATCAGTTCACAGATTAGCAGAATATGCTTAAAATTAGAGAAGGAAAATAAGAAAAAATGTAAGATATTTTCTCAATTTTGTCATTTTTACACAGATTTTTTTGGAAGGAGATGATTTATAGCTTATGCAAATTTATGCTCATAAATGGTTTCTGATCTGGCAAGCATTGGTTTCCATATAGTTATTGATGGAAAGAGGTCACTGATTTTGAAACTGTGAAGGAGACTGTTCAGGTTACTGATGAGTTTTCACTTCATCTAAACTCAATGAAAGTCAAGGGAAGTTGGTCAAATAATATAGAAAATATATCAAGATTTGTTCTGTGCTTGGAGACTGAGCATACTGCAGTCTCAGCATATAAATCTCACAACAGACATTTTGGACAAGTACAAGCCCAGCTAATATTCACAGAAAAGGGGACTCTTTCAGGTGGTTACAATGGACTTCTGATGAGGACTCAGAAGAACTTACAGTGAAAAGCTGCCCGAAGTCAATACCAGCACTTCACACAATACGAATTGTATTCATTCCTGAATATCTCTCTTGTACAGACATCATCATGACTTCAGTGAAAATCCCAGGCCTTTCAGTTCCATTCCAAGTAGTGTTTTCATCCCACTGCTGATACTGAGCAAAGGGTGATTTAAGCCAGAGAGTTTATCTTGACAAGGTGCTGCTGAAGCCATCTGCAGGTGTGTAAGGCTGGGTTAAAAACAAAACAAAAACAACAATCCTCCTAAACAGAAGCAGGTTTCTTCACAATCTGAAACACAGGCCAGTTATCAGAGATTGGTGTCCTATTGGTGCAAAGATTTCTGTCCCTATTGATGTCTGCCAAGTTTGGGACAGGTGCCTCAGGGTCCCATAAAAGTGAATTTTTGAAGCAGACACTTCTATAATTTTTTTTTTTTTAGCCTTGTCTGGCACTTTAGTTTATATGTTGTTTGAAATATGTCATGAGCTTTAAAGGATTTCCAGCTTACTTGTGTATGCTATCAGCAAACCCCATTATTAATAGAATGAGTTACAACTGCTGCATCTGCCATAGTTACAGCTGACTTATTCTTTTGAGCTTCTTTTACCCATTTTGACTTTTTTTCCCTTTTTTTTTTTTTTTTTTTTTTTTTTTTTTTTTTTTTTTTTTTTTTTTTTGTCCAAAAATGCCAAGGGATTAGCTGGAAATGACACAACATTCTTTTATTCCATAGAGGTAAAGCTTTTAGAAAAATATAACCAAGGAACAATTCATTTTGATGTCTTTAAGGTAAAATAACATGCTTCAGACTGAAAGTTTTATAGTTAGAAGAATCTATTCTAACAGAATCTATTAGTTTGTAAATCAATATACCCTGTTGATTAATTTCCTAATAAAAAGTGCATCTCTTTACACTGTGTTCTACCAAGATCAGTCGTATTATTGGACTAAACAATGCAATTCTTCCAACCTTATTTATGTTCACACAAATAATCCCATTGTATGTTCAACATAACAACTTCTAAAATGAATATTCTCAGAATTTGTATTCCAGCACAGAACATATTTGGCACAGACTGTAGTTAAAATTTGAGACAGAATGAGCATGAGTTCAGGGACTCATGGAGACTCAGGCAGAGGTGGATTTTACCTATTTTTAGAGCCATATATCTGAGCTAGACATTTCTGCCTTCCTTTAGAATCAACAGAGAAATATAAGTTGTTAGAGAGAATCACTTCCCTGACATTTTAAGGATCTATTTAAGCATTAAATTATTTACAACTATCCAGTAGATTGGCTAACTTAGTTGTAGATACCTAAAATTTTGTTGTTAGGATTCTTTTAAAAACTTGAATTTGTATCCATCATTTTTAATAGAAGTAAAACTTACCATGGTTTCATGGAAAACAAATAGCTTGGATGTGTTAAAAAAAAAAAAAAAAAAAAAAAAAAAAAATTGGAAATAAAAACTTCCCCAAAAGATAATTTTGGAAGCATCGAGATAAAGAGTTCAGTCTGTTTTAATACAAGTGTAAGGTTGAATTAAATAATGAAAAGCAGTCCTAGAAATGATTCTCTATGTAAATTTATCTTGTAGTTGAAAAATATTTTCTTCTAAATAGGATGAGTTGTGCTATAGGTATGTCTAAGTCCCTCATCAACTTTCTCTGCCTTACTGAATTCATTCTCTCCAGCTCTACTTCAGTTTTGTGATAGCCAAAAGAAATACACAAGAGACTGGAATTATTTTGGAGACCAGAACCTTGTATCATCCTTCGCTTCGTATGACTTCAGCTGTGCTTGCATTTACGCCTGAGTACGAATTGCATCTTTACATTTAGCTTACATTTGTGAGACAACTTGAAGGCTAAGGAATAATAACTCAAATATCCATGACAGTTTGCGGGCAAAGTTCAAGATTTTCAAACTAACTATTTAATCTCATGAGATAACATTCATCTCCTGTTGTAAAAGTCATTTTAGATTCAGCCCTTTCTGCAAACCTGGATGGACAAAGACATCCACAAGTTGGCCATGCAAAGATGGAGACATAGCTCTTTTTGAAAATCTAAATCCAGCTTTTTCAATGCAGCAGTGGAACAGAGAAAACACAACAGAATAAATGCAGTTTTTGCACATACTGTGTAAATTATAAAATAATTAGTCATGTTTCAGTTTAAATAACATGAAAAAACTCCTTTAATTGAGATTCTTAATTAATAGTTGAAAGATTAATCAATCAATAATTATAACTATCATTATAGGGTGTAATTGTGCTTAATTGGAGGGGCTGATTAATGATCAGAATAAACCTTTCAAATTCTCACACTTGAAAATGTTGGGAAGTGATGGATTCCAGCTCACAGAGTTAAAAAGGAATCCAAGGATCATTGAAGATGTGTTCAGCTGCCTGGCCACAAATTGAAAGCATGGGATTGAAGTGCAGTAAAGCTTTCCATTGTTAGATATATGCACTACTGAGTTACTGCTGCATGTGTGTCAGTGTGAGCAAAATATTCCTCAAAAGACCATAAGTGATACTTATTCTGGAAAGGGCAAGCTTTGTTTTCTCTGTCCAAAATGTAAAATTTGGTACATATAAATGCAGTTCATCACACCTCTACTTGGATCATGCCAAGCCCTAATATTTTGCTTACAGGTCAAGAACAATTGGAAGCCATAATTCTAAGGACAGCAGCTGTCCCATACAGGTATGCCTCAGGTGTTCTGTGCCATGCACATTTGTGCAATGAGTTCTATCTCCCTCATTTATGTTGATGGGATTTCAGGATTGATGCTGTCCTCAGCTTGAATGTTTGATGGTCTTCTTCTGGCAGAAGGTAGTAGAAGATTTTTAGAAAAATAAATGGAATAGGCAAGTTTACAAAACATTTCAAATCACCCTCAATTTTCCTTTATTTTTTTGTTTTTTGTGTGGTTTTTGTTTGTTGTTGTTTGTTTGTTTGTTGTTTGTTTGTTTGTTTGTTTTTTCACAATTCATTAGCTTACAGATCAGTGCAATCTCTGGTTGTAGTGGACCCAGGGAAAAAAAAAAAAAAAAAAAAAAAAAAAAACCACCAAAAAGACCCAGTCTGGTTCCTGCTTTAGCAGAACTCCATGATTTTTTCACTGAACAATGTTTAATGTCACTGCTTCTCCTAGTCTAGCACCACTGAGTTAATCTACTTAGTCATTTGGGAATGAAGGAAAAAAAGAAAAGGTGGAAGCATGAAATTTTAAACTATTAAGTGAGGCTTTAACTATATCCTTTATTACCCCTTTAGCTGTAGAAAAAAAGAAAAAATAAAACCTCTAGAGAGAATAGTGTGCTTTAACACACTGAGACACTGTGTTAAAGACAGTAATAAATGTTATTTGGAACAGAAAAGCAAAAAACATCCTTAAAGAACTTAACTGAGAAGGGCCAGGATTGCTGTTGTTTCTAATTTACTTCTTTTCAGGGAAAGCAAAGCAAATGTGTGAAATAGGAGACAGAGAAAAGACAAAGAAAGGAGACACAGAGAAAAACACAGCAAACCTACAAAATTTGCCTTCTCTTTCTGATGCCGACTCTACTTTCCAACGTGGGGAAAAAGAACCACAGTGCACTTTCCTATTAGGTCCCCAAGAACTCATATTCATGCTAGACTGTTTAAGGTGTTGATTTAGCTGCATTTTGGTGACCACATCACAGGTTTGTGAAATAAATTATCTTGTCTGGCTCACCCAGACTGTTATTAAACAGAAGACTATAGCTCGCTCTCTCTCTCACGGGAGAGAGGAAAAAGGGGTAGGACAAAACAAAAATGAAGTAGTGAAAGCAGAAAATCCACTTGTGTATTGCACAGATTTGAGGCTGCTGATGGGCTGTTCTCTGAGCCTTTTTCCCTGACATACCTGTGAGAGGTTTTCTTTCAAGGAATACATAATGCTGTCACTACAAATCTCTGAATCCCTCGAGTGGGGCTTGCCAGTTTGGGGTAGCTTAGAGAATGGGTGGGTTGCAGTTACCTGCTCCTTTTTTGCTGTGGGGTGAGATGAAACACTTCAACCTTCAGGAGACTCACTCTGACGCCTCTCAAGAGTGCAACATTTGTCAAACGTGTATTTGAAAGTTTCCAGCATAATTGCAGAACAGGGGGGTTTCATTACACTGGCTCTGAAATCATGACACACAGTTACTCATCCTGGTGTAGTCAAAGTCAACCTTCCTTTGGCAAAGATAATTGGATTAGACCCATGCAGCTTGATCTTGCAAAGCACTAAGAACCTGGGTGATAACTGAACAAAAGATTTAATCGGTAGTTCAAATTTAATCACGGTCCTGTGGATTTCAGTGAAAGCATGCAAATTTACTGCAGCTCAGAGACTGGTATTCTTTATACAAGAAAACAATATAAATCTTGTTCTTCATTACAATTCACAGCTATGCAAAAAACCCAAGAACTTCTAGAAATAGATGATAATAAAAGTCTCACTCCTAATCTGACTCATTAGTCAATTGCATATATATTATTATTATTTGTATTGGAACTATTTTCCAGCGCTGAAAAGTGGCACAAAATGGCTTGTCTCTATAATGTTAAATTATATTAACTTCCAAGAACAGATGATAACAACTAAGCTTCTATCTGGCAGTGTCCCTAGTATTTAAAGAGTCTTGAATAGCCCCAGAAATTCTGAGAAAGAATAATTTTTCCCTGAACTGACCATAGCAGAGACACTTCCATTGTATATGAAATCTGATATTTAGAACCATTCCTGAACACAGAAGAGGAACACGGAAATTAAAGATACACTTCACAGTGAACTGAAATATTCCTCACTGATGTGGATTGCAGAATTTCTGAGAAATATTGTTTTACTCTTGTCCATTTGTGCATTCTGGACAGCAAGACAAGACAATCAAAGTTGTTGCTAGGGTCAGAGTAAAACCCAGGAACTCTCTAAAGCTGGTAAGGTTTGTAAACCCAGCTATATGGGAAAAGTGTTGAAAAACTAAAGGAGATGCAGCAGGGAGACTTAGCTCCTTGCAATGTCCTTGCTATTCTGTCTTAATTGGGTAGAATTTACCTGGTAGCATTAATTTTTAATGGTCTCAGTTAAGTATTATTTGCAATAGCCAAAGCACCTCTTTCTTGTTTCAGGTAGGCTTAGACCACCAAATTGGATCAGCAGTCTTAAATAAAATATAAACAGGTCCCAATACAGGATATAAATAAAATAAAAAATAGGCCTTTGGACTCTGGAAATTGTGTTCAACTTCTAAACTCAGGATTGTCATCAAACACCCTGCATTTCTTTTCTTCATATCCTATCTGAGCAGCTGTACACTGTATACTAAACATCATTCCTTTGAACTTTGAATCTAAACACAAGCTTACATGCAGATTCTAGATTTAATACAAAATCATGGGAGAAAACAAACCAACAAAAAACACCCCCAAAAAATCAAAACAAAACAAAGCAAAAAAAACCAAAAAACAAAAAAAAAATAAAATAAAAAAAAAGCCAACAAAAAAACAAACAAAATCAAAACAAAACAAAAAAAACAACAAAAAAAAAAAACCAAAAAAAAAGAAACCAAACACCACCATGAATTAGTCATCCAAGTTCCTGGTTTCTGTAAGGTTCTTATGTACAAGAGGTCCCTATCTTATGAGAAGATCAATCCAGCAGGAACATTGATGAGCCAGGCAAAGAAAATCTAGTTTTTGAATCCCTTTGGGAATTTTGGACTGAAATAGACATTGGGCAGCTCCAGATTCAGGTTATATTATGGCAGAAATATATGTCCCTAGGGAAATTTAGTCAAAAAACTAAGAATCTATGAAATATAGAGATCATTCTAAAAGCAGCTGGCCAAGAGTCAGAGTAATGAGTATATGGGATGCAACCTAAGTGGCAGTCAGTACATTCTCTAAATCCTTTTCTGCATCTGCCTTTTAATCTCTTTGCATTTCAGTTACCCATCTGTAAAATGGAAGAACCACTTATATCCTTTCATCCTTTGTTTATTAAGGAAAAAAGTCACATGGGACTCTGCTATATTTTGCTGCATATTATAAATGAAATGCTGATCCCTACTGGGGCCCCTGGGCACTGCTGCTGTATAAATAAATTCATATCTATGGTTGTCACAGAGGGGGAAATATTGACTGCAGGTAAGGAATAGGTAGAAAAAGCAGATTAACTCTTAAGCATCGAGGATCCTGTTTTCCAGTCCCTTGTAAGGAGGAAGAAGTACAGAGGAAAAGAGAAAAATGTATGGCACACAAGATGAATTATTTCTAAAGGAATGGTTTTGAAAATTTGTCCACAATGTATCAGTAGCCTGTCTACAAGCATCAATTTTTATTTTTTTTTTGTCTCCTTTACACATTTTTTAGCAAATTTCATGCCAGTGAAAGATGCAGGATTGACATTCTTAAATCTCCTTTTTATCCACAGAAAAGATAAAGCATTGTCAGAAAACATGAAGCTTTCCTCAGATTTTCAGACCAACATGCATTAGTTTGACCTGAGGGACACCTCTATGGGAGGCAAAAGCAGTTTAGTCACCATTCTCATTTCATCCTTGGCCTTGATGCTGAAGTTATTATCCTGAGAATTGAGTGGGTACTTTGGTTTAAGTATTATACAGGCACCTGTTTCTGCTGATGCTGTCCAGCTCATTTCACAAGGGCCAATGTACAGTCTCCTGTAAAACTCAGTCACTTCCAACCAGAACACAGTTACAAGTTCATTACAGCCCAAAACAGTAAAACCTGGTTTAGGGGACTACACAGGCCAGTTCCAGTCTCCCAAAGCCATCCACCCACTCATAACGCTGCTTCCTTGCCCCAGCATGCCTCTGTGAGATATTTTCTAAGGGGCACAAGTGAAATTTGGATTTTTGTGAAGGCCACCAGCTCTCACTGCTGTCAGTGTAATATGGTCACTAAATTCCCAAAGACAATATTACTGCAAATCACCTCAAATGTGCTGCAGGCGGTAGAATGATCCCATAATCAAGAAGCTAGGTCTTTGAGGACAAGTTTAATTACTTTAATCTATACAGCCTGGAAAACATAATGGTTAATGGGGTAATCTACTGAAGTATGTGGAATTTTAAGTAGTATAGACTATGCCACTGGATGACACTACTCTCAGTACAGCAGAGATGATAAAACCAAGAGCATAAATGGTGACTGAAGAAAGCCTTAGATGTTCATAAATCAATAATTGATAAAATGTACTCTTGTGTAACTAAGTAGAATTTTATGTTGCAGGTAGAATAAACTGATTACATGATACTATAGTGCTCAGTGGAATTATGGAATGAGCTTCATTCATTCACTCTAATTGCTGCATATTTGTATACAAATGGCTGAAATGGTTCTATCAGTTTTGCAGTCTATAAAAAGGAAAGCAAATTCTGCCCTGTGAGTCCACAGATGACAGCCATGATATTTTCCCAGCATGGGGTACCATGCTCCTGGAAAAGCTGAATATCAGCAGATACATAGAGGTTGATGTTCTTGATGCATCTGGCCATTAAAGATTTCAGAGCACTTTTCTCATGGGTAGAGGTGTTAACCCCTCTGTCCTGGCTGAATTCCAATCTGGGTAACAAGCCACCTGGACCAGATGCTGAGGCAACCTAAGGACAAAGTGGTTGAGCTGTACAGAAATGAAACAATCTCTCATTAGCATCATCAGCTGAAGATGTTTTATCTGTCTTTTAAAAAGACATTAGGGATGATCCTGGGAATTACACACCAGTGAGTCTTGCTTCAGCAAATGGACTGCAATGATAATTAAAAGTAGGATTATAAAAAAATCCTAGATAAGCATGATATGTAACAGACAAAGAAATGTGTTTTGTGTAAAGGAAAAATCAAGCTTCTTTAATTTACTAGAATTCTTTGAAAGTGTCAAATAAATATTGGATAAAGGAGAACAGCCTGACATAATCTATTAGGACTTTCAAGAAGCCTTTGAGAAATTCTCTTACAAAAAGCTGTTAAGGAAACTAAGCTGTCATGGAATACGAAGGAAAACACATTATAATGGGGCAAAGACTGGATAAGAAACAGAAGGCACAGAAGTGAAATAAATGCTTCTTTTCGAGGAGGCTTTGGCAGAAGCACTTGATAAGTGCTAATTTTTTACAGTTTTGGTGTTCTTTTGGCACTAGCTTTTATTTTTTATTTTATTACTCTCTGATACTTGAAAAAAAAAACAATTTGGTGGGGTTTGGTTTTGCTTAGGGAGGCTTTTTCATGTCATGCAATTGAAATTATTCAGTAGTGTTTTATTTGATATATGGAAAAATGTTTACATTTCAGCACATTAAGAGTAGACTTTATAAAGGAAGTTAGTTGGCTGTTGGCTACTAGAACCAAACCCTGTGAAAGTGCACTAAAAGCACATGCAGCCATAGTGTTCTGTGTCTTTCTCCAGTTAAAGCTACATGCTTGCAGCAGTCGATAGTGCTAGATGACTCAGTTTGGCCTATCCAAGTTTCTGGCTTGCTGAAGTGAGAGACAGCCTAAGCTGGGTGTTAGGTTGGGAGGCAGAGCTGTGGGATGTCTCTAAACTGTAATTTGTCACCAGCTTACATTTATTTATAGGTTGCGTTTCCCCATCTACATCCCACCTCTTCAGCTTTAACAACAAATAGAAGGACCAAATTTTTAAACATGTGCCGTTATCATGTAAGAGATTTCACTGATTTTATAATTCAGATTGTGTTTCTACTTCCAAGGCCCTTTTTCAATATCTTTCAGAGTGTGACTGTTTTGGGAGTCTGCTGCTACCTCTGCTTTCTCCTGCTATGTGCCTACCCAGCATGTTCCCTCTCTGTTCATTTGTAAGGCAGCTCTTGCAAAATGAAAGTCTACAGAGAACAGGAATAGAAGGGTGACATGGTCTCTGTCACTCCAAACAGAAAATGTTCCAGTGATTTTTTTTTTTTTTTCACACCTTGTAGAATTTCAATTTTCCCTTTAAAACATGGATTAAACAACGTTGCCAAAAACATATGCTTCTGTGTCAAACATTTCACTTATTCAGGAATCTAGAGGCAGCTGGAGAGTTCTCACTGCCAAAGTGACTTCAACAATTGTCTCTTTCACTTTTAATTGGAAACATGTTCGTTTCAGGCGTAGGTGTGGATAACCAATATGTGGCAGTGTTAATTTCCCTCACCATTCAGTGTACATATGTCCTTAGTGACCATTCTTAAATAGCTAGGGGAAAATGATCTGAATCCATTGCCAAAGTGTCCCGAGCTCCTGCAGGTCTATGATTTGCCATGGCACAGATTTCATCTGCTGATTAAAGATGGGAGTGGTCAGCACGAGATAAGACATCACCAGTCTCTTGCTCCTTGTAAGACCTGCAGTGAGCCACCAGAGGGTTACGGATGAGTTACTGAAGCTGAGGGCCTTCTTGTTGAATTAGCTTTAACCATTACAAAAGCACAGTTTCAGTGTTTGTTACCCTGCAGATATTTCCTCTGGGTTTTATCTGTTGTGTGGATGGTCTTCTTTGCACTGCAGTGTTCCAGACAATCTAGCTACTAATCTTTCTAAGCCAGTCACACTCAATTGCCCAAGTTTAATGATCTTCATATCACTCTTCCCCTTCCCTTCTATTTTGAGGGGGCAGATAGGGGACATTTCTACTAGGACCTTGCTTAAAGACAAAAGCCAACGTGTTAAATCTTATAGATTTTCACAGCTGTCTCAATCCTAGCCTGAATTTCAGTGAAGAACGTTGTGGCTCTCCTTCCCAGAACTCATTTCCTTTACCATCCTTTTAAAAAGCTGAGTTTGGTTTGAACCTCATGTGCTCATGCTGCGGGAAACAAATTGGAGGTAAATTCTATAACAGTAGTATCAAAACCATTCTTATTGGGAACAGGGAGAACAAACATGAAACCCAAATTTAACAAATGCTGGTAGGCAAATTTTCTCATGAGAGATGCATTCACCCTGACTTTGGAACTAAGAGGGTGGATAAAACCTGAAGATTAAAGGTTTTCAGTTTGTCAAGCAGGACCCTCTCAGGGGTTCCATGGGGCTGAGTGCCTCACTCTCAGCATCAAAACACAGGTGACCCATCATCCAGGTCATCATTACCAGATCCTGTGGCAGGGCTGGAGATATATCTCTGAGAAATGTGCCAAATATTGACCTACATGGGAGACTCAAAACTTGACCTTTTCTACTTCATGATAGGTTGTCACCTCAGATGGTGATATTATCTTATTCTCCCCTTTAATACTGGAACACTGTAGCACTTTGTGGAAATATATATCCAAATTTTTGTCTATCCTCAAATGTCCATCCTATACTTTCTTTTATCTGCTACTCCTGCAGCACATTTACTTTCCCTGCATGGTTTTGGGTGCTTTTCTAGTTCCTCAAAGAACTTGCATGCATACATGTACTTTTGAAACTGATAGAGTGGGCCCTGGGCACAAAGAAATCAGGAGAACTTCCTATTAATCTTGTAAGGTATGCTCAAAATGTGACAAGCCCTTCACAGATATATAAAGAGATATATACACAAAAAAAACCTCTGTAATCAAAATAAGTTTAGGACAATACTTGAGAGAAAGATAAAGACAGGGAAAGCCTGTGAGAGCAGAGGGCAAGAAGATTGTGGATCAGATTTTGTTGGGGTTTGTGGTTTCCATATCCTTAATGAACAGAACTGTTTGAGTTACAGGGCCTGCACAGGTGCTCAGAAGTAACTCTGTCGTCAACAGACGCAAGTAACACACACTATGCCATTGACAGCTACATTTCTATTTAAAACTAGGGCGTGTTTGGCAATGAATTTTCTGCAGATCTGTTTCTGTTTGCATTTTGGAAATCTCAGCAGATGATAACATCCAAGATTTCTTGTGTCTTATCTGCCACCCCCCAACACACAGCCCCCTGCACCAGGACGGATCTGGCTCTGGCAGTGCTGGGTGAGGGGATGAGGGATGTTGCCATCTAGTGGGTTTTTGTCAGGCAAAGAATTGCTAAAGAATTCTGCCTCACATCAACGAGTGTGGAGGCACAGTTTTGAGGTATAAGGAAAATGAAAAACTGTCTTTTGTGCCAGCTTTCTACAGGAAGCAGACAGAGCATTTACCTGCTCGCTCTATGTGATCCTATGTCTGTGTGTCAGGATGTTTTGGGAGGCAGGAATACCCTGTCTGAAAAACACCCTGGACGTTTCTTTGCCCAGTGTTAGGGGCCAGGCCCCCTGGCATGCTTCCTCTTTTTATGCAGAGACAGGGGTTTGACTCTGTGGTTATTTCAAATCCCTTCCCACTCAGTATATTCTGTGATTCAGTTCTGTGGTTCTGTCCTCTGGTTCTGGGAGTGAGCACACACAGCTACAGAAATGGTGAAGGGTGAGATTTGTCTTCCTTCCCCTTCAAAACTCCTGCTCGTGTCAGCTGCAGGGACACCTTTCCTATTGTTCCAGCTCATCACTACAGCCTTCGTCATGAGGGGCATTTTTCAGTCATTATTAAAGCAAAAACGGGTTATTCACATGCTGGCAGCTGGCGCAATCCTGTCAGCCCCGTGGAAATGAGGAATTAAATACTACTAATAATCATCATAACAAAATTAGCCCTTTCTTTCTTTAGAACGTTCCATTTGCAGCCGTACCAGTGCTGGGTACCAGGACCCGTGAGTGCCCAGCAGGGCGACTCCCTCCTGCTCCAATCTGCCTCGTATTAACGAGCTGCTTAACTGGGCTGCGATGCCGCGATGTGATGCTGGCCGAGCAGCAGCTGCTTGGAGCGCGCCGTTACGGAGAATTAGCCCAAAGTTTATTCTTAGCCCTTCTTCTCAGCTCCCGCAACATGTTCAACAGCTTGTGCATTTTGTAATGCCTCCTTTCATCGCCATGGCAACTGCTAAAACTTAAGGTGTGTACGACTTGCATGGTCTCCGTGCTGCAGGCTGCTGGCAAAATGAAACCCTGGGTCTGCGCTCTTTCCCGTTACTGTTGTTTCAAAGGGCCACAGTGTGCTGGAAAGGCAACCGGGAACATGTGTTTGCAAAGTGCTTTAGACACAAGAGTGTGATTCAGTGTTTAAGAGAGTCTGTGAATCTGATTTTCCTATCCAGTTAGTCATTTGAGCTGGGGTAGAGGAACTGTCACTGCTGGCTGAGTTGCTTCTCCTCTTCGTGTTTTTCCAAGCTGGCTTTGGCAGAGCCCATGTGTATTGTTGCCTCATAAAATGCAGCCTCAAATTGTTGGCAAGCAGTCAGGTAATGGGCAGGGCAATAAAAGCTGCACAATCACAGGTAGATCTATAGGATGCAACTTGGTGCTGAGAAACTGCCAGCTTCCACCAAATGGCAGATTAAGGAGCCATTTCTCCCTTAAAAGAACTTGCTTTTATACCTGAGTTACTCACTACAACCCGTCAGACTTCCCATTCGGCTGATGGCTGTGTGAGTCTGCCTCGGAAATACCCAAAAAAAAAAAAAAAAAAAAAAGGGAAAGAAAGGTAAAAAAAAAAAAAAGAAAGAAAAAAAAAAAAAAGTAGATCTCTCAGGGCTGAACCCTCCAAATGTCACTTGGGCAAAGTTCACTGCACCCCCATATAGTTTTATTTCACTACTGTGGGTATATACAGCCCTATTTTGGCCAAAGGAGCAGCCTAGGGCTGTTACCTGCAAAAGCAGACACGCTTTACATTAAAATCTTTCTTAGTGAAGCCATTTTTCCTTTCTACAAAACAACTTTGCTGTGAATCAAATCCTGCAGCTGCTAATAACTGTCCCTATGGAGAAATCCTACAGAATAGAAAAGATTGAAACTTATAGGGGTTTATAGAAATTAAACTGGATTCTATAGAAATTACTCTAAATAACCCCTTAATTTAATAAAGGATGCTACTCCTTCTGTAGAATTTTTGCATCATATGATAAATCTGAAGGGAGAATAATATCCCTGCAAATAGAATTGTTCAGATTGCTTTAAAAATCCTATAGAAAACTTATTTTTCTCTCTCTTAATTTTGCTAAGTCTTTTTCCTTTGCACCAGTGGCTTGAAGTCGTAAATCTCAAAGCGTTTCACAAAGAAAGAGCACAGCTGTCTGGAGATCACGCAGCCCACCTAGTGCCACTTCCCATGTCTGTGAAAATCAATCCAGGTAGTCCTGCACTCTGAAGTCACCTTTTCAAACAGGATGCTTGCAGCATTTGAAGCTGTTCCTTTCTGTGTTTTGGGAAAAGAATGACAAAAACTCCTAAACACCCCCCTTTTCTCCCTCTCTCCCCAAATACCTAATCTACCCAGAAACCAGGGAGTATGAGTCATTTTAAGCTGTTTCTTCAACATGACTTCAGCTCAGT
The DNA here is from genome assembly GCA_032173965.1 of Sitta carolinensis. Lineage (NCBI taxonomy): Eukaryota > Metazoa > Chordata > Aves > Passeriformes > Sittidae > Sitta > Sitta carolinensis. The sequence continues at coordinate 8,002,228 of CM063313.1, read as the reverse complement.
GGTGTGCCCCACAACCTGCAGAGATTTGGAGCCGTTTAGGTTACAATTGCAAAATGAATCCTTTTCTTTCTATACATTCATCAGATTTTATTTTCTTTTAATATACTTAAATTATAAAAATACACTGAAGCATACAGTATGGATAGAACAAGTGTGTTGCTAATTCGGGTGTTTTTTTGGTTCTGTACTAGAACCTGTTAAAAAATGTTTGTATTTTGATGTGTGTGTTGCATTCAAACTGACACCTCCAGCTGCTATATATTTGGTGGCTAGTAATCTTTTCCATTATATTTTGAAAAGAACAGATTTCTTCCGGTCTAAAATAAGCAACCAGCTACAAGGAAGCAATGGCTACACTGTGGTTAGCTGTTTGTTGCATGCTTAAAATACTGGTGTTCTGTGAAATCTGCAGGTAAAACTGAAACAAGGCTGCTTGTACTGCTAGAAACTATAAAATTAACCCTCATCTAGTGAATATCAGATAGCTTTTTGACTTGAATAGAATTAATTTGATTTACCCTACAAATAAAACTATTTTTAAAAATGTATTTATATTTCAATTTTTATATTTTTTTTTAGTCCTTAATTTCTACTCCAGTGCAAGAATGCATTAATCTCCTGATAGGGAAGAGTAGGGTGCTAGTACAATGTATATGTGCCCTACTGTCCTGGGAGGTGGGGGAATCTGTCTGTGCATCATATCCAGAGGGATTATCTGGTGGTGAAGAGCCACAGGACACATCCTGGCCTGAAACCTAGCCCCAGGATGGTTAAAGACTATACTGTGAAGCTAAAGAGATGGTAAAAGTGATCACAAATGTCAGCCCAGGCTGTTTGGGGGTTGTCACAGTGAGAGACATAGAAGAAAAACTGGACTGGCAGAGAAAAGCTCTAAAAGAACTGCACTTTAGGGAATTTCTTTAAGAATTCTTATTAAATGCTTGTAAATAAAAATAGGTGGCTAGACCTCACCTGCAAGTAAGACTGCCTAAACTCTCAGTCTAAATTGATCAGGGCAGCATTTACCTTCAGAAAAGAAAAGTCAAACCTTCTCTACCTGGATATATGTGTGTATTTAGTACACTGGCAGGGTATGTTTGCCTGTAGGGTTTCAGGAAATTTCCTCTGAATAATCTGAGTTGAGCAGTTGGTCAGTTGCAAAACACAGTCAGTACATAAAACTCCTACCCACCAGCTTATCTGAGCCAGGGAAGGATATGAGCCACAGTTCTGGCAAGTTTTAAGGGTTGGTTTGTTTGGGTTTTTTTTTCTGTTTTCTCAGGCTTTCATGGAGAGACGAAAAGAATGTATCAAATGCTGAGGACAGACAGTTGCTCCCTGTGCATCAAACAGCTGACTGGGACAGTATGTCTAGATTAGTTATATAAAAATGAGATTGGCACAATCAGGACAATGGTCAACAGGAATAAGAGAGGAAATAAATCTAACATCTATTAGAAACAGAACTACAGAAACCTGTTTTGCAGCAACTAGCTGCGAGTCCCCATACTGTATCAGAATATTCTTGCCAACGTACACCCTGAAAAATCTACAAGATAATGTAATATCAATGTAATTAGAAATGGGTCCAGAGCTATTTTTTTAGTGACTGCTGGGCTGTAACACCTGATGACAACTGATCAGTCATCCTTCCTCGCAGAACATCCTTTCATGGATAGGCTGTTCTGGGAACCGATCACCATTTTTCCTAAAAATGCTTCAGAAATCAAATACAAATTCTCATCCTCCCTAGTTAGTTAGGCTTAAAGCTCCAAAGGTTTGGCAGGGAAAAGGGAATTAGAGTCAGGCAGAATGATCATGATCACAAACATTTTGTTTCTGTAGGAAGTCAGGATCCAAGATTTGATAAAAAGGCTCTTGAACTAATATTGGCAATCATAAGAATCATAAATCTGTATCGTCACCTCTTATGAAGCCTAAAGGCAATAACAGCACAGGACAAAGGTTGTAACACTCTCTGAAATGTTATGGGGTCCTGATACGTGCTTGGCTTTCATGCAACTTGGCAGAGAAGAGTATGAGATGTTCAGGTTACAAAACAAGCAGTATAGCCAACACTGAAATCAATAAGACTGTGCCTGAAAGCAAGTCCTCACTGTAGAGATAAATAACTACTGCAGTGATTCCTTGCAGGCTGGCAGGTAAAGCAGGAGGAGACTGGGACCAGCTTGTGGCTCACCTGCTTGCCTGCTAAATGGCCAGCTTCTCAGAGTGGCCTTCTCTTCCCATAGAGCCTAGTCATAGGCCCTCTGTCCAAATTAAGGGAACAGATTATTCCCATGTAAGTCAAAGAAGCTTCAGGACCACTCCCATCAGAGACCCTCTTTCAGAGAATGATGTAAGTCATTTGCTGGGAAATCAGGTTTATTTCTACCACCCTGCGCATTGGCTCAGAAGTCCTATTGTTTCCAATTTTTATTTAAAAACTATTTTAATGTTTATTTTGGTGGTCTAATGCTCACTTATTTTCTCAGTAGTCAGCAAAGTGAAAGAATCCCTCAAAGGCCTGTCTAGAATAAGCCTACAGGAGCAGTTTCACCATCAGTTTCAGCTATTCCACATCTTTGCATATATCAGGAAAACACAAACACATATTTTACTCCATTCTCAGCTCTCCTTTAATATCTCCTCCCCATTTCAGTACAAGCACATTTATATTTTTTATTTTTTTCCCTGGATTTTTCAATAGGGTCTGGCTTACCACGAGCCCATCTGAAAGCTGGTGCTGTGTCATGGAGGAGAGCTGTCTGCTTTCATAGCAATGCAGTTGTAGATTAGCTTAAAGGTGATCAGGCTCTTGCTTAAGTTAAACACCTGACATAATTACCATCCTGAAACTAAGGTGTGTGACAGCTGAATAGCTTGTGTGACTGTCCTACTGTCCTCACCTCTCTGTTGTCCCAAGACATTTTCTTCTCAGTCTGTTCCCTTGTTGTTCTGGCACCAAGCATCTCTACATGGCCACTGAGTAAATCAGATCAAAGTACTGAGCCAGTTGAAAAGTATCCTGTTCACACAAAATAAAAAAACAAAACAAACAAATAAAAAAGACAACAACAAAATAAAGCCCAAAAATAACCCAAAATAACAACAACAAAGAAAACAAAAATTTTAAAAAGGTGATTTTCCGGTGAAGCCCTGTTTTTCACATTAACCAATGCAAATGGGTTCAGGAGCTGTTTAAACTGGTGAAAAGATGAAGTGTGCCCTCCATTTCAGGAGCTGTTGCTCTAAAGTATTGCTTTACCATAGGAGTTCTCAGCTGTGCTCCTTCCATATCCCCTATGCTAGAAGAGAGTTAAGAAAAAGACCCCTACAGAAAGTTTAGCACCAGGGGAAATTTTAATGAACATTTTAAGCTCATTTACGACCCTTTTATGCCACCCAAATGTTTTCCAAGGATCCCAGAGCTGAGCTTCGGGATCACAACCATTGCATGGCTTTAATTAACTGGTGCATGTACAATACACTGAACATAAACAGAGTATCTCTAAATGCTAATGGTTGTTATTGAACCCCCATGCTTCCTAGCGCAGTAATAACTGGTACAAAGCCTAACTTACTAGTATACAAGATCCAATTGTGTATCTTCCTCAAGGGATATTTATCTTCACAGCATGATTGCTAAGATAAATGCTAAAGTTTAAAATTCAAAAGTAGTTACTTCAGGGCATTATGACAAGACAACAAAAATATAAACTTGACAGAAGAAAAGCTTATGCATATAAATTATGCAGCTTTTTAATTGAAATATATTTCATAATGGATTTTATAGCCAGCAGATTATTTTTCAAGGCATTTCTTTCTTTTTTTTTTTTCCTTAAAAATAATTTGTAAAAGGCACATTTCCCCCCTCCCCATAGCTTTATAGAAATATAGACAAAAAAAAAAAAGAAAAAAAATTAACAGCAGAGCATTACAATTTTAACCATAACAGTCAACATAACAATTAGAACAGTTTGTTACGAGGACAGGGGATAGGGCTGTCTAGAAGAAAAGCGCTACAGCCAGCGCTGTTGACTCACTGTGTCGAGCACTGTTTCCTTTCCATCTGAAGGGGAGCAATGCCACACAGCAGCTGTTGTAGGAATAGCAGCCACAGGAGACATCGTTTCCAGCAATGATAAGCCAGGCTGAGAGGCTCAGCTTTATTTCATTTTCAGTTTTCCGTTTGCAGAGTTTTTGGCGTGCTATTTCTTTTCTTTCTTAGCACTGAAGCAAATTTTTAAAGTCCTCAGCCATTGTTGTAACCCAAAACAAAATTTTCATGTGTTTTTGGTGGCATTGCAAACACCTTGCAAACCAACTAATCAGGTCTAGTGTAAATAGGACTGATTTTGCCTGAGAGATTAGAAACACTGTGAAGATCTGACTTTAGCACATATAGACATGACACGTTTTTTTCCATCTTCACTGATGGCTATTGTGCTGTCTGTAACTCCAGCTTTCTTACTCACTCTGCAGCTAAAAAGGGCTGAAAATGAGTTATTCTGGTAGCCTCCATCCCACATGTGCACTGCCAGATCTATTTTCACCCAAGCATGGAAAAAATAGGAGTGTTTAAGAAACCTTTTAAAATATCCACCTGAGCTACTGGGAAAACTGTAAGGAGAAAAAGTCAAAGTGCACTTGGGAGTAGGTATGGGTCAACATTTAACTGACAGACATCATCTGGAAAGAGAGGGTTATCGGTTCTGCTTCTAGGAATTAGGAGAAATTAGATCAGCAACAGCCCTTTGAGAAATTTAATTGAGGCGCTTTCTGCTTTTATAGCTGGCAGCTCTCCCTCTTTCCAGAGGTGTTATTTAATCTAGCCACCAAGTCACATCTGCAGTTTTAATTAGCATGTGTGTGTCTCTGTTGTTTTTTCCTTCCCTGTGTTGCACACTGAGCACCAACGCATATCAGACCCTTCAGAGTGAACACGTTTATTTTAAGTACCACCGGGCCAAATTCTGATTTTCAGTAATTTCCCTATGGTCCTGTGGACCTCAGCAGGACCCCTCAGATTTTCACTCATCTCGCTGAGAACAGAATCTGGCTCAGGGTATTAGAAAGCCTTGTTATCAGTGAGGCAGGCTATTGAGTTGCTTGGTGCTCTAATTTTTACCTTGTTAGTGGCAAGGTTATCTTTCCGGCTTTTCTACTGCTAGTTGTAGATCCCAGCACAGTGGTACATGCTTTGAGCTGTTCTCACCACTGCAGAAACAAAATAATAATAATAATAATAATATAATAATAATAATAATAATAATAATAATACTATTAACAATAATTAACACAGTAATAGCACCCAAACAGCAGAGCCACAATAAATCTTAATATCAATAAATATTACAAATATGCTCATGATTATTTATTATTTCGGAGATGGAGGAATTGAATGATAGGGAACATAGTTGCCTGAAGCCACACAGATGAAAATTAGGAAAGACAGGAAGACAAATTTAATCATCTGTCCTGTGTTCTGTCCACAGGACAACAGCTATGACTCCTCAGTCCTGGGTGCAGCCATGATACTATCTACATTCTGTTAATTAAAAACCAAACTAAAGCAAACAACAACAACAGCAAAATACACAAAAGAACCCACAAAAAATACAAACAAACAAACAAACAGAAAAGGGAGGAAAAAAAAGGAAAATATACAATAGAAAAAATTAAGAGGATGATCAAAAGGCCAAACATCTTTAGAAAGAATCTTTAACTGCCTCAATGAAGAATTATGCCAAATGCCTCGGGTTCTGTAGACAGGTGTGATGTATTTGAGGCTATGGCTGTTTATACTATCAGTTCCAAAGTATGGAGCCTTCAGTTACCAAGTTCTCGTTTCAGCTTGTATTGGTTTTGCATGAAAACATGTTGGGGGGGTTGGGGAGTGGTTTCAGTGAGAAGCTGCTGGGCACTTCTCCCTTGCCCAGAGCCCATGCCAGCTGGATCCAGGGTGGACCCTTGCTGGCCAAGGCTGAGCCCCTGAGTGACAGTGGTAACACGTCTGGGATAACAGAAAGCAGGGAAAAAACTGCACAACAGCAGCTGCAGCTGGACAGGGGAGTGAGGATACGTGCGAGGAGCAGCCCTGCAGCCCTGGGGCAGTGCAGAGGGAGGGCAGGAGCTGCCCCAGGCTCTGGAGCTCAGATTCCCCTGGAGCAGCCCCTGGAGCAGCCCATGGTGAGGCAGCTGTGCCCCTGAGCACAGGGAGGGCACGGGGGAGCAGAGATCCACCTGCAGCCCAGGAGGAGCCCAGCATGGAGCAGGGGGATGCCCAAAGGGGGCTGTGACCACTCAGTATTCCTGTGCTGGAACAGGATCCTGGCAGGACCTGTGTCCCTGTGGGAGACCCACACTGGAATGCCTTTTCCTAAAGGACAGACTCCATGGCCAGGGCCCATGCTGGAGCAGATCGTGCAGGACTGTCTCCCATGAGAGAGACTCCATGCTGGAGCAGGGGTAGGGGGTGAGGAGTCCAGCACAGGTGGAGGAAGGAGTGGCAGGTGTGATGAGCTGAGCACAGCCCCTTTCCCCATCCCCCTGTGCCACTGGGGAGCAGGAGGCTGAGAAAGGAGGGAGTAAATTTGAATCAAGAAAGAGGGGTAGTGGGGGGAAGAAGGGGGAATGTTGTAAGAATTGTGTTTTATTCCCATTATCCTAATCTGATTTTCTTGGAAATAAATTATTTTCCTCAAGCTGAGTCCATTTTGCCCATGTTGGTAACTGCTGAGAGACCCTTTCCTGTCCTTATCTTGACCCAGGAGTTTTTGTTATATTTTCTCTCTCCTGCCCAGCTGAGAAGGGAAGTAACAGAGTGGTTTTGTTGGGAACCTTGTGTCCATTCAGGGTCATATTACTACACACTGGAATTAAGCTTAGAAGTATCTTGAGTAATGTATCCTTTGCTGTGGATTCAAACTACTATTTATCACTTGAAAATCTGGTGCTTACACTTCCATTTGTTTTCCAGATTTGCTCCAACAGAATCAGTATTTGTATGTTTTCTCTATAGTTGTCTCCTATGTTTACTGAGCTTTTGCTTGAGCTCAGTTTGTCTGCTCGTCTGTTTCACACTTTTGTCTGGCACTATAATGAAGAACATAATTAAAAAAGTATATATTGGACTATTAGTGATCATCCTTGTAGACAATAATGCAAATTAATTTAAAAAAAAAAAAAAAAAAAAAAAAAAAACTATTGCTAAAAAGATTTTTACAGAAAAGAAAATTAATCTGGGAAAAAAATAAAGAGGAAAGAAAGAAAGAAAGAAAGAAAAGAAAGAAAGAAAAGAAAGAAAGAAAAGAAAGAAAGAAAGAAAAGAAAAGAAAGAAAGAAAGAAAGAAAAGAAAGAAAGAAAGAAAGAAAGAAAGAAAGAAAGAAAGAAAGAAAGAAAGAAAGAAAGAAAGAAAGAAAGAAAGAAAGAAAGAAAGAAAGAAAGAAAGAAAGAAAGAAAGAAAGAAAGAAAGAAAGAAAAAGGAAAGGGTTAAAACAGAATGCTGATAATCTTTTTGAAAGCACAGATTTAATTTCCAGCACTTCTGATTTCATTAAGAACTGAAGCCTTTTCCACTGGCAGCACAATTCTTGAGCTTGACAAAAACAGATGGGGAGGATGGTAGAAGTGGTAAACTCCAGAAGTAGCACTCTGTCTTCTAAATCAGGAGGTCACACCTTCAAGTCTTGACTGAAGAACTCAATCTTCCCCAGATCCCACAAACCCTGTTATACAGGTACTTGCTTATATGAGTCCCTGAGTGACAGATTAAAAAGCTCCCTCCTGGTGACTTATTCCCAGGGAAAGACACAGTGCTCTCGGAAAAAGAAGGAAAATACGAAAAACCTCATCAGAATAATGGAGGGGAGCTATTCATTCCTCAAGTGCCATGTAATAACCTGTGCCTGTGAAAGGCTTGCAGCTGGCAGAGTAGGGTCACAGAGAGAATAAAGACTGTTTCACTCTTCTGGTGCTGGAAACATAGCTACCTATTTCCTTCAGGAATCTGTATTAACTCTTTCCACATGAAGCAGTCAGCACCCTTGTCCAGCCACATCATCAGAAATTACGATGCTGTGTCTTTGCTATCTGGAACATATAAATGCAATGTGTTGTCCAAGGCACTTAATACAACCTTGGTTCTCCCTTTGCCTGGGGCCTAGGGAGACAGCAGCAATCAAAAGAGAAAACAGAATTCCCTAGTTCTCAAGTCCTCTGATCTCTAAAATAAATAAAAGCAATTAAAGGACTTTATTAATATACTCTGTATGTATTTTGGTTTTTTAGATAGTAACTTTTTTTTTTTTTTTTCATTTCCTGGGTAATTACAGTATCTTCTGATCCAAAATCACTTCTCTACTGATTCTCTAGGACTAGGATTCTTCTAACTATTTCAGGGTAGGAGAATGGCTGTTTTATTTTTCTTGGATTTGCCTGTAGAGAATTGCAGTATGCAACCGTTGTTGATGATGCCTCAGTTTATGAAATATACAAGATTTTTAATGGATTGGGTTAGGTATTACATGGGGGAAAAAAAAAAAAAAGTATAAAGAACATCTGTCTGGACTGTTCAATCAAAAAAAAGAAAGTGAAACAAACAAAGATAGTCAACTGGATACCCCTCAAGTACATTTGTATCACATACATTGGTTTCCTTACATGAATCACTGTCAGTCGATTTTCCCCAGTTACACTTTATAGTCCTCAGGATGAGTGAATTATGTTCAGTCTGACAATGCTGGACAATTGTGTGAATAATCTGCTAGAAAAACTGCAAGACTAAGATGAAAAGCAGATTGATTCTGTTTTAAAGTAACCTCCTTCAGTATTTGTTGTGTCTGATCCTTGCATTACACAAGGGCTGCCACAGTATCAGAACAGTAAAAGTGGTGCTGGTTTATGAGTTGGCTCTGTTATCAGTAGGTTTTGGCAACTTTCTAATGAGAATGGTACAAACTCACTGAAGGTATTGTTTCCATCATACATCATCATGACACCCATAACTTCATCCAGCGGAGAATCAGTCCTACTTTAAAAGATTTATCAAACCGAGTCCAAATTCGGCAACTCTGCCTGCAAGGGTATTATGTACCAACACTTGACAACCTTTGTGAAGATCTGGTAAGGCTCTTCAGAAGACATTTAGGATTTTATGTTCCTTTTCAGTGAAGAAATTAAACTGGGAAACTCAGTTTTGACTATCAAAGGTGCATGTGGCCTTTTTGTTTCTGTGCATGTGTGCTTGGAAAGTTTTCAGAATCAAGTGTGTTATGAAAGCTGGATTTTATTTTTTGCCAAAGCAAAGTATTGAAAGAAAAGGAGAAACCCTTTCACCTTGTTTTGTAAAGGTTTGATTGGTAATTTTCTAATTGCATATTAAAGCCCATATACAGGCAGGCCTTACAATGGGTAGGAGTATACAGACTTTAATTTTTAAAACATACATGGCTCTTATTGTATTATAATAATAAGAATAGAGGTGAATGACACCTCCATTAAGGTTTCCAATGTAATTTATAAGGATTGGGCCTGCAGTCTGTAGCTGATGTTTTGATGAATTAAATTTGTGTTGGGGGCTCAGACAATGGATCCATTGTGTTCAGCTTGATGCCGTTACATTAGTATGAAAATTCCAAAGGTAAGAATAAATGTCTGTGAAGAAGAGAAGGGAGGAAAATCCAATTAAATAACTGGGTTGCCAATTACATTACGACTGTGGGGCTACAGGTATGTAGAGCTTAGTCTTTGTACATGATACTTCAACATATGTTCAAGGGAGATGCTTTGAGTAGAAGTAGGGCCCTTTCAGGATCCTAATGTGTCAGGTTTTATAGCCTGGAGAGAGTATAGCCCCACAGGGTTACAGATGGAACAAAGGTGCTGCAAGGAGAGAGGAAAGTCATACCTTCTGCATACCAGCAGGCTCTCTGTGCTGGAGGGAGAATTCATCCTTCAAAGGGCAAACAGCATATCTGCAGGCAAGAAGATCTGCAGAAGAAACAGCTTTCAAGCTCACTGGAGGTCCTTGAGAGATGTCTGGGAGCCTCCCTTGGCTTCCACCTCTCTTTAGCATATGGTCTGCCTTTCTGCTCTATCGCTTTATGTTGCTTTCCACCAAGAGAAGATTTTTGTCTATGTCTGAGGCCTTGTACAAGGTCCTGGTTCCTGAGGCTATGAAAACATGAATATGCATAACCTACTAACAGATCAGAGTATAGCCTAGGGCTGGACATGGAGAGGGGGAAGACAATTCTCAGCTTTGGCTTAGCATGTAACCTTGAGCTATCTATTTACAGCTAGATCCAAAACAGCATATTTGTACCCAAAATACAATTAATGTGATGTAGGCATTTAGAAACACTCCTGTTCATGGAACCAGGAATGTGCAGAACTGTCCAGATGCAAAATTGCTCCAGTCAGCAGGCATCATAGCAATGTTAATGAAATGCTGAGCCGAAGCCAGTAAAACTTACTAAGGAGTGAGATGAACTACATGCAGCACTCAGCAATCATAATGAAAGGACCTCCACAAGGAATGTGAGCTTTCAGTTCTGCAGTGTAACAGTAATCACCTTCAGAGTCCAGGTGGCAATAGGAAGTGTTTTTTTGCTATGGATTTTGCTAAGCCTCCTGAAGTTCTGCTCATGTAGAGGTGAGGCTTCCTTAGAGTGATGCTGCAGTCCTAGCTGAGGCAGATGCCAAAACACCAGAAACAATTCAGGACAAACCAAATAGGTATCCTAAGTACTGAAAGGCTTTGAGATGGATGGCACCATTTGTGCACAGTGACAATTACTGTACATATTCTTTTTAGCCCTGTTTAACTGAATGTAGTCTGCAGTCCTCTCACATACAGCCACAGATCCCATGCTACTCCTACGTGTTTGTCCTTCATCTGTCATCTCCCGCTTTTTCTCTGCCGGGGATCCAGGTCTGCTATCCAGGGAACCAGAGTGCTGTCCTTTCCCTCCATTCCTTCTCCCCACAGATGGCTGTTTTTTGTTTAAGCCTTGCCAGCAAGATAGCACAGACTGCCAGTATTCACTCACAGCCTGAGCCAAACATTCCCTACTCAAGCAAAACTACCATGGGGATCACAGGGAGCATTTTCTATGTCAGAGCTTACTGTATTTTGCTTCAGCAGGTTAATTTCCTTTCTTGAAATCAATCCTTGCTTTATTAATCTTATGAGTTTTAAGGCAGGCGTTATTCTGCCTTTTGGGGTGGTTTTATTGCATTTATTTCTTACTTTCATTACAGCAATGATGCCACAATGAGGAATAAGGCCTCATTGTCCTGTGAGCTGTGCGAGCAAATAGTGCCCCTGGAACAAGTTACATTACTCTGTGTTTATAATACAAGTAGACTTCTTGGTTTTATATCCTGCTAATAGGAATTTTCCCTCAGGTCAGTTTAGCACACAGTGTAGAGTTATTTCTCCTTTCTAATGTGGGATGAAGTCCACTTCTTAACATCAGCTAACAAATACTGTGCTATTGCCAGACCCTGGGACATTAGCAGGGTTTTTGAGCTCAACTTCCCTCTTCCATTGGCACAGAGCGCAAAGGCTTTGCATCTTTTGTGTCAAAGATGTATTTTTTTCTAAAGCACTGAAAGGTGCTAACATGTCTTATGCTGAACGTGGGAGAGAAGAAAAAAGGGAAACAGTTCTGCTTTTGTAAATCATTCTAAACCAAATGAATGAATGGATGAATGGGGTTTATTAATCAAATCTCATCATCCTGAAAATCTAGTCCTGAGTCCAGGCTGGTGATAGGCAAATCTTCCTCCTCAGCCAATAGAGAGTGGTAGGTCTAATTCCTAATTTCAGATCAATGTAAGATGTCTCAATTCCTTTTGAAATTGGCAATATTTCTGTGAAGAGAGCCCAGGCAGCTAGTTCAAGCATCAGATTTTTGGATGCTTGTGCCTCAGTGAGGTTAATTCCTTGCTAGAATATTGATCAGTCCTTGAAGACGGTATGAAAAGCGTGTAAGGATGGAATTGGCAAAAGCCCTTAAATCTTTTGACGTTCTTTATATTTTGTCCGGTTTTGAAAATTTCTGTAATAATAAGTAATGTTTATTTGATTACTGTTATAGACATAGGGATGTCAGATAAGGAACAACAATATTGCAAATCCCTAAAAAATTCTAAGTAAAACAGGGAAACGAAAGTCTTGATGTGTCACTAAGTGTTCTTATTAAGATGCTGGAGATTCCATGACATTATTTAGTCATGACTCTCATTAAATTAATTTGCAGATACCTTGCTTGAAAAATTGTACAACTATATCCTCAATTTGTGTGAACCAGCCAAACTCTAATGATATCTTAACTCTGCTAATTAATGTTACGTGGATGTCTATCATGGAGATCTGTAGGCCAGATTTAAGCTGACCTCTGGAATAAGGGAAGAGGTGGTGTTTGTAACATTTGTTTCTCAAATAAAAGTCCCAATTTGATCCATGCACAAAGAAGTACAAAGAAAAGTCAGACCCAAAATTCTAATTTTTCATACTTTGGTTTAACAGTGTAGTTCAGTACTAAGGCTGTACTTTATGGTTAACCAGTCAGATGTGGAAAATTACACAGAATATAAATATGGAAGCAGGAAAATTGTAGCGTATTACAAGGAAAAATCTTGTGTCATGTTAAATCACTAAAACTTCTGAACACGAAGTAAGGCAAATAGTCTTAGACGTGATAGTAGTTGGGTTGTTGGTGGTCTGCAGGGCCTTTTTCATCACTAGCATTTGCAAATTTATCAAGCCTTTACACCAGGCAGAAGAATTAGCTCAATTTTGGAAAACTGAAGTGATTCTTTTTGGTTATGATTTCTTTCTGAAATCATGCAGCAGAACATTTATTTTTAAATAAAACCCAGGTCTATATTTAATATAACTAAGATACATCTAGAATTTCCTGCACTTTTGTTGCTAGTGAGGAGCAAAGAATTTTGGGAGAAAACCTTCATAATGAGCGATCAGTACGATTTCTGTGTTATTCACTTTCATGATCGGTTGCTTGCTTTCCATTGTTAGGTTTTTCAGAATGCACTGATCAGCAGGTCTCTAAAGCTTAATCTCCACTGCTGGCTAACATATTTGCTGCAGGAGGAGGGCAGGAAGAGATGACATTGCCTTATTGGCAATGTTGTGAGATGTGTAGCAGAGGCAATGAAGGCAACAGAGGGGTATTACTGCCTTACCTTATGTCATTGAGGGAGAGGGTGCATGAAGCAAACAGTGTCCTCCCCTTTCCTTCTGGCATCTCACCAGGGGACTGCAGGTCCATAATAATCCTTCTGTAACACCAGGGATTTGTCATATTTAGTGCTCTGTATGACATCTTGTGGCTGTAATTCTCCCAATATACCCAGATTAATGTTTCCATTTAGGTTTATACTCTTTAATTGGACTCTCCTCTTCTGTGTTGTTCTGTGTTTTTTGTTGTTTTTTTTTTTTTTTTTTTTTTTTAATCTCTTGACATTTCAGTTACTTGGTCTTTGTTAAACTTCCTTGTTACACAATTATTAAAAATATAGTAGTTACCTATAGTAGTAAAAAAAGTTACATATAAATGGCAGTAATAAGGAAATTTTATGATAGCATACTGTCAACCAAGATTGCATGTGTCCTTGCATGTGTGAGCAGGAACAAAGCTGGTTTGGGGCTTCTTATGGGAGGAGATTTTGTCTTCTGTCAAATTAATGGAAAAAATATCAAGTTTTATTCCAATTTACAGAGGATTGACTCCTAGACCTCACATCTTGCCTCACAGGTTAACAAATCCTCCTCTCTCCAGAGACACCAGAAAGATTTTATAGAAAACATGTAGAAACTGAAGAAATACTGTTTTCTCTTTACATATTTCTGCAACTAAAATTACATATTTGTAATCTTGACTCACTGCCACTCTCTAGAGAAATTGGATGTTCCACATGAAGAGCACCTGTTTAGGGTCTAAAGCCCACAGTGTTTGACCACAAAGTCACATGAGCTGTGCTCATTCTGTGTCATTTCTCTGCTGGTTGTCACCCTCCTTCTCAACAATGCTTTCAATTCTAGAGTTGGAGGCTGCTGTGGAGACTTGACTGGAGCAGATGGAAGGAGGAAATGTGATGTTTTCCATGGCACTGTTTATTCATTTTGTATTTCCCTCCTGAGTTTTCACACAAACCTTTGTCCTCTGCAGGTAAGTCTACACACTATTGCTTGAGAACAGCCCTGGGAGGTGCTTAAGGTCTGAATTTTAGCAGAAAACAAAGAGATAAAACTTCTTTGTATACTTTCAGTTATTGAGTTTTATGGAGTCATGATGCAGAAACAGAGCTGCTACAGCATTAAATATTATATATTAATTTCAAAGCCTTTTCATCTTGTCTTACTTGCTTTTGTGTGCAAGATGTGCACCCTAGGTCTTTTCTTCATGATTTTCTCACTTTGTTTTATGCATGTGTGCATCAAGGTTCTTTCTTCTTTATAGTCATTCAGTCTAATAGCAGGCTACTACCAATAGCCAATCCCATCATCAAGGAAATTTAGAAACTAAATAAATTAGACTACTAATTATGGCACTACCATGAACAGACTCTCCCTACATGTGTACTCCTGCCCCTGCTTTCCTTATCAAATGTGCTTTTCTACTTTATAGCATGATATGGTGAGAATGCACAGCATACAGTTGCTTTTTTCCCCTATTTTGATGCCTTTTCACTTGGAAGCTGATGTTTTGTTTGCTGGCCCGGAAGCACAGTGCTCTGTAGCATTATGTCTCAGTGTGTTGACAGCGCTGTCACTTTGAGTTTCCATCACAGCCTTAAACTAATAAGGCGGGAGTAAAGATTCTGAGCTGTGACTTCATTTAGGCAAATGCCCCAAAAAATTCACTAAAAATTCTCACATAGATTTTCATATAATTTCACATCAGCTGCTGCTCTTCCCTTCACAACCAAGCGCTGCAGATAAACCTTGCTAGCACTCTTCTCTTAAACACAAACTCATTGCCTCAAATAACTAGGCCTCCTGTCACCAACTCCATTTCGTTGATGGAACTGTTATATCACCTGCATTTTGTTTGCTAGAAATACCACTCTGGTAGTGTCTAAGTCTTCTTCCCAAATGTAGCTTTTGGTTTTTCCTCATACTTTGCTGAGGGAGGGCAAATAATTCCCAATCAACACCTGAATCCATCTCCAGTGATGTTCCTGAAGCTGCAGAAATGTCCTCACAAATTTATTGCTTATCTCAAATATCTTGTCTTCTATTAACTGAATAGATTATCCACTTAAAGCTGACAGATTTTTTGAAGAAAGAAAATAAATAAATCCAAATAAAACCAAAAAATCCAACCAACCAACCAAAAAAAATAGACACCCAAAACTTTGTATCCAAACACCAAATTTTATATTACAAAAGTGATAGCAGTACTAGTGTGACCCAGAGTGAATAATCAAGACAGGGAGAAATTTGCATCATTTCTCCTGAGAAAATTTGTCTTGCCACGGTGGAATTAATAAAAAAGTTTTTCACTACTATCTTCTATTTCATATAATTTGACTTCCATGGCAGAAAAAAAATTGAATTTGTGATTCTTAGAGAGGAGAATAAAAAAAAAAGGCTGGAGGGACATTTGTCAGAAGTAAACCATTAGCTATTAATATTCTATGAAATCTTAAGACATGAATCCTCATATGCAGAGTAACAAAAATATGTTTAAAATAATATTTTCAAGCTGTTAAGTATTTTTTTCAATTTTAAGAGAGAAATTTCTTTTGCAATGTTATAATGTACAATGAAGCACTTAACAGATTGGTATTTTCATATATAGTGCTGCTTAAAACCACAATGTGCCACAATATTCCCTTCTCATCTGACTTCTGTATGTGTTATAGATCATCCTTTTCTAAAACCTTCCTGGGTTAAAGAGGTTCAGAAAACCTCACAATGAGGTAAAAGAATAAACAAAATAATTACTGGTTAAACTGGTGCATGGGAAATTTTTTCTCCAGCGCAACAGTTGTGGTTTGATCAGCCCAGGGAAGTGAGCTGGCTGGTTTTGAGATTGGCTTTTTATTGGAACAATGGGAAAGCATTTTCTAGTTCGTATTGCCTTTGGAAGAAGCCCAGGAAGGTCTCTTTCCTCCCGGCTGTCAGAGCACACACCTCTGCCCTCCTGGCCCTGGGCTGAGTGTGGGCAGGGGGAGGCCACACAGCCCAGGCAGGGCTCAGCTGATTTGGGAACATCTGCCGATCCAGAGGATCCAGAGTTCTGCTCTGCTGCTGGCCCGGGCTGGACTCTGCTTTTGCTGTGCCCGGTGGGAGAGGGGGGGAGATGCGAGGATGCAGGCCAGAAAACCTTGATTAGACTGAGCGGTGGAAAAGGAATGTTGGGAATCTGTCCAACTTCCCCTCCCAGCTGCAGAAGACCAGCGAGTGGCTGCCTTTGGGTCTGGACCCTTTGAGATCTGCCCCCCTCAGCACGGCTTTGAAATGTGGCACCATGGACTGGCCAGCCTGGCAGAAATCCTGACACAGCTCCAGCAGGGCTGCTTGAGTGCCTCAGCATGGACACTCTTTGTTAACTCTGTCAGTGCATCCCTGCACAGATGGGACCTGGGAAAACCCTCCATCCTCTCTCCAGTGAGAGAAAATTAGAGTGCAGTGTGTAAAGACCACATGAAGTATCACAGTCAGTGAAGAAGGAATGAAAGTCCAGATGGAAGGAGTGTGGGAAGTTGCTTTTGAGCTGTAAAAGACTCTTGTGAGCTATGGTGGTTGGCTATAATATATTGAGATATTTCCTTTAAACCATAAAGAAGTATAGGAGAGATAAAAGAGTTCAAATTGTAGACCTGAGCAAAGGAATGAAATGTTGAAGAGAACCTTTGTTTTGAACAGTTATCTTTAAACTAAGACCCCATACATCGATGTGGCCCAGAGACACAAATGTGAATACAGGAGGAGTTTCATGAATGCAAAGGATCTGGGTGGTTGCTGTTCATGAAGAATGAATTTACAAGAGAACTGTTTTCTTGTGGGGAAATTGACCATAGAGAACGAGGTTCTCTGCTTTCCTCCCTAAGTCAACTGAAGAAAAACTGTTTTAGAGGTAGAAAACTGACTGAGATTTCTGAGTGTTTTTTTCTTTACATTGTTGGTTAAGAGAAAATTAGTTGTGGGGAGGGAAGAAGAGTATTTTAAATGTTTCATTCTCATTATTGTTGTTTTTCTTTCTTTTAAGGTGTCATGGCTTCAATTCTAAACCGGGCAGAAACACCAATTTTTGTTCTGGTTTGATTTTGCCAATTTCAAAGTTTCTACTCAAGAGCAAAGCAGGCTTAAGCTTAAAAGTAATAAGACTTTATCAAATAACACTAAAAGAAAGTAAAACAACAAGAATGAGGATGGAACTTTTAAAACACTTTTCTTCCTTCCCCACAAACCTTTTTTTCTCTTAACCAACAATGTAAAGACAACAACACTTAGAAATTTCAGTCAGCTTTTCACCTCTACAAATAGTCTTTCTTTAGTTCATTTAGAGATAAAAGTATTCTTTGCTAATGCTATGGAAAGCTCCTCACAAGAAAAAAAAACTTTTGTGGCTTCATTTTCTCACAAACCACAGGTGCCAGAGATCTGCCTTTGTGAAGTCTTTCTTATCTTTCACAATTTTTCTTCACAATTATGCTTTTGGTCCATGTCAGCTTACTGGGGTACATTTTTTAAGGATGAGTCATTCTAATGTCCTTTTACTCATCTCTGGAACAGAGGTCTTCCCCTTTTATCCCCGGGGCCGTGGTTTCTCATCAAACTTCTAACACGGGTGCCTCTGTTCATGATTGTGGCTAGAATGCTACCACCCCCCAAAGCATTCCATGAACTTACTGGGGAAAACCCAAAGTCTGATATATCAAGTGTATATGTACTATAGCTTCACATAAGAATTTTACAGCCTAAGCTTAAGACAAACTTTTCAAAATTTCTTCAATCTAAAATCTAACTCTTTTTTTACTGACTTCAAGTTCATGTGTTTTTTTCTTACAAAGTTTCACTTTTTTTTTTTTTCCTTCTTAGCCTAAGAGAAAATTAGTGTTTTTAAGAGTACAAAGTCTTGTAACCCTAAACAAAAAAAGTCAATTTAGTCTATGTCTTGTATAAGAAACAAGTTTTCTCTCTGCTTCTTTCTGCTGGCCACTAGCGTTTTTGCCGACCCAATGTGAGCTGTGCCGGCTGCTCTCAGTCTGGAACAGGGTCGGGGCTGCTCCTGGCTTCAAGGCTGCCTTTAACACAAACTACAGGGGCCACTGGTGCTGGTGCCCATGCACAGCTCCTTTGGTGCCCGTACAGGTGCTGTCCCCATGCTCAGCTCCTTTGGTGCCCATCCAGGTGCTGTCCCCATGCACAGCTCCTTTGGTGCCCGTGCAGGTGCTGTCCCCATGCTCAGCTCCTTTGGTGTCCATACAGGTGCTGTCCCCATGCTCAGCTCCTTTGGTGCCCGTGCAGGTGCTGTCCCCATGCTCAGCTCCTTTGGTGCCCGTGCAGGTGCTGTCCCCATGCTCAGCTCCTTTGGTGCCCGTGCAGGTGCTGTCCCCATGCTCAGCTCCTTTGGTGCCCGTGCAGGTGCTGTCCCCATGCTCAGCTCCTTTGGTGCCCGTGCAGGTGCTGTCCCCATGCTCAGCTCCTTTGGTGCCCGTGCAGGTGCTGTCCCCATGCTCAGCTCCTTTGGTGCCCGTGCAGGTGCTGTCCCCATGCTCAGCTCCTTTGGTGCCCGTGCAGGTGCTGTCCCCATGCCAGCTCCTTTGGTGCCCGTGCAGGTGCTGTCCCCATGCCAGCTCCTTTGGTGCCGTGCAGGTGCTGTCCCATGCTCAGCTCCTTTGGTGCCCGTACAGGTGCTGTCCCCATGCACAGCTCCTTTGGTGCCCGTGCAGGTGCTGTCCCCATGCTCAGCTCCGTGCCGACAGGCTCATGCCAGCTTTTGGTGCACGTGCAGGTGCTGTCCCATGCTCAGCCGCTCCGATGCCGACACAGCCTCAGGCCAGCGTGGTTGGTTGTTCAGCTGGAACAAAAGCTCTGCAGGCTCTGCCGGCTCCTTTGCCCCTGCCGGCCGGCCGGTGGGTTCCTCGGGGAGGGCTCGGCAGCCGCTCCGCCCTCCAGGAGCGGAGAATCCCGGCCGGGCCGAGCGGGCCCAGCCCGGTTCCGGCCCCTGGGCAGGGCTGGGAGGGCAGAGGTGTGTGCTCTGACAGCCGGGAGGAGAGAGACCTGCCCGGGCTGCTGTCAAAGGGAATAAGAACTGGAAAATGCTTTCCATTGGTCCCATAAAATGCCAATCTCAAACCCAGCCAGCTCACTTCCCTGGGATGGTCAAACTAGGACATGTTAGTTAATAAAGTCTTATTTTTTTAAGCTTAAGCCTGCTTTGCTCTTGATTAGAAACTTTAAAATTGGCAAACTCAAACCAAAACAGAAATTGATGTTTCTGCCTGGTTCGAATTGAAACCATGACAGCAACTTCTTCATGTCCTCTCAACCAGAAGAAAATGGATGCCTTATGCCTAATGTAGACACTCCTTGTGACACTGCTCCTTTACTTCCCAACATGTGTACAAATGGAAACAAAATAAAAAATGATGTATATGTATTCACACACACATAAATATATATATATATATATATGTTTGTATTCATAAAAATATATATTCCTATATTTTCGGTCTTCTAAATAAAGATAGGCTAAGATTTCATATTAGTAAGAGTTGTTTTTTTTTTCTTTGCCTAAGATGGAAGCAAATAAGTCTCTCTAGAGAAATGGGGAAATATATCCAAATATTCAAGAGTTTCTTTTTTCTGAGGCCCCAAATCTCTACCAAAGCTTCATTAAATTTTACAGAGATAGTAGAAATTTCTTCCTTGAATTCCAAAGTTTTTAATTACTTGCTCATGTTATTATTAGCATCTGTGGTACTGTGTGGTTATCAAAGTGTATTTCTTTGCTGGAACAATCAAAATTCTTTTTGTTAATTATAATAAATAAATGCTCAATTGTAAGACTGTCCTCAGGGAAGGTTCATTTAAAAAAAAAAACAAAAAACAAAAAAACAAAAAAAAAACCCAAAAAAACCAAAAGACTAAGAAATAAATGGTTACTGTGGTTGCACTTGTTTTGATTAGAAAGCCAAATCTAATTTGACTGCTGTGTTACAGACACACACACACATTCACCAACACACATATATGTGGACAATGAAAGAGAAAACTTGCAGAGATATTTTATTAGCAGCTGTATTTCAATATTTTTGATTATTATTTTATTACAAATCTTTATGTTATGACCCTGTTTGATGTATGTGCATTGCTGTTTAGAGAAAAGAAATCTATTGTTATTTACAGTATTAGTGACTAGAGGCTCCAGCTGTTTTTTAGCTGCTTTTGTACTAGGGGTTGTGCAAATATAATAACAGGGTGGCATTGCCAAGAGAAGTTTAGTCTGAATGCATGAAATAGGGGTACAAGAGCAGAAGGGCAAAATGATGAAGTATGGGTTGGTATCAGAGCACAGAATCTTCACAATCTTACAGTACTGTAATTTTCAATCTGACCCCTACCCAGAGTTAAAAAATTTTCAGAGATGTCACAGCATATTCTGAGGAGTGAGCTAATATTTCAGATTGGAGTGTCTCTCAGAACTGATTACACTTCCCTGTTTTAGGGATTCATTCTTGTTTGGGATATGGTTCTGTAATCACTGGGACATTACCAGAGAATTAAAAGAGAAGGCAATGTAAAAAATCAAAAAACAAATGAATAAGTCTTGATGATCTGTTATGCATTTTCCTGATGAGAATACAAAGACAGTGAGAGTCCATGTTCTGTGAGTTCTTGAGTTCTATAACTTGGTTGTTCTTCCAAGTTCTTCAGGTGTTTGTGCATTTGTTCTCAGAAAAGTTGTGAAGAGATCTGAATCAAATTATTTGGAATGGGAAAATCTCAACTAAATAAAAAAGGAATCAAACTGCATGTTTTCATTTTCTGAATGACCACAGTAAAACAGGGCATTTGTCTTTCTAACAGTGATTATTTAAAAGCATTGAGCACTGATTTTATTTTTTTAAATAAAGCATATGAGCACTGTGTTGGGATGAAAATATCAAATAGGAAAGACTAAATATTCTGTCTTCAGAATTCTTGGGTTTTTGCATGGATGCTTCCTGTCCATCTCACTGTCTCCAGGAATCCCATTGCTCTTTGCTTGAAACTGCATGCTAAAATAACTGATAACTCTTTTACACAGTAGACAAATTAAGAAAAAAAAAAATAAAAAAGGAAAATTAAAAAAAGGAACATTAAAAAATATAAAAAAACCCCCTTTAAAAATAATAATTCAAAACAGAGAAAATGATTGATGCATGACCAGTGTGAAATTACAGGGCAAAAATTTATCAGAAGAAGGATCTCATGAGCCTTGCCTCTCCATTATTGATGCCACAGAAAGTTCTGGGATCCTTTCTGAGTTTTTACCCAATTATGCATTTCTTCTGACTCAACATCAGAATTCTATTGACATTTGGCACTGACAACCCTCCTATGTACTCACAACTTTATCACTTTACTTGCTTAACAGTACTGGCTATGAAACTCACCTGACAGGATGTCTGTCTCAGCAGTCGAATGACATTGTGATTTCCAAACTTTAGGATACAAACTTTAGTACAATTTGATATTTCTGCATCTTTTACTGGATGGTGGGGATAAACACAGTAACAAAAGAAAAAGAGCTGCTGTTCTTCAGGAGCCTTGAGGGAAGCAGAAGAGAGCCCCCCTGTTCCAAGGGGAGATGGAAAGTGTTCTGATACTGCACTTAAACGAGTGTGTGTGTGTCTGTGGGTCAGATGGGATCCACTCAAGTGGACTGAGGGATCTGACAGGAGTGCTCTGCACCATTTTCCATCATTTTTCAAAAGTCCTGGCCACTTCAAATCCCATGTTCGTTTTTTAACCCCTTGCTGCAAGAAAGACAATTGAGGGGCTGGAGTGTGTCCAGAGAAAGGAACAGACCTTGGGAAGGGTGTGCAGCACGCTCACAGCCTATTAGGAGGTGCTGAGGGAGCTGGGGGGCTCAGCCTGGAGCAAAGGAAGCTCAGGGGGATCTTCTCACTCTCCACAACTCCCTGACAGGAGAAGCAGCCAGGGGTGGAACAAGGGACAGGACAAGCGAAAACAGCCTCAAGTTGTGCCAGGGGAGATTTAGATTGGAAATTAGGGAAAACTTCTTCATCCAAAGGATGGCACAGGCTGCCCAGGGCAGTGGTGGAGTCACCAGCCCTAGAGAAATTTAAAGTATGTGTAGATGTGGCACCTGGGATATGGTTTAGTGGTGAGCATGGCAGTGGTGGGGGAAGGGTTGAGCTCGATAAACTTAGAGGTATTTTCCAGCCCTAACAACTCAATGTTTCTGTAATTTTATAATATTATGCAAATAATGAAAATGCCGAAGATCATGATGTTTCATACTCACATAGATGACAGAAAAAATAATAATTTAAACATAATGTGAGTTACCTACCTTTAGAATAGATCTCTAAGAATTAAAGCTGTATTTATTAGGAAAAAGAAAGAAAAAAATCATGTCCAAATCTTTCCATTTTATTATTGTTCAGTCACATGTAATATTCAAGACTTTAAGCCTACAGTAAAATCATTGGCAATCAAATAAAAAATTACTAATCATAAAATAAAAAGGGTAATGATAACATTTATTCTAATAAGCACATGGTTTAAGCTAGTAAAATAAAAGGGAATAATTGCCATTCTTCAAGCCCATTACAAAAAGAAGTAAGAGGGGAGAAAGGAATGACTGCAAAATTAAAAATAAAAAAGAACCAAACAATTGTATTACTAGAAAAACATTATGTCAGTGGTTTAGAAAACACATTTTCTAAAGTTCTAGCAGGCTTAGCCATCAATAAATTTCAAGAAAAATATACCCTTTATACATGTATTTTTCTGCAGCTTGTCTGCATTTCTGATACATTGTTTAAATGGGTTTCGCCTGCCTTAATAAGGCACATCATTTGAACAGAAACCTCACTGTGTGATAACAGGCAACACATAGCGAAAAAATGCCTCGAGCTTTTTTCCTTGCTATATTTGGCTCTCTGGGCTAAGTCGATTTGAGTTGGGCTGATTATAATAAGCCAGAAAGTCACTACGAACTAATTATTTTCTGTTCATTTATGTGATTAATGGTGAAAACTTGGATAACTTTTACATATCTTGAGTCCCATATAATTAATCATCTTGAACTTTTTTTAAAAAAATAAAAAAAATAAAAAATAAACCCCCTCAAGGTGCCCCTGGATTTTCTTCCAAAGCATTGGAGTTTCACTGGCATTAGCTCATGCAACTGACAAAATCAGGGGATGTTTTACAAAGAAGTGACATGTTCGTGCAAGTCCTCAGAGGGCACTGCTGAATTTCTTTAGCCACCATAATACTAGGAAATTAAAAAATGTGGTAGCAAGTAAGTTATTGGGTGAACTAATGACAGTGCTGGGGGTAAAAAGAAGGGTGGGGGGGAAAATCACGACACACAAATGAATGAGGACCTATCCTCAAGACAGACTACATGGCTTCAAGGAACTAGTATGGGGAAGACCGTTGTTTTGGATCAATTTGTTGACAGCTAAATCAAGCTCATAATAAGCCCAAATCCTGAGGCAAATGCTAGCATCTGATAAAGCCAAAGCACCCTCTTCAAATTGTCGGGGTAAAGAGTTCTATCTTTCTTCTGTTTCCTTCTTACTTTACCCTTCATGTGTTGTACAGATAATCTTGAAACTTAAATGTATGCTTAAGACATGAAAAAGGTGAAAATTCCACACTGCATATTTCTTCAAGGGGACTGACTTAGTTTCCTCTGTGTGGTAAGGACTGACCAGACAATAGAAGGTGAATATTGCACTCTAATAAAGAAAAGCAATCTCTTGAACAATGACAATGTAATTGCCAAAGTACTACCCTGTCTAGTGGCAGAGGCACATGTGAGAAGCTGGCTTAGCAGTGGGATATACCAGTCCTGTGTCCAGTCTTATGTACTACACCACCACAGCTGCAGGATTAACAATAGTGCAGAGGGACCCTGAGGATCACTTGGTTCTCAGGATGTGCTAACACAGAAATCAGAAATTGCAGAGGAACAGAATCCATGCTCAGAATCTCAGATTGTGTAGCCTTTCAGAAACTTGAAGAGTTTCATGTTTTCTCTGTAGTCAAAGAAACAAGGATGGAAATTTTGGTTCGAATAAAATTGTTTTAGCCAACCCTTGCTATTTTGTCAAAAACACTTGAATACATATGATGATTTTTCCTTATTCCTGTAAATTTACTCCTAGTACTAAATGGTTGAACCTTTTAAATAGTAGACTCTTTTGCTGCTATTACAGGAAGTTGGAGCCAATTCTATTTTCTATTCAAGAAATTAAAATTAAATAATATAGTGACTAGAGGAGGAATCAACCTGTATTTAGTCATTAGAGGATTTTAATTTGCTATTGCCTCAACCAGGCTTGTACAAAAACTGTAAATCAAAGATTACCTGTCTAAACACTGGGAGAGTAAACAAGTCTTAGACTGTAATTTCACTCCATGCCAGGCCAAGCTGAAGTCAGAGTCATCACTGTGGAAGCCAAAAAAAAAACAAACTCTCTAAATCTCTCTTGCTCTTCTATGTATAAGCAACACTCATCTTTTGAGATACTCCTTGAGGAGACTCCTCCCTTCCAGTATTGACCCTGAGGAATAGATTTTGTTTTTAAAAACCTCTTCTAGGATTCTTACAGCTACAGAATTTTCAATTACTGAATCAACCTTGGTGATCTATTTGAAAACCCTCTGTGATTTCCCGTGTTGGAAATGAAGATGTCCAGAAGTGGTTGTGAGAATGACATAGCTGTATCTGCTACCACCAATGTCCATTTGACATTGATTATTATGTGCTCTATTATTTAGCTGATAAGGTAGATATTGGTTTAGGCTGGACTGTAATCTCTTGCATAATTTCAGCAAAGAATGGGAGGGAAATGTTGGCATGCCAGCTCCTTGACAAATGGCTCCTTTTGTCAGAACCAGTATCTTCACTGAGGAAGGCAAGAAAAAGAAAACCTGGAGAGAACTGGCAGATAAGCATGAATTGACAGTAATTACTTGAAGAGGGCCTGGCAGAAATTCTCTGAGATCATACTTCTTCAGGGAATACACTAGAGGATCATCACATTGTGCTGTAATTATTACACCCTTTCCAGTCATCCTCTTTGCCTCACAACTGAATTAAGCACTAGTGAAAAGTGATGTCCTTTGGTTTAAAAAGCTTGGGGGAGGGGGAGAGACTCAGGGTGGGAGTGGAGGAATGTCTGGATGAAAAAAACATTTTGTCTTTGGATAGTGACTCTGCCCCACCTTTACAAAGTATGAACTGAAGATATTGACTAAATGTAAACATCTAAATAGAACTGAGATGCACTAGATTCCCTTTATAGTCTTATAGGTTCCCTTTATAGTTGGGGAAAAGAGCTCAGGAGCTCATAAAGATAAGCTTCACCTCACTCTAAAACAGCTCTCTGAGCCAAAGATATCCTGCCTTATTTGTCACCTTTGACTACCAGTGTCTTGAGGAGTAAATCAGATGCTGAAGACTGAATCTGATAGAGCAAATCTCTAGAAGTGTTGACTTGTTTTGGCTTCAGATAGGACCACAATTGGCCTGGGCCAATCATTTAAGGGAAAAAAAACCGCAAACATGCTTACCAGCTTTAGTACTAGGCAAACTATTCAGAGGCATACTTACCATTAAGGTGCACTTGACTTCAATCAAAGATAAGTACATGAATATGATAAAAAGGACATTCAAAAGTGTTTGGTGGTTTTTAGGGCTTGCTTTTGTTGTTGTTGTTTTGTGGAGGTGTGTTTGAGTTTGGATTTGTGTGTGTGTGTTTTTGGGTTTTTCTAATCCATTCTTATGCCATGATTTTCAATTTTCTCAAACTTAGGCTATCTGCCTGGCTGCACATGCGTAAATATGCTCCAGTTTCTTTTCAGTAACTAGTATAAAGAGCATCCAGAATGCATTGAAGCCATCAAATCTTGCAAGCTCTTCTCCACACTGAACTGGGGCATGTTACATCCACTCCTGATAGTCCCAGAGCTGATGACACAGTTATAGTTTTCTGTAAGTTGAGGATTCAGTTATGTTGCTTTTCCTGTAGTCCCATCCTCCAAAATGACAGACAGGTGAAACAGGGACAAAATGAAAAGTGCAGGGAGTGAGCAATCTCAGAGATGGCCAGAGGACAGATCACAGTATCAAGTTTGAGGACAGCATAAAAATGAGAGCAGGGTGGAGGCAGAGAAGGGAGTAGGTGAATTCATCTCTGTTAAATTTTTGTGTGAAAGCAAGTTATAAACAAAGCTTGTAGACCGAATTCCAGCCTGAGACATCCTGAGGTCAAAAACTTGCTGTGTCTGTCTCTTCTCTGCCAGTGACCAGACTGGAGGTGCCCAAGGAGGTGACAGAGTGGGGATAGCTGATCCCAACTGGCCAAATAGAAGTTCCATTTTACAGGACATAATGCTCACCTGTGAAACCTAGAGGAAAGAGGAAGAGGGGATGTTCAGGGTTGTGGTATTTGTCTTCCCAGGTGACCATTGTGCTTCATGAAAATCCACTCTCCTGGGAATGGGTAAACCCCCTGCCTGCCTGTGAGAAGAGATGAATTAATTCCTTGGTTGGTGAGTTGGTTTTAGTTTGTTTGGTTGTTTTTTTGGTTGTTTCTTTTTTTGTGTTTGTTTTTTGTTTGTTTGTTTTTGTTTGTTTGTTTGTTTGTTTTTTGGGGGTAAATTGTTTATGTTAGTTTGTTTGCTTTGTACACGTGGGTTTTGTTTTTACCTTTCCATTTCTCAACCTGTGCATGAGAAATGAATGAATGGCTGTGTGGTTTTGGTCTCCCACAATTTCTATTCAAAACCTGGATAAGAAAGAGAACTTTAAACTTACTTTTTTGCATCTTTGAGAAGATGTTTCATCTATAACCTCCAGGGATCTTTCAAGGGATGTTAGCAAAGAAACAAAGATGAAACCTGTTTGCAACTAGTATCAACATCAAACTCCCTAATGAGAAGAAATTTATTCTGTCTTTAAAGTTTAAATCAACATGTAATGGACTCAATCATCATTTGTTACAGCTTTATAGAAGTCAGCAAGGAAATGCTGATTTATGCCAATTGACAGTCTGGACTGAGAGAAATACTGATATATATTATGTATATTCCCTACTTGTTATTTGTTATGGCCAGGCATTTTATTGGTTTTATAAAATTTCAAAATGTCAATAAAACAAGAATTTTAAAAAAGTTTGAATGCCATCAAATTATTCTTTGGCAGCACTGACTTCACAATAGGATTGGATTGTACATTAATGCTTAATTTCCTTTTATTGTATTTTTAACTGCCTTTTTATTATATGTACATTTATTGTTGTGAAATGCCTTGGGATGACTTTGTCAAGAAAGGTGCCATATAAACAAAATTGCATTGATCTGATGATAAGCAGAACAACAATCTAAAAAGTGAGATATTTCCTAATAAACTTGCATACAGCAATGCATTGTTAATGTAGTATTTTAGCTTAACACTTTTACTGGTTAAAAGTAACACAGATGACAAGTTACTACTCCCTATTGGATCTTTGATTGACAACTTTACTTCCATCAACCCTCTTCTGCAAACTGTGGTAGAAAGGTTTAATTGTGTTTGTAATTAATTGGATTTTAATCAGACTGTATAAAGAAATTGCAGAAGTGGTTTTTTTTTCCCTTTTTTATTTTTTTCTTTTTTTTTAAGCAGCCAAAAGCTCTCTTTCAACATATTGCTAGGGATGCAGAAATATTCATTGCTACAACAGTTTGAATAGTGAATTAAAATGCATTCATGCTTCAATACAAAATTGGTTATATTAGTTAGCATTTGAAGAACAGTTTCATATATTCCAGAGGAAGAGAGGAAAAAAAAAAAAAAAAAAAAAAAAAAAAAAAAAAAAATGGAAAGCAAAAAGAAAGAAAACCCCAAACATTAAGTTTAGTTTATTTTAAACCAAACATATATGGTGTTGAATTGAGCTTTCAAGAAAGGTATCTTCCGAGCCCTTTAAATTACTTCCATTAAAGCTCATAAACATTCATTAATAATGTTCTATGGGAAATAGTTTTCAACTTCTTTTGCATAATGTTGCAGCATCTATTGAAATAATATTTTGCCATATCAGAAAGATAAATCCTAATAAGGAAGGCAATTAAAGCCAAGAAGAGAAACAAAAACTTCCATAATGTTATCTCTAAGTACCAACTGGTAATGAATTGAATGCAGAAATCTATGTGGGAGTTCACAGTCTTTTTGGTGTCTTCAGGATTGGGATGAGTGGGTTGGCCCCTGTTCCCAGATTCACTACTTCTCTACTTTTTCCATTTCCCAAGTCTTTATTAAATCTGGGTCTGGAGAGTTTAATGCATGCAAAAAAGGCTGACCTAAGACTTTAACACATCTGGGTAGGGAGACATTTGCATGCTCCAGCAATTGTATTTAAAGCCATTAAAAAGGAACAAGAATGGGATGGAAGCATGACCAAGAGTAACAAGTGTCTAGCAGAATCACTGGAAAAACAAGACTGTGGGCTGAGTGCCAGCACCACCATTTAGCTGTCTCCATCCTTTTTTATAGGACATGCTGTTGATTCTGGAGAGATTTAATGACTTGCAGTGACTGGCCAATGAAACATCTAAACGGTAGAGACTTGAGCCAAGGACTTTTGTTCAGGAGAACTGAAGTCTTACATCACTTGTTCCATTTTTGGGTTGCTCTATACAGCAAACTCTCTCTGGTCTAAGGGAATTGACAGTGTACAATATCTGAACAGGTCAAACTGAACTGTTTGGAAGCCTACAGATGGCTGGATCAATCTCCTCAGGAACTGAAATCCCTCTTAATTTGCTTTTCCCCCTGCAACTCTCATTATTTCTTTTTCTTTGGATCATAGCAGTGCAGTCTTTCACCCTCTACTTTTGTTTCCGTCATCAAGCTTTCATCACATAGAGCAACACTCAAAGCAAAGCTAGTGGAAACCTTGAAGGAAATCATCACAGACTCATTTCTTCATATTTATATGATATTTCATATGATATTCATATCAATCAGTTATGTCACTGCAAAAAAGAAAGTATAGAAAAGTAATAGTAATGAATATTAAAGGTCAGAGCCTCACAATAAATGCTAAAGGTCAGATCCTCAGACAATGCTATGAAACCTTGTCTGACTGAGCCTTAGGACCCTACTTTTGCCAGGCAAATACTCTTCCAGTACACAGTGATCACATGACTGCAGACATATTCAATTTCTTCTGCCTAAACAGTATTTTTTTTTTCCCTAAGAATATGTATCCAAGAGTAAAAGTCCTTGCTGAAGTTTTCTGCTGCAGCTTCCAAGC
Source organism: Sitta carolinensis (assembly GCA_032173965.1). Taxonomy (NCBI): domain Eukaryota; kingdom Metazoa; phylum Chordata; class Aves; order Passeriformes; family Sittidae; genus Sitta; species Sitta carolinensis. Next base: position 7,972,692 of record CM063313.1, on the reverse strand, counting down.
TGCTCCTTCTGTCACCTTCTCTGCAAAGAAAGAATGATTCCTCTGCCAAGCATCCCTAGTAGTGTATGTTTTAAGGTCACCTATGAAAGACTTAGCTGTACATTAAGTTATACCTTGCTGATAACAAGATGGATTTAGAAAGTGATGAGAAATGACAGGGTACACATGTACATTAAAGCAGACGACAGGAAATTGAAAACATTACTGTAACTTATTAAACATTGATTTTCCAGACATTCCTTGATATTGTTTGACGAAAATAAATGTTAACAGTAACAACAGCAGAAACAATTGGAAAGGAATTGTGGTCTCATTTTGGAGCTGGGAGTGAGAAGCAGGATCAGAGAGGATAAGAGAACTCATGAAAACTGCAAGTATAGGCACTTGGTCTTCTCTAAGAAAGCACAAACATGTTATGGTGTTATTATTGCAGACTAGACTAGACTAGACTAGACTAGCTAGACTAGACTGGACAGGAATAGAACAATTTCAGTTGGAAGGGACATACAACTATTTCCTAATCCATTTCATTGACCATTTCAGGGTTGACCAAAAGTCAAAGCATTTTCTTAAGGGCATTGTCCACAGAGAATGTTACATTGTTACAGAGAAAGGGCATTGATCACTTCTCTAAGAATTCTGTACCAGTGTTTGACCAGAGTCAAATATGAAAGCCCATGGAAGAGTGGGGACTTAGGATATAACTTCTAATTTTAAACTCTGCTCGTGACTTGTAATGATTTTCCTTCAGAGACTTTAGAGAGTTTTGGCTTAGAGACACCCTACAGAGACTGAAATTTGCCACTCTACTGATGTAGAAATATCAACTGCCTTTATGAATTTTTCCAAGTCCATTTATGATTAAGTTTGAAAATTTTTCTTTAATTGAGCATTCTATAGATTAGTCCTGTCCTGAACATTGATCCCCACTCACAGGGCTGTTCAGAGTCCTACCCAGGACCAAATGCTGATATTTGTATTCCTGTTGATAAGCCCTTTAAAAAATATAATGGTTTAATTTCAAGTGTCATTTGAACACAAATTGGTTGAACTCATGCAAAAGGCTACAAAGTCAAATATGTTCATTTTAACAAAACTTTCTCCTGCAATCAGTGAGCATTTCCTTTTGAAATAAGCCAATGTTACACTTTTCTAAAGAGTTGGGTTTACACTCATTGAACAAATTAGTAATCTTAAGTAGGAAAGAGAACTATCTGCAAGTTGATGTGCAGTGGTTCAACTAAACGAGTGCAAACACGAGTGCAGTTACTGATGGGCTCCTGGGGAGGATTGGCAGCACTGCACAGGGAAGAAGAAACACGGTGGTGAGTGAAGGGGCCCTGTGAGGTCAGGTCAGGCCAGGTCACACATGGGGACAGAGGGAAATGAGCTCATAGTGACACCACAGCTGGGACAGTCTAGGGACTGACAGCCTTGATATCATCTGACATCGCACATATGTAGGATTGACGCAGCTCTCTGGAGCCCAGGTGTGGGAACAGCTGAGGCGTGGGGTTTGTGCCTGCAGCTGAACCTGAAGAGCTGATGCCCCGAGGTGTCAGGTGTCTCACTGCATCCAGGGTTCAGGCAAAGAAGAGAGAGGCTCTCCAGGTCTGAGATTCCAACCAGCAGGTTTATCAGGGTTGAAGGGAGAGAGGCAAAGAGCCCGGTGCAGCTCTGTGCATGGGATTCTATACAGTTGCATATCAGGGGGTGGATACAGAGCATGAACTCATTAGGGACACTCAGGGTGGAGCTGAGGAATTAGGACACTTGCCTTGGGGGAAATCAGAGTAGGTGGGAGGAGAGAGGAGGCCACGGGCATCGAGGTTTGGGAGCCACCCAGAAACACCCGGGGAGAGGGACAGCAAAGGGATTGGCTCTGGGGAGGATTGGCATGGAAGGGACTGGAACAAGGGGCAGGGTACAACCATGATTGGTGGGGAAGGAGCTGGAACAAAGGGCAGGGAAACACCACAAAGGGAAACTTGTGAGAGGACTCAACTCTGGTGACAAACCAACTTGGGATCAAACATGAGGGAGAACAGGGGAACAAACCATTAACATTAAACCTTAACGATAATCAAACTAAATCAAACATTGGTCACAACAAAGGGTCTCAGAACCACATCAGGACTGATATATATTACCTCCTGAAAACTGTCTCATACCTGTAAGAACAGGAACAATTCTTGGATGGTCATGGTATGGCTGGACTTAAAATTAGTTTCCCTATGGCAATAACATATTAGAAAGGCTCAGGATCAATCGTTTCGTTTTGTGCACTCACCCCTAAACATTCTTCCTCCTGCGTGCCCACCCTAAAACAGGATATCATGGACCATAATGACACCTGGGAACACTCTTACCTTTCAGTCCCTGTTTAGGGAATGGCTGGGAGTGTGTATCCAGCATAAGCCAAACCTGTGACATAGGCATGATAAAAATTAAATACTATAGATGATTACATGCCACTGCTTCAACCTATCTTTTGGCTCTTTGTAGTTTATCCATATAGATGCACTCTCTGATGCCTAAATTTGCATTTGAAGTGCCTTCAAATATGTATTAAATATGGACACGCTATTTCATTTATTTTATATGTACCATGCAGTAACATTTCATTCTCCAACACATACCTCTGCATACAGATTGGAAAAGAAAATATCTTTTTAGGAAGGAGATGTGAAAGTATTAAATATATTACTAAAAGGGTAGCCTCTTCATCTGCTTAGAAATTTTTCATCAAAACATTTTTTAAACCTCTGAGTTCTCAGATCTTTTCAGTAGAAAACACTTGTCTGCATTTTTTCATGTGTCAGTGAATACAGACAAAACAACAAAATAAAACAAAAATGTGTAGTTATCATACCTCCTTCTTAAATATCTGGGATATTACTGCAGCATAGTTTCCTTGACTTTTTTGCTTCCTAGAAAACAGAAATAATAACAGTATCATGACGACTTAAGAATTTACAAATATTATGAGCACTCCCCAAAAAAAACCCTAAGCCATTCCCTCTGAATGTGTCATCAATCAGGGATTCTGGGATGTCCAAGCACTTGGATATTTTTGTCGTTCCTGAATGTTTACTGCTGGCTAAGACATAGGAAAATATAAAAAAAAGACAAAATACTGTATTCCTTTAAGTATTTCTTTTTCTCTCATTTTGGAATGATCCTGGCTCCATGGAGTAGTAGGGCTCTTATTGTACTCATAACAATCTGAAGGTTCTTTGTCTCCATTGTAAGTGGCAAATTATGACACCTTCTGTGATGAAACTGCTGAGTTGCTGGCAGATTGTTTCCAAGGTAAAATACACCTGAGAGCAAAATGGCAGCTAGGTAAGTCAAAAAATGAGTAGATATTCACTGGCTTTGGTGGGCGTCACTGAGAGTACTGGTGCTCTGGAGCACCAGGCTCCTGGAACCAGATTTAATTACAATGCAATTTGGAACATATTCAGACACTGTTTCTATCACTGGAAGTTCTTCACATGCTCACATTTTATGAAAGCCTTGCCTGGGGGTATTCAGCATAATGATACTTTGAACTAAACAGTAAATTCTTCTATCCAGATAAATAAGGTGTGATTCTTTTATTGTTATTTTATTTTTATTATTATTATTTCCTTGTTGTTGTCTTGTTTGTGTGAAGGCTGAGACGGAAGTACCCAAGCAAGGTCTTCCAGTCCTTCATGAAAAGTAGTGTTTAATTCTTCTTTAGTAGACAGAGATGCAGTCAAATATATTTACTTACCCAAGGCCCCACAGAAACATGTTGTTAAAATTTAGTGTTCCAAATCCTGAGAACCTGCTCCTGTTTTTCTGGACAGTTAATATTGCCTTAGCTATTTCGACAGTGTAAAACAGTCACTTCCTTCTGAGAAAGTATTTTTTATATTTCCTCTTATATTTCTTTATTGTTAGAGCTGAATGAAACAATACACTGTCATATCTGAAGACTTGTGATGGGTTTAGACAGCACCTACAACAATGTCTAAACTCATATTAAAAAAACATGATGAGAATTGACTCTGGATGAATCAAATGATATGCAGATGGAGTCTCCCATAAAAAGTGGATTCCTTCTGAGAAAGGACATTTAGAAGTGTCCACTGGAAATTTTTTTTTTGCTGTTTTATGAAGAGGTGAGTTATGAAGTCCCCTACAGAAGCCTACTAGAGTGAGTCAGTGATTAATCTGCATAACTAATGAAGTCATGCAGTTACTCCTATACTAATGCAGATGTAATATAGAGCTGTGTGTCATGTTCAGTGATAAGTAGTACATCTCATACTTGACATCAGTATAGTCTGAAAGGCCTCAGTTTCACCTCCAGGAAAGAATTTTCTTGAAAGAAGAGGAGAACTGGTTTTAAAAACCTTAGGAAAGAGCACAGTTAATGATTCTGACACTTCACTAATGAACATCTCTGCCTCTGCAAATCCCCTCTTACTGAACTGATTACCAGATGCACTGTTTCACAATGTGTTGCTCGCTGCTTTGTTGACTGTATAAACTCAAAAGATAGGCATATGTATAAGTTCTAGCCTATTTGTCATGGGCAACAGATTTGGGCCTTGATGACTTTCTACAGTTGCAATGTAAGAGGAAGTAATGGCATTCCAACAGACATTTGTTGTAGAACAGATCCCACATTCAGTGCCAGGAAGGAAATGGCTGCTCCACAAACTACTTCACTATGTCTTTGTGCTGCCAGCCCCTCGGGTTTTAGAAGCTTGCTGTGCTACACTGCCACGAGACCCATTGTTCCATTTACCACGTCTCGAGCCATTACAGTCTTAAAGCCATTAGCACCATCTTTTTTGGAGTGTTTTTGTGGTGTTCCAATGCCAGGCCTGCTAAATAACACAGCAAGGTAATGCTTGGTCAGGAAACTAAGACTGAGAACAATTCAGAGATCCACAAATATCTTCTCATGACAGCACCCTGGACTGTGTGAGTTTCAGGCAGCAGACACAGTGATGTGACTTGTTTTCCAAAGCTAGAAGCCTAATACAGTCCAGGGGGAACTGGAAAAAATGGATTTGTTACTAGCGTTAGACACACTTACCTACGAAAAAATACCATGAAGCTCAGGACAAAGAATGATGTCTTTCCAAAAGGAAAAGGTGGGGGTGGAAGGGAGGGGAAGAAAAACCTGCAATATGCAAGGGAAATCCTGAAAATTATTTCTTCCTTTGTTAGTTAATTATCCCTCATGGTTGCTAGTCCTTCTGCATCCTCACTTACCTGCATTAGTGATGTCTCAGTGAAAGTGACAGTCATGTAAAACAAGGAATAGAAGTATTAGTAAAGTCAGCGATTTCCAAGGCATTTTTTACTTTATATATAAGCAGGATATATATGAAGAGCATCACTTCTCTGTGGACCCTGTTTGTGTTCTTAAGTACCTAACTTTGAACAAATACTTTCAAGGGTGTTTTCTATGGCATCCCTTGGTTCTAGTCTGGACAAAAAAGAAAATGCTGAGAAATCCTGAGAAAGGTTCTTATTTTGATATTTTTATGTCAACCAGAAAGATACAAAATCAATCAAAAAAAGAGATGCTCTTTCCAGTATTTTTGTTCAGGGGGAGGAGGGGGGGATGTTTGCTACTTACCCATGTGCTCATACATCTCATGGCTGTTCATACAACACATTTAGATCTCAGATTTGAGTGAGTTTGGCTGCTGGAAAAAAAAAAAAAAACACAACTGCAACAAAATCTAGCAACGCACAACAACAATGCCACAACTTGCAGATCCTGGAATCACAGAAGGGTTTGGATTGGAAAAGACCTTTGGATTGGAAAAGATCGTCTAATTCCAACCCTTCTGCCATGGGCAGTGACACCTTCCCCTAGTGCAGGCTGTTCCAAGCCCAATTAAACCTGGCCTTAAACACTTCCAAGGATGGGATATGCACAGCTTCCCTGGGCAACCTGTGCCTGTCACAGATCTTAACTAATGCCACACAATGTAAACAACTTCTCGTGATGGCATGATTTACATGAATTTACCTGTGTAATCACAAGGCGATTCTACTTTATCAAAGCAAAAGTGGGTCCTTCCAAAGAAATGTAGCTGTTCTATCTCCAAGCAAAACTAGACCAAAACACCTGTGTTGGTACTGAGTAAAAAGTCTCTACATCGTCTAAAAGATATAGCAGTCATTCGATTTTTCCCTCTGTGCTGTTGAAACACTAATTAACTATACCTGTGACATGGGATTATTTTAATTTCTCTCCACAGTCCTCAGTGCCTCAGCCTGTACACATTTTACATGCCTGCACATATTTATCCTCATAATTTCTTCCTTCTGTAGCTAGTTATCCCCTTCATTTAGCAAGATGGAAGTGGAGGCACAGAAGATGAAGTGACTTCTTCAAGGTTATTTAGATGGTCTGGTCCTATATTCTAAATTTTCGAACTCTATGTTAAATGCAAACCCTTAAAGTTGCTCTTCCTGTTCTCATGTTTAACAATTAACAAGGACAGCACAACTGGGATATTATAAATGAGTTACACATTTGCTGATTACTTAATTATAAACGTAACAGCTCACTACGTTTTCTCCAACTTAAAAAGGGCAAACTATGTAATTTCAGAGACCAAAGACCCTGTTTCTACTCTTTTCTATTTCATATGCCGTCATTTTTTTCTACCAAGTTGTAACCCATATGGACAAAATTTCCAAAAAGCATAGATAAAAATTAAGCATTTTTATTGACAGTCTTACACTAAACCCCCATTGGGGACTGTGAATATCTTCTTCTAAATGTCTTAGTAACTTTTGAGATAATGAAGGTGTCACTGTAGATTTACAAGACGATAGCATTCCATGATGAACTTTATCTTAAAATAACTGCAAGCATAATTATCCAGCATAAATGAGCCTCCAGGGAATAAATTTTCTTGAAAGTGACTGCCCATGTCCTATCACAAAAAGGCTGCATCTTCAGCAGCCACAGTGTACTGGAAAAGGAATCAAGAATACGTCTTTCTTCTCTGTACCTTCAAAATATTCATGTTCTGTGCAAATAATGCCTGCTGGTGCCAAAGGCTATGTACAAAATAAGCATTCTCACTTAAAGAGCCCACTTTCATTTTCTTTTTCCTTTTTTTTTTTTTTTTTTTTTTTTTTCCTCCCTTTATCTTTCTTCGAATGTGAAGCAATCAACCAAAGCAGAATAGTGATGCTGTGATGGAGAGCTTCCAGCACAGCACCATCCAGGGGAAGATGTTATATTTTCCTTAGGGAAAGGAAAAATTTGAGAAAGAATCGACAAATGGAAATTTCAAGCTGGATCTGGATATTGGAACATTTGCCCTGAAGTAATTAATGTATATTAAAATGAGTATATGTACCTGGACCACCATACTAGCACCTCCTGCTGTTGTTGTTCTTGCTAAAGAAAAACAAACATCTCCACAGGCTGGGAGAGAAAGTCTTATTCTCACTGCACTCTTTTCAAGCAAAGTTTGTGTACTGACTGTATGGCAGAAAATTTCTTCTCAATTCCTTTGCCTTTGTTTTAACTTCTTTCCTGGCAATTAAAATACTGAGCTGGAGCTGAAGTAACTCCTCTCTCTTGGAAGCAGGCCCTCAGAATTTCTGGTGGCTGGCTTTCACAGTCCTACCACTGTTTAATTAACAATATTTAATAATAGAAAATAGATGAGTGCGTGCTGTTAGCTTCCTTGGCTCAGACATACCAGGCCATAGGAGAACAGGGGTGAATAAAAGTAGAAAAACCTTCTCTGTCCCACATTATCCATGGGATAATAACTCACCTCATCAGTTTTCTGTTTTAAAAATTAAGATATAAACAGCTTTCCTCTGCATAAAATGCAGCTTCTTCAGGATAACAAAAAGTACAGGGACTGGACTGCAGTGATGACCCTGGATGGTTTTGAATTTAGTAATATGAAGACCACATAATGCTAAACATCGCAGTAAAAAAATCCCAAGCCTAAAATGATGTCATTGCATCAGGTGTGTGGTGGTAGCCAATAGTTTTGAAAACTCAACAGTGTGTATATGTGAAGACATGGAAAGGTATTGGCTTTCTTTTCCTACTTTTGTTGTTTGGTTACTTTGGGGGGTTTTGGCTTTTTTCTTTTTTTTTTCTTTTTTTTTTTTTTTTTCCTTCTTTTTTCCCATGTGTTTTTCTTTGTTTGCTTGCTTGTTTTTATTTTTTGTTTTGTTTTGTTTTGCTTTTTGGTTATTTTTTCAGAGTTATGTTTTTATTGGTTTTGGATTTTATTGAGGTTTGGTTTGGTTTGGTTTGGTTTGGTTTGGTTTGGTTTGGTTGGTTTGGTTTGGTTTGGTTTGGTTTGGTTTGGTTTGGTTTGGGTGGTTTTTTAATGTAGAAAATATATTTAATGTCTTGAAAGCTGCAGTGGATTCCATTATGATTCTTCTGCATTGCTTGCTGCTGACAATTATGAAGCAATTACAAATTAATTTGGTTTGTTTTGATATTGCAGCAATTTGTGAGGCAAGAAGGGTTGCCAAGAGAAAAAGGTATGGTAAATTGCCATGCATGTTGATTTAATACAGATTAAAAGATGATATTACTAATAGATAGTGATATTTTAGATATATCAATATAGAGACACTGTTTATATAGAATTAGTCTCAGGATGTGTATTCTTACATTTCACCATGGTTTTCTTAAATGAAGATGATTTCTACTTTAAATTAGAAGTGGGGAACTGGACTGGCATTCCAAGGACACCATTGTCACTGCAACTGCCTAAAGAGTCTCTACAGAATGCTTTGCAGAGGAGTTTAAATAAAAAAGTGGTTCAGTCACAGACTGTATAAAGTTATAGCACTGAAGCACCATAATGAGAAAAGCTGTGCAATGGGCTGGGATTCAATCTCTTTTCAGAGGTGGGTTGTTTTAAGAGAGAACTTTTCCTGAAAAGGGCAAGTGTCTTCTTACCTTAACTTTCACTCTGACACTAGCTTTCAAAAAATAATAATCAATCTTTCAAAATGTTGAACTTTTCTGGCAACCAGTTTTTGTCCTAGCAGAGAAGGCCATAGTTCACTTTCTGGATTCTTCCAAGTTTCAAACACAAGGGCCAGCATAAATCAGTCAATGTCATACAAGCCATGTAGTCTTTCCACACAGACCTGATGTTACCTCTCATCTTATTTTAACAAGATCTTTTCCCTTCTGTGTTGCATAGTGAAATTAGAGATGGTGAGGTCAGAAAAGTCAAAAGGTGAAAAAAATCCTTCTGTGGTGGTTTCTTACCAGATCCATCTTGCTCAGTTCGCCTTGAATTGGTTTATTTCCAGCTCAGTAGCATCACAGATGGCTGGGTGCCATCCTCGGCAGGGGTGAAATGAAGAAAGTGAACAAAATCAGTTTGGCTTTGCTATTGTCAAAGGCAGATAACAAGGAAGATTAAGCTTAAAACTGTTGTGTTCATCAGATGTTAGGCTGCTGTATTTCCAATTCTTTTAGATAGAACTTTACAAGATGTATTGCTAACTGCACCAGGATTCTGGAAATATTTGGTATGTAAGAAAATAGATGCAGCCAATTAGCACAACAGAACATATTTAATGTATAAGAATCATCTCACTTAAGTTTCACTAACTAAAAGTTACTCATCTGTTCTCACCTGCTCACCCAGTAGGAAAGACATAAACAAGCCCCTTAAATGATCAGTTGTCCCTTTCAGTTTTTGGGGATGGGTTGAATTGGCTGTGCCTTCACGTGGATTTTTCAGGTAGCACAAATGGCTGGTTCAGAATCACATTTTGCTTTGGGGCTGCTGGATGCAGCAGAAACGGCATTTGTGTGATTAACATTTGGTGGTCACTGCAGTGCAGAGCACCAACCAGTCTCTGAAGTCACTGCTGTTTCTATTTCAAGGGCTGATGGACATGCAAAGCAGCATTTGAGGCCAGCTCAAAAACACATCCCAAGTGCTCCTCTGACTCAGCCTGAATATGTAGGTGCATCCCCCATGGACCCCACACAGCCATCGGAAAAGTCTGCACCCGTGACAGTTTCAGTGTCTTACCCAATTTTGTACCACCATTCCTCTGAATAAGTAATATTTTCACAGCCCTCATTTCAGCAAAACCGAAAATAAAGTTCATGGTTTGGTTTGGTTTGTTCTTTTCTCACTTATTTTTAATATGTATTGATCCACACTGTTAAGAAGAGCAGCAGCTGACAGATAGATCTTCTGAGGATATGAGTAGCACCATGATGTGATCATATAATGCTGAAATTCTTCCTCTGCTCGGGTTCAGTAAGGTCGAATGCCTGCTTGCTACAGTCCTACTTATATTTTTAGGAGATCTCACTAAATTCTGGACAAATAGGTGAGATACAGTAAAACTGCTAACTGCACATTAACTCTGCTCCTCAAATGAAGTTTTTTTGAGTCTGATAGTGCTACGGAATAGATTGGAGCATAAATCCTCATGTTTTGTGTTATAAACCTACCATTTGCTGATGTAGCCTGGGAAGAAATTTCCCCTCTGGGCAACAATTATCCATAAGATTGGGAGCTTGGGAAATCAGGTATTATATGAGCTCTGGTCTTCTATTGTATCAGCTGTGAAAATCAAGAGAAGGATAATATTTGCTGTCAATCCCTTAAATGAGGTACAACCCACTAACAGATCAAAGCCCTATAAAGCTTCTGAACATTGGACTTTATTTATTATTATAGATATACTATTGATTCTCCATACCTTTCTATACTTTTATATACACTGTCCAGACAGGTAAAAAAACCAGAAATGTGGAGAAAAGAAGTAAAAGAATATATGCAATTGAAAAATTGAAAGTCGTGAATTCAATGAGTTTTGAAAACTATTTCATTAGCAGAGAAATGCTGCAAAGTACTGCTAATGTAAATGAAAGCACAACTGCAAAGATGTGTTTTGTAGTAGTACAGGATAGGCACAGACGTAGCTTGACAGGTGAAAGAAATTAGCTCATCAAAAAGCATAAAGAAAATAAAATTAAAATTCTACATGTATTGATATTTTCAATGTCCAGTCAGAAATGCTTATAGAATTTTGTATATCCTTTCCCCTTCAACAATATTTTAGAATATTGTAGTGTAGACAAAACCAGAGAAATAATAGCATGACTATGTGAGAAGAATATTAATTACATGAAATGAAGTTTTTTGGGAAAAAAAAAAAAGCAAATCAAATACCACATGTTATTGTTATTTTATTTTTTTGTTAATAACGAGTGAATAAATTTATATAATAAAGTGTCAGCAACTGATGCCTTTGAATGCCAGAGAAATCTAAAAGAGATTTTGTAAAAGGCAACAAATAAGATGTGAATTTACAATGTAAAGTAATATAAAGAAAGTTCAGTGCAGTTTTGTTATTCATTTCTAGGTGCAACATCTAGGGCGTTGAAAAATGGTTTTACTCTGTCCCTTCCCATCCCACCAAACAAATTACCAAAAATCCCTACCCTCATTTCCCCAAGAGGGGAATATGCAGAACTCCACTGTTTCTCCCCAAGAACTCTTGAGAATTTATGCACTCACCTGCTTTGTTCTCTGTTACCTTGGAGCCACAGATTAGCTGTTAAATAACAGTTTTGTATTTCTATATGAAACAAATACTAATTCTCATTTTAAACATAACAGAAAGGAAAAAAAAAAAAAAGCCCCCCAGATTATTATTTCAGTGTTTTTTCTTCCTAGTAAACCATTTTTAATGCATCATATAAAAAATTATAAAGTTGTAGGTTGTTTATAAGTGTGACTTTCTGTCTTTTTTTCCTTATCTTTACTTTTTCTGGCTTTTTTCAATTTTAGAAAAATGATACAGTAGCAAACCCAATTTTAAAACAGTGTCATTATACACTTAATTGTTCAGAATCTCTTCTGTGTTCAGAAAGCAATGAAGTTCCAAATTCTGTTTATTTTTGGTTTTTTACATATATATATATATATATATATATATGTCATCTTAAAATCATAGAGAAATGAGAAATTGAAAGCATTAATATGTAAAAGACAAATATTAAACAAACAAACAAACAAACAAACAAACAAAACCCCAAACAAACCAAAAAACAGGGGAAGTGAAATGAAAATGTAAAAGGGAAGAATAAAAGTTCAAAACAAAAATTATACTTGGGAAACTGGGGGGAGGGCAATATGACATCTTGACTGCTTTAGTAAAAAAGTAAATAATTTTTTAACAGAATAACAAATTTCAAGTATTTATTTTTAACAAATATATTTTTCAGTAAGAGAAAACTGTTAACAAAGCTGACCTCAATGTATTCATCAATAATTTCTGAAAAGCATAAACATTTTTGAAAAGCATAAAAATGATGGGAATATATGAATATTTTCAAAGACACAGTAATGATTTAAAAATACATGAAGCACAGTTGTCCTGTCTCCACGATTCTTTCTAGGGAAAAAAAAATATATATTTGCATTAAAAATTCTGAAGAAAATACTTTTGTGTGTGCTAAATTCCATGGAAGTGGGTAAACAGAATATTTCTAATGAGCTGATGAACGCTGGGCCAGGACTCCTTTCAGAAGGTTTCATTTTTATTTGTATTTTTATGTTTACTTTGCTGTCAGTAAACTTCCACTGTTATCACACTAATTCATCATCATTAGCAAGAGGGCTGTTTCAATGATTGTGTCATACACTGAGGGTAAAATTTAACGCTAAAATTTTGTGGTGTTATTAACGTTACTGAATCTACTGTGGTAATGGGCCCTAAATTGAAAACCAGAGTGGAAAATAAAATTTTAGCTGTAATTTAATTTTTATAGCCCTTGCCCACCAGAACCTGATGCAAATATTTATTTCAGCACTAACACTGATTGCTGTTATTTCATTCATACATATTCTCTGATCACTTGGCTGTTGAGCTACTGTCTGTCCATTCATAAATAGCAGCAAATAAAGAGGCTGAAAACATCATGATAAAATGAAGTCAACTGAATTTTTTTTAAAAAAAAGTAAAGTTCTTGAATTTGCTCAAAGATTTGTAGATTTTCTTGACTACCCTGATAATAAAAAGAGGCTGTTGTTGCACAAATAAACTGCTACAAAAGGAGAATGTCCATCCTGAAATTAATATATTTTCCTTCTGAAAACATAAATACTCTGACCATGTGTATCCAGGTACAGAAGTAGCAAAATGAACAAATAATTTCACATTCTGAGTTATAAGGATGCTGTTCTCTGATTTCTGTTTTGTTTTTTGGTTGGTTTTTTCGGGGGTTTTTGGGTTTTTTGGTTGTTGTTTTTGTGTTGTTTTTTTTTTTGTTTGTTTTTTTGGGGGGGTTTTTTTGTTTGTTTGTTTGTTTTTTTGTTTTTTTTTGTTTTGTTTTGTTTTGTTTTTTTTGGGGGGGGGGTTGTATGTTTCCCCTTCACCAGGAGGAAAAAATAAAACCTAAAAAAGGGAATTCAGAAGTTAAAAAAAAAAAAAAAAAAATTAAAAGGGAATCGAATCGCTGTCTAAACTTTTCTGAAAACAAATAGAGCTTCCAAATACAATTTGTTTTCTGTGGTTATCTGATACAAAGTGGAAAACACATGGAAAAATCTGAGCTAATAATTTACATTTCTCTGGGAAAAGTTCTGGGCAAACTTTTCATGTTTTACAACACATATATCACTAACATAATGTTATAATTGAAGTATAATTATATTAAAATATTAAATGCTGGTGGAGGGTTTTTTTTTGGGTTTTTTTGTTGGGTTTTTTTGGTTGTTTTTTATTGTTGGTTGAGGTTGTTTTAGTTTTAAATTTTATAAACCTGTTTTTCTTCTTAGGATAATTAATCACCTCTTTCTTATATTTTTCCCTTAGTTTCAGAAATGAATCTTTTTTGCAGTTTAGGGGGAAAAAATTTAAAATTGCATCCTTTCCCAATGCTTCACACTGAATGATGAAAAAAAAGAAAAAGTAAACATTGTATAATATTTACTATGTAACTTGACAAATAGAGATTTTTTATCATTTATTTAGATCTTGAATTTTAAGATTAATTTTCAGAAAGACAGACTATTAAGATTTTCAAAGATTAACTACAATTCATTAGAAAACTATGAATAAGTCAATTATTTCTTTAAATAATACCTAGAGGCACAGTTGAGGTTAGTCTCTAATAAAAACAAAACCCCTGTATCTTTCATAGCCTTTTGTAAGCAAAAGCATCCCAAAGGAAAATATTGCTTTCAACCTAGAACCACAATGTTACAGGGGGAAATCATCTCATCCATAGGAAAATCATGATTGAACATTTATTCTAAAGAAGTTCATAGAAAAGGTGGCACATTCTGTGCAATTGAGGAGCGTGTCTGGAGCCATCTAGCAGGGAATGCTAATACAGAGGTATTGGAATTGCAGAGCAGTGGATGTGAGGAAAAGCTCTTTGCCATGGACAGGTTACCCCATGAGCCAACAGCAGTCCTCGGGTGAAGAACAAAAAACTGAACTTCAGGGCCTCTGACAAAGCTTGACTCATTCAGTTTTGCCTCCTTATGTTTTCTCTGGAGGGATAAAGAAGACAAAGTTCACAATTTGAACATTTGAATTTTTCTCTTGCACTTCTGCCCAAGTTTCACTGAAAGAAAATAAAGGGCTTTCCAAAAAAAAAAAAAAATTAAAAAAAAAAAAAACAAACCTCCATTTTCCACAGGGAAAGAACTACCGAGATACAGCCACTGAGATATTCAAATTTATTGAATGCTGAGTTTGTAAGCCCCTGTTTAGCTGATAACACAACTTTGTAATATCCAACTTCTGCACAAATCGTATGTGCAGACTGTGAGTTTGGATGTCAATTGTGTCACTGCAAACCTGTCCAATTTTATCTTGGAGATATAAATGTCTCAGAAAGTTTTATTCCTATAACAGCAGATCTTTAATTAAATAGAATATTGTAAAATAAATAAATGCATCTGTAAACATGCTGGAGGGCAGAGGGACATATTTTTCTTTATATGATTTTAATAAAAGATATGTTTCTAGTTAAATCCCTGTGTGAGTAATCTAATATATAAAATGCAGTACAAGAAAAAGGGGCCTGTATGCCACAGCTTTTACCAATTGTGCATTTTCATTCCAAAATTATTCCTGTCTCATTTTCTTCTTCTCCTTCTCTTTCTCCTTTTCCTTCTTTTTTCACTTTCTTCTTGGCTCTCCACACTTTTTCTGAAATTGTCTTAAATTTACCAAGCCCAAGTTTGTCTTCCTGGATCAGAAGGAACATTAACCTGGTAAGAATACAAATAGGCCACTTAGACAAAAGTACAAAAGTCACTTTTGTGGACAAACCTGAGTGGTTTTCTGTGGTTGGGTTTGAGTTGTTTTTTTTTTTACCATAAATCTTCTATACTTATTGTCTCTAAGTTAGACGTTGCACTTACTATAAAAAAAAACTCTTTAATATTCTTCCTGCTCATTTCTGTCACAGAAGTTTAATATTTTTTCTGACAGTCCTTTAAAAACACCCTCTGGAAGATATATTAGCCATTTAAGTGCTAATAATTTTTGAAAACTGTACCTAAACCTTTGGTTCCCTGACAATGAATTCCACTTTCTATTTGTACCGTGTGTGCAAAATCCTTTTTCTTTTCAGTTCATTTTCAGTTAGCTCTGTTTCATTTAATGTCTCCATGGCCTTGACTGCTGCCTGGAATAACATCTGTCTGCCTATTTCTCTTTTTTTCTGCTATACACCTTAGTTGCTTCTGCTGTACACCTTACTAGCTTCTCAGCTATGAAAAACACCTTAAAATTCACTGGAGTTGATTAAATCCTCATACCTATGCTTAGCCCAAGGGACCAGACACAGAGTTTTAATTTTTCTGTTAAACTTTCCAGTGACAGGACTTACAGAGAGCTATGGGGCTGGTGGTCCTGAGCTCTGGTGCAAGGACCACACAGAACTGTAACAATTCAGACAAACTGAGCTTGCTCTTCAGGGTTCAGCTGGGTCTCCTATAATGCAGGTGTGCAGTTTTACTTCAAACCAGAGCAACACCAGGGCTGTCCTCCTAGACATGTTATTGCCTCTGGGTTTGAGGAATTCAGAAAACACTGAGATGACTGATTCTTTCTCCCATTAAGTGTATGAAAAAAAAAAAAAATCCCATATTTATCTTTTCTGCTGGTTCAAATATATCCCCTATCTTTTTTTTTTTTTTTTCCCTTCTTTGCTTAAACATTGAAAACTTTCCATGGAGATTTAAATTGCCCTTGGTTTCACTTACAAGACACTGTTTAGACTTATTTTTCCTGCTGTGAAAACAAAGGGTTATAATAATTCACAATCATAACTGCAGCAGAAATGTCTAGCTTCCCTCTGCAATCCCAAGCAGACCTTTCCCTGGGATCACATGCTATTTAAAGTGTTTCATTTTCTCCTGGTACAAGCAGAAGCCTCATCAAAACTGTGAATTTCAGATAAGCGTTTATCAGACTTCTGCTGTAACCATCTCAGAAATGAGCTGTCATCAGCAAATTTAATCTGTCTCTGGCTGCTTTAATTGTTAGCACCATTTCTGCCAAATCCTTCACAGTCCTCATAGCATGGAAAGTTTCTTTAAGACTTTTAATTCAGTCAGCAGAGATTGCACACAGTATTTTTTTCTTTTTTTTTTTTTTTCATATTTATGACTTACACATTTAAAAAGGTGGAGGACCTTGATTGAACAGCTGAATTATGGAAATTCAACTGCATCACTAGTATTAAATACTGAGTCTGAAATATGGAAATATGTAGGTGAGAGGGTTTGGGGGAACCCTGCCAGCCAGAATAAAGCTCTGAAAGATATTTTACTTTATTTGGAGTAAGCACAAATAGAAACAGATTTTCATTAATGCTGCAGGTCATGAAATTTTACTGATGTCTACAAATAATTGCAAACAGGCCCCAATTTTAAACATGATGAAGGACACACACAAAAAAAATATGGTCTTATGCTTAAAGTTGCTGTAGGAAGCCTCAGCAAAGCTGGGTTGAGTCTTTAATTTTGCCACAGGCTTTCTGTATGACCTTGGGCAATTTAGTTTGGCCTGGACTCTCAAAGGATTTAGTGACATAAAAATCTTTGGAGCCTGTGGAAACGAGGTACCCCAAATACCAGGTCCTACCCATGAGCACTAATTGCTACTGGATTTTATCTGCCAGTTGTTTGCTCACCCAGGGAGCACTGGGACATCTTCCTACAGTTCCTTAGAGGCCATTTCAAGTCTGACACTCCCAACAGGGTGTGTTTTAGGTGCCATCCAAAAGTCTTCCACTGTTAAGCTCTTCTTGAAAACTACTTACCAAGATGTTAGACAGTGTATGTGCTAATTAAACCAAAATGGTCCTTTTCTCCAATTAGTCCTTCAGTTTTGGCTTCTGCCAGTGAACTCATAAATCTAGAACTAAGTGGATGATGTGTACTGCACAATTGGGTAAACAGAGTATGCCTTTATCTCTCTATATATTATACCTATATAATTCCATATGCCTATATGCCCATATAATATATATTCATATAGATATCAGTGACTATATATATATATATATATATATATATATATATATATATATATATATATATATATATATATCAGTGAGAGATTATGATTACAGCTCTGAGCCTTCCTGACACAGCACACCTTTTTCTGGTTAATTTAGACATTCAGAGCATGTAAGAAGTTTCTTCATTACAGCAGCAACTGCAAAACTTTTCCAGGCAATCTGTTCCAAATACAGTTAAACACTGGGATAAGACCTCTTGAATTTTTATCCCTGGACAGTTTTTTTAAAGTTAAACATCTCCCGAAGCTGTAAAAAAACTTTAACAGGGAAAGAAATTACTAAGTTATGCTTGTATTAGTAGAACTGTGATTCATGGACAGCAGTGGGTCGTTAGGCACCAATAAACAGTCCTAGCTGATGACTATACTCAGCATGTGGTGGGAAACTATAAAACAATAGAATTAGATTTATCTAATTCCAAAGAACTAATTTGCTGAGTTTGGCTTCTTTATCTTTATTATTTCATATGGTTGGCATTTGAATTTCTTTATTTTTGTGAAACTTATTTTCCTGTATGAGGATCTTGCAGAGTCCACGGTAATCTGTTTTTACTTTGAATGTGTGCTTGTTCATTTGGTTGTTTGCTTTGGATAATTACATCCCTCCTGCCATATCATTCCCTTTTGTAAACTATGGGAGTTACTAATGCAGCATGATTTGCAAATTCAGATTATTCTAAATGAATATGCTATTTGAAATTCACTTCATGCAGTTTCAAGCATCCAAGTTTATAATATGTTTTTGCATTCATGCCAATAAAGATCAAATCTGAATGCTTAAAAAAAAATAGTGAAGATAAAAGGATGTTTCTTCAATTCTTCCATCTGATTGTAGCCTTTTATTTTGATCCTAAGGGACAGCTGTGTCTGATCTTGCCTGAAGTTTTATGGTTCTGACATAATTTCTCTTGTTGAGGGGTTTGAAACTGTCAAAGGTGATGTTCCAGCCCTCCCAGCTTGGTTAAGGCAAGCTCTAGAATGTTAAAAATTTGAACATAGAACCACTAACCTTCTATTCTGACCCAATTTAAAGTGTAAAAATTCAAGGTAAAACTGAAGAAAGTGAAATTTGATATTTCATATATGTATTTTTGTTCTTCAGAGCACCTGTGACATCATATTCACTACGAAAGTCAAAAGGAACTTTGTCTTCAATCCAGCAGGTTAAGAGAATGTCCCAGGCACCACTGATGATATCAGCCATCATTTCTACCCCAGCAGAATGTTTTCTTAGGTTCTTAGGAAGGTGCAGGATATTTGGGTTGCAGTGGAATCTTTCATGGTCCCTGTGAGGCAGTAAACATAGAGAGTGCAGCCTGTCAAAGTCAGGAGTTGATATGTTATGAATTCAGTCACCAGATGCCTTGTTTCTCCAAACAGGTAAATATTGAGACACAAAATATGAACTGATACACTGCATACCATGCTTGCAAATATGGAACACATTCCACTGCAAATATTCCAGAAAGCGTGAAAGTATCAACAGTTAATAAAGTCCCAAAGGAAGTCTTGTCCAGTGAATGGTTTTAGGAAATTGTAAAAAATCCCCAGAGGAACTACTGAGAGAGTCATTAACATAATGATGATACATTTTTCTCACATTCAAGAATGGACCCAACAGGGATTCTTGATGTCACAGACACATTGTAGTGATATCTCTATAGTAAAAAATTTACAGACTGTACCTAAACTGTCTCCTTCAATACCAAAGTTGGGAAGTTTGTACATGGCTTGTGTTTTTGCTCAGAATCATGATGCCGCTTTCCATGCCCTCTCACCCCTTTTCCATTCCTTCTAACTCACCTGTCATCTCACTGCTTTGCTCAATTCCTAGATATCACAAAGAGCTAGAAATGTGGGTTTTTTGCATTCCTTACATATTTGCATCAAACTCCACACAATCAGATCAGGGAATTCTAGGGCTTTCTCTGTGTCCTAGAAGAGAATATATTAGATGAACCTCAAGAGAGCAAAAATAGGAAGACAGATACCTACTCAAGACAGAAAAATATGTTATAATTGGATGAAGACCAAACTTAAGTGACCTGTGACATAGCCAGTGTTAAACCTCCAGCTCTTGATTTCCCAAATCACCCAGGCTGGGAAGATGGCCAGGCCCACCATGAATTTAGTCCTGCTGGATTGCCTGGGTTTTTGTCCTTCTGTGAAAATCAATGCACAGAAGGGAAGGGAGGCCGGGAAAGAACTGGTACAAATTCAGGTCTTGTTCCTACTTAGAGGCAAACCACAGTTGAGATGTACATCCTTACCCAAAGCCCAGAAGGGTTCTCAGGCCATTTTGCAGAGACAGAGAATATTTGCATTGAATGCACTATTAATAGAGAACGCCTAAAGTCACCAGCAACAGTCTTTATAATCCATACACACAAGGAATTACGGTGCACTGGTGCATTCTGCAAAAACAAGAATTCCTAAAATGTACGGCCAGTGGATACATTATAATTTCTGAAATGATGCAGACTAGGGCGCTTCCTGGCTTTGACCCAAGTCTGAGAACACTTATTTCTGCAGACAAAACAGAAAGCATCTAATCTTCATTTACAGATCTTCACTGAGTGAGAATCTACAGGAACCATGAATTGCTCTGTTGATTCATTGGCCTCATCATGTGCTTCTAGACCTCACTACTTACGTGAATTGGTTTGAGAAAGTGGAGTTACACAAGTAGAGAAGAAGGGACTGACCAGCATGAAACATGCTTTCTTTTTCTCCACACCATTCTCCCATAATTCCTCTTCCACACCAGAAGCTCAGAAAGGGATCCTCAGGTGTCTTGGACCCCATGAACAGGGAGACCATCAGATTCAATATTGACATTTAAACATTGAATTGTCACTTCTCTCTTTCCTAAAAGTATTTATCCCCTGCATTGCTAAGATAATAAGGCAAGCAAGCAATAAACCATTAAAAGAAAATAATAAAAGTAATTATCTGATTAAATAATTTAAAAAATAAACTCTTAATCTAAGGATTTCAGCCTTTTTTTTTTTTTTTTAATAAACTCATTGGTTGTCTATAAATTATTTTGGTTGTATATAAATTATTTTATTTTAAAAGCCAGTTACCTTGGTACATTAATTTAATTTTTTTAGGGGTTTGGGTTTTTTAAAGTCCCATTGTCCTGTATTTTTGATTTATTTTTTTGTTTGTATGGAGATTTTTTCTCTAGACAATACAGCTCAGAAGTTTTCATGCATCTCCTTGACAGATACAAACATTATTCCCATTGTGTCCTTACTGAATAAAATATTTAAAGTGCAGAGCTAGCACTGGAAGATTGACTGTATTCTAAATGAACTTTCTGATACCAAATGTAAAACTAGGGGGAACAGAGCACCAGTAATGAAGCAAAATACAAGGTTAAGTATTGGAAATTAATTAGTGAGTTCATCAACAACAACTCTTTGATGGTCTGAACTGCTTCCAGAAAGATAAGGAGAGAACAATTTGAGAAAACAACTGTTGGAGGAAACAATTAAATCCCATCCCATACTTGCATAGAATTATTTCATATTCACATGCAAATCCTAAGACATGGATACACTCAAAATACTAATGCCCTATATATGCACAGACTGTTTTTGCTCTTGTTAACACTGCTATGAATCAGAGGTAAATTAACAAGTGATCTGCACACAAAATTGACAAGAGGTCTACTGCCATGATACTGAGGAAATTCAGACCATGTATCTCTGATTTTCATCATCCATATTATCAGCAGCAATATATTTGCTATCTACAGGTCTTCACTGTTTTGGATGCTGCATGAACATGTAACCAAACTCAGAATTTTTACCAGCAGGAGTCACTCACCCCTACAACATGGATGGACAGTAGTGTACCCATCATCTTTCTAAGTGAGCCTATCTAGATCACACTTTCATTGTACATTTCATTGTGTATATATGTATAGATAGTGACTCCATTGTAGTTTCTGAGAATTTACATAACAAACTCCATTTCTGTTTGGCAAAGAACAGGGATTCAAATCAAAATCCTCCATGGGTGTTCAGGAAGGAGTAGCCATTAAAGACCAAGAAGGACCAGATCCTTTCTTCTACTTTCCAATTAAACCTGTTGTCTCTACCCACTGATTAAGCAAGCAGACAGACAAGTGTAGATTGGTGCCTGTCAGCACTGTTTCCAGGCTGTTCTGCCCTTCATCTTCATCTGGGATCCCAATAATGATAACACTGAGATGTTGAATTGGAGTTTGAAGATACCGGGATCTCTGTCATCAGGATGATCCTTGCTATCCAGGGGCAGGAATCCCAGCAGCAGTTACTGCTGCTGCAGGCAAATGCTAACAGTGCTGGCTGCGTGCCCTCGGCAGCACACGCTCCTGCAGAGCCCCTGACACAGCCATCACCACGGAGCAGCCTCAGCCACCAGCTTCCCCTTGCACTGAAGTCACTGGGAGTTTACTCCCCATCTGATTTTCCTCTCTTGATTTAAAAGGAAGCAGAGACTCACTGAAGTCACCTTTTGTTGCCTGCTATTCTACACTACTTTGCATTTATTCCCTAGGATGGGACCAGTGTTCCCATGGCTCTCCTCTCTGGGTGCCGCTCAGGTAGCATAGGCAGGGATGTGAGCAGAAAATGGTCTTAAATTCTTCCTTTCAGTGAATAATGGGCTGTAGAAAAGAGTTTATTGTTTCTGAGATAATGCTATGTGATGACTAAATCTGGTGAGGAAATGGCCATCCAAGCATTACTGTAATAATGCAAGCACTCATTTATTTATCCTTTGATGAGGTTCCAAAGAGCCTAATCAAGTTAAAGACTCTTTATTTTTACTTTTCCTGGGCAGTATTTTTGACAACTTATTTGATGTTTAAAGTAGAATGTTTTTAGCTATTAATTTGATCTTTATTTTATATTTTTTGACTCAGTAAAAAATGAGACTGACTTTAGATCACATGGTTGTGATCTGCAGCAAGTGCTGAAAAAAATGTGTAGTTTTCTCACACCCTCTTCATGCTGAATAATCAAGATGGGATATTGTATCTATGGGTAAGACTGAGTGGGTTCAAGAGTTTAAGTAAGCTGAGACTCTGGTCTAATTTCATGGTCAAAATTCTCTATATATTCAGTATGAAGAAGCAGTATGCACCAGCAGGGGATGATTGCAACATGAGGTACTAAGTGTCTCAATTAACAAATAGCAGGAATCCTCTCCAGCTTGTTCATCTTTCTTCCCAGTGCCATAGCACGTTCTTCTGGGATCAGAATTAGAGTCCTAGACTCCGGGAATCAGGAGAATCCAGTATTGCACACACAAAAGGGATTTGGGGTCAATTTAAAAGGAGTGGAGGTGATACACATGGCTTCTTCCCTTTCCAGTGGAAATCAGTAGAAGACAGTCAACATAAGTCACAAAAATTTACTCATCACTCTGGCTGTTAAAAAAGATCAGTAATACTACAAAAAAATTCCTGAATTATAAGGTCTCTGAATTACAGAGGTGCCTCTGATCAGTGCCTGCAGACACTGGTCCTGTAGGGCAGTGCCACTCTTTTATGTATATTTTGTGAAAATATATGTAACTTGCAACATTACCCCCTTTCATACATTAGAAACAATATTTTTTCTGTGACTGTGTCCTTAAAGTCAGTACAATTTGGATCCAGTTACCTGAATTCCCCCACTATGCCTTAAACTTATTCAGGGAAGCAGCCTCTCAGACCACCACAGGTGCCAAAACTTTCAAACATATTTCAGTGTACTGATCAATAGGGTTGTTGTGTTGTTTTTTTAATTTTTTTTCCCCCTTCTTAATCACACAAGCGGCACAAGGTGAAAAAAAATGCCACTGAATTAATATTTATTTGGCAACATAAAAGAGCCCAGCACTATCTACAAATGTTTTAATTAATTGGGATTAATTTCATGTGCAAAGTTTGGCTCTGAAGGTGTTGATGGAGTAATACATCAAAGAGGCTTCACCTCTGTAAAAAATCAATGCTAAAGTAACCTTGATTACTGTCTCTGTTGATGTCACACATAACACTAATCAGTCATCGTTTGCCCTGAACACTATCATGAACAAATATTATTTGTTCTCTTATTGGCATTTTTGAGACCCTGGTATAAAATTCACTGCAGTTCTCTAAGAGGAGGTTTTCACCTTAGGGAAATTGTACAGGTTGTTCAGGAGGATATGGTCCAAGAGAAAAATTGAATGAATCTGAAAATTGAAAATAGGGAGACATAGGCTGCCATGGGATAAGCAGACATTTGCCTTCCTCCCTTTCTTCTCATCCTTCCCTGCCTCTTCTCTCTTTTCATCTTTAAACCTTTTCTCCTCTATTTCTCTCTTTATCTCACTCTTCTTTTCTTCCCCTTTTCTTCCCCTTTCTTGCCTTTTCTTCTCACTTTTTCACCCCCAACTCAGGACTAGAAAGTGCATTTGACAGTGGCAGATTTCTGGAGGGAATGCTTTGCAATACAAGCAAGGGATCTCTAGAGATGCTGGGTCTGAAATACCTGACCTGTGAGGTATCTAAGCCTAATACAAGCAAGCAAAATATCAAAGTGAAAGCACCCAGCTCACCTTTAATAAGGCTTGCTATCGATTTTTGTGATTGCTCCTTTTATTCTTCAGAGCAAGCAAACATCTTGCACCCAGCTCCTGCTCTGCTGTCCCCTCCTTTTTGATTATTCTTATTACTTTATAGGCCCTCAGGAGTCCCTCCTCTCACCCTTCAAGTTCCTGTAACTGATTCAATCCCATTTATTTCAGTGCAGCAAGTTCATGCCACTTCAAGCACACCCTGAAAACAATTTCTGTATTTATATTGGCTTCAGGGAATCTTGGATCAAGCTTTCAAGTATTAGCAAGGATAGGCTCTCATCATACCTGGGCACTCCATAAGGTTCCCCTTGACTAAGATTTTGTTGAAGAGGCAGCTCCCTTCCCTAGCCCTTCTTGCCTCAGCTGGCAGCTGGAACTGACACGAGGGCTGAACATACACAATGGCACGAGCTCTCTTTGGAGTCTGTCCCAGCCCACAGTCCTCTCCTGCTCATCCACACTGAGGAGTGTTTTGGCTTCATCCATGATTTATCCTCCTCGAAATAAAAAGCAAAATGGGTAAGGGTGGGGTCAGTGTACATCCAAGTATCATCCCAGCATGGATACAGGCTTAAATCAAAAGAACATGTGAAGAGTTGGATTCCAAACCAAATCTGTTCTTACATAGGGAAATCCTCTGAGGATCAAAGTTGTAACTTTAGTTGTAAATTATTCCACCTCTATTCACATGCCATATTCCTTTCTTTTTCCACATATTCACTGTGTGTGTTCCCCCAGGGATAAAATCCAGTTTATGCATTTTTGTAATGAGAACAAATGACAGAGGAGAGAAGTTTGTGATAGCTTCTTATATTTTTCTAGTTTAGAAAGAATAAATTAACTCAAAACAGAAAAATATTTTAAGATGCTTCTGTCACACAAACAGTCAAGCATGACTTATGGATTTCAGCTGATGAAAAATATGTTTAAAAATTCATCACGATTTTTAGATACAGTCTGAATAGCAAGTGTTTATTTACCAGTTGGAAAACGTAGCTTTAGATCTCCTATACTGGTTCTGCTTAGCATAGCAGATGGTACCCCTATAGTCCCACAGTGTTTTCAAAGCCACATTGAGAAAACCTCCTTATTTCAATCCATGCTACATCTGTCCCTGAATAGGATGAATTAACCACAAATACACAAAGAATGAAAACAAATTTTAAACCAAAAAATGAGTGGTTATGAAAAACGTACATATTGCAAATGTGCCAGATTCCTTTATTTAAAATAAAGAATAACATTACAGCCTCTAATTTTGTCAAATACCATTTCTCAGTGAGGAGAAAAGTGTTGCTTTTCACATTTAATGTTGAGTTGTGAACTGTGGTCATTTTCCCTTGCCTTTGTCAAAACACTAGACAGCAGTGGGGAAAAAAGGAGGGGATGGCAAAGGTAGGAGAAACAGAGCTCTTGTTGATTCTCCCAGGATCCAAGGCAACTGGTCAGACACGGATGGATGCTTTGGGCTGGCAGCCTGGCCACAGCAGATGTTGCTCTGGACTCTGGCTCTCTTCCCAGGTCTGGGATGTCATCTGGTTTATCTAGTTGAGCCCCTTTTCTTTACCAGTCTTTGTAAGACTGGGCAGAGCTAGACAGGCTGTCTCCGCTTATCACACTGATAACCGTGCAGAGCAGCAGATCGCAGAGAGAAGTGATAAGCAAAGAAAAACAAACACACTCACACTCAGAGGAGCAAAAATGGCTGTGGGAGAATCAGAAGAGAAAAGAGACAGTTCAGGTCTTTGTTGATTCGGCAGTAAATGCCCATAGTGTGCTACCAAAGACATTATGTTTATGAGGATGGGAGGATCCATGAGGCTGAGAAAATTGGAAAATATGCAAATTCTATTTTGGCCTACCAAGGGGAATTTTCCATATTCTTTTAATGATGCATTTTTACAAAGATATGAATGAATGGATGAATTCTCCAAATGAAAAACGCGACCTGAGATGTTATTTTATCCCAATTGTTTATTTTTCTCTTGTTTGTTTGTCTGTTTTAGTCGTTCACATCTGTATTTTTTGTCAAACTTCCCCATATTCCAGACCTATTTGTTGGGATTAAAGTGTTTATTGTTTTCTTAGAATAATCTTTTCTGACAGGTAAGATTACTCTAGGAGTGTCCTGTTGAACTATCAGCATTATGACACCTTCTCTATTGTGGCAGTGCTTGACTGATTTGATTGCTTTGGGATCAATCAAAATCGCTTTTCTCCCTTTCCATGGGTGTGTAAAGCAGTAAGACCTTGAAGACAGCACCCAAAAAATGCTGCATAATTAAAGTATGTTTGCAGTGATATAGTTGTTTTTTTTCTCAAATCCCCACAAATGTTTTCCAGCTGAACAAGATTTGAGTAGAAACAATCTGTAATAAGAGGGGGGTAAAAAAAAAAAAAAAAAAATGGTTTGGATGACACCTTCCATTGAAATTTCTTAAGTGTTTTCCAAGCATATTAAACATTGAAGAAGTTAACTTGTGGCCTGACTTGCAGCCGTAAAAATGGTAAAATTAAACAGAAAATAAGGTGACACAGTAATAGACCCAGTCCTGCAAAGGCTTTTTGGACAACAAGTCTGCATTCAAATACCAAATACCAAACATTAAACTTTCAAGGTACTCTTTAGTGGAAAAACGAAAAATCCTTTTTGTCTTGCAGACTAGTGAGAATTCCTTTTTTATTGTTTATGGCCTGACAGTCTATCTTTGATGTTTACAAACATTTTGAATTCTTTTGTATTTACTGTACATAACTTTGCTTTAAACTCCATTTATTTTCACTGTATTGAATATACAAATTTACAATGTAATGGGAGATACAGATCACCCTAAAAACATCATTCTTTGCATCCATTTATAATCAATCAGCAGTACCACAAACACACAGACACCATCTGATTGCTGAGACATTGTGGCATTTGCACAATAATTTCAATGACTTTCACAAACACAAATGTTGGACATACACAAAAATTAGTGCTGATATCCACATGACAAGGGACATGACAGTGATTTCCAGATGCCCAGCTGGAATTACTGTCCCTGCTTCAACTGTCCTGCCAAACACTTCTCTAATCCTGTGATGATGATGATGATAATAATCATAATAATCATAATGATTATGATGATTATGAAGAAATATTTATTTCTAGTCAATTATTTGTGACTACTTGGAGTCAGCAGTCATAAATGGATTGAAAAGAATTAAATAGAAAATAAGTGAAAGCGGGTCTTTCAGCAGGGTTACTCGATTTCAAAAGGGAAAACTTTGACAAATTACATGAACAAGCAAGTGAAGTCAATGGAAGCAATGAGTTCAGGGGCTTGTAGTGTGACAGGTTCCTCCAAACTCTTTAAGTCAGCAGTGAAAAGTTATCTGAAACTTGCACATCAAGCAAGTGAGAACAAAACTTTCAGAAAAGGTTTCCAAAGGCATTTGGATGTATAGCCACCTCAAAAAGGACATTAAGAGTAAGCATAAAGCCTATGAGAAATTGAGGGAAAAAAAGGATAGATCAGCAAGTAAAGGTACACCTTAGAGGTCACAAAGTGTAGAAATAATGTAAGAATTGCCAACAGCCACGCTGAGGTAGGCCTTTCAAAGTATATTAAAACAAATAACAAAAATAGCTCTTCAGTCACATAAATAAAAAAAAAAAAAGAGAGCAGCAAAATAGGAATAGTATCTTATGCAGCAGTGTTGGGTAGAGAAAAAGGTAGTATGTGTTTGGTTCTAAGCATTAAGCCTCATTTTCCAATAAAGGATCCATGAACATACAGGAGAGATGATAAAAGTGTAGGAGTGAAAACAGCTACATGAAAGAGAAAGAAAACCAATATTTTATCTAAAAACATGGACTAATAGATAAATTTAAAATGTAATTAATTAATAAATAACACCCTTTCTGAAATATAAATTAACCATTGCCAGGAAAGTATTTTAACTATAGGCTAATATTACTAAAGAATAGCAGTTTGGTCTATGATTTTATAATGTAAAAATTATCTGCTCCTCAATGACAAAGCTTCAAAAGCATGAGAAGACATCTCCTATCTTGACAATTCCCCATCTGAAACAGTTTGTGTTTATCCTGGGAATTAGGATAGGTGAGGTTTTTACCTCTCTTGACACAAAGGGGCCTGAACAAGTAGCATTGCTGGGACAGAGCAGATGTGTTTCACTTCCAACTAACTTAGGGCAGATAGGGTTTGGCACTTGTGCTCATTGATCCTGGCCCAATCAACGAGTGCTAAGTTCAGTTTTCATATCACCTCAGTGGGTTTAAGTGCCTGGATTCTTCCTGTGAAGTTATTTTATAAAAGGTGGGGATTTTTGCATCTTCTCCTTGTTCTCCTCACCTTTTTTCAAGTGAGGGGTTCTGGCAATATGTTGCTTAACTACTAACTGTGGAAAATGAGGAAAGAGCCTGTAGGCTGCATATTATATTCAGCCTTTCTTTTTTTGGCTAGTTCTGTGTACTGAAGAACTGAAGCTCAGGTTTCTTAGTGTTAATATGTGTTGAGGGTATTTGGTACCACTTTGAGGTACTAATTATCTTATGATCTGCATAGTGAATTAAGTACATGACGTGGCCAGCAAACAAACAGCAGTCCACTAATATTTAGATAAATAAGATCTTTTTTACAATAATCAGACAAGTCTTTGTACTGAAGTATCCTAGGTTTCATATTGCTTAGACACACTCTGGCTTTATTTTGGTACTGTGACACAGCACAACTGAAAAAAAAACAACAACAAAACAAAACAAAACAAACAAACAAACAAAAAACCACAAAAAGAACCCAACAACAACAACAAAACAAACAAGTAAAGAACCAAAATACCCCCCAAAAAAACCCAACAACAACAAAAAAAAACAACCTACTCACCCCAGAGTTTAGAGACTTGGCTTCAGTTAGATGGAGAAAAATATAATCACATCTTAAATCAGACATCTAGTTTCTGGAACGAATGCCACAGCAGAAACAACAAAAGGCATCACTGCTGTCCTAAGCCTGCCAGCTTTGTTACAGGTACAGACATGCACACCTGAGTACCACAGGAATCTTAACAGAGATAGTACTTTGCTTCTGATTCAGATTTGATATGCACACAAAAATATTTAAGAAAATAAAATGCTTGGCCACATGCAACTCACACAAACTTTTCAAGAGAGAACTCTTTGAAGACTGTGGAAGTTTCTGAATTTATTCTGGGGAGGTGTTTGGCAGATGCATTTGAGTGAAAAGCCAGTATAGTAACTCCATTGGCAATATAATTTAATGCTGGACAGGGAGATAGACTACTGTTTGAATAGTTTAAAAAAAAAATAGTAAGAAAGGAAAAGAAAGTGATCTTCTATTTTTGCATAAGATAGAAATGATAAAAAAGAAACGTTTCAAATACTTGTTCATAGAAGTAGAAGAATCAAATGTTTTTAATAATAAATCTTCTTGTTTGAAAATCTTTTTGTTTTGTTTAGCTTTATAATAAAAATTTTCTACCAGCAGGACAGTAAAATATATTATTAAAGATTAATACATTCATTAATTCCATGGCGAAGGTCATTTATATCACTGGGTAAAGACAATGAGAAATGCTTTTCTTGTGAAACAAGGGTTCTTAATGAGACCACCTACTCCTTTCTTCCCTGCTGAAACCAGTTAAGATGCATCAATTATTTGTTTTAGTAGAAAGATATATAACAGTCAAAAAAGGACTGTTAGCCAAGTATTGTTATATACAGAATTACTCCAAGAGGATCTATATTTCAAATACTATTCTGTGAAAGAAAGAGCAGCCTTACTCTGGATAGGGATTTGGCAGTTCAATTCTGTGGATTTCAGCAGAGCTCCACCAAGTTTCATGTTTTTGGAGATTCAGGGATGATATAGAGAATGGTAGCATCTAAAAAACCAAGGTTTTTGTGAGATTTTCCAATATGCTTTGACATCAAACTCTGATGTTGGATCTATTTGTATTCTAGTGCTTTGGAAGAACCTAGAGATTTTCCTCCACCAGAGGAGGGCACGAAAATAATCAGAGGGCTGGAGCTCCTCTATGGAGAAGACAGACTGAGAGGGTTGGGATTGTCCAGCCTGGAGAACACAAGGCTACAGGAAGACCTCACTGAGGCCACCCAATATCTAAAAGAGGTTTGGAAGATGAATTTTTCACCAGAACTTCTGGTAACAGGAATGGTAATGGTTTTAATCTGGCAGTGAGTAATTTCAGATTAGATATTAGAAAGAAATTATTAACTGTGAGGGTGGTGAGGCATTGGAACAAAGGTGTGGATGCCCAGTCCCTGTGAGTGGTCAAGACCAGGTTGGACAGGATTTTGAACAACTTTGTCTGGTGGAAAATGTCCCTGCCCATAGCAGAGGAGTTGAACTAGATGATCCTTAAATGCCATTTTCAACCCAAACTATTCTAGGATTCCATAAAAGACCAGATATGTTACTTTATGAATCAGGAAAGTTTAAAAAAAAAAAAAAATAAGATGTTTGGTTCATATTTTTGTTCATTTTCTTCTTTTTCGTTTTTCCTGTCCACTCCCACAAATATTTCCTCCTGAAGTGGAACTAACAGTGCTATGCAGGGAAGTCTGCATATGGAATATTGCAATCTGATCTATTCTTTGCAAGATGTTGAGTTGCTAGATCATTTCACTGTACTGACTACCTGTTAGCTTGTGGGGAAAAAAAAAAAAAATCTTGAATTTACATTGGGAATGCCAAACAATTTGACCAAAAGATCTGTGAAAAGAAGTATTGGTTTGTGGACATATCATCATGACTTTTGAGCCTTCAAATGGAAGAGGGAAAAAAAATAAAATAAAATTAAATTAAAAAAAAAAAAAAAGAAAAAAAGCCCTTCAGCAGATCTTACATTTACATGTTAAACTGAATTATGCTGAAGTGGGATTATGAGTGGGATAACAGGCATAATAAACTGAGAATATCTTTGTAGCATTGTTTTCATTTCAAGACTGGAATAAACATACAACCCCTTGGGTAAGAAAAGGACTGACCAATTTCTAAACTGGTGTTCACCTGACAAGATGAGAAACGCCTAAGGAAACCACCCAAATTCTGCAGACAGGGAGGTGCTCTCCTCCAGCACGCTCAGCAAACACACAGGGGCCTCTTGGAGGCTGCGGTGACATTTGAAGGGTTAACAGCACTCGCATCCGCAGCTCCAGACAGAAGAGACTTCCACCCTGCTGGAGCACCGTGGTCAGACAGGTGCCCCCTGCCCTTCCTCAAAACCACAGAGACCTGACATTTCCACTCGAACAGGCAGGCAGCCCACAGAAAACAGCACCGTGACACAACTGCCTGCCCAAGTGTGAGATCTTCATCACATCCCTGCTCAGCAAAAGTGCTTCAGATGCTTCAGCAGCACAACTTTGAAACTACTTTCTTTGTGGAGCTCCCCATGAGCTGCCTGCTGATAGGTGTTGTTTAAAATGCTGGTGACATCAAGACAGAAAGGCTATAGCTGCTGCTGAAGTCACAAATGGGAGAAAAAAAAAGGGAATGTGAAAATTCAGCTGAGCTGTTATTGTCTCAGACTCGTGTGGTTCTCTTGTGTGAATGTGCTTTTTGTTTGTCTTTGCATTATTGCCTGTGAACAACAGAGATTTCTTTCTTTCTTTTTGAGTTTTTTTTCCATCAGCAGGGTGCTATTCACTCCCTCAGAACAGTGAAGGGTCTGAACCTGAAATTTTGCAGAAGAACTCAATGTTCATGCTTAGGGGAATAACCCCAATGAAAGCAGTAAGAGTATTTAATACTTGATCATGAGTTCCACTGAAAGACATTTCCTTCAAAATGATAGCTCATTCCCCAATCATTTCACTCTTAAAGAAATGTTAGATAGAGCTTTAAAACAGACGTTTGAATTAGGATTTTACATTACTGCTTTTGAAACCATAAGTATTTAGACCAATATTATGATAGACAAAAAAAAAATAAAAATAAAATTCAAACATATTTTATTGTCGGCATGAAATTCCTTTTGAGCCTGGCCCTTTAACAGATTTTGTTTGTCCTTTTAACTCTCAGTAGATACTGTGTATAGCTTTCATTGTGAAATTAAATTCACAATGTTTCACGCAACATGATTATTCCTTTGCCACCAACTAATTATCTAAAAAACAAAACAGAACAATAAAATATATGAATTATTGCAGAACAGCCATGGCAGCTGCTTGCACTTTTGCAAGTTTCATTTTATTTGAGTCATTTTCATCTCTCAGCATTTTTTAAGTTATTGAGGGATTTTTTTTCCTAGTTTTTACTTTGGTTTAGAACATTTTTTTTATGTTTTAGCATAAATAAATATATGTGTGTATGTAAATGTGTGAACATACACGCATCATACAAAATTCATGTGAGGTGCAAGAGCTTAACATACAGTAGTGACTGGAAGTGAACATTTTTTATAGAGAACAATACTGTAAAATATATATTTCAATAAGACTATGAAAATGTACTATTCTGGTGGAGTAATTTATATTGTAGGAATAAAATTATAGATAACAAAGGAAAATATTGATACACCATAGTTATTTAATACCTGCCTAATTACTAAAAAGTTTTATAAGATCATGGAATTGTAGCTATAAACCTTATAGTTTCCTTGGCAAAAGTTCAGCTGATTAGTTTTTAGAGAGAAATGACTTAGAGACAGCAAGATTCCTGACTTTGGTGGGATTAGATGGAAATTCTAGTCTCTAGAGAATTATCCAGTCAGGTCAACAACTAGAAGAATATTGATGGTGACCATCAAGGGGATCACTTCCTCATTTAAAGATATAGTTATGTTCAAATATTTTTGTTAAACGAAGCCTTCAAACTGGACAGACGTCACAAAATATATTTGTATGCAAATTGTGCTTTCTCCTTTAAGTTACTAATCATGATAATTTTTGTTGTAATTGTATGTTTCCCCATGTGAAAAAAATGAGACTGTGGTACATTGAATACACAGCACAACCAATTTTGTATCACCTTAACAACAGGCTAACCATTTATTAAATATAGTAAGGCTAGTCCAAAGAAAGATGTCAAGCCAGCTGTCTCAGTAGCTTCCAAATTGCTTGCTATCACCCAAAATAAATTCTATCCTGCTCTTGGACACTCTAATGACCATACTTCCAGTTCTATACTGTCGATTTACATCAATAATGCATGTGCAAAATTAATATCATGTCAGTGTGTTGTATCATCTGAGAAAAATAGAAGCAGACTGAACCTATTTTGTAGAGGGCCGAAGAATGACAAAAACTGGCAATGTTCTGATCTGTATCATTGCTGATGGCAGGTGAGAATCAAGTTTTTAACAACTTCCAAGAGGTAAGAAAGACACTTTTGTCTGTTCACCTCAGCAAAACTGGCTAAAGGCAGATTCCAGATATATTTTGCCATTCAAACTTTAACATTGTATAAGCAAAAAACATACCCAACCCATACCTACAAAGAAGAAGGAAGCATTTACAAACACAGAACCCCTTGTACTGCTTTTCCAACAGCTACAACTTCTTGCAAGGCAATCCAAAAATATCTCACTCTATTCTTTGGACCCCCCACACTAGAGTAATCTGCAGTACAGTCACTATTCCAAACATCTGTTATTTTTCTGTCTCTTTCTTTTTCTTCTTTTCTTTATACAAAGCCACACTTGGTGGATTTCAGCTGCTATCCAGTTATTTGGCAGAAGGATGTGAGAATCCAGCTTCTTATGGGCTTTCAGTATGTGTGGGATCGAGTATCACAGCAGTTCCCTCCTTTTTCTGAGACTGCTGCTGCAGCAGCTCCAACAACAAAAATGCACAGTCGGCAGTTTCTTTATTTTCATCTTTGTAGTGTTCTTGGCACAGAATTCTGGAACGGGTAAATTAAAATGGTGTCTGCCTAATCCCTCTGAGAGATTTGTTTGTAACTTAGTCTACAGCATTTTTCTTGAAAAGACTTAAAAGATGTCATATTTTTTTAGCTGGATTCTCATTTCGGTGTAATCAGTTTTCATACGTACCATATGGAATGTGTTCTTTAAGCTTTAAGGTACAAGTAAGGCAGCGAGGAAGTTCACCTGATATGAGACACACATCCGTGTTTTACAGGATCACACAACAAGGACTTAATTTCGTGTTGCATTTCCTTTAATAAGATTATCTAAGAGACCACAGGAAACATTGCATCTTCTCTTTCTTTCTTTCTTTCTTTCTTTTTTCTTTTCTTCTTTCTTTTCTTTCTTTCTTTCTTTCTTTCTTTCTTTTCTTTCTTCTTTCTTTCTTTCTTTCTTTCTTTCTTTCTTTCTTTCTTTCTTTCTTTCTTTCTTCTTTCTTTCTTTCTTTCTTCTTTCTTTCTTTCTTTCTTTCTTTCTTTCTTTCTTCTTCTTTCTTTCTTTCTTTCTTTCTTTCTTTCTTTCTTTCTTTCTTTCTTTCTTTCTTTCTTTCTTTTCTTTCTTTCTTTCTTTCTTCTTTCTTTCTTTCTTTTTCTTTCTTTCTTCTTTCTTTCTTTCTTTCTTTTCTTTCTTTTCTTTCTTTCTTTCTTTCTTTCTTTCTTTCTTTCTTTCTTTCTTTCTTTCTTTCTTTCTTTCTTCTTTCTTTTCTTTCTTTCTTTCTTCTCTTTCTTTTCTTTCTTTCTTTCTTTCTTTTCTTTCTTTCTTTCTTCTCTCTTTCTTTCTCTCTTTCTCTCTTTCTCTCTTCTTCTCTCTTTCTCTCTTCTCTTTCTCTTTCCTCTTTCTCTTTCTCTTCTCTTTCTCTTTCTCTTTCTCTTTCTCTTTCTCTTTCTCTTTCTCTTTCCTCTTCTCTTTCTCTTTCTCTTTCTCTTTCCTCTCTTTCTCTTTCTCTTTCTCTTTCTCTTTCTCTTCTCTTTTCTCTTTCTCTTTTCTCTTTCTCTTTTCTCTTTCTCTCTTTGTTATTTTTTTTATTTTTTTCTTTCTCTCTTTTTCTGTCTTTCTGATCACAGAAAGCCCCTTTTGTGTTTCTACATTCAAAAACCACACTTTCAGGTGGATGGTTCTGGAGAATTACATTTTCTGTGTATAGAAATAATATGCAATAAAAATTAGTCCTTGTTGCCAGAACTGCAGTGCTTACATTAAACACAATTTCCAAACCTAAAAGATGTCCCATTCTCTTTAGAAATTGTATCTTTGAAACCTCTGTATCAGTTATGAGTTTGGTAGCTCCTTTTAAGAGGTTGCACATACTCTGCCATTAAACCATGGTCAAAGCTGATCACAATGCTTGAATAATTAGTTCAGAGAGTACCAGAGCTAATAAATACCTGCTTCAAACTTTTCTTCTTCCCCTCTGTGTTGCTTTCACCACATGAATTCTCTGATGTTTAATAAAGTATGAGCATCTGAAGGTTTCACTAAGGGGAGTATGACAGCAGTGTCTTTCAAGTTGTATGTTTTCCCAGAATAATCAGCATTGTAGCAGCACATGACAGAATGTCTTTGAAACCTGTATTTTTCTGTTGAATTTGGATGAAGTCAACCGGTTGCATAAAAATATTGTTGATGGACAGAAAAAGAGTGAGGAAGGAGAGAGCATATATTTGATATATATTATATATATACCCCCCCCATGATTATTCTGCATGCAATATAAAATGCCTTATATTCCAAATGTGATTAAACCAACTGCATTTACATAGCTGATGTCTATGGCTGAATCTCTTTATTTAAGTGTTGGGGGTTTTTTTAATTATTATTTGAGTGAAGACTGATTTTAGTAGGGGACGTGTATTGCTTTCTTTGTCCCTTTTCATTTCCACTGAATAAAGGAGAGGTATAGATGCCTCATTCAGATGCTGATTGTCCACTGTGATTCCTTTCAGTCTTCTTGACCCATCCTATCCAACAGTACCTCTGCTTTGTATCAAAAAAAGCACCTTTACTTTCTAAGATGTTATGCCTATGCTGTTTCAGCCAATCTTATTCTTAAATTTACCAAAGAGAAATGGAGTTGGCAGAAAGAACTTTTTTTTTTTTTTGGTGTAAGCTTGTTTTCTACACACAGCAAAAGGCAACTCATGAATCAGCCAAATAAATGTATTTCAGACTCATCAATGTAATAAATACCCCCTAAATTCAAATAAAATAAAACAAGAAGGGATATTATTTTACTCAGTCATTTCAGTGTCCTTTGTGAGTTTCAAACCTCCCTCGGTTCTTTAACAGAGATTTTATTGTTATTCCATTTCTTCCTACACAGACTGTTATGCTACATTTCTTTCCTTGCACTCTCTCCTGAGCACCTTCTTTGAGTATGTGAAATGATGTGAGGAGGATCCATCTCTCCTGTTTGTTTTGTTTGTGTTTTTTTTCCCCATCTTTTCTCTCCTTCCACAATTGAAAAAATATTCACTTTCTGTAGAGGATCTGCTATGCTATGCAGGACGTGAAGGTTGATGAGTTTTAAAAGGCTTCTGTGAACATGGAAATGGTAGAGAGAAAATGGTAGACAAATCATGAAAATAATGCATACAATCCTAGAGAAACCATGGGATAGAGATAGAAGGGAGGATTCTGTGGTCTAGATCAAGTGCTTGTTTATTGCAGGCTATTAAACATGACTGAGTTGCCTTTATGTTAATTACAGTACTGTGCATCTGTCAGACACACATCTGTCCAGAGGTGTCTGGAGACTGAGAAACAATGACAACTCACTGGAGTTTTTCAATTTAAACATCCTCATCTTTTGTTAAGCAAGTAAAACTGAGTAACTAAAAGAGACACTTTGTCTATAATTGTAATTTATCTCCTTTCCTTTTCCATTCATTTTCATTCTTCAGTTTTGGTCAATATCTGGGGGAAAAAAATAAAAAAAAGTTTAAAAACTTTTCCTTCTTGTTGATTTCAGTTATGGTGTGCAAACTAATATCAGCCAGTTTCATAAACAGGAAAAGTGAACCTCTCCCCAGGAGTCTGAGATGTGCAAGATTATCTCACTCTCAAACTCTGCCTCTGTAGGCGGCCTGTAAAATATCACATGGAATAGGACTGAGGCATTCAAGAAACTCACAGCTCTAAGTCAGAATTGAAGTCTGAACAGTTTCATATTTGTGCTGCTGTAGCCCATGAAGAAATTATTGAATTTAGGTATGAGTAATAGGTCTAAGATAACCTCAACAAAATGTGAGCTGAGTTATCTAATCAGCCTTAAATGGTTCAAAGAAATTTCTGGAAACTTGATTACACCAGAACATTGTATTCTGTGTTTTTCTTCATTTAAAAAAAAAAAAAAAATACTTGATCATCTGCTGAGGATGAACATCTTCATGACTAAAGATCCCACTGAAACTTCAGATTCACTTGAATAGCTTTTTCTCTTCCATTTGATCAGATTAAGTTTTGACTCTCCCCTCTCAGCTCAAACATCAGGTTTCATCCAATCTCTATGGCATGAAATATTTCATTAACAGTACAATCTACCAGCAGCACAATAAGAAAATGTTTCCAGGCTGGAAGTTGGGCTTTGCTGGTGAGACACCATAAGTTAAAAACCACTGCTATGGTTGTACTAGTCTCTGTAGGATCAGAATAGATGTCCCTACACCACAATCCTGAACATTGAGGAGGTACTCAAGGCAAGGGAACAAGAGGTCAGCATCTGTCACAGGGTGGAGAAAAGGGACCAAACCTATCAAAGCAAAGTCAATTTTCAATTGTTTCAGGTGGTCTCTGAAGTAAAATGGTGTCTGAATCACTGTTGTAAACCACTCATGATATAATGTTTGTGTGCCAAATACCCAAGTGCATCTTCCTATGAGAACTAGAAACTGTGGGAAGCCCTTCTCTGACAAGATGGCTAAAAATACTAAACAGCTCAAAATTAAGACTCTTCATTTCTCAGGTAACATATTATCTATCACCTTCTAAAAACTATTAGTTAGTAGTTCTAAAAACACTGATGTGAGTACATATATGCAAGCATACTTGTGGGTGTGCACACTGCACTACTGAGCTTTTCCTGACCCCACAGGTGACTATCCAGACCTTGAAGCATGAAGACTGGTGACCTTTCCAACATTTTTTTAGCTTCTGTAATGGCAAAACTGTTATTACTGGCAATAAAATTACTCAGACCTTTTCTAAAGTCCTGATATTGCAGTTGCCTCTAGTGACCTCGTCTGACAGTGAATTATTCAGGTTGACTATCAGCTACATTTAAAAAAAGAAAAAAAATATATAAAGCAAACAAAACAAAACAACATTTGCTTTTATTGGTTTCAAATTTACTGCTTTTTAATTTCAGAGAGGGAAGAGTAGGAAGCCACTCTTGCTCTTCCTCACTGGCATCAAAAATGGATAAATGAATCAATGTAAAACCTCATGAAAATGAAGCAGTTTAACTATTGTTATATATTGGTACATTCTGATTCTGAAACATTTTCACCTTCTTTTCTGTGTATTTTTTCTCTCTTAACTTCAGGCAAAGACTTAATGGATTACAAACACCCCTACATTTTGTCTGCCGGACAGAGGTCTAGTGAGGACACTTGTCTCTCAATAAGATTTAGAGGTTTCATCCCAATCTGGAATACCTCTGATCCACAGAAGAGCCATGCACACTAGCAGGATCTGAGGCTCCTCTGGGACTTTGTGTCCCTGCTCACAGTCCAGGACACGTTTAGGGCACAGCAGTCCCTGCCCCACTGTGGCTGTAGGATCTATCCCTCCACGACCCTGGCCAGCCTGGCCACAGTCTCTGCCAAGCCATGCTCACCCACAGAAGGATGTCCCAGCCTTGCCTCAACCTGTCCTACTCTCCAGGGAAGTTCCTGCTCCTGGAAGAAGCATCACAGCAGCCGTGGCTATCAGGGGGTTCCCCTTTCCCACATCCCCCCAGGATGCCCTCAGCTCAGGGGTTGCACATCATCCAGCTGAATTTCTGTTTGCAACTAAACCCAGAAACATGGCTTTGTTGAAAGCTCAAACTTCATTACAAATATAAATATGATGTGGAAAATCATAAATAATTCCATATAAGGATTTCAACTTCAGAGGACTGCTCCTCCCCTCCTCTCCACCCACACCTTTTTTTTTTTTTTTTTTTTTTTTTTTTTTTTTTTTTTTTTTTTTCATCCGAACTAGTACTATCACAAATGTGGGGAAGGAATTTTCATGGAACTGCTTTGCTTTGCTAAATCCTTGCACTGTTGCATTTGATGTGACCTTAATCTCCTTATTCTTTGTGTTAGAGGATCATCCTCTTCACATGTTTTTGCATTAGAATAAATTATTTCATAGTTCACACTTTTACTGTCTGTTTCACAGATATTTCCTCTATGTGAAAGAGCAGAAGCTGCAGTGTAGGAGACCTCTCTAAGCCACTCCAGTGATATCTCTGCAAGCATTGACTGCCAGTGTGTCCCTCAACTCTGATCCATCCCCAATTACTGCACTAATTGAGTATCCTATGCCCAGTGTCTGCTCTGGTATTCTAGTTTATTGATAAGCCACAAGAAGATTTGTTAAACATTTTCTCACACACAGCTACTCTTTTCTTCATGCAAGTGTGCTGCACATAATTTGAAGTGGAAAAGGTGGCAGGGGCAATGGCAGAGGAGAACCTGCTATGTAACTTCAGGCTGAGAGACTTCAGAGAGGGGTGGGATTCCCCCTTTTAATCAAGGAGCCAACCTAGAAAACAAAGCTGAGAAATTATGATACACAGGCTTTCTAAGTGACACCAAGAGACGCCACAGAGTATGTTTTAAACCCTAAAAGCAGTTTCTGACCTGGTAAGATTCAGACAAAGAATATCTTTCCTTGCAGAGGATCATATCTTACTCATATGATCTGATATGTTGGTGTAAGCTGATCAGGATTTCTTTAATTTAGGAAGTCAACAAACTCATTGAAGCAAAAGTCCTTTGGTATTGATTGGCATGATTCCTGCAGTAATCATGGACTTGTAATTTCTACAGAACTTTTAAGCCAAAGCTGCATTTGTTGTTTGTCCTGCTCATATTGCTTTAATAGTTCATTCCTGAAGACAAGCAAACACACAGGCAAAAATCCAAATAGTACAAAAAATATGTAATTCAAATCTTCAAACTTCCACAGTTGATTTTTTTTCTTTTTATTCCATGAAGCAAACTTTTTAACAACTCAAGCTGATGGGGACAAGGCAAAGAGTTACCAGTATCAGATTACACACCTATTAATCACTCTGATTAAATGTCTGTTCATACATCTTCCAGAACCACCTCCTGCAATGGGAGTGCAAAGCATGTAATTTTTACTGAGCATATTTTCTGGTTTGTTTATAGTATTAGGTAGGATTAAAACTGTCCAGCCATTAGGACCTCTATTCCTGGTTTTGCTAACACAAATACTCTTGCTGAGCTCAAAATCACTTAGTAGAGAAACTACCCTCACAACAAGAAGAGTAGGGGAGGAAAAAGTTTCTTGCTGTTTTAAGTGCTTAGAGAAAAATCAAGATCAAGTTATAAAAATAAGTTAAACCAGAAAAATTTCCAGCCTTTTCTATTAAAATTAATATTGTTAGATTCCAACCAATGCATAGCAACGCTGGCAGCTTATTGAAACTGTAAAAAACATTTTCTCTCTTTCTCTTCCTCTCTTTCATTTTCCTTTCTTTTTTAAAAGCGGTTTAGATCATAGGGCATCGTTTGCTGCCCAATAGAAAAGTCTTCTTTACTCCAGAGGGAGCTGGAAAGTTGATAGATGCCCCTGTATTTTGGTTCATCCATCTGTAGAATAACACAAGACCTTCCTCTTGGGAGTGCTGACGTCTGAAAAATACTTTAGGTTTCCCAGGTGAAAAGTGCAACTCATGTGCAGGAAGATTATTATTATAATCTTTTTTTCTCCCAACACAAGCATTTCATAAACTTGCATTGTTGTCAGAATAGTTCTGAAATATTTTACCCTCAGGTTCATCTTTCTACCTACAGAGTAAAGCTCTCAGTAGTTTATTCTCAGTATGTCTGTCTATGCACATGCCATCTTTTCGAAGTGCTGCTGACATAGAAATTCACAGGATATCTATAATGTTCTTATTAAAGAGACAAATTAGTTA
Source organism: Sitta carolinensis (assembly GCA_032173965.1). Taxonomy (NCBI): domain Eukaryota; kingdom Metazoa; phylum Chordata; class Aves; order Passeriformes; family Sittidae; genus Sitta; species Sitta carolinensis. The sequence continues at coordinate 7,931,435 of CM063313.1, read as the reverse complement.
TTTTACTTAAACAAACAACAGGAGTATTACCCGCTGGAATGCCCAGGCACTCTCCATAAATAATACTGAGTGCTGATGAGATGTGTTTCAATGCTTTTTATTTTACATTTTACCTTGGTGAGTAACTCAGCCTTAGTTGAACTGTCTTAACTGCTCAAGTGCCAGAATGTTACTGTGATGCAGATAGAAACACACAGTAACACACACAACAGGTGTTCAGGCAGAGAAGAAGAAAAGAACTCTCCAGTTTATTGTTGATCTCGTATATCTAAGTTTATGGACAGTGATCAGAGATTGGACAGAGAAGTTCCCACCTCTCCATCTCCACTGGTCACTTGAGAAGTCCATCAGGTGATATCTTTTACAAAGGAATGCAAACATGATTCTTGTTTATCTTACAATTCATGAGAACTGACGCCACTATACTAAAACAAACCAGAAGGCTGATTTTCAGAGACAACAGCCAGAATTCTCAGGAATGCTCTAATATCACATTTATGAGAGCAGGATTTTCTTTGTCGGGAAACCTCAAATACTGATCCAAACTTGTTAGCGACTACTAGATTTTTTTTTTTTTTTTTTTTGCTGGTGAAGATCTTGAAACTAAGGTCTTTAACAGACATAGATATGTGTCCTAAACAGAAGAAAAGACACATAAATAAAAGACAGAAATGGGAGATTAGTTTTGATAGTCATCTTGGGTCATGTCAAGAGATGTTAAAGTAATAAAATCTTTGTAGAAGCTTCAAAAGATGGGAGATCTTCTTCAATGACACTGTAATAATATGATTTTCCCAGAGAGTAGCTTAACACCTTATTTATTAACTGCTGATTAAGCTTTCAAGAATTCACTTACTCCTCAATTTTTTTTCTAAAATGTCTCTATAGTCTCATTAAGAGAAGATTCTGCCTACTGTTTGCCCAAAGACCATCAGCATCAAAAGGTACAAATGTTTTAGATGAGCTTGAAACCTTTCTCTCTTAGCTTTTATATACATATATGTATTCATGAATATATAAATTCATCAACCCAAAGAATCACTGAATCATTTGTGATGTAAAAGATCTCTAAGATGATTGAGTCCAACCCAGCACTGCCAAGACCACCATTAAACAGTGGCCCCAAGTGCATGTACACAGCTTTTAAATATTTCCAGGAATGGGGATTCCCCCACTTCCCTGGGCAGCCTGTTCCAATGCTTGACAACCTTTTCTGCAAAGAAATTTCTTCCCAATCTTCAATCTAAAACTCACCTGGAACATCTTGAAGCTGTTTCCACTCTTTGCTGATTAAAACTGGCTTGGTGAGTTCTGCCAGGTCTCTCTGTACCTCTGGGCAGATCACATCTGGCCCTAGAGAATTGCTTGTGCCTAAGTGCAGTCTGTGGCTAGTTGCTAAGCAATTCTCCAACTCCAATATATCCAACTACTCCAGTTCTAGTTTTCCAAATGATTACTTCTTTTCTCCACCATCACAGCACATGGTTTATCTAACTATGTAACTACATGGTATGTTATTCATTACAGAGTACTCTCCAAAAGTAGCTCTCCTCCTAAATTTAGCAGTTTCAGCAGTGAAAAATTATACTGAAAGGAAGACTTGTTTGTTTGTTTGGCTGATTGGTAGCTTTTTGTTTTGGTTTGTTTTGTTTTTTTTTTCTCTCCTTACCTCATGTTTCTTACTTATAATGCTACAAATGGTCCAGTAAGTTGTTAACAGTAGTATGCTCTTCCATTTTTTATTGGGAGTGGAAAGCACAGTTTATAAACTATAAATTCCCTCTACATAGAAGACTGTGGTGACTCTGAAATACTGTCCATATGGCCCAACAGAACCCATAAATATTGTCTGTTAGTAAGAAAAGAAACAGAATAATTTTCTCTGAGTTAATAGCTTCTGAAATAAAGCACTCTTTTGCATCCATTAGATACATATACAGATACAGATCAAAGGACAACATGAAGAAAATTAAAAGAGAGATATTACTTAATCTCAGCACTGATCATGTTAAGATTCCAATTCTCTGCAGCAATATACTTCACAAGAGGGATAAAATCAACATTCAACCAATTAAAATCACACCAGGTCTATTAAAATGAGTCATCAGACCAGATCTGAATCAGGTCTTTCTGTGCTTGTAAAATAAGAACATGAGTAAATAATATTTGCTGCACCTGTTTATAGCTCTCAGGATGTTAATTTTGTTTTGAGACAGAGATAATTCTCCCCCTCCCCAAAGTAAATTTAAAGAGACTCAATGTCAAAGTCAGATACAGGAAGATATTCAGCCTTTTTATATCTGTTTTATCAGAAAGATGCATTTCCACAAAGTTTAGTGTCTAAACACAGCATATATGTCTAGGCATCTAAACATATTTTTGAGATACTTTGGGCAGGTTTTTGACTAACTACCTGAGCATTTAAAGCGGCATTTTGGTGGAATTTCAGTTCCTGCATACAAGAAACAAAGTTAGAAAGAAAACACTTTGCCTAGAAACGTGAGACAGTCTATCCATTGAAGGCTTTAGATGAAAAAATTTCAGGTAATTCAGGTTACTTTGAGAAGTCTCTCATCACCATCTCTGCCTTTACTGAACTGAGCACTCAGATATTTATTTCTTATTTATGTAAATTTATTACTGAAATTAATAATTCTTCAGGCCATCCCAGCATATGAAGTATACTCAGACTCTTTCCAGCTGGAATGGTGGTGTAGTCTATATTATTATGGTATATAACTATATACCATAATATTTAAAAAAAAATATTAAAAAAACCCCCAAAAAACAAAAAGAGAAAGATATTTGAGAGGTGAACTGGGGTTCATGAAAAAAATATTTCAAATGACAGTTACTTCACCACAAAACAGAAGCCTTACATCAGAGCCTGAGCTATGCTGAAGGAGATGCAATCCACCTCCCCTCTGTGGAGTGAAGCTGGGTAGGAACAACCTGCAGATCCTGTGAACCTCTGGTTCCAGATGTGCAGAGAAGTCTCCCAAAATCTGGCATGCTGAAAGAAGAGATGGGTCTACACCCTGGCTGGCACCTAAATTTGTCCTTGTTTTTGTCCAGTGATTACTCTTTTAAAAGAACAGTTGTTGTGAGTACTCCGAGGAAAGGAACTCCCCTTCAAAGCTAAGCTCCTTGGCTGGAAATTCAGCTTTCCTTTGTGCCTTTAAGCCATGCATGCAAGACTCTTATGTAGGTAGGAGAAACTCTATTTCCAAGGCTAGTTTGGGCTTCTGAGGTGGAATTGCTAGAACAATGCTCCTTAGGTTAAGAAGTGCATGTCTTCTGCCTCCTAGTGCTATACCATCTGTATTATCACAAAGGCAAAGAAAAGCAAGTGTCTGACAGACAGCTTCTGAGTATGAATAGCTTCACATCCATTGACTTCAGCAAGTTTTAGTTTAGGCTTCAGGTACTAGCAATTTGCATCATGTTTCTGCATAGGAAAGCTGGTCCAATTTTTTATAATATTTTTTTTCCCCAGGAAAGAAAGTTTTCTGATATTTGAGAACTCAGTGTTTCATCAAAATCTCAGTGGAAGAACAAGAGGCATTTTTAGAAAAAAAAAAAAAAAAAAAAAAAAAGGAGGGGGAAAAATATGTTACCTTTTTTTTTTTTTTTTTTAAATTTGGATGAGAAAATTAAAGAAAATATTAACAATTTTTTAATATACCTTATTATTTTCTTTCATCTGTAAATCTCAAAAGATTAGTTCCCTCATCTTCTGGCACGAAGATTTAGACACTAAGAACTCAAGATTAAGGTCTCATTAAATCTTGTTAAGTTAGTATCAAAGCACAAATCCTCAGCATTCAGGCCAAACAAATCAAAAAGTTGTTCTTGTTTTTCTTTTTTTCTCTACCTAATTACAAAACTATTTTCTGCTTAACGGCAGTTTCTTTAAAAACTTACTTTTTATTAAAAATAATAGCTTTGATTTATATTTTTTCAAATCATATTTAATACTATTTTTAAATAATATTGGAGATGGAAAATAACATCTGAAGATATTTAATTTAGAAAGTTGTTTTTTTTTTTCCCAAGAATAATTGAATTTTGTTTGCTTCACTTTTCCTAAAATATTTCTTGTATTGTTGTTTCAAGTTAGATCAGTAAAACTGTTGAAATAGACAAGTTTGTGGTATTTAGTTTACTTTTTCAAATGTAGAAAATGGCTCCTCTAAATTAACTGAGGAATAACAGAGTAATAAGAATATGGACAAACCAAGCAGCTACCATTAAGGGTATTAAAAATCTATAAATTCCCTGCATTTTTCTAGTGATATGACAATAATCCAGTGATCCTGATACTAAATCCATGCCAACATGCAAGAAAAACAAAACACAAAGCAAAACAAAATAAAGGGTGGGAGGAGGGAGGGCTGGGGACAAGCCATTTTTTAGGAAAATAGGGGTATGTAGTGAGGATAACAAAACCTCTAAAAACTAATATTGAGCATTTCATATTTTTAATAATATTTTTTTAATCAGACTGAACTCTGTCTCTTTTTTTCCACATGAAAGAAGGAAGAGAGAGAAAAATGATGAGGTACAGAGTAATGAATATGAGTGATTGAGTGATTTTAAAAGGCAAGAGGCTTAGTTGCTGTTGAATGTCTGCGAGAAGTATCAGTGGCAATTAACCTCTGAAAACTGCTGCAGTGTGACACCTTCCACACTCTCTAAACTAAATAAGTTTATAACTGTCTCTGACTTTCTAATGGTCAGAGCCTGTGTCAGAAAACTGAATAAATGGTGTGCTCCTTCATAAAGTTGCAAAAGAAGAGCAAGAGTGTGAGTTACCACAAAATATGAAACACCCCATCTTCTGTATGGGTGGGCCCTCCTCATCTGGAAATATTCCATTGTGCAATCATGACCTGTGTTGTGGATGAATGGTTGTCTTCTTTCTCCAGAGCTTTATGAATTCAAGATTAAACATTTCCAAAATGTTGCATATTTGAAATACTGAGCTGTCAAAAGACTAAATATCTGTCCCATGAGACCTATTAGCTCCTGTATTTTCTTTCATCTAAACCAGTCTGATATCATATGCACAAGACAGAGATGGAATAATTTTTGAAATTAATAAAATCACACAAACACATACAGATTTCTGGTTCATGTTTTCATGTTGGCTCATGCCACATAAATGAGATAACAGATTATCCAACATGTTATTACTGTGACACTATCAAACACTGATGACTTTTCCTTACTACATCTAGCCGTGGTGCAGCAATATTGCTGCAGTCTCTCTCTCAGGATAACAAGTTGGTTTTTTTTGGTGTTTTTGTTGTTGTTGTTGTTGTTGTTGTTGTTTTTTTGTTTGTTTGTTTGTTTGCTTTTAAAAAAAAAAGGAAGAAAGAAAGAAAGAAAGAAAGAAAGAAAGAAAGAAGAAAGAAAAAGAAGAAAGAAAAGAAAGAAAGAAAGAAAGAAGAAAGAAAGAAAGAAAGAAAAAAGAAAGAAGAAAGAGAGAAGAAAAAGAAGAAGAAAGAGAGAGAAAGAAGAAGAAGAGGAAAGAGAGAAAGAGAGAAAGAAGAAAGGAAAAAAGAAAGAAGAAAGAAGAAAGAAGAAAGAAAGAAAGAAAGAAAGAAAGAAAGAAAGAAAGAAAGAAAGAAAGAAAGAAAGAAAGAAAGAAAGAAAGAAAGAAAGAAAGAAAGAAAGAAAGAAAGAAAGAAAGAAGAAGAAAGAAAGAAAGAAAGAAAGAAAGAACTAATCATTGTAGAACATCCTGAGGGAACAGAGAGAAGTGGAAAAGCCAATGAAAGAAGTAGCTAAGCCTGCCTTGAGTGCATGAAATTTGTTGGAACGCCTCCTAGGGAAAGAAAATAATCACTTTTTGGGGTGATGGAATTTAAATAACTTAAAATTGTGCATACACAATTGGTTCTTTTGCTGTTGTTAGGAAAAAAAATGACTCAGTCATAAAAACCTATTTTTCAGCAGAATGGGAAAAATAGAGTAAGTGGAAAATATCAGTATAAGTTTTGAAGCTGAGACACATTTCAATTACTAAAGTGAAATATAGTTCTTGAAGTATTTTTTGTTGATTTTCTCATCAACATCTCTCCCAGCTCCTTTCCAAGGAAAGCGTAAGCTTGGATGTGTGTGCCAATGTGCGCCCTCAGAGAGGGCTGTGACTCCTAGCCAGGCTGAGCACAAACTACTGTGGGTGTAACAGGGTAAGAAAGGCTTAAACCACGGTAATTGGAGTCAATAATCCCAAGCAGAGTAGAGGCAAGATAGATTTAAGAAGTAAGTTTTGAAAGAGTGGGCTACAAGGAAGAGTAAAATCCCAGCACACAGGTGGAAATGGTCTGTCTGACTCCCCTGGGGAGGCAGGGTGGTTTTCTGAACAAGGAATTGAGCTGCTTTCTGCCAAAAATCCTCGAGTGATTTCTTTATCTTTAAATCTAGTCCTCAAAACTGTTAGTCTTCTGTCCATAAAACTGGATATTACCATGTCTTCTCAGTCATTTTGATGAACTTGTGTCAAAGCACAAGTCAGAAGCTTTTAGTATATTTCTACTGAAAATTATAATACAGAGAAACCAGGTAAGCTCTCTTTGTAGAGCTCTCTACCTAAGAAAACACAGAGATCAACACAAAATAAACATGTTTGTGATGAATCACCCCACATTTCACAGAGCCTTGTTTTTTCCACAGGCCTCACAGGCACACTGAAAATGCCTGTCTGCATCACACCTATAGGCAAAATATCTCTTCCAAATAACTCTGATAAAGAGAAATACTATGTCTAAGTTCAAGATTTTACTTTGCTGCTTTATTTGGGAAGCTTATGAGCGCTGATAGTCAGGAAGAGGAGTTTCAATGCCTCAGGGGCCTGCCTTCCTCTTTGGCCATCTGGGAATCCACAGGCTGCTCATCTTAGAGTATCTCCACCAGGTGTTGGAGGTAAAACAGTGTGACCCTTAGCCTTTCTCGTGAGTATTGTGCAGACTGCGCTGCCAGCGCCTTAGCTTTCAGCTTAGCATTGCATTCTTTCTGTAGTTGACCTTGCACACACTCACCCTGTGCAAACTAGTGAGATTTTTTTCAAACTGGCACTGATCTTGTGCAGCTGTGAGTTGGGCAGGCTTTATCCTTCATAAGATCACAGAATAGTCTAGGTTTGGAGATACCTTAAGATCATCTTGATTTAAATCCCCTGCCATGGGCAGGGACATTTTCCACTGGACCAGGTTGCTCAGGCCCCCATCCAACCAGTCTTTGGATATTTCCAGGGAAGTTTGCTTTCAGAGACAAACTCAAATATATTGCAAATTCATCTCCAGGAGGAACATTGATACAGCCTAGCAGTGCAGTGACAAAGGTTTTGGTAGAGCTTAAAGCTGGTATTGTACAAAGGCAGCTGAAATGGCTCAGTGGCTGGAGTTCACCATCCCTGTGTTTTTTGCAGCTATAGTGCAGACATGCCCTGAAGCCTTTTAGAGATGTGGGCCATCTGTTTCCAAGAAAGCCAGAATGCTATTTTAAAAAGTTAAATATGCATTAAGCGAGGCTGTACCTTTCTTTCAGAGTGGGAAGGCCATATTGTTAGACTGCATCTGGTGAGATCTCACATTTGAGTTACGCTTTTAAGCCGCTGTAAAGTTACTCGTGTCAGGGGCACCACAGGGATCAATGTTGGAACCACAGCTTTTTCAGTACCTTAAATGACTCAGAGCATATTATTTAAACTAAAAATTTCTGCTGTGCAGATGATAGTAAATTGGGAGGAAAGGTCATCCGTGAGAAACAATACAGTCAGGTAGGGAAGGATTTAGATCATTTAAGTACTTGAGCTAATAGATAGCAAATTCAATGCAGATAAATGCAGAATAATGGGTCTCGGAGAATGTAATAAAAGGACATAATATCTGCTTAATGGGAAGGTACTACAGCATATTGACCTGGAGAGAGATATGAGAGTTATTTTAATAATAAAAACCCCCTTATATTAAAGCTTTCAACTCAATTATTGTTAAGGAAATACAGTGCATTTCGTTAGGACCTCACCCAAAGTACTGCATTCAGCACTAATCACTCTACAGTTCAGAAAGCATGTTTAGAATTGGTCTTAAAGGGGTGATTTGTAGAGCAATCTATTGAAAGCACATTTCAGAGATATAAGTTTTGAGGACATTACAGTGAAGATTGACTGTATCTTCACCAGAGTCAGAGACTTTAGAGGTGACTGTCTAAGACGTCCAGTACAAGCTTAATGAATACTTGGCAGTAAGAGGTGAACTGTTGAGGAACTCATTACTTTAACCCCTCAATCTTCACAATTCTATTAAGTTCAGAGCTGCTGTCATGGAGGAACAAATTCTCATCTAGATTTACACCATTGGAGTTTAGGTGAAATCACTGGAGCTACTCTTAGAGACATGAAGAAGAACAGGATCTGTCCTTCCATTCCTAATAAGAAACTAATGGAGCCTCAGCTCCAGCACAGGTCTCTCTCTGCATGATCCCTTGTCTCATTTTGGCTATACAGGTTGCAGGCTTGTTAGATAAGGGAACATCAAGGTCTAGAAAGTCTAACAGGGCAAAAGAATTGCCCCAAAAAAGGCACACAACAGTTTGCTAAATAAAAAAAGAATTAAAGTACACCACATGAGATCCAGAGATTTTTCTCTCTCCTTTCTGCTGCAGTATGACTGGAAACAGCTGGCAGGGGGAGGTGGGCTCTTATAAATGGCTATTTTTGTCATAGTGAAGTCATCACATTGTGTCTGCCAGAGACCTGCTAGAAGGCGTGTCTGGTGAAGCCATTTTTGAAGCTGTCAGAATGTGACTCTCTCATCTTTGCAATTATTATTTTTTTCATATTTTGCAAGTTATTATTTTCTCTAAAGCTAATAGGCAGTTAAAGTGACAAATCAGTTCCTTCCTGCCTATAAATTGGTGGTTTACAGATGTTGGAAATGTAAGCTGGTGTTTTGCTCAGGCTCCAGACACAAAATCTTCTTTGGCAGGAAGCTGTCATTTAATCAGAAAGTACATAGATCTGTTCCAAATGCATGGTCCTGGATAAGCATGCATCGTTTGGTGCTTTGCAAGCAGAGAACAAGGCTGCTTGTGCATATTTTCCATCATTCTGGTAATACAGACAACACAAAATTCACGCTTCTAAAAAATGATAATACTCAGAAGACAGTTAATATTTACCATATCCTACATTACCAGTTCTGACATATTTTTCTCCTCTTTCAAATAGGTTTTAAATGAATTGGGTTGTTCTAATAAGAGAAAGTTTCTCAACAAGTCAGATAGAAGTTGCACCTGAATTGTTTTTCATTACCTTCCCCAGATAAAATGGAGGCCTTTCTAAGAATTACTTACATTATTTCCTTCATGAATAAACAAGTTGTTGGAAGAGACAGAACATGAATATTGTGAATGTTTTTGAGATGATCCAGAAATACACATAGTCTTCTTCCAAGCTAATTCTGCCATAACCTCCTTGAAAGGCTGGTAAAGTCACCTGCTATAAGATTAATGCAACTAACTGAAATAGAATTTTAGAACTGCAAATTTTATACTTTCTGCTTCTAGAAAGAGTTGGTTTGTTTGGGTTAGTTTGTTTGTATGTCATTTTTTTTCTACAAACTTCTGAAAAAAAGTATTTTGCATTGTGCATAAGTTGTAAAGCATTCTAGGTTGCTTTTTTATTTTATGTCTTACATATAATATGTCTTACAGAAATATTATATTTGCTTTATTTGTCTTGTGATCTTTCATTATCAGCTTATTATCTTCGTTTAATTACATCGTAGTCCTTTCACTTCACAATCAATCCAGTAACAAAATAATAGAGAAAGCCAAAGGATTCAGTGAAGAAGTAAATTGTATTAATTTGTACATTTAGATACACAACTTTATGCAAATAATTCTGGGAAAAAAAGTAGGAATCAAATCCAGTGTTAAGTCATACTATGTGAAAAAATGTCTAAAAAATGACTTGATGTAATACAAGCTTGGGAATCGCTGGGTATTTATCATAAACTTTTGATTAGGCATACAAAAATCTGTACAAATCTGCAGTTTTTTTCTTTATGACTAAAAGATCTGTTATATTATCTCATTATTTGATTACTTTGTCCCTCATTTCAATACACAAATTTATTTCTATGTGCTCCATCCACTTATTATCAATTGAGGTTATTTTTTCTTTGTCCTTTCACTGCTATAATTTTGAACGTCCATTTGCAATTGCCTTTCACTTCATTTGAAATGTTGCTAATAGATTGTTTCCTTTTTACTAGTTGTCTACTTTATGACTTTCTTTGTGCTATTGATGTGACTTTCCTTACAAGTAAGGCAATGATTATGAATAATTAAATGAAAAATGAATGCCACAAAAATAATTGGAGAAAAAAAATTATGATGAAAAACTAAAGTCATTTTCACAAAGATAAAATTCATGATTGACATCTCCCTTCCCTTCCCTGAACTGAACTGAACTGAACTGAACTGAACTGAACTGAACTTCCCTGAACTTCCCTTCCCTGAATTTCCCTGAACTTCCTTCTTCCCTGAATTTCCCTAAACTTCCTTCTTCCCTTTTATTGCATAAACAAAACAAAAAATCTAGTTTTAGGCAACATAAATGCTTTTATCTCAACATATTTCAATGGTCTGGATATCTCCTTTATTAATAGTCTGTAAAGTAAAGGATGTTTTCCTTCCCTTAACTTCTATTTTTTCTGTGGCTTTATTGAGGTAACTATTCTTCAAGGCCACAAATTCAAAATATATTTTGAAAACAATATTTGAATTCACAACACTTTTTCAACACAATTCCACTCTTTCAACAGTGGTGGTTGCTATGAGAAAGTCATTTTTGGAATGAGGGAGTGGCACTGTGGCCTTACTTCACACATCTCATATTATCTTCATTTCTTGTGGTTTGTGAGCTCACACCATGTAATAGTCTTGCTGATCAAGGTCTTGTTGGTGCCTTGCCACTCTGCTTTTCAGACTTCTGACATCCTTTACATTTGGAACTTAACCAGGAAGATGAAGCTGGGTAACAATGATTTTAGAATGAATCTATGAAGGGACTCTGAATCTAATTAGAATCCATCCAGCACAACCTTGTGTGAAACTACAAAGAGCCTAGCAAAAGCACATCCTCTGTTTGTTAAAGTAAATTTAACATGTTCACTTTGCTTTTATCTACTGTTCTCATCACTCTGGAAAAGATAGCCTGGGGAAGCTTCAGAATCTCATGAGTGAAGACATTTGGGAGCATGTTAGTTACAACTATCTGGAATGGGAAGTTTAGAGGAGGGATATAGAGGTATATGAACTTTTGAGACTCTATAAGCCCTATCATCTTCCATGCTGCTGTGCTCCAAGTACTTAAAAGTATTGGAGGAGTAGCCAGCTCTCGTCTTCTGACTCTGTGAGCTCATTCACCCCAACAAAAAACTGCACATCAGGATTTTTCCTACAACAGTGGCAGTACTACAGCAGTTTCTTTATCAGTCTCCTCAATTCTGAAAAAGTTGCTTCATGTTTCAGCTGTTAAGGCCATGTAGGTTTCTAACAAATGACGAGGTCAACTGAGAGTGAAAAGCAAGTGCAGTAATTGCAAAATTAAAAATGTGCTTTATTTTAAGTCTGACAGGAATGCAAACACAAGCTGAGGAATGCAAAGTAGTTTAATTAAAGCTCAGTTAAAAACTAGCATGATTATTATATTAAAAAAAAACAAAAAAAGTAATTTGACTGAAAACTTCAAGATTCTTCTCTTGTTTTCTCCAATGGCAGTGAAATCACAACTTTCAGTTAATTATTTTCTTGGAAGATAAAATTTCTCAAGGCTTTCTTGTCAATGCCAGCATTACCTTTGCTCTCAAGACAGTGTCCTGCCCAAAGAAATCTCAGAAAACACATAAGTTCAGTATTATGCAAACTCATTTAACAATCACACATATTAATTTTGTCAAATTGAGTCATTTTTAACTAGTATTCTTAACTCTCTTGTTTTGGTGAACTGTAATCACCATAGGCATTCAAATTTCTATTCAATAGTCATTCCTTTTTTGTAATATATTATTTACATCTTGGAAATAACACCTTAGATTTGTCTGTGCCAATTTTTTATTCCCCACTGTGGACAATGTGAGGGTGACTCTCTGGCAAAGTGTATGACATTGACAGAGACTAGGCACTGTCAATTAATTTATTTTCCTTAATTTTAATCAAATCTTTCCATATCCGTGTTTAAACATCATTTAAATCACGTTCTATCTAACTAGCTAAATGTATCTTCAGAAATCTAATTAATTCCAAAACATTTGCTTTGTCTTGGAAATCTTTTTTTCTTTTTTTTTTTTTTTTTTTTTTTTTTTTTGTGATTATGAGGCTTAGACCAAGTGGACCATCAGTGGATGATTTGTGGATTTCATAAACACTTCCTCCAAGATATCTCTCCTCTGATTGTTTCCCTAACATTTTTTTAGAGAAAAACAACTCAGATGACTTTTAAACAACTTAGCTAACATCTTTTAATCCTTTGGCTTGAAATAAGTTGTCTACCTTCATACGGAATATTGCTTCCCTGCCTGAAGATCTTCAGTGTTCCTTTTCCATTTACTTTTCACTCTTCACTCTCAAGAAATCTTGGAAAAAAAATATCAAATTTACCCCCAAAAGATTTTTGTTGTTGCTTATGAAGAGTAGCTCCTATATATCTATAACATCCACAACTGGATTCTTCTGAAAGATCATAACTTTCTAAATGTCCTCTTTTCCTAGCTTTGATTTTGTTACAGTAGAAGTAACAGAATCCTATAAAAATATTTTATGCCAGCAACCTTTTGTTTTACTTATTCCCTGAATCATCTCCCAGAATTCATCTCAAGAATGACTAGGCTAGAAAGCCTACTTCATCCAACTCATTAAAAGTTTCTTAAAAAGCATCTTCTTGGGAACTTAAGACCTTCAAAATTCAAAGCTGCCCCTACTGTCTCTCATGTCATATGGTTTGCAATTGTGAAACTCATCAGTGCTTGTTCAAGAATTGAAACAAAACATTACTGCTATTAAAATTCTCCTCAGCCTCTGGAGGTGTTACCTGATGATCTGCGTGGTTCCTGGGTGCTGGAGTCAAAGAAGTAGAGGTCCCTGTGGGAGCAGCCAGATGATTTTCTGAAATAAACAGTGCTAATTTGCCCTGGAGAAGCCCATGATCCAAACAATGTGGAACGCTGAAAGACTACTAAAGAGCTTGGCTGTGCACTTCTATTTCTTGGTGAAAACTGTTAGTTTTCTAATAAAGCAATTTCTTTGACTGACAAACCATAATGTTCTGTTCCAGTTCTGTGAAATTCTGTGTCACGTCTGTTTTGTTTGTGTGTATGTTTAATTGTTTCTTCCTTCAAAGTTTCTTTAATACTAGCTTTGTTACCAGACTCTGGTCTTTACAGAGCTTGCACAAAGTATTTACTGCAATGGCTGAAAATCAAATTTAAGGAAAAAGAAGCCACCAAGTGCATTTATTAACAGAGTGCTGTGAAGTGCAAAATGAATGACTGTATTTTTACAGCTTCCCTCTGGGCATTGCGCCAAACTCCTCCTTTGATGATAGAGACATGACAAAACTTTGGCCTTGTTGTTTCTCGGCTAGTTATTCAAAAATTGTATCTAACTGTTTGGAGTTTGGGTGTTTTGGGATTTTTTCTTTCAGAAGTTAAGGTACTCTGTTACACCTTTGGCTTCATACCAGAGGTCTGAACCTAAGGCAGCATGACTAGCTAGCTTCATCAGAAGGCTTTCACCAACTCATCAGCAAGGGAACTTCAAGAATACATGTTATTTTCAGGATCAGAAAAACAAACAGCCAAAACCCCAAAAAACAACAACAAAACCCCAAACAATCCTCTATATGTTTGTGTAAGCAAGCAACTCTATGATTTTGAAGTTTGAAAATAAAAAGGTCCTTAAGGGCAGTTGTATATTCACCTACCACAGTGCAAAACATGGAGGGTTTCAGAGGACTACATTCACTTTTTATTGTTACTTTATAATTCAAGCCAGCAGGCATTCACTAAGTTCAAGGGCACTATTAGTGAAATGACGTGTCAACATCTCTTGAATATGGTCTTAGAACCTCTGGTTTCTAGTTGAACCAAGAAGTTAATCTGAGGTGCTCAGATGAACTCTTGTGGAATGTTTTGTTTTGTTTTGTTTTTCTTTTTCAAACAGAATAGTGATAACAAATAATTTAATAAAAGGAATTTTCCATATGTTTATATTCTAAAGATTCTTTCTAGAAGAATAAGTCTAAAGCCAACACAGAAACAATAACAAGAGGTTAGACTTAACTTTGCCTGTACTTTTGTCCTTCTTGAGTTCACCTACATTAGCAAAAATATTAATGGTGCTATAGAGCTTTCCCAACTACTTCTTGAGGGGGAAGAGGGATTATTTGATTCCTTTTTTATCACAATTTATGTCAGTATAAAAGTTATAGAGATTGCCAGAAACTAAAGGAACATGATGTAGAATCACAAGAAAAGTGTAAAATCAATAAAGCCAGGTGTCTGAATGCTGCACTTGGCAGCCCCTCTCTAATCCATAATCAGTGTTATATTTTATGTATATAACTGAGATTCTGTTCCTAGATAATCCTCAAACCCAAATAGCCTGCACCAGTGCAGTGACCACAGAGACAGAAGGGGTTCATATTTTTATGTGCAAGGAAGGTTTTTGAAATAAGTGTCCAGACAATATCTGCAGCCCCTGAAAAGGAGAGAAGTACTTCCAGGCTGCCTGAAATGTCAGGAAGTGTCTTTGTCCCTAATGTTAGAAGAAGTCAAGGTAAGTTTTGCTTATAACTTACATTTCTTCTGTTCAGTGATGTATTCCAGGCTCAACGATGACCATATTTTTCTGGGAGATATATGGTTTTCATAAGAGACTGTCAAAAAGGGAAAAAAAAAAATAAAAAAATAAAAAAATGCAGAGCCTTTTTTGCTTCCTCTTTCTGCTTTCTTTCAGGTAGAAACCATACATAGCTAATATCATTTTTGTGCATTCTATCCTCTCAAAATAGTAACTGATTTAAAATCTGTCCAGATCTCTAAATTTGCACAATCAGAACTGTGAATTGTAGCAATTAATTTGTCTAGTCATCAGCCCAACATCTTGTCAAAAGAGAAGGTCATTTGACAGTCAAGAGGAAATATGAAACACTAAGCACTAAAATACCTAAAGCATTTAACATATTTCTCAGTATAAACAAAGTTGCTAAACAGAAGAGTTTGTGATGAGAAATCTCTGATCCTACTTTCATGAGAAAGCTTTTGTAATCATATTCTATCTCTGTCTGGCTTTAAAGAAAGTCAGATCTTTTCTGGGTTCTATTGGAGATTGAATGAGATGCAAATTTAATTTGGTCATTTCATCTGAATTTCAGGAAATTTTCTCCATATTATTGTTTGTTGTAAGTTTTAAGTTAAAAAAAAAAAAAAAAAAAAAAAAACAAAAACAAAAACAAAAACCCTGAGATTCTGGGCTTGTTTATTCTTATTAAGTGTTTAGCGTACTATGATCTCACCTCCTGCTGCAGTCTCAACATAGAAAATACATTTACACCCTCTTGTACACATAGAGAAACAAACAAAACCCTTCACATTTATATGTATATTTGTGTCTATTCTTTAACTTTGTTTTATACTTGACTTATAAATCATTTTAAGAATGTTCTATGTTTGCAAAGTACATAGCTAAATGAAATTCTGATCTGTTGCTGTAGCTCTTCATTATGCACTACTGCAAGACAAACACAAACACAAATACAAATAGATAGAAATGCAAATACTTCTACTAATGAAAATAATAATTAATAGCAGTAGTAAACATCATTATCTTTGTCTGTGCCAAGGGCACAAACAGACTTAAAACTGCCTACTTATGAGTTTCCTATCTATGTGTAGGTTATGGTTTCACCAGGGATGGATGCCCATTGCCCACCAAAGACACTCTGTCACTTCCTTGCTCAGGTGGACAACTCAGATCAACTTTACTCCAAATTTTCTCTACTTCTTCCCCCAGAGTAGCACAGGGAGATGGGTAATGTGTGCTGTGGTTAGTTCATCACACATTGTCTCTGTCATTCCTTGTTGCCAGAGGCTGGACTTTGGATGCCCTTCCCCAGATCCAGTGTGGGTTCCTCCCATGGAAGACAGTCCTCTACAGACTTCATTAGTTTGAGTCCTTTCTGCAGTTCTTCATCACTGCTCCAGCACAGTTATGTTCCACAGGGTCAGTCCTTCAGGAACAGGTTGCTCCAGGTGGGTCTTTGCCATGGAGTCACAAGTTCTGCCAGCAAACCTGTTCCAGCCTGTGCTCATCCCTCCATGGAGTCACAGGTCCTGACAGGATTCTCTAGCATCAGGATCCTCCAGGAATACTGAGTGGTCACAGTCTCCTCTGGGCGTCCCCCTGCTCCATGCTGGGCTCCTCCAGGGCTGCAGGTGGATCTCTGCTCCCCTGTGCCCTCCCTGTGCTCAGGGGCACAGCTGCCTCACCATGGGCTGCTCCAGGGGCTGCTCCAGGGGAATCTGAGCTCCAGAGCCTGGGGCAGCTCCTGCCCCTCCCTCTGCACTGCCCCAGGGCTGCAGCGCTATTCCTCTCAGACATTCTCTCTCCTGCTGCAGCTGCTGTTGTGCAGGCTTTTCACCCTCACGACTTCTCAGGTCTCTTATCCTAGAGATGCTACCACAATTGCTGAGGGACTCAGCTTTGGGAAGTATTGACTGTGCCAGACACGGGGGAACCTTCCAGTAGCTTCTTGCAGAAACCAGCCCTGTAGTCATCCTGTTACTAAAACCTTGTCATGTTAACCAAATGTGGCATTGAATTACTGTCTATTACTACTATTCTGATTGCTACTTCTGCTAAAATGCATTTAAGAAAGTATTAGAGCACTTTTAAGGCTTTTTTTTTTCCCTAGGCATGGGTAAGTTTTTTTGCTGCTGAAAAGACGTTAGCAGATTGCATTTTGCTGAAAACAAAGTTGAAAATCTTGTGGGTCAACACATTTCTGTTTAGTGAAAATGTGACTTATGTATGTACAAAAACCCCCCAACGAATCAATATAACATGCCTTCATAAGTTATGGCCTCTCTGATGAAAAGCTACTGCCTCACTGGCTGTGTACTTGCGGGCTGAGATTCAACCCTTCTAATGTAGGTACCTAGGCAATGGACTTCATCTGTGAGCCTGGGCTCCATGGGCTCCCAGTGAGGTAAATGGAGAAAGGCTGCTTTAACGAGTCAGGCAGGCCTAAGCAAGATTGAAACACCCCTTGGAGAAGTCTCTCTGGCTACAAAGGGAGCATTAGCATTGAGATTCTTGCTAACTGCCCCAGGCAGGTGTGCAGAGGTGGGTAGGAAGAGATCCAGGGTGTTGTAAGTCAAAACTGAGCTCTTCAGTGCTACCATATGCTTCTCTCCTGCAAAGGACTCAGATGTGCTTGTAGCTCATTAGCTGTGAGAAAGTCCTTTGCAAATGGCTGAGGTAAGGTGTCCTTTGTAACTAAAAGAAAATGTTTGAACTGGCCAGGCAGTTCATAGCCTTGACACAAGGCCAGGCTGGATGACATAGGCTCTTATGACCAAAACATTATATTTTAGTGCTTCCAAGAAAGTGAAGGCTCTTGGACTCCAACTCTGTGTTTGGGCCAGTTTGATTGTTTGCACTGATACTTGCAGCAGCTTCCCTGCCAACCTACTTAGTCAAACCAATAAAACATCTTTACAGCACCTCCTTTCCAGCCACTATTGATTCACTTGCATGTGCTACCTCAATAGTAAAAGGCTGCTAGGATTTACTCCCTCTGTTCTTTCCTTCTCCAGGCAGTCATTACTCAGAACAAAAGTCCCTTAACCTAGTAAAGTTGTTGCTCTTGTTAATACTGGTTTAGCAAATTATTGATTCAAATAATGAGAACAGGAATTATTTGCTCCTATTGTACAATGTGCAATTGGATCTTTGTTTTGCCCCACTAATTTTCTCTATAGATCTTTCAGTGGTACTAGATAAATGGATCATAAAAAAAAAAATAAATAAAAATACTAGGAAGCTGCCTGAGGTTGATGGTACACTTGAGCTGAATCCAAACTTTATTGGTGTTTCTCAGCTTCTATTTGAAAACTTATAAACACTGCTCTTTGGAGCTTTACAGTGGTTCTTTTTCTGCTTGTCTGGCAGAGGTACTAAGTCAGTTCTTCAGTTCTAATGAATCTATGTACAGTCCATCGACTCCCCATCACACCTGTGCAAAGGCAGCACAATGTCAATGACCCCAAAACAAAATGAATTAATATTGCAAAATACATTTCATAAGCTATTAGAAAATTTCAGCTGGAGGTTGACAGTCACAGGTTGTCCAATGTCACACTTGTTGTAATTTGCAAACTTCCTTGCATCCTGTGTCTCTCTTTTAGCACTTTAATCAAAGCTGTGTAAGTATATTCTTACATTGGGCTGTTTAATGTGACAGCAAAATTTATATTGTGTTTGTTTGGGATGGGATAGAGTGAATTGTCTTCATAATAGCTGGTGTGGACTGTGTTTTGGATCTGTGCTGAAAATCATGTTGATAATTTAGGGATGTTTTAATTATTGTTGAGACAGAGATTACACAGAGCCAAAACTTCTTTTGCTTCTCACACAGCCCCCCACCAGCCATGTGGGTGGGGGTGCAGAGGAAGTGAGGAAAAGATACAACCAGGGCAAGTGACCCCAGAAGATAATCTAGATCACATGGCATCATGCCCAGGATATAAACCTGAAGAGAGAATGTGGGCAAGTTCAGACTGATGATGTCTGTCTTTGCAGGAAATTGTTACACATGACAGAGCCCTGCTTTCCTGGAGATGGCTGGACACCTGATTGCCTTGGGAAGTCATGGATGAGTTTCTAATCTTGCCTTCCTTTCATGACCAACTCCTGCTTTACCTGTAAACTGTCGTTATCTCAACCCCCTTGTTTCCTCACTTTTACTTTTTAAAATTTTCTTTCCTGTCCTGATGCAGAGCGAGTGAGTGTTTGTATGGGGCCTTGTTGCTGTCTGAGGCTAAACCACAGCAATATTTGAATACCTAACAATAAATAAGTTGATCTTCATATGAGCAGAAAGAACACGTATGTTCGAGTTTCTACACACACACTGTAGTTCGGTGTAAAATCTGTAGTTGTATCCTTTCCCAGATAAACTTCTCTCTTGTACCTGTTTAGTCAAGAAATATTAACCCAGTGAAAGCCAAGGAGAGTGGAATCTAACCTTTACTTTATTTCAGCATCATCAGTTGAATGCTGTTAAAAAACTGACTGCCAGAGAAAAAGACATTCCATAAATTATTTTTTGGCAGCAGCAGCAACATTGTCATCATATCGAATAGCATTCCCAGTGTGGTAAAAGGAAACAAAACCTGCAAGAGGCAATAAGAATTTTCCATCTGAACTATAGCGTAAAATTAGGAAAGAATCATAACAAAAACTCCTTCTGGTGCAATAGTGTAAAGGCTGATCTGTAACTCTTTTAGCATACAAGTTCTACTCAGTTATTCATTCCAGTTACTTATTCCCACGTTCATGGTCTTAGACAAAACCTAAATCTGATCTAGGGTTTGGAATCCTAGCCTTGTAGATGCACCCAGCTCAATCCAGACACAGAACCTTCAGTCTAAGAGATAACTGTAATTTAAGATATGTTCTTAAACCTGTCTGCACCCTGTTAAAATACACAACACTGAAAACTTGACATTGAGATATTTATATTTTCTTTCATTTTGTGCTGGGGACTGCAGAGTCTAACTCAGTTCTTGGATTTAGGAGTCTAAAAATTAAGTGCAGAGTCCTTCAGCATCACTATGTTTAAGTCACATGGTAATTTGAATATTATCTTCTCTTTCCAGTCTATTTCATTCATTAGAATGAGGTTATAGTCAAACTAGATGACTAATCCATTTGAAAGAAACAAAGAAAAGAAGAAATAAAAGAGAGAAAACACTTATAGTTAAGCCTTATACATCAGAACAAAATGATGGATTCAGAGGGCAAATATTGTCAAAAAGATATCATAATGACAATAGGAAAAAAAAGCTGGGCAACAAAAGCTTATGATACGTAAGTTGAAGATTTATTTTTCCTATAGTTTCAGATGGAAATTATTCATTATCAGTCTGTGTTGTTTTTTGTGCTTGTGGGTAAATTTGACTTAAACTTTCTGTTGGAGTACCACAATCTAAGTAAAGACTTTCAGCAATTATTTTTGTTTTGTTTTATTTTGTTGGGTTTTTTTTTAATAGAAAATTATGGAATCATAGATTGGTTTGGTTTGAAAGGGACCACAAATCTAGTTTGAATCCTCCTGCCGTGGGAGGGACACCTTTGACTCAACCATCTTCCTTAACCTGGCCTTGAACAATTCCAAAGTGAAGATGATGAGAGGTCTGGAGCATATCCTGTGAGCATAGTCTAAAAGAGATGGAGTTGTTCATCTGGAGAAATCTCCAAGATCTTATTTCATCCTTCTGGTACCTAAGGCAAGAGAGGGACTTTATACAAAGGCATGCTCTGATAGGATGAGAGGGAATGGCTTTGAATTAAAAGAGGGTAGATTTAGGTTAGATATTAGGAAGACACTTTTTACTAGAAGAATGGTGAAACACAGGAACAAATTTTTCAGAGAAGTTGTGGATATCCCATCTCTCTCAGCCTGTCTCCATAGGAGAGGTTGGGTCATATGCAACACACCCGAGTCTTTATATTCAAGACTAGTCTCAATCAATTAATTCACTGCCCATCCTACACTTGTGTTTGGGATTGTCCTGACTCAGGTGCAGGACCTGGCACTTGGCCTCGTTGGATTTTCATATGTTCACACAGTCCCACCTCTCCAGCCTGTCTGGGTGCCCCTGGCTGACATCCCTTCCACTCAGTGTGTGACCTCATGTCAGAGCTGGGTGTTGCCTGAACTTTCTGGGGATACCTTTGATCCCCCTGTCCATGTCACTGACAAAGGTGTCAATGCTGATTCCAACTCTGACCTCTGAGCAACATCACTTGTGGCTGGACTCCACCTAGGCAGAATGTCATCCAGCAAACTTCCCACCCACAGAGTGGTCAGACCCATTCCTCTCCTGTTTTCAGAGAAAGGGTCTGCGCATTATCAAATGCTCTGCGCAAGTCGAGGTAGATGATGTGAGTTTTTCTTCCCTCATCCACCTCTTCTCCACCATCATCCACCCTGTTTCAGAAGGCCGCCAAATTGGTCAGGCTTGATTTGTTCTCAGTTGAGCCATGTTGGCTGCCATGAAAGATTGAAATTACATTTATTCATTTATTTTCCTAAATCAGTGTATTGTTAATATCCTGAAAGATAGATTATAAAAATTGAAGATATTGAAGATGGAAATTTAATCTACTTTAAATACAAGACTGAAAACACTAGCCTTAATTGGTCAGAAACATAAGTGTATTTTTCCTAAAATTGAAGTTATACAATTAAAAAATAAACAGTACAAATACATGCCACTTTTGACTACTTTAGTAGGGACTGTCTCTGCATTACTTTTTCCTCTTTGCTTAAGTCTTTCTTACTAAGACAGCATATATTTCAGATGTAAAAGTTCAGCAGCTTCAATTTAGCAAAACATGCTTCATTAATTTTTACAAACATTTCCAAAATAAAATAAGAAAGAAGTTTCCCTATTAATTACCCTGAGAAAAGGAAGAAATTCTTGATCTGTTTTGACAGTGGTTAACTACAGATGAGAAAATGCTGTATTAAGCATAAGAAATAAACATGTGAAGGCAGGATGAAGCCAGAAAAGCCACATAAAGCAGACAGGTTCATGGCTGTAAAGTCAGAAGGAATCTGAGTACTCAGGGGTAAATCCTACATTTATTAGCTGACCAGACAGGAAAGAAGAAAAATTCTTAACAATGTTGATGTTAAAAAAGAAACAAACAAATAAACAAAAAGCAAGGCTGTGGGGGTCAGAACAACACAATCTGTATTTCCTCTCTGGGTAATGTGTTCAAGCAGCAAACTCATTACTGCATGTGGACATACCTATGGCAAATATACTGTGTCTTTAGACACTGCCTCAATGCTTCCCTTAAAGTTTACTCTGAGACTTCAGCCTGCCTTTTCTACATATTAATGGTTATCATTATCAACAGCATCTGAGGACCCCATCTGTTAAAGTTCAATCATTGATAAAGTTCAAATGAATCTTGATGATTCTGTCATTCTCTGACTAACTTTGACATTTCATTTTGTCCATCTTAGACCAGCCAAAGATGGGAGATTTTTTTTTTTTTTAGTTTAGTTTAGTTTTTTTTTCTGTTTTGTCTTCTGAAAGGTTTGCTTCATTGGGTTAGCTATTTTACCCCACTAGCGTTTGCTACAAATATTCTAGATCAGCATTCAATTCCTGAGGCAATTAGAGAAAGAACATTTCCAATCAAAACACTCATAACCATGCCAGACTCAGGATGGTGTGTGTCTCTGCTATACCACAGCCCTCAGAACATCCAGACAAAAAAGGATTAAGTGTCTGACTTCTACAGTGAAACAGAAGTTAAATATTTGAAAAAATAAGAAAAAAAAAAAAATTCCACTCCAACCAACCAACCAACCAACCAACCAACCAACCAACCAACCAATTAACCAACCAACCAAAACCTCAATGAAAAACCCCTAAAAATATACACAAACAAACAAGAGGGTTCTAGCAACTAAATTTGGATCACAATTTAAATATTCCTTCTTCTTTATGGACTTAAGAAAAGAAACCTAACAGATAACTTTCAGCACAGGAATGATTTGCTGTTGTATGCAGTAAGAACAGTAAAAAGAACAGGTATCAAGGTTGGGCTTGCAAATCTGTAAGTGGTTTTCTACTTTACTTTATAATTTAGGATTATCACTCCTCAAAATGTTGACGCATACAATCTTATAGCCTTGCAACAGTTTGAGTTTTGTTTGGCTATCCATAAAATTCAAACTGACAAATTAGGGAAATTTAAGGCAAAACATTCACAACTTTTTGGATAAAGCATTTAATGAAAGCACATGTTACAAATGACATAAAAAAAGGGAAAAAAAATCTGACATTTCATAATTAAGAGGATGAACATCTTGTATGCATTGAAAATTCTAATATTTTGACATTTGGTACTGAATTGAAAGGATTCCACATTTTTCTACAGATGAGAGTTCTAGATTTTTAAAAAAATTCTATTGAAGAATGACAATACCTGAAGATTATTTTTACATAATTCTGATAATTTTATAAAACAGCAGGAAGTCAAAGGAGTTGGGAATGCAGGAAATCATGGCTTTTAATTTAGAGGAGAAGAAGGATGTCTCTACCAAAACACAAAATATTCTGAGTTGAAAAGAACCCACTAGGATCACGAAGTCCAAATCTTTGTGATTTGCTAAGGGGATTCAATGGAACCCATGAAGTGTTATTGGCACTATATCAACAGCTTCCTATAAACTGATTGCTTTTTTCATGTTATAGGGGCAGATGGCAAAAACAAAACTGAAATTTGCACACTTCAACAGAATTTTTCTAGATGTTTCTGAGTACAAACTCAACATCAGGACAAAGGAGCAAAATTAACTTCCCAAGAGGAGCAGTAACATGGTACCTGCCATGTAAAAGGAAGATCAAAAATTATTTCAACATGCATAGATTTGAACAGATTCATACTCCCTCAATCCAAACACTCCATACCCAAACCAGGTTTATTCAAGGACATGTAAACTCTTTAGTCTGGTACTGTGTCCCAGCTGAATAATTTTTATTGAGACAACATTTTCCTGGGGAATTGGGAACTTCATTTATCAAGCAATCCATTAGTGGAAGGGCCCAGGACAATAGCCATGGACATGATTTCTCGCTCTCTCATCCTGCAGCAACTCTCACTCTCCTAACACGAATCTTTGTCATATGCAGCAAATAACCTGTAGCTTATTCTGCATGGTAGTATAAAACTTAGAAAAAAATCTGTGTGTTTTTCTGATGTAGGTGTCTATTATATAGATGTTGCTGGATAAAAGATATGAAGTAGGATGACTGACAGCTTAGTTAATTCCTGCCTTCACTGTAGTTTGCACCAACCAAGTGGCTACACAGAAGAAACAAGACAAAGCAAAACAACAAACAAAAACAACAACAACAACAACAACAAAAAACCCCAAAAAAAACCAAACAAAAAAACCCCAACCAACCAAAAAAAGAAAAAAAACAAAAAACAAAAAACAAAGCAACATAAGAAACCCCACCTTAAAAATATGATTCACGCATTAGAGCAGAGATATCAACTTTTCAAGAATTTTTGTTTTTGAAAACACCCTTTATTCACTTTTAGAATAGAATTTAATGTGAAAGAGGTTGTGTGCCATGCTGTCAGTAGCAGGAAGGACAGGTCACTACAGCCCAGGAGGGCTCCTCTATGCCGGTGTTTTGATCTACTTCCCCCATTCAGCCTAAAACGGGAAGCTGAGTGCTCGTCTATGTTTTCTTATCAGTTCCAAAACCTCTGCCATGATATCATTAGAAGCCTTCGAAGCAAGCCCAAGAGAGACGTTTGCTCTTTCAAGATCATACAAATTGGAAAGAAAAGAGAATGACAGAGAAATAAAAGGAAAAAAGAAAAAACAAAGGAACACTTCACTGCATTGTATTTACTGTTGAAGTCTGAAAGCTGTCTCATTAGAGTAGAAGAACAAATTTTAATAAAGCAGCTTATTATACAAAATAGCTTTTCTGATTTTAACTGTTTCATGTAGACTTAAAATTTAGAACCTTAAATTTTTTTCTGCAATACTTTGTGATTTATAATGATCAATTCTGTAATTTTTTTAATAGATTTATTGATTCTCATGCATATTGTATTTCTGTACATATAAATTTTTAAAAATTAGGAAAGTAAAACACAGTAGATTGTGTTTCATATACCGAAGGAAATCAAGGGGATGGAAAGTAATTTAAATGAGTAATAAAAAGCATAGATGAAACAAGAAAGATAAAATATCTCCAAAAGTCAAAGTGTTTTTCTCTTTCTTCTTCTTACACTCTGAAACACCTGTCACTCAAAACCATAAAAATAGGTAATATCTCATTTTGTATACTTTTATAGACTACTTCTCTGAGAAGTAAAAGGGTCTGCAGAAGGTGAAAAAATCAAGGAAGAAAGATCAGAGAAAAGAAGTGAAAGAAAGATGCCAAGGAAAGGAGGGAGGGGGGAGGAGGAAGTGAAGGAAGGAAAGAGGTGTTGGAAGGAAGTGTTGGAAGAAAGAAAAGAAAAGAGAGAAAAGAAGAGAAAAAGAAGAGAAAAGAAAAGAAGAAAGAAGAAAGAAAAGAAAGAAAGAAGAAAAGAAAGAAAAGAAAGAAAGAAAAGAAAAGAAAAGAAAAGAAAAGAAAAGAAAAGAAGAAAAGAAAAAGAAAAGAAAGAAGAGAAGAAGAAAAAGAAAAGAAAGAAAGAAAAGAAAAGAAAAGAAAAGAAAGAAAAGAAAAGAAAAGAAAAGAAAGAAAAGAAAGAAAAGAAAAGAAAAAAAGAAAAGAAAAAAAGAAAAGAAAAGAAAGAAAAAAAGAAAAGAAAAAAGAAAAAAGAAAGAGGAAAGAGAAAGAAAGAAAGGAAAAAGAAGAAAGAAAAGAAAGAAAAAAGGAAGAAGGTCAGAAAGAAAGTGGAAGGAAGATGAAGAAAGTGTAGCAGGAAGAGAAAGAAAGAAAGGAAAAAAAGAAAGAAGAAGAAAGAAAGGAAGAAAGAAGAAAGAAGAAGAAGAAAGAAAAGAGAAGAAAGAAGAAGAAGAAAGAAGAAGAAGAAAAGAAGAAAGAAAGGAAAGAAAGGAAAGGAAAGAAAGAAAAAGAGAAAGAAAAGGAAGAAAGAAAGAGAAAGAAAGAAGAAAGAAAGAAAGAAGAAAGAGAAGAAGAGAAAGAAAAGAAGAAGAAAGAAGAAAGAAAAGAAAGAAAGAAAAGAAAGAAAGGAAAAGAGAAAGAAAGAAGAAAGAAGAAAAGAAGAAAGAAAGAAGAAGAAAGAAAGAAAGAAAGAAAGAAAAGAAAGAAAGAAAGAAGAAAGAAAGAAAGAAAGAAGAAAGAAAGAAAGAAAGAAAGAAAGAAAGAAGAAAGAAGAAGAAAGAAAGAAAGAAAAAGAAAGAAAGAAAGAAAGAAAGAAAGAAAAAGAAAGAAAGAAAAAGAAAGAAAGAAAGAAAGAAGAAAGAAAGAAAGAAAGAAAGAAAGAAAGAAAGAAAGAAAGAAAGAAAGAAAGAAAGAAAAGAAAGAAAGAAAGAAAGAAAAGAAAGAAAGAAAGAAAGAAAGAAAGAAAAGAAGAAAGAAAGAAAGAAAGAAAGAAAGAAAGAAGAAAGAAAGAAAGAAAGAAAGAAAAGAAAGAAAAGAAAGAAAGAAAGAAAAGAAAAGAAAGAAAGAAAGAGAAAGAAAGAAAAGAAAGAAGAAGAAGAAAGAAAGAAAGAAAGAAGAAAGAGAAGAAAGAAAGAAAGAAAAGAAAGAGAAGAAGAAAGAAAGAAAGAAAGAAGAAAGAAAGAAAGAAGACAACAGTAAAGTCTTCACTGCTGTCCTTCATGGCTTATCTGCTGTGATTTACGTTGTGATTGTTGACTAGCTGACCACTGATTTCAACGCAGGGGTATAGAAGAGACAGATTGACATGAGTTTCATTAAAATTCAAGAAACTCAACTCCATAGAGAGCATGACTAACTTCCTTATACATGACAAGAATCCCCACAGATGGTTCTTCACCCTTGTTGAAGGAATTAAGTCTACCAAAAGAATCCTTGTCTATAAGCAGCCAATTCCCCAAATCTACAGCCTCATCTGCACAGAAATTCTTTATACTGTCATTCTTAAGTACCTTAGGGTAGCAGTGAAAGACAGGGAGCCAACAGGGAGTGCCGACTGCTGCCTCCACTACCCCTCAAGCATGCTGGTGGCATAGGGATGATGGGATTATAAAGTAAACATAATAAAACACAGTACTAGGGCATTCAGTGGCCACAGTATATTTGCTTGCTTATCTTCTCCCTGTAAAAGCTGGGGATGAAATTCCTACTACAGCTGCAAAGTGCATGTGTATAAAATTGGCAGTTATTAAACCGTTAAAGCAGCCACAAATGAATACTGAATTTAGTTTTTAATGCCAATTAACTTTCCTCTTTTTTTTTTTTTTTTTTTTTTTTTTTTTTTTTTTTTTTTTTTTTGGTATGTGCGTGTGTGTGATTGTTCTCTACAATTTTCCATCAAATGTTGGAGTTTTCCCTCTCTGCTTCCATGAAAGTCTGCTAATGGCCAGATACATTGTGTCATTAAGGATAAAGAAGAAAAAAACTTCATTTCACTTAAAAAGAAAATTAAAAGCTCTCTTCTGTCCTGTTTTTCTGTTAATCAAACCAGCAGTAATTAAAGGATAGGATAACAAAGCTTTCACATGAAGACTGAAAGAAGAAATATATAAGTGGCACAACAGAATTAGGAAAAAAACCAATAAAATCCTTTTCTATGTTAAAAATAAGAAAGCTGTTCTGAGGAAAATTTTAAACATTTGTTAATGGATACAGACATTTGAAACACATGAGTTTTTAAGGGCTTGAAACCTTCATCTCCTGGAACATAAAAGTCCCTCTGCAAAAATCAAATTTGGTTCCCATCATATCAGGCATGGTCTCTGAGAGCTCAGCAAGAACCCTCAGCTCCATGTCACTCAGAGCATTATTAACTGATATCATACTGAAGCTGTTGATTTCATAATCACAATTTCATTTCTCACAAGAAAGGAGAATCAATGTCTTATTCTTATAAAATTATTAAAAACAATGAACGTGTCTTCTCTTTCAAGACATATCAACAGCTCTCAGTAGACACAATCAATATAGGTCATCTACAAACTTCTGGGTCAATGAACTTAATATAAGACTGTCCGCTCCGTTCAAAGAGAAGAAAAGGGCACAAAAATTACGTTGAAATTTTTCAATGTTAGAAGATGACTGAACAATATCAAGGATATTGAAGTAAGATGGAAAAACTCATCACACTACTTAGAAAACACCATTTCTACCAATTTATCATCTCCAGATAATATCCAGCTGAATTTTCAGTACTGGGGGACAAGCAAAAAGTTTTACAAAAAGTTTTTTCCCCTCAAACCATATTTTTTTTTCTGGAATTTTAGCTGTTCAGCTCAACTATTATTCCTACACAATCCTCAAAAGAGACATTGACCTGTGGCTGAAAAACACAACTCTGACATGGATGATTCTTCTGTCATGGGATTCTGCCATCAGAGAAAAACTCTGACTGAATTCTAAAACAGGCATGGATGGTGCAAAGTAAGTTGAGTAAGGCAATATGACTGATTGGCTATAAAATCTTGCAGAGCTGGCTGACAAATGACCAAATCATTCTTTACCCACACAGCAGCAAGTCCAGCTTCTTCCTCAGGGAGAGGGACAAGGGCTATGAGCCAAATCCAAGACTAACATCTCCACTTTCATTTGCTGTTGAAGGGAAATGTTGTGTCCCAATTACTATCTGGATTCAAACTGAATTTAAGAAAACTAGTGATTACAGCTATGAAGAATATATGAGTGGAAAATGTCTTTATCCATCCCTATAAAGTCTGTCCAGGAAAAGAGATCTCCTCTCTCCCCTTTGTATCTGTCGCCTTCCTCATCAATGTTTAGAACTTCTTCCTTCAAACATTTTGGCTAGATTTTTAGTATGCTTCTTCCTAAACAGGGAGATAGCTCTTCGATCAAGACATGCTTGCACCATTTTTTCAGGCACTCCTTATTAGCACACTGTGGATTCAGGTTTGAACAAGCAAGGAAACCACAACATTTTCAAGAAACACATAAAGGATATTAACACTGGATTCTAAATCAACTGCCCTACCATCTCTGTCCTCTGGAGAGCTTTTATCCAGTCTGCTTGGCCTTCAGGTCATGCATCTTGCTATGGCCGTCCATTATGGAAAAGCAAAGGTCTTAAACTAAGTGTAAAAAGGTAATTTGGTCAAAAACGGCAAAGATGATGCAGAAGATGGTCTGCGGTGGAAAACCATCCTGGTTTTCCCCTCTGTTGTCCCCTCATTCTTTTAAACTCCTTTCTTGCCATCTAAATTATCATTGCCTTCAATTAATCATTCTTTTTAGAATTGTGGTGAATACAGACTGTGTGGCTCAGCATCCTTTCCTGAGGGAGTCATTCTAGTCTCCAGAAGGCACCTGGCATGGAATCAATACATTTTCCGAAAGTTATTGCAAGGGTCCCTAGTGAAGAAGACTCTCTTCCCCAGCCTGTAATTAATTTTTGAGAAAAAAAACCCTGTATTCTCAGAAGACATCATTCACATTGAGATTAAAATATAAAACGTTGATTCACATTGTCCCTGAATTCATCTTTTTCCAACTTGAATGGAGCTTTTTGTGTCTTCATAATGTCAGGTGACATTTACACCCTAGGGTTTAAATGCTGTTTAACTAGAGAACTGTTGCTTTTTAAAAACAAAGTGCAATTTCTTTTTTAAAAAAGGCAGAAAAATATGCTTAATCCCTCTAAGAAATCCAACTTCAAAGTGCCTTTGTTTCTGAGGTATTTTTCTTCACTCTTGCTCCCCTCTGTGCTACTCCTTCTTCCTGGTTGTACAGACTGAATGTCATATGTTACATGTTCATAATTCTTCCCCCTTTCTATGAAAGTGTTTGTCTGTTTTCTTTTTTTCCTGTAAACCTACTTAGTCTGTATTTGTGTTTCAAGATCCCAGATATCTGTGTACTTCACACCCTGCTATATCCATCCAGCTCTTCCAAAAGAACACTGCAGTAAGTCATGTTCCTTTGCTGTCAGAGAAGGCCTGATATTTCCTTCACTGAGAGAATTTTACCAGCCCCAGAGATTAAGAGGCACCAGCACGTGAGAAAGCAGCCCTCCTCCCTCTCTGCAAAGCAGCCTTTTAGCAGAACAGAGCAGAACACAGTGTTAACTTAGAAACTTACAGCAAACCCGAACAAGCAAACAAAACAGATGCCATCTGCCACAGTCTGGAGAGCACATTCACTGCCAGCCTTGATTCAAGACAGCCAGAATCCATTCAACTTAAAGGCTCTAAAGGAGTTTTTTTTTTTATCATGTCATGCTATATCAGTGTTTTCTTTGTAGGGAAAAGAAAAAAATCTGAAACCCAAACTCAGCTGATAGGATCAGAATCTATTTATTTTCATATTTCTATATGAAAGACTTTCTTTGCTGTTTTCCTTTGAGAATGTTGTGTACAGGTACTGAATCTTCTGTAAAATAACAGAAACTGAGGTCCCAAAGAGGGTCAAAACTTTTGCTGTCAGTTTTTTATTATTTGTCCCAAATAAACTTATTCCTATCTTTAACCATCCAAGAAAATCAAAAAAACAAAAACAAACAAACAAACAAAAAACCCAGAAACAAACAAACAAACAAAACAACAAAAAAAACCCAACTCATGTATGCATATATGTTGAAATTTTATGTATGTTTGTCACCATGCCAGGTTAATTTTTGCTATCATGTATGTCTAGTTTGGAGTACAGAAATAAGGTTCATTTGTACCAGGAATGTACTAAAATAGAGAAAAGTTTCAATTATTCAGTTGACTTGAATTGTTTTTGAAAGTATGAGCTGAGGAAAAGAGTTAACTTAGATGTCTTATATAGTAAGCATTCTCCAAAATAAAGCATTGCATATTAATTTCTGCACTAAAACAAGTGTGCAGACTTGTACTGGACATCTTCTTGAGTGTCTAATAACAGAATATTTTGTCATCTGGGCTTTGCTGCTTTGGTCCAAGAAGAAATTAGTACCCTTAGAAAATAATATTATAATGTAACATGACACAAATAATGCCTCAGCAATTGTGAGAAGACCACCATGCGTTATGCTGACTGCACATGTGACTGCAAAAGGCAGGAAGTCGTATAAAACCAAATTTAAAGGGATGGTTAATACAATTTCTCTTTCTAACAGCATTTTACTAAGAAAGACTAGAATTCCATGGTGAAAATCTTATATTGAATCAGATGTTCTTTGGTGGCTTATAGCTGCCTATTTGCACATAGTTTTATCCTCTGTCACTGGAAAAAGCAAAGAGCAGCTAGCACTCCTGGAGAGTCCTCTTTTGAATTAATGATCATGAGCAATGACAGTCCAATAAGCAAATGACACAAGAATGTTTTGACTGTCTCACCACAAGGCACACCAGTGAGTGAGAAGAAAAGGTCTCCCTTTCTCCCTTTTTTTATACCCTTACTGGCAATAACATAAGAAGAACTCATGACAGCTTGGGATGTGTATACCTATCACCACTGGTACCACCAACTCAGCTTCATTCTTCCCTAAATAGTGTCCACATTTGTCCCACAACTCACTTCAAACAAAACCCAAACCCAAAACTAAAACCAAAAACAAAGCCAAAACAAAATCAAAGACAAACAAACAAAAACCAAGAAAAAAGACCGCATCAGAATATGGCTAAAACCTTACATTTTCAAAAGATGCAGCAAGTCCCAAATTAAAAGGTGTCTGAAATCAATTCACTATATGATGCCTAAGGAAATTATCAAAATGTTACTAGTACCCTAACCAGAATTTTTGTTGAATATTCATCAACATTGACAGATACTTGTGTAGTTCCCATATATTTTCAGAGTAGAGAACTTAGTGCTTTGAATGTCAGCAACTTTTTTCTTTTAATGGAGAGTCCTGAATCCAGCCTGATGTATTAGCTAAGATGATAGTAATCACATTTGCAACAGGTCACAAACTTGTAGAAGCTCTAATAACAAAAATAAAAAAAAAAATTAAAAATCAAATTAACCTAATCTAGTGAAATATTTTTTGCATAAAAGCTGAGAAGTCACTGCTTGCTCTGCTTGCTTAGAGTTGCCAATAGAAAATCAACATTTTCCTCAGAAGGACCAGTTACAAAATTTTTACACTATCTTTATGCTTGCGGGACACTTATAAATATTACAAAAAGAGCTATGAATAGCTGAAAGTAATCCCAGATGATTGTAAAAAATTAACAGGACAAGGATGATAATGATGTGAATATTTTTTTTTTGCTAGTCCCTGGGCTTAGGATTGTTTTGAGTTTACTGTAAGCCACATAATAAGTAATATCCAATACACATCAGCATGAAAATTTAGAGAAGTAAAAAATGTAGTTAGTATTAATAACTTTTCTTTTTCCAATGACAATCAATCAGAAAGTGAGAATGGCACTTTAGTGGGTGAAGCAAAGGATTGTCTTTCTTCTCTGCTATTGTGGTGGTTTGGCCAGCCCAGGGAAGTGAGCTGGCTGGGTTTGAGATTGGCTTTTTATTGGACCAATGGGAAAGCATTTTCTAGTTCGTATTGCCTTTGGAAGAAGCCCAGGAAGGTCTCTTTCCTCCCGGCTGTCAGAGCACACACCTCTGCCCTCCTGGCCCTGGGCTGAGTGTGGGCAGGGGGAGGCCACACAGCCCAGGCAGGGCTCAGCTGATTTGGGAACATCTGCCGATCCAGAGGATCCAGAGTTCTGCTCTGCTGCTGGCCCGGGCTGGACTCTGCTTTTGCTGTGCCCGGTGGGAGAGGGGGGGAGATGCGAGGATGCAGGCCAGAACACCTTGATTAGACTGAGGAGTGGAAAAAGAATTTTGTGAATCTGTCCAACTTCCCCTCCCAGCTGCAGACCAGCGAGTGGCTGCCTTTGGGTCTGGACCCTTTGAGATCTGCCCCCTCAGCACGGCTTTGAAATGTGGCACCATGGACTGGCCAGCCTGGCAGAAATCCTGACACAGCTCCAGCAGGGCTGCTTGAGTGCCTCAGCATGGACACTCTTTGTTAACTCTGTCAGTGCATCCCTGCACAGATGGGACCTGGGAAAACCCTCCATCCTCTCTCCAGTGAGAGAAAATTAGAATGCAGTGTGTAAAGACCACAAGAAGTATCCAAGTCAGTCAAGAAGGATTGAAAGTCCAGGTGGAAGGAGTGTGGGAAGTTGCTTTTGAGCTGTAAAAGACTCGTGTGGGCTATGGTGGTTGGCTATAATATATCTCAATATTTCCTTTAAACCATAAAGAAGTATAGGAGAGATAAAAGAGTTCAAATTGCAGACCTGAGCAAAGGAATGAAATGTTGAGGGGACTGTTGATTTCATGAGAAGTTGAACAGAGAAATGAAGTGATAAAGACTCTTTGCCCTTGAAGAAGTGAATCTCTGTTCCTTGGAGGTGAAGGTGGTCCCAAAGACAAAGAGAACCTTTGTTTTGAACATGTTTATCTTTAAACTAAGACCCCATACATCGATGTGGCCCAGAGACACAATCGTGAACATGGGAGGAGTTTCATGAATGCAGAGGATCTGAGCGGTTGCTGTTCATGAAGAATGGATTTACAAGAGAACTGTTTTCTTGTGGGGGAATTTGCCATAGAAAATGAGAGGTGCTTCCCTCCCCAAGTGAACTGAAGAAACACTGTTTTAGAAGTGAGAAACTGTCTGAGATTTCTGAGTGTTGTTTTCTTTATATTGTCAGTTGGGAGAAAAGAAGTTGTGGGGAGGGAGGAAGAGTGTTTTGAAGGTTTCATTCTCATTATTGTTGTTTTTCTTTCTTAGTGTTAGTTAATAAAGTCTTATTACTTTTAAGCTTAAACCTGCTTTGCTCTTGATTGGAAACTCAAACCAAACCAGAAATTCGTGTTTCTGCCCCGTTTCGAATTGAAACCACAACAATACAGGAAAATCACATAGGCAAACATTTTCAAAGTCAGGTGAACAGAGAAAGGTAGCAAAGTAGATGCTTCTATAAGACCAACAAGATTCAAGGAGAACTTGGATCACCTAGAAAATAATTCTGTTGTCATACTGTCCCATTCCAGAGCTGTGCATGCTCAGATAACCTCAACACAGAAGTGGTGATAGACAGGTGGTTGAATCAGAAACAATAAGATCAAGGGGACAAACTTCTTTTTAACCCACACCATGCTGAATCACAGGTTTCTGCTCCTGAAGGGTGATGTATTGATTATATGTAAGAAAATAGGGATCCTATCAGAGTAAGATCTTTGAAATAGACTGAGCAATTCTTTGCTCCAAAATATTTAAACATATTTTTAAAATGATGTGTCTTAGTTCTTTTTAGTTCCAGGAAGCTATTCAAGACATAACTGTTCAGAAAGAACAATCCTTTTTTTTCCTGAAAATCCAAGTCTGAGCCTTCAGAAATCACAACATCTCAAGTCACTAAGCTCCTGCAGTACATTTTGTAAAGATGAAAGATGGTTATAATTGCCCTTGGAGGAAGTGATTTCTGAGTCAGAGAAACACAACACTATCTATGACTATGAAGAGTTTATTTTATTTTAATTTAGTTTGGGGTAGAAGGAAATAAAAGGGGGGTGAGTGTTGCGGCAATTTGGATGAATATAATAAAAGATCATATAATAAAACATCTGTTAAGAACATGTGTTGGAACTCCAGGGTATGCACTGAAACTAGTCAGTAATATCTGTGAGTGAATGAAAGAATGAATAAATAAGCGTATAAAATCATGATTCCTTCCATCATCC
The DNA here is from genome assembly GCA_032173965.1 of Sitta carolinensis. NCBI lineage: Eukaryota > Metazoa > Chordata > Aves > Passeriformes > Sittidae > Sitta > Sitta carolinensis. The sequence continues at coordinate 7,896,786 of CM063313.1, read as the reverse complement.
CTCCCCTATGGAGCCCACAAGCATTTTTTAAGTCTTGTCAAGTATAGAGGAGCCTAACATCTATACAGCTGTTATTCAGTACAACATCTTCATATTGATCAGATCTATCAAACTAGAGGGGAGTACAAGACCAGAGAAAATATGAAAGGCCATTGTAAGAGAAATCATGGCCCAGAGAACTTTGTCAGTGAGAAAAGGCAGGGGAGGAAATAAAAAGTTCAGAAAAATTAAATGACCTGCTCTAAAATGACAGCGGTGGGAACTGAGTCACAGCTTAATGGTTTCTCTCTATTGGATGTGTCGCATTTCAGTAAATAGTTTATACTGTTCTCTATGACTACAGATATGTGCTAATGTGTTTAGACCTCATTTTACTGTTCCAGAACTACTGGAACACTGACTCTGGACCTTCTCCATTTCAGAGGGTCAGAGGCAGTGTTTTTTATCATTAAACAAACCCACTGAACTATTTATGGATTCTGATGCCCTGCTGGGTACACCTCACTTGCTATCATTTTGCCATCTTATCAAAAATTACTTTTTCTACTTGTCATATATTAGAGAGCTTCTCATTTACGAATGATAACCATGTAAGCAGACAGAGATGAAGAAAATTTCCAGGCAGTGTAAAAAATGCTATGAGGTCATGCAGGAAGCCTGTAGCAGCTACAGGCAGAGAGCCAAGATACCCAACTACAGCTAGATATTGTTTTAGCCAAGCTTTAGCCAACAACCCGTTCTCCTCTTTTAGAAACAGGTGGCTGCAGTTAAAAGCAATACAACCCCAATCACTTACAAGCTAGTTATCTTTAAATTGTTTCCCTGAAAATTGGATGATGAAGAGATATTTTCTATGTGTCTTTCCCTCTTTGAATTTCTGCTCTGAGTTTCTCCTTACAGGCATGTTGCAATAGCTTCTGGCTAAAAGAAGTAGCCAAGGGAATGTAGGTATTCTCAGTTCTCATTAGGATATTGGAAAAAAAGCATTATCCTCTGTCTTTATAATTATAGTGCTGGGGGATATAATAGCACCTAACTGTAAAGGTAAGAAAAAATATTTTGTCACATTCCTTTCTTCACTACCTGGATGGCACTGTGGAAAATAACAAAACAATGTAAATAAAGCTCTAAAAACTTCCTGACACTGGAACAATGACGCCTTGAGAGGAAGCACACAAAATAAGCAGCTCAAAATTAAGTAAGCATTGGGTAAAATGAGTTCTACTTCACATCATTAGGTCTAGAAAGTCTCTATGAAAAAGAGTTATCAACATAATAATTTAAATATCCAAAGTTTTCAAATTCTTTCCTTATCTTCTATCCCACTATTCCTTCACTGTGAGTAAACATGAAGCTTACTAAAGAGTAATCGTAACACAGTTGTGGGATTTGGCCTGTCATTTAGAGGCAAAGAGAAAGAAATTAATCAACAATCAACTTGGAGCTCCATGCCTTGGAAGATTTCAGTCTTATGCTGTAGCCCAAAACCTTGCACAGTCTCTCTCCCCTGTGACTTTTCTCCTTAGTGCCTCAGTATCTTTCTATATCCTCTGTATTTCAAAATTTAAGACCACAGTAAGTTAATTTTAAACTAGATCTCATTAATGAGATAACTAACTGAAAAATCAATGATCAGTTTTGAATATTAGCTTGAAGCCAGCTGTTAATTTCCAACATTTTCTGGGGGCCAGGGAGAGTGACTTACTCTTTATTAAATCACGCCTCTCAAGTGGTAAGGTAAATCATAAACTGGTGAGAGATGTTGCTGTAGCAGCTATACAAGCTACAATTTTCTATACAGAAGCAAAAATGGAGTTCAGGACTTTTTCCTCTTACCCTGAAAATATGCTTGAATTTTGCCTTTGAGACATCATTTCACCTTTGAGGCTAATCGCTCCTTCGTCTTTAGTTTTTGGTCCTCATGCTTTTGGATACCTGCCAGAGTGCAGGGCTTTGCACACCTTATGAGCAGACCACAGACACAGAACTGAGAACCATGAGACAGCCATTGGTTGTTTGCAGATCTCTCTTGGTTTAGATGGGAGAAAAAAACAGCAATCGAGAGAAAAAACAAAGGTACTTACTAAGCACTGTCACCAAATTCTTTAAATGTTTATTCTGGAATTTTCTCCCAGTCTAATTACATTTTAAAATAGAATCAGATCAAATTAAACAGACTATTTATTTTCTCCATTTCCTATGCGCAGAGAAAAAAAAAAAAAAAAAAAAAAAAAAGGACATCTGTTGGGTTTAAAACACTTCAACAAATACCAAACCCAGGTTCTGTATCAACACAGTTCTCACAGTAGAAGAGAAAAGACTTTTAAAAATACTGCCCATAGGTTGATATCATTGTGCCTGTTTAAAATATTGTCACAACTGACACAAACATATGTAAGCACACACAAAACACTATCTATTGACAATTGCAGAGTTACCAAGAATATGAAATAATATGTTTCTTTTACAAGGAAGTAAACCAAATAAACCACTTTCATAGCCCAGCATTTGCCCTCTATGCCTCTGGCACTGTTTTCTTGAAGAAAGGACCAAGTCCTGTGAACCAGGAGTACACACAACCTGGTGGGCAGCAAAGTGGACCCTTAAGGCAGAGGAGAACTTTTTGTGTTACCATCCTGCTCCCCACCCACCTGGGCTTAGTGCTCATAACTCAGGCCTGAGACATAAACTCAAGAGGAGACCAGAAGCTGGCTTCAGGACGTGCTAGGGAAATAGCATCCACCTGGTGGGCTGTCATCTCTCCTGGTGAGCATGAAACAACTTATTTTTATGTTATTAAACTGGTACCAGAAACAGCAGCTTCTTACAAAACTGGTTTGTTTGCCTCATCAGGAGGTGTATTCCTTGATTAGGCAGAAGGATGTGTGAAAACAAAATAGGTGGCTGCCATCTTTCTTATTGAGAGGTAGAAATTGTCTGTCACAAATTATATACACCATAGACATAAGGTGTTGTTTTCTGGGGGTTTTTTTCCATTTATCCCTTATATATACTTTTTTTTTTTTTTTTTTTTTTTTTTTTAATATTTCTCTAACTTGGTCCCTGAACTTCATCCTTGTGAATTTGCCTCAGGCTATATCCTCTTTTCCCAGCACTATGCCAAAAAGGTCATTTCTGGTCACTGGAGGTTGTGACTCCAGGGAAATTCTCTTGAGCTCCACTACCCCATGACAGAATATATAGTGGTTTCAGGGGAAGAAGCAACTCACATCCTGAAAACAGTAATTCTGTATCTCCAAAAAGTATATTTTTGCCTGTCAGTTATCAATTAATGGGGCTAACACAACCTGACTTTCTGAAAATGGTGTTTTGATTAATCAAGAGAGGTTAAATGAATTCTCAGACAAAGTATGAGATAATTTGCAAAATTATAGATCTTTTTAACAAGCAAAAGTCAGGATACTTCTCAGAAAACACTTCTATGTGATTATTATTTATAAGTGAGTAAAACATTCTTGGTTCTTTTTCATTTAGGCTTGTTTTAAAATTACATTTATTGTGATATTTTCAATGCAATATCTGCCCAGCACTGTCTTCCAGGATGAAATATTCCTGACTGAAATTTTGGAAACAAATATTGTTACCAGTTGGAAAGAGAGTCCAGATATGGGAAATTTCAGTCAAAATAAACATTGACTTTGTTTCCTAAGATGCTTGGCTCTGTAATGCCATTCTTCCCACAGGATGCCAACACCTTTTACAACCTGGGCTACCTTCTGCTGATGATTGCATCCCTGTCATCACTCCACCGAGCTTCCAACCCAAAACATTCACGAACTATGAAAGACCGATGAAAACTACACAATATTATAATGATGGATTTGAGGCGGTGTTTTTCTGCCATTCAGCTGCTGATCCCTCAAGGTGTGCACTTGTGAGGTGTCCAAGATCTTTGATTTTACAGGCTTGAAAGAAAAAGAAAAAAAGTTATTATTTTCCTTATAATTAAAGGTGAGGCTTGAAGGGATTGACTTCCACCTCCTGTTTTGGAGCTCTGAAAGAAAAAAAAAAAAAAAAAAAAAACACCCAAAAAAAAAAAAAAAGAAACAAAAAAAAAAAAACACCACTTTATGAAATAGTGGTTGTTAGTAAAATTTTAACAAAACAGGGCTGGAATTAAAGTCAGTGTGTTCTCTGGCCTTGTATAACCACATGAGATCTATGCAACCCCTGGTAGAGTGTGACTGCCAAACACACAGCACTGATGAAGGTGCAGCAATGAAGTGACAGAAGACGAAATACTTGTGAAAGATGCTGGGAAAAACTTCCTTCTGATAGAAAGCTTTAATGTTTCCAGAAAGCAGGCTGGATATTAGTTGCAATTTTGCTCTTCCCTGAAAGAGTCTCACAGAATGACCTGCACGGAATTCAATTTCTTTCCCTTGAAAGGAGGCAGAATTGAGTCAACCCAGCCAGAATTTGAACCTGTGGCTCAAGGGAGTCTAAGTAATTCAACCCTTAGGCACGACTTTTAAGCCATCACCCTCCAGCGTATGATAAAAGGTATTTTATAAAGAAAGGAAGTGGAATTGTAATGAGGGGAGTTTTGGGTGAATCATAAAGTGAGACAGGCTTCAGATATTTTTGGAGGGGGTCATAAAAACAAATTTTTTTCAGATTACGGGATAACAGCAGGAAACAACAATTGGGTTAAAAAACATCTTCCAAATACTGAGGTGAACTCAAGATTTTATACTATTTGAGAAAGTTTAAAAAAGTTGTGGTGTGGGTTTTTGGGTTCTTTTTTGCCAGTTGCTTCCTCCTGACTTTCTGCTGTCATCTGTTCCTGAAAAAGCTCTTGACAGGAGGCAATGTTTGTAGCTCTATTTCTAACACTTCTAAAACTGAAAATAATGGAAACCATATGAAAAAGTTCAATCGCTTTTCCGGTTGCAAACTGAAGAGCTGAAAGTTCAGTAGAATGTTCGTGAAAATATTTCTAGTAGCAATTTTTTTGGCACTCTGCTTCTGAGACTCTTTCTCCCTCAATTTATACATAAAATTCATGGTGAATGTGACCTTAGCTGTGGAGCTGGTTCTGCCTTTGAAGTAAATTTAGGTTAGAAAAGTAAATGTCTCATTTTCTTGGAAATGCTTTAACTTTATCACTGTAGGGACAGGTTTTGTTTGTTTCAATCATATACAGTTTGGATTTCTCACAAAATCAAGAAAACTCCCATATGATGCTCTTTAATATAACTGCAGATATTGATATTTTCCCTATGAAAATGTATGCACCAAATTGTATCTGGTGGAAATGAGTTCCATATTTTTTAGTAAGTTTTAAATGAGTTGCCTTTGAATTTTGCTGAATATTTCCATATGTTTCCATTATAAGAAATCAAAATAAAAGCACTTTTCTCATTTCAATACATCATTTATTTATAGATACACATACTGCAGTTATTTCAGAATAGCAGGAAAGCTGTTTTTAATGCTCAGAAAGGTATTCCAAGGGCTGGAGCACCTCTCTTATAAACACAGGATGAGATAGCAGGGGATATGCAGCCTGAAAAAGAGAAGGCTTCAGGGAGATATTTTTTTTCAGCCGTTCCATCCTTGAAGGGGACTTATAAAAAAGACAGAGAATGATGAGTTACATGGGCAGATAGTGACAGGACAAGGTAGAGTAGTTTAAAACTAAAGAGAAGAGATTTAGATTAGATATTTGGAAGAAATTCCTTACTGTGAGGGTGGTGAAGCCCTGGCACAGAGTGCCCAGAGAAACTATGGCTGTCCCATCCCTGGAAGTGTTCAAGGCTGTGTTGAACAGGGCTTGGAGCACCCTGGGCTAGTGGGAGGTGTCCCTGCCCCTGGGTTAGGAAAAGTTTATCTTTATCTCAAACTATTATGTGACTCCATCATTTGTATTCCTTAGGTTTAAAGATATTTTCTTTCTATAATACCATATTTTTGTCTCACCAGGTAACCAAATTGGAACACATTAATCTGGGTCAGATTTTCCTTCCTTTTCTTCTATGTCTTCTACAGCTGAGCTCTTTCTGAGTAATTCTTTCTGTTGAGCCAAATTCCTCCAAACAGTCAGGATTCTTCCCTTCTCCCATCTTTAGATCCTAGCAGAGTAAAAGAGCAAATAAGTTTTCTCCTTTCACTTGTCATTATTTCCTTTCTATCAAAAAGTTTCACTTGGTCTTTCAGCTAATTTTGTGAAATCACTTTGGGATCCTTTGGGGTTTATTTATAGTTCTCATGAGCTTCAAAAATTTTGAACAAAATGGGTAATTTTTGGGCAGAACAATTCCTCAACCAAAACAAAATACAACTTGCTCCAAACCAGAAAGTTCCAAATAGAAATAGTTAAGTGATAACAGGTTTTTATAATGAGAATGTATGACATTTAATTTATTAATTTTTTTAATCAGATATTTATCCTGCAGCATGTTCTTGTTATTGCTGTACACTAATTATATAGAAAAAGCTCTTTCCTGCTTTTCAACTCACCCCACCAATGAGGGGGCTGGATGTGCACAAAGAGCTGGGAGGGAACAGTCAGGACAAAGGACCCCAGCTGACCACTGGGATATTCCATAGTGCATGACACCATGCTCAGCATAAAGTGTTCATCAGAAGAAAAAAGGAGAGGGCCACCAGAGCGATGATGTTGGTCTTTTCAAGTCATTGTTATATGTTACAGTAATCCCCTGCTTTCTTGGGGATTACTGAACACCATACAAAGTGGTAGATGAAGTCCTTGTTTTGTTTTGTTTGTGTGCATGGCTTTTGTTTTACCTTTCAAACAGCCTTTGTCTCAACCCATGAGTTTTCTCCCCTTTTCAGTTTTTTCCCTCCCACTGGGGGGTTGGAGGGGCAGAGTGAACAAAATGCTTCATGAGGCTTAGTTGCCACTGGGGTTAAACCGAGACAAAGGGACTCAGTACTCACTGTTGGAAATATAAGTGATGAACTAGAACATTTCATGGTAATTCTCTAGAATTACCATGATGCTATGGATGATGAGTTCTCATCTCCAGGTCTCAGAATTTAGAAAATGAGGTTGGTGTTTTTGCTTGCTCTTGGTTTTTTTTACTGCATTAATTTTTATTTTTTTTTAGACGGCATTAATTTATTTTTTTATTATTATTTTTTTGACTGCATTTGCAATCCTGTTGCTATATATATTTACACACACACAAACCTTATTATTCTTATGAGGATATATTAGAAACCTTATATTGCATTAAATAAGGGCAGTGTTCAATACTCTTCCAGTGCATCTCTGGTTTAATAGAGAGCTCTGTTGAGTGGGGCACACTTGGTGGAGCAGAGAGTGCACCTCTCCAACGCAGCCATGACCCTCAGAGCAGTGGAGCTCACCCATCAGTTTTATTATGGGTAACTCATTTGTTGCTGTGCCATGCCAGCTTGATTTAACTAGCACATATGAGCAATGGCAACACAAGCCTGATTCCTGAGCATTTAAAACTAGCTGTTGAAGGCAGATGGCATTCTCCAGTTCTCACACTGCTCTACTGCGGAGAACTAAAGTTTAAACTATCAGCTACCTGCCATTTTTGAAATTGCTGCAGATAAAAACTCTTTGATGATTTCAGATTTCTGCTGCTTGCTTGCAGGCTTACAGAGAATAATTGCTACCATAAGAAAACTACTGAAATAGACAATAAACTGATTTTGGCTGGAAGTACATTGTAATTCTGTTCTATATTGGTATGTGCTGCACCACAGAGACAAGTGTTTGTTATAAACAACAACAAAAAATAGCTAAACAGAGGTGGAAGAAAAATAACCCACCAGTTTAATAGTTCTGATACAATAATCTGTGAATCAGCTAACGTAGAAACTTAATTGTTGCTGAAAAGATTAAATAGGCTATGTCTGGTATAAAGCACGTGGGGCCATATGCCATCCTGCAAAGCTGCAGAACAAAGGAACGAGGCACAATATAATCCAGAACAAAGACCCCATCTGCAAGGGAAAACCATTAATGTGATATGTTTCTCTCATTCTTCTTTGAGGTCTTATTGCTGCACTGTGTTAAATGTCAAAATCATCAAACCTCTGCCTTCCTCCTCCTCAAGATCTTCTTTATTTGGCCTAGGTCCTGAGATAGCTCTTTTTGGTGCTTCTCCCTACAATGGTACTGAAGATTTATTTTTATTGGTTAGATATCATAACTCTCACAATTTTTCAAACTTCTTTGTGTATTAAAACAATATATTAGGTGGTTTATATCAGGTGGTTTATTTCCACCTACCTGAACAGGTTCTGTAGTATTAACTTGCCTTTGTCTTATCATCAGAATTGAACAGTTTCCAGAATCACAGAAAAGCTGAGTTTTGAAAGCATGTCTGGAGGTCACCTAGGTCAACCACCCTGCTCAAAGCCTGGTCAAATAGAACAGGTTGCTCAGGATATTATCCAGATGTACTTTTAATTTTTCCATTAAGAAAGACTCCACTCTCTCTCTCTTATTCTGGGGAATCTTTTGCAGTGCTTGATCAACATAAACAACATTTTTTTGTTCTGTTTAGTTTGTTGGTTTTTGGTTTTTGTTTGGTTGGTTGGTTGGTTGGTTTGGTTTGGTTTTGGGGGGTTGTTTTTTGTAATATTTTTTAGGTTTTGGTTGGTTTTTTTTTTTTTTTTTTTTTTTTTTTTTTTTTTTTTTTTTTCATTTTCTGCCCAGTGGTTTCTGTCCTGTTACCAAGTACCACTGGCAGATGTCAGGCTTTGTCTTTTTTACACCTTGGCAACAGGTATTCACATAGATAAGATCATCCCTGAGCTGCTCAATCCTCCTGCTCAAGGATACTCAACATTTGTCAACTTCATGTCTTGAGGCTTCAGCTCTGTCACTCACGATAAACTTTATAAATGGTATAGCATCTGACTACAAACAAAACTATTTACAACAAAATGCATCTGTTCATTCCTTTAAACCTATTTATTGCATTGATTCTACTGTTTTAATTACTTAATCAAATATTGTATAGCCTCAAATCAAATGCCTCATGGACATCTAAGAGCACTGTACCAGCACTGTTGTATTTATTAATTTAACATATGCTCCTCTCAAATAAAAATGTCACATTAGTTACATGGAATCTACTTTACATAAAATAAGAGTGAATCTTTATTAAATATATATTCCAGTTTATTGTTTCCTCTTGAAAACATTGGCATTTTTGTGACCATTTCTCCAAATTATGTCTAGCATTTCAAAATTTTGTGAACATTAACATAGACATGTCAGAGATGGTCTCAGACAGTTTTTTCTAAGTTCTTCTATGTAAACTATCAGAAATGTTAATGAAAATGTATCAGACTTGATATCAGTGGTCTAACATGCTTCAACCATTTCTTGGAACAGAAATCGTGTCAGCATATTCTTTGAGTACATCTTTTAGCTTATTCCAAATGCAGAAGTGAATTATGCACTAAAATGTTTCTTTTTTTGTGTGTGTTAGTATGAAATATTTCACCATGAAATGTTTTTTCCTCCGATTTCTAACCAGAAGTTCCAATATTCCAACCCAAGTCCGTCAAAATGTACCACCTTCTTCCCACCCCTATGGAGATCGAGGCAGCTGAGGGCAACAATCAAATGCATAACACTCTCAGCATTCCTTCTACTTTGGCTGTGTGCTGGATAAGATACGGATAAGAATTAACAGATAAGAATTTCTAGGTTCTCTATTGTTAACACTCCCTTTTGCAATGGTTCTTTGATTCATGAGTAATCTAGATGATGTCTCTGACAACCTGACAAATTTTAAGGGAACAGGACTTAACAGAGCTTCACAGATTCTCCTTCTCACCCGCACCTGCTCTCCTAGCACAAGTCCTCAAAGATTTTGCAAGAGCAGCGTCCTAACCCCCATGACATACACAACTTTCCAAACCAGAGATTTATTTTCAGAGTCTCCTTCCATTATTTTATTTTTATACCTGACCATTTTTCTTTTGAATAATAACTGGGTAAGGAACATAAGGAAAGCAGCATTTTTATTTTGACAGAGATTGCCCATGTTTATTTCCTTTTGTTAAATCACTCCTTCCTGGCTGGTTAACACCCATGGATTTTAATGTTTAATCCAAATAAATCTTTTACCCTTCTACAGATATTTTGAGCCAATAATTAACAACCTTAGGTTAGATTTATTTAGTATTGAGGCCCAGTAGCCTTTCAAAGGTGCATTCTAAACTAACTTCCCCTTAGTCCAGATGAGTCCACAGGATATCCTTTATACAGTCTATCCTTGGTCTCTGAAAAGAGCAGAATTTTCTATAATCAGAATTCTACCACCTCCTTCTCCCTTGTTGCTTGCTACCCCCTTTTCCATCTCCCTACTCAACTCTCACCAGCTGCTTGACCTGATAATGCAGGTGCTAATTTGTGCTGAATGTTCTGAACCTTTGTTTTCCAGGTCCTTATTTTTTGCTGGAAAAGTGGCTGTGATGCCATGTACCAATTTTATTTGCTTACAAATATGGAAAATGTTCTGAATGTTCTGAACCTTTGTTTTCCAGGTCCTTATTTTTTGCTGGAAAAGTGGCTGTGATGCCATCTACCAATTTTATTTGCTTACAAACGTGGCTTCTTCATGCTCTGGAGTTGCCCATTCAATCTAACAGTTTGATACTTCTAGTCCATTTACCTAATGGTCTTTTGTAAAAGTACCTGCACTCCTTTTATCTACAGGAGTAGCTAATAATAACAAAACCACATTTCCATGTCATATTGATCAATTATTGTTCATTATGCACAGAGAAGGACTCTGCTAAAAGAAAGTGCTAAAAGCACTGGCTCTCCAAATGTCCTAAAATGTTTAAGAGCCATTAGGCCAACCAACTCAGTTCCATCTCTTCACAAATGCTCAAGAAATTCAAATATCAACCCTATTAGAGTAGTGAATCACAGTATTTGCTATACAGAACCAGGTCTATACATTTTTTCATTTATATTTTCAGGGTCAAATCGTACAACTTCCACAACAAATAAGATACTGAAATAGCTTTTTCTACCTTTTCTAATTCAAAAATCTGATTTTATGGTCGTGTCCTCCTTTAATCAAAAGTTTCTGATGTTCCCTTTCATTAAGCTGGAATATAATACCACAGCTGAAAGGAAAAAAAAAAAAAAAAAAAAAAAAAACAAAACAAAACCAACAACAACAAACAAAAACCAAACAACCCTCCAAAAAACAAACAAAACAAAACCAAAACAAAAACCCCAACAAAAACCAAAAATACAAAACAAAAAAAAAAACAAAAATCTAAAAACTGACAAACAAAACCCAAAACCAAACAGAAAACCCACAATCCCACCCCCCACCCCCCCCCAAAAAAAAAAAAAAAAAACAAAACAAACCCAAGCAAATAAAAGAAATCAACAACAAAAGCTGGAGAGGGGGAGAAGATCAGGATTGCAAAACCCCACAGAATAAAAAACAAAGGCAGCTGAAGGGTTAGATATTTTTCTATTCTTTTAAAACCAGGTTTGTTTCACATTTAAGTACACATTTATCTCATACATCCAAGTCCTCATAAAGTTGAGATTACTATGTTATGTGAGTATACACACCACCACCACCCCCACACACACCTCTCTTGATATTTCCTTACTGAACCAGTATTGATTTCTTTCCTAGACCTCATTTCATATTGTGCCCTGAAAATTAAATGATCTATTTAGTTTCAATATGGCCCAGGATTCTAATTGGATTTTGAGGCAGTAATTTATGTAATATTAATGGATACTTTCAGAAAACCGCTAATTAACAGCTGACCTTTATTTTTTTCTTGTGCAGAAAAAAGAAAGAAAGCAAGAAAGAAAGAAGAAAGAGAGAGACAGAAAAAGAGAAACAAAAAATGAAACATTAAAAAAGCAAGTAGTCTGAATTTAATTAGAAAAAGCCAGCGCACATCAGGGACATTTTGGGGACCATCAAAATACATTATGTATTTGATCACCTTATGCCTATAAAAATGGCTAAATAATTTAAATGCACTTCAATAAAATGTGTTTTCAATGAGAAGGTTCAGCTCTGGGTGATAGATTAAAAGCTTCATATAACCCAGAGATTTTATAAGCTACTGGCAAACAAATTCAAAGTAAAAGATTATATTTTCTTTGCTTCTTTTATGTAGCAAGATTTCTACATTTTCTGCTTTTTTTTTTCTCCTTTTTTCTTTAGCAGCATAAATAAATATATTCAGAATAATTTAAATGCTTTATGAAGAAAAAAAGATGAAGATTCAGAGCTATCACCTCGTCAGTAAAAGAAGAAATTCACTTGCTTGTTCAGAAGTTGTTTGACTTCTTACTTATTGCCATGTAACAGCCTAAAAAATTAAGGATTTAGGGAAATGTACCCTAGGACACCCAGAAAAATACTGAACTTCACTTTGAATTGATACTTTCAGTATGGTCTCAAGAATTGCAAACATGGTAGTGTTTTGAGAGATTTTCTTTTGGAAACACCTTGTTTGTATCAACAGTTACTGATCTACCAAAATATTATGATGTGTAAAACAGAATGACTGTAACAAATATATATTTCATTCTCTGTTCATGACTGCTTTGTATTGCCTTTACACTTGTTTTTCATGATATTTTACACTCTTGTACTTTAAAGAAAGTTGCTAAATGAAAAAGAACAGGAGTAATCAGGGCCATAAATAAAAAATCCACATGTACTCTGCATCAAGGTGTACATCAGCTTTAGGTCTTGTCTGTTCAGACTAGTCCAAAAGACTGACATGTGAGTATTTACTAACAAAAGCTAAGCCTCTTCAAAACTGTTTAAAAATCATTTAAAAATGAATAAATAAGTCTTTAAAAAGAAAAGATCCTGCTGTGGGTAAACCAGTCCAGTGCAGTTCTTAAGCGTGAATACAAAATTGGATTTAGGGACTTCAAAGCTGAGCATTGCAATAGTCAATTATTTTTCAGTCGTTTACTCTTATCATGGGATCCATGATCTCCAATTAGTCAGTGGGGTGTCTGATGACTTACACAGAAAAAAAGAAAAAAAAAAGAAAAAAAGAAAAAACCCGTGGTCCTTTAGCATGAGATTAAAGAAGACTACAAAACAGAGATCTTTTTGAGAGATACACAATAGTTTTTGGAGTCTAATAGCACTTAGACATGAGGTCTAAACAACTTATTTCTGTCAATATGGAAAGAATAACAGGCAAGATTACATGAGGAATTAAGGTGTCAGGACTGCAGGCACCCATTTAGAATTCTAAATTTTGTTTACTGAAATTTAGGTGTGTATATGCCATATTTCCAAAGCCAAGAAACAATTTCTAGTACTTCTTTGGCTTCAATCCCTGCATCTAATGATTAATTGGGACTTGACCAGTCTGTGAAACACAGCTGAAGACTCACAGGAAGAGGAACTATCCCAATTTCTATCATCTGTATCAAAAATCCCCTGCATGAGTCAAAACATGTCAGAGACATCTTATAGAGAACTGACCTTTAAAGTCTCTGGTGACCCTCTTTTGGTCTCAGTGGGCACCACAGGTGACACAGGGACAGGGAAGCAGGGGCGTAAAGCACAGCACAGTAAATGGAGTATGTGCAGACATAACAGAGAAATATTTGTCTGGGAAAGAGTCCTACACTTTTAAACTGAAGTTTTTTTTCAGAATTGTCCAAATTTCTTATTGTCTATCAGTCCATCTTTCCATAATGTCAGTTTTTTCTATGACATTGTTTGTTTATTGATAGCAAGTCATGTTAGACTCTTAAAAACATTGTTTAACAGAGATTTTTCAGTACTTAAATAATAATTTGACTTTGTCATACATATATATATACACACATATTATATATATTTTATTTTTTTCTAAAATATGCTTTGCTCCACTAGTGATTAAGTCCAGCTTACAGTAATTATACTTGCTTACAAAACATCCTGGAGCCTGAGGAAAAATTCACCCCTTTTTATAAGAACAGCTAATGAGGGAATAGATTCTTTAAATCTGTCTAACTATCCAAGTATAGTTTTGTTTTCCTTTCAACCACAGACGTGCTTGAAGGCATCAGCTGATATGTCCCCAAATGATTCTTTCTGCTGTCTGAATGCATGAAAAGCAGAAATCAATGGTATCAAAACTCTTTTTTTTTTTTTTTTTTTTTTTTTTTTTTTTTTTTTTTTTTTAATTAAATATAAATGGGAAAAAAAAGATTAATGGAGAAGTCAGGTTATTTGATCAATGTCAGACTCCAGATCAGTGGTGAAGTTGAGAAGAGTTGTGTTTCCCAGATGCTGGCTAATGTCCTCCTAATCGTTATTTAGCACCACCTTCCCTAGCAAGAAACTATAGATTGGATTTACAAATTCTCATCAAGTTGTTAAGACAAGACTTTTTTCCTCACAGGTTCTGCAGTGACTAGCTAAATTTACATTTAAATGACTGAATCCAGCCTGTTTACTTCCACTGTTTCCATTAAAGACAGATGCGGGTTTACTTTCAGGAAACAGTTCCCAGATAGGCTCGCGTTTTTCCTTAACTTTTTCCCTCCCTTCTTTGAAGTTAAGCGCTGACAGGAGCGAATTGGATTTCTCTGCTCCGTATTGAGGCCGGGTGCTTTTGAATTTTCTTAGCATCCCTTTGTTTACCTGCCAGACACTGCTCAGGGAGCAGAAACCAGGTTCAGAACCCTCGAGCATCAGAAATGTCACTTGAGGAACAGAGCAATACAACTATCGTCATTATTCTTCACTCCTCTAAGGACTGTTTCCAGGTCGTAGACACCTATTGTGGATGTTTTGGGAATAATGAAAACCATTAACAGATTGTTAATGTGACTTGGTAACAGACCAAGCAGAGACTTATAAAACAATAAAGCTTTACAATCAATCTGATGTGTAACTAGGCACCAGTGGGAGCAGGTGTATCAGCTAGGGCCAAATTTTAACTCTTCTCAGCACCTTGGTGATACAGACACTGAAAGCTCTCTGGATCAGATGCATAAGTGTTTTGAGTAATTTTCTTTGTCTTGTGATCAGCTGAAGCTGATGTGACACCATGAGCCAAGAGGCAACCTCTGAAAGTGGGAGAGGAGAGTTTATATCCCTCCAGACATCAGAACTAAGAAAAGAGATTTTTAAGCTCTTGCTGGTGTTTGAGCTTGGTTTTGGTTTGGTTGTTTTGTTGGAGTTTTTTCATTCTTTCTTTCTTAAAGCTAATGAAATAAAAGGCTAAGACAGAGTCACTAAGCCATGACTGTGTGCAACTGTATGCCGTGGAAATGTTCAGTAAAAAAAACACCCAGGAAAATCAAATTAGAAATTTATTTTAATAAAACAGGTTTACTTTATTCTTTCACAGATTTTCTCTGTTGTCTTGGCAAATTGCATTGTCTGTTTGGGACTGAGTTTCCTCATCTCACCTGTGTCTGATTTGATCTTATTATATTTCATAAGAATTCTTTCTTCCTTCCTACATTCCTCTTTCTTTCTTTCTTTCTTTCTTTCTCTTTCTTTCTTCTTTCTTTCTTTCTTTCTTTCTTTCTTTCTTTCTTCTTTCTTTCTTTCTCTTTTTCTTTCTTTCTTTCTTTCTTTCTTTCTTTCTTTCTTTCTTTCTTTCTTTCTTCTTTCTTTCTTTCTTCTTTCTTTCTTTCTTTCTTTCTTTCTTTCTTCTTTCTTTCTTTCTTTCTTTCTTTCTTTCTTTCTCTTTTTTCTTTCTTTCTTTCTTTCTTTCTTTCTTTTTTTTCTTTCTTTCTTTCTTCTCTTCTTTCTTCTCTTTCTTTCTTTCTTTCTTTCCTTTCTTTCTTCTTTCTTTCTTCTCTTTCTTTCTTTCTTTCTCTTTCTTTTCTTTTCTTTCTTTCTTCTCTTTCTTTCTTCTCTTCTCTTTCTCTTTCTTCTTCTCTTTCTTTTCTTTCCTTTCTTTCTTTCCTTTTTTTCTTCTTTTTTCTTCTTCTTTTCTCTCTCTCTTCTCTCTCTCTCTCTTCTCTTCTCCTTCTTTCTTTCTTTTTTACTTTCTTCGCTTCTTGCTTTCTTGCTTTCTTGCTTTCTTGCTTTCTTTCCCACTTTCTTTCCTTCTTATTAAAACTGATGCTCACCTCTCTATTGCCCTTTGTTTTACAATGCTGACATTTTCTATATTGATGTGGTTTTTTGGCATTCTGCATTTCTGATCTTTGGGCTGAGCTACCTTTACAGTCTGAAAGCACAGCACTGACTATGCTAATACAGGAGCTAGGTTTAGAGCATCATAGCGGTGATAACAAGATATTTACAGCCCAAGCAGACTCAGATTGAGCTGTGCGCTCTGTCATTTTCATTTTATGAGCTTGCTCCATAAAACTGTTCCCATATGGTTAAGTTAGGGATAAACAAACAGTTCTGATCAAATAAGAAACACTCAATCTTTGCCAAGTTCATAATGAACTTCTTTTTTTTTTTTAATCTCTGAAAATATTGCTTATGCAAATTTCAAAATCTTCTCTTGTTTTTTGTCTGCTGGATCTTTATTTCCTAATTTAATCTGAAACTTATAAGGAGAAGGAAATGCTGTTTTATATTAGTTCTACTTTAATCAAAAGAAGTATAGGTAACAGTTTTACACACTACTGTTGAGCAAAGCCAGGAAAGGTTAAATGAAGACCCTAACCAGAGTCCAGTACACCCAATTTACAGGGTTGATTTCTAAAGAAAACAAACAAACAAACAACCCCCCCACACACACACTCACAAACACACACACATACCTTCCCCCAAAACAAAGAAAACCAAAATCAAAAGCAAAACCGAACAACAACAAATAAAAACCTTACAGCAAGCCACACAGAATATCTCAGAATATCTCCTTTCTCATGGGGACTGGCATAACAGGCACCCTAAACTGTAAATCAGTTAAATCCTGCTGCCCTACCATTTGAATTTGCCTGTGTGGAAATACTGCACATTTGTTTTGAGGCTGTGTTTGCATTTCTGTACCACTATGGCGTGCTTGTACTCCTAGAGCACTGGCTGTTAGCAGTCACAGCACTTCTGCTGTGCAAAGGAGGAAAGATGGTAAGATTTCCCACGTTTTAGCTTACACAGCCCAGTCACCATTCCCACAGGCAAAGTATTTTGCTTGTTCATGTAAAAAAATAGGCTGACCCCTGAGTATAAGAAAACCAAGATGGGAAGAAGGGAAGAGACCCCCATTTTAACATGACTGCTCTAGCTGGGAAAAATATACACTTTTGGGGCACAGACATATTTTTATTCAAAGAAAATTTTCCTATCTGGTAGTTTATTTCCCACTTACCTTGCTTTTATATTGCTGTATGATACCATTCAAATCATGAGATCCAAGCATAAAACCAAATGCAATGAACTTGTCTCATGTTACAGTACAATATGCCTGGGATGTCTCAATCTAAACTCTGAGTCCAAAGAAATATGTATCTACCTAAACAAGCCTGTTCTGGCTTGACAATCCTGGAGCCTAACATCTTTGAGGTAAAAAGAAGGAAGTCAGAGAAACTTCCTTGTAAATGCATTTGGGCTATTGTCTTCAAATAGGACACTGCAGTGTTAGAAATGAATACACAAGAGGTTTGACTAGTGCATTTGGATAGTACACAAACAAGAACACTCCTGGGTGCCTGTCAGAAATAAACTTCTGACTCTCTTGAGATTTGTGCATCCATAATCACCCATTTAGCTTCTGCCTGCTGTAACAGAGATACTGGACAAAAGGCACCTGCAGTGTTGCCAAATGTTCCTACTTCATAAAAAGAGAACTACTGTATTTTCTGTGAAAGACTGGTAGGGTGAGATAAATAAATACAGAGCCCACATCATGCCTCAGTCTAGGAAGTGGAGTGTGAAGGCTCAGCAATTAGGGGTTTAAGAGCTGCTGAAACCTTGGCTGAGATGAAAGAAAGTCACTTTTCTCTGACCAGGCTTTTAATCTTCCTTGATGATCCATTTCTACCTGCCATGAAGAAGGTGCTTGTTTGAGAGGCATTATGTGGGAAGGTGACAAAAAGAGGTCACAGAGCTGCTCGGTCCTTGGTCAGCTCCACCCAGTCTACATAAAGCTCTCAAAGATTTTATAAGCAAAGATGAGAAGTGATGTGGTGCATTTCTGATTGTGGCAATTGCACATCAATTAAGGGCCTTGGTTGCCTGATGGACAAAGAGGTTCATCCCTAAAGAAAAAAAAAAAAAAAAAAAAAAAAAGAAAAAAGAAAAAAAAAAAAAAAAAAAAGGAAAAAATATTACAATAGTTACCAATTTCCAATTCCTCTCAGCAAGAATTCGGTATGGTTTGCCCTCTGAGCGATGATACAAGCACTTGAGCATGCAGGTCATAGAAACATAGAATAGTTTGGTTTGCAAGGGACCTTAAAGACCTTTTAGATCAACTTGTCCACTGCAATGAACTGGGACATTTTCAACCAGATCAGGCTCCTCAGACATGTACTCAATCTGATCTTGAATGTTTGCAGAGATGGAGGACATGGGCAATTTCTGCTAGTGTTTTACCGTGCTTATTGCAAAATTCTTTCTTTCCTTTAAATCAACCCTCTCTTTGTTCAAAGAACAGGTCATTCCCCCTTATCAGTACAAGTTCTTGTCAATCCATCTGCAGCTCTCTTGGAGTGCCCTTAGATACTGAGAGGTCCTCTGAGGACTGTACGGAGCCTTCTCTTCCCCAGGCTGATCAACACCTGCTCTTTCAGCCTTTGCTTTGGACCTTCCCCAGCAGGTCCATGCCTTCCCTGTGCTGGAGGCCCCAGAGCTGAATGCAGTGCTCCAGGTGAGGACCAGTGATGGACATAGGTTGTGTCTTGGCTTGTCTTGTCTTGTAACTAAGGTTTTGCTCTCCAGTATGTCTGGGGTAGCCTTATCTCAAAACCTAACCTTCTCCACTGAGTGTAATTGCATGGTCTGTGGGACAACTCTGGCTTCATTCTAACAGTTAATCAGTGTCTGTCCTCAAACTGAAGAGCTTGCTTCTTTTCTCCTCACTTCTTGTGTCCACTTCCCCCGCCCTCCCGAATCATTCTGTACTGTTAAATCAAAACAAAGAGAAGGTGAATCCCTAGGATAATGCAAGTGAAAATGGATATAGACCAATTGCAATATTGCAGGAAGAACATCTATTATTTTTATTTAACTCCTACTGGTATGATCCTGTTACTTCTCTTGAGCTCTCTGGAGCATATTTTACACTTATGAGTCAGTTCAGTTACTTAAGCAAATATTTACCTGATATACACCTGATTACTTTTCTTATTTTTTTTTTTAATTATTATTTTTAGGTCTTACTTTTATCCCTTTGTTTTCTTCTGAGTAGCTGAGTTGAATTGTATCCTGTGAACCAGTGCTGGAGCTAAGAGTATAAGGCTGCACATCAAGGGAAGAGAAAGGGAGGCATCCCTCTTGTTAGCAGCAAGATACATAGGTGGGCAGAGCCAACTTTGTTACAAGGATTTTTTACTTTCACATAAAATTAGTAAGATTTCAAGGGGAAACAAAACCCTATAGATTTCCTTCTCCCAAGACTATCCTGGTGCACCAAAACTCCTGTGCTATCATATGAAAAGGGACAAGGACACAGCCAGAGTGTGCAGGCAGATGCAAGGAGCAGAAGCTGACACTCAGGAGCCATTTAAGGTGCTGAGACTCCTTCAAGCTGTGAGGTCTGGCATTCCTGTAGATGGGAATTGTTCCCAACCAACTTTGTGTAAGAGTTTGTACTCTTGGACAAAGGTTTTGTGGAAATAGACAAGACAAATATTAAAACCACTCCAATTGTCTCCTACCTCAGTAGCCTGTTTCATTAGGTTTTCATTGAGTTAATTGATTCTCCTAATTGCTTTTACTCCTTAAATAGTTACCAAGTAGAGTACATAGAATCTTTGTAGTTTTTTTCAAGATCTGCGGTGACAATTTCAGTCTCAATTTTTCTATTGTCTTCTACCTTCAAAATCAAAGTATAAAGAGCACTTGAACCCTTTGTGATGCCACAAAAGATGTGTTTGCCCTACAGGCCAGAGAGCTGGTAGAAGGATTACACCTCATGCGACTCACTCGCTCCCAACTATTGCCCAGGGAGAGCTGCAGATTTGTCTTTCACTTGACCCAGAGCCATATGCCATCTGGCTGGTTGTATTTGACTCATGACACATTTCCTCTTACAATGTCTTTTTCCCCCTTTGGAGAATTAGGTTTGTTACTGGAAAGTGTGAATAAAGCATTTTGACCACAGTAGGGCATGCACTAAAAATTATGAGGAGACTTATTGAGCAGCTCAGAGTGGATAGTGCAATGACCTGCCATAGAGCTCAGGCATAATATTTTTCATGAAGTTTTAGCTTGCACCCTCATCCTCACCCAAATCATACTCGACCTTTTCTTTTTTATTATTATTATTTTCTTTTTCTTTTTTTTTTGTTTTGTTTTGTTTTGTTTTGTTTTGTTTTTTTTCCCTTTTTATCTGATCTGAAATCTGTAGTGGATGCCAGCAGGCGATTTGCTTCAATGCCAAAAGGAGGATTTTGGCTAAAGCTGTGATGTAATTGCTACTGTAATTGACCTCATGCAGGAAAGCCAAGAAACCTGTCCCACAAAAGCATCTGTAGCTTCTGTGCTCCAGGTTGTTGTTTTCAAGCCTGGCTTGATGAGCAGTTGGCTCTCAGGATGTAGATGAAATACCCTTCTGCACTTGTTTCCTCACCCCTCCCAAAAAAGAGTGGCAGCACAGTTATAGCACTGCATAAAGCATTGGGTCTTTTATAAAAAAAAACATGAATGTAGCAAGTTATAATTATGGAACTCAGAGGCAGAACAAGAGCTCAGATTAACTTTAGTCTACTCTGGAGACTTTTAATTACGAACACCATGGGGAAATAAGGAGTAACATGAAAAAAAATATCCACACATCTAAAATGGACATATAAGGATATTAATAAGAGAATTTGCAATTCAGAAGAGATGAGATGTAGAATAGTATTGCCATCTGCAGTCATTAAAGTACGGATTTGTTCTTGCTTGCTTTCGCCCTTAGCCTGAGTGATCACAGGAATATTTGCTTCTCAGTTAAGTAAACTAGTTAATTGTCATATTAAAATGTCTGCTTGTCTGAAAAGGACAATTGGAATGAACTCCTTCTTGAGGGAGAGCAGGAAATTGGTAATTTAAACTCTGAAATTCCTACAAATTTAATTTACAATCTGAAATTCCTATGAATTTTAATCCTTCAGAGTCTGAAAACAAAATTTTTCACCACCCTGATATGTAGTGAGAACTTAGATGCTTGTGCAACTAAATTGTCACTGCCACAGTAAAGACGCTATTCATTTTTCGCCATCCATTTTTGGTGTCTTGTCAGGAGAGTAATTTATCCTCTACAATTATGAATTTTAACATTAAACCAAGAAAACTTAGTCTGAAAGGTTGGTTGTTTCATTTTTTTTTTTCCTTTTCTGATGAGAATGTTAAATGATGATTTCCAAGAAAGGATGAGTTGTGTAAACTTAGAATTGCACTAGAAGAAAAAAAATGTGTAAGGTAAAGCATATATTATTATTATTATTATTATTATTATTATTATTATTAGTAGTAGTAGTAGTAGTAGTAGTAGTAGTAGTAGTAGTAGTAGTAGTAGTAGTAGTACTGCTATATAAACTCCCTGGATTTTGAACCAAAAATATCAGGAGACTAGTCAAATGAGAATACAATATTCTCAGTGTTGATGGACATGGATAACATAAAAATCTTGCTGACATTTAAATTTGTTTTAGACAACTTATGTCTGACATACCTCTCTAAGCCACAGTTCAGTTTTCTTAATTTTTTAATACATTTCTTTCTTATTTTGTTTGTCTGAAATTCTGAGGTTTAGTTGTTGTTGTTTTTGTTTTGTTTTGTTTTGTTTTTTCTTTTCTTTTATTTTTTTCTTTATATTTTTTCCCTAAGTCTAAAAACCTATCTGACAAAAGGACTTCATCCCAGTCTTCAATAACTAAATGATTTAGTGAAGTCTGAGTTATTGATATTTGACCTTTTATAATCACTGAAGGCATCACACACCTGCATCAGATGCTCTTGCTAAAAAAAATAAAGTAAGTATCTTTTGGCAAATTTGGGGGCAATTTACAGCAAGGTTTTAAGGCAGTCTTCATAAATCACCTCTCTAAATAGCTCTCTATCCCTGATGATAATAACTTAACAAGGACTTTAGGGATGAAAAAAATTACTGGTATGAATATCTTTCACTACTTTTTTTCTCCAAGTCTGAAAAAAAAAAAAACAAAACCACTAATAAAATAATAATCCCATGATTATAACAGCATTGTTAACATATCTCCACTGTTCATATTTACGAAAGAACCCCATCAAGCTTTTTCCATTGATAAACATAGATTTTAATTTTATCTCAGAAATTGGAGGTGGTAGCATTATCCAAAGGACATCTTCTTCATGGATCAATTCTGCAATTGGACTGAGTGTGCACACTATCTAGTTTATGACTGAGTTTACATTTTTGTAACAGCCTCTGGCCTGGCTGAAGGATGAAGGCTCTGCTGCCTTTCTAGGCAACCTATTCCAGTATATCTTTGCTCAAAGATTTTAAACCTAATTCTACACTATTTCATACCTTAGTGTTGTTTCTCTGTGTGCATAAATATTTTAACCACTTTGACAAAAATGAAAGGGTTGAAGAGATGCAAATTCTCAGAAGCTGCAGCCTGATGAAAAGTATTTTTGCTTTATATTGAATAATGCCACTGGCTAGGTCATCTGTGAACATCTGTGATCCATCGATCTACCCACATAAATATCAATGCTTCGAGATAAAAGTCTAAGTCAATAAACTTTATGGCTGTGGCAAACTCATTACACTGTGCGTGTTATTCTGTCACAAGGAGCCATGAAAACAATGCTGAAAAATTAAGAGCTAGGCTCCAGTATGAGATTTAATCCTGAAGTCCACTATAAAACAAATGGGTTTTGAGTGGAGTTCCAGTTAAGATACCAACTATTCTCTGAATGTTATCTTTAATTAATTAAAAAAGAGGAGGAACAAAGTAGTCTTCAAGCTTCACCTTAGATTAATACAAATTTCTAATGCCCAAAAGAGAGGCTCCTAAATCCTCCACAGAGTAACAAACCAGCAATTGAGGAAAGGATAAAGATACACAGTTTGGAAGAAGGATAACATGGGCATTTCTAACCTACCCTGGAATGAACCCCACAGACTCAGTTGAATTGAAAGTTGTCCCTGCTTCTAGGAAGAATTTCTTCCAGACTAACTGCAGGCTTCCTTTCCAAATTTTCTCTGATTTTCTGATTCTCTAACAGCATCAAGTTAGAAACTTTAAAGTCTATATCTAAAACAAAAAAAGAAAAGGACAAAAAAAAAAGGAAAAATAAATACAAAGAAAAGAACCTCACAATCATCACATCTGAAAAACATTTTGCAATACAAATTATGAAAATGCCATTTTTCCATTAATTTCTACTCACTCAGAAACCAGAGAAGGCCAGTAAGAATGGATTAAATATCTTAATAAGTCTCCTTCTCCAAATATTGATATTGATTAGGAAACAAAACACAAAACTTGTTTTTTAAAAACCTTTCCTGAGTTTCTGAGCTACTGGAAGTATCAGCATATGGGGTGAACATGAACATGCAAGCTGTGTTTATTACAGAGTTTCATGCTGGCCATAAGCATGTATTTATCAAGGGTAAGTGTTTCCAAGGCATAAAGTTGTATTGGGGTTTTTTTTGGTTTTTTTTTTGTTTTTTGTTTTTTTTTTTTTTTTTTTTATTTTATTTTTTGGTTTTTTTTAATTTATTTTTGGGGGTTTTTTTGTTCGTTTTTGGTTTTGGTTTTTTTTTAGGGGGGGGTTGGTTTGTTTTTGTTTTGTTTTTGTTTGAGGTTTTTTTCTTTTCTTTCTTTTTTTTTTTTTTTTTTTTTTCCTTTAAATTATGTTACAAGGCAAATTTCACCTTCATTTCACACAGTTTAGGCACTCCAAATTAGCCTCTGACACATATTTCTTTATTGTCCTTGGTCAGGAAGGTGAAGTCGCCTCATGCTCAGAGGTATTAATGGACAATCCCTGAGGAGAGCAGCTGCTAGCCAGAGGCAATGCTTGGGGAGAAGAGTGAAATTGGATTACACCAGGACAGGTATAAGTAAAATAATTCATCCTAGTTTAAAGTTAGTTCAGCAAAAGGCCAATCTGATGTGACATACTTAAAGCTGATTGCTTAAGATCTACTTCAGGAGGATTTGGATCTCTAACTGACTAAAACGGATTATGACCTTATAATGGTGGGGGAAAAAGATAGTTATGTGTCTGACATTAGTCTGGTTAAAACTGTCATATAGATGAACAGCTGTAGCAGAGAGTACATTTCAGTAAAAGATTCAGCTGGGTATATGAGGAAAAAGTGAGGGTTTTTTATTTATTTCATTTACTTCAGAGAGCAATTTTAACTTGTTCTAACTACAAAGGAATATCCCACACATACCTTACACATTTATAGACAATTTTCAAACCCTCATTTTAAAAACAACATAAACACTCTGCTTTAAATACAGTTCAAAAATAAATTGGATTTTAAATTCAAAAGCTAAAGATATTTCTGCATGCAATAGCTAATATCTTTAGTTGAAATTGCACTGTAAATGTTTATGATTGTTTGCTAATTTTCTCATACATTCATCTACTCCTCATCTACTAAATCCTAAAACAGATAAGGAGCAGATATTGTGGAATTATTGCACCAAATTGTTTTGCTTTAAAGGAAGATGTTGAGTTATTAATAGAATAAGAATAAAGAAACTGAATTATCTCCAATGACCACTACAGTCCTAAGAAGTTCAGACTGGAAGTGAGACACAGCCAGTCCTCAGAAATGCAAACCAGTGTGGCAGAAGAAGTCAAGGTAGTGGAATTTAAGATGGGCAAGTGACTGTTCAATTTTCTCATTGTTGGAAAATCAATTACCATCCTTTTCAAAACTATTAAGAAATCTCTTCTTTCAAATTATTGTAATTATTGATTCTTTTATTTAGGAAATTTAATTTTTATAACTTTGTGTGCTTTCTGCATGAGTTTGCTTTCTTTTATTCTTCCATTTTTATAGTTTGCATTGTTCACAGTATGAATTCCTACTCCAAAGGTCTCTGAGAATTTGATCATTAAAAACTTCTGGTAAAATGACCTTTTATAACATCTATTTGAGATGTCTTAAAAAGCTGTTTAACCATTGTTTTTTCTTTGTTAATGGGACTCCAGAAGTTGTTCTGGGACAGGACTATCCTTAGGTGAAAGACTCTGACTTAATTATGCACATACACACACACACACACAGCATTTTTCTCCTATTAAACAAGGTTGTTTTACTGAGAGTTCATGTACTTTGTATCCCTGGAGAACAGGGATTGAGAGATGTCATTCCTTTCCCTTTCCTGCTTGTCTGCACTGAGTTTTGGGCAGAGATTTTTTTTTTTACCCAACAGAGTCTTGTAGGAGTTATAAGCAAGTCATGATTCCAGCAAAACATAGCGAAAACACATCTAAATATACATTTTTATCCATTGGCCTCAATGGGACCTAAAGGCTTCTTCAAGTACTTTATCAGAGTGACAGCTCAAAACATGGCAGAGATGAAGGTTTGAATGTTCTTAGCCTGTTAGCAGATATTGAAATCTGAATTTTGGTGTTACTGAAGGAAGAAAAATGATGAAGTGGATGGGTACATACACTCCCAGGTGAGTTCTTCTTTGCTTGTTTTATTTTTGTTTTGTTTTGTTTTGTTTTTTCTTCTCTTGTACCATGAAAGAAAGATGCTGAAGGATTGGATTAACAATGGGACCTTCATGCCAAACTCCTGTAAAAAAGCTTTTTATTCGAGAATTTAAACAAAATAAGACAAAACAAACCAAAAGAAAAAGCCCCAAGAAATCAAAGCGTTTAGAATGTGCAGAGGCAAGCTCAGGTATAAGTAAAGGTGCCATCTGTGCCAGGTCACAAGTCTGTGAGGCAGGAGTGCTCTGTGCCTGACAGCACCATTAATGCAGAGTGACAAAGGACACTCCCATGACATTACACACCTCAGACTGAAACACGAGGCACACCTGTAATAAAGAGGTGTTCCAAGAGCACAGAGACAAACGTGGGCAGCATCCACTCTGCACTCATTGCCTGCTTTCAAAACACCACAACTTAAATCAACTTAAATTTATGCCACTAAGAAAATTTTCTTGGTTCTTAAAATTGCTGTTGTTATTTTGGTTGGATGTTCAGGATTTTCTTTAGTTTTGTGCTATATTGTTGAAGTTTTTTTTTTTCCAAAAAATCCCTAATATATCTGGCATGTTGTTAATAAAAGGCTGTGTGAAGCCCTCAGTGACATTACCTCTGCTCTTTGATGAATGGTAACAAACTGCAGCATCTCAGCTCTGTATTTGATCTCTACCCACAGAGGCCAGATGGTAACATTTTCTTGCTAGGAAAAAAATGAATTTTTCTGAAAAATCTGAGCAGTTATGAATTTTGATGTTCTTCTCTTATCTGCATATTTCTTCTGGAAGAATGAAATATCCATTTTATGAAAAGGGTAATTATAGCTTTAGACATGAACTTTCTAGGTACAGTGGTCAAAGTTGAATATCAAATAATTAGATTTTTTAAATGATTTATTACTAGCTCTTTATTTATTTTGTCCATTAATCATTTCATTGTGTCTCTTTGTTGAGAGATATCTAGAATCTTGGACTTGCCAGTCTGTGAAATGGAACATTATTTTAAATAAGTTATTTAATTGACACAGGTACAAGAATTCTGGAACAGAGGTGTCCAAAAAGTATGTTGGTAATTCTTGTACCTGACTACCAGTTATCCATTTCTCCTAACCAGCTTTGTCATAGAAGTTGAATAGCCCAAAAGAGTAAACTATCCTTAGAGTTAGTTATAGAGCTTCCAACATATAGGGTTAATACTGCTATAAAAATATTTTATGGATAATTTCTTTCTCTGCATTCCAGGAAAAAGAATTTGGAAGACTGTATATAAATGCGTCATCTGGTGACATTTACCCTAATAGTATAATTAAGACAGAACTAAATTAGTAGCACTCCTAATGGGCTTTTTCCATGTCACTTATTATTTATATATCACTGCCAGTTCTTTCTTCATATTTCACATTTATATTTTGGAAGCATTGGAAAACACTCCACTAGGAATTATACACATGCATCATGATAAAAAAAATCTTTTCCAAGTAATTTTAATCTGAAAGAATACATTTTCTCTTACTGTCCCTTCACAATCTTTATGTTAAGGAGTTGTGCTGACTTTATATCTGTGCTTGTGTCCCTGGCTTCCCTGCACCAGAGAATGACTAGACATGAAAGTCCACAGAGGTAAGGGATCTGGAAGTGCTCCTGGAGACAAAAAATGTCAGCAGTCCAAGCCTCAGCCAGCTCTGATTAATCTTTCTTTGGGCCTAATGGTGGGAGTAAGAACTATGGGAAACTGAGATCTAAAAATTTACAAGTTTTTTTAGTCTCTCCTCACCTGGAAACTTCAGTCACTCTCATTGTTTTTTGTAGGACTTTTCTATTCCTGCCATGTTGACTTGCCCAAAACAGAACACAGTGTTCAAGGTGACAGTAGACTACACCACTGATTTATCATTCTTCCCTTCATGTTACCTAGTACAAATGAAAAAGTTACAATCATGAAGTAAAGTTGCAGCTTTCAGCTCCCAGTATATACTCCCTGCAAATATGGCCTGTGAGACTCCAAATAAGAAAAGAAAAAAATAGAACATGCCACGTAATGGATATTTAGTAGATCAGAGGGTATTTTGAATTATCTTTGGACAGTTTCTTTCAGCAGATAAATCAATATTCAGCCTCTTCTTTTGTCAGGTTGTGATGGGCTTTTGTTTACATCCGAAGATTAAAAGCAGCACAGTGTTAGAATATTCAGTGGAAGCACCGTGATAGATAAGATGTCAAGGAGAGCTCCAAGAACTACAACAATGCTTTAAAAAGATAAATAAATATACAGTGTTATCTTCTGAGATGAAGCCTCATACAACTTCACTTTTAAATATGTATGATCAGAATCTGTTTTGTTCACACATTTGTAAATGTTCTCTTACAAAGCAAACCAGTAGAGGATGGACTAGATTACCTGTGGAAGTAGCCACTATACCACAGGGATATTCAGCAGCCAAGTGGTAAAAACAGCCACGAGGATGGGCTGTAAAAAGTTACTGTTTTAGTCAGGATCCAAGAGAAATTCTTGGTGATCTTTAAGGTTTCTGTCTTTGCTCTTCCCAAATGACTGACTCTGCATTCAGATGGCAATAAGTTTTTCACTAGATCTAATCAGCATCTGAGGGAAACTGTTCTTCGGAATTTTTGATAAAGATCTCATGTCTGTCTGTCTCATATATGTCATATTTCCTGCTGTGTGTCTGGTGTCTTGAGAAATTCACTGAGTAAGTTTTATGTTGCTGGTTCCTCTGACTGGGGTGGCCCAGCAGAGCTGGAGGCAATGGATTGATGGACAAAAATGAATCAACAATTATGGACAAGCATTCAACCTCAGAGAATATTCTGGGGGGTATTTCTATACACACACTTTTTGTTCTTACTCTGAAACTTTACTTTGACTTTTTTTCAGATAAAACATGCTGGGATAAAGTAACTTGGGTTTTAAGTTAGTGTAGCTTTATTCTTTTACAGGTTTTGTATTAAAATGTGATGATGGAAAAAAAAAAAAAGAGATAATTAATTTCCAGTTCTTCCTTCTTGTGGGCATATTGAATATATATTTTTATATGTATATGTTCAAGTACTTCTGCATTCTCAGAACACTTTCCCCTACCCCCACCATAAACTTAGGTTTAACAACTCAAATACCATTGAATAAGTAATTTATTTCATTAACATTGATATCTCATTGGTATCTCATTGATAACACTGATACACATTGCAGTAACTAAAAGTCTTGTTCACACCATTAGAACAATTTCCCATGCATCAGTGAAACACTAACCTATTCCCTCTATATCAAAAGAGTATCTCTGGTTTCTTCACTGATCAGTGTAAATGCAGCTGTCATTAGAAAACATTTTCATGTCGTGTAACTTTACACACAGAGTCAGAGATATGCACACAGTAATGAAATGGGAAAATTCTCCACAAGCCAGAGAGGAAATTGAGGGAGTCCTCCTGGGCATGCTCATTCTTTTACTGTGGACTAGGAGACCAGAGAGAATTTAGCTTTTTCCCACTTGTTGAACTTGTTCTGAGCTGGTCCCATAGTTGCCAGAATCCGTTCTGTGGGGCAGAATCTTCCACAGAGTGCTGGTAACAAGAAGGTATAGACATGTTCATAGTTTGAAAGTCACACATAACTCTGCTTAGCTTCTACACAGACAGTAAAGCTGCTGCCCCAAGGAGCTAATTATCTAAGGGACACCTGAGTGCCAACAAATGTGCAAAGGGAAAGCTTGGAAATGGTACTAGGTTCTGTAGTCACAGGAGCTGTTCTGAAACTCACACAGAGGTCAGGTTTTGAAAGTGGTAATGCTTTCATGCCAAAACAAAAGAACTAAATAACTTTATCGCAATGCAGAATTCTCTTTGAGAGAAAAATCTCTTTTTCAGTGAAATAGAGAATATTTTTCCACCCTCCACTTCCACATTCCCTTTAAAAGTATGCAAAGAAATCAAGGTTAACAGATCCTTATTATTTAATCAAAAGTCCTTCCTATGATTTTTATTGAAATAAACAACTGATTTCATTATCTGTGTGACCTCCAAGACATATATTACAGCTTGCCCCATGCAGTGTTTATGGTATCAACAGAAATGAATAATTCAGACATCTGTGCCAGCCACTGTATTTTTATCACCACTTAAGTCATCTTTGGCTGTATTTTCACTTCTCTCTCAGTCAGAATCTTGCCCTCTCTTGCTCTATGCTTTCTATAGCCAGAAAACAAGTCATTTAAGAATAAAATATTTAGCGCAAATTAGAACTAGTGTTAAACATTATATTATAGGTTGTATTCTTTTTCTTTTTTTTTTCTTCTTTTTGTCCAAGAAAGTTCTTGCTTCACTGTTCATTTAAATGTAAAATTAAGGAAGGAAAAAAAAAAAAAGATGAAGCAGAAAATTTGGATATTACAACATGCAAAATGCAAATTTATGGTTAATATATTGCATATATAAAGGGGTCAGACACATTTCACATTTGGCAATGCAAAAAACCTTAGTAAGTTCAACTGACTTTACTCATATCACATTTATTGCTCAATCAATCTAACGTTTACTTTACAAGGGTGCTGAAGTCTTTGGCCAAATCAGAGCACATGGACTTTTCCATGGGCATTCTTCTAAGTGTGTGCTTCAGTACAACAGATGTTTGAGACAAAACACAGATCCAATCAATCATTCTGGGGGTAAAAATATAAGGAAAAAAAGACTGTCCCACTACAATAATGTTGTCCCCTAAAATATGTTTTGCATGCTGATCACATTTACAAGACTTTTTAAATGGATGTATTTGATTCTGGAGGGCTTCTTATTTGTTTTGTCCATAACACTGTGAGTTTGGAAAGGGAGGACAAGAAATACTGGTTACTTCATTCAAAGAAGTCACAGACTGGCTGACTCCAGGTAGTCTTTGAAATCTAGGCAAAGTCTTTATATTGTGAAGTAGTTTCCTGTATTTTGTGGGATGAAGATACGTGGAGGATAAGAAATGCATGTCTGATGTACCATCCAAGTTCAACTGATCTGATCTGGGGCTTCAAGATAATCCTATATTCATATTTGTAATTTGTAATTAACAAATGTTTTTTTCATTAGAATTATTTTTTTATCTATTTTTCTAATATTTTATTTACTTTTCTGAAAGTTATAGAAATCCATATCTGCAATAAGCTCAAAGTGGTAAAAGAATGCACAAACTGGCACTGTTACCCAGACTTCCAATAATTTAGTAACACACAAGAAATCTTATCTAAATCACATTCACGCTTTTTGTTTCAGTTTGGTCAGCAGGCTCAAACAATCTGTGGACATGTGAAGCAGGACAGAGATATGGGTGCAACCTCAATGCAAGTGATCCTTATATGGTACATAAGGAGATAAAATATCTTTCCTGTTTTCTTTCCCTTCTAAGTTAAAACACAATGGAGATAAAGAGAGATATAGACCTCATGCTTGAACCTTTGATAGAAACCACAAGGGAAGCAGAAAAAGACAAATATCCCCCTAATGACAGACTCCTGATAGCACAAATCCAACTAATTTATTTTCCAATATACCCAGGGAAAAAAGAAAAGGAAAAAAAAAAAAAAAAAGGTTGAGTTTGTGGAGAGGCTAGGAGAAGATGCAGGGAACAGAAAAGAAATGGAGGGAAAGAATATCTAATTATGAATTAAACTAAACCCAGATGTGCTTTGCAGTTAACCATAAAGCTTTTCATTTTCTGCAATGATAGCACCAAAAATCATGAATTAAAGTGCATTTGTGTTCTTCATATGAAACCTGTGGAGCATATTATAGAGGTTATATATAAATTTTATTTAAGGGCCTATGCAAGTGGCTCATGTTTGTCTCTCTAAATGTTTGCCTATTTAAGTATCATTTCCACTTGGCCAACATTTGGCCATCAATCATCTCAATTCCTTCACCATGCACTACATGAAAGAGAAGAAAAAGCAAGAAACAAAGAATCAGAGAGGAGCTTAAAATGGAAGAGTACTGTCTCAATAACAAAACTTCACTTGATGAAAAAGTCAGAAGAGACCATATATTACAATATATCTGGGGCTGAGCTGGGCTGTTAGGAGTATGTAATGACTTAGAATTTCAGTTTGGTTTATTTTTTGTTGAGTTGTTTCTTTTTTGTGTGTGTGTGTGGTTTTTTTTGTGTGTGGTTTGTTTTTTGTTTTTTTTTTTTTTTTGTTTCAGTTGGTTTGGTTCGACTAATTTGGTTTGGTTTAGTTTAATTTGGTTTGGTTTTAATTTTTTTTAATATTTTTTTCTGTTTTGGTTTTGGTTTTGGGGTTTATTCAGTTTGGTTTGGTTTGGGTGCTTTTATTAATTTTCTGTTCCTTCATTAAAAAAAATTTAAAAATTAGCCATCTTAGGAGCTGAAAAATTCTCTTAAAATCTTAGCTGTAAAACAGTGGGATTGACTCCCACAGAAAGGCTCTGAGAACTCTTAGTGAAACACATTTTCCCAGAGGTAAGTGTTAACCCTTCTTGGGGATACATTCAGATGCACAGAGGGATTCTTGAGCACTGTAGTCACGTTCTGTGACATCTGTGATTCAACCCCTGGGTCACCCGAGGTGTAGCAGCAGCCTTTGTGTCACCATGACAGTGGTAAAGGGAGACAGGAACAGGGGATGGAGGATGTGGAAAAACAAAGCAAGGAAGTCTAGTGTCTTCGAGTTGAGGCACTTATATGATACAAAATTATTTTTCATTCTAGTCCTGTCTCCATTTAGAATTATGAGTATAAAATTGAGATAAAAGCATTGTCACTAAGAGCTCTGTACCTTTGCTTATATGATCAAGCAATAAACTTAGGAGTAATGTTTTGCATAATTTCTCTTAGTAATGGCATGTAAAATGGACAGTTTTAATATAGATAATTGAGAATACACCCATACGTACCTCCAGCATCAGAAAAAACTGTAACTAAGACAAAATTTTTATGTTTCTCTCTAATAAAATGTGGAAATCAATCTCAAATCTCCTATTCCTAGGCAAGTAGGAAAACCATGGATTCAAAGAGGCTCCTCTTCAGCATATTTCTCTTTAGTTATATCTTCTGAAGTGCTTGGTCTGTCTACCCTGTGAGTCCCAGAAGGTTTAGGAATGATAGAGGAGTAAAAGGATAGACTGGGACAATATGAAAATCATGAGGTAGTTTCAGAAATAATGCATGTGAGTGGAGGAAGCCAAGAATTGTTGAGCATCTAGAGTATAGTGAAATATTTCTGTGTATATGACATTGTAAAGAAAGTAAGAATGTTCTGTAATATTCTGCATTCATTGTGTCCAAATCAGTTTCTCCACCTCTCTGTGTGCTCTTTGTATGTAGTGAAACAATGAAATCTTTTTCCACAGAGAGGAAATCAGATGGTATAAAAAACACTTTGGCCCATTAAAATCTTAATGAAACAACTGAACAAAGGTGAGGGGAAAGTACTGGGTAAGGCAGATTTAGGAACCTTGGTAAACAGGAAATGTTAAAAGTAGTTATGAAAATACATCGGAAGAAGATCATCAATGGTTATTTCTTCTTTGTCACTATGTTATTGGGTCAGACTTATGCCTTCTGTTTTTTTCTGTGAGAAAGGATTTTACGTGTTTTATATTCTGACTCAAAAAATCTAGTTTGCTTTAGAGTTGCTGTTTGTTTCTCACCCAGACTAAGTTCTCAGTGCAGATTATCTTTAAGCCCATTCAAGGCTGAAAAAAATCTTCACCTGCTTAAATAGGGGCGCTTGACTTTGCATTTTCACACCCAAAGGAATTGGGTCTGTTTTCCCCTGTGTAGTAGCTGTGCCAAAAGCAAATGTGAGCAGCAGGGAAGAGGAAGAGGAGGAGGAAGAGCGAGAAGGAGGAGGTGGTGGAGGGAAAAGGAAAGGGAAAGGGAAAGAAGAAAAAAAAACAAACAACTTTCAAGGTGATAGCTATTTTGCTGCCTGTCTTTGCAAGCCCTTCTTTGCTCCTGGTTTAGCTAATTCTAATTTAGCACCTATGACCCTGGATGCTGTCCTAAGTGTCTTTTGAATTATTTTTTTCCAACTGATTCCAGTAATAATCTAACACTGTGTAAGTTTTTGCTAAGTGTGTGGCAAACTTAGGGTTCTTCACATTCCAGATTGAAAATATCACCCAAATTCTTCCTGAATAGCAATTATCTGAGAGTAGAACACCAGCAAACAAAAGTAAATAAAAATAAGTCCCCCTACTGCTCAGAATGTAAAGTCTCGTGTTTAAAGCAATACTTCCAGTCTTTTGAATTAAATGCTTAATTGACAGCTCTCTCTCAAAGTTACATATATGCAAATGAATTCCTCTCTCTGCTTCATTTTTCTGGGTTCAAGTTCAGGATTTACAACTATCTCTGTTTAACTAAGTTGTTTAAGTCAAAGTCTATGTAGTCAAGTGCTGATCGGAATATTAGCTTGGGTTCACACCCTTGGTCTGCCGCAAAATCCTGGTGAGAGCCTGGGCATGTCACTTAAGCCTGTATTTTAACTTGATTTTCATCTCCCTGATGTGAACCATAAGCCATATTGCCTCTCTGGGGTATATGTTCAGTAATATTTTCAGTGAGCTTCTGTGATGGTTTTTCAAACCACATTATTACCTTGATAGATTTTGGATTGAACTGGTGCAGCACAGGAGGTATTTCTATTGTTTAGACAAGTTATCTTTGTCAAGCTGAAAGGAATGAAAAAGATGAGAGAGAAAATGAAACTTACACCTCACTAAATAACTGGCATTAGGGATTTTATAGTTTGTGTTACTTCTCTAAGAATGACTGGGATGTTGTTCTTATAATCCTTCATGTAATTTTCATGATAAGTGCTTGACTTTTCTAGTTAGCTTGAGTTTGTCCTGAGTGAGAGATGTGCATCACCTTGGGAATAATATCTTTTTTGTTTTATGCATATTGCTGGTTGAGTAACAGTGCTGAATGCTTTTCACATTTCCTGTATGATTTGAATGCTCTATCTGAATCCTGACCTGCCATTGTTACTTGTGTCTTTTATTTCTCCTTTTAGTAGCATTCAATATTTTATTTAATTCTTTTTGTTTAGCTGGGTTTTGTTTGCTTTTTTTTTTTTTGGTGTTTTTATTACAGCTATAAAAATGAAAAATTATTTTATTGTATATATACACAATTTCTTTTGAAACTTTCTCACTCATGACTGACTAATCACTGCTAGGGGATATGGGAATCACTCTCAATAATGTGTTTTAAGAAGGGTATAAAACAACAGCGGAACAAACAAAGAAATATTTACCACAATACAATATGGTGCTAAGATCTCTGTACCATCTTAGTGTTGGCAATATTTTCTTTTCTGGCATGGTTATAACTGTATTACATACACACAGGCACACACACTCCCCCCCATCACAGTGACATTTTACCACCTCATGTTTCTCAGAAATCCAATCCCACTAATCTGTCAGTATTTACCTGTGTCAGTGACTGGGAAAGCATCTCCTTATCTTTTTAATTTCAGGGGATATCTTCAGTGAGGTCCTGAAGCTGCCCAACTGCAGGCATCTGGTGGTCTACAGGAAAGGCTTAAGTGTAACTGTCATCAGGTTTTAGTACACCAGCAAGAGAATGCCAGGCAATCCACTGAAAAATCTGAAACAAATGCTAATGTGCACAAACTTTGATGTCATCTTGGAATTCACCTGTTTACTTTTAGGTAAGTACTGTCTGGACTTGCAATGGCATTTTAGCATTTCACTTCTATTTGGCTACAAATGCACATTCGATTTTTTAAGAGAAGAGATTTTAACAACTCTAAGTTAAAGGCAATTATATCACTTGACATTATTTTCTTGTCCTTTTTGTCATGTTGAAATCCTCTCTTTTCCCCAAAAGGATAAACTCCATCCTGCTAGAAATCCTGACATTTTTGAAATTCATTTCTCTAGTAAGATTTGACACATTTTTTTGTTTTCATAAAGACATATATTACAATTAAAATTTATTTTCCTGAATGACAAAAAGGAAATCTGAGTCCTAACACCTCTTCATACTAATACATTTCTTAATTTTGTTAAGGAGAAAGTATTCTAACAAAACATGTTCAATGTTAGCCATTGCTTTATATCAAATCTATACATGGACTGACATAAATGCATGCTATTCAACCTGTGAACTTACATACATTTATTCTAACAGCTAGATAAATATGGATAAAATAACAAAATTAAACCGACATTTTTTCTGCCTTACAAGATGATATAATTTAGCTATGAAAACCTAATGTGATTGTCTAAGTGTAAGGGTAGAGATGGGCATCTTCCAAGAGTGTGTCGTCTTTGTAGTCTGAGACATCAACCACATCAACCAAAAATTACAGCTTCATGAACTGAATCTAGACACCTCTTTTTTTTTTTTTTTTTTTTTTTTTTTTTTGACAGTCTCCTTTCCTGAATCATAGAATAACAGATGCTTTGGGTTGGAAGGGACCTTAAAGGTTAAGTAGTTTTAACTCTCTTGCCATGGGGCAGTGGTGCCACATTCTCTATATCCCTTACCAAATAGATGGGATTCTATAAGGTATTTATGAAATTATTTTTTTTTTAATCTTTCAAAAATATTTTCTTTATATTTTTTGGGGATTTTACACCTTTTCTCAAAAACCCACCCTATGAAGTGACATCCTTTGAAGTCTCTGGATTACAAAACTCTGAGAATAATCCTCCTGTCCATGCTATATCTGCTGTTTCAGTGTTTGAAGCAGAGTCCCTCCACAACCTTTGGTGTTGGCAGTGCCCAACCCAGAAAAATGAAGTCATTCCTGCCCTGTTTTATGGCACTGGAATCCTCTCTGTGTAGATGTCTCAGCGTTAGAGGAGGGTCTAAAGCCAAAGGTCTGGCTTTGATAACAACTGCCACAGAAAGTTTCTTTAACCATCAGTTTTAGGAGTGCTCTTGGAGGTGCCAGTGAGCCCACCCTGTGCCTCTCTGCAGCAGCTCCCTCTGCATCTATTTCTCTATTGTTTTGTTTCTTTTTATGGTTGCCTGTTTCTCTGCAGGTAGCTCAGTGATTAGCGAAGCAACCAACTCTGCCTTTTTCAGCTCATCTCAGGGTTCCAGGCAAAACAAGCCCATTTGAAGCCGAGCCCGGCGCTCGCAATAATTCCCCATATGTTGATTTTCACACCAGCCTTGGGTGGCTGCACCTCATTATTTGATTTTCTCTGCATCAGTTTTGTTTGTGCGAGCGTGCACGCATGTGCCTGTGCGTGTGTGGCTTTCTCTCGCTCCAGTTTGAAGTCACTCTGACCTAAATAGAGGAAAGTGTGGGTGGCAGTTTAGTTGTAGGTGCCACTTCAAAGACTCAAAATGCTACAATCTGAAAATAAGTACTTTCAGGGAGGGGTGAGGGGTAGAAGACATCAGTGTATATTCAGGGATGTTGCTTCTGACAGGACTAACAACAGATGAGCCCCAGAGGCTCTGATTTCTGCGGGTATTACACCCCACATGTCTCTAGAGCTTAGGGGGTGGATTTTTAAACGAGTCATTTGCATATCACTAGACCTAATGCAGTTAAGTTTATGATTTAGTAAAACTCAGCTGAAAGGGAAATACCACAAAAAAGAAAATATATGATTTCTCTTAAATATATCAAGGAAGGATCCCAGCTTCCCAAAGATCATTGGATTAGATAAGATAAAAAAAACCCAACCAACCAAACAAAAAAGTCGTATGAACCATAAGAAATGTGATAAATATAAATATGATGAAACACTTTTAAACTTAAGAGTAAGAATTACCAGGAAAAACAAAGTACATTAAGCAGACAATATAACTTTTAACATAGGATTCAGCTGTATACATAAAGCCAAAGTATTCTTTTAGCAGATTAGCATTTAGCAGATGTATGTGTTTAAGGATGACAGTCCCTTACTTTAACCTGTTATTGCTGTTAAGTGCAAGCCCATCATTTGGCCACATCTGCTTTTTCTGTGTAGCGGGCTCTGACTTTCTGTGAGCTTAAAGATTAATAAGAACACAGAAAAAAAATAGACATGTGGGCATGTCATGGCTTAGACTGGGTCGCAGAGCTCTCCACAGCTTCCTAGTTGTGAGTCCAATTTATCACAGCAAGTTAACTTTCACATTTCCACTTTCCCTGCAAGCTCCTTTGGGAGTGCCAGGCATTACTTGTCTTTCCATTCATGCTTTCCAGTCATTCTCTCAGAGAATCATTTTCACTCTGTAAGTCACTTGATGAAAAATTATTCTTCAGAAAATTAATACTGAGAACATGTTTTAGAAGCCAGAATTGTAAAACTAACACTGAGAACTGTGCTATTTTACTGGGAGAGGAGGAGCACCACAGTCTCTGCTGCTGGGTGACAGAGACAAGCCCAAAGCCCACTCCAGCCACAGCAAACACTGGGCTGCATCCTTACAGCTCCTCACTTTGTGCAGCCACCAAGAGTGTGATGTGTTGAGAGACGCCTTTAGCTGTAGGTGACTCCATTTCAAAGCCAAGGGTCACCCTTTAAAGGTGACCAGCAGAGGTCCAGCAGGTCAGGGGGTGAATATCCCTCTCTACTCTGCTCTTGTGAGATCCCCAGCTGCAGTGCTGCCTCCAGCTCTGGGGCTCTCTACACAACAGAATTGTGGACTTGTTAGAATGACTCCAGAGGAGGCCCCTAGGTTAGTCATGGGGCTGGGAAACCTCTTCTAAGAGAGCTGGGATTGTTCAGTCTGGAAAAGAGAGGGACATTATTGTACATTCCAGTACTAAAGGGCTGTCAGAGAGCTTGAGAGGGAATCAACAAATTGCATGTTTTGATAGGACATAGGGTAACAGCTTTAAGATGAAGGAGGATAAAATTAAATTAGGTATTATGAAAGAATTCTTGGCTGTGAGGATGGTGAGGTCCTGGCGCAGCTTGCCCAGAGAAGCTGTGGCTTCTCCATCCCTAGAAGTGTTCAAGACCAGGCTGGATGGAGCTTGGAGCAACCTGGTCTGGACTGCTAGAACGTGTTCCTGCCCAGGGTAAGTAGTTGGAAAAATATGATCTTTAAGGTCCATACTAACCCAGACCATTCTATGACTCTATGAGTGAAGCTGTCTCCTGAGCATTTCTTCCAAACAATTTATCTATGTCAACCCAAGCTTATTAACTCAGTATTTT
Organism: Sitta carolinensis; assembly: GCA_032173965.1. Taxonomy (NCBI): domain Eukaryota; kingdom Metazoa; phylum Chordata; class Aves; order Passeriformes; family Sittidae; genus Sitta; species Sitta carolinensis. Next base: position 7,857,842 of record CM063313.1, on the reverse strand, counting down.
ATACTAAAGTATTTAACTTTACATCTTTTTTTTTTTTTTTTTTTTTTTTTTTTACATATAAAAAAGCTTGATAATACAAGAAAGCTTTTGTTGAATAAGGCAGAGTTTTTCTTTACAAACATACCTGATGGTAGAAGCTTTGTGTATGATCTTTTAGTAATAAGGAGAAACTCACACTTGGGGGAGAAATACAAGTAATACAACAACTGTAACAGAGTAAGAACATATTCTTGGGCGGATGTCCATCTACACTGTACTTCAGCTTTTGCTACCTTATTTGCCTTGTGCTAAATGTAAAAAAAAAACAAAAAAACAAAAAAACAAAACAAAACAAAACAAAACCAAAAAAATCCCCTAAAAAACCCCAAAAAATCAAAAAAAGAACACCAAAAAACCCAAACCCAAGCAAACACACTCTAGATAATTCAGGGGCCATAAAGACAATAAACCATTAAGGATACCAGTTAAGGCATTCTCATGAGTTTTAGGAAGTAGAAGTCGGAGGTTTCTGACAAAAGGGAGAGACATCTGTGTAAAACAAAATGAAAACTGGCTGCTGCAATCAATGGTATACACTGTGCACTTCAGAACAAGACAGACTGTGGTCTGTACAACACCCAGCACTGTCACCTGATGAGACTGAGGTGGAAGCAGCTGCTGGACTGCTTGTCTATGTCAATAGAATGGTTTTGGCTGTGGGCTGTAATGGAGATTTATGGAGTTCAGTAGGTCTTGTGGGAAAAAAAAAAAAAAAAGGAGATGCCTGTGAATATGTGAATACTGAGATGCCCCATTAGTTAGGATAGTGTTTTGTGAGAAATTAGAACAGATTTAGTTGCTTAAACTATGTTTAAAGTTAGTTTTTTCAGTGTAGGTTGTTACAGGTATGGCTCTGCTCTTTTGCGATAGACAAAATATCTCAAGCATCTACATATTTTGATATTTGCTTATATTTTGATAGTCTCCTAGACATCTCTGACACTTTACACCATATCCCTTTAGTCTAAAGAAGAACAGAAGTTACAACATAAATTCCCTGCTACTGAGTCAATGAAGGACGTAACATTAATTGCCCCTAATATTCCTAAGGACTTCAGAATCATTCATTTCCTACCAAAACCACAAACTTCTGCCACTGTCACTGGCAGTTCAACCTGCTTTGTTCATGTAAAAAGCAATGCACTCCTCTGGTGCACCTTTAGTGATCTCTGTTGTCCATCGGGGAGGCAGAGCTGACAGCAACACTGGCTGTCTACAGAGTAAACTCAGCAGCCAGCAGGGAGGGAGATTGATATCTCTGCACCAGGAATTTTTGGCCAGCTGAGTGCTTCTGCAGTAAGGCAAGACCTCAGCAGCAGCTGCTTAAGCTACTCTGTAGAAAGGCTCATGTTTAGCAAACAATTTTGGTGGCATAATGGACTCCCCACTACCATGGTTAGACAGAAAATTATTCAATTACATGGAATTAAATTGTTATAGTTGTTGGATGTTGTTGTTGTTGCTGCTGTCATGATTGTTATTTATTATTTACTAAGTGCCAAATGTGCTCAGTAATGTTCATATCTGCTAAATGCAGGGAGGAGAGTTACTTTAGCACATACACAGAGAGCTATGTAGGTGTGCACAGCATTTATTCATAAAGGACTGGATTGGGATGTTCTTACAGGGGTCACCATAGAAGTATCTCCTAAATGTAATCTTAAATGGAACACACTACAAGGAGAAATACTGTCACAATATATAAGAAAAAAAAAAAAAAAAAGGAAAAAAAGTATTTTTAAGCTTTAAATAAGTAGGAAGAGCAAAAAGGTTCTTAGGACCATTTTCTGAAAGAATAAAGAGAATGAGGCAGAAGAATGTGCTCCTGTGAAGAATGGCTCTGCTGATCTCCAGTGGTCTCAAAAAAGTAAATGTGATTCCATTCAATATTACTCATTCTGTGATAAGGTCTCATGGAGCAATGCAGGGAAAATATTCCTTCTAAATCTTAACATTCCCGTTTTGTGCTGTGGTGAAAGGCTGCACAAACTATAAGATCAGACTCTAAATCCATAAGAAATCCCAGAAATATTCTATTTTTTTTTTTCTTTGCTTCATCTACTGGTGTTTTAATTTCTTTGAAACTGGAACTGAATTTATGGAAGTACAGATTCTTAAGCTTCTCATCCTGCTTTGAAAGTTTCAAAAGTGTTGTAGTGCAAATCAAGTCAGTTAATTATCTAAAGCAGTATTTTAATGCTTTTAAGATGCGAGGGGTTGAAATACATAAAGAATTCCACAACAAATATTTAAAAAAACCACAATCCACTTATTTAAATACTTCCATTAAGTCATTTTTCATCTTTTTATCTGATTTTTTCTTCCTTAGTTTATTTTACAATGCTTCATCTATCCATCTTTTTAAGAATGGTTATATGTCCTTTGAATCCACATATCCCTAATAGTTCATTCCATATTTTACCTGGGTCACCTCTTCAAATGTCCTTCCTGAAGTTCTTCACTTTCTTTACCCTCAACCTATTCTTTTTCCCAGCTCCTAACTTTCCAATTCCAGTTACTCACATAGTTTTAAGGATTAAAGTCTCATTTTATTTAATGGAGTGTGCACAGCTATATTTCATTATTGCCAGAAAAATCCATATGCCACATTTTTAAAAATAAATCCCCACTAGAAATGTTGGAAACCTTACAGACTTTGATTGAGTTGCCCCAGGTCAAACTGAACATCTGGGAAAGAAGTTCTGCCTAGGAAATGGTTGTGCATCCTTGAATACTCCAGTGGCCCTGCTCTTGGAATAGGCTTTGGTGAAGCTGTGTATAAAATACAAGGATATCATTAAATATTTCCATATTCCATATTTTTTGTTCTGTACTGTTCTGCCAGCCTAATAGCGTGCATAGGCTATTGTGGTACCAGTTAATTATTAATACATTTATCAATAGAATATGGTTAAATAGTGTTCACCAGGTACATAATTCTGTGAAGGCTGGCTTTTTCCTATTCCTTTTGGCACTGCAAGGTATTCACAAATCAGTTGTTAATCTATTCAGTGTTTAAGGATAAGGGTCTGAGCCAAAAGCTCTTTGAAGTCAGCGGAAAAAACCCCATGGACTTCAAAGAGCTCTGGATCAGCCCCTAACAGAAAAAGATCACAAACAAACACATATTAGACTATCGAGTTACTTATAAAGCAGTTTGCATATCTTTAGACACAGTAAACACATTGCTGTCATAGCAATTAAAAGCTTGCATCCAAAATCTGAATCTTAAAATAGTCTGTTAGGGAGATCATCTCATTTTCTTTCTGGGGAAGAAATGTAAATCTAGATAGGGAACAAATGGATTGATAATACATAGCAGACACAGTATGTGTTTTGCACAAGTGTATATGAAGGGTCTAATAAAAAAAAAGACCTTGAATAAATACATTGCACTATGTCATGCAGGTTCATTTAGATTTATGAAATTAGTTAAAAACTACTGTTTAAAAATCCTTGTTCTTATTATTCATGCTGCCTCAAAATATTATATCGCATGAAGAATCTCAATATTATGATGCAAAGCTCATCCACTGTTGCAGATTCCCCATTGAGTTCTAAAGCTCCAGGATTTGGATCCTAGTAATTTTTGTCTGGAAGGATCCCAAAATATTTATTTTTGTGCTGTACATTTTATTATGGATACTGATATAGATCCTGTCTTTACCACTGGTTATCTTTAGCCACTGGTAAGAAACCACTACCATGTCTTTTGCAAGAGTCAGAAAACACTGCAGCTGTGTGTAAGGAGGGACTGTTCTCCCTTTCTTTGGTCTAGAATTTAGGCATGTACATAGCTGGGGCATAGTGAAGACAGAAGTGGACACAGACATAGATGGGCAAAATAGAAATATTTAAGCAGATATTTCCAGATGATGATTCATCCCTCCCAAAGCCACACACCTCTTAGAAAGTGTGGCAAACTTTTGTCCAAAGATCAGTATTTGTCTAGTCTGTCTCTCAACAGGGTAAAACCACTTCAATTTAGTTTGGCCATCTAATTTTAAAATAGTGGGAGTCACTGAGTTGAAACAGTATCAACAGATGATGAGAAAACTGGTAACAATAGGAAGACTTTCCCTTTTTCAATTAAGTGGCTAAAATTATTCACCAAGGACATATGAAATGAAACATAGCTCTTAGAACTCTTAGTTTCTAATATCAGCAGTGCAGGCAGGTGCCTCTTGGCCAGCTGGGCTGCACATAAACATTAGCATCTACAAAACTTTATATATGTATATAATATTTGTACACATATACCTTACATTGAAAGGCAGCCCTAAAACACACAAAGAATGAAGAAAGAAGCCTTCCCAAATTACTCTTTTCCAGAATAGGGAAAGAGATGAGCTGATACAAGAAAATGTCAGAGAACTGCAAACACCCAAGCTGTAATCTACCAGCTCTCATCTTGGAGAGGGGACTGATAGGAGGGCATGCATAAATCTCTGGGACAGGGTCAGCGAGGAGTGTTTTATACAAGAGAGGTTTCAGCACATCATCTTAAGTGCTGCCTATACACCAAAATACTTAAACACTCACTTGCTTAGAAATACGTTCGGGAACATTTTAAATACAAAAGTTTCAAGGTTCTTTCTCTGTGAGCATGAATGTTTCATTGTGATTTCCTTGGGAATATACGATTAAAGTTTAGCTTGTGCTTGACCTTTACTGAGCAACAATAGAGCTAACAGAAGTTCAAGTTCAAAATCCTTTTCATTACAAGGGGGCATATTTCAATTTTCCCTCATCTTTTTTTTCACTCAATGTGGAAAAAGAAAAAAAAAAAAAAGGGGAAAAAAATTCAAGTATGGTACTGTAATCTATGTTCTTAATTTTAATGTCTTTCTTATTTATTTTGTTCTTTATTCTCCTTTTTTTCCTGCTTTTCTTTTCCCGTATTCCCTTCCCCAACTCCAGGAAAAAAGACTAAACATAAATGAAAAAAGTGATTAGAGAAGAAGAAATTAAGATTTTGAGGAAAAATAAGTATTTTTTACAAATAAAGATATATTTAAATGAAGAAAAATTCAAAATCAGGGACAAAAACCTTTCTCTTTGTAAAATGGTGCATTTTATTTTCCCCAAGTCCATTGCCTTCCCATAATGTAATATAATTTTCGACTCCATTGCATATTTTGACCTGTATTATTCTGGACTGTTTGAACCATTGAACATTCAGAGGGATGTAGGGTGTGTTTCTGACATCAGTAATCTGTGCTTAACTCAAGATTCCACTAAAATATCTTTAGTTTCCAGCGTGCTGCTAATCATAGTCTTAGCCTGAGACAGGGAGAACCTTTCCATTTGCTAAAACTAACATTGACTTAATTTCCCTTGTTAAATTTAAGCCATTCCCCATTTTAAAACTTCTCATTGATTTTACATTCACTCCTCTGATGTAAAATCATCAGCTACTGATTTTACATCTGTCTTTTAGCTGCGGCTGCTGCTGCTGAACTAACCTCAGCGACTGGCATATTGTACCAAATTAGGATTTCTCCCACTTCAGCAGCTGCAGGTGGAATTGAGACAGGCTGGTGAGACCCCTCCAGCCCCCACACTACTGCAGACACTGCAAAGTAGGAAGCTATGAACAACAGTTGCAAAATATTAGCACAAAACATCACTGTACCACAGGTGTGATTTCCCCTTGCTGGTGTTTTCTTGTGTGCCTTGTCCATGGTTCCTTCCTGCAAAGTCATTAAATAAAATGTAAACCTCCTGGGTGAGATTCATCTGCCCAAACGTGGCTGTTGACATCTGAGGCAGCCACTGGAGTCCCTGTAATCGATGGAGAATCAAGCACGTTTAAGGCACGATTCATCTAATCCTAAGGTGCAAGGCAAAAATAGGACATTGAATTGTGCCCTCAATGTTCCTATTCCTCTTTATTAAAGGGAAGAGAGACTGGAGTATGGACTCCCTTACATTTCTGCTCTACAGACACTTCACACAAAGTGAAATGATTCCCACCCTTAGGCCTGGCCCTGGAACAGGCTCAGCTGAAGGGAAAGTTGATGAATAATTAAATCTCATTGCAAGACAGTATCCTCAGAGACAAAGTGCTCTGGACAGGAGAGGATGATCATCCAAAGCAACCACATAAGGCTCCTGTGGATTGTGCTGTGGTGCTGCATGTTATGAGCAATGATTTCCCACAGTAGGTTCCAGAGGTGGCAAATGAGAGTAGAGTCAGAGATATTGCCTGAGCATCCAGAGAAACTCATTCAGTTGAAGAGATCTGAAGCTCTTGAGCTTCTAAATGAACACATGCAAGTCTCATAGATTTTGGGAAGGTAGATACCTTGCCAAGGCTACACATGATTTTTCTTTGTAATTGCTATATATTTACAAAGACAATGCTTCTCAATGTTCAAAATGCATGCCTCAGAATTAATTGGAAAAAAAAAATAAACCGTGTGAAAACACCTTTTTTTTTTTCTCTCTCTTTTAACACATTCTGTGTCATTGGCAAAATGCTACAATGCTACAGTTGATTTCATGGTCTACTCTTATGCTTGCCACAAAATCAAAAGTCCAGGGTATGACTTGCATATTTTCCATTCTGAACTTAAAACAGTAGACAGAATAAATGGAGACATTTGGCCACAAGAACATGTAGGTATCTTTTGGTGTAATTAATCTCTTTTCTTTCTCACCTCTTCTCTGAAAGAATATTTCTATGGAATGGTGCTTTCTGAGATTAAGAGCAAAATTTATTATTATAACGCACAGATATATTGTAGATAGTTATTTAAAATATTTATTGATATAAGAATCATTTATTTGTTGTGTGTGTGAATGAAAACCATCACATTGCCACAGGACTGATAATGATATATCTCCTATCCCTGAAATTTTGATTTCTTATGCTTTCCATTATTTGGCTTATTTTTCATAGAGAACAGAAAATGTTGAAACAGGAAGAAAAAGAGTTGAAAATGGGAGAGATTTTTTTCCATTCTGCTTAATAAAATAAGCTTTTAAAATAAGGCTGAAAGCTTGTAACCTGCCTCTATAGAGTGATGCAAAGAATACAGAGAAACATCATGTGAATTGCCATACTAAGAAGGACCTACTTCCTTTTTATTTTCCCCCAGTTCTGCTAACTCTTGCACAAGGTAACTGCAACTTATGCATCTGAGCTGAAAGAATCTGATCAGTAGCATGTGCTAACCAACCTCGACACTAAGATATTTAGGGCAGCTGTCAAGCACCACAACTATCTTCTGTGCTTCTTTTCAGAATTAATTAGCAGAAGAACAGCCTTTAATACACATGTTCTTGCCAAGATGAACTTGGAAGGAATCTTGCTCTACTCCCCACTACTGCCTGTTCCCAGCATACCTCTGGAGGAGATAAATATGCAAGATCTTAAGCTATCCACCTCCTGTTACAGCCAGTTTGGTAATACCTGGCCTCAGAAATCCAAGCAATTAACTATTTCTGTTGATTGTATAGAAAATACAGCTACTTACTCCAAGTACTAATTTAATTTATTTTAGTTGCATTCACAATGTGAATATTAAATTTTGTCTAGTGCCAAATAGTTTGAGGAAGCACTACAGAGTTTTCAAAGTCCAGCTGTAGTCTGTACTTAGAGGTGAGGACCACCAGCACTGCTATCAGTCTCCATTTGCTTCACAGGCTGATGGGATTCCCTTGAGAATTTTTAAGACCACCTTCTGACTTTGGCTCATTTCTGAAATATCAGTGGTCTATCTCAATACTTCAATCTCTTTTATCTCATCCTTAAGCACTGCCAAAAAAAAAAGGTGAAATCTAGCCAAAAAAAAATAAATTTAAGCAGGTAAGTTTGAAGCTTGAACAGGATTGAACAAATATTTGGAATAATTGGTTTTTTTACCTGAATGGTTGACTAAAACAGTTCAGACAACCTTGCTTTTATTGGAATTGTTTTACTGTTGTCTCATTTTATTTTAGTGGGTCTGTACATATCTTCTCTTTTTTTTCTTTTTTTTTTTTTTTTTTTTTCCTCAATCCCATTTTAGTTCTATATACATTTTATCAGTCCTCCTTTGGCTTACATTATAATTTTTTCCTAATAGTTTTAATAGGATAAAATAATAGTTTTATTTATTTTTCATTTATTTATAATGTGAATGGACACATTTCAGTGGTTTTTTTTCTAGTCCTGAGTAGTCAAGGAGGTGGTAAAAATCTCATTTGCATATTGATCCAAAAAACAGTTGCCATCATTGTCAAACATGAGCTAAGATAACAGCAGTTGAACTCATCTCATTTAACTTCAGCTGTCTATAAATTATATTCTCCATCAAAACTGGCCAACTAGGCTTCCTTGATAGAAAAAAGAGAGATATCAACATCTTCATATAGCAGTTAATTTAAATTGGTTTATATGACTTTTTTTTAAGGTTGTACAAGTCACCCAGCAACAGAATTATTGCTCTCTCTTGGCTGAAAAGGAAGTTTCTACATGACACTTTTATAGGCTAGGTGTCTAACTCTTAGAAAACAAACCTTCAGTGAAATTAATCCAACGGCACAGACAGGGAGACACACAGGAATTCCATGTCATTCTCCTCACCAAAAAAAAAAAAAAAAAAAAAAAAAAAAAAAAAAAAAAAAAAGCTTGCATTTGACCTGATTGGCTATTCTAGAAGCTCCATTTGTCTTCTCTTTTTTTTTTTTTTTTATTATTTTTTTATTGTGTCCACCTGAGATTTCTCTAATAAAGCCATATCATTCTTGACAAACTTTATTCTGAAGGTCTTGCAGTAGTTAATGATGTAGTTCTTATATTCCTGTTCTTTTGGCCTTGTTGCTTTAAAGCACAGTCCTCAATGCAATCATGTCAGAAAAAGGAAAACATATGATCAACTACCCACCACCCTCAGGATTTAGCAATGTCACAAATGTTGAGTAGAAGATTTTAACTGCCTGTCTCCCTCCCCCTCCCACCACACCCTTTCCCCAAATCTGTGGGTACTTGATGATAGTTAGCTCCTGGTTTGGTCTTTTTTTTTTTTTCCTTTTTCCTCCTCAATTTCCATGCCTAATGAGCCTGAGCTGAGTTAATAATGGATGTAATAAGTAATGACTCATTGTTTTGGGGCCTGTGTGTCTCTGTGTGCAGTGGAAGAGGACGCCAGGGCTCCGATGCCATTTGTTCTGCCATGTCACTTGCCGCCAAGCAATGCCACTCATCAATAAAAGGCAAGATGACGGATGAGTTCATTTAATGGAATTCCTCTGAGTGAGCTGCAGCCAATGTGCTTTGTAGGCTTGTTCTCTTGTTCTTTGAGTCTCTCTCTTTCTCAGTCTCTCTTCCCCTCCCCTTTATTTTTTTTTAAAATATTCAGGACAGTTGGAAAGTGTGGCTGGCTGAGAGGGATGCCATTTGTGCCAGCAGCTCCTTCTGCTCTTAACAACTGCTATCCTAAATCAAATCAAGAGCTCTGAGCAGGGAGTTTAGATCAGCACCACCTCATATTGACATCGAACAGTATTGCCTTCCTCTCACTCCCTTCCCCTGACCCACTTCACTGGGCAAGGGAGGGAGGCTGGCTAAGCATTTAAGAAGGAAAGGGTTTGAGTGTTCTCAGTATGGCCCTGTGCATACTGAACAGCTCAAACAATCCTGTTCCTTTGGAAAAGTATCCGGCTCTGTCTTCATGCCTAATCTGCAGCACTGCATGTTTCCAAAACCAGATTAGCTAAACAGGTATTATTTCACTTCCCACATGCATACATCTGCTCAGAACAATGAATGAGGTTTCCTTCTGTCTGCCTGTTTCCAGATTCTTCTTCCTCCTCCTGCTTCTTCTGCCATTCCCTACTTTTTAATACCAAAGTTGTGATTCTGACGTAATTTAAGGGAATAATTTCCCCACATAGTTTATGAAGGTAAGATTGCACTGGACCAAATCCTCAGATCGGGAGAAGTAGAAGGAATTCACAGGTCTTTAGGTTAATGGATGTCTGGACCCATTAAGTTCAGCAGATTCAGTAGCAGAAAAATCAGGACAATTTTACCCCAAATTGTTTCACATCTAACTTTCTAAGACTGCCTAATTTAATGTGAAACCTTACTGAACAGGAAGCAAAGTTCCTTCAATTCCTAGTAATATAAATAAGGGTGAAACCATCTGATCTCATTAGTTTTTACCTGTGTTGTCCCTGAAAATAAACTTTCTGATTTGTTTTAGTATAGTGGAGTCAGTTCTCATGAATTGTAAGATAAACAAGAATCATGTTTGCATTCCTCTGTGAAAAGATATCACCTGGTGGACTTCTCAAGTGACCAGTGGAGATGGAGAGGTGAGAACTTCTCTGTCCAATCTCTGGTCACTGTCCAGAAACTTATATATACGGGGTCAACAATAAATGAGAGAGTTTTTTTTCTCTGCCTGAACACCTATTGTGTGTGTTACTGTGTGTTTCTATCTGTGTCACAGTAACATCCCTGTTTACTGATAACTCACTTTGCACAGGATAAAAAAAGAACTTTCTCCATTTACTTTAATAAATTTAGAAAGTTTACTGTATTGTTCTGCCTTTCAATTTAATATACGTAGGTACATATGAATGATGGTGGATGTGTGTGTATTTATATAAAATAAATAATAATGCTCTAGTTATTTATAATTTCTGGGTAGACACCCAGCTTGGGTGACCCTGCTATGGTATCATTTTAAACTAGCTTGAGATATGCTTGATGAGAAAAACTTGTGTTTTTATGGAGAAAAACCGTAATATTTATTTTTAACCCTACATTTTTAGAGCATAATAGTTAGGACACAGATCACAGAAGGCCAAAAAGCCAAGTATGATGCAAAAAAAGGCAAACTTACAGACAACAAGTTTACTCTGTCACAGCTTGAAATTTTTCAGGTCACCAGAGCTGAATCTCCCTTTTACTTTGTTTTTATGAGACCACTTTCAGGAGCTGAATCTGGCTCTTGGAGCCCCAACATAAGAAGGATGTGGAACTGTTGAAGTAAATCTACAGGAGGTCACAAAGATGGTCAGAGGGCTGGAGCACCTCAGCTATGGAGACAGGCTGAGAGTGTAGGGAGTGCTCAACTGGAGAAAAGAAGGCTTCAGAGAGGTGTTAGACACCATTCCAGTAGCTGAAAGGGGTTCCAAGAGAGCTGGAGATGGACTTTGGGCCTAGAATGAAAATGAAAGGACAAAAGGAAATATCTTCCAACTGACAGAGTGCGGGGTGAAATTAGGTATTAGAAAGACATTTTTTACAATGAGGGTGGTAAGTCACAGGCACAGGTATTCCAGAGGAGCTGTGGCTGCTCAGTCCAAGGAAGCCTTCATGGCTGGATTGGCCAGGATTTGGAGCAGTCTGGGATAGAGTAATGTGTTCCTGCCCATGCCAGGAATTTGAACCAGGATGAACTTTAGGGACCCTTTTCATGCAACCCAACTCAACCCAGCCTATTCTAGGATTCTGTGGTTCTATGATAACAACACTGCAGTATGGTGTACAAGTGCATACTAAATTTAATAAAAAAGAAGACATCTAAATACAAAGGATTCTTTCTCTTTGTACAGCTAAACAACTATAACTTCGTCAAGCTTTCATATCAGTACAGCTCTTTTTTCAAGTGTCAAAAATCTGAGAATTAGAAACAATGCCCCAGTGTCACAACTGGCTAAAGAGAAAGTGTTGTAAACCACAAAGGTTTGTCTTTGCTTTTTTATGCTGATGTTGCTTTGGACATCACTGAGAAAATGGTGTAGGTATGAACTTTCATTAATCAGAGGGAAAAGAGTAAACCATATTAGGGTGGATAAGTAAAAGGAAGCTCTCATGGAAGGAAATATTTTCTTTGGTCTGTAACACATCTAAGAGTGTTAATTAATATCTGTTCTCTTAAGCAGTCAGCATGGGAATTTGCTTTATATTTCCTAGAATATGAGTGCACACTAGACTCAATCTAACTGCATTGGAAAAAAATTGTGGGGTTTTTTTGAGAAGGGTCTGTGTAGGTAGCTTAACAGGGAATAAAGGAGGATATTAAATATCCCATAGAGTAAAAGTGTATTAAATAAACTATACGGCAATATACAAAAAGTATGCTAAAAATCCTATGGAGTACAGACAGCCAAGAAACAGATTAATGGAGCATTTCATTTTATTGCTGACCACAAATGTTCCATTCCTTTCTCTGAGCTCCTAATCAGCATTTTTCATTATTTCCCTTCCTCTGTATTTGGCTTTTGTGCCTCAGTGCCCATAGCAACACTTCCAGTAGTGTTAAAAACTAGATATTGCAACCACATTCCCAGGCAGAGAGCTTTGCCAAGGCCTACATTTGATCCAGCCAGGAGCACATGCCCGCTCGGTGGTACAAGGTCATAATAATAATTCTCCCTTCAGGGGCAAACAGTCTTAGGAATGATCCCCCACTATTATCCCCTACTATCTTGGCTCATTTTGATCTCAGTTGTTATTAAGCTCATTTTATGCTGCAGTTGGAGCAGCTTGTTTACTTACAGAAATAGTTATTCAGAAAGTGGATGCCTACAACGAGACCAGAAGCCTGCGTGAGTGTGTGTGTTCAAGTGTGTGTGTGTCTGTGTGTGATGTATGTAGGGAGAGAAAATTGGTTTGTTTTAGGGACACACCATTCTTTGAACTCCACAAAAATATGAGCCCTTTCTTTGATGGGCTTTGCTTTGGTTTTGGTTTGTTTCATTTTTGCCTTGCTCCAGTTTTCTCTCTGTAGTGTCTAATGTACATTTCAATGGATGGGAATGATGACAGAAGGCATTTTCAATCCCTTGAGGCATGGTAGCAGTCTCTGAAAATGCTTTGGTACCGAAGTATTCTGAACAGAATAAAAGAAATCCTTTATTCTTTTATTTTTCTCTTCACCCCCCCTCCCCCCCCTCTACTTATATCAAGATTGGAATTACAGTTGTTGGAGAGAGAGAGTGGGTTTTCTTTTGATTCTAAATGGCACCTTTTTCTTCCCCAGGCACTCTCTTGATTTTTTTTTTTTTTCTCATTTCCCCCTTTCTCCTCCACTCCTCAAATTTTGACCAGGCTGTGGGTCCCACTACTGAGCACTCAGTCTTGTAAGTGATATCCATCATAACTGTCTCTTCATCCAAAGGTCTCAGGAGAATATTTAATTTTGTTACAATGAAGGAACATGGTTAACAGAAAAACTGGGGGTTTTGTCAAGCTGAGTGTAGGAAATGTAAAATTAATGGAAACTGTTGGAGGAGAAGACAACAGAAGGAAAGCTGGATGCTTTTGTAGTTTACTTGAACAAAAAAAAAGAAATAGCTGAATGATCTCATTTGTTACTGACTCAAATGTAACCAAAATATTTACAAGTTTGACAAAAAGAACCCACAGCAAGATTTGAGCTGGCAAATAAAAGTCTTCCCAAAATCCTTGTAAATGAGGGAAATTACTTCATTTGAGAGGCACCAACCCCAGCTAGCAAGTCACTTCTGTTTAGAGCTGCAATGCACTTTGGGTTGTGCAGCTGGTGGTGGTGGTCCCAGTGTATATGAACACAATGTATGGATTTCAAAATAACTGTGATATGGATCTGGATACAACCTGTCAGTTTGCTCACCATGGTTTCAGAACTCAGTATCAGATCCAGGTAAAATCTGCAACACTGATGGTCAGTTCCCAGATCTAGGGGGAGTGAGAAGTCAGAATTTTGTATTCAGATTTCTGCTTGTCACTCTTCTGTAGAACAAATCATAAACTCAGAGCGGGTTTTGTGGGTTTTTTTTTTTTTTTTTTTTTTTTTTAATGTTGTGTTTTATCATATTAGATTGAATCATTATGACAAGAAAGTTTAATTTCCATCATGAAAGCCACAAAGGACCCTGTTTACACCACTGTAGTACTTCACACATATCTGTATTTGCAGTCAAGCATGCAAAGTAGGATTAAGCTATAGATAGCTTCTCAGCCTTTGTGCAGATGAACAGAGATGGTGAGAACAGGTCAGTGCTGCTCATTCTTCAAACAGCTTGTGCTTTCTGGCTGCTCTTGAAGACACTGTGATGTCAAAATCATATTTCTAGATAATGGCCCAGGATAACTTCCTTCTTTTTTCAATCTGTTTCTTTATATTCAGCTCCTTCCCACAAAGTTTGCCAAAGGTTGACCTGCAGCAGCACAGTATTTCTTCACCTTTATTTTTAAGGCAACTTAAGGATTTTTGAAGTCCATATATAATTTTGAAAAATACGTCACACAATTTCTTTCTGTTATGTCTCTGCAGTAATACAAATGCACAAACACATTCGTTATGAGACCTACCACACTCTTGAAAAAAAAGGATGGTTCAGAGCCACTCTGCTGTTTAATTTGATTCACAAGCCTCTCCATTTTTTTTGCAAACATAAATCCATATCTGGCTTGTGTGTTAGAAGAAAACTTGACAAAAAGGTATCTTCCTCACTCATATGAAAATACATCAGCTTGATTTCCAGTCTGTTACACATTTTGTACTACATTTCTCAGTCATACAATAGTTTTTTAACGTACTCCACATACACAGGTCATAACAGCTGTTTCATACACTTAAGTCCATTTATACCTTTCTTTACACAGAAATTAAGCTAATTCCTTACTACAGTTTCCCACTTAAACTTTACTGATTACCAGAGAGTCCCAGAAGAAAACAAGAACTGGTCTTTACTTACACCACTAAGGTGGCCACATTTGGAAGTTAAGTGTCTTCTACTCCCATTCATATGATTTCATCGACTTTTTCAGATTCTCAAGTTTATTCTAGCTCTATAACGTGGCTCCACATTCATGGATGACAATCAACAGAGTGAATTTCCCCATCCTCACCATCAGCTGAAAGACCAAATTCACACTTGTGGCTCTGTGATCAACTACAGGAGCCCAGGCACTCATGAAGATCAGGGGAATGGAGACAGGCATATTGAATCCAAGTAGATGGATTTCTTCCAGCTTTGGTAACTTAAAAGTTTGTAAAATATATTAATTTAATCCTAGTGTGGATTTAAAAAAAAAAAAAATAGCACACAAAAACTATTAAAATTTTTATGCACAGTTTCCTTATTTACCTTCCATGTCCCTGCATCTGAAGAAATAACAAAATTATCATAAACACCAATCTAAAAAAGATTAAATTTTTTAATCTGTCTGGAGTTTATTCCCACCCTTCTTCCTTCTTTGCTGTGCTTTATGTGATGTACTGTTCATTCCTATTGCCTCTTTATAGCTGTTTTGTTAAAGTTCATACCACAAAGACCTGTAAAAGAAATTTATGACTCTTGGGTTTTCAGCAAATTCTAAATAACCATAGCATGAACATGAAACATTAATTAAAGACACTGGAGTCTAAGTTATAACAGAGATGCTGACATTTAAGCCCCTTGTACCATGTAAATTAAAAATGGTATGACAAACAGTGAGTAATTTGATGGTCAGGGGTTCATATAGATAGCTTAATATCTTTGTCATGAAAAACAGTCTGTCCTTGGTTTAACCCATACTGAACAGCCCAGGGGTCTGGTTCATAAAGCATGACACTGCCTAAACATTTTTGCAGTAATTCATGTATCAATCTGGGAATTGCATTGAATATCCTTGAGACTAAACAAATACACAGGAAATTTGTGAACTAAATGCATTAAAGAAAAGATAAATTCACTGTGTCAGTCCTGCCTCTGGTTCAGCTACCAAGATTTAAGCATTCTTGCCTAGAAAATCCAATGTCACACATATAACATACTATTCAAATCTGTTTAATTGATCATTAACTTAGTTAATACAAGTCTTCCACAACATATCTGTACTGCTGAAACCTCAAGTTTCTGGCCACAGTAAAGACTCCCCTTGCCTTAATCAACCTACCACAAAAGAGGGGATACATAATGTTTTGCAAATTGTGGAACTTGCATATTCATATGATTTTTATGTTCATATAAGCAGGGGTCTAACATATTCAAATAAATTGTTAGACTCTTGTTGAGTCATTTTATGACAGCTCCTTAACCAGTGCAGATCTGAGTGTCTAAGCAGGACATTTTAGGGAGAGTGAAGTCGAAGACCTCCAGCAGTCCCATCTAACCATAACCATTCTTTGATTCTGTGATTCTACAACCAGCAGGAACACAAATTTCCATATGTGATTCCCCATATCCTAACACAGGTTTCTAGAGCAGACCAGATGGTAGAATCCTGGAGACACAGAATCATTTAATCTGGAAGAACTCTTTAAGAACGTGGAGACCAATTCTTCGCCTAACACTGCTAAACTATATCTCCTTGTCTGCTAAATGCCTCCAAGAATGATGACTCTGCCACTTCCTTGGGCAGCCTGAGTCATGGAACAATTTAGGTTGGAAGAAACTTCAGAGGGTCATCTAGTCCATTTTGCTACTAATTCCACATTCACTTTGATAAGGGTCCTTGGGGGCTTCTCTGATTCGATAAAACCCTAAAAGTACCTTATCCTTACAATTAAAACTAAAGTAATGAATTTGCATAAAATTTGTGTGTCAGAGAAGAGGTTCTGCAGGTTACAGGCTATGTATATATTCTTCCTCTCTTGGAAATGACAGCTGAAGTAGGATATATAAGGGAATCTAAGTTATCTGAACATTCCTCACAATTTCCATGAAGCAGAAATTAGGTTCTGTGTGTTAAGCAAGGAAAAATAATTTTCTAAAATAATTGTCCCAGCTGCTTGTAAAAGGGAAGTGTGCTCTTATTCACATATTTAATTTTGACTCCACAGATAGTTAAGTTATAAGCCTTTTCAAACACTTAATTAAATATTTTGGTAAAATATAGCAACGAGAAAGCCTGAGACAAATTGAGCAGATAATTCCTATGCAGGACAAGGAATTGGATCCAGTATTTGTGGTGGGTCCCTTCCAACTCAGGATATGCTACAATTCTAGGATTCTAGGAATAGTCAGAAATTTCATGTGTCAGTCTAGAAGGAGAAGCACCTGTATTTTTCCAGGTTCTATTTTCTCCTAACAATTCTGACACTAGTTGCTGAGCATGGATCAACATGATACAAAGACTTTTCTACTGAAAAGTCTGAAGATAAGAACTGGAAAACAAGGAGGTTGTCTTGATAACTCATTCTGAGTTCTTCACCTTTACTTCAGAATTGTTCCATCACTTTCCTTGCCTACACATCCTGCTTTGTGCTGTTATTTAATATCTCACTAGTTCTGTAATTTCAGCTCCCAAATTGAATACGATGTTCCCTCCAGTGGAACCCTCACCTTGATAAATTGCCAAATAGTAATTATTATTCCTTACAGAGCCTGAGATATGGAGTCATGGCTGTAATTTCTAAGGCTTGAGTGCCGAGAAATTTATGCTATACTTCTCTTCATCAGAGTTTTCATCTGAGATCATATTTCAAGTCCTTTCCTTTGATGATATGATTAAGATAATTCCTCTATGAAGTTTGAGCCTCCGTGAGATATTCAAGAAGGAACCTGATAGTTCTTAAGCTTCATTTGCTTCCCCTATGAATATCAGCAAGGTATGAAGGGAAAAAGCACACAGAAATGATGCTCGATGGTTTCAAATGTTCCTAATTTTTTAGTGTTAATTATTACAGTAACATCTGCTAGCCTCAAGTGTAGGACCTCACTTCTTGTGAGTGTAATAAAAAACTAAAGGAAGAGAGAGTCTCTTCCTCAGTTATCTTCTCCATATCAGGATTTCTTTTGTTAGCATGCTTACTTGTTTGTTTTTTGGTTTTTATTTTTAAATTAAATGCTGGCGTGAAATTTTTAAGCCCATTTATTAAGATGCTTATTCGAATTCCGACAGGGCCCAGTTCAAAAATGGTTGTGCTTCACATCCTTCCTGGGAAAATGAAAGAATAATATGATATATGTTATAACACAAATAATCTCCATTTTCTCACAGGAACACAAGGAACATTACACACATCTAGGTATGTATAGCGAAATTGACATACTGTTTGAATTGGACCATTGTGTATTATTTTGGTACTCCTGGTCTGAAGACAACAGGTAGTTTGGGAAATAGTATATTGTTATCCCCATTTTACAGACCTCTGTCTAATGGCTCACAGTGATCTGTGTTGATTACTTACTGTTGGTTTCAGGAGAGCAAGGTATTCTGTAGTAAGGTTCATGGAACAGTCAAACTACATGAACTCATTCTAAGCTTTCCAGTTGCTGACTAGCTTATGCACTGAACCTGAATGTTTATGTTCTGTTTTATAAGTGTTCTTATCCTTTATTCAGTACTTTTGAAATTCTCATTTTGAACGATATAATATGCTTCTTTCTTCAATATCCTCAAGCTATAATGTAAGGATTGGTACTAAATCAGTCAAGGTGTTACTGTCCTGCGGATACAAGCATGCCCTATACAGGTGTTTTCTCATGAATATAAAATGTATTTGGATTTCAAAATTAACTGTTTCACTACTGAAATGTATAGGAGGCATAGACTTTTCTATTTCTTCCAAATGCTTGCCCAAATAGTCTTTCCACATAAGAACACTTACAAACACATTCCATCTGTGGGGAAGGAGATAAAACATCTCATAATATATGCAACATTCAATTTAAGAAAAAAAAATAAAATAAAAGAATGACCCTTGCAGTGTTATATCCTAATCTCAATGCCATGTACATTAAAGCTTTCTTCCTGTTATGATCCTGTTTTATAGGCTCATTGTTCATGATGTGGCTTTATTGTTCATGTACAAGACAGATGAACACATGTCTACCACAGTCTCCACTATCTTCATAAACTGTGATTATAGGTTGAAATACTGTATGCCTCATTATTTATTTAAAGCTCTGAATATATCTCAAGGATATTTTTTCCTTTCTTTTGTGCTATTTTGTTTTAATGAAGGTGAAACACTGTAGGAAACCTTTCAAGCAATCCAAAATCCTTTCTTCCACCATGAAATGGCTTGAGGTGTATCATAGTGTCCTTTCTTCAATAAGCATTATTTCCTGGCACAGCGAAATCTCAGTAAGTCATTACTTTGCTCATTGTTTAGGCTTCAAGTCATCAAAGCATTTAAACACATACTTAACTTTAGTGCCTGATTAAGTGCCACTGGAATAGGATTTAAGCGCTTGTTTAAAATTTAGAGGGTGTTAACATGCTTTGCTGAGTAAGGATGAAATGCTAAATTGAAATCATATTTATGGTGGAGTGGAAACTATTCCCAAGTTTACTAGAAAAAGAAAGCAGAATTGATCATATTATCTGCATGTTTAACTGTTTCATCTTCCTCTTCTTCCCCAAAAAAATGTTTGGGCTTTTGATTTATAAAACTAAATAAATTAATGCTGCTCTTAACTTGAATAACAAGTGGAAAAAAATTAGGGACTGTTTGTGAGCAAAAGGATATGGTGAAATGATATTTTTTTGGTGAAGGGACAAATTTTCATGGTGAATGTTGTACTATAACATGAGGGGACAAGAAGACATTGAGGAAAATCATGGTAGGAATCTGTTGGGAGCAAGGAGAAGCCTTTTCATGTCTTGAGGATGGAGATAGGACTTGAACACCCATGTTGGTAGCATATGGACAGCAGATTAATTCTAACTTAATTACCAAATTCAACCAACTTGAAGGCATGGGACAACTGGAGCACATTCTTCATTGGACCTTGTGAAGTAGAGATTCAGGACATGTTTGTATGATTTCTTTGCAGTTGTGTAGATGGTCATGGCAAGACAGAAGCCAAGGCTAAATCTATTTCTAAATCTAGGTTTAGAGGAAATGACAGTAATGTTTATTGTGATGCAGAAGGTTTCTTAAACGATCTAAAAATCCCTTTCAGAAAAATAAAAACTATATGGACTGTGCTCTACATTGACATAAAATTATTTTTTTAAATATTCAAATTAAAAGAACAAAACAAAGATAACTAAATAAGTGGTTGTGAAGACAAATAAACAGTACCAAGCCATTCCTTGCGTCATCAGAGAGCATTTATTTAGGAATTTTCTTCTTAACTGGACTTTGACTTCTTAAATTTTGAAACCCTTTATACACATCTATCATTATCACGTTTATAAATATGAGCAACCCACTCTTTCTCTACCTGTTTATTTTCATGCCCTATCCACCAATTTCTCTATTTCTCTGTCCACCTGGATGTGGATACAGGTAGCTTGATCTACCATTCAATGCCAAGCAAGTTTAATCTTGCAATAATTTCTGTTGGAAGGGACTTGGACTAGGACAAATTGAGATTCTGGACAGCTGCTTGGTTCTGCCCTGTCTTCTCCAGGGGTACCACACACCCCTCCTGTCACTGTGCATTTACTGCTGAGGATGGAGAGGTCATTGGCAAAATCCCTGCATGATCTGGCAAGGCCAGAATTTCAGTTTTAGGTCTCTGTTACCTGATCACTTTGTTGGGGCTGGGAGGGAGGGAAATGGGGAGTGATTTTTTTTGGTTTTCATCCCATTGTCTTTTTCAGTGTGTTAGTTCATATTAGGAAGGATTTTTAACTAATATCCTTAAGACATGTTTGAAAGCATTTTCAGTGATCAGCAACATGATTACTATTTGTATACGCTACTGGGACAGGAAAAACTAGTTATGATTCCTGTTATTTTGGTTATTGTCAGTATTGTCCGAAAGAGATAAAGATTTTTTCCTTATCACTCCTATGCTCTTTTCTTCTCTCCCCTGTCCTTCAAGAAAATGGTTCTTTTATTTATTTTTGTTCTATCCAAGAGTAGCAGATGATTTTTGAAGTGTCAGACTGTTATTTGGGGGGAGTGGGGGAGGGTCTGGATGTTACCATTTTTTGCAAAGAGGATAAAATCAATGTGACATTTCCAGAACAATGATAGATAAAAATGATGAGTGGTCTTTAAAAGCAGAAGGCTAATTTTTTAAAAATGTCACTAGTGTACTATTTCAGAGTTTGTCAAAGATAAAACAATAAAAGTTATAGATATGAAAACTAATAATATTTCACTGGCTAAGCTATAGATAAGCAGGTTGTACAGTATACAAGTTCTATATTCTTCTAAATATAATAGGATAGAAATGCTGCAAAAAAGGACAGAATTCAGGCTATTTGATTAGACATTGGTTTGGGAAGACCTTGTTTCTAAGGCTATGACCTTGCAATCAGTTGTTCTGGCAAGGACTCACAGACTGGCATTTTACACTATGGAGGATTCACATGGACTCAAAGTGATTGTGGTTTGATGGCCAAGTTTTATGAGTCACCTGAACAATATAGTCATTGTGCTTTTAAAGCTATTAGTGTGTCTTGCTGTGAGTGCAAGACTCACTTTAGAATGGTGGGACAATGTGTCTCTTACTTTGAAAGGGTTCTGTTTTTTTTATATACACCCTCCCTTAGTGGACTTTTAGATATAATAACCCGTGTCCACAAAGTGTGGGAGACATGATTTCCTAGAGCTCACACAGACTTTAACAACAATGTGTGTGCATGTGTATTATTACCATTGCAATGGTTCCTGGCTATTTCATTAGCAAGTTATGGGTGACAGTATAGTTCTGAAGGCAAAGACCTTCACCATTTGATATAATTGGTAAAGAGATGTTGAATCAGGGAGCAATATCTGCTCTGTTCCTGACAAGGTTTCTCAGGCAGGGAGAGCTGGTGTGACTCAGTTTTGCAAGCCTGGTATGAGCCCTTTGGTTACTATGGAGAACACAGAACCAAGACATGATCAGCAGTGGGGCTCTTACAAGACAGCACTTGACCTAGGTATGTGACTAAACCAAATTTAATAAATGCAGAGATATGAACATCTAAAATTTAACGTGTCATGCATCCACAAAAAAAGGAACTAATACTGTCAAAGATTTGCCAGCTACCAGATACAAAAGGACCATGACCTCTAGTGGTCTTGGCAGGATTATAAAAGTTAATTTATATCTAACATAGAAAAAGGTGTTCCATTGCCAAATCTGGGAGCTCTGGGAAATTTCAGTAAACAGTATTTCAAGAGAAACTCCAAGAATTTCAACTCATATTTGAACATATCTCTGAATAGTATATTAATACAGTTCCAGTTCAACTTATGTAGTTTAGAAGTAGCTGCAAACCAGTTGTCAGCATTTACCATGTTCAAATAGATGGCTTGTTTTGCAGTTATGAAATACTGATGTTAAAAAAAAAAAAAAAAGGGAAAAAATCACACTTAGTAGTTTAAGCTTGATGGTGGTTTTACAACCTCATTGTGGGGAAAAAAAATAACTTCACAGTTTAACTGCAGATTAAATCTGATCTGATTCCACTCTAATCATCTCATTAGAAGCAAATGAACATAAATTGTGAATCAACATGAAAAGAAGAGTATAGGAAGATTTATAATAACTCCTCCCATCACTACATTATAGACACAAACATTAACCAATATATGGGTAAAGAAAGGAAGCACTAAGCAGCAGTTAATGGTTTTGCTTAGCCTTTTTCAAATCTATGAAAAGTCTCAGTTTCATCTGAGAGGTGGAAAATTGATCAGTCTTCAAATTAAAGAATCATAAAATAGCAAACTAAAGAGATAGGTCTCATTTTTCTACAAGTCATGTTCAAAACCAGGTGTAATATGTTGTAAGACTAAGCATGGATAGATATTTGTTGGGATTAATTCTGATTTTGTGCATACTTGCACTTAGTTCCATATCACAATAGATGCAATTCATCCACAATGTTTCTACTTAATTATAAAATATATGTTCTTCACATACTTTGCATTTTCTGAAACTTTTGAGCAACATACGTGCATTTTAATGGGATGGTCTGCCAAAGAACTGCTCAACTTCCGCTTCAGAGGTTTACCTCCAAATATTTCAAAGCATGTGATTGTTAACAGAAAATAACTTTCCTTCCTCTAGGATCTTTTACATGTTTTAAAAAGAAAAGTTTTGTTTATGTTACCTTATGTACACATTTCTCTTGGTCCATTACAAATATTTACCTTAGCTTACATGCGACAATATTCGTATGAAACATTTCATAGTAATTTTAAAAGAAAAGAAAATGGATTTATTAACTGGCTATTCTTTCACTTCAAGGGAGTCCTGTATGACATATGCTTATAACAGGGATATGTATCTTTTCATTTCACAAACATTTGGTCATGCCAGAATTTTTCCTTGATTTTGGTCTTACCAGAAATGTTACAGATGACTAAGGGGAGCAATTGTTTAAGGAGAGCTCCTGCTCAGTATTTGCAGGCCCAATATGAAAATCTTCAGAAAAGTGATGCAGCAGACAGCAGGAAAGGAAGGGTAGCAGGGGAGGGTGTATGCAGAGAACAGACAAAATCTTCAGAAAATAATTGCTAAGAATTGTTGTCGGTGTGTATTGACCACGTGGGAAATGAAAGGCCTGTGCCTCACCTCCTTTGGTGGAATATGAAGAATGGAACCTGGACATAATCAGTTATATTGCTAACTGCAGCATTGCATTAAAAAACACAAATAGTCCAGAGCTTCCCAAATATAAGTATATTAAATTTGCTTGATTTTGTTTTTGTGTTCTGCTGTTTTTTTGTTGTTTTTTTTTTTTTTTTAATATGACCAAGAATAGTTTTATTTCTCTTCTCTTACATTGTTTAACCTGAAACTTTACCCAATAAATATAAAATAAACAATAACATAGACAAAAGTAGTCACCAAGGAAACAGAAACATGGGGGGAAAAAAAAGAATTGATAAAAAAGAATATGTTACTACTGAAACCATACAGATATTTTGTTTTGTAACAAAATATGATGTAAAACCTCTTTTAGTACTAATGTCACCAGAACTCTCTATAATTTGGTGTTAAAGTTTATTTCTGCAGCATGAATTACTTCAGAAATCTCTAGAAACTCATCAGTGATACTGATGACCAAAATTTAAAATATTAAAAAACAAAACAAAATAAAAACCTTTTGAATGAGGCATTCAATTTAATTTTTAAGTATAGACCATGGGACAAACAAAAATAGTTCATATTTCATTTTATACGTGAAAACTAAAAAACTGATTGCATTTTAGTTTGTGAATTAAAATTTTGATTATTAATTTATGGTGTGCAACATCTTCCTAATGAAAATAACCCAGCCCTAGGAAACAGCGTTCATCTTCAAGTATCTGTCCAAGGAAAAATGCCTACATACTTTGATCAATAAAAAAGCAGGGTCCAAAGGGTCAGGAAGAACCATTGTGTTCCCAAATTAATAAGAAAGACATTCATTTCTGCAGGACTGGCCATCTTAGAAGATTGTCTCCAGTGCACCTTAGAGACCTCAGTTTCAGGCTGGCTTGATGTCTTAATTGAATTGCCTTTGCTATGGAGTGGAGAAAACAAAGCCTCAGAGACTTTCCCAGACAGAGAGAAAGAGGTGAGTGAAGGGAATCCATGATACCTGCTCAATAAAAAGTGATCATTTAACTCCAGTCTGAGAATTAAAAAAAAAAAAAAAAAAAAAAAAAAAAAAAAAAAAAAAAAAAAAAAAAAAAAAAAGGTGGAGGGTGGAATTTATTGACCTCTGGTGACAGATTCCACAGGAATGTACTATTTTGTGTGTATGATATACAACACATAATGGTATGTAATAATAATTACTGCATGACCTTATCCTTACCTATCTCTTCTCATTATTATGGCTCAAAGCAGCTTATTTAGAAAGTTTCCCTTAGTACTCCTATTATTCAGAGAAGTGACTTGATCAAGGTCACCCCTCAGTCAGTGACAGAGCAGAAATTGGAGCCTCTTCACCTAATGTATTTTCCAGACTATGGCTTTGTTTGTAGGTTATAATGTAATGTATATGTATATGTATATGTATATGTATATGTATATGTATATGTATATATTATATTATTATATTATATTATATTATATTATATTATATTATATATATTATATTATATTATATATATTATATTATATTATATTATATTATATTATATTATATTATATTATATTATATTATATTATATTATATTATATTATATTATATTATATTATATTATATGTGCACTGTATCTTGACACTATCTATGAACAGAGAATCCAGGAAATTTTCTTGTTTTGTAATATTTTCTCTGCCAAGACCACTCTCCTGTGTACTTTTATACAGCACAATTCTGTACTCCCTCATTTTTGCCCCCAGGTACCTTAGGAATGGTTTTGAAGATCAAAGAGGCAATACTTCTCAACAGTGGTAGAAAATACAGTGAAGGATGGCAGGGAAACTTTGCTCTTGGTGAGGTTCAGCTTGGGAAGGTTCTTCATTTCTGCATATTTTCAGCACTTGTATAGACAAAACTTGTTTAGACAAAATGTGTCTGACCTCATCTTGTGTTGGTTTTAAGCAGAAGGCTAGAAGAGATGATCTCCATAGGTCACTTTTAATCAACTTTTCTATGATCATAGAGCCATAAAGCTGCTTGTGTTGGAAGGGACCTTCCAAAGTCATCTACCCCAAGCCCTCTGCCATGACTGGAGACACCTTCCACTAGATCAGTTTCCTCAAAGCCCTGTCCAACCTGACCTTCATTGTTTGCAGGTATGGGGCAACCTGTTCCAGCTTCTCACCACCCATGACAAAAACTATTACCCCCTTTCCTAACACCACAGAAAATGCGGAAATATTTGTACCACTCCTTTATGAGCACCCTTTACCTTCTGGATGACTGCTACAAGGGCTATACTCCTGCTGATCCTACACTGCTCCCAGATGGCCTCTCATTTTGCCTCACATGACTTTGCTCCCTCACTGATATCTTTATCCCTTCTGCTGTGGTGGTATTCCATTTTCTTGTGTGCCTTTTTCAGCTATCTGCATGACAAAATGGAGTTAACATCTCCCAGCAGTGAGCTACTGCACCCACCATAATCAATCACCACAGTGTGCTACAGCCTTCCTGGCCATGCATACACCTTAGCAACAGCACCACTTCTGCCCATTGCTGAAGTAAATGCTGTGGATATCTTTCTGTATCTGTCAAATAAATCATAGCCAGCTTCAGGTGAGTGGAAGCAGACACTGAGATGCGAATAAAGGGTAAAAGATGTGTCAGTACCCCAGAACTGTGTCTTGTCGTGGCATGCCTGATAACCAAAATATCTGGAGTTCTTATACAAAGTAAACTGGTTTGCATGAGTTTAAGGACTGAATTAGAACATTTTATATCACAGAATGTAAATAATCAGGTAATTTACTCTGTAGATGTACAATAATCACAGCATAATTAGAATAATTGCATTTTACCTACAAGACATATACTTATGGCAGGTTGTATTTGAATTAAATATTCAATATGTACATTCCAGACCAATTCATCATTGCAGCATCTCTATGAAGAAGTCATTGGATACATTACTTGGATGACATTAGGTTTTAAGTATTTTATCTTGTTCAAGTTACCATCTTGATTGATAGTCCCATTTTCCAGACTTTTTTTTAAGAATTTGCTGGATTTGGTGATGAAACTTGCAAGCCTGGGAGTATAGTTAATCCACTCAAAGTCTAACCTCAAGTTATTTGAATAACAGGTGAACAAAAATGTACAATAGCCAAGTAAGTACTCACTGCAGTGAGCCATCGAGCAGTTCATTCCTGGCCATTGTCTCACAGAGACCATACTTTGGGGTCAAGCCAAGGCCTCCACTCCAGCTGCTTTGTGCTAATGAGGGAAGGAAAAGCAACCAGAAAACTACCTGAAAGGAATAACTGTAAATACCCCTCGCTGCAAGAGTGTTTCTGAGTGCCATGGGTCTTCTACACTTGTCTCTCCTTTGTGTGCCCTCCTCCCTTGGCATAAGGACAGGAACCAGCCATGCCAAAAGCAGCAAGGGCTAAGGTAGAGTGTGTGGGAGGAAGGATGAGTCAGGGTTTAGGGCAGAAGTCTGGGATGCTGCAGACCTGGGTTCAGGTCCTTGTTATGAAAAAATCTTTCCCATGATCTTGTCCAAATCACTTATAATTAAACCTAGAAAGAGTACTAGATGTAAATAAGGCAGGTAAGATATACTCAGAACTATCATGAGTCTAAAGTTTCAGGATGATATATAATGAGCTTCGAGTCTGAAAAACAGAGTCATCAGGCCAAGCAGAGTGATAGTCAGTAAGAGAACAGAATAATTTGGGCAGCATTCTTCCAGATATATAACTTGTTTAAAGACAGATATGGCTGTCCCAGGAGTAGAAACTGTTTTTGCGAAATACCAGTCTTTTTTTAGAGTAAGGAATAACACCAGTGCTTTTCAACTTTCAACTTCTCTAACCTTGTTGCTGAGTTAAACACTTTGGGGAAAAAAAAATCAAACCTTGGAAATCTCTGCCTCTGAGGTTAACAGAGATGACATATAATTCTAAAAACACTGAGGATGTAAATGATCTTCAAGATCCTTGCACCAAACCATTAACACAGCACCATCACATTCACTGCTAAACCATATCCCCAAGTACCACATCCACCAGTGCCTCCCAAATTCTTCCAAGCACATTGATTCCAGCACTTCCTTGGGCAGCCTGTTCCAGTGTCACCTATTCAGTGACATTTATTTTTTTCCCTAATATCCAATCTAAGCATCTGCTGGTGCAACCTGAGGCTTTTTCCTCTTTTTTGGTCTCTTGTTTGGGAGAAAAGACTGGCCCCCATCTCACTACAGAGTGAGAGGCACCCTGAGCCTCTTTTTCTCCAGGCTGAGACCCCCAGCAGCAGCAGCAGACCCTGTCCTCCAGTCCCTTCCCCAGCTCCCTCACCTTTCTTTGGACACACCTCAATGTCTACCCTCTTTTGAGCGTCCTAGAGCAGACCCAGGATTCAAGGTGTGGCCTCAATGTGCAGAGCAGGGAGTAAAACTCTCAAATAAAAGTACAACAAATCCCATGGCCCGCTGTTGTTCCCTATCTATAAGGTTAACTTCCCTGCAGGCAGAACAACACAAACCCTGCTGAGCTGAAAGCCAGGTACATTTCCTATGGTACATGTCACATTTGCCTTCCCGACTGTGCAATCTAAGCTGCATAAAAAAAACTTTTTTCCTGTCATCATAGAGGACTCCAGCACTCAGCCTACATTAGAGAAACCAGAGGGAAGTATGGCTGAGACACAGAACACTCATGGTCTTGGGCTTACAAAAGAGGATGCTGTGGTCAGTTAGTCCAGTGGCTGGAAAGATCAGATATTCCCAAATAGACTGGAAAAATATGCAGTAGATATCATAAAGTCTTTGTCTCAGAGGTCTCTTAAAATTCCACTTCAGATCTGACTGCAGCTGCAACAACTACTAATGCAAAGTAGTCCTCCTTGGCCTTGTTTCTTATGACAAATGCCAAACTTAGTGCAGAACCTTTTTCTGTGAGGCAGTGGACTATGACATTATTTAGCTTTCTTTCTCTTCCTTTGCAATTCTTTTAATCCTCCATTAAGTTTGTGTCTTGCATTTTTCAAATGTTTTTCAAAATGTTTTCTCCTGCTTCAGTCTCCACCTTTGCACTCTTTGGAGGTGTCCATTCAACATGTTAATTTCCCTGTCTGTGTGCTGAAAGAGTTCCTCCAGAGCCCCTTGGATCCTAGTCCTTTCTTAGCTAATTACCACATGCCAGACACTGGAGTTATGGGGCCTCAGGTGATCATTTTGTTGAAATGTGCAGCAATAACCATATAATCACAGCACAATTATGGAGCATTTATAGAGTTACTTGTGCCGTGTCATAGACGAAGTTAGCACATGTAATTTACCTCTCAACAATAAAGGGGACAGAGTCTTAAGGTCAAAGGCTGAGCTCCCAGTAAAAACTCTGTTTTTTAAAGCTGCTTGCAGAAGAGTTCCCTCTAATCAACTGAAACTATATTTGTTGGACACCCCTTTATTTTTTGTTTCTATAAACTCTAAAACTCCAGTCCAAATTTGCCAACAGGAAATTAACTTTCGTATGATGACGGAAGAGCAAGAAAAAAGAGAATATCTTCATAAAACTTCCCAGAAAAATCCTTGCACCCAAATATTATATATATAAATAAATAAATAAATAAATAAATAAATAAATAAATAAATAAATAAATAAATAAATAAATAAATAATAAAATGCATTCGTACATAAATATGTTCCCCATCAACTTCTATCTGTCTCTTGATACTACTTATCTGTTCATATAAAGCTCCTACCAGGTGCAGAGTGATTAAGAAGACCAAAAATAAAACTATTATCTATCAAGGCAACATTTCCTCATCATCTTGACTGCTGCCTGGATGCTCAATCATGTCTAGTGTTCTGAGGTGACATTTGGACAGAAGCCACACTGCCACAGATTAGAAGGGGAACTGGGTTTTAGCAGAGAAGATTATGGACACCCAAGAAATCCAATGGATAAGAAAAAGGGGCCAAGGAAAGCGGCATTTACAAAAGATGTCATCCAGGATAAGTCAAATTGAGCAGAAGTCAGCAGGGTTTGGAAGGCTTATCAGAAAGAAAACACATAACTTTTAGTATCACAAAGTCTTCTTTCAAAGATTGGTGTGTGTATATGTATGGTAATGGGTACACAATAGATGCATACGCGTTTTACCACATTATCATATATACATATGCATATATATGTTCATATGCATACAAACACACAAAACCTCCCAACACAGACCAACCCATAAATATATAAATATACAATGTATTTCCCTTTTCTAATAAAAGAGGATATAGGCTCTTAGACCAACTTTCATATATGGCAGCTTAGAGCAAAAATGTTTTATTCATGAATGATGTATTTTTTTTCTTTTTTTTTTTTTTTTATATAAACACATAAAAATGTGAAACAATAAAAGTGATATATACCTAATAATGAGTGAGCCAATAAACCCCACCAGGCAACTTAGCTTTGGAAGTGGAAAAATTGACTTTGTATAACAAATTGCAGAATTATTAATCCTGTTTGAAACCCTTTTTATATCAGACCATTTACTTTAATTCTTGCTACTTTCAACATTATCATACATTATGCATTTTTTCTTTGTAATTTTTTTTTTTCTTTCCACAAGTACAGTGTGCTCCCAAACTTTAAAGGGCTGGAAGCATTTTAAAGAGAAGTCTACTGGGTAAAAGAAAAAAAGGAGGGATAAATTATTTAGGCCATTCTGAGGTACTCATGCCTGCAAAAACTCCCTCACAGTGGTCCCTCACAGACCACTGATGAATTAAACCTTGTGAAACCCCTGCAAGGCAAGGAAATATCACCTCCTGTTAAGTGAACAGAGAAGAGAAAGCACAGAATTATTGCTGCATCTACACCAAATTGAGGATGAAGCTTCCAGAGGGGTGCTAAGCCCACCAAACCCACCCTTCCCTGTATCTTCTGTCCAGGTGAACATCCAGGGCTTCCTGCAAATGATGGGAGGGGGCACATGCAGGAAGACCTTGCCTTAGGGTGTCTTTCTGAAAAGAAAAGAAGAAGGAGTAACGAAAAACAAAACAAAACAAATTAAACAACATCAGACACTCTAAATGTAGATTGGTCTTCAGACACATCTATAAAGAGGAATGTGAGTGGAGTGAAAAGTGCCTGAGGAGAGACAAGGTGGTGTTTCCTTGAGGTTAAGCCCACATTTTTATGACATGATTCATCCAAGAAGAGCTTCAGCCATGCTTCTGGTGTTATGAGCACTGTGTGTGTGTGCCTGGACAAGAGATAAACTTGTATGGGTGGTAATATTCAAATATTATGCCTGCAATGTGATGCTCTCAATGTCTATCATTTATAGGATGTATCAATATAATGAGTATTTTCCTAAAAGACAAATTTTAGATAGACAGCGTAGGAGATGATCCACTCAGTCTAGAACCTGAAGTCTGAGGTCAGTGAAGATCTAGTGGTCAGTCTGAGCTCCATGAGTGTCACAAATGACACCACATTGGATAAGGGTCCCATACTAAGGACATCCATTCTACTGACTAAAACCAAACAACTGGCAAAAATAGAATTAATATTTTTTCTCAGGCTGTGCTTGCCAGAATCATGGCCAACAACAGGCCACAGGCACAAACATGGTAAGTTTATTGCTATATGCAGCACATCTCTATTTTTATTTTTTTTTTCCAGTAGAAAACTCTAAACTGCCCAAAATTCATCTTAAAAGGAAAACAAAGATGTGTTTCCAGAATGTTAGGTCCTGAGTTCTTCTCTATTCAATGCCATTGGCTCTCTCACATGGGTCTGCATCAGTTCTTTTTAATTCACAAGATGCTCGCTACAAACAGTGCCAGCAACAGTAGGGGATTTTGCTTTTTGTTGTTTTAAGCCTGAGAGATCTTAGGATTTCAAACAAACCTCACCCAATCACTAAAATCCCATGGGATTTGATAGGACCGAGTTGGAACTGTAACCTCTTTGAGTTAAGATAAACATATCAACTGGTTGGATTTTGTAATTCAACATAGCAGTTATGCCAAGCCAAGAACAATAATATTTTTAGTCATTAGCAGAGCTTTTCAGTAAGAAGACATGCTGTCAGTTGGCAAGCAGTTATCAAAATAAAGGAACCAGAGGTCCTGTTTCTCTACTGAATTTTAAAGAACTAAATCTCTTCTTGACTTGGTTACTTCCTCTTCCAGATGTGTTTAATCTCTATTATTTTTTCTTCTAATGTGTTTGGTTTGCATAGCTAGGCTTCAGTTTAAGGTGGGACTACAGGTGTGGTTCTCTGAGAAGATGCTGGAAGCTTCACCCAAGTCCAAGAGAGTCAATTCCAGCTTCCCTCAGCCCCCTGTCCTATTCCTCTGCACTGCTGAGTGGGAGATGACAGAAAAATCAGTACTGAAGTTCAGCTCAGGAATGAGCCGTAGGTGGGGGAAGTTGTTTTAATATTTGGTTTTATTTCTCATTATCCTATCTGATTTCATTGATAATAAGCTAATTTGCCCAAATCAAGTCAGTTTTGCCTGTGATGTTAACTGGTCATGAATCTGTCCTCGTCCTATGTCAACCCATGAACCTGTAATTATATTTTTGTCTTCCTTGCCCAGCTGAAGAGGGAAGTGACAGAGTGGCTTTGGCTGGCACCTGGTGTCCAGCCTGGAGCAGCTCACCACACCTGACTAACAGTCCATGCAGTTCAGGTTCAATAACACCAGAAAAATCTGATTAACTTGGAATGCTTTTATTGGTTAACAACATATTAACGTATTGGAGGTAATGTTTATAGAGAAGTATATTCTAAAATAACATTTTTGTATATTACAAATTCCACCTTTGGGCAAACAATCCTCTAATCTTCCTCTGAATAGGTTAGATAATCAGCTTGAAGAATACTTAAGATATCAGGCGATTTTATTTTTCACATCACTTCCTTTGCCCAAAGACTAAAAAATTCAAACTTCCATACTTGCTAACTATACATAATGCATTTCCAGATGTGAACACTTGTTTAAACCAGTGAATTCTCTTTCAGAAGTAAGATTTCCACTTAAAGAAACCTGGAGTTACCACAAACTAAATATTATACTAAAGTATAATAATTTGGTATTTGTTACCATCTCTGTGCCAATTTGTACAAAACACCCTTAGGTGCCACCTTGGAATATGATGATTCTAGTTATCCTTTTCTTGTTTTCTCTATTAACTTGTAAGTATGTGACAGAAATGTCTTCTTCCTTAATTTATAATTCATCCTCACTGAGGCATCTTAAAATCTATATTCAGCTCTGTAGCAAACCAAATATCAATTTCCCTCTGCAGGAAGGGAAGAAGTAGTACTTCCATTGTATATTCCAACAGCAGCTTTTTTTAACTTTACTGATCATAAAGTGTATAAAATTAAGAAGTTCTGCCCTGTATTTCATGTAGAGACCAGTGCATGTGTGGTGAATTTATGAATTTTTAACTGTATGTAAAGTCTCTTTCATTTTTATGGGAAGGGATTAGTTCAAATGGGGACCAAATAGCATATGGATTTTGAAAACACAGGCTAAATAGCTATTTTCATAACAATCAGATTATTTATTTATTTATTTATTTATACCATTGACACTCTCCTGTTCTCTAAAGTCCTCATTTTTGTCCTACATCTCTCCATGCTCCCTTTCTTCTATTTTTTTGTAAGCTGTCTACATAACACTGATTTTGAAGCTGAGCACAGCTGATATTGTTGACAAAAAATCCCCAACACAACAAACAAGAAACTGAAGTCCAAATCACCCAATGATCATGTGCAAAGGGGGCTGTACTGTGTTATAATACAAAGCACATGAAAAATTGATTTACGTGGAGCAATTTAAAGTTTCCATTTCCAAACACAGAGAGAGACAGAAAGAGAGAACTAAGGAGCTGAGATGAAGGGAGGCTTGATTTAATTTATGGTTTGAAAGCATTTATATTTAAACTTTTTCACACAAAGGGTCAGTGGCACAGAAAGTACATTTTCATGAGGTGCTGAAGGTGTGACCCCCTGAACAAGTTGGCTCTTGTCATTTCAGCCTTAAGTAGGAAGGTGATAAGGCCCAAATGAAGTAAACAATTTTTTAGTGTGGTGACTCCAGTGGTGATTCCAGCAACAGGAAAATTTTGTGGAACGTGTTCTGCCAGCAGCCAAATTGATTTACATTTTATTTTTTCCCCTCTCTCTGAATAGAGTGGACAGCTGGCAAATCCTTATGCCTATTAATCTTTCAGTGTGCAATCATCTCTGGGTAACTAACAACTATTTTTCAATCTTTGGTACATCAGCTGAAGTAATGAATGATTCTGTTATAATCTTATAGGACTGATGGGCATTAGAGAATGACACATTAGGTTTGAGGGTGAAGAGAAAGAGGGAGAGGAGAAATGCTGGCATAAGGCAAACAGGCTATTATTGCCTTTTGATTGTGGCAAACAAAAAGAATTCTTTCTAATCTGGTCCTCAGGGGATCACCATAAAAATCCGACCATCTATGTATATTTTGTGAGTGCATGCATGCATGTGAGCATCTGTGTTAAACTTTCTTGCTGTCAGGTAGGAGTTTTACTACTTCCAAGCTCTTGGTGTCTCTAGTTTTAAACTAAATTGGTGAAGCTATAAAAGTTTTAATCTCTTTTGGCCAAGAAACTGCAATTTCTGTGCCAGCTGCACAGAACAAGCCATAGCAGTATGGAGCACAGAATACAAGATACTATGTATTGTTGAACAATGAAATCAGGTACCCAGCAGAAAAGGAAAGGAGGTGAATACTTTGTTAATTCAGTTGGTTCTAAAGAGAAAGGAGGACACATGTTTGATGGAGAATTGGGGCAGTGAAATTTACAGGATTGGCTCCTGATGTGAGATTTTAGAAATTTGTTATTAATATGTTTAAAACTTGGACCTTGATAATTGTTCATAGCAAAGCACATCAGCATCCTAGAAAGCAATAGCAGAATGAGAAAAAGATAAACTGGATAAGTGTTCTGTGTGGGAAAGGGATCTTTATTGCAAAGGTTTCTTCCACTTAATTTTGAGGAATTCTTAGGCATTTTAAATATCTTTTCATTGTCCCTTCTAATGTTTGGCCCCAAGTGCACTGCCTAAACACAGAGTATGAAGGGCTGTAGTCCACTACAAATTCTGCATCACAGAAGCATCGATTCTCTTGAGATCCTTGCTCTAATGATGATGGGGTATGATCTGCAAATACTGTTAGATCAAGGTAAAGCAGACTGTAGCAAAATTTGGAGGCTACACACTGATCTGCCTTTAACACCCTTGTGAGGTACACCTTGGGTATTGCTCTCTGTCCCTCTGCTCCTTTGCATTTTCTTTTACTGCCTTCTCTTATTGGCAATGTGTACAATTCACCTCTGAGAGACGCTTTTGAATCTGTGACAGACAAACATCATTGAGAGGAGCCACATATTTCATTTTAACAAAAAAATCAAACCAAACAAAAAAATTAGTCCCTGAATAAGAAAAAACGCTGGACTCGTAACAGAGGCAGGAAGATTTTTCTTAGCAGTAAGTGCATTAAATAATACCCCTTGCTGTGTGCTACAGAAAAGAAGACAGAGAAAAAAATACAGTGTTCAAAGAAAACTTTGTCGTTAAAATTCACAAGTATGTTAGCAATTCGAAGTAGGTGGTATTATTATTATTATTATTATTATTAGCATTCTAGTTTGGATAAATTAACAGTCTAAAAAAAAGAGGAGCACAAACAATACAAATCATTTAATCTACTGCAAATATGAGGTGCTTCTGCAGAATGGGATTCTAAGAACATTTCAAGGTGTTACCCAAAGAATGCTGATGAACTCCTCCCTAGATCCCCCTTCAAACACAGGCAATATATGAGCATAAAATTAAATATGTGTTCTTTGATTATCAGTCAAAGACTCATTACAAGTGGTACCAACCCCTTTGGAAGGCGCCCAGCCTACTTCCAATTAAAAACCACCTGACCATAAATAATAAAAGCATATTACGCACAGAGTAAATAATGGTTCCTAAAATAATGTATTTCAGGAGTTATATTTTAAGGACACCATATGTGTTCCCTGTATAATGAGCTCTTCCCTCTATCAGTACAACCAGCAGCCTCTCAAATCTAGAGACTTGAAAAGATTAATTTGCTGGTTTAATTTCTTTTTTCTCCAACATTAACCAGTTGGGGCTTTTAACAATTTTAAAAATTAAATTATCTATTTTCTGCATTTACAAATCCCCTCCATTGTTAACAACAATCTGTAATTTAAGAATGAGTTTTTAGAAAAGAAGGTAAGAAGATAATATTTTTTTGTAGATGAAATCTTAATGTATGCATGAGGATGTTCACATTATATATATATATGTGTCTATGTGACATGTGTGGGCATATGTGTGTGTGTGTGTGATGTTTAAGGATGTGTGTATTTCTATATATGTATATATGTATCAATATAAATTTATATATAAATTTATATCTGATGCAGACATAATGTTAAAACCAGCTTCAGATGTTAAACATACAATAAGCCCAAAACACTCTTTTTCATTCTGAGTTTGAGGTGAAAACACTTCTGAGTGTTTGTGGTGTGTGTGTGTATGTGCATTTGGCTATTTTGAGGAATGATATGACCTTTTTCCCATCTTAAAAGTTTAATTTTAGGAACAAGAAAGATTTTTTTCCATACTGGTTGCAATCAAAACCTATCTGCATAATGAGTCAAACTATTTGTTTTATAGGAAAAACTAATTCTTCCATTCTGGAACTCTGTAGTGCTTAGACCTTTCCCCACAGAGATATGCATGTGTACATGTACACAAACATAAACAAATACCCCTGTATTGTGCACATTTAAAATGTTTTGGATATCATGTAGAAAATAAACTAAGGGTTAAACCCAATGCAACATCCAGAGGAGAAATTTATTTTAATCAAGAAATAGAAATAATATAGTTGTTAGTCCCAGCTGAAAAGGGAATAAGAAAAGTATTCCAAGTGCACTTTGTGCCAGTTACCAGCATTTATGATTCTACTTTTAGAAAGGAAAGTCTCATACACTGCTTCAGGCTGTTAGCATCATGACTGTTAGTAGAAACCGCCTTATAAGTTACTCCATAACTGACTATTTCAGAAATTTCATGACGTTGTGTGCTACAACAACACAAAACAGATTATTAAGAGAAATGGACATAAAGTTAGGAAGATTATCCAGGATGGGAAACGGTGAGGATACACCAATGACAGTCACAAACACTGCAGCTAAAACAGTCTGGTTTCCAGAAGATCTGACTTTTTTGTTGAATGGCTTTGTGCTGTATTCTGTTAAAATTTCCCGTTATCTTCACATCTACTTGTAATAGTACTTTTTCTTGTCCTGCTGTGGGTGACCTGTACTGGTTTATGCTTTTTAGTGACAATATCAATGCAAGCAACCACTGAGCTGTCTGCACTCTTGAGACAGGGTGCATTCCTTTGTTTCTTCATTCTTGCCATTAACAGCTGAACACTTGCAAAGCCAGGAAGTTCCATTGTTTTCTATCCAGTAGATGTTGAAAACCGTTTGTCTTGCTGGCATTTGAGAGAACTAGAGTTTGAGTGGAAGCCCTGTGAGGAGTGGCTGAGGGCTCTGGGTCTGTTCAGCTGGAGAGGAGGAGGCTGAGGGGGGACCCCAGAGCAGCCAGAGCTTCCTGGAGAGGGAAGAGCAGGGGCAGGCTCTGATCTCTGCCCTGTGAGACAGGGACAGGACCCTGAAGTTGTCAGGTAAAGGTATCAGGAAAAGGTTCTTCATCCAGAGTGGGCTTCAGAACTAGAACAGGTTCCCAGGGAAGCTCCAAATCTGACAGAGTTCAGGTGTTTGCACAATGCTCTCAGGCACACGGTGAGATTTGTTAGGGTGTGCTGTGTAGGGCCAGGAGTTGGACTTCAATGACCCTAATGTGTGCCTTCCAACTCCATATTCTATTCTATGAACTTTGAATTGCTTTGATAGTGAAAGGGTTGTATTTGATTTCCCCAGTGAAGACCTAACATGGTAAAAATATGTATGTGTTCCATCTAGCTACTGCAATTATCTCATCTACTTTCTCTTTTATTATTATTGTTAATAATAATAATAATAGAAATAATAATAATAATATTGTAATCCATTGAGTAAAGAATTATCCTGAGATCATGACTTCTCAAACCAGCTGGATTTAAAACAATCAAGAAGTTCAGAAAGAAACTGTGAGAGACAGATACACCTACAGAGCAATAGATTGTGTTGCCTTATTCCCACAGGAAATCAGCCTACACATAATTATAATTTATTGCAAAAGA
This sequence comes from Sitta carolinensis, assembly GCA_032173965.1. Lineage (NCBI taxonomy): Eukaryota > Metazoa > Chordata > Aves > Passeriformes > Sittidae > Sitta > Sitta carolinensis. The sequence continues at coordinate 7,820,078 of CM063313.1, read as the reverse complement.
GACTGGAACCCACATGTCCCATAGTTAAGTATCTAGGCCATGGAAATGTGTCTCATTGCCTGCCTGCTTCTTCTGACCATCTGCATCTCTTTCTCTATTTCTCTTGTTCTCCAGCTCACATACAAACTAGAATAATTCCAACAACAAACACTAAAATGGAAAATTGTTTCATAACATTACACAATCTTTTCTTAACAGTTGAAGTTTTAAGTCTCAGTATACCCTAAGGAAGAGAGGGAATTTGATACTAAATCTTTTTTAAATGTGTAACCTCACTGTATAAAAAGGAGCATCAACTATGTAACAACTGCCTGTAAACATTCAATTTTCTCTCTGTTTTTTAAAAAACTCTTCAGGGATGTCTCCCAGAAGTAAGTTGCATGGGTATTAGATCTTAAAATAGAATGAGGTGTCTATTACAGATGGACACAGCCATTGTGCTGTTTCCATTGTATTAAGAAAGTGTATTTAATAAGAGTTATAATTGTGTCAGGAAAAAACAAAGAGACACAGAGGACAGAAGCATGCTTGAAACTGTCCCTCTTTCTTGAGTGTCTGAGCACTTCTCCCAACAAGCTCTCTGGGAGCATGGTGTCCAGGGTATAAAATATTGCTCTGAAATCAGTCATGCAGAGCCTACCCTTGGACTTCACTTTACTGATACCAGCCTTTGAGGGCAATGTGGTGCAGCAAGCACTTGACATAATATCTAGCCATTGCAGAACCTGTACAGAAACTGAAATGTATGGGCTTGTCACAGATCTCAGCTTCTGTGGATTAAATTCTTTATGTGTGAGGAAACTGGCTCAAAGGAGGATGAGTATGGAAGGGCACGTTGTGATATGTCAATGGCAAATGGCTATAAAAAGGAAGAGGGTAGGTTTAGATTGGATATTAAGAAGAATTTCTTCTTTGTGAGGGTGAGGCCCTGGCACAGGTCGCCCAGAGAAGCTGTGGCTGCCCCATCCCTGAGAGTGTTCCAGGCCAGGTTGGATGTGATTTGTAACTAGTCAATGGAAAGTGTCCCTGCCCACATCAGGGAATCAGAACAAGATGGTCCTTAAGGTCCTTCCAACCCAAAACATTCTCTGATGCTATGAAAAATGAAAACAAAACCCACCTGTGACATGTCATATGCCTCTCCAGCTGAGGTAATGAAATTTCACATCAGGAGCCATTGAAGGACTCATTGGCTAGCTAAGAGAGCACTATTTAGGAGAGACCTGGATTTGAGAGCTAGTCTGTATTTTAATCACCACAACTAGTGAATTAAATTCCTTTGTGCAGTCAACATTAAGTGTGTCCAACAGGGAGCTCCATGAGGTAGGAGGTCCCCTCTGACCTGGGAGCTTCCATCACAGATGCCTCACCATCATTTCATCTGATGAAGAACACTCTTGTAGCCGTTGTACATCTTCATGGAACAAAATGATGCAAAACAATGTGTGACATTCTTTGTCACACATGCCAGGCCCCCATACTTGTGACCACTTACTGACAAGCCAATAAAACAAACCCAAAGATTTTCTAAAATGTTATCTTATCCCTCACTCAGATACCACGATTGGATTTAATGAATTCTGCTTTATAATACCCATATAGACCTCGTTACCATGACTATTACTTGACCCATGGTTATTTTGGATTTAACCAGAAAGACAATCTTTTCTGAGTTCAAATCATGTTGTATTCCAGATTTATAGTGTTATTTTTGACATCCATGTCCCTTGGCCTCCAAACCTCTGGACTAATCAAGCTCCCTGCAGCCATGTAAAAATTACTGCTATTGAGTAATTGAGCATTGAGACCTATGATTCCCTATATTGAAGGGAATCATTCTATTAGAATCACCCAAAAAGTTTCTGGTTAAGGAGAAAAGATAGTTGTCCTTTGACAACTTTGAGAGGTTGTCCTCTACAACTTCTCTACAATTCCATGGGAATTGATCCCATAAATTCTTGTTCATTCAGGTAAATAAGGAAGATTCTCAACATTAGCTAGTAGCTCAAACAAATTTTTCAAGACATTGTTATTTAGCTTGGGTTTTTTTCCCTTTATTTATTATTTTTATAATTTTTTCTTTAATTTAAAATTTTGATAATTTTTTGGTAATTTCAAAGTTGAAAATCATATTTTTTTTTAATTTATCTCTCTCAGGAAAATCCTTGCTGCTAATAAATATGAGGATTTTTTACCTGTGTAATTTTTAAAAACTCTTTGCAAAATATATGTCATCAAATTAATAATTTTTATTTTGTTATTTTGCTTTTTTTTTTTGTTTAAAGAGAAAAGAGGAAAAAAGAAGGGGAAAATGGATCATGAGTCTCAGTTAAGAGACAATATCAAAAATCTTTCTGAGGATTTGTTTTCACAGTTCTGTGTCTTACTGTTAGTCTGTGAATTTTCTCACATTGTTTAATTTTTTTCACAGTCTTGGGTATTGGTTTAATTTGAAGTGAACTGAGATCAGTTTTAAAATGGAGGCTGTTCATCCAGAAAGAGAGTGTTTTAGATAGCCACCTGTCGAGGTGCACAAGTTTCTCTGCCCAGTGTCCACATCTCAAAACTGTGAAATGAATTTTGATATGCATCACAAGGCAAATAAATACACAGGACCTAACCAAGCAAAAACCCCACCACAAGATAAAAAGCAAAACAGTTTTGGGTTTGTTTTTTTTTTTTTACCTTTCTGCTACTTCTCTATTTCATCTCTCAGCTCTATATGACCTGGCGTGATACTTTTCAAACAGTGCAATAGGAAATGAAGTAACTGGAGTAAGAAATTTATAATTTGCCACGACACATACTAGTATGGCACATGGACAGCTTAAAAGAAAAGGTTAAGCAGAATGCATTGCTGAATAAATATTTCCAGGGAAATTTGGTAGTTACTTCCTTTTGAGAAGAAGAACCTGTGAGAAGACTCATTTGGGGCCTCTGTCCTTTGGCTCTGTAGCTATGGCTGTTGTCTGAAATTTTGGTTCCTTGTCTGAACTACATTGCAGGCATGCTTGTGCCCCAGCCATTAAAAATCCTGACCCTGGCTTTCTGATTGGGATTCTGGATCAGCCTCAGACCTGTTTCACCCCTATGCTCCTATCTGGGACCCACTGCCCGTGGCTGGTCCTGGTTCCATCACTAAACTTACTGCCAGGATTGGCTCCTGGCTCATTTTCCCCTGCTTTTATTGCTCCTTAGTGATATGTGAATACTGTTATACCACCTTGACAGGCAAAATATAAATGAGCTAGAAGCATTGAAAGATACAGAGCTCAGAAAAAAATCTAACTACCCTCTTTTTTTTTTTTTTTTTTATAATCAATTTATTGTCCTGAGTAGAAATATACACTTATATAAAAATGCATAAAAATGGTGTGAGATATCCATTGTCCCTCAAAGTCCTAAGCCCTAAAGAAGTGAATTTCTTACTGATATTGTTCTCAATTTTTCCAAGGGAAGTGCCATATTAGGAAGGCTGAATCTGTGTCATTTCCATATTGTCAATGATTCATTTTGTGAGGGTTCTTCTGCTGACAGCGGAAATCTGTGAATCCATGATCCTCATCAGATCTAGATATTTTTTAAGAACCTCAGAAGAGAATTTCCCTTTCAGTATTTTTTGTACACAACCAACTTTCGTTTTCTCTCTCACATCTTTTGCTGTGGTCTGGTCAGTGAATACAGTGCTCTATCTTGATGTCATGTTATTGTAAGACCTAGGAGAGAAAAAAAAACCTTCTGGTTTCTTCACTAGGTGAAGCTAAAGGAAAACCAGAAAAACATGGTTAAGCAGGTGTGGTGGAAACCAAGTAGTATCGACATTCAGTATCCCAATAGTCTCTGCATTCAGAAAGTGTATATTGGAAATAATGTGTCCCCAATACCTATAAGATTTTTTTTCTATAGATCAAAATCTTATTTTCTATATTTACTATGGCATGTAGGGCTGAACTACAGTCAATTCTTTCGAAAGTAAATTTATATTCCAGCTACTTCTATGATAAATAGACTCTATCTTCATTGTGTCTTCAATTTTACCCTGCATGTAAGGTTGGCTCTTTTCTGAGCCATCCCCTATCTATCTACTATATCTACTGGTTATTGCTGCTCTAGCATAACACCAAAATATTTATTTCAAATTCTGTTTTAACAGAAAACTTCCATAAGACCATGGAAATTACATTCATTCCCTTTGTGACTTAATTTCTTATATTTTCTTACTCCCCAGCTGGTGCTCAAATATGGTGACAACAGGACCCTGAACCTTGGTATTAGCATAAATTTATGTTCCTAAATATTTGTTGACTCAGTCAGCAAGAACCTTTGCACTAACCATCATCTAATATTATTGCTTTTTCCTGCTCTATTCAGATATTTTCACTACCATGGGCAGCATGACCCATTGAAATGGTGGCTCTCTAGAATTTAATACTTAGGCCTCTCCCTAAATGTCAGGGGAAACTCCAGTCTTGATCTCAGTGGTTTGCACCATTTGTTTGTCCTCACCCCTCTGGCTTGGTGATTCTGTTTACAGCATTATTGTGGATAAAGATTTTCCAGGATGGGAATTGAGGCTGGCACAAAGTGTGTGATTGGCACCAGTGATGAATTCTTACTGTGTTGAGATTTTGGGCATGACAGTTATTGGTAAACCGATCCGAAATAATCCCATTCAAACCTGCCAGAATTGCTAAAAATTGATGTCTTCCTGAAGATCCTTGCCAGAATAATGATTGATGCCTGCTGACAATCAGTGTTGAGACACAGTCACTTCTTGTTGTCATTTAACTATGGCTACACTCAGTGTTTAACAAAATTATGAAACTTATTTGATGTTTAATGGTTAAGGTTACCTTCAGTTGCTCATTTAAGAAGTTCACACCTTTGTTCACTGGAAGGCAAACCTGGGCAAGTCACTTGACTTCCTTGGGTTTCAGTCAAGGCATCACTTGAGAAACAATCAAACAAACAAACAAGTGAATAGTAAACCCAAATAAGTAGATACAAAAGACTCGAACAAAACAACCCAAAACCAAACAAAAGCACCTTGATTGAAAAATCAATCAGCATTTGAGCTAGTACTTACATGGGAAATTAAATGTGAATTTCTCATGTTCTAGTACAACATCAAAATGCCACTTAGCTTCACTGATTGCACATTACAGGTAGCATCAAGTTACCTTTGCAGGAAAAAAAAAAAAAACAAACAAAAACCCAAAAAAACCCCACAAATTTGATTTTATATTATTTTTTCCTCTTGCTTGCAAGTGAATAGAATTAATGGATGAGGAATTCTACCCTGACGCTCCTTTGCTTAGCTTTATTACGTGGCTGAGATGCTGTATTTTTGTAAAACACTCTTCTTCAGCAATCTACTAAATTTTAGGAAAATGCCTAAATCTCATTGGCAGCAATGGGATGTCAGCCTTTGCTTACATTTTGGCCTGCATTCGAATACTTTCAGAATGAGGAAAATTCTTAAAAAAAAGAGAAAAAGGAAAAGTTGAGACACGCCAGCCTCAAGATGTGTAAATGCAAATGCTAAGGTAAGGGATAATAAACTGGTCCAAAAATGTGTGTAGGCCACAGCAAAAGTGGACACAGTTCATAAAGGTCCCAGTACTTTACATTAAGCTTCAGTCTTAGTGTATTAATTAAAAATTCCCTGAGACTTAGGACACAGAAATTATACTGATGCAATTTTTCTCTTTTATACAAGGAGAAACTCACTTGATAATATTAATAACAGCACCTGCATAGCACTTTACATTCACAAAACACTGTACCAACAACACATAAACTATACATAGTTTGCATTATTTCCTTTACTGCTGCTACAGGATGGGTCTTAGAGGACAAGAAGCAGGGGAAAAATACCTCTGCATTAGCTGCAATGTAGGCAAGGTTCCCTTCAAACCCATCTTTCCCCTTGGGGTCCTGTTAAGTGATGTTCTTCTATACAACTGTAGTATAGAAATAAAATAAATAAATAAAATAAATAAATAAATAAATAAATAAATAAATAAATAAATAAATAAATTTATATTTATATTTACATTTATATATAGTTATGTATAGTTAAAATATAAGAGGTTTTTATAGTTATAGTTTATATATATAGTTATATTAATTATATATAGTTACATATAGTTATAAATAGTTAAAAAAACCCAAAAATTAAACCAAAAGCAAAAACAAACCAACCAACAAACCAGATAGAGAAACCCAAAACATGAACCAAATCAAAACCAATCCCAAACCACAAAAATAAACCCATCAAACATTTTTTTAAAATTATTATTATTCATATTATATTTATCTTATGCTGCATCAGTGCAATGTTTAGACTGGGCATCAATCAATTCTGTGGATCCTTGCAAACTGCAGTTAAAATATTCCAAGCATTTAGCATCAGCACAATTTTATACTCACCTGAGACAAAATAGATGACACACAACTTGTTTTTTAAGCAAGTTTAATAACACTTAACAGCAGGGGAATGAATTATAAAGTTTTCTGAGATGCACATTGAGACCTCCCAATAGACACCAAGATGCCAGTTCACAAGTCTTGCCCCAAGGAGTCAGCTCTTCTCAACATGTATTATTGCACTTATCAAAAACTTGTGACCATAATTATCTTGTTGAACCCTTTACACTCAGCATTACCTACAGATCATTCCACCCTCTCTTTCTGCATTACAGCACATTAAACCAGTTCTACCACCCTGTGAGAACATGAACTAAGGAGCTCTTTTACAACTTTTCCCACCCATGTAAGGAGAGAAAGGAATAAGTTTGTGTTCCATTTTCTTTCCTCCTTTCATTAAAAACACTCTAAGCTTTGCAGTCCTCACTGACATGAAGTTATGTCCAAGCTAGTTCCCAGAATACTGAGTAAATGACCTCTCAAAATCTCCTGTGAATGTGGTTAATATCCTACCTGCAGCAGAGGCTGCTCAGGAGCTGCAATGAACCATTAAAACTTTCCTTTGTCTCACTTCCATAGTACTATGATATTTCCTAAACTTATTTACTCTGCTGAAATAAATCCTAGTCTTTTTTTTCCCCCCTAAACTCTGCCCTTTAGTTCCTAATCTTCGTCTGTGTCTAGTAAGGGAGTCTTTTACTCACAGCATTCAGCTGACAAAGTCCAACTCCAATAGATCAGTCAGTAAGTTGTGCCTGCGTTCAGCTCTGTCCTGACAGAAATGTACACAGCATATTACAAACTCTAATCTACATTAACCAGAAACATGACTTGTGTCTTCCTTCATAAGAAGGCTTTTTTTGTCATCTTTTAAAAACCATTTGACCAAGTTCACATGAGTAACTTCTGCATTATTCCTCTGGCTTTTTTCAGAGTCATGCAGCTTGCCAATTAAATCATTTGAAGTCGCTGAGTTATTGTGCTGTGTGTGATAGTCACGTAGGTGTATACAGAATGTGCTGCATTTAATCTTCAATGGATGGAAAATTGCTGGCACTATGAATTTTGCCAACCTTTGCTTCTGCCCCCCTCCCCACTTTGCAAATGGCTTTAGAATCTAAATGTAAACACATTAAGTGTAAAGAATGAATTTGGCATTTAAATTAATGGTTTCATGTCAGACAAAGTCCAGGGTTTTTTTTGTTTGGGTAAGAAGCTAAAACCTGCATTAAATCTACTGAATTGTTTCAGGTGATTGACCAGAACATTTTGTCCACAGGATGAGACTCAAAACCAGATCTCAACTTAGGAAATTTTTGGCTGACTATCAGTTCTCAGTTCTATGTTTTTCTTGTTATTTTGTTTTGTTTTGTTTTGTTTGGTTGGTTGGTTTGTTTTGTTTTCATTTTTTGTTTTTTATTTTGTTTTGTTTTTATTTTTTACTTTCCTTTAAAATATCTTCACCCATGAGCCAGTAGAGTTCCTCCCATTGCAAACTATCAAGGCTCACACTACAAGTTTCAATGGCAGCCAGTCTGAAGGACTGCATATATCTACCCTCAGACAGCTGTGTTATCGAGCTAAAGGAACTGCATCTAAATTCATGAGCCGATAAAAAGTAATCTGGCTAAAGTCTTTTTTATACCGGAATATACACTGATAATCACACCCCCTTGAATTACAAATGTTCCATAACCATTCAAACTGGTACCAAGTTACTGACATTATTTGAAGCAATGACATAATAAAACACACTTTAAAAGACAAACCCGTAATTTACTTACTTCTCACTCAAAAAAAATGTTCTAGAAATCTTTTGGGAACCTAGCTGATGGGATACCAGACTTCATAGACCATCAAAGACCTGACTATGTTTTAATAAATGAGAAAAGTTAAATTTAATTTAGCTTATTAATTAGATTTGAATTTTATAATTACCATTATTTCCTATGTTTCCCCCTTTATTTTAATCTTCCTGCTCATTTCTTTCTCTGTGCCCACCTTATATTTTAAAATTCAGCTAAAAATAATTAAAAATTATATTGACCTGCTGCTTGATCTCTCTAACAAAAGTATGGATTTTTGTCTTCTTCTAGAAGACAATAGATATATCTGCATTCTCAACTCAATATTTTTTTAAGGGAGGTACACTGAAATGAGGCATTTGATGCACCCAGTTTAAAGAGCACATCTAACTTACTTCATAATGGTGTGACTACCTACCTGTCTGTGCAATACAAAGCACGGATAATTAATAAGGTTGCTCAGCATAAGGGCTTGGAGCAACTTGCAGTGTCCATCTATCTTTCTAATTGCCATCCACTGCATACTTCCTGAGATTTCAGGGAAGTCAGTCATGGTGTCGTCCCCTACCTTACATATCAGGAAGAAATGGAGCTAATTTAACACCCCAAGCTTGTATTTTCAAGTAGGAGTGAATTTTCTACAGCTAGTTGAACTGAGAAACTCATACTAATTAACTAATTGTCTAAATGGGTTTGTTACTTTCTGCTTGCCTGGTAACCTGGCACATGGTTTTGTGAAAAGTGTCAAATTCTCTCAAAGTCATGTAGTTAAATACTATTATGGGGCTGACTGAAAGGAAAACTTAGTCAGCTCTTGGCCATAAAAAAAAAGGAGGAACAACAGTCATGATTTTTGTGCGGCCAAACAAGAAAAAGATATGGTTATGGATTACAAGGTACTTGTTGTTTTTATTTTTTTAAAAAAATAATTTATTTAAGGCATTCTAGCCTAAATATCTTAATTATGAGCCTAAAAGTTGGGTTCAACTTGTGTCTTTGCACTCACAATACCACCTGCATATTGTTCCTTACCTCTCTCAACCAGCTGCTTTTATTCAACCATTTAATTTAAAGGTGGTCTCTGGATAACACGTTTTGCTCCGTGGGCCAGGTCTTGCTGAATTACCATAATTCAGTTCAGTTCAGGAGTCTATGTAGTAATAATAACAGGTTAATGGTAAGGGAAAGCAGCATGATGAGCCATTGATAGACTTATTCTCTCCTCAACTGTAGCAAATTGAGGAGAAGCAAACACTTGCTTTTACACAATCCTGGTGACAAAACCGAATTCATTATTAAAGATGATGGTATGAGTAATACCACTTTTCAGCCAGGCACTTGAATCTTACCCCTGAATAAGATACACCAAAAGATGTAGGGGGGAGGGTTGTTTGTTTGTTTTTCTTTTACCACAGTCTATCAGCATAAATACCACTTCCTTCATTAGGATCCATCTGCTCTGTTGACAATGTACTCAAATTGCAAGCAAGCATTTAATAGTGTCATGCTGAAGCGCAACAGTGTGGATGCTGAGAGAGCCTTAGGAGTCACTGAAATGAAAGGGTTTTTCTCTTAATTTCAGTCACCAGAAGACTTTGAAAAGAACATGACATCTTAGCCATCTGAGCTTTTTAAATGAGACTTTGGCAGATACACAATGCTCAGCTCTGTGGTACCTAAATAATTGAGGCTTTGAAACATCAAAGTGCTCACACCTTCAAACACTCAAGTAGCTTTATTTGAAAGATTCTTTTCACAAAAGAAGACTAACTCTGCCATTTGAGATCAATGGATCTCTCTGGAACACAGTGTCCCCACTTTAGATTGGAAGACATGGGTTGTTTACTACATATTGACTAGCAGTGTCCCAGGTGCAGAAGGCTTTTGATTAAATGGATGTCTTTGTGATGGCATGAAACAATTACAGAATTAGGGATGACATTTGAAAAAGTGGAGGGGGGGATCGTTACAACAAGATTTGAAATTCATAATAATTTTAACAATTTTATATGACCATTTTAAGGTTTTCTATTAATAAAATCTAATTAAATTTCATTTTGCTTTGCTTTGGTTTATTTTATACCCAATAGATAGAAATTGTCTCTCTTGATAGTATTACAAACAAAATGTTGTTAGTGCAAAAGGGAACAGTATCTCTTGTATTTGAAACTAAGGCTTTATTGTTACTTTAATTAATGTTTAACAGTCTAAATAAAAGCCTAATCCTTTTTTCTTATTAGTACTTGTACCAATGCACATAGTGAAAATTAACACAGAATTGCCCTTTAGAGCAAAAATTGTTATTCAGAAAATTAGTGCTTACTTTACTCTGAGTTGCAGTGTTGAAAGCTTCAGACCTTCTGAAGAGGAATGCCTGAGGTGGAGTTAAAAGTTGACTGGGTCCTGATGCAGGGGGGTGGGTGATGAGCAGAGGAAAATTCCACCTCCCCTTCAGTTTTCAGCCCACTTATCTCTTTCCTTCTCCCTTTCCCCATTTCCTTTACAGACCTCTCTCCTCCTGACTTCCCAGCTAAAGTTTGCAGTGCCCTAAAACCTTCACCAGTCCCAAATAATAAAAAAAGCTGTTGTTTTTTACACAGTTTTGACTTCTGTAGTCATTTCAGAGAATCTCTACTGTCAGTTCAGTACAGACCTGTGGTCTTGTGACAACAAAAACAGTTTTTAGTGTGATAAATTAGGGGAATATCATTGTTTTTTATTGTCTTAGTTCTTAGATATCCCTGTCTTTGAAGTTTAGCTATTAAGTAGCAAATTCTGTAGGGTGAAAGGAAATAAAGCAGACTTTCACTTTAGTATTCTTCTGAAAAAGTAGGAAAGGTTTAAAATGCTTTATCTCTTTGCAAGACTGTTCATTTATGCTAACCATTGATAAGTTTTAAAAATACAATTAATTAGAATGCTCTTGACGGTAGCTGAAGATCTTTAGCCACTTAGATAAGGACTTTACTCTCCAGACTGCAAATATATGTGTGTCTCTGAATGGTGATGACTGCTTTCCCAAGCTAAACAACTACATGCAGATCAGTACAAGGTAATGAAGTTTATCAAACCTGTAGAGATTTGTTATTCTTTTTGGGCATGAATTTGACTTGGGATTTGGTTATTCCTATTAATTTTCTTTAAAAGAGACTATTGCAGCAATGGCAATAATATATAAACCTCTTTTGTTTCCTATGTAACTGTTATTTTATAGTATTTATTTATACCTGCAGCTATATTTGCACAAATATTTATATAGAGAGACTGTCAGATAGATGTAACATGGTAGATTAATTTGTTGATTCTTTAGAAGTTCATAGTTTCCGTGTATTAAAGAAATTGTCACATGAAGAAATTAAAGAAAAATCCACCTAGGGCTGCTAAATAGAAACATACAAACACCAGCTCAAGAAATTTTCAAGGCACAAAGTGTTGAAGGTTATAAGTGTGCATCAGCAAAATGTACACAGACCTGCTTGTTATTCTGGTTTGCTTTAATTATCAGCTTTTGAGAAGAAATAGAAAGAGAATATTGACTTAAGTGAACCTCTGGTCTGATCCAACATGGCCAATTTTATGATCTGTTGCCTTTTCTCCCTAAATGAGGTATTGAAGAAAGAACCCCTACAGCAGAACACAGAAGACATCTGATTTGATCTCAATTTAAAAATGACATGTCTATCAGCTGCAAACCCCAAAGTTTAATAGCTAAAGAGATGACTTTTTTTTTTTTTTTTTTTTTTTTTTTTTTTTTTTTTTTTTTTTTTAAATTCTGGATTAAAAGTGAGCTTTTGAACCAACAAAAGTCTTATTGCTTTCCACGTGTTGTGTCAACCACACTTTCAGTCTGTGACAGAAAATAAGTTTCAAGGAATGATGAAAAGTTATATTAAAAACAAAGGTAAATGAGGTAGAAGATCATGTCATTTATTGCTTTGTTGGTAACTATTCTGATATCCCTGTGACAGCTCCTGTCAGAGAACAGAACAAGGTAGAACTGCAAACCTTCAAGTTAGAGATATAGAAATTTGTCTGGAATAAAACTAGATCACTGAAAAATAATCTTTTACATTTCTGCCAAAAGTCGTATACCTCTGTCTCACTGATGTACAGAAAGAGGAAAAATATGACCTCAATATTGCTTTTTCACCATTGACTCATCCCAGAATTGATACACTCGTGCTGTGGTTGCCCTGAAGTGTAATAGTGTACCATTAAATTCCAGCTGCAATACCATTATATTGCTATTAGAAAAGACTGCCGAGCAACACAATTTTTCAAATAAATATAAATTGTGAGCGGCTGAAATGTGAAATGCCCTCAAGTGCCCAGGAGCAGAATTTTTAAGCGTCCTTTTTTAGTGGACAGTTATGATCTCCAGCAAAGGGATGGCTCAGTTTCTCTTTCGATTTTTAGTGGTAGTCTTAACAGGCACATACAACAAAGAGCCATGCAGAAATCTGGGCCGTGACCTCTGTGTAGCCTGGTGAAGGCACTGAAGTTCTGATGAGTATTACCAGTGAGAAAGTTACATTTTTGACCTCAAAGAGCTTGAACAAAATCTATTGTGATTCTCAGTCCTACACAGTTGCTGTCCTATTATTTTGTGCTTGCTTTATTAGCCTTAAACTGGGGCAAAACTCACCTAATTATGACAGAATAACACCGTAGAAGTAGTACAAGGCCCTTTATCTAAACAATGAAACAAACACAAATCTTTATCTTTCATCAGGCTTGTCTCCCTGAAATTCACACTTCTTCGTCAAGAGGATGTTTTTTACACCTACTCAGCTGGAATACAGTACAGGCTGCATGTTGTTAGCCAGCATTTTCACACCCACTTATTCATGCATATGCTAATAGTTTTCTCACTACAACTGCTGTGCTTTGTTCAGGACCCCTCACAGCTGTTTCAAGCATGCACCATCAATCTGACAGCTTCTGGGTAATTCACACCTGCTCCCTACCCGGTGGTATTTCTGTCACTGAGCATACAAGCTATGTAGGATCATCAGCACTGACCACTGAGATTTCATCTTCCTGCCTATCAGCTCGTAGGTGTAAAATAGATGGGATACCCAGCAGAAATTGTCTGGGTGATGTCAGCTGTTAGTGGAACACTGCAATTCAGTTCCACACTGTCCCTGACCTACACTTTGCTCAAGATTTCTGATGGGTTTTAATGTTAATGTTGACAAATATACAGAGATGGAGGTACTTTTGATTGTCAAGAAATATGAGTTTAATCTTTGATTTGTATTTAAATATCTGTTTAAGAAGGGGAGAAGCATGGTTTACATCACAGATAGGCTGTGTGTGATTCCTTGCTAGAAGTGCAATCTTTATTGTTTAGCTAACTGTGCCAAACTTGAATTATAGCTTCAGCAATTGCCGGTGCCTTTTATTGCTAATTCTGCTGATCTTTGTTCATTTAATACCTTTAAATTAATGATGGAAAAATCTCCAAAATAAAGTTGGTCAAACCCGTCAATAGCAAAGAAGATCTTCTTCTCCGTTAAAGCTTCCATAGAATTTGTGCAAATTTTCTTCCTTTCATCAAAACACTACATTTTGTGGACTTTAACTTACTGGAGTCTGGGTATTTTCATTGCAGGATTTAAGGAAGTCTGCCTTCCATATGTTTCTATCCTATCTTTGAGCTGGGGTTGGAAGAATCTGTGGTGTTTTCAGTTATCTGCTGCTGTAAATCACAACTCTGAATATTAGTTGAAGCTGAAAGCCACTCCCAATATTCACCCATTGGGCTGGGAATGATGGACACACCACCTTCTCCGGCCCTGTTGCTAATGGTGGGGAAAGTTCTTCATCTGGGGTAGAGCAGGAAATTTTATAGTGTGATCTCAGGGCCAAGAGTTGGATTCAATGATCCTGATGGGTCCTTTCCAGCTCAGTAAATTTTATGATAAGTTTTTCTTATATCTAAAGTAAATATCTACCAAGTCTGAGTACTTGTGTCACAGCAGGTCAACTGTAAAATCATTCTTTGTTTCAAGAATTCCTCTCAAAATTTGTCATATTATTATTCCCGTATCCTACTTATTTGAATTACAAATCCTTTGAGGATAATGTTTGTCCATACAAGTGTTATCACAGTGGAGTTCCTGTTACTCTCATGAGAGGAAGAAACACATCTGGGCTTTCAGGAGTGTCCTCCTACGACAACTCCGTGTTGTAAAATACAATTTTTGTGAAATATGTCAGAAAAACTAATTTTTGTCCAATGACTTCATTAAAGATTTGGAGATATTTCTTGGGGGGATTCATCAGGGTTTGGGGTTTTTTTGTTTGTTTATTTGTTTGTTTTCTATAAATATTTTTTTTTTATTATACTGATTTTTGCCGTTATCTTATTCATCTTCTCCCTAGATGGAAATCAGCTGGATACACCTCTAGTCAGCTATTAACTGCCTCTGGAGGATCCTTGGAAACTGATTTCAGAGTTTCTCAGGATCCAGACTAACTGGGGTTATTTGTATAATTTCCTGTACCACAGGGAAAAAAAAATGAAGCTTTATTATATTACAGTCATTGACTTTAGCTACAGTAAATAATTAAACTGTTTTGGAGGCCATATTATCCTACTGAATTCAAACAGAGAAAATATTCATGAAGTTGAAGTTTAAATGGATTGTTACTGCTGAAAGTGAAATGATCTCTTCCCTCTATTTGTTTATCACTCACATTCGTTTGAGACTTGACAATAAACTGACTATATTTTGCTACAAAATAAGTTAACTAAATCAGCCCAGAGAGGGATCAAGTGCATCTATGCATGATGTACACAACAAATGAGGGAACCAGGAGAGGAAAGAGCTTGGACCAAAAATAAAATTATAGAATAATGGAATCATAAAATCATTTAGATTGGAAAAGACTTCTAAGATCATCAAGTCGAAACATAACCATAGTATCACAGAATGTTTTGGGTTGGAATGGACTTTAAAAACCATCAAATTCCAACCCCTTTGCCATACACCCTTCCACTAGGCCAGGTCCAAATCCAAACTGTTTAAACTGGTTTTAGTATCCATGGGCATGATTTCTCATACCACACCAGCTCTGCTCTGCTTCTTATTTTAAAATGTGAGTGTAAGAAAAAGAAATACTACATGGGTATTTAAGGAAAAAAAAAATTCTCTGTAACACAAGTATATCCAGGTAGTTAGAACTAATCTGTTTTATCTGCTTGTGATTTTTTTTTTTTTAATTAATATTTTTAACTGAAATGTCATGGGATACTAAAGGTGAGTGTGCTGAAACATACATCCTAGACCTGAACAACCAGACCTTTATTTTATCAAAAGTAAGAAATATGTTAAAAGACCCACTTTGCATGAAACTGCACTAATTGCTGTTAGTAGTATTTTTAGCTTCTAATTTTTGTTGATATATTTTTTAGGCTATGATGAATGGCACATTTAAGTCAAAGTTTAGCAGTGACAAGTCCTTCATAATAGCTGGGTAGGTTAATGACATTGGAGAAAAGAGTTTGTGAGTGAGCACGAGAGATAGGTAATTGTTTGCCTGGCTTGTTCAGGCTGTTAATATCAGCTACATAAAATGGCAATGATATGAAAAAGAACTTGTTCCAGATGTTATATTTCAGCCTAAGATTTTTGTATAATAAGTGGATTCACAAGGTAAAAAGCTTTCAAATAATTTCAAGTTAATATTTTCTTTATTTTTAATTAGAAACAATGCCAGACTGGCCCACCTTTTATTACCTGAAATGTCTCCTCTAACACTTTTTATAATATTGCACTTGAAAGAAAAAAGAAAAGAATCTTTACATAATAAGAGTTAGAAAAAAGGGAAGAATTTTATATTCATGACCTCATCAGAATGCACAGTGAACCAGAAGGCAATAGTAACGTGTGGTTAGCTCTTGGCTGTTGCCAGCCTGCTGATTGGAAGGGATGTCTAGGAGGGGGCTGTTTATTGCCCTCATGAATCAAGGGATTCCAAGCAATCTAGGACCCAAGGAAAAAAATAAAAAAAAAAAAAAAAAAAAAAAAAAAAAAAAAAAAAAGAAAAAAGAAAAAAATAAGGAGGACCTCTATATGTCTCCACTTGTTGAAATCCCTGGAGCTTTCTGCCTTGCTGTGGTTTCTCTTTAAAAAGGGTAAAACTGTAGTTTTTCCTACTTTTGCAGATCTTCCTTGGACAGAATTTCATTTTATAGCAATTTAAGGTACCTACCATCACTCTCATCAGAGCAAGGGCAGGAATTGCACAGCCATGAAGCCACACTCGCAACCTCCAGTGGTGAAAGGTTCACCTGACACATCCTGTGTGCAGGCACAGAGGAAAAAGAAGCTGCACTTTTAGCTGATCACTGGTTTGGAATATGAGTAAAATGCTCCTCTCGTGAGAATATCCAACTTTGGATTTCAGTGGTAAAGCAAAAAGAAATAAATCAATGGGTTTGGGTTTGTATGCCAGGAAGTTTCGTTCAAATTGCAAAATGTTGTGTTTCATTTTCAAGTTACTTAAGACTTTTTTTTTTTTTCTCCTTTTCTTACCCTTTAAAAAGATCAATTTCAAAATGAAAATGACATTTTGAAATGAAACATTCCAGTTCATTCTGAAAATGTTGATATAAAGCATTCTGACATTTCCTAAAACCATTTTCTTTCATGTGTGCATGTGTATACGAAGACTACTTGAAGGATGAGACTTGACCTTATAAATTCATACTTGTTGATAAAACAATACAGGTAGAGGTGTGCATAAAAATGTACTATTCTCTTGCTAAAAATACTTCACCCAGCTGCAAAAAGACCAGAAGAATAGCTGCATGATTTAACCAGTTATTGAGAGCCACATAAAGCAGAACAATCCTTTGCTGCCAGCCCCAAAATGCTGCAATCTGAAATAATCACAGCCCAGTCTCTTTTAAATCTATTTCCTGTACCATGATGCAACATAAAATCAACAACAAAACAGAAATAAAAGTTATTTTCAGGATTTTTTTTAGAGTGAATTATATTTGAAATACCATGCCTATCAGTAGGTACAATAACCAATGAATATCTATTTGAATGCAAATGACAAAAAAGTGGGGATATTCTTGGTCATTTAGCCCTACAAGACCATATCCTTATATCTGACCATCTTCAGTTGCCCTTATTTCAGGTGAGACAGAGTTAATTTTCCTTCTATTATCTGTAAAGGTGCTGTATTTCTGATTTAGTATGAGAATAATATTAATAAGACACTGATGTAGTTGCTCAGCAGTGCTTATTCTAAATCAAGGACTTTTCAGGGTCCCGTGCTCTGACTGTGGGCAGAGGCACAAGAAGCCATGAAGGACTGAGGGTACATGACCAGGACAGATGATCCAAACTGGCCAAAATTATATTCCACACCATAAGAAATCATGCCCAGTATGGAAACTGGGGAGACTTGTCCAGATGGGACAGATCACCATGGGTAGATGGGTTGGACATTGGTCAGCAGGTGGTGAGAAATTTAGTTCTGCATCACTTGTTTCTCTTGGGTTCTATTCCTCCCTCTAATTTTCCTGAAAATTAGTAGTATTAAATAATTTATTATGATTTTGTCATGTATATTTTACAGTAATGAAATGGTTCTTGTCTCAAGAGGTTTATTTCTTTTTTTTTCTAGTTCTCCTCCTCACCAGTGAGCCAAAGGGTAGCAGAGAATGCAGCACCTTGTTGTCAACTGGAGTTAAACCTTTACACCAACATCAAAAATTCAGTGTAATATTATATTAGTATTTAAAAACAAACAATAAAAATTCCAAGCCATTTCCCTTTTTGAAGCAAGTTATCTTCATAGATTAGTTCAGGATGGGAAATTTTTCTGAAATGTTTTGCTGACCAAAACCATTTGTAACCTCATGCAATTGAGAGATGCTACCCAATCAGCAAAGTTAACATTTCCAAATTTGCAGGAACTTGCCCTAAAGGCTTTATTGGTGTTGCTTCTACTGTTTTTCCTGCAATCACCTTTCTGTTATGTAGAAGTGGAAAAGAAAAGGAATCTAAACATTTTACCTCATAAAAACTTTAGCACTAAAAGGAGAAGCAAAGGGTTATATTCAAATTTGTCTGTATTGTCTCCTCTTTTTTTTTTTTTTTTTTTTTTTTTTTTCTTTAAATAAACAATATGCAATTGATTTTAATCCTGCTGAAAATTGGAAAGATTTACAAAGAAGCACTTCTTAGCAAAACTGCTTTTGGGCTATAATCTCTCTGTACTTAAAATGCAAGGATATTGGTGGGATGCAATGTTTGAAGAGTAGAACAAGACTCTTCCAAGCACCAAGTCAGGTACATCAAGTACAGAAATCCTTCAATGTGCTGAGAAATGTGTCACTGAGAAAGAAAACCCAAAGAGCTTTTCTTCTAGATAAGAATGTGTAATAGGACATAAAAGTTGGTTAGAAACTTATTTCCTAGATCACCTATTCTGATCCAATTGTTAATAAGAAACTCAGTTTTGCGAATTCATAATTCAAGATAGAAATAAGAGAAAGTATAGTAAAATATTTAAAAGCAAAATTGCTAACAAAAATGAAAGACTGAATATTAAGATAAAATCTAAGAACATAAAATAATTTTCATGTGACTAGAGGTAGTGATTTCAAGCCTCAGTTTCTGGAGTATTCCTCAAAATGGTGTATCTGTATTAAATGTATACTGCTTCAGATGACAAAAGCCCATCTGATAAAGTGGAAAAATTAATTTCTTACTTACAATCTACTGTAATCTGGACTGTATTTTTCATCCAAGGAGAAGAGTGTACATATTAATCTGTACCACTTTGACAGCTACAAAAATCATGATATAAAATGAGATCACACCAGATGTGTATATTTCTAGAATTTGTTTCCACCAGTGTTTGTTTTGATGATAACTCTATTGAAAAGCAAGAATTTAAAATAATTAGTTGATTTCAACTATATATAAATATCTGTAGATTATATTCCAATTTCCTAAATATAAGGTTCTCGTTATTTTTGAGCTCCTCTAGGGTATTTACTAGACCATGGAAAATTTTGCAAGTCTAAAATGTCATCAAATGCCTCTAGACCTCAGGAAACTGAATTCCTCTATTAATGTAAGTATCACTTTATATTATGGCCTACATGACCACAGAGAACATCACTTGTGTTATAGGAAATTTGGAACAAACTCTGTTAGGGCAAACCTGCACTGACTTGCCCTGTGATTTCTTTGACCATTCAATTCATATATCTTACAACATATGCATGGAGAAAAGGAGGCTTAAGGGACAACTTGCTCTCTACAAGTAACTGTAAGGAGTCTGCAGACAGGTGGGATCTGCCCAAGGAACACTGGAGTCACCATCTCCGAGGTATCTCAAAAATATGTAAATGTGGCTCTTGAGGATATGGCTTAGTCGTGGATTTAGTGGCATCAGGTTTACAGTTGGACTTTATGATCTTAAGGGTCTTTTCCTTCCTAAATGATTCTCTGATTCTATAAGAAAAAGGGATCTGGAGGGCTCATTTCCAGTGAATTTTATATTATCGATTAACTGATATTTAGACTCTCGAGGCATCGCCTCTCATTGTGCAAAATAAGCATAAAAACACTACAAGCAATTAATTGCATGGGGTTTGTACTCTGCTTTGAGATGGCCTATCAGCCCTTTATTAATATTAATGAGAAGAATTAGTACCAAAGATCAGGGATCCATGATAGCTGGAAGAACCTGCAAGTACCCTCCAGCTCTCATGCTTTATTATTTTTTAATCAAAGTGTCTGTCTTGAAGGCACAAAATTAAAGCACGGAGTCCTTTATGATTCCACAATGATTCAAATTAAAATGATCTATACTTGCATAATTCCAATGAGCTATTTTGTGCTAGTTAAAAACAGTTAAAAATTGCATAAATGAATGATTTAAGGGCTGCAGCTCTCTAATCTTAATGAAAACACTGTTTTTTTGTATATTTCTCAACCCACACATGTGACTAGAATAAATCCAATACAGAAGAGTAAGAGAGAAAGAATATATTTGATGGCAACATTCTGCTAGTGAGTTATCTTGAAGAAAGTTGAGATTTGGGATTTATTACTTGTCCAAAAAGACAATTATCTTCTGGTAAACATATAAAATATCCTGTATTACACTTACTTTTATTGTAACAGGATTTAAATGTTTCATCCAAACTGGCTTTTCTGGTAGACTGTCTATGCAATACTTAGTGATAAACCAAGCTGTGAAGAGCTGTTCACAAACAATATAAAATTACAAAAAAGACAGAAATAGAAGGGTAAATGGTGAGTAGATTATGGACATCCTTTAGGTGAAGAGCAGAACTAGGGCTGCAACCAAAATGCTGTGCTGCTGTGATGTTTAAAGGATTATATTACCTCTCTCAAATTTGTTATTGTAATTTATGTAAATTCAGATAATCAGTGAAATTCAGACTTTCTTTTCTTTTTTTTTTTTTTTTTTTTTTTTTTTTTTTTTTTTTTATATAGTACTACTACACTACTTATATAAAATGAAGGAAAACAGAAGTCATTGGCTCAAGATTCCTTCTTTCAGGTCCTTTCTTTTTGGTCCCTGACAAAAAGAACATAATCTGTTAGCAATGGCATACACCAGCTAAATGAAGCTCCCATATTTGCAACACAGAAATCAGTGTGATCTGCAAAAATCTCCCAAGACTCTAGAAAAGTTCAGTTCTTGAGCCATTATTGCATGCTGACTTTGTTTCCCACACAAGCATATTGGAGGGAAGTTGTGTTTGGACTATGGCAGAACAAAGAAGCATGATCATTACCTTACTGTAGCAGAATTTTGCCAAGCCCTAATTCCTCATTATGATTTGGAGTCACCCCAAAGTACAATGACATTCAGTGCCTTTAGCAAATCCTCAAAGAGTCAAACTGTGGGTTGTAAGGCACAGATCAAATATCTACAATCAACCCACAGTCTAGGTATCATTGATACAGCTTAATACATCATTGGAGTACTCAGCAACTGCACACAGAGAAATCCTAAATCCATAGATCATGGACATGACAGATTGCAACTAGTCCCTTCAAAACATCTACAGTCTGTACATTTTTAGAAAGTATTTAGAGAACAGCAGATTTCTACATACATATCTCCTCTTCATAATAAGAAATCTGACAGGAATTGTGGTGTATGAAAAGCATGAACATTTTAATAATTATGCTTCTGTTAGGAGAAAAAAAAATCCCAAACTGTTTTCAAACGTATCAGATGTCCACTAGCTATAAATTTTGTCCCCTCTAGCCATGTCAGGAGGTTCTGTGCATCCTTCCTGACTGCACAACTAGAACTCAAAATCTACAGAGTTGCTTTCATATCAGTATATTACATAAATTTTGTGAACAGGAGTAATCATCCGGTGCCAGTTCCTCAAATGGTCTAGTGAAAATGAGATTAGAACAGTTTCAAAGGTCCTGTGATAACTTGCAACAGATATTGTTGTCCTTAATATTTTAACACAATGAAAAATTTACACATAGGTCAGCTTTTCCTATCTGTTAATATTAATTGAAAGAGTGTGTTGGTTAATTCCGTTGCTATGGTTCAATCGATATGGTCTCCCAATGGATTTCTATAAGGATATCTATCTTCCTCATCTCTTAGTTCTGTTTTTCATTTAAACATTTTAACTTTCTTCACTTGCTGTTAAAGCCAGGAATACGTGTTTAAGCCTCACTCAGCTTATGAACCAGGGTAAATAAATGTAAATGTGGATTTGTGCTGGGGCATTAAGGTTAGAAACAGAAGGTAGACCCTTTTGTGACCCTAATCATGCTGTTCCTCTGACACTGGCTAAAGAAACCTTTGGCACATATATCATCCTGGTGAACTGTTTTTGCTGCAGTGGTTCCTTGACCTTATTGGTAACTTTTCTCTAACCAGGCCTGAATTTACCCTTGGGAATTTTTACCAGTTATAATAAACTTCATATGAAATGGGGGACAGGGAGAAGGGAGTCAGCTGATGTAAACTATTTGCTTCAATATACATTGAAGTAATCTCCAATCTGTTACACCACTTCATGAATTTATGCCAAGCAAAGCTATATGAAACACCACATCCCACTTCCCAGACAGGTGAATTCAGATTCTCCTTTTCCACTTGACAGGTGCTACCAACAGTGTATTTGCATTGTGTATGTTCTTTGGTGTGCCCAGTTCTATCTGCAGCAGCAAACCTCTGCAACACATCCAGTCACAGAAACACAGAAATGGTCATAAAGGGCTTGTGCTAGTTGGTTTTCTTGCTCTTGGTGCTGTATCCCCTCTGGCTCTGCTGGAACTTCTGAATAAGCTGCCATGATTTTTCTTTGTGAAATTTGCAAAAGAAATTTGCTCTGGGACTGAGACCACGCATGTCAGATAACAAATTTATATGGCTGGCATACAATGTGCGTGGCTCAGAATATAAGGCTTGATAATGGAAAGCCTGACAAAATCATAAGTGGTCCTAGTGGGCAATACTATGATACAGCGTTATTATGCCAGGTCTCCAAAAACACATATTACTCAAGAACTGAAATTACTGTTTTACAGCCCAGGAACTTGTAATGCATTGAATAAACCATAGTTTCAGACTAATATTTGCATGCCTGTCTAAGCATATGTAAATATGACAGTTTCCCTCCTGAAAAAAAAACAAAATCTCTAATGAATTGAAGGGCCAAACATGCAAATAGACCTCATGATTCACACATGTGTCTCTCATTTAATTTTTCAAAACGTATTTTGCATTTTGATTACGCTACAAAATGTAGCATGAGGGCAGAACACTGAGAAAAATAGAAATGTGTGTTCAACATACTTTTCATATCAAACAATGTGATTTACTTTAATCATTTCAGGAGTAACAAATAATGGCAAGTGCATGATTTGAATGCCTTTCAGGGGTATGTTGTCAAGCTAAAAAAAAAAAAAAAAAAAAGTGATGCTGTATGCATATATACATATATATATATATATGCACTT
The DNA here is from genome assembly GCA_032173965.1 of Sitta carolinensis. Classification (NCBI taxonomy): domain Eukaryota; kingdom Metazoa; phylum Chordata; class Aves; order Passeriformes; family Sittidae; genus Sitta; species Sitta carolinensis. The sequence goes on along the minus strand of CM063313.1, from coordinate 7,796,836 downwards.
TTTAGGCTGTAGGACTGATTTTTCACTCAATCACTCTTCTTGGGTATAATACTAGTTTTGACTTTAACCAGATTGTATTAGGTTTTTTGCATATGTCCATAAGAGAAGATTCATGCTTCAGGTGCCTCTGCTGTGACAGACCAGAAACAGCTCTGGGTGACTAGGTATATATTGTTACCCAAAAAAAAAAAAAAAAAAAAAAAAATCAGTATTATTTATTTAGACTCTCAGATACATTCAGCTGTGCAAAAACTCTCCAAGTAGGAGGAAGTTCATGCAGGTAATATCCCTCATTGAATGCCTGAGAGATTCAAAGAACTTCACATTAAGCTTCTCCAGACTCTTACAGGTGTAAGCAGAAAGTGTTTAACTTGTCCTTCTTCTCAAGGTCAGAGAAGACAAAGGGCAGTGGAGGAGAATATCCTCCTTGAAAATCGTTCTAAGAGAAAAAATAGCAGATGTCCTCTGGCAAATCTGGTTGCAGAGGTTTTAATGCACATATTTGCTCAGCCCTCTGGCTCACAGCCTCCAAGCTATTATCCTCTAAAAATGTTGTACGAAAAAGAAATCCAGCTGAACTTCGCCACTTCAGATCAGATTTAAATGCACTCAAGGACTGCAGTGCCACTGAACTGACACAGCTGGAGGGTGGCTGCTCCTGCCACCCCTGCTGCAGGGGAAAGCAGAGGGGACCTTAGGTTGGGTTGTGGCAACACCAAAAGGAAACTCACCGCAAAAATGCCCCTCAGCACCCAAACACTGGTACTTGACAGCATACCTGCAAAAAATCTGCAAGGTAAAAGTGTCCTATTTTTAATTTATCAACTGCATCTTTGCTTCAGGTAAGGATTAAAACATTTCAGAACTTCATATGAAAGACAAACTATCGTAGTTGAGCTATACAGTTTTCTAGGATTTACCTAACAGCTAGCATCTGCTTTTCTCCTTTTAGGGATGCTTTTAAAAAACTGAAAGGATCATATTTGGTTTGTTTTGGTTGTGAAAGGTGTTTTGCTGAGATTCCTTCATTTAAAACACAAAGAAAAAATATTCTGCCTCTATTTTTTTTTTCTTTTCAATTTTGAAATGCTGATTTTTTTTTTTTTTTTTCAAATTCTATTTTCCAGTCAGCTTTAAAGTAATGTAAATAATAACAAAACCAGACCAAAGTAAGTGATTTCTTCATAACTGTCAAATAATGATAACATAAAGAAGGGACAAATAGCATCCTGAAATTAATCATGCAGAATGGATCACAGTGAATATCCCCTCTTTCTTACCAAAAGATGCATTTCATTTTCCTGTCTTTATTCACATAGAGATTCAGGCAGAGAAAGCTGCTTCCAAAAGCCATTTCTTTAAGATACCACAAAATAGAAAGGTTAATAGTTAACGCTGTGAAGAGTCCCATTATTAAACTGCTCTGCCATGCAATACCAGGACAAATGGAAAATGAAAATTAGCTTAGACATCTACAACCTCACAAAGGGGATTCAAAGTCTCTGGGGTTGTCATTCCAGCATCTTTACATGATAATCAAGCAGGTTTTGTGTACTTACTGTAGTTAATGCCACCTCTTCCCATTTTCATTTTGTTGCAAGCACAGAAAATATAACCAATAATGTGTATGTTCTTTTTTCTTTGAGGGGAGGAAAGGGAGGAAAAAAAAAAATTTAATTGACAGATAAAACGGATGTAGAAAGGGTAATTTCATTTTCCATCAGAAGAAGTAAGGTTTTATGTTGGGAATTAAATTAACAGCACATGAAATTGGCTTTTCCTAAGTTCATATTTTTTAAACTTTTTTTTTTTTCTTTATAAAAAGAAGAAGAAGAAGATGGAGAAGAAGAAAGAAAAAGACCCCCAAACCAAGGTAGAGTTGTAAAAAGCCTGCCAATGAGCACAGATGATTTCCAAAGATGATAAAACTTTTCCAATGCAGTGTGGTTGTGGGCCTGCTTACTTTTCAATCACTCAATATTTTCTGCTTGTGTGATACTAAAAAAGTTATGCTTATAAATGTTTCCTGATTTCTTTGTGTGATGTACCACCCTCTGACTCCAGCTGGTTTCAAGCTGTATTCCCCACCCCACATCTTTTCCTCTCTTTCCTCAGCTTATTCAAGTTGCCTGCGGGTTGTGATTTATCTTTGCAGTTAATACATTTGTATTCACGTAATTTTTTGCTTCTGTTTGGCTAGGCAAATCTCTATTGGAATACCAATATGTATGGATTTCCATATTGTCATCACTGACAAAATAGCAACATGGGACTGAAAACAAAAATCTAAGTGATGAGCAAAAAAATATGCAGAAAAGGGAAAAATCATTTTGAAATCACAAAATGTAGTGTCTTCCTCCTCCCTCTTTTAATGCATAAAAGTGAAGTTAATGACAAAATCCCTTGTTAATGTTGTGCTTAGGAGAAACAAAGAGGATATTTCTAAAGAGTTCCCTTGATAATTTATCAAGACAAGTGTAAAAATCAACTATGAGCCAAGCAAAGACAAAAATGCACGTGCACACACAAGGTATGTTCCCATTAAATATCCAAGTAAAACAAAAAGAACATTTATTCCCCAAAATTACAGCAAACAATGATGAATAGTATCATAATCAACCACAAGCTGGATGGTTTTGACAGTTTTCAGTTTCTTGGTGAATTAAAAATGTAAGTTCTTAGGTTTAGGTACAAAACAAAAATATTTTATTAATTCTTATTCTTTAAAAATCTGCTATTGTTTCAGCGGAATAACATCCTTTAATACAAGAAGGTTAAATTTTGTAAGACAATTTCATGCAATTATTTTTTTTCCACAAAATCTCAATTTGTGTGACTGGTGTAATTGTCAGAAGAAGCTCACAAATTTAAATGTCCGTGAAGGGAGCCCCAGCTCAGAATCCTTAAGAAAATTCACTGGATACATGAGAGGGACTCAATGCTAAGTGCATGGAGATGGTCATCTGATCTTCAGCAGTCTGATGCACTTCAGTATATGATGGACAAACCTGTGTCCCTGTGGTGAGCTGATCTTGATCAGCTGCCAAATGCCCATCCAGCCAATCCCTCGTTCAGTGGGACAGGGCAGCAAAATGGAATGACAAAGCTTGTGGGTAAAGAAAAAGACAGGAACATCACTTGCCAATTACCATTACAGACGAAACAGACCACCTGGTGAAAATTAATCTGCTGCCATTTGAAATGGAATTAAGTAGGCAGAAAATAATTTTTAAAAAACCACAAAAAAACCCAAAATAACAAAACATGCTTCTCTTCCAACCACCATTTTTTCCAGTCTCAGTTTTACTCCTTCACTCTGATCTTCTTTACCTCGCTTCCTTGAGCTGTGCAGCTTTTTGGGGATGGTTATGATCCATGAATTATACCTTCTCACTGCTGCTCCTTCCTTCTCACTCTTGTTCTCTAGTCCAGAATGGATCCTTCTCACAGACTACTGCCTATTTTAGGAATATCCAGTGCTCCAGCTGGAAGTCTTCTACTGGCCCATATAATTATATTTACCAATGACATAGCTGGTTTTTAAATATATTTTTAAAATTCTTTCTAAATATCCACAGCAGAAATAATAATACTACTTCTGACATCACTTTCAAATGAAGTACCTTTGATTTAGATGTGACTCTGATAACCCAGATAAGTTGCTAAAGCTTTCAGATATTGCCACTACATATTTCTGATGGCCATCAGATTTCCAGGACTTGATTTTTGTAGTCAGCCCCTACCTATTAGGAAGGGTGAAGAAAGGAGTATCTTTATGCTGGAAGAGGACATTTCTATTTTGATATTTAAAGCTATGTGATTTTTTTTTTCACATTTCCCCTCTCCCCCATCCCCTTCTTATTTTTTCCCTGGTCAAGTGATAGCTGGGATTCAGTGAACAGATTTAAACATTATCCTGATAAGTTCAGTGGGAATGTGTCTCTGTGTGTTGGCTATAAAGAAAGACAATGGGTGGTATTCAGAGTCACAGAATGGTTTGGGTCCAAAGGAATCTTAAAGATCATTAATTTCCAACCCTCTGCATGGGCAGGGATACCTGGCACTAGACCAGGTTGCTCAGACCCACATCCAGCCTGGCCCTGATGCCTTTGTCTCAGCTAACACTGAGGATTAGAAAACATCCTTTAGAAATCCCTTTTCATCCCTTTAAAATAGATGAAAAGTCGCAACACTAAAGAGCAATTGTTTAGGATAAATGTGTAAAATAGGCTCAAAGAAACTTCATCTAAAATTATATCTTTCTAGTGCTTAATTAGGACAAATATTAAATAAATTTTTAGACATTGTTTATCAGAGGAGCATAATCTTAGTATGATACAGAATTTCTACATGGGCATGTTGACCTACTCACCTGTCTTGATTTTCCCAAACCTGATGCAAAGAAGGAACAGGAATGTTTGCTGGGGATGGGGAAAATGTACACAGCTGTCCTTCTCAGCATTGTGCTGTGCCTGGAGAGGAGTAAGCAGGGCAAGGTCCACTGTGGAGCCTGTGCAAAAGACAAAGATTTCCTTGTGAGAAATCTGAGGGAATGGAACAAACTGTGGTAGGATATAAGGACCTGTACTGATTTTACAGCCTTTGGTGCCCAAGTCAAAGTGACTGATTTTTTTACACCCCCATCTTCCCCATCCCATCTGAGTCTGGGCAGATATTTCATTAGATGAAAATAAAATACTACCAAAATAATTTCCTGGACAGCTACAACTCTGAGAGAGAAGATGAAAGAAAAAAGGAGCCACACCAAGCTCCTTGGTGTCAGTTATGTCACTTAATTCATTACTGCCTTAAATGAAGGCAAATGAACAGCACTGGGATCAAGAACACAACTAACCTCCATAATGAATTTCAGCTTCTAATATCTTCTTTATATCATTACATGCATAAAAATAGATGCATATACATATATACATATATATACACAAACATATTTATACATATTTAAGTGTATGCATTTGTACCATAGATGTAACTGTACTGGTCCACAGCTATATATATATATATATTATATATATATATATATATATATAGGGTGTGCATTTATTTGTGCATGTTTATGAAGGAATAGATGTTTCATTTCTTAATGTGTGGTCTTACTCCTATTTTTCCAGTCCTGTGAGTAGGATCAGTCAGAAGGGAGCAAATCCACTATAAGAAAATTTACATTAAAATTAAAGTATTATGTTAAACAAACAAACAAACAAACAAAAAAAGATAAAGAAGAAGAGAATGGGAAAGAAAGACAGGAAAAAAAAAAAAAGGGAAAGAAGAAACAGCAAGCTTGAGATGAAGGTATGCATTTTAGGGTGACTGTGTTCTCAGAGAATAAGAGCTTTATCTTGATTTCCAGCTCTCCTTCTAACAATAAGGGATAGCAACTCAGAAAATGGAACTTCTTTATTCTTTTTGCTGACCTACTAAAAAAAAAAAAAAAACAAAAAACAAACCCACATTACCAAAAAAAAAAAAAATCTCCATTGCAGAGATATTTCCTTTTTCTTACCTTTCTGCTGATAAGAACTCTCAATGTTTCTGGATAAGAAGAGATACTTTATTGTCTTCTGCAAAGATATAAGAGAAGAGAGGGAAAAAAAACCCAATGTCTTTTGTTAGAAAAGAAAGCAAGTGCAATTTGAAGAGCAATTGTAATAGACAGTATTGCTGAAGGCAAACAGAAGCTAAGAAGTAAGCGTTTTAGAATATTATCCTTCCTTAACATTTTGATAAAGTTCCTGAAAATGGGAGCCACTTTTGCCTCTGCAGCACTTTAATTTCCTATAATCATCTCTGATGGAACAGATGATACACACAGAGTTACCCCAGGTATTGTTTAAGTGGGGACTGAATTACTTTTATACTATCACTAAATGATTGAAAAAAGGAAGCAAAATGCGTTTTCAGGATCACTCTGCTTCCACGCTGCAAGCCCAGCATAGTGATGCTCTCACTAATTCTGTTTAAACTGCATTCCAGAAGTATTCACAAGTCGATTTTTTTTAAAGCCATTAAAAAGAACGTACAAGCAACATAGTGTGGAAAGCAGAGGCAATGTTCATTATCAAGCCCAGAAGAAAAGGACGCGTTGAAGAGAAAAACCCACAAACTACAGGACTTTGAGGAATTTGCTAGTTATCTTTTCCACTTGGGTGACTTTAGGCTTCACTACCAAATTGAAACATCACTTTCTGAACAATAATACTATACATTTTTTTGACATCACAAAAGAATGCTTTTAAGGCATAAAAAATATATTTCCCTTATGTAATCAAAAACAAAACTCTATAAATTATAATGCTATGTACAGTCCAATTCCTCCATTCAATACATTTAAATGGTATGTGCTGATTAAGCTCTTAGTCATTTATGTTAAATGTCTAATGAAAAGCTCTTTGAATCTGGTTTAACCCATATTAAATGCCCTAGTGGTGCCCCTGGAATTAAAAAAAAAAAGAAAAAAAAAAAGAAGAAAATTAATCTTATTCTTTGTTCCTTTTATACATTTTAATAAATTATACTGCATCTTCCTAATGCATTTATGTCTCAGACAAAATGCCAAATGGTCTGATCCTTTCAACAAAAAGCCAGGGAACAAATTTGCACATTAAAATGTAGAGTGATTCAACAATTCAAAGCACAGTGTTTTCCAAAAGATGATGTGTTTTCTATGTTTCTTAATAAATCTATATGATGATTTCTGCTTTTTGAGTAAGCAGGCTCTGTTGAAAGTTTGCTGAGTTTATACTTTCTTCTTTTCTTTCACTTTTAACAGCTTAACAGCATAAACATAATTTTCAAAATGCACTGGATCCCTGAGCATAATATGTCATGCAATGTGTTCAATAAGCTAGCAGTAAAGAGAACCACAGATAGTCTGGCTAAATTCAGAATAATCAAGGAGTCCTCTTCATGTCTCATTTACATAGATCTATGGAGATTCAGCATTGGAACCAAAACCCAGGGTGTACCTATAGCACTTTCAGGTCCAAGCTCAAATCACATGGCCAGAGGACATCATTTAGGAAAGTGATGATTATGGAACTTGTTTTTACAAATCTTTAGGGGTGGACATTCCTCAGCCTCAATAAGACACCATTTCCTTTCTCTTTTATCTTTTTGAAAAATAAAACTAGAGCAGATTTCCATTGCTGTCTCTCTTAATACAGAGTAATATTTCTAGCTGCATAATCAGCTGACTTTTTCTTGCTTTTTCCCCAAGAACATAAAAAAAGTAGCCACTTAATATAGTGTACTGCCATGGTTGTTCATCTGAAAATGGTGTCCTCATTTTGGCCCCCACTTAGAAGACTTGCAATTTTTCCCAACACCCAAAACTAACGTTGAGAGTTTTGTGATCCAAATTTAAAATCTAGTCAAGGATAAATTCCTCTACATTTTAGGCAGACTTTAATCAGATTAATTTCAACAACAACAACAGTAATAAAGTAAATACCTCTAAAAGAATATTAAATAAGAAATAGAAATATTTGTATTAACAGAATACAAGATATGGGACATAGAGTGTAATTAATGATTTGTTACACGTATGTGGAAAAATATGTAAAGGAAAGAAATAGTTTATACAAGTATGCTCTGTTTCACCCTGGTTACTAGGACATTCCTTTAAAGATTCCCAGGACTTAACTGTATTAAGACAAATCTATATCTATAAATTGTGACTGAGAATCTTCAAAGAGACTTCTAAACTGAAATACACTAACCATTACAGGGTTTCTGCTCCTTCATTTAAAGGAAAAAAAACAATATTTATTTGCTTTGTATCCAGTAGTGGTCCCAAGTGGAAGGTACTAACATTATTAAATATGACTTTGGTACAAAATCTTCTGGGAAATTAATAAATACAGTGATAATGAATGGCAAAGAACACTATATACTGTGGATTTTAGTATTGTGTATTTTAGCTGATTTGTGATAGATGGGTGACTACTGAAGAACTCAAAGCCTAAATGGCCAATAGTCAGTGTCTTCTTCCCTGGAGGCAAGATGCTATTTTTTTCTAGATTTTTATCCTGAAACTCTCAGTAGCTAAAGCCACCTATTTCTGTGTCTTACAGACAGTCTTGAAGCCACAATATCTTACTCCTAAATACATTATGTGATCAGAAATTACAAAGTCACCTTTCTTGAAATTCATGGTGTTCTTGCTATGGAATCAGGACTTTTAGATGCCTCAAGCCCTGAGAGAAAGTAACTCCCAAAACTTTTCAACCTAAAGTTCTTTTTTATGCATGAGGAAGGCTGGATCCTGGAAGGTTTTCTAGACTTGCAAACTCTTCACTGAAAAAGAGAGTAGATAGAAACAATGACAGCTATAGTCATAATTTATGTCAGTTTAAATGTATGCTGCTGTGATCCCTGAAGACCCACACCTCCAAAGTCCCATCTGCAAATCTGGAAGCCTGAAAATATGATAACTCTGTGTCTAGAAAAAAAGAACAGTCCCTTTAAAATTCAGTACTTCTACCTTCATATCTTCAGCTTCCTTTGCTTCCTCATCTGACTGGTCACTCCCACACCACCTGTAAATTAAATACAATACACCTACCTCTGATATGAGAAGGCTTGCTTGTCTGTTTTAATAAATCATTTCTTGCCATGGAAAATTTTTAAATGACGAAAATGACAATGTTATATAACTAGATACATTTCTGGGGTTTAGGTGCTTATAGTGACTGCCTTTGTTTCAATTGGTTTTGAACTGGTTTTGTTTGAAGAGAAGGTAGAGTAGATAACCTGATTGAGGATAAGAAAATGAGGTTGTCAGCAGTGGCAAGTTAGGATGTTATATGCTGGGCCAGCTGTACAACATTCCTGCTGGGTACAGTTGTAAACTGCAGTGCATAAAGCTGCAGTCAGTGCTTCTGTGGCCTAATGAAAAAGAAAGAAAAAAAAAAGAAGGATCTCACAAGAAATCCAGGGAAATTGTTTATGGATATGAATGGGATATAAGCAAAGGTGTTCAGTGTGTAGAAATTACCTCTTTTTTCCATGTTGCCAGAGGTAGAGAATAATAGGGATGAGACTGTTAAAGAGTGGATGAAAAAATAAAAACCACTCTCTCCCTGTACTGTACAGTCTACCTTACTCATGCACCTATGCTCCAAACCACTGTCACAGGCAGGTGGTACATCCTGAAGATGAATCAGCAGCAGCCCACAAACATCTGAAAACTCCTGGCACAAGCTTCCCCGATTTGTATTTCCCAGCTCTCAAGCCGACTAACAGAACTCAGCAGCATGTATAGAGTGCAGGGTCCAGTCAACTGCAGAGGTTGCACATAGAGAAAGAAAAGTGGGCAATATAATCTGGTGTTTTTGTAGCAGGTCTCCTCACTTCAGGTCTGTCTGATTATTCATCCACAGTCATGCTCTGTACTTTCCTTGTGCCGTATTACAATTGCCTTCCATAGGGCATCACTCACCTTTTCATCCACAGCCATAAAATAAATGATTTGGGCTGAAGTGTTCTGTTGGGCACAGAACAGATGGTACTAGCCACAGAAAAAAACAGCAACACCTGGTTTCAGACACTCAGGCAGCAAATTCCCTGCCCCCAAAGCCATGGCTCATTATTCAGTCCAGATAATGGACAATTCAGACAAACTTTAGCTATTTAAATCTCAGTTTCTGAAACCAACCAGACTCTCCAATTCCCTCTGCAGATCCAGCTTTGCCTTGGCTACATCTGTCCACAACTGTTCTCTGGATGGACCTTTCCATACATACGAAATCCTTTCCTAGTAACAAATACATGCATCTGCAGCAGTTTCAAGCTGTTTTCTGTATAATAGTCGCAGCAGCTGTTTTCACTTCAGTGGTCTCCTGTTGAGCTGTTACTTAAAAACGTTATTCTCCAGTTTCTTATCTTCATTCATTAGACTTGTCATCTTCAGAATCAAGTTTTAATTTTTTTATTTCCTCATACCCATTATTTGACACCCTTGTGGAACATATTGTTACTCTGAATCCCTCTAGAGCCATTGGCATGGTATGCTTACTCATAATGCTTAAGCTGTTGTTTGAGGAGCAGCTAGAAGCAGAGAATGACAACAAAATACCTTTTTGAGGGGGGCTTAAGACTATACGGGTATGGTCAGATTTCCTTGTACTACAGGCTTCTTCATTATGTCTTGCACTTCATCATCAAAATCCCAACTTTTTGTGGAGAAAAATGGGAAATTTTAGGTGATACAGATAACCTAAGATTCAGAAATGTAGGTCATATTCATAACTGGAAACTAGATCTCACTGTTTGAAATCTGGGCCTATCTCTTGTTCTGCAAAGCCTTTAGGAACAGTAACATTCTCTCCACATTACTGAACTTTATAATTGGCTTGTTTTTATTTGCACCCTCAAAATAAACCATCAATAAAAGAAACATATTTATTTTTCAGGACCCTTAAAAGTGAAAAGAATCACATTGATTTAATGTCCCAGCCCTTCTCATTAGAGCCTCCATGAAGTTTGGGCATCTTCCCTAATCAATGAACTTATGGGGAAAATCTGTGTCAATGCCTGCCTGCTTCTTGCAAACATAATCAGAAAAAGCCAGCAGCAATTCTCAGGGGATAAGTTAGTCCAATCATACCTTAACATATGGCCATTTCACCTTCCTCCAGCACATCTATTACTACACACACACACACACACACAAAAAAAAAAAAAAAAAAAAAAAAAGAAAGTGTTGTTTATGGCTCCACAGCTAAAAAGGTAATAAGGGAACTGCCTTCTTTCAGAGTACTCTCTTGGCACACTTGTAGGATTTTAAAGACTCTGAAAGCCTCAAACACCATATCTGTACTGAATGCTGTCTCCGCAGCTACTTGGAGTGTTACACATCCCTGTAATGTCATCCCAGACTGCATTATGCTGATACCTGGGTGTGTGACAGTGCATGTGTCCCATTCTTTGCTTTCATAACCTTTGAGGTGAATTTAGGGAAATTTCTTGCCCTCATCTGACAACTTCTTTCAGCAGCAGACCAGCAAATCTACATAAGGTCTTCAAGGTCTCAAACGGCATGTGATTATTTTACACTTAAGCAAACTGATGCTGAGTGATTTACCAAATGTCAGAAAGAGAAATGTTTACAGGACCTTACTCCCAGTCTGGAGGTCTAATCATTAATGACACTCCTTTCTTTGGCAATTCTTCATGAGACTGGTATGATTCATCCACCACCTGCTGTACAATATAGCTAGGCATGACATCTTGCAGCAAGATTTACTCCTAGGTGCTACATGCTGATGACAGTTTGTAATTAAGGGGACTGCTTTTTTTCTTCTCTTTCTCCCCTAAAATGAATTATTTCATTCCACAGACCTTAATGATTTTCATTTGCTCTTAATTAGATAATTAAACTATGGGTTCAGATCATAACATGCTGCATTAATGATATCTATTTAATCAAAATGTCCATTTGTTTTCATTATATTATTTTTAGTAAGAGTTGTTAAAGAAATTCAACATTAGCTTTTTTTTTTTTTTCCTCTTGGCCTTTTGTTATTTATTGTGTATAGATATAAATCCTGGAAAATGTTAAGATGATGATAATAACACCAACTGCCACTTTTTTTTTTTATTTAGATATCAAATCTTTGATATGTAAATTAATTGGCAGTATTAGCAATATACAGAAACGAAAAGATCATATATTCAACATTTTTGAAATTTTGTAGTTATCACAGTCCATCTAGCATGGATACTACCTTTCAAAATATCTTAAGGAAGATTGTTGTGTTTGTATGTTCTCCATAGACACTGAGAAACAAATGTAACAAAAAAAAAAGTCATCTTTTAAAATCCTGTCTTATATATTTGCAAAAAAGAGTACCTTTTATAATGAAGCTGGACTTTTCTATAGAACACTACTGATTTTGTCATCTTTATTTTCCATGAAGGTTGAATTACCAGCAGTTATTTAACTCAAGACTTAAACAATGGAAGTCTTGTTATTATCCATGATATTGTAAACGTTTCTTTCCCCTACATAATTATTAGGCTATTTTCCTTTTATTTTATTTTCCATTCTTACAATGAAGGAGATCAGAATTAATATTTTTTTTTTTTTTTCAAAAGACAAATCTGCAAATGATGAACCCAATCACGTAGCACGCTAAAACCACAGAGAAAATGAATGGCTACCTGTCCTGTGACTTTCTTTTAAAAGTCCTCCCTGGCCTTGCCAGAAATTTGGCAGATAATCATCCTTTAACATGACAACTCCATTAATGAATGCCCCAGCTCTTCCACTTGCTGACTCATAGCAGGATGTCTCTCTTAATGGAATACCAATGGCATCAGCCCTTTTTTCTGCTGTTGCAAGAGATTGAGAAGTTTTCTACAAAATCATGTCATGAATCAAATTAGAGACAGCGCTGAAGCTTCTTGGTGAAAACAAAAGGTGAAAACTCATCAGGAGCATTTATTTGGGAACCTGAACTTTTTGGGATCCCTGAAAGAAAGCTTTTCAAGGCTATACAAATAAGAATGTTCATACAACTATCCTGTGAGTCCTTGCTATGACCATGCAGGAGTACAATGATCATACAATGAACCTTGTGAGTCCCTTCCAGCTCAGGATAGTCTATGATTCTATGAAACCAAAGTTGAATAAATACATCACTGCGACTCACTGGTGCAAGATTAGTGTAGAAAAATGGTGCTCCAACTAAGGTACTAAAATTAAAATTATAAGGAAAGCTTAAGAGTTTGGGAAGGAAAGGAAGAAGGGAAAGAAAGGAAGGAAGGCAGGAAAGCATGGAGGGAGGGAGGGAGGGAGGTGTCAGAAGGAAGACAGGCAGGAAGGCAGGAAGGAAGTCTTTTTCTCTCCTGATTCAATTTTAATAGTTAATTATAATCTCCTGCCATCTTATTGAAGGTCTTATCACAGACAGACAAATAGACATCTTAGCCAAAGATGAGAACATAAGCAGCTGCAATATTTTTTTCTAATTTAAATTAGAAACAAGGCCTTTAATAAATAATAGAGATTTTTAAAAATCTGAAAATAAATTTGTGGTTGGATTTTCACTATTGCTGGGGTGGGGGGAAATGATATTTACTTTTGTTTTTATTTTGAGCATGGTTGGTATACAAATGGCAGTACTCTTCTGCCAATCTCACAGTATAGTCTGTTCTTGCCACATCACAGAATCTAATATGACATTGTCATTGCTAAGAAGATGAGTTAATTGTATTTAAAAATAAACATAATTGATTGATAAATATGTAATACGTGGATCATAATATCTTTTGTAAATCTTAGGCTTATGGCTGCATTCATTTGCATACGCACACACTTATCAACTTAGCTGTGCTGGAACGGTGTGGGGCACAAAAAATCATTTGAAATAGCTTGGTGCTGAAGGAGTGGCTAATTGTAACTCCATGCTGCCCTTATTGCATGCTGCCACATTTATGATTCATGTTGCCAAGAGCTTTCAGTGGCCAGCTTAGAGGCTTTTCATAAATCTTACATATTTTATAATGCACGATGCAAAACACTATGGGAATGGACAGGACTGTTGGCAAATTGAAAAAAAATAGCTGCACATTTTGATCCAAATACCAAGATTTGCTAATGTGTTCAGAAAACTAACAATTTCAGTCTTAATCCTATTCAATCCAGTGCCTTGTAATTATGCACAACTAAACAGTCATAATTTATGAAGCAGTAGAAGAACATCCAGACTGAAGCTTTGCATCTGGCATCAGGCTATGGGGACAGGAACAGTGGTGGGGGCGGCCTCTGAAAGCCATCCTGCTCCTTGCCAATCTTATTTAAATTTTATTGCTGCCCAAATTGGAAAGATTACATGGTAATTAGTAGTTTCCCCACCAGTATAGATTCTGCCTCTCCAAACAATCTTTGATAATGATCCTGTCCCTCCTCCCCAACAACTTCAGGGAAATTTCAGAGCCAGATATTAAGCAGGCAGTTATGAAATTGTGCTCAACCACCTGTTCCCTTGACCCGTGGCCGACCCACTTAACAAAAGACTGTATGTCTCAATCAGGACAGGTGATCCCATAGATTGCCATTTGATAATTAGTGCACTCCCCTCTTCTTGCAAGCTTATGCAAGGCTGTCCTGAGGAAGATGTCTTCTCTGAATAGAGAAGGGGATGCCAAGATGATGCCCTGTCAAAAACTTGGCTAAAAACTTGAGTTGTGTGTTGTAGAGTGGTAAGGGAGAGATGAAACCATGGAAAAGAACGTAAGATCAGCTAGAATGTATCATACAAAAGGCTCATCTAATACAATATCCTGTCTTAGGCCAAAAATAGATGTCCAGTAATGAGTATAAGATTGGAGTTAGTGCATGTGATATTTTTCTTGCTACTTCCTGAGCCTGCAATAATTGCACCTCAGGGTTTTTTGATCTGAAGATAGGTTATACAGATGTAATTATCCTCAATGACCTTGTCCAGTCTCCCCTTGAAACCATAGAGACATTCAGATTTGACAAGATCCTGTGTCATGGAGCTCCATTACTTAATTAATGCAGAAAAACTGAGTAGAAAGTGATCATTCATTATTTCTCAGAATACAAGAACGAGAAAAAATTCGGGCAAAGGTTAAAAGCAAAAGAACTAGTTTTTCAAATGAGGACTGAGGAAGTGGTTGGTGCTGTACATTATGGAAAATGAAAGTACTTACAGATTCAAAAATATGTTGTCATAATGGATGTATCTAACCAGGGCTATTAATTACTGTTTATTTAGATAAAAAATTGATGTCTGGAGGACCAGTCACTATAAAAAGATAGGAAATTATTTAAAGAGTTGAAATGTCATGGAATCATAGAATTACAGAGTTGTCTGGGGTGGAAGGGTCCTTAAACATCCTCTTGTTCCATGCCCACTGCCACTAAATCAGGGTGCTCCAAACCCTGTTAAGGCTGTGCTTGAGCAGAGCCAAGGCTGGGGCATCCTGAAGTGCTTTGGACAAATATCCCAATATAGACACTATTTGTGTATATAGAAGCTCTCAATAAATCTACCAGTAGAAGTCTGGAGGTATCATTCAAAAGGTTCTTGTTGTCTTATGGGGATTTAAGCTACATAATCTAATTAATCCTGAACTACTTCACATCTTCTGTGGAACCTGAAAGAGAATATAGTGATCGTGATCACAGCAAATGAAAAGGAAGACGATATTTAGATTTAGGTTAAAATATTTGTCCTTTAACAACCTCTATGAAGGCGACAATTATTAAATTTTCTTGTTGCTTTACAGACCTTTTAAACTATTTGAAGAGGAGGCAATACTGTCACAGAAGCAGTATTGAATAAAGGAGTGACAACAAAAAATATAAAAAACCACAAAAAATACTGTGAGGAAGGAAAAAGAGGTAGAAGAATTAGACAGGAAATCAAGGCAGACAGGAGAAAAGAAATATTGGTGGAAGAAAAAGAGATGAAAGGCCGTTTGAAAAATGAAGATACAGAGAAACAAGTAGAAGAAAGCAGTGCAGTGGAACAGCTGAAGGACAAAAATGTGAAACAATATGACCTCCAGAAGTACCACCTAACCTTAAGTATTCTATGATTCCATGAATCAAAATATCTTCATGTTGTGTTTTAAATAGTCATAGTTGTGGATATGTTGATGAAAATCATTATTGTATTTTGTAGTGTTCTTTGTCATCTACAGTTGTAAGGTTCTCTAAAGAGTTGCAGGAATTTCCCTTAACTGCAATACAATACATACAAAGGCATTATTTTCCTTGAAAAAGTGAGGTGTCCACCAAAACAACCATGTGTTGATGTGCAGATATTGCCATTTCTTTAACTAGGCTATAAATTAATTGCCATGATTTGAAGAAAATTGCTAGTCTTCATATTAAAATCCCATTAAAATACTGATCTGAGAGCTTTATTGCCCTCTGCAATCAATGCTACTAATTCTTTGGGTATTTTTACATACACAATTGCAATTTCAGCTCTGCAGTCTTGAATGTGTATTCGGAGACTGCTAATGGAAAAATAAAACATGAGGTCTGTTTTCCATTTCTGTAACCCTTGGGATTCATTGTGATAAGAGAGACCAGAGTGAGAGACTTCTTTTTCCCTTACCAAATATCACAGGAGCAGAAAGATATTTTGTGTTTTCTTCATTTGCAGAATCATCTTTCAAACAAGATAGATTTCTTAGGGAAAAGATGCTAAAAAATATAATTTTGGAAAGGAACTGAAAACAACATTGCAAATGTTAGCTGGTCAAAATGCAAACACAATGTACCAAATTCCTAAATTTCTTCTAGGTATATCTGTAATAAATTGTTTCAGCAGAATGAATTTCTTACAAGAATATATTGGCTTAGCTACATCTGTCTTTTACTGAGAAATGCTAAATTGTTAAAAAAAAAAAAAAAAATTAAAAAAAAAATCAATGTTTCTCTGGGTGAAAAAGTTCTGGAAAAACAAACAAACAAACAAACAAGCAAAAAACAAAAAAAAAAGAACCAAACAAAAAAACCAAAAACAGAAACAAAACCCAAAAAAACACAGTAGGGTTGTACAAATTTTCTCAGTCTCATCTTGTCTCTTCTTTTCCAAACAAGTGCAAATCTGTACTCTAGTAAAGGAATACAGAAAATATTTTCATGGAGAACAGGATAATCTCATCTTGTTTTCCTGGAAAGTTGGAATAAAGTACAGAGGGGACCTGCCCAGATGGAGGTGTCTATGGCTGTATCTCTTCCAGTAAAGTAAACATAAAATAATTTAGATTCCAAGAAAGCTCCATTACTTCTTCCTCAGGAAAAAAGTTAGATCATCCTGGTCAGGCCTGCATCATTGTTAATGCATGCAGCTTTTTACCTTGCATTTAATGGCCCTGCACTTTGTGCATGAAAGACATACATGGTTGGAAATGTGTCTGACAGTAAGACTGTCACAGAGTGCCATGTCAACAGCCATATTAAAAATTCTTACTCTTCAAAAACGAGGCATCTGTTTCTGAAATGCTTCTGCAAATGGTCCTTGACTGGTGCTGTGTTCAAGAATTCCTTGGGAGAGTGTTAAAAGGTTTATTCCTTTCTTTGTATAGACTGCTGTAAATATTTCTCACTATGGCTGAGTTCCTGTGTCCAAGAATGCTTCTTGGGATTGTTGAATTAGTCCATGTTACTGAACAAACTGGGAGGAGACCACAGTAAATGATCACACAGCTAAAGACTGGGAGAATAGAGCAGTGAAATGCCAAAACCTCCTTCAGCCCCTGCAGGAGTAACCTATTCTCTTCTTTGTCTGTATATTGCCTGTTTCTCAAATGTGAATATCATCTTTATTGACTAGGTCTCAGAGTGTCTTTTTATTGTCTTTCAGTTTTAGTGTATTTAATATATGTAAGATTTCCTTGGAACTCTAGAACTAGTTTGTTGTACTGAATTGTTCAGTGTTTCAGAATTTTTCATCCATATTCTGTTGAGTCAGAGAAGAAATGATCTCATATGTTCTTATATGTCAGACAGGCTGCCCATTACAGCCTTATTTTCTGTATCCAAAGTTAAAAATATCAGCCCTGAAAAAAATAATTTTCTCTATCAAAAAAGACCTTTTTCATCTTTTTTTTGTTTGCTCATTTATGCTTTCATTCATTCAGTGTCTGCTGTTTCTAGACCCTTTGGAGTCCTGGTTTGCTTTCAATTAAAATGAAAACCTCACTGTCATTTCTTATCCCTTCATTGTACTTTCTCTCAGCTCTGCTTGTTTGTGTGATCAAAATAACAGCCTACCAAGCAAAAATGGACAGTGATAGCAATTCCCTGTGGTTACTGCAAACAACTAATTGCCTTTAAATATCCATACATATTAATATCCTTGGGATATCAAGGAAAGAAATTATAAAATAAAATCCTCAGTCTTCTTTTGCTTGGAAAACAGAACTCGTGGACCAGGTACTCCTCTGGTGTAAAGAGACATAGTTGTAGAATCATCTTGGGAATTAAAAGTTCAAGAAGGTAAGTTTCACTTTCTAAATTTAAATGTATTTTCTTTCAGTGATGATTGACAGATATCATCAGGAGAAAATCTATTTCCATGTAAAATGTATGTTGAGTGGACCACACAATTAATAGAAAATTGTTAAAATTTTCTGATTTACTCACAGTTCTTCCTGGGGAGGAAAAAAAAAAAAAAAAAAAAAAAAAAAAAAAAAAAAAAAAAAAAGGAAGAAAAAATAAAGCCTGAGGAGAAAACCATTGAAAAAGGGCTTAAAAGTGCTTAAAAATGGCCATCAGGCCATTGGATACTTTAATCTCTTTGGTCATAGATCATAAAGGACATGATTCCTGACAGTCAAGGAAATTCCTGGTGGGTAAAGAACTGCTGCACACCTTTCACACAGCACACAAATGTGTGGCCTAAATGCCTCTAAATTGCCCCAAAAGTTTTCTTGTGACCCCAAAAAAGAACAAGAAATGTCTGACATTTTGGAGAGTGGAGGATCAAAGATAACCCAGTGACATTCTGAAACATAGCTTTGTTTTTCATCCGTTGAAAGAAAATCTGCCTTCTTAGATAAGGCATAAGGATTCATTCCAAGAAAAGGAATCAGCATGTTTTTTTTGATTTCACAAGGCTTCTAAATAGAAAAAAACTTACATTTTCATGTTTAAATTAACATAAAGAAAAAAAATTAAATACAAGTAAAGCCAGTTAACAGAAGCTTCCAGTCCTTTAAGCATCACTGCAAGTTAATACTGCATCAATTCCAGTGGCTGTCGTTCTGACTCCTGAAGTCATAATATTTCAGTGTAACTTCATGGAACTTAGATCAGCTGTTGGTTTAAAATGCACAGCAATTCATTTTTTATTTGCATCTCTCAAATCCTTCTTATCTCTCACAATAAAAGGGTTGCAAGGGGCATATTATGTTTGTTTAAGACTGCTGTAATCATTTAGTTTGACCTTTTATGACCCAGTTTTTCTTGAAAAGCAAAGAATCTGATTGTACTGAGTACATTTTATTTACTGAGCATAGGAGAGAGCCACATTTGTTTCCCAAAAGGCTACTCTCAATTGCAGAAGGCATAGAACTGAGAGATCTTCAGATGAAAGTTGCTGTGGAAGAGCATAGATCATGTATTTATGAAGAAAAATGAATATGAGAAAGGAATAAGCAAAGTTTGTCAAGTGTTTTTTCTGACCCTAGCTGCCCACAAAGACTCAAGTACCAGCTAAATGAAGGCTAAGGTGTTAGAGTCAAACACATCATATTAGGAACATGCCAGAGTCCTAATGAATCTTCTCCTTCCGTAGCTATCCAAAGAAGATTTATTCTGACTTGAAGTTCATATCATAAGACTGTTTCCATCTGAGGTAAAGCACAGCAAACAGATTACCTAATCAAGAATAAAGCTCCCTAAGAAAGTTTAAAACTTCAGTGAATCATGATGTTGCTGCTCCATTTGTGTCTTATAACTCAATACCTGTTATTTTTGTTTCACCAGATAATCATAAAGGCCACTTAGCTTTCAATTGCTTTTAAATCCTGAGCATTTGCTCTGTGGGAAAACCTGTGCTAGGCAGTCATTTGAGTGACAGATTTCAAACAAATCCTCTGCCTATCTACAACCCAAGATTGTGTTTGCAGATGCCTGGGTAGCACAAGGGACTTCTGTTGAAGGTTTTTCCCTCCTAGAGAGATTTTCCTGTTCTAACTTCTCACAAATGAGTCTGGATTCCAAATTTTAAAAAATTATAATGAGATTATTATCAATTTAGTGCTGCCAAATGTGACCCCTTTTTGGAAGGACCAGCCTGCACACAAAGTATTAGAAACAGTGTTTGGTAGAAGAATTTAGTTAGAATTTAGAATTCCACCATTAATATTTTATCTTACATAGTTAAAAAGTATCAATCTTTCTTTAAACACCCACCTGAAACTGAAAAAAAAAAAAAAAACAACCACAAACCCTCACTTTTCTCCCTGAGGTTTTTTCTGCCTTTTGTCTGTAGGGTTTTAAAAGCATGGAAGAGTAAACTTATCCAAGACTGCAGGAATTTGAAATTTACTCTGAATCACTGTTAGCAATTACAGAAATCTAGTAAACCTATAATCTCAAGGTAAGCTAGATACATTTCATATTTTCTGATCAGAAATGCAGCTAATGCACTTGGAATTAGTCTATTAAAGCTACTTTGCAAATTCTCCTGATATCACTTCACAGTATTTTCCCTTAAATCTCTATCTTTCTGAAGAACATTTCAATATTGGGTCAGATTATGAATATTAAAGTCTCTCCAAAACCCACGCTAATTTTAAACTACAGGCACTGTGAATTGCAAATGACCTGAGCTGCTTAAGACTCAAAGTGTACGTGACTCATCTAGTGGCTTCCAAAAAATCAGGTCATGAAATTTTCTGTGCTCACAACTCAAGCCCCTGAAATACCAAGTCAGTGTTATGATTCTCCATTCTTTCTTTTCAGACATAGTTTGAAAATGGAATTTATAGCCTGAGAAAGACCTGTTATCAGAGTCCCACATTGCCCCAGAGACCAGAGAGTTCTAGCATCAGGTGGGGTTTCCCAAGTAGCACAAGACCCTTCTTCAAGAATAACCACAGTTGTTCTTCTCTCCTAGGTCACCCCAAAGTGTCATATTATCATTTGTGACTACAGGGCAATTATTTCCAAGAATCTTTTTGCTGGGATTCAGGTTGGCTATATCAGACTATGCCAGTGGAAGTCTGCATTTTGCAGAAGAATTAATTATTTATGAGGATTAAATTAATCTTCCTGAAATTCATCAGTATTTTGTTTTCAGAAGTTAGATAAATTGTCTGGCTACAGTTACACGTACATATATACTAAACATATCAACAGAAAGGTTCAGATTTTGATGGAAGATAACAGTAGACCCTAACATACTCTTTTGCAATCCCACCTTTCCCAATTTTCCTTTTCCTTAGTGTAGAAACCATCACAATTTTTCATAAGAGTACAATAAAGTATTTTTAAGCTCAAATAAAGATGTGAATAATGTGGCAATGTAGCAAGAACTGGACTTTTGCAAAAGATCTGTTTGATTACCACAAGATGATAGAGACCAGAGAAAATAGAAAAAGTGTGGGCACAATGCATTTTTTGATTGCTTTTCCCACTATTTGCCAGAAAACTATGGACTGATGCAGAATAGCTAGAATCCCTTCAAACCCTAAATTTTCTGGAAAGGCTGATTCATCTGCTCTAAAAAGCTTCTATTTTAATCAGTTTTCTTGCACTCTGGAGTTTCTCACTTCTCTCTTTATTTTGTAAAAGTGTTGTGGGTTGGCTTAGTCTGGCAGCCCAAAGGCAGGGAGATCATTTACCAGTTGTTGTCAGAGGCAAAATAGACTCAAATTCAGGGAGTTAAAATAATTTTTTTGGCCAATTAACATAAATATTTAATTATTGATTTAGGTGTTGGAAAACAAAACATAATTAAATAAAATGCAAAATCCAATGACCTTTAAAACACTTATGGAAAAACTCGTTCTTCCCCCTCTCCTAGACTCAGCTTCAATTTTTCCCTCTAGATTCCTCTCCTCCCATCCTGCCATCACAGCAGCTAGCATTTGTCCCTTAATAGAGCACATGGTTGGCTCAGGGAGTATCAGTGCACAGCAATTTCTCTCTGTAGGTCTTTCCTCTTTATGATTTCCCAGATGTGCCAGATGTGCACATCTGCTCCATCATGGAACACCTCCTCCTCTGGTCTTGGTGTTGCCCCTGTTGTTTCTCACAGTTTTCCTCTTCCTACTCTGTATGTGCTGCAGTTTGTGCCCTTTCTCAGAGGCTTGACAGACTCGCTGGTGGTCTGCAGTGGGTCCTTTGTGGATCTGCCTGGAAAAACCTGTGCCCTCTTCCACAGAGGCCACCCCTGCAGCCCCTCAAACCTTGTGTGTGTTCCCAATACAAAAAGGAAACCTACTCAGTGAAAATAAATTAGAAAAAAAGCCTTTTTAATGCTTAAATTAGTGTAAATCTCTTTCCTCTCTTACATTAGCTACCCACAACTTTACTTGATAAAATGTTTTTTGGTACTTATAGGCCCATGGGCACCCAGTAAGGCTAAATTACTGCCCCAAATGAGAGATTCTTACAACAAATCCTTCAATCTTTTCAATCAAAGTGAATACACAGAGACAAGATGTCTTTTTTATGGTTGGAAATTCATAGTGGATAATTACCTCTGGAACAGGGTTTTTGTTGGTGGCCTAACATGTAGCACACAGACCTTTTCACCGGGCTATAAACATTTTGTGTAAGCTTTAATTAACCCTTTCTTTGTTTAACCAGCTCAACAAACAAAATGTCCTAAGTCTATTACAATTAGTTGGCCTTTTGCATGGCAGCACCTTTCCTAAGATCTCTATTAACATTCAAATGAAGAAAGGTCAACTGCACACATTATAGCTCAATTGTGTAAAACCAGGCAAATAATGAGGGAAAAAATACAATACTGCAATAAAAGCAAGAGTTGGGAAGGAATGTTAGCCCAACCCACTTTAAGAAAGTTGTAGGAGAAAGGAAAAATGTCACTTCTAACCTCATATAGTTTGTTGAGGTTGTTTTATTAGTGTAGTAGTGGATTGTTCTCCTATTTTACTTTTCATATGTCCAAAACCCTCTGCGGCTTTTACAAACTAGAATTTGAAGTTACACTAGATTCATGTTGCTCTACATTAAAGTAGAATTTTACCCATAGATTTTTTAAATCAAATCAAATTACTGACTTCTATAATATTAGTTATCAGTTTTCCACTTGCTGTTAACCTGTTGATCATATATTTTCTCTGCACAGGAGATTTTCACCTTCCTTTTGCTAATGAACAGCTTTAAAGAAAAAAAAATCTTCATATCTGCATTTTTTATGTATATTTTTCCATAAATTTTAAAATATTGTATCTGGTCAAAGTTAGAAACAAGATATAGTACAACTGGAATTTTATTTTGACTCTGAGTGATATTATAGTTGCATGATTATCACCTTCCCATACTTTTATAAATCTGTGAAAATTTGCTGTAACATACCATATAAGCAGATGTCCTTGCTCACTCTGCATGTGTGGTATTTTACATTTGCCTTTGTATCAGGGGTACATGTGTCACAGGGACACACAGTCCTGGTTTCAGCCAAGATGGCTTGGGAACAAGTGTAAATGTACAATTTAAAAACAGTTTCACTCTTTCAGGACTTTCCAGTTTCACTCTGTCAGAGTATAAAATCATCCTATGGCGGTGTCTCAAAGGAAAGAGAAATGCTTTAATTTCATGGAATCATGGAATGGATGAAACCTTAAAGATTACCCAGTTCCATTCCTACCATGAGCAAGAACACTGGACCGAGTTGTTCAGAGTTCCAACCAGTCTGGCCTTGAACACTTCCAGGAATGGAAGTGCCATCAGAAGAGCCACAGCTGCTTCTGGTCAACCTCTGCCATGGCTTCATCACCCTCATAGCAAAGAATTTCTTCTAAAAATGTAATCTAAACATGCTCTCTTTCAGTTTGAAGTAATTCCCTTAAACCCTGTCCTTGTCAAAGTCCCTTTCCATCTCTCTTGTAGACCTTTAGGTGCTGCAAGGTAAGGTTTCGATAAATTCCTTTTGGAGGCTTCTCTCTCCAGGCTGAGCAACCCAACCTTTCTCAGCCTGTCTGCATATTGGAGATGTTCCAGCCCTCTGATCAGCTTCATGGCCCTTCCCTGGACCCACTCTAGCAGGTCCTCATCTTTCTTATGTTTGGTTCCCCAAAACTGCCTTCAGACCTTCTCCCTCCAGGCTGTATTTGTTTTTGACATTGTCCCATCCCATATGCAGGATCTACTTTATTTTTATTTCCCCAAGCTGGTGAGCTGGCATATGACTTAAATTTCTTAAATAATTTAGGATTTAGTTAAAACAAAACAAAACAAAATCACCTCAGCACTCAAAAGAACCACAACTACTTGGACCACCCAAAATCTTGTCAGGAAAACTCAAATGGACATATATTTTATAGTTTCAGGTATAAGTACCTGTTCTGTTTGGGTTCCAAGAACACAAGGGGAGTTCTAGTGCAATTAACACAAAATCTGAAAGTAGTTTAGGTATGTGTTGTTGCTAAAAATATAAAAATATTGAATTTAGGTTCAGCAGCAATGTGAGGGCCCTTGGAGACAGAATCCATGCTGTGCACACCTGTGGCAGCTCATGGAAGCCCACACATGCTCACCCCTTGAAGGATTCCTCTCCCACACGGCCCCCTGCTTCCTCTCTCATCTTCCAGGTTTTCTTTCCTCTTTGCTGGTTCAGCTCTGGGGTAGTGATCCCTCCTGTTGTGCTCCTGTCACCTGCTCCACACCATTCACCTTCCTGCCCTCTGGCCACAGCTGCTGCCTCAGACATGTGGTCACTTGTCCAGCTGCAGATGAGCTCCAGCCTCACTGATGTTCACAGTGACCTCCTCTGCTGCCCCCCTTCCACCATCCCTTTCTGTTACACGAAAAGAGAAACTAATCCCAAAGGATAGGTCACAGCATCCTGACACAAACTCTGGATAGAACTGGGATGGATTTCATTTTAGGACCCCTTTGTAGAGAGCCTTGATGATAGCTAAACTACATACATCACTATCAGGTATGCAAATTTAACTCAGGTGATCCCACCAAAGGTGTTTATTATTATTAAAGCTGAGAAAATAACTCTCTTCTAAGATTTCTTTAGAGCTGTGTTTGCCTAAAGCACAGTGCTCAGTGGTACTCTGATTCAAGGTTCTGATTCTTAATAGCTTTTCAAATGCTAATAAAGCAATAGGTAGTAGAGGCATTTCTATTTTGAAGGGTGCATTAGCTATCTACGATTTCCTCAGATGCAATTTATTTTAATAAATAAAATTTCTTTTATTGTGCTGCTTATCCTCACAATAGCAAGATAATTTAGCTACGTTTAGACACAATTACATGCAATGCTTTACCAAAGCTTCCATTTGACTTCATATTCATCATTTGAGAGAGGTCAAAGTAATGTTCTATTTATACTCTTCACTGATTGGCTAAGTATGCCAAGAGTCTTGGTCTAAAAATTTGTATTAAAATGAGTATTTTTACAAATATTTATGGTTTTCAGATTCTATTCCAGTTCCAGTCAAACAAGAATACTTGACATATTCACAAAAAAGCCAGTTTTACTTAATTGAAATTGTTGTACAAAATTTCAAATTAAAAGCACTTTTCCAGTGGAAATCTGTCCACTTCTGGTTGCTTTCAGGAGCAAATGTCATTGAAAAATGCCAATTCTGTTATATACCTTAGATATCCATACCATGTTTTCACCATACTAATGACTAATGGCTTTGTGAACAAATTCCTTTTACCTCCAGCCTGTTCCCACTGAGTAGTTTATTTGCAAACAAAATCCTCACTGATCTTTAGATGACTGTGAAAAGGAAATGAACGCAGCAGTGTTGTCTGATTTGGTCACAGGATAAGAAAACTCGTTGTGCCCCGTTATTTTCCCTTTTGGCTGTCAACAGACCTACCCGTTCATCAGCCTCCTACTTTTTCCCACCCTCCTGGTTCACAAGTTTTTTATTTTAGCGTGATTTCATGATCATAAGGGTAGCAGTAATGAGAAAGTCTGAGATAGTGGTAGAACTGCTTTAACGTTTCTGTAAGAGAGGGCTTTCATTTTTAATTTTTATTTTTTCATTAACAATAAAGGGGACACGGAAAAAAACTCCACAGGGCTTAAGCTATTGGGTAAGATAGCCTAGGCAGCTGACACATTCCAAATTTACCCTCTAGGTTATCATATTTCAGCATATTTTGCATTATTTTCTTTGTTCAGCAGGGATGAACATCCTTTCTCAGAGCGTCATCTTGTAAGTCAGGACAACAACCTGACAAACAGCTGGACTAGCTGACAGACCAGTGCATTAGCCAAGTACATCTTCATTACAACTCATCTCATAAATGATTAACTCATTTTAAAAAATACAGTTTCATTCTAACAGATATGCTTTGCCTAGTTTTTTGTGTGCTTTTTTTTTTTTTTTTTTTTTTTTTTTTTTTTTTGTTGTTGTTGTTGTTGTGGGGGTTTTTTTGTTTTTTTTTTTTTTTTTGGAATTCTGCCCCCAAAAGTCAGACAAGTTCTGCCATGTGTTTTCATGCTCATTATTTTAAAGAAGAATGTGAATGACTGTGTGTGAAGGTACATGCATGTGTATGTGTGTGCTCACCATACTAGCTAGCAATGCTCTACCCAAATAAAACAAAATAACAAGCAGGGCCACAGAACTCCATTTATTTACTTGTCAGCCTGTGTACAAGACAGGGAGGAATTGTCTCTAATGATGCTTTTTTCTTTGTTAGTATTTAAAAGGGCAAAATCATCATGGAGGTCACTTTTGACAAACCTGTTTATTTTCCATTTTCCACAGCATTTGCTGAGCATCCCGCTCAGTTAGAGATTTAATTTATTTATTTATTATTTTGTCTGCACTGCCCCCTTCTTTCCTTAGCCTTTTTCCCCTTTTTACTCCTTAAAAACTATAATGACTAGAATCAATATAAAATGTCAACATTTGCAATTCCAGAGCTTCATTTAAGCAATAAAAATAATAATTAAAAGGGTAAAACCTTAGAGAGATTTCTTCATTTTATATGGTTTGCCAGAGATGATACACATTCTAAAAAGCCAGTAAAAGAATTAATTAGAAACAGCTAAAGCTCAACAAGCTATGCAAGTTAATGAAGCAGAGAGGGAAATGTCATCTTTGAGACCCAGAGCTACATTGGCTTGGAAAATATATACTCCTGCCTTACTCTCCTAACTAAACCTCTTTTAATCCCTCCTCTAAAAAATCAATGCTAATGACACTGATTTACCAGGAAATGACAGGCAAATAATACCACAGGAGTTGTTCTTGTTTAATGGTAACTTAGTTCTGGAGAAGAATGGCAAGGATTTTATTTTGAAATGTTGGTTTGCTAATTGCAAATTGCTTTCAACTTTGTTGTTTTGGTTTTTTTTAATTTATTTTCCCCTTCTGATTTTTTCTTTTTTTTTTTTTTTTTTTGTTTGTTTGTTTGGTTGGTTGGTTGGTTTGGTTTGGTTTGGTTTGTTTTTTTGTGTTTTTTTGGGGTTTTTTTGCAGCTGATCCCGAGTTAGAGAAAAACCTTCTTTTATTATCAGCAAGAAATGGCAAATATATTACAGATTCAGACAAGAAAGATTCACTAGACTACTCTCTCCTCTAAGTTCTCTTGTTTTTTCTCTTCATCTTTTATTTGTTCTGCTGAAAGGTAAATGAAGAACAGCAAAAATTATTGCATATGAGCAACACTAACCAGCAGGTCTTGTTCTCCAGGAGCAACTTATGTATATTCATGCTTGCAAAATAATACATGTCATTGGAGGAGGAATACTTTATTCTAAAAAATGAGTCAGAAGTTAACAGTAATAAAATTACACAAGACAAAGGAAAATGAACATTTTCTCTGAATAAGTATTAAAAGATAATGAGAGGAAAAGTATTTATAAAGTTTCCTTTTATTTTAGAGAGTGTTTAACAGTACTGTCTTATCAGCTATGTATCCCACTCATATAAATATTCCTCACAAATATTTCATATAGCTCCCAGTACTGTCAGTATCTTGGTGTCTGAACATCTTCCAGTAGTTCTGGGTCAATTTTCAGTAACTTCTGAACTATGTTCCCAGAGTTCATGGTGAAAAATTTTGTGGGTTTTCTGTTATTTCTTCTCATTGTTTCAAATATTTAATATTTTTTTGTAGTAACCTGAAGAGAGATTAATGTCATGTGTATTTAGATGCTGAAAGTTTTTTTAAGGTTTTTTCCTTTTTCATTAAAGATTCCAGCTATGTACAGAAAACCTATTTACCTAGCCATTCATTTCCTAGGTTGAAACAAATAATAAGTAGGAAAAAAGTACATAAATCATAAGTCTAGACTGGTGGTTTTCTAACTGATGTACAAAACTTCTTTACTCTAAATTTTATGCTTTCATCTTAAAAATTTTAGTTGTATTTTACATATTTGTGTTTCTTTAATTTTTATGCAGATATAGAAAGACATTTTAATATTATTTTCTTGTTATGAATGTTGGCATAATTTTTTTCCTAGCTTGATAAATTATGGAGTTTGTGACTCTGGTTAAGGTAATCTGATGGGTGATCCGGGTGGTTCAAATTGCTCCTGCAGGATTTACATGGTTGAAATAGATATGGTAGGAGAAAAACCTCTCTGCAAATGGTCTTTTTTTCCAGGAAAAAATATGGTAAATTAGGTAGAGAAAATCAAAAGCAGACTGATCTGTGAGGATATGTGTCAGCATCCCATAGTACTGTTTGAGACTGGTACCAGCTCTGGGTCCCCAGCCCAAAAAGTTCCTGGTCTCAGTTGTATGAATGTAAAATATGTACAACACTATTTACCTCATATTTTGCACTGCTGTTAGCAGTAACATATAAATAGATTGGATATTCATTAATATTTTTAAAGTTATCTAAGAACCTTACCTCAAAGGTGTCATATCCTTGTAAAGCTTTATTACTGCTATCACACAGGAGAGCCATGAGGACTAATTAATTAATGTTTGTAGAGTATCTTGCAAATGCAAAGTGCAATGTGAATATGGATCATTATTATTTATTATCCTAAAAGATATAAAGATATATGGGAGAGCCTGAGCTCCTTTTAAGTTGCACTTCTATTGCATCAAAGTGGGCATAAAACTGCCTTAAGGCACCTGCTGAGGATTCAAAAGCAACAAGGATGATCAAATGTCTAAGCAGCATGATCAGTAAGGAAAGAGCAAAGTTTATGATAAAGAAAAGACTGATGTGGAAACCCGATAAAAACCTTCAAATACTTTAAATATGCAAACAGAAAGTGCATAATCTCTCTATATATCCACTAGATATTGGATAGGCACAACAGAAGAAAATATATGGAATGAAAAATAAAGTGGTCTTTTGAAAAAGGAAGATAGTTTACATCACTTTTTTTTTTTTTTTTTTTTTTTTTTTTCCTTTTCTGCAGGGTTAGGGCTTCTCTGGAAAGTTTTGTAAATGTTGTGCATGTCTCTGTCAAGAAAGAGCAATATATTTGCTTCTGCCTTTTGGAATTGTACTGTACAATACAGAATCATTGACTCAGAATGCTCTGGGATGGAAAGGACTATAAAAATCACCCAGTTCCACCCTCCTGCCATGGCAGGACATCTTCTATGAGGTCATGTTGCTCAGAGCCCTGTCCAACCTTACTTTGAACACTTGAACACTTGCAGGGATGGAAGTATGGTCTGTTTTCTTGTTGTTTTTGTTTGTTTGTTTGTTTGTTTTTGTTTGTTTGCTTGTTTGCTTTTTTCCCAGAAAATATTTTTTTGTCATTCTGTATGTCATCAAGTTCCTGGAAGGGCTAAAATAGTGCATAGATTTGGTATTTAGGGACATGGGCAGTGATGGGCTTGGTAGAGCTGAGTTAATTGTTGGACTCAATGATTTCAGAGGTCGTTTCCAGCCTTAAATATTCTATGACTCTGTGATTCTGTAGTCAGAAATGTGCAAACCATGGCTGAGGTGAGTTTTTAGGGTCAAATACCATAGATATAGATCTTGTTCCTCTTGTGATAGAGCCCAACATCCTTACCCAATTTCTGATGCAATCTGAGTTCCCAAGCATGTTCTCCATTTTCACATCTGGTCCCTTATTTGCTTCTTGAAATATGAAGGAGAAAGTGTTTGCTTACCTCAAAGACTGGTGGACATTTTTTTCTTCTCTAAGTCATCTCTTTATATATTCAAAGTTAAACTCAGGCTGCAATCTCAGCTTTGAGGAACAACATGTTGTGTTGTGTTGTTTTTGTTTTGTTTGTTGTTTGTTTGTGGGTTTTGGGGTTTTTTTTTTTGTTGTTGTTTGTTTGTTTTGGTTTGTTTTTTTTTCCAAATTATGGTCATAAAAATAGGGGTTTTTAAAAAAAAAAAAAAAAAAGAAAGTATATTCAAGCTGTAGGAAGTGAGTGTTTTAGTCTCCCACAGCTTCCAAGAAAAATTGCAGCAAATATTTACTTTTATTTTCTTCCCTTGGAATTACTTAGTGAGTCTTAACATGAAGATGTCTTTTTCCCAGTTTTTTCTCAGTATCACTTCTCTCTGGGTGATGTCTGTCTGTTTTCCCCCCCTCTGCCCTTTCACACGGTAATGCTTTATGGAAAACACTGTGCCTACACACTGTGAATTCAAAAAGATAGTTAAGTTAACAAACAAAACCAGCAGTGCTGCCTTTTCCCATGTTTGTTGCTCAAACATTACTTGGAAAAGTGCTTTAGTAGGATAAAAATATAAAGACAAGCAAGGAAATGAAAGGAAGAAAACTAGCCTTAGTGATATCTTCTTTTTCAAAAATATATAAAGGTATATAAATGTCATTTATATATATATATAATAAATATTAAAAATCAATTTATTTTAATTTGATAATAAATTATGTTATGTGTTTTTTGGTATACAAGGACCATATTGGCAAATAAACCAGCCCAAAATGGATGCAGTAGTGAGAGTAGTCCTGAGCACTGGCGCTGTGCACTTGCAGCCCAGAAAGTTGGTCATGCTGTGGCCAAGGGAGGCCATTGTCCCTCTCTGCTGCACTCTTGTGAGACCCCAGCTGGGCTGCTGGGCACAGCTTTGGGGTCCCCAGCACAAGAAAAGCATGGATCTGTTGGAATGAGTTCAGAGGATGCCACAAAGATGTTGAGAGGGCTGGAGCACCTCTTCTCTGGACACATTGATGAGATGTGATGTGATGATGAGAGCATTGATGCTGTTCAGCCTGGAGAAGAACCTGAGGAGACCTTGCAGCCCCTTCCAGTACCTACAGGGGACTTAAAATAAGATTAGAGGGTGATTTTTTATCTATTCTTATAGTGACAGGAGTATGGGAAATATTTAAATTATGTGCAAGGAATATGATGATGGTAGTGAGGCACTGGAACAGGTTAAATGTGGAAATCATGGATGGCTTGTCACTGGGCAGCTTCATGGTCTGGATGGGCTTTGAACAATCTGATTTAGTGAAAAATTCTCCTATCCATGGCAGTGGGTTGGACTAAAAGTGTCTTTGAAAGTCTCTTCTGACCCAAACCATTCTATCATTCCAATTTGCAACCACAAACTTTTCTCAATTTTTTGTCCATTTGCTCATTTTCCCCAAGGGCTTCAGTGTGAAAGACATATCCGTGCCTCTGAGTGGCACAGTCTGGATGAAATGTTCAAAATGGAATTATTTTGAACATGAGAGATCAACAGAATGTGGGGTTACTGCTACAGTTTCAAATGTATGGGGAATCAACATTTCTTCAGGTGTATATGTTGTCCAATAAAAAAGTAAGAGCAACTCTCATATATTTTATGCAGATGAACACCAATATTTCTTCAGTTTATTGAATCATTCTGTGCTCTGTTAAACAATGACATAGCCATTAGTCTGTTAATCACAGGCAATGCTTTGAGAACTAAAACAACCAAACAAAAGTTTTACTTGGTGATTTCATTTGCGGATTTGAGGCTTCTTTTATCACAGTGATATATGCTTATCTGAAACCTACTGTATATTTTAAAACATATTACTGTGTCATTGATGGCAGCAGAAGGAATTAATACCCTAATTTCTATGAGTGAGTAAAGCCTAAAAGCCCAGATCCTTTAAGATATGCAGATATGCCCAGAGCCTACAGATATCACCATATGGTCAGCAAGGAAACTATCTAAGTGACCTGACCATATCTACACAGAGAATTCATGACCAAAGAGGTATTATGCCCAGCTTCTTTACCCAGAGACTAAGAGAGGAATAGACTTTTAAAATCACCTTGTCGTTTCCAGTTCTCAGGAAAAACTCTCTCTCTTACTAATAACTGAAAAACCACTGAGGAATAATGGCACAGAAGTTGGAAAGACATTCACTACATAGAGAAATCTGGCTAACAATGGCAAAATTCTACCTTGACTATTTCTACTGGCTTTACAGACTATCTACACTGGCCACAGTGTGAGGATGACTGACCTGTAGCTATGTACCATTTCCAAAAGAAGCATAAAAGGTAATTGCTTGAACAGGAGGGTAAGCTCTCATGAAGGTAAATTTCCCTGGATCATTCTCTATCCTGATCAAAAGACTTTATTAATTTTATTTCTTATTAAAGCATCTTTTTCCTTGTTCATGATGAAAGAAGTCATTTAAGCAGGAAAGCTCAAGCTTCTTTTTATTTAATACCTACAGGGTCTTACTTTTCTTTCCTTTTCTTCCTTGTCTATGGTTCCTTCAAATTAAGTGGTTCCTTGCAATTAATTTGCTGTGAAAGGTAATCCTCATCTCAAACCACTCTTCTGGCAACATCAGCATTTGATACAGTAAATAAATTTTCAGTTATCTTCATATTCTACCAACTATACCAAGTACTGTCCCACCAGAAATCGTGATCAGGTATTAAAGACTCCTGAGAACTAAATGATCCAAGCTCAGAAGCTCTGAATCCCATGATAAATTATACAAAAGGGGCACTTGAATAGATTTGTAACTGATTTTGCTGCTCAGAACACCTCCATTTCAATTAGAGGTAACCAAGAGGCATGACACTGAAGAGAAAAACTAATAATTTTTGCTGATGTCAAGAAAGGTTATGGGAGGTGAGGGGATAGAAGCAATGAGTTCCATAAAATGTATATAATGCAAATGCCTCAGTCCTTGTTTTATGTCCTTGAAGTCGAGAAGGGCCATTTCTATTTTTTTCTCTGCCCAGTAGCTCCAGTGCTGCCCTAAAGAGTGAAGCCCATCCACAACAGGGTGACTTTGGCCTCAATGTTCAGATGGAAACCAGATCATGATCATTTCTCAGGCTGCAGATAAAAAACGTTTACCTGGATTCTTGGGTATGGTTTGTATCCAAGTGTGAGTGTAGAAATCCCTACAACCAAGATAAACAAAACCACAATATTTATAAACCTGTGAAATTGCAACAAGATTTTTAGCAACTGACAGGCAGCTCTCTAGACTGCTAGCCCAATTTTGTCTGGTGTGAATCCCAAATGTTTAAGTACCTCTGACCCCATATAAATTTCTTCCCTTTTTTACCAGTCTTGGTCAGGTTATCTGTGTTGGGCACTGGAAGGTAGGCTGGCTGGTCCAGTTGTATTAACAACTAAAATACCTTTTTTTTTTTTTTTTTTTTTTTTTTTTTATTATTATTATTATTTGTTAAAAGGAAAATGAATAGACCCCACAGATATGACCTGTGTTACCACATAAAACTGATTGGACTATGCCAGTGTAAATTATTGCTCTGTCTCTCTGGAGATCAATTACAATTTACTTCAGCAGAAATCCTTCCCTTGGAAATCTGACTAATTTTGTGCCAATAATTTGTGAACCCAATATATTTACAGGTTCTAAACATGAAGGCCATATTTTTATAGGTACAGTAGAGTTATGTTTCTGTGTTTTATAGGTGTTATTGACCAGAAGGTCAGACCTCAATGTAATTAATAAATCTCTCTGTGAGCTTTTAAAACTTTGGACTTGGTACATGTGGTTATTTTTCGGTTGTTGTTTTCACTTGTTGTTCCTTTGGGTTATTTTGTTTGTTTGTTTGTTTATTTTAATAAATGCCACATATTCAAAACACTTAAATCATCTTTTGAGGTCCTGAAATACTTAAAACAGTAGGATTTTTATTCCCTTATCACTAGTTATGAAATCAAACTGTCCCCTTTTCTTACAACATCTGTATATATATAAAAACACAAATGTTCTCTAGGAAAATAGAGTGAGGAAGGAGTCATTCGCAGTGACATTTTGTGATAAAAAGAAATGCAGAGGATTAGAGAGAGAGGCAAGAACATAGAGACAATCACCACCCAAAGACAGATAAGAGGAAGTTCTGCCCCTGAGAATTGTATTTGAGTGGCCCTTACTACAAGAGTTCCTGAGAAATTATCTCAGTCTCTCAAATCTAACAGTGAGCTTCACAGAACACAGTTTAGATCCTTTAGAAATTGAGAAAGCTGTTTTTAAATATTAACCAGTTTAAAGAGTGGATCTCATCTAACCTATAGGGCTTCTCAGGGAGAATCCACATGAGGAACACAGGGGTTAAATTGGGGAGGGAAATGTTTTTTGGAAGTAGGAAGAGAGAAATACCTGGAACACATCTTCAACTAGTAGACAACATAACTGAAATGATTGCTTTTTTGACTAGCATTAATATTGGAATATTGTTTCCTAAACAGGGATAAGCAGCTGTATTTTTATAACTTTATTTAAAATATAATTTTGTCTAGAAAGTTGTTGCATGGGGTAACATCTACCTTACTCTTTTGTGATGTAGATGTCAGCACAGGATTATGAGCATGTGTGTAATTTAATGTTTGTGTGTTTCTTGTTATAGTCAAATTCTAGGAGGTAAGTTTTTCTAAAAGATGCATATACATTTCAGAGAGCATGTCTTTTCCACCCTTCTGTTTTATAAAAACAAAGGCTTTTGCAAAAGCACCAAACACCCCCCCCAAAACCAACAAAAAAAACCCAAAAACCCAAAACAAACAAACAAAAAACAAACCAACAACAAAAATTATAAACTCAGCCTATTTCCAGTTGCAAAAGTACTAAAACAAATATTTTGGGAACTTTAAAAATTTGGAAACATGTTTCAATAATTCAATTCTATGTAATTTTCAGGATATTCTGTGTACTCTTTGTTGTCAGTAAAGATAACATGGGTACCTCAAAGTGGAAAAAACTAATAAAGTCATTACTAGTTCACTATATTATGTTTAAAAACACTTCTTGATAATAAGTGCTGTCACAAGTGGTAGAATAAAATCATTCATCATGTAAATAGCCCCATCAGAAACAATGTGAAATCTGTACCTCAGGCGGGTGGGCAAATCTAAGATCAGGCAGACAATTATGCAAATTCGGTTCTCACTCTTGGACTACCTTTCTTTGGGGTCTTAAGTTTGTTGCTCACTCTGTCTCTTAAGAGTAGTTAGATTTTGGAAAAGATAGCCTGGTCTGCAATTTGTTGGTCAAACATTGCCTATGAACAGACTGACAAGTCATGTGTTTTAGGGTAACTAATTAAACCCCCAAACACTTCAGCATGTGGCTGATTCTGAATGCATAAATGATCCCATTGAAACTAACATCTGAGTGCCTTTTGGAATTAGAAACTTATGGAACATCTTAAATTAGGTGGAAAAAAACTCTTTGAAATCCTCCCTTCTCTTCATTTCAAAATCTTCCCCAATGAACTGAATGTTTTGCTTATCTTAACTCTGGCTTGTAAAGCTAACTGATGTCTCAGTTTCAATGCATTTGACCTTGATGAGAACTTTGATGTTAAACTTTGCAAAGCTAAATGGGCTCTTGTGACTGTGCTGTTAAGCCTCACATAAATTGCACAGAACACACGGAAAAAATAAAAATAATTTAAAACATAATGTAATAAAGAAGAAGATAAAAAGAAAAATCCGTAAGTTGATGGCTTGTTTTCCTGATTTTGGGCCATATTCAAGCACAGATCACTGCCACATGCCACTGTGCCATCCAGTCCCCTACTCACACAACTACTGCAAATGGTATCATTTTGCAACTAATTTACTCGCTTAGTTTTGGCCATTAGTCATTCCCAATATCCTCAATCTGCAGGTAATTTTCCACATTATTAGTTACCCACCTGTCTTATTAAACTGGACTTTCTGAAACCCTGTGTGTCTACATTTTCTGCACCTTTAGATCAAGCAAATAATTGCCTGTACCTGGATGGAAGGATTTAATAGGAAGATTATAGTTGATTCCAAAAGTTAATAACTATAACATCTGGTTTCTCTTTTTAACATTTAAATGATAAATTCAGTGTTCAAGAAGAAAGGAGAAAAAAGTGAGAACACAGAAGAATGAAATGTTCTTATCATTTCTAGGACAAGTTAAATTTAGATGGGCAGAAGGTAGGTTTTACTCCTTTTCCCTTAATGTTCCACTACCTTGACCCAAAGGGACCAATCTTTATCACATTAATAGAGGGAATTTCTCAATAGTAAGACAAGACTTGGCTCCTTTTTCACTAAGAATGCCAAGTGAGTTGCACTATGAAAAATCTTGGTTATCTTCCACAGCTCTTTATGATAGACTATGGCTGTTCTGAGATGCCTCAACTCATTTCCATTCAGACCTCTATAAAACCATCTGTATGAGAAGACTTTTAAATATTGCTGGATAAAACTGGGAACATTATTTTCCCCAATCAGTTCTGAAGAGATGGGGGGAAAGAGAGAAAGTGAAAATTAAGGAGGGACAAGAATCTGGCATCTTGCTGTCTGGACCTGAGATGCTCAGAGCTGCATTAGCATCTGTCCACAAGCACAAGTGCTAAGCCTATTTTGCATATAAATTGACACACTTAAAAAAGATGCACACATCTTTAGCAGATGCATTTTCTTTGGTAGGCAAATGAAAACTTGCTTGTTGCTTAAGCTCACCTGCAATGAAAACAAAATGCCCAAGAGCTATTCAAGAGGAATAACAGACTTGAGCTCTAGACTGCATGACTCATTAGTCTTTATGGATTCCACATCCAAGTCTAAGTGTCAAAGACCTGATGGCCACCCAGGGGACAAAGCCATTTCAAAAAGAGATGAGTATCATAGGCATATAGTGGGAAGTAGTGCAATTAACCTGCCCAGGTGAAACTCTCCTTGGGGTAACATTTACTCCTCAAGTCTTCAAGATTCACTGAATATGGTAGTAGCAGAAATGAAAGGAACTATCCTAATCCTGTTGCTTCCTCTAGGGTTAAAAATAGTATCACCTTCTTTTAAGTTATTTTTTGTTGTTGTTGTTGTTTTGGGGTTTTTTGGGTTTTTTTTGGTTTTTTTCAAAATGCATAGATTCACCAAATTCAGTTAGAAACACCTTGGAAACACCTTGGATCTTCAGTAAAATCTGATATTGAAGAAAGATGTTCACTCCTTGATTTGAACATTTTCTTCTGAAAGTTGGGATGGAGAGGTCTCCTTTAGAGAGACCTGAGCACAGAAACTAATATACTAATACTAATACTTTATTCTTTTCCAGACCTACTATGCGGACTCTGCTTCTTCTTAAGTGGTTTGTCTACGGCAAAAGACATTTCCTGAATTCCATGCCAGATGAAGGACTTGAAACAAAACCTCTTCTTTCATCCACCCCTACATTCAGAAGTTTCTTCCTATACTGACAAAGAACATATAAACAGAGATGGGTGTACCTTAATACTCTTTTAATACATAAGATGTGTGACCATCATGTGGGCCAATTGAAATCTAAGACAGAAAGGCTGTTACCTTCATCACTGTGGATTTACCGATACTCTTCACTCAGGGAATTGCTTCAGCCAATTCCCTGCATGTTTAATGTGTTATTGATTGTGAAACAGCTACTTTGGTTTAAATAAATGAAAATATAATTTCAGTACACTGGCACTGCCTCTCCAGCTCCATTGCTGAGGTGTTTTCTGTGCTGGTTTTGGCTCCTTTCTTGTTTCTCATCTTATTCCACAAAAAGCCTAAACAAGTCTGTCGTAAAGTGCTGTTATGTCACAACATGAAATCCTGTTGGCATTCTAACCAACAGTAAAATTCATATTCAGACAGTTTCAGCTAGAACTGATCTCTTTAAAAACATGCACAGAGCATAGAAACCTGTATTTATATACTTTTGCTAGAAGTTCAAGTATTTTGCTCCTTATATAAACTGAAACTTTTTATCTATAAAAAGGACATAAAGTTAATTAACTGCTTCTTGAGTGTTCAGTGAGAACTTTTTATATGTTTTTTTCAAGAAGGAAAAAAATAATCCATAAAGTCATTTATATTTGTATTTATATTTTCATGGCAATCTAATCTGCTTAATTAATGAATTGATAAATTTCCATGTTTGCCTTTCTCTCTTCCTACCATCCCTCCTACATCACTTTTGTACATCACTTTTTTCTTTCTAGATAAAGTCCAAGTGTAATTTTCTGAAATCAAAGAAATGCTTAAGCAGACATCTCTACTTTTCTCTTCCTTCCTTCCTTCCTTCCTTCCTTCCTTCCGACACTTCCTTCCTTCCTTCCGACACTTCCTTCCAACACTTCCTTCCTTCCGACACTTCCTTCCTTCCTTCCTTCCTTCCTTCCTTCCTTCCTTCCTCTCTTCCTTCCTTCCTTCCTTCCTTCCTTCCTTCCTTCCTTCCTTCCTTCCTTCCTTCCTTCCTTCCTTCCTTCCTTCCTTCCTTCCTTCCTTCCTTCCTTCCTTCCTTCCTTCCTTCCTTCCTTCCTTCCTTCCTTCCTTCCTTCCTTCCTTCCTTCCTTCCTTCCTTCCTTCCTTCCTTCCTTCCTTCCTTCCTTCCTTCCTTCCTTCCTTCCTTCCTTCCTTCCTTCCTTCCTTCCGACACTTCCTTCCGACACTTCCTTCCTTCCGACACTTCCTTCCTTCCGACACTTCCTTCCTTCCTTCCTTCCTTCCCACTTCCTTCCTTCCTTCCTCACTACCCCTACCTTCCTTCCTTCCTTCCTTCCTTCCTTCCTTCCTTCCTTCCTTCCTTCCTTCCTTCCTTCCTTCCCCTTCCTTCCGACACTTCCTTCCTTCCTTCCTTCCTTCCTTCCTTCACTTCCTTCCTTCCTTCCTTCTTCCTTCCTTCCTTCCTTCCTTCTGACACTTCCTTCCGACATTCTTTCCCGACACTTCCTTCCAACACTTCCTTCCGACACTTCCTTCCGACACTTCCTTCCTTCCTTCCGACACTTCCTTCCTTCCTTCCGACACTTCCTTCCAACACTTCCTTCCTTCCGACACTTCCTTCCTTCCTTCCTTCCTTCCTTCCTTCCTCCTTCCTTCCTTCCTTCCTTCCTTCCTTCCTTCCTTCCTTCCTTCCTTCCTTCCTTCCTTCCTTCCTTCCTTCCTTCCTTCCTTCCTTCCTTCCTTCCTTCCTTCCGACACTTCCTTCCTTCCTTCCGACACTTCCTTCCTTCCTTCCTTCCTTCCACCCTTCCACCCTTCCCCTTCCACCCTTCCACCTTCCACCCTTCCACCCTTCCTTCCACCCTTCCTTCCACCCTTCCTTCCACCCTTCCTTCCTTCCACCCTTCCTTCCACCCTTCCTTCCACCCTTCCTTCCTTCCTTCTGACACTTCCTTCTCTTCTCTCTCACTCTCTCTCATTTTTACTTCAGTGTTGTGTTTTGTCTGTTTTTCATTTTATAGTGTAGGTATAAGAAAAAAACAAGATTATTTAGGAGAAATATTTCTTTTATTAAATTTTAGGTCCAGGAAGTGTAATTTGGTGTGATTGAAAACCCAAACTAGTGAATTCAGATCATCATTACCACAAAGTCTTGAGCTGAAATCTTTGAACCTTCAAGTCATGATCATAGCAAGAAAAATAGTTTTTGGGCATTAAACTTGTAATTAGGAGCAGAATTGTGATAATTTACTGAAAATTTCTGGGCATTACTAACAGATGTTGATTTCTTCCTATGTGCAAGTTGTAGACCTTTGCACATGACCTAAATATTTTTTTTCTTTTTTTTTTTTTTTTTTTTTATTTTCAATTGCTTTCTACTTTAGGATGATAGGGTATATGTATAGCGATGCAAAAGGTCAATGTTGCAGTTGACACAAGAAGGAAACCTTACAGAAATCAGCTGGGAAATGTTTCTGGTACAGGATACTGTCCTTAGTACTGAAACTTGTCATAAAAAAGCAAATTCTACATATAAATATCCTAAAGAGAAATTAAGCATCCCCATTATGGTTCTGATTTGCATGATACTATATTCTACACATTTATGTCTTTTGGAAGAAAATGTTCAGTCTGAAACCTTTTCTGTGACTTCATCAGTGACTGAAAGCAGCTAAAACAAAAAAATTTTATTTGGACAATGACATTGGGAAATCCAATTAACATTAAATTAGGCTGAGATTATATATCATAAGCAATTAGAGTAGGCTTGAAAAGTACTGTCCCTCTCTGTTGCTTTCAAACCTTTCAGTGTTAATATTCCCATAAAAATGCTATTCTCCCTCACAGGTTTCATAAAGAATCAATTTTCGATTACTCAGTCTGGTTGATCAGACTAACTTTATTAGAGTTGGGGTTTTTTTTGTTGTTTTTTTTTTTTTTACTTTCCAAACTTCAACCATTTATCTCCCTCTCTAAGAACTTCAACAAACACTGCATTTACTCCCCCGCCCTGCAAATGGCAAAAGAAAGTTACCTTTTATTTATGAGTGATCATTTTTTCCTGTCTATATTTTGACAAATAACATGGCAGAAAATGATTAAGGGTCTCATTTTGCAATGTGACTTGTATGTTATTTATTGTTAAAATAAAAGTCACTTTGTGGATTGAAGTTTTTAATCATTTTTCCCCTCTGTCAGGAATAGTTTTGTCAAAAAGTGATGATATTTGACAGTGCTGTTTTTTAATGACAGGTACAGTCCTGCTAAGGAGTTTATCAGCAATTATTTCACTGTGGGATAATTATATGGATAAACTATTATCTAGTTATTTTCCATTTAAATAATCTTCCTTTTTCCCACATTACTAATAGGAATATTACAGTGCCCTGAATAGTTCCCACATAAAATTAAGGAAACACAAACATTTTTGAAAATATTTTCCCTGTCTTCTCTCAGAAATATATTTCATCAAATATTCAACTCAATTATGCAGCAAACATAATGAATACTCTAATTTTTTTGTCAATCAGACTGTTAAACATCTTTGTTTTCTAACCTCTCTTTGGAAATCAATTTTTCTTATTCCAGTTTTGCATATGCAAGAGAATTATACTTTTTTCCATGTCCATGTTTACATCCCACCTAACTTTGGTTTAGTGGAAGGTGTCCATACCCAAGGCAGGAGAGTTGGAGATAGATGGCAACAGGGGAAGGGACTTCACTGCCTTTCTCAAGCCAAATCTTTCTATGTTATTTAATACTTAACATCAATGGGTGCTGATGCAAATCACTGCAGAGGGAAGTCATGCCAGAAATGATAGGACTTGCTTGTTCATGAAGCATCATGGGCAGACACCCCTTGTGTAACGCCATCACAGGTTGGAGTGATTCACTTGACCTGCTAGAAGAAAAGCAACAACATACTTTATTGAAACAAAACAGAGAATTAAGAAAATTTTGTGGTAAATGTGACAGTGATTTAACAAGATTCAATGGCAAGATGCACTTGATTACTTCATAGAGAACAGGATTACAGAGAATTGTCAGGGAGACTCTCCCACTGAGCCACAAGCTTCAGAAAGGATCTCTGTGTTCTAAACCTCTTGTCTGAGAGGAGTCTGAGCATAGCTGGATACATTCCTAGTCCCAGACTTTGCTAGAGGTTCACGCCTAAAGAATGTATGTCTGTACAATCAACTCTTTATCCCTTTGCTAAGATCTCAAAGTTTTGCATGCTATTAATCACTTCCCAATGTTCTGTTGCTGCAAGGAGTCTCTCAGACTTGAGGAATAACCTTGAGACGTCCCTGCTAAAGGGGATATCCTGGCATACAGCCCATCACCATGCAGGAGAGCCAAACAGGCCCCGGGCTGCCCACTATTTATGGACTAAGATGATGGACTTACTGTCATATTTGCATACCAGCAACATGTCTGGGTCACCCTTCCAGACAGCCCTTGGCTACCCAATTGTCATCCACCCCCCAAAGTCCGGAGTGAGATGCCAGTTGTACTAACACAGCAAAACGGTTACTGTCACACTGGTGCAAGTGCCATATTGGCATCAGCTCTGTCAAAACTCTGCTTCTAATTTTTCATTTAATTTAAACACTAAATTGTAAAAAAGTCCAGTCTTTAACCAGGGGTGCAAATATTTCGATGGCGTATCCCTTCATTGGGCATGGCCTGCCCGACTGAACATCCTTTCCCCACAGATGAGGAGAGTCTGACTCAGTGGAAACAGTTAAGGTAAGTGAATTCTTGATAGGCTGAAGCAAAAAGTTGAGCTGTTCTTGCAATACACATGCAAGTTGTTACCAAAGGAGCTGAGAATAGCCCCTAACACAGCCAGCAGATAGTTGTTTTGACAGGAATCATGATGATCTGCAGAAGTGATAATTTGGCTTAAAGAATAGTCCCAGAACCTAAATTTGATTTCCCATCTTTATCTCCTATCTTTCAAACTCCCATCTGAACTTGTTCTCAAAGACAGGACTTAAAAATGAAAGAAAAAAGCCCAGCACAGTAGCCATAAGGGGAGGACTCAGAACTCCTGGTCCCTGTGTTGGCAATTATTTTTCTAAATACAAGCACAAATAAGATGAAACCAGTACATAGGCACATCTCAAACTCTTTTATAAAGCATCAATCTCATTATGTAACTGAAACAATAAGAACATGACAAAAGCTCACATCTCCCCAGCAGCAACCAAAGATTTTTCTTTATAACAGATCACTTAAAAAACT
The DNA here is from genome assembly GCA_032173965.1 of Sitta carolinensis. Lineage (NCBI taxonomy): Eukaryota > Metazoa > Chordata > Aves > Passeriformes > Sittidae > Sitta > Sitta carolinensis. The sequence continues at coordinate 7,754,298 of CM063313.1, read as the reverse complement.
TTTTAGCCAGTAGCTTAAAGCCAAAACTTACAGACAGCTCTTTTAGACAATCACTAAAAGCACACATACATGAGCATTGAACAATACTTACTTATTTCTACACAATGCTTGCTTGTTTGCATCTTAATTATAATACACAGTACTTCATTATTAATCTTAAAAATTTCTAATATCTTGCTTAATATATTTTTCTGCCATCCTAAAGTTTGTATTACCCAAACCCTAAACACCAGCTATTGTTTCATACACTTGTTCTCTATATCTAATATAACATTTCTACTTTCAAAACTTACAGCTGTAACTCAATTCTAAATTGTCTATTTTATTTCATTTCTGAAGCCTTCTTGTCCAACTTTCCAACTTACTTTTAATAATTCCCACAGGTTTCTATGTGAGTATAATTGCAATAATCACAATTAAGCACCTTTAAATTTTCTGCATTCCTTATTTTTTCCCAGTTATGAAGATAACTGTCTCAACTGAGGAAAAAAAAAGATGAAGTGGTTTAAAAATATTATTTTGCTAGCATTTCTAATCAGGAAAATTGATTTTATTATTCAGTGTAGGCTGGTTCTACATTGCATCTTTTGCACTAATTGCTTGCCACTAGTCAGACTTTATCTTATCTTACCTTGTCTTATATCATTTTAGCATTCAATCTACAGTAGCTACAGACATAATTTTCCTGCTCAGCGCTGGACAGTTCTTACTTGCTTCAGCCCGTGATCATGTTAGCCTCGAGAGGAAAGAGGTACATGTGTAGGTCACAGAGATCAGAAAGGAAGGAATTTAGGCAGTAAAACCCTGATGTGAAACATCTAAGGAGGGACAATTTGAAATTGCCATGCGGGACTCGGAGCGCGAGCGTGTTAACTAGCAGCTCACAGGCTTTGCCTATTCCTCTGTTCCTGCTTCAGTTTGACAGGATTGGCACAAGGAAGCTCTCAAAACTGTCAAACTAGCACATTTGATGAGTCCAGGTTCTTTTCAACCCCTATGGCAATGTCCTTTTATTCATGCAGTAAAAGCTTGTTACCTGGTCACAAACATAGTCCTGCTTCAAAGCTCCCTGCTCTTTTTCCACTGCTGGATTTAGTCCTGGACTCCTGGATTCCCAAGGCTTTCTTCTTTTTCTTCTTTTTCTTTTTCTTTTATTTTTTTCCCCCTTCCTTCTTTTTTCTTCCCAACCAGGTTCCTAAGATTAGCCTTTTACTTTTGCCATTCGTTTTAGTGACAATCAAAGTGAAAGTGGCAAGTTCATTTTGCTAGATTTAATGCTCAGCAAACAATTCAAATAAGGCAACAGCTGAGGATTCTCTCCATGGGCGTGTGAAAGTCAAATTACATTTATTTAAGAAAACACATCATCTCAGCAAGAAAGCACGTAATGAAGCACAGCACCAACCAAGTAAGATAGTGTACAGAAGCACAGACTATGAGAGAACATCACAGATATGAACACCTCTGTAAGACATTTACACACATAACACAAGACATGACAAAATATACATTTTCATGGCTTGAATTGAAACTGTGATGTGTGCCCATGTGGACACGGGGTCAAGGTCATCCAATTTGATGTAGTTTGCTCTGATCAGATGTTTTGTCTTTCTGTTTGTCCCTGAGCTACAAAGATGTGAATGGAGAAAGTTCTTGGGCTGCTGGGTAATAACAAAGTATGTAAAGACTATGACAAAGTATGCAGAAGGAGTTATAAAATAATTTATGTGGCAGCAAAGTAGATTTGTCTGTGAGGAAATTGATCCAGTATATTTGTTGCAGTGTCCTAACCAGAAGCTCTTTGTTGTGTCCCTGTGCAATGACAGAGGACAATATTCCATTTGGAGAATATTTGGCTCATTTAAGCTGGAAAGATATTGTCAGGGGTTGCAAAGTTAAAAGACAGAAAATAGGGGTAGGCAGATTTTTTGCTTGGGTTTTTTGTTTGTTTGTGGGTTTTTTAATTGTTGTTTCTGTTTTACTATGAGTTGCTTTCTTTGTACTCAGGTATTTGAGGTACTGGTGTTATGTCATGGTTAAATTTATAATCTCAGACTTTGAGCAAAATTGGTTGAGAGGAAACTTCAAACACTGATGATGAGTTGTGCAAGGTCTTATGCAAGTCTATACCACAAAGAAATTATCTGTGTAGAATACAGCTAAATTGTAAAATTTCCTTTTGTTTTCAGGAATCTCAACATGGCTACACTGCTGCCCATAAGAAATATATAAGGATTGTGCATCTACTTTTGAGTTTCCCACTCAATATTCCCCTCATTACCCGCACCTCTTCTCAAATGTTACAAATGACGTTTCTTCACTTGTATGAGATTTCCTACTTCATAGAATCATGGAATCACTAAGATTGCAAAAGACTTGCATGGTAACCAAGTCCAACTGTTAATCCAACATCACTGCGTCCACCACTAAACCACATCCCCAAGTGACACACTCATGTGCCTTTTGAACATGTACAGGATGGTGATTACAACACTTCCCTGGGCAATTCCTGACCAGGTTCCAGGAAAGGAAACAGGAAACCATGGCTCTCTTCAGGTAAGTACTGACACCAGCAGCCCAGGACCCTTCAAGAGCCATTTATAATTTGAAAGACCGGATATACTTCTCTTTTTTCGCTCTGTACAAACACCTGAAAAAAGGTTGTAAGGTGGTGTCAAATTCTTCTCCCACAAAGCAAGAGGTCGGATGAGAGGAAATGGCTTCGGGTTGCACCAGAGGGAGGTTTAAATTGTATCTTAGGAAAACATCCTTCACTGAAGGGGTTGTCAAACATGCTGTCCTGGGCAGTGGTGGAGTCACATCCCTGGAGTGACATTGCCTGGGGATATGTTTTTTGTTGAACTTGGCAGAGTTAAGTTTATAGTTGGACTTGATGACTGTAAGGGTTTTTTTTTTTTCAATTTAAATTATTCCATGAATCCATAAAATAAATTAAAAAAAAATAAAATAAAGAAAAAGAAAACTATTAAAAAAAAAAAAAAAGAAAACAAAACAATACCTCATAAAGGTTTTGTTATGGTTTAGAAGATATACTGAAAATCCTTGAATATGCAAGGTCCTTTTCCATTCATTCATGTGCGATCGTCTTACTTCTCAGTCATACAAAGCAGTCATGAGGCACTAAATATTATCAGAGGAGGAAGTACTGGAAAAACCTTCACATCAGCCATGGTGGGCAAGCAAATGTGGAGAAACCAAGAAACCCTAATTTGAAATTCTGATGTTTAAATGCTGTTCCATTCCTGAGCAAAGCACTGTAACTTTTGCTGCAACAGAGATATAGTACATAAATCAAAATTCAGACAGTTTCTCAGTACTCACATGTGTGACATACCTGCTGGAGGTGACTAAGCTACATGGAGAGTGATGGTAGGCTCCTGCTTGTCTGAGGACAGTAGAAAGAAACTGCCTTTCATTAGGCCAAGATTTGCAGGAGTTAAGTGCTGATTTTCAGAGCATGACTATAATTCAGCTTCAAATAATGTGATAAGACAGGCAAAGGCAGAAAACTCTGCTAAACTCTCTGACAAGGGAACAGAAAATCCTCCACAGTTACAGAGACTCTAAGGACTTCTTCTCTCATTTGTAATTTACTTCTTCCCTATAAACCCTGTCTGACCTTGTCTGTACAGTATTATCCAGACCTTTCATTTGTCATATGGTATATGGCTTGGTAGTATAGCTTGTGTCTCAATGTCACTGAGTGTCTGGGGCTTGGGATTTTTTCATTTTTTTTCCCTCCACTTTATGACTTCAATGGCTAAAGGAAAAAACAGCAAGAGTGTGGATGTCAAAAAATGTCTGCATGTCTTTGCAAGAGAATTAAAGTTTGGGAAAGCACAATTAAAATTTCTCAACTGAAGTGAAAAAAAAAAAAAAAAAAAACCAAACAACAACTTTAAGGTCAAGTGAAGAAAAAAGTTTTTCCCTACTTTCCTAGTGATCAGATGCAAATTATTTTTGTTGCAATTTAGTTTAGAGGCAAATTAATCACATAAACAAATGGTTTGGATTTTTGTTGTTGTTGTTGTTTGTTTTGTCTTGTTTTTAATTACAGAGACTGAGAACACTGAGAGTGTTAGGTTAGTTTGGATTTTTGTTGTTTGCTTTTAAAGTGACTAAATGCAACTGAAGACTCAAGAATTTAAGTATGAATTCAAAACTAACAAAATATCTACAAGGAAAACTGATGTAAAGTACATTAGAATTGGATTGTAGAGATTGTTTTGTTCTGAGAACCAAATTAATTCCCTGTAACACTGTCATCTTAGAGAGGTATCATAATTTAGCTGTGCTGTAGTGACAAGTTCACTTACTATACCAAGGCACAGTATTAGAACATTTCTTAAGTATTTCTTTCTTAAGAAAGCTGAAGGTTTCCAAGTTTTCTGTCAAAACCACAGAAACCCATTGCACGGCTTACTTTTTTCCTGGCCTTGAACTTCAGAATCAGGAATTCTTTACTAGGACAATGCCGAAATCTGCTCAAGAAGATATTTTAAACCTGTACTTGTTCACGTGTCTGTGCATATATGTGTACAGTGTGTAAGACATTGTGAATATGGATTTCTACTAAATGTCATCTGAACTGAGGTTGTGATGAGAATCTATCAGAAACTAAGTTTGTTGGAGTGACCCACTTTTAAAATTAGAATACTGCATCTACATAAAAAGTCCCGCCTTTCAGAATCCACTCTTTCTGGGAATGGCATCGAATTATCTTTAAATTTGTTGAAGAGTAAGGCTTTCTGAAGATATAGAAGCTTGTTCTAATAGCCAATTTTAAATTTGTGAGGTATTCTTCTTGGATCTGGAGTTATGAAAAAATGAGGAAAAGCAAAAATCTGTGCAAACTCCTCACCTAACTGGGGAAAGAACCAGAGGAGTAAAACTGAGAAAACACATGGATTGAGTTACAGGCTTTTTAACAGGTAAAGCAAAAGTTGTGCTTGTTAGCAAAACAAAACAAGGAATCAATTCACAGTTTCCAAGGGCAGGCAGGTGTTCAGAGCAGGGCCTCATCATGTGGAATGGTGGCTTGGGAAGGCAAACTCCAAACATGCCCCTTTCTTCCTTCTTTCCCCCACTGACCATGATGTCACATGGTCTGGAACAGCCCTTTGGTCAGCTGGGGTCACCTGTCCTGGCTGTGTCTCCTCCTAAACTCCCAAGCATTCCCATCCCCTCCCAGCCTGGCAGTAGGAGAAGCAGCAAAAGCCTTGGCTGTGTGGAAACCCTGCTCAGCAATAACAAAAAAATCCCTGTGTTATCAATCAGCACAAACCCAAAACACAGCCCCACACAAGCCACTGGGAAGAGAATCAGCTCAACCTCAGCCCAAAATGAGCACAACATGACATCCCAGCACTAACTAACTTACTTGCCTCATCTGGACAACTCTCTGGCTACAAGTCAGATCCTGAATTCCCCAGGAGGCCATTCTTCTCTGTCTCTTTTCTGTACATATCCTTGAACTGATCAGCCACATCAGCAGCGTTAGGTATGAAATAAGAAGCCTGACCTTTGGAATTGGCTCTCCCGACTGATCAGCTCAGCACTGATCTGCCTGGCACATTTTGACAGCTCTGGGAGTTGCATATGGGAATTGCACATGTCTAGATGGGAAAATATTTTAGTGAGAGGAAAATTCTATAGAGACAGGCATGGCGGAGGGAGAATTTCTCTGAAGAGAGAGATGCAGTTTAGCTGGTTATTTTCTGGTCATTCTTTAGTGTATAAAATCAGGTTATCTTCAGTATTGAATTGCCTATGTGTCCAATGAGATCACAGTCAAGCAAAAGAGTATCCTATGGACATGAAAAAATTTAGGATGTAATATATACTGAGCAGCACCAAAGACCAGAAGACCAGAAATGTCAGCAAATGGTCAACTCCTACTGTCCCAATCTCTTTGAAGGCAGGAACTGAGGCTGTGTAAAAAATTCTCACTTAAAAGATAATTTCATTTTGATAAGGCTTTGCTTTTGTTGCAATGATTTAATTGAGTCCTTGGAACCAGTTACACTTCCCGAGATGCTCTGTTTCATGTACATTTATGCTTTAATGTACAGAGGTATTTCTGCATTTGTTATGGTTTCTTCCCAGACCAAAACCAAAGGCCTGACTCCCAGACTGCAGCAGCAGAAAAAAATCAGAAAAATCTGTTTTTCAGAGTTTCTGCCATCTTCGAGGAGCACAAGAGTCTGAGCTTTATAAAAGAATCTGGGACCACCAGAAAACAAATCTAACACATGAAGGATCAGAAATTCAAAATCTATGGGTGGTTGTTCTCACTAGCTACTGGGGACTTCCTTACAGTCTGTGAGTGCTAGGAGCCTGAACCCTGAACATATTAATATTCTCTGAATTACCTAAGAGGACAGTTGTCTATTTAGGTTGGAAACTCTCCAGCATATCTTTCACAAAAGGGAGATGGCCCAGAGCTCTCGCAGTGTGCTTCCCATACACTTGTTTGTTTTTTTTTTTTTTTTTTTTTTTTTTGTTTTTGTTTTTTTTTTGTTTGTTTGTTTTTTGTTTTTTTTTGTTTTTTTTTTTTTTGTTTTTTTTTTTTTTAACAAACATGTCTAGCTCATATTCTCTGAGTTTATCTGGACACCTGTGGGAGACCAACATAAAGTCTGACAAGTGCAATCATATATTCTCAAGCTTCAAACACCCCACATGCCTTTTGTCTTGGGTTGCTGTTTCACTGTTAGAAGCACAGGGCTGCATCCTATTTCATCATGGATAACAGCACCTCCTTTCCCTGGACGAGCTACGCTGCCCAGTGGATGCAAAACCCCTGGGTAGGTCCACACTCTCTAAGCAGTATAAATCATTAGCTTTGGGGATACTGAAAAGGACAGAAAATTGCAGGAACACTGGGGTCACCTCCCATTTTTGTCAGCACCCACTGCCCCTGGAGAGCAGTGGGGAGCAGTGTCACCTGGGTAAGGCACCCAGCACGGGGCTGTGCAGCAGCAGGGGCAGCCAAAAGGGTGATAACCTGCAGGTCCATAGAGTTTGCTGTGAAATGACATTACCAACACTTTGAGGAAAAGGATGAGGAAATGGATTCTGCTTAAGTAATGACATCAATCTTAAATAGATCTGGCAACAATACTTGCCATCAGTGGAGCTTAAATAGTTTTCCATGGGAAGCTGGGATCAGTGGTCTGATGTGAAGTGAATTTCCCAGCTCAGCAGCAGAACTAGGAGCAGAATTAAAGTCCTCTGAATTACAGTGCATCTTTCTCTGGGCAATACTGGAGTGTCCCTCTCTAAACTGTTGCACTCCTTCACCTTGATCTATGTGTGATCATAACCCTAAAACAAAGAAAAACCATGTGACAAATGTTTGTGGGAAGAGCCTGTGCAAATGCTTCCAGCATTATATCCTGACATGGTTTATTACCATATGTATCCTGCTTGTTAGACAGCTAAGAACTTTCTCACAGTTAATGTGACACAGATAAAGCCAGATTAAAACTGAACCTCTGCTACCAATCTCCTTTCTGATGCTGGGCATGGCTCTTAATTTATCAGACCTACTAACCATACAGCAGGGAAAGCATCACACAGCCCTGGTGAAGAGAGCTATTTATAGCACCAGACACAAACAAATTCAGGTTATAAATTAATTTTGTTTCTACAGAACAATGAGATAATTTTAGAAGTGTAAATAGCAAAATTTCGCTTTACTTTTTACAGTCAAACAATTCAGTATTGTTCAAAATTTCCTGTGTTAAATCAAGCTGGAAAGACTGGCAAAGATTTTCCTTAGCATGGGTAAGAATGGTGTTTATATTCATGTGAAGAAAAGGAACAGTTCTGCATTGCACTGGACAAGATTTTTCACTCTTTCCTTTTACCATCTGAAATATGGCAATTCTGTGCAAGTTCAGCAGCAAACACAGACAAGGATGAACTGAGGTAATAGCTGTTTCAGCTAGGTTGTTTAAAGATACAGCAAGTTCTGAAAAGAAAACCATAATTACACTGGACTTGAGATCCCTGAACCATGTGCTTAAAAAATTGTAACCTCAAGTTACAATATGTTTTAGCTATGCCAAACAGGCTGCTTTTCTGGCAAAAAAATACAAGAGGAGGAAGAGAGTTGCAGGGAACTAAAGCTAATTTTGGGTAGCATATAACTTTCTTGTCTGCATCTTCTATGTCTGGTGGGATTAAGCATGAGAAACCTCATATTGGTGAGATCAGACTGTGCCCTCAGAGTTATGTCGGCTGTGGTATTCGACTCTGCTGTGTCCCCTTCAAAGGCAGAATGAATTGCACTTGATGGTGTTTGTGAAAGGAAAAAGAATTTTTAAATGTTATGAGACATTTGTGCAAAATAATGGCTGGGGAATGTTTGCTTGTCTATGGGTACAAGTGGTTCTTTGCCTCTTTCTGTGTTGGGTACTTCTGTCTCTCCTGTACGTCTCTCTCACTGATAATGAAGGGCCTTCCACAATCAGCAATGGGTTCTACTAAATTAATTCTTTTATATTCTACTGACTTTTACAGGTGTTCTTTGAAAAATTGCATTAGGGATTTTATGATATTTACAGCTGTCAGTGTTCTGCTGTCCTCTCATCTCTGAGGCTGGGCAATTGCTGCACAAACATAAAAGTGAGGTGAGAAGGTCACTCTTTCCTTCCATGTTCTCTGACAATAGTTTCCTTCTGCCTGTCCTCTTTATTTCCCCCTTCATCACACTGTTCATTCTACCTTGGAGCTTAATCACACTAGCAAATACATCTAGATTCTAGGCTTTTTGTAGGTCTCATGTCTAGCAGAACATTAGAGATCATGTTTCAGAAAGGATGTTTTCTGTTAACACATCCCTGGATGTGTTAACACAACAACACAAAACTGGAGGTTTTACTTTCACAAAGTAAACCTGGACATGCACACTGGATAGCAGATCTGATGTCCACCAAAAGGTGTGATCAGATCCTGTAGAAGACTGGGATCCAGAGACACTTCATGGTATACCCCATGAGGTACATCTGGACAGAGGAACAGGAATTATAGCTAAAATATTTTCAGCACAGCTGATTGTGGGTTTTCCCTGTTTTAGCATAAAGCCCATAAATGGCTAGAAAATAAGTGCTTGTGCTTGGAGATGGGGATTCCAACAGGCACAAACCAACTAATGACTGCCTGTCAAAGCACACTGCAGGGAGGGATGAGGTGAGGTGAAGCGAAAATGGTAAAGTCACCAGAGATTCCACCATGCCCAATCTGCAGAAAATGGCAGAGCTGCATTCATGGCAAGTGGTGGTACTCAATCTGCTGTTTCAGCTGCTCCTTCTTCCCCACAGACAAGGAGAGCAACTTCAGAGCTGCCCAGCATCTCCTCACCCTGTGATCCCCCTCCTGGCCGCCTCTCCTTTCCCTGATGTAATACAGGCTGGAAACAGCTTCTCCTACAGAGCTTCTCTGCAAAGCCTTGACCCTGCATGACACTGTCCTCCTGAGTGTTTAATACATAAATCTTTACTCTTTTCCTGAACACCAAAATTCAGGGTATTTCCAGAAGAGGCTGTCGTTAAAAACAGTGATTTATCACTGGGACAAGAAAGTATGGAGACTACTGAAAACCAGTATCCAGACATGAATCCCCTAAAAATGAAACTGTAGTCATTCAAGAACTGAGAACTCTGAGTCATGCAAGAAAAATGAAACTACCAAGATGGAACTAAAATAAATGGTAAAAATATTACAGTGCAAACTCAAGAAAGTAGGAAAAAGAAGATGACTTCCATCCTGCTAAGGAAATTGTACAATAAGACAACTTTTCCCTCCCCCAACAACTATTCAAAACTGTTTACCAAATATATGTATTTTCTCCAATAAAACCATGGTGTGAGTTAAGCTTGTGAGCAGATGGTTGTAAGTACATAAAATTTAAAATCTGAAATTCAAGATGGTGTGAGCAGATATATAAATCATATGATATGTTTTTCTGATTGGATGAGCAAACCACAACTCTTAAAACCAGACTTCCATTGCAAATAGCAGCATTTTGTGAAATTCACCTTCTGTTAGTATTTTTTAATAGTTGTCTAAAATTAGCTGTTCCCCAGAACAACCCAGCCAGCAAACTCATTAACTAAAATAACCGCAGAAAACAAACACAGAGTGGGGGCTAACCTAGTCACTGAGAACTTGTATTATAAATTTGAGTAAATATTAGTAGATCATTTAAAACAGTTTGTCCAGCTCTATCAAAAGTTCATATGTGTTACAACTGTGCAGGGAAAATAAAATAAATTTTAAAAGCTACACACAAATCTTCTCAATGTAAGAAAACACAACTGAGAAAAGCACAGCCTCATGAATAACATTGACAAGTCAAATAATGAAATGTACTTTCCTTTCACACAAGACCATGCTCACAAAAACTTCTTCAGCTTTGTGCAAATAACATTGAATATTTTTGATGAGACTGTAGAGCTAACTAGATTATTATCTTGAACTTCAGACACTTGCCTGAGAATTTATACCTAGTGTTATATGACTGAAAAAAACAACCCCAGATTTTTGCCTTTTCTATTCTCTCCTCTCTCCCCCATCAAGCCCACTACTACTTTATATCTTTTCTACAGTTTAAACACATTAAACTTTGTATGCAGTTATTGTTGATGTATTGTAGATTTAGGTTTTCATCATAAAATCTAAAAATCTGAAATCTATCTTCTGGCATGAGGCCACAGAACTTCCATAAGGAAATTTTATTTTAACATAAAGATATGTGGTTACGGTAAGAACTGTATTGTAATGAAATGAGATGTAAGAAATCAGGGGTCAGAGCCTGGATTTTTATGTTCTAGCAATTATTTGTAAATCACGATGTTGACAGAATTTCACTGGTTTAGGTGACTTAAAAAGATTATCATAAGAATTGTGCTTACCTCTGAGGTTAAAGAAACAAATCCCATTTAGGGTTTTCTAAGGTGTTGTGGTGAAGTAGGAGAATCAAAGATATTGCTGTTTATGGTGACATTTCTTACGTCAATCCCCCATTTTTAGAAGCATTGATTCAATGTGGAGCAAAACACAGTAATACTTCCTGGAAGGGACATGTCTGTTGCTCTAAAAATGAAGTTAGAGATGCTTTGGCACACACCTGATTCCTTTCAGCAGGTCTCCACATTTTTCCTGAAACTAGTTCCTCTCAGATAAAAAACCAAACTAATAAGGCAGCTTCTCTCAAGGCTGGAGAAGAGATAAGAGCTCTCAGGATCAGGCATGAAAAAGGTGTATCAGGTAGACCCAAAATTAGAGCCTCTTATCTTCAAAGACAGCCCTGGAATACAGATCTGTGAGGATTTAGAAACCCATATAAAGAAAAAATGGAAATTGATGAGTAACTTTACTTTGAATTTCAATTTATGTTAAGGTCTAAAAATGTTACTTAATTTTACTTTGTGCATTTTTTTTTTTTTTTAATTAAGTCACCCTGTTTTACTCTATCCTTTGACCTTATGTCAGCTGGGTCAGAGTAAAGGTCCTTGTTATTTTGTGACCCCAAACAAGATGTTTGATTTCCTTGTTAATCCCTGCTTCACAAGAGGAGTTCAGCAGGCCATTGTCCTGCTTCTAGGTGAAGAAAGAGCTAATAAACAAGCTGTGCAGTGATGGGAGGCTGTAATAAAAACATTCTTGTTGATTTTTTTTTATCATGGTTCTCCTTCTGTAAAGACTTTCTTCTCAATCTTTCCTTGGGAAATAACCCAAGAGGTGAAATGTGTAAAAATTCCTGGGAAAAACAGTGTTAGTAACCAGTAGAGAATCATCAGTCAATCATGCTTCCCAGGTTAAATTCCCCAGCCCAAATTCCTCCCCTAGGCTTGTAACTTGAGCAGTCAGCCCCAGAGAGTCTTTGGTTTGTCATGGGAAGGTGATTGTTTTACAGTTCAAAGATGTCTTGGACAAACATGGACTGCCTGTACCCATGAAAGTAAAAGTACACTAAACTAATCATAAACACAGTAAAACTGGGGACCCTACCCTACTATGATTTTAGTACCTAAACACCCACAGAAATGGTATAACCAGTGCTAGTAACAGAACACCAGCTTTCTACTGACTGGATCCAAGTCCTACCCTCTTGGACTTGTTATTAACTTGCTACGAGAACTTGTTGTGTGAATTTGAATGTGCAAAACCAGATTTTTCCCATTATGGTGTCAGTTTAAATGTGGGATAGCAGCAAAGGCCTTGAAAGCATGGGTTAAAATTAGAGGACCTAGAACTGCAAATACCACACTGACAGGCCACTGCTGATCATTGAAACAACTTCAAGAGTTGCAACAGGACATCATTCACTGAAGGAAAAAAATATGTCAACTCAGTGAGGGACAAAAGAGATTCCAGGCAAACAAAAGACACCTACCTCAAACTGGGAACTCAACATCCCCCTGCCATCTTTGGGCATCAAATAGGCAGCAGCTGGAGGCTGAGAGTTAGGCACAGTTTAGAAAACCAACACTTTATAACAGGATATGTTCTCAGATATGGTAGTGGGGAACCTTTAAGAGAACTTGATCACCTTAACCTATATATTAAGATCACCAAGGTCTATACACCTCAGCACAAAGTGCAGTGATGTGAGCTCCATGGCACCGTTTACTTGTACTTAATTTAGGAACAATTGTTAAGCATTAACTGTGTTGAATATGCAGTGACAATAATTGTTAATGAGTAGGAATAAACCATTAAAATAATATGTATTGTTAATGAGCATCAATCTGGTAGAGTTCTGTTTTAAAGTTTAAATTGATTTGATTGATCAGACTTCCAAATATTCTCATCACATCAGTCTGCTCCCTGAGATAGAGCTATGTATATCCACACACATACACTGACATATATATATATGTATATTCAATTGCAAAATGTAAATGTCAAAACTAGAAATGTTAAACACATCATACAAAAATATAAGTGGGAATGACAATCATTCCAAATTATTGGGGAGCTTGTTGAGTATTTGAGACTAAACTGCTAGGAATATAAATAATGATCTTTATCTGAGATTTTTGTTTTTGGTTTTGTTTTTTGATCAGGAGATGCACAACATAAAGTCTGATCACCAGCAATTTTTTTTTTTCCATTTTTTTTTCCATAACAGCATACAAAAACATTCTGGGTCCTTACAATTAAATATTTCAGGTTGTGTTAAGCTGGACTGTTAGACATATTGTTACTGAGTAGTCTTTGTTCAACACCCTCAATAAATAATTATGTTTGTATTTCATTTGGCCAGTTTTTCTGGCTTCTCTTTCAGGACAATCCCAGCACTTCACAAGGCACACGATTTAATTACACTGAACAATGGTCCAAATAGAGCAAAACTTGGTAAGTTTAGTTTGCCACATTCATTGACTTGTAATAAGTTCTTGGTCGTATGGTGTTGTATTGGCATATCTATAATGTTCTCTAGAAATCATATATGCTGGAATTAAGTATTTCATGCCAGGACTGTCTTATGTCCACGGTATTTGGATTTAATAAGTGAATGATATTTCCAGAATGAAGGCACAATGTCAAAATGCCTGAACAGCTCAGTGTGTCAGACTGGCTGCTCTTTGCTGGGTAAAACCTGTCTGATGCCCATGCCCAGAGATAGTGGTGAGTGATGCCACGCTCAGTCAGTCACTGGGGTGTCCCCAGGGGTCAGTGTTGGGGGTTGCCCTTCCTTAATGATAATGATCCCATCAAGTGCACCCTCAGCCAGTTTGCACATGACACCAGGCTGGGTGGCAGTGTGGGTGTGCTGAGGGCAGGAGGGCTCTGCAGAGGCTCTGCACAGGCTGGGACCATGGGCTGAGGACAACGGTGTGAGGGCAGCAGGGCCAAGGGCTGGGTGCTGCCCTTGGGGCACCCAACGCCTGCAGCTCCAGGCTGGGGCAGAGGGGCTGGAAAGGGCCCTTTGGGAAAGCCCTGGGGTGCTGGTGCCATGGCTGGACAGGAGCCCAGGGGGACCAGGGGGACCAGAGGCCAGTGACATCATGGCTTGTGACAGCAAAGTTGTGGCCCACAGTACCAGAGCAGTGACTGTGCTGGGCAGTGGTGATGTCACACCTTGAATCCTGAGTTCAGTTCTGGGACCCCCAGGACAAGAGAGACTCTGAGGGGTTGGAGTGTGTCCAGAGAAGGGAATTTAGCTGGGCAAGAGTGTGGAGCATCTAGAGCACCTGAAGGAGTTGTGAGGGCTTGTCCTGGAGAAAAGGAGGCTCAGGGGGGACCTTCTCACCCTCAAGAGAGTGCAGCCAGGCAGGTCAGGCTCTCCTTCCAGAGAAAAATTGTCTGGACAAGAAGAAATGGCCTCAAATTACACCACTGGAGATTTGGATTAGATACTACGGAAAATTTCTTCATCAAGAGGGTTTTCAAGTGCCCAAGAAGGCTGTCCAATGCTGTGGTAGAGCTAAAGCTTCTAAAGATATTTAAAAAACTTGGAGATGGGACTTAGCTTAGTGGTATTAGGAATGCAGTTCACCCCAATGATCTTAATGGTCTTCTAAAACCTAAATGATTCTGATTCTCTGTTGAGCTAACCACATAGACTTCTGTATAAATTTGCTTTATGAAAGAGATCTTCTGAATGTGTTTCTCCTGGTTCATTTTATGAAGACATGATCTCTTTCTCTGAAGTCCCAGATAATCCCTAGAAAAGCTGTTGCTGAAAGTCCTAGACACATTCAGGTCATTTCCTACCAAGCACATGTGAAAATTATAACATTTGCAGAAAAATGGGTATTTTACCAGTGAGCGCTATCACTGGCCAATATTCTAACTGGATAACCGTTTGCCTTGTCTATGTGAAACATTATATTCTTTAAATATAAAAAGACATAAGTGAGCTTCCAAATTAAAATGGTTTTCCTTGTTTTAGTTTTCTCTTTTTTTTTCAATTCCAGCTTGCTTTCAGAAATCTGAGGCAGGAGACCAGATTAGCAATTCAATGAAGCATTCATGTTGATACAAGGGACAAGATGATTTACTGATTAAGAAACTTCCAGCTTCTCAGTTGAGAGCAAACTGCCATTTTCCTCTGCTCTCTGGCTGTCACCATTTGAGGTGTACATCACATTGCTTGCACTCAGTTGATATCGTCTTTATCACTCTTGGATGGGAGTTCAAAGAATTAATTTCCAATTTTGTGGGTACTTTTAGATTCGTGGGAGAGATTCTGGTGTAAAACATCAAGTCCAGTGTAAAGCTAAAGACTGTCTATGGGCCATATTCTACCACTGCTGATGAGTGCAGTTTGGATGACATAGACTTCTGCCCAAAAGTGAAACAGTGCAGAAAACGGCCCAGGTTTCCTTTGGGATAATAAATGACTCATCCAAAGCACTCACATCTGCGAGCTGATGTCTAGCCATGCCTTAGAAGCTCAGCGTGGGCTGTATGTGTGCCTGGTGACCATCTCTCCAGGAGGCATTGTAGGTCCAAACTTTAAGCTCGCTGACACAAATGTTGCTGACTTCAGTACAAGTCTGATAACGAAAGCTTTGCAGAAAAAGTTAGACAACTGTGAACTGGATAATTGAAGATTTCGTCTGTGAGTGTTTGAGATAAGGAGTGCAATAATAAAATTTGTCTGAATGTATTGAGTAGACTTGCTGCAGTTTATGCCTAATCATATATTTAGCAACATTTGCAAACAAGATCAGCAATTACACAGCTAAATGAAACCAGCACGTGTCTGGCTATGCCACAGTTTATAAGTAAAGAAAAACAATCTAAGATTTTTTGATTCAACTGAAGTGCAGTAAGAAAAAGGATGCAAGAGAGGAGTGCTATGAATATCATACCAGCAAAGGAGTCAGATTATCTGGCTGATTGCTTGATAAAATATTTTTAATACATTTTATATTAGCCATACAAATTTTCTGTTAAATGAATTTTAATCTTGACAGGTGCATGATAGTCTTATTTTCCTTAATGTTGAAATGATGAAAGCAAAATATATAGCTGAGGCAAATACCTTTGTCTTTTAAGAATCCAGTAGAAAATCCTTTAATGCAGTAGTCATAAAAGCCAAAAGATAAATATAGGACATTGACAAGTGCCTAAATGAAAACACTGGAAATTATGGAATAGTTTTTAAAAGTAATCAGAAAAAAGAGCATAGCTGTAAGCTCCTCTAGGTGAGCTTTACCAGGTGACAGGCAGCTTTTTTTTGAATACACACATGTTCAATGAGAACTTTTGTTAAACTCAAATTAAAATGATTGACTCCAGTGGGAAACAGATTTGCGTTTTCAAGGTACAAAACCTGCTTCAAATAAACATTCAGCCTGTTTTGTCCCTCCCCGTTGAGCTTCTCCTCTAGGAGATTGTTCATTCGTGCTACAAGGAAACAAAGGAAATAAAAAATTAAAAAGTGAAAGGAAAGGAAAAAAAATCCTCCAGCCACATTTTTACTTTGGACTAATGTTCACCTGTGTGAAACAGAGTATTTTTTTGTCTTCCTACACAGGAGAATGACCAAGGACTGATTGACATCCTTAGCAGAATGCCAGCTTTTCAGCTCCAGACTTGCAGACGTTCCTCTACTCCTCAGAGCCCCTGCCCTAGAGGCCTTTGGCTGTCTTGCTTATTTGATTGTGGTCAGATAGGAAGACTGAGCTTTGATAGATAGCTATCAAAGTTATCCTGCTAGACACTAATAGATTTGATCTGTTTTGTTTGCCTGTGGGTTTTTTTTATTTGTTGGTGGGGGGGTGTTGTTTTTGGGACTTTTTGTTGTTGTTGTTATAATGGGCTCAGTTTTTCGCATTTTATTTTGAAACATTTATTATATTACAGAGGACTGTTGAGTGCTTGGAAAAGCTGGTACTCATGAGATGGGAAAGGGCATTTCAATTTTTCATTGAATTTTATAAGTCAAAAGGTGAAATTTTGGAATTCAGTTGAGATGTACTCAACTTCTGGTGGTGCCAGCAAGCAGAACTTGACATGAGTTATGAAGACAATATTTAATTTTTAAAAAAATTTAGCACCGTGTGACAATTGGAACTCCCATTCTTGATTTTTATTTTCTTTCTCAGTAGAAGAATTTTAATAATTACAGTGGCACTGAGGATGTTTATCTCAATCAGAAGACAACTTCCTCCTTTATCTGCTGTTCTCAGTGCTTTGCTGTGAGACCAGAATCTGTGTAAGAGTTGGTGGTGTTTTCATGGAGAGATGCAGAAAGATGGACTCCACTTTCTTTCACTGTAGTTCTGAAAAGAATTGGCTGAGTAGAAGCCACTGGAGACTCCAGGGAAGAACTAATATGGACACTAATAACTTTAATTTCTTTGTATCAAAAATTAACCTTATGAGTTTTTTTGCAGTAAGTGATTATATATGCAGATAGCATTAAATTTTTATTATAATAATGAAAAGTTAATTCTGAAGATTCAGTGAGTTAAGTTCTTGTCCAGCTTCCTGGGATACTGATTTTGGCTTTCAGTCCCACTGTGTGGTGACACAGGTGCATCAGAGGAAAGTCTCTGAGAGCCACAGAATGAGATAAGATGTAACCCTTTATTTTTCTCTCTACTGTTTCATCAGCACAGTGATTTCTCATCTCTGAAATGCTTCCTCTTATTTTTTTTTTTTAAACAACTTATTAATAATCTGCACCAGTAAGGGTATGTGCATAGTCTGAAGTGACATTACGATCAAGTATCATTATTTTCAAAATGTGGGACTACTTCTTCTCTTAGGCTTGAATAAATGAATTTTAACCTTTCTGTAAAGTTGAGAGAGCTACAGGTGTGACAGTGTAAGAAGGGCACAGAGCAGTGCTTATGCCAAGATGATGCCTTATCCTCCACAGACCTGCTCCTGATGTCATTGCTTGCCAGCTGTTGACTTGCTAACCAAGGCAAAATAACCTTATTAAATCCTATTTGTTTTTTCGCTGCAATTACCAACGTAAGCAGGGCAAAAATGTTTTTTGTCTTTCGTTGCTGATTATCAGCATCATTGCAGTGCCTTTCCCATGGGTTCCCAAAGATGTAAGTAGAATATGCATTAAAGGATGGCCTTAGGAAAGAGATGACACTGGAATACACTCTTTCAGTATTAGCCCTAAAGACTTGATTCTTATCTCATCCACAGTAAATGCATAATAAAATGAAGGAAGGAGCCTGAGATTCTTACTCTTCCTCCTCTTTGCAGCTCTTCACTGTCTCTTTCCTGCCCGTGTGACATTTGGGGAGCAGAGTAGCAAAATCCCATTTATTTCTGCATGGGTAAGGAATATTATTTACACTCTGTCTCAAGGGAGTTGTTCAAGTCACTGCATAAGGCATAGCGTGCATAGATGAATCCTGAATTGCCCATCACTCTCAAATAATATGAGGATGATCTATAAAAGTGCATATAAATCAAACGATGGAAATTCCCCAGGCTCCATACTCCATGGGCCAGTCCTTGTAGTACAACAAAATTCCTGTGTCAAATATATCTGTCTCTGAGGTACAGTTGAAACTTTAAAGCATTACCATTCTAGTGGAATATGGTTATGAGGAGACAGACATGAGTACAGACAGATAAAACTCTGGAATAAGAAGATTTTTTTTTTTTCTTAAATAAAATGGGTCATGGATAATATATGGAGGAGGGGAAGCTCAGGTCATTTCTTTAGACAATATTTTTTCTTCTTTTTTGTGGTGAAATGTATTTATTTGCACACAAAAAATTGTTCTTTAATGGGACTGAGAAAGGCCTTTTGGCACACTGAGACCAATATCTTTTTTAATAATTTTACTGCAAAAGGTCAAAACTATATCTATTAAGTATATTTATACAGGAAAGTGCTAGACACACTCGATTACATAATGAGATTGACATCCATGTCTTGTACGATAATGATCTTGGGACACAAGACCTGGTGTAGCTATGATCAAGTTAATAGAATTGACTTTGGACCCTTTTGTTTCTTCGAAGTTCTTAACCTAAAATGAATTGGGTTAGTCTTTCAAAAAAGCTGTCTTAATTTTGGATGCTTTATTCGAGACTCTGGGCTGTGGTATCTGAGTTTCCTTTTGTCACCTGGTAAAAAGGATTGCTTAGATTCGTGGTTTGCTGAAATGTACCTGCAGGTTTTTTTTATTTTTTTGTTTTCTAAAGACAGATTTTTTTTTTCTTTTTTTTGTGACCTAAGAAGATTCTAGGCCAGAAAAACAATGTAACTGGAAAAAACCCAAAAGGTCTTTGTTCATGTTTGAAATAAAATAAATAAAATAATACAAAGGAAGTATTGTTTACTTGAAGGTTTTCCTCACCATTGGGCAGAATACAGGATAACTCTTCTGTCTACAGTGATGCATAAATTCAAAGATATCTTAATTATTATCTTATGGACAATAAAATACTCTATTATTCTATTTTATTCTAATCCATTCTAATATTCTGATGTCCATCAGAATTGGTACCCCATACTCCAGTTCTACAAATGGTACCAATCTTTGTTTACAATCTTTGCCTTATGTTAGAACTTTAGGGTTTTTGCTCTCCTCCCACTAGCAACCAGACATTTTACCTTGTGGGAGGCGCTTAAATAGTTTGTGACCTCTAGGTGGAGGTGCGACTTCTTAGGGACATTGAATATATTGTATTTTCACAATTTATTACAATTACAGAAACACCTGGATTTAACAATCTCTGATAATCTACTGGAAATTCAGTTCTTAACTGGCATTGCTGACTTTATGAAGAGGAAAAAAAAAAAAAAAACAAACAAACCAAACAAAAAAACCACAACACTTTTTTACCTATTAAATATGCAATGAGCCCTTTAGGTTGAAGCTTTGTGAGTTTCTATACTAAAGTTGAAGAAATAACACAAATTTAGCAAGAATGTGTTGAATCTTTCATCTCACCTAAATTTGTCCATATAAGAGCTGCAAATTTAGTCTTATATTATTTAATCATTAATTTGGGCTTCCTCTGTAGACAACAGAGGGAATATAACATGTTCACAGAGTCATATATCTCATGTTAAAATAAAGTGAATTATCTTGCTGATTTCTCTCCACCAAAAAACTTAGAGGGTATCTCATTGTTTGCTTAAGATGAGGCAAAAATTATTTTAGAAGTTAAAATTCTGTGAACATCATTTCAAGTCAAAGAGTTTAAAAAATAGAAGTAAGACACTTGAACACCCCAAGATTTAAGTGTTGCAACAAATTTTCTTGGTTATTTACACTCTTAAATCCCCAGTCCCTCTGAAAACCCCATTATTCACATTCAGCTGATATTCAAATCTACACATACAGAGGTTGAAGTTAAATTCCAGGAATTTAGGAGTTAACTTGCACTGGGATTTAAGGATGTATCCGTTTGTGACCTCCCTAGACTTTACTCTCTCGGTATCGTGAGTACTTCAGAGAAGCACACCAAATACCAGATTTTGGATGCCAGATCCTAGCTTTAGCCTCTTGAACAGATGCCTTCTGGAGGCTGACCTGGAACAGAGACTACACAGAGAAAAAGGATAAAGTAGATATTTATTAAAAGGCATCAATGAGTATTCCTGGGAAGGACAAGAGCCCAGCTGGACTACATCAAATATGTACTCCAAAATGGTCACAAAATAGATCACTGCTCATGACGTCTCACACTTTTATAAGTTTTGGTCTATTAGCATACTGGAATCAACTGTCCAATTATATATAGCTTCAGGTTATGAAGCTCCATCCTCCTTGTTTTTTCTTCTCACTTCACCATTGTTTTTGTTCTTGGGACTGAAAGTTGTCCTTGGACCAGGTTAGAGAAGGAATCGTTTCATCTACCTACTCTGCAAAGAGATCTTAGTGGCACTTAATATGAAACTCAGAACTACACCCTAAAACAGCACAGAATCTGAAAAATATAAAAGCTAAACCTCAAGGCATCAGAATCACCTGTTCAGTGCTGCAGAACTGCAGCTGGGACACAGGGCTGGGCTTAAGGAGGGTTAATCTTCTGTAGATGCAATCATGCTCTGGATTTACCCAGAGATAAAAGTTTCCAAAGATCTTTGATAAATTCCATTAAGACCTCTATATTGCTGTTAGTTGCCAAAGGACACAAAAAATACACAGCATTTGAGAGTTCACTCCTAAGTCAGCAGCTTACAAGTGCAAAGAAAGACTCTAAAAGGTTATTTTCATAAAACAAAGGAAGCGAGCTAAATGTTTTCTGCATGTAATTGAAAAATTGTCTCGGCAATAAAAGATACAGAACAGGGGAGCAATGGCATGTAAACAACCAATCAACTCGAGACCTGCTCTATCTTCATCCAACAATAATACCTGGACTGTTAAATCTCTCTCGCAGGTGCTTTATTTTCCTTTACAGCACTGCATTGTATTTTTCCTTCTATATCTGGCACTGAAAACACATTCTTCTTTTCTTTCTGATAAAATGATGGAGTTTACTGGGTTTCATACTAATACAGAAAGAAATAAAACAGTGATACCACCTATGTGGGAAGGATTTTGCAGTACCAGGACATTCATCTGGATCTGTAAATACCAGTTAATAAATACTGCAGTATAAACTGAGATGTATGACCAATACTGCAATGGCTTATGTAATAATAAAAGAGAGAGAGAGAGAGAGAGAGAGAGAGAGAGAGAGAGAGAGAGAGAGAGAGAGAGAGAGAGAGAGAGAGAGAGAGAGAGAGAGAGAGTAGAGAGTAGATAGATAGATAGATAGATGGACAAATTAAAAGAAAAAGACTTCATCCCTGTCACTTCTAAGTCTCACAGTCAGATGCTGAGACACACAGGGTTACCTGAGCTTCCATCAATTTCTGCTTTAGCCTGCAAATTATTGAATATTTTTGACACAAACTCTCCAACTGGCCTGAGAAGATTTAACTCATCTTTGATAGCTGATGGCATGATTTTCAAACATTAAGAACAGTCTTCAGTGTGGTTCATAAACTTAGAAATTGATTTTGAAGTCACTCATCGCTTCAGAAATATGAAGATTTCTCATCATATTTTTTTCCAAAAAAGAAAAATGTTGTATCAGCCCAGTCAGCTTCCTAAGGACAATCCAGCATGAGACCAGATTTTCTGTGGGCTTCCAGTACTGTCAGGGAAGGAGATATTAACGGTGTGATACAAATCATTCCAGAAGAAATCCCATTTTCTGACATTTCTGTCTTTTTAAAATCATTGTCAAGATTAATAGAAATTATAACATTATTCGGTTTTGTGGGTTTTCTTCAGGAATCTAAGGCTACACAACAAGAGGCTGTACTGAGAGTATAGTAAATGTAGAGAACATTTCTGCATGTTAAGAGGTTTGGGATGGATGCTGGAAAGACTCAATCCTCTTCCCACTGAAATCAGGAAACAGTGGACATGGCCTCCTAAGCACAATTGTTAATAGAGATATGTTTTATCCTGCTAATAGGCAAATGCATAGTATTAATACACTTGGGAATCTTACAGTTCCTTATAACCTTCTTTTTCGAACAAAGTAGTTGCAAATTTTAAAAATTACAGCTAATTTGGAAATACAAATATTGATGTTTTTCACTGAAAATTACGAAATATTTTAAACAAATCAGAAACCTCCATTACATTCAGTCAGGTTTCCTTTCGTGAACTATTTGTTTTTCTCTTATAAAATATTTTTGTTTGGTTGTTTTTTAACAAAAATTGTCAGAAAATTTACAAGCAGTATTTCTCTCTCCCTTGCCGTTGTAATCCATGATCTGACATCTGAAATCAGTGTTATTTTTCCTTGAGATTATTCTGCAACCCACAAAACATACACTGCTAAATCTCCTCTTCAGGTACCTGATCTTATCCTGTGTCTGCATTGTTTCCTTTCTTTCTCCCACCCTGAACCTACAAATGTATCATTAAAGCCCACAATCTATCATTTGTTCTGAAAACTAAATAACTGTTTGCACATTTGCTTTCCAGATGTTGCTGCCAACAAATTATTCCCCAGTGATTTAAGTTTGAATTTCACCCATTAATGTTTAGCTTATAGGACATATTCCTGGAACTCAGAAGATTTTCAACTTCAGTTTGTGTTCATTCCCTCAAGAAAACACAAAACAAAATAGTAAATTTCACCCCAAAAGAGGCCATAGGAAAGGTTTAAATTCAACGAATGGCTTCTAAATAAGCAACTAAATAAAATAATCCACTGTGCCATTTTGTAATAGTATCTAAAAGGGTTGTGATGCTTAATGGAAAACAAATTTTCCCTAAAAGATCAGTCTTACTGTAGAAGCAGCAGCATGTCAGTTACAGTGGTTTTGATACTAAAAGAAAACCTTCCTAGAGTGTATCACTATATGAAATGTAAAGGTTTTTGTTTTTTTTCTACCAATATTCTTTATTTCAGCTATAGAGTAAGGATCTCACTTATTCCTGCCTGGGTAATTAAATCAGTTCTAAACTGATTTCAGAACTCATAAAATTTCTACCTACCGCTGTCTGAAATGAGAACATTGAAAATCTTTTTCCAGGCACTGCCCAGTCCTTAAAGATCTCAGTCTGGCAAAGTTCTTGCTCCATTTCTTTGGTCATCTTCTACCTCCAGCATGGAATTTGCCCACATTGAGGTAAGGAAGAAGTGGAAATAGCAATTTGAACTGAATCTACATTTCTTTTGTCTCTTTCTCTTATTCCTGAATTGCCTTTGTATCACCCAGAAGATATTTTGGCATTTAGCTTGGAATTTTTGTTGCTTATTCACATTTTTCTTTAATCAGCAGCATCATATGGACTATTACTGTGTAGTAGACAAGGTAAGTTAAGACAGAAATAAAGTGCAGCACTCACATAGTTAATGCTATTTCAGGGATCTATGTGTAAAAATCAATTTTAGTTATTCACAACCTTTTTTATTCTTTCCTCACTCAATTACCTTATTGACCACTTATTTATAAACTAAAAAAGACACATATTCTCCCTGTCTGTTCCATAGAGGGAACAAAAAATGGCCTTATTTAATCCTGATGTTGGTGAAATTCTACCAAGGGAAAATTTGACTCAAATATTCCTGAAGAAAGTCATTGAATGAAAATAGATTTTATTTTGGCGTAGTTGTTCATTTTGCCTCATTTTATTCTCAAAATATATGTTAGCACATAATCTCACCAGGTGCAGATGTCTGCTCCTGACCATTAAAATTCAAGCAAGTCATTATTTAACATATACATAATAGTATTTAAACCAATATCGTTTAACATGGTTGCATATTTTTTATGAAATAAAGCCCTCACTTCTTATGCAAAGTAAGGATGAGGAAAGTGTATATTTAAGTAAAGTACTGAACAATGAAATAAATAAACAAATTAAACATTTTTAGAAGTTATTTTTCCCAGAAAATAAAAGTGTGTTGGTTTCATAACTGCTAAACACCATTACCTGCTATTGAGTTCCACTGCAGAGAGTGGATTAACAGCTGTTGTCAGAAATTGTTGGCGTAATGGAATTATTTATGGTGTCATCTGTTTAATTCTTGTGGGAAATGTTCACACAGTCTGTCAATGAAGTGCATGAATACAGCTAAAGCATGGTTTATTGACTATTCCAAATTATTTCATTTTATGTATGGTAAAACAGGAAAATTTGAAAGTGCTAGACTTATTTGGCTTCTCCAAGTTTACCTAGTGAATGTTAGAGTGGTTTTGAAATATGGCTTTCCTTTTTATACCTCTGATCAGACTTCCCTGGTACCACTGCTTGGTTTGCTCAGAAGTTCACATTTAATAAATACAACAGAACACTTTTATTACAAAGAACACTACCTTGTAAAGATTGACAGAGATTAATTCCAGTCCACTCATTCTCATCTGGTGCTTCAAAAAACATTTGGGATAAAACTGTTTGTCTCTGTGTGTTCTTATTTTTCATTTCTCTGCAGTTCTGCCATTGTCTCTCTTGGCCGGGGCTAGAAGCAGAATTGCAGAAATGCCACCAGAAAGGCTGTGCTACTGGGGAATAGATGAGGCATGTTGTTTCAGATTTAATTAGAAAAGTTTTGTACAGATTTGCTCTGTAGGCCACATTTCAACATTAAAGTTGAGGGCAGCTGATGCCATCTGCTCCATTTAATGCAAATTCAATGCAGCCCTTCGGCTCTTGGCAACTTACCAATACGGTCCTCAAATTATTTGGGCAAAGTATGACCACCCCTGCTGTACCGAGTGCCCTGTTTTCTCCCCCTCCTGCCTGCACAATGATGGATTTTTTGTGCTTCTCTGGCTGGTCATGTATGATATCCAGGAAAAAGATAGTTTCTATCAATCAAAAAACAACACTCATCATTAGTCTTCTGGGACACATGTTGCAAACCCTTAGGACCAGCTTTTCAAAGAAAGAGAATATTGTTTCTGATGTGAAGTTGATGGATGTTTCATGTACTGTGTGTGACAATGACACAAGAATTTCCAAGAGCAGAGGATCCTCCCAAACCTGTCTTAGCTGCTTTATGTGATCCAGGCTTTAAGAACAACTATGCCTCTCTTCTTAATGGGTGCCAATGCTCAAAAATACAAAGAGATGCCCAGGAGAAAAAGTTGTTGATAGAAAGTAATTATTTGTCGTGTTATCTGTCCAATTCAGAAGGGAACTGCCAGGGAGCAGGGGTCTGCCTTTCATGTGACTTTGCAAAGTTTTGCATAGAGCTATGGAGCAGGGGAAATTACCAATTAAGAAAAAAAACCCCAATAATCCTTATTACCTTTATCTAATTTAAACACTATATAATTTTTATATGAACTGTCATAAAAAATATGCTTGACAAGACGAGCAGTTTCTAAAGTACTCCTTAACAAATTGACATATATCAAAGGAAAACCACCACCACCAACAAAAAAAAAAAAAAAAAAAAACCAAAAAATACCAAAGCAACAAAAACAAACAAACAAACAAACCCCCAAACCACAGACATATTCTTATCATTATGTTTGGGTTTGGAGTTGCCTTAGTAGATCAAACTGATAATTTTGTTTTGCAGAAGGAGGTAAGATACAGAGGGAGTCCAGGCGATTTTCCTAAGGTCACTTGGGAAATTTATTACAGACTGAGAGAACAGACTGGGGGAACAGAACTGAGGGTTCATTTCTATGAGTCCCATTGCCCATCTAATATTCAAGCTACTGTGTGTGTTCATCATGGAAATACTATATCAAAAATATGATATTTGTTCTGCCATAGGTGTAATATGTCTCAAGAATAATTGCACACTTGATACTTAAGAGAGGAGAAATTGAATGCATTAAAAAAAAGAAAATGGAGGAAGAAAGAGGAGAAGGAACAGACTGAGTAGGATGCAATTGTTCTGCTACCTTTGACACTCCTTTCAATGTGCTGTCATGCCTCAAGATCTGTATTTCTTCATGTTTGTAGAAATCCACTCCAGAGCACCCTGGCAGGGGCAGAGCTGCATCAGCTACAGTTGCTGGAGGTTTCAGAAAGAGGACAATGCCACACTCTTTATTGTGGAAAAAATTGAATGAGGAATAAGAATAACAAATCCTACATTTTTCAATTAATCTCTTTGTTCTAGAAAAAATTAAATAAGGATAACAAAAGGCAAATTTATCTATCCACCTCTTTGTTTGTTTGTTTATTCATTTCTTGCTTTATCTGCTTTATCTGTTTAGCTGCTGTGGATGGGGACAGACAGGATATTTGGAAATTGTACTTTGTCAGAAGGGTAGAAAACCACTGGGCCAGGGTATCCAGAGGGGACTGTTTGTCCTTGAAATCTTTTATCATCCTCCCAGAAAAAGCTGTCTACAATCAAATCTAGTGAGGACAACAATCCCACTATCAGAAGAAGGTTCAAGGAGAACCTCAGGAATTCTATAGTTTCTACAGTTTTGTACTTCTTTAATTGATTATTCGTGGGGCCCCAGCTTCCATTGGGAACTCCAAACATTATGATGAAACATCTGGAGCTGGAAGGCTTAGGAACTTCGAGGGTTTTCATGTAACTAAAAAATTTCCAGTTTAGGTACCTCTGAGAAACTCAGTAACAGTTCTGTTTATAATCCATGACGCCAAATAGACCCTTCTGAGGCATAATTTGTATGACTTTGAGACATAATTTATATTGTCACTTTAAAATGAGATAAACCTTACAACAGAAGAACCCTTTCTATTCTTTGACCAGAGAAAAGTCATAGAAGAAGATCAAATAAAAACCTTTACCTTGCAGCTGCCTACACTGAGTTAGAAGAAAGGGGTCTTCACTGAAATTGATACAAAATTTTTACTCATATGGATTTTTTCCTTTTGGCAGAACGAAGGTGATTTCTCAGTATGCATATTAGCCTTAGGTTAACATACTGGTGTTAGTTTTCTTGATTACATTGAGCTTTGGATGAGGGCCTAATTCAAAATTCTTCTCTTTGGAAAGATCACTGAAGAAACAAGCATCATTAGGGATGATACACTAGGTGAGGGAGATGGGGAATTTAGTTGATTGTTTCAGCTGTGAGGTACCCAGAAATATAGTATGTTATGAGGTTGCTCTTTCTGCTTTGATATATTGTGTTTGTCAGTGGTGCCTGCCACAGTCAGATAGGCACCTCTTCTTGTTTTGCAAATGTAACTGACTCAATAAAGATAATTAAATAAAGCCCCTGAGGTCCCATGTACCACGGTTTCTATTTCTTCCTTTCTGTTCTAGCTCATGAAGTGGAGGGGAAGGGTACCAGCTCATTACTTCCCAGTTTGCATTTGGGAGGGTTGTCGCTGCACCTGTGCAATGCACTGTGCTCTGCTTAAAAGGCTCAAATCCAAAACCCTCCAAGACTGTGGTCATCTTATGGAGACATTAATTTGTCTGGGATACGCTGGATGAGTGAAAGACCTTGGCTTTTGGGAGATTTCTGAAGGCATTTGAACTGACTTTGCACCTGCTTCCATCAATTCAATCATTCCTGTTTCTGAAGGGTGAAGGTGCACACTTAAAACCGTGTTTCAGGACGCAGAATATGAATGAAACTAAATAAATCAAAGCCTGTAAAAAAAGGAATTTAGTTTCAAGAAAGAATTTTCTAAAACCACTTTAACAATTTCCCTCCTGAAACAGCAACAAAAAGGGACAATCAGGAATACAACATGCGTGTTACTTTCTTCTATGTGTTAATTGCTTTTTTCTCTATGAATATCTTAAATTGCTGCATTAAAACTAAATTAAAATTTAAAAAAAAAGAAAAAAAGGAAAGGAAAATGATGCCCTGATTGGGTAAGTCACCTGGGATGACCAGTATGGTAAATTTTTAATAAGAAGATGAAGCAATGAGTGATTTACTGCTAATCCCATTGCGTGAGCTGGAGGAGACTAAAGAACAAAGGTTTACTGTCCCTTTGGAGATTTGTTTCATCTGCACATCAGCCTACAATTAATGGCCATTTAACTGTTGTTCTCCTGCTGGACATTGGTGGATTGATTCAGTAAATAAAAGTGACAGAGCAGTGTCCCATGGCAGTATAACAGAAACTGGCTGCACCTGTTATTTGCGAATCATTGCTTGCTGGGCATTGACCTTTTCTAGTCTAGCTAAAACTAATAGGAGAAATTATGGGACTGATTACTTAAATTTAATTGTAAGAAGTTGTATGGCAGAATCTCAGTTCCTTGAAATTCATTGCAGACCACAGTGCCGTGTCAATAACACCAACTCCTCCCCTTTTCCCAACTAATCTTTACCTTGTGGTAATGAAAGGTTGGTTAGTTAACACTTATCAAAGCAAAAAGCAATGATTACCTACTCTAGGGGCTTGTTGGGAGGAAAAGACTACTGGTTAATGAGCAACATGTAACATCAAAGTCTGCTCCGGCTTTCTCTTTTCTAGTGAATAAAGAGGAGGGAAGGATTACAATGAGAGAAGAAAAACAAAACAAGACAAAAACCTCCTCTAACCAAAACCCTAAAAAAAAAAAGTTGTGCAAGCAATGTGTTCCTTGCATACCAATCCAAACAGCTGCCATCAAGTAACTGAGAATTTACACATATTTAATGACAGGTTTGTCCTCAAATTCAGCTGGCAGAAATAAGAGAGGGATAGGGATAGGAATCAAAAGGGTAGAAGAAGTCAGAGGAGAGAGATTTCATTTCTCTATGCCTGCTGCTATTACTGAAGGCAGCAGAGAAAGAAAACTGCAATGGGTTTTACAGCTGGCCTAGTACTCTCTTTCTTTCTTGAAGCAAGCTGGCTACAGAGATGGATCCAGAGCCCAAAGGTCAGGAACTCAAACAAGTTGGATGTTTTAACAGGGAATACAGCAGGATTTCCACAACAAATGCAAGATGGTGATCAGGACTACAGGAACTGCATAGAACTGTTTTCACTGCTGAATTTGTCAGAGGTTCCTGAAGTTTTTTGGTTTCTTTCAGTGTATCTCCAAGCTTATTCAGTAATATCTTGATTAAAAAAGAAAAAAAAAAATAAAGAAACCAGTAGGTTTTCTTTTGGCCTTTTCATTCTTTTATTTAAAAATGCAATCACCAAATTCTTCTTTTCCCTAACTTATCCTGGAGGGCAAGAAGAAGAAAAAACAAGACCCATTTAGGTGACAGGGTAACTTAATATTGTACAGGCACTGTGTTAGCTGCTGCCTTGTGGAGCTAAGCTGAAGGAGCAAGGCAAGGACAGAGAAGCATGCTTATTGATTAAGACTAAGGAAATTGTGACCTTCCCAGTGCCAAAATTTGGCTGGCTATGCTAACAATATTTTCCAAAAGCAAGAAAACTACCTGTATCAGCAGGTAGGCTGATACAGGAGGCCAGCTGAAATGGGTGCAAAGTCTGGCTGGGATGGAAAGCACGGCATGAATCCTCCTATCTTCTGAGCCTCCTGGTAGGAAGCAGAGAGATCACTGAATAAAATTGTGGCTGGACTCATTTGCTACACAGCTCAAGCCACCACAGAAAACCAGATACGTAAAAATGTGGTTAACAATCCTAAAATTAATGTGCTCTGTTGAAACGGACCTTGAACAATTTGCTTTCATTCTGTCAGCATTTGCTTCTTTGAAAATAGAGGGGAAAAGCAAGGTGGAAAAGGGGAAGAAAATAAGGGTGGAAGTAAAGGATTAATAAAAGCCAAACACAGCAGAGTGTGTCTTGAGAGGTCTCCAAACATCTGTCAGACAGTGCACATCAGACACAGTGTGGTGTCACTGGCATTGAAAACCATAATAGACTCAGAGGTGGCATGAATGAGGCAAAAATACTTCCCAAGGAATGTGAGCAAACTGTGATTATTAAAAAAAAAAAAAAAAAAAAAAAAAAAAAAAAAAAAAAAAAAGTCAAGTTATTACCTTTATATCTTTGGAAAAAACATAGATTTTGGAGAGCTTGGCCAAATTAACTCCTTGCTGATCATCTGCTGTTGTTTAAATGCAGAGCAGAAGATACAGCTCTCACTTTATCTCCCTCTTGGCATCAGCTGTGCTCCCATGAACTAAATTCTATGATGCTTATAATCCTGGAAAAAGGAAAAGTCTGGGAATCATGAAGCAATAACTCAGAATACTCCTCAAGAAAGAAAAGGGTCCACCAGTGTGAGATGGCAATTTTCACAGAAACATCGTAAAGGGACATCTGAGATTATTTGTGGAAAGACGAAGAAAAGAAAGGGAAGAAGATTTAACCAAATTCACCCAGCAGGAGAGTAGTGGCACCAGAAATAAATCCCAGGTCTAAATATTTTGTTCAAGGTGCATCCAGTAAAGTAATATTTCCTGGAAAAGTTTTTGTTTTTTTTTTTTTTTTCACTGAGAATTGGAGTAGAACCCCATATGAACAGTCTGTCAAATTCTGGACAATGTCTGAACCTATGGAAAAAGCTAGAGTTTCATGTGCTGAACTTATGCTGGAAGTATAGCAATCAGCAATGAAATTTTGACTGCAAATCCAAATGTTTCTTGCTAAATTGTTTAATTTTTCTCATTCTGTTTGTCTGTAACTGCACATCTGCTCAAATACGGGACACTTGGGTTACACAGCAGATTATTTAGAACCACCTCCAAAACACAGGAAAATAACTCAGCTTTTTTTGTGTCCCTCAGCTGTTCCTATTACTTCTTCTTCAAAAAAAAATTTCCTCATGTTAGACACGGTGCCCCTTGGGTGAGTAAAGGCTGGTGATCTTTAATTAAATTAATCAAAGCCAGGGACAAAATCTGTGGGGAATATTGGGAAAGCCTCTAGGTTAATTAATCAGATACAGAGAAGTATTTTAGGCTCAAAACATAGCTGTTGTACTTTCTTAAAACACAAACTGATATGAATAAGAAATATTTTCAGTCTCTGTTTTTAAAGGACATTAAATAAAAGGTTTTATTCAATTCTTCAGCTCATACAAGATTATTTAACCTAGTAAAGGGAAAATACTTTTAATTTTAGTCCTAGCCTCTGTACATGTTATTCTTCAAGTCCAATTATTTTTTTTTTCTTTTTTTCTATCTTGTAAGTACAAATTTACTACTCATGAAAGAAAGAAAACTCATGAAAGAAACTAATTACTCCTGGAGGAAACCAGGCAAAGTGATAAAAATTCTTTTGTCCCTGTGCAATTACAGAAATTGCACATTTCTGTCATTGTAAATAATCTACTGTGTGCCTCAGGACTCAGAATCAGTTATGGGCGAGTGATTAAGGGCAGAACTTCAGCAGAGGCATTGGTGGTCTCTCTTGACCTTATGAAGAAAATATGTCCAGTGAAATCCTCCTGCCTGTGTACAAAAACATCAGACGGGAGGCCAGCTAGACTTTTACAGAACCAGTGAAGGGAATTGAGAGATTTATTAGTATACTCATGTTTGGATGAGTTTTGTTTCTCAACATTTTCTCTCAACAGCCTTTTTCATTGCTGTCAATCACTCTTTCACCCCATAATTACTAACGAGGTCTAACTTGCCCTCTTTTCCAACTTAAGATCTTAGAGAATCATCCACAAATATCTTGGGCAGAACTTTATTTTTATTTTTGATGTGACCATGACCAGGTCTTAGAGGTTGCAGAAGAATGAGGTAGGTCTGGCAAGGTAGTTTAGCACCACGACTCAGGAGGCTGGTCCCCTCATTTTCATAAAATTCCTATTTTCTTTACATAAATTTTCTACTGTAATCTTTCCAGTTCTGTCTCCTCCATATGATGTTTTACACTTTGCATATGCCTCTTTCTTGCCCTTGATTGCTTTTTGCCCACTCATATTCATTCAAATTAGCCTTTTTTACTTCCAGCATATTTATTGCTAGTTGGCATGAATAACCCTTGGGTATAAATTAATTTATATTTGAATACTTTCAATTTCCACTCTAATTCATATGTTTCAGTTAAGCCCCTGATGTCAAAAAGGCTCTCTAGGGAAAAGTGGATGGCTCAAGGGATAGGTAATAAACTCCCTTGTCTTTTCCCTGTGGACCACTGGTTCAGCTGGCCTGTAGAGAGTTGGTAGTAGTTGACAGTCCTTATTCTTCACTGGTTTTATAGACTTAACTCACACAGGCTCCAGTGCTTTCATATCATCATGAAAAGTAGGAAAAGAAAGATTTTTTTTTTTCACCCTTCAAATATATTTAGTCAAATAGAAGTTTAAACAAAAGTTAGTTTGAATTATATTTACATACTTCCTCCTAGTTGTTCCCAGGATATGTTGCATTTGGGTTATTTTTTATGTTTATGTATTTATATTTATATTTATCATACAAAAATTCCATTCATTTATGTTTGATTAAGAGCTAGGAGGAACTTTTGTTTATGAATCTGAGCATATTGATGAGAGGCAAAGAAGCACTACTGCAGAGGAATTAGACTATCTGCTGTTCTTATTTTCAGTTTGTCATTTAAAAGATGTAGAAGCCTCAGCTGAGGTCAAGATCCTCTTATGTAAGGCAGGGTACATGTGCATGGTAAGAGGGAAAGTAGGTTCCAAAAGAACTTGCTGTCTGCATAATAAGATGGGATAAAATATGTACCGACATCATTCCCCATACTTATGATGGATTTGGAGGGATGCGATGGGAAAGGATTGGATGCAAAGCTTGCTAAAGAGTTGTCTGTCTCTTTCTGTCAGGTAGGGAAGGGACAGGACTCTTTTTACAGCTCAAAGCTATTTATCTAGGCAAATAATATTCTAAAATCCCTACACCTATTTATTTCCTGCTATTTCAGCCCCCTGTCTTCCCACAGATACACAGCCTCTGTGATTTGTTCAGTTTTCCCTGCTATTTATAACACTGGGGTCAACCAATCAGAAAACAAGCAAAGGAAGGAGAAAAAAATAAAAAATAAAAAAAGGTAGCAGAGGTGACCAATCATATGGCATAAACAGTGAATCAGGATTAGTGGACATTCATAGCCAGCAGCTTGCAAGAAATCCATAGGCTCAGACTTGTTCGCACAAACTGCTCAATGAGCAAGTGCAAAGACACTAATCCATAAAGGTCACATTCCAGCCTTGCAGATTTCTCAGATGGAAAAAGGGAAGGAGGGGGCTAAATTAGTTGCATAAATTATTTGCAATGAATATTCCGAGAAGCTGTGGTTGTGTTTGTTTGTCACTTCCCACCCTAATGTCAATTAGTCAGGGCCAGATGTTAGCACACATTGACAGCAAAACTCCCTCCAGGTCCTGAGGCAGAAAGTAATGAGTGAAGGTGGCAGATCTATGCTAAAAGGGTGTTTAATAGACTAAGCTCCAGGTTTTCACATGGATTTAGATATCCAAATCCCTTTGGAGACCTCAGCTGTACACAATTCAGTGAATGCATCAAGGAATTCTGGCTGTTACTTGCCTTTCTCTCATTTTGCTTCCAGCAGTCTGGCTGCTCGGCAAACAAAGAATAGATCAAAAAGGCCCTGAAAATCTGAAATGAAAAGAAAAAAAATTGCTGGTCAGCACTGATGCCAGGAACAGAACTGGTTTAGTGCCATCAACAGTACCTAAAACTGCATGGAGTTTTGAAAATAGCTTATTTTTTATCATTAGCTGTAAGAAATTATTTTTTAAAATTAGACCTGCATTTCTGTTGTTTCTGTGAAAATAAAAATTAAAGTAACTTTTTCTCTTGAGTTTGGGCTTTATTGTTCTTGTTGGTTTTGGTGGTGGTGATTTTAGCATTGTTTTTACTTTAGAACTTTAGAGCTTCTCATAAATAAATTGGATTGCTGGCCTGAACCATATCACAAATAGAGGGTCTGTGGTCTTGGTTTCAGCTTATAGTATATGTTATGGGGAATGTATTACAAGCAGGCATCAGGGAAGATATAGTTCAGTAAGGAATAATTTTTTATATGGAAGAATGAGGGCATTTGGCACTGCAATTCCTGT
Source organism: Sitta carolinensis (assembly GCA_032173965.1). Classification (NCBI taxonomy): domain Eukaryota; kingdom Metazoa; phylum Chordata; class Aves; order Passeriformes; family Sittidae; genus Sitta; species Sitta carolinensis. The sequence continues at coordinate 7,719,942 of CM063313.1, read as the reverse complement.
TCCCATAAGGCACCACAGTACTGTAACCAGATGCAGTTTACTATTGAACTGACTCCAAATGAAACATTCTCATTTTATTTAACACACCAAATTAAATATTTTGATCTGGGAATCTGGAAGCATTTTATTTTGACTGAAAATGTCAAAACAAAACATTCCAACATATCTGAGCAGTTTTTGTTTTTCAACAAAACCTTTTGAATGTGGAGAGAAAAGATTTTTTTACTTTTTGTGGTATTTTTGCTTTCTGTGTTTTTCAAGTTTGGTTTGTTTGTTTGAGTTCAAGATAACAATATGGACACATGGGTGTGGAAGCATCTGAAGAGGCTGTCTAATACCTTGTCTTGACTAAGAAAGATTGGATATTCTAATATTCCAAACAAAAGATTATCAAGTGTATTCTCCAAATCTTTCACAGACAAAGATTTCCAAAGAGTCCACCATAATCCTGCTATTTAATCAGCCTCACAATGAGCTTTTCCCTCAGATTAAATCTTCCTGTTACAGTTTCCCTTCTACTACCTGTCCTTCTGGTCCTTCAAGTTACAAGAGCCTTCAGTTTATCTAAAGATTATCAGTGTGAGTTTCTTTTTGTATGCTGCAACACACAAACTCAAATGCAGTGGTTTCCTCTGTGCTCTGTGCCAAAGTCCCATGATATCCAGAGGGGTTTGGTCCAGTTTGGTTGAATATAGATCCTGTTGACCTTCAGGGTGCTGTAGAGTAGAACAGAGCCCACATGGGGCAGGCAGCTACAGCACAGAGCCTTTGGGAGTTCTCCTTGTGGAACATCAGATAGCAGCAAAGTCATCTGCACTAAGGCTTTATGGATATTGTGGGTGCCACGCTGTGGGAAAGGTAGAAAGCCATTGGGGAGTGTCCAAAGGAGGCTGTGGGGATGGTGAAGGGTCTGGAGGAGAAGCCATTTAAGGAGTGACAGAGGTTTCTTTGTTCAGCCTGGAGAAGAGGAGAATGAGAGGAAACCTCCGTGCAGTCACAACTTCCTGGAGAGGGATGAGGAGGGGCAGGCTCTGATCTCTGCCCTGTGAGACAGGGACAGGACCCCAGGGAATGGCCTGAAGTTGCACCAGGGAGGGTTGGGTTGGACATCAGGAACAGGTTCTTCCCCCAGAGGGTGGTGGGCACTGAACAGGCTCCCCAGGGAATGGTTGCAGCATCAATCCTGACAGAGATCAAGAAACATTTGGACAATGCTCTCAGGCACATGATGGGATTGTTGGGGTGTCCTCTTCAGGACTAAGGGCTGGGCTAAATGATCTTTGTGGCTGTCTTCCAACACAGAAAATTCTATGATCTTATGGTTCTGTGAGAGGCAATAAGTATTTGTCTTTAGGCAACTGAGCTGGCTTTTGGAGATCAGTAAAAAATATCTGCTATGGTTTAAAACACCAAACAGGCAAATGACTATAGTTGGTGTTTATATGCTTAGCTTATACAAAAAACTCCTGTGTGTAGATATCTAACTAAAGGTGTTTTCCTCTGAAAATTTAATCTGACCTTCAATGTCTACTCCTTCACCACTATTCTGTTTTCTTCTCTTTAGCCTAAGAAATCGCTGATTCCTTCAATGGCTGTCAGATTTTTTTTCTAGACTTTGGTTATGTTCTAAGAATTCCTTTGTCTATATAGTCAGCCCAGTTAGCCCTTTAATTTTTATTATTTTATTCTTTATTTTTGGAAGACCTCTTCTAAATCCCATTCTTTCTTATAATAATCTTCTCCACTAAATTTCAGAGTAGTTGGAATCTGTCTTAAACTTATTCGTTCTTTTCTATCTTTTGTTGTCCTTTCTTCTCTCCTGAGGATTATACATTCATGGCTACTTTATTCTAAGTTAATTACATATTTCCCATTCCTGGGTAGCTAGTTATTGGTTAGAGGATTCCAAGAACCTCCTTGATTTTTCCTGCCATTTTTTTTTTTTTTTTTTTTAAGAAAAAAAAAAAAAAAAAAAAGCAGCAATTTAATAAAATCATTCATTGTCATGTTAAACTACAAGGTATTTCCAGCATGTGTTTCCAACTGAATAAGACATCAACATAATGCAGTCTTTTAATAAAATCATTACTTTCTTCAATTTATTGATAAGCATATTTCAAGATGTAAATGAAAGGTGATTAAACCTTGTTGAGTTAAATCCCTGATGAACATTTCCACCTGAGTATGTATGTGCCATGGCTTGGTACATCATCAGATCAGATCCACACAACTTTGATGGGTAAATTCTGTCCTTTTATCAGAACTGGTTATCTCTGGCAAAGCAGATTATCTCATTGCTGTTGTTAGAGTAGACTTTGATATGTTTTTACAGTGACATTTCACTTGTAGTGAAACCTGGCAAAAGAACAGTCAGCTCTCTCTGTTGTAATATTCTTCTAAGCTAGTACTTTTTGAGATTTGAATTCATTTTCCTATTTTGACACTACGCAATTCACTTTCATTCTTTTAACTGTATAGATCAGTCTAGCCATTTTTTCCTCTCTTCTTTTCTAAAATCAAAGGCAAATCCTTAAAAAAAAAAAGCCCAAGGGATTAACAACTGCACCACTGCCTTCTGACTAAAATAATCTATAATCTCCTGACTGTAATTGTCTATTTTGGGGCCCAGAAATCTGTCATCATATGCAGCCAGAGGACCTTCCTGCCTCCAAGATTTTGTGGTCCTAACCCTAAAAATAAGGACACTGACAAGTATTTTTAACACATTTCCACTCATATTGCATAAATCCAGAAGAATTTATATGCTAATAAAATCAAAATAGATGTGATTAGTGAGTGGAGAGTGTCAAGATGGCTGTCCTTTTGCCATCAACCCATGATAACAGCACTGATGCTACATTAAGGGGCTGCATATTGCATAAACCATGAAAGGTTATAGGACATGACAGACTTAGATAATAGTAAACCCTGAGAAATCATACCCTGCCTATTACATATTTATTATGCATTACAAATTGTAAATATTTTAAAAATAAAAATACCCAAAGATACAGTGAGGGTAAATTCTTAATGCTTAATGAAATTATTCATGATATACAAAAAAGCAACCTAACTCAACAAATAAGATGAAGGTTAATGCATGCGGATGAATATAAAAGAGAACCCAGCCCTGACGACTAATATGCTGTGTCCTTCCCCTGGTTGATCCCAGAATGAAATTAATGCAACCTCATTTTCATCATTAAGAGCTATCCCTAGAGTTGAGGTGCAGAAGACCAGATAGGAAGCACAAAGCAAATTCTTCTTTCCTTCAATTTCTCAGAAGCTTTCACATCTGAGTGGATATAAACATATATATATACATCATCAACCTTGTATTTATCTTCCCTATCTGCATCTTTAATTCATACTTTTCCAGCAGTTTGCTTTATCCACTTTCTAACTCAAAAGGTCAGTCACAGGTTGGAAAGGCATGTGAGATGTAATGTTAGCTGAAAATATAGGAAGTTCAAAAAGAGGTAAACAGAAGGAACAGGCATAATAGGCCCATAGAGGATTCCTTTTTCTTTCAAGGATTTCTGATGTTCTTACTTATAATGATCATAGATCACAGGGCATCATGTCTACAATTTCACTTCCCTTTCATTTGTAGCTGCAAGTCTGCTGGCTGTAGAGCGAAAATTAGTCTGGAGCCATTTATGGGTATTATGGTTTCTCCAGCACTTTTGTCAGCCCATAGATGTCAGCCTGTGCCCCGACCAGATAGTAAAAGTCTTATTTTCCTTCCGTCCTTTCCTAAATTATTTCAGCTCTTTGCCTGGGTGTTTTACACGTCTCCATTCCCTGAGATAAGGGATGGGATAGCACAGCAAAGTGTTAAACACAATGCCCCCGATACTCTGGAAAAAATGCCAACTGTGTAATGCATAAAATGGGAAGGGAATATTGCAACACCCTCCTTAGTCTCACAAACTTGAAGGAAAAGCACTGCTCTGGGAGCTACAGCTCTCCACTGTTAATCTCTCCCACTTAATGACTACTTGCAGCAACATTCTTCCTCAGTAATGCCTCACAAAGGCTATTTAGTTCTGCCTCATCACACCTCTGTTTCTTAAATCCCATTATTTGCAACTAGGATCCTGAGCTACAAAGAGAGAGGTTTGATCCATGTACTCCCCTTTTTCTGGAGACAGGCTATTTGGAGTCAGGGCACTGGTCTCCCACAGCACTGTCTGCTGGGAAACCTCTCTCAAACCTGGGATTCAGCGACAGCTGCCGTGGGCTATCCAGGGCTGCACAGCTACACTTCTGCTCTGTGAGACATTTATAGGTCACATCCCACTTCTGGTGCTTTAACTGAGGTGCCTCCAGAAGGCTTTTCTTCCTTGGGGTCCCTTCTCAGCAGTGAAGGTGTCTCCAGAACACAATAGTTCTCTAGAACTGCCACTTCTCTTCCTTCACTGACTCAATGGATGCAAAAGCCACTGGTCTTTAACTGAGAGACCTCAGTCTAATCCCTGAAGCTACATAACGGGTGAAAGATGAGACAGAGCACTTTGAGCACCAGCTCCTGAATGCTGGCCACCTCTGCATTATACAACTGTGTGGAAAGATGAAGCCATGGAGACTGGTTTGTGACCTGAAATATTTTCACACATGTAACAGGGATGTTGGGTGGTGTGTGTGAATCTTCACAATGTGTAATCTATGATTCCAGCCATCTATTCCTCAAGTTTAGCCTCATGACATAAATTAAAGGATTCTCCTTGCCTTTGTTTTCTCAATTATTCTTCTATAACTTCTTAAATAAAGAAAAAGACAGATTTTCTATTGTATCTGTAAAATTAAAAAATCTGAGATCCTGTATATCCACGAGGGATCAAATGTTATAAATTAGAATAACTCACAAGGGATTTGCCCTTGTGTTATAACTGTGATTGATTTAATTTATGGCCTGGGCTTATCCTGTACTCAACCAAATCAAAGAGACCAAACTCATCTACTTGTGTCCTGAACACAAGAAACCATAGAGTAAATCAGGACAGGAACAGCAAAGACATAACAAAATGAAGGTGATCCTTTTATTGTTATTTTTTTTTTTTTCTTGTAACACAGTCTACAAATTTCTGATTTATAAAAAAAAAAAAAATGTCCTCCCAGACCTCTTGGAGGACCCTTCCTTGTTCTCCAGGAATAGTCACTGGGACAGAAGAGTACTGCAGTACCTCTATGCCCTGAGGACTACACTGGGATATCTCTCAGCTCAAACCAATCATAAATGCTCCAACAGAACCCCCTTGATGTCTCCCTTCCCTTTGGACCTGTGGGTACCATTACAATAGCTTGCACATAAAAAGTTGTACAAACAAGTCAGAAGCTGAAAATGCCTCAGCATTGATCAGATGGGGGGAGTGGGGGAAAGGGGTCCCTATTTATTATATCTGTTCTCTCCTCTCAAATCAGAAACTTAGTCTTATTTAATTAAGCTGTAAAGGTTTTCGTTGTAAATAATCACTTTATCATAATTTCCTGAAACTATCTAATGGGAGTTGGATGTAAATCAGAGCATTTATCATAGTTCCTACTGTCGGTGTCATTGCATCCTGAACCTCTGGATCTTTCTGAGTAATTGATACATCCCTGCTTTCCCTAACTCCTTCCCTCCCTCTCCTTCTTTTCTTTGCCCTCCCTTCTCACCACCTTGGGTTGGGAAAAGCAGTGCTGACATTCTGAAGAGCGGTCTCAGCTGTGGAATGTCATTAAAATTAAAAAATATCATAGGAAAAAACTCACAGGAGAAAAAAAAAAGGAAAAAGAAAAAAAAAAAAAAAAACACACACAAAAAAAAAAAAACAGCCCAAAAACCAACCAGTAATTTAGGAACTGAAAACAGTGACATAAGGTGCAGAATAATGGAATATGGAAAAGAAATTATGATGATGCCTAGTTGACAGATTGCTGTCATTCAGCTCTCAGGGGCTTTGTCACAACCTTCCAGTAGGGATGCAGTCTTGAACATCTGGCCAGCAGCTGGTGCAGAACCTCCAGGCCGTGTGACTGGGGAAGGAGCAGGAGGCCCAGGGAGGGGGGCAGAGACCCCTGCTCTGCCTCCAGCCTCCACCATCACTGACTCCTGTGACTGGAGGACCGTGAGCATTGAGACAGGCGTGCTCTTCCCAGGAGAAAAACATGAAATGGGTTAAATCAGCCTTAAAAATATCTGCTGACAAAGTTTTAACATTCAGAGGTGGTTTTGGTTTTTTTTCACCATGGTGCTTCAAGAGTCCCTGTAAATCTCAGAGAGAAATGTGGGGTCGTGTGGACATGTTTGCAGGAGAGTTGAATTTCATTGTTTTTTTCATTTCAGCCCTCAAATCGTCAAGCAATTTAAAATACAGTTCTTTCCTGGCCATATACAGCCCTTCACAGGGACATCAAGGCTCATCTGTAGCCTTGAGTTGAACACAATAGAAAAATAGAAAATCAACTCTGTCGGGCCAAGTATATTTTCATTTGCAAAAAAAGAAATTGCAGTGAATCAGCACAGCTAGCCCAGCTGAAAGAGGTGAGATGACCCCCTGAGATGACATTTCAAAAGTGAGTAATTACTGATCTAGCCAAACCCTATGATTCTGTGGTGAAAAGAGCACAGTGTTTTTCTTTTGTTTGATTTTCCCCCCATGTGACTTCAAAGCAAATTTTGTCTGATGTAAAATGGAGCTTGCTCTAACTTCTACGTTATGGAAAAACAAAAGAAAAAGAAAAAACATTCTTAATTAACAAAAAAAAAAAAATAATCAGTTTGAGAGTTTGGAAATATTAATGTAAAAAAAGAAGTATTGCAGAGAGATAAATATGGCTATTCCTGTTGAATGTCTAAGTCATTAGGTTATATTGAACTTTAGAATGTTTTCTGGTTTATCATAAATGCCTCAGGGCCAGTTTAATAAGAAACATTTTCAGAATTTTCTCTTTGGCTTGAAATTTTATACCAGATTCAAGGTACCTTCCATATAAAAATTTAATTAAAACCTGTGTTTCTGTGGAAAAGTGTGTGTATTTTGTGTAAGCATGTGCTCACACAAGCATTTTTCCAATGAAAATATTTATATTTTTGGTAATAGAAAGTGCAAATATGTCTGATATACCATGCTGCTTCTTTAAACTTTTACTTTATAATAACTCTTATAACCACCAAATTTGCTCCACTGTGAAATGGGAATGATGATTTAACTATGTTATTATAGTTAAGTAGTAAAAATGTCCGTGTCTAAACACTGGATTTTTCTGAAGAGATGCGAGGGCAGTTTTCAGAACTCCTGTGTGACTTTCTACCTGGTCAATGCTTCAGGCCTCATTCCCTGTCTTCATAAACTGGTACCTGGAAAACTGCAACAGTTGTTTTCAATAAAAAAAAATATTAAGATGGGTGATGAAATTGCTGAGTGAATTTTATAGGTTTTGTTCAAGAGAAAGAGCCTGAGATTAGGCTATAATTGTCCCTTCCAGCCTTAGATATCCATAAATATTTCTATTGAATTAATAATGTTGATGGGCTGATTTCTGCTGATCTTACCTCTGCTGCTACTTGTGCTTTATGTTCTTAACTGAATAATGTGAACAGAGCCAGGCTCAATAGCTTAACATTATGACAGTAATCACTAAACTATATAAATGTCTGTCATGGGTTTTAAAATTGTTGCATCAGGTAATTATTAGTTGCCTTGATCTTAACAGCTATGGGAAAATGTTTAATTGCATAACATTACATTTTATTTATTTAAACAGTGCCTTTGTTTGATCCAAAGCACCAGGGAAGGATGAGAGAACATCATAAATTAATACTATCTGGCAGGCCAGAAGTGTGGTCTTATCTATTCTGTAGCACATCCATCTAAAGGGAACCAAAAACAGGAGCTAGAAATATGATACAATCCAATATAACAAGTAGAAAATGTTGTGAGAGTTATTATTAAATCTATTAGATGATACATTTCTTTGGAAAGAACCATATGAAACGACTGATGGGTGGATTAATTTATCTACTTATCCAGCAGCTTTTGACAGTTGACAGTATCTCTGTCCTAGATTCATAGTGGGAATGAGCTGGTGCTTAGCTGAGAGTGCAATTGCTGTTACTTTGGTCTTTCTTTTGAAAGCAGGATTTCTAGCTACAAGAGGAGTACCTAAATCCCAGGTTCAGACAATCAAGAAACCTGTGTCAAAATATCTGGCCTGGTAATTTGCTGAACAACAAAAGCTTTTGGGTTTTTTTGTTGTTGTTGTTTTTTTTTTTGGTTTTTTTTGTTTTTTTTTTTTTCCCCCTTCTGTACTGTACTCCCTTGAAGATTAGGGTTTTGGTTAAGGAAAACGAGAAGTAATAATGCCAGTAGGGATTCAACCATCAACCAGCAGTCAGAAGACTTGATCTTCCTATATATCCACCTTAATTTTTTATGAAACTAATCAAGAAATTTTATTAGTGCATACTGTATTTTTTTTCCTTACCTTTTTTTCTCCCCCACTGAGGTCAGGATAATTAAATTTTTAAACATAACTCTTTAACAGTGTGGAATTCAGACTGTGATCTGAAGACTTGTTTATGATTAATTTAGCCACAAACGAAACAAAAAAAGTAAGTTCAAAGTACTGTGGACATAAAGACCTATTCATAATACACATTTGTGTATATTCTGTGTTTTCAAAACATGAAATCTGAAATCAGATGGACTTTATGGGTCTTTCTGCTGAACATTATAGTCAGTGTGAGCTGATGTTGCCTCTAATATTTTCACCTTTCATCTTTAAAAATCATGTCTAAGTAAGGCTGATAGAAAATGAATAAAAATATTTTAAACTGCTTAGAATTTCTATAACTACTAGGTATTTCTCTTATTGTAAGAAGTTTTGCTTGACTAGGCTGATCGTACAATGAAAAGTCATTTCTTGTAAAATCCTTTTGGTCTTTTAATTTCACATTTGTAAATCTCATTTGTTTCCTCACTTGGATACCTCAGTTGTCCTCTTTTTAATTAGAAGGAATAAGTTCAGGTGTCAAAGTCTACTTTGAAAATGCAGAAAAAGGGTAAGAAATAACTGGTACTACACACCAGTTCTCAGGCAATACCCAATTCTCAGTTGGCCTTATGATCCATTTCAGAACGAGAAATCTTATTTTCACTTTCCCCTAATACAACTCACTCAATTCTGCATTGATTTATTATGCTTCTGTGCTATAAATCTTATTAGCTGTGTGTGCATGTTTCTTTTACAAATACAACAGTGCCAGAAGTTTGTCCTCAGCATAGTCAGACACTGTGTGAGCTTAATGGAAAAAGATAGCATGAAAATGAAGCAGGCTAAAAAAAAAAAAAAAAGATGTGGAACTCAAAAATATTAAGTTTTGCAAGAATAAAGATTTGAACTGAAATGTTGTTGCACCTATTTCAAAGGTGCTTCCATCTGGGTGTTTCTTGTTGTTTTTGTTGTTTGTTTTTTGTCTGTTAGTGGGGTTATTTGTTTGGTTTTTTGTGGGCTTTTTTCCTATTTAAACCTTTGGAGACTTTGGTAAAAAGGTGTTATGGACTCATTTTTTTGTATTCCAGATTGATTTAGAATTGATGTAGATCAGATAAACCTTTATCTTTTGCCTAACCTACAATGCATCTGAGATTTCATTACTCTGATAGGACTGTGTGAAGTCAGAAAGAAATAGAAATGGAGATGAGCTGGGACTGACTGAACCTCACAAAAACTAGACACGTAAATATCTTGCATGCATTTGTGAGTTCTCTCTGACTTTATTTCAGGGCAGATACAGCTGCAAATGTTAAGACCTCTAAGAGTATAATCTTTCTGAATAAAATCTTTATTATATTTCTTACCTAATCCTCGGTTATTTGCACAGTATATGCTCAAAACCAGCACCTAAAAACTAAGATCTGACTTTCCTTATTGCTTGCACTAAGGAAATTGGAACATCTGGACATGAAGACAAAAGCCTGCCTTAGACCAATTCTAGCTGAGGACGAGAAATCAAGACTGTTTCTCTCAGCTTTATGTCATTTTCCTTCACACTTACAGAACAGAGCTGAAGACTCTGTGAATCAGGGAACCTCACAGTTTTCTCTTACATTTATGATGGTAGAAGCATGGTTTATTCTTTGATTATCTTGACACAACTTTTGCATCAGGTGACTCAAGGCCAGTTCAGGCCCAGACTTTCTGAGGCTGTTCTGAGAAGCTGCAGAACTGTCCTACCTGAAAAGTTAATAAATTTACCAAAACCCTGGCTGTGGAAAGAAGTTTTCTGGCCTGACTTGTTACAGCTGACTTCCCCAGGGAACATCTTCCAGGTCTTACCTACAAGGATTTGCTAGCACCTTAGTGCAATTGCCACCTTCTCCTTCAGATCCTTCTCTTGTATGGATCATTCCTGAAACCACTCTTGTCCTCCATTGTCCAAGGTCCAAGAGATCTGCTTTATGGTCCTTGGCTATGTCACGGATCTGACTGAGAGGTTGTAGGGAATATTGATTTAATCTCCCCTAAATGAATCTTCAAACTATGCTGGTTGTCTTTACAGTGCTGTATCATAAACCTTCTCTCACCTTGAAACAGCCATGAGGTTTCCTGCTCCCCACTTCTGAGAAAGGTTTCCTAATGCTTCTCAAACTCAAAAGTGTTTTGCCTGCAAAACATTAAAAATTGTGCCGTGCTAGATCAAGGGAAGCACAGGAACACCAAAACCAAACTTATGTTAGAGTTGCTTGAATGAAAAACATCCTAAAGACACAAGATCTTAACAATTATAACTCTTCCTTCTTCCTCTGATGAGTTCAGTATTGGCCTCTGTCACAAGCAATTGGTGCAACACAAGATTGAATGGGCCACTGGTCAGCATTGTTACACCAATTCTAAATTGTTCAATGTTCTGGTAGAGATTTTTGCAACAACATTGATGCTTAATCTAATTTTTGGAAGGATAAGATGTCAGGCTGCCTTTTCCATCAGCTCACACAGTCTATTTAGTTTTCCTAGGTTGTTTAGAAGCTTGATGGGGTTTAATTGAAAATGTCAGAAGGGAACATTTTAATTTGACTGCATTTGATATTGTGGCTAATGCATCCGGCAATCCATTGTAATTCAAAGCACTTTTCACGCTCCACAACTGGCATTGCTATTATTTTAAAAGGTGAGAACTTTCATTGTTAATCTACATGGGGTGCTCAGAGTAGTTTATACTCTGTGCTATTTTTTTTTTTTTAATATATATTTGTGTTCTGTGCTTCTACAAAGGCAACATCCGAAGTGTATTTTCTGCCCCAATATAGTCCCTACCTGAATTTTCAGGTTTCAAAAGATCACAAAATATCTTGGATCTCTGGACAGGCTTAATTTTTATTGGTCGGCCAAAAAGAGGGAGTAAACCAAACCAAAAAAACAGAAACCAAAAAACCACAAACACAACCTTCTCCACCCAACCAAACCAAACCCCACAAAACATTCTATGCTAGGATCAACAAATATAAATCTTCTTTAGAATATTCACACAGGATATGAGAAAGTAAAGGTTAAGTCCCAGTTTCCAGTTCTTATTTAAAGAGTTGTATAAAGATGTACCACAAAACACAGAAAGAATTTCAACACAGACTACATAATTCCTTTATATTTAGAGAATTGTCCTGAAATAGAGGTGCTCCATGCATGTTTTTTATAACTGTTTCCCATCTTCACATGAACACTGGGGATCCCAACTCTCAGGTATAACAGAGCACAATGAACCTGCCTAAAAGCTTACCCTTGTCTGTCTTATAGAATTTGATACAGGTGTTGTAACCTAAAAATACATATTTGGTCAAATCTGAGGAAAGATTTTTCTCCACTTCAAATCCTTCTATGCTTTTAATTTTAATTTATTGCTCCAAGACTAAGGGCCTGGAACTGTCACAGCTCTAGTCCTTGTAGTGACCACCAGATGTTTTCTATCCCCTCCTGTGCAAATGCAATCAGATTCTTTTTACATAGATCTAGCAAACTTACATCACAAAACAAAGACAGGGTCATAATTTTCCCTGGGAAGCATTCTGCCCTTGACAATTTTGACTATCCTTATGGTATTTCAGGAAAATGCTTCTTTATTTGAGAATCCTAAAGAAGATTATTTATTAATTGCCACAATCAGTAGCTTGGGATTTCCAGATAAAGATGATTTTATGTCTACATTTTTTTTTTTTTTTTTTTTTTTGGTAAGCTTGAAACATGCAAGGCTTTTACTAGGGAAAATATGTAATGGTAAGGAGATTAGGCAAATATGAAGCTCACTGATAGTGGAGGTAAATCATAGAATCATTTCTGTTTATTCCACTCAGACTATTTTAAAAACTGAAGTGTATGTTGATATGAAGTCACTTTCATTAAGAAATATTTGCATTGGCATTAGATACCAAGTCTTAATTAAAAAAAAAAATAAAAAAAAAATAAAAAAGGGAGAAAGAAGGATCACCCAGAGTGATTGATCTTTTGAATGTTTGACCTATTTTCTTATCTCATAGCTGTGTTCAGTTTAGTGTTGGAATATGAATTCTGTGCTGTTGAGTTGTGACTACTCTGTAATTTAGTTTCCCTAAACAACTCAGTATTTACTTGAAACATTAAAAATATGATGAAAAGGAGGAGACTTCAGAGTCATTTTCAGTGCCTGGAATTATGATCCAGTTTTCTCTGTCCTAAGTAGAGAACAAGACCTGTTTCTCTCAGTGTTCCAGGCACTTAATCATGGAATCCTGGAAGGGTTGGGTTGGAAATGTCTTTACAGATTGTCTGGTTCCAACCACAGAGAACCACCTGCCACAAACACCTTCCATTAGACACTGTTCTTCATGTATTTCCTCATTCTCTACATTAATACACTAGTGAGTGCTGCTCACAGCATCATTCCTTAAATGTTCTGATAAGTGTCAAAATTTTAGAAAATCTTGAACTCAAAGAAACTTTACAAAACACAGCCAGTAATCACAACTGACCAAGAATAGGAGTTCCCTCTCAGTCCCTAGCCTAACACACATATCTTTTATGAATATTGTCAAAAAAGCCTTTATTCTCCTCATGATCCGAGTCCAAATATTCCATAAATCCCAATGTAACTATATCAGCAAAGGGCAAGGGTCCCATAACATTAGTTATATGACATTAATCTTGATGTCTTTATCACTAAGGACAAGCATAAAAGATTTGAGTCTATATCCACAGTGAGATTCCCTTAAACCTTGGAGGTGGAGAGCTGAGATATAGGAAGCTAACTGCATTTTAGATTAAAAAAAAAAAAAAAAAAAAAAAAAAAGAAAAAGAAAAAGAAAATATTAGTCTGGTTTATTAAAAGAGCTGGGGTATTTCAAAATAAGTGCTTATTGTTCCACATTTTCAGGAAATCAAAGGGGACATTCAGACTTAAATAAAATATCCTGTTCAATACAGTACAGAATATGAGTCTATTTATTTTTTTTATTATTATTAACAGAAGTGATAGAAAGCAAGTTTTAATGAAATAATAAGAGATTATTAAAAGCATTTTTATAACTAACATGTTTAAAAGCTGTTTTCTTATATTTTTAAAAATCAAGGAGCTTTCAAAATCTACACAAACACATAAAATATTTCTGTTGACCTAACTTTAATAAACAGCAAAACCAAAGAAAAGAAAAAAGAATAAACCTTGTAACCAGAAAAAATCCATACAATTTTTCCTGTAAATTAAATACTTTTCTTTATTAAATTTTGCAATACAAACTAATTTTCATTGATGGATATGTGTTATTATGTGAAAATATCAAGTTAATTTGTATTAAGTCTTTCCACTGTGACAAAAAATTTCTAGCAGTATGTACTCTAGCATTTCTATAAATAACATATAGATAGTATAATGACCACAAAATTATTAGGAAGGCAAAAAAATGAATACAGTCTTGAAAACAGCATTGTTCTGTCTTTTTTCTTGTTTTTTTTGTTTGGTTTTTTTTAACACACAAGTCAATTAATATACTCATTAAAGAATCTTTCTGAAACAATTTTTCTGGATATCCTTTTCTGGATAATTGTGATATAGAAAATCTGAATCTTTGGAGCTTGTATTTTTTACATAATTTTCTGTGAGGAAAGAGTTAAAATACTCCCTGCTCCTCTATGCTTCCCACCACACACACACACTTGAATTGGTGAGGCCAAGATAACAACATCTTAAAAACTGAAACGATTCAATGTAATTTTGTTTGAGGCCACCCTATATTTTTCAGGCTTTTCTGTCTGATGGGAATAAAAGATTGTGTTGGTTACCATCCCTTTTTTCTTCTAAATTAGCATGATTCATCCAAGAAATTTGCAGTAACTAAATCACAGCTCGCCCTCGTCAATACACAGCTCAGGCTACAATGGACTACTGCTGATTTGCTCCAAGCATGTTTCATTTGGAACAGGGCTCTCCAATTCCTTGGGCATCAGTAGAGATTATTCTGCATCAGTTTGCTCAGGAGTTCTGCAGCAGATCAATCAGCATTGTATTGGAATATTGAGGTGTAAAAAAAATATAGGAGAGAGAAGGAAACATTCTTGCTTTTGAGGACTGCCACCTGAACAATGGTTCTTCATACTTAAACAAACAAGGTAAAAAAATAAATGATGGGGAAAAATCCTTAGGTGATCAGTTCACAAAGATGGAACGTTTCTGTACTTCTGACAGATTGGAATTTTCATTCACAATGTAAAGGATCTGAAGACCAGTTTATCTCCTCGATGCCATGACAATGATCATCACACCGGCTTTCACAGTCACTTTCTGGATGTTCAGTGCTAGATGGCAAATGTGAGTACTCCTCAGAAGGAGTCTGTGTTGCCAGTTGCAATAGTCAAGCTCAAAAACAGCCTCGAGAGCAAATACCTGGTTCTATGTTCACAGGAGAATAATTTCACTAATGGCATATTGTAAAGTATTTGTCTTGAAATGGTCGTTCCACAGTCAGAATTCATTTACTGCTGTGAAACTCTTGAAGGTCCTTGGAATAATTGTGTTTGCCACTCTCCCCTGACCCTGGAAAGGTGGGAATTTGTGCATATATGCTGGGGAGTGAGGGAGATGCCTGCAGAGAACATAATCACAGGAACACAGGGTCCAAGCAAAGTTGGAAGTGATTAGACAAACCCTAGGTTTAATATTTTCATCCTTTTCTGTATATCTTTCAGATTTGTTCCAGTATCAGACAGAGCAGCAATGCATTTATCTCAATCCCCAGTGCTATATACCATTGCCAACATTATCTCTACATCCTTTGATAATTTGTCATCTACTGTCCCTGGGAAATCTGATCCCTGATTTTAGACAAACCCCTGTTCCCTTCACTTGTAAATACTAACCTCAGCCTAAGAAGAAATCTCCTGCTTTGCAGTCCATGTGTCTCTAATTCATGGTTAGCATTATGAAGATTATAATGATTTTTCTTTTATCTCTGCTCAGCTAATACACTAGTGATTGGGGAGAAAACAGAATATTTTAGCTGAGATCCTCTGTGTTGTTTGACACTCTGTGGTTGCTTCTATTTTTCATTCAGCTTCAGATTCTTGGGGAGAACTAAACCCAGCACAGCCTTTGATCTTTTTGACTGGTTTCCTCAGTGGATGAAGCAGCCTTATAAAAAGGGCACAAGCCCTTTTTAGATGATAACATGCTGTACATTTTCTATCTCATTCAGCACCAGGATGTTTGCAAAAAGCTCACCATCAGTATTCCAGCCTGTTTTTATGTGGGTCTCTATTATCTACAAAAAACACTTCCTGATCTGCTTTCTCAGAAGGTCCATATTAATTTGCTATGATCATTTCATTTTCTACGCTTTCCTTCACCTCACATTAGTTTCTGCTGAGGCAAGCAAACTGTATGTGCTATTTTTTTTCTGCACTCAAAAGAGGTCTTTTTTGTCCCTTACTGTGACACATGTTCTCTTCTGGTTTTATGGGTTTTTTTTCTTTTCTTTTTCATTATGCTTTTAAAGTTCATGTATTATTATTTTAATTTTCTTATAACATTCTGTAAAAAGAAGGTCCTGGTTTTGCCATGCAGATTGTCTGGTGTAAACTCGTGCCACTTGTTCTGAGTAGTGTAATTCAGCTTTCTTCATTATGCAATTTTGGGTTAGACAATGCAGTTTCATGCTATTACCTTGAATTTGTGAGGAAAATATTTATTAAAAGAGGTATTTCTGTTCTCCCAGGCCACTCTTCACCACAAAGCATCATGTGTCTCTCATTCTATTTCTCTTCATGAAGATTTTTGGGTTTTTTTTTGTTTTGTTTTGTTTTTTTTTTTTTTTCTTTTGATACCACCCTCTCAAGAAATTTGAAAAGTTCACAAAACAAAAATTAACCATACAAGTGTTCTTTTTTCATTGCATGGCAAATCTTCAGATGCATATTATGATGATGTAACATTTTTATCCAGGTATTTCATTGAATGAGAAGCTTATTCAGATATAACTTTTTCTCCATTTTAAATTTCATATGTTGCTTCTCAAAATTATATTTAAGTAAATATTTTTATTCAGAATAGTTAGAAATAATAACTTAAACCCATGTTTATACTCTAAAAGCTCTCTCAAGCCACAATATTTATGAGGACTATCTACTAGCTGACTTCACCAATCATTTGAAATGAAAATTGAAATCTCCTTAAGTTCTTGTTTATGTTCTCTATGTGTATGTGGGAACCTGTTTCTATCAAAAACATCCTGCTTTAGCCTCAAATAGCATAAAGACCTTAAATATAAACTAAAAGTATGGGAGGAAGAGTACTTTTTTCTTCAAAATAAATAAAAGTACTCAATTTTTGTTATCAAATTTTGCTTTATAGGGTAATCTTGCATTGACATTTGCTCAAATAATTTTTGAAATAGAAAATGTTATTTACTTCAACCACCTCAAAGAAAAACAGTAAGTCCACAGCTTTTTCTTTTGTCACCACAAAACAAGAACATTGAAAAAAATCGATGAATCCAGCCCTTTCCTGTGAAAGGTTTCAGTTTCGATGAATCACCTTTTTCTGATGAAAAAGTGTTTTGTTGAAAAATTCTCACCCCACTCTGTTTACTGTAGTGGCTTAGTTCTGGATGAATGCTTCCAGCAATCAGGATGGCAGAGGAGAATATAATCTGCAGGGCTATTGACTACTTGTTGAAGGCCAAAGAGAAGTTAACAATAAAACCTGCTGCAATGTACATTTAAGCCAGTTGGAGCAGAGAGAGGCTTATCACAGGCCTCAAGTGGATGGAGGCTTCTATTTAGCTCACCTAGCAGGTCTGCTGCAGACCCCTTTTTGAAAGGGCTGCTTGCACCTAAAGCCTGAAAGATCCATCCTATTTCATGCAGGATGCTTAGTTTCATCATCCATGTAAGCCCATGGGAACTGGGGGTGCTGAAACCAGTGCTGCAGATGTGCTTGAACCCCTGAAGAGACCAGACCACATCACATCAAATTCAGCTGAAGAAATACTTAGTTTTAAGACCTGATATTCAGTTCTGAACCAAAGTGTGTCTGTGAAGCACAAGACTGTGAAAACTTAGTGTGCTTCATTTTTTCTGTTATGAAAACTATCTGGCAGTGTAAGATTTAATAAATAAATAAACAGACAGATTAAAAAAAAAAAAAAAAAAAAAAAAAAGAAACACATTTTTGAATGCTAACATGTAAAGAAAAAAAAAATAGCTGAGGAAGGTAAAACCAGTAGAAAATGTCCAGGTGTTTGAACTGAACTTTTAGTATAGGAGAATAATATTTTTTTTTCTTTTCAAAGAAATAAAAGCACATTAAATAATCCAGAGTAGCAAAATAAATCCCAAAGTGCTATAAGTAGAGTGACCACCCAATAACCAATCACTGTGGCAACAGACACAGACGCAAAAACTTCCTTTTGTTGCTCATTTAGCACTGCCATTTAGTCCCACTCACAAAATCACATTTTAGAAGAATGGACATAGTTCATCATGAAAAGAAAGAGGAAAGGCTAGAGAAAGGAGAAAGTCAGTTGTAGTTATTATTTATCATTACAGTCCCCTAATCCACTAAGCATCTTTTCTACTAAGCTCATTTTAAGACCTTCTTCCGCTCCATCTTTCCCGCTGGAAACACCTCAAAGAAACAAGTACACAAGAAAAAAAAAGGTAGGAAAGAAAAATAAAACAATTATATGAACCAGACAAAATTACTAGAATAGCCAAAAATAGACATGAGGGTTTCAGAGTGTCCCATTTTCACGAGTGATGCAGTCAATTGTGTACTAATCTGAGTCACTCTGGATGTCCTTTGTAAAGAAAACACATTAGAAACATAAAAGCATTTTCTTGTTTTGTTTCACATTCCTGTCTGAGGAAAGTTCTGCAGGGGACATCTGCCTATGATTCATCATAATTTTAGCTGCCCATCTTTTACATCTGAGAGAAACTACAATTAAAGTCTGTCTCCTGTAGAGAGCATTAGCAGCAGCCAAGGTGGCAACGGGGCTTCCTGGTTTAGGAGGTGAACACAAAGTCACTTTCAGACACCAAATAAAATAATTTAGAACAATAATGAAGAGAAATGGTACAGTTTTCAGAGGTCACAATGGGCCTGGAGTCCAAAACAAGCTACTCAAATTTAGTCTGAGTATTAAAATTTTAAATTCTTGCCCAGAGGTTTTGGGTACAAACAAATTCTTCTCTTTTTTTTTTTTTTTTTTACTTTTTCCCTGGGGCATGAGCTGCCTTTCCTTCAGTTTCTGACAGACCAATCATCACTGAGAATGGAGTATCAGACTTTCCCTGAATTTATGTTGTGAAGGACTTCATCAGCTGTAAGTAAACATTGTCTCCAAGTCAGAAGAGCTACCAGGTGCATATTTAAACCTTCATTTGCAAACTCCTTGTCTAAGGAACAAGCCTTCTAGCAGCCACTTAACACACAGAAGATCTCCAGCCCCTACAGTGACATTTTTGAAGGAACACAGTGATGAGAGAGATATAATAAACAGTAAGTTCACCACTCAAACAGTTGCTGATACCTCACCAACCCTATGCTTATATTTTTTCGTCTGGTCTTTGATATTAAGCACATAAAAAATGGATGGAGTGTCTAAATCACTTCTGCCATTTGCAGACTCAATATTGTGGAGGATTTGGTTTGGAAATAACTGTACTTTATTTTCTTTGGGACCTGAATTTGAATGCATGACAACCAACTTACCGTCTGGGTTACCTAGAGTAATTTAGTCTAGCATTTAATTTATATAATTATGGGCACTGCTGTCGACAACCTGAAAAGTTAAAATGGTTCTGACAGAAAATCTTGAAAACTAGATACTTGAAAGGAGTTACACCTACTGTCATAAACACCTTCTAGTTTATGATAATATAAATTTCTTTTCCTTTATTTTTTTTTGTTTGTTTGCTATTAAATTTACCACTTGAATACATGATATATATGCTTCGGCCTGATGCTATAAAAGTTGTTCATTGATTGATGAACTATTGAGGAATTGTTGTCCATTTCCTTTATAAAAAAATATAAGACACAAACTTATTAATGTGCTCACCTAACACTGGAATCTGGGACATTTAATGCTTTATGTAATATGATTTATTTTGTAATATTATTTTCTTTGTCTCAGAAGTCTCAGAGTGAGTTTCTCAATCCCTTTTGGATCCACTAAGGACTTCTATAATGTAAATAATAGTAAATAGATTTATTTTTTTTTCTCCTGTCAAGACAATCTAATTTGGACTCTTGCATGACACTTATCACTGGGATACCTGACAAGTTGTCCAGTTGCTTTTGAAATTCTTGACAAAGAATCCTAATTTAACCCAGAAGAAAACTAGCCTGACTCCTATTAATGTCATTGAAAGGTGGGGATGCTCACACCAAAATAGAATTAGGTATAATATGCCCAGAAGTCATATCCATTATTTCAAACAGTAGGATTTTTTTACACCTGATGATAGGTAGAAAATACTAGAAATGTGTTCCACTTCTGTTTATCAGGTCTAAATCCTTTGTAATCTTGGAAAAGGGGTGGATGTGGTTTTTTTTCTTAAGTAGAAGAAATTCAGGTTTGTATTTTAGTGTCCGTAAAGTTCCATTTTAATTATGGGAAAATAATGTGAGGGAGATTGGTAATAGGCAAAACTTTGAGACCTTTTGTTCTTTAGTGCAGTGAAGGAAACCTCATTAGACAGGATTTTCTTAGTTAGCAGGGCTTCAGGGTTAATGAGCTGTGAGTGATAATATATAGTAGTAATCCCTCATGACTGTAACAAGTTGTATTTTATAAACTTCTTAATCTCAGTAGTGAAAGAGATGTGGGGTATGGGAAAAAGAAGAAACTAATTTTCAGGGCTCAGGGAAATTCCAGTCATTTTACTCCCTGTGTGGAAGTTGTTTAAGAAAAAAAACTACAGCTGCCTCATGGGGAAAGGATAGGATTATTATCTTTATAGTTACATAAATGTCCCCAGAATGACGGATCTAAGGATTTCTTGAACAACCTTTCTAGGTGGAGAAAGCTAGTTACATGTGACAGAGCAAAATTCAAGAGAATCTCTTTTCATTTACTCTTTGGTGAAGAGTAATCAGAAATTAGTCATTTTATAGGCAATTTGGGGATAAGGGTCAGAAACATTTAAAAAAAAATAAAAATAAATTAAAAAAATCCATATTTTGAAAAAAAGTTAAAAAAAAAAAAAAAGTATAGACATGAAATTGTTACTGCAAGCTCTCCTGGAAGGAGCCTGAAAGACAGGGGTGATGCCCAACAACCCATTAGCACATAGTGACAGCAAGGCACATCAAAATGTTGTTCAGAAAAGTTGCTATTCTGCTAAAACACCTCAAAACAACACATAAGTGCTACCTTCAGCCAGCAAGAAACAAAACTGCTCTTTCCATACCTATCCGAAAGGTTCTTTGTTCTATTGATGGTGTCAGTGATTTTTCCTGGACTGGGTTAGATTTCTTGTCTTGAAACACTCTGCTGGAAATATTACAGACTTTTTCCAGGAGAAAAAATGTAAAATCCTGGTACTTTCAGAAGCTGAAAACCTTGTCTCTTCCTACCAGTGACAAATCCATCTGCTTTCTTCAGTCAAGAAATGAGGGCAGCAGTTAAATTAAGGAAATCAGGATCCCACTTGAGAGTTGGTCAACAGCAAAAATTTTGGGACACATTATGTTGTTGTTGTCTAGGGCTTAAGGCAAGAGAATGTACTTCAGTCTGCCTGTATTATAAGCTTTATATTGTCCAAGAGAAAAAATTTGATTTTTAAACTTTGGTTTTGAAGTATAAATATTTTGATGAAACATTTATTTTATCTGGTTTTACCCCAAACTTTATTAAGCTTTTAATTTAAGGTAATACTATGCAGAAATTTTTATATTCTTCTACAGTTGCTTATTAACAAGACCCATATAAATTAACAAATTTATAAATATAGACAATGGCATTTGAGACCCTTCAGAAAATTTTTCAGTTGAGGGTAGCTTTTAAGATCTCAGGTGTCAATGTTCCACACTTGTGAGAGATAATAGTGTGACAATTTTTTCTTTTCAGTGAAAAGTTACAAATACTATTCCTTACAGTGCCCATATGAGTACAATAATGAGCATTAATCTTGAACTGGTGTAAATCATTGTGATGTCATTGGCTAGACTGGTTGAATTTTTTTCTTTCAAAACTGCTTTTCAAGTAAAATTAGGGGTTTTGTCATTTACATGTTAAAGGGGAAAATAGTTTTGAGGGAAACAATTAATGGAACATCTCAGATGGATTTAGAAATGAATAATTTACTTCTGAAAAATCCATCATGATTTTTAGAGGAATTGTTCATCAAGGGCTGCACCTTCCTTTAAGAAACAAATTCTTCAGCTGTATGTCACCCTTCAGGATGTGCTCTTGAAAAAGCAATAGAGATATTTCAACAAAAGCATTTTGATTTTTTTGTGTAGGAAAAAAAAAGAAAAAAAAAAGAAGAAGAAGAAGAAGAAGATGGAAGAAGATGAAGAAGATCACAGGATATTTCTAATGAGATACTTGTTAAAGTTGTTTAAAGGCAGGCTGTGAATGTCTGGTTGGCCACAGATTTGCCACAAGACACTTTGGAGAATTCACCAAGCCTATAAATACAATTTTCATGGAAGTGATTTAAGTCTTTTGTGTGTGTGGTTATAATGA
The DNA here is from genome assembly GCA_032173965.1 of Sitta carolinensis. NCBI lineage: Eukaryota > Metazoa > Chordata > Aves > Passeriformes > Sittidae > Sitta > Sitta carolinensis. Next base: position 7,697,740 of record CM063313.1, on the reverse strand, counting down.
GCAAAGTGATTTTTTGTTTATTTTGATATTTAATTTGAAATTATTTCATGCCAACTAAAAAAAGATGGAAAGAAGACAACCATTTTGCTTGTTATAGTTTGGAGAAAATCATAGCATTTATCTTAAATTAAAGTGCAACAACAATGCAACAACATTAACTAGAATATTTGTTATATAGAGATATAAATATGTATAAGGTTTTGTGTATGTATATATATGAACATATATATTGCAAAGTAATTTGCTTGTACTTTTAAATAAGATCCTGGAAAGTGAAATAGCTTTTTATGATTTGAACTAGTTTAAGACTTTAAGACTTTAATTTGTATGTGACAAATCATTTTACAAGAGGAAGCAACAGCATGGCCATATTAACAATAATTTAAGCAACTTCCCTAAATTCTCTAAGTGTAATAGATGAGGACATGGCTCCTGTTGGCATTGGTAGACTCTGAATTAAGGCCGTGGCAAGAACAATTACTCTCACGGTGTCCTATTCAAGTAAACAATGTAAGCAAGAGGTTCTGTATAGATTGGAGCATATGTTTTAAGTTAAAGATGTGCTGAAATGTTGTCCTGAACAGGGATGTTTCCCTAAAGTAAGGCTATGGCTAGCTGCCCAGTTTGCAATATAATATGAAGAGAGAGAGTGAAGTCATACAGAGGAAAAGTGTAAGGAAAAACAGTCTGGGAAATGCAAAACATACAGGTCCAGAGAGGTACCATTGTTTGTAATAAAAGATTGAAACACCTTGGAACAAAACTCTTGAAATAAATTTGGAAATAAAGTGTAATATTACCACAGAGTCATATTGTCAGTAGTAAGAGTGTTGAAGAGGGGGAAAAAAAGGGAAAAGAGAAAGAGAGAAAAGAACTGAGTGGTAATATTTTAAAGGGTAACCAATGCTCACTAGCAGCTGCAGTAAGACATTAAGTAATAGAGCACACTAATGTTAACAGCTCTCTTGGTAAGAGTGGTAAATGAAATAAACCTCAGCATTCGGTGTATCATTAATCTATAGTGAATAATGGCACTGGTAGTGTAAGGAGATTAAAAAGGGCATTGTAAACATTTGTGGCTGTATAATATACAAATTAAAAATGTGTGAACGCTTGCAGCTGCATAATCTACAAATTAAAAAGTGTAATAGCATAGCATTAATTACTGGCTGATCAATTCACCCATAATTGCTGGCATGTAGATGAACAATTACAGGTCCGAAATGTTATTTGAGAAAAAGACATTGACCTTGGAACCATAAGAAATGATAATATGTTATAAGGTAACACAGGCTCGTGTCAAAAAACCCTATCAGTGTATGCTCTTGCAGGCTGGGTTGCTAGCAGCCCTAATCATACTTTTCCCTTTATGTTATTGTGACTGCAGTAGACCATTTTCTGCCTGAGTAACAGAACTTTCTAACTGCTCTCTATGTCCTGTAGTCACTACATTTGACGTTTAGGTGTATGGGACAGATTTGATGGCCTTCTGTGGTGGGGCTGTGACATGGGTGGGCGAGAATAGAGCAACTGACATCACCTACCTGGACTTGTGCTGGGCATTTGAGACTGCCCTGCACAACATCCTTGTCTGTAAACAGGAGAGAAGAGACCTGACAGCTGGACCACTGGGTGGATGAGTCACTGCCTGGAAGGTCACACTCAAAGGCTTGTAGTCAGTGTTTCAAATGTCCAAGTGGTAAGTATTGTCCCTCAGAGACTTTTGGGACCAGAGCAGTTCAACATCTTTGTCAGTGACATGCACAGAGGGAGAAGGTGAATTTTTAGGCATGTAATTCCAAGCCTCTGCTCTGTATAAGACAGAGGGGGTGATCCATCACCATCAGGGCTAGAAGCCTGGCTTTGAGACCAGAGGTCATCCCTGTGAGGTGGGATGGTGAGTTTATCATGGGAATGTCCTCCCTTACACAACTCAATTGTAAAACTTCTCTCCACAGGGAAAATCCTGAAGGTTTTTATCCTTCTGGCTCAACGGCACTGACACACAATGAAGCCGTCACATCTTAGAAGGTGTCAAAAGACTCCCAAAACATCCCCAGACTTATTTCTAGGGCCTTCCACCTGAGGTATCTGGACATTTCCACCAAACCTGAGAATATTTCAACCCATCAGTCTTCATATTCTGAGGGTTTTTCACCCCACTTCCGACTGATCAAGAAGACAACCATCATTTCAAAACTCATCACTTCAACCAACAAATATCTAAATTACAATCAAATCTCATTATGAGACCCATGGGTTATACGTTACATATATGTTATATGTTCACAGTCTCCTTCCTTCCTTCCTTTCTTGCTTCCTTTCTTTCTTCCTTTCTTTCTTCCTTTCTTTCTTCCTTTCTTTCCTTCTTTCCTCCTTTCTTCCTTTCCTTCTTTCCTTCTTTTCTCCCTCCCTCCCTTTGTTCCTTCCTTCCAACACTTCCTTCTCTCTCTTTTTTTCTCTCTCTCTTTTTCTCTCTTCCTTTTTCCCTTTTTCCTTTTCCTTACACAGTTTTTTAAGTGATATCTTTACACTTTCTTACCACTGTATTACTATTGATAATAATAATAATAATAATCAAAATGCTTACATACTTGATTTCCAATGCAACCAAATTGTTATAAAATGAAAACCACACACACATATATATACATATATATATATATATGAGTGTATGGTGTGTGTGTGTGTGTGTACACAAGCACCAATCACTTGGTGTTTTTTCATTCTCATCCTTCCCAGATCTTTTAACAAGAGCCTGGATGTCAAAGGTTTGACGTTGGCACAAGACTAGTGCCTCCATGAAAATATACTGTCTCTGGTGTTTGTTGTGAGATGTGACCAAAAACAGAGTAAAACAGTTTCTAATTTAGAAAGCAAAAGAAAAGAATTTTATTGCTTATAATATGTAAGGAAGATACATACAGAAGAAAATGAAAACTTTAAAAAACACTCTTCCTCCCCCCCTCACTCAAGTTCTCAACACAGTGAAACAAACTAAAAATTCCCAGTCAAGTTACCACTTTTTAGATAATTAATCTTCAATCCATTACCACCCTTCTCAGTACTCAGTTCATCAAGGAGAGATAGGAGTCTTTCTTGCACTATCTCGTGACCTCTTCTTCCATGTCCAGTGCTCTCACCACTGTGCATGGACCAGAACTGCTTCTAGGGTTTCTCTTTTTTAAAGATGCTTTGGTTAGTTCCAAAAACGACAGCCTCTCAAATTTTGGGACACCAGTCCCCCCCCCAGTTTCACCCCCTGGGGCCGAGGGGCCTTGAGAACAGAGCTCTTCCTCTCATCTCTGTTCACACTACTCTTCCACTGTCCACTCTTGGCTCCAAGACAATGCCTCTCCCCAGATGCAGTCTCTGCGTCACAGAAATGAAACGAGTCTGTCCATGGCTATACAAAAAAAAAGTCCAGCCAAAGGCCACTCCATCATCTCCTCCCACCTAGGATTCTCTTCAGTATTCTCTTTCTACTTACATGAACTTTCATTACCTTTGCTCAGTTCTCTTTCTTCTTCAACTTCCGGAGGATTAGCATTTATAAAGTTTCCATCATCTATGAAAAGGGTTAAAATCTTGGGCTTTGTTTCCTCAGAACTCTCACGGTATCTTTGCTGTTGGGCACTCTTCTCTCGCCACCCCCCCCCATACTCCTTCGGCCGTGCTGCCCGGCTGTTGATATCAAATTTCAAGGTGACACAAACACAGTCTCTCTCTCTCTCTCCGGGGGGAGGAAGAAGGCTGCCTGATGCTTCTCAAGGTTCCTGTACTCTCTCCACCCTTCCATCCTGCAGGATTTTTCCTCTCCCCCTCTGTGCCCAAGGTTCCAGCCTCCCTCACCCAGGCTGCATGGCTTCCCCTCCCCGCCCAGCCAGCCGCTGGGCAGGGGAGATCCCTCCGTCCTCAGGGAGAGGAACCAAGAGAGAGTTCTCCTGGGAGCCCTCTGCTTTTAACCCCCTGTGTTCTCAGAGGCGGATCCTTGTCCTCAGTGGCCACACCAGGTGCCAGTCTTTAAACCTCAGCACTCATTGGTTTGACTACTGAATTTCAAAAAACTCATTTTTTTTTTTTTTTTTTCAAACTACCACACTGGGCTACCCTTGCCTTCAGGGATAAGTCATAAGAAAATCATCCCTGAGGAGAGAATGAGCCTAGAAAAGCTGTAACAGGTAAACTAATCTTGAAACTAAAGGCAGAAGGAAAGAGCTTTGAATAAAAGAATCTTGGGTGGGAGATTGGAGGTATGGGTAACCTAAGACCAAAGATGGGAAGCAATAAAAGAAGACTAATCTTGAAAAGGGTGAGGAGATAATTAAATCTTTTCATGTGTAGGCACTAGTTATATCATCCTTAATTACATACTGCTTCTCTACTAGAGGCAAAAAACACAGTGGTTTGTAGATGGATGCTATTGCATAATTAAGAGCAGACAAATCTGACATTTCCTTGCTTTAGTTGCAACAGTAATAACTTTTCTAATGTAATGCATAAAATTTATATACAACATTTAAGCCATGATTCTGCACATTATGTCCTCTTGCCAATTACTTAAATAACTCCACTCATTTTAATATAACTTCCTTATACTTGAAATCAGTCCTATGTACATGCTGAAAGTTGCATTGGTCCTCATCCTAGTCCAGAGACATTCATAATTCTGTTCACTTGTCCACAGTTAAAACTTTGTGCACCTTCTTATATGCAATCTTGTTTGATTATTTAGTTCACCTCCCATCTACGTAATTTCATTATTATTTTTTCTTTCATTATATCAGGTAAAATCTCAGAGTCTGTGCAAGAGAAGAACACCAACTGGTTATTGACAATAGCAGAATACATTTGGAATGCTATTTCTGTCAACAGAAAATTTAGTAGTAGAGTTCAGTAGAACTCCCCTGACTAAGAAAATGTCCTCTTGCAACTGAAAGCATATGACCTCAGTTCTCTGCTCCATGGACTGGCTCTCCAAAGAGTACAAAACCAAATTCAAGATCTTAAGCCTGATAGTCACTGCTCTCTGTGGCTTCTGCACGGCTTATCTGAGAAATCACATCTTCCTGTGCAGCACTGACTGTCCATAACAAAAAAGATTAACTCCTACACTGGGAGTGAGACCTGAAAGTGCTGAGGGTATGTGCGCAGAGAGTCACAAAACACATCACTGAGCCCAAGAAATGCAACTCTTCCAGCAAATGCGTAAAGGAAGAAAACAAAACCCCCTCAGACTAACTGGCTTTATTCATTTTAGTTCTCTTATCTTTGTCAGGGGTAATCTGAAAAGCATCTGAGACACTGGAATGAGACTGGAACTTGTAGAATTTCACATTTTGTGTAATTTTCCCACCAAGGATTTTCATCTTTTTAAATTAAGTTGCCTGTTCAGATCTCCCATTTGAAAGAGGAGTTGGTCATTCAGTGCAAATGCCAATTCACCCTCGTTAGGTAGTGGGAAGCTGTGTTTTGTGGATACCATGGGTTATCTCATTTTCTTGCACATGTTCTCTGTGTGCTGTTGGTGGACTCTGATGCCATGGACCCCAGGGACATACATGTGGAAACCCTTAGATATCATTAAGACCGTTTCTATATATTTCACATATATTTTTGCATCTTGAATTGGCCTGCAAATCCACACTGCATTCACAGTCACTAAATATCATGCATCTTATGCATGTGATATATTATTTAATGCCTTTGTTCTTTTTTGAAATATGATTTGGCATATAAGAGCACATCCTTTTAGGGAAAAATATTTTCCACAGGATGAAAGAAAAAACTAAAAGAACATTTCACACTTTTTATTTATAACTTGTTTTATAGTGTGGGTAGTTTTTATGAGAAAACTTGAAGAGCTTCTTTTTATACAAGAAAAAAATTTAAAAAACAGTTATTGAAAAATAATAATAAAATACTAAGAAAAAACAGCTAAAATATGTCAATAAAAATGGATTTCTTTTTAAAAAGAAATTACATTTTCAATTGTTGATTTATCAGAAGGTAGAATTTTCAGGATTTTTTTTTCCTGCTAGATATAAGTTCATTGTCGTGTTCTATACAGCTTTTATAGGAATAATTTTGTGAAAGCAGTTCAGAAGCCCAAAGTGAGCCAAATCTGTTTTTCAGGTTGCAATAAAAGTAATAAGCAACCATGGGTTATCCATGAATGTCACAAAACCCAAAGTCAAAGGAGAGAAAATGTGAAATATAATCAGACCTTTGACCATTGATGGTGACTTTTAAATGATTCAGGTTTTGGAAAGTCAGTTTGATATACAGTGTACAACCATGTATTCGTAAAATACAAAAGGTCCACTCACTGAAAAACTGTCCTTCCTGCCCCTAAATGTACATCAAATTATATTGTGTTGTGTGGATGGTTATCTTTTAAGATGCAAAGGTACTAGTCAGTCTGAAATATATATATATAAATAAATATATATATATTAAAAATATATTATTAGACTATGATATTGGTATATTATACTGAATATAATATATTCAGGCTGAAGAAGTGCAACAAACTGCTTTTTCAGGAATCCTGGCCTCATATCTTGCATGATATGCATTTATAATTGCTATATTAACAATTAGGATTTAATGGTGACTATCTTCTTTGAACATTACAATTGATAAAGGAAAAGATGTTTTGGTGTTAGAATGCTTGATGGAAAGCCAGTGCTGAGATCTGCCATCAGTGATGGTGCTTTCATTGCTCCTGAAATGTTCCCTAAGGTGTCCCTGAGCTATGAAAAAATTGGTTTGAAAAGCAATGGGTCCCTTTTAAATCTTCCTCCTTTGGGATTGGATCATCGTCAAGAAACAGGGTTGAATTTCAACAGCAGCACTAATGGCAATAGGTAATTTTGATTTCATTCCCCACATTTACAAAAAAAATAGATAACGTCTTCTGAAAGATTATGAAACATCAGATTTTTCACTGTAAATATTCTTACAGATAAAGGAAAAATGATTATGAAATGTCAATGAAAAATATTTTTGTTTATTCTTAGTTTAACTTTTTTTCTTTTCATATTTTCAGTTTTATTCATATAATGTTGCACACATTGGTTTCAGGTTCAATGTCTCATGGTTTAAGTAAAAAAAAAAAAACCACTGTGTTTTATATTTGAAATTAGACTTAAAATTACACAGTGAATAAATCTTTTTAATGTCTTCATTGCCAGTTTTGACTCATTCACTCTCTAAAATTACTGCCAGATTTTCCCAGTCCCAATATCATCTAGAAATCATCAGTCACATTGAAATGACCCAAATCTCAGCCCATTTTTTTGACATGATGTTATCTGATGTGTCCTTACTGTGGAGTTGTGACAGAGATAAGCACCCCTTGCCCTCAAGGGCTCACTTTAACCACAAAGCATTTGCCCATCAGTGTTGGTTTGGGTTTCAGGGAAATGATGGTTCACGTTGTGTCTGACAGGGGAGAAGAAATTTGAAGAGAAGAGAGGTTTTTGGTCAAAATCATTCAGAAAGTCCTTGTGGAGCAAGCTACACAGAAGATGTTGGGGTTTATGTGGTAACTGGCTGATTTTACAGCTCCCTTCGCATATAAGTAGATGAAGCCTCTGCTTAAAAAAGGGAAAGAAGAGTGGAAAAAAGGCCATTTGGCTTCTCAACACGAGGCAAGACTTCTCTTTCACAGCATTTGAATGTCCTGCTATGAAAACGAAGAGAAAATAAAACCACTAAGACCAGATGCAATCATCATGACAGGTAGCTTGTACAGTGGTAAGGAGTGATTCTTTCCAATATTTAACAAATGTTTCCATGACACTGATGCCTGTTGCATTGTGTTTGTATTTGTTACATTCTGGAATGGTTGTCCTGTTTTATATATTAATGGTTTTTAGATGGACTGAAATTTTACATAAATTCCGTTTTTTGGCAAGCTGCAGATGGAAGGGAGAAGAGGGAATGAGCAACATTATTGATGTGTTTTAAAACCTTTAAAAACATGTATAAAAATTATTTAGACTCTAATATTGGTCACAGAATATATGCACAGATTTGAAATTAAAACCACAAAGGAACAGGGATTCAAGGTAGAAGTAATTAGTTCTTTTTTTACTGGCCTTTCTTTTCAGACACATCCTTTGAAATAAGTGACAGCCAAGGTGGTCCTAAAGCTGTATGAGTCAGGACGACTTCAGACCTGCAGAGAGAGAATAACAACACACTCTTGCACCAGCTGTTCAGCCAGAGGTGCAGCACAGTGGGATGTATTCAAGGAAAAAATTAACCAGAAGGGGTATTGTGTTTACACCTCTTGGATTGGTGGAATTGTTGGCCATTATATCAAAACCTGAAGGGATTATTTCTGCAGAGTGTTTTTGAGGGTCAAATGACATTCTGGCCATGATATCTACCTCTATGATTTTGCCCGTGCTGACTTCAGGAGAGGATGTGTGGCACAGAAATGGCAGTGAGACAGAGCAGGTCAGCCTTTGGTTGTTAATGGGCCCAAAATATCTAAATGTGGACCGAGAACACAAGATTTTAAACAGAATGCTGGTGAAAGGCACTTCTTTACAAATAATCTTATTTACCCTGAATCTTATTCCTAGCATAATACATACCACATATTATATCTATTTTTTTTTTTTTTTTTATTTTTTTAATCTGAATTGAGCCTTAGGGTTCATATCTGTTTTTAAGTTATTGACATCCAGAGGCAGGGCTGAATTTTAAAAATATTTGTAACACCTGACTCCCACAGCTAAAACAAAGTTGTTTCAAAAAATATGGCCCTCAGACTGTATAAACTTCTATTAATTTTTCCCCCTCTCCCCTGTGAAGTGTGGCTTAGAAGTCACAGCTGGCACATTAGTAAAAAGAAATACAGTAAAATGAATAAAATATTCTCTCATTTACAATTTCCTAGAGGCTCCTTGGTTGTTAATTGAAACTTTTGTCTACTTTATTGAACAATAAAAGTGACAGAAACTACTCTCAGGTGTCCTTCAGTATTAAAAAGAGGATAAAGGGTTCCTAGCAAAGGTGACAGAAATTAATGTGGTGAGCCCAGCTATCAAACATTTTGATATGTGAATTGCCTGATATTTCTATAATGCCTTCTTATGATTGGAAATGTTATCGCTTCTATTGAATCAATAGAAAATGTTAAAGCTCCGTGGTACCCCAATTACAAAATAAAGCTAGAAGGTTAACATCTGGGACCAGCAGAGATAGAAACAATTTCTATTGTCATACCTTTCTGACAAGTAAATGTCAGAAACATAACACCTTCCGCCAGTCTCAGTACTGAGCACATGTAAAAGAGTGATTGCAAGGCAGTCTCAAGTCAAATCACCTGTCATCTCAGTTTTGACATGGAATTACTTTTGTTTTATGCATCTATTAACCTTGAACTATCAGCATTTGTTTTAATGTTCTGGTCTGAAGTGACCTAAATGTACTTCTTTAATGCACTTACTGCTGTAGCTAAAAGGAGGAAAGAACAAGGTGGGGGGGAACCTATTAAGAGGGGGTGGGTGAAGCTGGCTGTGGCTTCTGTGGTATCACTGGGAGTGCAGCACCCTATTTCCCAGCTCCTTCCTAGGGGTAGAAATCTCAGGAATTCACCTGGAAAAATATGTGGGGAGCCCAGAAGCATCAGTAGCATCTTGGGCAATGTTTCTTGCCTACAATCTGATGCTGTACATCCCACTTTTTCTCACACCAGGGCCTGAGGGAAGGAAGAAGGAATCCTGGAGGATGCAGAACTCTCCATAAGTTGCAAGATGATCAGATATCTCCATGTTCCCAGATGTGGTGATGGCTGAGACATCACATCACTATCACAAAACTATGCCTGAAAAATTGCATGTCCAATCTAAATTCTGGAGTCACAAAATAATATAGAGATGTTGGTGGACTTCTCCATCCAGGGCAGATCAGAGGAGTCCAGTGTTACCTGGATATTAGAATATGAGACTTTAAAAATTACACTAGATAAGCTATTTAAGATTGTCCCCAATTTCCACTACCATAAAGATAATCCAATAAAAATAATTAAAAAAAAAAGATAAATAAAAAATAAAAAGTTTTCCACTACCATAAAGATAATCTAATAAAAAATGACAATGTTTGAAATTACCCATGCCAACTATCCTTAAGTAAAGAAGACAAAACTTTTTCACTTGTAAATTTTACACTGTACCTCCCAGCTTAATTTCCTGGGAGGAAAAAGGGAGAAAAAAGAAAGGAGGGTGTCCTTGAACCACCAGCTGAACAAGTTATGAACAAATTATGTTTCAATTACAAAGAGTTTTTTGGTTGAAACAATTTATTCTTATGGAAACACATAGCTTTAAGTACAGCTTTGGAAACTGACTGCATAGAGAAATCCTTTCTGTTGGAAGATACAGCCTTTTGATCCTAAATTTTATCTGGACATATTACATATTTTTAGGCAATTTTAAGTTATTCTTAGAGTTCCTATTGCCACAGTGCTTGGGCATCTTATATGGCAATCCTCAAATCTTTCTGAAGGACAATTTTTATTATAGGAATCTAAATTCCACAGATCTGGTCTGCATAATAGCAGGAAGATGCTACTGCTTGACAATGACTTTTGGGTGTACAAATTTGGAAATCTAGCTTAGGCAGAAAGGACCAGATATTTGTACAGGACAAATATAGTGGGAAGAGTGTAAGAGAGCTTCTGAAATAATCAAACTTTAAGAGGATAAAATCACTTCTTTTTCTCTTTTTCTCTCTAGGATTTGTCTCTTCTGAACATAAAAAAGAAAAAAGAGAAAAGAAAGAAGAAATAAAATTGGACACCATTCTTCTAATCAGTAGGGGATAAGAATCAACGAGAATGTGGTCTCAAGATATAATTTAGTCTCCCAATTATCTAATAACTTAATAGGATATTAGGCAAAGAAAACACTGGCTTATTTTCATTATTGCGGGGTTATCTTAATGAATTCAATAAATTTGTACAAGCATTTAATGATTCACAGACAACATTTGGACAACAAAAAATATGGAAAGATGTAAACTTGCTGCAAATTGACGCCATCATATATTTCTAACCAGTTGCTTTTAAGGCCTCAGAACTCCATTCTCCATTGGATAATTTCTATGTAGATTGATTTGTCTTCTGAAGAGATAGTCAGGGAGCAGATATATTCCTGTATTTAAGTATGTGTCTTTTGGAGAACTCTGCCACTGTGGCACACATGAAGTGGAAAAATCGCTTATTCTGTGATAAAACATAATATTTTCTAATATTCACCATACTTATAAATCCAGCCTATTGAAACATTGGTTTCTCCTTATTCTTATTGAAATATTCTGGCATATACAGTGTACAAGGATGAAGAATAAGCCCATTAATATAGTCGCAGTTGTAATTGCATTTTTTATTCATACATGGCTCCAAAATGTGAAATTACCAGCTTGTTATGTGGGTGTACATTAATAAGCACAATGGGGGTTCATAATAGAGCTTCGAGGTGTTAATGCAGAATGAATTAATGAATTAATAATTGCTATTAATTAAAAATAGAGCAGGATACTAGCCAACAATGCCTGACATAATTCTTAGCAGTCTCTCTGTCACACCTCAATTGTGGCTGTTTCTAAGGCTGTTGTACAGACTATGGGAATAAATTTTGGTTTGGGAAGAAGGAAGAGGAGAGATGTGGAAAAGCAGTACCCTCAGAAAAGAAAGAGTTGTTGAAATGGGACAGAAGTAGAAGCAAATATAAGAAGATAAAGTCGCTGTGAAAACTCCAACAGGGAAAAGGCCCAGATGGCCTATGGAAATGATAAAATTAAGCTTCAAATTGATGGTGATACTAAACTTGGGACTTGATTATCCTGACAGATGTGCATGCGACTCCCATTGACTTCAATAGGAAGTGTACGTGTGACGCTGATGGGAAAACCAGACCTTAGAACCACTGAGCTGTGATCAGAGAAGGAGAGTGAACGACAGGAATGAAAATCTCGTGGTAAAAACAATGGCTTTAGCTCTGTGCAACAACACATGGTTGAAAAACGTCAGTGAGCAAGATGTTTTTGCTAAGAAAAAGAAATCCCTTTCAAATTTAAAGCAGAAAAAGTTCGTTGCCCAGTGAAAAACTACAGGAATCTCATGGAATCCATTCCCTCTTCCACCTTCTCAGTCTCCTTCTCCCACAAAGTGCTACCAGTGCCCAGATGAGTTTCAATCATTTATTCTGGTGCAAGTCTGGAGTAACTTTACAAAAACCAGTGATTTCACACCAGTTTGCTCCAGCTTTATCGACATGCAGATCCAGTTTGAGGGGTGTAAAGATAATAACCTAAAATGGCTAAAAAGGGTCTTGTCTGAAAACATGAACAATAATTCTATGATTGAAAGGATGTGAACATTATAGTAACTTTAAGGGCTATTAAGCCAGTTCCTATGTGAATCTGTAGGGTGAATTGTATAAGCATTTGGAATGTGTTGATGATAAAGGGATTCATAAAAGTTGTTATGCTGATTTTATGTTGATGGATGTTAGAATATAAGGTGAGTTATTAACCAAAGGAAAGTGAGACTAATGTTTAAGCGCTGTGATATATGTGTAATTGAAAGCAATTTCTTCTATAGAACAAGGAGATTGTGGGCATAAGTGAAACAAACTTTGAATTAAATGCAGGTGAAGTGGAATCTGTTGGGTTTTCAGAGCCAGGAAACAAAGGGAAAATAAACTTGCCTGAAAAACAAATATTACTACTAGAAATAAATAATTTGCATTTATATAGAAACTTCTATTCAGAAAAAGCCCAAAGCAAGTTACCCACTTGCTAAGCATTTATAAATAATGCTGTATACACAGACAGGCATATACAATGCCTTTTTTCTAGGGATCATATGACTTTCTTGCAGAAATGTTTTCAGTCACATAGCACTTCAATAAGAACAATAAAAAGACTATTTGCATCTTAAGAGGGGAAAGCTGAAGAAGACAGAGGTTAGCCAGCTTTAACTTGATTCTGCTGAAGCAAAGAGCACAACTTTGCTAAGAGGAGTCCTGTAAGCAGAGCGTGGTGAGAGTAGTGTCTCTGAAACCAGTGGGAATACTGGTGTTCCCTCTTTTGGCACTAACTGATGATCCTAAGGTATTCACCAGAAGAAAATGCGAGTTCTGCCCTTCAACTGTCGATGTGCCCATGGAAAATTCTGTTCCTGATCTTCTGCCCCTCACAGCAGTGATCCTGGCTGGAAGCAGGGAGGGCTCATACCTTAAGGAATGCCAGGTGACTGGGATGCAGTTCTTTGAGGCTGCACCAATGGGAATGCCATGGGTGTTGGGGCCAAGCATTGCATGTGTTACTGTCTGACTGACAACCAGCTGAGGCTGCCTTAGCTATGGACAGCAGGGGTATTTCAATCAGCTGATCAGCAGCCATGGATTTTTATTCCCCCTGAATAAATGATGGTGTTGCCGCAATATTTTAATCAGTAAGAATTTGAAGTGACTGGCATAATCATGTCTCGTGAGCCCTGTAAACATCATTTGTTAATGTGGGTAAATAGCTTGCATACCACCATGTGTTCTGTACCAAAATGAATGGGACCAATTCAAATTATCATATTATCTGTGAAATCTAAACAGAGCTTAAACAAGAATTGAATGGAGTTGCAGAGATTTAGCCAAGGCTCTAACCTAAAATCTTCATATATAATGATGATACACTATATTTTTCATTGAAGGAAAATCCCTGAATTACTGCCCCTATTGTTTGCCATTATTTAGTAAAGGTGATTTTCCTAAAATTTTGGATCCAATTGATGTAGTTATAATTATTCTTATATAGAAAACTAGGTTCTGGTAGAACATATATCAAGAAAATGTAGGGGGAAATAGTTTAAAAAAGAAAAGAAGATATGTGAGTAGTTTTAAAAAAAAAGTCTTATTTAACTGCTTCTTTAACAAAAGAAGTAGTCTCTTCATTCTCTTTAGAATAGATTCATAAAGTTCTTCGTAGTTTTGGCATTTACTTGAAATAAAATTATTCAAGGAGCAGGAAAAACTTTATAATAAAGTGGTGACTTAGTGGACGGGCCAGTTAATAGGAAACATTTAACTTCTGCCTTAAGGTCCATTAACAATCAATCATTATATGCTGCAAATGTAACTACTGGAAATTTTCTATATATTAAGCTTTCATCTTTAGCTTTTGTTCCAAACATGAATTTATTTGTGAATAAAGAGTTAACCTTATTTTTTATCTTTTTTCTGCTTTCTTTCCTTTTTCCTTCTTCCTATTAAAAAAAAAAAAAATAAAAAAAAAAAAAAAAAGAAAAAAAAAAAAAAAAAAAGAAAAAAGAAAATCATAAAGATGGCCCAAAGCCATTGATGTATGGATTAAAGCCTCTGGGACTTTTCGTACTTCACTGAGCAATGCTAACAGTTTATGCCTTTTTTTACAAACACCTAATTTTTTCCCCATTAATTATTTTGACAGTGAAATAGAGGATATTGCACTCTGAAATGCTGCCTACAGTGAGTGGAATAAACCTTTCACAGAGTGACACTAGTCAGTGTTCAAACTCCAGCCTTTCCCATAACATTCACTTGTCATGGGAATATCTGCCAGTTAAACTGCACAGTTCTGATCTGTCCTCCTGTCACAGCTACCACTGTGTTTGGACATCATGGATCACACTGCCCATGGCTCCACAGAAAACCACACTGCCAGGAGAGTCCTTCCATCACCTGCAAAATTTGTGCATTCTAGTTTCCCTTAAAGGTTCTTCTTATGGTCTGATGACTTTGGCGTAGGATAATATTGATGGAAATGTCTTTCTTTGATCCACACTTTCTTTGTGGATTATCTGGCATTTAGTTAGGCTCACACATAGCACCTTTATCTTTGTTAAGGCACTTTTCACAGGTCTGTGTTTTTGTGTATGTGTCTACTTTCATGAAGTTTGCTGGGAATTAGTTACCTTCAAAACAGTGCTTTTTCTGCATTTGTCTTAGTTTTCCCAAAGGTCTTAGAGTCAACAGGAAGAAAAAGATATACATGTATTTAGAAAAAAAAAAAAAAATTGAACAAAAACCACAGATAAGTTGAATTATTGATTAGAGGAATTTTTGTTAACATTTGAAATTATCCCACATCTTTTGTAGCTCTGTGTTTTGTTAGGTTTGTTTTTGGACAGTTCTCAATAATGGTCGCATTTCAGAGATGGGGAGCTAAATCATAGAGGCTCCACAGGGTCACCCAGGAAGGACATATGAAACATCCCATTCCTGACCCTACAGCACATGAATTCCATTGCTTAAATGTGACAGATAAAATTATCATAAGCAATGGGTGATCTTTGTTGCACCGTTTTTACTCCTTCCAATAGACCATGTCTTCTGTCTGATCATTAGGACTGTTTAATGGAGATTACTGGTGTGGGGGGCTAATCTAGTTTTCCAGCATAATAAATCCTGCATCTCCCCAGCAGCTACAGTCTGATTTCTAAAAGAAAATTTTTAGTTATGTGAAAGCTCTGACCATTGAGCTTCTGAAATCTGTGTGTTTTGCTGCTGTACCATGACCAAGGTATGTCTTTTTAATTATTTTTTTTTTTTTTTTTAATCTACAGAGATAACTATTATTAACCATGGTGGAAGTTTTATGTTTTTCTCTTTCTGTCTCAAATGAAAATTGCCTTTTCTTGCTTGCTCTCCCTCCCTGTATGAGCACATACCATGCTGGACTGAAATGGCTGGAGCAGTTGTGTCAGAAGGTTTTTAGTTATAACAGGGATAACCAGGGTCCCTCACAGATTACAATGCTGATATCCTGGGATCCTGAGCTGGAAGTCATCTGCACAAAAACTTCCATATAACATAGGTTAAAATCTGGGAAGGGTCAGAGCAATGACAATGGAAATAGGTGTTTTAATCCAATTTGCAATTCATTCTACAAAAAGGTAACACCTCACAAAAAAAAAAACAAACAAGCAAATCAACAAAACAACCTACAAGACAGCAGCCAAAACCAAAAGTCTATTTGCAGACGTTGGGTGAAATGAGAAATGCCTCAAGAAATGTTATGGAAAAGAAAAACCTTCTCTATTTATAGTCAGCTCAAGGCAAGTTAGTTTTAGGAGACTTCGACATGACTTTTTTCCTTTTCCAATACACAAAATTACACACTGTAGTTTCCTCTTTTTCCTCTCCCATATTTCTCATTCTCCTTTTTTTATTGTGCAGGGGGATGGTTGGGAGGGAGGGGTTGTTGGTTGGTTTGGGTTTGGAGGGTTTTGCTCATTTGGGATTTTTTTTTTAGTTTGTAATGAATGCTTCTTTATATAAAAATAAATGCAGGGTTTCTATGGGCATTTTGTAAACAGAATCAGCCCAACCAGGCTAAGTAAAAGCATTTTAGACTTGGGACCAGAAAGAATCATGGCAATCAGGTATCCAATTTCTATTCTTTTATCTGTTACAAATATGTGATGTCTTAGTGGAGGCTGTGATGACATTTAGAGAATTTCTGCAATCCCTTTAAAGGAAACCTCAAATCTACTGCTGCTTTACACACAGAGACATAGTACTAGAAAAAAGTCATTTAGTGTGCTGAAATATTCTGGGATTTGGTAGACTTATTTTCTTACAAGAATGAGCCGGTTGCACTCATTCCCTTCTTTATTGCTTTTTTGATATTCTGTCTTAGATTCACCTACAACACTGTGAAAGTATTTGTTGACACAATGTAAAGGGGGACTTGTGTACATTTATTTAACTTAAAATTAAGTATGTTTTGTAACTATTACTTTTTCCCACTCTGAAAATTGAAGTTGTTTTTCTTTTTTTAACAAACTGGCCAGGTCTGATTTACCTGAAAAAAGTTACTCTTTTCATCAGAGTACTAATTTCATTCACAATACCACCTATGCGAACTATTTTGGTTGTACTGTATAGGTGGTTTAGTTTAGTTTAGTTTAATTTCCAAGTGGGAACAATACTTTTTGTCACTCTTAACTAAGTTATTGACTACAAATACAGGCAGGAGTGCTGAAGATGAAAAATCCTTCTAGACACTAGTGTTACAAATGATGGATGGAACTATCCAGGGAAGAGGCAGTCCAGCTGGCCCAGGAGTCACAGCCAGGAGCAAGGAAGGTGGAGACAAACACTGGAGATGAGATGGAGATAAATAAACCTCACTTATTTTCTCTGTGTCTCTGGATCTGTGCCAACCACAATTTCAACACTGTGCCTTAGAGGTATGTTCTGAGAAACACTCAGGTAAATTATTTTTCAAATATGACTGACATTTGGCCTTGAATCATCCCTCTTAGGCTTAAGGCACCTCAGAAACACAGAAGCCCTAAAATCAGTTAGGAACAGTAGAGTTTTGAAATGAACCTAGTGAGCATGGTCTTGAGATTTTGTTCATCAATCAAAAGTAGTCAAAATGTCGCCATACAAACCATAACAATAGCAGCAGTAACCACACAAATTAACACCTGAACAGAAGGCCAGACCAGAAGTCCAATCCTGATTAACTCATTATTAGCGTTTTACTCTTCAATGTGTTTCTATTTTTTAAATCAGTTTCAAACTAAATATATATATATATATATATATATATATATATATATATTGTGAATATCAACAGGAACTACCCCAAATTGGAAAATTCATTGGAACTTTCACTTTCCTAGTAAAAAAATACTGGCTTAAATGAAATTTTCATTCCACAATGACTTTTTTTTTTTTTTTTCTGGAAATTCCCAAGCTGTTCTAGGTCTAGACTCCAATAATGGACTCCTGTATGTCAAGGCTGTCCATTCTGGGATGTCCTTCTCACTGTCTGGTTTCTCTGCTATGAGGCAGGCATTTCAGAGAACAAAGGAGATGTTCTGTTGGGCGGCCCTCAGTGAATAGGAGTGGATCCAATGTGCTCTGCAGCAATGCAAATATACTGACAGAAGGAAAATGTAACAAGAATTTAAGAAATATCCTTTTGTCTGCTAATACAGAGACCACTTTTGTGTGACTGGAGATACGGAATGGAGAGCATTTCTCATGGAATTAATTAGCATGACACCCAGTGTCTGTCTAAAAAAACCCTGAACTCCTCAGGACTGGACTAGACACTTCATGGGTTTTCCATCTATTGAAAAGAAAACAGCATGGCAAATGAATTATTACTCAGGTCTGCCTTTGGATACCTATCTTATAAGAGAATGAATAATCTTCCTCTATAAAAATAGAGAGGATATTTGACAGTTTATTCAAACATATCCCAAAAGGGATTAATTTCTGTATTTCACCAAGTGAATAAACCTTTAGATTTCATTAAATATAATGACTTCTTCCTCATTGACTATAGTGGGAGCTTAGACTCCCTTCACTTCAGCTGTAGATACCTCCTTATGAAAATCTATGTTTAAGTGCCTTAATCTGTGAGCTGAATGCAAGAAAGCATTTCTGGATGCTGTAATTGAAGTAGGTAAACATTTCCACTCCTCTCAAATCTTTACCACCCCAATAAGTAAAGCTTTTTCTATCATGTTGCTGTTCTGATCTCTTCAAAAGAAAAAAAGCTAACAAAAAATAAATGGGAAAACAGTTTATTGTTCATCTTACTACAGTTTTCATCGAACAAGAGTTCCCAAAACTCTTTTTGAACAGAAGTTCTGTGCCGGTTTAGCCTCAGAAGAAAAACTGTCAAGAGAATAGCCAAGAATTGAATAGGCCTTGGTGGTGACTTAAGGTCTGGCTTGCAGGCCATGGTTGGGGCACTCTGGAAGGCAAGACTTTGCCATTAATTTACTTGTTCACTGAATAAAATACCCTCATTTGTTTTCAAAGCTAACCAGATTGTGGCTTTCATAAGCCCTAAACTTACTCGTAATTCTACAAAAAGAACCTAACAGAGTATTGCAGTCTCCAAAAGTATTACCATAATACATCAAGAGTGATCTTTTCTGGTCTTAAAGATGTTCATTTGCTTATATTCAGTGACCAGGTTTCATCTTCAACAACACCACAACTCAAGTTTCATTTAAAGTTTACTCTCATATATAAAATAACACTCATGCCTTTTGCAGGCTCCTTTACACATTGTGTCCTGTTTGTGGCATAGTAAACACTGTCCATCCCATCTCACAAAAAAATCACATTTCTTTACATTTGTATTTTCATTACTGAAATCCCATGCAGATAGCACACTCACCTGGCCTCGTGAGAAAACTGCAAGGCATTAAATATATGTATGTGGACGTGAAACTGTGAACTCTACCTTTTTTCTGACCATGGGGAGAGGAAAGCTTACTTAAGACAGGTATAATACTGCTGCAGAACCTGACTGAAATGGGAAAGGTCCTGAGAGAAAGAATTAAAGACAGATAGTTTGGACTATGGCTGGTCCTGTTGTTGGGCGATCAGTCAAAGACATGGAGTCTCTCAAACCAGTATGACACATAATGGGCTTGTTTGCAGCCTCTTGCCCTCTGCTCCTGCAAAGTCTCCTAAGGGATCAGTTCAACCCCTTTGGGATTTTGTGTGAAAGTGTAGAATGGGTTTGAACGAAGCTAAAACTAGAGAATTGTTCAAATTTCTTCTAATGATGGAGGAGAGCTGCATTGTCTGTCCTATATGGAAGAAATTACCAGTGATAGAGATTATTCTCACATTCCCAGCAGCTTCAGGCACGCAGCCCTGCTTGGAAATCCTCAGAGGAGCTGTGAGTGAAAACGAAAACTATCACAAAATCTCAGAGGCATGTGGCATACTGCTTAACAAAGCTTCTGCCACTTTCAGCTCAAAGAAATTATTCAGAAAAAAACCCTTAAAATACTTTGAAAATGAGTGATGTCCATTCACCACTGGGGCTAACGTAACAACATTTGCTGCAGCACAGCCAAAATATCTTCTCACATCAGGACAGGTTACTGTGATTTGCATAATTTCCCCACTGCTGTGAAATGTAGGGGGTTGCTTCAGTTCTCTGATGACTATGGACCTCTCCATTCCTCCAATGGAAATTGTGTATGAAGTTTGGGAAATAATATTGATGAATAGTGGTTATTGTTGTTTCAGATTAGCAAATCTGGCTTCAGAAAATTATTTCTTACTTCCAGATTATGATAAAGAAGCCTAACTGTATGGCATTATCCACTCTAAATAGATATCCTCTTGTATCATGGATAGGATGATATGTGGGATGGCATACCAGAGCTGAAACTCCTTGCATACCAACCATAAGCAGCATTTATCATTCACTCAGAATATTTGTGCTGTTACAGCGATGCATATTTACTTTGTTGCAACAGACAGACAAATGGATGTAATAAATGCACTTGCATGATCATCTAGAAATAAATTAACAGTATCTGGTTATTGGGGCACAAATTTGAACTGCCAGAAATACCTTTATGTATGAAAGAGGGTAGACGAAAAAGCAAATTGTGTTTCAGAAATACCTGACTCAGTTTTCCCTTGGGAGCAGGAAAAATTGGCATAGTTTATTTTTCCAGTGAAGCAAACCCATCCATAATGGGAGACTTTAGCATAGTCAACACCACCCCATTTCCTTGAAATCTGCCCCTGGATGAAGTTTCTTCCTCTGCTGACAGAAACCTATAACCCCTTCTGCTGAGCAGAAGCAAGTAGCAAGTCTGCAGCAGCAAGTGGTGTGGCTGGAGAACACTGACCCCATTTTGATCAGTGTATTTTTATATTTTTGGGGTGAGGTTTCCCCCTGGTTCACCCTTAGTAGAACCCTGGAAGGTTTGGGCTCTGATCTGTTCTGCACACCACTGCACACTGCCCCAGGTAGCTCCTGCCTGCAGTGATTTCTTTGGCTTCCCACACACCTTTTTTGCTTACTTATTTTGTCGTAATAGTGTATTCAGGCATCAGGCCACCCAGAGCTCACATGCTCACAGCAGAGCTCACAGCATGAGCTGTGTCCAGCTGGTGCTGACTGGCCTCGTCTGAGGTACTCTGGTGATTGTTGCATTGGTGGGAAAGGAAAAGATATCTGGCCAAATAATAAGTCTCACTTTTTACAGCATCCGATATTTTGTATCAGTGTCATTTGAAAGGATATCGCTTTGCGAGATTGATCCAAGGCTGGCATGAAGAATATGCACTCAAATCTCTTTTAGAAAGATTTATAATATTAACCTCAGGCTATTTTTAAGTCACCGTCGATCTTTATAGAACCAGTGCTGAGATTCATTTGTTTTCCAACTGGCAGAAAGTCTCTTTTACCTTTTGTAAGCCGGCATTGAACAATTTGGCTTTGGGTCAAACTGGTTTAATGAACTGTCTGGGGTTCAAACTTCATGCTCCCATTTGCAGATGTTCAATAGTCAGTCTGTTTTAGCAAAGGGAGTTCATTAATATTTGCAGCTAAAAAGCCTTCATAACATTGATGTGTGAGTGTCTGCTGTAAATCTCTTAAGTAGCTTAAATCTTTTTTATGTAGAGGCATAAGGTCTGATTCGCTTCTTGCTTACACTACTAGTTTTATGTGAAGTTTCTTTTTTTTTTTTTTTTTTTTTTTTTGGTGGTTTTTTTTTTTTTTTTTTTTTTTATTTTCTCCCCTGGCATGTCTGAGGACGGAATCAAGCCTACAGATTAAAGTACCTTTTTCTAAACTTTGTGCAAATGCTTTACAGACTGCAATACACATAAACCTGTTCTAATTTTCTATTGACATAAATGACTCAACTGCAAGTCTTGTAAGCCTTTATAATTTTAATTGAGAAGTGTGGCCAGCATGTAAAGAGAGGTGATTCTGCCCTCTGCTTTGCTTTGGTGAGAACCCACCTGGAACACTGTATCCAGCTCTGGGGTCCCAGTACAGGAAGGACAGGGTCCTGCTGGAGTGAAGCCAGAGGAGGGACAACAAAATGACTGTTAGGAAAGGCTGAGAAAATTTGGATTGCTCATCCTAGAAAGAAAAAACTTTGTTGCAATTGCAGCCTTCCAACTGGGAGCTGGAACTTATAAGAGAATGGAGAGGGACTTCTTACAAGTGTTTGGGGTGACAGAACCAAGGAGAATGGCTTAAAAGTGAAATAAAGTAGTATTAGATTGGATATTAGGAAGAAATTCTTCCCTGTAAGGGTGGTGAGGCACTGGTGAAATAATACCCAGAGAAACTGTGGATACTCCATCCCTGGAATGGAGTCTGGATGGGGCTTGAAGCAATCTGGTCTGGTGGAAAGTGTCCTTGCTCATATCAGGGGGTTAAAAGCAAGTGATTTTTAAGGTCCCGTCCAAACCAGGCCATTCTGTGATCTTCAAAAAACATTGCAGAAGTTGTTTTAGGACTACTATAATAAAATTATCACACTGAGAAGTGGTTACTTTTTCATGACTAATTATCATTCCATTTCTTTAAAGCACCCTTTGGTTTCCTTCAGCCTGAACCACCAGAAAAGACTTAGGAATAACTGTTCTGCTATGGTTACCTTAGGTCATCCAAATATGTCGAAAGTTATTTTAATAAGGAAAAATAAAATTTTCTCATCTTGTTTGTAGAAGGTAAGAAAAAAAAAAAAAAAAACCAAAACAGGAGGGTTTCAGCTGTAGCATGAGAAAGGATAAGAGAAAGGATATGAAAATTAAAAATAGGGTTTTTGGAGAGTGTTTAAACTGTGAGGGCAAAAACGTGTTTGGATGGACATGGTTTTTCCATGACTAGAAATGTCATGGACATTCAAGCACAAGAAGTTTTTCTGAACAATTGTATCAAAGAACTGCCAACAATAGTTCAGACATAGCTGATCTAGCTTTGGGATAAGAAAATGGTTTAGTGACTTGATAATCTCTTGGGTTTTTGTCCCAGGAATCTATGAGTGCATAGCTTGAGTGAGCTTTTTTTGTGGAAAAGTAAATAGAATTTAATAAAGAGGAAACAAATCAAGCTCTATTGATAATTTGACCCTGATCTTCCTTTCACCATGGGGGAAAAAACCCAAGAAAACAAAACAAAATCAAATGAAAAAGCTCACCCACACATATCTAATTGAAGAACATTTTTTTTTGAGTGCAAGAATCTATCATATCAGTTTTTATAACTCAAGAAAAAAGACTTTGCTCTAAGTCTACCTTATATATATATATATACAGAATATACTTTTTATTGACTTTTATTTTAAACAGTAGGAAAATCCATTAAAGAAAATTTCAGTCTGTTCTAGAGTTCTTCTCCTTTTTTTTAATGAACGTTCTTCAGTTGTACAGCTAATTACAATGAGTAAATACAATTGAACACAATGAGCAACCAGAATGGCAATGGCATAAGACATTCCATGGAAAGAAAACTCTTTTAAATAATTCAAATTTCCAGCACTGCTTGCTTGGACCTAAAAAGAACCTTTATAGAGAACAAGAATCTCTTTATTCAAGAAAATGGTGTTTTTTCTCTATGGTGTCTCTTGAAAATGTGAAGTGTTTAGGCAGTTATTTCTATGACCTTAAAATTGCCTTTACTGTCTTGGAAATGCAGGCTACTCAGCACATCTTGGCTACTGGCTGGCTCTTTAGTCGCTTCAATGATACCACATATGCCTGTCCAGCTACTTCTTGCTGAGTTTCCCTTCTTTCTTTTCTTTCCTCGTGGTTTCTTTTTTTTTTTTTTTTTTTTCTTTGGCTGGCTGCAAATGCTGTATAATTTAGTTTCCCTACCAAGACTTTGAAATGACTAATTCCTGCAACATATTTCAACACATCCTTAACTGCTAATTGAAGTCTGTGCACAAGTGGGTGAATGGTACGCACCGATGGAACCTCTCTTGCAATAATGTGCCGAATCCGCTCTTTATCTCATTCATTGCCGGCGTCTCGTCTGTTGCAAGTCCAATCAATTTCTGTAGCTTTAAAAGATATGTCCTCTGTTAACTTTCTATGTGCCAAAAAAATGACGATGGAAAATTAAGCATTACCTTTGCTGCAGTGAAACTTGATTGCTTCCAGAAGACTCAGGGAAAAAATGTTGTTGACATTTTTTTTTACTTCCAGTCTCTGCATGGCAATAAGGTATGATGGCTGATTTATCAAAGAGAGTGTTCTCATCAAGCAGGAGAGCGAGAGAGAAAGTTCACGTCGCACAAAATGAGCTGCTAATTTCTTTTCCATTTCACTGACAATATGGTATTGGAGCAGCTGTGATTAGAACAATGGATGTTCCCAAACTGTGCTCCATTTAACTCCTACAACTCTGCAAGGTCACACAGTGGGAAAAGGAATTAAAGGCTTTTTTTTTTTTTTTTTTTGGTCTGTTCCTCTTTTACTATATTTTTTTCCTTTTTCTTGAGGGGAAAGAAGGGGAAGGCAGAGTTAATGGACACTGGGAACTGGTGGTGTAGTCTCTAAGGATATTTTGGACCCATCTCTTCTCAAGCCAATCAGGAAACCTTGAAGCTACCCATGAGCAAATCTTCATTAATTGAAGAATTTGGAAACCCCACTGTATCCTGGTCAAGGCAACAAATGTTGTGTTATGTCTGTATGCATCTGCATAATCCACTGGTTTCACCCCGTCCTTGGGTCACAGCAATGTCACGCAACACCAGGGGCTGGAAAGGTACAGGTGGGAAAGGATCTAGGGATGCTGGTTAGAGCAGCTGAACCTGAGCAAGCTGTGCCCAGGTGGGCAAGAAGGCAAGGATATCCTGGTATGTGTCAGCAAAAACGTGGCCAGTAGGACCAGGGCAGTGGCTGCCACTCACATGCTGAGCACTTGTGAATCTGTGCCTCAAATCCGGTGTTCATTTTTAGGTCCCTAAAAACCTGACTCACAGGTGCTGGATCATGGCTAATGAAGGGCAACACTGCTGGAAAATGTTCTAGAGCACAATACAAGGAGAGCTGAGGGAGCTGGGCAGGGGCTCAGGCTGGAGCAGAGGAGGCTCAGGGGGGCCCTTGTGGCTCTGCACAACTCCCTGAGAGGAGGGGACAGCCGGGGGGTCGGGCTGTGCTCCAGGGACAGGGACAGCAGGAGTTGCAAGTAGAGAAGTTTTGATTGGATAAATAGGGGAAACGTTTTCAGTAAGAGATTTACCAGTCATTGGAATAGGCTGCACAGGGAAGCGATAGAATCACCATTTCTGGAGATATTTCAAACACATGTATGACACTTAGGGACAAGGCTTTGTGATGGGTTTGACAGTACTTTATTAACAATTAGACTTTATCCTCAAAGCATTTTCCAACTTAAATAATTCTATGATTTTACAAAAATTTACATCCAGGCCCCAAGTCTGACAGTCAGTAACTAAAGAATAATGACTTATGATACATTTCTAGGACTTTGGAGACTTCAGTTTCATCTTTTCTGGTATATTCTGAAATGCCTTTGCCTCAGTTTCTCAGGTCTCAATGGAGTGATAAGATTTCCCTCCTCCAGATTTTGTGGGCTTTAAAATATTAAAGATTGTGTGATATTTAGATAATTAATGTGTCTACGTAGGTATTTGTGATAAAGTCCTTTATAGAACCATTCTTCTGTTACAACCAACACAGCAGACAGGTGATAAATAATCTACCTCCTTGGTTTTGCTCCTTTCATTGCACCTTGCTATCACTTGCTATCAAGCCCATTTTTAGGGCTTGAATCTTTCCTTTCAGTGCTGATTTTATATCAGCATTGTCTTGGGTGGAATTGCATTCCTGATCTGCTGGAGTAAAAGAAGGGACAGCTTTCTTACTCTTATTACTCTGAACTTTGTTTTGTTTTTGCCATAGCACTAATCTGGGAAAGATGAGAAATATATTCCAGACTATTCATCATGCACTGTTTATATTTGTAAATAGACTGCATTCCAAAAACAACCACCTTAGCAATTAGCAATGGACACTGGAGTTTCTACGGTCATTATGCTGTACTAAAACACAGACAGCAGCAACGTCAGACTCTACTGGGATATGTCTTTCATTTTCATCTGTTTTGATGGATTCCTCAACATCATTCTGATCTGTAATCATTCTGATGTAAGCTTAGATCATAATTAGCAAGAAATTTGGCAGCAGTTTGGTTCTAGAGCTGCAGAGATATTGATAGATCATTCTCCAGGACGCTCACAATATGAGCATTTGTATTTTGGAAAAGACACTGCTGAGACACCATTGCCATGCAACAGTTTTAAAGTGAGACAGACCTGGAGTCATTTAAAAATAGGCAGGGAAAGAATTGCTTTATTGCAAGTGGCTGAAAAGCACTGTTTTTGTGTTTATCTGGATATAAGTTCCCTAAGATGACAGCCATTTTACACACACACACACACACACACACATATATATATATATATATATATATATATATATATATATATGTATATGTATGGATATATATATACACAACACACACACACATACACATATGTAACAATTAAATGTGCAGTATTTTAGTATGGGGATAGCACTGCTCTATTTTCTAAATTCCACAGGCCTCCCCAGTTGACACAGAGTCGTTTTGTGCTATTCCCTAAACAGTCCCTAGGCCTTTAGCAAAGTAGCAAAAATTACACATTTGGAAAGACAGAAGTTAAGCTAGTTTTGTTGCCCACATTAGTCTGTTAAACTAGTCCTATGGGCTTCTTAACCAAGCCCTTAGCTGGAGACTAGATGAATATATGAATTTTATGGAACCACTGTAATACACCAGTGACATGCCCTTTTTCATATACATTATCTTCTCCTTTACTCATTTTTAATAAATTTTTTATTCTTTTTCCTCTCTAGGTACAAAGATTTGGCACATAGAGTGTAAGTAACATAGTTTCTCCTAAAAAGCAAGTCACTGTTGGGTAAAACAACACAGTTTCAAGAGTGTGATGACAATGATTGCATGTGCTCCTGATGCAGAAGGAAGACTTCCTTCCCCTTTCCACTTTTCTCCATATTTGCCTGCAGGCAGAACCAATTTATTTCTTCACAATCAGATTTAATGCAGACCTGTTCTTTTCCTGAACCAAGCAAGTTCAGTAACCTTCTGACTTTGCATGTGGACCTTATACAGTATACATTCAGTAAAAGGTATACATTCAGTATATCTACACTCTACACATTCAGTACAGGCAGAATTGTTCTTTACTTTCTTCATTCAGCCATTCATATTTTCCACAAAGATTCATAAAAGTTACTGCATACCACTTATCTGTGAAATTATTAGATCAGCAAAATCTGAAAAAGTAGTAATCTTCGTTCTGTGCTGGTTTCTCTCTGATTCCTCTGCATCTCCTCTAGGAGAAACTAGCACTGATTACTAGTGGTTCTAATGATTACTAGGATGTGGAGCTACAGCACTGGACTGTGCCTGTTTTCTCTCCATATCCTGACCTTTGGCATGTGTTGAAAAGCCCTTTGCATTTCCCACTGGATGCGTTTTTTGTTATTTGTAAAGTATTATAACACCACACTTTAGCTCAAGCCATAGAGGGGCTGTTGCACTTTTATATAAACTCCTAGGTTTAGTCAGTATGGAATAATTTCCTACAGAAATTGAACCCATTGTTCTTCACTGATATTTAAAATTCCCAATTTGAGGTAAATCCTAAAGATTTCAGTATCAGAGATGTCTCTGTTTAAAACAAAATAAACAAAGACCTGTGTTGAATGAAAGGGCTTCAAGGGTCTCAGATTTTCACAGGATCATTTGGTCCCATCATACCCAGCTTCTAAGTCATATGCTGACTTTATTAAAAAAAAAAAAAACAAAAAACATAATCCAAACCAAACCAAATCAAAAATCCAAAAGAACAATAAAAAAGCCCAAAACCAAAACCAACACCAACAAAAAACCCACAAAAAAACCCCACAAAACAAACTCAAAATAACACACATCAAAAAATCAAATAAAACCAACAAACAAACCCCCACCAAACCCCAGATTTTCTTTTCTGTATCCTGTTTTTGTGGTTAGTCATGGTGATGGCCCTGAGTAGCCCATGTTATTCAAACAGAGGTAAAAAATTATAAAATCTAAAACCGTGAAAGGAACAAACCAAGGGCAAGGCAGTTCTGATTTTAATGAATCAAGCAGTCTTTTACAAAGGCAAACTTATCCTAAATCCTTCACAAACCTGGTTCAAATATGCATTTAATGCCTTCTTTAATATAATTACTTTCATATTGAAGTTAAACACTCAGGGCTCTGTTTTGCTGTCACACACTGTGTTTTCAGATTTCATAGTCTTTTCAAGCCCTGAGTAAGCCACACAGCTCTGTCATGCATGCCCCTAAGCAAACATATAATTTAGGAGCTGTCTGGTTGTGTGAGTGTATCTTGGTTGTTTATTTTCACATATGCACAAACTCCATATTTATTCTTTGGGTTTAGGAAATCAAGCAGGGTTTGTTTTTTTTGGTTTTTTTTTTTGTTTTTTTGTTTTTTTTTTGTTTTGTTTTGTTTTGTTTTGTTTAAAAAAAAAAAAAAAAAAAGAGTTCTTCCTCATAAACCCTGTTTTAATTGGAAAAAAAAAAAAAGTTATAATGTAGAAGAAACAGTCTTTACTGTGCTGGAACTTTCCCTACCTTAAGATGAGTTGAAGGAGCTTTAGCAGCACAGATGCTTTGGGGTTTCTCTTGTGTAGAAAAATGGTTCTTTGTGTGTGAAGTATCCCAGCGTAAATTAATGATTGAGTCAAAAGTCAATTGTTCAGCATGCATCAAAAAGGGTTTTGATGGAAATGGTTCCATAGAAGTCTTCTTTCTCACTTTCTCAACACAAATATTAAATTTTTTTAGAGGTATTTACATGAGGGACTATATGAAAAAGAGAAGATGAGATAAAGCAAGGGAGAAAGACTCTATGCAGAAGAATTTAGAGAGAAATTAATATTCAAACATCAAAAAGTTTTTGAGAGAAAGAAATCTGCTTCTAAAGCTGGCAGCATTTATGGTTTCAGTGAAGTGTAAGAAGAAAAGGTAAGATTTTTCCCACGATTTTGGTTCTAGAGGACCGAATGTACATACAGTTTATGCTTTAGGGTAAGGAACACTGAGAAGTATATGAGTGAGTGGAGATTTCAGTCAAGTGCCCTTATCCACAGGGATGAAAAAGAAACTAACCCCCCAGATACAACAATTCTGTGTTTTCAGCAAGACCAAAAAATTCTGTATCATTAGATTTGTCGTTCCCTCTGGAACAAAAATAATTCCCTTCCAGTCATGAAGAAGACCAATTTAATGTTATATATGAGCCACAAGCTATGTCACAGAGAAGTCAAAGATCTTCCTCAAATCTACAAAACAAGTTGCTAGCAAAAGGACCAGACTACCAGAATGGTGATTCATAGCCCCTTACTCACGTCATCTCAATTTTGACTTAAAACTAGTGCTTTAAGCCATACAGGACTTTCAGTTCTCTTATCAATTCATTTTTACTGACTTCACCAGTTCCCAGCCTTAGGAAAGCTACAGTTCAGACAAAAAGTGCTTCTTCTAAACAACTCCCATCAACTTTATCCCTCAGAAAATCCTTCTATCAGCCAAGCTTAGTGCTGAGTCTTAAGGTTGCTGAAGATGCTGATCATTTTAATTTAAGATCTTCAGTCTGAACAGAATATTCAAGGTTATGAAACTTCATTGCATAAGCAGAACACAGAAATTACACAGTGTTGCTCCTTTACGACATTTATTTAGGGATTCTCAAGCATTACCCATTTTTCTGTAGCACTTCACAAAAGAAAAGTGTTTATTTTGGACTCCCTGAGGAACTAAATCTCTATGCTTCAGTTTTACTGAAAAATGTTAAATATTTTACAGGACTTAACATTGTCTCATAAATGTGGTTCATAATACCTGAAATCCTTCATTTTGTCACCCAATCTGTATATTTTTAGACATTACAAAGAGGCCAGTTTGAAATAATTGAGAATTTTATGAACAACAATTACAGATAGTTTAATTTCTGCGAAACTGAAATCTACCTGTAAATGCCATGATCTTTGGTCAGAATATTGTCAGGTTCTTTCCACATCTCACTGAACAGGCTGACTGAAGGTTGAATGATGATAGTTGGTTTATGTCACATGCATATTGATATAAAGTATATGATTTATAGAGGTCACATGTGTTTTGGTGAAAATAAGATACTTAGGGATATGTTTCAGCATTGTACTAAGAAAATTTCCTTATTTTCAGGATCCTCAGTCTTTCCCATTTCTCCTCTAGGCAACTTCACTGTCAGATTTGCGACACTAAACCTGGAATTAAATTTAGCCAAATTTAACCATTAAGATGGGGTTTAACCCTAATTTTGACAATGCTTAATGGGGAGAGTTAGAAAATAATTCACCCTAAAAAAATACCCATAAAAATCAGCTGGGTTGTCTTTGTCTCTGAAGAAGTTCATATTTGTGTTCTCTATAAGGACAGTATAGATTTCAAGTTTGGACTAGAAACCAACTTTCAGATGGCTAAACTTAGGTGACATAACAAGCGATCTTAGTAGAAACCCATGTACCAACTTGATGACCTCTTTCTTCCCATATTCACATTTCTCCAAAACCCTGAACAAGAAAAAAAAAAAAAAAAAAAAAAAAAAAAAAAAAAAAAAAAAAAAAAAAAAAAAATCAATCACAACTTTTGCACAGCTGGAGATGTGGAACCTTGCTTTCTCCTTCTTTACAGCAGAATCTGAAAATCTGATCTTCCTTGCCTCCCAGGAGCCATGGCACAGGTGACAGGAATCAAAGACAGCAACACTGTAAGTGTAGAAGTCAGCAAGAGCCACCCTCAGAACAGCATTTGTGGTTAACACAGCAAATTAGCAGGTGCACCACAGTATAAAAAAGCATGGACTGGGGCCTCTGAAAAGATCACAGAACCTGGAAGACAAAGTTTCTGCAGTGAAATGCTTTCAGTCCCTTACTAACTGGTCTCTAACAGGAATTGCTGTATATAATGTAGACCCAAAAACATTTCCTTCCCCTTGAGGATTTACACACTGTGTTAGCAGCACTATTAGTTTTTGATACTCTGATTTGGATTTTGCTGTATGCATCACAATTGATGGCAGAATAAGAGTTTGAACAAACTCTAGGTTTCCTCTGTCCTATAAAAGTAACAAAGTGCCCTCCAACAAAACAAAAAGAGTGCACATGTACAGGTAACTTCTCAAACATGTCTGTGGCAATATGCATAAATATAAAAAATATCTCATCTATATGTCTATATATTTACATTTTTTTAATTAAAAAATATATTATATATATATATATATATTTGCTCGGGCTTTTAGTTGTTTTTTGGGGTTTTTTTTGTGGGTTTTTTTTGTGGGGTTTTTGTTTTTTTTAATTACTTCATTTTGTTTGGAACACTTGGCAGCTAGTGACTGTATATTATTTTGATCTAAAAAGCCAGAGAAAAGTTTAAATGACCTTAGAGGGCTAAATTGTGTACTTGTAAGACCTCTTGTATGATCTCTAGAATTGCTGCTGACAGATAGAGCCTGATTGACTGAAAATCAATGTGATCAGATGTTTTTATGGATTATAGTGGCCTCAGCTAATTACACAAGATTGTCTTTCTAGATCCAAAAGGTTTCAAAGCAAACTCCAGGCAGATGCATTCAGGATTAATCTGCAGACTTGACAGTTTTTCCTAATTATCTTTTATAATAGCAGAAACTGGATCATCTCTAAACTACTAGAACAAATAAGTTCTGTGTTAGTATCTCAAACCATAGCCGCCTTTACT
The DNA here is from genome assembly GCA_032173965.1 of Sitta carolinensis. Lineage (NCBI taxonomy): Eukaryota > Metazoa > Chordata > Aves > Passeriformes > Sittidae > Sitta > Sitta carolinensis. Next base: position 7,666,052 of record CM063313.1, on the reverse strand, counting down.
CTCTCTATATTTGCCTTCAAGCACTTGCTTTAATGGTTATAAACACATGTCTGCATTTTACCTCAACTTTCCAGTTTTCTCAAAGTCAGTACCTGCCTCCCTTGATGTTTTCTCATTGTGGGAATCAATGTCTGATCTGGGGGATTGATATTTAAAATTTACTTTCATATCTCTCTTAGTTAAAAAAGAGAGAGAAAGGAAGGACCCAAAAACACACTACTTATGGGCTCTGCAAAATTAGGGGAAAAGGGTTGTTTTATTTAATTTATATTATTTATCTAAATATATCTATTAATCTAAACATATGTTTTCAGTTAAATAAGTAATATATGTAAAATATGAAATAATTTATATTCAGATTGAATTGCCTTTACTAACACCTTCTGCTTAGTTTTTCTATATTCTCAGGCACATCATGTGATCCTTGGAGCTGTCCTTGGTGTGTCAAGAGTTGGACTTTAAAGTTCCTTGTGGATCCCTTAAACTCAGGATGTTCTATGACTATATTATCAATATTTCTGTTTCATTTTTACCGTTAACTAATTTTTCTCTGTACCTTGTGACTATATCTGGGTCTACATATTGTATACTCTATCAAAACAAAAGTTTTATCATGGTCCTACTTTAGACTAAGAAAAATCCATTCTTTCCAAAGTTATTTGTGACAAATCAGGAAAGTGGTTTAGCTGCATTAACAGTATTTGCACATTTAGGGCATTCTCCAATTGTATAAGAGTTCAAGGCATAAACCCCTGCTTTGAAGATCTTTTTCCCTAGCCTGAGAATACATTCTTGAAAGACATTATCTTAAAAACAATCTTTCCACAAAAGGGTTTCAATTTTCATAATCCCACCCACCTTTGGAACAAAGCCTTGATGGAAAAAGACAAGCAAATTCTTGGTAAAATTCCCTGTCAGCTTTGTCAGTTTTGGCTTTGCCTTTCTTTCTCCTGCTCAAGAAGAGGGATAAGGATAACAATCTTCATTTGATGGATTCTGGATCTCAGTGTAAAGAAAGCCAAGAGGCTTTGAATCAATGGGGTTTATGAGCCTGAATTAATTTTTACAGATAAAGTTCTTTGAAATCTTGATTCACAAGAGTTATTGAGAGGTAAATTTCTGGAGCCATGACAGTCCCCTCCTTTCAGTCAGTGTGGAGGACTGAAACACTCTGAAACACTCACTTCTTTGGTCACCCCAGCCACAATGTGCATAACTTCATTAGGAAATTATCCCAGACTCCAGAAAAATATGTGTCTTGATACTTGTCAAGGGGTTTATGAAATGGAGAAAAATAATATACTTAAAGGAGATTTATTTTTTAAGCCATATAAACCAATTTAGTCAAATATGTCTCTGCCAACATTTGACCATGGGGTTGTGTTGTCAATTGGAATTGGCACTACCTGACTGAGTTCAGAATTCTTGAGATTTCAGAAGGTGCATTCACTCAATAAGATGAGGGCACTCAACCTTGAGAAGTTACTTAAGCCTGCATCCTGACCCTTTTTTTGTTTTTTTTCCTTTAATTAATTTTTGTCCCTTTCATTGTATTTTGTCCCTTTTGGAATACACTACAAGCTCACTTTCCTGGTTGCTGTTTACTCCCACTCAGCGCTTCGAGCACAGTTCAGCTGTGAGGGTTTTGTGAAGGTCTACTGACCACACTGAGTTATTTTAATATCTCTGCAAAGTCTTTTCACTTTCTCTGGAACAAGGAAAGGATAGTGACAAAAAACTTATGCACAACAGATGCATCATAACTGAATGAAAACAGTCACTCAATTTCAAAACAGTCATTATAGCAAGATTGTAAATTAAGTGCAGGCCCACAGATGAATACACAATTGATTGGACACTTAACCACTGTTAATTGCTACCTTTAGAGTGTGGAGAAAGTCAAGAGTTCCATTCCTTCCTTCCATGGATCCAAATGCAGCATTATTTTGTGTTAAAATTATGGTGGGAATGACTGTGCACACTCTGCCCATCACACCTTGTGACAGTGTCACAGTGTTGGTGTCGTGTGGAGAGTTGTATTTTAGAATCAGAAACTGCAGAGCACCAGGAAGCCCAAATGGCATGACCAGGATGCCCAAATTCACCTTGGCTGAGGAATTGCCTAGGCAGAGTACACCTCAGCAGGCCTGGGGACACATTAAGAATGAGCTGTGATGTTGCCTATAAATCAGTCCACAGCTCTTGTCATGTCTAAAAATGGAGACAGATTCTAAAGTTGCAGAAGATGGAGCTCTTAGGCTGGATGTGGTGCTGATTTGAAAGAATGATGCTCCTCTGGGGGTTGGTTTAAATATTCAAAGATACACCACAAAAAGGTGATTTGGTGTCATGCTTCCTTCTGATCAGCAGCACTCCCGACAAGCGCAGTGGTGTCAGTGAAAAAGTACAACACCAGGTCTCTGCTCGTGTCTGAAACTCCGGCCAGAGCAAGAACTGGCTCTGTCAGAGAGGGTCAGGGTCACCCCTGCAACTGTTGTGTGCATCAGACACTGTGGAGAAGGGACCCAATCCTGCCCCAGGTTGCCCCACCACTCTTTCTCATCATGTCTTTTACATTTTTGGATCTTCAGCAACTAACATACCTGTGCCCTTGATTGCTTTAATGCTGCCTACTATTCACATCTTTCCCTGGTCCCTCCCCAACCACACACTAGGTGTGGGGTAGGAGTAGGGTGTGGGCAGGTATAAACTGGAGAACCTGCACTATCATTAATGGAATTTACAGCAGCTATGAACCTGGTGCTCCATACTTTATCCCTGATTTATCATTTTTACAACATTTCACTGTGAGAGTTTATGGCAATTTATGTCATTACACAAATTATACAAATTGCCATTAACGGATGTAATGTACTATAAAGAATTGGAAGCATGAAGAAAAAAATTATTTGAATTTTTCTTCTGCATGTTTGCATTGCTTTATAGCTTAATTTATCAATTCAGTTAATTGAAATTTATATCATTAGAAGAAAATGCACTGAGGTGCTTTCTTTCCTCTTCTTTTTGTCTGGTTTTTAAATTATAGTTTCTTCTTTTTTTCTTTTTTTTTTTTTTTTTTTTTATTTTTTTTTCCATTGGACCATAATTGTTGAACCTTTACTCTGTCAAAGGAGATAAGGTGAAAATGACAACCATCATTTCTATCTCTTTCCCCAGAGACTGAACATATCACCTCTATGTTAAATTTACCTCCACACATCTTTGCTTTAGGCTTGCGAGCTAATCCCAAACAGTGCCCTTAATTCTGAAAATATAACACATTTTTGGAAGATGAAAAAGCAGCCTATTTTAGTTGCTTAATCGCTCCTTGTTTTTTAGACAACTTTCAGACTCCAAACATGAATTATGTTCCGTCAGTGAGTGGTTTATCCCAAAGCTACCCATCCAGTTATCAGTAGTAAAATTATAGGGTGATATTATTCCTTCATTTCAGATGAACCTGGATCATTATTCAGGTTCTTTGTGTGATGTGTGCTACTAAAACAGAAACTAAAAGGCCATTCTTCCCACAAGAGTGGGAAGAGAAAAATCTGATGAGAGAAGAGGAAAGTCACAAAAAAATACAGATAATGGCTGTATAAAGAAAAACAACCTCCATGCAAGAGACAGGCTCACAGCACTATCCATGCTGCTTTCCAGTTACACAGGTTTTCATTTGGAGGATTGCAGGAAAGGCAAATTGAAAATATACAAAAGGAATTTGGTTTTCCTTTTTCATATATATGGCTTGTTCTCATGCAGAATGAATCTGTGAGCCTGACAGAGAGAAAAGGGAAAAAATAAAAATACCAACTTCATAGCTGAACTTAGGAGTTTTTACAAGGCCTCAAAAGTAGTCTGAAATCACCCCAGTGCTAACAGAGATATTTGTCTGTAATATTATTATTATGTTAAAAGAAGCTATAATAGGGACAAAAAGCTGGAAATTAAGAAGTTACCAGGATTAAAAAAAAAAAAAAAATTGCAGAATCTCTTTATATTCTGAGTTGTGCAGTATGTAGAAGTGACAGCCTGATTCATGTATAGGACAGGAACATTTTCCCAGTTCCTGATTGCAATGGATTTAGCCATATAGACACTTCATGCATTTGTTCTAGGAGTATTGCCTCTTTAAATCATGTTGGACAGTTTTCTTCAAAGACTGCCTTTTATGCTCATTAAGCACAGACTATCAATGCACAAAGGCCAAAAGGCTGTTTCCACCTTTGTATGAGGAAAATACCACAGCACTACCTGAGCAGTTCAAACTTGTCCTGTCATGATGAGATGCTTGACCAAGGCAGTTTCCTGGTGTGAGGATGTTTCTTTCCCTCCTGTCACAGCTCTTGCAGGGTCTTGTGCTCATACTACACTTTCTCTAGTGCAAATATTTCTTCTTCTTGAGGGTCATCCAGACCACCAGGCTACTGAGCAGGATTGCTCTGGTTTGACTTTTTTGCCAATTTCAAAGTTTTCAATCAAGAACAAGGCAGGCTTAAGCTTAAAAGGAATAAGACTTTATTAACTAATACTAAAAGAAAGAAAAATAACAAGAATGAGGATGGAACCTTCAAAACACTCTTCCTCCCTCCCCACACCTAATTTTCTCTTAACCAACAATGCAAAGAAAACAACACTCAGAAATCTCAGTCAGTTTTTCACTTCTAAAACAGTCTTTTTCAGTTCATTTAGGGAGGGAAGCACCTCTCATTCTCTATTGTAAATTTCCCCACAAGAAAAGAGTTTTCTTGTAAATCCATTCTTCATGAACAGCAACCACCCAGATCCTTTGCATTCATGAAACTCCTCCCATGTTCACGATTGTGTCTCTGGGCCACATCGATGTATGGGGTCTTAGTTCAAAGATAAACATGTTCAAAACAAAGGTTCTCTTTGTCTTTGGGACCACCTTCACCTCCAAGGAACAGAGATTCACTTCTTTTTCGAGGGCAAAGAGTCTTTATCACTTCATCTCTCTGTTCAACTTCTCATTGAATCAACAGTCCCTTCAACATTTCACTCCTTTGCTCAGATCTACAATTCAAACTCTTTTATCTCCCCCATACTTCTTTATGGTTTAAAGGAAACATTTCAATATTTTACAACCAGCCACCATAGCTTGCAAGAGGATTTTACAGCTCAAAATCAACTTCCCACACTCCTTCCACTCTGACTTGCACTCTTCATTGACTGACTTTGATACTTCATGTGGTCTTTACACATCTGCATCCTAATTCTCTCACTGGAGAGAGGATGGAGGCTTTCTAAGTTCCATCTGTGCACTGATGCACCGAAGGAGTTAACAAGAAGCAGCATCTGGCCAGGGTAGTCCATGGTGTCATGTTTCAAACCCGTGCTGGGGGAGGGGATCTCAGAGGGTTCAGGCCTAGAAGGAGCCACGGGAAAGTTGGACAGATTTCCGAAATTCATTTTCCCCCCCTCGGTCACATCCAGTGCTCCGGCATCATCACCTCCCCTTGCCCACCCCCTCTCTCCCCAGACCCAGCAAAGCCAGGGTTCAGCCCGGGCCACCAGCAGAGCAGACTCTGTGTTCCCAATGTTCCCAAATCAGCTGAGCCCTGCCTGGGCTGTGTGGCCTCCCCCTGCCCACACTCAGCCCAGGCTGGGAGGGCAGAGGTGTGTGCTCTGACAGCCGGGAGGAGAGAGACCTGCCCAGGCTGCTTTCTAAGGGAATAACAACGAGAAAATGCTTTCCCATTGTTCCAATAAAAACCAATCTCAAACCCAGCCAGCTCACTTCCCTGGGCTGGCCAAACTAGGACAAGGATTCATTCCTGGTTGCCCCTCACTGGTCCCATCCTGGATATGGCTTACGCTCGGCAAGAGATGTGAGCATCCATCTCTATTTCAGATGAGTGCTCTGAGTGATGTAATGCGAGAAAGAACTGCCTCTCCTTGTTTCTAGATAAAAATGAATGTGTTTTCAGTGCCTGGGAGGTGAACCCAGCCTTTTCAATGCATGTTGTACTTATCCAGCCATTATTCTCAAGGACTGCAAAACTTTTTGGTGAAAGGCATGTTAGTTGTTGAACCTCAAAAGACAAAGAAAGACCCAATGACAGAGAAGGAAGGACCCCAGGGTATTAAAACCAGCCATGACCATGGTGCACCTGTAGAGTGAGTGCAAAACAAGTATGTAAATATTTAAACATTTTATTGGTTAAAGGTTATGAGCTTAGAGATAACTACACTGTAATTCCTTTCAGCTAATTTTAGCCATGAAGAAGTTGCTATCTATTTTATGAAGTTATTTGTATGGATTCTAAATTCAGTGGGGAGCTACCGGGAGAATTTTATATATTAGATTATTATCTTTCCCTGGCTTAAGTACTTCAGTTTTAGCTACATAAAATCAGGGGAATGTATTACATTTCAAATGTATATAAACAAATGTAAGGTTTTAATTATTAGCTGACACGTCATATTTCAAACCTTTGCCTGCAGTGAAACTGAAATGTTGATTTTGTTTAAAAATTTACAGTTTAACTTCTAATCTCACATGTCCAGATCTTTATAAAATCAGTGGGAGACAGGAATCCAAATACAGTTTCCTAGATTTTCAGGCCTTTAATTTTTTTTTGTATTATACAGCCCTCAAAAAACCACATATAAGCCGATTATTATTATTCTAGGATCCATAAAAAATCAATAAGGTTCTATAGGTCTACTGAAATAGTGAATTAGCTGCAGAGTAGTTAGCTCCAAACACCTGAGGAACTGAGAAATATTTTTGGAGAAAAATAGGAAGAAAAAGAAAGCATTAATTGACTTTGACATTCAGAGTCAGTAAAGCATAAATATACTCTCTCATCTATCTTGCTTCTTTTATTTGATTTTGATTTCTGCTCAGCTGACTACAAAGAAGACTCTAAGCACAGTGCAAACTTTGTCCAAACAGTAAAAGTTATGGAGCAATGAGCAAAAAATCAAAAGTTAGGGCAAATGTTCAACTGCAGATGCAAAATCTTTTCCTCAAAGGATAAGTAAATTTGATGCAATTGCTTTTATTACTAATTTACTTCACTGCTCTTCAATGTACACCTAAAATTCCTCCATTGAAAATTTAGCCCATATGCACCACAATCAAAAACAATCTCTAGGGAAACCCGTTCATATGCTGTGATGACTTTCCAGGGGGGCAGCAAAAACAAAGGAAAAATAGCTACTACTATTTCCAGATAGAAAGGCCAAACTTGAGGAGAAAAAAAAAAAAAAAAAGGAAAATTAGAAACTTACAGCAAATATCTTTATGAAGAAAAAAATTATCCTGTAAAATGACCTGGACACTATTACATCATTGCAGCAGACTCAGCAAAATATTTAAAGAAATTTTGCACTTTTATAGTTAATAGAATTTTCCACTGAAATCTTTTATTTCCCCATTGTTTCCCAAGAAACTTACTTATCATAGTTTAAATTGCTACATAGTCAACTTTCACACCAGAGTTATATAACTCTGCCATGCTGCCAGTGACAGTGGCAAATTTTCAGAAACTCACAAAGTGGGCAGGAAGTTATTTGTCTTATATGAGGATGCAAGGAATTTGCAAAAACAAATTAAATGAAAATTTGGATTTCTCATTAACAAATATTTTTTTTTTTTGTAACAGTAGATTGGTGCATAACATCTGCATTTTATTTTGGCCACTAAAATGACCTACCTTTGAGAACATGCTTGAAAAACAAACAAAGGAAATGTGTGGGAATGAATGCAAAAGATCTCTTGTATATACAGAAGATACCAAAGAATTAAAATGAGAGAAATACTGCAGAAGCAATGAAGAAAACATTAGTCTCCTTTTTTTTTTTTTTTTTTTTAAATTATTTCTACATCCCCTATATCAGCTTTGGATACTTCCCTGAGGGACTAATGAGCCCTGGGAACAGCTAGCTGAGTTTATCCAGCAAGTAGAAGCATTTGGAATTGAACATATGCTTCAAGGCCAGCAGCTGCTCCTCTCTTTCTAAATTAACATAGCTTTTTGAGAGGTTGCAATAAGTCAAAAAAAGGGGCAAAATAGAAGGTACAGCTAGACAAGGAGAATGAAAATACATACAGTCAACCCTGCTTTTAAAGCTTTGCAGAAATTTGTAAGGTTTTAACCTGGAAGAGAGAGTCAGGGAGGCATATCCCCTCTCCCAGAATCAACAGGTATTTTTTTCCTTCACATGACAAGACCCAATACATTCAGTCCTTGGATCCTTCTCTGATTTTGTCAAAGGATGATTTTGTTAGCAGCAATCTTGGAAGCAGTGAAGACAAGGGAACTTAAGGCATTTCAGGACATCTTATGGAGTCCCATGATAATAAGGCTTCAGCATTACAGTTCTTATTGACTAGCCAAGGGTTTGAAGCTGGTGCCCTGGAGGTGAAGAGCACATTTGCTCAGTCTAAATTTCTTGAATGCAACTGGTAAAACAGCATATGCCATAACAATATGATGCTCAGTTCTGGATCTGAGTACAAGGCTTTATTATAAAATTGAGGAAGCTTATGCATTCACATAGTCTGGGACACCCAACTGGAGTTTATTCATGAATAAATACCTCCCACAAGTTTATTACCCTCAGTCCCGTGCCTCCAGCACTGAATGTGGATGATAGGTATCCTGTTGTTGAAATAAAACATTTAGAGAGCCAAGAAAACAGACCATAAGATTTCATAATTATTGCATCAAATCAGCTAGTCTGGCTACGACAGTTTTATCCTGTCACCTCTAACTAGAAGCCCAGAAATAAAGGATAGGTACAAATCATGAGAATTTCCCAGTAATCTATGCATTTCGGACAATCATTTGATACTTAAAAGTACTTGATTTTTTTCCCCAATATTCTTTGCTAGGTACTTATTAAAGTCTTCCTTGATCCTTCTTTTTCCTTTTTTTTTTTTTTTTTTTTTTTTTATTTTTTTTTTATTTTACTAGCATGCTTCTTTTAAAGGTGTTTAGGCACATGAAAGACTGAGTATCCAAAAGCCAGGCCTAAGAGTCCTTGGGTGTGGCACAAGGCAGCTCAGTCTGTCATTTGTCTTTTTATGTATGAAAGCACAGGCATATACATGCAAATTTATAGAACACTTGTTACATCCCAAAAAGGAACATTTCTTTTTGCTCTTTGTATGTTTTTTTCACAAACAGGGGTTTAAAGCACCTCTTTCTTCTTGCTTTGCTTGTATATAAACCGATATCAATCCTTCCATTTGTGGCAGAAATATTGGAGATTTCTAACACGTCTGGATTTTATCTCTGTCAGCAATACTCTGGTGGTAGTCTTTTCAGCTTCACTTCACTGGAGGTTAACCCATCCTTCAAATTAAATACTCTGAGCCTAATTTGGCCCTATGGGGAATTCAGAATGATTCACTTGGCACCGTCATCTTCTTTCTACCCTCAAAGTAGAAAATAAAGCCTGAAAGAAAGTCAAATCTTAATGATACTCCTCACTGTCACCTAACCTGAATGAATCCTTTCTTCCTAAATCTTCTAGATGATGGTTATTTGCATCTCTGTCAGAAAGTTAGCGATTCTGAACTGGAACAAGGGACTTTTTCTGACTCAGGAACCTACCCAACATATCAGCTCCTGTCCTGGCTGCCTCCTGCATCCTGTGAAATCCTGCAAAAGTAAGACTATCCATGCCCCCAGGCAGAGGAAAGCCAGATTTCCACTGCCACCCCAACCATTTTCAATTGTTGACTGAAAAAGTCTGAGTTAACTTCTCAATTAATTAAAAACGTAATTGTTTGATGATGGTAAGTGGCAAACAATGATAATTTTCTTCCTCTTTCCATCCATCTCCTTTCAAACTGAGTCTGTTGGAGAAGCAAAGATTATTGTCAGAGGTCCTGTGCATGATATTTTAGGTCCCTGAGTGTGATGTACAGTGTCAAACTGGATCAAAAATAAAGTGGCTTTCTGAATTAACAGGTTCAGTTTATGTCCATGAGACAAATTAGTGAGTGTAGCTCTCAGAAGGACGTTATTGACAGGAACTAAGCAAACAATTTATAAAACAGAAGTTGAGTAAGTACAACCAGTTTTCCCTACATTTCCACATTTTGAATATCACACATCTTATTCCCTGGATGCTTGCAGGAAATAAATCTGTGAACTAAGAAAGCTTAGATCTAAGGGCCATCTCTAGGATTAGAACATTGTATGAAGCAAGTACACTGCCAAAAAAAAAGCCCATAGAAATGAAAAAAAGAGGATATAAATGTGATATTATTTGCAATGGAATAATAACTGGGAACATAAGCATGAGTTTGGGATGTAGTGAGACCTCAGCTCAAGTTTTTGTAGCTTGCCACACAACCTTACCATTATCTTAACACATTTAATTATTAAAACCTCCATGGTGATGAATCAAAAGTGCTGCATTTGACTGGCACAGGATGGTAAGTGCTTTGAAAGTCATTATCCTAAACACAAAAAGATTTTGAATAATCCTTCAAAATGTCAAGGCACACATCACATCAGCAATTGTTAAATATTTCTTCTGAGGAAGAAGTTAATTTAAAGCACTTTTGATGTTTAATGCCACTCATGGTGGCAGCTGAAAATTAACCCTCTGCATTTCCCTCCCCCAGACCTCAGCAGCCTCGGTGAAATATTCTGGGGTGTTAGGATATTTTCAATGCATCTTATTAAAAAGAAATCAAGGGCAGCTTTAGGAAGTAAAAGGATGAAAAACTCAACGAAACTTCTAAATCAATCCACGGGAAGCAAGGAACTGGGAATATTTTCCTGTCAAATCTATCTATAAAATGGGTCCATTAAAATTCTCCTTTTACTGCAGATGATTCTCCTCCCTGCTGAGTGAATTTCATAGAGGAAATATCAAGTTCCTGGCAGGATGATGCCCCTTCTAGTGGAAGGGATAAAGCTGTGTTTGGCAATTTTTGTAGCAATTTCCCCCCTTTTTAAGTGGGTGGGAAGGAGGAGAATGAGTGAAGACTGCAATAAACCTGTATACACAGGTATGCATTGTTGCTAAGAGAAGAAAGTGCTTGAATTTTATGATAAATACCAAGATGGCCATGAAATTGTGAGTTGACCATGAGACCAAAATTTCTTTTTTTAAAAAAGACTCAGCAAAGCTGTGAATCACAAAATTTCCTTCTTTATTTCAACATTATGGTCCTTTCTCATTTCTCATTAACATGGATGAAAATTTTTCAGTCTTTGGAATGAAATTAGTTCTCAGAGTGAAATGTAAGGGCGTACTTCTCTGTGTGTTGCTCAGGGTTTGCCTTATCTAGCAAAATCAACACTTTTTAAAATTGTCACCAAATGTTAAATCAGAAAATGTGCATTTTTGGAATTTCCAGAGATATAAAATGAATCATTGTCATGAATAATCTTGTCTGTGGTTTTATACTCCATTCTTCAAAAATGTTTTCTTATTTTCCCTTCTATTTATCTAATTTCTTCATGCCAAGACTTGTCAATGGTCAAAATATTTAGAAACACTGTCAAGAGCAGAATATTTTTCCATGATGCCTGAAACTTCTCCTCACCTTAACCTTAATATATCCTCCAAGGAGGTGTTTGGGAGACACTGTAAATAAGAGCAAAAAGAGCAAGAAAGTAAATAAATAAACAAACCTTTAAAATTGTATGGTTAGAGATGTATGAGAAAAGCAAAACAAAAAATATAGCTATTTTTTTTCTATTTCAAGAAAATATGTTGTCCTCAAATTATGAGAGTAAGTCACTTGCTGAAGCCAGACATAATTAATCAAGTATGAAGTCCTAGAAACATAGTGAGATTCGTTGTGACCCAAATGCCAGAACAATATTCAGAAATCCTAAATCCTTTTGCATGAGTAAAATGTTATTGGAAGTCTTTGCTTCTTAGCAAAATTACTAGTCTGGTCGAGTTCTTGGAGTGGCCAGAAGCTATTGACTAGAGCAAATCATCTTTGATAGCAACCAAGAAAAAACCCACAAAAATTCAAGGATAAGTCTCAGACTGCCTGGTCCAATATAGAGGAATTATTGTTAGACTGCTCATTTGTCAGAAATAAGACAGGGAGGGGTCTGTGCATTGGGGGAGAGCATGGTGAAGAACCACAGTGGGATAGCTGATGTTCTGTAATGACCTTCTCACCTATGATATGATGTCTTTTACTGCAGTGTGAAGCCTCTATCTATATATAATCAGCATTTTATGCCAGTGTCAGCCTTTCAAGACTGATTTACTTGGTAACTGAGTGAAACAATCCACCAGGCAGGTCTCAGCTAGGCTGTCTTTCTTACTGCCCTGAAGTCCCTGTTATGAAGTGTTATGACATGAAAATTAAATCTGTATCTTCTTGCTGCTGCTCTCTGCTCTTAACATACACAACTAAATGGGCCCAATTAGGCTGCAGAATTTGCATTTTCTGTCTTTTCATGATGACATCAATATGCCCCTCTAATCCTGCCTCCTGACTTGCTAGTTGTGGCTTCTCTATGGGAAGGGAATCAATTCCTGGAGCAGCCTCAAAGCTGTGGTCCTCCAGACTGTCTTATCACAAGCACAGGTAGAATATATCTCTGGTTGTCCAGACTGGGTTTCTATGCATAAAAGGTACAAACAATTTTCCTCTCCAGATTACTCGGTTTATATAAAGAATCCAAGTGAAGTCTCCAGTGTGGACAGCAGCATCCACCTTCAGTAGTAAACTGCACTGAATTTATCTCACAAAGTTAGATGTGTTGCACATAGAAGCTTGGAAATATAGAGAAAAAAGATAGCACTTTGTGTTATATCATTACCAGATAAAATATTTATGTCAGGCATTATTAGGCTTTTACCTCACCTGTCAGGAAATACAGAGGGAAACACATATAAAGCTAGGAAAGAATTTCATAAGGAAGTCTTTGAGGATTTTATAAAATACGAATGTTAAATAGATACATAATATATTTGAATATGCAGTGAAAATCAACAAAGGCTTGTATCTGTGGGAGTTGTACCAGTGTCCTTGTTATTAATTTATTTAGCTTTTACTTCCCTTTCAGAGATATTAAAATATTATTTACACACTTTTAGAAGCCCTCAATGGCAATTTAATTGGCTTAATGAAGTCACAGATGGAGTAGGTGACAAAGAAAAAAAATAATGTAAGGGATCCTAACTCTTGGCTTAATATTCCTACATTAATCAGTACCATCAAATTGGATACATAACCTGGAACTCTATGGAAAACAAGAGTGAAGCACCATTTATATTTTATGGTTTTGGAGAGTTTCTTGCAGTGGAAAGGCAGTTGCAGTTTTTAAAGAGACAGTTAAGGGAGATACTTTATGATCAACAAAGGAAAAATAATTAAAAAATCAAAAAACAAAACAAAAAAAACCCAAAGCAAACAAACAAAAAACACATTGATAATCTTGAATAGTGAAATCCTGCTAAGTTAAGAAAATAAAAACCCCCAAGTACAAATTCTTAAACATAAACTCAGTGTTTTCTAATTAAACTACCAGTGATGAAACAAAGCCATACTGGTGAATATACTGAATTAAGTTTTTGAACTCTGTAGAATAGATCTCATTTTTTTTTTCACCTCCCAGCCATTGCAAACCAAACAAGATTCTAAGAGAATCAGGTAGGAGCATTTAAGAAACTTATTCCAGCTTGTAAATATGTGACTAGTATATTTCCCAATAGCTCCTATTGAATTATGTACTAAATTTATTTAATTATGATGGAAGGCTACAGAAGTGTCTTCTAATGTTCTATGGCACAGACAACAGTAGTATTAAGTAGCTAAGTAACATTCTTCATGATAATGTGTCCTTTTTCAGCTTAGAAAAAAAACTAAAAACGTACATCAGTGTTTTGCAGTTAGTTTGGTATCCGTTCAGTCTTTGGCCCGGCAAAGTTATCATTGAGTGCCAGGGATTATGGATTTAAGTACTTGAATTTGGTTACCCTGAGAAAAGCCACCATGGGTTTGTCCATTCAAAGGTGAGGAGAGCTCAGTGCAGTGATGTAAATGAAAACTGTGTGTGATGCAATTCACAGATTCAAACATTTCCTTCCCTCCTATCTTCAATACCTTCAAAGCCCGTTTATGATGTCACCAAGGAGACAAACTAGAAGACAGCCCTAAAGTGTGCAATGTCTGAATCAGCACAACACCTATTTGGTAAGTAAATACACAACACCCTAAAGGATACACCACTTCCACCAAAGCAGAAGTGGCTTGCCCAGATCAGATCATCCCTTACACCTCAGGATCCCCTGTAACAACCTGGGTGCAGTCACACAGGCACAAAGCAGGCAAATGTGGAAGAAGTGCATGTGCACTACCCACCAAGAAAATTCTAATCTCACCTGTCATTCACAAGGAGCCTGTAATATCCATGGAAATGCATTGTAGACTTTGCTGCTTTTATTCTGGAACTGTTTAGTGCATTTACATTTTCTATGAAACTCAATCATCTTTCCAGCTTTTCTTTTTGAACCTTTTATTTTTCCCATTAGTCTGTTAATCATTGTTGCTTTCCTGGCATTCTTGTTCTGTTAGGTTATTATGCATTCCTCAGCATTCTGAAAAATGAAAAATGGAAAAAATCACATGCTTTTCAGCTGACTTAACACTGCGTAAAATGCTGAAATTATTAATTGAACATCTTGATTATAAATTAGGTGGAAATAATGTTGAAGAAGCAGCCCCTAGTCATATAGGTTTATTATTAGGGCTACATACTGAATGATTTGAATTCTGTTCTAGTAGTGGTAAATATAGTTATTATGGAAGAATGTGAGCTCGTGGATTTTGGCTGAATGTCAGCTGAATCAAGCAGGGTATTTCATCCATAATTTAAAATTGCATGTCCTAAAACAATGTCTGTGTTATCTCCGGCTTCCACATTTCCAAGAGTAACGTGGTTATGATCTTACATAAGATAAGGAAATTATTTCAGCCACTACAGAATAACTAATTGCCAATAATACTGTTGTCAGCTGTCCCTGTGTGCAGCAGCACCCTACTGTGCTAAGCTCAATAGACTCACAACACAAAGTTTACAGTGCATTTATATGATGACTGAGGAATTGCAGCTGTTATGGCAGATTTCATCATTAATGCTGGTGATGTTAGATGACCTTATATAGTTTGTTTGGATGCCAGACTCATTAAGTGGAAAGATATTATCCAGACTTCATGGGTGCAGCTTTTACTCCCCTGGGGCATTTAGCTGGGCCAAGGTTTCATGATAGCAGTCACTCAGTCGGATGCCACACAGTTTAATGCTGCCTCATAAGTCATAATTTCTTATCCTCCTGATTTAGCTTAGTGTTACAGATTGTATATCTGTTGGACTATTATTTGTGCTTTAGTCTGTGCAACACTGACCTTGGTAGAGTCCCAGGCTGTCCAAGCCATTTAGGCACTACCATAATAGATATGTTAAGCAACAGCTACAATTGTTCTCGTCCATCCAGGTGGGCTTGGAGCTCAAAATCTGCTGCTTGACAAATGTGCTGCCTCACCACCGCCGCAGCACCTCGAGGGAACTCAATTCATCTTAACAAATAATGCAAAAGTGAAGGTGTATCTGATTTGAGGGAACTGAAAGGTCCATCTATGTTTGTTTGGGGCTCTAGAGGGTTAGGGGAAAGGTTTGTCTGAGAGGTTAAGAGCTTATCTCTGTCCTAGATTGAAGAAAACTCTTAAATCTGAGCAGTTTTTTTCCTTGAGGGTACAGAAATGTGATGAGACCTTCATTATTTCAAATTTCAGAAAACTCTATTTCTCACTATTTCCTTTATCTCCTTTCAACTGTAGCCTGTTTCTCCTCTCAAGTAAGAAAAACACCCAGTGGTGGGTGGCAATCCTGAGCTGTCACCTGATAATCTGTTTTAATTTCCTGGCTCTTGTTCATCTGAGAGTTCCAGACTCGGTTCTTTAAATTTACTGGAATCAAATCATGGGGAGAGGAGGGTTTCTTATACCAGTGAAGGATACTCTGTACCCCCCAGGATTGCTCCTTGTAGCCTAGAATCTCCTTCTGAACACAGTGAGTTGTGAGAATCCTCAGGAAAGTAGGGTCATGGCATATTCCTCTGCGCAGAAATAACATATGTACATAAAATAAGATGACAATTTCTACATTTTCTGCTCATTCCTTTCTCCATATCTGTATGAAGTAAGTTATACTTTAGCTGCCTATACATCAATACCCAGATGAAGGAATAAGGGAGCATTGCTTTGAATGGATTAAAATAGAAGAAAAAACACCAAAAAATTCCAAGAAAAATATATATCTGTTAAAAGAGCCTTCTTTAATTCCCATGTGAGAAAGTTTAGGCAGCTGTAGATTAGAGAAGATACAGACTTTAAACAAGAACCACAAACTGGAAGAGCAACTTGACAAGTCATAAAACCTTAACAGATTTCTGTGGTGATTCCCCTGAAATGCTGTCAAAAAATGATTTTACCTAAGGGAATTCAATATTGCTGACACAAAAGGTTCCAGGACAATGTCAGGGCAGATTTTTTATGGGAATTTCACCCACATTTCCTCAGTAGGGATGACAGGAAGTGTGTGTTTAAATGATTCTGTTAGGGAGGAGGATGGGCTCTTTTCAATGTATTTAAATGCTGACTCTGGGTGTTGACTGAAAAAACCATGAAGACCAGCAGATTGCTTTCTGAGGCACCATTCCACAAATTTTAGGTGAAGTAGAAAAAAACTCACTTGACCGACCCAGGCAGATTGCCATGTATCTCTTTTACATCATGGGTTGTCAAAGTGGTGCAAAAATGTTACATGAAAGTTGCTGAATAGTGGATTATTTTCCTGGGCTACACCTTCAGACGTTACAGATGGTTGTGGGGTTTATCCATGCACCCTAAATTTCTAACTTCCAAGTAAAATATGCAAGGAGGTCTGCTGAAGTCAGAAACAGCAAACCTTTCTGGAAGGTACAAAATCATAGAATTGTTTAGGTAAGGAAAAACCTCTAAGTTCACTGAGTTGAACCATTAAACCAGCATCACTCTTTACCACCAGCCCATATCTCCAAGGGCCACATCCACAATGTGGCTGCTTGAAGAGATTCTATTCTACCACTTCTTTGGGCAGCTCGTTCCAATGTCTGGACATCCTTTCAGTGAAAAACTTTTTTTCACAACATCCAAAGTAAACCTCCATTGTGCAATTTGTGTCCCTTTCCTCTTGTCCTGACAAATATAGGAACTACAAGAAGTTGTTTTCTTACTCTTTATATTCCTTGATCTTCTCACTTTGGCTATCATAGGCATGTGATGTCTGTGTTGACAGTTCAGGCATTTGACACCCCATTCATGGAATATTTTGCATTAGTAATAAATAGGAATTTTTTAATTTAATTTAATATTATACTAATACTAAATAAATACTATACTATACTATACTAATAAATACTAGTTTAATAAATTAGTAAAAAAATTAGTAATAAATAATGCAAAATTCTCCACTAGATTAAGGAAGGCATGCAGAATGTGCTCACTATCAGCTTCTCTTTATGTGTGTGTGTTTTTCCAAATGTACAGTTAAATATATAAGCTTTCCCTTACTGATCAAACTTTATTCTGGACTTACAAGCTTCCCAGGCACTTGGTTTATGGCTATTTCTTTGGTTCTCAGTGTTAAATCAATTGACAGCCTTGGGGTAGGAAGGAATTGTGCTAAAGAAGAGGTCACTGCTGAGCTATTTTTGTTGTGTTTGCACTGTTTTCCTAGTCAGTGTGAGGAGATACTAATTCTTTTTCTTGCTTTAAAAAGCAAGAGTAAACTAGTAGATAAATATATGCATTAGAAATCTTCAAAGAGCTGCCAATGAAAAAAATAGATATATTTCAAATATTTATTAAGAAATTGAAGATTTTTAACATAGAATTGCCCACAATAATTTCTGTTGGCTGTCTGTTCATAAGCAATATTTTTTTGGCCATATTCATACCCCAAATTTTGAGGTACCAAAAAGTGAGGTTTTTGCCACAAAGAGTCAGGACTGGTATGGAGTTATTAATCAACCAACAACTAATGTGTTTGTAGCTCTCTGTCTCTTTCTGACACCACCAATTCTACAGATTTATAGCACAAGTTTTTTTACTATAATTATGCATTAGGAAATCAGGAAGATAACATTCCCCTGTATTGGCATCTATATGTGGCACTACAATACATTTATATGGACAAACAAGTAGCCTGAGGATTTCTAAATACTAAATATCTTCTTGTGAAATGCAAGAAGTTTTTTGGGGGAGTGGGATTTTTATTTTTATTTTTTAATGTTGTTATTAATCTTTTTGAATGTAGATTCTCTGTTGTAATTTGAAAAATGGTCTGAAAATATTCTAGAAATTTGAAGTTATACTAAATGCCTCATCCATCCGGTTCCTTCATCAGCCTGTGTTAGCTCCAAATGCTCCAGAGGAAAATGAAAAAAGACCAAAATTATCAGATGCAGTATGTTCCAAGATACACATCATAAAACACAAGTGGATAAAATGATGCTCCAATATGTAGCTGTTGTTTTTTAGCATGAATCACAATATTTTATTTCCTCAGCTGGTTTTTTTTTTTTTTTTTTTTTTTTTTTTTTTTTTTTTCACTTAATATTTAAGGCATAAAAAACTTGGCATAATGATTTCCACTTATTGTCCATTTTTGCGTTTAAATTTTTTTTGTTTTTAAATATTCTACACCATGTAGCTTGTATATAGCATCTAGGAATGGCTGGCATAACATATTTGTGAAAACGGTCTATGAAATCAGGGCATGCAAAACTTGCACCAGATTCTAACAAAGTGTTTGAATACCTAGAATCATTGAATCATAGAATCTTTTAGGTTGGAATAAAGCTTTAAGACCATTGAGTCCATTGAGATCACCACTTCCTTCTGCAGTCTGCCCCTATGCTGAATAACCCCCTCCATGGATAGATTTTCCTCAATATCCAATCTAAAATTTGGTGCAGGTTGCTGCCATTTCCACCTCTTTAATTTTTTTCTTACTTTGGAGAGGAAACTGACTCCCACATTGCTACAACCTCCTTCCAGATGGTTGTAGTTGGGGATGCAGTCATTCCTGAGCCTCCTTTGCTCCAGAGCAAACACCCCATCTCCCTCAGCTATTACTCATAATGACTCATTTTCCAGAGTCTTCTACTGCTCCATTGTCCTGCTCTGGACATTCTCCAGCCCCTCAATGTCCCCTCAATGCCATAAGGAACCCAAAACTCACCCCAGGATTCGAAATGGGGCCCAGCAATGTGCAGGACAGGGGTGTGCTTGCTGCCCTGGTTCTGCTGCCAGGCCATTGCTGCCAGGTGCCACTGGCCTTCTTGGCCACCTGGGCACACACTGGCTCCTGTTCAGCTGCTGTCAAACAACATTTCCAGGTTCTTTCCTCACTGGGCATCTTTCCTGATGCTCTGTCCTAGCCTGGGGCTGCAGAGGGGTGTTGTGACCCAAGGGCAGGACCCAGTATTTGGCCTGGTTGAACATTACAAAGTTGGTCTCAGCCCATCTATCCCATTTGCCCAAGGTCCTCTGGATTTAATGAGATGTAGGCTGCATTCCTGTTTTCTTATTCGACATCAGGGAACTCTTGTTGTCTTTATTTCACCATCAGTATCTTCTATTTGTAGTGGGAATTTGATGTAAAGAAAAATCAGAACAGGAAGTAGAAAATATTCTTTCATTCTGAGATTCCTTTTGTATAGCTGTGTATGTTAATCTTCAAATCACTGTCAAGGAAGGAATCTGGAATATAACTGAAAGACAAACTTTGCATTATGAAATAGAACCAAAGCTTCTTTGACACTTGAAGAATATAGATTAAATGGACAGATTTATTAAACAAAACACATACTGGAGTGCTGGGGAAGCTCCAAAAGTCACACCTGGGAATTCAGCTAATTTGGTGTTTGAAATGGTAAGTTAGATGTGCTTTTAAACAGAGGAAAAAGCATCTAGGTTAAACACTATATCAAATAAAAAACAAACTGTATGGTATTCACTCCAGTTTTGTCTATCTAAATGTGAGGCACGTATTTTAAGCTGAACGTCAAGGCACCCTTTGTGCTCAGCACAGAAAGGATATCACTTCCAGATGAACAACAAAATTCATGAACAACTAATGCATCAACAAAAAGATATCGAAGGTGGGAGTCGGGAGATCAATCACCCTCTTCCAACAACTGTTTTTCTCCATTGACTACAAAGAAAGTCTGGAATCACAGTGTAAATTTGATGCCTAATGCTGAGACAGATGAAATTAAGTGAGATGAGTCCTAACCTAAATACCTACCACGCCATCACATTTTTTCATGGTTGGATTCATTGTTGTTAATGGTTGATTTCACTTTCAGCTCTTGTATACTGGCAAATTGCTCTTGCTCTCTGCTTTTCTATACATCAGGGGAATATTTATAGAAAGTAAATAAACATTTCCCAAATTGCAGGAGAATAATTTTCTTGTATATTTCTTAAAGAGCTTACATAAAGCTCATGCAGTAAACTTAATCTCTCAGTTGTTGTTGAAACGTTAAAGGAAATATGGAAAAGGTGGATTTTTCCTTCTAACCTGTTTAAAACTTGTTTAAAACTGTAAATTTACCAAGCTTCTTTATTCCTTATTCACAGATATAAAACAGAGTTTTCAAAGATTTGCTTTTCCGAGATTATTTCTGCCCTAAAAAAAAAAGGAAAAAAAAGTCCTGTAAACAACAACCTAGAGTAAATCAACATACTCTTTGGATTTTTGATTTATAGCAATGAACTGTTTTGTGCAAATCAACCAATGATCCTCAAAGAAAGGTGCCCTGAGGCTTTCAGGCAACTGAGACTCTGCTCAGAAACTGACTTCAAGTGAAGCAACCTGGTTGAAATATCATCTTCCCAGTTTGAGCAAGCTTTTCATTTTTAATTGAAAGTAGGAGCACTGGGCTAGAATATAAAAGGCCTCTCAGTTCTCTGCCAAAGCCCCATGACACCGCACATCAACACCTCTTTTTTTATTTATCAATGAGTTAATTTACAGTTTTGGAGGAGAAATGTATAGCTGGATGTATGCCACAGTGTTCTGATGTAAAATAACCCCTGGTAGCTCCCTTAGCCAGTGGTTGGACTCATGCTGCTCAGTTCATGATTAAGGTTCAACTTCAGCATGTTAGTATGGTGCAGGTGGACATACGTGAACAGTGGAGAGGATTACAGAGAAATTTCAAATGTGAATTTATATATTTATATATATATGTGTGTCAAAATATCTTTTTTTGTATATATTCTGTTTCTGGTGAAAGTTTGGGAATTCTTACTTTCACTGGAACGCAAATAAAGTTTTTGCTGTTGTGCATATTTTCTGTAAGATTTCATGCTGGGCAAAATTATATCCACAGCAGTAGAGCTTCAATGAGAGGCAGGGAAGCAAACAATTTAATCACAGAAAGAATTCAGAGCAGGTATATAACCTTGAGCATTTTTTCATCCCACCAGCCTGAAGGTCTCAACTGTGAAGATCAAAAGAGACTGAGGACAGACACAGAGTTACAGAATCATGAAAAGACCTCCAAAATCACTGAGTCCAACCATTAAGCTATCACCAAAATCACCACTAAACCATGTCCCTAATTGCCACTCCCACCTGCTTTTGAACACTCTTCAGGAATGGTGGCTCCAAGAATGATCCAGGCTGATTACACCCAGCTCCCTCAACTTGTCCCATTGGATGGTAACAAATGTCACCCTTAAAAGCTTTTCTTGAGCAAGTACTGCCAGAAAGAAGAAAACAAACATAAAAAAACCCAAACAAAACACAACCAGATAAAACCCCAAAATATCAGAAACCCACTAATTATTCCAGATTTTGGAATATCACTTTCCTTTGTCTTGCTTTTGAAAAAAGCATTAAATACCTTAAATACAGATTTGCAGAAGTATGTCCTTGATGAAGTTTATCTCAAAGTATCAGACCTTCAATGACTTTTTAAAATGATTGTCTGGGAAGTTCTGGGAAATATGGAACTGTTTTTTTTCCTGGTTGATAGTAAACAATTCTTGTTGCAACAGGTAACAGCATTACTCTCAAATACGTGATTCAAGTGGCCAAGACTTGCACTCCAGCACCAAAATCCTCAGATATTTTGTGTGGCCAATCCTGTTGAAGTAGTAAGGGATATATTTTATTTTTTTTTAGGAGGAAAAGTTAAAGCGTATTACCAAAAATTACATTTTAAAAAAAGAAAAATTTTCCCCTGTAAAAGAATATATCACTCATTTTATCAAAGAATTTGCAGAACCACAGATTTCAGTGGTTTCCTCCCATATGCTAAAAATTGAAGTGTATTCTGAAGTCTGTAGTAATAAAATGAAAATAAAAGAAACAGGCTTCATCCTGAAGCTTTTCCAAACAGTAAATACATTTATTTATCAACCTGCAATATCAGATATACCACTGCTCCCAGTGGACTCACTTAGTACCAGGAATTATTGCTGAACAGAAAGCTTATTTAATCTATTATGGGTCAGAATTTTTATCAAGCTGCTTAATTAGAGTTCTCTCCCTCCCTCTCCTTTTTTTTTTTTTTTTTTTTAACAGCTTAATGAGGAGTTTCATCACTCCTGCCAAGATGAGTTGGATGTTTTCAAGCAGATGAGTGTGATGTAAGTAAATATGCAATGTGATGTTTCTTTCTTGTATTTTCCATTCAGAAGTAGGGTCAAAAGCTTCATTCGTTTAATAATATTTTAGGGAACGGTTTAAAACTTTTAGTAAGGACAACACAGGTCTTATAAGACACACCTGATCTTTTCCAAGCCAGAGCCTCCTAAAACTTAAATGAGATGTTTAATGAAAATTAGTCATCTAGGCTCCTTATAAAACTTTCAAGTAGTTTTATATGAAATAAACTCCATTTTTGAAGTGTCTTCCATGAGGGAACTTCTTCCACATAACATTTTAATTGAAATTATTTCATATCAGATGGGAGAGGGAATTGGGAATAGCATCTCAGTTGTTCCAATGACCTCATTTGTTATATGGAAAACATTCCTTGATGAGAATACATGAAGAAATAGGAATATATTAGGACAAACAAGTAAGTCAGCAAGTTTTAAAGAATTACTCCCTTAATGTAAAAAAAAAAAACTAAACAAAACAACCCGTAATCCTGAGACAGCTATCTAGCATAGACTCCACCTAAATTGTTGAAGTCTGAAAAATAACTGAAGAGGATCTAACTTAATGGAAAGTGTCATCTGTGATTTCTGCAATAACTGTGACTATTACTTGCAGTACAGTTTCTGCCTTTCTAGCCTGGATTTGCTGATTTTTTTGTGGTCCTGTATGGTATGTGATCCTGCTCAGCATTGTACCAAGCAGTAAAAATACAACTTTGCAGTGCAGGTTAAATTTCAAGGCTCTGGGAAGATAAGCCACTACAACCTCACCATTGTACTGCAACAACCTACCTCAGCTGAAGCTGTTGGAAGATTTCCTTCACCAGACTTCAGCATTTCTACTCATTTCCTGTAGAGCTTTTTTCTTAAAACTCCAGAAGACTTAAATCCACAGTGGCCTATTTATTTTATATTTTGGTGGTGTAACCCCATTGTACGCTCATCGAGAATCTGTTCCCAAATAATTTCTATTAACTACAATCACACAAGCAGTGGGACAAGATCATGCTTTCAATCAAGTCAATACAAATATTATTGTTGACTTCAACACTGCCAGAATTTTAATCACAGAAGGTTTTTAACTCAGAATTTCTGACCATCTTAGGAGAAATACTCAAGTGAAAAAAGATGGTAAAGTGAACAAACTTTGCAAAATCATTCACTACTTAAAAGACCAAGTCCCTTAAGAGAACAAGTATAATGTGCAAGTTGTAACTATAACATCTATAAACAAAGTAAACCAATCTAGATATTTATTGTAAATAAATACTAATTTACTTATTTATTTATTGTAAGTAAATACTCTCAAGATAATAGTAATAGAACTTTCTGATTAAATAGTCAAGGAATAGAGATTAAAAGGAAAATAAAAATAAAAAGCTGCATTATCCATATTTGATTTCATAGATTATCTGTAAAAAGACAGGTTACTTTATGGGAAAGCAAAGTAAGTCTTACATTTACATCATTGCTTTGTTGCTTTTTTGTGGAAATCACTGAAATGAAAAGCTTTTTAGAAAGAAGAAGGAAGCCATAGATGTGAGAAACACGTACTCTCTTACAGGCAATCATATTCTGTTTATAAAAGTTTCTTTTGCAGCTGGAAAAATATTGAGCTAAACCCCCAACCTTATTGAAACAGAGTCAAGAGATTATGAATTACCAATCTCTAAGGAATCAGCAAGCATACATGGGATTTCTGTTTGAACAATGATCTAATCTGTGCTTTTATTACTTACTATTGGTAAAATCCTGGCTCTGCTAAAGTCACACTGACAAAAGAGTGTGATTTTGCTCCACTTTAATTATATTTCCTTTTCAAAATATACAGGATCATTCTGGTCTTCTGGAGATGATAGAGTTTTGCTCATGTTCCCTAAATTATACTAGCCTGAATTAGTAACAGTAAAATGTCCCCTCATTTATTTTTACTGATTCTGTAACAAAGGACCAGAAGAAAATAGAATGCATCTTGTTTGGGAGATAACTGTCATGATCTCTTAAGGTAGAGACTACACTTTATTTCATGAAAAATATCCTGAACTCTCTGCAAATCAGCATAATACAAAAAGGCAATGTATTTTTGGTCTTTATGCTTCATTTTACTATTTTCAGATTACCAAAAAGATCTAGACGAATGAAATCGTAGGACCTATACACAAAGATCTATATAATTGGGATAAGGAGAGAGAAACCCTGAGGTGTCTCTATCTGAGGGACATAAATAATTAAAAGATCACAAAAATAATTTTAAAATCTCTAAAATATGTAAATATCCCCATCTGTCTCTCCATCAATCCATTCCTCTCCCTCAAAGAAAAAAAAAAATTCTCACTGTCTACACAGAATTTATTTAGTTTGAAAATTTATTACTCTGGTATCATTTCAAATGTCAAAAAGGTATTTCCTCCCCAACTATGTGTATGACAGTAAGTGCTTTAGAGTGTATGAATATATGCTTTAAATGTTCAGGATGCAGGTATCCATTGGTCAAATGAAGTCTTACCAGCAGCTGTGTTCTTTCACAGAGATGACAATTTCCTGATAAATTCAAATTATACAGCATTTTGAAGTCTTTGAGATGAAGAGGTCCATAAAAATGTGAGACAATCTCAGACCACTGGTCAGCCATAATGTGTTACATAAAGCCACCACCCGTATGGCAAATGCCTGTAAAAATAACACAGGTCACATCAAAGTCTTCAGTAGCTTGTGACTTTGTTTGCTCCATTTCAGGTGCCAGGGTGGATCCAGTCCAGCCCAGGAAGAATGAACTGGCATAGATGGAATGACAGACATTAGGCATAAGTACTTTTTATATCAAGCCTTTGGCAAGTTACTTGCTGGAAAAATCTGTTCTCATGAACACAATCCAAAATCTGCAAGTTGTGCTACTAAGGCATATGATAACTTCTAATATCCAGGGATATGCTAATACATACCATCCTGGGATATGCCAAACCATTGCCAGGATAATGGCTCATTCCAGATGCCAGTCAAGGTCCTTTTGACAGCCTTAGGGCATTTCAGTATAAAAGCAGCTTTGACTGGGTTGTTCGGAGCAGCAGATCTTTTATCTTCCCCAAGCCCTCCCCAACAGAAACTGTAAATAAACTTTGAATGAAAAGAGGAAGGATGCATTTACTGTTCTGGTTTTGTTTAAAGGTTTTTCTATGGGTTTGTAAGGATTTTCTTTGTTTGTATTTTTAATCTCTCCACATGTTGCATCTAACAAAAAGAAATCTTCTTTACTATTATTTATAGACCATGTAAGCAGAAAATAATAGCAGAAAAAAAACCATAACAAATAGAAACATAGTGAAAAAAATGGTAGAAATAAGGCTTTATAGTTTGGGATGTTTCAGAACTTTAAAGGAAGAAGGTTACTAGAGATGAAAACAACAGATTCCATGTGATTCCTTGCTACACATGGGCAATTTTTCAATGAAATCTTAAGGCAGGTAGAGTGCTCTATTCACAAAGTATTAGCAAGTTCTCAATTATTACTTAATGTACTAGATAAATTGTTTAATGTGTGCCTAAAGGTTCTGGAATTTTAATTTCTAATAGTGAAACATTACTTATTTATTTGAAAATGAAATTTATAGAAACAATTTTTAAAAATGCGCAAATACCTAAGAACATGGGTGGTCAATGAATTGCACGTTTTTCATAGAAGACTGACTAAAAAATATGCACATGTGAGATGGGATAAGTGGTCCTCCAGAACAACACAACTGATAGAATTTTGATCAGGTTCAAAAGAAATTTGGGCAAAAAAAAGGAAAAAAAAAGTAAGCACAAAACACAAAACTAGTGCAGGAAATTTTACCAGTCCATTAACTAGAAATTAACCTTAATTAAATTTCATTAATATCGTTTACTAGTAATCAGATATTATTAAGTATTAGAGTAATATTTCTTCACATTAATTAGGATGAATTATTGAAAATTGAAGTAACTTAAAAGAATACTAAGCTTATTTATTCATTATTTAAAGATTTAGCATCAAAACTATATATTTTCCTGAAGTAAACAATAGTTCTGGGCTGCTGTGAGCGACCTTTATGGTCCTCCTCTTATAGCTTACCAGATGCATTAATATTTAATCAGAAGTTCAGTTGTGTACTCATACAAGTTAACCAGCTACAGACAAGCTGGTTTAGCCTCTGAACATATTCACTTGCATTCTGAAAGCGTGCAGTCTACCCAAACTGAAAAGTCACCTTTTTTTTCAAGTCTAATTAAACTGATTGTAGGGACGGGCTAATGAGACTGGGATTAGGTTACCTCTTCTGAGTAATGTACTCCATAAAAAATCAATTTACCTCACAATCAGCAGCACCTTTTGTATATAACTTTAGTATACATTTCTCAAGGAATGCAGCTTGGAACGTCTGCATAATGCAAACAAGGACCTTAGGCGGTGAGTGGTGGAATGACCTTCACCAGGAGGCCTAGGGAGAAGCAAGAACCAGAACAACTTTCCCAAGTTTGACACTAGCACCTCACTCCTTGGTCATTTTTCTTCTACTTAATTTGTTCGGATTGGCACAAAGGTCTGTAGGAGAAACTTTATTACCCACGTGGTAGGAGGTTTCAGACTAGATGGCCTTTTTGTCCTTGACAGCAAGGAATGTCAAGGTAGCTATGAAAATATAGTGCAGGCTTAGGGTTTCTGTGCAAAGATTTTAGTACCCATACACTCACCAGGAGGTGAAAAACAAAATAGTAGGAAAAAAACAACCAGTCACACAAAGTTCCTCAGATCAGTTCTATTGACCTTGTTCTTGCTTCTTGTCAGTTTCCCACATTATACAGTGAATTCTTCCATATATCTCTGGGAAATAGAAATCTTCACAGAGATACAGCATAAAGGAGAAACACTTAATAGGCCACATTACAGCAAAATCTATTGATCTGCTTTCTTTTACTTGTAGGCATGATTGAGAGCTCAAGTAATTGAATTTTCTTCTTGTAGTCTGACATTTTATTTTCTATTTTTTTTTCCTTTGTTCTTGAGACATGCTAAGCAAACAGAGATGAGACTGAAGCAGGGACAGCCTAGGCAAGGAGAATAGTCAAGGGAAGGAGACCTGAACTTCTTCCATTTTCCTTTCTGCTAATTTGGACCACTATTGGGACCAAAATTGGACATTGACACCTTCTGAATCTTTCCTGGAGTTGGCAAATGGAGAAAGCAGTGATTTCTTTAAATTGGAATTTAATCCTGATGATCACATCACTCTTAGCCAATTTCCATAATGCTTATAGAGCCAAATTTGCACTTAAATCTTAGTACAGTAAATGTAGACATCCAGCAGAAATTACACAAAGACAATTTTCTATGACCAGGCATCACTTATCATCCTGTTACAAAGACCTCAGGCCAGAAATCTCAGACAGTTTAATGAAGTCATTTTGGGACAATCACAATATTTCAGAGTATCTTACTCTCCTTGTAATCCATTGTCAGAGGACATGATTGAAGGTCCAGAGATAGGTCAGTTATTAGCTTATCAAAAATCCCTTTCATTGCTGCTGAGGATTTATAATCAACCAAGAGACATGCAGCTGTCAGGATGTGGCCAGGAACACATGCAATGCTGGGCTGGGCAGAATACAAATGATCATATAAGATCGATCAGATGATTTTTATAAGATCAATCAGGTGATTTGTCCTTGCACTTGGCTGTTCAGGGAGTGTATCTACAGCCTTTGATGATGCTACCAAAGTCCTTGGTTTGTTTCTTTTTCTTGTTTTATCCCTTCTCAAAATTTTAGGTCTCGAGACACAAAATTCATGATCATTGTGAATCTTGTAAATCATTGTTCACATATAAAAGAGTCTACAAAGTCAGTAATGAGTAACTGAGATAACTAGCAGTCACAGAATCGTATAATATCCTGAATTGAAAGGGATCCACAAGAGCTGTCAAAGTCCAGCTGCAGGTCCTGCACAGGACCACAGAAATAATGAATATATCTTATTTCTCCCTTCTCTCTTTTACTTTCTTTTACTTTTTATCTTTTCTATTTTCTTCCCTTTTCATCCTCTTTTCCTTCCTATTATGATGCAGTTATGAGGCAGTATTTAACAGTGAATAACAATGCAAAGCTAGAGACAAAATAAGAAATACCTTTAAAGTTATAATGGAAGTATTTTAGATAATCCAAGGATAAAGTAAGTTGGCTTGATTGGTGGCTTCATTTTTTTGGTTTGGTTTTGGGCTTGGTTTTTTGTTGGTTTGGGTTTGGTTTTGCTTTTTTTGGTGGATTTTGTTTTTTCCCCATAGAATTTTGTGTGCTCCAGGACAAGCCTCTGATCTTATGATGACCTCAGGTATCTTAGGGAATTGTATTTGAAATAAACTAGGAGGAACTCTTTGTGAAATTCTTGTTGCAGTGATTACAGGTGATGATGGCAAAGAGTTGTGTGTAATTGTCTGGGCTACATTCTTCCAATATCTTCAAAATTCATCTTTTGCAACAGATTGAGGTAAAATGATCTTCTTGCAAGCCTCTCTTTCACTTTTCATTTCAGTCCATAAATATAAATAATATGCTTGGTAGAATAAACAAGTGCATAAAATATATATTTTTTTTTTACAAAACACCAATTAATTTAAAAAATCTTTTTAAGTATTTTATTCAGGATCAGATGTTGTTCTGATTAGTTTACTTCAATGAACATGAACAAAAAAATAAAATACATCCAGTCACTTGTATGCCCAGTTTATTAGTTTTTCATTAGAAACAGAAGAAAGAAAAGTATAACTTGATTTCTGTACTGTATCCCAACAGTCAAATTGTGCAGAGAGACCTTGACACAGAAACCTATTTGCTTGGCCAACATTTCTACATCACTCTACCTCTCTCAAAATACAATAAAAAGCTAAAGAATGTTATAGAGTATTGTAAATTAACTGTTTTATATATAGGCTTTACTGTATTGAGAAATATATTAATAGATCCCATTTCTTCTGTGACTTGCAGCCTCCTTAGCTCTTTTGAGCTTAACAAGAAAAATTCTGTAACCTGGCTAAATTTCTTACACAAATAATTGTGTAAAGTGACTGTAGATCAGAAAATGAAGAACTTTTTTTGCAGCTGAAGTGCATTGCATAACATATCTTCTATGTCTTCTTCTTTCTTTCTTTCTTTCTTTCTTTCTTTCTTTCTTTCTTTCTTTCTTTCTTTCTTTCTTTCTTTCTCTTTCTTTCTTTCTTTCTTTCTTCTCCAGATTTTAATGCTGTGATTATTATTCTATTATAAATTATGTGTAAGGAAAGTAATAATAAAAAATTTAAATTTTGCAACACTCCTAATCCAGGAGATTACAAAAAAAAAAAAAAAAAAAAATAGAATATATAGTTAAACTCACACATGAGTGATTTCAGGAGTTAGCAGCATGCTAGGGTTGCGGTTTGAATTTCATTTTCAAACATTTCCACAGGTAAATGTCTCAGAAGAAGATGTTACAGGATATTAGATATATTTAAATCAGGAACTGTTTCCTTTTCATTTTGGTGGAAAGACTTACGACAATATTGAAAATGAAATTGTATCCTCTTTATTTATTTAATCCAAAAGCTAATAAAGGAACTAATTTCCTAAACTAATAAGATTGAGAGTAGATAAAGTCTTTTAGCCAGCCAGCACATCTCTCTCCAGTGGAGGATGGGCATGTTTTAGGGAAGGTCCTGATAAGAAGCTTTGTTAGTATGGTGAACCTTCTCTATCAGTCTCCAGATTTATAAGCCTTACTTTGTTGGTTAAGAGCATGTGTATGCACAAGGGCAATAGCATGACATTGATTTCTTTAGGAGCTCCTCTTCAAAATCAATGGAAAACTGTGTTTAAAAATTGAAGGTACATTATGGTGTTAGAATGCAATATCTTATGACCTGATCCAAAAGACCCCTAGGTTAAGTTTCATCATCGTGAGTTTAGACATCTAGCCAAACTAGCTATTTTAACTCCTCTCTGTGATCAATGTAGAGAATAGGTGCTTTTTTTTTTTTTTTTTTTTTTTAACATGAAATGTGATTTATCCTTTGTATTCAGTCTGAGAGTAGTGAGGGGAACAGTTAACCTTTTCCTCTCATTTTCTGTAAACATTTTAGTCTGCAAGTTGTTCCCTTTTCTCAGCTTCTCAGCAGGTACTCTAATCCTCATAAAATCCAAATCTCTTCCTGTTTTCAAGTTTCCTTTTAAAGTATTTCAGCACACCAAAACCAGTGTCAACATAAGCCAGAAGTACAAATGAAGCATAAAGTGAATCAAAATCAGTCCTAAATTGTTTTTCTACAGGAAGCTAAGGCAAATTTCCATTTTCCAGTATCTTCTATTATATAAAAATAGTGCCTGAAATTCTGGCCAGTTATTTCAGCCCTGGTACATTAACTTTAGTAGACAGAGATAGCAGAAGGTAGTCTCTGTCCTTAAGAGTTTATAATCCAAGAAGACAAGAAAACAAAATCTGGAAGGAAGGAACAGGGGTACAAAAACATTAAGTGTGAGATTCTGGTCTTAGTAAAAGAAATAGAAGATTTGCAAACATAGTTAGGTATTCAAGGTAGATAGTTTTCCAAAGACACACAGAACAGGTTGTTCAGAGAAGCTGTGGCTGCCCTGTTTCTGGAAATGTTGGAGGACATGTTCAATGCCTTACACAAGTGATTGAGGACCCAAAGATGAGAGCTGCCACACGGGACCTTGTGCTCGCTCATGGTGAAGGACTGGTGGGGAATGTGATGCTCCAAGGCAACCTTGGTTGCAGTGACCACGAGAAGGTGGAGTAGGAGATCCTCAGGGCAAAAGTGAGGGCATTCAGCAAAATCACTGCCCTGGACTGCAGGGAGCACAATTTGGTATCTTCAAGGACCTTCTCTATCCCATAGAATAGAGCCCTGGAGGGCAGAGGGGACCAAGAATGAAGCTGAATTTAAAGGGTCACCAAGTCAAAGCTCAAGAGTGATGTATTCCTGGGCACAGGTACAGGTGGAGTGGGGAAGTGATTGAGAACAGCCCTGAGGAGATCAGCTTGGTGGGTGATGGCTGATGAAAAACAACCAGAGCTGGCAGTGAGTGCTTGCAGCCCAAAAAGCCAAAAGTATCCTGGGCTGCATTCAAAGAACTGTGGCCAGCAGTTCAAGGGAGGGGATTGTCCCCCCTGCTCTGCTCTTGAGGGAGTTGGAGAGGGACTCTTCATCAGGAGCTGTAGAGAGAGGACAAGGAATAATGGGCAAAAAGCAGAAGAGGAGAAATTTAGGTTAGTCATTAGGAATAAACTCTTTACTGTGGAGGTGGTGGGGGACTGGCACAAGTTGTCCAGGGATGCTGTGGATGCACCATGCCTGGAAGTGTTCAAGGCCAGGTTGTATGGAGCTTGGAGCAGCCTGATCTAAGGAGAGGTGCTCCAGCCTCTGGCAGGGGTTTTGAAACTAGATAATCTTTAATGTTCCTTCCAGCTCAAACCATTCTGTGATTCTATGAAACTTGTGTCTGACCCTGGAAGTGCACTGCAAGACCCTCTTGTATTTCAAAGTAAAATAATTTGTTGTAACACAACTACATAAGTACTTACAAGTATTATAAATAATTTAATGCAACTTTTTGACTTCTGAACTAAGTAGAGAGGGTAATTATCTTGAAACAACATAAAAGAAGTAAAAAAATAATATCAATACTAAAAAATCAAAACCACACGCAGAAATTAGCTTATCAGCTTCAGAAATATATTTACTGATTTTCATGCCACACTAATTTGCTGATTGTAAGACTCCTAATTTTCTATGTTATTTAAATAAGAAGGGATGTGGGCATTTTTTAAGCAGTTTACAAACACAATGAAACAAACCTGCAGATTTGTCGACTTGATCACTACTCTCTTTTTCCTTCCTCATTGTCCTTCTCTCAGCATAAGGAAAAATAACATCTTATCAATTCAACAAATGGAGAAAAGAACTCCTTTCTTCCATTCTTTCAGCCCCACACACACTGGGCAGAGGGCAGAATTTAGCAGCATCCCTTTAATTTTTTTTTATTCCTGCATATAACTCTTCTCCCGGGTTTTAGTGCCATATTGTAATGTTAAAGTGTAAAACTCTGCATCTGCTGAGGCATTTGGCTGGAAAAGCAAGTATGTCAATGGCTGTCCCTAGCTGCCATCACACAT
The DNA here is from genome assembly GCA_032173965.1 of Sitta carolinensis. Classification (NCBI taxonomy): domain Eukaryota; kingdom Metazoa; phylum Chordata; class Aves; order Passeriformes; family Sittidae; genus Sitta; species Sitta carolinensis. The sequence continues at coordinate 7,633,188 of CM063313.1, read as the reverse complement.
ATGGATTTTCTGTGTTCAGCTCTGCCATCTGGTAGTTAGACCTAAATTCACTCCTCATTGAGTAAGGACTATCTACCATATCATACTTTGTTCTATATGCTATCCCTTTTCATAGCCTTGTTTTATGAAACTTTATGTAGTGTTTGTGTGTCCCATATGTGTGAAAATGTTGAAAGTGTTCAGAAATATTGAGGAAACACTTTCTGGGCATAACCCAGCCAAACACACACATGCGTGCATGTGTGTACAGGCACACTCACATGCCAACAGAGAACCTTCTCCAGGGGAAGAGCAATAAGGGATCCTGCTTGAAGACACAACACTGTAAATGTGATTTCTAGTGCTGTTGATTAGAACTTGGAAATGAGCATAACAATCTATAAACAGAAACTAGTGTCATTTGAGAAGGACCACTTAACAGTGTAATGAGGACATGGGTTAATATCCTTTCCAGTCTCTTTTCCCTACTTGTGACATCTTTGGTAGCAGCTTAATCTGGTGACATTTCCTTCTCTCATTACTATTTTGTCACAGGAATAAGACACTGTGGTATTATGGCTTCTTACCAGAGCAGGTGCAGCTGTATTGGATTGACTTTTTAATTCCTTAAATGCCTTAGCCATCTTTCCTTCTCCTTGCCAGGCTCTGCTTATGTCTACCACTTGAGTATGTTTTTAGTATGAACTGCTGGGAGACTGAAAAATGCATTTTACTGAAAAGCTGAAAATTAGGACTCTGCAAGATCTTTGTAGATTTTTGGAGGGCTAGATCAAGATTATTTTGTTTCAAGAACCAGAAAAGGGGTTGAGATGAGATTAAATCTCCATTGATGCCAAGACTCATGAATTGCCACGATTGTTAAATAATTTTCTTTTTGTGATGTTTTAAGAATTATGCTGGTTACTAGTTACAACTTTTCATAAAATATATGGTAATTCAGAGTCATTTGTAGAGCCTGAACTGCCCTTATATTGGGAAGGTAGAGAGGTGATGGATGGCAAGCTCTGGCAAGAATGCAGAGAAAGGAGGGTAAAAACCTCCAAACCTGAACCACCCGTGTCTGATTAAAACAAATCTTCCATTGGTTTTAATATTTTTGAGGAAAGGCATTAGTCTGAGTTAGTTACTGTGCATAAGAAAGTAAATTAACAGTTATAACTGGTTCTTTAGTCCACATATTTTCCATGGATTTCAGTTCCAGTGAATGAAGACTAGGCAAGATGTAGATCATTCTTAGGTGGTCAGGAATTTGAAAAATCTTTTGTATATATATATATATATATATATATATATGTATGTATATATATATATCATCGTGCCTTAAAATTCTGCAGCATGGCTAGGTTTTCACTCTTCCCTCCCTCACATAAGCCCTGACATTTTGTTCAGATGTTGGTTCGATTCCAACCTACCTTCAGGCACCCAACCAAGCCCCACAAAAGAGGTGGTTTTGGCACACTAGACAGATGTAGAGAGTGAGTAAAGTTCTTAGCAGTGGCTGCCTGGGTCACTTTTGGCATCTTCAATGTACTTGAGACATTTATAACATTCTGGAACACACCCAATGAAGCTCCTTCTGAAGTGCCAGGCAAGATAACCCAAGAGATCTGACAGGACAGTAAATGCTCCTTTTTTTGGCACCTGAATGTCACCACTCCTGTTGCCTGCACAAAAATGACTCAGTCTTTTTAAGATCTGAGCCTCAACCACGGATTAATTTTCTTTCTGTGACCAGTGACCTTCAAAAACAGCACAAAAATAACAACACAAGGAGAAATTAATCATCATGTCTTCTGAGCAAAACATAAATGGGACTTTTAACCATAGCTTGTGATTGGTTGCACAGGCTTTACAATGCTGTTCTAGGGTGCTTACTGACCCAAGAAATCAACACAGAATTGGCCAGTATGACTCAGGGTCTAGTGGGAGGTACACGTTTCTCTGGAATGGCAACTGGAAAACAGGTAGGATCTTAGGGCATCTCCGCTGAACAGATGAATCCCATCTTATGAAAACAATAGTGGCAGAAGGTACCTTCAGAGAGCAATCCATCTGATCTGCATGGTGCTTATTTCATGAAGAAAGGAGTTGTGCTCTAAAAGTACCGTACCATCTCCACAGATATCAAGTGGATAGCCTATCCTAAAGTGAAACCTTTGGAATTTAGTGAGATGAATCTCATACTATTCTCAGGTTAACCTTGCAGAACTGTGAGACACAGGAACAAACAATTTTTTTTTAAAAAATAAAATTGAACTGGCCAGATGTCAAGAAAATATGTCTCATCTGTGTGCTCTAATGAAGTAAGTACAGATGTCCCAAAAGAAATGATGGAAGTAATTGAGATTTGAATTAAAAAAAAAAAAAAAAAAAAAAAAAAAAAGAAAATATTGGATGCATTAACGCCTTTGAGGTTATAATGCAAAGGAAAAATCATCTGTAAGTGTGAATGAGACAGAAAAATGGCTTTATATATCTTTTGGCTCTATCCTATTTTCCTTTATATGATAGCTTTTTTTTTCTTTCTTTCTCTTTTGCTCACCCCCCTTCAGGCACTTTGTTTGATCTCTTACATCACATACGTGGCTCTTCATTGCTTCCCTTATTTGCATTTATTTATCTTCTGGAGACTGCATCACTATACAATCAAACAAAATTATTGAACCTTGAAACAGTTCTAGATTGCAAAGATGACACCATAGTAAATTCACATTTGAAATAAAACCTAATCAAATATTATGAGAGGATATGCATCAAATCAACCTCCCAAGAGTGTTTGCATTATAAACTTAATTTTTCAAGACTATGTTTGCATAAACGTCCAGCCAAGTTCACCTCCAGTGCAACTCGTACCAAAGTCAACTGAGTTACATTAAGAATCAACTGGAGTCTATTTATGTTTTACAGGATAGTTTAATTTATCTATTAGCTTTATCTTTTGTAATATTAGAGGTAACAAAAGACTGTAGATAAGATATCTTTGCAGTATTCAATGAAACTAAGTATTGAAACTTCTTTATCTAATTTTTTACTTATAAATAAAAATAAATACAAATAAATATGATGAAAAAAACTAAATAATATTGACATTTTGGAGATGTATTTTATTTGGTTTGGTTATTTTTCTGCCAAAAGAAATCAATCAATTAAATAATAGATCAATCCATTGCTCATCAAAAGAGAAGCTGAAAATGTGCATTTAAGTTTGTATATAATTAAGAGCTTTCATGACAGGAAAAATCAAAAATCAGATCTTGTATCCGTCATCCTCACTATCTGTTATAACAAAAGAGTGAAACTTTAACTTTGTCCTTCAATTTACTCTTCTTACCAGCTTCTTCCTTATTCTGAATCTCCTGAAAACTGTAGATTTCAGCTCATGACAACATTTTGCAGCAGGATCTGGAGGTGCCAAGGAAAAGCAAACACACTTGACAAGTTAAAGATAAAAGCATTAATTTATCTAGCTCTTGGTTGCACCCTGTCTCTGAATCTTCAGGTCTTATTTTCAAAATGGAAGGAACAAAAGTAGTTCTGTCTTACATATGCATTCTGGTGTTGAAATTCCATCCAGATCTTAAAATTCTAAAGACATTAAGGAAAAAAAAAAAGTACACACATAAAACAAAACAAAACAAAACAAAAACAAACAAACAAACAAACAAACAAAAAAACAACAACAAAACAAAACCAACCCAAACAAAAAACAATGAACAAAAAACTCCCAGTAGAACATTATAATTTTTTTAATTTTTTTTTTTTAATATTTAAGTTGATAAGTCATATATCACATCATACAGAGGGGTTATCAGTACTTTCTTCTCCCAGTAGAGGGTGTGTATATATGGATAAAGGAAAAAAGCATCCAAATGTTAGCAACTTCTGCAACCATGCCAGCAACAACTCAAGCAGCTTCTGGGTGGAAGAATAGCCTTGGGATCTAGCATTCTAAATTTTAAAAGCGTGATATCATTATTATTTCCAATTAAAATATTAGCTTTCCTGAGACAGCGCTGAATAATCCAATTTGACCTCACAGCTGACCCTAGTTTGAGCAGGAGGTAGGGCTGAATGATCTCTTGAAGTTCCTTCCAACTGAAATTTTCCTGTTACATTTCTACCCCATGTTACAATAAAATGCACACCAAAACCCTAACAAGGTCAGCAGCTCTATGAATAGTGTGTGTGCCAGAGAGACACAAGAGAGGAAGTCTATGCACGGTAAAGAATCAAGAGGTGAAAGGTGTGGCCTTGGGATCCCAACAATGAAACTGGCTCATGGAAGCTCCTGAGCGAGCCTCATCATCTACATCTGAATATTTTTGATTTTAACTATGATAGACATCATCTTCCAGCCCTTGTCACAAACTTGTTATTTTCTAAGGAGATGGATATGTAGGTACTGAAGTTGAACTGCACAGAAGCCGTGGCAACCACTTGAAGAACTGATTGTTGTTCTTCCTCCTCGGCTCCCCTGAAAACCTCCTATGACCTGGACAAGTTTTATCTGCTTTATCTGTTTTACGAGCTGAGAAGCAGCAAGGATAGCATCTATCACAAATACAGCAGCATCTTCAGAGAGAGTATATCCTTCAAGAACCTGCCAAAAATAACCCTCCTCTGACTGTGACATCAGCCAGTTAAATGCATTTCAACATAAAATCCAAACTTCTCTAGAAGGATCAGGGCTGTGTCTCAGACAAGCAAAGGAGACAGGAGCAGGATGGGGTAAAAATCAAGTCTGAAGACCCTAGAAAAATCATAGAATCATGGAATGGCTTGGGTTAGGAGGGATCTTAAAAACCATCCTGTTCCAATCCTGCACTGCCATGGTCTAGGACACATTCCACTAGACTAGGCTGATTCAAGTCCTACCCAGCCTGGCCTTGAACACTTCCAGAAATGGAAGAACTGGGAAACTGTGTCAGTGCTTCACCACCCTCACTCTAAGGAATCTCTTCCTAATATCTGATCTACAAATCTTCTCCTTTAGTTTAAAACCACGTCTCTTTAGCCTGAAGTGTGTCAGAGAAGGTTTAGGTTAGATATAGGAAAAAGGTCCTTCACCCAGAGGGTGGTTGGGCACAGGAACAAGGTCCCCAGGGTAGTGGTCACAACCACAAACCTGGCAGAATTCAAGGAGCATTTGTACAATGCTCTCAGGAACATTGTGTGACCTTTGGGTACGGTTCTGTGAAGGGGTAAGAGTTGAACTGGCTCCTTTCCAACTCAGCATACTCTGTGATCCTGTGTGTCTATCACTATCTGCCCATGCAGATGGCTTGCTGCTCCCATATTTTGTGAAACATTTTGCCCCGTTTTCCATCTTCAGCCCTGTACACACACAGTTTTCTCCACAAATGCTGCTGAGCTTTATGAACTTTTAGGTACAGCCAGAGGAGACATTTCCCAACTGTACCATATCCCATGCAGCATGCTGTGCAGACAGTTGTCTGCTTTTTCTACACTTACACACAGAGCCCTGACTCACTGATAAAATATTTGCAAGTGTTCAGCAGACCAGTACATAATACCCTGTCTGTGCTGGGCTGTCATTTCTCTTGCTTAATTAGAGCAGGGACAAGACAACATCCAGGATATTTGAATTGCTTGGACAAACGCTGTGTATAACCTAAAAGAAGCAGTTTGGATACAGACATGCAAATACTTCACATCTGTCTTGATGTATTACATGTTTATAAATTTGTAAAAGTAAATAATGAGGAGATGTGTTTCAGCATTCAGGCTTTAAAAATCCCTGCATAACCATTTACGCACTTCTTGTAGAAGCCAGTCCTAGAAAATCGCGAGGTGAAGATTTAAGTAGATAGTGCCTCTCTAAGCAAACATGGGATGCCAAGGACTCACTTCAGAGGAGAAAAGTGCACTATAGAGAGTGAATCACTTGTGAATCATCGCTGTGAACTTTTTCAGGAATGCCAGCTCGGTCATTGCAATGTGATCTTCAGAGCATAGTTTTTATATGCATGGGATTGTCATAAATAAATCATAGGAAAACGTAATGAGAAAAAATGTAGCACAATGTAAAGCAAACGTCTATATAGAACGTCAGTGGAACTTAATAATTCAATTCAGTGAAGGTCTGTGTAAGGAAAAGCCAGTGATCTGTGTGCTCTGTACTGTGGGACTTAAAGAATCATGTAAGTTTATTGCAAGTTAATACACTATTCAAATTCAATAATGCATATGTCATTGATAACAACACTTCAGGATCCAAATAAATAAATAAATACAGTTCATTATCTGCTTGCTGCTAGGATGTGAAATACCCTGACATCAAGTGTGGGTGCAGATATTCAACCCCTCTCAAGGTCTTCCATAAAGAAACATAATGCACATGGGTGTACATGTTCCTAGACTTGAAGCCTTCAGGGATTGCTGAGACTCCAGAAGTGAAGAAGAAGGATTGGGGAAAGTGGGTTGTATTTCCATTACTGACACTGACTTTTTTTAATCAAGTCTTAAAGACCAGATTTTCAGAAATCCTTATCTAGACCTATGTTTCGGCAACAAAGGAATTCTCAGTCTATGTAAAAATAAACTGCTGTGAAAATCTACTCTAGTCTCATGAACAATTTTTTTTTCTTTAAATATAACCTAGTTAAGAGCACCCTGATGCAACTTCTAATTGAAAGAAGAATAAATTCTTGCATTACTTATTTATTTCTAGGGAACTTAGAGTAAGTCTTTGTTGAGGGAGTACTCCATGGGATAGTGTCTGACTTAGGTACTCAAGAATATTTGGCTGCTGTTAACAGTGTAGGGAAGGTTTGTCTCTTTTGACAAATTTCTTGTTTAAAAGCAGCATAAGTCAAAATAGGCAACAAATAAATGAAGTCCTCTCTCAATCTCTCACCAAAGAAAAATTGGTGTCTGATAATAGTGTCTGTCCAATTTGAAGCACAAACTATTGAAAATCAAATATACTGAGATCAGTATGGCAAAAATGGTATCACATCATTCTCCACTAATCTGTGTCCTTTGACATAAAAAGCTCTCTGTTCCTTTTTAGTGGGTGAAAAAAGATCAATAACAATTCACAAATTATTCCTGTGCCACACACCAAAGAAAATGCACACATAAGATTATAGGAAAAAACCCACCTATTTTCCAGTATTATTGATACAATTAAATTGTTGTTTCCACTTCTGCAATTACATCATAACAAAGTGTTAAATCTGAAATATATTAAAGGCAAGATTATTCTGCTTGAACAGAAGCGTCTACTGAGATGACCTATGAAGTCTGGGACATCAAAATGGGAATGACAAAATATGACGTACAATTTATATGAAATCTAAAGCCTTCCAGGGTGTTGCCTGGAGACCTAGCCACTAGTAATCTCTCCAGACATTGAAAATAAGGCTAATATATGAGAAAGAGTATGTAAGGCAAGCAATAAACATAAAAGAAAGCTCATGAGTTGTCAAGCTCTGATTTGGCAATTCAGTCTTTATCTGAATTTAAGAAAAAAATACTTTGAGGAATAGCTTAGGGATGTTCTTTTAGTTATTCATTATCTTCTAATTTACTATTTGTGTTTTCACCTACACATGCTTTGACTTTTCTCTGCATCATAATCAAAAACCCTTGTAACAATGACAGAGGGAAAGAGAAAAGAAATCACCTCTAGGCAAGAACAGGAAATAAAGTCTGACTTTGAATAACCTGAGCCTGCCTGTCTGTCTGTCAGTTAATAAGTTTATTTGTCTGTCTTTCTTTGCAAACTGCCACTGTTATAAAAAAAAAAAAAAAAAAAAAAAAAATCAAAAAAAAAAAATTCCCAGTGTAGACAAACTTCAGTGGTAGGTTTGTCTTCAAAGGCAGGTAGAATCCTTTCAGCTTTGGAGCTGAAAGTAACCCCTAATTGCAATTAAGTGCTGCCACAGTAGCAGATCATTTTTAAAAGTCTTGGAAGAGTATTTTGAAGTATTTTATGTCTTATATCTTGAAAGAAGATAAAATCCTATTTAACTTCAGAGCTTACTAAGGATAAGAATATGCTGCAGTAGTTCTGAGCTCTAGTACCGACCTTGGAAAAGTCACCTCATCTCTCCATGCCTTGGTTACCCATGTAGAAAATAGGAAGGACAGTGCATCTAGTTGCAATCTTGACTTTCTGAGTGGAGATGATGTCCTTCTGAGTATCTATATCACCAACCACATCAAGGCCACAACCCCTTCTGCAGTTTCCATGAGTCAGTGTAGATTAAAACCCACAAAATTAATCATAAAGATGCTATGAATAATCCCATTATATTTTCAATTTCTAAACGGGATCTCAGTTTCCTTTCCCTTTCAGATATTTTTTTTAACTAAATTCTGTCTTTAGCAGTGGCCTTTTTCTTCTGTGCAGTTTCTATTTGTTGCTGTCAGAAGTGTAATACAAGGTTAAGCAATGTGTGGAGGAATGTTTTCTGTGTGCCATTACAAGTCAACTGTATTCTCAGATGAATCTGGCAAGTATTTTTCTTTCATGGTTTATAAGTTTCTCCAAGTCTTATGGAATCCTCAGAGCTCCTCAAACTTCAGATTTGTTATTCAGATTTACATTTTCATGTTCTTTAAATGCTCAGAGCACTGCAGAAAAGTTCAATAGCAGAGCAAGTGACAGAACAACAAAATGAGGTCCATGAGTACCATTGATTTCCTTTGACATATGGAAGTTTTGCTGCAAACCCTACAGAAAAAGGGAAATAACTACATCTGTGCCTCATGGTCTCACAGAAAGGAACTGATTAAAAAAAAAAAAAAAGTTTATAAATACATTCCACTTCAAAGCACCCAAACTCCTGTGTTGAGTTCAGTTATTTCTGATTGAATTTAAGAGTTTAAGGCTGGTATTGAGTAATAAACTCCAATATTACAATGTTACCTTAGAGTCTAGCTATGGAGAAGGTGTCCACCAATATAGCTCTCTAAATTAGCTACAATGGAGTAGTGATATTGCATGAAATGTGGGCTCTACAAAGAACAGATAGGTGCTAAAAAATTAGGTACCAAATGGACTTTCCCAGCTCACATCTTATGACTTTGTGCTGTTTATACATTCCCTGGGGAGAGAAGGTCCATCTGAGGCCTCTTGGGCTTGTGTTTCCCCATTCAGTATAGGAAACCCTAAGTTATATAGTTTACTAATGCAGGCACTGTCATTAAGAGCATATAGTAAAGTGGGATGAAACCTGTTTAACATGTTGAGATGAAAAAAAAAAAAAGATAATCAAAGTAGAATCTGACCTGTGAGACTCTCCTCTCCTCTCCTCTCCTCTCCTCTCCTCTCCTCTCCTCTCCTCTCCTCTCCTCTCCTCTCCTCTCCTCTCCTCTCCTCTCCTCTCCTCTCCTCTCTCCTCTCCTCTCCTCTCCTCTCCTCTCCTCTCCTCTCCTCTCCTCTCCTCTCCTCTCCTCTCCTCTCCTCTCCTCTCCTCTCCTCTCCTCTCCTCTCCTCTCCTCTCCTCTCCTCTCCTCTCCTCTCCTCTCCTCTCCTCTCCTCTCCTCTCCAAAACTCTCCAAAACTCTCCAAAACTCTCCAAAACTCTCCTCTCCCTCCAAAACTCTCCTCTCCAAAACTCTCCTCTCCAAAACTCTCCTCTCCAAAACTCTCCTCTCCAAAACTCTCCAAAACTCTCCAAAACTCTCCTCTCCAAAACTCTCCAAAACTCTCCTCTCCAAAACTCTCCTCTCCAAAACTCTCCTCTCCAAAACTCTCGTCTCCTCTCCTCCCTTCCCCACCCCTCCCTGATGATCATCTTTTCTCCAAAACTAAATTTGTCATACAAATTCTCATGTTGGATTTGAGGTAAAGAAAATCACATCAATTTTGATAAGATTTCATATACTAGATTTTTAATTTCTAGGTCCATATAAAAACATTAAGAAAAACAAGGAAAAAATATACTGACTTTGTCATGTTCCACTGTTAAAATCCAGCATGTTGTAAAGAGGGAGTACAGTTTTGGGAAGTGCTCTGATACTTTCTCAGGCAGATATGCTATTGACCTTTGCTTGTGGAGATGCTAAAAGTTAAAAAAAAACAAACAAACAAAAAAAAACCAAAAAAAAAAAAACCATGAGTGCACAGACAATTCTTTTTAAGATAACAGTAAAGGGATAACTGAAGAGGATGAACGTGGGCAACAGATACGCTGTTTGTGTTATTCATACATTTTTGATTCCCATTCTAAGCTTATCTGCAGAGTCTCTGGAGCTGAACTGTGCATGTGCCTACGCTTTTTTCCCCTGGAATAATTTGTCAGATGACAGCCTTCCAGCCCTTGTCCTCTTCCTTAGCACCCTGCCTCCATAGCCAGGCAGTGATCGGCAGCTGCTCGTGAAACTCCAGACCCCACAACCGCCGCGCTTCACTCAAACGCCATCGGGGGCTGCCTGCCAGAGCACAGGAACAGCCAAGTGGCAAGGTGACAAATAATGTTGCCCCACTGAAAAGGATAAATTAGCAGAGTCTTATTCTTCTCTTTCTGCCAGCTTCCAGGGGTGAAGCCTAGTGACAGCAATCTTGGTGTCTCTGTCAACAGGAACACATCTGCAGCAGTGCCAAGGTTTAGAGCCATCATGCCTGCCATTTCCTGGATGCTAAAAGTGGTGGAGAAATACAGACCGGGACTTGGGCCATAGTCTGGCACTATACAAGTTCAGGGAAGAATCTGAAACATAGGAACCCGGTATTAAAATGAACTTAATAGAACCTATGTTTATTTTCAGTACAAGGCTGCTGATCACCCTCAGGTAAAGCAGAGGAAACTCAGTTCTGGATTTCACCCTCCTAATTTTAGAAGTTTTTACAGGAATTAAGAGACACCTGAAGACCACTCTGCAGTTAGGGCACATAAATATATTCGCAAGGTGTCTCAGACCCCCTGAATAACTCAGCTCCCTTGCTCTGTTGTCCATGCAACATTAGGGGCTTCAGTTGCTTTTCTGACAGAAAACAACACGTTATCATTGCTCTGTTGATTACACAGCCACTTGTAACAGGCAGTTTGTTGCAGTTCACTTGGCATATTTATTAACTTCGATCTTTAACTCTCAATAGTATTTGGGTAGCTAATTCGACTCACTTCAAGAGGCTTGTCCAAGGTTATCTAGAGACCCCAAGGCACATCCACTAAAGTGCTGATATTTTACTTGTTTGCCTGGTCCTCAAATTGTGCTTCCAGTATATTCCTCTTTTAATCGCCTTGCTAAAGTCAAGATAAGCAGATCTCTGTGTGTCCAGTTTATACATTGCCTGAGATCATCCTCTTCTACAGAGGGGAAGTCTTCCTTGCTCCAGACATTTACTCTGATTTCAAGAGTCCATGACTCCTGGAGGAAAATTTTAACACTAAGAAATAAAGTGAAGAGATAATTAAATGTCTCAATCTTTGCCACATCCTTCTTTTCTGCTTTTCCTGCTCCACTCAGCAATGAGCCCATATTTTGCCTCATCTTCCCTTTGAGAATGATGCATCCATAGTATCTTTTGTGGCTGCTCATATCTTTTACCAGATTTAACTTCAGATGGGCTTTGGCTTTTCTAATCCAATTGCTCCACACTCAGACATTATATCAGTATTTCTCTTGTGTGACTTGACTTTTCTAACTTTGAAATACTACACTTTCCATTTTACTTTTGGGGTTTATCTCCGTTTGTCCACATGGGTCTTTCATGCTGACTAGGATGCAATAGTCTTAAAATTGGAGAGGGTTATCTTTTAAAAAGAGTTATCCCTCCAGGGACATTTTTTTCTCTTAACGGCAATGTCCAAATGGATTTATCTGACCCTAAAAAGACTGAAGTATGCTATTTTGAATTTCAGGACTGTTATCTCGCTATTTGCCCTGCTGCCTCTTGGCAGTGTGCTGGAAACAATCATCTTATGGTCGTTATTATTAGGATTTGTTCCTGATCTTCACATCCACTCTAAGGTTTCCCCAGTTTATATGCATGAGTTCAGCAGATCATCTCTCATCATCAGGTCCTCAATTCCCTGTGTTCGGTGTTGTCAATAAACTCCAGAAATCTCATAGAATTTTTGTGTCCTCTTGTTCTGTCCCTCCAACAGGTATTGGGATGGTTGAAATTCCTCATGAGTACATCTTGCAAATATGAAGATTCTTGTCTGAAGAAGCCTCACCTAATTCTTCATGACCAGGCACCCCCAACATCTTCTGTTATCCTGTGTTAGTCAGATGGCTGATCATAACTCACACACTCTCAGATGCCATCTATCTGCTCCCAGCCAATGCTCCAAGCATTCCCACTGCTCCTGCCCATCAAGGGCAACTCTTTTTTGTTGTTTCAGATTGTCCTTCCTAATTAGCCTCTGTCTACCCACTGCAGCACTCCAGGTATGGAAGCTCTCCCTCCTAGTGAGACTGTAGCCCTGAACTGCATGCAGCTCTCTAATTTCTCCTACTTTTACCCTTTAATATGTGCTTCAATGTACAGACATTTCAGAGAGCCTCCCAGAAATGTTGAGTTCCCTGAAAGGATGTGAGGAGCTTTCCCCGTTATGTTGTCCTGCTGTCACTTCCTTATTTGTGTGTATCCAATTGAGGTACACCATATGCAGCCTTGTTTTGTCCATTATGTGGTATCCTATCCAAATCACCCCGCACATATTCCTTGCCAAGCCAGCCCACCACTGTCTGTCTATGATAGAGGGTCATCATTCTCTCTAGTCAGTTTTCCTTAACATCTTCCTCAGGTGCATCTCTCTCCAAGCTTCATGGATATCAGAACATAAGCATGAAAGGCTCTAAGAGGTTATAGGAAATAAAAGCCAGGTTGTACAGCAATCATAATTATTCAGAAGTTGGGTTAATTGGGTTAATATTCTCAATGGAAGCAAGTGCTCTTTCTTGAAGATGTGACATCTTCCTATTTCTGTCAGCCACTATTCCCTCACTGCACTCTCTATGGACTGGCATAGAAATTCAGCTGCCCTTCCATTTACCTGTTAAATGTCTGGCATTTTCCTCTGCTGAACTCCCTACCTGCTGTGTGCCTGGTGCTGTTTCCTGCTGTCTACTCCACCTGTCCACTTTACTCTTTTATTTCCTCCTTAAATGTTAACATGGCACAGATGGGCTCTTACTGCCTGTGACTTTCTAATGGAGTTGTTTGAATGTTAATAATACTTTGGAATTTAAAAAGGAAAAAAAAAAAAAAAAAAGATGGACAGCCACTAAAACACCAAAGAAAATAGAGATATGCATCCAATGCATCCATCTGTCTGTGGGCAGCACAGTGAAATAGCTCACTAGAATGTTTATTGTTGCAATATAGAAGCATTGAGAGTCCTCAGACAACACAAAGAGTTCCCTGTAGACAATGAAAAAAAATTGCAAATTATTACTTTATTATATCAGAGAGAGAATATGAATTTGCCATGCACATAAATCCACAGCATAAAAATCAGGGTGAAAAGTAGAGATTCTTCAGGGGCAAAAGAAGCTTTTTTTTTGCTTTGAAGTCCCTAACCCATTTTAGAAGGAAAATAACCAAGGCATTAATGATCAGACATTCCCAAAATTTTACTCCTTTGGAGGGCCCTGTCATTTTCATGTTATCATCCATTCAGAGAGCAGATGCAGCTGCTGGCATACTCGCAGCTGCCTCATCTCTCTTGATGTGTCCCTGTTCTTGTTTAATAAAAAACTTCTGTCTGGTTTGGCACCACCTCCTGTCTCCTTTTCTTTCCTCATCTAAAACTGCCGTATGCCAAAGAGGACAAAGAGACATCCAGGAGGATATTTTGGGCAGCTGGGTAGCTGTAGTTGCTCTAGCTCACAACTGCAAGACCCCTGTGAGACAATGCAGCTGCTACCCTGAATGAGCTGCCCCTGGAAGGTCAGTCCTACCCTCCAACCTTAAACACTACAGAAAATTAAAAGTCTGAAAAAGACCTGCTTGTCTCATGCTGAAATCGTTGAGGAGTCTCACCTCACATTGTCAAACCAATATATAACTGAACCTGTGAAAACAGATTCTCACTTCAGATTTGTTCATAATGTCATATATTTATCTTCATTCTGTTGAGCAGATTCATGAGCACGTTGGCATGGACAAAACCTCACCTGAGGTTTTGGTGCTGTAGATGAAGGAAAGTGGAATATGCTGCCTCTACTTTCATATTTGGGAGGCAAGAAACAAGAGAAATAATACAGTATTTTCCATACACAACATTCTATCAGACAGAATTAAAAATCGTGGTATTTCTAAATAAAATAAATGAATTCTGGGACCTTTTCAGTCCTTATTTGTTCACCAACAAAATGTGAACAATGTTCAAGACAGCCTTTATGGAAGTATAGTAAAAATTCATAAATTCAATAAATAAAGGTAGCTCAGCTGTGAAACAGAGGACTGAAAATAATATCTGAAATTAACTGTCTTTAATACAGTCATAACTTGCAGCTTTGCTTATAAACAAACCATTTCACATCTTAAAACTACATCTTACCCACTCCATATCTACCAAGAGGTTATTCTACAACTTGAAAACTCAGAAAATGTGCATCTGTATTTCAATCTTAAACTGAAATTGAATTTAATTGATTCTATTTTTTATGCTATTGGTTTGTTTTCTTTAAATTTCATTCTCCTATTTGCCACCTTTTATCACTGGATGTATAGACTGAAACCATATTCCATTCTCAGCCTTCATGCAGTTAAGTCAAATTCTTTTCATGCAGAGATGTCTTCTTTTTTGTCAACCTATTCCTTTTGATGTTTCTGAACTTCTCTTAAAAAAAAGTGACCAGCATGGGATGCTAACATGCAAATAAAACTATTCAAGCACAAAGTAGTTAAAATCTTTTGTCCTAACATGTAGGACCCAAAGATTAAATTAATTTCTTTCACAGTTCATCACATTTCATCATAGGTCACATTATTTTATGTTCGTTTAATATGTTTTATCCCCCTTTTTGCTCATTTCTAATTGATAACCTTCCAGATTAGAGAAGAATAATCAGTTCTGATTACCAAGTACATATTGTAGGCCTAAGTTTCTTAGTACTTTTTATTTTGTTTTCCATATTGCTGACTTGTTGTTATCACAGTCCTTTCCTCCTGTTGATGGGTGCCTGTAATGTTACTTCATCAGGAAAAACAAGGGACATTCATCCCATTTAACTGAGTCATTCAAAAACCAGGTGTGTGTTCTTAGTCACTCATCCTATTCAACACGGGCATTTGGTAAAATTCAAGGAAATGTGTGCAATATGCACAGCAAGTGGTCTGAAGTCTGGGAGTGAGGATGACCATCATGAATGCAAATAGCTCTGCTCCTGACCTGTTAATTGACTTGTTTCTTTCCTATGCTGTGATTACCTTTTTTGGGGAGATTGTACTACTTGAATATCTGTTCAAATTCCTCGGTGTCATTTAGCAGAAAATTCAATTGATTAACTTTATTCGGAAAAATCTACAGTAAGTGTGCAACACAAATGACTATTTGTTCCTTACAAGCAAAAAGCTCTTTATGTTTTATTTGTTCAGTACTTAGCACTAAGTACTTCTCTCTCTAATGCCTCTAAGCACTTGTGTAAATCTTAATCCTAATTTAATGCTTTTACTGATTTATATTAAACTAGTCATATAGAGAAGATGCAAGACCTAATCAACATCTAGAGTTATGGAAGTTCACTTTCTGTAGAGAGCTACAAATCATCCTGGTTGAGCCAAAGTTTTGTTTTTGTCATGGCAAGTGGCAAAAAAAAGTAAAAGCACCATGCAGGTGCTTGCTCACCCCACACTCCATGGAATCAGAAGAAAATATAAGCCATGGGTTGGGATGATGATAGTGGAAATGGTGATAGAGATGATGGTGGTGAAGATAATAATAATAGTAATAATGATAATGAAATAATGAAAACAACAATAATGTTATGAAAAGGGAGGAAAAAAAAAAAAAAAGAAGAGAGAAATGAAACAAAATTTAAAAAAAAAAAAAATAAGAGATGCACAATACAGCTGCTTATCATCTGCTGACGGATGTCCAGCCTGTTCCAGACCCTCTCAGTCAGCTCCCCCAGTTCATGTACTGAGCATGATGTTCTGTGGCATGGAATATCCTTTTGGCCAGTTCATGTCAACTCTCCTGGCCATGTTCCCATGGAAATTCTTGTGCACCTGCTCACTGGCAGAGCATGGGAAACAGAAAGGAACTTAGAGAATGACTTCAACAACTCAAACATCAGAATGTTATCAACATCATTCTCATACTTAACACAACAGCACTGTACCAGCTACTAGAAAGAAAATTAACTCTATCCCAGTCAAAACCAGGGCAGGTTCAAAGCATACTGTTTGTTGTAGACAGCAATTCCAATAAATAATTTATTCCAGTGCCTTGTAGGTGCATTCATTTACCTGTCTTCAGGCACTTACCCGATGACAGCAACTAAAAAGGGAATATTACTCCATACTCATGAAGTGAAAGATAGGCAATTCTTACAATATTTCAGATAATTTTAAACTTTAATTACTTACTCGAGTTCCTAAAAGACTCTTCTTGCATCATTAACCTTAGGGATAGCTTAGAGCAATTTGACTTCTAACTTAGGTGCCTCTATTAAATTTCTAAAGTTTTCTAGGATGAATTAAAGCTTGTACAGAGAGGACAATAACATTCTTATACCTTTAGTAGTGCAATAAAGGTAATCTGGGGACAGATATGCTCTAGCTGTCTGGAATATATCCTTCATGCTTCAAAATATATATTTCATGATTAAAATTATTAAGTGTAGAGGGTTGGGACAAAATTTTCACAGAGGAAAGTCTGAGTATGTCTATGGAAGGGTTATTGTACCTTCCTCTGAAACATCTGGCGCTGGCCAATATTAGCAACAGAAGACTGGACTAGATGGACTGCAGGTCTGATCTGGTGTGGCAGTTCCTATGTTCCTGTGTTCTTCCTCCACCTGGTGCAAGGGCAAAACTGTCAGGTATAATGAGGAAATCTTTATTCAGGTCCCGGGTAAGACTGCAGATTTGGCAATTAAAAAATCATCTTTTGAAAAAGTCAGAGGATTTTGCCTTTTTTACCGATAAAATCTGTATTATCTATACTGATATTGTGCCAGTTCTTTCCCTATTTGCAATTGAGCAATATTACCACAGATAGATGAAAAAGTCGTTTCCAGAGGACTTACAGCTACTATTAATCTATATTATTTTTGTTGTTGTCATGCAATCATGGAGTTAAACTCGTTGTATTTGTGTTATATGTTAGAGTAAAGAAAATACCTTTTTGTCTCTTAAAGCTTATATCTCGATGAACTTCTTCTAGGCTTAGATTCCCTAACTGTAATCCCTAAATGACCTGCTTAGCTGTATTGGGAGCCCTGTTGCTGATGCAGGAAAACAGGGACTTGCAGGTGAAGATTTAGATTTGAGAACTGTCTCCTGTGCACCACCCAACAGACTAAGTAACACAAAGGACCAGCAAGAAAATATTGTGCATCATTTTCCAGGCAGTGACCTCAGCACACTAGCAGCATAACTATGGTGCAATATTTGGTTTTCAAGAAATGCAGCATAGTTTTAAAAATACTGTGGGTTTTTATCCACTGCCCCCATGTATTGTAATTGTGATTGCTTGCAAACTAATTTGGTGAAGAATGACACAGGAAAATGTGGCACTTTTTATCTAGAAAAACTTCTTTTGCCTAATTATAGGTATTTATTGCTTTTGGAAATGTCTTAGAGTATCTGCTGATGTTCTAATCAGTTCAATGCTCCTGCAGCTGCTTTGTCATATCCACCTTTCCCATAGAGAAGTCTCAGAAACCCTGGATCATGACCTTGCCAACTCTGCCTGAGGTTCTTTCTAGTTTCAGTGCTCAGTTTTCAAAATCTCTTAGCATAGCTATGTCTGCTGCAATTTAGGTGAATTGGTTACCCATTAAAGACTTGATGAAAGCATTCTGAATTTGTCACTTAACCAAGTTAACTAATTGAAGCATACAGTCATCCTAGATTCCCATTACACTCAGTGGAGAGAAAAAAAAAGGCACCTGCAGATGCTGTGTCAGATCTAAAATAAGCTGAATTGTCTTTTAGAGAAGCTTATTTCTTCCTTCCATTGACAGGACAAAGAACACAGCAGAACAGGAGCCTAAATTTAGTGCTCCCAGGAAGCGAATGGGATATTAGGAAGGATAAATCTGACTATAACAGTTGGATCATAAGGTCAAGTGCTAAAACTCATCACCCTGCTGGAAACAGTGAAATGGAATTACACTTCTTCAGTACATTGTTCCCTCTTCCCTCACCTTCCTCTGCATGAGTCTGTGGTTAATCACTTTTCATACCTTACTTGGTTTCCTAACTTAGTTATTTACATTTCTAGGAGATATTGCTGAAAATAAATAATTTGTAGTGATGGCAATTTAGAATCTTTCATTTGATCTTAAACAACAAAGCTGAAATGCAGTACTGGTCAAATAGATTATTCATATAAAAATTTAAACTTAGGTTTTGAAATCAGCAATGAAACAAAAAAAAAAAAAAAATGCTCCAAACAAAACTCAGCTAAAGTCCAAACAATAACTGTCATTGTATTTTCTTGGCTTGTGTCTAGACAGAAGGAAAAGCAAGCTCAGAATGACACAGTGTTCAGTCAATATCACTGTTTCAAAAGTAGAAATGCAAGACCATTAACAAACAGAGGACTACAATAACTGAATTGTGATTCTTGATCAAAACTGAAGTATTTTTATTATCACTGTTGCCATTTCTTTGATTCACAATGTGAATGAGACCTTGTTTTCTGTGTACTAAATTAAAAAAAAAAAAAAACACCAAAGAGCTAATAAAATAAGAGCTAACATATGGAGTGTGGCAGTGGCTGCATAAAGATTATGGATTTTATTATTTGTTGAAATGGAAATGTCAATGTAATCTCATGGGTTGATGCCATGGAAATTCCATTGGATTTTTCATGTTAGTGATGCATTTCTACAAGCCTTTTGGATTATAAATGTGCAACACAATATTAACCCATTAGATTGTCTGTCTGATGTCTTCTAGCTTTCATAGTATGCCACCATGAAATCAGAGTGTATGAATAAAGACCTGGATTATTGACATGAGAAAAAAAACTGTTTCAAGCAATCATTCCTTTTATAATTGTTTCATGCCATCTTAAAGTCCAGAAATTTCTCTGAGAGTAGGACCCTGACCCAGTTTGACAGAAAATGTACTCTTGCCATTCTCAGTCTTAATATCAGGGAGACACAGGCACTCTGCAACTTCTAAGAAAACACTTTAATACTATTTTTTAATTATTATTTTGGTTTTTTGTTTTTTGTTTGTTTGATTTTGGGTTTTTTTGTTTGTTTTTTTGTGGTTTTGGGTTTTTGTTTGTTTTTTTGGGTTTTTTGGTTGTTGCTGGTTTTTTGTTGTGGTTTTTTTTGTTTGTTTGGTTTTTTTTTTTTTTATTTTTTTTTTTCCTTTGGGTTTTGCTGGGTTTTGGGGGTTTTTGGAGGGATTTTTTGGGGGTTAGTTTTTGGGGTTTTTTTGAGTGAAGGCTCATTTCAGCTTTCAGCTTTTGACATATTTATATATCCAGTCATATTGCATATAAGCCTTATGAAAGAAACTTGTTTACAGATGCACGTGAGTAAGTACAGATGGGGGAATATGTTTCCAGGTTGCCTTTAGAAGGAAGAATTGTGGCAGATGTTGAAGAAAAGGTGCTCTCACATAACAATTCAACACTGTAGAATAAATCCCTCCAGTTTCCCATTCAGGAGCAGCACATACGTCTCATAACTTTTATAATAATATTGTAATTTGAAGTGCATTCCTCTTTGACAGTCAACAGAAAAATTTTAAAACTACCTTAATGGGACTCAACCCCCAATTCTGGACTTCAGTTTTAAAGAGACAAAAAATCTTCCTGTAGACATTAGTTTCTTCTGTCACTGACTGTAAAGGGACTCTTGATTACTGCTTCAGTCTTGGCAACTAATACTTAGGTATCCCTAGAAATTTAGATGAACTCCAAAACAGATTATGTCTTTAATGTAAAACACACTAAAAAATACAACCAAAGAAACTAAAATAAAAATAAAATTATATAACCTCACTTAAATGTTCCATGTCATTAATCAAATTACTTGCTTTGGTGAGATAGACAGTAGACACAAGTCATATTATTTATGTCAGACTAAAGTGAGTTCAAATGTATTTGATTTTCATACTATAAGAACAAGATAGAACTGGGAAGCAAAGAGCTGAGATGAGGAAAGCAAAAGATAATTGTAACACTAATGTACTAAAACAAAGAACACAGTTAAAATACTGGAACCAAATAAGTCAGTCAAACCTAAAGGGAATGTACGGGAAAAAAAAGAGGAAAAAACAAAACAAAACAAAACAAAACAAAACAAAACCAAACCAAAAAAACAAACAAAAAAAAAAAAAAACAGAATAAAAAGAAAGAGAACTGAATTGCTAAGGTGGACTTCTATACTGCCTTGAAGACAGAATGTGTGACTGTCAGTGTAAATAAAGATGATACAGTTAGTTTTATAAGAACAGAGTATTGGTGAGATAGCTATGGCATTACAGGGCTGTAATATATGACAACAATTTTATCCTCAGCCTTTCATGTGGCTCATGGAAGTGCAGAGGGGGAGGATTTCTAGTGGCAAATATCTGAGATGACAACATGCTTTGGTAAGAGGTTTGCAAAGGAAAGGGCTTAATTCAAGGTGCTGTAAAACACAGCAGAAGCTCAAAAGGTGGGACCCAAATATTTTTGAAGATTCAAGGCAACAAAAGAGAAGTTACAGAATCACAATAGCATTAAGGTTTCTGTCTTCACTACTAAAGAAAATAATGTATCCCCCCTCATTTCTTCCCTCATCTGCACAGTTTTAAGGCAAGAAGCTTTTTACACAAGGGATATGTCAGTCTTCCCTTCTGTGAAAAGAGAGATAGCTTTTACCAAACCATTGCTCTTCTAGCACAAAAGATACCTAAAACAACAGAACTCACTATTCACACTCCTTCAGATGCATTAATAATATCTGCTTTTTCAAATTGCTATGTAACCACCTTGGCAGAGCAAAAATATCTTTCAGGAATTCCAATTTTGGTGCTCAAATTACAATAAAATTTTAGGCAGAAAAAGAAGGAACTTTAAAAAAAATACCTAAGCAAACTATTCAAAGGAAAATGGAGGCAGGATTTTGAAGACATCCAGACAGGAAGGCTTTCACCTGTTTTTATGCACCTGAGACATTGCTTAGTGATAGACATCCATGGATGAGTTACACACAAATATTAGGCACATGAGACCCACTTTAGTTTTTTTTAACTCTCTCATCTAAGGGACAAGGACTACATTTCAACACTTTTGTGTATTTTGCAATCAGCTATACTATATAAAAGACATTACTAGCCTTATTTAGCTAATTTAATTGCTGCTGTAACTATTGATATTATTGGTCATGTCTGAAAAATGTTATTTAGACAGATTCCTCTGGAAATAGAGAATTAGCTACAGACAGACAAAGTGATTTTTCTAATTCCTCAAAGTACTATGCTGTCAGCATCAGAATACACACAAGCCCTGGACTCTAATCACTTAACAACATTCCCTGTCCTAGAACATTTGCACCTTAAAATTGCTAGGTTTTTCTTCATCCAATATTATTGCAAAATATTTCACTCTAATTATATTTTAAAGTTTGTTTTGTTTTTCTATTCCAAGCCTGTTTCTGACTGTGTGGAAGACTAGAACATTGGATGGAAAATTCAGAATTTGCAATTCAAATTCCAAGAGAAGGCTTCAGTGCTGAATACTTCTAAATGTGGACAACATTTAAAAATCCTGTAGAGTTAAACAATGAAGATTTTTCCCAATACATGGTGAACTGAATTTACAGATATTATTCAGTTAAGATCTGGAGATAATATTAATATGGTACTTATGCATAAAACTCACAACAGGCAAGTATTTTGTAAATTCTGCATCAAGTTATCGCTTATGCATTAACAAGAAGCAAAGCAAATAGCTCCCCCTTATATTCATGCCCCAAGCTAAGCAAGGGAAATGGAAAAGGTTTTTAGAATTACAAATAGAACCTTTAAATTGTAGAAACTTGATAATTTCATTTATGAAAAGCATTGCAGAACTTCATCTTTCTACACCAGTTGTTATTCAAATCACAGTGCTGTGGATAGAAAAAGACAAAACATAACAAAACAAAAGACAGGAAGAAAGACTAAAATAAAAAATAAAAATAAAAACTGAGGAAAAGAAAAGGGGAGAGTGGTGATAAATGGAGAAATTGCATAAAGAATTATGAGCTGTTTTCAAAAAATAGATACTTGAAAATATGTGAATTCTTCCATATAATTTTGAAATTACTATATGTATTTCATTGTGCAAATTGTGAATGCACATTTTCAAATACTAAAGATTTATATTTCTTATAAGACTATGCAGGTTTGGAAGTCCTAAATATAAATTAAGAATAAAATTACTTTACATGTAAGAATTCAGAGCAAGGGTTTTGCACCTCCTAAATCCCACTCAAGCCCTCAAAATAGGATTTAAGAGGGACTTATGTGTCTCACAGGCAATATGTAGCTGTGAGAATTTCACCCAAAGGGATAAAACATATAAGCATTGCTTCTGCAACTAGTTTCTGTACAGTCTCTTGGATTAATTACCTAAGTCTCTTCTTCATTCAGTCTTTTAGTGTGGCAAGACAGATCATTAAAAAAAAAAACCAAAAAAACTAAATATTACAACAGGGTGCAGGATTGGGTATGCCATTATGGATTGGCACTGTCAGATTTGCATGGAAAACTGTATACAAGAATGCTTTTTCAAAATTTGGGGTTAATGATTTGAGCCCCATCTTCTGAACATCTCTGAAAGATAAGCAAATATTTCTCCACACATTTATAAACATTAATACTGCAACAGATAATTTATTAATTGTTCATACCAAGTAGTGAGCATATCTAGACTATTGACTTCCCCACAGATGAATATTTCTGAATTACAGGAAGAAATAAGAGCAGTGTTCCCAATTTGTTTCCACTTAGCACGAGAAATCAGCTGAAAATATTACTGCAAAGAAGAAAGATGATAAGAAGTGTGAAGTTTCAACTAGATAACCAAGCACACCCAAATTCAGAAACACAGGGAAATATGTTGAGTCTGGAAGAATATGTGAAAGCATGGTACGCACTAAGTGTTGCTGTGTCTCTACATTAAACAGGCTTTATTTTTATATTTTCCCTTCCCAGATTTGTTCAAAAGCTAATACCTGTGTAGGGAAAGTGAGATGATGATTTCTTCTCAGAAAAGGTGATGCCTGAAACTTTTTTTGTACCACTGACTTATGGTGATGTTACTACTGGGTCAGAATTTACAGGTTTTCGAGTTTCACTAGAAGTTACATCTTCTTAACCCTCACTTCATTTTTTTTTTTTTTTTTTTTTTGTCTAAGTTGATCTTCATCATAGAAGAACAGTCTTAATCAAACTAATTTGCATTACCACTAGATTAAGTTCCAGATGACTAACATTCTTCCATAAATCAGCTATTTGATTTTTCTTCTCTTAAACTTCCCTGATCAGAGATATTGGTGGACCATGAAGAGTCAGTAGAAGAGGAGAATGTACTGCAAAAGCTTGTAGGAATCTTTAGATGCAGTATTAACAACTCTAAACAAGTGCCCTAAACACTCCATTTTCCCCTGTAGCTCATCTTTCGAGTTCTTCTTTTCCAGCTCTCACTTTCACTTCCTGAAACAATCCCCAGACACTAGGAGATATGTTTCACCCTTGTTGCTTGCTCCTTATGTATTATTTTCTGAATGCTGTAGGCAGCATCTTGGCATTTTACAGTTTGGGAGAGTTCAACAAATGGAAGGTAGTCTTATCAAATGGCTGTTTTAGTCCTGAAGGAAATATCTTTCACAAAGGCATCAAGTAGAGAGTGTTGAGACTGGTTCAACAGCAGTGAAGATTTGGGTTAATGTTTTCTGTAAGAAAACAAGCCCGTTACATATTTGGCAAGGATGAGAAGCTGAACTCCAGTTTCTCTTTTGGACATAGAGATATTACATCAGCAGACTGTCAATATCCATGCTCAGCATGCTTAGCTCTTGCATGGAGGCTTCTGTATAACAGAAAATAACATGGCTCCTGGCAAGGGGAGATCTTGAACCTCTCTGGAGAAAAGAAATGTGAAGGAATTTATTGGGAAACACAAGTATCTGACAAATTGGGTTCAATTAAACCTGTCTTGACTCTTTGCTGTGAAGAGTACAATTAGTTCCTTCAAAATGCAGTGTATGTCACTGCAGTGCAGTGAAAGGAGAGATGAGGCAGCAGGGTTGATGCTCTGGTTAAAAGCAGTTTGAAAACGTGAAAACCACAACACAATCATCTTCTGGAAAATATGTCTTCATGAATTTGCAGAAATTTGTTTCTGAAATCTTATATTTATTATGTTTATATTTAACTACAAACATGTAAATAGACTCAAAAGGGTTAATGAAGCTTGTCATGAATCTATGGTTAGAGAACACATACAGGGACATGAGTAAATTGAGTCCCAATGGCCAGATCCAACGTCCAGTGAAGGCAAATAAGGAACTACATCAAGCATGAGATCAAGCCCTAATCTAAGATGCAAACACAATTAAGACCTGAGTGTATTATTTCTGGAGCTATTGTGCCTGGTTGCACTTTAAAAAAAAAAAAAAAAAAAAAACCACACCAAAAAAATCCCAAATTACACACAATGAAATGGGAACAGAATTTAAAAAAAAAAACAAAAAACAAAAAACATAACAAAACCTAATTTTTCGAGTTCAGTATCAGATGAGGAATGGATATAAAGTCCACTTTTACACATCTTACCTTGCTTGACTCTTCCAAGCACTAGTAGCCATTTTTCAGCTCCCACGACCTTTTTACAACATCACCTTTGCAAGTAGAGAAGTTTGCTATGAATGCTTAGTGTACGGTACATTATGCACATAGTGGTAATTGTAATTAATTCCAAAGGTATTTATAAAGAATTCAGTGATGTGTCCTGCATTCTCAGAGCAATACGCCCTAGTTTCCATTCTAATCAACACTTTGGGTTTGTGGGGTTTTTTTGCAGAGTTTGTTTCATTTTTTTTCCTGCTTTTCAACTGCTTTTGAAAAAGTCAGGGGGAATTTTCCATGCACAAGAAAAAGTGGTTTTTTTCCTCATTCCCGTCTCTGTTACAGAATGAACTAACATCAGGCTCATTGTGGTGAAATAATAACTGATCTAAAAGCTCCTTCTAATAAAACAATGTGTGTCTGCCCAAAATTTTATGTAAATCAGCATACTAGGGTAAATGCATATAGCACCATGATTTTCATACTCTAGATGCAATTGTCTGACACTAAGTATTCTGATTTTATTATGTTGACCTGCAATTTCCTTTTTCTGCTTTACCTGCTGGAACGAGTTCTTTTGCCTAGTTTGAACTTCAAGTCACCTACAGAAAAAACAAAAAACAAAAACCAAAAAAAACCCCAACCAAACAAACAAACAAAAAAACCCAAAACAAACAAACAAACAAACAAACAAACAAAACAAAAAACCTTAATCAACTATTACATAAATTGATTCTATAAACTGAAAAACTTACTCAATGTGAATATAGAAGGCTTTCTCATACAATGGTCCATGAATATTTAGCAGACACCCTTAACTGTTATGAATTTATGGATATTTCCATATTCTATTTCTCCAGCTATGTTGCTGGGGTATTGAAGAGAGAAAAATCCTAATTAAAAGTAATCTAAATTGGTTAAGAAATGCAAGAAAAAAAATCTAAATAAATCCCAGGATTGCCTGAACTAGGTAATGAATAAAAATAGTTATTTTTAATAGGCCCATAAGAGATTAATAGAAACATCTCAAGTGATCTTTGGGCTTGCAGGTCATGGAAGCTAGTGGTGATGTTGCCTTACGGCTAATGCACATGTGAGCCTGGTATACATAAATAAATGTGCATTTCTGTGTTAATGTGCCCAGAATACCAGATTTCCACCCAGAATCCTCCACTTCAAGGAAAAAAGTATAGAAGAAAATCAAGAAAACACTGCTCGATTTCATACAGTTAAAACACAGACTTGGCAGAAGAAGGATTTTAAGAACAATGGCAGAAATATGGTAGCTGGATGTCAAGTAATAACTAACAGGACAGAATACATTGGTCCACAGTGGGCAGATATATTTTACACAACCTTGCCTATATCAAAGCTGACACCTGATCTAAACTGCTTATCCAAGTCTGAGGTGAGCCCTCCTACAAAGACCTACAATTTGACAAAGTGAATTGCACTATGTACTTAACTTCCTGGTGTCTAAAACTCGGTGAGATGAATCATGGAGCTGCAGAATCACAGAATAGTTTGGGTTGGAAGGAACCTTAAAGATTGTCTTGGTCCAACCCCTCTGCCATGGTCTGGCACGACTTCCACTAAACCAGGTTCCTCAGAGCCCTATCCAGCCTGGCCTTGAACACATCCAGGGATGGGGCAGTGCTTCACATGTTCCAGTGCCTCACCATCTCCACAGTAAAGAATTTTTTTCTAGTCAGAACTAAACCTACTTCTGGTCTTATTAGTGAATACCACCTAAAAAGACTTTAAAAAGGGTGTTGGATACACATTGTGAGTAGAAGTGTTTTCACCCTAGCTGGCAGCTCAGCCCCACACAGCCCCTCCTTGCACACTTCACCTTTGGAGTGCCAGAGAAAACCAGAGGGCTGAAACTGAGAAAACTTGCAGGTTGAAATAAAGGAAGTTCAAGGGGCAAAGCAAAAGCCACAAGCACAAAACAAAACGTGGAATTCATGTGCAGGCAGGTGTTCAGCCATCCCCACGAAAGCAGGACATGCAGTGGTTGCTCAGGAAAACAAACACCATCACCAAGTGACCCCTCATTTCTTTCCCCCCAGCTTTATATGGTGAGCATGACACTGTAGGGTGTGGAATATCCCTGTGGTCAGTTGTGGTCAGCTGTCCCAGCTGTGTTCCATCCCAACTTCTGGCACACTCAGACTTCTCACTGGTAGAGTGGGGTGAAAAGTAGAAAAGGTCTTGACTTACAGGCTTTATTTAGGGACAACTGAAAACATCACTATGTTATCAACATTTTTCTCATACTAAATCCAAACCACAGAATTGTACCAGCTGCTGGGAAGAAAATTAACTCTATCCCAGCTGGAACCAGCACAAGAAGTATTAGAATTTATGTAGGTAGTCCACAAGAGAAAAAAAGCACACAGGAATTTATTAGCATGTAATTTATTAGTTGTTAATTACTTGCTTCTCTTTATTAACATATTCACCTCAGAGAATAACTCTAAGGTAGGTAAATTAAACTAGACTTCCTTTGCTGATGTGTAATTTGCAACACAAAGAATGTAAATAATGAACGGAGATGGGAATGGAAGTTAGTGCCCTGACAATGATAATTTTATCTGAGTATTGCCTTTGGGGCTTAAATATGTGCAACAGGAATCACAGCAGGAAAGCAGAAGCTGGAGGTAATATATCAGAAACTAGAGTGCAGAAATGAGCAGAAATGATCTGAACAGAACAAGATACGGTCATAAAGAAATAGGAAACTTCTGTATATCTTTGAAGAGGGAAGGGGAAATGACCTGGCAAACCTTCTTTAGGAGTGCCCCACGGGTATCAGTAGCAACATGAGAGAAGGATCCATGCTAACAGGCTGGCACAGTGACAGAGACACATTCCCACTCATGTTACATGCCTAAATTAGAGGGCAATTTCTGCTGGTCAAGAGTGGGAAATACTCTCTTGGAAAAAGTGGCCTGAGTGCTGGTGAGTAGAGTTTGGTTTCACCTTCCCTCTCCTCAGATGTTTCATTGCAGTTCCTATGTTCAGGGTTACCATAGCCACTGTCCATAATAAAAATTGAATGGAAAATTTGCATTTTTCTAGTACACACTTCGTATTTATTCCTGTCACCACCAATGCTTCTACAGATTTTGCATCATTCCATTACCCACTGTTACCATGACACTGCCCTCAACAAGGAGAGCAGTCATGGATTAAGATGACCACAGTAATAGTGAAGAGTGTACCAGAGATTTGAGATTTGACAGAAATATAATAAAATTGACACATGGTTGTGATTCAGGATGGAACCAATCCAGGCCTATTCAATCTGTGAGGAGCATTCCATTGACCTCAGTGAACACTGCACTGAGTGCTATGGCTTCAAATAATTGCTTGTTTTTTGCATATCACAAAGCCTAGATGCAGGTCTTGAGCTTTATACTAGTCAGTGAGAAAGGAGTAGTTTTGACCAGGTAAATGCAGTATTGAAGTGGATAAACTCATGAGAGTTATTAATATTGTTTGTAAATGTAAATAAGAATATCTTCGTGTCAAGAAAGGCTTTTTCAGGTTTTTGAGTGCAAATAAGAATAAATAAATAAAGAAAAATAATAATAAAAAATGAAATAAATACATAACCAAACTAATTGTCCAGATTCCAGAGGGAAAAATCAATAAAAAACCCTTACTGGTTTTCTGTTTCCAAAATGCCTGTTACTTAATGGACTAGAATCAAGTATTTTTTGAACTTTAACTTAAATAGGTGAGATATAAACTAAAATTTATGCTTTAAAAATGGAATAATGGTGTAAAACCTCCTCAAAAAACTAATTTACCTGGCATTGAGTAATGTGTGGCTGTTGAGAAAATTTCTCACTTAAATTACAGAAATGGTATAAGTTTTTTTGCTTCCTGAATAATATTGAGGATTGTCAATTAGAAAACAAGAGTCTTTGCAAAGTTTAAATAACATAAACCACAACTTTATGGGCACAGCAATGATATGGCAGCCGGATGTGAATGAACACAGTTCAGCAGGAAATACAACACATCACATTCAGACTTCTATAACACAGTCACTTAGTAAATACTTGCACATGATGGTCTTCTGAAAAGAAAATATTCCTTCTTTGGGGAGAGTACACAGACTTGCTTGGGATGAAGACACTTCTCATGTTATCAGGATTGTATATAGTCTTTGGCATTGACAGTAAGACTCTACTGAGTCCACTGATTTACTCCAGAACAATATAATTTAGTTTTCAGAAGCTCTTGTGTACAACACAGTTACAGAAGTTAAATAATGAAAAACAGAAGACATAGAAAGGAGAACTGAGAATATTATATAGAGAAAATGAAACTCGATTTTATTTGAAATCTGAGAAGCAAAATATTTGATAAGATACAAATAAGGAAAGGTTGATTCAAAACTTAAGACCTCTCATTTAGATATATATCTCATAAATGTCATGTTTCAACTAGAGGAATGGTCCAGTGAAGTCCAGAACATATTCCTATGCTCCTTTGTATTGTGATCAGAGTCTGACAAAGTTTTTTTTAAGGAGCTCAGGACAAACAGCTTCAGGAAAAAAAAAAAAAAAAACAAAACAAAACTGGGAGACAAGGTGAAGTGAAACAAAACTGGGAGACAAGGTGAAGTGAAATTGTGAAAAGCATGGAGCAAGAGGGAAAAAAAAAAAATGGATAACAGCAACACTCAATTCAGATGGAACCTTTAAAAATAAAAAAAAAAATCTGAAAATTTGTGCATTACCAAAAATCTGCTGGAAATTCTTGAGTTTTACTACGACCACAGTTAAGAACTAAATCTGAACTTATGCCAGTAACTTCTGAATAGCTCAGCTAGCAACTGAGAGAAGTAAGGAAGTATATCAATAAATTTCATCTAAGTGGTCTGTATTTTCCTTCTTTTACTCCTTCTATCTGTTTATCTATTTTTGTGTCTGAAAACAAGAAAATTAAAACTGGAGAACTAAAACAACTTTTTTTTTTTTCTCTGCCTTTTTTTTTTGTTCATTTGTTTGTTTTTCCTCCAGAATTTATTTTTCCATTTTGTCCCCTAACTTTCTTCTGGAAGAAAAGAAAGACCAGTACTATGATTTTATGTAACGTTCATCTCCATGATGAATTCTCAATATATTGTTTTCTGTAATTCATCTTTCCTGGGTCTGAGAAGTGTGCTATTTCCCTAAAGAAAAAGTAGCACAGCCTCATAAATCTCACTGTTTGGCAGATTCCCAGAACTGACACTAATTCTGTTTTAGCCCATCTTAACAATAATCCAAATTTAGAAGTAAAGGGGATAAAGTTTGACCAGGTTATTTTTTTCTTTTATATTTCAACATGTTAATGCAATAGGAATCTGACATTTTCAGAATTGAGAAAATACTGGGAGAAAGTGTTTAATAAGTTGTCATGATTTATTTTGATTAATTAACCAACAAATATATATTAAAAAAAGTTTGATGAAAGCAGGAAAGCACTAAAAAAAATGTAACCACCCACTCTTTTTTTTTTTTTTTTTTTTTTTTTTTTTTTTTTTTTTTTTTTTGTACTGCAGGAAAAAAAAAAGCTGCAGAAATGGAGCTATTAATCATAGAAACATGATGGCAAGGACTGTTTTCTGTCACTATGTCCAGTCTTCTGCCATTAGTGGCAAGATATTAATTTCTTGATTCCTGCAGAATTGTTTTCCTCTGTTATTTTCTATCTTTTGCTCTTTTGTGAATAGATCCAGCCCTTGTTTCTCTTCTCTGTTACTCATGACTTCCCAATACACATTTTCCAGAGAATGTGTAGGAAACCATTGCAAATTTTTGTTTATGCAGCAAGGTGAATGAGACTTTTGGAAACATGAGGCTGGTAATGTCGTCTTAGTTTTTATTTTTCATTTTGTTTTTCTAAAGCATCCGAGAATATAATCTCATGTGAAGCTGAGAACAGAGTCTTTTAAGATGCAAGTCGTTTTCACTCGTTTTTCCAGGAAACACTAAATTATCTAAGGTGAGTTCCAGTCCTCTGTAGTGATGCAAAGGCTCAGTAGGTGATAGAGACATCAGGGATTTCCAGATCACTGCACTAATATAGGCAGAAGTCTGTGGCTGGGCTGATTAACATTCTGGCCTTAACTGCACAAACCAGAACAACCAAGAAATGGACCATTCCTCCCTATCTGTACTTCCAGATTATTGTGCACACCTGCCCCAGTGCACTGCTCTTTTCTGCACGAAGCTGCAGAGTAGAAAAATCTTTTCCCCTGTGCAGTAGAGGGAGATTTAAGCTCAGTCTCCAGAATCAAAAGCAGACAAATTCTAGTGTGAAGCAGATCTCTACTGAAGTGCCACGTTCACACCCGTGTGTAATTAATTTGTTTGATACATTTAGCAAGGTTTCTTGAGTACATAGAGGCTTTTGTATATGTTTTTTAGAATTTCTATTTCCTCCTCCCCCTATTTTCTTCTACACTGCCTCTGATGTTATCTTGTATCCACTCACAACCTGTGTTCATGAATTCATACACACATATTTATATACTTATTTATTTTTAGTATTCTTAGAAAAAGTCTGGGTTTTATTAAAAATAAATCCTATTGTTGCTCTTGGCCTGAAAAAGGTTCAAGAACAGCTTTTGCTCTGCCTTTGATGGTACCATCCATTCTCCTGCCTGTGGCTGTTTATTCACTTAAAGGTGCCTTTGAAATATTGTCTAATTCTTTGCTCTGTACTATAGTGTTCTTTTCTGCTTTATGGAATGAGTAACAGACTCAATTCAATAAAAAGAATTGGAATTAAAATCAATTGGCTTTATTTTCTGTGCCTTTATGGAAAATAATGACATAGAACATACAATATTGTATCATTATCTCTTTAACAATTCTCATAAATTATGAACATATATTTCATTTATTCCTACCTATCTGGTGCTCTTATTACACATTTGCTTCCTTAATTAATGTAATATTCTTCATTCTTTTCCTCCTGGAAAAGAACTACTTATGCCACTAAAGAAGAAAACTTGCTAGTCTATTAAACATAAATTGGTGAGTAGTTGAGACCCAGATTAAAAAAAAAAAAAAAATAATAATAAAAAAAAAATTTGAAAGTTCTATAGGGCAAAAGAGGGAAGGGCAGGATATGTATATACACATATACACATGTGTCTGTTTATGATTTAGATTAAATCTAAGGACTTGGAGAACAGCCTGAGAGGATAAAAGCAAGAGAATTTAATGTGCATTCAATTTTTTTCAGTGAGAATAACTGTGACACCAGTTGTCTTCAGAGCCTTAAATACACAGTATTATTACAGATTTCTGGAAGGTGAGCATCTAAGTGATATATTCACCTACTGCACTCTGGATCTTATAAGTGTATCTAGGGATTCCTTCTCCCAAGAAGGCAATCTAAGACTTTGGGTTCTAGAGAGTCTCCACTACAATACAAAAGCAAAAGTACAAATGTAAATGCCTAGGAAGGGTTGTGTTTGTTGCTTATTTCTTTTCTTAAAGATAAGAGAGTATCTGTTAACAAAATTTCATCAGTCATGCCTAGGCTGCCTTGTCCTTGTGTAAGATGTTGTCCCTCCTAATGAGTGAATTCTTCAATATTTCAAGAATAGAAAACTGACCCAAAGCACACCCAAGCATTTGAAATATTCACATTACTGTAAGGAACTTTGCACAAACCCTTAAGACAACAAACGGCTGTATTTCACAGAGCAGGCAGTCTCTCTGGCTGATGAATATTGTACTAAACCAGAATAGCCTGAGACAGACAAATTAAACCATAATATAAACATAAATATAAAACAAAATATAAATCATAATATAAAGTTTTATATACGAAGTTCCATGTATTATGAGTTATCCTGGAAAGAATTAAGTAGGTATTTACTAAAAATTATGCTAATAATATTTCACACCTTTCTTCACCCCTGACCACAAAACTCTGTACCACAGTTGGTCCAGTCCCAAGGAGCTATTGGGAAAGCCTGAAAACAGTCCTGTAACCTCAGGGAATTGAAAATTGGAGACTGAAAATTAAAGAGGTTCAAGACAGGATGTTTAACAGAAAACCTTGTTGCTGCAATATTTTACAATAGAATTATTATTGGAATAACAGTTTCCTTCTGGATCTTTAAGCAAATGGAGCTTCTGTCTTCTGTAGCTGGAAAAGATAGTGCTCAGCTGAGTTTAAGACAGAAAATATGTAGAACATTAAAATAGGAATTTAAAGTGATGATTTGTTTAAGAACACAAGAGTTGGTGATTATTGCAGAAGTTCAACACATTAACTGTCTGTCCAGACATAATTTCTGGGACATAATTTCACCACAGACATTTAAGATGAAATTGATGTAGAAACACATCTTTACCACAGTGTTGTAATTGGTGAACATTTTTTATTTATACTTTTATGAAATTTTTAAATGCATATTTTTTATACTTTTGCTTGATTTTACTCTTTTTTATAAAATCAAAATAACATTTTTTCTCCTACATATCTTTATTTTTTGTTTTCTTTTCCCTTGCTTAATATTAAAGAAAGAAATTACAAGCATAGGAAGGAAAACTAAAATATGAACCTTTTTCCAACAAAAATGTATTTCTCCAAAACCCCTAACATATCTGGAAATATTTTAATTTTGTTTGAAAACTTTTAGAGAGACTTCCAACCAGCTTGTGTTGTATAGTTCACTGGCCATCTAGCCTGGGAGCAGGAATATTTGGCTCTGTCTTTTCAGTTCATAAATATTATCTCTCTTCCACGAGAGAGCTGTACACTAATAGTGAGTAAAGACACAGAATTAAACACAGGGCAGCACTGCCTGTGCAGGTTGGACTCCAAACTCTGAAGAAAAAAAACATTCTGCTTTAGAGAGATGCAACACAGATATAGAAATTTCAATGTGATGATTGCTAAGATTTCTGAAACTCATCAAAACTTGTCCCTTTTACATTTAGATACCATTACTTGAGTTAGTGTTCTCCACCATCATCTCATCCATACATCAAAACAGTCCAATGAGAGACTATATTTATTGTTTATGTTTTGTGTTATGATACCTAGGGGAAAAAATAAAATAAAATTGATATTTTACTAGTGTATTAAAAGAGAAAAACTATTTTCTTCAGCAAATGACTGATTAACTCCACTCAGATGTTCAAATATTTGTACAGACCTTTTTTTTTTTTTTTTTTTGTTCCAGACAGGAGTGAGCTGTAAATATGAAAATATGCACCACAGAAAGAATACTTATTTTAAATAAATTCTTCCAGAAAACCTAAGCCATTTGATATCATAGATCTTAGAACCAGAGTTTCAATAAAAAAAGCCACAATAATGACAAATAATACATTGGCTTTTGGTTTTATTATTGTTACTTTAAGAGCTTGTTTGAATCAAAAGCTTGCAGATATTTTTGCAAAACAACACTGTTTACCATATGTATACTAAACCGAAAAAGAATAATGCTTCATTTCATTTTTTCCAAAAAAAAAACAATATAAGGTTTTGACAGAATCTTCTTTTTTTTTCCCCTTAGTAAAGAGCTCTGGAAAAACAGCTTTTCTGCAGAGCTCAGTTACTGAATTCAGAAAGAATAGGAAGTGGTTTTCTTTACTAATGAATTCATCACACTTGTTGCCAGAAATTAAAGCAGATTCAACCTTTCCTATTCTATGTAATCCTCTTAACTAAGATTTTCTGAAACTAGAGCCTAACATGCATATTCTTAACAGGTTAAAATGGTAGAGTTATGTTTTTCTAGGAGACCAATCCTTTTGACCATCTAGCTATTTATTTGGAATCCTTAAGCTTTGGCGTCTTTTTAACTAATTAATGTTCCACTTGAAGGTTTTGCTGCCTGCCAAGATGTTAGGATGGGAGAGAAAACTTAAAAGCTTATGTGGTTTTAAAGAGAGAGAAAAAGGTGTCTGTCCAGATTTGACCACACCCATCCTTCAGAAAACTGAAGTAATTGATTTACTACATCATTGAAGGACAACTAAAATAAGGGTAAGACATTTTACTGACTGAAATTTCCAATATCAATATTGTTTTCCATTTGTAAGAAGTCCACGGAAAAGAAATGTGGCCATGGCCAGGCCTCAAAGCAGAACCTCCCAGTCCTTAGGAGGTGGATGTACCTGGTAAGGACATAATAGACCCTCTGCTGAAGGGGGTTCTCCTGCCAGTAAAGCCAGCAGGAGTATTGCTGAACTTTCCACAGTTGGAATTCACTCTTTCCGCATGGTGCACTTATATCATTCTTTAAGTCACATTCTGTCTCTCTACAAAACTGTACCAGCACATCTCTACCAGCAATAATTTCTGGAGGGAGAGAAAAGACTCTTAGCCTTGGAAACACCTTGAAAACAGAAGCAGCAATGCAAAGAGCACAGCCACACAGCAGATAACCCTTTGACTTCAGACACTGCTACATGAAGGAGTTTTGTCTTCTGTTATTATAGTTTTGTGGTCTTTTAGCATAGCATCAAATAGAAGATGCTGAGAAACTATCAAGCCAATATTATGTTATTAATATTCAGATCTGGTTCAAACAGCAAGAAAATAATGTTTCCCTTAATGTGAAATAAAAGGCATTGTTCTTGGAGGATCTGTGTTTCTAAACAAAGGTAAAGTGTGATGGAAGTTTGTTAATTTCTTTTCCCAATTACACAACAGTACTTTCCCATGATAACAAAACTGGAAAGAAGCTGTACTACTTGGTAAACAAGCTTGCATGCTGTGTGTCATTTTCTGTCGCTATTTATGCTGTACTCTGAACAGGGGATACTTGCCCTTTGGAGGAACAAGATAAAGACAAACATATGAGCCAGGCTTTTTGTTCAGGTCCTAATTTCTCTAAACTCTTTATTATGCAGCCAGACTGGCTAACGACATTTAGAGGAATGCCAACAGCTCTTATCACTGTTTCTTTATTTTTCTATACCTGAACACACCACAATTAGGAAATCTTTCTCAGTTATTCCCATGCTTATCTCTCAAACTCCTTTTCTCCCTCTGCATGCTTGCATCAACCACTGAGCCCAGGCCAGGAAAGCATTCTCCACACCACTATCTGTTTTCCTCTTGAAAAACATTTTTTGAGTCTTTCACTGAAGCAGTCCTCAAAAATATAGATGGTGGTAAGTCTTTCAGAGAAACATAAAATATGCCGAGTTGGAATGGACTTACCAGGATCATATTGAGTCCAACCCCTGTCCCTATACAGAGCATTCCAACAATCCCACTGCATTCCTGACAGCCTTGTTCAAACACTCCTGGAACCCAGTCAGGTTTGATGCTGTGACCAGTGCCCTGGGGAGCCTTTTCCAGTGCCCAACCACCCTCAGGGGGAAGAATCATTTACAAATACCCAACCTAAGTAACTGTGTTGTGTCCCCCCACACAATTTCATGCCTTTTCATTGAGTCCTGTCCCTGTCTCACAGGGCAGAGATCAGAGCCTGCCCCTGCTCTTCCCTCTCCAGGAAGCTCTGGCTGCTCTGGGGTCCCCCTCAGCCTCCTCCTCTCCAGCTGAACAGACCCAGAGCCCTCAGCCTCTCCTCACACTCCTCCCCTCAAGGCCTTCACCCACCCTTTTTGTCCCTCCTTTGGCCACTCTTTAATCACTTCATATCTTTTTTATATTGTGGCACCCAAAATTACCCCCAGTACTCGACGTGAGGTTGCATCAGGTCAGAGCAAATCAGTACAATTTTCATCTTTATCTGCCTTATTCTTAATTGTGATATCTCTTACTAAAGAGATAAAAAAAGACTTTCCTGGTATCTGTGCCTTTTGCATCTATGTGTATACAGGTTTTGACATATCAACCAGAAAAAGCTGGGAGAACATTCAAATTTAGCAGAACTACTTGTCAGGGGTACCCCACATTCAATTCTTAGTTGGATATGTCTTCAAAAATCTCTCTGTAAAGATTTTTCATGATAAAAGGGAACTTTGTCCAACATACCACATCTCTTTAGGAGATAAAATCTAGGAAGGAGTCTTACATAGTAGCTCTTGCCCTGTAAACAAGAATGATGTCCATTATTTATTCATTCACTTTGAATTACAGAATCATAGAATGGTTTGGGTTGGAAGAGTCTTTAAATATTACCTAGATACAGTTTCCCTCTTATGGGCCAGGTACATGTGTAAATCAAACTGGATGTGTTGAGCAGAGAGACAGGTTGATTCTTTAAAGTAAGCATCGTAGCCAGATAGAGACCAAGCTTCAGCCAAAAAAAATTCTGCATGAGGACCTTGTCTGAGAGTTGGAGTCTATTTCCCATCTTGATTCTTTAAAGTAAGCATTGTAGCCAGATAGAGACCAAGCTTCAGCCAAAAAAAAATCTGCATGAGGACCTTGTCTGAGAGTTGGAGTCTATTTCCCATCCTGGAAGTGTTCAAGACCAAGCTGGATGGGGAAGGTGTAGGGTGCAAGAGAGGTGTCTCTAATCATGGCAGGGAGGGTGGAACTAGGTAATTTTCCCTTCTAGCCCAACCCAAACCATTCCATGATTCTATTTCATTTTGATCTTCCTGGAAATATATAAAATTAGATAAATAAGACACACACACACACAATTCACCTTCCATACCACTTCAGAAACATCTCCCAAGCATAACACATTAACCCCACAGAGGTTAGAAATGTTAAGAGGCTTTATGACACATAGGGAAAAAGAAAACCCACTCCCCTGTCTGAAACAGCTGTTTTCTCACAGTTTTTTCAGTGTTGCTTTCCATGTATGCCAAACAGCCTTGGAATCAAAAGGTCCTCTCCAGAGGAAAAGATCACAGGTGGCAAGCTGAGACACTCTATTGGTGTTCAAGCTCACATGTTTATGAAGTCAATAGAGTGCAGAGCTTTTTTAGACAGTTGCTTCCAGTGGTGAAGACAAATGAAGAACAACACCCAATGAGCTGTGACTGGAACCTTACAAAATGTTTTGCTCATGAACTGAATTTTCATGCATGAAAAATAAAAACCTTTAGGGACCAGGACTGCTTGATGGTTATTTTAAAAAGCTGAAAATTTGGAAACCAAATTTCATCTGCATCTTTTTCTCAATCAAGTGTTTCTCAGCATATGCGTCAGAATTTCAAACAGTTTTATTTTTATTTTTTAGCCCAATGTCCCATGAGTAGTTACCATATGTATAAAACCAGTTTTTACCAGCAGGATAAAAGCAGAGAAACAACAAGGTGCTAAATGTGAATCTTCTGTACAGCATCAAATATTACACAGAAACCAAAGAACAATTTTCACAAAAGCTGACAAAATTGAATTGACACTTACTTACTTATTGAGCGTGGGTTTGTTTTGCTTTTTCTTCTTTTTTTTTTGTGAAACTCTCTATAAAGACTTTCAGGAAATCCTTTTCTCATTCAGTTTAGGGATTATTTTCATTCATTTTAAAAGTAATCCATAAAACTGCATTCACATCCAAAAAGTGGTCCTGGATCTTTCATAACAGTAGTAGTGATTAGAATGAAATCAAATAGAGTGACTTGTTCTGCTTATGTTCTCACATCTTTCCTTCAATATGAAAAAGGAAAAAGCAGTGAAGATAAAAATAATTTTACTCATTTTTTTTTTGGTAAATTAAATTCAAAGTTATTTTCAGTTCTCAATGTTATGTGTGCATTATGGAACACTTCTTTCTGCATGGCTTTCAGACTTGTGTGATGTTTCCTGATTTTGGAAGTATTCTCTAATTTCTAATGCATTGTCCCAGCAATTTTCAGTCACCTGGGTTATTTAAAGACCACACACCTACTACCAATTTTACCCACTCAGGTATGTGGCGTACTTCATGTTTCTTGTCATTTCTATGCAGTTGTCTGCATATTGCTCACATATTCCCTTATAACATTGAATTATCAAAACCTCAAAGTTTCAAAAGCTACCAGGCTTCAGGACATTAACAGTAAAGTACAACCTGAGACATAGAGTCCAGACTTTTTGCAGGCAAAAGTGATATACAGGCAACACTGAAAACTCAACTATTTCACCTTTGCTTTGCTTCTGTGACAATATTACCAAGGCAGTTCCTGATCCTCCTTCCGTTCTTAGAAAATATTTTTAAAAACCTTTTCTTATTTTCTTTCCAGACATTATATACATATTTCCTCTTCTGTTGGCATGTCTGTTTAAGCAGCCTGTCTAGCTTTCTAATGTTCACCCTCTCAAAATGTTTATTTGCTGCAGTCATATTCTGTCATCTTTCATTTTGCCAGGCTAAAAGCACCCAGCTGCTTTCATCTGCACTAGTTCAACAGATTCTCCATTCTCTGGACTCTGTAACAGTCCCTCTTTGTGCTTTCTCCCATTTGATTTTGTTCCATAATTATTACTGGTATTTCTGATCAAGAAACAGGAGTACACTGTACAAATGACATTTCTTCTTCCTTGTATCCCAGGATCCTACAACTACTCAAATTAAACTGATAATAATAATTGGTGAAAAATAGTTGCACCTAAGATTATTATCTTCATCCCCATCAGTCTTTGTTCTAAAAGCAAAATTCTTACTATCCTTCTTGAAGAGGACAGTATGGGTATTCAGTCTATTAAATTAGTTTGGTTTCAATTCCTTCTGTCCTCAAGACCATGCAGTTATTCCTGTACGATATTTTCATCTTTCTCTATAATGATAGAGCCTCCCGTAATAAGTTAAACTAACACATTTAATGTTAAATGTAAAGCCTTGGTTTACAAAACTTTCTGTCATTTTCTTATTTGTGGAAAAATAAGGTTTTATTGTGATATCTTTAGTAGCAGTGATCTGTGGAAACACTTTAGCTAGTGGAAAGAAATTAATTGTTAAAGAAAAACTGTGATTTGTATATGTTGAAGATTTTCATTTTGAGCATATGGAATTGCTGTTATCGACACACAAATATGTTTAATCCAGAATTTACAGTAAATTGTCTTAAATTGAGAAATTCTTAACACAGTGTCCTGAATAAAAGCTGGAAGAAAAACCATCTGCTTTTCTTTTTCCCTCCTTTTTAAAAGAAACAAGTATTTTTTTCTTTCACATACACATACACACACGCACAACCACTCTAAGCTATTCATAACATCCTTAGAAGAGAACTAAAGTTAAACTATCCTCTGAGGATAACAAAATGCAAAATTAACTCTGGACTGAATGAAGTGCATATGGCCATGGAGAATTATTTGTGATCTATTCCCAGTGAAATGTGCATATCTAATTTTATTCCAATTGTGTTTCATGAAGAAATAAAGTCTTTAGTGTCACATCCCTATTGCACTTTTTTCACCAAAACTTAAGTGTCAGGCAGCACAAAAATTTTCTCATTTTCTCCATTTCCCTCCTTTGTCTTCTATTTCTGCCTCATATGTTCAAACTCCACACACAAGAACTATTCAAGAACAGGTTATTCAGGTTGACGCCATCTTTAAGTGGAAAAAAATAAATAAATTTTAAAACCCAAAAAAAACCCTAATCTCACGCGAGCTGTGTCTAGGGGTTCAACATGATTATGCCATTCTGGACATCCATGTCTGTATTTTCAGGCCCTCTTGAGACTACAGGGATGGGATTTATGACATGAGTTTCAGAATAAGGCTTCTTTATTACATGGAAAGCTGGTGACATATATTTGACACTGTTCCATAAGACATACTTGTTTCTCAAAAGGAAGGCATGAGTTTGATGGATGAACCATTAAGTGGAAAAGGAATTGGCTGGATGGTCAAACTCAAAAACTTGTGATCAGTGTCTTGATGTCTTAGTGGAGATACCTCACAGGTGAGCAATGGCACTAACAACACTTAATGTTTTAGTCATCAAAATGAACAACAGGATCCGAGGGCACTGTCAGGACTTTTGCCAACACCAAGCTGTGTGGTGAGGTCACTCTCTGGAGGGAAGGAATGCCATCCAGAGGAACCTGGACAGGCTGGAAAGGTGGAACTGTCTGAACCTCATGGAGTCCAACAAGGACAGGTGTCAGGTCCTGCACCTGGGTTGGAGCGACCACAAGCACAAATAAAGACTGAGCAGAGAATGGTTTGAGAGCAGCTCTGGGAAGAGGGACTTGGGGGTGTTGCCTGGTGAGAAGCTTCATATGACCCAGCCACGTGCACTGGCAGCCCAGCTGTGTCCTGGACTCATCCAAAGCATCATGGGCAGCAGGCCAAGGGAGGGGATTCTCCTCCGCTCTGCTCTGGTGAGGCTCCATCTCCAGTGCGCTCCAGCTCTGCAGTTCCCAACATAAATTGGGTGTCGCCTGTTGGATGAGTCCAGAGGAGGCAGAATGATCAGAATCCATCCTTTCCACTGTCTCTGAGTAACTCTCATGGTTGAAACACAATATGCTGTGTCCACCTTTTCACATCTACCTGGATTGTTGTTTAATCTGAGTGCCCACAGCAGGATCTTTAAGTTGTTTCTCCTCTACTCTCCTGAGAAGCATTAAAAATATTTTGGCTATAGGAGATGTAAGTCACCTCCTTTGAAGTCAGAAGACATGTCAGAAGACCTGGAATATACTGGATTTTTTTTTCTGCAAAATCAAAAGGGAATATTTGGTCAGTTTCCAGAATTTGAATGAAAAGGTAGAAATTATTGCAGTTGGGTCACTTACTAACAAGACTAAGCTCCAGAATGATGGATGCTCCAAATAGCAAACAGCAACTGTAGAAACCAAACCCTCTTTTTTTATTTTCTGTAAAACAGTCTTTGGTTGCATTTTTACCTCCTCAAAAGATTTTTTTTTTCAAATAATTAAATTGCAAAATTCTCTGAATGCAGAAAACTCTGTAAAAATTGGTTGATGTTCAATTCCAGAAATTAGCAAAAAATCCTGGACAAGTAATAAGGCTTGGTTATGGTGATGTGTTCCAGACGGGAAGCTATATGTTTTCCTGAATTTGGATAGAAAAATGTAACTTATTAGGAAATTATATATTTCAGAACATTATTACTTTCTAGGAGCTGTAACATTTGATCTGGGCTGCAAGTCCTTTTTCTTCCTCTGAGCAATCAAGAGTTCAGCTGTGAATGCAGCAGACTTTAGTTAGATATTTATTCTCTGACTATTTGCTGAACAAAACCTAACCAAAATGAACCGAATGTCAGAATAAGCCTCATGACCACCTTATCCTAATATCAACTGTGAGCATAAACATTATTTTTATTCAGATAATTATAACCTGTCTAAAGTCACTTTCTCCACCACTTTGTGGCTTACTTATCCTTTCCAGAAATACCTTACAGGAAAGGTATTATTGACAGGGTATATTGTTACATATGTAAATGGAAAAGAAGAAACAGCCTAGTAAATGGCACGTCTTATTATGAGGAAATTGAACTGCAAGGTTTTTTCATCTTTAAAATTAACTTTAGAAGAGACTGTCATGCGTTGATCATTTCTCATTCATGGCAAACAAGGCTGTAATATATCATAAGTGAAAAAATAACCCAATAATGCTGCACAGCAGCAAGAGAATCAAACTAAAAGGGTAAGATTCATTTCATCCGCACCAGTTCTGTGTACCTAAAATAAGAATCTTTCATTCTTGTATAATCAGCATCCAGAAACAAGGATTCCAGGGACACAGTTTTAGAAATCTATTTTATGATGGTGTGATTCTCATATAGAAATGCTCCAAATATAAGGGCAGCACGGAAGCAGATGTCAGGGCTGCAATAGTTACATTGACTTACATAACACCCAATGCAGGTGTTTGGAAAGTGTTTGCTCTGTGCCCTGAGGTGTGTGTGAAGCCATTAACTTCCAGCATCCTCTCACTGCCTTGAGGCAGTCATGGAAGCTCCAGAGTAAAGATAGAGCAAGGAGGGAGGGAGAGAGGGAGGAAGGAAGAGCTTTAGAAACTATTCTTATTCTAATACATCTTTGAATGACTTTAAAAGTTACTAGATTGTGAGATAATGCCATCCAGCACAAAATGTGTTAGTCTATGTTTTTCAGTTGAACTAGTGTAAGTGGTCACATGCATGTAATCTTATTGTCCTTGCTGCATATTCAAATAAGAACAGCATTTAGCAAATAATTCCAATAATTGATTAACATTTATCTAAATATAATGAACTCGAGATTGATCCATACTTGTTTTCATCCTCCTGGATCCATTTGGCAATTCAGCCTGCATCTATCAGTGAACTTATTCTGGAACGACCTAAGATCTCTCTTTGGATATTTACTCAAAATTCAAACAGCCTTAACTTGGTGTAACTTTGGAAGTGAATAAAAAATCAGAGTAAGACCACTTTAATTCTCAG
This sequence comes from Sitta carolinensis, assembly GCA_032173965.1. Taxonomy (NCBI): domain Eukaryota; kingdom Metazoa; phylum Chordata; class Aves; order Passeriformes; family Sittidae; genus Sitta; species Sitta carolinensis. The sequence continues at coordinate 7,589,959 of CM063313.1, read as the reverse complement.
TCAGACATCCCCATGACAGTTTAATGAGATTGAAATAATCCACTTCAATAATTAATTCAGGATAATTCTGCAAGTGTCTCACCTCTGTACAGACAAACTCCTCACAGTTCCACAATGCTACAACTCAGAAAAAGTAAGGCCACAAGTTCAGTCTATATGAAATAGTACAGAAATTAACTCAAACGCTGTCTGTGTGTGATTACACATCTATCACTTAAGAACATATATAAGGAAAAGGGAGAAACAGAAAGAAAGGATAAGAATTGATAGTGGAGAGGAAAGATAACACCACCCATGGATCCAGGGGTTAGACTTGATTGTTGCAATGAGAAATGATGGTCACAGTCTTGACTTTCAAGGGTGGGAGAAGCCCCCACCATATGAAGTTCCATGAGTGAATATATGTGCAAGTTAAGGTGGGTACACACCGGTACCTCTCCTTGAGGGACAGTTGCACTCTGCCTGATGCACCCCTGTGGATCATGCACAGTCCTGTGGTAGAAGACCTGAGAGATGAGTCCGGGTTATTTTAGGGATCTTTGTTGGTTTTTGACACCTTCTAACAGCTGCCTCTCATGTCAATGCAGATGAGGCAGTTATGTTCATCAGAAGGGACAAAAACCTTCAGGCCTACATGGGAATGTCCTGATACTTCCCCCTGGAAGCCACTTACTTAAAATATATGAATCAATGTCCTGAAAGTGAAGATTTTTTTTTTTTTTTTTTTTTTTAATACCTAGTGTTTCACACCTTTGAGCAGTGTCTTCTTCTAGGTCCATATTTTGAGGATAGGCTGTTTGGCTTATTATCTCTGAATGACTCCAAGCATTTTTAGTGAGATAGTGTGCCTTTATATGCTATTTCTCAAACATATGAATGGTCTTGAAATTTTCATGTCCCCTTTGCACTGGTTAACAGATAGGTATCCTTGTTTTGTATGAGCTGATAATGATCCTCCAATATCCCCCAACTACTGTAACTCAATCTGAAGTTTTGGAGTAGCATTTGTACTACTACCAGGAAAAAAAAAAAAAAAAAAAAAAAAAAAAAAGGTGTGGATTTATCCATACTAAACTCAATTTGGCAATATTATCCAACAATCTCCTAGGTCACCATAAGCCAGTGATGTTGCTACTCACAAGTTAACACTTATAGTTATATGTTCAAAATTAGCATCCCTTCTGGAGCCAAAAAAAAGAGGAGGGTGGAAGAAAAGGAAACTAGATATTCTTCTTTTGTCCTTCCAGGGCTGTAATGAGAACAAATGGACATGACCTTACATTGCGGGACACTCCTTTTAGTGTTTTAATACAAATTTCATTACACTGAAAGGCTTGCAAGGTATTCATTAGAACATTCATAAAGTCTTTGTGGAGGGCTTAATAGCTAAAACAAGCTATTGAAATTAGCCAATCATTCTATAATTGAACTCCCTATGAATCTTTTACTGCAGTAAGGTGAAGTAAGTTGCCTCAGGTACTGGATGTATGTTTTAGTACTTGGTTGCATGCAAAATAAATGAAGCAGATAAAAACTATGTGTAAGACTTCACAACTATTCTTTGGTGTGTTTCGTACAGATTTAAGCCTTTGAGTTGAATCCATATTGAATTCTAAATTGTATTTTTTTTTTTTTTCATTCTTCATAGAGATTTTCATTGTGTCTTCTCCTGTAAGTTACAACCAAACTATTTTATACCATGGAAAATATGGTAGCTGCTTTTTGTACTCTTATCGTTAAGATATAGGTTTCCTTCTGCTAGCTGAGAAAAGATTATTCACTCCTGGAATAGTAATATTCATATTAGCACAAATTTTTAAGCTCTATCTGTAATGAAGAAGCTATTGCAACAAGTGCTATGCAAACACACATATACAAAAACCAGAATGTGTTTCTTAGAGAATTTACAGCTAAATCAAATTTTAAAAATCAGTTCTTGAAAATTGTGTGATTGAATGCCTACACTTCAGTCCTCAATTCTCAAAAGGAAATTCATGCTAAGTTGTGTTTTGTTATATGCACTGAGATAATTAGGTATCTCAGAGAGGTGATCAAGGTGCTTAAGAAAAATGTGTCTTAAATTCACCAGCAAATATTTCTCAGACTCTTCACCTTCTCTGAAGCATGACTTCTTTACAGAAACTTTATTTCTTTGGGTAAATAAGCACAGTGAGAGAGATGCAGCAGCCTTGTAGGCATTGATCTCTGATTGCGTCCAAAAGAGGAACCATTAAATCAGTGATCTGCTGAGATATGTCTGCCTTAGCAAGCAGGGAAGATCAACAGGAGTGGAGCTGAGGTGCTGCTGAGGAGCTGGTGTCCATAATGTCCGTATTTTCTACCTCAAATCAGCTCTGCTATGGTCCCATGGGCTAAATGTCCACTTGTGATTCAATTGCACTGGGTGTGCTCTAGAAGCACATTTTACAGTGTGGTTTCATCTGTGGACAATCTAGTTTGTATATACCACAATATGAACCAAAGCATAGCCAGTGAGCAAGAACAGGGAATTTATTTGAGAAAGGCACTCCTGATCCAAATTCAAACAAGCAAAATACAAACTCTCTTGTTCCCTGAAGTAAATACATATATAAGAATAGGAATTAGATGAATCCTATCCAATCCAAAAAATTTTTTGATTGCAAATCACTCTATTTTGTGATATTAGTGGTCTTTTCTAGGCTTATAAAGCCAACTCTTCACTGTAGAAATGTTTTGATAACTCCTTAAAATGTCTGTACTGTCACATAATTTCATATATATTTTGTCTTGTTTTAATAACTTTGGATTTATATATATACATGCCTGTGTGTTTCTGTAAGGGCACATATATGTTCAGAACATATATATGTGCACATGCATACACATATACATATAAATCTCTCTATAAAAAACAAAATACTACTAAATGCAAAGAAAATAGAATTCTCTGTAAGTATAATGAATTGAAAGAAAATGGAAGCTCCAGAGAGTGCAAAATGGTTCTGGCAGACTGTGTTTTGTGTATTTTCCAGCAGAAGAATCACAGCTGACATTTGTCTAGTCGAGGGATTTGCACCCAAGACTGTTGATGGTCCTGTGAAAAGAGAAGAGGTTCTTCTCCTGGCATGTGTCATCCTACTGTAGCATTAAGGGCACTCCCAGAATTTCTTAGAGAGCCTGGAGGCTATCACAGTGTCATCAGCTTGTCATTTACTCAGTGGTGGAAGGAGGTTGTGATGTGCCTATCTACAAAACAAAGAAAGATGCACTGACTTTTCAAGGGATAAAAAAATAATGATGCCATGCTTCTTCCTACCACAAATCACCTTCCACTTAATACTCAGCAAATATTTAACATCTCATTAGAACATCACAATTGGAGAAGGACATCCTTATCCAAACATGTACTCACATGTTTGGCAGCTTTGACTGAAGTTTCTCTGAATACAGCCAGTGGATGCCTTGGCCTAGTTAATTAGTCATGCCTTCTCTAGTGTCTTGTCAGTCCTTGGCAATCATAAAAGTCAGGACATAGGCTAAGGCACTGCACAGTGGGAAAGAGGGCTGAAAAAAAAAAAAAAATCTTCCATCACAGGTGAAATGATAATTAGTAAGACGTGTATTTCAAGTGGCACCAACATCAGAGCAGATTGTGTATGGTATCCTGTAATTTCTTTATACTTTTAATTATCTTTTAATTATTAACAGTTCTTGTCCACTCCAAATTCATTTGGCTAGCACTAGCTTCTTTCCTCTCTCTTCTTTTCATTTTTCCCCTCCTTGTTCTAATCTAGCCCCAGTTCCAACTGCTAACGCATCAATGTCAGAAACTGCAGTCAAGCACAGCCTGTCCCCAAATCCCAACCTCTATAAACACGATGGCTCATTAATAACTTAAAAAGGATGATGACACTGATACTATTTATGGGGTCCTGCCAGCCAGGACTGCCAAAGTTAAGGAAATTAACATGGAAAAATTGTCAACTGCAAAACATTAGTGTTTATCAACAGATCAATCAAACTTCAACTACTGTAAATTGTGCTTTTAGCTAAATAAAATGTATCCCCAATGACAATTTATTGAATGCCTTATTTTGTTACTCTTGTGCCCTTGTATCGGTTTCAATGAAAGACAGAGGAAGAAAAAAGAGGGAGACACAAACTCCTCCACTCCCCTTTCCCCGTTCACTCTCCAACTCCCCTGACACCTGCCAAACCTCCCACAACTGCTGAGCTCTCAAAAGTTACAGCTACATGTTTCACAATGAGTGGCAAATCAGAACTGCTGAACAAAATTCTCATGAAGTCAATTAAGTGTTAATTAGCTTTGACTGAGGGCACACGAGTCTCCAGCAAGCTGAATAAATGTCAAGGTGACGAGGCTGTGTACTAAGTACTGGGTTTACATGCATGGAGAGCTTATGATTTAAGAGGTTATTTTTCTCCCTTCTTTCCTCATTGCCATCTCTCTCCCTCTTTTATATCAGAATGAGACAGAATGCTGCAGCAGGAATGAAGTTTTTATTCACCTGTTCACAACCACATTTGCTGCAAATTTTTGGATAGGAAACTTGCTGCAAAATCTTGGATAGTTTTGATGATGCAAGAGCAGTTCCTTGGTGCAAGAGATGGCTTTGGAGGGAAGTAACTGAAAAGGAGCCAGGAGAGAGAAAAAGACTAGGAAAATACAATGTTTGAAGCCATCTCTGATCTTAATGTCTTGTTAGCTGCACCTTCATTCTGAATGGAATAGCTAATAATAACTCACAATAATAATACCTAATAAATAATTATATATACACACACATAGGTGACATAAGTTATAATCAAAACATTATCTGCTCTGTCTTGTAAAACACAAAATTAATTTTAAACACACAAACAAAAATAAAAGCCTTGACTGAAAACTGCACTGTGATCTGACAGAAGCTTGGCTAGGAGAAGTAAAAATTAAGGCAAAATATCTGCTCCCATGACATTAATACTAGGTGTAATATTATGATTTTTACTACCTTAAGCCTAGGTTGGGGTCTAGAGGCCTCAGCCAAGATCAGGGCCCCAGTCTGGCAGATGCTATTAAAAAAGATTACAAGTCCTTCCCACCAGGATTTTACAATCCATGGCTGTGATCTTGCAATTAACTTACAGTAGGTCATTTCCAACACGGAGCCCATGACATGACTGAGGATTCAAAGAGATGAGTGAGAGGAAAGGTGTGAGGAAGGAAACATTATTACCACATTTTACAGGTTCAGATGGAAAAATTAAGTGCCTTGCCCAGAGTCACACAATATATAACACTGATAAAGAAAAGGCTGTGAATTCAGGCTTGACTTCAAGAATCCAGGCTGAAGTTTGCATTGCAACACTGTCCCTATTGGGAAGATTTCTACAGAGAGCTAATGATATCCCTGTGTGGGTGACAGACAAGGAACTCTCATCCATGACTAACATTTCTGAGAAGTTCTCTAAGCTGGACCAGTCAAAATCAACAGACCAGAAAACAAAGTTATAGGCATATTATAGAGGATACAGAGAGTAGACTGTCAGAGTTCTGTTTATTTCTGCTTTGTGAGACTGAAATGAGGCGGTGAGAAAATGAGATCTGCACCTAACTTGGATGCTCATTAGATATTCTTACCTAAACTCATGGGTTAAACAGAGGATATTTGAACAAACTTGAACAATAATTCAAGTTCCTTCCTAAAATCTTTGTGTTTCTGCTGATGTACCTAAGAAAATGATAAGTCACTTTCTGTAGAAAATTTTGATAGCAACAGTGGAAGGCAACAGAGGAATTTTAGCTTCAGCACAGCGTAAAACTATATAAATGTCAGACATGGGTCTGAGATAATTTCTTTTGACCATGAAACTCTAGGATTTTTTAGAGTCCTTAAGTTTTCAGCTTTTTAAGACTTTTTAAAATTTTTAATCTTTCTTCACATGGGAGTTCCCATGGTAATGATATCATGAATTGCCTGAGCAGCTTCAGAGTTATGGGTCCTAGGTCTCACCAGCCTTGAAAAAAATGGAGAGATCTTCCTACTGAACTTTACTGAGATACAGGCTAACCAGCACTCATAAAATGAAGAAAAAAAAAAAAGGAAAAAAAAAAATTCTGGTAGCCTGTTTATTTCTGTCTTGAGATTTGAAAGAATCATAGGATATGTAAAAGAAGACAAATCAAAAATATCTCTCATTCTGTCTGGCAGAGATAAACTGCCTAGAAGATGAAGGTGATATTCATTGAATCTGAAAGCCAACTCATTATTAACTAATCAACATGAAAACATTATTCATAAATGGATTACGGTACTTATTGGCACAGGGTTTCACTAATCCAAAAGAGACCATAAATACAAAGATGAATTAAAAAGTCTATGGAAATGAAGAGAAAATTAGTGAAATATCTTGAAGCTAGGAGAGAATATTCTGCACCTTCTTTCATTGACCACATCTAGAGGTATGTTACTGGTGAGACAAACACATCTGCTACAAGCTGGTGGTTACAATACTTCTCTGAAGCTTTAATTCTTCTTTGGTCATGTAGACACCAGGAGTCTAGAAGAGTTTTGTCTTTATTTTACAACATATTTTTTTACAGTTTTTGGGTTTCAGTTCGAAAGGACCAATCATGTTGTTGATGAATGCCACTGTTACTGATTCTGATAGCAGATTTGGTCAGCAAATTGGAATGAAGCCAGGTTGGTCACACAGTGCCTAATAAAGAATAGGGGATAAGTGAAAGCAGGCTCCATCACGTGCTTTAGGTCAACAATATGTCTTGATCCAGCAGCCTTCTCAGAGTGATGGGTGCTCAGAGATGCCTCTTGTCTGCACCATGGGAGGCTTCCCTTTGGAAACAAGTGTTCTGCAAAGTAGCATGATCATAGGATCATAGAATGGCCTGGGTTGTGGAGACCTGAACATCATCATGTACCAGCCCCTGCCATGGGCAGGGACACCTTCCCCCAGACCAGGCTGTTCACAATTCCATCCAGCGTGGATGGGAACACTTTCAAAGTTGAGAAGTCCACAACTTCTCTGTGCCAGTGTCTCACCACCCTCAGAGTAGAGACAGATGTAGAGTCATCATTCCATGTCCCTTTACTGATTAGAGTTTGTTATGGCATCTTCTCTTGTACCTGATTTTAATTGCTTGAATCTATTTGTACTTTTATTATCCCAGCCACAAAGGTCAATGAAGATAAAGTGTTTTCCAGACATTCATTTTTATTGTTTCTCCACAGCTCTTCACTTGTTGACACTCCCTTAAAAACCAACATGAAGGACCATAATAACTTTTTAGATTATGAGTAGAGGACATCCTGTCAGGATTATCACAAATAGAGCAGGTTGCCTTTATCTTCTGGACTGTGCACTTGAATATACAAGAAATGGTTCTACAAAAGGGATCAACATTTAGATTTCAAAGTTTACTAGAGCCCTTTCTTCCTAAGATATATCTTTCTGGCAAGCATAGGAGTTCTCAAGTAGGTGTAAATTACATTTATGGCCATGACTGTAAGGTTCATTGACATGGTTAGAGCAGTATAAAGTAGTCTCAGTGAAAATGATAATCAGGCCCTGAGGCTTAGACCATGGATGGACAAAACAATGTCTATGTAGTTTTATGCTACCTTTGCAAAAGTCACCAGTTTGAAACAAAAATAAAAATAAAAATAATGTATTGTAAAATAAATTGATCTATTATGGAATAAATCCCAGAAACTGTGACACAAATGAAAAGCAGAAATAAACAAGAAAAGGACTAGTTCTCCCCCTGCATGTGGGTGACTGAATATAAATCAGACAAAAAATCAGGTAGGATAGCTGAGTCCCAGCTTTGACTCAAACAAGTCTCTCCTGTACAGTCCTGGCTAAATCACTTTTCATACACATCCTCAATCCCTGAGCCCTGGGGTGCCCAGCTATAATATTGAGATGATGGCCTATATTTTTACTTTAAAACACTTTAACTCCATGCATAAAAAGTGCTATATGAAGTCTTTTGAATATTATAAGAACACTCATCTATTCATTCCTCTTATAAAATATATGTCTGGGCTGTTGGACTGATCTCACTTCTATATCAGAAATGTTAGAGAGGATCTGCATCTCCCTATTTCACCTTGTAAATTAATATATGTGCAATCTCTTCAGTGTCTTCTGTTCCTAAATCACAACAGATATAAGCCAGCTACTTGCTTCTATTATGTGAGCTCTGAAATGAAGGAATATAGCATTAATTCTTCTAACCTTCTTCTGTTAGAAAAAAAATGCTCTCAGCTCTATGCCCCTGACTACAGTTGGAGGCACTGTAAGCTACATACCCCATTTGAAGGCATGTTTTTCAATTTATATATCAACATATTCTTCAATAAAGGTTCATCTATCATTAGACTTCACACAGTTTTTTACTACTGAATCTAGCAACTTTTAGTGACATTTAATTATCTAGATAATACATCTCTACCTTCTAAAAAGTATTTCCAAGGGTGAAGAAATGCAGTTTTCCTTTGAAATGTTAGTGGAAATCCTAATAAAGAGTCTCTACAATCACTGCTATTTGAAAATGAAATCCAGAACCCACTTGTAAAGCAAACAAACAAACAAACAAAATTAAAATTAATATTTCTTTCACTTTATTGGTCTTTGCTTTATGAAGTTACAATGTCTGGATTTTCATCTAGTGAGAACATGCTCACAGATGTGCTGCTACAACTTGGGGAATGTACAAGAGCATTTTTCTGGTGATGCATATAATGATGCATAAAATTAATTTCCACAAGCTACATCCAGGCCCTGCATTTGAAAGTTCTCACAGCATTTCTTAAATCCTAGCATCCTTATACTCAATCACCAGTCAGTGAGCTGAGATGCATCATTCTTACAGAAAACTCATCTCTTGGTGAATCCTGGTGCATTAAGTTTGTGAAGGCAGAATTCTGCTGCAGTGCACTGAGGGGAAAAAAAAAAAAAGAAAGGAGAGCTCATTGGCACTAAGTATTTGTCAGCAGTCACAAAACTTTCCACTTGCTTTTTCCATACCTGCACTAGACTTGGTTGATTGCTTCAGCCATTAATTTGATCCCTAGAACCATCTTTGCTTGTTACTCAACATCCTTCCTGGCTGCTATTTACTGATGTCACTTGTACCAGTTGATGAAATTAGAATGTGATGAAGTCAGGAGTTTCTGATGGTGTAGAAAAATGTTGAACACTAGGAATTATTATGACAAACCTGTTATACTTGAAACGATTTCTAAATTAGGACACTGGCACAGGCCAAATTTTTTGCTGTCCTTCAAGTTCCTGTCAGCCAAGTGCTTTCTGTGGTACTGAAATGAGAATGCTGAAGATACACTGAACAACAGTCTGAGAAACAGGCACTTAGCTTAAACATGTGTCACATTCTCTTTCTTCAAATCTACAGACAAGTATTTCCTTGTCCTAGAAATTTCCTTAAGGGCCGGGAATGATAACAATGTTTTTCCTCAGTTCATTACTGAATGCTCTGCTGTCTTAACACTTACTGCTTGCAGACAAAGAAAACAAGCTTTGGAGTTAGATACTGCAATTGTTTCCTTCAGTGTGCTTCCGCCCAAACTAGTCTGGCAGCCCAGTCTGTACTGAAGGCTGACAAACGTATACCTACCACCCAAACTGACACTAAACAGCTTATCTACCCGGGTGACAGGCTCTTTGGTTAAGTGCTGTGTGCAGCAGAAATGTCAAATTTCGCTGTTTCCATACCCTAACCTACAGCTGCTGGTGATGCAGGCATGTGCCTTCTCCAGGGAACGATTGCCTGGACTCTACAGCAGAGTGGCAACTGGGTCCCTGCAGACCACTGGGGTAGGAGACAGGAGGAAGAGAATGGAAAGCAGAGAACCAGACAAAGATGCATGCAGACCTACGATGCCACGGAACAGAAATATGGCAAATTATGGCATCGTGTAATAAGTGCAGTGGGAGAAAGGCATATATGAGAACTGCTGAGTGCTGTGGGAGTCCTGCACCAGTGGTGCTTCCTGAGGATGCAATCTGATTTACATTTGTTCCTGTACACAGCAAGTTGATAGACAGCTTTCCTGTTCTTTTTCATGATTGCATATTTGCTCCTGCCTTTGAACAAAAGGTCAAGATGTGACAATAGGAAGAACTGTGAAGCAAAAGAGAGAGAGAATTAAAAAAAAAAAAAAAAAAACCACAAAAAAAAGCAAACAAAAAAAAAACAGCCCTCAACAATAATTTTCCTTTTCACAAGTCTGGTGTACAGTAAAGCTTTAAACCTACAGTGTAAACCCACAATCTGTATATTGCCTCACAAATCTGAATATGGATACATATTAGCTCAGCTGCCTGGAGCACAGTGTTAATAACACCAAGGCTGTGGGTTTGATCCCTGTACAGTCCATTCATTTAAAAGTGAACTCCATGGCCCTTCTGTGTCCCTTCCAACTCAGAATATCCTGGGATTGCTGTGATCTGTGATATTTTTATATTAATAAATGCACGAACATATCTATGTGTATATAGCAAGGCCTTGCATGTGCACTGCAGAGAGAGGGGATAAATCAAAGACACTTTTCTGCCAGGAAAAATTGCTCAGAAACTCAAAATGCTTCTATTGTCTCCTTAGCCTTAGAGCAGGGCTTTCTTCCAACCCATGTAAGAGCAACTGCATCTTGCAGAAGTGCCTCAATTTTTTTTTTATTTTTTTATCTAATGGGTTGCAATTACAGTTCTGTAAATCTTATACTGTAGACCCTATACCTTGTTGTTCCGTGTCTATTTTGGATCTTTTTCTCAGCAGCTCCTCCAGTCCTCAAACATTACATAAATTTGATGGTACTTAAACATATAGAGTAGTTATCTGGATTAAAGAATTTAACAAAAAAAACCCCAAAAAACAAACAAACAAACAAACAAAAAACCAAAACAAAACAAAACAAAAAACAACAAAGAAAACCCCCCAAAAAAATACCAAAAGCTTCAGTCCCAAAGTATTAATGAGGATTCACTAAGTTTCTGCTCATGTTTCTGCTTCAGACTATTTCTGTTTTCAAAAGAAGTTGTCACTTCATTATACTACTACATTTCTTTAAATTATTTCTGTAAAATATGTTGGTTTTGAAAAAAAGAACAGCAAAAGCTTAGTTTTGAGGGGAGGTTGATACATTTTCTTAAACCAGACCTCATCACAGCACCACATTATAGAGTAGAAAAACACCCAAGCACAGGTCAATCAGCAGAATGAAGGAACACGTTTCTGAGGGAAGGCAGGAGAAGGAATCTTCCCAGCTGGATTTACTGCTATAATAAGGATGACACTGGAGCTGAGACCAAGACCAAGTCCTCAAACCAACCTCAAACCCAAACGCATTACATCCTATATTCCTCTACCTGTGAAAATGTTCTTGTATATTCACTTTACAGTTGCAATTCACTTTGTTGTTATTCAAGATCAGAAAATTCTCTCTAAGCAGAGTGAGACTGGCTCTTTGGCAACAAGGACCAGTATACCAGAACAAACAAATGGCCCGTTCTACCCAGTATCTGGTCTCTGGAGTCTGAAGTGGGAGGCATAAAATCCCCATATTGTAACTAATTATGCAGTAATACACCATGGGAGATTGTCCCCAGCTGCCTGTATTACTAACTCATCTGAAACCTGGATGAACAGGAAATCTCAAGAGAAAACTTTATTCTCTCTAGATTTCCAGTTTTAAGAAGTTTTACTGAAGTTCAAAGAAACAGAACAAAAAATTGACTGCTTTTACTTTTGCTCCAAAAAACATCCAAAACCAGTGAGATTCTTTCCTTGTAAGCTCAAACAGTTGTGATTCTCACAAGATTCACTGGTGGGGTTTGGGTTTTAGAATAGATTTGATTTTTCCTTCAGAATGTGCAGCAGTTATCAATAATCCTCATAATTTTCCTCTCTGTGTGCCACTCATTGCACTGAAACTTATAGAAAATTTTGTCAACAATCAGCTTTATAAAAGCTTTGCACGTTGTCTGCCTAAAAGCTCTGTTTTGACGAGAAAATGACTATTAATGAGAACATGTTCTTTTTTGGTATCAGAGTCAAAGAGACACAGGTCATAAATCTCTTTGATCTTCTTGCAAAAAGCTAGAATCAAGGAATGAAGCAAGTTTATTCTTTCCTCTCTTTTCCTTTTTTTTAAGCTCCTGATTGAAACAATTCCATTTAGTAATCAGTAATTTATCATGCTTGTTTCCTCCCACTCTTTTTTCCCTCTCCTGTGCTTTGTTTGGTTTTGATCCTTTATTACAAAAATAACAGAAAATCTTCCAGATTGTCCTCTCTGTATATTTCCCTTGGTTTAACATGAAGGAGAAGGAACTGAAGGAGAGAATTTTTCAAGGGGGCTGGTGAGGAGAGTATTGGGGTGATTTCAGTTTTTGAGACTTTTGGATTGGTTTCCTTTGGGTTTTTGTGAGGGTTTTTTTGGGTTTGGGGTTTTTTTCATTTAATTTTTAGGAAAGTATATATTGAAAGTGGGGAAAAAGAGCACAAAAAAGGAACTGTAAAAATGAAATGTGAAGAAGAAGAATACTAATATTCTAGTTTGCTCAATGAACTGCTGCCTTTCATAGATGTGTCAATACTGCCATCTCTTGCCTTTTCAACAACCTAGGCAGGAAAGTGTAGCTCGATGAAAATTGGAGAATGAACATGCAGTCACATACACACATAAAAGAGCTAAGTTTTCCAAGAGAGGTGAGTCAATTTTTTCTGGTACATTTTGTCTTGTTTTAAGTGGAATTTTTTCTTAATTTTTCTCTTTTCTGTTGCTATCTATCTTCATATGCACATTAAACAATACAGCCATGGCAACTGAGACCTCAGCTAGTGATTTAAGACTGCAGTGTGAGTTAATTCAAGACAATCTGAAAAAAAAGAGAAAGAATCCATATAATAATCAAATAGAGATGAAAATAAGCTTGTATGTCTCCCATCTCCTTCTGTGATGACAACATTCAGGTATGTAAATACACATGAAATGAACAGTTGTATATATATTCTCGATTATCATCAACAGTAGTATGAGTATTTTACCAGCAAGCCTTAAGGTAGATAAATCTTCTATTGAAATAATTTCCAGAATTAAAAATGCAGGTATGCATTTTTATCTGTGGCTAGTTATGACAGTGATCTGGTTTGATAGGTCATGAAACATCATGTCGCATATATGCAGTGGCCAATACTTTGGACCTTATGACTATGATCTATAGCAGAATTATTGTTCCATGGAGATAAACTCACAAGAACTGCATAGTCATTTGTCAGTGAGCAATGTTGTTTTCTAGGCCAGTGCAAACTACATTTCAAGCTTAAATGTCCAGCTCTTCAATTTTAATACCTTCACAAAAAGGTGCTATTTTATCTTTTTAATTGCAATGCAGTGGTAATAGTTATACCAGAAATATGTACTCCTCTGAAGTGAAAATCAATGAAAGTTTCATACTTAAAGTAAAAATTGATTTCTTAAGTTAGATGGGACAATTTCTGGCTTTAAAAGCATATCAACATCTGGGTGATAAAAAGACAGATTGACACTCAAAATTTTTGCATTATTACAACTTACTGTTTTGGTTTTTGGTTATGTTGTTATAAGACTTTTTGTGTTTACCAAAACTGGAGTGGTTGTGCTCCTGTACTGAGACGACAGGTTATTACTGAGGGGTTTTTTTCTGAAGCTTTATATGCACCCCAGTCTAAGATGTGACTAAAGAAAGCATATGGTGATATTGTAAAGCTGTGGATCCTCTGTTATAATCCTCTGGGTTTCTCACAGGTACACAAGTTTAAAGACCTCACGCTGTCCACAAATGGTGCATTTGTCTCACCCTGTATGTTATTATTTTTTCCTGTCGTTGTTTTTAAATTTTTGTAATTTTACCTGAGCATATCACAATGTGTACATGTGCACACGTGTATGAAGTGAAGTCAGGTGGTAATTAAGGGGCAAAAGCACTAAGCCTGGCAGTTGTCTCCATTGAAAAGTAAATGCTTTATCAACAAACCACAGGTGTGCAGCACTAAAGCAGATAAAAACATATAGGACCTGAGATGACAGCTCTCTGTTCAAAATACATTAATCACCCAAGGTAAATTTGTGCATGTTATACACTGTAGGTGTTTCACTTGCTTTGTTCCAGAGATATTAAAATAGATGGAAATCTTCTCTCTTTTCTATGTAGTTGGTCCAAGAAGTACACATGGTGTTTTTCTGTGTGGGGTGACTTCTTGATCTGCTTGTTCCTGTGTGGTCACACCACTGTCCTGCACAATGCAAAGGTGTGGTGCAGACAACAGGGCTCTGCTGTGCTCCTTAGGGCCAAAGTCCACAGTGTCCAAAACAGGAAAAGTCTCAGTTTCATCAATAAGGTGGGCAGGTCAATTAGTGTGATGGAAACTTTCCCATAATTATGTCTTTTTAGTCAATGGACTGCTGTTTCATTTACAGTCTATCAGTAATTTTGAACCCTCAGAGATTAATTACAAGCAGATAATTTTCAGACAGATCTCCAAAGTCAAATAATTTCCTCTGAAAATAAAGGTCTTCTTATCCTTGTTGATCAATTTGGGTTAGTGCTGGAGGACAACTGTATTATCAGCCATAGAAAACTGAGCTCATATATAAGAATAATGATATCAGCTCCTGATTTCAGCTATTGTGAGAGGAACAACCTTGCTTTCTGGTGTCTCTGCTCAGCAGATCTTGGCAGCAAAAGAACACAGGTCACTATTAAGCCAGGTGGTGACATTTCTGCTTCCTGATCAATGGGGGAGTGGTGAATTATCCACTAGACTCATGGACCAAGTTAAGCCTTGTCCATCGACTTAAAACTCTTTATGGCTAAAAGTATTTTTTTAAATTTTTAAGTGCAAGATAAATAGTCAAGGAAAGAATATTCTATACAGCTTATCATCAGCAATAGGGAATGCTTTTTTTCCTCTCTCCAGCACTTTGACCTCATCTATTCTTTTTGGCTCCACTGGCTTAACCATTTCACCTCCAAAAAGTCATGCATATAAAGAAATCAAAAGCTCATGTTTACACATGATCTTGCCCATCAGCATATTGTTCCAGCTCCTTAAACACAACCAGGTTATTTCCCACCTCATGGTGTACCTTGCTTCAGTGTTTGGAGTTATAATGTGCTTTTTTTTTTTTGAGTACAGTATGTTTAACTCTTCTCTGACCAAGATTGTTTAATTTTCTGGGTTGTTTCTTTTTTTTTTTTTTTTTTTTTTCTTTCTCTTCTCCACTCTTCAATATCATCTATTGATTTTATGCTACTAACAATCATGGCAATACTACTGCCTAGTATACTAAACTTACCCTACATGCTTACATGCATTTTATCATAAATACATTCAAGTACTCTTGAAAATGTTTATGGAGGGAGATTAGGTAAGACACACAAAACTCAGACCCGGTCTGGGGCCAGAAGTTTTGGGAAACTTTTGATTTGGTACAAAATGGATCATCAGAGTCAGTAAAAAATATTTTATTTTTATTAAGAAAATGTTGCCTCAGCCTTATATGTGCTTCTTTCCAATGTGGAATATCTAAAGCAGCTAAAACAGTTACAAGGAGAGATTAAAGCAGGTGGAATGACCTTTTAAAACTCTTCACTGACTTGTGGATTTCCTCAGAGGTACATCTGCATCTTCTTAGAGGATTTAGAGGGCACTTAACCTGCAGAAGTGTTAGGAACAGGGAGTATCTCTTTGAGGTGATTTTTTTCAACAGTTTTTAGTGTAGTGAATATCTCAACTACCAACATGGAAAGCCATTTCCCAGGCAGAAGCCATCCTTTGTATTTACTGTGTCTGTGTAAACATATGCACTGTTAGATGTTATACATTCATAGTCTCGGATCACAAAGAGAAAAATATCAGATGGTCATTAAAATAATTAAAGGTACATATACATATATATATATAAAGGAATCCTTTATTACAAGTAACAAATTTAACTTTCTTCCCCACATTATTGTTTAATCTGCAATATCAGTATTTGGCTTTCTTTTAAACAAATGTAGACTCAATTCAAATAATCAATTCACTAAAATTTCACTATTAGGGTTGTTTGTCTATAAAACTTGAAAAAACATCTTTCGTCTTACCAAACTCCTCCATTTCATCTTCTACCCATAAATTGCATTCACATCTGATGCAGCATCAGTAACATATGTTATGAATACCTTTTACAGGTTATTTATTTATTTATTTTCAGTCTTTTTATATTTTTTAGGAGCCATTAGACTCCTGGCTACCCACTTGAGGTTTTTTAACAATTCTTTCAAAACAAAAAGTATAAAATCAGAGTATATAGTTACTAGATTATTTTTTTTTCCTCCTTTCTCCCTTTTCACCTTCTTCATGGGTATTGCTGTTTCACTCCCGAATCTTCCCAAACCTCTTTGCTCTCTGGAATTTAACCTCAGATCATGCTGGACATGACAATGACTCCAGCACTTGCCACCCTCACTCAAGGCAAATAAGATCTTATGGGATAGTGCTGAGCAACCAGTACCAATGTGCAAATGCACAGGAGATTTATTGCTCTGGAGGATTTGTACATCAGATTTTGAAAATGTAAAGAGAATTACTTTCTTCTAGCAAATTAGTTTCATTTCCAGTTGCATTTTGAAAGACCACTAGGTCATGGCAGATGAGGGCTTTGGCAATATGGGCTAATTTTACAGAGTAGACTAGAAGAAAAAGTATTCGAGGGAGGAGATTATATTTTATATCTACTTAACACTGAGATTGGGCTTTTCTTTTTCTGAATGTAATGACAAGAAACAGGAGTTTTAACTCAATTGATAATTGATTTATATAAGGTCTGGTATTCCCTTCCTTCCCTAAAGTATCAAGATTTAAAACAAAGCTCTTCCCCATTAGGGAGAAGTCAGAGGTTTTTCTGTTTCCAGCAGCAGAAAGAGTAAAATGTCTTCAGAAGATCACTTGGGACAGATCCACAGGCTCACAGAAGCTCCTGGAGGTTTTCACACTGGTGATTTCCAAATTGACATCCTCAGGTAAGATATGGTATTTGTACCATCCAGGTTCAGCCGTATCTATGTTCCTACATTTTTTATCCTCTTTGGTTTTGCTGAATTATTTTTCCTTCAGACCAAATGTTCAGGTCTACTCCTCTGTGGCACATGGGGTGCAGGGGGCATCCTTGAGATGCCTTCTAGCACAGAGAAATGAGTCATTGCTGTCTGCAATCTGTTTGTCTTCCACAGGAAGGAAATTCAATGGAATGGTTTGTTCCCATTCCTGTAGCTCATCCCCTGGCATATTAGTTTAGCACCCATTTTCTGTCATTCAGCTTTGCTTTCCATTCTGCTTTGCCACAGCTCAAGAAATTTCTTCGTCTTGGTTTTCTTTTTTGTTTTGTTGTTGTTGTTTTTTTGTTTGTTTGTTTGTTTTTAGTTTTTTTATGTTTGCTTATTTGAGTGTGTTTGAGTGGGGGTTTTTTTGTTTGTTTGTTTTTGTGGTTTTGGTTTGGTTAGTTCTTTTGATTGGTTGGTTTTGTTTTCTTTTTTTGTTGTTGTTTGTTTTGTTGGGGTTTTGTTGTTGGTTCTTTTCTTTTTGTTTTTGTTTTTTTATTTGATCATTTGCAAATGCTTTATTTGTTTGCTTATGTACTTCTGTCACTTTGGGATAGTGGTAGGAGTTCTTTGTCCGTCTTTCACAGTTTTGTTTGACACAAGAAGTGGCTGAATGAATTCAAGTACAATAAGAGCTTATCTCACTCTAACATGTATGCAAGACATGACATTGACCCAAACTGATCATTCATAGGCGTTCACAAAAATCCCATTCTTTATTACCTTTGTTCTTAATTTCCTGTTGATTTAAGGAAACAGGAGGTAATAGTGTAATTCTCAAGAAACAGCTCTGCTCCTGAGATATTTTCAGACCAAAATTTCAGACTCAAGAGATTCTATTAGCTAAGGTAAATGCTGAATAAACATCCTTTGTATGTTCATCAATATTTATCTGAACCAGAAGCATATGAAAGTTCCCTCATCACTTAGCTAACCTTTGTGGCATATGAAATCAGCATCCTTTTCACAGGCTAGAGAAAGACATCACTCAAAACCCCTTGCTGCATTTAATTTTATTATTGAATAAAATATATAGAGTAATAGGGCACGAAAGAAAAGACATGTTTATGTGAGAAGGAAATATATACAGCAAGATTTCCAGAAGAATATTCAAGTAGATATTATATGTATAAGTAAATATGTGAATCAATCATTTAATTTTTTTTTCTTAACATCACCAAAACAAAAAACAAAACCCTGCTTAGGTCCCACAAGAGCTGCTGTTTTGAAAACATGACAACCAACATGCTGTAATGAAGTGATCTTATGCTATTAAATAGCAACTCCTGCATTCACACATCAGCTTTCAAAGTCACCAGCTCACCACCAATATCTGCAGAATTACTTAACTGCTTTGCATTTATGCTTTGGGACAGTTTAGGACAAAAATAGTTTGGAGACTGTTTACCTCCATTTTGATTTCTGCACAGCATTTCTGTAGTGCTGCAGTGAGAGTCTGGGGCAATAAATTCCTGCATATTTATGCTAACAGGGGAGATTCAACCAAAAATACCTGAATCCTCTGTCTACATTTACAGCTTTGTAGAAGGTTATTTGGCAGGAAGCAAAGATCACTTGGGAAAGAGAATCTGGAATGAGGGGTAAGTGCTCCACACAGAAAGCCAGCAGGGTCTTCCCCTCTCCCATTAGGTCAACACCAAACTTGTGTGGATGCCAGGAGGAAGGAGTCCCTGTGGGTCCTGTGAAATCTGTGGCAGGTTATAACCACTCAAAGGGTCCCCATGGACTCCTAAAGAAGCAGGACAGCACGGAGATATCTGCTCCTTCCTAAACACTCAGTGCATTTCATTTGTACTGCTAATGAGAGAACCGTGTGTTTTGTACAGGCTTGTTTTGCAAAGTGCTTCTTTGATTCAATTTCTATGTGTTCCTGAAAAGATTAATCATAAATTTAAATGCCTGTGAGGCTGGAGTTATGGAAAAGAGTGTAATTGATGTTCCAGACAAAGTGAAATCTCAGGCCCAATACATTTAACAGGAAGTGTTTATTCTGTAAACAAGGAACAATAATAAACTCCACATGTATCCTAAGTACCTTGAATCCTTGTCTTTTTCCAGGTTAAAATCCTTAAAGCACCATAAATTTAGCATATGACAACTCAGCATAATATCTGTGCGAGTTTCTAGAAAAATTAATTTAATCAAAGTTGTTAGCAGGTCCTTGTTTTAACTATTTCTCCATGGTGGACTTGGTGAAGCCTTAGCAATTCATTGATAAACCGATAATTGCCACAACTGCAAGAAAACAAAACTATGAAGTTAATGTCCATAGACAAAATTCCTCAGGAT
This sequence comes from Sitta carolinensis, assembly GCA_032173965.1. Classification (NCBI taxonomy): domain Eukaryota; kingdom Metazoa; phylum Chordata; class Aves; order Passeriformes; family Sittidae; genus Sitta; species Sitta carolinensis. The sequence continues at coordinate 7,570,501 of CM063313.1, read as the reverse complement.
GTACCTATTACCAATAACTATGATATAATATTACCAATATTACATAACCTGAGTATCCTACCCACCATTTTGACTGGAACGGAGCTCTGATCTGACTGCAGCCAGCAGGGAAGTCAATTCTTCACTTCTGCTTCTGCCTGAAGATGTTTGTGTAGAAAGAGAGTCACTCTGAGTTCATACTATCCTTTTTATTGTGCCAACAGCTATCTCCCAAATCCACAGGGCCAAGGTCTGTACACGGAGGTGCTGCTGCAGTCATTGCAAAGGACCAGTGCTGACAGAGGAGTGTTTCCTTGATCCGAGCACAGGCTGCCTTTGGACAGAGGATGATTTTTCTCTGCAGCTTTCCTGGCCAAGGGGGTTGGCAAGCCACAGATTTCAAAATTCTTTGAATAGGAAGGACAAAACACCATATATAAATGTCAGGAATAAGAAACACAAGGCCAAGCATCCTTCCTCTCACTTGCCACTTTGTGTCTGCTCAACTTGCAAGTCATTTGGTCTGGTACCACAGCCCATTAAAACAAAAGAAACTAACATACTCCTAAAAAAAAAAAAAAAAAAAAGAAGAAAAAATACCACAAATAATTGCTTTCCATTCTGTGTCATGTTTTAATTAAAGATAGCAGCACCACAATCTACGATATATCTGGAAATTATTAGAAACCTTTTCCAGAGGCAAAAAGGATCAATACCTCTTTGTCTCAGTGGCATAAAACATCTCTGTGTTACTTCTTTCCTGCTGGCAAGAGAGAAAGTAGAAAAGTCTAAGATGGGAATAATAGCAGCACTGAAGGGGAGAGCCATGTGCCAGGTCAAATGAGCACGCTTTTTCTTTTGTATTTATTTTTAAAGATAAGCAGAGTGGTTTGCATTATGTGATTCCATTCATGCCATAAGTTTTGCTCCCTTTGTGTCAGGGCAGCAGAGAGCACGTGGAGCTACTGATTCAAGACCCTGAAGAAGGGGAATGTGACTGAGGGTGAGATGAGAGGCTTGGGGGTCAAGTCCTGGCTTCCCTCTGCCTTCACCATGGGTCTGTGTGATCATCACCACGAGCCGTGTGATGCTGCTCTGTTTCCTTGGAGCTGAGAAGGAGCATGTCTTAAGCCTTGCACAACGATGACTGTGTCCTCCAGAGAGTTTTTGTTGACTGCTCCTGTCTGCACAAACTGACTTTGGTTTTCACCTTGTCTCTTTGGGAAGGACAGCCTGAAAGTGGTGGCACTCACAGCTGTTTGTGCCACACGTGACAGAGTTTGCAGCCATGGTCCCTCACAACCCAAATGTGCCACACGTGGGGTTCTCCTGGTCCATCTCAGTTTCCCCACTTGTCAGTGGAGAGGAACAGGCACCTCTCAGCTAACACTGAAAGTAAACCATGAGCTAAAAGAGCCCAATGTTTTAATCCATATATTGCAGAAGCCAGAGGTGAAGCGCTCAGACATCCATCCACAATATAGAAATCTGGTGTTAGAGAGCATTAAACCAGACCACAGTTTCCCCATGTATAAACTGAGGTAATGGGACAACAATTAATTATAACATACCTAATCATCTTGTTGTCACCTTTTTTTTTTTTAATATGAGAGTGTTTTATCCTGCCTGGGGAAGAGAATCCATGTCAACAGACAGTCAAAGTGAAATGTTATGCTCTTGTTTTCTGCCACCTTTTTTCTTTTTTCTTTAAACTTCTTGTCTCTGTCTAGGCTGCAAGGCAAAAGGAGATGGGACTGAACTTGCTGCATTCCCTGACATTGCTCACAACAAAATGTGTGTGTTTCTGAACAGAAAAGGAATTGAAAAAAAATTTGTTTCAAAAGCATTAACTTCCATTCAGTTCCCACAAAGTCATAAGTGAGTGGCTTTAGTAGTACTAGATCATTCATTTCTTCACAGACTTTAAAACTAAACAGGGCATTTTGTATGTCAAGGCTGGTGTCCTAAATAAAATTATTTGCCTTCTTTTTCATTTGTCTAACTCTCCTTCAACTGGAACATATATTTCCAAAGAAATCAAACCAGACCCACAAATTCTTGGCTTCAATACTGCTCAGATGACACTACTGAACCATTTCTATTATTAGTTAACATTTCAATGAAAATTATAGTGCAAAAATCTTTCGAAAATATTTATCAACAAAGATATTCACCAGAGTAGCTGACCTTTCAGTCACTCACACCTTTTAGTTACTCTTCCCTCTCAATCACTCCTGGGCCTCAGGGTTTCAGGAAATTTCTCCCCCTGCCTCATCTTCCTCGAGAAATTCTCATCCCCCTCTCATCCGTGGGGTGTGATAGGATAATAGCAGCAATCCAGTCCTTATTGTCTGTATCTGCGGATGAGGAGTGCTGTATAAGTGCAAAGTGTTATTATTATTGTAAGGAAATAATAATACTAATAAAACAAAATGAATCGAATTCTTGTCTTCAGATGGTTATTTTAGCAATCCAGAAATCTAAAGCCCATGAAATAGACAATTAAGAGGGGTTAGATACTTAATATCAGTCGTTGTGTTTGGGTGGAATTTTGCAATAACGCAGCTGCTATAATAATACAGATCTTTATTTCTCCTTCCAGAAAGGAAGCGGTTGTGTTTTCGGAGAAACCTGGAAGTCCTGCTGCAGAATGCAGAACTTTGTGAGCACTGCCTGAGCACTCGAGCGGCCTCTCCTCTCCTGCTCCAACAGCTCCACCTTTGGGAGAGAGGAGGGGAAACATTCCTTCCCTTTCGCTGGCTTTTCAAACAAAAGAAACCTTGGAAATCCTGTTTTGCCCTGGAATATCTTTTTTTCCTTCCCCTCTTTTCCCCGTGCCTCTCCCCACATTGCTCTTCCTCAGCTAGGGAATTAAAACCCCCAAAACAATCCCCCTCTCTCTCATTTCTGTCATAACTAAGGGCCAGAGACTCATTTAATTAGTCTCTCTTGTGTGGCTTACAGCCCTGTTCAAGGCAAACATTTACCCCTGGGTTTCAGTGCTGCTGCTCAGCCACTGAATTTTCTTTTTAATTTTTTTTGTCAGGAAAATGTGCTATCATGTTAATGGCTATTGGGGATCCTACGGCTAAATCATAATCATAATTGTCCACACTAATCATAATTGTCTTGCTGTTGCAGTGTGCATCCTTCCCCCCTGTCAGCCTGCAGTCTCATCCTGCTCCCTTGGACTGAGTGCTTACGTTGGGTATGTGCTCTCACAGGCAGGGTTGACATTTCAGTCATTTTTGTCTGTTGAGTATCTGGGTTCAGGAGATAGGGACTTGAAGACCTTGTAGGAGGGATCGCTCTCCCTGTCTTCTCAAAATCCTCATCCCGGAAAGCTCCCATGAGGAAAGCCATTTTATGTCTTTAGAAGAGCTCACTTTTCCCTTTTAAAGTGGGCCTAGCTGAGGAACGGGAGCTGGAGACCCAGATTAAGAGCTTCTCTTATCCACAGGCTGCCTTTAATTGCTGAGTTACATTTGGAACTCCTTTTTTCTTACCTCCTGAATCTTCCATGCCCTTCATTGCAGTGGCCCATCTCCAGCAGAAGGGATTACGTCTCTCCTTCATGTCTCATAAACCTGAGGGTTAGGACATATTCAGGACAACAGGGGCTGGAGGGTGGGAAGCTTATACATTACACAGACCCAGAAGGTGTTTTCTCTGTCCTAGAGGAAGTGTCTCATCATTAGGACAGTTTTCAAGAGGCAGTCAGTCATGAAGATCTGTCTCTGTCCTGGCAGCAGTGATAATGAAAGGGGGACTCCTGATACCACAGTTGTTGTGATAATATGGTCAGCAAGCAGCTGCCAAACAGGTGAGGCTCTTCAAGTGACATAAATATCCTGAGTGCCTTAGGTCCTGATTAGGTAAATATATACATTAAATACCAACTTTATTTAGAAGTAGAGGTCTGCAAGGAAGTGCTGCAAATACTACAGTGCAAGAAAAAAAGAAAAAAAAAAAGTATAGGGTTGTTATGTTCATTAATTAATTGCTGGAAGAGAGTGGTGTAAAAATGCAGGTAAATCTAGAACTGTCAAGCCCAGAGTGACTTTTTTTTCCTTAAAATCAGAGAGGAGAAGAGGAAGAAAGGGGAAATTTAATTCCCAGCAACTACACAAAGGCATGGATAGAGGTCACAGAGAGAGCCGGTGTAAATTCTTTAGGAACAAGGCAGAACCCAAGCTAAAAACAAACTGAGAAGACAAAAAAGTCATATAAGCAGATAGTCTATAATAACCTTAAAACAAGACTAGAAAGGGTTCAGGCAGGTGCACCATGAGATAAAGTAAAATCAGAGGTTCCAGAGGTAAGATCATAAATGAAATAAAAAATTAGCAAAGAAATTTCAAATATAGGCACTGAGTAATTGAATACAGTCCCAGAAATCTGGCACTGACACTCCTTTGTTAGCCTTTGGCTGCCCAGTGTACATAGGGTAACATTAAACTCTGTGTCTTAACCAGGCAAGAGAACTTTCTACTAATTCAGTGATGTAATTAATTAAATTTCACTGTTAAGAAAATATTTCCGGTGTTCTTAAACTAAGTAATTTGGATGCCCCCATCGGGATCTAACCTGAAATGACAAGTAAGTCTTTAAACCCAGATTTCCTAAAGGCCAAACTAATGACTTCAGTGCTTTTTTTGGTGTAATGAAAATAATTTGTATACAGAGTTCAATTCACCACATGGGTTTTTGTTCAGAGCTGCTGGCTTTAATGTCACTGGAACAGAAACACATGTTGTCCTATCCCCACAGCTCTGCTGCATCCTAAGCACTCCAGCTTCTCCAAATTCATGCTGATAAAACCTCATTACAGTTCTGTAATGTACTTCTGATACACATTCCCATTTTCACTCTCATCTGCAATCCGCGCCATCGGCTGGCATTTGAAGAATAAGTGTAAAAACAGCTGTGTGGAAAGATGACGTTTTCTTAGAGTATTTTAGACACAATTTAAAACAAAACTTACTGGAAATCTCCTGAGATAACCTGTTCTTAAGAGAATTAATTGATAAAACTAATTTACAGGTTTACCGACTTTAATAGTATTATATAAAGTAATAGTTTTTACTTTGCCAGTATAAGATTTCTTTTCCCCTTACTGCTAGGATTGTAGTAAGATTTCAGCATCTGAAACCAGGAAAATTTCACTCACTTCCAGCTGTGGAGACAAGCAAACCAGTAAGTCTTACCACCATAGCACCACAACTACTTACATTATGTAATCCTGCCTTGAAGACAACTCCTGAACTCCTCAAGAGTTACATGTAAACCTTAAAATATTACATAAATTTACATATCACAGTATAGAGATGCATACACATATTCAAGGTTCATTGCACCTCTTAGGAAGCATTCAGCACAAATCCATCAACCTGACAAAAATCCCAACCAGAACAAAAACGAAAGAACAAAAATCAACCTTCTTAAAACTTTATCCTGGGTCACCAGGAAGCCCTGCATGCAAGGTTTCAGGAGTTTGTCTTCTGTACACCCCTACTTCAGGTAATGGTGAGCTGAGCAGCAGGTTATCCTGCTGCTTGCACAGCATCCTCCTCTCCTCAAGTGTTTTTTCTCACCAGTCCACTCTAGGAAGTAGACAAGCATGTGTAATGCTCAGCACATAACCTAGAACATGACATATTTAAGGTGACACTCCATAAGCAAAGCCCTCTGATGCTGCAAGAGGGAGAGGCAGTTTTGCTTGCTCCTGAACATCATAGAAAGGAGGGGGAAAAGTGAAGCATAGATGCTGCCTGCCCCTAGAGAGGAAAGGAGGATATTGGCTGTTTCTGACACACTCAGGGATCTTCTCCAGCTATTGAGAGACTGAGCTAGGTTTTTTTCCTTTTTCATGAAAAAGAAATAAAACTGATGAAAGCCAAGTTTTTGTCCAGTAACTTAATAATCTGATCACTCCTATGATCTACAGGAAACCCAAGAATCCTTCCCCAGTACTGGTTGCCACTCCTTCTAGACATGGAGCTAATATTTAACATGAAATGGTACCTGGTCCTAAAATAATGTCAGAGTTCAGGTTCCTCTGCACATTATTAAGCAAAACCAGCCTCATATGTATTTGTAAAGAGCTTTAAGACATAGCTACGAGTTTTGGTCTACAAATTTATATTTTTTTTCAGCTCAACCCTTTTCCTCTGAGTAAATTATATTGCATAAGATTGAATTCCTGTAAAGCACACGTTCCCTTCCCCTTCAGAGGCCTTTCTGGAACTGTAAATATAAAATATGTTTACCTGAATATTGTTTGCATCCATCATTTCCTCATTCTCCACAATGTCCCTGAGAGAAAAAGAGAAAATATAAACTCTGATCTTGTCATGGGGCTGTCCTCATTTCAGCCACTGTTTTCCAGTGTCAATATGAGATATAGTAGAAGAATTGTTATCAAAGTGCTGCTTTGATGAGAGGTTTAAGATTACCAAGAATGATGATATTTTAAGTTAGCTGTTAACTTTGCACTGTGTCATTCCAGAAGAGATCCTGTTAGTGGTTATCATGCTACATCTGAAAGGAGGCTGCAGCTTGCTGAGGTGCAGAACATTTTTAAATCCCTGAAATGAGTTTATTTATTTATTATTTACAACCATGAGATCATACAGCAAATATGAGGAACTCTTCAGTTTTCGTCTGTGCATGGTGCTGTGATGTGAACACCTGATGTGCTACCCCCGTGCAAATCACTCTGCTTTTTTCCCTTTATCAATTTTCTTCAGCACAGTTAGACCCTTGAATGATGGCCAGCACCCATGAATATTTATTTATTATCAATTTTGACATTTAAATATTATGAGTAAATATAAGAAAACTATTTCTAAATTAATAATTTCTTAAACCAAACAAACAAGCAAAACCCTCTGAGGTAGAAAGAGTTTCTTTTTGATTATACTCTCTGATTTGTGGGGTTTTTTAACAAAAATGATTTTTTATCATACTTAACACATTCTCATTAAATGAATTCCAGATATCAGTGTTTCATAGTGGAAAAACATATCCTCTTATAATATTTGAAATGAGTCTTGAAACAGCTTGTCTTCCCTAGTCCTGTGTCTAAACAAGATCCACATTAAAGGTGCTCTGCCTTAGCATATGTCCCTGGTGTATTTTTTAAATACTTGTCAGTGGCACCCTTTATACCTTCTAGAAATACAATTACACTTGGACTTCCAACTTAATGCCTCTAAAATGCTTCTTCCAAGAGGTGACTAAGAGTTTAAGAACATTAAAGGCTGGGAAAGTATCATCAGTAAAACAATTTGACCAGAGATGTGAGGGCCCCCTGATGTTCATGTTACTGATTCAAATGGAGGGGAAGAAGGGAGAAGGGAAGTTTCTAATGTTTGGATAAACTGTTTGGTTTATGACTTGTATTCCTCTGGTAGGTACCTGGCTCTGGCACTAGTTTAATGATCCAAGTCAAGCCAAGGACATGAACTGGTCTGCAGAGAAATACAGTCCTGCCTTCTCTGCTACCTGTTATCTCCTTGGCCCTGCCTTTTAGGCCCTCCTTTGCTGCACAGTGAAAGTTCAAATAGGTTTACATGTTTATACCTTATTATTGGGTATAATAAGCTGTTATTCAGCTGACAGTATAGATAGCCTTCAGAGTTGCCTTAAGATGGGGAATGAAACAAGGGAGAGAAAAGAGAAAAAAAATTACCCTCTCCCCAAAGTCCAGGTGGAAAGAAAAGTGATGAGCTACCCTGACAAGCCTTCTCTTCAGGGCATCCTCAGCTGGGCAGCAGGTGGTGACAATGATCAAACTGAAAACGAGTTTTAAAAAAAGTGTTTTCTTCCGGTTTTCTTCACAGAAGGAAGAGTACAATTATACTTCTCATTAAGACTTGCTCAGATCTCCCCATTGGTAGTTACTGTTTATGTCACTGCCGGTGCTGGTTGGAGTATGCCTGATTAGGTGCAGGTGTTGCACACTAATTGGCCATTAAGTTTTGGTGTGTATATTCTTGATAACATTTTCTGGATTTTAAAATTAGTATCATTCATTTTCTCCTAAGCTGTGTTTATTTTAATATGAAACTGCAAACTAAAACCCACAGGGTGAAGAGTGGATGGATCTACACACACGGGTGAAAATTAGATGCCACAAGGTGAAATGTGAAGAGACAGAGGAAGAACAAAATTATTTAAACAACACCAAAAAAAAAAAAAAAAAAAAAAAAACCAAAAAAACCAAAAAGGGGGTGACATGGTTATGGCAACGAGACAGAAGGCTTGGGTAGTTTGTTAAAAGGCTACTGCATGGAGAGTGAAAAATGGGAACAGGAGGAAGGTCCTCAGTTCTGCAAAGTTCAGAGCTGACAGGATTCTAAGTTCCAGAATATTTTCTCCCAAGAGGTACCGTGGAGACACAAATATGGGAAGGATGAGGTCTCTGAGGGAATTGAGGCAGTGACCATGGCATGATTTACATGCTGGGCATCGTGGAAAGGTAAAAGTGTCCTTCATTTTCCTAAAGGAAAATATATAAGAGAAAAGGGGATATTCAGTTGTATAGATATTAGGGCCACTGTTTCTGAATTCAACAAGCTTAGTGGAAATAGACGTCAGCCACAAAATTTCAACAGGTTACTGAAGAGCATTCAATAAGTAGGGTCTTAAAAGGATTGAATTATTTCTCTGTCTCTACTCACTATAACAATGGTCACTAAACTTCTAAATTTGGCATCACAATTAAACGTCCAAATCTTTTGGGGATAATCCCAGGCATTTCAAAACAGAACCTGCATGGAAACAAAGGGCTCATGCACAAGAAAATCACAATCTAGCCTGTTAGACTAGGAGATGTGAGCTGACAACTCTCATATTTTATGATACAAAAATATGCAGAACAGAATTTCCACCTCCATTGCAGGTCCTTGTACTTGGTGTGAGGAAGTACTAGAAGATGACCCTGTAGTTAAAACAAATCTAAGATTTTACAAAACTTATATCTGATTTTTTTCCCCCATTTTTCGAAATTTGTGTTTTACATATATCGCCCCACCTTAACACTGATAATTCAAACCCAAAACACATGTGGAAATTAATTTTCTTCTATTGTTACTCATGTACTTACAAGTTAAAAGGAAGACCTTTATCATAGGAAAAAATTCAGTATGAAGTACAGGATACCCTTATAAGAATGGACATCTTGTAAAGTAGTTTTTTAGCACTGACCTTTCTCCTACCTTTCTCTCATGCTTCTTTTTTCTGAGAATCAAGTCTAATCCTTTTTGACTGTTTTTTGTTCCTGTATTTTTTTGTCTTTTTCCTCATATCTTTCTCCTTCTACATCCTCTTCACAGACATCATTGACTGTTGCAAGGGAGGATCCTCAGAACTATAGTATAAATGTCCAGATCCAAGCAGGAAGATCAGCATAAGTTACTTTTATTCTCTCTTTTTATTGTCCTAACTTAGAGGAAAGTTTCTTCAATGTGTGCTCAGAACTGAATATTATCTTAATAGCCAAGAAAAACTTGTGTTGCACAGGGCCATGTTCTGTCACCAGTCCTCTTAGAACTGTTATAGTGTTCATTGTCATCAGTTGTTGAGAGTCTGTATAACACAGTTATTGCTTCATGGTGCTGGTTGGTATTATGAGGAAAAATCTGCAGTCTGAATGTTGTGGAACACAATAAGACGGTCAGGAGATCCTGGAAAAGCAGCATCCTTCTTCTAGTGATTCTGCTTTCAAGGTGAGGCTCATTAGGGCTGCTGGTTCCCTTGACATCTCTATTTCCCTGCTCAGGGAATTGGTGGTGGTGAGCACTGTAAAGATCTGTCAGCAGGTTATATCATCTCTGTTCTTCTCCAAAAAGCATAAGGAAGTGAGATGGGAAGGGGAGGGGCAGGCACTGATCTCTTCCTTGTGGTGACCAGGGACAGACAGCACCTGAGGAGTGGCCTGAAGTCCCATAAGGGGAGGGTTAGGTTGGATATCAGGAAAAGGTTCTTCCCCCAGAGGGTGTTTGGGCACTGGAACAGGCTCCCCAGGGAATGGGCACAGCACCAATCCCAACAGAGCTCCAGGAGCATTTGGACAACACTCTCAGGGACACGGTGTGATCCTTGGGGTGTCCTGTGAAGCACCAGGAATTGGACTCAATGATCCTGATGAGAACCTTCCAATTCAGCATATTCTATCATTCTGTGATTTGTGGACTTCTCACGTCTGAATATATTGTGCCTAGGTGGTCTTGCCTTTTTATTTTTTTTTTCCTTCCCTCCACACAAGTGGTATTCTGTGCCTTAAATTCATTTACTGAAACACATTTAGATATTCTGATAACGCGTTTCTCTGCTGACCTGCAGTGGATCCAAGCTTCCTTTCCCTTCTCTCTCACATTGCCATGTCTGCTGTGGCATACTGTGAGCAAAGTGTTATCTCTCCAATTTGATAGTGCCATCCTCATTGTACCCTGGATGTCCATTGCAGGATCAGGCCTGTATTAGTTTCTCTCTCAGTTTGTATCACTGCACTCTTGCACAGCTTTGGGGAGCACTGTGGGGCCATTTGTGAAATGACAGTGCTTTCTGCCGGCGAGATCATTATAGGCAGAAGGCATTCCAATGTGCAAATTACAGTACTGCTTACAGGGAATTTGTTCTGCTTAAAACAAAAGAGCTCTACAAAAGGAAGGTCTCACCGCACTTTCATCTGATTTGGAGCTGCAAAGCTAACTTCCATGCTGTGCAGAAATACACAAGGAGGGTTAAGTCAGTTTTACAAGAGCGTCAGTTGGGTGAAAATGCATTTGACCTTCACAGGGTTCTTGAGTCATTCTTCAGCTTGAGTGGCTGAGTGAGGAGTGTGTCATTCTGTCATATAAAAAAAAAAAAAAAAAAAAAAAAAGAGAGAGAGAAAAAAATTTAAAAATCGATCCTGTCTACTCCTGAAAGCCTTAGATTTCATTGTTATCTAACTGACATAAATAATATTTGCTTGGGTTTTCATTGCTATTTTTATTTAAATGTTCTTGGGTATGCCAGCTAGGAGCAAGGTCCATTTTTATAGCACAGTGAATTCCCACAGTTCTGGTAAATATAATCAGATAAGGGGAAGTTGAACTTAAACCTTCTGTTGCAGTCAATAAAAGTAAACTTCATAACCCAAGACTATATCTCTATTTATAATTGCTAATTATAGAAATCTATTCAAGGACACTCTAAAAACAGATTTATAAATCCATCTAATAAAAACTCCCAAAAACATAAGAACATAGAGACAGTAGAAGAAGACAGACAGTGAGAACTAAGAAAGAAAAAGAAGCAGAATACAAAGAAACACATTTTCTTGAGCTTTTTACAAAACAAAATGTTCCTCTAATACGCTCCCATTGTCCTTCAGTGTTTCATTTTCTTTGTGGCAGGGATCTCATATTTATGAAGAAATTTGTTGATGAAATGGATTTAGGTGCAATTGTACAAATGATGACTGGAAGCATAAATTCCTGCAAGGAAAAACATGTAAGAAGAAAATTAAGTGTTCTCTGCATTTTAGGTTGAAATTCAAGAACCTGTGTCTCTTTTAGCAGATTTTCTCTAAAGTGCAGATTTGGCTGAAAGATAGACATTCGAAATAAATTACTAATCTGGCATGAGATAAAATCCCTGAGAGTAGTTCAGGTGAGAAACTGAAAATTTGAATAATGAGTAACTCTGTGGATTAAATTGTATGTGTCTTCAAGAAATCAGCATTCTAACTGAGACACCATAGATATGATAATGTCATAGATAGACTGATTAAATCAGTCACATGAATAACTTATTTCTTAAATTTCTGTTTTATTTTACTTATTTTCTATGTAAACATGTGGGAGAAAAAATTTCCATGTGTCCAGGCTGCGTCAACTCCAGCAATGGGTATCAGCATTTCACAACGAAAGAGGCAGTTCTTATCTCTCTGTTTTCTGCATTGTGATTTTTGCCCAAACTTCTAAAATATCAAGGTGTATTTTTACTAGGAGCATCAAAGCAGCAGAGCACAGGATGTCAGCAATAGTGTAGCCAGCAGGACCAGGGCAGTGACCATCTCTCTATGCTGGGCATTGGGTGGGGCTGCACCTCAAATCCTGGGTCATTGAGGGGCTGGAGTTTGTCCAGAGAAGGGAATGGAGCTGGGGAGGAGTCTGGAGAATGAGAAACAGCTGAGGGAGCTGGGCAGGGGCTCAGGCTGGAGCAGAGGAGGCTCAGGGGGGCCCTTGTGGCTCTGCACAACTCCCTGAGAGGAGGAGACAGCCGGGGGGATTGGGGCTCTGCTCCCACAGAACACGGACAGGATGAGGGAAATGGCCTCAAGTTGCACCAGAGGATGTTTAGTCTGGATAACAGGAGAAATTTATCCACTCTAAGGGCTGACAAGGCATAACAGTCTGACAAGGTCAGTGTTGGTGTCCCCATCACTGGATGAACTTGAAAGCCATATAGATGGGGCACTTGGGGACATGGGTTAGTGGTGGGCTTGACAGTGCTGGATTAATGGATGGACTCTATCTTAGAAATATTTTCTAATCTAAACAATTCAGTGATTCTTCTTATGAAGATAACTTCATGCTAAAGATGCAGAGAAGTTTAACCAATCATCAAAGGCTATCCAAACAAGCAGGGGAGTGAAGAGCCCTCCTTATATGAATTTAAAAATAGGCTCATCTTTTTGTCAAGGAGGAATAATTTCAGTTAGAAATAATTCAAATTTTACAAGAAAATATGTATTTTGTCCTTATGGCACAAGTCACTATGCACAGACCCTTATCCCTTCTTATTCTTAGAATCACAGAGTCATAGAAAGGTTTGGGTTGGAAAGGATGTTTAGAGATCAACTAATTCCAAAACCTGTGCTGTGGACAGGGAATTCTGCCTTCTGTGTCTTGACCATACACCCAGGCTTCCCTTCACAGTCCTGCTCAGCTCCAAGAGGGCCCTGAGAAGTGATGGGATAAGAGCTGGAAGTGCAATGGCCACAATCTGTGTCACAGCATGGGTCAGTGACACAGTCACCCATCCGGGTTTAGGGTATGCTTCGGGTCAGATTTTCAATGGTTTGCAAATTTTTCTAAATATGTACAGGGTGTCTTGTCTTCTCTGACAGCTGTGATGAAGTGCTGGAAACTGAGAGAGCTTCCTGTTTACACCACTGCTGTGCAGTGAGCACTTTTATATAAAAGTGTCCTTTTATATCAGCCCTCAGTATAAGTAATGTCTCTAAAAGAGCTGAAAGCCACAACATATTATGTACCCTCTGTAATTACTCAGTACTATTTTGACATCAAAGGAACCAATGCACAATATTTGTGGTCTTCCTTTCTAAATTCACACCTTAATGATTTTTAGGGCAGTCAGACTGAAACAACATAGTATTTTTAAAAAATACATTCCCACTCTATTGACTAAAAGAAGAGGAAAGAATTCAGATAATGGAAGAACAAAGAGAATAGCTACATAAAATCAGAATCATTCATACTGTGCTTAAAATTACTGTTAAAATGTTGGGGTTTTTTCTCTTAATGAATATGAGGGTTTTGAGAACTATTTTCAGGAAGGAGAAAAGAAGAAAGCAACCAAAGTATATTTAAGACGTCCTTTAAGAAACCCAGAGTTAATAATGATATACACTGCAGAAAGAACAAGTGTGAGATGGGTGCAAAATGCCACAAACCCAGCTAATTAAAAATGAGGTTATTAGTTTTTACTTACACTGCAGCTAGAGATAATGCGACAGAGAGCCTGAGTGAAAGCACATTTTATATTGTAGTAGGAATTGCATTTTATGTGGCATTTTATTTTATTTTAAGGGGTGCTTCTGTTTAGAGAGAGGAAGATTTCAATTATGAGTTAAATGGACTCACTGTGGTTTTTCTGTATCTTTAGGGGGAGGGGAAGGGATAAGAAGTGTACAAACTTTCTTCCAAACTTGGCATTCCACCAGAAACAGCAGTAGAAATTTCTGCCTCACCATAAAAGACAGCTGCCTAGATTTCCAATGTATGTGGGAATGCCTGACATCTATGGATTTTGTTTTCTAAGGTGATCAATAGAAATTATTCACTTGTTTTGAAATTGTAGCTCCAAATATCATTCTCAGTGTGATTCCAACTCTTTTCCAGTAGGTTTATTGCTGGATTTCAAAGGAACTCAGGTCCTACACACAGAAAAGTAAACCAAAAAGAAAAAAAAAAAAAAAAAAAAAAAAGCTTGCCTCTTTAAAAGCATTTCACAAGTTAGTGGCTTCAGAAATACAAAAATACAACTGTCATTTAAATAGATACTTAATATTTAAATAGATGCTGAGACTTTTGAACAGGTTCATATAAACTGTGTCTACATCTAAAGCCCATTTCAGAGACAGGTTTTGGGGCCGTGTCTAAGAACCACGAGTGTAATTGTCCACCGACTCAAGTCACTGGTGAAATCTTAAAATCATAGGACAATTTGGATTGGAAGGGGCCTCTAAAAGCCATCAAGTCCAACCCCCCTGCAATTAGAGGGGACACCTTCAACTAGATCATGTTGAAATCTTCCGCATTTTTTCTGCAGTTACTCTAAGCATTTTGTTATTTTGTACACCAGTTATCCTGTATTACCTGTAATACGATAAGACAACATAAGTAATTTTTTAATGTATTTTGCTATTCTTCAGTTGAAACAGTATTCACTAGTTGAAGGAAGAAGGCCTGTAGAGCAACAAAAATATTTGAAAAAAATAACCAAAAATAAAATAAGATTAGGATATTACCCCCTCAAATAAAATTTAACACTAAATCAAATAAAATAAAACACTAAAAATATCCATAATTTACAATTTCTTTCTCCTCATTTATCTATCTATTTATTCATCTACATCTAGGTTGAACTACCATAACATGTCATTTTCTCTGTTCCTACAACAAGTTCAAAATTAAATATACACTAATGCAAAGAGTAATTTAGTTAATCCAATTTTTTTCTCTTTGATATATAAAAGGAAAGGTAAAGTTTCTTTACCTGTGCATAAAATCAGATCAAGGGAATCTTAATACATATTTTAGCTACATATAAAGAGCCACAAATACACAGCTGCTTTTGACTTGTGTTTTTTTAGCTATATAGTCTTTTCCTTACAAACCTAAAGATTTGTTTACAGAGAAGGATGTAAGAAGCACATGAAGGATAATTTTCCTATCACCTGGAGCTGTCAGCCAAGAGACTGAATATAGTCTTTAGGCTAATCTGAGGATAAAGCCAGAGAGATATTCCTCAGAGTGTAACACAATAAGACCTGCTTCTTCTTTTGGTTTTTGACCAAATTAAGGACAGCACAGTCCAAAGGATTTAATGATGTACTTGCACTTCTAAGCTAATCAGTGCCAGAAAATATTCTTGTGCTCTGGAATACAATTGCGTGTAAAGTTAAATTGTTAAACTTGTCCCTAGCACAGTTTTGGCATCTGGAAGCCAACATTCCCCCAGACATTTTCTGGGAAAAGTTCAGGAGACAGCATGGGCCAAGGATGACTCTCAGTAGGCATTTTGGATGTGGCCACCCAGAAGAACATCCCAGTAAGGAGCTGGACTGATCCATGCCAGCTGGCATCTTCATCCAAACCCAGTTCTGAGCATGTATAATTTACTAGTAGAGACATGGTTTTGCTTTCATATTTTCTATTACACAACATCACAGAGCACAACACTGAGTTGTAGAAGCCTGGAATAGTTTAGGTTGGAAGAGACCTTAAAATTCACCTTGTTCCACCGTCCCACCATGGGCAGGAACACCTTCCCTGGACCAGAGCCCCATCCAGCCTATCCTGAACATTTTATGGGGATAGGGCAGCCACAACTTTTTTGGACAACTTACTCCAATGTTTGTCTATTCTCCAAGTAAATTTCTCCCACATATCTTAATCTAAACCTACCCTTTTTCACATTGAAATCTTTTTCAATCACCCCATTATCCATGCAGGATTTCTGGTGGGTTTGCCTGACTCTCTCTGTTGGGACACATCACTGCTGAGCTTCGAGGAGGAAATCCATAATTTTTAACCAACTTCCTTGAGTATCTTTTGCCTCTAGAGCCATTCTCTCCTGCACTCTACTAAGTAGCTCCTTGAAGAGACCAAAGCCTCCTTTCCTGAAGCCCAGGGCAGAAAATGTGTCCTTGTTCCTTAGTATTGTTCCTTAATATTGTTGAGCACAAGGTCCAGCACAGCAACCCTCCCCATTGCTGTTCCTCTATCACTTCAAGGAGGAAGTGGTCATCAGCACATTCCAGGAACCTCCTGGATTTCCCTGCTCTGCTGTTTTGTCCCTCCCATCTACATTGAGGTGGTTGAAGTGAATACTATATAAAATGGATATTGAAATGTGAATGAAGTGATGAATTATACCAAGAAAACTTCCTCTATACTCTGCTTGATAACAGACATTGCTTACTTGTGTCCATTTTGGCTTGGGAAATATCTCAAAATTAAAATCTTAACTGTGAATTACAAAATACAGTTCCATCCCAGTTCTAATTAGTAGAGACTCAGAGAGTTTAGGAAAAAGAAATTGCAGCATCTGTCAGTTGCTCAGCACACAACACACTCACATGCACATACACACTTAATTCAATGAAAATAAACAATGCCTAATGCTTTGAAAAGGTCACTCAGTCTTTCTGGTGCAGACACTTTGCTCCCTTTGTGACCAGTTTTACAAAGAGCACTCTTTCTAACTTCAGCCGTTTAAAAAGCCAACCTTTATGCTTTAGATTCCCCTCATCTGACATACTGTCCTGCACTGAGGGCTTTGCTCCTGAGGAAAACATCTGCCTCCCCCTCCCACCCACCATGCTAATATTGACGCAAACATCAGAACTTTCATCTGCAGTTTAACATTTCAAATGTGAATTCCTAACATCCAGAAAAAAAAAAAAAAAAAAAAAAGAAAAAAGAAAAAAAAAAAAAAAAAAAAAAAAAAGTGGGTGGTGAGAGAGGAGGGGAAAACATCCTCTAAGCAGAAACAAGCAAACAGAAAATTTTATCAGCCCTGAGGTCCAGGGCAGAGAACCCAGCTTCTTCCAGGCATCACTCCCCTGTGCAATGTGGGCTGGCACACAGACTGCTATGCTGAGTTTGCACGCCCCTGGGTAACCACACCACAACCTAGCAATTGTGTCAAAGTAAAAGAAGCCCAGACACTGATAAAAGTCTCAGCAGCTTCTACTCTGTGTCACTGCCAGGACGATACTGAGAAGATGAAGCAAATCAGTCTGAGCGTGCAGGCAGCTTGAGGCACAGCCAGGATGTAGTCCATATCTTTGCATTCCAACCTGGATGGTGACAGAGACCATCTGAATTGTGAAGGTGGTTGTCTTTTAGCTTGCAGAGACTTGGGAGGAGAAGCAAAATGATCAGGGCCTAACATGTCAAAACCACATCTCAGATATTTTACTGCAAATAAAATGTGCTCTCCCTCTGTTTACTAGTCAGTGGCAAGGGATCAAACCTACTGCTTGTGTTGAGGAGATTTAGTCAAATGGCAGGGAAAAGTTAATCCAATACTGTGTTGTAAATTTTTGTGGAAAAACAAGGGCTACATTTATCTGACTTATAGAGATATCTGCATGGATATCCCTAGCAGTCACCCTTCTCCCTTTAAAGTCAACAGAAAGAAATCAAAAACTTTTTGTGCCTCTTGTGTAGTCAAAAGCTACTCAGAAAACTGATTTCCAGGTTTCCACTTCCTGTCCCCCTGAGTCTGAGTCCCAGATGATTGAAGATTTCCACTTTGCTAGAGCTTGCCAGCCTAGTATAGTGAGTTTCATCCTCATGCTTCTGAAGAGTTTTTTGGGGTTTTTTTTAATTATTCTGGGGTATATTATCAACTGATCTTCACACACAATAGTTCTGAGTTTTAAATCAGGACAAAACTTCCTGAAAAGTTCTAAAAAAAAAAAAAAAAAACAAAAAAAAAAAAAAAAAAAAAAAAAAAATAAACAAACAACCCCAAACATATTCTGTCCTACAATTCATTACAAACAAAGGAAGAAGGAGCTGATCAAATGCACCCTTAGTACTTCTTTAGAGATTTTGTTCTTTACTATATTAAGAAAACAGGATCTCTCAACATTTATTCTGCAGAAAGGGGATTCCTGTCTTTTAGAGAACCTCTTGTTTTGGGATTATTTTAACACAAGATCTTGTTCCTAAAAACAGTTCAGAAAATACCCCGAACAGCAGTTTTCCTCACTAAAAATACCTTTTATTTTACTTCACAAAAGAAATGTGTAGTGAAAAATTTTACATCATTGTTGTAATGTTTTATTTAATTAATGTTTTCTTTGAAATTGTGCATTTTTTTAATCAAGTTCATTTTGCAATGCAGCTTTTGCCTTATTTATTTAATGAAGTTAACCATATAACAAGAAAATGTGACTTCTTGTGATGAAAGTGATTTAATGCAGAAATTATTTTGTTACAAGTATCTATTGAAAAGGCCACAAATATAAACACACACACAAAAATCCAATATCAACCCTGAAAACTGGATACAATTTCAAAACATAGCTCCTTTTCTTCCAGAGATGATTTTTTAAATTTTTTTTCACAACCTTCTTTGTCTTTTTGTTTTAGTTTCACAATGAAATGAGGGAGAATGAATTACAAAATAAATTTTAAAAGGTGTTTTACACATGAAACCTCTTAAGCCTCACCTAGGTTTTCTTCACTACATTGTTTTAATACAAATATGAACTTTAAAGAAGCTTCTGAAGGCTTCTGAAGGGATATTATCACCAGCAGGATATGCAGTTTTCTTTGTTGGGGAGAAAGAAAAACTGGTTCTTCAGAAGTCTTATCCTTGCAGTGGAAACTACCTGAGAAGTGTAATGAAAGCGCTTGTTCCTTCTTTTTGCATCTGCAAAAGCCTTGAAAATCTTGTTGGCACAGGTGATGATGCAGTTTCCAAAGTGGAAACAATGTGCACATAGCTGTTTAAAAAATATTTGGACCACAGTCACCCATTCCAGTGTCATGTTTCTCTTGCTCTATGATTTCTTTCTGGGAAACAAATATTAAAGACACAAAACCCAAAAAACAGAACACAAAAACAAACAAACAAACAACCCAACAAAACAAAACAAAATCAAAAAACCCCAAATATCTTTGCCTTATGATTATTTATGATTTATGCTGAGATCTGGGAAAGTGCCTCATCCCCCCCCTTTTCCTAAGCACTTTCTTTCAGCAGTGTGACTTATTGGGAGTGCAGAGCTGCCTGAGATCAATGAAGGAAAAAGGAACATTTGTGAACCTTTGTGGAGTTATCAGAGCCACAATGTCCTTTGAAACCAACCTGTTCATTGCAAGTCTCCTGTTCAAGCACTGACTCATCCTAAACCTGCTTAGCTGATGAAATCTGACAGCATCACAGCTTGAGTTGGCCCAACCTATTTAGCTTATGGGATCTGACAGGATCACAGCTGGAAGTGCCCCAGGAGATCTGATGGGATCACAGCTTGAGGCTTAGCTATAGAAACAGCATATATACATTGATCCAAAGTTTGCATAAGTCTTAAAACACATCCTAAAATGAAATCTTCTCCTCAGCTTTAAGAAAAAAACAGAATAACAAATATAAACTTTTATGACAATATATTCTTCTTTCTTTTTATTTCCTTTTTTACTGTCTCTATGCACTTCATAAGACATAAAAGTCAACTTGCAAACAGATTAAAGCGTTCTCATGAGGATTACTACCCAAGTCACCAAACCTAAGGGCATGAAGATGCTTGAAGTTTACTGACAGTCTATCCAGCTGTCAGAATTTCTTTATCTTCTAGTAGATCCATTTGTAAGGTATGAGATGAAACCATCCTTTTGCCAGACCATCAGAAAAATTTCACCTCAGTTCAATACTGATAAGAATATCAAAAGGCTGCCACTTTTTTATCACAACAGTGATTCTTTCTGGTTTTTACTTAGTATGATTGTATGTATACAGTGTTTTATTAGATGCCAAGGAAGTGAAATGAAATATAACCAATATATTTGCCTTTCTGTCTTATGCCTTCCAACTTTGGTTGTAACTTTGGTTTACTTTTCAGAACATGATCATGAGAGTCTGAAAGGCCAATTTTTTAATTTAAAGATCATGTAACTCCACATTAATATTTTGGAGTCAATAAAAACAGCTTTTTTCCTTCTTTTATGTTTTCTGATATTAGAAAACAAGTTGACAAGAGATTTGAGTATTCAAATGTAATTGTGTAGCTAGGAATCTAGGAGGCTTCAAATCGAAAAAAAAAAAAAAAAAAAGAAATGAAAAAGGAAAACAAAAATAAAAAACTAACAAAAAACTAAGACAAAACTCTTAATTTGACCAAATATAATTTTAAATACTTTTAAAAGTGAGAGATAATTTTAATAAGGACACTTACTAAAATAGTGACTAATGAATGGACTGGATGTATTAAAATTGTAAACATTTACTCGAATGATTTTGGCTTCCTCTTCCTCACTGCATTATTATATTTCACTACAATTCTGCCTAAAATCCTTTATCAAATACTAGATCTGTTGCACAACAAACCATAAAAAAATGAACAAGCAAAATGTACTTAGCTCAGAGACAAATAATTTCTTTTGCTTTCTATTTTGTCTATATGAATTCAGAACGATCCTTTTTAGTCAAGGCTTTAAATTAATTTTCTTGATTTTATTAAACCTTCAGACTATGTTGCTTCATTAGCTGATAAAAGCAATTCACAATGCTTACTTGAAGGATTCAAATTAAAAGTGAAATATTTTTGGGACACCTGAGTCACATGGAAAACATTACATGGAGAAATGCTGAGTAGCTCATTGATAGCAACCTAGGAAACATCTTCATATTGGCTTGCTTTCTAGTGTAGACTAAAATACCTCCTCAGCACTTGAAACTCAGCTAAAGTTCATGGAAATCAGGTCATAAAGACTTTCCTTGTCCATCTATCTAAAGCAGTGTTCTTCAACATTTTCAGGTTACTGACCCGCCTTATCAAGTAAAAATTTTCCCTGACCCTCTTACATTAACTATGAAAATAGGCGTACATAATGTATTTATGATAACAATGATATGCCTGTATAATT
The DNA here is from genome assembly GCA_032173965.1 of Sitta carolinensis. NCBI lineage: Eukaryota > Metazoa > Chordata > Aves > Passeriformes > Sittidae > Sitta > Sitta carolinensis. The sequence continues at coordinate 7,549,400 of CM063313.1, read as the reverse complement.
TAGTTGTGTGCATGTTTCAAGAGGTCGACAGAGAATGCTTGACCTTGAAGAGGAAGGGTGACTGTGGGAGAGTTTCATTTTCTTTGTTGATGCAACAATTTTAACTGCTTCAAGCTGACATTGCTTGTCTTTCGTGACCATTGTGTCACAGTCCAGAACATGTGAAGTAATCTGAGGTGGTGAGGTGGTCAGGAAATATTCTAATGTAAGGTTTCTGCGTAATGGCTTTCCTGTCCTAAAATACATTTGAAAAGTTTGAAGGGAAAAAATGGTTTTTTACAAGTGAGTCTAAAGGATTCTTCTTCCTGTCTTCTTTCTTCAGCCATAAATTGTTATGTTTCGTTCAAGAAAGAATTTTTAATATGCAGAAATTTTAATTGTAAAATTAAGAACATGTTTTTTCCCCCTACCTTAGGAATAGTCTTTTTTGAAATAAGTCATACAAATAATGAACTTGATAAAACACAATTGTAAACTTTTTGGCCTAGGAAGTTTCCAGCTCATGATGGTTGTCTTTTTCCTGATGTGTGTGTGTGTGTATTTGGAGTATAATTTCATTTGAATGTTGCATGAAGTTCATCAAAATTGTGTCATAATTCCTCCTTTCTACAGCTTTTCCATATTCCACAGTTCACTCTATGTGGGGAGACACGAGCAGTCTGCATGTTTCATTTTCACAAACAAGAAATCTGGGGTGGGTAGCTTAGTAGGGGCTACTGGGATGGACCAAGTATATGAGGTACTTCAACTTACATCCATCCATCCAAAGATGTAGGGTAGTCAGATAGACTTCAAACCAAACAAAACACCAAAAAAAAAAAAAAAAAAAAAAATTTGAATTCCCTAGGCTCTTTCGAGGTGTGATGCTTGTCAGATAAAGTACACAGCTAAAGTAGATCAGATGAATTGCTCCCAAAAAGAGCTCAGCACCCTGGCTGACTGCTACGAGTGACTGCAGAGCCTGGGGTGACCTGCTCAAATGCAGAGCTCTGCTGATACCTGAAGCCAGATGAAATGAAACCTGGGCTGGGATAATCTATCAGAAAATATAGTTAAACTCCCTGCAGAGTTTCAGACACCAGAGAAAACATCACCTATACCAGATACAGTCTGGGTTTCATCCTTTTTTGTGCCTTGCATAGGAATGGAAGCCAGCTGAAGTGGCCAAAGGAAGGGTGGTCTGAGTGTTCCTTCCACAGGAGTTGTACCACTTCTTGAAGTGAATTGTTTGAAAAATGATGGTGCATAAGTTTGTGAGGCTCAAGGGCAGTAGCTTACCCAGTGTTAGCATAGCTGACATGCTGCCAGTTTATATGGAATTTATGTGCCCATTTACTCTGCTTTTTATGGGAAAATATGCTGTTATGTTACAGCTGCCACATCACATGCTACTTATCCTGCCTCAGAGCTACAGAGCACCTTCCTCAAGGAAATATACATACATCAAGAGGTTATGTATTTTTAAACAACATTGTAAGGAGGAAATAATAAAATATGCATTATACTGCATACTTGCAGCTTTTAATTTTTCTATATAATTTATTTAGCAGTTTTAACTTTTACCACAACCATTTGCAGTTGTTTTTTGGTTTGTTTTTTTTTTTTTTTTTTTTTTTTTTTTTTTTTTTTTTTTTTCCATTCACATATTTGGAATGGGATAAAGAAATTGTCAACTAGGTAGTATTTTCAAAAGGACAAAAGAACACTATGGAAATCTGTGGAGGTTCCACAGTAACATGAATATAATAGGAATAAACATATAAAACAGGGCTGATAAAAGATGTTCAACAATGACTATGAAAGTATATCACATGGTAAATTGGATAGGAGAAGACTGGCATTAGTGACAGAAGTTAGTCCTATCTTTCAATTAAAACAAAAAGTTACAGAAAGGAAAAGAAATACTATTGCTACCATTATACCGTCTACCAAATTATCTTGCTGATATCCTTCCTCATTCACCTTACAATACATTTTTTTTTTTTTTTTTGCCTGGAACTATTCAATTTTCTCATTTCTGTAGAGGAATTACTTGAAAAAGTTTCTTTATCCTCCTGAAGTGATGCCTTAAACTAGTTTCAGTAATGATGTGGGTAATTACTTCCTACAGAGGTTAACATGAAGAATAGCCAAAAAAGGCCATTGCTGGAGTGTTATTGCATTCCATAGAAGTAATACTGTTTTAGTTAGAACCATTGATTTTACTTCATATAACCCCTGTATAATGCCTATGTTCTGCCAGGGGATGAACCAGAACTTCATATACCTGAGACTTGGGGATGAAAATTCACCATTCTGTCTCTTCCATGGCTCCAAGAAAGAAATATCCATACACATCTGTGCTCAATACAGTTTGTGAGAGCAACTAAAAAAATCTACAAAAGATTAAAAAAAATTTGTTTAAAACAAAATGCTGGGAGATGACATTTGTCACTATTTAAAAATAGCTCCAGTTCTGTGCCCAGGTGTCTGCCTAGATGTACACCTTCTTCTTGCCTCTGGGATTATGCCACTCTGAAAAACACCTATTTTACAAAGGAGAATACTGAATTTAGGAGAGCACCTAAATTATGTAAGACTGGGGCTGAAAATCTTTATATTTCTCTGAGGTAAATATTGTATTCTGTTAACCTAATTTTTTTTTTTTTTTTTTTTCCCTCACAAGATTTTCTAGTATCTAGTAGATAGCCTTACTTGGAGAGAGCAGAACCTTTGCTGAAAATTTGTGCATTCATCTGATAACTGCTTCAGAATTTTTATGTTTTAAAACAACATCCTACATATTTTCCAAAAGGCAACTAAAAAGACAGAAGACAGAGACCATTCATGTGAGTCGTAAATATAAGCTATATTATTCAGATAAATGCTTTGATTAACCTAGTGCTGCTTGCAACTGACTTATTCTTGTATATTGAACATCAGTGGACAATTTTCTTGGGTTTACAGTTTTTAATAATTTTTTTCTAAGTAGTGAAGAATTTTTTTACCATGCTCTTTTAACAATCAGATGATAGCTACTAAATTAATTTGACAGAGGTTGCTATTCTGTTTTTGAAATAGATATTTTTCAGGCTGACAGAGAGCATTAGGTATTAGAAACATTATTCTTTATTTCTGAATCAGAAAGCTGAGAAAGGCTTCTTAACTAAAAAGTCCTAAGACCAAAAAAAAAAATAATTAATTATAAAATGTTTGCAAGAGAAAGTAAATAAATTCATTCTTAAGGTCCCTCTAAACTAGAGACAATTACAAAAGAAGAATAATAGATAAGACTGGACAGGTGAGACTCTTTGAGCCCAGAGTTTAGGGACACCTCAGTGAGCTTCCTGAAGAGAGGTCATATGAAGTTTTTAATGCAAATGATACCCAGAAAGGGAGGATAAAAGGAGAAGATGTGTAAAACAAATTTTACTACATGCAATATCAAGAATCCTGAAAGAAATTTAAAGAAAATAAATTAAATTGTGGTTTTATCTTGCCTTTAAATGCTTGAATTCCCTTACCTGAAGAGTGTGGCCACTTCCCTTCAGTGAACTGAAAAAGATGATTTTCCACCTTCCTCTTTTGTCCCAATTTAGGCTTCCTTCCCAACTGCTTAATGATACCAGGGACTTTTCTTCATCTCAGTACTGAAGTAATGAAGAACAACTGATGTTTCTCCCCCAGGTCAGAAATTCATTATGAACTTCCCCACCACCAGATGAATTTTGCCATCCAACCTTTAGTCATCTATTAATTGTGCACCCTTTTTCTCTCGCAACAGCTCCTGCCATAACAGTGTCCTAACATCCATTTTACAGATGGAATCGAACTACAGGGAGATTAAATATCTTTTATCAAGCCACAAGTTGCCTGTATGAGTGACACAGTTCTCCCCAGCCAACAGATCCTAAGGTTTGTCATCCTTTTCCTTGCACCAATGTCCATTAGTACTCCACTGACCAACAGACCAAGAAGGAAAAATAAAAATGCCACTGCAATCTTGTCACATCCTTTCTGCATGTGGGCTGAGGCCCACCACAATGACTCTGGAAAGAAAGAAAGAAAAAGCACTGACAGAAACACCTTGCTGAACTGAAACCAGGTGCAATGCTTTTTTGGATACAATTGGAGGTTTTATGAGGTGTTTCACAAGGAGAAGTCCTTGTCTATTATAGGCAGCAAGGAGCCAAGGACACTATCAGTATAGAAATCTTGACACGATTAAGCAGAGTACTTGTAGAGTTCTCCAAGACATGTGTGCCTCTTTGATTTCATGTTAGAAAATTGCCTGTTCAGTAAAATAAGCCTCTACAGTTTTGCTTTACTTTGTTTTGCTTTGTCTCCCTGAGGAAAAAAAAAAAAAAAAAAAAAAAAATAAAAAAAAAAAAAAAAAAAAAAAGGTTAATGCATACAGGAAAAGACCTTCATGCTTAGGAACATGGTTTGTTGATGGAGCTGGCAACGTAAGGTTAGCAATTGTACTTGATGATCCTTTAATGGTTCTGTGGTTCCATGTTGTGAGAAAAATGCTTAAATGTCCATCTTGCATCACTAGGAATTAAATTTTGGGGATTGGCTGCACTCAATGGACAGACCAAGGGAACAGCACAGCAGTTCTGTGCAGAACAGGGTAAGGTTCAGAGGAGGATGTGGAGACTGAGTCTAGCCCAGAGCAGGTTGGGAAAAAAAAGTGCTCTGTATTCGGATGAAATCTGTCAGATTCACAAAATGAAGAGTGAACAGTGGAGGGGATCTGACTTATATCCTAGATTTAGAGTGATTTGTTACTCTGGAGAAGTGACATGCCCTTCACTTCCCATTTAAACTAGAGATGAAAATTCTCCATTTAGTGGATCAAAGTTTAAACAGAACTGTAGGCATGCTGCAAAAGATAAGCATGTTTTCATTAACATTTCTAGCATGAATGAGATCACCAGTAAAGAAAATTATAATAAACTATCTTGGATTCGAGTTTCATTGTTATTGTTGCTGTTGTTTTATTAAGCTGCAAGATACAACAACTCAAGCATCTGATATATACCCAAAATGACCAGTGTTAAGGTAAACTCATTTGTGAAAAAGGCAGGAAAGAGATTGAGTTATCCATAAAATATCCCAAAGGGATAATTTTGAACTCATTCAAACTCCTTAGTGGACTCACTTAAAACTTTCCAGATAGTTAAATCTTCCTTTTAAAATTAAGTGATTTGATTTTCATTAACAATTATGGCCTGGATTTTTAAAAATTATTAGTAATTCAAAATATCTAATTTTATACATAGTCTGTATTCCCATGTGCTGAAAAGGAGGCTCATTTAAATGAGCTTTACCTGGAAATAAAAACAGTCAAAATTAGTAGCCCATTTGAAAATTTAGATTTAAGTTTGATTATGCTTTTAAGGAAAGAAATGAATACATTTCATTGCAGCTTTTACTGAAAACTGAATTGAATCTTTACTTGGAGGCTATAATGACATTCTTGCTTCATAAATGTTACCTTGTAATTTTCTTGTATTTGCCTGTCAGGCTGCTACCCATTAAATTAATTATCTAAACTATTTGAGGCAGGACTACCTATTTTTCCCTATTGTACTTTTGCTGTAGTGGAAATGCAATGTGAAAATAGAGCCCATAGATGTAAACAATAAGCAAAACTCCTAATGATGGTAATGATAAGGGTGATAACATTTTATTTGCTTTTAGCTAGCATCTTATATATGAAGTAAAGAAAAACATAAAACGTAAGCCTGGCCAACTTGGATTATAATTAGACTTCTCATGGTATGTTTGCTCAAAATAATTAGTCACTGCATAATGTGTCTTATTAGAGCTTTAACTTCTTGTGGGAAACTACTGAAAAAAAAAAAAAAAAAAACAAAACCCAAACAGCTAAAACAAACAAACCTAAATGAAAAAAAAAAAAAAAAAAATTGATACTCCAAATCAGCTAGAAATGTGCTGTGTTTTCAGAGATTTCCAGTCTTTAAAGAGACCTAAAACATATTCTATGCAGAGTCCCTGAACATTAATGGATGTTCTATTTGACAGAGTCATAATATAATATATTCTTTGTTCAATAACTTAGGAGAAAGCAATCAATACATGGACACTGCAGACTCCTAGTCTCAGGATTCCCTGTGGGGCTTTTGGTCTCTTCTGTAATGGGCTGTGTTGTTTTTAGTACTGCAGTGGCATGGTTTAGGTTAACATGACACTTCCTTCACTCACCTGCCACGAGGATTTTTTGCCAGTCAAGAGGAAAAAACATTAAATGGAATAAAACTAGAGGAGTTAAGATGAAAGGCATTTCCCTAAGACACGAGGAGAGGCTTCCAACAATACAGCAAACTGAGGTTTAGGAGAATGTGTCAGCAGCCAGATTAAGGTAGGAAAATATATATATAAACCAGGTTAATATTTAACTCATATAAAACTGCCTTTGTTCTTCTCATAGTGGACAAGAAAGGTAAAAAGGTCTAAGGATTGACCCACTTCTTTTGGGGGCCTTTCCAATCAGTGAAAACCTAGATGAAGAGAGTAAGCTGCCTCTTGGTCTCAGTTTATGGTGCAGAGTTTGTATAAGAGGAGACAACTGGAAGTGGAGAGGAGGGCTGGCCACCAGAAAGTGTGCTATGGCTGTTTTCTGCCCTCTACAGTGACACAGAGAACGAGGAATTTATTTGAGCTGTCCTGAACCCGCTTTCTTCCACAGTAAACCACAAGGGAAACCCATAAGTGCCAAGGGCAGTGTGGTGGTTTGGCCAGCCCAGGGAAGTGAGCTGGCTGGGTTTGAGATTGGCTTTTTATTGGAACAATGGGAAAGCATTTTCTAGTTCGTATTGCCTTTGGAAGAAGCCCAGGAAGGTCTCTTTCCTCCTGGCTGTCAGAGCACACACCTCTGCCCTCCTGGCCCTGGGCTGAGTGTGGGCAGGGGGAGGCCACACAGCCCAGGCAGGGCTCAGCTGATTTGGGAACATCTGCCGATCCAGAGGATCCAGAGTTCTGCTCTGCTGCTGGCCCGGGCTGGACTCTGCTTTTGCTGTGCCCGGTGGGAGAGGGGGGGAGATGCGAGGATGCAGGACAGAACACCTTGATTAGACTGAGGAGTGGAAAAGGAATGTTGGGAATCTGTCCAACTTCCCCTCCCAGCTGCAGAAGACCAGCGAGCGGCTGCCTTTGGGTCTGGACCCTTTGAGATCTGCCCCCCTCAGCACGGCTTTGAAATGTGGCACCATGGACTGGCCAGCCTGGCAGAAATCCTGACACAGCTCCAGCAGGGCTGCTTGAGTGCCTCAGCATGGACACTCTTTGTTAACTCTGTCAGTGCATCCCTGCACAGATGGGACCTGGGAAAACCCTCCATCCTCTCTCCAGTAAGAGAAAATTAGAGTGCAGTGTGTAAAGACCACAAGAAGTATCCAAGTCAGTCAAGAAGGAGTGAAAGTCCAGATGGAAGGAGTGTGGGAAGTTGCTTTTGAGCTGTAAAAGACTCTTGTAAGCTATGGTGGTTGGCTATAATATATCTCAATATTTCCTTTAAACCATAAAGAAGTATAGGAGAGATAAAAGAGTTCAAATTGTAGACCTGAGCAAAGGAATGAAATGTTGAGGGGACTGTTGATTTCATGAGAAGTTGAACAGAGAGATGAAGTGATAAAGACTCTTTGCCCTCGAAGAAGAAGTGAATCTCTGTTCCTTGGAGGTGAAGGTGGTCCCAAAGACAAAGAGAACCTTTGTTTTGAACATGTTATCTTTAAAATAAGACCCCATACATCGATGTGGCCCAGAGACACAATCGTGAACATGGGAGGAGTTTCATGAATGCAAAGGATCCGGGCGGTTGCTGTTCATGAAGACTGGATCCATGAGATAACTGTTTTCCTGTGGGGGAATTTGCCATAGCAAATGAGAGGTGCTTCCCTCCCTAAGTGAACTAAATAAAGACTGTTTTAGAGGTGGGAAACTGACTGAGATTTCTGAGTGTTGTTTTCTTTACATTGTTGGTTGGGAGAAAAGAAGGTTTTGGGAGTGTTTTGAAGGTTTCATTCTTTTGTTTTTCTTTCTTTTACTGTTAGTTAATAAAGTCTTATTACTTTTAATCTTAAGCCTGCTTTGCCTTTGATTGGAAACTTTTGAATTGGCAAACCCAAACAATAATTGGTGTTTCTGCCCTGTTTGGAATTGAAACCATGACAAGCTATACTAGCATAAGCAGCTCAGTATTGGAAAAGTCATGGGCAGTGCAACCTGTTGGTTTGCTGTTGCTCCATGCCTTATGAGTGAACATATGCAGTAAGGCAAGGAAACTTATTCCCTTGAAACCAGTTAATTCCTCTTTACTGTCTGCAGTCAGCACAGAACGTGTTACGGGAAGGGACTGGAGCAATTTATCAATACCAGAAGTTAAAGAACTCTCAACTGGCAGATACTCAAGCACTGAGATGATTTGGTCTGTGCAATTAATTTTTAAATGATAGTTATGAAGGCAGTGGGACTTAGGATCAGTGATTTGCATTTCAATAAACGCCAGTTCAGAAATTCTTCAGTGTTGCTGGAGAGCAACTGATGGCTTAACAAACTTTATTAATTTTCAGTTGAATGTTTATTGTGGTTCCACTTTGAAATAAGATATGGATCAATGATCTTCTTGGCAATAGTCAAAACTAAAAGGGTTGGGTTCAGATAAATATAGAAGTTTGCATATGTGTCCAAAGACCATCAGACAGCCTGGTCCTGATGTCTCCGGTTTTGTAAACTTAGCAATGGGCATTATCTCAGTACTGTTTATATACAGATGTCTGAGCATTACGAACTGTGCTCATGCTGGTTATCCTTAGATATCTGTCCATTAAAGATTATTGATGCAAGAGGATGTCGTCTATGAACCAAGCACATATTCAGACTCTCATCATTATTAGGCACCTGCTTTAGCTATTAAATCAAAAATCCATAAATTCAACATTTGACCATTTTCCAGATCACATTTTGATTGTGTGATATCCTTAATAACTAAGAAAAACTATGCATGCATGAATCTACTTTTAGATACAGTCTCTAGGTATGAGAGAGAATGTCTGTCTCACAGGTTGGAGATGATTTGTCTATTATCCTGTTTTACAGCTTCTTGTTCCTTAAGTCCCAATTTACTCCAACTCCACTGAAGACTTAGGAAGATCTTGTATTTCTCAATCCATCAAATCATTTTGAAGTAACTTTGTGTGTACCAGTAGTTTCTGTTTCTGTTGCACAAAGTTAATTTTGCCCTATACACTAACACAGCCGGTTGTTCCTTTGGGATCAAAAGCTTATCCCATAGCTAAAGCTCAAGAATCCCAGTTCCATTTCCTGGGATCAACCTCTCTATGGCTTCTATGATATTGCATTTTTCAGCTCACGTATATATGCCAGAAACAATTAAGCAAGCATTTGGTTCATACATGGTACCCATAAAATTTCTAGCATTACTGAACTGTGTTATTATTTCCCCCAGGAAACAATTCTCAAAAAAACAAACAAACAAACCAAACCAAACAAACAAAAAACCAAACCAAACCAAACCAAACAAAAAAAAAAAAAAAAAAAAAAGACAAAAACCCCCAAACTTAAAAAACAACCAAAAAAGCAAAATCAAACACACCCCTCAAAAAAAAAAAATATTTTTACTTTATTTATAAGTTCTCAAGGATGATTGCCCTGTATTAAAAAGAATGGAGATACTGCTACATAGGAAAATTGGGATTTTTTTTTTTTCCTCTAAATAAAATTTCTGTAAAAGTAAAAGAAACAACAATTACTAGTCACTCACAACTATAAGTTGCCTAATGGTGGATTGAAAAAACATAATGCTTGTTTCATTTTCTATATTTCTTTGCACCTCTAAAAAAATTAAAATATTTAATTTTAATTATTTTGGCAAGTATAAAGGCTACATTTTCCAGAAATTTCAGCTCTTAGCATAATAAACTTTTTTTAAGCACTAGTCCTCATTGTTTGAATTAATGTATTTTGAATATGATATTAAATACTGAGAAAAAAGAAAGATAAGAGAGCATGAGTATGAAAATACATAATCACATGTATATATACATCTCATGAAAATATGGGTAAGTGTGTATATATATATATAAGTATGTAGGCAAGTAATGCTGAAATTCTGACACATATACATGCATACACATGCTACATTAAAATGAAAGTTTTTGGTGTTTTTTTTTCTAACTTGAAATAGAGATTTCAATATAATCAAAGTGAAAGTAAATAAAAGAATGATGTTCTTTTTCATTAAGAAAAAATTGAAAACACTTCATCTTTGTTCTGTGCTGCAGAGCTTTGTGAGAACTAAAATATGATAGTTTGCTGTTACAAGATGCCTTAGAGGCAAAACATAAACAAACATCCTAATCAGTAAATTGAAAATTAGAGTTCATTATTGTGTCCCCCCCCCCTTAATGATTGCAATTCCACTGGCAGGTATTCAGCTTCATATTTATATTCAGCTCAGTGAAAGCAGCATCACACCAATGGACTAGACGGATGACTAGTTTCTCCCAAAATACTGTGCTGAGGACTGTGTCTTTGAGCCAGCAGCTTCCTTGACAGGCACTGCCAATACTTTTTCTCAGCCTGTGCAGAGGAAATGCCTTTAAGGCAAAGCACACAGCACCATGAGGCATAACAGTCTCCACTCCAGCAACATAAAATACACCGGAGTTGTGATGAAGAAATTGTTATTCCCAAAGTCAAAAACAGTGAGGAGAAAGCAGAGAGCAAGACTGGGCAGCTCGGTTGAAATGGGAAGTCCTGAGAAACACAGCATAGGTTTTGCTAAGTCATTTGTCATGGACCATCTGCCTGACCCATCAAAGCCAGTCCCTTGGGATTCTTTGAACATGGACATCAGAAATGGTTTCAGAAATCTTTCTGCTCTGTGGTTGGGCTTCCAGCATGAACTTCTTTGGGCAACAGCAGCTGTTCTAGACAATTTCCAAGGAGAGCCTCCCATGAGACTGGCAATGAGCCCAATTTTCTATGTGCCCATGTAAACAAATTCCATGAGCCAAAAAATAACCCAGAAAAACAAGACATAGTCAGGGAGTTTGTGTAATCCATTGACACAGCTGAGCTGGGGGCCACAGCAAACAACTCCAGGCTTTTGGAAAGAGATCTGGAACATCTTCATGCTCTGAGAAAATGTCTTAGACCACAAAGAAAATACTTTGCACACACGCATAAGCTGTTGTGATGGAACACTGTGGGGAGCATGCAGTACAAGTAACTTATGTTTTCCATTTAGATTGGCATTTCAAATGTCCTTATTGTCTTATGTTATTTACAAACTTTTTCTGAGTATTATATATGGCTTTCCAGTTTCCACTTGAAAACTAAGTGGAAAATATTTGGAAATACTTATCTAGGATTTTGCAGTATGTTAGGGCTGGACTTTGAAATCCAGTCTGGGAAGACAAAGACCTATCCTGTGCTTCCATGTAGGATTAATACAGGGGCATGAGGAAGAGAAGTACAAGCAGAATTATCTTGGTACTGCCTGGACCGTTACACCCTTATGTCCATGGGGGAAAAATATACTTGCAAATAATCTACTATAAATAAAAGACACTGTAGCTGTTTTCAAACCATGTGACTTAGATAACCAATTCTCCAGTCACAGCATTTTTAACAGGATAGAGTAGCAAATCTTATTTAAACGGAGTGTTAAGTTTTCAGGCTCCGCCTTCTGCATGAGAACTGTCTAGCTTAAAAAGTCCATCTTTTTTTCTAGGGGTGCTGCCATCCTGAACAAATGAGGCAGAAGGAAATAACTGGCTTGATCATGTCAGGCAGTGAGTAATGCTGATGTCAGACACAGGCTCTGAAAGATGCTGAAATTGTAAGTCTCGGTGATTTTGTGGTTTGAAATGCTGAGTAGAGGGATAGTGGATTATGTAGCTGAAGAACTGCTGAAAACGAGTTGTCTTGGTTGTGTCAAAATCTCCCCTATGATGAGCCTGGAAACCTCATCATGAGTCTCAAGAAAGCCATTTCTTTTGCTAATTATTTCCCTCAACTGTGCATCCAATTTAATGTGTCATTTGAGATTCAGATCCTCCACACATACACAAGAGTTGAATAAGTGATTGAATGGATAAATGCTGGGTCATACAGACACAATCATCAGGAATAAATAATTTTTGACTGCTTTGTGAAATCATCATGAAAGAAAATGGTGCACCACTGCCAACAGGAGGCATACCTGAAACTGCACATACCTGAAAGCCTTGGTCAGAACTACATCTTCCTCTCAGACAGCCTATACAATTTTCTTCCTCATTCTCAATGGGTGCCTTGATTGAGAAAGAGGTACAATATTTTACCTAAAGCTGTCTGTCTCAACTAACCTTGAAGTAATTAAAGTTTGTGTTAACTTTTAATGACTAATCTTATTAACCTTTTACACTTTCAAGTTTTTCATTCTTCTAGTATCTTTCTAGTATCTAGTATCTAAAAGAGATCAAGCTCCAACAAAAAGGCTGAGGTTGTCCTAACTTTTTTTTTTTCTGACTAAAAAACATCAAAAAAAATTTAACCAAACAAAGCCCAGAACCATCCCCTAGAAAAACCAGGAATCTTTCATTTAGTTATCACATGAAAAATTCAGGATAATTTTTTTTAGTCAAATTATTTCCTTTTTTTCTTAACACAGTTAAAGTGATGAATATTGATCTGAGTCATCTTGTCCACACACTCCTTTTCACTCTCTTGTGAAGAGTACGATAATGATCTCTTCTCCACAATTAAAACCTACAAGAATGTCTGCACTGCAGATTTCACAATACTGTAAGGGTCTCTGAATTAGCATACAACAGAAATTAAACCAGAAACCATGTCTGTACAGTAATCTACGCTTTCCCTGCAGACTGACTTCATGCAGTATGGCATGCTGGCCTTCCAACCTGCACAGCACACATAACCTGTTAACTTTTCTCACTTTTCAGCAGGTTCAGTTCACTCTTTGCTTTTTTTTTTTTTCCTGTCTAGTAAAGAGGAATATAAAGAAGTAATCTCCCCAAGGCAATTCTAAATAAACAGATTTTCCACACAATATATTTGGATGCAAAATGGCATTTAGCAGCAGCTGAAGGAGGTCTGGATTAGTGTTGTCTAGGTTAAAGAGGAGCCTCCAGAAGCAGAGGAGCTTTCTAGAAATAGGAAGTTGTTTCATCCCTAGTTCAGGTCCACACAACTCTATTTTAGGGCAACATGTCTCCAGATTTTAGATATAAATTCAGCTTTGCAAGGAGCCAAATATGCAGCAAGCCTTGCCGTGCCACTAGGTAATGAAGGACGTTTGTCTGGATCACAGCTGTTGCTCAGACACACGGGTGTGAATCATGGTCTGGGTGTGTTCACCATGCAGGGGTTTCTTACACGACCCTTGAGGGCAGGTTTCAGTGGATGCTCTTAGCACTTTCACTGACCATTGTTTTTACCCAGATTAGGAGATGCTGCAAGGGTAAACCCACTGGTACTTGGAGAGATTCACACTAGACAACAATGTGAGTTTCACAGCAGTTTAAACAAGTTTAACACAATAAACAACAAAGTAAAAATATAAAGACAGCAAGCTGACAGCACCTGCTGATTTTGAGCCAGCAGTTACTTTTTCCCCCCAAGATAAACTCTCCAACTTGAGGAAACATTTCATTTATGACTGGGCAGTGCTGTGGTGGCAGCAGCCAACTTTCAAAGCAATTATTGCTGTTGAACTGAAGGGGGCTTTAAACATTTCATTCAGATCGATTTATTCAAAAGTGTTTAAGGCTCAGCCAAGTTTACTACTGGTGTGGTCATGGGACACTTTATGGTTTATCATAATGTTTGATCAGTTGCAGAGGGACATGAAAAGAGGGAAAATGCAAAGGAGGCGGAAAAAATCTGTTAGGTGTTTTTTCTGTTGTCGATATTTCCATTTGTTGAGCCATTTTTGTGGTTGACAAGAGATAGAGGAGGTTGGGAGCAGTCTGGGATGCAAGGCAGAATTAACTGTCAAACATCTATTCTCCAGTGGAGGGTTAAACTTTATGAAAGATTTTAAATCTTTCTTTTCCTTCTGAATTTTGAGTCTTTTTAATTTTTTTTTAACTTTTTGTCCAGCCCTGTCTCCAAAGAAAGCAATAAGCCTGTCAAAGAAGGAATTAATTAAGCAAATCAATCAGTCAGTTTTATTAAGGAATTACAAAGCCCATGTGCAGCATTAATTATTCAGATAATGGGACATCTCTAAGCCTTTCTTCTCAATTATTGATAAGCTGCTATCTATCATTCTGACTGCTTTAGTACTGATTTAGTTGTGAATGAAGCCAGGTCATTGAGCCATAGCATATGCCAGTTATGAGAGTTGCTAGATGACTAGGGGCAGAAGAGAGAGAAAGATGAGAAGTATCGTTTATTTCCATCCACAGTGATTGCACATATTAAATATTTCAGGGCACGTGTCTTCTTCTGAGCTGCTGATGAAAGGGAAACTGTCCTTCTGTGCTGATATCATCTGGGTGATCACCTTTGTTCAATGAGGCAATTCATGCCCATTTTTCCCCATTTTTTCCCACTGCAAAATCTATGCAACTTTTTTTTGTTGACTTTATGCGAGATTCCTCATTAGTTTGTAGGGCCTGGAAAAATGAGAGGCCTTTCCACTGTCACAAGAAAAAGTTATCTTTTGCATCTGCTGATCAAGGCAACTGTTCTCATTTTTCTCTTTACTAGGAATTTCATGACAACTGCTTTAATAGAGAGCCCTTCTGCAGCCCTAGGCATATTTTTCATGCTCACCTCATTATACATAATATACAGGGAAGTGTTCTCCTACCTGCTTTCATAAGTGAAGAGCAAAGACATTGACCTCATAATGATGAAATTCAAGCAATCAAACAACAACTTCTTCATCACTGGGGAAAAACAAGTACATATAAATAGTTACTGATGGGAAAAAAAGAACTCATAACAAAGGAAACCGTGAATCTCAATAAAATTATCTCATAATTGAGAAAACTCCCATTCCACTTGAAAACAACTGCAGAAGGCAGAACTTTTTAGGAAATATGCTGACTATTGTACAGCACATAAAGACAACAAGCTTCATTTATTACTGCCCTTCAAATTATGTAGCCATTTCGAGACATTTTCCATTCTTTCTAAACAGTCTGAAAGGCTGCTCAATATAGACTAGCCAGTAAAAAGGGAAGGGTATAGAGGACGTAGATCTGGCTTACAGGAAGATTGTACCATCTTGCCCTGTAGTATATTCTCAGGCAAATATTGGTCTCTGGCAGATGGACTATGGGTTTAGTACTTTGAGAATGTTCCAAGAGTCTGGAAAAATATTTACTCTGTCCAGCTACACTGTCACAGAGGAGGGAGGATGATTTTTCTCCACACACCAGCCTCTCCACTCTCTGTCATGGTGTTTTCAGGTACTTAAGAAGGAGTTGGGGCCAGATGCTGTTTCTACACACACTGAGGTGCAGCTCCTGGGCTCCTCTGTGTCTGTCTCCAGAATACCCAGCCCCTAGCTTTGAAACTGATTGTTCCCATCTTTCCCACACTGATGAGAAGAGAGACATGCTTCAAAGCTTAAGCATATCTCCAGTAGTGGTCAGGAGGAAATTTATTGAACTAAATAACTGGATTGGGTTAATTGACTTTTTGCCATCCTGTGAACACAGCTTTGGAGCTGGTGTGATACTACACAGGATTAGAAATGCTAATGTCTCCCTCACTGAGCAAGGAGTGCTCATTAAACACCGTGTGTTCTCACAGTGCTTCTACATTTCCACCTGCTAGACCAACATCAAAATTGGAAGGACTATAGCTTTTGCAGGAGGTGAAGCTCAGAGGGGTAGAGTGCCTTCCCTTCACTGGTTCCATAAACTTGACCTAGAGATGAGAATTCATTCATACCTAGCTATGCAGGTTATTTCTTCTCAGCTCTTAGGTAAAAGCTATGAGTAAGACATATTAAAAAATTAAAAGTTAAGAGTGAGAACATTTTATCACTTCGAAAGTTCCATTTTGGCACAAAACTTGACCTTGAATTTGAAGATTCCATCCAAACTTGAGTCTTATTTTTAGGTATGAACCCAAAAGTGTAACTATTTGACTAAAGAAATGTTGCTGAAGACAGTTATAAATTTAATTTTACTCATAAGAATCAATTAGGGTATGGAAAAGAACTGGTTGGAATCTGTGAATTAAAAGCCAGGGGTTTAGGGAGCAAAGTTTCACATTTCCTGGCCATTTTATTTGTCACTTTATACAAGAAATGTGCTACTTTTTTGTAACTGTGTGGGCTTTCTGTCTTCCAGTGGTATCTATTACTTGTCCACTGACAGCTGCTTTCTGGCTGTAGCCTTAGGCTCAGCACATACTGCTACCACGTTGCCTCAGCAATGCTGTCCTGCTTTGACTTTTGCCAAATTGTGTGTCATATATGTTAAGAAATCTCTGCAGTTAAGGAAGAAGGGGGAAAAAAACAACCCAGAGAGTAACTGTTCATTATGGTAACTCAGAGATAACAATACCTTTAACATATATAGGTGGACATATGCATATGTAAGCCCTGTATGATATTATATCTGACACCAACCACATCTCACTCAAGAGGCAAGCCCAGCACAGCTTGGAGAGCAACACAGCAATAACTTTGGCTGTAACACAGACACAGCATCATTTCAAAAGTCACATATTGTCATAGAACTGTCATCCTTGAGCGTCCATCTCCGATTGACCAAGTGGCTTTTTTATATGTTTTTACCTTTTAAAAAAGGAACAAAAAGAAATATCTCCTCTCTTTTGGGTTATGTGTCTGACAGTTTGGGGGGGATCAAAAACATGTTCTTGGTGTGAGTCACATGACAAACATGCATCCTTTATGATCCTTTTTTCTTATTGTCTCCGTACCCTCATGAAAATACAGAAATTCCCAATTCAATGATTTGAGGAGTGGAACTCAGGAAAAATATTTCACTCAGAATAAATAGCTGGATCCATTGACCAGCCTTTCCTTGGCAGACAGATCTTTCTGTCTGAGCTGGAAGTGCTTCTGCTGTGGCTACCCTGCCTTCCAACAGGATATGCCTGGAAATAGGATAAATCATCTCCACCATGGAGGGACCACCGCCAACAGTAAGTCCTAAAAGTTAATAATGCTGAATTGCTCCTTTCCTCAGCAGTTCTGGTGCAGTGTGAGCAGCAGTATAAAGCCTGTGATCAACCAAAACAGAGTCTACAGCAATGTCACCTATACCACATCCCAGAAAGAATATTTCCTGAAGTGGTCAAATTAAAAGGGCTGATGTTTCGAATTCTTGCGAGAAAAGTGCTATTAACTGTCTAAAACCCAGAGCTCGAAGCTTTGTCTAATCCCAAAGATTTTAATTCTCATGTCAGAGTGCTATCTAGCACTGTGCTGGGGTTTGACTCAGCAGTCAGTCAGATAAGAGTAACCTCATCACTTTTCTGCATCGCTCATGGTTTAACTGTAGTTCTAGATTAGTGAAATCCCTACCTAATGCAGTGACTCCTGTTCTTCTTCTTTACACATAGGCTGAATTTTGCTTGATTCAGATGCAGAATTTCGTTAACAAGCATAATTCTTCACATTGCTTATTGTGATAAAAACTTCCAGTGGTGTAGTCAGTGCAGAAAAAAATATTTTCTTTGCTGTGATTTGTGATGCTCTGATTTTCAGCAAGAAAAAGCAAATGGTGAATGAATTGAATATTTATAGCTGTATTCCCCAGGTAGACTTGCCCTGATTATCTAGTCTTAGGACTGAAACTCTAAGGAAAATCACTGCTTCTCAGTCTACTCACTAATCAAAGGTGTCCAAGCAATAACTTTGGCTGTGAAACACCTCAGTCAGTTTTACCTCCAACCCTTTAGGAAGCCCTATGATTTCCATTGTTTCCATGTCTGTGAACTTAGTATCAAGCTATATCAAGTTTATCCAATATTAATAGAAAGCAAAGGCCTTATTTGAACAAGTTCAAGAGCGTTCAGGTGTTCATGATTATTTTTTTTAACTGAAATACTTCCACATGTTAATTATAGAAGCATATAATTATGGAACCATGTAATTGTGTCAAGTGCTTTATGGACATGGAACATAAAAAGGGTCCCTGCCCCCAAAATACTGGGCAAGAGAAAGGCAAAATCTAAAGAGCCCCTCAGGAATACTGGGAGCAACAGAGCACTGCTGGTTTTTTTTGTTGTTAATGTATTGACAGGATTTCTGCGAAGGTGTTACAGCAAGTAAGAGCTTTAAGGAGGAATTTGAAGACTGGCTCTTCTTTACAAGAAGATCCAATGAAGCCCCTTGGGGATAAGAACAGTGGAAAGCACAAAATGATTGAAAATTTCACAAGCTGATGATGCTGGTTAAACACCACATGCCAACTGGAGGTCAGAATTGACCTCTTGACAGCAGTGAGAAGTTATGCACAGAAACAATCCTGTCCTTTGCACTTCTTGAAAATAGGGAGAGGGAAGGTATGAAGGAAAAAGATAGACAATTCCAGATGTAAGTCAAAAGAAAACGTGTCTGCAGCATTCACACCCAGATAAAAGGAATATTACAGAAATTGAGATACAAGGTGTTGAGAGGAGAGGTGAGAGTTTTCTTCTGTGGACGGATGTGAAAAGCCATACTGTGCACATGATCTGAAAAAAGAGTCAGTCAGACATACAGAGTGGGTACTGAGAGCCTGGGTACATTTCTGCAGCACAGACTCCTCATAGGCCCACTTTGCTGGGCTAGGTGTAAATGAGCAGGACAACGGATACCCGGAATCTGGCCTTGTGGAACAGGGAGTAGGAGGAGGGCTCAGCACAAGTCCTCACTTCAGATCCAGGGCAGAGAGACCAAGGGAAAAATTATATGGAGTTTTCATTTGTGTTTTAAATTAAAATAGGCAAAAAGAGTTTTGAGTGTTGAATTTATCCTTGCTATAGCTGAAATAGTAGATTAAAGTCTTCTATATTGCTTGCTAACTTGACAGTATTTCAGTCTTCAGAACATTGCTGGTTTAATTCTTCATAGAGCTTTTTATTTTTCTTTTAAAGTGGTATAAGCATATCAGTAAATCAGAACTATTTTATTATCTTCAGTTTCCCTCTGAATTGTCTTCTATGCCTTTTTATTTTTTTCTGTGTTCTGATGTCTTTCCCCTTCCCTGAATTTTAATAATTTTCATTTTATCTATTTATGCAATATCCTCTTCCAACTGTCTTGTCCAGATGATTCACTAACAACTGGACTAATGACCATCTCACTCCTTAGCAGCTGAGAGGGTGAGGGAATGAAGGGGTCAGGCCATCAGCTGCTGCAAATTGGTGCTGCACCATTGATTTAATTGAAATGGTGCCAGTTTACACCAGCAGAGAGTCTGAGCCTGGAGCTCTGTTCAGCCCAAGCCCAAGGAAAGCTCATCTCCAATCTGTTCACCCTCCTGAAGTTTGTTACCTAAAGTATGTTAAAGCTCAAGCTGGCTACCCATTGACCCTCCAGATGAACAGTATGCCATTAAGGGAAAAAGAAAAGCAGCAGCATCCAACCATTTACTTTCTTTCTCACGACCCTCTCAAAGACATCGGCATCTTCCCTTTTCAGATATGCACATTTGGTTTTGAAGGAAAAAAATACCTCAAGTAAACAGTAAGACCTAGGACACTGCCACAGCTCTACTGACTTAGTTTAACAGTGTCTCTTTTGCACTTCAGTTTGCTGATGGTAACACTGCTTTTGGTTCATAGCCCATATATTTCACATTAGTGCTTTACCAGACTAAGGAATAAATTTTAGCTGCAAATGTATAGCAATTCCCATAACCCTGCAGGGAGTTTTACACCTAAGCATTTAGAACAACAGATTTGAACTTCATTTTTCCCCATTAAGTGCTGGAAGGACCAGAGATAATTTCTGATCTGAACTGTTTGGTCTAGCCCTTTCCTTTCAATTTCTATTCAACTGTAACCATTTTGCAAAATATGTGTCTAAAATACAGTGTATTGCTACTGTTTGCTGTAGGGAATTATACTATAGGGAATTATCAGATTATGTTGCTCTGTGGTGTACATACTCTTTATTGCCATGGACTGAATGAGTTTTAAAAAAAATTAACCAAAAAAAATCCACAATCAAAAGTCACGTTCTATATTTCATTTATAGTTTATTTTTACTAAAAGAAGTACCAAATTTCAATGTATTCAAGGTGGGCTCACCTGTCTGAGAGTTATCAAGATTGGCCTATGGATAGCAAGATAACAAACACCTGGATTTTGACATCTGCATTGATAAAGCAGAGAAAATATTACAAATTACAGTGAAGAAGAAAAGAAAAAAAACAACTACTCAAAAACCTGAAAGTCTGTTTCCTTTTCCTTTTTTCTCTTTTTTTTTTTTTTTCTTTTCTTTTTTTTTGGCAAAAAAAATCTGCTACAAAAACAAATGTAGATGAGGGGGGCACTGAGCCATATAGAAGTGAGTAATTATCTACTGTTACAGGCCTTATTATCTCTCCAAATGTTTGCTAAAAATTCTATTGGGCAACCATCTGGACCCTGAGCTTTAACAGTGGATACAGAGTAGATTGTTGCTTTAACTTTTAGATGGGAAAATTTCTTTCTTTAATTCTTTCCTGTCATCCTGTGCTAAATAATTTAGTTGAATGTCTCCTAGATAGCTTCTGAGTCCTCAGAGTGAGTGCATTCTAGATGATATCATCACATAAAATATTCTTTGAAAGTTTATATATATCGGATTTTTTTTACCACTAGAGGATCTGAGGACACTTTGCCATCTGTTGTAGGGGTTTGCTAATGCACCTATTTTCTCTTCTATCCCTAACATTCTCTTTTTAAATTACTAGGCTTAATAATTTGCCTAATTGGTAGCCTCCCCCCACATCTGAAATTATATACGATGCATATTGCTTCAACATCCTCTCTGTGTATGAAACCTAGCAGTTCTCCTCTAAGAATTTCCATTGTTACTGTATTGCTGTAGTTTTCAACAGCAAATATAATTTCCTTCATTCAGGCTGTGATAAATAATTCAATAACGTATCATCAATAACTATAGACCAGTTGCTTAGCTTGAAATGTGTCTCTACTTTGCTGTGAAGGTCATCACTATCAATTATGCACCTATCTTCCATGGTATGTTTCAATTTAATATTATAATCATAACAATAAATGATTTTTGTTTTTATGAAGGATATTTCATTGATGTATGTTTTCAACTATTATTATATATATTTTTTTTTTACTAATTTCCAGGTAGGCACTGCAAGACATCCAGCTTTAACTGTCTTGACCAAAGTCACAATACTGCATGAACAGCAGAACCAGAAATATAATCAGTCACCTGATGTTCTGCAGTTGCCTTTGGATATTTTCAGGGAAAGGATGTGATGACCAAGCTGTGAGGCTTCTCCCGTGACACTGAATCCATATTCCCTCCTCCCTACCAAGTGATGGCTTTCAACTCCCCCCAGTTTCAAGTTGCACAGGGAACCTGTAATGGGATTGAATCACATTTGAATTTACCTTTTGAAATGCAGCCCTCGGGCAGTCTCTGCATTCCTCTAGCTGAGCAGAGGTATGGGTGAAACAAGTTCTTGATTTAGCTGCCAATAACTGTCTAAAGCACTTCATGACTGACAGTCTGCAGAGGAACAGCAGGATCCCATCGGAGCTAACAAGGGATGCAGTTAAATCAGCCTCCCAGCCAAGGGTAGGATTGTTCCAGAAGCAAAGGAAAGAGAAGAACCTGATAAAGTCCTTGCTCTGTCCCTGATTTCCAGCACACCTTTGTCCCAGGTGGGGAAAGGTCAGTATGCTCTGCACAGGGTGCAGGATCCTCCTGCACCTCCATCCCAGCACCTCATTCACCCCTCTGGCACCTCCCACCTCTCTCCCTCAATTGAGGGGAAGGAAATTAGACAAGGTACACACACATGATTGTCTTCTCTTTATTCAGAGGTCTATTATAAATTTGTAGGGTAATATTCTATACATAATGCCATTTGCCATTTGCCTACTCCTCTCTTGCTGCATTTTTTCCTACCTATTTTATTTCCTCTGGTTTTTTGTGGGTTGTTTTGGTTATTTTTTATTTTTAAGTCCACCTTGTTCCGTGTGGTCAGGCTGACTTCTGGTGGTATTAATTATTTCTTGGAATTGATTGCTATTATACTATGTTTCCCTTTCTGGCTTCAAAATTTCATAAGCTTGGATTAGTCTAGCTTATCTGAGATCTTTTGCTTACAATATGTAAATAAAAATAACATTTCAGGAAAAGGTTAATATTTCCAAACAGGATTTTGCTTTCCTAATCATGGTTAGGATCAGATCTTTGGAGTTATGGAGCATCTCTCACTAACTTTATCAGAAGTAGGTGGGTGTATAGGAGTTCAGATACAGACTGTTTGTAAAATCCTGACCTCAAACCTCCAAAAGAGAAAATGCAATTCTTAGAAAAGGGAAAAAGAGAAATGTTCCAAGGGGTACAATACAACCATGACTGTAAAATAATTTAAAGACTGGGAGGATGTGGAACAAATTCAGCTTGATGGTAGATAATCCTGAATGGGAGAAGAAATGGATAAAAAATTTCGTAGATTTTAATTCTTCTAAGTCTTGCTTGAGACTTTTCTATCAGGAAAATCATTAATTTCTGTATTCCAAAGCATCCTCATCTGTCTTGGAAATCACAAGCAGGAATTCAAAGCAGTAGTTTGCAAGACAGTTTATGGCTTAACAGTGGCAATGACATTAATGGGAATGAGTGGGGATGGTCTGTGCTAGCACTCACTGATAGTCTCTCAGAGTATGCAAACACATTATAAATAGTAGCAGCAGAGAGAACGGGAAAAAAATTGTCATTGAAAGGACTCGGCAAAACAGAGGGTGGAAATTGCAGTAGCAGATCAAAATTATGATTCATTTAACCCTATGCAATTTAACACCAGTTATCACCAGGACAGTCAGCCTGGGACCACAAATATTACATTAATCCTAATTTCTCTTTTGACCAGAACTAACTCTCACAGAATTTTCCTTCCCTCCAAACCACTCCCCCCACCACTCCTCTCATCCTGACCCCATGGTTTCACCTGGCAGAAAGTCCCATAGATCAATGCAAAGAAAGTTAAAAGAAGAAGGGAGTTTCCTCAGCTCTCTTTCAGTGCACATGGGTGCACATTTCTGAGCATACATAAACAGTCCAAACACTAGGAATTACAGACCAACACCGGTGAGCAGCCCAAGGATATACAACCAGACATATGGCCAAATATGTTTGCAGAGAGAGGTGAACCCCAGGGACCCTAGTGTCAAACAGATTGCCTTAAAATAACTGCTATCATTTAAGCCTAACATCTCTCCAATCTCATCATTGTGTGCTTGGGATTTTGTGATGGCATACTTATCTATTTCCGTACCATCTTGCTATGGGGAAAGAAAAAAAAAAGTGCTTATCACAAGGAGAGCTTTGGAGCCATGACTTACTGCAAACCAGAATCCATCCACTGATTTGTCTATTTTTTACCTCCTTCTCCCTCTCTTGTCTCCTGGTATTCAATGTCCCTACAGAAATGCAGATATGGCCTGCCCAAGGCATGAGCATAAAGGACATATAGGCTGAATGAGGGAAGCTCAGCACATTTTTAAATTAAAAAGAACATCTGCAGTTTTGCTAGCTGGGATAAAAATTACAAGAGCTGTGTATTCTCATGCTTCAGGGCATAAACTGATAAGTACCTAGGGTCAGGTACACCCCAATCTGTCACAATTAGGAACATACACAGAGTTTTAAACTTTCTCTGGAAACAGCTGCTTTTGGCTGCTGTTGCTGACAAACACAGTGGATTGAGGGGTCCACTGGCTTGATAAGGAACAGGAAGTGCTGATGATCTGTTAAAATACAACCTATATAGAAAAATTAATGCAGCTTGAAAATCCACCTGTAAAGAACTTTTATAATCTTCTTCCTTTTATATTAACATTACGAGTCCTCTCTCATCTTTTCTCTGATCTAACAGGATATTTTCTCTGATCTAGCAGGATAATCAGGGAGACCTCTCTCTAAAAGCCTTTCTCTCACCTCTTTGAAGCAGTTTACCAGGCATCTTTCTGTTCCATTTAGCTAACTCCTGATTTTTTTGTTGTTTGCTTTTGGTCCTAAAAGCTGTACCAGAAATATGATTTTCCTTTGTCCCTTTAGATGTTGTGAACTGCAGACAGAAGAAGAGAAGAGGTGATGTGAGAGTTCACTTTTCCTGCCATTTCTAGACACGAGCGGACAGCCTCTCCAGGTTGCTGTTCTCATAAGTGATGCTGTCTGGACAGGCTAAATGACGGCACATTGAAATTTCATATGAAGCAGAATGATTTCCATATCTGCAGATCCTCTTCAATGGCATTAGTTATGCTAATAAAGTGGTGCGACTTTTCTGGCAGTGCTTGAGGCGGCTGCCAGGCTGTGACTGAAGACTCTATCTGGGGAAATAACTCAGCAAGTAAAATTCAGATGGCCGACAACCTGCTCGGGTTCCTGCTCCTCATCCAGAGCTGTGCATGAGCTCTACTGTTGAGCGAATAATAAACCGTGCCTAACTCAGACACAACCCCGCTGGCATCTCAGACATTACTTTGCAAAGCTCTTCAGGACACCCCAGTGTTTGCTTAATTTATGTGCTGATAGGCATTTCTATGACATTCATTGCCAGCGTGCAGAAAAGGCTGGCAAAGTTATTAGGGGAAGCAAGAGGAAAACAAAAGAGAGAGTCAGTTCGCACATTGCACCAGATGAGCCCACCAGCTGCTGGAGGAAGAGGCATGTGCCACTCCAGCAGCAAAAGGAGGCAGAGTGAATGCAAGATGAAGCTGGATGTGAAGCTGCACCCTTTCTTTGCACAGCACTGGGTCCAGAGCCAAGCTGGGTGGGAAGATAGGAATGAGCTACAGAATTCAAATTCTATCCCTTGTCCCTTAGGAAAGCCTTTGGAAATTTTCAGTGCTCTGAGAACCAAAGGGTGGAGCCTTGTCCATACAAGAAATTCCTCTCTACAGTAATGAGCTATATCCCAAGATATGGGATTCACTGTGCTTTTGGGGGGTTTAAATTTACCTGGCCATGTTTTACAGTTTTACACTTGCTTAGATAAAGAATACAAAATTAAATAGGGAAATCTAAGGAAGAAGCCATCTTCTGTCAGCTCTGCTATTGGTTCTTCTGAAGATTTTATTCATAACATGTGGTGAGAAATTTCTTTGTGACTAGACTTTTATAAGAAGCCATCACAGAAAGATCAGTTGTGGAGTTTGCATTTGTTTAAGGAGTGCTATTCTTTCATTCATGTTGTGATGACAATTGTTCTTCTGTTCAAGTTTGCAGAAAACTAATTTAACAAATGATGCTTTCACGTGTGCAGGATGAGTTTCTTTCCCCTTGGGTGATTTGAAGCTACACAGATGAGAGAGTCTTATCACTTCCTGCTGAGTGCCCTTTTCTTTGGGACAAAACATCCTGTTATTTTTTTCTTCTGGCTTTCTTGGCTTTCTGGATTTGTACTTTGCTCAGGTAAAGAAGGAAATTATTATTTTTTATATCGCTTTCAACGTGCATGTTTTAGGAAGAAAGTCACCATTTAATTTCTCTAGACCTGAAAATGCCTTTGTGGGGATTGAAAGTCCCCACAGACCTTCTAATGGACCAGCCTAACAGATTCACCTTTAATGTCCAGATGCTCATATCACAGAGATGTCAAATAAAGACATAATCTGCCCATTCACAAGAGTTTGAGTATCTACTAGAGAAGCAGAAGTACTTCTGCCCCAAAAATAGTCAGGAACTTCATGAATTATAAACATTTCTGGAGCAATGTTCATGCAGAAACCTTTCTTCAACAACAGAAAATTAATCATAGCAACAACCCCCCCCCCAAAAGCAAAATCTCTCCCTGCAAAATAACATTAACAGTACAAGATTGTCCAGACCTTTTCCTTTCCCAACTGGTGGAATCTACTTGTATACCCATAGCCTTGTAATAACATATTACCAGTGCTAGTAGCAGGCTGTCAGTTTTGCACTGAGTTTGCAAGGCCTCAGATTCATCTTTATTCTGTTTGAACTTTTCTTGACCCCCCTGCAGCTTTGTTTTACTTGGTTTATCTGCAACTGAAATTTTTCTAATGACCAGATGGCTATGGCTAATTTGTTTTATTTCTGTTTATCTTTTTATGCTATCACCATGGTTTTATATCTTTAATTCAATGTGATATAGAGAATTGAAGCCCTGGTAAAACAAGAGAGGCCTTCAGAAATGGGGACATGGGATGTGGAGGAGTGGGATGATAAGAGGTGGGACTGGCACTGGAGACTGCGTGGCTATAAATAACTTACTCAGGGTCACTTAAAAAAAATAAGGACCTGGAGCTGAATGAAACCAGGTTTAGGGGTAAAAGGAGAAATCATGTCTAAGATATGTGGAAGGTACTATATCTGGTACATTTGGATGTAGATATGCAGTCCAATAAAAAAAAGAACAAGATGCAAAATTGTGATGTGAAGCACATAAGAATGACCACAAATGGATCTTAAAGTCCAAAAGAAGAAACCACAATCACCACCAACATGTTCCTCCTGGCAAAAACTCCAGATGCTGGCAACTCAGCATAACCCCTGCCACATGCACCACCAGGAGGAAAACACTCACCTGTAGACCCAGCAGAGAGCATAATCCCAGGGAAAGTGACAAAATCTCAGCTGTGTGTACGACAGTCTCAAGCACAGAAATATTAGTGCTGAAAAGTTTCCTGCATAGAAGTGTTCTCTCTTTTTCCACACTAATTAGATGAGGGCTGATAATGATTAAGCAACTAAGATTTTATTATGCTAACGATAAACTCTTGGCTTTATATTTAGACATGTTTACTGTTTGCCCATAAAAATGATTCTGATAGCAACGCACTTTCACAACCAACATTTGCCATAATCTATCAATGTCTGGAAGATGCACTTCATAACCAATTTAGGCTGATGAGAGGCAATAAAAAGGATGGTCCTAGTCCCCTTTGCCTAGTACTTGTGGCTGGATATTTCTACCTTTTTAGTAGAACTGCGGTCTCTGATAGAGCTGAAAATGCCTCTAGTCTAAATCTAATTGCACTCACACAAAGAGTAGTACCGTGCATTAATATTCTCACTAACAACAGTGGCAATAACAAGATAGCTGTGGCAGTACTGTATTTCAAGGCTACAAGTTTACAGCTGCCTCAGTTTTCCTGTGAGTTTTTCGAGTAAAATTGAGAACATTAGCCCCAAAATGCTGCTGTTGAAACCTTTTGGATGCAGGTACAGTTAACATACACTCATTTGCAATTACGTGGCTGCAAAATTAGCTGCAAACATTATAAATTTTAGTGGCTGAAGAAGGATAAATACAGGAAGTAGGATTTGAGGTGGGAATGAACCTTATAAATCATCTTTGCCACCCAAAAATGTGTGTGGCTGCAACACTGACTTGCTGCTTGCTGCTCATTATGTGTAATTCTGTTCTTCCAGGGAGTTCAGTTATCCACTGGGAGAACACTGAGATGCAATTTTTCAGTCATCCAATCAGGGAACATATGATTCCAGGGGCACAGCACAGTTTGCGGAAGAACAGAGAATGAGCAGCTGAAGTGAATAATTCACGAACTATCCACAGGCCCGATTTGTTTGTATAAACTATTTGGTAAATACTTACGCACAACTATCATATTCATAGTATTCAGGAATGGCTTGGGAACAAAGGCCAAGCCTCCTGAATAATTTATTCCCCAGGAATTATTCAGATCACTCTGTATTCTCTGGAGCTTCTCTCCGTGGCACATTACCAAAAGGCATGGTGCATTAAGTGGAAGTTGGCTCTGCCCCAAGCAGGACGGAGTGAGAGAGTTTGGAGCACAACCTGCAGTGCCTGGAGAAAACCTTGTCTGCCTCCAAGCTGAGCTGCAGACACCAAGGCACAGATGTGCTGTGTGCCAGTCTCCAATGTTTAAAGCTGTTCCATACAACCACGACCTGGTGAAATCAGTCTGAAGCATATGGGATGGGGACAGAGGTTGAAAATGTAAAAAAAAATAAGCATAACAAGCAAAAATATCCCAGCAAGCAATCCCCCTGAACAAAATCAAAATAAAACTAATATAAGCAACAAGAACCAGCCAAAAATTTGCAGACATTTGGAGAAAACACAACTCAAGAAGCAATTAAATTTTCCTGTTTTATATTATGAACAGCTAATTATTTTGTTTCATTCTTTTCCCCTCATATTTTTTTAAAGTTGGCTATTTTTTGAGAGCTAGTTCATTTATTTGCTTCTGTTTGTATTAACATTTGAGATCTTATCTTCCCCACACTCTATGAGGATTCCTATAACTGGTGAGAGGAAAATAGCAATCAAATTTTGAGAACTCAGACACTAAAAACAAGATGACATTGTTGGATTTTGCTTGAACATTGTGAAATGTTGGTCTCATTTTCATAGTTGGAGAGGTCTTACTGCTGCAATTTATTTACCAGACCACAGTCAAGTGTGTGCATAGAAACAAAATGAGAAATTTTCCTTTTCTTCAAGTTTAATATTATAGCAATAAATTTCTTTCAGTTTCCACTGACCAAAGACAGTTTGGGTAAGTGCTTTCTTGATTGCAGCTGCTAGCAGAAGAGATATTCCCTCTTCATTAGAACAGGAGCAGTTTTATCATTAATTTACATGTATTGATTTTATTTTTTTTTTGTACAACAGATGCTTAATTTCAGCCACATATTTCAGATTTTGAATGCCCACAAGGAAATGATAATAAAGTTTCCTTCTTGCTGATGGTTTCTTCAGGGAGTATTTTCTTTCTGCTTATTACAATAAAGGATTATTTTTCTTTCTCACTGAAATTTTCCTGAGTAAAAAGCCATCCTTGGCTACAAGGAAAAAAAAAATAACAACTAAAGAACTTTTCCTCACAATCAGTCTATTGAAATGCACTTTGCACCCTCACAAAAGGGGAACTTCTGAACCATGATGAATAGGCCTTGATTTTACAGGTCTAAGTGATATTTGAGCCACAGTCATTCTTAACTCGCTTGTTTTTCATTGGGGTTGTAACTATCCACGTTCCCATAAAACAGCCAAACTGCAGACAAAAGGGGTTTTCACAAGTTGCTAGAATATTTAAATTTCAGAGACGGAATGAGAAAATAAACAGGGAATCTGGGGAAGTGTTCAAGGCCAGATTGGATGGGGCATGATCTAATGGAAGATGACCCTGACCATTAGAATAAGATGAGCTTTAAGGTCCCTTCTAGAGGCAAACATGTTCTGTAAATCTATGATTTTGAGTCAAACTATACATTTAATGTGTAATTTGGTTTGATTTAGTTAACTAAAGCATACACTATTTGTCTTCATTCTGTATGCATTTGGGGATTGGTTGGGGATTTGGGGGTTTGGGACTTTCTTGTTGTATGGTTGTGTAGGTTTGTTGCACGTTTCCCTGTTTGTTTGCTTTGCAAAGTGATAATATTTCAGCATAAATCATTATTTTGAAACAGAAAAATGCATTTCAGCACTATAAGGTTAAAAAAAAAAATAGATTGTTGTGGTTCAGGGAAACTATTCTGTCTCTTTCAGGAGAGCTTGAAACAACTAGCTGATGTTTGCCAAAATCACAAATTAATTTGGCAGTCTGAAATTGTCTTCCTGATTGTTTTAAGACTGAATCTCTTTGAAAATCCATCTAGTTTAAGGTGTTGACCATGACTATGTTGAAACAAAATAAGGAAATTGTGGAGTTAAAAAAAAATAAAATAAAATAAAGGGAGACACTGATGGTTAGGATTAGAAGTGAAGCACATTAAAGACAGCCCTTGATCAACAAAATGATAAATAGGAGGTAGGTCAGGGAGAAGCACCCTGGAACCACTAATTTGCAAGAGCCTCCTATATCATTAAGCATCCAGTTTTCTGAGCAGGCAAAAATTAAAATTGTGACTAGTTTTAGGGATATAACTCTACATCAGTAAAACTCCATCTTGCTGACCACAGCCATATGCAGCTATTGCTGAACTAAACACTTTGAACACAGTGGAAGGCTGATTTACCTGTCAGAAAGTGTTAAAACTCTTGGCAGAGTCAAAATTAGAAGTTAAAATGCCCTATTTTACTCTACCTTCTGCAGAAGTGCTGTACCTTTAATTTTCATAATCTCTTCAGCTTTAAATTCAACATTTATTTTTAACACATATATTTTAATGAAACATGAAATATAAAACGAAACTCCAGTCTGCCTCGTATGAGCATGGAGAGAAATCCTAATTACCTGTTTCAAAAGTGTGAAGCTCTTTCTAATTTTCCAGCAGCCAGGTTCCTTAGACAGCACTCAGTATTATAACTATTTATGCCAATTGTGCTATTTCATGCATAAAATTACCGCATTATTGTTGGAATAGATGCTGGAGAGATATCTAAGCAGGGTGTAATCACTTCACTTTCTATCAAATTGTGCTTCTGAAAGGTATCATAAATTTTATTAGAAGGCAAGAGGCTAATGGAAGCCAATCAGCGTTAATGCTGATAAAATTGCTTGTATTTTACATTATAAAATGGGGAGATATTTTTATCATAAGGTTCCCTTTTGTTTTATTAAGAGCATATCATGGAAACCAGGGTACAATAGTACAACAGAGGGCTGTCAGTAACCCTCTCCTGTTTCTCTTCCTGGCTTAGTTTATAAAAAAGTTTCTGTCTTAAGATGTTTTCAGATCTTTGATGGTGTAAAGGGAGTGCAAAATAAGTTCCACAAACACTCAGGTCTGCTGACTTGCACAAGTCTTCGCAATGATGAGGTGCATCTCTGATGAAAATATTTATGTTCCAAATGTTATTTGGTGTTTTTATTGTTCGAGCTAATTGTTTTCTATTAGGCTGCCTATAGAATCTGGAGAGTGATAGTTTTTATGACTCCCCAGCTTATTTTTAAAGCTCCACAGTGGAAGAATTAGAGTGGATTTTGATATGGGAAGGATGAGAATCCAGAAATGGGGTTGGAAAAAAGGAGCTTTACCCATCAAGAAGTAATTGAATGCGATTTAAAGAAATTGGTCTACTTTGATGGTAAATTAAAAGTTCTTTTTTTTTTTTTCTACCTGTTAATAAAATTTTGTACTTAACAGAGCCACGTTTGTGCAGTCATTTGCAAAACAGCTGGTTCAAATTAGTTTTTTTTTTTTTATTTTTTTTTTCAACTGCATCAGGTAAGCGTGGCTGTTCCTGACCTATAGTTAGGGAAAGAGAGACACACAAAGGCATGAGCCAAGATCCCAAAGAGGGAATTTGTGGTAGATCTCATACTGGAAATGAGGTAGTGATTCACAAGTAGCAGCGTTTGGTGAATGCATTAGGTATTTACAAACTATGTGTGGTTTTTCCTGCCCTGGCACTGCAGGGACAGCACCTTTTCCAGGCTCTGAAAATCCCAGTTCAAATACCTGCCTTGCCTGACACAAATGCTTATATTCATCCATGACATATACACTGTCCCTACACATAAAGCAAATATTTACATCACCACTTTTCAGGCCATTATTTGTAGCCTTATTAATGTTATTAACACAATTTGCACAGCAGCCACGAAGGTCCCTCCAAGACAGGGTGTTTTGTGTCACACACTGTACAAACACATGGCAAAGGACAGTCCCAGCACTGTTGGATTAACAATCTAAATAGCTAAGGCAAACAAAGGCTCAGAGAAACCACCCTGGGTACCCTGAGCAGGCAGGTTTTCCTGTGTTTAAGAAGGCAGATGACAGGTACCTGATCTAGGATCAGTTCACAACTTTGCAACCAATTTTCTGTAATACATTGCTTAATCACTCCACAATTCCTTGGATTTCCACAGGAGTAATGCCATCAATTTATTCCAAGTCTCCTTCAGGTCTAAAATTGCTGGCGCCTAGACCCAGCTACAGCTAATGAAAAAGAGTCATTGACAGGATTTGGCCCATTACTGAATTCATATTCCTGCCTCAGGTAGTCGTGTATATTCCTGTCAAAGCCCACACAGTGTAACACTTGGTGTTAATGGAGTCACAGTAAGGATGGATTTGTTCTCATCCAACTACATGTTTTAATTCAAAGACCACATTACTGTTTCTTCTGATAGATTAGATAAAAGCAAAACATGTTTATTTCTTTTAATTCCAAATATGTTTTAAAATTCTGTTTCTGGTTGGCTGTAATTTATTTGCAGGGCTTTTTATTATTGTTTTATTATTACGCTGCATTGGTATAACTTTTTCTTTTCTAATTTAATCCTCCATTTTTAAATACAATTTTCTTCTTCACCCACCAATAGCCGCATGACTGATTTTACTGAATGAAATTTATAACAATGACAGAACAAAAGGGAATTTAGTCTGAATCCAAACTAAAGTCATGTTAACAATATATTCAATTTTATAGCCTCAATTTCAGTGGGGCACCCAAGTCTTTCTGAAGTCAACAGTCTGTTCTCATATCCCAAAAACCTGAGTATACTTTTGCAAAAATGGAATTAGTATAGCAGTGGTTAGCTTATCTGACTTTGCCCCCTGAAATCATTGACTTTAAAATACTTGTCTCAGGCAGGCAACAGTGAAGAATAGAGAATTATTATCACATTTCCAGGGGAAAAAAAAATGCAAAATGAATTTCAGGCTGGAAGTATTTATCACAGCTAGGAAGGAAGTACTGTTAGAGTATAAAGATAATTTCAAACACAGTTATCACATTCTTGGGCAGTGCATCTCTTGTGTCAAGATGCTACATTTGTGGAATGGATTTTGCTTTTTGATGAGACCCATCACGAGACCACAGGCTGACAAAACTCTGCTTTTCTGCTATGTGACCAAGACACTTCCTTATGCTATCACTGCAGTTATAACCTACTATCTCAACTTCTGTTTCTTTCCACAGGTGTGATCAATGTCTCTTCATGTTCTCGATCATGCTGAGCTGTCTAACACGTCACCATGTCCCTTTCTCTCTGTGCCTTTCCATCCTGAAAGGCCCCTTGCACAAAGCCCTGCTGCTGACAATTTGAGTGAAACTGTTTCCACTGCCTAAGGCAGTGCCCCAGTGGGCACAGTAGCTGCAGTGGGATGTTAAGATATTCTCCCAGGTGAGGCAAGGCTTTAGATGGAGCCATTTCTCCTGCTGAAGATGTCCCCCTTGTACACACAGCTGAAATGCCAAGCTGGGAGATTGGACAGAGGGATTTCACAGTCCTGTGTCTGGCTCTCCTCGTGGAGAGTTCTCCAGTCATTAAAAATCACCAAAGGCAAACTGAGACACCAAGTTTGTTTCATGCGCCAGATCATGCTCTGTGGGTCCAGCAGGAAGAGGCTTCTTTTTGAAAGGACAAGGGATACATCTCCGCATTTGCATTTCCTATCAGCTGATGATGCCTCTTAAAATCATAGAATTACCTGAGTTGGAGGAGACCCACAAGGATCACCAAATCCAACTCCTGGCCCTGTACAGGACACCCCAAGACTCACAAAATGTGCTGAAGAGCATTGTCCAAACTCTTCCTGAACTCTCTCAGGCCTGGGACTGTGATCACTGCCCTGAGGAGCCTGTTCAGTGCTGGCCACCCTCCTTTGCTTTTTTATTTGATGAGGGTTTGGTGTTCCTTTTTCCCTTGTGCATGTTAATAACCAGGTTTTTTTAACCTTTTTTTCAAACATTTCTTTTGTTACAGCAAAATCCAATGAAAACCAGACTAAGATGGAAAAGACAAAGCTCTTCAGCACGTCTGCCAGTATATAGACTGTAACTGAAGACAACTAGAGCCGAGAAAAGATTTTGCTGTGATGTTCATTCATTGCTGATGATTAAAATACATCTTTTGAACGACCTAGGCTGCTAATCTGTTCTGTGATTTGGGAACCCCCTGGCACAGAAGTAGCCATAGTGATTCATAGTCAGAGTACAGATTACCCCATATACAGATCCAATTTTGGGCTTGATTCATAGTCTAGGAACATTAAAGTTCCACCTTTCCTTGGAAGTTGCATGACTTTTGTGTTTCAGGGACAAAGCAAAAGATAAATCTGATCAGGTTTTGTGTTGTTTTAGTGCACTGAGATTGTCCAAGTTTTATTCAATCTCCATATAAATAAATAACACCACGCTTATGATAATGGCTTTCAAATACAAGCATCAAATAATTATGCTGACAAAGCACTACACTCCAAACTTTTCTTGGACTGATGATGGAAAACATGAATTATCAGGTACAAATATTCTGCATTTTTATCCACATTTTGTTAACATTGCTGCTCTGCAATCTCCCTGAAATGGAGCTCAGCAGAAGTACACAGTTGATTTACAACCTTTTGTTGTAATTCATTTGTTGTCATTTATTTTTCTTTGTACAAAACAAGATGTAACTGCAGAAATGCTTGGATCTGAAAGTACTGGATTAAGAGGTTTCTGGCTCGTCAATGTCCTTTTGCAAAGGAGAAATGAAGGGATCTTGTGCCAGGCAATACAAAAGAATTCTAGCTAAGCATATGACAGAGTTTAATATTCCTTTTCTCTAATAGGAAAAGAGGGTTCTGTTCTTAAGTAGTCCTTTTCTACCTACGCCTTTTCACTTCGGATCTTCAAGAGCACAAAGTATTGGCAAACTGAAAATATATATACAAAAATATAAAGACAGATGATAAGACTCTTAATACATGTTGGACTATGCATAGAATTATGTTTTTGTAAATTTTCCTTTTTTCTGTTGTAGGTATGTATCAATCCTCTGTGATGCATGAGCAATAAATTCACATCACAGCACCGAATTAGTCTTATGATTACCTGTTGGCCACATGAAATAAGGAACTTTCCCAAATTTGGAGAAGTTGGTCAGGTTTAATGAATGTCATCCTTAAAACAATAAATATTGCCTCTGATTTCTGTGCTAACTTATGATCATCTGGTAAAGAGGGTGGATAACAAAAGTGCTCGAGTTCCTTTAGTGACAACGTGGTATATCCAATATGTGAAATCAGGATTTTTCTGTATAATGCCATAGAGACTGACTGAGTAGAATAGATTGATTTTATTTTCTCTTCAAAAAAGTTCAGCTTGATCTGTATATCAAACCTAGGGTTACAGGCTTTGCGCAGGAGATGACAGTTTTGTGTGGGAGACATCAGGATTCTGGATAAAAAGATTCCAGTTCAACACTCAGCCAGACTTCCTTAGGCAGGCTGCTTGTTTTCAAACTCCCATTTATTATGTAGGGATAATATTTTCTTTTTCCATTCATCTGGCTTGTTTATACTATAAGCTCTTTGCAGTATTATTTATCTCCAATGATGTATAAGTTCAGCCTGTGCAGAACAGCCCTATATATTTTAATAAATCAATACGAAGATCTAGGCAAGAAACAGCTTTTTGCCCTAAAGACATTTTCAACATTTTTAACAGGAAAATACAAGCTGTCTTGAAGCTTGGTGTTTTTTTTGCTTTTTTTTTTTTTTTTTTTCTGGAGAAAAATACAAACCACAGCATGTGAGAAGCTTATATACATTAAATTCCCACTATCCTTGCAGTTAGCTGGTGCATGGGAAATGGAAATTCAGAATATTCAGGATCTGGACTAGAACCAGGCAAAATGGGTACTTGAACCAGAACTGTCAACATTGTATTTTTGTAACTGTGTTACACATTGTTGGTTCTGTGTTGCCATTGAGAATGGAACTCTTGATCTAACTGGGAAACAAAAGGACAAAGAATTGGAGAAAAACCCACTGTGAGCCTTGAAAGCTTTATTTTTGAAACTTTCTATTCCTTCTTACAAAAAGTTTCAGTTTCAAGTTTTTTACAGCTATGCATGTGTGTGTGAAAATAAAAATTAAGCCTGTCGGTGTTCTGTTCTTTTTGCCCCTTTCGTAATCTTTAAATGCTTAATTTTCAAAACATTTTTAGTTCTTACCCAAATTTCTTGTAAAAAAATTGTTGCAGATGTTCTCCTTCATAATATTTATATGTACTAAAACTAAAATGCAAAACTCAGCCTGTTTTCTATTATTTATGTTGAGAAGTAATGTGGCAATAACTGTCTACAACTGAAAAAAAGTATGTTTTTCTCTCACTCACTTGTTCTGTAAAGCTGCCTGATAGTATTTATTTTAAAATCATCACTGCAGAGTGACATCCTAAAAATACCACATCTCAAAACCAGACTTGTAAACCAATGACAGCAAGTGAATGCAAGTAGGGAATAACATCTCTCTGCTTTAACAATAAGAGAATATAATAAATATCACATTTAGTGTACATATAGCTCCATTTGCTGACTGTATATGCATATATACAAAGAATTTTCCTAGTAATAGACAGATTTCACCAGATCATATTCCCATATAAAGGACAGAATAGAGCTTTCCATTTTAGACTTAACATACATATGAATAAGCACTATGTTTGCTCACACTAAAAGAATATTCATTTAAA
The DNA here is from genome assembly GCA_032173965.1 of Sitta carolinensis. NCBI lineage: Eukaryota > Metazoa > Chordata > Aves > Passeriformes > Sittidae > Sitta > Sitta carolinensis. The sequence continues at coordinate 7,512,828 of CM063313.1, read as the reverse complement.
AAGATGAAAGAAAGGAACTCTTAGCAAAACTAATCTTACTATATATACTTAGATGTCTCATCTAAACCTAAATTTCACTTGAACATTAATATTGTTTTCAGATACACTGTACTATTATCTATTTTTTCTGGGCAAGCATTGCAATGAATTGCTGTATTAATTGTACAGTCTGGACTATTTGTCAAGGTAAAAACCAATTCAAGTCAAATGCTTCTGCATCTGAAAAAAATGAGAAAAAAATCAGGAAAAAAATATAATACCTTCCTCTTAATTATTTTCTTGGGTTTTTTTTACATTTTTTTAAGATCAGTTCCCTTAAATGCACAGGATTGATCTCTCTTTACAAAAGGAGAAACAAATATTTAAGACCACTGAAGAGGAAGCAGAGGAAGCACTTTCCTTCCTAGTACCAGTGTCAAAGAATGAAGTCACAGGTCAGTCTGATAACTTAATATTTCTACAATCAATGAACATCAAAGGCAGACATTTCAGAAGGTATTTAACTCATCCTAAAATTAAAAACTGACACATATGTCTCTTTTTATGGCAGCCCACATGGTCTTGTAGTGCAGGGATTGGAGGCCCAGAATAACACAAAATCCAAATCATCACTGATGCCTGCACTTAGAGGTGAACCAGGATCCATGCATGGAATCTCCAGAGTGTTCAGCCCTGTCTTCACAGCTCTTGAGGTGTTCAGAGTCATCCATTGCTTTCCAGGTTTCCATTGTTTTCATGATGTTTTCTCTCAATCCCCAACAGAACAGTCCTCAACTCAAAATAGGTGTTGAATGGAGCAGACCATTATTTTGGGCCCATGCAGATGTATCCTGAATGCTGATATGTTGTGAGAATTCTATCCAACACCTTCCTAAGCAAGGGCCAAGGACTTATGCAAAGCTTTCTGCAGAAGGTAAGTGCAATTGCTCTGTAAACTAGACAAGGCTGCAATTGAAGGATGCTATCAAATACTGTCACAGGATGTTATTAGCATTATTAGGATGTTAAGAACTGGCAGTGCTCAATTAGAAGTATTTGATGTCATAATAGAATTCAACATGAACACACAGAACATCTGCACATTCAAGGGCTTCCCTGGAAAACGAAAGGAAATCCTGAAAGGTATTAATATCTTAACATTAAAGAAAAAAAGTTGCTGCTTTGATCAATACCCTCAGGAATTACAAAATGGCAGCAAAGTGAAGAACACTGCAAATAATTTTTGGCTTTGGCCCTAACTTGTAAGTCTGTCAAGGACTTCTCTTGCCAAATGGTGGAAAATGGATTACTGTCATTTTTCAAGGGACTGCACATCATTTTCCATTGATTGGCATGCCAAATCCTTCACAAAGTAATGAGTCAGGCATGATGCAAATCATCGTTGCACTGTCACTTTGATTGCATAGCCCTCTATCAATGTGATTAAACTGGTGTGGCATCCAAAAGGTAATGTACAACTCTGCTTGGCTTCCATGGTGGAAAAGAAAATTCTAATGCTAGGCAGAGGACACAGGAGACAAACAAAATGGTGAGAGAAACCAGACAGTACCTGTTGCCATGCTTGTGAGTAATATTTTAGCTGAAATGGTAAAATATTGAACATGGCCATGACAAAATGGGATTAACCTGGAAAATTTTCCATCGCTACCACACGTTTTTTTGTCTGTCACAGCAATTTTCATGCACTTACCAAAACTGCTTCTGGAGATAAGATGTATATTTGCTTCTTAATTAACCACTCATAATAAAAAAGTACCTGTTACTCACAAGATTATAGACATGGATAATATTACATTTTCAAGTTCCTTGTACTTCACTTTCACTGCAAAATCCTAATGAAACACCCAAATTTTGTGAAATGCTGAACACTTGTAAATAGCTGGAAACTTTCGGTGTCAAACCATGAAGACCTCATCTTCAAACTATTTTTGATATCAGAGTGTCTCTGGCATACACTGATCTTATCTTTTTGCTTTTGGATTGAAGGATTAATGCATCTTCTAGTTGCAAGCATGTTTATTTAAGATTTGTATTCATCTTTCCTCTGTGTGCTATCTCATTTCAGAAGGTTTTAAGAAGCTCTGCATTCTTACCTGTGCTGAGGAAATAAATATCTTCTTGGTTCTTTTTAGACCAACTATTTTCATTAAAGCTTTCAAAACCCTGATCAGATTTGATAAAAGTGACTAATGGGCTCCAAAATTGGGAAAAGTGAGTCTGACAGCTACAGGCACACATCTGAGCACAAACAGAAATATCTGTGGCCATATAGTCAGCACTATTTCATAGAAAGTCTAGAAAGGGAAATAAAGCCATGCTAGATCAGTCTGACAAGGAAGTAGTACTTTTAATATTTATTTTTACAGCCAAGAAAGATATTCTGTGATTATTTATTATTGTGAAGGAGCTAAGAAGTAGATTTAGGTGTCTGCCTGTGAGCTGAACCCTTCAAAAAACTTTCTGACAGAGCTGAAAAGTAGGTTAGTATTCAGTTCTCACATATCCAGTGTCATTGAGCTGTCCCTATGTGGCCTTCCTATTACAATGCTTCCCCAGTAAAAGGTAAGTAAAATAACTTCTTAATCAATTTATACTAAGGGATTTCTACTACTCTCTGACAATAATTCATTCTGTTTGTGGTAGTTGAGGGGCTCTTTGCTTTGATTTTACTAAATGTTTTGGAGATTCATCTTCATGTTGAGATCACTAGAAATCTGAGAAGATGGTTCACATCAAAAATTTCTTATAGGAATTTTGGAGTATTTCTGCAATAGAATCAAGCCTCTGTGTTCTCCTTCTTCTGGACAGAGGAAGGATTTTATTTAATTTTATATTATTTTATTTTATTTTATTTTAATCTTATTCCATTTCATTCCATTCCATTTCAATTTATATAATTTTATTTCCTCAGCAGAGCTGTAAATGTTAACAAAAATATTGTTAAATATAGGAAATCTTCAAATTCACATTATTTATTTCATCAATGGCATTCCTGCGAAAAACAGCTAAAGTTTTTATACTCATTTTTTTTCATTGCTTTCCTTGTTTTCTAATACCATCAGATTAGAAAGTGTCATTTGTAGCCAGTTTCCATAGAAAGAAATTACTAAAATTATAGGAAATAGTAATTAAAATCCTTTCTGAAATACACTCAAACCTTTCTGAAATACACTCAAGCAAGTGGTTCACAAGGTGCAAGTACACACAAATACTCAAAACCTGTAAAATTATTTGGTACTAGATGCAGGCAGTAATTTGAAAAAGTAATTTGAGTTGTTCTTACCTTAATTAAATAAAAAAAAACAAACAAACAAAAAAAAAAACAAAACAAAAAAAAACCACACCAAACAAAATGGATATAAAAAGCAACCCTCCATGCTGAGTGAATTAAACTTAAATTTAATCAGCCCAATTCAGATTAATCAGATTAATTAATATGGGGATCAGCACCCTGAAGATATACAGACAAAGAAAGAAAATCTATTGGGTTTAGATAACTTGCTAAAATTAAATTCCATATTTTTTCATTTTGTTCTATCAATATGAAATCCAAATAAATTTATATAATTTTTAAGTTTACTCTCTGGTTGATTTTAAGAGTAAATTTTAATTAGGATAAATCCTACCATTAATTTGTTGCCCATGTAAAGAAGAGGCTTCTATTCTTTGTGTGACTGTTTCACCAAGGCTCACCATCACCACTGAAGCCCTCTCCCTGCCTCCAAATCCAGGCTAAATTTTCCTTTCCAGCTATAAACTATGTTCATAGCCAGGTGCCTACAACAAAGGCTGTTCAAAAGTAGAGGTCTGAGAACAAATGTCATGCAGTGCTTTTTTTTCTGACTGAGCTTTGGTCTTCATCAAGGTCTGACAAATATTGGCATTATATGTCACTAAGAAGTAAAAGAGCATGCTCTGACCTTCAAGAATCCTCACAATATGTACATTATGTTGATGTGCCCTTTGTTTTGTCTCTCTTAGTTTGCTTTGGCGGCTTCAACGATTTGGTCTAATGCAGGGTTGTTTTACCAAGTTTTATCTGCTTCTTTTAACCATGAACTGGACAACTGACTCCATCTGACACTGTTTTCCTTACCAGTACTCCCATGGCAATCAAGGCAGTCACAGAAGACTGGGTTCAAGCACAGTGTTAACAGTGATGGGCGCCCTCAGGAGCTGTGCAGATTTCTTTTGGAGGAAGAATCACCACGTCTGACCATGCTTCTGAAGTTCTTTCTGTCTTTGTGTCAATTGCTCTTAACAGACAATTGGTTTGAAAGCTTAAAGAAATTCATCCTCCTCACACATCTCTCTGAAGCAGCTGGCTTAAGTGTTTGAGCACATACTACACCATTAATAAAAGTTTGTGTAGTCCATAGGACTTTGGAGAACCTCAGGGATTTCTTTTTCAGTTTCCAGGCATAAAACACCCTGAATAACATTATTTTGTGGTAATTGGTATCAATTTGATATAGGTTTTTGCACTGAGAAAGTAAAAAAAAGAAAGGAAAATGCCATTTTGAAAAGGATGCAAAGTACCTGTTCTGAAATGTAAAATACAAAATAACACTACCTCGTCCTGCAGGAGATGGTTGTATTTTACAACCAGAAACAGAATAATCAACCATGTTGCTAATATTTATATAGTGGCATTTTTTTTAAGTCAGGCTCTAAATTACTCTGGTTTTTTACATTCATTTTGATGTCTGGAATAATTAACTAATCTTAAAGGTTGTAAAACATATGAGTTTGGTCATAGAACCATAAAATGGTTTGAGTTGATAGGGGTCTTAAATATTATCCAGTTCCAACTCCCAAAATTGATATTAAGTAGTTAGAAGAGAACTGAAGGTATTGAAAATACATACAAATATGTATACATAATTTTATGCATATGTTTTAGGAAGTTAAAAGGTCTGTCTTCAAAATATTAACTTTTATTGAGGTATAGTTACATGCAGTAAAGCTTAACAGTTCTTTAAATATTTGACCATGTTTTGTTCAGGCAATATTTATCAAGTGTTGTCACTTGATAGTCTGATCTATTAGGTATGTCAGGAATAAGTTATAACTCAGTAGCTCTTTTTGGTTTTCACTTTTCATGTTTTTTAAAGAAAAAAAGAAAAACATATGAAAAAAGATAGTCAGGTGAGTATCTCAGAGTCTTAAAAAATCTCAGTCATAACCAGAAGTACATACATACTTAAACAACTTCAGAAACAATTGATTTAGAGTAAGATTTTTAAAAGGTCTTATCCTCAGTCTTTCTCAGACTCCCTTGAACGCAATAATAAGACTGCCTGAGCCTCAGAAAGGAGCTAAGAGGCAAGTACAGAGGTACATGTATTTGCTAGAAGTAGAAAAGTAGAGCAACTTAGTTATAATGCATCATTTCCCCCAAAGTGATTTATTTTTCATAGATTCATATATTCTTAATGAGGCATTAAGGCAGATAGTCTGACCTCCTATGCATCATAGGCCATCAGATTTTATACCATTACTATTGTGTTGAACCCAAACATTATTTGTAATTTGAATATATTTTAGACAAGCATTCAAAAGCAAGATGAAGATTTACAGACGCTGTATCCACACATGCCTGCAGTCTCACCCATGAGTTCTTTACTATTGATTTTGGGGTCCTCAGTTTTTGTAAAATTTGGTTTGCTTTGATGGCATTGTCTTAAGGTCAATATTCATGCACTTTTACTCATTTTAATCAACCTTGGTACCAGTCAGAGTAGAATGGAGTCTCACTGCAGGAGAGATGGCTCCCTTAGTGACATGTTCATGCCTGGCTCCATCTTTCTTCCAGACTGACTCCTTCAAGGCTGTATTCTTCCATCTGCTCCCTGACTCATCCTATGGAGCAACCTCTCATTTGTGACTTGTTTGCATTGTGTTAGAAGAGGTATAATATTAGGATAGGTGAATCTAATCTGCAGCCTCTCACCTATAGATTCCAATCTTACAGTGTACCAATGACATCTCATTTTGGGGGCAAAATGTCCCATGATTTGTAGTTAATGGATATTTTCAGAATTTTCATTTTCTTTTAAGTGGTCTGACAGGGCAATCTGATCTGTGTTGTGATAGGATAAAGCGGAACAATTTCAAAATGAAAAATCATAGATTCAGAAAAAGAATAGGTTTAGAGCAGATATTAGGAAGAAATTGTTCCCCATGAGAGTGGGAAGGCTCTGGAACAGACTGCCCAGAGAAGCTGTGGCTGCCCCATCCCTGAAAGTGTCCAAGGCCGTGATCAATGGGGTTTGGAGCAACCTGGGATAGCAGAAGGTGTCCCTGGCCATGGAGGGGAATTGGAATAAGGGAATCTTTAAGGTAGCTTCCAATCCCAAACCTTACATAAATCTATGGTTCTACGTATTTTCCAAGAATGCAACAAAACTCATGATTAAGTTTTGTTTATATCTGAATTTGTGCTTTGCTATAGCTATACATCTTTCCACCTATTTAGCAATATGTTTGTTTTTATTATTTTTCTTTTTCATATACAAAATAGATCATGACCAACCTTAAGAGGGAAGTGCATAGTCCCATCTAGACCTAAAAGACCCTCTAGATCAGCCTCTTCTTAAGGGCAATTTCCTCAAGGAATTTTCTTAATTGTAAACCTGAAGGTGAGCAGATTTTGTTACCCTATTCTGCCACTTCTGAATAGCTGTTGCTTATGCTTAATTTAGGAAAAATGTCACTTCTTAGACTGTTGGGATTGTTTGGTTGGTTGGTTTTACTAAACTGTCAACAACTTTCTGTGAGTATATGACTAAGTCAGTTAGCCAAGAAAATGGTAGATTGGCCTAACAACCAGGATCCAAAAGAATTTATGGTCTTGATGTTCTTTGTCAGCCAAAATGCTGATACCTCTTGACATGTGCCACAGAACAACCTCAGTGATGCCTTTAGAGTTTTTACCAGTAAAAACCTCCCTTGGTGTTTTGTACAGGTTATGTATTTTGCCATTTGAATGTAGGTTAAATGCAGTTTCTTAAATGCCACTCTTCTGAGATGATCATTATTATTCAGGCATGAGACCTATGGGTTATGATAGAAAGTTTTATGAAAATGTCAGCTCTGTGTTCAGTAGTGGTCAAAAAAAAAAAACAAATCTCATGTTAAAAATCATTAGGAAATAATGGAGAATAAAAAAGAAAATTGATTTAGACATTTGGAAACAGAGATGGCTCAAGCATATCTGTAGTATTGTGGTGTTTATATCTTTATTGCCCTCATCGTAATAACGAGGAAACCTAGTTTAAAGATTTATACAATGATAAGTCTTGGTAAAAGTTATCATGTATTTTCCACAGTTATTTTTTACTTTGGAAAAGAGTTGATGTAGAGGGCTTGTGACAGAACCCTACATAATCATGAAAGTTTTGGGGTGAGAAATAATTATAGGTTATTCATTGACTCTTGAAAAAAAAAAAAAAAACAAACCGAAACCCACAAAACAAAAGTTTCCAAGACCAGGATTCAAAATATGTAGCAGGAGTTCTGCCTTCACTCAATCAGAATAACAGTTGAGAGAAGACCTCTGCAGCTCTTTCTAAGGATGTCATGGATTTTAGAAGTTTAACATGTTTGAAGGGATGATGTTCAAATATATGGAAGAAAATCTCCTGACAGCCCCTAAATGCACAGGAACTGTGTCCAGGTAAGGAATGCCAAAAAGCAGCCATATTTGGAAGAGTTCTGGGCAAAACCTTCTTATTCTTACTGGAGAACTTGTTTTGATAATGGGATGAAAAACAGCGTGCTTGTTCTCTTATTAGAAACCTTGGGGATCTGAGGTCTCAGAAAGATCCCCAGAATTTAAGGATTTAACCTCATTTCTGCAGTGACTTTTCTGTAAAATTTAGTTTCCTCTGTAGAATGAAGTGACAAAATAACTTAGTGAAAGGCTTCTAGACATGGTGACTCTGTGTCATCCATGATTATGTGAGGATCACCAAGAAATTCCATAAACTGGGCTTTCTTTCTTGTCATTTAACAGAACTATATAAAATTTCTCCTGGGACATATTCCTGGTAGGCATTGTTTTGATAAAGTATTACAATAATGCGCCACTGAAGCAGTAGCAATCCTGGATATTACAAAAATGTGTCAAAAGAGTAAGCTGTTCTTTCAATGTGTTGAAATGCATCACTAGAGCAACAGATGTCAGAGGAAGAAGGATTGTTAGAGGCCACAGTTCTTTAGAGGTTCAGAGAACACCATGAATGATGTTTATTATTATTTATTTGTTGGGAGTTTTCTTTATTTATTGTATGGTTACCACAGGGTGGGCTCAGTACAAATCTATTGAAAAAGAGTACTTTAAAACTTATTTTTAAAGAAGATCTTTACAGTATATGATTGCTAACACACCAGCAAAACTATTTATCAGGTAACTGAGACAATTTAATAAAATAAAATTTCAAGTTCAAATTTAAAAGAAAAATTATGGTTAAAATTCTAATTAGAATTCCCTTCAGCCTTTGAAAGTTTTAATATTACTTTTACTTGGAGCCATTAAAAATCTTTGAAACTGTGTATGCAAATATAGTAAAGTTTTATGTTGCTCATGTTACTGGGCAGATTCTTTTGGGAGGGAAAAATTTTTGCTTTTGGAGTTCTATGAGTTAGCAAAGAGATGTACTTTGCTTTTCAAGTTATTTTCTTAGCCCTAAGAATTGTGAATAAACACTTGAAAATATATCATTGAAGTACACCTGAAGTACTTATTTAGAAATAAGAAGGCAAGATTTTCACCAAACAGGAAGATAAGCATGAATTGCTGTCCTGTTTCTGAGAGTGCTTACTTATAACAGAAAAAAAAATAAAAGGGTGAAATTTGATTTTGTCTTGGAAGAGTTCTGTGCCTAGTAGGTTATGGATGCTTCCTGAAGGGTAGAGGCAATTGTGCTTCCTATTGCAGCTCCACCCACATAAGTAATTATTCACATAAAGAGTTGTCTTTCCTGATGCAACAATGCCAAAGTTATCAGTCTCATTTTGCATAAAAGAATACAGATATTTTAATTTTTTTTTTTTAGAATATTTGAATGACTGAAAGTTTTGTCACTTCCCTCCATCTGTGCCTACCCCATAGACTAAGGCATTCCCTCAGTCCAAAACCTGTACAGACTTTATTCAAACCCACCAAACAGCCAGAGCTTCCTGATGGACTAACCCCAGGAGCATCCCTGGATTTTCCCATATTTTCTCTTTACTTCATGGTGCCACCCAAAGGTTATTCTAGACCATTATGCAAAAGGGCTTCATTACACAGGAACGAATGTCCCATTGTTCCTAGATACTCTGCAAACAGAGAAAATCCTCAACATCCTTTCATTTCATAGCCAGCCAACAAGCTGGCACTGCATCAGAGAATGCAGGCACTTTTTCCAGTTGCCTTGTCAAGAAATGTAATATATAATAATACCCTGCTTCCTTCCTGAAGAAAAACCTTTTTGTTAAAGTTGGCATCTCTGTCTCGTGGCCTTGAGAGCCTGAAATACAGGGTGCAACTTAATCAGCTAGAACAGTGCTGTGCTTGCTGTACTGAATGCACTCCATAGGCTTCCGCGGTGTAACGAATGGTCAGATGGTGTGTGGACTGACTCACTTCTCCCCGTGAACATGGTATTTTGCCAACATCTGCATTATATTGTGTCAACAATTGCAATATTACAGAGTTGCTGCTTTCTTTTTATCTCCCAAACCCATCCATTTAACTGTTCCTGTGTCAGAATACAACACAGTGCAGTTATTTCTGGTAACCTGATGTTATCCAGCCATTTTCCTTTTGCAAACCCATCCCCAGTTGTCCCAGAAGGTTAAAATTATAACTCTCCTGTCAAATTCCTTCTGAGAGATTTAAAATTCTCAGCTTTGAAACACTACAACTTTTTCCACAGTGCTACAGCAATGTAACTTACAATACCAGAAACAACACACCACCTTCCAGTGGGTTTAAAGACAGGACACTCCTCATTAATGTGTCCTCCAGGAAAAAATTCCTGGGACACACACCTACTGCCCCAAGGATGCTCATTACTATTATTATTATTATTATTATTAATAATAATAATAATAATAATAATAATAATAATAATAATAATAATAATAATAATAATCTCTTGTAATAATGTGGTGTTTTCCCTCAGAACAAATGGGAAGGGTACATTAAGACTTTATATACAATTTGAGATTGTAAATTAAGCCTGCTGCCTTTGGGGAGGCCTGGGGTTGTTTTTTGGAGAAGTGCAATTACACAGTGAGGTCATTCTGTGTGTAAAAAGCATGGTGCCAGTTGGAAACTGCTCCATCAAACAGACCCATCAGTGGTAGACAGGGGCTGTATCAGGTGGTTTTTATCTTGTACTTGGAGCGAACTGCCAAATCACAAAATCCCTGCTGTCACATATCACAGAATGAGAAAATAGTTAGTGTATGGAGTGGTCTCTAAAGTTTATCCAGGACAATTACCCTGCAATGAACAGGGACACCTTCCACAGTCTCAGGTTGCTCCAAGCCCCATCCAACCTGGTCTTGAACACTTCCAAGGATGGAAGAGTCACAGATTCTGTGGGTACCCTGTGCCATACCCTCACAGTCAAGAATTTCTTCTTAATACATAATTTAAACTTGTTTTAGGCTTGAAACTATTCCTCCTCGTATTATCAGTCCAGACCTTCATAAAAAGTCTTACTCCAGAGGTCTTGGATCCCCTTTAGGTACTGGAAGGTGCTCTAAGGTATACCTGAAGCATCCATGATGAGCAAACCCAACTCTCTCAGCCCATTTCTTTGGCAGAGGTTCTTCAGCCCTCTGAGTGTTTTTGTGGCCTCCTCTGGGACTTGTTCCAACAGGTCCATGTTCTTCCTGTGCTGGAGTCCTCAAATCTGGATGCACCACTGCAGGTGGGTCTCAACCAGAGCAGAGGAGTGGGGCAGAATCTCCCTTCCTGACCTGCTGCCTGTAGCAGTGTGCTTTTTAACTTTTTTGGGATTTTTATATTGTTATATGGTTCGTTCTATGTACCCCTGTGTTCTTCCCCTATTTGATTCATTCCCCAGGTTACTGTTACCTGTCAATCTTGAGTTCTGTAACCCCCAGACCCTGTCTGTTACTCTGAGACCTCACCTTCAGCCTGGAAGGTTCTGACAGGATCACAGAGTGATTGGATGGAATTCCCGCTTTCCCCCCCACTGTATTCGGGTTTGTTCCCCTACATGTCACTCAGTTAGAGAGCCGTCCACACTTATCCCTAATTGCTCCCAAGTCAGACCCTGCCCCGAGTTCCTCCCCCTTTATCAGCTGCTGTATTCAGGTGCTCGGGGGCTTTGCCTGAGCTGTCCCCTGTGACTGAGGTGTCCCCACTGTGGGACAAATAAAGCCAATGGTTTAATCTCAAGCAGAGCCTCCCTCTCTCTGTGCTGCCATCATCACTCAATGCCTGCAGCCAAGCCAAGACCCAAAGGTTTGGCAAAGTTCATCTGGCTCCTGAGCCGTGCCCTCGCTGCAGCGGTGCCAGGGCTGGCCGAGGCAGAAATCACACTGACACCGTAACAGCTGCCCATGCTGTGGGATCTGCCCAAGACATGGATGGGGCTTTCTGGGCTGCCAGTGCCCACTGCTGTGTTACACTGAACTTCTCATTCCCCAGCACAATCAGTTCCCTCTCCCCAGGACTGATTTCAACCCATTCTCCATAGAAGCAATTTATTCCAGTGTAAAAGATATTGCACTGTCCTACAGTGTACAAGGCAAGGGGACTGCTGGGACTGCTGCCATTAAAACACAGTGGTGCTCTCTGTGTATCTAGGACTTGAAAAAGAGACCACACAAAGGCCATTGCAAGCAAAATAGATATGATTAACACAAAACAATTTTAAAAATAATTGCTGTTCTAATTTCTGGGGTTGTAAAACTAAAGGGCAAAGAATTTAAAACACAACATGACTAGGTATTCTTGAGTCAACAGTTATATAAATAATAAAAGAGTGGTATGAGGAATCTGTGGCAATGCTGGCAATTAAACCTGTATTTTCTAAGTCCCAGGGTGAGAATGATTGCCCCAGACTATCTTTCTTTTCAACTTAATATTTCCACTGACAGAACACATGTTGAAAACTCGTGTTTTCATTACTAAATGCAGTTCATATTGATAATCAGGGACTAATGATTATTTTACTAATAAGTATTTATGCAATTTTCCAAAACCACAAGCAGGAACCATTCCTTAACAATTTTCTTTATGCCATGGTGGTTTCTCCCTTCCATTTATGTACTTGTAGTCAACATTTTGCTGACTACATCTCGTACATTTGAAGCTTGATTCATTTATTTTTATTGATAACTTGTACCATGTTAGCTGTCCTCAGACACCCACCTGGCCATCAGCCACCTCCTCAAAAAAGTCTTTTGCAAAGTCTTTTGTCATGTTTGTCACACATGAATGTTTCAGATAGCTCAGAGCCTCTCAAACAGGACTAGATACCTATTCTTAAATAAATTATTTCAGTCCGGGGTCTCACAGATTAGACCATAAATTGTTGGAATTCATTTTGTAGGTTCGTGCAGCTAATTTCAGGTGCTGTTTGTGCAGGCACTTTGCACGCACTTTGTTTCTCCAAAGTCCTCTTAGACTTATATCTAGACCCTGCCCCGTCAACAGGGTCTAGATAGAATACATTCTGCTGTCCCATAGTTAGTTATCCCATATTCAATTATTTATATACCTCATTGGGTCTTCATAATGGCAGACAAAATTTAGTCAAGACCCAGATATTGGCATGTCAGACATCAGTCCAAGAGTTGGATCTCTCTAGGCAGCTTAAGCATGTGTAAGTGCTGGTGATAGCTTGAAACATCCAAAATATTTAAATATCACTGGTACACATGGCGGAACTTTTATGGGAAATCTGCAGCTGATAGAGGGGCTGCTGGACACAGGACAGGATAACCTGAGGCATGTCCATTGCCACCAGATGCCTAAATGTAGACAACTGAATTTAGATCTTCATCTCTACATTGCCCACTTGCTCATGCTGCCTGTCATACCCTAAACATAGCTGAACGTGGTTGCATCACCATATAGAATTAAATTCTAGTGCATTGGCCTCTAAATGGTCATCTAAATCAGGCAAACTCTTCCAAATTTTGATTTGTTGTGCCAGTGTTGATCTGCAGTCAGCGGATTTCCATCATCTCTGTTTCTTGCATTGTTTATCACTTTTCTTTAATCACTGAAAAGTCTGGTGGACATAAGGAAATGAGTAAAATCACACTGGTATGGTTTTGCTCCAACCAGAAACCATCTGAGTTGAAGAAGATTGCAAGAAAATGAAGGAGAAGACACAGAAATACTAAATCATGTCAATAATCCAGACTTTTTTCTTTTCTTTTTAACATAGAAAGAAACATTTAACAAATATAGATGTAAATTGGAATTTTAAAAAATGGGCATTCAGTGAGAGACTGAGAAGATCAAGATATAAGATCTATAATTCTACAATTTTTTATATGTTTATGTATAGAATTAACAAACTCTTAGTCTGAAAACCAAGTAAGCAATGACCATCTCCTGGTACCATCCCTAATATTCCCTTCTGTTCACTGCAGAACTGTTCAGTGGAATTTCACCCATTAGAGACCATTTTCTTTTCTCTTCTGTTTTGTTTATTTTTATAAGTCTATGCATGCTCCATGCCTGTTCATAGGTTTACTCAAATACTCTATATTCTCCTCCAGACCTGATCTTTCTTTCAAAGCTTTTTCCTATATACTGCATATAGATACTACATGAAGAACCTGTCCTTCCTATATCACCCAGTCCTCAGCCTGCTTTCAAGACTGTTTTGCTTGCATGAACTAGTCCTGAAATACCTATGTCTTTTAATGGACCCAACTCAGTGCTTTCTAATTTCCTTCTTCCCTTCAGTCCAGGAGTGTGACTTCCTTTGCATCCCTACACAAGGCTTTATTTCATTTTTCTCTTCCTGACATCAAAACTCAAACCCAACTCAAGATACATTCTTGATGGATACATATCCACACAACACAGGAGAGGAAGGAACAACCAACAGGAACAGCATGAACAATCCAACACCCAGGAAAGTGAAGCAACACCAAAGAAAATTAATAATAGTTCATGAAGCTGAGATGTCTGGAAGCAGGTGAGTTCTCACAGAAACCTTGAATGGTTTCAGACTACAGAGAAGCTTTAAGTATTTTTTCTGCCATTTGAATTTTAATCCATAGGGAACTAACCTCTTTAGATTAGATGCAAAACATAGTCCTTTCTGAAAAACCAACACACACATACACACAAAACCCTGAAGAACTGAGCTGAGATCAAAACACTTGCTACTTTGAGATTCCTCTGGTGAACTTGAATCCTAGTCTTGAAGGTGAAATCCATCTTCTGAGTCCACAGAGCTTTCTGTTCCCCTGGAACTTCTTACAATGTCTATAAAGATTTCTGCTCTTAACCTTTCTTGTGTTATAAAAAGCACAGCCACATTCCTCGTAACTATTTGATGTCTCATATAAAACCCTTTTAAAGAAATCCCAAGATAGCATCAAAAGAAAAAGTTGCCCACAGTTGTCTTTAAATGCCATGCTTATTTAATATCGACATGAATATAGAGTCACTGCCTTCTGAGTCTAAGGATCCCAGACTAGCAATGGAGGTGCACAACCTAAAATCTGCCAGTTGTTTAAAAAATAATAATAAAAAAATTTGACTCCATGGGGAAAATGTGTCAAGAGTAAAAGGCAGTGACGGTGAATTTTGGACAGAATCCAAATACAATTGTAGGAAAGAAACTGTTTTTTTTTTTTCTTTTTTTTTTTTTTCCCCTTTATTTTTTTTTTTTTTTTTTCTTTCCCAACACCCTCCTGACACGCTTTCTTCAGTTTTGCCACAGAAGTTAAAGTCTTTCCTCAGGAGAAATATGTGAGTGTGCATATGTGTGTACATGTGAGCTATAGTAGACTCAGAAATTTTAGACACAGGCAAACTTGGCACGAAGGGAAAAGGGGAGATATAGGAAAGGGGAGATATAGGACCAGCCTTGTCAAAAAATGAGATATTTCAAATGGTTTACCTTAGAAATATGTCAACCACCAGTTCCTTGCAATTCTAATTTAATTTTATTTTATTGTTCCCCACACACACACATGCCCACAGGTGCTCATGAGTAGTCAATGTATAATGTGTATGTATATTCTAAGGAACAATTTATTTTGATTTGCTGTAGTCAATGTATAATTATGTGACAGGTCTGATCTCTGAGATGAATCATTTCTTTCTTTGTGATATGATGAGTATGTCATAACACATTAGCATCCTACTGACAGCTACAGAATATAGAGAATCAAAAGACCAGACCAGGAGGGCAAGATAAAATAACAAGAAAAATTGTAATAGCCATCAGGTACTGGTTTGTCTCAGTTCCCTTTGACTTCAGTAGTGCCTAGGATTGTGCAGAAAACAAAGATTTGTTCATGCTTATCTCTATAATAAAGAAACAAAGAAAACTTTATTTTGACACTCCACCAAAGTAAAAATATATTTATTTCTTCACAAGTACATATTTTTTGATAACAGTGCTAAGCAATCTATTTGCATGATTTTATTTGTGTCTTAAGAAGCAGCTTGAGAGGCTGACTATAAAGAGATTTTGCCACCCTTCACTCTTTTTGCATGTATGCAATTCTTTTTAGGTAGCAGAAATATAATTCCTGGGTGCTACTCCTATCACCTAGGAATTTCTGTTTACAGTAATGCCAGGAGGGTTGAATCAGGACTGGAGCTAAATCATGTACTTTTCAAATCTGTGAGTCCTCAGAGAACTTGCCATCTAATTAGGAATGATATTTGCATAACAAATGACCTTAACACTAAAAAAAAAAAATAGTCTTATTGGTTATTTTTTCTTATTTTTCTTATGTAGTGGGGAATGGAATGAAATGCATTGATTAAAAATATGAGAGAAAAAAAGGGAGTGAAGCTTAGGAAATCAGAAAAAAAAATAGAATAGAACAATTAAGATATAAACCTTTAGAGAAAAGGATGTGAGAGAGAAGAAGGAAAAATATAAATAAATCTAGAAATATAAAGAAACAAGATTTTTTAATTAAATATGAAATTCCCAGAAAATGTCTTCTCAATCACGTTTGTTTTTTCCTCATTCACATTCTCTCCAGGGACATGTTTCAGAGAACACAAATTGGGCTTAAACTGCTCTGGTGTGAGCTGTTGATATTCTTCACTGGGTGCTAAGTGTCCTCTGTCAGTGAAGATACCATTGCCTTCCTGCTGCTATTTGATCCACTTGGTTTTGACAATGGAATTTCTGAGCCCACATCCATGTCAATGGAGAGAGGCTGAGTCCCCAGGAGAGATCATTCACAGCTGCCACCAGTTTTTTTGCTCAGAGATACAACTTGGACCAGCCTCTGTTCTCCACTAGCTACAGGCTGAGATTATATTTTGCATGTACACATGTAAGCCCTTTGTGATACACTGCAGAGTAATTTCTGGATGAGCTCTTGTGTCTAACTGTGGTAGTAAAATTCATCCTTGAGGGTGGATTATTCCAGTGCATCCCAGCTTAGACAATAACCCTGTTATTCCATGTTCAGTGTGTATTAAATGATTTTGTAAGTCTTAAGTGGTTTGTCACCAGCTTTTTCTTTTCAGGCTCTTACCTGAAGAAATTAGCCACTTCAATCTATAAAAAACCCATTTTTTAGTTTTTCCCTTCTGCTTTACATGTGTCTAGTTCTGTGACTTACCATGGTTGCCACAGCCTTGTGTGTATTAATTAGCAGCATTTTAATCACTGCTAGAATATCCTATAGACCTTTCTTCTTAAAGGCAATGGGCAGTTTGCATACAATCCACATGTAATCTTTCAAAAAGCTTCTTTATTGACTAACATTTACCTAGCTCAGAGGTCTGTGTTCAAAAATACTACATCAAATATTCACAGTGTTAATGAGAAAATCCATCTCACTTGTAGTCAGTGAACTTTCGCCCATTCTTAAGAAGTGGAATTCGTTTAAAGAGCAAAAATGTTTAAATAAGCTTAATTTTACTTGCTAAAATATTTTTCTTTTCTCCTGAGGTGAATTAAAACAGCAACTTAATATTTGTAAAAATTCAAAATTTCTACAGTGGTGTTTACAAGGAGAAATATAAAATAAAATAGAATACATGTAGATTTCAAAATAGATAGCAGCAGAGTAAAATATCTATCTCACTTTAAATATATTAAATATATTTTGTTTTCGTATTGTTTGTTGACTCAAAAATAACAATATCATATGAAAGTTTTAATATGTTAAATAATGTCAATTACATGTTTGTATAGTATGTCCTCTACTGGAATTGTTTTTCATAAAACAGAGGAATTTTAGCATGGATTTAAGCATGTATTTTAGCATGGATTTAAGGACGTGTTGCCATTTTCAGTTATGAAAATGTCATGGAAAAAATGCCACACAAACTCTGGGTGGTGGACTTGATTTTGCTTTGAACTTCAGGAGTTTGAGTTTCATCTTTTCTCTTTTGCACTTTGCTCACCTTCTGCAATGACAACCATGTGTAAATGACAACCACTGGATACCTCAGCTTGTGCTTCTTGATTCTCTCAGGCCATAGCTATCAAACTTTCTGGACAGAGGAGTCAAACTACTTTATAGAAGTCGGTGGATAGGATTACAAACTGGAGACAGTAATATCACTCCCAACTATAAGAAAAGATCAGCTGATAGCAGTGCACAAAGGTCAAGTCTGGAATATTGTCTGAGTCCTCTTTGATACCAGGCCTTTATTAACCTCTTTACTGCCACAAGAAATGTCCTTTTCTTTCCCTGTCTCCCTTTCCCCTGCTTCTTACCCTTTTCTTTGTCTTGCTGCAACATTTTATTTTTCTCTTGGCATTCCTTTAGTTTTCAACAATTTCCATTTCTTACCCCTATCTCACTTTTCATCATCTGGAGATGGAGAGATGAACAGAGAAACAACCAATATTGACATTAACAGTGTTTTCAATGCATCCATGGGAGCATCCTCCCCTCGGAAAAAAATTGTGTAACCCAGACCAACCCATACACAAATCTCTGATGTCTCAGAATGGGAACCATATCAGCACATCACCTGTGAAAATTAACTAAATTGACAGTCCAGCTATATCAGCCCAGAGAAGCAGCTTCAATCCAATTGAACTGCTACAGCCTAATTTTTATCATTTGGTTTATTCAACTTCAGACTTTTTCATATAAGTCTCATCAGAAATTTACAAGGTCTTGGTAGATTTCATTGAAAGTCAGGTGCTATGGCTGACCCTGTTTCTGAGTCAGCACTGTGATTCAAAATACATACTCTTTGTGGTTTATACACTAATATTCTTCATGCTTCAAATCTAAACACAGGTTTCCTCTTTTTAGACGACATCTGGGACTAAACCCATGATTTTTAATTGAAATTTGAAAATTTACAGTGCAAAATGACTAATTTTTGAAGGGGAATCAACAGTTCTCTTGAAAAAAAATGGTTTACCCCACCTCAAAAACCTTTAATTCTGCTGGGAAAAGGCCTTTCTTTCTTCCTTTCTTCCTTCCTTTCTTCTTTTCTTTCTTCCTTTCTTCCTTCCTTTCTTTCTTCTTTTCTTTCTCTTTTCTCAAAGGAAGAAATCTTAGTGCATGTGTTTTTGACTGTTCTTTAACTTGTAATCAATTACTTTTCCAAAATATGCTACAAATTCTATGT
This sequence comes from Sitta carolinensis, assembly GCA_032173965.1. Taxonomy (NCBI): domain Eukaryota; kingdom Metazoa; phylum Chordata; class Aves; order Passeriformes; family Sittidae; genus Sitta; species Sitta carolinensis. Next base: position 7,494,038 of record CM063313.1, on the reverse strand, counting down.
TAGTACTCAGGCCAAGAGCTAAAGACCATTGAAATTAATGGGAAAAGAGAATCCTTTAGGGAAGAAGATTGAAAAGCCAAGTCTCATAATTAGGCAAAAGTGTCTGTCTTTTTTGAAGTGGTGTTAAAGTATAATTTCATTTTCTTGTATATGGCGATGAATGTCTGGAGAAAGTCAGACTTTACTTTTAAATGTCTTGTTTGTGATTAGGAAAGTCTGGTTCAAGTTTAGAGTGGAGTCAATCCTTGATTGTCTGCTAGGGGACAGGACTCAACATATAAAGAACTGTTTTCAAAGAAACTGAGCTGAATACTGTTAGTGTTTTTGTGAGAAAATGAATAAATTGTAAATGTTATCACCAGAAGATATAGTCCACTTGGAAATAATCTATTCCCCAAGTTGTCACTGTTCATGAATTCTATTTTTAATAAGTAACTGAAACCAAAAGTTTTTATGAAAATTATTCTTCATTCAGCATAATTCTTATAACTCTTCTGCGTATTTTTTTGTGCATGAGCAAAGCTCTCCTCTTAGAAAATACATGTTTAATGTTGGAGTTGTTTCCATAAGGGAAACAATGTCTTGCAGTGTGAATTCCCATTATTGGAAATTGGGATCAGAAAGTAGCTTTGGTAGGAAAGCTGGATTTAGAAGCCAAGTCTTCATGTGCCAGCATTTTCAGTTGTGCTTTGGACAGTCTTTGATCTCACTTTGCTCCTACACTGCTTTTGCTAATGTTCTCACCTTAAATTGTTGTACTCTTACTTACTTAAGCACCCAGGTCATTTTTTAAAGAGGGAACTGCTCCTTTCAAACAGTGTTTTCCATTTTTCAGGAGGAGAACACAGTGTTTCTTTGTTTACATGATTACTCCTCTATCTGTGATAAAGATTGATTCAGACGATCAATAAGGGCTTTGAGAGAGAGGTGTTGTCATGCCAACAGGTTTTTAATACACAGGAACACCCAATACAGCAAAGTACTTAAGCACATGCCAAAATGACTTCCACTGACTTTACTCTCACTCTTTGTGTATGTAAAGTTTGGGACATATTTAAGTACTTTGCTGAGTCAAGATTGTTCTGAGTGTAAAATAAGGTGGTTAACACAAAGAGCATCAGTGCCCTCTGAGCTGCTGAGAGCAAGTCATTAGTGAATAGGAAGTCAGGCTTAGATCCACAAAATGGAAAGGGAAAAAAAAAAAAATCCAAAAAAACCTGAGGAATGATAATGGAAAAAACAGCCTTGAAAAGATGTGACAGTCATGACATTCATCCATAAAAATGTAAAGAAATCCAAAAAGCAAAGGTCACCGTTCCATCCTTTCTTCATCAGTTGTGCTGAAGTAATGCAGCTCATGGCCTATTGAATGTAAAGATCCCCTGCTGCTCTCAAACACTGGGTACAGAAATACAATGTGCCATCGACAACTTTTAGGCCCCAGTGGGGTGAACTAAGGACAAAGTCTTCTTGAGTACCGATCTTTCTCTGCTTTCTGGGGAGAAATTAAACCCCTAACAGAGTCAGTATGCAATTCCCAAAGGCAAGGGCCATTCCTGCTGAGGCTGAAGCCAAAAATGTATCAGGAACTTATTGAAAGCTTCATCAAGGATTCGGTTTTGATCCAATTTACACTGACCTTGCAAAACTGGAATGGCTTCACTGAGGGCAGAGTGATCAATCTATATAGAGAAGACAGTGCTGGTAACAGCATACAACTGCAGTCTTTGTCAGATTTCAGTGTATGAATGTCCTCGGAAAAACAGAAAAATAAAACACTACTGGGCATGAGGTGCCAGCCTTACCAAAAACACCTGTGAAATCCCCCTTGAAAAGGGAACTTTTCCTATTAAAACAGTTTAAAACCCAAAAGGTACTTCCAATGTACTGTTAAAAAAATTAGTACATCCAACCTGAGTGCATGTCCTGACCAGTAAGCTAGGTTATGCCTGCAGAGTTTTTCAACTGGAAAATTCTTCCTAAAGGGCAGAATGCAACATTATGGATCATAGTCTAGGAAAAAAAAAAAAAAAAAAAAAAAAAAAAAAAAAAAAAAAAAAAAAAAAAAAAAGAGAGAGAGAAAAAAGGGAAAAAGAAAAAAAGGAAAAAAGAAAGAAAAAAGGGAAGAAAATTGCCCTGCAAGCTGATAAAAGCCCATCTGCCTGCTTTTGACAAGGCACTGTCATTCTTCACAGCTTCGCATCCTGTAGACATTTAGAGGGTCATAATTTGCAGTTCAGTTTTCTTTTTTTTTTCACTCCTCTCTCGTCTGAGTGGAGCATCGCTTGAGGAGTAGGCTAAGACGGCCTGAACTAATTCATCTTGTGACCTTTTAGTGCCTTCAGAGCAAAGTGATTTAATAGCACTTAATCTGTCAAAAAACTGAAGCTTTGTAAAAACTGTATATTAAGCCAGTTTTTATGGAGCATTAGCTGAACTCCTTTCAGTTTACAAAATGGGGTGGTACCTTGTCTCCTCCTTTCCTTCCTTTTTTCTTTTCCCTCCCTCTCTTCCAGAGATCCTTGTTACTCAGTAACACCATTTTGTGTTTAAGGAAGACAGGGAAATGCTCCAGACAGGTAACTCCGTGTGTTATAGGGTGTGTAGGAAAGGTCTCTTGTGTGTCTTCCCGTCCTAGTGTGATTTATGGCAGAGAACTCTTGGAGCTGACGGGCAATGGAGCAGACAGCACACTCAGGTTCCACTGGAAATGGAGGCATCTTCTCAGATTTGGCCATGTTCCACGAATGTTAGCTTAGGTTTCAGAAAATAAAAAAGGAATTATTTGAAGACAGAGGATAATTTGTAACAAATAGTTCTTGCTTCTGCCACAGTTGTGCTTTTGGATTGCTTTCTTTAAATTAACTCCTTTAATCTAATTTCCTTATCCATAATCCAGGGAATAATGTTTCCCTTTTTTCCAACTTCTTCGTAACACTGAGCTTAAAGAAATTCCATGAAGAAACTGTCCTCTCATCTGCCTGTACAAGGTTCATTGTGTACAATTTACCTATTAAGGAACTTCATCTTTCCATAGCACTGTTAAATAAGAATTAAAATAAGAGCAATAAGAAAAATGAGCTGGTCAAAGATCCAAGTCTTCACATCCACTTTCATCCTGAAACAACCCAAAGCATGAAAGACCAGAATATCTTTGTTAATAAAGTAAATTAAGATGGATAGATTTTTAAGTGTTTTCCCTGTGTCCGTGCTAGAGACTGAACTGACTATTCTGAATGCTTGCTGAGAGTTATAGCCTGGACATAACATGTGGAGGATTGTAAGGGGAATACATTTTCCAAAGAAGTCTATGAAGGTCTGTTCCCTGCATTCCTTCTGCCTCTAAGTCTTCATTTTCCTACTCCAAATACATGGGACAAGGGTAACTTTGCAAATCAATCCTATAGGGACAAAATTTTTATTTCAGCCGAGTTAGACACCTGAACTTGTGGTTCCCAGGATAGCAATTGCCTTCCCTCAAAAATCTTTAGTTAAAAGTATTTGTTGCTTGTTTTAAGAATCTTACAGTGAATTCAATGAAGTTAAAAGTTCCCATTACTGTCAACACATTCATGTCTTCCACTTGATTCCTATCCTGCTGTTCCTCGTAACATGCCCTTGCAGGAAAGGACATGTAAGAGTTTGAGGATTTGAAATACTTTTCTCAGAATAAATTTGCTATAAGCAAAGAGGAGTGTCTTTATTCTTTCTGCTCATCGCCAGCTCTTCTCTGTCCATGGTGTTTATAGAGCCGAAGTGTTGGAGATTAGGATCCCACCTGTGAGTTTACACTGTCGGGGATAACAGAAAACCCACAGAACCACTTAGTGCTCTAACTAATTAAGCCAAGACATGACAAATATCACCATATCTCGAGTTTACATGGAGACTTCAGGATTTTGGGGCATTTTGTGTGTTGAAGGTTCCGAATATACACACAAAATCTGAGTTTACTCCACAGCACTCCAATATCTTGGACATATTACTTATTTTGCATCAGTTTTGTAAAAAGAAAAAAAGAAAAAAAGAAAAACAAACAAAAAATGCAACAAACAAAAACCCCAGCAAAATGAAACAAGACAAAACAAAACAAAACAAAACATGACAACCAATCAAAAGAAGAAAAAAAATAAAAAAGTAGAAACAACAAGATAACTCAAAACCAAACATCAAAACATATACTTTAGTCAGGTGCAAGGCCATAAGAATCTTCATTGAAGTTGATTTTAGTGGTAGTGGCAGGTAGAGAATCATTTATCAATGCTGTAATGAAAGGCTAGTTTCAAGCATAATGATGTACAGCACCGTTCTTCATAACAGAGCAACAAACTGCCAAACTGCCAAATAATTACTTTTCTAGATGTGAAAACATTAGTTTTCATTAAAAACCAACCAAGCAAACAAGAGAAAAAAATAAAGCTGTCTTCTTACTTTTTGGTATACTTTCCTTCCTGCAACATCTTTCTCCCTCCCTCTGTGTGCATCTCAGATTATTATCATTATTATTACTATTATCTTAATGTAGTGCTTAAATTAATCCTTTGTAAATTTTTTATAAATACACAGAATTAAAAACTTGCACAGTCCTCAGAGAATGCAAGTTAGGCAAGATGAAGCACAGATAACTAGAGGGCATGATTTAAGACAGACAGCTCCAACTCTATAAATTTTCCCAGTCAGCATTAGAGTTGCTTAATATTTTATGTAGTATTCCTTGCTTATATGTGACATTTTGAGCTCCTAATAAAGATACAAGTCTGGGATTTTTTCTTCCACTCCCCTCTAGTCTTTTTTGTAGATTTGCAATTATCAAGTAACTGATAGTTGGATTTTTATGTTCTTCTGTTTTTTGTTTTTTTTTTTTTGGGGGGTGTTCTCCCTTCTGGTGTATTCTACCATCATTTATCAACAATTCTGGAATATTCTGAATGCAACTCTGCAACTATCATTCTTGGCACTTTTTTTCTTTTGTATTTAAACTGAGTGGAAAATTGGTGTGAAATTTCGTAGAGTGATGGTTTTATATGTTTTGCATCTTCTATGCAGGGTTTTTTGTTTTCTTTTTCTTTTTAGTATTTATTGCAAGTAGTTGTGACTAGTGAATCACTAGAATTTGGCTTTTCTTAATGCTTTACCATATATCCACTCTGCCAATATAATCAGCAGTTATGCTTGCCTATTAAACCATCAATCAAAGGCAGCTATTCCATACATCAACCCTCCTCTCTCCACACTGCAATGTCCCTGGTTTCTAAAGTCAGCATCCTCTGCCTTCCACCTTAGGGGAACTTCATCTTCTCGCAGTGCTCATTCCCTTCCAGACCTTTTTAATTTCAGATCACAATGTATCTGGACTCGCCAGTTTAGTCCATGATTTCCCATTGACCCAGCTCCCACAGTTTGGTATTTTTTTTGTTGAGAAGTCACTTCCTGCTGAAAAAGCAACTGAACAAAATATTTCTCAGGATGATGGTGTAGACAAAACTGACCCACATGGGTTGTGTCTCACTGTATATGCAAAATGCTTGGAAGGAAGAATTCTAGTATGGGTTAATATCACTCAGCATCAATAAGACCTCATTCACCAGGAGCATTATTAATTACAAAGACACAATGCAGAAACACTGCATTAGTGCAGTGCAAGCCTTTTCAGTGATTTCAGCTATGCCATATTCAGTGATTTGTGTCCCCAGTGGTGTATTATTTCCATAGTTTCAGTACTGAACCAAGAGATTAACTTTCTCCAAGGCTCTGCCAGTAATCTGGGACAAGTCACCTCATCTCCATTTTTCTTTGTTTATCTCGTCTGCTAGGATGTTGGATTTTATCAATACAAATGGAATGTCATTATTCTTAGGGACTGCACCCACAACACAGAGCCCTGACCTCAATTAGGGTGTGAATGTGCTACAGTAACTGCAAAATCAAGAAACCACCTAAGGGTTTATGCAACCAAATTTAGGGGTTCAGGGGACCAACATCTGTGTCTCATCTGCACTCTTACTTTCTCTCCAGCAGCAATGGAAGGATGAGACATTTTAGGAAAGAGGTCCTTACCATTTTAACATATCTGTGATGGCATGGATGAATTGTACCTTGAGAGTGCCCACTTTTCATCATGGAGAGAAAGAGAGATGCAACTACCCCAGTGGCTGACCACTGAGAAATGGAGATCTTGGTCACAGAGCCCTGAAGCTACACAAGATGGCACCAGGCCTAGTTTTCTCTCATCATGGTTCAAATATCAAGAGAAACTCTTGTCATAGTCATGATGATAAAAAGCTGGCAAAATGGGATGAACGGATGCTATTCCAAATGACAGCAAGGTTCAATGTGTCAGCAAGTCTTGACTCATATTTGGAAATATAGAAAAATACCTATCTGAAAGAGAAGATGAAGAAAGCAAGCCCTAAGCTTATTTCATGTTTTGCTAAGCATCATCAACAACAAAAAAACCCTCCTTTTTTTTCCCTATTACTTTTAATTGAAATTGAATAACACAATGTTCAGAACCTGGACACAGACAAAATTATTCCTTTTTTTTTTTTTTTTTTTTCCCTTTCCTCTCATCCAAGAAGGATCCAAAACAGGAAGCACGCTTCATTTTAAGTAAGAAGGGATTGCAATATTCTTTTCAATAACTGCCTATGGATGAAAGTTAATAAAGTCATTGGGCCAAACATATGCATGTGTAATTCCAATTACACCACAGTTATGTTTAATATAAAAGCTTCAACTCTGTATTCAGCCTGGGAGCCAAGCCTGCTACTTCAGTGTAAGGATGAATTACAGGAATGGTGCACTTTATAACATTTCTGTACAGTTAGAACATTCTTGCCCTTTCCTTATTACAGCTGAGATTTAATTAAAATTAAATTAAAATAAAAATTAAATTAAATAATATTTTTCATGTATTAAATAATATTTGAACATCCTCTTCATGTTTGCTCTCAAAATAGGGAATAAGTGCAAGATTATTTTTTGGCTAAATGAATCTACTTGAGGATCATTAAATACTATTCCCAAAGTATGAAAACATCTGTGCTTTTTTATTTTAACTTTTGTGAATTAATATTTATAAAGAATTTATTAGGATAAGGTTGCTGTGGATGAAATATTTTTAAAATTTTATTGTTTACCAACTAAATATTGTGATGATTTGGCATTTTTTTAAAAAATAAACATTGACATGGCATTCCATTTTTCTTTTTTCTTCAGTTTATTTAAAAAAGAGTTGTCATTTTAAAATATATTTGCCCAAAGTTTGGCATGTGTACTAATATATGGAAAATGAATAGTTTTGTTCTTAGCAATGGCTCCTAAGGTGATGGATCAAAAGTAATTCTTTAATTGACATCACCCCATTACCTATTGCATCAAACTTGTGTTAAAGGAATACCCAAAGTATGAAAGCAAACTGCTATTAGCATTAATCACAACAGCAATATGACTATAAATAGAGGAACAGCTCTCTTTGAAATAATAAAATTTCCCTCAGATGAATGAAGCAGTCAGGTGTACACCTTGTAACTTCTCAAATGCAGCCTGAAAACGCTACAACGTTGGTTTTAAATTTACATGGCACTAGCTCTTCCAGAACAAGATCAGAATTCATAATTTATTTATATTGTTATTTTTTTCTTGATTTAGTCTTTATTTTAAAATGTGGTCTCTTAAAATATTGATTGCCTTTTTTTTTTTTTTTTTTTTTTTTTTTAACAGAGATCTAACAAAGGTAGACAGCAAGGTAGTACCCATACAGAGCAGGAACACAAAGAGTAGGGGTGACATGTTTTCAAGTGGGAAAAGGAGGAAAAATAACTTAAAATAGTACATTTTTCCTAGATATTCTAAATGCAGTCATTCCCCCTCATAATCTCAAAATCTATCTCCTTTTTTCATCACTTTTTAGCTATACTTTAACATGACAGCTTGCATTTAGAGATCTAAAATAACATAAAAATAAATAAATTAGGCTCTACTACATGCATCTAGGAAATGTGAATGTTACAGCCCCTTTTTGCCTGTGGGAAAGAAGTGAGAGTCATGGCCAGATCCAAACTAAGTATTTAGAGGACTGGAAGTAAGACTGAAATTTCCATCATGAAAGAGTTGCATTAAACACATACTCTCCTTTTATAATGCTTGTGAAGACTACCGTGAATCAGAAAGGGCATTCAGAAACTCTGTTATCCATCAGCAAATTTTCTGTTCTTCTGGGAGTTTCTAGGATTCGAGCCAGGTTTGTAAGGAAAGCTATTTAGTCAAAAGTGAGCAGTGGGATGTTGCTGTGGAGAGGAGCGTGGTCCTTTCAGTGTGAATTAGCTGCACTTTGAACCTGGCTGCCCAGGAGGGAAATACCATTCTGGAGTTCTGGATGCCCCCACGCTGGCTGTGGAAAGGGACAACCCAAAAGTTCAGAATCACAGAACTGCAGAACAATTTCAGCTGGGTGGGAGATCTGGGGAATATCCAGCTTAGTGCCCTGCTCAAAGAGCAAGACTTCATTTCTCATGCATGAGGTGTTCAGAGCCTTATCTACATGATTTTTAACGTCTTAAAGGATGGAAATTCTCTAAAGCTCCTCGGATTTTACTGCAGCATTTGGTCACTCTCACAGTGAAGAAATTTTTCCTTGTATCTCAGAGTTGATTGTCTGCTACACCTTTTGTGCTCCTCTTTGCTGTACAAAGAAAAAGGCTTAAGTAATAATATAAAACTGTATCTTAAAACTGTCTCTGTGTACTTCTTTCTGGAAGTCCCACTCAGTCTATAACAAAATCACACACTTTTAGTATTTACAACCCCAAGTTAACACCAACCATTTAATCTCTCTTTATAACTAAATAACTATCAGTTATTTACAAGACATAATTGTTCAAAGTTCAGTGGAAGCATCATCTATGCTTTAGTAAAACATATGAAAAAAAAAAAATATCCATAATCACAGATAGGCTTTCAGAAGCAGAGTAATTAATTGCATTTAATTGATGGTCTAAGACAATTTGAACACACAATGTACTCCTTAATTACCCTAATACCACCATGACCACATTTGATCAGCACCTCAATTTTATGTTACAGCTGAATGAAAGCATTTCCAGGAGCCCAACTGCCCTTAACAGTGTGATAGGCATCATTGTAACCAAAACTATATTAAGATTACAGACTACAAAAATATTAATAGCATTCTTTCCAACAATTGTCTATCCTGATTTTTTTTTTTTTAACCCAAATATTTTAACATCCTTGGCAGCATTTTAGAGATTATAAAATCTAGTAAATTCAGTTTTACACCTTTTGATTGTAGGTAATTTTTTAGTTCTAATGATCCTTGTTTGACTTATTTACTGAGCATAGAAAATCTCAGTGTGAAACAGAAGAAAAAGTAGTGACACTCTAGAAGTGTATGGATTGCATTTTCTGATAAAGGGAACATAAATGAGCATCAGTCAGATAAATCATTGTCAGTTTGACAACTTCCTGAGTTTGCATTTATTTTCTACAAAGTAGAGCTATTTTGGTTTAGGGACACAAAAGAACTAGTTCAGATGCATATTTATTAAAATTCTTTTAGGCTGATCAACATTTTCAAAGTAAGTTTATTTTGCATCTCATTTAGCCTGTCCTCACTGAATATTTTTGACATTGGACTGGTGATTACAGTATTTCTGATCATCTGTCATGTTACACCAAATGCTGCCAGGTCGACTTCAAGCAGACTTATCCTCTTGCAATATAAAGAATATAACAGTTCAAAAACAGAGAATGGAAAGATCAATTTCAGATACTCTGTTTTTTAGTAAATTTCTGAATTGATAGTATTATCCCCTTTTAATGGAAAGCCTTGCAAGAAAAAAAAAAAAAAACACAACACAGAAAAAAGAAACAAAAAACCAAAAAAACCCACAACAACAAAAAAAACCCAACATAATATCTGAATTACTTTCTTTTGTTGTACTAGAAGTTGTACTTTGCCTTGCCTTCCCTTGCCTTCCCTTCTCCCCAGGTTTCCCTCCCTCTAGTTTTACTTTTCCTCCCCACCCCTTTGCTTTTCCTGTTCTCTGAGTGAAGACAAAGCGCAGCCCATCCAGATGAACACGTTAAAGGAGTGTAAAAGCAGCTTTTGCAATCCTTTCCCCTGCCTACAACACTGCCAATAACATGCTCCAGTGCTCCATAAGGCTTTCACTTCCCTCTCTGACAGATGCCCAAAAGCAATACACACCCCAGCTTCATCAAACTTGCACTTTAATGGAAAACTTGTGCAGCAATCTCCCACACTTTTTTATATCAGCACCTTTGCCTCCAACACACTCTGTAACTTCCATTTGGGAAGTTATTTTGACTTAATGTGGTTAAGAAGGACTCCAACACACAAACCACTCACGGCAGAGTAATAACTTAAAAAGTATCAGAAGTTCCCTGGTAGCTGCATGTACATGAGAATCCCAAGGCACTCTTCAGCAGACATGAATTAACTTACACCACTCTCTCAGAGGGTGCAAATTAACTGTTATGATGAAGCTGGTACCTAACTTGTTCCCATACTTGTGCCAGTGCCTGATTGTATCATTCAGTTTCTCCTTTGTGCTACTTATTATCTTCTATACAGGTACATAAATGGGAATGACGATAAATCATAAAGAAGTAATTCTTTTCACAATAAGCACGACATTTAGCAGAAGTCTCTGGCCAGCATCATTTAGCAACACCCATTAACTGCAGAGGGAGAGGGAGAAAACCCTGCATTGCATATAGATTAGCTGGCAAGGTGTGCACAAGATGTAAAATCCTGTGCAGTGTGAAATTCTCTCCTGTGAAGAAGGTTAGCACAAGGTTCTGTTTGCAGGGGTAAATGTTGCTCACACTGAGCAGTGCCAGCAGTAGCAGCCTTAGCTGCCTTGGCAGATAAGCATGGCTTTTCTTTCCTCACAGGAAAGCAGCATTACCATCCCTAAGAGTTTAATACGAGGAGTCAGGTTTTATAGAAATCATGCCTCTGACATTAAAAACAAAAACAAAAACAACAACAAAAAATCAAAACTCTGGCACTTCAAAATAACATATTCAAGGTACTGATGATATCTGTTGGTCTTCCCAACAACTTTTGACAAGGATGATGTCTAATGGAGGATTTATAGTTATCACGATGCAGTCCTTCGTCATCTGTTTCACATCCATTTTGTCATTATTCTGCTCCTAAAATGTCTCTCATTCCCAAGATGGCCATGAAGTCAAAGCAGCAGCATCTCCTGAGTCCTATGGATGTAGGAGGATGGAAACTGATAAGCCTTAATGCTCTCAGCTGAATTGAAGGGGATACAGATGAGATCTGTAAAACAAAGGATCTGATAGTTGTTTTAGATACAATACTTTAGGAAGAAAAGAAAAAGGATGTTTCATGATAACCTTTCCTTAAAGAATTTACCTTAAGTCTTAGGCTTGGAAACCTGCATGAGGGAGACAAAATGTTTCTCCTGGGTGCCTCTGCTCTTCTCCAGTGATCAGAAAAAGTTGGAAGCAGCCTGTCATGCTGTTAGTACACTCTAGTCAAGCAAGGTCAGTACTGCTGTAATGAGTGGCTCTATATTTATTCAGTGCACCTCCTTAGTTCTCTTCCATTAGAAGAAACAAGCTCAGTTTCAGCTGAATTCACAGGAGCACAAGCTATTGCCAAAGGTGGGGTGCCTGTCTGTAAAAATCAAATCCAACCAGCATGATGTGCCTGTCAGGGAAAGCTTCAGCGAGCCAGTGTAATCTGAATTTTCTGACCAGACCTTCCCACGGCAGATGGGACAGAAAAGCACATGTGCTTACAGCCAGGATTATGGCTTCCAGTGCAAACATCCCCAGTGCAACTGGTGCAGCCCTGGACAGCCATTAACCAGCTGGGACACACAGTTCACTGGAGTCTTTGGCTGCAGAAGTCCTGTCACTGTCTTATCTGAGAGTTCTAATATAATGCCAATTAATTGTGGGTTATAATTAATAAGAGACATCTTGCAATTCCTTACTTAATTCTGCTCTTTCTAAAGGTGGGCATAATGTTTCATAGGAGCATTTGCCAGAAGGCTTTGTTTGGAGGGGGAAAAATAAGAGCAGGCATCCTCAGTTAACTCTTCTTAGTTATTGGCAGAGGCAGACCTGAGAAAGAGAGGCAAGCTCCCATGGACTGAAAGCAGAGCCTGCCTGGAGGCAGACATAATCCCACTCTCCATTCTGGGCTACCACACATGAGCAAAGGAGAAAAGAAATTCAGGCTTTTCTTAGTGGCAAATAACAAGCTGAAGTTTTTACTTGTCATCCTGGAAGTGCATCGGTTTCACTATGGATATATGCATGAGAAATTTTGTTGTGTGTGTTACAAAATGGATTGAAGCAGAAGGCTACAAGAGTAAAATCCTGGATTGTTTTGCCTCAGCACAGTGTGGCACCAGGTGGACTTAAGCACAGTTCTGAGTAGAAAGACTTATTAACTTGAGTTCAGTCCCAGACAGCTCATGGACCCAAAGGGTATGTCCGTACTGGTAAATTAAATTTTCCTGGGCTCCAAGGCCAGCTGGCATAGAGCTGTCTGTTTTTATGCTGGTAAACTCTACCACTTTCCAAACCAGTTGGGAGACTGTAAATTGAAACCCATCCATGCCAGGAAACAGTCCAGTCATTTTGTAATATCATCATGTTTCAGAGCCCAGGAACACTTGAATTTACTACCATAAACACAGCCAGTCTGTCTCACCTGGAGCAGTTGAAGTGTCCTTATCCTCCTTTTTTACACCACTGTTTTTTACCAATGCTAATGAATGAAAAGCACCTCTGAGTGAGATGCTTCCATGACACTAAAAACTTTTTTCCCAACACATACAACTGAGTATATCTGGGTTGACTGATAGTTACTGTGGAAAGAGCTCTCATGCATTGGCACCAGTGTCAGATAATGGCTGGTACATCAGCTCCAGAGCAGCAGAGATCCAATTTGGTTATTCTGTCACCACACTCAAAGATTAGAGGGTTACTGACTGCTGTGGCATTATTTCCAGTTCAGCTGTAAATTCCTCCTGCTGCAGCATAATTCTTCAGACAGCCCAGCTCAAGTTGAAATGTTATGGTGTTATGGATGTCCTACACAGACATGCCTATTATATTACCTGTCGAGTGCTTAGACTTTAACAGACCAACTGAAAAACAAGTAAATATCTCTAAAATAGGAGGAAGTGTGTGTGTAAGGTGCTCTTGTGACTCTGCTGCTGGGAATCAGTCCCCTTCTGCACTGCACAGTGCAGATAATGATACTTTGCCTGAGAGAAAACAATCCTTCTATGAAAATGGGCAGGATATATCCCATTTTCATACTTGCAAAATGATAAGGATTGTTTATTATACTTTAACATTCCATGTTAAGATTATTCAGTATACTAAATGAAAGAGGAAACGTTTAACAGAACGAAGCTGAATTTCAAAATGGAGATTGAATTTCTTGGGTTAAAGACAGGAGATCGGGTAACTTCCAGGAGCATGTATCCAATTAAAAATTGATTTCTATATACTTGTTTCAGACATACTTTCAGCTGTCCTGGGCAAGTAACCCAAGCTATAACTTGTTAGCAGTAGGGTGGTTTTACAAAGTTGAGCTTTCAGAAAATACTGTGAAATTGTCAAGGTCCAAAATTCTATCTAGTTTGCATACATGTGTGGGCTTAGACCTGCAAAGACAGAAAAAAAAACAAAACCTCCAAAAAACCAACAAAACAAAACAAAACAAAACAAAACAAAACAAAAAGCCAACAACAACAAAAACCACTTTACTTTCCAGTTACCATTTGGAAAACAAACAGCATGCTATCAAATAAAGTGCAATAAATTTTTTCTGAATGCCCCTGATGAAAATATTGGTTGTTGTTGTTACTGTATCTATTAAAAACTAAATGATTCTGATATTCTTACTGGAATTTTTTGTAAAATATTAAAAATTGAAAGTCCTAAGTTGTTTTGTTTTTTTTTTTTTCATGCTGGATTAACCTTTCGCCAATAATAACAGCAATAATTAAACCCCCTGTAATTCAGATAGCTGTTGACACAAATCATCTTTTCTTAGCAGATTCTCCACAGGTTTTTATTGTCAATTTAAAAATGATCCTGATCTTCAGACACAACTGAAATTTCAGTTTCTTCATAAACCCTGTCTTCTATGAAACATCAATGAGTGAGAATGAAATAAATGAGACCTAAATGAGATGTACACATGCTTCTCCAAAGGGTTAGCTTTAAGATGTAATTCTTTCTGGCTTGATCTTTCACACAGGGGGGTTATTTGTCTCTGTTTTCTTCCTTTAATTCTGGGAATCAAAGATGCACACCACCATGTTTTATCCCATGTCCTTTCATTTCCTCATCACCAAAAAATAACGTCTATTCCAGCAAAACTGTATATGATCACATAAAGATCAAAATTCAATGAATCTTCAGGAACTTCACCAGAGACTTTGTGTTCCTATTAGTCTCACTAGAAAAATACTCTAAAAGTTCAGGTGGCAATGGAGGCATACATCCAGTAGTAAGATTTTCTGCTAACTTTAGTTATGAGAACTAAGGTGAACACAGCTCATGCTGAAATGTTTGGCAACCTTTGCAAAAGGAGAATAAACTATACAGAATGATGTAACATGATGTACAAAGCAAAGGTGCATAGCTGACACCAAGTTCTGAGCTATCATATCCAGTTCAGCTAAGATGCCTTGAAAACCACACAAATTAGCTACATATACATTGTCTGGGAGGTGGTAAGAGATGGAATTAAAATAATAAAAAAAACAAACAAGAAAAACACCCAAACCAAAACAAAACAAACAAAAAAAAACCACAAAAAACCAACCAAACAAACAAACAAAAAAAAAAAAAAAGCAAAATCTAACAAACAAGCAGAAAAACAAAATAAAAAAACAACCCCCCAAAATAAATAATGTTTTAATAAAAAGGGAAAACAAGCTAAGAAATAAAACCAACCCTCAAAACAAAAATCCACCCTCACCTTCAAAACCTGCACTTTTATATTAAAAGGGAGCCCGAGCCAACACTATAAAGACTCTGAAATCATACAGTATGACCAATGACATTTATGGTCAGTCAGAAACCCTATATTCAGCAATTTTCCTGGTCAACAAGGAACAAATGGAGAAAGCAAATCCATGAAATAAGAAAAGGAAAGGCCATTCTGCGACTTAACATTAGCAGGTAGATGTTAGAGTCAATATATTACTCATGGATAAAATAGAGTCTTAATTAAAATGAAAATACTCTTAAGAGAATGTGAGGAAACTATATGTTGAAACAGCCCTCCTCTCTTGACACTTGAAAAGCACATTTTTAGTATTGAAAGCATGAATTTACTCTTTCTTCAGCTTCTGCTCTCACCTGGGGAAAGAGGGGGAGGGAAGAGGAATACTAAGTAATATAATGCAAATAGAACCTACACAGATATTTAGTCCTGCTAGATATCCAAGTGGAAAGGGGAGCTAAATAGAGTGTATGGTTTACAGATGTAAAGAATGTGTTTGCATGTCCTAGAAATCACACGGGACAGGGATAGAACTCCTTTTTTAAAAAAAATGGTGAAAGAGCCCCCAGCGGCAAATGGATTCAGGTCTGAATCCCAGGCAGACAGAATGAGTTCATTGCATTTGAGGAAATATGGGAAATTATACAGTAGACGCCTGAAAGTTTAAGCACAGGCTAAAAATTTTAAGAGGCTAAAAAGATCCACCTGGCATCTCCACTTGGACTAGTGCAGACTCATGACCTGGCATTCAACCAGGCCTTCAGCTAGCAGCAGAGCCCTTGCCACTTTATGACCACTCTCTCTTCTCTAGATTTATTTGTTTTCTTTTTTATGCACTTTTTCCTTCAGTAAATATTTTACTGAGATCCCAGTTCTGAAAGGCTAAGTAAATAAAACCTATTTAAAAGTTATGTAAAAAGAATAAATAAAAAGAGAACAGAAGAATGGTGATTAGTCACAGATACTATTTGTGTATAGCGTGGTAGCCTAAATTTCTTGAGAATTTAGAGGAAATTGAATTTGGTTTGGGTGATTTTTCATTGTTTTTTTTTTAACAAAACAGCAAGTTTTGTAAGGTGAAGACTTACTTTTTTTCTTTAGCCATGTTGAGGCTCGGAACTTGATTACAGAAAATCGATGGTTTTATAACTGGCTTTTTCCTTGTAAGTTGTTTTGTTGTGCCATACAGAGTTGATATAAACATATGTATTACATATATATGTGCATGTATAATACATGCATATCATTGTGGTCATAGATATCATTCTTGATATTGAAAATATCCATGAAATAAAAGACTGTGAGGGTGGCATGGGAATGTTCTCTCATTTATTTGCAGACCTCTATCCCTAGATCAAGTCAGCTGCTCTTCCAGTCAAACACTACTTGATATACCTGTAATGTGTAGAGAAATCTACCTCTGTTCACTGAAGTGTTCCCAAGTTTTGTTTTGAAGCTCCTGCAGGGTGGAAAGGGACACTGAGAGCTCAGTGTTTTGGTGGCATTTATGTACTGCAGACAGGATCAATAAAGCAAACAGTCACGTATTTTACTAGAAAATATACAAGAACTATAATATTAAAAATCCTATATGTAAAATACCTAGGATCTGTAGTTTGAAGTGAAGCAGAATTCTACATTTGGAGCGTGGAGTTAATCATAAGAACAAGAATATGGAGTATCATGACAGGTAATGCTAGGTGAATGTCCCAGATTTTAAAAGACAGAATGAAGGACTGGGATCACACATATAATTTTGGCCCTAACTATTGTCCCTGGGCATGAGCCTGGACAGTGACATTTTATTCTCCTCACATCTCTGCTAGGAAAAGAGAAGGAAAAGAACTATGCACGTCTAGATAAAGCCTGGTGGGGCCACTGAAGACATTTTGAGTCTCCCTGGCATCAGAATGTATGATCCTAAACCATGGGTGAAATTCATAGAAATTTTTAAATCAATTAACATGTTAAGTTCTGAAGAGATATTTTAAACTGTCCAAAGTAATAAAATCAGCAATGCATGGCATTACTTTCCTCTATGAAGAGCTTGAATAAATAAGACATTTATAAAAATGAGCAGAAAATATGAAATGAATATCCCAAGAACCATGAAAAAATATAAGCTAAAAGGGAAATTTAATTTTCCTCTGACTTTCTGAGAGAGAATGCAGTTGTGGATTTTATACATAATTTATAAGGGAAATTGGCCAGTTCACTCAGGTATACACCATATCAACTTTTAGGAAAGATGAAGCAAGCTGTCTTCTTTTAATTGAAATCAAATATAGTCACAGAAGAAAATTACTTCTGCCCATCGAAGAATATGGTGCTGTCACATGGCCAACAGCATTTACAGTGTACATGGAGCTTCCTTCTACAAAGTAAACTGCTGTCTCAGTTCTTGAGCAGCCACAAAATGATGTGAAGATTGGCAGCTTCCCCATCCCCGAGCTAGTACTCCCTTACCACTCTCAGTACAAACTCTTATATTTGTGAGTAAGGTAAATCTATGTCTTACATACCGTTTGCATCTCTAAGAATATAAGAATTGACATAATAGATCAAACTAGTGATCCATTTAGTTTAATATCCTACCTCTGAATTAAGTGTAGGATGCTTCAGAGAAAGTTTTAAGGAAATCTTTAGTGGGCAGTTATGGAATTACCTGTCACAGGGAAAATTTGGTGGGGACCTCCAAAACCACTGAATGCAATTTCCTGCTGTGTCAGGCACCATATCCTGAAATTCTCTTCCTAAACATATGAGGCTCAGTCTTAACTTGTTAAATAAAATACAGTCTTTCACCTCTCCTGGACTGTTTGTAATTATTAAGAAATGTGACCACTGCTCTTGGGTTCATTTTTTGGCTCTGTCCCTGTCTTTTTGTCTGTGTTCCTGACTTATTTTCTTTAGTGGGCTGCTCAAACTCTCAGTGATTCATTTTTCCAGTCTGTAGTTAGGCTTCCTTATTTCACTGAAAGAGGTTTCTGATGATTACAGAGATCCTCAGCAAAAAAGCTTGTCCAGATCTAAATGTTTATTCTGACAATAAAAATAAAGATACAAACACAGTCAACTTTATATTAGCCTGCACAGCCTGGGGTGACAATACTCTGGTGATGGAAAAACACTGATTATGCAGGTGTCACTGCTAGTGGACAAAGGAAGATTCAGCTGCTTCTCCAAGGGGATTGCCTGGATTTTGACCTGCAGCCTAGCAGTGGTTGTTCTTTGGCCAGATGGGAAGAGTCGTCCTTCTTGAGAGCCCTCCTGGGCTGCTTGACAGGCTGACTCTTGAACCTGGTGCTCTTGACCTGGATGTTCAAGAAAGGTTTGAATGGAGCTCTGAGAAATCCGGCCTAGAGAAAAAAATCCTTGTCCACAGCAGGAGAATGGAACCAGGTTAGCTTTGATGTCCTCTCCAAGCCAGTCCATTCTGTGACCCTGATCCTGAGAAGGACCAAGCAGAGCAGCAATCCCCACTCCTGAGAGTGATGCTCCGCAGGACATGCAGACAGCAGGACATCCTAACCCGAGCCTGAAGGGAGCCCATGGTTGTCACCAGCCAGCCATCTGAACACTGGAATTGCCACTGACCTTCCAAGTCTTGCCATGAACCTCTACGGCTTTTCAGGTGCAACCTGAAACGCAAAACAGCAGGTAAATAAACACATGACTGAACCCTGAACTTCACAGCAACCTAGGGAAAAAGATCAGATAGCATATTTCTACACAAGCTAAATAAGAGCTATTCAGTAGTCTTTTTAATCCTTTTATTAAAAGGATTAGGATTTGGCTGTTCCTTAGCTCAAGTAAAATCAGTTTTTAATATTGATGCAGTAAAATCTTTGCTGATACATAGTATGTCCTAAAAGAATCAAATGGAATGGCATTAAAGGTACAAGACAAATATATATTGTTGAATGTTGATAAACAAAATGAACTTATTCCTTGTTCAGGAAAAAAAAAAAATGTCAGGAAGTCCTTTTTTTAATTTGTTCTCTGCAGATGTAATCTAGATGGACACAGCAGCAGTACAACCACAGGTTTGTATAAACCGAAAGATGCCAAAAGTCTTTTATACTATTCCTAGAAAGCATCCCAAAATCAGAGTTAAATCCTGTAGTATATTTCCTAAAGCTTTGCCAATTTGACTAGAAATATTTCAGTAAGCAACTGTTCCACTAAAATACCTAAATTTTCTCTACCACTTTGAAATATCCACTAAGGACACAAAACTTGTTTTTGTGAGGGTGGATGTGCATATTTATATACAAATATGTATATATATCAACACACACACATATATATATATATATAATACATATATATATATATATATATATACATATACATATATATACACACATAAGAGAAGGAAAACAGATATATGGAAAAATACACTGGTATCTAGGAGGTTTGTCTTTTGAAAAAACAACAAAAAAAAGAAGTTTTGCAGTGTTTGGAGATTGAGAAAAACAAGTCATTGTGCTTGAAATGCTCAAGTCACACTGTAACATAGAAAATATTGAAGTGTAAATATCTGGGAGACAACTGAGGCAGAGGGAGGAGTGTGGGCCGAAGTGGTGAGAAAATTTTGCAGAAGAGAAATAAGGATTCATGCAGAAAGACTGGGAAATAATTAAAAGGAGAAGGCAAGGATAAGTGCTAGCACAGAAGCAGAAAGGAAGATAAGTTCTTTAGCTAAAAGAGGAAAATATATCAGCACAGACAGAAAATAATTTTCAGTCAGTAAGGTAAGAGAGAAGTGGCAGAGTTTCAAGATGAGTTTAATGCTTGTAGGGCAATGCAGTTAGAGTAGAAACAGATTCTGAGAGAGAGCTGCTGTCTGGTCAGGGTTTTCATTGGTTTGAGATAAGAATTAGATTAAGTGGGAGGCATCAGCATCTAGAAACAGCAGACAGATTGCAGCAGAAACCAGGGAATATTTCTACCCTTTCTTAATGCTTCAGTCACATCTAAAATCAATTATCAATATTATAGGACTCTTTCCACTGACTTCAGTGTGCTTTTGAGCAGCCCTTGACAGAGGAGAACAGATGTGCAGTGCCATTAAAGAGACCCGACAGGAGGATCAAGTTTTCCTACCCTAGCCCTACCTCTCAGACCTCATTTGTAATCTGATCAATACTCCTTTATAAGTTCTTTTGTTTAAGGATCAATTTCTATTCTTGTTTCTGAGGATGGATAACTCTAATTAATATTCTGTACTACCTCATGAACATCCAGGAAAGAGTAACTCTGGAGAAGTGACATGGTCCAGAGAACATCTTTTTCAGTTCTGTTATTCAATGAACAATTTTACTAATGAGATCCAGATATCTCTTTCATAGAATAAAATAATGCTGCACATTTTTAGGAAAGGATAGGGGAAAGTGCAAAAAAAGGAGTTCAAGGAAATAACTACTTATTTTTGTTGTTTTGTTTGTTATTTTTTAATAAAAGCTTTACATAGCTGTATAAATCAGACAGCTGCAGACCTTAAAGAAACAGCTAACATATAATCAGTGAAAGTTTTCTTCCAGATAATTGTACTTAACAATTAAATAACGACTGTCATGTAAAAGTCAGAGAGGCATGGGATGAATCCATTGACCAGTGTTTTGGGTCTAAAAGGGGTTGAAATGGCCCTATATGATTTCTGGGTCATATCTCAAGATTGTCAGTGTTAGGGTCCCAACTTGATTTACTAAAATATATATTTTTTTTCTTTTGTCTGGGCCTTTCTGGTGTTTCTGTTGTCTCTGTTTCACCTTTCTGTTTTCCCCCAGCCCTGCGTCTGAAGAAGAGGTCGAGTCGTCTGTTTTCTTGTGTTCAGGAATTTGTTTATTCTTTGCTTATCTCATATTCGTTCCCTGGCCTTCCACAGCTTCTCTGCAGGCCAGTGCTCTCCTCTTTGGTCTGTCATCCCTAGTCATCTGTCTGCCCTTGGTCTGTCCGCGGTCATCGTCCTCTGTCCTTCCTTCGTCTGCCTGCCCTTGGGAAGGCACTATCTTTTATACTGAAAATTACGTGTACTTTATTTATAACAATTCTCCAATATCTATCCACTATGTTGTACAGTGTACTTTTGTTCCAAACCAATCCAAATGTGCCACACCACCACAGAAGATGGAGAACAAGAGGATGAAGAAGAAGCCCAGGGACACACCCCATTTCCTCCATCTTTACCCCATGATCTCACATCTAAAATCCACAAATTCTACTTTTTCACCGTGTGACATACTAATTATCATGCTATCCAAATTCTTGTGACTTATAAATCTTCCCAGGACAATCAGAAGGATTTCCTGGTCTCCCACATGTCAGATGTATGTTCCAGCCCAGATTTCTCTATTTGCATTGCAACACTTCCAAATATTAATTTTAAACTTTGCACAAACCTTTTGATGACTGCAGGAGATAATTTGCTGTTGACAACAGCCTTATTGTCAAAGAAGCCTTTCCTCACTTTGGTTTAGGGATCAGTGCACCAAAACTCAGAGTTTCACCCAACACATAAACCACAGTGTTGGTTAAGTTGACATGTCTACACATTCTTATTTTACATGTTCTTTAGCTGTCTGACAGACTGTCCTAGTTTAGCATTGATCCCTTTATGTCATGTAAAGACAGTGACATAAGATTCTGAGGTCAGCAAAGAAGGAATTAAATTCAAGATGGGGTGAATTGAGGAGATGCCTTGAGCTTAGGCTGAAATTCTTTTGAAAGGATATGGTGAAGATATATTTGATATGTCAGACTTTGTTTTTTTTTCCCTGTGACTCGTGGAAATGCACTGTGGGGATGTAGCATTCTAATTACTGCAGTGAGCAGAGGCACCAGTGAAGTAAGCAGATGTTGCAGTAGCTGTGGTCCAATGACAATCTTGAATAGAGAGAGATGAGGAAACAATAAGAAACCTTGCCCTGGGAATGAAAGGGGAGGACCTCTGTTTCCAGAAACAAATGAAGAGAACTTTTGTTTTTATGCTAGAATGGCTCATCCTTAAAATAGCACTCCAATGAACTGACAAGGCCCAGAAGCACAGCTGTGAGAAAAGATGTGAAAGGTGTGAAGAAACTTATGAACATAGATCCTGGGTGGCAGCTGCTCTTGGAAATTGAAGCCACGAGAATGGTTTTGGTTTTTTCTTGGGGGAGTATTCCATAGCATGTCAAGAGTTTCTTCTCTCCCTAAATGAACTGAAGAAAGACTATTCTAGAAATAGAGAACTGTCTGATAATTCTGAATGTTGTTTTCTGTGCAGTGTCAGTGAGAGAGAGGAGAGGGTTGGGGAGGAGAGGTGGTCTGAAGGTTTTATTCTAATTCTTGTTATTCTCCTTTTAGTTCTGTTAATAATTTTTTCTTTATACCCTTTCAGGTTTGAGCCTGCTTTGCTTTTTCTCTTAAGCCTATCTCACAACAGAAAATATACCCACCCATTAATTGGTGAACTGGCTGGGAAATTTCAAATTGGCAAACCTAAAGCACTGTACATAATTGGTGTTTCTGTCTGGTTTCAAACTGAGATCATGACACAGACTCTAACAGAAAACTAAGTGAAAAAAAAAAAAAAGTAACTTGGGTTTTTGCAGAAGAGCAGCTTAAGAAACAAAACGATGGCTCTGGTGTGATGCACAGATTCTGAGAAAATTGAGACACAAGAAGAGTAAGGACATGGGAAAAAACATTCCATTTTAGGCCAAGACACAGAGTCACAGAAATTACTCTTTACAGAATTTCTCCTCTTGCTTTCTTCTCTTTTTTTTTTTTTTTTTAACTCATTGACATTTGTAGCACACCAGTATTCCCTAAAATCATGAATGTGGTGTTTACACCTTCTTTTAAATCATTAATGAGACTGCCAAATGAGAATGCACCAAACACAAATCCCTTTTATAAACACTTTCCCCTTGGCTTGCTGCATTGTTATTTATTACCAAAGCTTGTTTATATACCTAGGGCACTTTTTACTCCATCTGACAGAATTGAAATTCAAGTCAGTTTGGATTAATTTTGTTCATCAGCTAATTTTATAATTTATTTTTAAAAGTCAAGACTTTCTGTTGTTCTATGTTTTGGGGGTTTTTTTGGTTGTTTCTTTTTTTGCTTTCCATTGTTTCTTTTTCCCTTGTCTTTTTTTTTTTTTTCTGGTTTTTTTTTTTTTTCTGTTTTGTCTTTCTTTCCTCCTCTTTTCTACTCCCTGTAAGCCAACAAAGGAGGGCATACATATTATCGAAAATGAATATTCTATTCAAATGTATTAAATGTTTTTCAGATTCTGTCCCTGACACAATGCATTTACAAAGTGAAATTAGCAAGATTATTGTTAACAGTTGCCCTTCACTGAAGATGACTGTACTTACCAATTGTGTTATTAAACTAATGACTTTACAGATATTTAGGATCTATCTGCTGTTGTCAAACATAAAAATTATTCTAAATATTAAAAACTGTAAGGGGAGAGGAATCTGAAACAAGACAGGACACTGAATAGATAAGTAAGGACTAGACAGATGCTCATGTACTTAAAATGCATTGCACAATGGAGTATTTAGCTGCAAAACAGTGCATGTCATAAAGCATGTTCTATATTTTCATGTTTGGTTTATGACATTTTGGGTTGGTTCTTGATGCCTGATAGCTTGTGTCACTAAGCTATCAGGCATCAAGATAGTGTGGGATAGTGGGAGGCAAGTTCTGATGAAAGTTTTCACTGTCTTAGCTAACAACCAGATTGTATTTGAAGTGGATGTTCTCACAACTCTGTTTCATCGTATTTTTTCAGTACATCATGAAAAAATTATGGAGAAGAAGATTAAGCCTAAAATTGAATATCTGGTCCAGATATGATCTTCTCTGTTTCTCTCCTTCCTTTCTTTCCCTTTCATACACATATATTCAGCCCTTCTTGATTTTGAATAACACTAGTCCAGATGTAGAAAGGAAATACTTAAAGAACTGCAGTCAAAGATTGCAGCTCTGTTCCTAATGTTACCTTAAAAAAAAAAAAAAAAAAAAAAAAAAAAAAGAACAAAAAAAAAAAAAAAACCAACACCCAAAAAAACCCCCAAAACCCAAACTCTTTCTTCTTGAGAAAGTAATCCACTAAAGAGAGAGTCATAGAATGGTTTGGGCTGGAAGGGACCAGACAGATCACTGGAATCAGATAGTTCCAATCCCCCTGCCATGGAACATTACCCAGTAGGCCAGGCTGCTCAAAGCCCTGGATATTAAACTGATATTCCAAAAGCCCTAAGAGGCGATCAGCAGAAGTCAAAAACCAGCCCAGAAATTTACTGTTCATCATTTTGGCAATAGTGCTACTTCCACACCCTCCCTATATTTCAAATTTCACCAATGAGGGATGTTTTTGAGTACATGATGTGTCTTCCCAAACATTTTTCAGTATAGCATTTTATGGCTTTCTACACTGGGATTTCCTGGAAAAAAAAAGAACAAGCTTCTACACTGACCTGCACCCCAATGTTTTTTTTTTAATAAACTCCCAACAAATCCCTGTAGATCTCTAAATGTCTCATTGTCAGAAATGCAATAAATTTCTGCACAAAAATGGTAACACTTTGAATTACTGACTGTCCAGATTCTTCTTATCTACCAGCAAAAATGATAAAATAATCAATATTTTTCATTTTCAAAGAGTCCTAGCAATAAAGAGATAACATTTTACTCTAATTTTTTTTTTTTTTTTTTTTTTTTTTTTTTTTTTGGCAGGGGAGTGGAAACTGGCTGGCCTCAAATAATGCCATAATAACAATTGCCACCAAGAGCCAGCTATCTGCCCAGGTGTAAATATCTGTTCACTGCAGTGCTGAGTGACCACATCTCACTTCACATTGGACATCACCTTGGAAGACCTGCTTGAAACTCTTGGCTTCACCACAAAATATAATTTTAGGACCTTGAAAATTTTCAAAAACCTAAATTATTCAAGTGAGTTAATAACTTTGGCTCTTCTGTCCTTATATCTGTCAAATAATAGCAGAAGTACATTCTTTTAAGCCTTACATGAAATTTCTGGCAACAATCTCACTCAGTATAATTGAATGTAGGTCAAGGTGGCTGAACACTGGGGAGAAGGTTTAGTTGCTTATGCAATGTCACCCAGAGCAACTTCTAACCTGCTTTTGTCTCTGGGACATTCAGCAGTGTCATAAGATCTGCAAGAGAATGATGCCCTTCTGGAGAGGCACCAAGAGCCTGGGGGAAGCAGGGGCTGATGAGCTCAGAATGTCATGAGTTGTTGACACTTAGATCAAAGACTTGTATCTTCCAACCATCTGTGGACACAGGAGCATGTTTTAGTCACAAAAATGGAGGGAGTTTAATCTGGAGTTAAATAGCTGCTGGAACATTATTTAACTGCATTAGAAACCATTTAGTTTGCTAAATATTAAATTCTGCATTTTTTTAGAAGGGGTGAACCAAGTTATTTGTAAGTCTGCAGCAAAAGTTCTTAATAGAACTTAGAAAACCTGGCTCCTTCTTTAGAGTGTTTTCAACTGGCACTGTTCAGTGTGGCAAAACCCCAGAGTTCTGTGACTCTGAGAAGCAGCTGGGTATGGGGCAGAAGTGTCTTTAATTTATATGTTCTGCCTGTACTCCAAAATCAGTTGTCATCCAAGTTCAGCCTGAAAGGTGAATGAAAGTTGGAGTAATTGGTTAAGGTTCTTCTTTTACCTCAGTGCTTAGCAGACACACATGAAATGTTTTCAATATGAGTGTGTTTTGGCCTTATTATCATGTGTTTCAAGGTTTTGCCCAGATATCAGTTAATTTTATTTTAACAAGTGAATCTAGTGTATCTGTTCATCCTCAAAATCAATAACATAGTGCTGATTGATAAGAAGGCAAGAAAGAGAAAAAAAGTGATACTGAGTAAAGAGAAGAAAGGAGAAGAGAAAAAAAGAAAAAGAAAGAGAAAGAAAAGAAAGAAAAGAAAGAGAAAGAGAAAGAAAAGAAGAAAGAAAGAAGAAGAGAAAGAAGAGAAAGAAAGAAAAAAGAAAGAAAGAGAAAAGAGAAAGAAAGAAAAGAGAAAAAGAAAGAAAGAAAGAAAGAAGAAGAAAGAAAGAAAGAAAGAAAGAAAGAAAGAAAAAGAAAGAAAGAAGAAGAAAGAAAGAAAGAAAAGAAAGAAAGAAGAAGAAAGAAAGAAAAGAAAAAGAAAAGAAAGAAAAGAAAAGAAAAGAAAAGAAAGAAAGAAAAGAAAAGAAAAAAAAGAAAAGAAAAGAAAAGAAAAGAAAAAAAAGAAAAGAAAAGAAAAGAAAAGAAAAGAAAAGAAAAGAAAAGAAAAGAAAAGAAAAGAAAAGAAAGAAAAGAAAAGAAAAGAAAAGAAAAGAAAAGAAAAGAAAAGAAAAAAAGAAAAAGAAAAGAAAAAGAAAAGAAAAAGAAAAGAAAAGAAAAGAAAAGAAAAGAAGAAAAGAAAAAGAAAAGAAAAGAAAAGAAAAGAAAAGAAAAAGAAAAGAAAAAATAAATGAAAAGAAAAGAAATGAAAAGAAAAGAAGTAATGAAAACAAGATTTTTAAGATCTGCATTGAAAAAGTGTTCATGTCCAAGGAGTCTGTACATCAAAATTCACAGATGGTATGAAGATGCTTCCTTGATATAATACAGAACATTGAAATTCTTTATTCCATAACAAATAGTGCAGAGAGTTAATAATGTGCAGGAATCTGAGGCTAAGTCTTTAACATTCAAGCAACTACTATGACTATCATGTCATAATCAGTTTTTCTGGTGAATGGGTGTGTGTTGGTTTGGCTTGTTTTGGTTTTAATTCTGATTAACTTTCTCAAACAAGTCTGAATTCACTCCTATACTTAAATGCAACCACAGTTTGAGATTATCTCCTCACATTGTTTCTTCCTGCTCTCCTTGCAACTGGCCCTGATGGGTTTTTTTGCTCAAATATAACGAAAATATATATATATTTTATATATATATAAAAGAAAAAAAAAAAAGAATCTTTTTTTATTCCATCTGTGGTGGGATTTTTCCTAGATTGTTTTGGAAATGCATATCCAGTGATTCCATTCAATCCCTGATAAAACAGTACAGTCCCTATTGTTATTCTTTTTGCCATCCATCAGTGAGAAAGCTCAGTCACAGATAAGTGTTTACAAGTCACTTCACCTGAGCATCATCTCTGTGTACCATTCATGACAGCCAAAAACATGTGCCTCCATGACAGCAGAGATATTTGATGTGGACCATGAAGCTAGCCCTCCCCAGGGCTGTATCCTTGGCTATGACAGACTCAGTTTGCAAGCTGAATGTCTGTCATTCTTCTGCATTTCTGATTCTCTGATTTTGTGTATCTTTTTGTCCTTGTTTTCCCCTTGGGAAGACAGGACAAAAATTCAGTGTCAGTCAATCACTGACGGATCTCTTGTCCTATCAGAACAATTTTGAGTACATTCAGTGTCACTTGAAGCTCTGGACATTTATTGCTGGTGCTTCAGTATCTTGTATGCACTGGCCGTGTGGAAAAGACATACTTGGGGGACCAAGGTCACATCTCTGTGTAGAGGTGCAAAAAGCATTTTGCTCTTTAAGTTGTTGCAGAATTTGTTTGCAGTTAATTGACCAAATCAAAAATCCTCTTCTAATCCCAATGCCTCATCCAAATTGTTGCTCTTCATGGATTTGTGCTTCAAGTTTAGTCTACTATAAAGCATCGAGGTATGAAATACAGGGCCAGAAATCCAGAAGGGAATTTTTGGCTTGATATAGCTAGAGTATGAGGGTGGATACTCTTCCTACATTAACAAGGGCAAAACAATGGCATGTCTTTATTTTTTAGTATTACATAGCAGCTGACTGAAATATCTAGCTTGCGTTCATCTTCATTCTGACCCGCACAAATCCAATTCTGCACAGAGGGAACAGAAATAAAAATTAGATTTTGTGATCCTGATTCTTTAAAAAAAATCCAAAAAAGAAACACATTACTATATTTCATTATATCTTTTCAAAATAATGTGATTATTGAATGGTCATATGGTCAATGGCCTCTGTAGTAACTGATATAGATTACTGGGACTTATTAAATTAATCCCTTTTTTTGTTGGTAAAAGTCTGTTGGGTAAACAGGGTTTTTACAATGTATATTAAAATATTCTGAGCCACATATCAGCTATTTTGACCACTAGAAAGTAAATCAGTTTATGATTAGTGAATAACTGATGCTTCATCCAAAATTGCTAGATGATTAATGAAATATTTACGAGCCTTTTCCTAAAAAAAATCCCAGAAAAAGTCATATATAGTTGGATATTGCCTACCAGCACTCACAGGAAGGTGTAGCTGTAGATTTTGATGGTTCTCGCAGTCAGCAAGGGTTAGGATCCACCTCTGACTTTCTGTCAGTGCACTGAGCTGAGGCAAATGCTTGCAATTCTCACAGTAAAAGTGACATCTATTAAAAATTAAGGAATTATGTTTTTTGGAATTGTTAACTCCTTTTTCTAATCATCTCTAGTGCCTCTTCCTTCTCCTTCTCCTTCCCGCTCTTTTCTTCTTCTTTCTTCTTCCTCTTCTTTCCTGCCACATTTCTTTATTTATAAGGTAAGGAGAACAGTTGACTGTGGAAACCCGGGATAAGCCAGGATTTAAGCCGAAAACTTGCTTAGAAACAGTGTGCTAAATAGCTCTATCAAAATGATTCAGTGCTTGTACTGAGATACAAACACTTTGCAGTCAAATGTCAAGTCAATCTGAATATGCCCTGGCAAATCTACCAAAGAATAGTCTTATCTGGAGAGCCCTGAGGTTAATGTGATGTTTACACTGGGTTTTAGAGGAGAGTGAGTAACAGCTTAGGGTTTGGCCTGAACTTAGTCTTTCCAACTATGAGAATTTTAAGAGCTTTTAGAAGGCAGAACACTATGAGGCTATTATCAAACTTATGTCTGATCTGAGAGGGATTTTAAGGAATTATTTAAAATGAGGATATCAGAAAAAGCATTGACTTCTAAACAGATGGACAAAGCTGAAGAGACTTTGCAACACTGCTATCCAAATAACACGTTTATTTGTTTGCATTTGTAGAAATCTACAGCAAAAGGATGTGGACTTTCATTTCCCTCACTTTCCCTGGTAGTCTGTGTGGTGGTTTATAAAAAGAATCGTAAGGTGACAGAGTGAATATTTCATATATAACTTTAGAGCTCGCCTAAAATCCTTTCAATCTGCCTATGTAGGGAGCTACACCAATATGATAACCTGCATACCTATTTTAATGATATATTTTCTGAGCAAAAAAACCATATGCCACCTTTTTGTCCTGCGCAATGAAACCTAATGAGGAGAAATTCCAGCTATTGCAGAAGATTAGAAAGGGGTAAAAAACCTCAGATGCTCTGGATGAAAATTTGTAAAGTTAGCTGCAAATATCATTGCATAGCCCCTGACCGTAATTTTTAATCTCCCATTGACAAGGAGAAGCTTGCTGGGAGTTGGGACTTGTTATCTTCGTTTTATGGGCCACTGCTCTTGGAATAACAGTGCTGATGGAGTGCTGGTGGTGAGTCAGTTGGGAGGGAAAAATGGACAACAGAGCTACTCAGCACAAGGAGTGTGAGGACAGGAGAAAAGAGCTAATGTTTTTGGTAAAGAATAGCAGTTTCTTCATCAGTGGAAGAGTCCTTGTGAAACAAAAAGTCTTGTCTTCTTCCCTTATTTACTTGTTCATTTTGCCATTGATCTGTTTCAGAGTGATGTGAGCCTACCTTTATCTAAAACCACTTAGAAATGAGACCTTTTGAGACACATTTCCAGGGAAGGTTTGGAGTCATGCTCTGTTTAATTTTTCTTTAAAATATATTTACATGCTTGCTTTGAATATTGATATCTGAATATCTCACTTTTAATATCATTACCCGTGACATCTACCCATGGTACCTCATCTCCTTCTGCCAGCTTCACCCTCCCTCATGTCAGAAAAGGGAAAGCAGTGCAGATAAAAAAGAAGGACAATGGACATAATTTGTTACATCTCTTTCAATTTTAGTTGCATCATGCCTTAGCTGTCCTATTGAAGTCATTTAGAGACCAAGGAACATGGAGTGGGGATGAGAGCTCCTACTCACATTTCCCTCTTTTGAGGACAAAAATATTGTGTCACTCTTTACTGAAGACTGACCTGTCAAAACCAGCAGATCCTTCCAAAATGTATGCAACTGTCTTAGTTTGGATTTTGTGCAAATCATGTGTGATATAAAAGTCATTTATGTTTCATTCCTTCAGTTTATGTGGTGTTTAAATGACAACCCTTGCACTAGTAATATTTTATATGCCACTCATTTCCCTGATTTTTGGAATAAAGCCTATTTTCTGCTATCTACTCATTGACATTAATGGCAAAACTTCCACCAGCCTTTAAAAGCTAAACTTGCTAGAAGATGAAGGAAGTTAAAAACCATTTCTATGTGGAGAGGTCCAGTGCTACAAATGTGCATAAGGTTTCAGTTTACTCTCCTCATTGACTTCTTTCACAGAATTGGGGCATATGTTTATTTATTTTTTTCACTGGAAACAAGCTAATTAGACCATCTGATCTATGTAAAGAACAAGCAGAAGTTTTGTTGGGAAGTAGACATATGAGGTGAGCATTAAATTCCTGTACTTTACCTCACAGTGAAAATTTAATGCTTGAAGTCCACTGAGATTTTAGATTTAAGATATATTAACTACCCCATGGTAAAGATTTGTAAGAAAGACCAAAGCAAAAACAGAAAATGGGATAGGAAGGTGATATTATACTC
The DNA here is from genome assembly GCA_032173965.1 of Sitta carolinensis. Taxonomy (NCBI): domain Eukaryota; kingdom Metazoa; phylum Chordata; class Aves; order Passeriformes; family Sittidae; genus Sitta; species Sitta carolinensis. The sequence continues at coordinate 7,463,195 of CM063313.1, read as the reverse complement.
AGTACACAGAAGCAAAAGGGCTGCTAGTTCATAGAATTGTCAACATTTTTGACACAGATAATTCTGAAAACATCCACCAGTTTGATATCCATCTGGATCTAATGAGATTTGACACAGTAGACCCCCTTGAACTTCCATCCCCAGAATGTTTTCACCTTGCCTTTTGGATGTGCTCACAAGGGAGATGTGTTGGTCCTTTCACGTCAGACCTTAATTGGAGCATACATTCCCTTCCTCACTGCATCTGTTTCACTAGGGACTTTCATCAGACGGAGTAAAGGGCTTTTTCACTCTCTCAGCCCCCTTTAATACAGAGCATTCAGCTCCTTCTACAAAGTGTCTTCATTTTTTCCCCCCTGTTTTTGAGGTCTCCTACTCGTTCTACTATTGAAATGTTGTCTTTGTGCAGTCTGTCCTCTGTATTAACTTCTTCTTGTGCACGGATCTGTCTATGGAGTCTGCATTGGAAGGGAGAGTGAGGGCTCAGGCTAACTTTGCATTTCATTCTGGCTTTCTACATTTATGAATGTATTTTCCATCAGCATTGTATTATGTGGAAAATTTTCATCTTTCATCTTTTAGGCTGTTCTCCACATCTATTCGGGAACCTTCATCTCTGTTACCCACATTTTTTAGACCCAGAGATACACTTTTCTTTTATTACCCCAAATCTCTCTACCTCAGTCCCACTTGCCTTATTACTTTTGCTTTGTGAGTCCTTTTCAGTGAGTACTCCTTCTTTTCCCTGTGCCCTTTGTTCCCGTACTTTCTTTTTTCTCTTGTTAAATGCCACACAAAGATGTCTTTCAGTAGACAGAATGGTCCCTATCGGTCTCATAATTGTGTTGGCCGTACTCATATAAATGTTATTGGGAACCAGAAGATTTGACCTTGCTGCATGTTTCTCAGTCACTGTTGTGGCTCAGATTTTGGATCTCAGCTGAGCAAATCATGTAAACATCTGCTGTTTTCTGCAAGACTGCTATTCTAACTGATCTGATTCAATTCGATTTGATCCAATTCGACTCTATGTAGAGCACTGCAATTCCCACTGTATCACAGTATTTAGTGCCTTCCAATACCACAGAGACAAACCAATGTTTACCTCTTAAGGGTAATCCTGTTTCTCAGCTTCACTGCTGTCCATAGAAACTGCACTCGTTTTTGTCAAATCCTCTGCTGAATTACGATCTCTACTCTTTGACTTCTGTGCAACTGTATCTGACTACAAAGTGCAGGAAAAAAAAGAAAGTGCACATGTAATAGGCTAATTTTATCTACTGCTTTCTTACAAAGTGTTTAAGAATTCAGTTTTATGAAACTAAAATAATATGATGACAACATTGAAGATAAATCTATCATTTTCCAAACAAAAGGTTTTACCTTATCCATATTTCTTCATTGCTCGGATTGTAATAAATTATTTTGAACTTAACTATGTCATTGCAAAGCATTATATAAAGTACATGATCATGTTAAGAATGCATCCTGAATTTGAGCTGTGGGATTTTATTTCATTTTTTTTAAATATGACTCTTATGTGACTTCTAAAACTACAGCAAACAATTTTACAATGATTGACTTCTGAATGCAGCCTTTAATGGGACCGAGACAGTGAGAGTCAATCTGATTTTACTAGGCTTTACCACACCTAGTAAGGCACTACCACACTTTCCTGTTAGGAAAGTGACTTTGAAATTCACAGAAGGAATGAATTTCATAAAATCCAGAGGAAATTTATTTTAGATGTATATTTTAACATATATTTGACATGATTCAAATAGTTACATGTAGAAAAGCAGAAAAGTCTCAATTCTAAAATAGTGTTCAACATTTATCACAGAAGAAAGACAACCAAAATAGAGGCCACCACTCTTGAGACTCTAAGATAGCTGGATAGATCTGACTATTCATTTAGATTGCATTACTGATCAAAGCATACCTTCTAAACTGGGTGTAAAAAAAATCACTCCCACTACAAGAAGGTGCGCTCTGATAATAAAATTTAATAATTACTTTTCCAAAGTGTCTTTCTCCCCCAATTAGCAGGCCATTACTGTCAAACACTCAGGACTTAACAGGTTATGTATCATGGGGTAGTGCACTGAGTAAGAAATGGGATGCAATGATTTTTCTGTCCAGCCTGATTTTGTAGGATCAGTGGTACCTTGTGCCTTTACTACTATGGCACTTTAGTGATCTAAGATCCTAAAATCCAGATTCAGGATAAGATGAATCAAGCTTTCAAACCAGATTGACCACAGGTGTCCAGAGAGCTTGTTGTTGTATGCAAAGACATCTGGTAGGATGGTCCAGACAATTCTTTCTGGAAAGACATGCACGTAGGAGAGGGTTAACTTTTCTAATTTACCAGGACAGGTATGAAAAATCTACTTTGAATGCTTAGTGAGATGGATTTCTAGAGACTCTTCCAACCAAGAGCAAACATCTCAACTAGTTGTCATAGATTCCTAAAATGGATTGGGTTCGAAGAAATCTTAAAGATCATGCAGCTCCACCCCCTGCCATGGGCAGGGACACCTTCCACTATCCCAAGTTGCTCCAAGCCCTGTCCAACCTGGTCTTGGAAACTTCTAGGGGTGGGGCATCCACAGCTTCTTTGGGCAGCCTGTGCCAGGGCCTCCCCACTTTCACAGGGAAAAAATGTCTTCCTAATAGCTTATCTAAATCTGTCTTTTTTCAGCTTGAAGCCATTAGTCAGGACTTGCTTTAGCCAGCTCCTTTCAGTGGGAGCAGGATTCAGTGTTCTGAAAATTTAACCTCTGAGATAACAGACAAACATTTCTATAATCTGGGCAGTACTTCAGTTTGACACAATATTTATGCAACTATCATGAAAAAGAAATAAACACAAAAACTCCAACATTAAAGGTTTTTCAACATTAAGTATTATTTTAAATCCTGCATGAAAATAAGTGTCCATGAAAGGCTGAGGTTGAAGCTTAGAGGCTTAGAGGGAGCACAGCTTTTGAACAAGCAGCAGGGACTCCTCTGCTTTGAGAGGAAAATAGGTATCCTGGAAGAAGTCCAGTGGAAACTCACATTGTTCTAAGTATGACTTCCTAGAATTAAAAAAAAAAAACAACAGAGAAATACAAATGCATGAAAGATCCAACATCATTGGAAATACACTGTAAGAGGAATTTTTTTTTTTTTTTACAGCTCAGTTAGTTTCTTGTTAGTTTGAATACAAGATGCCTGTTTCCTTTTCTCAAAAAAACCTGCCTTTGTTTCAGCACCTTCTGCCCAAGCACTTCAGCCTATTACATTGTACACACTGTGAAATTTGGGGGTGTAAATCTTCTCTCTGTGTAGAGTCCTTGTTTTTTGTTTATAAAAAATAGAGTGTTAGGGGACATAAAACGTAAGTGAATCAAGCCCTCAGCTAGCATTTAATTGATAAGAACTAAAGCTAATATTAGATAACAAATAAATGGTCTGTTGCACAGGCATTTAATTAAACACCAAATTAATGCAGTAATGACCTACTGGAACTAACAGCCAGAAATGCTTTACTGCAGGCAAGCATCTGGAATGTTTCACCTTTTTATTTTTTTTTCTCTCTCTTCTCTCCTGTACAAATACATTGAAAAGACCCACATTCATTTTTAATACTCAGTCTGGAGGGCTTCTGCTTTGTCCTTTACCCTGTCTGAAACTCTAACATCACTGGACACCAGACTACCTTTGCCAGTGCCTCTTCCCTGATAGGCATAGAAAAAAAAAAAAAAAAAAAAAAAAAAAATGTTGAGTTGGTGCTCCTTTCTCTTCCCCCTGCACACCGCCCTTCTGTGTCATTGTCTGGTTGAAACTCAGCCCTGTACACCTTGGGTGATTACACACTGCCCAAAAGATTAATTGCAGACAGCACTTTGGATAATGGTCTCAGGTACGAAGCCTACCATGTCATGGAGAAGGCACAGGAATCAATACATTTCTTTATCTGTACAAGTCCATGTCTATAAAAATGTCTTCAATCATAGCCCAGAATACCTGAGAGGTGTGGGAGATTAACCCTGCTTGGACACACTCAAGAAGTTTTTGTTCAAGGCAAGATATGCAAGTGTCTTCAAGGGGACCTCAGTCATGTTTTGTTGTCCTCTACCATGCCATATGAAGTTGTTCAACCAAGTAAACTTGTGGGGCTCTTAGTTAGTGTGTGTATATACATATATACATATATATAAATACACATATATATGAGTTTCTGACACTGAATGGAGTCAGGTCCACAGTCTCCCTGATTGTCTCTATAGAGAGATAACCACCTCCCTTCAGTCATTTATAGAAATTTTGGGTAAGCTCCACTTCTCCTGGCAGTGCTTTTCCCTCCCCATGGGATTGGCAAGGGTCTTGTGCTCCTGTCTCAGCTAATTACCAGTATTTATATCAGATATGTTGGGGTTATATTTCTTTCCATAAAAATCTATCGGGTTTGTGATTATTAACATGGATTTGTACTCTAGAGATCCAGGTTCTAGGCCAGTCTCATCCCAGTTTCAACCTTTTCTAGTTTCTCCTCTTAACAAAACAGAGATCCCCTATGGAAGAGTTACGTTTCTCTGTCTCATTACAATACCATTTAAGCTCAAACACTCATGTAAATTTAAGAGGTAAGATCTGAAACAAAGACAGCTTCAGCTGTAATCTCACTAATTATGCTCTAATTGACAGAGAAAATGAGGGGTCAAGTATTTGTTTTCCCACCCTTCACACAGGACTTGATGTTAGTTAGAGGCATAGATTATTCTAAGGTCTTGAAACAAAACTCAGTGTCTCACAGCAGCACAGAAGATGTGAACCATATCTGCCTCAACACATTACTCAATAAAATTCATTTCCCAATCAGAAGGGATTTTCTTTCTCCAGGTTTTGCCTCTTTATTTATCCATGGGCTTCATAGGTAGAAAAATCTTCCAAAGAATATTCCGTTGGATAGAAATGAAATCAATCTTACATCAATTCAGCATCTCTGGTGTGTTCATCTTCAGGTTTGTAATTCATCAGGCTACACTGAAAAAAGTGTTCATATAATACTCATTGCAGTGTGCTCCCACCACTAAAAAAAAGTTTTGGAGCAGGATTTTAGATATCTGTTCTACAAATCTGCATTATACCAAGTGACATAGATTTGTTGTATTATCAACAGAATACTAGTCAAAACAGCCAGTGAAGTCTAGAACACCATTCACTTCATCTTAAAACACACATTTGTATTTGTAGGACAGAATAATGCCTCAGACTCTATTCTGTACACTGATCGGGTCTTCACTGCCCATGGCTTAGATTGGAAACCAGAAATCAAGTGAATTTATCACAAACTTGGTACTAGCATAGGAGTTATCATGGTAATAACAATAATCATAATGATAATAATAATAACAACAACTGCAAAGAAATTGAAGAAGTTTGTAATGGTCCTGATGATTCAGTAGGTGCCTGAATGCTGAATGAATCTTCTAGCATGTGCCTGGACATTAAGTGTCACCAGAGTCACTGTTTTTTGAATGAGGAATAAATCTGAGACCTTTTCTTGCCATTTCAGACACTTATCATTTTATAAGAAATAAAGGTTGACCTCAGGGTCTTTGCCACAAGACAAAGAGGAATTATAATCTAGTTACTTAAATTTCTCTTGCAGCTTCCAGACCTCTTTGTATCCTCCACAGTTAGGAGCTAGCACCATCCTTTGAAAAAGCAGTTCATGTGTGCTGTACAGGAACCAGCAACTTTTGAAGACTTTGATGCTAAATGCCTACACAAACACATCCATGGAAATCTATGATTATTCACACACTCTTCAGGCAAATTCCATTCCTGTTTATAGTCACTGACTCTTACTGTGATCACTTTGATGCTTGGCTTGAGAGCATTTATACTGATATAAGTAATGCAAAAACTCCTGAATGAGGACCAAATTCTCTTTTTTCTCAGGCAATAGATAAAGTGCTAGCTACATCTGCTCTACACAAAAGTACAGGTAACACCTCCCACCAGAGCAGGGAACAGTACTAATTAGTTCATTAAGCATACCAGCATCCCTGTGGGGTAGGTACATATTTTATTATCCCCAAGTTAGTAGGCAGGTAGAGTTGACTACCTCAAAGACACACTTATGGTAAATGAAGGAACTCTAACGCCTACTCCTTTGTTCTGCTGGGTAAACAGGCAATAGTTCAAGGCAGCTTTAATTCCATGTCCCATTATCTTTGTTGTTTTCTGTGTGTCACGTGGCAATGCAACAATAATGTATGAAGTCACTTTCTCCAGCAATGAAAAATAGGGATTGTCAAAACTGGATAACTTTCTGTTATAATAAATGCAGGTTTATTGAATATTTGGGACTTCTATTGACAGTCCTCTATGCCCCCCATGCTCACACACCTTTTCCTGGAAGGTTTGAAGGAAAACGTGGTGTGACTTTGAGAACAAACCTGAGCCTTTCCAACGTAGCCCGCATTGTACACATGTGTACACAGTATATGAGCTGGTGCTACTAGGGATAAGGCATCTGGAATATCAAGTTCAGATGGCTCAGAACCAGATTGAGCTCATAAAATGAACATTACCACAGCCACAAAACTAACCGAGGTAATCATGTACTATTTAGACAAGCAGCAGCGTTGCCCTTTGTGAAGGGCTTTAGAATGTGCAAGTCAAGTGTATGGTTGCATAAAGATTGGGGATATTACACCCAGAGAAATCCTCAGAAGACAACAGCATCATTAACTATTTACATCGTGACTCTACCCATTATCGCATTTGACAAACAGTTTAATTTCAAGGAGGAAAAACAAAAATAAAAAGTAAAACAAACACAAAGACACAAAGAGGGAAAGAAGAAAGCTGTGCATCCACAAAGGCAGTTCAAAATGAAAAGCAGGCAAGATGTCAAGCACCTCGAAGGAGAGAGGTGAGAAGTAAAAGGTTCTGCTGTGTTCCCTGTTCACTTACTTTCATTTGGGATAAATCATGACTATTTATCAAATTTTGAATTCATCACAAGAGAGCATTAATTTGAAGACATGCACAGAGAAATAAAGAGCCTTTACTCTCTTCCCTTTTCTTCACAGTGAATTGAACAGTCACTTTCAGCAATGACAACAGTCAATTTTACCCATATATGAACAGTATATATCACACCTCAAATATACAAGTAATTGTTTGATTTAGTGTTTGCGGTATATAAAATTAGCCTAAGAGATAATTTGGTCTTTGTGTGATTCAGCTGCTACTTCCTTGACCAAACAATGTTCCTAAAGTAGCAATTGTTTGAAAAGACTGAGGACGTAGAGAGCTGATGTGATTTTCCTGATGGTTTAAAAAGGCTCAGGAATATGTCCTGCAAAACTGACAACAGCTAATGTATGAAACACAAAATGCCTGCGCAATTTCAGCCATTTCAGTTAAGGTCAGAGGACTCCTGAGGAAAAACAGACTTCTTAAATGTGAATTGCAGAGAGTTAAGGCAATCCATTATGTTTTTTTCTGTGTCAGACTAAGGTGAGAATATTTTTTTTTTTTTTTTTTTTTTACATAAGCAATTGTTAGAGTTGTCCAGACAGACTGCTGGGATGCTCAAATCTTGATGCAGATATGCCATGCAAATCCAGAGTTCGGATAAGAAGAGACAGACTCAAGTGGCACTAGGGGAGGTTTATAATGGATATTGGGAAAAAAATCTCCCCTGGAAGCATTGTCCAGCCCTGGCACAGGGCAGTGGTGGAGTCACCATCTCTGGAGGGATTTAAAAGATTTTAAAGGGTGTGATGTTTGGGGACGTCGGTTAGTGGTGGCCTTGGCAGTGCTGGATTAGTGGATGGACTTGAGGTCTCTTCCAACCCAAACTATTCTATGAGTATAGTAGGTAACATATATTACTGAGGAGCAAGGTTCTCAAGAGCTATAGGGTAGCTCAAACAGATGCAATGACACCATGAAACTCTGACCAAGAAGGCAGCATTTTCATTTTTAATCAACTGAACAAAACACTTTGCCAGTCATCCAAATATCATTTCCTTTTAGATGAGGTTTCTATGGGGAATAATGTTTTCATTGTGGGAGAGGGACAGTTCCCATTGCCTTTGGTAGATCACAAAAATTTTGACAGCTGCCAAATTATATAGCATCATACTTCAGTCCCGTCAGTTGGGAATAATAGGCAAACCTCCCCTTACCCATATTTTAAGGGTGAAGGTATGAATAAAAATGTAAGCTGTTATGTCAGTCTGCTTTTAAATATATGATATACACACAAGAAAAAGAATTAAGGCAACACAGTTCTTTAATTCTGTCCATTTAGTATGTCATTAATTATTTTCCACTGCATTTTTCATTTCCAAAAGGAGACTACCTGCTTAGCGAGCACTTACTAAATGCTTTCTTTTTAATTCATAAAGAAAAAGAGTATCATATGTTTATTACATATTATTCAACTTTTATTTTGAAGACAGATTCATTTATTTCTTCCCAAGCTTTTCAGCAGTTCTCAACAATATACCATCTGTCTGCTTTGTAGGCATGAATATATTTAAATTCACAACAAGACTAAAAACGCACTCTGTAGGTGGGGATATTGAGGCACAAAGCCCTAAGCAGAAAAATCGCTATCTAATTTTGATAGTGTGTTTTTTATGAAAATTATATGGCTCAGTCTTTTCTCTAAGTTCTTAAGGATGGTCACAACCATTTCTAAGAGCTTCTTAGGGAGTTCCACCTCAGCTTCTGGAAGGAGGATGAGCCAGCACAGGTACTGGGGGCAAAGATGAGTGAAATGTGGGTCTGGAGCTATGGGCAGGAGTCAGATGAAGAGCCTGACTGGGATCTGCTCTGAGGCTGGTCTGGACCATGAAAGCCTCTGACTATCTACATGACTCAAAACCAAGTTTTAATAATTCTCGACTCTTCAAATACCCCTTTGCACAGCGAATTTCAGCCTGCTTCTTTTGTCTCTGTTCCTCACCACGTTTAAAGTCTGCCTGTCCCAGGCACCTGTCTCAGAGTCCTGTACTCACAGCCAGATTTCACACCCAGTTGCAGTATCCTCTTCGTGCTCATGATATCCTCCAGGATGGCTTTATGTTCCAATAGGTTAAAATCCTCTGTCACACCAAAGCCCATGTAAGTCATTTTATTCCTACCCATCCAGACCAGCTGAATCTTCATGTCAACAAAAGCTTTCCTTTTGAACTTTTTTTGTCATGGAATCATGGGATATTCTGCGTTAGAAGAGACCAGGAGGAATTGCCAAGTCCTGGCCATGCCAGGAAAACCACAACAAACCCACCATGGGCCTGAGAATGTTGTCCAAATGCTCTTTGATCTCTGTCAGGCTTGGTGCTGTGACCACTGCCCTGGGGAGCCTGGTCCAGTGTCCAAACACCCTCTGGGAGAAGAACCTTTTGCTGATATCCAACCTTTTCCTGATATCCAACCTAACCACCCCTGGTAGAAAATCATGTATTTTCTATGAATCCAGATCAAAGTATGCAAAGCACTTTGGGTGAAGATATTTTTTTTTTTTTTTTAACTGCAACTACTAAATTCTAAGATATCTTTGTTAAGCAAATAATTTCATTTTGTAAGAACCTACAGTCAGTCACTGAGAGGCTCCATAATGGCAATATTCATACATGTGCACTGATATAGACATGAAAAGTCATCTATGAACAGCTACAGAGCATAGAAAACTTAAATTTGGTCATAAAAGTTGTTAAAATATTATTACAAACACGTGGGAGCTCTCATCATCCTCCCTGAAAATATTTTAAGCAATGATCCCCACTCTATTAAGAATAAGATCCAAGGTTAATGTAGAAGATAAACAAAATATGAAATATGCATACCTTACATGGCATATGGCAACTCCAGTTATATTTAGACCAGCAAATTTCCTTAATTTGGATTTAAATATTAGAAGACTAACATTTTAGAAGATTACATTCAGGTTTTTTATGCATTCATGCATAACCTTAGACATTTAAATAGCTAAAATATGTCTGTTTTAAGAGTTCTCAGTACACCATTTCCCCTAGCTTTTCTGCAGAATATTGGATATAGTAGTGTTTGTTTTATTTTGTGTTAATTAAAAAAAATATTAAAATTACAGTTTTATGAAATCCAGAATTGTTTATGAAGTTGAGAAAAATTTAGGGAAAAAGCTCAGTCCAAAAAGGGAGCAAAAAATAAAGCGCTAAAACCTTAAACAATTTTATACAAAATTCACATTTTTCTTTTTAAACTTCACTACTGACTCTATCAAATCAAAGAGAAAAGACATTAAATATAAGTAATGTTTTGCCATAACTAATGCTCTTGCACACCATATGGTTGGGAAGGGTAGATGATCCTCCTTTTGTGTTTGTTTCTTTATTTTTCTTTTTTTCTTTTTTTTTTAATAACATTAAAATTAGTCTTCTGCTCACAATTTATTTTCTTTTTTTTTTTTCTTAACTTACCAAGAACTGAAATTTTCCTTACTTTCATAATTCTCATGCAATTAATCTGAAAATCAGATGCTGTTTTAAAGACATATTCAGAAGCATGCCAGCATTTTAAATTATGCTGTTTAATATTTTTATCTTCAGGAAAGCATGTGGCAGTGATAATTACCTGAATTTGATGATCTGCACAGCTAACAACACTGCATTATTCTGTGTCAGTGGTATAAACAGTGCCCCCACAGTACCCTGTGAAATGTCCCACTGCTGTAATAGCAAGCTGTCATGATTTCATAAAATGCAGATGAAGATTAGTTTCACTGTCATCCTTTCAGTACTAATCAGGGAAATCTATAGAATGAACATAAAATTTTAAAAAAATTAAAAAGGAAAATAAGTTATATTCTCTGCAGAGCAGAGAAAACACTGTTTTAGACTGTGGGGCAGGTTGTTTCCAGAGCTCATCTTAGAACAGGTGAGCTTTTAGAATAAGTATCTTAATTCAAAAAGCAAAATGAAGACAAAGTGACACAACATTTCAAAAGACACTCGCTCCTTGTTGGGTATTTTTTTCCCCCTAAATTGATGCTTTGAGCTTGCTTCCTTGACATGATGCTGCAGTGTCTTTTCTCCTGCTTGACTAGACAGATAGGCCATGTCTCATCTGCTGCAACTGCTGTTATATGGTATTTATTTTGCTGTCACTACACATGATCTGGTTTAATCTTTGTGGACAGCACTGAATTCTATTAAATCCACCTCTCCAGACACGGAGAGGTACTGATTCACCTGAGTGGCTGTATTCCAAATGTACAGAGACCAACCCATTAAGCTGTTCATGGAAAAGCCAAAGAAAAGCCATATCAGAATTTTCTTAGAAATAATCCAAATGTTTCAGGAGAAGAACATTACAGGGACTTATTCAAAACCTATGTGATTTACTGCCATTACACTGAAGTTAACATGGCAATAGATATAAGCACAATTCCTGTACTTTCCTTAGAAATGAATTCCAGTGTGGCAAACAATTTTGAATAAAGTAAATTTTATCATCCTTACATATTTGCTTTCCTTTTTTGGGAGATGTTTTTCATCCTTGCTGATGTGGAGCAGAAAGTCATAACTTTGGATAATTCAGGAATAGAGCCAAATGCCACAACTTGATTATGAATGAAATGCCATCTGGATTCCACATTCAGGCTGATTGACAAAAGTCACTAGAACACTCTGTGCCTCCATACCCATTTCTAAAGCTGGCCAATTGGTAATAAAAACGACTTTCCAATAAGGTCTTCTTTTTTTATTTTTTTTCCCTATGGAATATTTATGAACCTCTGTTAGATCCTAGGACAAATAATGTCATACTTCCTCTAATAGTACAGCTTTATGTGTTTCTTTTTCAGATTGGACCAAGGATGTAATTGAATGATCTTACCATTTTCCCACACAGATTGTTTTTCCTCTAACATCTTCTCACAAACTCTTCACAAAGCATAGTTATGTTTAAGTGTAAATATAATTCCCTTTGTTGATAAGGCCTTATATTTCTTCTTCTTGTTAGATCTTCCATGTTATTCCTGGGTCTCACTTCCTCTTGCAGAGCTTCCTATGTCCCACTAAACCTTTCAAAGGCACCACAGCATTTTTTGGTAGGGACATTATTAGTATTATGCCTATGCTTGAGAGACTCTCCTTAAGATTCCCTTTTAGTGTGTGCTAGAAGACGTTCTTGAACTTGTCCACAGCTATTTCTAATTTTTCTCATCTTCATCAGTCAGTTTAAAGGAGCATAAAATGTCATCTACCTCATCTGTCACCATGTGTGTATTAATGTATTTATCTGATTCACTTCCTCTTGCTTATCTAGGCTTGATGCAATTCTGAATCTTTCAGATCTCCTAATTTATTTCAGTCACTCTTCGGGCTTACTGAAGTTGAATTTCTCAGGTGAACTAGTCTGAAGTGATGTCATGCTTTAGCAGTTCTATAAGCAATTATCATCTTAATAGCCTGTAAGACCTGTTTTGTATACTCTCTTTTGGTCTGCAGCCAAGTGAAAAAGTCAGTTTACTCCCAAAACTCTTCACTTTCTTTATGGAAGCAGGAAAAAAAGCAAGCAAACAAAAAAAGCCCAAAAAAACTTATCAAAAGAAAGCTGTTTTCACTGTGTAGTTTGGCATCAAAATTTATCTTTGATTGTGACCAGTTGCAACTGATCTGTTTCATTTCAGATAACCTGAGAAGTGAATCTGGTTTGTGTAGTCAGTACCCAACCTCTTTGTCTCAAAGTCTAGGTCAAGTTGAGCTCAACCTTGCATGAACTAGAGAAAAACTGAAAAACTTCCTTAAAACTTCAACATTTTCTCTTGGGTCAAAGAAACTGGTTGAACAAGGGAATATTTCACCTCTCTTAAACTTAGGATACTGACTGATGGGTGCTAAGGTCCCATCCTTGGAAGTGTTTAAAAGCAGGTTAGATAGAGCTTGGAAAAATCTGGTCTAGTGAAAGGTGTTCCTGCCCATAACAGGGGGTTTGGAACAGGATGATGTCTAAGTTCCCTTCCAACCCAAATCATCCTAGGAAGACTCTAAGCCTTAACTTCCACTGAAGCAATTTTTGTAGTTAGCAGGTGTGGATCCAGATGACGACTCTCTCTCCTTACAGAAGGATTCTCAGTGGCCAGCTCTGAGTAAGAAAGAATAGGAATTATCTCATTAAATATATGTGCCTATACCTGGAGAAACTCCTATAGATTCTTTTTATGGGCATAACCAACACGCCTCATATGTAATTTGAGTTCTTCTTTTCATCTTAAACTGGAAATATGTGTTTTCTCACCTGGACTGCATTGTAATCTTTACTAGCTGTATTTACTAGGATCATTTTATACATAAAGAATTAATTTTAAGTAAGATGGATTTTCTCCTTACTGAATGAGGCGACCAAAAAACCAAAAATATCATTAGAATTTTTGATATAAAGAGGTGGAAAATTAAGGTGGGATAAATGAGATTTCTATCATTAACAACCCAGACAACTTTTGATTTTCAACAGCAATTAACACTAAAAAAATTCTCGAAGGGAGCTCTAGACAGTGTATGTTTCCACATTTCCCAAGTCAACTTATAATTTGTTGTCACTTTCTCTCCTAGTCAGACTTGGAATCTTTCCCCAAAAATGTCATGTTTTCAGCAGGATAGAGATTTCTCCCTTCCTCACACCTTGCACACAGAGAAAAGCATAGATGTGAGAGCCAATGCAATTATCAAGAGTTCTAAAAGATAAAATCACTGATTAACTTCCCTTTTCCACTGCTCTTGATAACTTCTACTGGAGTCCTTAGGAAACTTTGTCAAATTTGAGAAATAAAGAGTTTTATTCAAATTTGCTAGAGTTATTTTTGCTGGCAATGGATTTTATACCTTCCCTGCCATGTTAATATGTCCTCTTTCTGCTGTTTTCATAATACTACATTGGTGCATCAGCTGAAGCTGACCTGAGAGTTTCCATGATACAAACAGCCCCTTGTGTGAAGCAGTGAGCTTTATTTACAGTGACAGGATGCTCTTTGTGTTTTTTTCTATTTCTGTGTTACGCACACAGATTTATTTACAAGTGGAAATACAGCAGTGAGTACCCTTTGCTGCCGACAGCAGATGAGCTCTGCACTTTATTTAACTGACTTTGTGTCAGCTTCAATTTCTTGACTGCTTGGAGTGCAGGTTCTGTTGGTCCTTCCAAGGTATCCTTTGATCTTGCTCTGTGTTTGGTTTCCTATTTTACCCCTTGGGCCTGTGGTTTGCTGCAGGACTCCTTCCCCCACCTCCTTCTGTTGTGCCTCGAAAGAACACAAGAACACTTTCACATGTATTATTTTACAGACTCCTATGATCATAGGTGAAGGGGAAGTCAGCTCTTCCATTACAATGTGCATCACTGTGGCTCTGCTTTGCAGACTTGTCAATAGTAGAGAACAATTCGGTTTTTATAGTTCTGCCACAATACAGACCAAGACTTGACTTTCCTTTATAAAAGGAGAAGTCTAATTTTATGTTGTATCACATAGTACCTGGGCAAAGCTGAATGAGGGTGAAGGGGACTAAATTTACATTGACTTATATCTGTTCTGGAGTAAGGGATGGATTTCCCAGTTGCAGGAAGACATTAGATCCCAAGGCTATTCTCTTTCCTAACTCATGAGAAAGGAGAATTGTCCTTTTTTTCTGTGGCATCTGGTCAACTTCTGTCCTATTCCTTTGCCTTTTTCTGATACAGGTTAAACAAGGACAGCCTAGAAATAATTTGTAGCTTGCACTGGCCATGAAAACTCCTTAATCAAGGGATGTTCTCTGGATCTTTCATCCTATTATTCATAGTAAACTATGTAAGGTATCAAGTTGATGCAAAAATTATTGAAGTAGATCTCAGATGCAGGCTCTGGTAATAGAAGTGCTTAATAGAAGAAAATGTTAAAAAGGTAGGTGATAAAGTATGATAAAATTATTCTTTTAGGTTTGGTACCAGAAAAAAGGAAACTCTAGACTTCTTAGTCACAAAGCACTTTCCTGATATTCCAGCAAAAAAAACAGGAACAGAAAATCACAAGCTATTCTAACCTTACAAAACATAATTTTAGACATGCTTTGGTGGTAATTCCCAGCAAGCAGAAGTTTAGAAAACGTCTAACATTCATAGTAATTCTTCTTGGAGCTCTTCCATAGTTGATTAATAGGAAAATATAGTACATAATTAATGTAATACATATATATTTTTATATACATGCCTGTGTGTATAAGTGTCCATCTCTTTAGACCATTCTCTGTGTTTAGCAGCATATTTAACCACGGGATCTAAGTAAGAAAAAAACAGGTGTTTTCTTTACAACAAAGAGATGGGAGAACTGCATTTTTAGTAAGCAGGAACTTATTCAACAATGCAGATGAATGACAAACAAAGACCATCCTCTGTCTATAAACAATACCTTGGCTCCTTCCATAAACAGAAGAACTCTCTGTGACCTATGTGCAGAGCCCACATCATGATTTTAGTACCAGTCCAGTCAGTGTTTATCTGAACTAGGCAAGAAAAAAAGGTCTATAGATACTGAAACACATAACTCAATGCAAATCCAGAGCCACTATTTATTCTTTAAAACTAAAAGCAGGGAAGAAGTGATTTGGTTTTATCTTTCAGTATTACATCAGTGGACAACATGAAACAAAGTAAGTTTTTAGGTCTAGTCTACAGTGTGTATATATGTGTGTCATAAGCCATTATATCAACTGCAATAGACATCCTAAAATCTTACACTCTTATTTTTCATCAGTTACTTACATATATCTTTTATTACTATTGTTATTATTATTATTAATGATAATAATATTAATAGTAACAACAATAATTTTTAAATTTATTTTTTTAAATTAGGTTAGGAGAGAAGTTGTCAATAGAAGGCAAGACTGACTGAGCTACACAAGTGGTTCCTCTTACAGCTTGGGGTATATCCCAGCCATACCTTGATAATCTCTTTTCTTTGAATTCCCCATAAAAGAAAACACATGTAGAGAGATGGAAATATGCTGCAGAATGATTCATCCAGGTTCCTGACCTGCATAATCAGAGCACCAGGTCTGCTGAGAACATCACTGAGCTCAGCAGTTGTTGGAAACAAGTTGGGCTATAGAAATCTGGGGCTTCTCAGACACACTGTGAACCAAATAACTGTAATATAAGCAATCACTGAGTGATGCCTCAGCAACTAGGAAAAATCATATTTGGAGAAGACAATCAGATGATGAGAGAGATAATAGAAATTGCATCTATGTACCACAGAAATTAAGAAAAGAGATGCTTAGGATATATGGTATGGAAAGACAAAGATCATATTATTTTTCTGTTTGAAGTCACTGACCAAATTCAGGCTGACTTTAAGTTTCATCATCACTACAGTTAACAAATTTTCAGTCCATGTGGAAATGAAGTCCAGTAATGGCATATAAAGCCCTTTCTTTCTCATGTTTTAATTGATTTTTAAGGTACATGTCAAAGTAGAACACAATTGCCAGTTCATATATTACTGGAACAATATAAGAAAGATGTATTCATATTTAATCAAAATTTAATCAACTGTAATAAAAGTGAATTGTATAAGTGAAGATAAAGTAGAATTTCATGTCTGTATACCAAGGATGTTCTATATTTTCAAAAAGTCCATATCCAATCTTTCTACATAGTTGTGCCTAATTCTTTAATTGCAAATTTCTTTTTGAAAGGGCAAAACCAGAAAAATCTTCTTTGCACCAATCTTGTCCAAAGACCAAAACATGGCTTTGAACAGCATAAGCCAACAGTCTAGTAGGATTGGGTGAGTTATCTGGACATGATTCACCCAGGGTGCCTGGAATTAATATGGAAACCCACAGTGGCCTTGAATGACCATGACTGAGTGAAGTCAGTAGGTTTTGTCTCATCAGAGTTTTTGATATAGGTCACAGAACATAGCTTGGAATTGGAGGAAACCCTTGGCTCATCAGGGTGTTTCTGCAATGTTTTGTTACCTGTTCTAACCACAGTCACACTCTGAACTGCAGTGTAGTCATCTTCCCTGTACCCATGTGGGACTGACAGATCCTTCCTTACACTATCAGGTCAAATGTCTCCTTTGCTACTTTTCCATATGCCAGATACATCCTTCATTCCTGCTCATTCAGGTGCTTCCCACTCAAGCCATGTTCTTACCAAAGATATTTATTTCTGAAGTACAACTAAATTTTCAACTCTATTTTACTTAACATTACCCTAGAATATATGATTCTCCAGAGAATATATAAATTCTACTTATTGATAATCAGTGTGATCAATTTTCTTATAAAATCCTTTGTCACTACTTCAGTAGCTCTATTAACCTAAAAATTGTATAAACAAGAAGAGTTCATTTTCTCTTCAGAGCCCTACACTCCCAAGAACTCTTGGCACTACATAAAACTCTGACTTCCTTTCAGGTATTTTCAGTCCTTGTCTGAGAACTTAGGCAAAACAATTCTGATCTTTATAAATAAAACAACTACTTCCAAAAGGTTGCACTCACATGAATTCTGGTCTCTGCAGTCTTTCATGATGCTTCTTACAAAGTCACATCACATTTCTCAGACTCTTATGCAGATATCTCACTCTTTTAGTTCTGTATTTCAAGTTTTGGCAACAGTTTATGTTATTTTCTTGTTGCCAAAACTTGAATTTTTGTCTTATTATCTTTAACTTGATGAATTTTAATGGCTTTTTCTAAGTTTAGGTCAGAGTGCTCTAGGACTCTTGTCTCACTTTTCAGTCTTTGATTTCCACAGTAATCTGATCTCCCATCGGAGATTCATTGAACTCTCTGAAATTATTCCAACCACTCATGATTTTTTTTTCCTCAGCTCTGTTACAAGGGATCCAAAGTTTTGCTCCAAAGTCTTCTGTTAAACCAAGCTCTTTAAAAAGTTAAATTTTTCCAAGATCAAAAAAGTCTTCAAATTTCTGTAGTTCTTTATGAGAGGTACCTTACTTTTTTTCACTCATGTGTAGAATATTCAATTAAATTTCCAGTTGAAGCTGCTATTCTTTATATAAAAATATATATAAAATAATTTATAAACCCCCTTTTCTAGTTCTGGCTTTCTACATGCAGTTATCTGTCTGCAACAGATTTCTATGTAAAATGAATTTTTTTTAATTTGGCAATTAATACAGAACAATCAAAAGTAGTAACTGAAGAAAATAGTGAGATAATGTATCAGCCTGTTAACCTTGGGACAGTCTTGTGAGAGGCAGGAGCTTCTACACATAACTGTTTGCCAACCCATCAAACCCTCCCAATTAACCAGAATGTTCAGCAAATGGAAGTTTAGAATTTTAGTCCTTGAAGGGTAACACACCTTTTCACACACAAATATTCTTAGCCTTACAAGAACTTAAAACTGCAAAATATGAACAAAATATGATCCATGTATTCATGCAAAAGCAAGACTATGAGACAACAATGTAGTTTAAAAGATATATAAAGCCACTGCTATTCTCTATTTTTTGTCATTATGTATAGTGATGAAATATAGTGTTTAAGAAAACTGTAAGATAATTAGACTGAGTCCAAGGAAGAGCAAGAAGGATTAGAGAGCTAGAAAACACAGCCTATGAAGAAAACAAAGAATATGTGGAGTTTTTAGACTTAAAAAGAGAGATGTTTGAGAGGAACATGACAACCAATCTCCAACAAGAAAAGCTGTTGCAAAGAGCAGAGGCAATCTTTGTTCTCCACATCAACGAAGTAGAAAAAAATGGGCTTAAGTTTCAGTTTGATTAAACTTCTGAATACAATGCTACTGGAGCACTGTTTTTGATTATTTAGTAAAGTTGTGGACCCTACACCATTCTTTCTCCATTCTTGGACCAGCCCTCTGTGGCTTTTCATAGACTTTATCTATGCCTTGCAAAAATTCTTCTCCTCAAGGTCATCTCTGGCTTTCACTTCAAGTGCCTTAGGGTGTTTTATATCTACACTAATCAAAGGCATCCTTCCCTCAATAGAAAATGCCATGCCCACACTATCTGTAGCTCTTCTCTGGGCCCTATCCCTAGTTATGCTCCCTAGAGAGCAGCAGGAAAACCTATGGCACTGACTGAGGATACAAATGAGGACTGTATAGGGCAGGAAGGTCAAACCAGCACAGCCTGGACTGCATTGCCAAGAGACCTGTGCTCAGAATGTTGCTCCTCCCAGGTCACAGCTTGGTTTCATCTCTGAGGGAGTGAACTGTGGTGCTCCAACACACCACCAGAAAACAACTGTGTTATGAGGTAAATCATGTTCTGTAGGAGAGGATTGGCTTCAAAGTTGTTTACTAGCAAGTGTTTTTATTCTGTTGGTGGAAATGGCCTTTTATTGACTTGTGTAGACTGCTTAAATATCAAACATACACAGAGGTTTACAGATTACTTATTTCAAATAACACATGACATGGGCACCATGATCAGAAGGCTAAAAAATTACTCCTTTTATTAGGGGTGGTTCTCCCTTATATACAATTTTACACAGACCAATGTGATTTGTGAAACAAAGGCAAACCTCTTCAATCACATTGGTCAAACCAGAGGGACATCAAGAAGAAGTCCCTCCTGTCAGAAGAAATGAATAACATAAATATTATTACAAAAACATTCCATCATGTTTATCACACTTTCCTGGGAAAGAACATCAGAAAACCAGAACATCAGGCCTGAAATCAGACTACACACAGGTTCCACAAGCTATATCAAGATAATTTTTATGATTCTTTGTTTAGCGAGATAGGTTGTGTGTTATGAACCTAACTTGCTGCTTTGATCCCACTTCATAGTGACAGGCAGGTAATGGTGGTTAGTCTTCCATTCTGCCTTGGATGGCTTTTGCACACAGATAATATATGCCCAGAAAAAAACACTGAAAACTTATTCTGATTCCTAACAAAATTATTTTTCAGTCCATGAGAGTGCAGGATCTCACGCATTAGCTTTGCTGAAGGATACTAGAGTAAGAGCTGTTTGGATTCCTTTCCATTTGGATGGATTTTGAGGCTGCCATGCACCAGCAGTGCAGAGGGAGTGTGTACCTTACAGCACCACCACTGTGGGTCCCTCTGTTGCCTCCTACACCAGCTGTGCAGAAAATACAGTGACGAACACAGCCGGGAAAGTTTGTCTGACAGCTTCACGTAGTCTCACTGCATGTGAATGGGTGCCTGATTTTTCTGCTCTAAGGCTGATTGAAATCATTCCCTTTTCTCAAAACGATTCAGTCACTTCACAGCAGTTTAAGCAGGCGCTTCCCCGCGTTTCCACTGGACTCACCATGTGGCAGTGGCTTGGTTGTTGCAATGTGCAGCACTCCATGAAGGTTTGCTTTTATCTCCTTACACCAACATTGATTTGCAGCAAACTTTTTCCCCATTGCCCTTAGAAAAGGTGAAGTCAACAGCAACCCACGCTGAATCCAACTGGCCTTGCTCAGGATGTGAGAGTGTTGCTTAGTAATGATCATAATAAACAGAGAATCCCCCGCTAACATTTCCAACACACCATGCAGCTTGGCATTTTCAATATATATTTAAAACAACAAACCAAGACAAGCAAGTGCCTTTCCCAGAAATTGCCAATGTATGCTCCGAGATCTCTTGCATTTTGCATTGTGTCAGTCTGTGTCAGAGGCTTCAGGAAAGGTAATATAGAAGATGAATGGAAGTCTATCATCGTAGTGCCAAGATGAAAAAGTGACAGCTCATAATGAAAAGAAAAATAGTTTCCATTTTGGGCCTCTGTAAGTAAGAAAGTGACAGAGCCATGGGAACTGTGAGGCTGAAAAATGGTCCCTTTGACAGACATGCCTGTAAGTGAAAGTGCATGGGATATAATACTAGCCATAATATAGGGAATAATGATTATTTTAGGGATCACATGATTTTGAATAAATCCTTGACTACACCATGGAAAATGAAACTGAAAGAAAACTGGGAAAAACTGTAGTTTCATTTACAGAATAAATGACCTAAGGATGTTTTCTGGCTTCTATATCTATGATTGAAGCCTATGAAAAGACTTCAGATATATGCAGGGTAACCAAAAAAAGAGTCAAAAGCTTCCAGTAAACCTGAAATGAGACGGATTGCTCATGATTTGAAAAAGACAAAAAAAACAAACACTGTAAAAGAAGGCTCAGGATAATGAGGGTGAAGATTCTGGTTATAAAATCTTTAATAAAACATATTTTTAATAAAACCACATACGAAATTTGCTTTCAGGTGAGATGAAATAAAAAAATATTTCCTCTGTTTGGAATTGCCGACTAAAACAACATCTACAGGGGCAAGTCATATCATGTAACTTAAAGCTTAGATTAAAAGTGCTGCAAAACACTTTGTCACAATTTTATTTTCTGTTTAAATGGGTGCTTAAAGTCAGTTTAAAGTGACTTGAGACTGTTAAGTCCATGTAAATCAACATAAGGCTTTGTGTAGACTTCCATGAGGCTGGTTTAGGACTGGCTTTGATTAAACCAGTGTGACATCACCTGATTGTCAAGGCCTTGGGGCAATATTCACCTCTGTACAGAGGGCCAGCAATATCAAGCTTAAAAGGGAATTACATGGTGCATGAATTCCACCCTAAAGCATATTTAAAATAGTTTTCTCTGCATGGTTTCTTTTTTCACCAGCTTTCCTCAGGAGAAAAGGTTAATAAGGATAATACTTTCTCCTCACACATGAGTGTCTCTTTCAGGATCTCAGTGAAATCTGATGTTCTCAAAAAAGCATTTATAGGTTTCATAAGATGCTGTATGCAATTCCTTTTGCAAGCTCTTTTGGAAAAGTAAAATTCTAATAATACGATGGGAAAAGAGTAAATAAAATTGATGCTGGGGTTTTCTGTTTGAGTTTGTGTTTACTTTCCAAACAAGGAAACTGAGGACCCAGATGGATCACTTCCAGGCATACTGTGTGCTCATTTAGTGCCTTGTCTTCATATAAAATTTAGAACCATCTTGCAATAGTTAAAATCAGTGAGAAAAATCTACTAACTTGAATTGGAATAAAATTATGGTCTAGGGAAACAGCTGAGAGTCACATCATGCACAGTATGAAGAGTCTTTACTGTGTGAAGATTAGAAGCTAGATCTTCACCATCACCACAATTGTCTTTCTATCTTTTAGAGACTTTTAACATAGCTAAACAGGGAAGGAACATGGATCCTACGGTCTAGCATTGAATGAATTTAAACTCTAAGCATGAAAAGAAATTTTAGGCTACTTAAAGAGACTATAACTAGGACAAATGGGATGAATTTAAGGAAAGAAAAGGCTGACAGTTAGGGAAAAAAGCCTTTCCTAGCAGTGAAGACTATTAGACTGCAGCATAGTCTCCCAAGGGAAGTGGTGAAAGCTCAGTTTCTTGAGTCATTTAAAACTGGACTAGACAAAGCACTCTGGAATATACTCCAGGGAGCAATCCTCTCTTGGCAAAGGGATGCACAAAATAGCCCAATAGATCTCTCCCATCGTCCCTTCCTGTGATTCTCCTATTTCATAAAGCTCTGTGATTGAATGGATAGCAGAAAACTTTAACCCCTTTTTCAGAATCAGAAAGCATGTTTGACAAGAGATTGTGAGAGGAAAACCCTCTAGCACAGAAGAGAAAAAGATGCATTTTTCATGGCAAGTTATCTGCTTTTCTCTATTTAGGGTGAAGAATTGTAAAGGATAGTCCAAAACGGTCTACTGGATGGCTGCAATTTTCAGTACAAGTCAATGTTTGTTTCTCAGTTTCCCTAAAAACTCCAGTGGTATAGATATCACTCAGTACAGTAGGTTTTCCAGGGTTTTGTGGGGTTATTTTCCTCCCTAAAAAGAAACTAAATCCCTAATAATTGAATTATTGTCCTTTTAAAACAGGATTGACTGGCAGCTTTCAGCAAGTTGGGCTTTGATTACACCACTTCCCTGCCCAGACTCATATTGAGAAGGAGCTACCATCCCTACTCTTGCATGACCCAGACCCTGAATCAAAGTTAGGAGCTATTGGGAGCGAGGAGATATTACACTCCACTATTCCCCTTCTCCCTCGAGCAGGTGTGGAAGCAATGGCCTTGGCTTCTGCCTTGCAAGACATCAGCCAAGGGCACAGATCAGGTGCAGGTGATGCTGTAATCTGCTGCTGCTAAAACCATAAATTTCCTGCATCCCCTGCACCAAGGAGAAAAGTGGGTGGCTCTTCAGGGAGAGAGGAAAGGAAGTTGGGCTCTGAAAAAAAAATTCCAGAGATAGCCATACTTCTGTGTAACTATTCAAAGAGCTTGAAGAAATGATTTTGTGTAAGAATTAAGGAGGCATTAATTAACATGAATATGTTTAAAAAAAAAAAAAAAAATCCAGTTGTTTCTGCTGCTCTGGACCCCACTGTGAAAAGCTTGATGCAAAGACCAGCTCATGCCTCCAAGCTTGAATAGGGCAACAGTGGAAAAGGCTAGGAGTTGATCACCAATATGGAAACAAAAAAATAAATTAATTAATTGTACCATAGGCTTTGCTACTTTTTATTTAGTCTGAAACTTCTCTGGAGCCTCCAGTCTGAGCTTTTCCCTGAATAAGAAACCAGCACATACATTGACATTCCATACATACACTTTCAGATGACAAGAAGATAAAATCTGGTTGTTCTGTCTCAGACTAAGGATCCATCTGGTTCAGTATCAGCAGACAGAGGTTCATGGGATAGGATAATGGGGTGATAGCTGAAGATGCCCAGGAAAACATAAAGAAATACAGGAAACACATAGTAACACTTCCTCAGGATTCCTCCCTCACCTCCTGTAGTTTCCTGTTAAATCTGCATCAAAAATTATAGAATATCTCAAGCTGGAAAAGACCCATAAGCATCATCAAGTCCAACTCCTTGCTCTTTACAGCTCTACCAAGAACGAATTCCTATGGCTAGAGTGTCAACCAGATGCTCCTTGAACTCTGGCAGACATTTACAGCACTTATTGGAAGACAAAACCTTTTCCAATAACTTCTTGAAATCTTGAAAAAAAACTAACATCCATAATATACCATAGTAAATATTTCTAAAGATTAGATGCTTATACAGCCAGGTCTTTTTGAAGCTGTTTGTGGCCAGCTTAATTTGATTCCTTCTCTACCATCTTTGCATGGCAAATCATGCGATAACAGATAGAGCAGTATGCCAGCCATAACTACCTCAAAGGACATAATTTCTTATTAATGAACAAAAAACTACTTACCTTTACTATTGTAAAAATGGTCTTTTGGGAAGAGGATTCTGTTTATGGCACCCACAACTAAAATAAGACACTCAAGTTCCAGTTCTACCCACATGTGCAGATTTACCTGTCACAAAAGTATGTAACTTAAGAAAGAGTCGGTTTAGTTACTCAGATGCCAGTGGAGAGCAGCAAAGTGCTGAGAAAGGACTCCTGGCTTAGCCCTTGTCTCCATTGGGATGATAATCAAGCATGAAATTGAAAACTTCTTAATCTGAACTTGAAAAATACACAAATTTGGAATTATTACTTTTTACTTGAGAAGAAGAGAGACTAAAGGATAACTCTGTTTCCTTTTTAATCTGAGTGGACCTTGGTGATTCTGAATGATGTTTGAACTGCTTGAGCTTTTTCATTCCTTTCTAGTCAATGGAACAGAGTGGGGGTCTTCAGCAGCTGAGGCAAACCCCCAGACTGGAAAATTTTTGATTTAAATTTCCATTGGAATGGAAATATTTTCTCAAGGGGGACGTCCATTCTGAAAGAATTTTCAATGTCCTCTCTGGGACAAGATTGCACTGACATTCTCATTTGGTTGTTATTTAAAAATATTAAATTATATTCTTCTTTGTCATTGTTCAGCCTCACTGTTTGAGAACCATGCACTGTAGCTAGTTCTCTGTTGATCCTTGCTGTTCTGACAAAACACAGCAAATCTGCTGCACTCTGTTTGTAAGGATTAGAGAAATGCTGCCCAGAAGTGGAGTTGGTAATTTACCAGGAACCTGATCTTCACACTGGATTTGCACAGAGCACGCATCTGTTACGAAAACCTAGCCCTCTTTTTGTCTGCAAACCACTCTGCAAATATTGAACCATGCTGAAAACCCCTTTAAAAAGAAACATGGGGCAACTTCACTGACTTTGATATGTTACAGTTGCTTTGCTTTTGGGTATTATTTTTATGTCTGAAGGAAAACCAACACTACAGATACTTTTTTCAAAAGTAATTCAAGGTATTGAAGGTATTGGTAAGACCGTGTAAGGAAAAGTACGTTTAAAGCCAGATTAGAGTAACTCAAAGAGTTGTGCCTTGCCACTAAGGACTACCAAAATTCAGTTTTCCATCCTTGACACAGACATGACTGAAGACGTCTCAGGTAGGCATCTCCAAGAATGACAGGATCTTTCAGTTCTGGGACTTCTGCCATCTGTCTCCCCAAATTTCCTGTTATTCTTTGTAAATTTCTCTAAAAGATTGGACAGATCTTGCAGTTTTGGCAAGCAAAAGCCGTTTCTCAGACTCTGAGTTTGCCACGTTTCTTCTGATGACCTATGAGCTGCATACTGGACATCTCCAGCCTGCCTTTTCTGGAAGAAAATCACTGTTCCTAAACTTTGCATTAGAAAATATATTCCATGCCACTTGTGGCAGCTGCAGTTCATATGGATGATTGGTTAGAATGGATAAAAACAGATTTCCCAAACCAACTGTATTCAATGCAACATATTTTTCATATGTTTAATGGAACAGAAATTTTTATTTTAAGAGGCATTTATGAGCACTGCTAGCTCTCTGCCTAGGGAGTGAAGACCTGGTAGGGGGGAGAACTAGCAGGTGTAAGAAAAAAATTAGTTTTATCACAAAATTGGAAAGGAATTGAGATTTTCTCTCCCTACTTCTGCTCTTAGCCACTGATGAAATACAGTCTTTAGTCACAAAAAGATCCTCCTGTGCTCACTGTTTAACCCTTTTCTGGGGACCTCAGGATAAAGCACTTCAGTGCTGGCATGAGCAACTCAACAGTGCTGGCATCACAGCCTCTAATTTGAGCCAATACCATTAAAAAGAGAAATTCTTCATTATCAGTCCTGGAAGCTTCCTCCAGCAATCCGTGCTTCAGAGAGTCAGGGAGTATTTTGTACTTCTGTGGTGAGTCCTTACAGCCCCTCTGACAGGAGATGAGACAGTCCTGTCCTGTCTCCTCATACCCTGGCTCCCAGGTAACTTTTAGGGAGGATTCAACACTTTTCTCAAGCACAGTTGTTTTTCTTTTCTTTCCATTAACTGAAAGAATATGAACCAGAGATAGGAAAAAGCCCTCTGAAAATGGCTTTTCTATCACTTTGTTATTATTATTATTTTGTGGAACAAAAGAAGGCAGCAGAGCTCCCATATTTGTTTACATCTGGATCTTACTTGAAATATATTCACACATCACCTGTTAATGTCACCTTGCAGTCAGAGGGGATGTATTCAGAGAACATGAGAACTGATTCTTCTGAGTAAATAGTTAGAGGTCTGTTTGTCCATGTTGCAATGAGATTGAACAAATAATTTCAATTAAAAAGTTAATTTCAACTTTACTTAGAGCTATGCAACTATGGCCAGTGTGATACTCAGTCTTTCTGTAATCATTTTTTGCCCAAAACATCAACAAAGAGATCTTATTACTGTAGGCTGTTTCAGAATTTTACCACAATTTCTGGGCTTTGTTAATTCGAAAGAGTGGCAAAATCTCATTCTCTTGGTAGAACCAACAAAATTATTCCCTGTTGGCCAAACTCTGACAGGACAATTTTAATTCTAAATTTTCAGTTTTCCAGAGAGAGGGAAAGGGTGAGAAAGAGATTACTTGTGCTTCATTCCTTTTTAAGGCTGACGTTCAGGTTGGGATAGAAAGAAAAGAAAAAAAAAAAAAAAAAAAAAAAAATTTCTTCCTAAATTCAATTAATTGTGTATGCTAAAAAAAATACACAGCTCCATATAGAAAAATGGACAAACAATTTCTAACCAAATTGGAGAATAAACACATCAAGAGCAGGAAAAATGATGCCTCCCAGCAAGAGGAGTAGGAAGGAGGAAGATGAGTAAAACTCCCTGAAAATAATAGATAGAAACTGAGAGTCATATGAGAGGGATAAATAAACAACAAGGTTACAAGTTCACAAACCCACCCTGCAGGCACTATTAGGACTTTAATTTGCTTCAATCAGCAGTGTACGTGGTGTGTGTTTACTTCAAGGGGAATGGAGTCGATTTTCTGCTCCTGACTTAATATGCTACCAACATATCATGATGCCTGGCCAAATCCACCAAAGCATGTCTTTGCTGCTCTTCACTGGATTGTGTTCAGAGACACTTGTGGTACCTGTTAAAATACTTTAATGAATCTGATACTCATGAATGGTGCTGAAATGACAGCCCTGGAAATTGAAGTCTTCTATCAAACTACAGAACTCGCACAGTATGGATGAAAATACTGCCAGGTTCTGCCATGCTGTCCTCTCAATGTGTCTCAAATTTAACCTGGAAAAATTATTTCTGGTGGTAGCAGCACTTCAGCCTCAATGCCTGGTCATTTCGTCCTGCTTCAGATATAGTTGCCAGCGAGTGTATGGATTATCTCAGAGATTTTATACTGCAGACAGAAGTTGGGCAAGACATTTTCAACAGAATTATTTCTTATCAGAAAAAAACAGTTGCATTTGAATCACAGTGTTCTGATTGTTAAAACTGCAACATTCTCAAAAGGCAGGTGCTGAAACAAAATGGGGTTTTAAAATTTTATTTATTTATTTATTTATAATTAAATAATGCCTTAATTGTAATATAATTATCCACATAATATGTCTTATACCATGTGCCAGATTGCTATTCTTGAAGTGAAGCATTTTGTCTTATTAAATTTAAGAATTTCAGTGCTTCTAAAATGAGTGAATAAATAAGATGAATTTCAATAGAAAGGTCTATTTCACAATGGGAAAATTTATTTTGACTGAGAAATAAAAATAGTCCAAAATATTTTCATTAATTTGGGGGGGGGGGGGATCTTTGTAGGTTTTTTTCTTTGTTTCCTCATCTTTCTTGAGATGATTTTCCATCTTCTGTGGAAAGGGAAGAGAGCAACCCTGTTTCTATGTACTCTCTGTCAGGAAATAATGATTTTGGAAGCTGGAGGGAAAGGAGACTCTGAGGAAAATCTAAATTGTGGTAATGCTGTGGCATTCAAGAATATTTTGGAAATATTGGAGCCCTATGCCAAAGTAGAAGGACAATAGTCTTAGTATTGAAAATTATTTTTCTATTATTTATCAACTTTGCCTCAGTCCTGAATGCTCTAATCTGAGCTGGGTCTATTGATGGGAGACGCAGGATGGGTTGTGATCTCTCAGTGCAGAGAAGAGACTCTGATTTCTGCTTTCCAAAGGAGATTATAGTAGGAGAGGAGGAGAAGGTGGAGGACAGATCCCTCTGGTGCAGCCACAGAGCTGAGGCTGGGATGGGAGGCTCTGCTGAAAGCCACACAGAATGAGCAATGAGAAAGTCAAGAGAATTCTGAAAAGACCATCATGGTGATTGTTCAGCTCTCCCCTTGAAAAAAAAAAATATGTCAGCTTAAATGATAGGTGGAAAAAAGAAACAGAAGAAATAATTCCTTAAGGAGGTGTCTGAGAGTTGACACAGCAGACCTTTACACAGAAAAACAATGTTCATGGTGTGTACCAGCTGATAGCTGTTCTCTCTTCTGACCTTTATCTTCAGGTGTGTGGACAGACCTGAAAACTCACTCGTGGCTTTTCCATTTGAGACTTATCTTTCTCTTCTACTTATCACTTGCCTCCTACTTATCACAAAGTAGTACTTGGCCATTACCTTCATCACAGATAAAAGTATTATTGCATTCTCAGTATCCTCACTCTCTCTCTATTTGATTTCTTCAAGTAGGTTGATTCCTCCAAATGACTCACTACACAGAATTCTGGGGTTTTTTATACTTAGTGAAAACTTGTGGATCTGCCAGCCTTTATTTCATCTGACTGGTCTCAAAATAACCTGGTCTGCGAGATGCAGCTTTCAAAATAAGCATAATTCTTGACTTGTGGGTCTCAGAAGAGAACTAATCAGTGAGCAATTAGTTCAAACACAAAACTGCATAAATTGCCAGCACTATGGACATGACTGACTCATTTTAACTATAAGTATCCCTTTTGCTCCATTTTGCTTCTAGTCCTCCACTGCCCAGTTATTGTGGGCACCTTAGTAGTGTCTGAAAGCTGAAAACAGATCAACCAAGAAGGTCAGCCCTAGAACTGTGTTTATTACATGGCATTTTTAATTCAGATGTTCAAAAGTAATTTCTTACCTTTCACCCTCCTGAGAAACAGGTTTTGAGAACTCTTTCCTTTTTCTGAGGTACAGACATGGCTGCCAGCACTATAATGTTGTGGGATTCAATACCATCTGGAAGACTAGATGCCATGGTCAATTCCTGGTTAATCTTGTCAGGTCAACTGTGAAAAACTGACATTCTGCCATCAGAAGCATACCCAGATTTGTTTTTCCACACTTTTAGGCTTTAGAAACCTTCTTCATCAGCTCATTAGGTACAAAGGCATCTCGGAAGCAAGGTCACAGGCCATGTACAGCTTTTATCTCCTGGATAGATCCTGTCTTGTGGGGCTGTACAAAACCACACCAGAAAGAGGCCTAGAATTTTGTTGGGTAGATTGATTTTTCTTAAATTTTAAGAATTAATGGAAAGCTAGTGTCACATGACATGAATAAACTCCATTTTTCTCTTGGGAGGAAGAATGGAAAGACAGGACAGGCTAGGATAGGATTTCTCAAATTTTCCAAAAATATTTTCAGATATGCTTCTTATCATGTAGCTGTACCAAAGGGACTGAGGGATGGTGACTGTGCAGCTACAGGATTCATGTGCCAGGTCAGTTCAAGCACCTTTGTCACACAAGCTGAACTGTTCTCACAGAAGCTGACTGATGAGACCGGCCCCACAGTCACCTGAAAATGCTGAAAAATTGTGTGGATGTGGCACTTGGGGTCATGGTGTAGTGGTGGGTTTGGCACTAATGGATTAAAGGTTGAATTTGATGGTCCTAGAGGTCTTTTCTAACCCAAAATAATTCTATAACTCTATGAGTCTAGGACCCTGACTAATTGGTCTCACTGTTACCCGAAGGTCCAAGCTGTGTCTGTGTTTTCAGAGACAGTTGAACACTCAAAAAAATGAAAAAAAGTTTAACTCCTATACCTGCTATGTGAGCTACACAGAATTGGTCTGTACCCCTGGCTCAGACTTCCTGATCTGATTTTCCAAAACTCCTGCCTCAGACTCTTTTTTTTTTTCTCCCAGTTAAACCCTCTGTTGCAGCTTCTAAGCCAGCCCAGTGCTCCTGAGACTTGGCTTCCATCCTTTGTCTGGATACTGCATCAGTGCAGGACTTCTGCAGACTCTCCTTTGGGCTCATCACAGAAACCATGCAGATGAGATGTATTTTAGGAACTTCTGCCCCTCTTAAATGATGTTCAGGTCACTGTCAATAAACTCCCTACTTTGGGCAGGGAGTGACACCCCTCCTCTTAAGAGCTGGGAATCATTCACTGCCTCAAATGGAAAGAAATGACAATTTATAGTCTGGGGTGCTCCCTTGAATAGTTTTTGGGGTCTAGCTTTGCAAGACTATGCACAATACCTTTTTCTCTATTTTAAAACTATTTGTAGACTCTCACTCCAATGATCTATAATTGGAGTTGTGCTAGACCTAAATTAAATTCAAAACTAACTAGTAAACAGGTTGTTTTGCACAGGTATTTCATGCATGCAAATATCTATAATTATGCAGTAGTGTGCGAAATTCATACATATTTAAATATACGGCAATAGAGATCATGTTAATCCTTTCAAAACCCAGGCTATCTAAGAAATGGCTGAGTTAACATCACCTTGTTGTTCAGGAGCAACCAGGTTATTTTTCTGCATTGTTATGTTTCTTAACTTGCCATGGTTGTTTCCTTTTTCCCTTTGTCTGTTGCTGGTGGCTGATGAAACCCATGCAGATCAGAAAAGCTGCAGAACCGCATTGTCTGCATATTCCTTTTGCTGCTTCTCATCTGAAAACAGTACCTCCTGGCACCTGGAAAACCATCACAGATGCAGAACAGGTGATCTTTACAGAATGCTATTCAAAGTGAACAGTCTGCCAGGCCCATAGACAACAAAACACACTGCTGACTCCAGCTGGAGCGAGCGATTACTTTGATAACAAATTAAAACAGCCTCAGAAATTGGAAATGAAGGAGCTGTGCAAGGATGAATAAACTCCTCAGATGGCCCCAATTTTGTGCAAGTCTATCCAACACATGTGCTATAAATTGATGCTCTTCATTAATAGCTACTGTTTAGACACTAACATCTTTCAAAAGGACGAATCAGGATCTGTCTCCTTCCACAGTGCTAACTTCCATTCTGATTGAGGAGACTATTTTCTCTTAACATGTTCAGAGC
This sequence comes from Sitta carolinensis, assembly GCA_032173965.1. NCBI lineage: Eukaryota > Metazoa > Chordata > Aves > Passeriformes > Sittidae > Sitta > Sitta carolinensis. The sequence goes on along the minus strand of CM063313.1, from coordinate 7,431,638 downwards.
ACTTCCTTGGGATCTTAAAAATTCTTTATGTGTCATTTTGCTTCTTGCATATGCAGACAATTGTAATGCTCAATTTAAAAATGTTCATATATTTTCTGTCTATGGGATTTTTACAGCACTGGATAATTCCTGGATGATTACTGTTTTTAATAACCACATAATTACTGTATTAATCAGAACTGTCCTATTGGCTTTTGTGTGACACAGAAGGGCAGAAGCAAGATAGAGATAAAGATGTGCTGTATTTAAAAGAGCCTTGAAACATTTTCTTGAGTTCACTTTGCAATATGGCACACAAAGAGGTCAAAACACAGGAACAGCCTTAGTAGATATCAAAAGTCCATGGAGCCCAGTGCCTTTCAACAATAGTCAATTTGCAGTACTTGAAAGCAGGTATGGTATGTGAAGCTATCTCAAATGACATCTAGCAAGACAGAATGCTAACATGGGAGTGTCCAGGACTCCAGGTAAGTGCACTGGATTCTGTGAAGGGGCACGTAAACACAGATGAGACCCATCTTTCCCCAAAAAATTAATGTTCAAAAAAATGCTTAATTGTTTTGAAAACAGAAAATAAAAAGGACAGAAAAATGCTACAGATTCTGTAGGAATAAAAACTAGTTGCACAGGACAAAACCCAAAAAAAACCCCCCAAAAAATAGCAAAAGGTCAAATTTTCCAAAATATGATGTTTGACTAATTTCATGCCTTAAGGTGAAAACTTTCCTAAAGTTGTGTGCACTCCATACAAAATTTCTGAGATGGCTGCATATGTCTACATGGTAAAATGTTTTGCTATATCATAGAATCATAGAATGGCCTGGGTTGGAGAGGACTTTAAAGATCATCTCTTTCCAACTCCCTGCCACTGGAAAAAATATTTTCCACTGGACCAGGCTGGTCAGGTTGCCAAACAACCTGGCCTTGAACACTTCCAGAGATGGGGCTGCCACAACTTCACCAGGTAACTTGTGCCAGGGCCTCAATTCCCTCAGAGACAATATTTTTTTCGTCATATCTGATTCTAATCTATCCTCTATAGCTTTTAAACCATATCCCCTTGTCCTAAAGCTATTTTCATGTGTAAGACACTACTCTCCCTTTTTTATCATCTTCCTCTGCGGAAGGGAGCAGTGAGGTCCCCCTGGAGCCTTCCCTTCTCCAGGCTGGCCAGGTTTTGTTTCCAGTTACTCAGACTGTGTTTGCAGCACATTTTTGTCAAAGTGAAGGGGTAGGGAGAGAGGGGTGCCAAGCTGAGTCTGTGTGTCCATCCCCAGGGAACAGAAAGGCAGAAGTAGATCACGCTGAAGCCACGAGGACTCACTGCAAATGAGCTGTGTTTGAAAACAAGAGTGAAATTATCAAATGCAGCCCCTAAAGTATTGTTAGTTATGACTAACAACATTAAGGAGTCCTCTTTACTTACAGGAAATGAAAAGCAACCAGTGTTTAATTCTAAGTCATTACCTTTACCAGTCACTTGTAAAGATAAAATTTATCAAATTTCCTTTCTGTTTTTGATATCTGATTGAGCCCTTTATATTTCTTCTTAGGATACTTGGCAATGCCTTTTCCCAGCTGCTCAGTTTTCCTTTATCTGAACTCCACACCCAAGAGGCATCCTTTAATGGATGTGAACCCTGAAAGGAAGGTTACTTTCATTAGTGGGATTAGGAAAACATACTCTGGCTTGGTTTGATCATCTCCTAGTTGGGTCTGATTGCATGAATCTGAAATGGGAAAATGGGAATGGCATTTTTTTTTTTTTTAACTGACTTTGATGGACATATCCTTTTTATAATGTACAAATAATCCTTGTGACCCTGATAAGCAGGTCTGATGATACTCAGCTGAGTAATGTACCAGAACTGAAATTTCCATCTACTTGATGTTTTGCATAGGGCTTTTGATGAAGTCACTGTCACCTGCTATTAACTTAATATCAAGTCTTAATAGGGTCCTTTTCTTTCCATCTTCACGCTGTTGGGGTCCGAATTAATTACTAAGGGGGGAAAAAAATTCTTCACATAAATCCTTAAGCTTCACAGGAAGGAAAAAGTTTCCAGTGCTAGTTGAGATCTAAAGGCTTATTAGGAATGTCTGTCTCAACTAGACATCAGTGCTGCCCCTCCCTTTTCACGTACCTTTCAGAGACACACTTGAAAATATGTTTGGCTTTAAGCTGGTACATAGTTAAGTGCAAAAGGATATCTGATGTATTTGAAGTTAAGCACATGCTTAACCAATTTGCTCAATCAGAGAGATATCCTGGCAAGAGAAAACATCATCTTAACGTTTCTCTATGTTGTGTCTCCATACACAGCCTGCCTGAATGCTCTCATCTTTGCTTTACCTCACAAACAGGAACTGGCAGCTTTAGAGAGATTATCAGGGAGATTGACTCAGAACTGAAGGGCACATGATAATGGAATCAGATTTACCTACAGATGCTAAAATCTTTATCCTTGGAGACTCTACATGGGCAAAAGGTATTTAAAAATGAAAACACTCTTCCCTTTTTCAAAGGAGCATAGCTCTAATGGTGTATATATCTCAAATGCATATATCATATATATATCAAATTATAGAATATTAACAACTGTAAATATATTGATTTTAGATGAGTTACTTCACTCTGGTGGGTCTTATTTTGTGAAGAGTTGTATTTCTGCTAGGGTCATGCAATTAAAATTATCATTAATGGTAAAAGGAAGAGGAAATAATTTTATTTTGCTTGTGTAAAAGCATATTTAAAATATAAATTTGCATTGCAAAAATATTTTACTATTGTTCCTTCCATTTCCTTCAATGCTCTAATGACCAGGGATTTAAAGGCAGCTATAAATAGCTGAAGTGTGCTCTAAGCCTCTCATTTTTTTGTGCATTTCCAGGTATGCTGTATATCTAAAAAGGAAATGAGTGACAGCCCAGTCTGCAGCCTGTTTTGCAGAAATATATGGCAGGTTTCTATTATGAGGTATTTACTGCTTCTCAATTCTGTGCTCGCTTTGGGGGTATGTTTGAATTACATACTTCTTTGCTGCAGAGAGGGATAATTTCCCTGAAACTAGTGGAGGCAGACTTGCTGGCAAACAGACTGAACTTGATAATTTTCCCTCTTATCCTGGTGATACTATTCATTTGGCATTTTGCAGATGGGGAAATAGAGACATCGCTATGCAGAGGGGCTTTGTCAAAATCTTTCTCATCTCTCTTTCAACACCCCTTATATTATAGCAAAATAGGAAATTACATGTTTAGAGCACTCTGCCTGTTCTTTGACAAGCAATAGTCTCTCCAGAAAACTCTACAGAGTCTAAGACCAGTAAACACATCACTTCCCATAGAGAGAAACACACTGGCTCCTACAACAGTGGCTTCAAATCAGGTTTAAGCCTTTCATGCTATGACGGGGGCTACTGGATGTTACCCAAGTGTAAATAAAAGGTATTGAGAATTCTTTTCTATTAGAAACATATCTCCTCAGGAAGATGTGGTTTGCTATATGGAGCAGATGACACCCACATTTATTTACTTTTTTTTAGGTACTGCCTATTGGGGCATATTCTCTGCTTCAGTACAGAAGTTTAATTCCCTCTCAAATAAGCTGCCAATGCTGAAAAATACCCCCACAACAGAAAGAGCCCAGCTGCTTTGAATGCAACCTTGTTGTCTCAGGGCAAGGTTGACATTCCCCCCCAGGATCTGCTCAGGAAGGTGTAGGACGCTGAACAGGGGGTAAAACACAGCTCTGCTTCAGGGGTAGTGCTGGGCAGTGCCTCTGTACCCAGCTCTGATTGCACAGAGACTGCCAGCTTGCTGCTGGGGCACGTTTAGCTCAGGATTAGCCAGAAATGCTTGCTGGTTTGGATATGCAAAGAGCTCCTGGTTTTTCAGGCGCACTCACAGAAAATTGTCTTTTCAGTTTTCCTGGGTTGTTGCAATGTCAGCTTGAGCCTGGTCCCATCCAGCTGCATCAGTCAAACTGAGCTCCACAACATGACATAACCTGACACAGCTGACACAGCCAGGTGTTACAAACCAATGGACCCCATGGTTCACAAACTATTCAAATTACTTCCAGATATATATCCTACCTCTCTGCTCAAATTCTTCCCAGCTGTCTCTTTTCTCAGCTCCATATGAATCAGGGTTGGAGGAAGGAGAAGCAGGGGGAGATGGGGGAGTAAAGAAGAAGACAGGATAGAAAACATCCTGCATGGCAAAAATGAAAAAAAAAAAAAAAAAAAAACGACCAAGCTGAAATCTTGCAAACTATATTGTCTGAAAAATTAACTCTTTGAGGGAGGTTCACCACAGCCTTGGAGCCTCTTCTAGGGGAGGGTTGTAAATTTATCAGCTGTAAATACACATCCTTTAGGTTAAATATTCATGTCCTGGAGTATTGAATACTGTAATAGTATTAATAATAATAATAATAATAATAAACCAAACTATATCATGTTTATAGGATGTCATAAAATTGAAGTCTTTGAGCAATTCCACAATCCTGGAAAAAATCAAGCCTAGCAGCAGAAGAGAGAGAGGCAGCCAGGCAGGACATCCACCCATGCCTGGACACATGCAGTGGCAGTAGCAAGTTGTGTCCCAGTGAAACCAGTGAGAAAATCCATAGGAGCTACTGGCCTGGGGTGGTGCTGGCCCATATCAAGACAGGCCACCTTCATTTTGCAGAACAGAAAAGAAGGGTTGCAGAGTTGAAGTGACTTGATGAAGGTCATACAACAAGTCTGTGGCAGAGTCAGAAATTCAGGCATGAATTTCATTATCCAGATAGCCATCAATCACCTTGGGGGAAGGGAGAGGTTCAAATGTAGAAAGAATGGCTGGATACCCAACTTCCAGTGAAGGTCAGTGAGAGCTGAATGTCTCCCATTACTGCAGAAATCTCCCCCTCAGAATATAAGTGTTAAAAAAGGCCACCTCCCTCCTGAATATAAATCTCTGTGATTCTCTTATTCTCTTAATTATAATGGTCTGAATCAGGAGAAATAGGTTGGCAGTCAATGAATTTAAACCTCTTTAGTCAAAAAACAGAATTCACCCTTACAACCTTCATGGCTTTGTTTTAATGTTTTGTCAAAAACAAATAAAAATATAGGTAAAACCAGCACCCTGGGCCATTAAGCAGCATTTTTAACTGGTGTTTAGTACAGCAAGTCTAAGATAGCCCACAGTCCTTCCTCAAGGTTTGTGCTCCTTTTATCTATTACAGACAGCCTCTGTGGGATGCATCTCTCTGTTACAATTTCTTTGTGAGCAGAGAGGAAGAAAGAGGGACAAACAAATAGAGAAAAAAAAGAAGAAGAGAAAGAAAAGAAAGAAGAAAGAGAAGAGAAGAAGAAGAAGAAAGAGAAAAGAAAAAGAAAGAAAGAAAGAAAGAAAGAAAGAAGAAAGAAAGAAAGAAAGAAAGAAAGAAAGAAGAAGAAAGAAAGAAGAAAGAAAGAAAGAAAGAAAGAAAGAAAGAAAGAAAGAAAGAAAGAAGAAAGAAAGAAAGAAGAAAGAAGGAAGAAAGAAGAAAGAAAAAGAAAGAAGAAGAAAGAGAAAGAAAAAGAAAGGAAGAAAGAAGAGAAAGAAAGGAAGAAAGAAAGAAAAGAAAGAAGAAAGGAGAAAGGAAAGAAAGAGAAAGGAAAGAAAGAAGAAAGAGAAGAAGAAAGAAAGAAAGAAAGGAAAGAAAGAAAGAAAGAAAGAAAGAAAGAAAAAGAAAGAAAGAAAGAAAGAAAGAAAGAAAGAAAGAAAGAAAGAAAGAAAGAAGAAAGAAAGAAAGAAAGAAAGAAAGAAAGAAGAAAGAAGAAAGAAAGAAAGAAAGAAAGAAAGAAAGAAAGAAAGAAAGAAAGAGAAAGAGAAAAAGAAAAAATAAAAAGTGAAATCTCAAATTTTAGTTTCTCTGGTTTTGTATATGTATCTCCTTAAGAAATACAAAGAAGCAAAACAAACACACAAAAGCCCCCCAACACCAGCATTGTCTGTGGAGCAGCTGAGCCAGCTGAGTACAGCAAGCAGTGTACAGGTGTCTTGTGCTGCTTTTATTCATAGTATAATAGGTGCCTACTGGAATGGGAGAAAGGGCATGAGAAGCTGTCCTTGTCTTTGCAGAGCATGAATAGCATTTATCTCAGTGCAGTGGGCATCGCCAAGTTGGGTTTTTGTCAACCTGTCAATTCTTTTTTTTTTTTTTTTTCTTTTTTTTCTTTTTTTTTTTTTTTTTTTTTTTTTTTTAAACAGAAAGCAGAGTTCAGTAAATAAAGATAAATGATTGTGCTCCTTGTCTGCAGACCTGGAGCTAAACTGAACAGGCCTCTTATGGTTTGGACCTGCTTCATTGACTGTTCAGACAGCCCAGTAATACGACAGATGTACCCAGCCGTTCCCTCTTCCCCGCTGTCCATTAGATTATGTTCATTTTGTCTGAGATGCCATTATAAGTCTCAAGGTCAAATAAGTCACAGAGAAGAAAGAGGAGGACTAATTTTTTTTTTCCCTGCTGCCCTCCCTGCATAAGGACTCACTCACAACTTGCAAAGCACATAGTCTTTTAAGGTGTGCATACAGCTCAGCACAATTTATTAAAATAAATGCAGGTGTAACATTCACCCGGAGGCCATTCTGGCAGGACAGCAGAGGAGACTTCTCAAGAGTGATTTGGACAGCTTTCCTAAATTTCTAATGAATTATTTTTAGGTAAAATACATTAAGGGAGAGCTTTCAAAAAGAGGAAAAGAAGAAGAAAAAAATTGCACAACAAATATACAGGAAAGCAGACTGCAAGGTCTGAAGGCTTTCCAAGCCACACTGGGCAAGTTATCACACTCTGAGCAGAGTAGTTGCAGTGTGGAGATGGGAGGAGAGAAAAAAACAGCAGCAGTGATGCAAGAGTACTATGGATTCCTAAAACTCCAAGCCTGGTAAAAATATGGTAATTAATTTTATTCTTGTATATAGCACGGTGTGTGTCATCCAGTGGAGCCTTGGGTAGAGACCAGAGATCTGGATTGTGTCCGTAACAATAAAACTAAATAATAATAAATCAGGGACTGAATCTATCTTCTTTATGGAAATATTTCGATACTTCAAAGAAAATTAAAGAATGGCTACTGAGGAACTCCAAAGAGGATTGCTTATTCTGTTTAGAATGATTTTTGTTTTCCCAAAGCTTGATTTTCAACAAGTGGGAAGAAGTCAATTTATTGCTTTGACTTTTGGACTGGGCTGATACAGAAAACTTGAGTAATGAAATGGAGGGTTAAGAAATAGGCTTTTGCTTTGCTTTTTAAAAATAATTTATATTTGCCTTTTTTATTCACTTTTACTATGAGCACATTTAGGAAGAAACAAGATAAATACTCTTTAGGGCAAAAACATTCAATAATCAGAATACCCATCATAAACAGACAAATAAATGAACTAAAATCCACCAAAAAATCCCCACAAAAAACCATGACAATTTAAAGTTCTACAGCATTTTAATGATCTCAAAATTGACTTATCCACTATATCTGGATAGAAGAAAATCACTGTTATTCAGATATAGCTGATCAGCCATCAAGGAATACAGAGATTAAGGCACATAGCAAACCTGAGGCTGGTTGATTCCAGCAGAACCTGGAGCTAATTCTTCTTCTCCTATGTGTCACATTTAAATCCTTCTGCTGGACAGTCTTCCTCTTCAGACTGAGGGCAGACATGAGGCAAGCAAGATGGATGCAGGACAGCTCTGAGTAACTTTATTTTATAAATTAAAATAACAGATTTTTCAAAAGCATGTTCAGGAATTAATTTGTAAGGGCAAGTTCTGATGCCCAGAGTGTGTTAGGGGAACCAAACTTGACCCAAAATCCCTTAGTATTCAACAGCTCAAAACACCTGACTCTCCAAGACTGGCCCTTTAGGAAATCAGAGTAAGAACCAGGCAAATATAAGGAGCACAGAGGCGTTTCAGAAGACAATCTATATAATTACTATATTTAGATCAAATTTAAGTAACTTTTAAAGTCTACCATGGCTCAGTTTCACTCAAAAAAAAATTTAAAAAAATAAAAAAATAAAAAAAAAAAATTCAAGCACTGTACAAGCCAGAAGCATTCCCAGAGAGAGAATTCAGACTTGTGGCACATAAAGGTGCTGGCTCCTGGCCGTGCTTGCCGAGGCTGCCGAGCACATCAGCGCAGAGCTCGCTGGTGCTCGCGGGGAGGCTCAGCCCACACTGCCCTGCTCCTGCTCCGAGTTTGCCAGACACTCTCCTGCCCAAAGCCCCATAACAACACTCCTCTGTAGTTTGAGCTAATAAGCCTTTCTTTGTTAGGACTGTACAAGCAAAGAAGCCTGAGGGAAGCAGAAGGAAATGCTGAGCAACTGAGAAGCTCCCCGAGGCCAGCCTTGTGCTCCAGAAATGAAAAAGGCAAAAGGAGCTGCTCTGACTTTTCATAGCTTACCACGACCATAACCCCCATGATCTGGTCAAGACTTTGCTCTTCCCCCTTTCAACTCCCCTTGGGAAGTCTTAACACTCATTTCTTTGCAAGGCTATTTTGGTCTTTGCAGTTACATGCTATGGTGATGAGAGTAGATTATTCCTTAGGGAAGTGAGGAAGGACCGCTTTGTAGACACTTTCCTCACCCTCTGCATGCAAGATTAAACACAAGTTGATATGAAGTATGCAGGGTTAGAAAGAATAGAGCCATAAGATTTTTAAAATATGAATCCACTCAAGTGAAACATAGACTAAAGTCTTGCAAATGCATTTTTGAGTGTGCTGCATTACTTCCCCATCGAGAGTTCTCCACATGATCCCTTGAGATATGCGGTCCTCTGAAGCCTGTAAAATTATTCTAATCAGCATTTGCTTAGCACTTCAGAAGTTCTGGCAAACACAAGCTAATTAATTCTCACAGTTCCCCCAGAGAAGGAAGATCTCATTTTGTTGATGGTAGCAGAGGCAAGGATAGTATAAGTGACATGCCCAAGGCCATATTTTGGTCTGGTGTCTGGCACAAAATCAGAAGTTTTTGGGACTAGCTACCAAGTCAGGCCAACCCAACCCTTCTATGACTCAAGGACATCAGATGTAACCCAAGGTATCTGATAAAGACAAAACTTTACTTTGTGCTTAGCACTGACAGCATTTCTGCCTGCAGTTATTCAAAGGAAGGTGCTTCTTTTCACCAAACACACAGGGAAGTTTTGCACAAAATGGAGGAACTTAAAATGTAGAGATGTTTTAGCTGGGAGAACTATATCCATTACCTTTGCTGCAGGGGGAATTATGTGAAACAGATATTGGGAAGAAAATAGTTGAGAAGGCAGGTTATGTATCATACTTTCTTTTGATCAGCTTCTGCTTTTTACATATGTGAAAATATTTTGGTTGTCCTTTATGTTTTTCTTCTTGGTATGTGACATAAAATTCTGGTGCAGGAAGCACAATTTATGGAAAAGAAAAAAACAATTGTCATTCAGACTTGGGCTGGATGGGGATCTGGGCAGCTTAGAGTGGTTGAAATGTCCCTGCTCACTGTAGGGGAGTTGGAGTAGATGGACAATAAGGTGCCTTCTAGCACAAACCATTCCCTGATTCTGCAATTCTGTGAAATCAGGAGAAGTCTACAGTGTGTGATGAAGGACTGGAGCTGTGAAAACCTGTGATTGGTCATGTCGTATAATGCACATTGTATTATACCTAGGTCAGGATCATAAATTCCTAATTTTTAGAAATATTCAGAAATATTAGAATAATAAACACAAAGTAAGACTCCCACCAAGATGGTATAATGTAAAGGCCATTTAAAATTGTTAGTTTATAAGACATTTGCTCTGAAACTCTGGAATGGATTGTTTAAAGTTTTTCAAGGAAATAGATTTCCTGACCTACTCCACCCCTCCACCCATTTTTCAAATAACTTTCACAATTTTGACTAAACAGGTACTGAGGGACATCCTTTGTGAGTAGACAGTTGAGCAAAGGTTATCCTCAATACAATATGTGTTAATAAGTCATTGTTATGGTGGCTCAATGTGACAAATGGCTCCTAGAGGAATCTCTAAGAATTGCATAAAAGAGAGGATGAGTTGTCAACCAGGAAGTGAAATTTCAATGGATGTCCGTTTTCAGAAAAGGAAGGGAAAAGGGAAAGAGGGAAAGGGAAAGGGAAAGGGAAAGGGAAAGAGAGGAAGTATTCTATCAATGCCTTCATTTAAATTTGGGTTCAAAGTTAGAATTCTGAAAAACATATATTATAAATATCTGGGAAAAAATTCCTGAGTATTTCTAATTTTTGTTTCAAAGTTTTTATTCACTGAAACTTTTCCCATTTAAAATTCTTTATCCAATGAAAAAAAAGAGTAAACAATGTAATTTTTACACAATAATGTTATTTTTATGGTCTCCTCTTTTCAAAGAAGTAAGTCAATAAAGTCATCCCTTTCTATCAATAGTTATCAGTCAAGTCCTTTTTAAGGGGGCAGGGTCAGAGGCAGACCCATTATGTCTTTAAACATCCATTGATAGGGATTGTTGTGACACCACTGCTTCAGTTTGCAGAAAACTCTGAAAAACTTTGACTCGATTTGTTAATACCTTTTTGTAGCTAGAAAAACCCAGCAACAAAAGTAGATTGGAAAGAGAAGGAATGTGAAAAGGAAAGTAAGTGCATGAAATGACAATTATTTTCCCAAGGTAGGTTATATTAAAGATGGAACAAAAAAGTTATAGAAGTTTTCTGGAAGTGTTATTTCCATTGTATGACAGTTCAGTGTTTTGTTCTTTATGCACATTTTTACTTCTTTTTTTTTTTTTTTTTACTTTTTTTTTACTTTTTTTCACTTTCTTCTTTTTTTTTTTTTTTCCCTTACTTTTTTCTTTCTTTTGGTTTTGGTTTGGTTTTTTGGGGTTTTTTTTCCGTTGATACACTGGAAAAATTGCAAAATTGCATCCTCACACTTTTGTTTTATACTACTACAACAGTCAGACCATGTTGGGAAGTACTGATATGTGGTAGGTGCTGTAATGGATGTGGTTGGAACATGGAGGCAGGGAATAGTGTAATGCATGAAACTGGAATATCTTGAACACATGGGAGGAACTGGAAGCATTACACTCACCCCATGACTTTCCACTTCAAAATTATATGTGAGCACTATCCCAAGGTCTAACAAATTGAGATTTTTTTCCCTCTGGTATTATCCCTGTCTCAATTTCTTCTTTTATAACACTAAAGAATTCCTCTGTCTCTTGTGATATTATTTCACCTTTATGATGTCAGAGCTAATTACAACTGGCATATGGGGGAAGCCGGATTTTGTAGTGATGATATTCTCCTGCAGGTGGCTGCCAGGAGAAAAGTACAGCCAAACCAGGGAAATGAACAAAACACTTTTTTTTCCTACAACAGGGGTGAACAGCATTTGATGGAAGCAAAACTTAGCAGACTCATATTACAAACTGAAAAATGATCTATGTCTCAATCTTTTGAACAAAAATTACCATCAATGAATGCTTGATGCATAATAACTACCCAGTGTTTTCTTCATTATGCCAGTAGTTTATGAATCCAAAGAGCTGCACTTACATCATGCTATTTATTTTCCTAAGATGACTCAAAGAAGAAAAATGTCAAGTAATTATATACTTGTTACTCTCACGAATTTTCATTTCAGGCTCAAGATGAAGACTAATACAAGAATTTGGGAAATAGTCTATAATTTCTGTTCACTTATTTGATGTAGTTTACCTTTATTGCTATGGGGTTTTAATTGATAATTCAATAGAATATTTATATTCTGTCTTGAGGTTGCTGCACTAATTCTATTAATTCCTGGAGTGGCTACACAACATTCTGTTAGAATCATTATTTTCTTTTTAATAGAACATAGCAACAGACAGCAAGTGATTCAGCATACGGTAGATTGTTCCATTTATTGAAAATCAAGATACTGTATTTGCTCTATTACAATAATGAAGTTGATGATTTCCAATCTGTTTAATAAACTGTTTCTGCATTTGAATATTTATATTAAATCAACCAGCTGGTGAAATCACATCAGTGTTTTCACTCAGAAATATATAACAATTATTAACACTGAAAATATTATGGGGTTTTTTTTGCTCAGACAGGAACACAGGATTTTTATGCCCATCCCATGCAAAGAAAAAACTTAAGAGTTCAGCCTTAGCTTTTCAATTTTAAAATTCCAACTGTGGATATTTACAAATCTGCATAGAAACATCCCCTGGGGAAACTGAGGCATAAGGTAATCATAGAGCAAATGTCAGAATGGACTTCAATCCTCTCTAGCCTCCCATCCCATCCCACATTTGCCCTTAATCACTTGAATGATTGCTCTCAGTCAAGCGGCAATAGGAGCAGTTTAACGGGGAGTGGCGTGATGTGATGTCCTCAAGCCCACTCGCCCTTGACACCATGCTGTTGATCATTATCCAAATTTATATCCAAACCACCCCAGCAGCAGGGGGGGTTGGGACCAGACGGCCTTTAAGGTCTCTTCGAACCCAAACCACTCTGTGATTCTGTGATTTATGTGGGTGGGTTGTCAGTAACTTGCAAACAGCTGTTGGCAATAGCATGTGTCAGAACTTCTGGTTCTTCACTCCCTCTCACCGTTGGGGGCTCCAATCCTTCCATCGCCTACGTGCACCTTGCCCTGGTGCTGATTCAGCTTGGCATAGCCTCCTGTGCCACAGGTTTAAGTGTGGGAAAGCCCCCAACACTGAAGTATGGAATTTGAGACTCCAGATGAATGCAGTCAGTGAAAACAAATGCCAAAGAGGCAAAATTTTGTTGGTAGATGTAATTCACTGGGTACGTGGTGGTTTCCGCCACTGAAAGACGGGACAGACGGGTATTCAAGAAGCAGATATGATTTGTTTTACACAAATTTGCTAAACAAAAGAGGTGCCAGGAGAGTAATGATGAGTTTTCGGCAAGCCATCAGGGGACTGGCAGTAGCAGGAAAATCTTATTATATATAGATACGCGGAAAGAAATGGCAGAGCAGTGTTTTGGTCCTATTTCTGTGCCCTTTCCAAAGAAGCCTAAGGACATACAGAGGGGTGGAATTGGCAGAGCTCTAAAGAAACTTAATAGGGTTATAGAAAATACTCAAGAAACCTACACAATGTGTTAGAGAGTTATTTCTTCTCCATGGGTTTCTTTGAACCATCTCAATAGAAGTATATTTCATTGTGTGTTTGCTTTTACAAGGTGGTTTAAAAAATTATATGAGAAAGTTTGTAATTTTCTATGAAGCCCTATAGGATTTTTCCATGAGGGAAATATCTCTGTGTATCTAATACATGCAGGATATTACACAGCACAAGAATTCCTAATGAAAAATTTAACTCTTAGTACTTCTTTAAGCACTAATGAGACAAAAACACTGCTTAGGAAAATGTGCAAAGCATCCAGTAAAGTGCTACCCTGGATAACACTGTGACAAGGGAAAAGAAACAAAACAAAACAAAGGAAGCAGCCTGTGAATATTTAAGAGTTGATCTTATGACTTATCTCTGTATTGACATTTTCAAGCTAAAAAAAACATTTGACTAAAGGAAAATGGCTAGTACTCAGCAGCAACAGCAGCATTCTGCCAATTTCCTAGCCTAGAGGCAGCATGCAGAAAGAAGTAAGAGCAAATGATGTATACTTTGATGTAAGGCGTAACCTGGGGGGACTTCCAGCCAAAATGGGGGGAGGGAGATATGAAAAATTAAAATGAAACTGCAGAATAGGTCACTGCCTGTAGGATGAAATTTAATCTCTCAGTAGCATTAATTTTAAGAATGGAAGGACAATGTGGAGAAGGCACCAGAAAAATATGTGGCTCATTGTTCTGTTGGTTTAAAATTGTTTACTTTAGATGGATTCAAGTAATTAAGGGAAAATGCAGTCTCTAACTCTAAGAGACATTGTTTGCCAATGAAAGTTTGGCAGGGAGAAAAAAAAAAGAATAAAAAGACAAAGTTCATTGTCCCAATTAGAAGAGAAATGTTCTCTTGGTGAAAACCACACAAGAAAACCTGGAGAGAAAAGAGAGAACAGACGTAATCACAGTTACAGCTCAGAGTCAGATTGAAGATCAATCTGGGAAAAAAAAATACACATTGATTTATAGCTTCACAGACAAAGGCAAATGATGGGTTGTGTAAATCACATCAGACACAAATTTACCATTATTGCTATGCAAAACTAGGAAACAACAATGTCAGGATGCTGAGGCTGTTAATGACAACCCTAATCCTATGGAGACTCAATAATGTATAAATAAATCTACTGTCTTCAAAAATGCCTCACAGGTTTAAAGTCAAGCACATTCTTAAGTACCTGGAAGATGGTAGTCCAAAAACCAAGTTATGTTCTTTTTTCTTAACCAACAAAATAACAATCTCCATTTTGCATAGCAGAGCTAACATCAGGGGATTGGGGTTTTTTTTAGCCTATCACTGAAAAAAGCATATTATCATAAAAGTTAAATAGCTTGGGAAACCAGATGATGATAACAAGAGTTTCTTAAATTTGTCACTCATGTAAAACAAATTCCTGTTATGGTACACCCAAGAGTCCACCTTAAAGGCTTGGCATCAGATTCTTCCTCACACGGGAGGTGTATGACCTGCAAGGGAATAATGCAGAGCATGTGATCCAAAGAGGGCAGGAATGTGCTACAGAGCCTGGGTGACCTGTGCTCTAGGACAGTTGTGGGACCACATTTTGACCTCCTGGCAGAGGCTGAAAGGATGCCTTACAAAGATGCTGTCTTTCCCCACACTTATATGTCTTGGGGAGGAGGGAGGTTGGTCTAGTCTTGTTTTGGAAGCCAAAGTGGCTTTTGTCTTGGAACTATCAGATGCAGGGATATGCTCACACAAACATTTCTGGCAATCTTTCTTAAATGCTGCTGGATGGAGTGACAGCCAAGAGTGTCTGTGGAACAAGGGCTCATGGGAGGAGTTGAGATGGGGTTGTGTGGGTTTCAATGTACCTTGCTATGACTTCTTGTAAGCTGTGGAGCATAAAAGTTTTCACTCAATGTTCAGGTGAGCTGTCTTTCTCCATAACCTAAAGATACTTTAGAATGGAAATAAAGAACCAGCATCTTTCCCTATTACCATTACTTTGCTTAGCCAGGTTTGCTGATGTCTTCTCACTGGTGAGCAGAGACAGGACCCAAGGGAATGGTGTCAAGTTGAGCACTGGGAGCTTTAGGTTGGATATTAGGTGAAGGTTTTTCACCCAGAGGGTGGCTGGGCACTGAACAGGCTCCCCAGGGCAATGGTCACAGCACCAGCCTGACAGAGGCATTTGGACAATTCCTCAGACACATGGTGGGATTGATGGGATTGTTGTGTGCAGGGCCAGGAGCTGGACTTCAGTGATCCTTGTGGGTTCCTTCCAACTCAGGATATTCTCTTTCTGTGATTCTGTGTCCAACTCTAGCAGATTATGAAGTAAGGAACATCACTGGATAAAAGAAATGCTTGAATTATCTAATCTATATGGTGTTAAAGTGGCCCTGGAGCATCACAGAATTTGGGAGGGTTGATGTGCAAGAGGGAGGGTGCTAATGACACACTGACTAACAGTAACTGGATGAAAGGGCAGAAGATCTTTCTCCATTTGCTGCTGACCTAATTCAGAACTAATTTGTTGTACACAATTAGTTTGCATTCAATCCCACTCTGAGCTGTGAGGCCAGACAATGTTTTTCTTTGCTGCCTGCACACACACTGGAAGAAGCCCTTCTTTCAAGGACCACTCAAGCTCTCCCAGCATGGTGGGTATTTTTAGGGTTGCAAAGATCAAGGTAAAGGAGGTGGCAAACAGCTTCCTGTGTTGTCCATAAAGTTTCACCATGCAAAGTTTTAATTGCCTTTCAAAGCACATGCCTCAGGTAGAATTACACTCAGCTCTCACACTTAAGAAAGGAATTAACTCTTGCACTGTAGCCTCAGCTGTGATAAGGGATGCTTTCCCTGAGCTGCCAAAAAAATGAAGGTGCTTACCTGTGCAGTGTATCTCACAGTGTATGAACATCAATATTATCCTTTGCCTGTCTGAAAGATTTCAAAGTCCTTTCCAAAATTACTCTCCAAGATGTCCTTGCAGTGCTCTGTGATTACCAGCAATCAAAATGAGACAGCGAGTGGTTTGTGCTGTAGCAGCTTTTCTTGGAACATGGACCACAAGATCAAGGAGCTCCACTGTTACTGCCCTCATCACCACTTGTGTTGCTGTTCCATCTGTAGAATGGGGTCAAGCATCACAGCCTGGCTGCAGTCAGTGGTGCAAACCCAGAACAGAACTGAGCACAGGTGCCTGCTGCCACAGACAACTTACAGCACACCTCTTAGCTTTATCTAAATCCTTAGACTTAACTGTCTGTAAGAGGAGAGACAACAGATGGAGGCTCCAAACAGATGGAGAAGCACAAACTAACACAGACAATCATGCTAATTGTAATGGGCAAAATGCACAGCACACTGGGTGCCTTGCCATGGCCATTACCCTGCGTCATCAGCAGGGGAACAAAGGCATGGGAAAACAGCCTGTGTGGGGCTGCAAGGTGCAGCAGGCTCAGGATGCTTCATTTCAGAGCCTTTAGATGTCTAATAACATCAGCAATATCAGGGGTCCCTATAAAACCAGTGGAAAGAGACAGGCAACTCCAGAGAGGGATAGATTTTTAAATAAATACATTTAAATAACAGTGCTTTTCAGAGGTGTTTCTCTAGTCTGTCTGTGGCACTGAGTAGTGAGACAGGCAAGGAGAAAATTCTTCCTGTCTAGATGTATATTTTAAGGGCTAATTTTTAGTAAAACAAAACCAATCAAGAGGAAAAATTAAGAACAACATCTGCCAGCACCTGATCCTCTTCACAACTCTGCAAACAGGCATCTGAAAAAGCTGCTGAGGCAATTTGGAGTGAACCTTTCAAAACATAGAGAATAAAGCTGAGGAAAGAAATGTCACTCCTTCAGCCATCCCATGGGTAAAAGGAATTGTGGTACACATACACACACACACACACACACACATGCACACACACACACACACACACACACATTTATATCTTTCCAATTAAGAAGGAAAAATATACAATCTGCTGGGTTGAACTGGAGCACTAGTGAATTATCTAGTCCATCCTTTTGCCTGGGGCAAGACTGATTTAATTATCTCTAACACTTCTCTGATGGATGAGTGTCAAACCTTCCCTTGACTATCTCCAATGAAGGTGATCTGACTACCTCCCTTGGGTGACTTGCTTCATTGCCTTAAATGTACTAATAGTTATGAAGTTTTCCATAACAGTCAACCTAAATATGCAGTGCTTCATTTAGAACCTATCACTCCTTTTTCTTTCTTTTTTATTTTTTTCTTTTTTTTTTTTTTCTTTTTTTTTTTTTTTTTGTTCCCACTGACTAATGAGGATAATTGGTTCCTCTCCTTTTTCAGGGACATGCCTTTATGTGTTTATGGACATTCATCATTACTCCCTTTAGTCTTTTCCTCTCCAGACAGGACGTGCCTGGTTGCCTGAAACTTCAGTGGTAAGAAGCCCGAGGCAGAAAGATGAACGTGCTACAAAAGGCAGAAATATGGGCATTTTTAAAAGGTAACGAGGAAGACTGGGCATTTTGCATTGCCAGAGATTCAACAACTTTCACAAATACTAAGAGAGTGAAGCTAAACCAGGAAATAAAACTGGTAAAACTAAATTGAGCTACAAATGCACATCATTCACCTGCAATGGGACACCATGTGAAGGGAACTGCCAGGGGATGGCACAAACAAGGGCTCTGCCACAGCCCATAACCAGGAGGATAGAGACAGGGCTCTGTTCCTCAGCCTCAAAAGCAGTAAGCAAAACTGAATTCCCAAAGGTATGTTCCCAGTAGAAATAAATCTTCCATAGCTAAGATTAGCAACTTTGAGGCCCTTACACCTGTTAGAATTTACTCTGTCCTCTCCTCATCTCTGATTTAATTTAGAAGAGCAGACAATAGGTTCTTCACAAAGAGGTATTTAAAAGGTTAAAAGGGGAGAGGGACACCAATAAAGCCTTCTTTGTATTTTATTCTGTCATGAAGGTTAGCTGCCCCACACTCTATTCAGTCTGAAATGGCATCAACACTCCATGGAGACCAATTCATTCTCCTGTTCCTGAAGTGCAAACAATTCATAGAATAAAACAGCACCAGAAAGCAAGAGGAAAATCTCTGTGGGGCTGCCAAGAACCTAGATACATGCAGTGAAATCACCAGACTTCAAAACAGGAAGGAAGGGAGATTAACTCAGGCCTTGATGGATGGTTCAGGCACTGGACATGGAAGTCTCTGAGTGAAATTTAGAGGGTCTCTATGTCTACAGCACAGAGCTTACCACAGTCTTTATTGTGTTTGGTGTTTTGGTTTTGTTTTTGGGAGTTTTTTTGGGTTTGTTTTGTTTTGTTTTTCTTTTACAACATGATTATTCCTGCTTCATGAATGGTAAATTTAAGTAAATTGAGAGTAAGACCTGGATTTTCAGAAGGGCTTTTTCTGATTTCACAATGTTTTGGGCAATCAGTGCTACTCAGGCTCCCAAACACTTGAGAAGCTGAACTCTAGCCACAAAAGCTCTTGGAAAACCTTTCTACTGTAGCTTGAATTATTTCCACTTTCTCAGACTCTCCTTTTAGTAAGCTGCCACTCCCACATCATCACCAGCTGAAAGAAAAATATGTTTACACCTCACACTCACATGAAACTCTACAGCTTAACTGAAACTACCAACATAAGATTGGGATGGAACTTTTTGAACCGTGAAAGGTGAAACATATCAGCTGACAGGGGGCTGCATGTGCCCTCTATACCTGTGGAATAATTGTGCTTCCTCCTATCTTTGCTATTTCATGTTCCTGAAAGCCAGACTGAAGGACATACTTCTAAAAGAGGACTTATAGCCAGTGATCTTATGCAGAACAAGGCAATGTTTTGTCCAGGGATGTATGGCTTCCTCTGTCAAAGCTGAGCTCTAAAACTGCTGAATACTCTGGCAGGATCCATTCCATAGGTCCATATCTCTTCCCAAGTCTCGTAGCCTGTGATTCTGCTGACATGGAACTAATTCAGATGTAGATCACAGGATGCCTAAGTTCTTCAGTGAGTATATTTTCAGTTGTCATAAATAGGACAGCACAGAGATGACAATAGACAATAAGGTGTTCCTAACCCTTATCAGTATCCCAGTTTCTCCACTTTCCTTGCCATGGAACCAGCAATCAACCCCATCCATACATTAGCTTCCACAAGTAAAAACTGCTATTTTGAAGAGGGTCTGGGGCAAGCTAAGGAAATAAATCCTCTACCTTATCAGAAGCTATAAATGGCTGCTGGGAAGTCTTGAGAGATTACCTACTGCCTGGGTATCACAGCTTCATACTGAAGAAGCAGCACTTGACTGTTGACATTTGTTATTAATGTTGAAGAGCAAAATGCCTGTGGTATTTTTATTTGGTATTTGTGTATCCCTAATGCCTCATCTGCTTCATCCTGGGCTCTGTCATGCTCTCACTGACGTCAATAAAGGTCTTGCCAATAGACAGGAGGCTCCCCATTGGCTATTTCTTCAAACACTCTATGAATCTACTCTTATTTCTCAAGGTTTATCTGATTATGATTGGGAAAATCATTTTCTTGGGTTAGCACTTGCAATGCCCTGTCTTTATTGAGCCTGGGTCATGAACAAAGTGTTGTTTCAGGTCTTGTTGTGCCTTATAATGAAGGACATTCAGTAGTGTTAATATCTTCTTTTCTAAAGCTTTTATATATATAAATTCGAGTACATGGAAATTCTTTTGACAGTGCAGGCAGATACAGTCTCCAGGGTCTTTCCTTGCTACATCCTTTACCTAGGTGTCTTCCCACTCCTCCCCTGGAGAGAGAGGGAGGATGTGTCACTAAGACAAGTCACACAGATTTTTTATTAAAAACACTTTCAGTGCTCTGATGTTTGAAATCTTGAACAAGAACATCAGCTAAAACATATGACTTGAATGAGTCAATACTAAGAAAAAAAAAACAATGGCTTGAAAACAGGAAAGAAACTTTGAGACTCCAAAGACTTATAAAACGAAATTTTCTTTCTATAAAAGTGAGTTAAATGATGGGAAAAGGTGACAGACAAGTAGTTCTGCAGGCAGATATTCTCCTGCTAGTCCCCAAGCATGACTAGAAGGGGGAGAAGTTGCACATTTTTCTGTAAGACTGCTTGACCTGAGGGCTTTCACTCTGTTCAGAAATGTCAGTACCTGATAAGTAGTTTACATTCAGCTGTGATACCAGTTTTGGCTTCATCCAGAGGCTGTCTACAAGCATTTTAGTGAGGACAAAATGGTAGCAGCTTGAAGAAAGCAGAGACCAGCTTCAGTCCATAAAGACCACCAATCATTTGGTAGAAATTTCCTTGAAAACCCCTCATATCTTGTCCACTTGTGGAAGATTTACTTCACTAATTGATAAGCACCCACTTTCAGAGGGGGAAAAAAGAGTGTTGTGAGATGCAGACTATCATGACACAGGTAGGAGAGAAAGTCTCTGATCTTTAAAACATGGATAGGAACTCCAAATTTTGCAGGCTTGGTTTTTTTTTTTTTTTTTTTTTTTTTTTTTTTTTTTTTTTAATTTTGATAATTATATATTTTTTATATATGTATTTATTTTTTATAATTAACTGAGATTCCTCCTGTGATCTTGTCTCTTTGCTTCTCTCCCTCATTGGTCATCATCTGAACAATGAGGATTGTAGCTCCTCTGGCAACTTGTGAACTTGGGCTGTAAGAAAATCATATGTCACTGTCAATAAAATGTACTGTGATGCACATTTTGTCTTGAAATCATCCAAAACCTGGATTTTTGTGGATTCAACATTCTAGTATTTCATTGGCTCAGCGAATAAACAAGCTTTTATTCATCCATGTGGTTTCCTGAGGTTTGGGGGTATTTGCACAAACTCAGGACAGCAATGTTCATTCTCAGATCAGCCCAAAGTTCTCCAAAAAGCTCTGCAAAAGCCTCAGTGCATGACTGCTGATTCATGGAATACAAAGAGTACATTTTTATTAGGTGTTTGGAGTGCCTCACATATTCACACCCCCACAAATGAGTAGGACTTCTGAACTTTCCTTTTTACCTTGTAGAAATCTTGCAATAAACTGAGAGCCAAGGATCTAAGCTCAATGTAATCTTAATTTTCAGCAAATATTAATGCTACATCTGAACACCGTTAAATGGTAGAGAAGTTTTATTTTGATGCCAGCCTAACACCAGGTCTACCTTCACAGTCATTTTGGACCATCAACATCTCTGTCATTCTTGCAGCTGCTGTAAAGCTCTTTGATCTCTACACCAATTCTGAGTTTGTCATTTTCTTACTTGCTCAGATGCTTTCCCATAATCTCTCTTCCAGATATGTCAATCAACAAGACATCTAACACAAAGTTTTTGTCCTCCAAATCTATTTCAGTCTCCATCAAGCTTACTTACACTTGTATATTAATATAACACATCTGGGCGATTTCTGATGCATGGATACAACAACATATTTTTCTTTTTTTTTTTTTCCCCGCTATCCAACTTGCCCTTGTTTTTCCCCTTTGATGTGTAATAATGAGGTGGCACAGGGGAAATGTCTTTAATCAATTGCAGAAACTTATAGCACTATCAGGATTGCATGTATCTCAAAACACTTTATCACTGTCTCTTTCCAGCGTTCATAATTCTGATGTATCTGGTGTACCAGTGTCATGTCATTCTATTACATTAAACAATCTAACATAACAACTGAACACAGCGAAATGATAAAATGCTGGCCTGCTTCAGAAAATATAAAAAGATAATATACTTGTTTTCACCTGGGAAAGCTGCTATTAGTTTATTCTGTGGTTTCACATGATTCACATGATTAGAGGGAGAACTAGATAAGCAGGCAGACAGACAGACATGACACTACTCAGGGAAATTCAGCTCAGGTTTCTCACCTTAGGCTGTCCATTTGGACACATGAATATAAGCAGAAAGATTTCTTGTCTCTTGTAAACTACAAGTAAGATACAAGATCAGAAAAAAACTTACTTTGTGTCTCTGTTTCCAGGGGGTGTAATTTGTATATTAATATGTTTTACACTTGCTCCAAAAACTGTAGCTCCTTAAAATCTTCAAACCCACCTTATACTTTTATTCATACTGGATCTTGACTTACTTTAGATATTTCCACAATGAAACTGACTTTACTGCAGTCAAAAGTCTGACCATAACTCACCCAGCCATCTTGAGTTAGTCTTGATTTAGCTGGCTGTGTAGCTCTGCATGTCAGAGCTCAGCTGCACTACTGTCACAGTATTTATTTCCCCCCTTTTCCCTTCCCTGGCAAGGTTTATAGCCCACACCAAACCTCAGGTCAGCACGGCTACATGGCTTTTGTATCTGGTAGCCACTTCCAAGCTTGTCCAGAGCCACACAACTGACAACACACCTCCCTCTGCAGAAGACACATGTAAAAATGGCCTTGGTGTAATTCGACACTTAACATAAATATTGGATGTGGGTAGGTTCTAACTATAGATTTATATGTAGGTGAGAATTTACCTGGTTGGCAGCAGTGAGTCCAGAAAATTTCAGGAAATCCATCAGACAGGGAAGAGGGCTGTGTTAAATATAATGAAGTTGCATCAAAAGTTTATACGTACCATGTGTATTTATTGCCCTTGACAGTGACTGGCACCAGTATAGGCTTATTCTGGACCAAGAATCATTACTGACAACCTGGGGAAAAAAACAACAATACAGACAGAAAGTTATCTACATAAATTTTTTTATCCCTCTAATTGTTCTCATTACTAATTCTTAAACAAATCATATCTGGCTGAGTTAAAAATCTCATTGATGACACTTTTTCACACACTCAGCCTTTTTGCCTTTCCTGCCATACTGCAACCACACTAACCCAACAGCAATCCACAATCATTTCCCTGTTGTCTTGTGTTTCCTCACTGTGATTGGGTACACGGCACACTTTGTTGGCATTGCTCTGAAAAAAGCACCCTGGAAGTACTAAGAAGATTAATTGAGATATCCTGAGAAGGAGAAAAAGGCTTTGCAGTACTCAAAGGGGGCCCAGAGAGGAACTCTCAGTTAGGAACTGTATTGATAGAAAAAGGGGTAGAGGGTAAAAATTGAAAGAGGTGAAAATTAGGTTAGATATTAAGAACAAATTTTTCATTGTGAGTGTGGTGGGACTCTGGAACAGGTTCCCCAGGGAGACTGTGGACATCCCAGACCTGGTGGTGTTCAAAGCCAGGTTGGATGAGGCCCTGAGCAACCTGGACTTGTGGAAGGTATTCCTGCTCGTGGCACGCAGGGTTGGGACTGGATGAGCTTTAAGGTCAACTCCAACCCTTAACAGTGTATGATTCTGTAACTCTATCACTTCCCTTCTTCCTCAGATGCCTAGGATCTTTGAGACATTTCCTACACCCTTCCAATTGAGAATAATTTATAATTTATAATTATCCCTTATAAAGTTGGTAATCCAAACCAGACAGTGTTAACAGCACTATCTGAAACCATAACTCAGAGCATTTATCTCTGGGTTGGAAGATACAAGGATCACAACTATTGATGCTGTTTGGTTGTCAATGGCTTTCTTTACCATGAACTCCATGGTGGGATAAATAAGGTCAAGCAGACCAAGTGTCATGGGCTCAAAGCATGAGTGACTAATGAAAAAATAGAGTTATTGATTCACACTAGGCAGAAGTAATTTTTGTGTTAAAACCTTGGCATCCCCATTCCTTGAAAAGCCAGTTGTGCTGTGTCATCCAAGAGTGTCTGATAAACTGCTGAGAGCATGCCAGATGCCAGTCACCCAGAGGACTGTATCTTTACCCCAAAAAATTAAATTATTTTATGGATTTAATAATACATATATAAAAATATATATACCATATAACAGATTTGCTGCATTAGCAGCAGCAGCTGATTTCTAACAATCTTATCTCTGGGTCATCTTTCATGTATATGTACATACAATACCAATTACACTCCATAACACTTGAAATAGAACCAGTAAATATACGTGTAATTCATCAATGAAACTACACAGATTTTTCTAGTGATGCTTGACCCTATATTTTTCTTTCCTCCTTCTACTTCTATTGTGTTCATTCATCATGTTATAGATCCATTCAAATCATAAACTCTTGAGGGTAAGATTTGTGTCCTTAATTTGTTTCTGAAAAACCTCGGTTACTATTATATACATAACAAAGGACAGCACTTTTCCCCAAACCCGAGTCACCCTCAATAGAATCAAAAGCAAGGTCACTTACCCATCTGAAACTGAGTCACTGAAGCACAGTGGCCAAGCTAAGATGAGGAAACTGGCAAGCAGACTTAGAGACTCCAGCATGGGTGTGAATAACACAGAACCAAAGCTCTGTAAGTGATGTAGTATTTTAATCACTTGTGCTCAGACATTAAATAACTCTGCAACATAATTCACCAGTAAATGTTTCAGACCTATAAAAATTTCAAAGAGCTTAAGTCTCACTGATTTCAATGACTAAGAAGACAGAATGTCCTGTGGATGGAGATCTACAACCAAAGGCTACCAACTTGGTGCTCTAAATACACAGAATGAGTGGGTATTTGCTGTAACAGTCTGGTACACTTTGGTGGAGAAGTTTCAGGTTTAGTTTGATTTAAGCCTTTTGTGAGTGAGAACAGAATTAATATTGTTAATTTTGGCCGGTGGCAGAAAAAATGAGGATGGAAAGGTATCTGTGCAAAGTTTTTGTACTTTCATACACAAAATTCCCTGGCGTAATTCCAACAGGTCATCACCTGAGGACTGCTCACCCTGAAATCTTCCAGAGGAAGACTGCCAGCAGAAGATGAAAGGATGAGGCTCAAGGAAGAAGACTGCAGGAAAGAATCTTTCCTTTGCTTTCCTAAGGTCCCCATTTCTCTTAATCTCCTGTTGTGGGCTATGTCTCCTCCCACATGGAGAAATTCTGCTCAGCAGCCTAGCTAGCCATTTTTAAATCAACTGTCTCTTGTGAAATTAATGATAAGGTTCCACAAAATCTTTCCCTTGTAACTGTGATAAAAGGAGATGGATATGAGACACAGGTATGGAATAAGTCTTCAAAGCTTTTACATGAAGCACTGCATCCCCCATGTTCTACTCACACCTACCTCTAAGCAACTGGCAGCTGGAACAAGGCAGGAAAATAAGGACAGAAGAAATAAGAAAATTACCAAGGTTTATTTAAAAAAAAACAAACAAAAAAAAAACAAACAAAAAAAAAAAACAAAACAAAAACAAAAACAAAAACAAAACACACACACACACACAAAACACACAAAAGAACCCCAAAAAACCAAACAAACAAAAAAAACCAAAACCAAACAAACAAACAAAAAAAACACCCCACAAAATCACCACTATAATTAGCAGGTTGTAGGGTTTTTTTAGTATGTTGGGAGGGGGTGGGTGGGTTGTGTTTTTCTTGTTTGTTTGTATTGTGTGGGTTTGGTTGGTTGGTTATTGTTTGTTTTTTGGTTTGCTTTGCTTTGTTTTGCTTTGCTTTGGGTTTTTTTTGGCAGCTTTCATCAGGCTTATACAGGATTGGCAACCTGAAGTGATATCACATACCTTGTTTATCGTTCTTGTCATATATATCTTGTCACACCATTTACTGAGTCTCCACATGGGTTAAATTAACAAACAAATAAAGAGACAAATATTAAAACAAAATAAATAAGTTAAGAAAGAGCTGAAAATACACAGTGTTAAGGCAATTTTATTTTCTTTATGTATCAAAATTCATTGACAGATTTAGCCTAACAAGCCTGACTTTGCCATCCCATAAAAAGAAAAAAAGAATAGAATAGTAAAGACAAACAGACATCTGTACCAGCAGGAAATAGACAGTAAGATATTATCTACATCTTGAATGATGAGTTAGCAAAACTGCAACAGTATATATACACCCAAATAATCCAGGGTGGAAAAAAAATTGGCTTTGTCTACAACAAACCTAGGAAAGATATCCATCAGCTTTACAGAATGGTCACAATGACAAAGAAAGGATCTCGTTTCACAGATGTCTTTCTGGGATGACTTTGTGTTCACTTTTTTTGCCATTAGTTCCTGCCCATTATGATGAGCCAGTTATGAACCCCTCATTCAGCTAAGAGAGCACCTAGACGACTTGGTAATGAACAATATAGTGTGGTGGCTTTCCCCTCATTCTCTCTCTTTCTCTCTGACTCATTTTTAGGATTTCTTGCCTGACCTTGTTGGACAAATTTTAAAACACCACCGTGGAAGGTTACAAGACATCAGGGTTTTTAATTCCAACTGCAGCATTTCCTTACCCCACCAAAGTTAGCTGGCAGTTCCAAGAAATAAATGACTTTTGCTGGGCTCTTAAATAATATGATTTGCATGCTTGAAATGAGATCACCAAAGTAATTGTAGAATATTGCTTGCCATTACAGTCATTAAAAACAGGCAGATGTAGGATCATTCTCATGGAAAACTTTCCTGCTGGGTTTTCATGGAGATAAGTGCACAAAATCCACTTCTGAAAAGATGTTGAATAGAATGAATTTGCCATTCACTGACTGTCTGATGATGATTTGCTTGTTAATTGGGAGTTTAGGCTTTAGAGAAACCTTAACAAATGTGATTGCTAAATTCTGGAGGTTGCCTCCCTCTTTGCAAGCCGTGTTTACAGCTATAAATTCTTCTTTCATTGTATGGCATTTTAGTAGAGATTTGTCAATGGGGAAATACAACATTACTCATTTTTATAGAGGGACTTCCAAAGGTATTTTCAACTTCATTACATGGCAAGAATGTGTTAATTAAATTCATAAAGGTGTTTAAATCTGTGCTTACTTTTAAGAACAAGCTTAAATCTTAATGTCTTAGTGATTTCAGCAAGTGATTAAATGTAAGCAGTGTTTTCCCATCCAAAATTGTCCTAAAAACTATGTCACAAGTAACTAATTATTTACATTGGTGGGGGGAGATTCAGAAAAACAGGGACAAGCATCTATAACTAAACTTAACCACAGAATATTTAACTAGAAGTCTGCTCAGGGTTACATCTGGGAACCAATTGCCTGGAACAGAATCCCAGAATGGTTTGGATTGGAAGGGACATTAAAGACTATCAGTTCCAACCCCCTAACATGGGCAGGGACCCTTTGCACTATCCCAGGTTGCTCCTAGCCCCATCCAGCATGGCTTTGGACAATTCCAGGGATGGGGCAGCCACAGCTGCTCTGGGCAAACTGTGCCAGGGCCTCAGCACTCAACACCCTCAGAGTGAAAAAAAAAAAAAAAAAAAAAAAATTGTTTTATATGGGATTACAATTGGAGTGAGTTTTGGAGTGGGTTGTGTTGGAGATTCAGCCCTCAAAAAACTGGTTAAAACTGGGAAATTGGTACTTCCTGGAGACTACCTCTAAAAAGAGCCTTTCCCAACCAGGAGGAGAAAGAGCCATGAGCTGGCTCTGACATTGTTTTACTCCCTCTAAAAACTGCTGCACCTCATGCAGTGTGCATTAAGGCAGTGTGGCTGCATCCTCACTCATCACACCAGCCTTTGGATCCAGCAACAGGCTTTTGAGTCCTCCCAGCTCCTCACTGGACCTCAAAAACCTTTTTCAGCTGTGGAAAAGGGATATAAAGTTTGGAAGTTATGCCCATAATGTACCCTCATGTGCCAACAGAGCAGAGATTGATGAAAGCAGGAAAAGGTCAGTCAGAAGTAGAGGGTTAGTAGAGGCAAGATTGCTGGATTTCTTGGCAAATTCATCTCTTCATCCCTTTCCCTTTGTAAAGGAGGAAACTAATTTCTGAGCTACAGCACCATGTCTCCCAGGGTACAGACTCCACTGCAGAACCCCTCCTCACCACTGGCTGCAGGACAAGCTTAGTTCCTGGATTTCCTCTGGGATTTCTGGGCACAGTGAATAGTTCTGCCTAATGGTGACTTTCCTGTTTTTGAGATGGAGAAACTGAGTCTCAGGGTGCTGAAACAGCTCACCCAAGGTCAGTAAAAAAAGACAGAGGCAGAACCCAGGAGTCCTGCTTGCCCCTTCCCTCTGCTGTAACCACTAAATCCCCCAATCAATAATGAATCTGTTACAGCAGTCTTATATTATACCTAACGTCAGGGGAAGAGAAAAAAAAAATAGAAGAAGAAGAAGAGAAGAGAAGAAGTTGTAATAAAAGCACATAGGATAGAGATACACATTTCTCTTTAGAGCAATAAATCTTTCCAAAAGGAAGTTGGTTAAAATTCTTTACGTTAAAAAAATGAGGTCTACGGGGACTCCAAATTTCAGTTCGATTTTTAGCTGAGGCATTTTTTTTCTTTATCAAACACTTGGTGCTGTAATGTGATAAGGGCCCCATGCAGACCATAAAACTAATTTATCATCTGTAAGGTGTACAAAGAAAATGGTAACTGCCTGCTTGTCTGCTTGACATATGAGGTCATTTTTGCCGCTAGCTTTCTAATACTGAGCAATTTTATCAGCTATTTATATACATTAATTGTAGGCACCCATATGTTCACCGTTGTATTTAATAATGCATTGCATTGAATATGCATTCCTTAAGTTTTAGCATGCCGTGTGCATCTTTTATTTAACTGTTTGGTTTGCCTATTAAAGCCCATTATTCAGCTTTGCTGTGTAACCCTTCCCCTCTCAAAAGGGTTTATATATCTTTAAATCTTGCTCACCATGTTGAAAGTCAGTGGTGTGAGCAAGGCCACCTCTCTTGTCCCAAAGGAATAGCAGCAAAACAAGCAAAATCGGGGCCATGGTCCACTTAATAATACTAAACAAAAAGGATTATTCAATGAGTCTCTTTCCTCGAGGGACAGCAATGCATTCATGGGTTGTGGTGTGCACAGAGACATGCCTCTCTGTCAATATGGGAAGGGAACTAAACAAAGGCCTGATCCTGATGCCAGCTCGACACACAGCAGAGCTCCTGCTGATGGAAATGAGAGCAGGAGCTTGGCTAGGCTCGTAAAACACCACGAACATCTGCAGCACCCTCCTGTGAAAGATGGCTGTGGGACGGGGAAGACTTTACCCTCTGCCATGAACTCCTGCTTGGGTCTAGAGCTGTGTCATGTATTATGCACACTAACTCTGGAGTGTCCTAATCCCTGATGACAGCAATCCTTACAAGCAAGTGGAAATCGAGGGAGAAAAATCCAAGTGTTTGTAGACAGCAGCTCTGGGAGGGACTGTTTCTCCAGAAAGGCCCTTTTCTCCAGTGCAGCTGCTTGATTTTCTCTTCCAAGTTCCTACACAATCTGGCACTCCTTTGTGGCTGATCTATAGGAGCAGCAAATATCACAGACCTTTTCCAACTCAGTGAAGGTGGATGGAACACCTGGAAGGGAATACCTATACATTCCTTCACATCAGAACTTGGAAAATGAGAGATACACCTATGTGTGGGGGGAAAAAAGGCATTATACTAAAAAAAACCTTGAAAAATAAGGTGTCTTCCTGTAAAAACCCAAAACCTGCTTCACAGATTCAAAAATTCCCAACAGCTGGTTTTATCAAAATGGTGCTCTGAGTATCACATCCTAAACTGGGTAGAGAAAGTCTCCATTGCAGCCTTTTCAGGACAGGATGAGAAGCCCTCAACCATGTATCTTATGGACTGCGCTGCTATCAGATAAAAGGAGTTGTTGCTAGCCCCAGTGATGTACTCTGATGCTTTCTATAGATCTGAATTTTAATCTCCTGCTTGTATTTCCAGGGAGAAAAGGAATACTGTATATTGACAAACACTACTTTTCAGGCAGAAACACATTCCTTATGACATTCAAAAACATGTCAAGAGAAACATTTAGGAGGAAAAAATAGTTTTGTCTTTATGATTTATACTTTTTTTGCCTTCCTTCAAGTCCTCTTAAACCTTAAAATCCAAAGTTGCTCTTTTAAAACTTCACAAATTATATCTCAATAGAAAATGAATTTCCCAAAGGCCAAACTTGCAGGTTTTGTTTGTGAAAAGAAGATTCTCTAGCAATTTTGGCTGTCTTTGTAAGAGGCTTTTTATTGTCTTCCACCAGATAATGAAAAGCCTAAGTGGAGTTCGTGGCAACAGGTCTGAAACAACAGAGATGCTTTTTGACAGCTGAGTACATCGGTGATCCTTCCCAGAGACCACAGTAGGAGCTCGTGAGTGCCTCAGAGCTCCACTAGCCTTCAGCCTCGTATGTCAAATTCAAGCAAACTTCTGGCTTAGGTCTCTGTGTGTGATTAAATGATGAAGAGGAACACTCTCCTCTAGGCATTCTGTTTAGTGTGTTAAAGGGCTTTTCATCTAAATATTTTTTTTGTTTGTTTTTGTTTTGTTTAGTGTCCCTGAAAGGTGCTGACAGATAGCCTCTGCCTTCCTGCAGAATGTCTGGAAAAGCGTCCAGCCTGTACTGGCCTATCCATGTTTCTTGGTGTGACATACAGATAACCCTCAATGGAAGAAAATATATTCTGGTCATTGTGCAAGCACAACATTCATCCTTGGGTAATTATACTGAGTTGTTACATAGCATATTTCATGCTGAGATCTTGCAGCATGTTAAGAACAAGCCCTGTGATTCACTTAGAAAACAGAGATGGGAAGGGAAATATCATCAGTACACCACAGCTGGGCATTGTTTGACCCTTCCTGAATTTTAACCCATCATCAAATTTGCACTGGTTCTAGCAAGGATTTAACTTAAATTTCCCGTCCCTTTATTATCTTTTACTGAAACTAACCCTCACCCATACTCGAGAAGCAAGGCGTGTGATTTGGGGTTTATTCTGTGTTCCCACAGAGCTCACAGGACCTTGCTCAGGTCTCTTCACCTCTCACCTTTTCTCCCTCACTTGTTCAAGTGGGCATGCACCCCACTTCACTCCTCTGCCCTCACATCCTCAATCCACAGGGCTGGAATTGAGGAGGAAAGCAGTCCTGGCTCTCCTGTATAAAACTCAAACTGAAACCTTTGCCACAACCTCTCTATGTCCCAGAAAACAATCTACTAGATGAGCATAATAAATAACTGTTAAGAGGATTCTGCAGTGTTTTTAGGTAGGGAGTAATGAGGAGTCAGCTTGGGTGTTTCTAAGTATGATGAATCTTTAACAGCAGCTAGGTTAAAAATTGTTAGGGGAAAAAAGAAAAAAGAACTGTTTGTTTCTCCCAGGCTGCCAACACCAATAACAACAACCAAGCTGAACAGAAATTTTTAGGAGATGGTGTATTTCAACACAATCCCATGAAAGAAAGATACCCTCACAGTTTAGTCTCTCAGTTCATTTACACAAGACCTAGCAATTTCCTGACTCCCCCAAAATACATCCTCTAAATGCAAAACCAATAATTTTTATTCATTTTTTTCTTTTTGTCCTCCTTCTCCTGACTCCTGTCACATACCATTTTCTAGATGTCATGTACATATAACCAACAGCAGCTACCTAATTGTATTGACGCTTTGACCTCTGTCCCTAAACAATCAATTATAGGGCCCAAAGGGACAGGGGACAAGATTAGAGTGAAGGGCAAGGCCTAAAAAGCCCCTCTTTCCCCTCTAAGGTAGAAGGGCAGCTTCTTTATCATCAGTTCTTGTTGTTGCTCCAGCCCCATTAGCTCTCCCCACTCTCAGCAGTAAGATCATCTGCAGAAGTATTGATCATGACTTAAATCCTGCTTCACCCACAGAACTGGACTGGTGAGCCAGCTGTGATGAATTCTTGATGTTTTAAATCAAATTTATAGGATCTGTCTGCACCCTTCAGCTTGGCCCTGCCTCTGACTGTTGTGACACTATGGTCAGGGATATTGCTGGGGATTTAACACTTTGGCCATACAAGACACCTTCTGTTGCAAGAGGTGAGGATTTGATTGGTGTCAATCATCCCCCAACCTGTCACATGGAGTTTTTAGCCAGAAAACATTTTAAAGACTGTCTTAATGAACTGGCTCTGCTCCTGTTGTCACCTGTCACTTCCAGCTCACTGCCAGCTCACTGCCACTCCAGTCCCCTCATTTTGTGTTTTTTCTTGCCTTCTTCTTCCCCTGTTTCAGTCCCAATATAAACCATAGCCTTCTCCATTTTCCAATTCCCTCCTGAGACATCCCATTTCTCAAATCTCCAACACCATGTTGATAAATGAGTAGGTAGCCCCAACATTTTGGAGCAGCATCCCCTTCCCCATACAATTTCTCTCTACATAGGCTGCTTTTTCCTGTGAAATTCCCCAGAATTTTGGTGCAAGTGTACCAGTAAAGAGGCAATTATTTCATTCTTTTCAGGATAAAATTAACATGGAGAAAGAACACACAAATAGCTTTCTAATGCCTTGGTTCAGCATTAACTAACACCTTGGATGATCAGTGATTGTAAAAGTGATTTACCAAGGTAAAATTTACCATGAAGATGATCTAGACAAAAGCTAAGGTAAGAGAAATGTCTCTGAAAACAGTAGTCTATAAACAGCAACCAAAATACTGCTACAAAAATGGACTCCCTCCATCCCAAATGGGACATGAGATTGTGATAAATGGGGGCAACTGTCCAGACCTTCCTTCAGTAGCTACAGCAAGCTAATGTACATACACAGGGATATGCGAAGAAGCTATAGTAGCTACAGCTTATATTTGTGTATAAAGAAGGTACAAACATGGTAGGAAAATTAAACAGATTGGAAAATTATTTCTTCTTTGAGAAGAAATCCAAAGCATAGCTGTTCTTAGGCAGACTCCAAATCCAACTTAAATGTCAGCTTTTGTGATACCTGCTCTGATAAGTACCACTTTTTTTTTTTTTTTTTTTTTTTTTTTTTTTTTTTTTTTTTTTTTCCTGGGCATATTTGTCATTATTGATGATTTTTCCCAGCACTTATTTAATTTCTATCGGGGTCACTGATGGCTGTTGCTCAGGGAGGGGGACTGCAATGCCTGTGGTAAGCAGGGAGACATGAGCCATCTTTGGGGCTGTAGAAATGACCAAAAGCAGTGTTCAGCTGACTGGTAGCACATGTCCTCTTCTCCCTATACCTCACATTTGGCTTTTAAGTGTATTAGAAGAGATTCTCATTCAATGCAAATTAAAACAGTGGATTTGCATGAGTGGAGGATCTGGTAAGCCCAGCCATGGCTTCCTTTACACTGATAGTAATCAAGGGCAACTCCACCACAGAGAGCTGGGTAAAGTGACAAAACAGGGCTGAGAACCACCCCAACCACCTTCTGTCCTTCCCTGAGTCAAGGACACATGAATTATATTTCACTCCTTCACCTGATATGTCATCTGGCTGGCAGGTGCAGATGCAGCATCACTGATCTGGTACATTTATGCCTCAGTGTTTCATTTTCAGCATTTCAAGGAAAACTGAAATGTATCAATGTGCATAAACTCCCATTAATGGGATGTACTTCTTCAATTTACACTCAGGCCTTGGAAATGTAAATATTTTTCTACTCCCTGTATAGAGTTTTCTATGATTTGCTCAACTGTGTAAATTGCTGGCTTCTCCATGCACAAAGTTGTGCATGCTATTTTTAAAGTCAGCTTTTTATGACATTGTGGTATTTAGAACAGGGATTTGGGAGGCAAGACTCCTAGAGCCCAGACTCGTCCTCATTCACTGCAATTTTACAGTTGCATAACTCCATCCATTCCAGGTAAACCAGTCTATGTTTCCAAGGTAAGAAAAAACAAGTCCTGCTGGGTCCTGCTGTGTGATGGTGGCTGAAGATTTTTGCTTGTCTGTGCCTCAGTTTCCTGGATTGTAAAAGGGTTAGGAGGTCAAGTCCTCCTGGGCATGACAAGGTGATTTCCATAGGCCTGCTTCAGCACTCCTAGAGAAGTTATTTTCCAATACAAAAGAACTTTTGGAGTCAGTAAGGTAATGAGATGTTCTTGTGGCACACTGAATATTTTGCTCATATACAGTGTTTGACTGGAGTGAAAAAAAAAAAAAATTAAAAAAAAAAAAAGAAGAAAACAAAAGACAAGTTGTGAAACATCCTTTATCTTCCTTCTTCATGCTGGTATTTGAGTGTCAGAAGCTGCTGGCTTAATATATAGTGTCTACAGGCCAGCCTGTGTATTTCTAGAGAGCAGACACATCCCAGACCAGGCACTGCTTTCGCACCTGGCCTTTAGACAGGGAAACACCAGACACTGTCTACTGCCTGTAGGGCAAAAGTCTGCTCCTACTGAAGCCAGTGGCCAAGCTTCCTTTTGCTGCAAGAGTGTCTAGAAACCACAGAGGAAAGATAAAAGGGAGCATTTCTGTGTCACATATAAGAGCCAGTACAGAAGCTGACAGAATTTTTCAGGTCTAGAAAGCCATATAAAGACTCTATTTCCAGACTTAAGGTGGTCACTGCACAGATCTTGGGGTACACTGGACTGTGTCACACTTCGAGTGACTGACACAGTGAGTGAGGTTCACTCACTGAAGAACAGTACAGGTATGTGGAGTGACTCATGGGAGAGGGGATAAAATGAAAAATATGCTGCCAAATTTTAGAAAAACACATGGATAGGAGAGCACACATATGTGCACATATGTGCAGGTACACACAGGCATGAAGATAAAGAGATCTGTGCCCTCCCATTGCCCATGGAGGCTGCCACAGCACCGTGTGCCTGGGCCATGTGGCCAGAAGGGAGGGTGAAGAACAGATGTGTTTGTTCTCCTTAATGCAGCCCCATTAGGTGAGAAGAGAACCAAATCCCCCATCTCATCTGGCTTAAAACACCTCATCTGCCTTGAAGTACCTGGGAGAGGACGTGCTGCCACAGAGGAGCCGGTGGCAGAAGAGCACTGCCCTGCTCTGACAAATGAGAGCTGAGCACAGGGGGCTGGCCAGGAGAGGCAAGGAGACAGAGGACTGAAGTTGGGAGAGGTGGTAGATAAATAAGGTACTGCCGGTGGAATCCATTACCGGCTGATTAGGAGAGCTATTCGGGTTATCAATATCCAGATAAAGCACAGGCTGCGAGGGGGAACTCAACCATGAAGGTGGCCTGCTGCTGCCTTGCCTCCGGAGCGGGGAGCACCTGGCTCAGATGCTGCTCTGGGAGCACCCCTCGCCCCGCTCCATCCCGCACAAGGATGAAGGTCCCTCTGCAGGTGAGGTCCCTGGACCTTCGAAAGGAAGGCACTGGCAGGGTGGGGGGAGCATGACAGGCTGACAGTGGAGTAGAGAGGGGCAGGATGAGGACACAGCTTCCCCTTTACCCCACCATCAGCTGGGGGACTCTGAAGGAGCACAGCCCACTGTGCTCTCACAAGAGCCAGGAGTCGTGACAATTAAAAGAATCCAGGTCTGACTTTCAAAGAAAAGAAAATTTTAAATCCTGCTTGCTCCTTTTGTCTGATTAAAAACCACTGACCTGTCTGGAGCAGTTGATTTAAGGACACAGGAAACAAAATTGGAAGCAGAATTACTTTATTTCAGCTAGCTTTAAATAACAGTGCAGCAGCCACCCCACCAGCACAGCCCTGCCTAGCAGTGCCTGCTCATGCTGCTCCCTGTCACAAGCTTTGGGAAGGCAGGGTGTAGCAGTGAATTACCATACTCATAGACAGCTCAGAGTGGGGGTGTCAGACGGCCTTTGAGGTCACTGTGGAGGTTTGCTCAGGTGGCTGGCTGCCTGGGGGTTCAGCTGGCCTTTCCAATAGGCACTGCTGCCCTACTGCACAGTTGGTGAGGGGAGAACGCTCCTTTACACAAGAGCCTGGAGCTGTTGGGTCCAAGAAACAGGTGAGTCACCTCTGCAGTGTCTCACTTTGGGCATGGCTTGTGAAGGACGATCAAGATCTGGTTGGTGGTGTCACCCTTGCCCTGACCTTGTTGTGGGAGAGAACTCACCTCATCAGGGAGGATTGAGATCCCATTCCATTGGTTGATCTCCTAAGGCTGCAGCACCTGCACTCCTGTCTATGGGTTTTGCTTTATTTCAGCACTTCCAGGATCCTTGTGCCTGCTGGATGTGGTTCCTCAGCTCTCCTTCCCCACACTTTTCATTCTCTGCTCACCCCTCTGTGCCTCACCGCTCCCATCCCTGCCCGACTCATGGCTCACTGCACTGTTCAGCTAAGACAGGCAGGGTCAGCTGTTTCCATCTGCCTGATTATGCTTCTCTTTTCCCCCATCTCCAACTCCCAGGCTCTAGTTTTATGCCCTTAAATAAGTGGAGTAGTCTCAGGCTCTGCCTCCCCACAGCAGCCCATCCCCACAATCTCAGGAGCCTTGCTCCCCTCCATGCTGTCCCCATGGCACGAGATGAATCAGCCACCAAGAGCCCCCGTGAGCCCCGTCATCCAGCAGCACAGCAGCTGCTGGGATGCTTTCTGCCTGCATCCCAGACTGGGAGCATGACAGCCAGAGCAGCAGCATTTTGGAGAGTCAAGCAATAACACAAAGAGCAGAGTCTCTGTGCAACAAAGACTGCGGCACAGGGAAGGAAAGTTCAATACGTCTTTATTTTGGGGCTCTACAGCTCCCCATTCCCACCGGTCCTTCCTCCTCACTGAAGCCTTTTCCACACCCTCTGTGCTCTCTGTTTATGTTCACCTGCTACCCAATTAACTCCCCGTTTAGCTGTGCACCTGCAGTGGCTTTATCCTCAGACAACTGCACTGGAGCCATTAACCCTCTAGATTGCATTCAGCTCTGAAAAATACCCATCTGAACGGCTGGAGCATTCATCTGTGAATAGGAAATATGCTACAGTAGTTCATGGCTGGTAAATATGTGACGGGGGGAAGAGAGATTATGCTTTATTATCAATTGACTTGTGTCGCCAATGGGCTTTCTGTCATAATTGACTAATGCCACCCAGAGTGATATGTACTTCTGCTGATAGCTGCATTACAAGTTAACACTCCAGCACAGTATATGTTTTCATTCAATCTCTATAGGAGAAACTCATATATGGCAGCTGGCAATGCCCCAGGGGAGGAAATCAGCTGTCTTGGGACCGAGTGGAAGGCACTCAACTACAAACGACAGGAGACGAGGGAAGAATTGGGAAAGTCAAGGCAAAATTAGTCAGAGGAGATTTGGCATGTTGCAGCATCTCCTGCCTGATGCATGGAACTTTTTGGAAGCAGCCAAAGAGCTGGAGACACCCTGAAGCTGCAGAGATGCTGTCATTGAGGTCTGGTCATTCTTTTCTGTCTTGAAGGAGGAAGAAGAGGAGGAGCAGCAGGTAAGGAGTGGAACTGTAACAATCTGTTAACCAAAAAGCTGCTGCAGAGGGGCAGCAGAACAGGGGATAAAGGGCCAGTGATGGCAATGCAGCAGCAGGTCTGGAGAGAGAGGGAAAACTTCTGCATGGCCAGGGGGGCTGAGGAGGGGAGATGAGGCTGGAGATAACATCAGCTCAGAACAAAACCTGCTGATTGCAACCTGCTTCTGAGAGAAGGGAAAATTAACCTTCCAAATCTCTCATAACAGAGAAATCTAAATACTCGGAGCCAATGGCATGTTTGTCTACCTTCTCAAAAATGAAATTTTGCCTCAAGGGAGCCACACAGTCTTGTCCTGTTGTCACCCTCTCCAGGCTGCAGTAGTAGGGACCTCACCACCTTGGTCTGCTGCAATGCTCATCATACAGAAGGGACAAAACCAAGAAACTGTATGCCATCACTGGGCAAGGCATTGGTGTGTGCCTCAGTTTCCCTCTGCATAAGCTGGAAAGCATTTAGAAAGATGCTTAGGTACTATTGAAAGCTCCAGAGTCTCAAGTGGAATGTTTTGCTGAAACGATTGTAATTTCGACTGGGAATGTAGCCTGGGCTGAAGAGGAAAAGTGTTTAGAATGTTTTATAGTGGCCTGTTGAAAAGCAGCAAACTCCATATGAATTTTGATGCTTTGCTTCCCCACCATTCCCCGGCTAGAAGAGGGACATAGCTTGAGGACAGCATCTTTGCACATGTCAGGTTTATTTATGACAGTCTGGATGGAACTTCGAGCAACACGGTCTAGTGGACAGTGTCCCTGCTCATGGCAGGGAGATGAAACAAGGCAATGAGATGATCTTTAAGGTCCCCTACAACTCAGTACATTCTCTGATTCTGTGTTTCCATGAGCCTGTTTCTGTGTTCCTCATTGTGTGATCTCAAACTTTAGGATACTCATCTCCCTGGTTGTGGCCCTGCCCTCCCTCAGGCTGATGCAAATGTAAGGACATTGCACAGGGTGTTCCTCCCCATCTCGCCCCATGGCCTTCCCTCACTGACCCCATCCCTTCACCTGGGCACAAACCCTTCCTTCCCAAGGAGCTCAGCCTGGTACCCATCCCTGCTGCAAAACCCTCTGGAGAAACTTCTCAGCACCAGCCCCTCTCTCTCCCCCTGACCACATCCACCCACAGAGTCACACACACACACACACACACACACACACACGGTCTTATCTCTCCCATTGCATGCACAGAGGGAATGTTGGCTTAAAAAAAATCAGGCCAGCTCCACAGCAGATGGAGGACTGATACAAAACCGTGCCGGTCAAGTGATCCCCCCCCTCCCCTTATTCTCTCCCATTCCTCCCCAATAACTGAGCAACAAAGAGGGGAGAGGGAGGAGAGAAATGGCCCATTTTCCAGCTTGTGAGATGATTAGCACTGAAAAAAAAAAAAAAAAAAAAAAAAAAGTATTTGCTGCACCAAATATGCCTGGAGGTTGTGCAGGCACCAGCTGCCATCTAGTGGAAAGCTGGTCTGGCTTGTCACCATCACACACTGCCTCATTTACCTCCACAGCAGGAGGTGAGGGAACTGTGTTCTCCTAAATGTGTTAACTTAGCAGTGTTATACACTAGAAACAAATTAATATATAATTCTTCTGTGTCTTAAGGTCATTACTGCCAAGGCATAAATTAATAGAGCTATTCCAGTTAATTCATTTTGGCATTTGCTTCTGCATGTCTGAGCACATATGTGATTGGGGCCTTGGTCTCGTTTCCGCTGGTGGAAATGATGAAGTCCTGAAAGAAGCTTTGCCATATTAATGTCATTTTTAACCCAAAAGCCAGGGAGATGTGGGCTCTGCTGCCTTTTTCCTTCTCGTGCTCCTGTGAGGCAGGCTGCAAGCACGGAGTTATTTTTCGGACAAATCCAAGATGAAACCGAAGGACACAGTATTTTTCCTCACAGATGTGTGTGCCCTACGTTTAAGCAGGGCATTAGAGCACTCTTCTGAGAATAGCAAAGAAGGCTGTAATGCACATTATCCGATCACGGACGCATTAAGCTGTCCTACAGAAATATAGATGTTTTTCTTTCAGATTGGAGAGAGAACAGACATAGTCAGTGGAGAATGAGACAGCAGCTTTAGCATCCTTTTCCACCTCTTTAATTTCCCATATTTCCTTCCTGGGGACACATCCTGCAGGGCATCATGTGCCCCAGACATTCTGCTTGGCTCTAGCTGCATCCTCTGCTGTCAGAAGGAGAACAGGGAGTTTGGCTCCTTGTAGGGCTGGGCCGCTACCCAGGGATCCCTTTTCTTCCTATGCCAACACTAGGACTATTTCAGATAAACATGCTTTGTTCTGGTTTTGCTTTGGGGTTTTTTGGGGGGGTTTACTAGTTTTTTCCTTTTTTTTTTTTTTTTTCATGAAAATATAATGGGAAAAGAAGGCTTCTTTTGGTTAAGGGTAGAATTTCTCACAAGACTCATAGGTAAAGAATATGGGTCTGGCACTGGCTCCATCATCATGTAGCTCTTTCACACAAACAGAGCACACAGCATCAAGCCCTTGTATTTTTCAGACAAAGAGGAAGCTTAACTCCATCTATCAGAAACCTCAAGAACAAACTATCTTCTTTTGTTTCTTTTTCTTTTCTTAATTAAAAAACAACAAAAACACACATACCCCAAATACTCCACAAACTAGGGGACAAAAATCTTATAGATGCTCAAATAAAACTATTTTCCAGAATCTTGCACAAATTTTAGCAAAGAAAAAAAATCTTTGTATTAAAAATGTCATTGAAGTGTCTGCCTGAAAGATTCTTTCACTAACCAAAATGCCTCCTGGATCAAGAGAAAGGACAAAAATTGTGTAGAATAGTTTCAGGCTGATTTTTTTTTCATGCCTTCTTGAGTCTAAAGGGCTGTCACTAATGCATTTATGTATTTTCCTCTCTGTGTTTTGGTGATCAGGGGATTTCAGCACTGAAGTTCTGTGCAAGAGGTGTTTTGCAGCAACATACTTGCTGCAAAACCACCGTGAACTTTATCACTGTTTGCACTGCCAGCTTTGTACAGATTTGAATTATTTGGGAAGAGATAAACCATGCAGGCAGAAGGCAGCAATTTAAAGTGTCCCAGGTGCAGCAGATACTGCTGAAAACAACAAGGGGAAAGGACTGTGCTGATCCTCCTTCTGTCTACCTAATAATGATGGAAACCAAAGTAGATCCCATGGGTTGAGGCTGGGATCCCAAAGAGAGGCCTGGGCCAGCCAGTGGTGCCTTTTCCACCACCACTTTCCTATCCTGCAGAGAACACCAGCTGCCATCTCCTTTGCAGAGATCTAAAACACCCGGAAAGCTTTTCCCACCCTGGCACACTGCTCTCCATGAGGACACAGGGCCATGCTGGCACAGAACACAACCTCGCCACCTCTTTTTACATCCTCTGGGCATCTGCTCTGGTGTTTCTGTAAGGACTTTGGGGTAAATCCCCAAATTCAATCTGTTCTTCCAAAGTAAGTTCTGAAAGAATCAACAAGAGCACTGAGTTCATAACACCCTCATGAGGAAGACTTGTGCTGTTCTCTGTAGCATTGCAGTGAAGTGTCGAATTTTTTACAGTGAAGGTAGAAAGGGTCTGCTGAAATCAAGGGAGAAGAGTGCTGTTTGCTGCAATAGCAATCCTCTGAGTATGTAAATAGCTTCTTCCTCTGTATATACAGAGCTGCATACATATATATGAGTGTGTGTTTGCATGTGTGTGCTCTATTGTTCTTTTGATTGAGCCTTTGTTCTCAGTGCTGCTAATAAGAGTTTTGTGGGGGTTTGTGTTTTGCTGGGGTTTTTTTGTTTGCTGCTTTTTTTTTTTTTTTTTTTTTTTTTCTCTCATGCATTACACTAGCAAATTTCTGGAGCAGCCTGGGGTCAAGCTGATGCTTGCCAAGGAAAAGCAGAATACCAGTAAGATGTGTGGAGTTGCTGTGGTCCTGACCCAGAAGGAAACCCTTCCAGCATGGGTTTGGCTGAGGACAGGGGAGCACCGTGGCTGCCGGGCTTTGCAAATCCTTGGGAAGGCAGCTCCAGCCACGTAATAGAACCCTCTGAAATCAAAGCCTAGAGCTGCATTCTTCAGCTGCAATCCCTTAATCTTCCACTCTCCATGGGACAATTACTGTTGGGGATTATGACTAGAACTTGAAGGATGGAGAAAGT
Organism: Sitta carolinensis; assembly: GCA_032173965.1. Lineage (NCBI taxonomy): Eukaryota > Metazoa > Chordata > Aves > Passeriformes > Sittidae > Sitta > Sitta carolinensis. The sequence goes on along the minus strand of CM063313.1, from coordinate 7,390,091 downwards.
GAAATAAGTATGTTAGAATAAGGCTCTCAGAGTCAGAGGGAAAGGGAGAGAAAAACAGTGCTGCATGTCTCCATGGCACACAGTCATTTAAAGGGCCAAATGTCTTCATTTCCTCCTCCCCATGTGAGAAGAAGACAGGAACCCAATCCCGCTTACTCCCTTCTTTAATAAAAAATATGTTTTATCTCTGTGGAAGGATGTGTTTCTTCCTGTCAATAAGTGTCAGCAGCTAATCTGAACCTTTCAATAAAACAATGCCATTAAATAATTTAACCTGGAAAGAAACACTGAAGGCTGTGAAATAATTTATGGATTTCAGATGTGTCAAACTTTAAAGCACTGAAGGGAAGAAATGTTAGAAATGGACCAGTGTGAGATTCTTCAGCAGAAAGAAAAGGAGTTTGTGAGATTCCCCCACTAAAAAAAAGAAAGGAAAAAAAAAATGAGTATGAAGAGCCACTAATACTATATCAAACGAAAAAGTACGTAAAACTAACATGTATAAAGACATAAGGTATACTTTCTATAGAAAATTCTAAGGCAGTAAAAAAAGTGTTAAAGAAATAACTTAAGACAGGAGTAGAGTGTTACCTGCCTGATGCCTGCATACAGTTGCTAGTCCTGTTAATATGCATTAAATAAACATATCACAGGGAAAGCAGAGCTCACTAGAACAGTGGGTTTCAACAGTGAGTTAAAGGTGACATTGCAAAAGAAAATGACAGATGATAAATAAACACTTATTGCATACATTTAAAAAAATAAAAAGAGAAAGGAGGAGGAGTGTACTTAAATAGAGATGGGTATTCTATAGTCTGTTAACCTTATTAAGTAAACATGCTATTTAAAACCCCTTGGAAATAGGGGAATAGAAGAAAACAGGCTGAGTGTATGGAAGCACATGGATCTGATACTCTAGGGCATTTCCTTTACTTTCTCTCTCTCCCCTTTTTTTTTCTCTTCCCTTTTGCTATTTATTTTATTTTATTTTCATTTTCATTTGGCAACTTCTGCATTTAAAGCCCAGAGCTTGGAATTTCATACCTATTTAACACCTGGTTAAGCAACACTTAACCATTGGCACCAGCTGAGTGCATCCCCATTAAGCAGAATTACTCTCATCATAGACATTGGAAATGGAAAAGACCTACCCGGTCATGTAGACCATTATACCACAACCAATGCAGGATTGTTCCATTTAGTAAGAAAAGAAGAAAGATGGGCTTGTCAGGGGATGATGACTCAGAAGAGTTTGGTTCTCTTCCCAGCTCCATCTTAGGCTTCCAGAGTGACCTCCAGAAAGCCACTTAACCTTGTTGCGCCTCAGTTCCCCATCAGCAGCAGCAGCTTCCTTTCTTCCATCTCCACATTTGTCTTACAGGTTCTGCAAGGCAACACTTATTTGTACTTAGGTGTGTTTGTAATTAGAAAGGCTCCCTGATTTCAGATAGAGAGGGGAAAATGCAGCTGGGGTGTCCATAATAGCCTGTGCTCCCTTTAAGTCTTTGCCTCTGAGTAATAATATGGGTTTTATCCTTTTCCTGAACAAAGCAAGTAAAAAGAAAGCAAGGAGATAGAGACAGATCAAAGATGACCTTTCTTTTGAATTATGATTTATTTCTTTCTTAAAACTGATTTAACAATAGAAATTATAAGCTTGAAATCCTAACTGATTTCCTAACTGAAATCCTAACTGAACACAAGAGGTCTCTTAAGGTCTCCCTGCTTTTACACTCAAGCCTTTTTGGGGCCACCATGAGGCACAACCTAGGTCTGAAAATGCATCTGCAGCATCTGTCAGCTAAAGAAATCTCTGCAGAAGTCACACAGTCAGAAGACTTACTACAGTCCCTAAGTTTATATTAAATAATTCATACACTAACACTTTCTGCCGGTAGCAGTCACGGGGAAATCCCAAGCTGTATTTAACAAACAAAATACAAGTTTCCACTCACCCCTCCTCCCTTCAGGTGGCCTGTGGCCAGAATAGCTCACTGGCAACACCAAGTTAGCTGGGATTTGGCTGTGCCCACACCAGCACCACCTTCTGCCCCTGACCTGGAGGAGCCCGAGCCAGTGAGTGAGCGGTGCCTCAGCACCACTGCGTCCCAGGGCAAGGGAAAGTTAAGGGGAATATCTGTCCAAAAGAAATATTTGCTTCCCTGAAATCACCTGGTGTCTCGCACGGATGTGCAAAGCCCCATCACTTCTGTCCCAGCCCTGGCAGCTGCGAGGTCATGAGCTGGGCTGTCCTTAGCTGGGATCCCGTTGTGCTGCATCTGAAGATTGTCTTTCAGTCACTCTTATGGGCTGTGACACCAGGTGATATGACATCAGAGAGGCCTCTGGGTCCTTTTCCTTGATCTGAGAGTGAGCTGAGACTTCTGAGAAAGCCAACAAAGGCACTGCTGGCTTTGTCTTTTGCAAGGAGGAGACTTTTATATTTATTTCATACAGATGCTCACAGTCACTCTAGAAACCAGTATTCTTTTTTTGGTTGTTTTCTACATGATGTGATTGTTCTGCATGCTGACTGACTGTGGAATGTCTAGACTAGTCTGTAGGTAAAAAGAATAAAGTTATTTTAAGAATAGACCTCACTCCTTTTGTGCTTTTTGTTTGTTTGTTTTTGTTTTTTTCTTCTATACAACTAATCAACCAAGTCTTATTCATCAGTTATTGTTTGATAGAGGGGAAGAGGCTAATGGTAGAGGTAGAGGCAACTTTTTAAAATGTTAATTAAATTTAAAAAGATATTGTTGTTAACACTGCAAGGACATAAAGGATTAGTACACTTCATCTTGGAAATGTTAAAATACAGATGAAAATTTATTGGAATATATATGTGTACATAAATAATGGTAAATCTAATAGCTGCCCATTAACTTCTGTGGCTTTATATCAAGCTCAGAAAGAGATCATAAACTAATATGGGATCTTCTAGAAAAGGATAAGATTAACCTACCAAATTCTTTGCCTGCTAACTTAATGTGTCAAGCTGAAGAATCTAGAAACAAAACAGTGCCCTTCACACTGCAGTGTCCTTTATTGACTTTCTTTTGTTTTGTTTTTTTTTTTTTTCAACTTTTCCACTTCTTTTGACTAAGTTAGTGCCTTACAGCCTTTTTCCCCAACTGGCATAAAATGATATCAGACCCACTGCATGCAATGATATATGCCTCTGCCTTCAGTCAAGAGAAAGTACATCACTATTTTATTGGATGCAGGTCTCAAGAGCTCATGAACTCAACAAACACCCCTATAAATTACTGGAAAGCCACACCAAAGTGTAACAACAATAAACTAGAAATGGCATAAGTGGCTTTACTCAGCCAGACCTTCAAATACTACTCTGTAACAGAGATTCCCATGCTGCTTCCTTACTCATTGCAGCTATTACTACCCTCTGTACAACCAGATGCATTTGGTCACATACAACAAAATATTCATGCCTGTCCCGCTCATGAAACAGCCTGAAAAGAGTAATTTAAAAAACAATAGTGTCTAGAAAACAAATTTTCTGTAATGCAATTTTTTCCTTAATTACAATTTTTTCTAGTATGCTGAGGAAATATGCTAAACTATTTGCTTTGCAAACTGAAATCCCACACAGAAGCAGGGTGAAGGGTGGTGAAGATGAGGTTCAGAGCCCATGAGGTAAAGTTTACCTTGCTAATGACTTCACTCTAAAGGTGAATATGCAGTTCATTACTGATGTCCACCCCCTTCTGGATTTCTTTGGCAAGGTTGTCAGTGTACATGTTAATTGAATGCTGATCCTGCTGTTCGAAGCATTTCTAGTGTGAACACATGTCCAATAGCCAGCAGAAATTCAACTGAGTGCATTAACTCATGTCACACCTTCTACCAAGCAGCCATTATCTGGTGTTGATTTCCAGTCACTCCAGACTGGAGGCAAATTTAGTCCAACTATCTCAACCGGAAAACTATTCATCAGGGAGTATGATAGTGACCACATTGCCAAAACTGCACTTTTGGGGGGTTCCAGCATGTTCGCTTCATGCACTAAACTGAAAGTTGGAGCCTTCTCCATCTCCTCCTGTCATAGTTTTGAACAGCAAGAATGTTGTCACTGAATTATCTGGAAACCATCCCTTTTAAATAGCTTCTCACACCTGGCTTCCCCTGAAAGCTTTGATACTTATTGCTTAGAAATATTTGGTTTCTAAAGCTAATTGTTGCTGATGCTTATATCTGCAGAGTCTCTGGGAAGGAATTTATAGCTTGTTTGGTTTGGACTTCCACATCTTCCCGTATTAGATTATTCTACAGTCTTTCCACTGAGAAGTTATTTTGATGTTTATCTTCTCTCTCTTAATTTCAACCCATTATCCTAGTTATTTCCCCCTGGGGTAATTTTGTTCCTCCCTGGGTGTTTGTGCTGTTCAGATGTTTGCAATGGGCTCCCTCTCCCCCTCAGATGTTGCTCAGCCCTGCTGTGCATATTGACGGTTGTTCTTGTAAAACTTTCCTTGTAAATCAACCCCTCCAGCTCTCTAATCATTTTTGCTGCACTTCTCTGAACTCTCTCCAGTTTGTCTTCATCTCGCTGGTAATAACTTTGCCTATGTGTCATTTGGCATTTTCTCCTTATCACATTCCAGCAGAGCATCAAACCTTTTGCCCTGTTGCTGCGTGCTGTTGTCAGGTAGACTGGACTTGAATGATTGACGTAATCCCTTAATTTGCCGGAGGGGCAGTTTTAGATTTTTGTAAACCTGTAAATTGGTGATTTGAGCCAAATATGATGCTGGGGAGGGGGGTGGGTATTCACTCATCTTGTCTAAACAAAACTGGAGCTGATTTTGTGGATTTAAATCCTGGGAGCTCCTGGGTGTTTTTCTCTACTGTTTCTGATGTTGGAATAAAACATCGGTACTAATTTGATGGCTTTCCAAACAGAATTCAAAATTCAGAGGAACAAATCCTCCTTGTTGCTGGGTCTGTGAAGCTTTGTTTTTGTCACTGATGGCAGAAGGTGGGAGGCACACAGCACCACGCAAGAAGAAGAAGCCTCTGCACAATCCCAGATCTCCAGTTCAGTTTACAGCAATTCCCTGAGGTACAACCCAAGAGGGAAGGAATTGTCCTTCCTGGTAGATATGCTCTTGCTTTTTCTCTGTAACAGGCCTTTGTTGGCTTTCAGCTGCCCATCCTCATCTCTATTTTACATTCCACCATGACCATGCTCTGATTTTTTCAAGGCTGCCTTGCTTTATTCATGGAAAACCATTCCACTCCTGGGCAGATCTTGGCCATGGGGTCAGGGAGCTGGAGGGGTTTATGTCCTAAAACCTCATGTTGTTTCATGCAGCATGTTTTAATGTGCACGGTTGATTCAGATGTCTTACATTTTGAAATCCCACTTCCATGTTGAGAGCTTGCAGTCTCCTTTCTATGGTTTTAAAAAGTGAATTCTCTGAGCAAAAGGTTCCTATGACAAAAGATTGCCTACCTTTCCCATGATTACATTCCCAAAGGTGAATGCCAATGTGTCAACAGAAGGAAATATTTCCCCTGCTTTCTTCAATAATTTATTGGCATTCACAGCTTTCCCCTTCATGATGACTGCTCCTGCAGCTCTAAGAATATCAGCTCCACTGAGAGATTGAAATTTACTTGTCACAGCTCTCCCAGGCAGATACAAATGTTTTGGTGCAGGCAGGCTCCTGATTAAAAAATTAGAGAGGATGGAGGGCAAGAACACAGCCACCTTACCCCAAGAAATTGCAAAGGCCAACCTAAATGCAGAGGAGCCATTTCACAGACAGACATTTTTATCTGAAAAAGAAAAAAAAAAAAGAAATGTTCAGTATCCTTTCTTGTGTCCAACTGACTTTCAGCACCGAAACATAGGTATGGACTCATCATCTCCAAGACACTTGGGTGGGAAGAATTGCTCATTTCATGCCTCAACCCATTCATCTGCTTGTCTTTTGAATGAAGAGATGTCCCAGCAGGGCTGAGTTTGTCAGAGTCAGTGGCTCCCAGTGGGTTGTGCTCAGTTTCGTGACCCAGATCCCAAATTAGCAATCATGAAAGAGAGATTGAACCATTCATTCAAATTCATAATTAATTACTGAAGATGCTCAGATGTAGTCCTGGAAAAGGTCTCATAAGGGCTTGCTTCAAGTAAATTACCAGTATTTTAAATTACCTTTTCCTTTTTTTTTTTTTTTTTTGCAGTATCCCATCAAAACATGGACTTTGGGTTCAGAAGTCTGGTACTAATTCCAGTTCTGTGCCAGGAACAACACGTGCTGCCTTCCTTGGGCACAGCCTGTCACCATTAGCTGGTGATTTCACAGCTGGACCGACAGGAGCAAGAGCAGAGGAGCCCAGACCAGCCCATGTCCACCTGTGCTGCCCATCCCAGAGCTGCAATTCAGGAGATGCAGCAGGTTATAGCCAGCACTCACTGCACACACACCTCCCTGTGGCACATCAGAAATTAAATCGATCAGCTCCGAGCTCACAGCAGCTCAATCGTATTTATCAGTTTGTCTTATGTAATTTTGTCTATACATGTTTTCCCCAGAAAAGGATGAGGTTTTTTAGTTAAGAAAGCATTTACAGAATTTTTTTGTTATACTGGAAGATTGTTTTTTCGAAGGTAATTTCAGGGCAGAAAGGAGGTTGGTTGGTTGTTATGCTTTTTGTTTGTTTTTTGTTTTTTTTTTTTTTTACTTTAGGGGTTTTTTTCCCGTCTTGTTTTATGAAGGCAAGAAGAAAATAGTTTTTTAAAGAGGTCTCCACTTAGTTTACTCAGATGAAATTTGGAATTGATTTTAACATACTCATTTAGCTATACACCAAGTTCTCCAAAAATTCAATTACAAGTAGTTTTGTAAAATCTTTTTTTAATGAAATATAAAAGAAAACAATATTAGTTTAATCTTTTCTTTTATAAAAGAAAATATTTCCTTCTTGTCACTAGCTGGGCATCCTTAGGACTTTCATATCTCCTCCCCCCTTCTGTCTCCTCTGTGCTTCCCACTCTCCTCATCAGCCACTTCAGTTCCAGGCTCTACCTGTCAAAGTGCTGAAAACTTTAAATTAGCTTTATGTGGAAAACAGATGTTCTTCTTGCAAGTATGCAACAATTCTTTTTCTACTTTGAATTGAGTCTAGCACCTCTCCCACCCTGAAAAAAATATATTTTTCCTGAGAACCATAATTTTAAAAACAAGGCAAAACAAAAGTTTTGGTAAATAAAAATGTTTCTGTCAATAAATAAAAATTTATTTTGAAAACATTTACACGCTTTAAAATGCTGATATGCAAAAACCATGAGTGTCTTTTTGAAAAGTTATTTTGAAGTAATAAAAAATGTCTCCTGTTCTGAAAATTTGAGACTAGATTGCCTGCACTTTATTGAAAAGATGAATCTCATTTTTTAACTGCTCCATCAGCATGTCATTTAACTGACTTCACATTTTCAGACTTTTGGTCTGATCAGCTCTACATACAACATCAAAGGTGGAAATATCTTCCTTAAAGAGTTTTCTGACTCAGGATGCCGTGGGAATGAGTGGCCTGCATGCACAGCTCACCCTTAATGGTTTGGTGTAAGCTGAGCAGGGACAGGCTGTCCCTCCTTGTGCACAGCTGCCACAACACCACTGCCAGTGGCTGGCTGTACAGGTGTGCTATTTGACCAGCCCACAGTCCTGAGCAGGCTGGTTTTGAGATTGGCACTTTACTGGACTAATTGGACAGCATTTAGACTCTGCGATTATTACATTTCAAAGGAAACAAAGACCAGGAATCCTTTTCGTTTCCAGCTGTCGAAGAGAGAACACCTCACCCCCTCTGCCCTGGGCCGAGTGTGGGGAGGGAGGGGAGGCCACACGGGCCAGGCAGGGCTCAGCTGATTTTGGGAACATCTGCTGATCCAGAGTCTGCTCTGCTGCTGGCCGGGCTGGCTCTGCCTCTGCTGCAGCCCTGGGCACAGAGAGAGAGGGGAGAAGGGGTGCTGCAGGTTGGGCCACCCTGATGGGACTGAGGGGTGGAAAAGGGATCTGGGTATCTGTCCAACATCCCCCCCTCAGCTGCAGGGGACCAGTGAGTGGCTGCCTTTTGGCACAGGCACCCTGAGATCTGCCCCCAGAATGGCTTTGTGATCTGACACCATGGACTGCTGCAGCCTGGCAGAGATCCTGGCACAGCTCCAGCACAGCCACAATCCCTCAGGTGAGTGCCTTGGCCAGCACACTGCCTTTGATAACTCTGTCAGTGCACAGATGGGATCTGAAAACACCTCCACCTTCTCTCCAGTGAGAGAAAATTAGAGTGAAGGCAGGTAGAGATGACATGAAGGTATATCAAGATCAGTCAAGAAGGACTAAAGTTCTAGATAGAAGGAATATGGGGAGCTGCTTTCAGGCTGGAAAAACTCTTGCAAGCTATGGTGATTGGCTATAAAATATTGAGATATTTCCTTTAAACCGTGAGAAGCATAGGGGAGATGGAAAGTTCAAATTGTTGACCTGAGCAGAAGAATGCAATGTTGAAGGGATTGTGATTCCATGAGAAGTTGAACAGAAGGATGAAGTGATAAAGACTCTTTGCCCTCAAAAGAAGTAAATCTCTGCTCCCTGAGATGAAGGTGATCTCAAAGATAGATAATCTTTGCTTTGAACAGTTTATCTTTAAAATAAAATAAAATTAAAAAAAAACATGCATCAAAGTGGCCCAGAAGCACAACTGTGAATATGGGATGAGTTTCATAAATGCAGATCTTCCAGGTGTCTGCTGTTCATGAAGATGGAATCCACAAGAAAACTGTGAGAATTTTCCATAGCAAATGAGAGGGGCTTCTGTTGCCTTGTTCTTTTGCTGTTCATTATAGCCTTCTGATTGTTTACATATTTAGGAGTCAGTTTCTCACGAATTTTCTATAAACAATATTATTGTTAACATTCCTTCCAGTTAGGAGGAACAATTGATGGACATTTTCTAAGACCAGTGGAATTGAAGAGGTTGAACCTCTATCTTCCAATGTGGTCCCTTTCTGTGAAAGGTATATAAGGTAAAGTCAAAAAAGTCTCTTTTTCTCTGTCTCCGACTTTGTCATCTCTGTTACGTCTCTCTGTGATGTCACAACATCAGGCTTCCCTCCCTAAGTGAACTGAAGACTATTTTAGAGGTGAAAATCTGACTGAGATTTCTGGGTGTTGTTTTCTGTACATTGTCAGTTGGAAAGAAAGAAGGGTTGGGGAGGGAGGAGGAGTGTTCCTGAAGGTTTCATTCTGATTCTTGGGGTTTTTCCCCCTTTTCGAGTTAGTTAATAAAGTTTATTACTTTTAAGCATAAGCCTGCTTTGCTCTTGATTGGGAAATTTCAAATTGGCAAACCAGAACACAAATTGGTGTTTCTGCCCAGTTTCTAACTGAAATCACAAAAATAGAGTATATCAGAATTCATGGATCCTTGATGCCAGATTTCCATTTTCTGTCTCTCAGAGCAGCCCACCACTGATGGGAGCTATCACAGACACTTCTGCAGAGCCATGAGAAGGGAGACCCAAAACCAAGACCCACTCTAATCCTTTGGAAGTGCTGAGCTCCTTTGGAGATCCGTGCACACTCCAGAAGACCTGACCACACCTTGATTATTGACAACAGAGGTGTCTCAGGGTATATCTTTCTTGGGAAGCCACTTTACCACCCAGAGAGAGACCAGCAGCTCTTTCTCAGTACTGCTTGGTCCCAAGGTATAAATCCTTATGCTCAGAGACATTTGCTAGACTCTAATTACCAAAGCTGAGGAAGAAACTTCCCTGTAGGCCAGTTATTCTATATCTGCCTTCTGCAGAGTGTCTTGTGCTTGCCTCTAAAACAGCTACCAGGGCCACTCCAGGGGAAACTCCAGGCAGTGGCTCAGACCCCTTATCTCTCTTTAATATGAAACTCTGGATCACAGTCCTTACCAGAGTCTGGAAACCCCAATAATTTGCATTATAATGTCCAGTTCCCACCTGCTTTAGAGATTTAACCCCCCCCCCCCAAAAAAAAAAAAAAAACCACACTTTTCCTTTCTTTTGTTTTCTGTCTTTGCCCCTCATTTTTTTTTCCTTTTTCAGGAAAAAAAAAAAAAAAAAAAAGCCAGACACATTAAATTGGACACGCTCAAGTAAACCAGTTTGTAATGATATGTCGGACTTCCCGTAGCAAGAGTAGGTAATTTGGCTTCATTTTGTATTTAGATTTTGAATTTTCCTCTGTCACAAAAAGGATTTTTCATCAGAGACTTTGGATGCACAATAGCTGCAGGCATTTAATCTGCAGAGGCGCTCCTGAGGATACACACTGCAGCATCTACTGTCTTTGGTTTGCATCCAGAGAGAGAAGACAGAGGTGAATTTGGAAGGGATCCAAAGAAAGAAAAGAAAAGAAAAGTGGTGTTCCTAATTTCACACATTTCTGTAGCTAGAGTGCGTCTTGCAGGCAGCAGGATGCCATTAATGTCTCCATGGCCTAGGGAGGTTCCTTGGCATTTAACCTCAGCTTACTCCATAAACACAGGACATAAATTTCCATAATATCTGGTTATAAATGAATTCTTCAAAGAGGTTCAGGGTAAGGAAATCATTCAATAAATATGTAACATTCACCTCCTTCATCTGCTTTATTATCTAGATACAGAGAAACATCTTATAGCATTTGAGCCCCCTATTTCCATGGTACAAAACCAAGAATGACCCTCTTATCTCCTGTATTCTCTTCTTAGGAACCTGCAACTGAAGAAGTAGTCCTCAACAGCAAAGCAAACATTTCCATGATTCGATCATCTCAGAATCCCAGAATGGTTTGTATTGGAAGGGGCCTAAAAGATCATACAATTTCAACCTGCCATTGGCAGGGACACCTTCCACTAGACCAGTTTTCCAGGGCCCCATCCAACCTGGCCTTATACACTTCTGGGGATGGGGCAGCCACAGCTTTTCTGTGTAACTTGTGCCAGAGGCTTATCACCCCAGCAGTCAAGCACTTCTTTTTGATACCTAACCAAAACCTACTTGCTTTCAGTTTGAAGCCAGTCCTTCTTGTCCTGTCACTCCATGCCCTTGTCCAAAGTCCCACTCCAGCTGCCTTGTAACCACTTCAAGCACTGGCTCTCCCTGGAGCCTTCTCTTTTTCAGACTGAACAACCTCTGCTCTCTCAGCCTTTTTGCATAGCAGAGGTGCTCCACCCCTTGGAGCATCCTCATGGTCTTCTCTGGACTCACTGCAGTAGCTCCATATCCTTTCTGTGCTGAGGACCCCAGAGCTAGATGTAGCTCTCCAGGTGCGATCTTATGAGAGTGAAATAGAAGAGTAAACAGACTCAAGATGACAGAAATTGGAAAAGCTTCATTTCCAGGCTGTTTCATGAATGGTGCAAGGCAAATTTAAGGGACACAAGATCCAGGATTCCCTTAAGCTTTACATTGATTGTACAGAGTTTAGCAAAAGCCTTTTGGCACAGGGAGAGCAGTCTGACAAGAGGGATGTTATTCTTAACCCATTTTTGCAGAGAGATTTAAGTCTACCAGATATGGTTGGACTTGAACATTCCCCATTCTTTGAAGTTTTCAGAGCCAGGCTGAATGGGACTTGTAGCCACCTAGTCTTGTGGAAGACCGCCATAGGAGGGGGGTTAGGACTAGATGATTGATAAGGTCCTTTCCAACCCAAGCCATTTAATGTCTGCGATTCCTGATATATGGTTGGACTCAATGAGCTTAGATGACTTTTCCTACCTTAACAGACCTATGATTCTGAAACAGCATCATCCAACTCATGCAGCCTTTGGCTCCCAAGTAGCCTTTTCTCCAGGTATTATTCCTCCTGCCGCAGAGGTTGAATGTCTGAACCCTGGCACTGCAGTGCAAGCCAGCCTTAAGGGGATTAATCTGAGGTGGTGGGAGGTGAGCTAGAGAGGCTGAAATTAGGCTGCACATCCTCTTGGGGTTCTGGGCATCAGGGATAGACAGTCTGTAGCTGAGAGGAAGGTGGAAGGGCTTAAATCACAGCACAGGTCATGTCAAGAGTGCCTCTGTCAAAGCAAATAAACAGTTTAAGCATCTTGCCCAAGGCCACAGAGAAAGTTGTGTCAACAATGAACCCAAACCAGCTCCCAGCCCAGAGCTGTGCCCACAAAACTCCTCCTGTGGAAGCAAACACAAGCTCTGGAGTGCTGGTGTGAGCACAGTTTCACTGCTCCTGGTGGTACAAACCTTGCAAGGCAAAGGTGGTGACGGGATTTGTGCAGGGTCTTACAGAGAAGAGCATACTGAAGCTCCTGCTTCAAAATATTTCTCCATTCCTCTTTAAGCCTTATAATGAGCCTGTCTTTACTTCTGCATTTTTGTTACTGCTCACTTTTCTCTTGAAATTTATTTCTCTCCAACAGTGGTGGCTCCAAAATTACTGCTAATTTCCTGCAAGGAATTTGTTCTTTGAAACATACTGTATGACACTTCTTTTTCCTCTTTTTTCTGCTTTTTTTTTCCCCTTTCAATCTGAGACTGGCACTGAGTCTGTTGAGAACATGTCAGTTTAGTTGCTTTTGAATGCTGCGAGGTAAATGCTGAAAATGACATCTTAAATAGAATCATTAAAGCAGATGTAAGTATTATCTGAATGCTTCTGAAGTCTCCTATGCACAGCAATAGTGTCTTTATTTTCTCTCCTGATGCATGCACCTTTTTAAAGACAGCTGACAACCTATTATTTTTTTTTCTTTCTCCTCATTTTTGAGCCTGAACTTATGGACTACATTCATATCTTAAAGTTCCAACTTGTTTGCTAGGAAATGTCTGGAAATCTGGCCAAAATAGAGGCATGGTACAAGGGTGGTTGTGATAGTTATTTATTCTTTTTAGGCTACTAAGCACAAGGAAATACATATCAAAATGTTGACCACTGGCTTATGGGAAATAAAGCAATCTGCTCCTCATTATGACTAGACAAAACACACAGATTTGGTGGCTGCCATGGACTCCTCCAGTTGTAAAATTTGATTCTTGATTAAGGTGGGATTCATCTCACTTTGTGGAATAGGTCACTGCTTCTTTATATCTGCCTGTAAGCAAGGTAGAGACAGTCTTTTCCATAAACTGATTCACATTCCTTTTCCTCAGGGTGGGATGAGTCTTCAGAAGGCCCCTCTGGCCTCTAAGGAAGGGAGAAGGAACTTTCAGAGGAAGCTCATACAACCATCCTGCACTAGATGCCAACGTGTCCAACAGTGAACTCTAGGCTACATCAATCACACAGGCTGTTTTTTGGGTTGCTGCAAGTGCAGGAGCTGGCACCCCTGCCAGCTGAGCTAATCTCTGTGAGCATGGCACTGCCCACTGGCACTGCAGCTCTGCAGAAGCACGGCTGCCCAGGGTGCTCTGTGGCACTCAGCTGCTGCATGCTGGAGCAGCACCAAGTCATACGCTCAGGAAACTTGGGCAAGATAATAGACAGACGATTTGGCTTTGGAGATGCTCTGATCTCCCCCTGAGTCTGAGCCCATGCCTGTACATCAGCCAGATGGAGCTCCTCTCATGAGCTCTTAGTCCATCCCTCTGCTCACACTTGTGTGGCACAGCAGAAGGCTGGAGGAGCAGGATAACTCCTTCACCCGGTGGTGCAGATCTCCCCAGAGAGACACACAGTGTCCTGTCTGCATCTGGAAGAGGTAAACATAGTTTCGTGGTGTTTAATCCAAACAGTGCAACTGACCACCAGTCTGGAAAGTCCATCCAGTGTTAGTACAGCACCAAGCCTCAGCCCTGATGCCATTCAGCACGTCAGCCCTGTTTGACATGCACTATCCTCAAACCAGGGTATACGTGTCATGAATATGTGGAATGAAGCAGGTGCAGGTATCTGTTTAACAGCATACACGATGAAAGACTGGAACAACACAAGTAACAAGCATCCAGATTCACAAAGTCAAAGGAAAGGAGGATAACAACCTCAATACCAGTAACCCTAGCTCTCTGATCTCTAAGTGATGGATTGTTGAAGGCCCCACTTAAGACACTCAGGATGGTCAGCCAGTATTCCTTAACTGTTAAGAAGAAGGAAGACAGATTGTCATGTCTTGTGGTTCAAAGCATGTGGGATATTTGGCTTGTGGGATTTCAGGGACTTTGCAATATTTGCTTTCCAGTGTTTGAAGCTACCTCAGCGCTCTCTGGGTGATTTGTGGATTGGCCCCAGCCCTCAGCTTTGGCATAACAATTCCTTTTATCCATCTATTTCTGAGGAGCCCTGGGCAAGTTCTTTGTAGTGGTCAGACAGGTATTTTTTAATTTCTTTTCTTTTTTTGGGACTTAGTGGACTCATGCTCAGCTTCCTGGCTTTCCAGAAATCCCTTGCTGTTACTGCACAAATCGGGTAATATATGTCTTTAGATGCTTTGCTAATAGGTGCCAGGTCATGAAACTATAATGCTAAGAGACCTAATTTTTTGACATTCACACAGCCTGAAACCTGAGATTACAGCAATGTAAAAGTTTCATTTATGTCATGCTTGGAAAGGATTTTGTTTGCTTGCTTGTTTGTTGTTTTGCAACAAAGCAAAAAAACTGGGGTAGCTTCAAAAGAAAGCTGAAATTCTGTCAATTATGAATTATGTGGAGATACATGCAGGCAAACATTTGACACTTTTGATGCACTATATTAACACTACATTTGCACCTAAGGAACTGGTCTGACTGAGAGGTTACATTTATGTTTACTGAAACCAGCAGGTCCTAGGAGCAGACCTGCCTTGATTCTGTCCCTGCACATTTATATTGTCCTTGCAGAGTCAGGTACTGGTATATATAGACATCTGATTCATAACCTATCCTGCACCTCACTGAAGGCACTGGTTTAGGACCTGGGTGGCCTTGATTTTATTATTAGTGCTTCCACTGGCCTGCTGCTCAGCAGTAGGTAAATGAGGTCATCACTTTGTGACTCCGTTCCCTTTTGCAAAATGTAGATAAAAACTCTTTTAATCCTGCTGATGAAAGGTGTTATGATGAATAGCATTCTTACCAGCCTAGCCTTCCTTATAGTAGGGGTCTTTGTGAATCCGTTCTATTAACAGCTCTAAGAACCATAGAAATCCCTATATAAATTAAACACAAAAACCTTGGCAGTGCCATGAAACTGCAATTAGGAAATGAAAAAGCTATAGTTTTCAGAGGAACAATAGACTTGCCCACATTGCATATCGTGCATAGATTTAAGTATGCATTTAATAGGCTGACTGGTAATAAAAATACTATATAGATACAATATTTTTGAATTATTATTGCTACACTGGAAGATCCACACTGTTTCTGTACCCTGGCTCTTGTGTGTTTAAATTTGTAACTTCACTGCTACACTCTCAGGCTTGTTTGCATTCAATTTCTTTGGGCTTTCTAAATTAGATATTTACGTGATTCTCTGTGTTAAAACTAAATCGATTCTTAATAGTCATGTGGTGTTAATATTAAGCCAATTAGGCTCAAATTAACACACACATTTATTTAAGCAAGGCCCTGATCTTGAAAACAATTTAACCATGTATTTTGAACTCTGGCTTAGCAAAGTTCCTAAGTACACGAGCAATACAAACCCTGTAAAACATAGCTCAGCTGGACAAGTTAATTACTGAAGCAAAGTTGTGGCACCTCAGAGAAACTATATGAATACATCCTGTCTCAGGTTAAAATAAAATCAAAAACAAAAAAGTAAAAGGTAAAGTTAAAACTCACAAAAAATTACTTGGTAGCTACAGATTCAGAAAGCAAGTTGTACATGTCTATGCATAGCTTTGGGTGTTTTCTCTGAGATCTAGTAGGAAAAGGCACACTAAAAGTGATTCAGTTCTTTGTGAACCGGACGTTTACCTGTGGATCAGACAAACACCTCTGGTTTTCACTGCTCAAATCCCCACTGACTCCAGTGGGAGCTCAGACATGGAGCTCACATCAAACTGTAGACAAATATGTAGACACAGATGTGCATAGTCTCAATTAAGTACCCCAAATAGGAGCTGAGCCATGCCTGTCATTAGAGGAGGGTTCAATGGAAATTCCCTTTGAGGAACATAAAGTGCTTTGACTGAAGTAAATCTTGAATAACAGCTGTACAGGAGAATAAAATGTTAGTTCCAGAAATCACACATGTTTATGGGTTCAACTGAATCTGGCCTCAGCAGGTTTCATTTTAGTGTGACCATCATTTCAAGATTATTAGAACTTTTACGTCCTTCTATCCTTTCTCCAAATTATCTTCTCCCTCTTTGGCCAGATGCTGCCTGAACTTTCAACATTGAGGTGTAGACTATTAACTTTCTCCATTAAAGTATTAGACTTAGACATATAATCAAATTGCATTGGCTTAACAAAATTCTATTCATCTGCCAGAGTGACTGCTCACATGTTAACAGCTGCCTGTCCACATACATGCTCGCAGCCTTTTCTAGGCATGAGATTATGTGAGATGGTTCAAGAGTGCACAACCTTGCCTTAGGAGGGGTTACTGGAGTCTAGTTCCTCTTTAGTTCCCTTGAATACAATAATTTTTCTTATCCAAAATGGAAGGTTTGTATGAACTGCATCTGTGCACAGACAGTAGGGTGCACAAAGGCAAACCTGAGAGGTGAAGGAAGATGAAATCAAGGGGCAGGTTTGCTCAGGGTCTGCAGAGGCAGAGTTTGTCCCTGCAGTGACTATTTTCACAGAAAACACACAGATGCAGAGAGGTACAGGCAGGGCAGCAAGGTCTCCAGCTGTGCTTTTTTGTCTTTGCTAGCTGAGGAATCCTTCAGGGAAGTAATAAGGCCATATACTGGCCCAAATGTTTGTGGTCAAGAACTCATGCCCTCAAAAAGAAGCAGTGCATAGCCCTGTTTTATGACCACTGGAATGAACGGTGTAATTCATCCAAATTCATTCCCAAAGTATTTCTGCTGCAGCCTGCGGAGAACTACTCTGGATGCATTTAGCCCATAATCTTCCTCCATCAAGATATGACTATACCCTCCAGTGGGCAATAAAGTGCTTTGGGGCATCTAATTGAAAGTGTGACAGTTTTACACTGTTGGGAAGCAGCAGTTCTGGGTGGCATGTGCTCCACTGGCATCTGAGGGTAAATACAGCAGGATATGTGGCAGTCTACAACTGGGAGCTACATTATGCATGTGCTGGGAACAGCAAGCCAGTGCCACAATGCAATTATAGCTTTAAACCGTGCCCAGTGTGTCTGTTCGGCAGCACTAGACAGACAGCTCCAAATCATTATTTTTTTTCTGCTTACTTAGCTTCTGGTGATTAGGTTCCTGTTTTGCAATTGTGGTGACTAAACCAATTAAGGTGCAATTTAAAGAAGGAACTCATAAATACTGTACAAAGGTAGTATTGACATAACTAAACTTTATAAAAAAAAAGAGAAGAAGGGGGGCTGGGGCCGGGGGTGCTGTGGGAAGAGAGGAGGCTACATTTCCAAACTGAGCAATCCATTTTGGAAGACTCTGCTACATACAGTAACTTCTGCAGTATGAATAAATATGCATAATCAAAAAGGGAGCACAGCTCGCTTCTCTCTATTGCTCATTTGATATACCTCTTCATGTCATATCCACTTTCACATAAACAACACAATAATAAAACATCTGCATTGCTAAATAACACTACTGTGTTCTAATTCCTCTGGAATGACATGAATAAGAACATCCTACTCCTGTTTATTAGAATTTATTGATGACATGAGTGTGTAAAAGCAGCAGAAGGCATAATTAATCCTGGTACAGCCCCAAGTTACATGTCCAAACTTGACAAGTTTCACTCTTGACTTGCATTACTTTCCCTTGACGCATGGTAACACCAAGGGCTTTGACAAGGTACAGATGTCCTGCTGCAGGAGTGGCAGGAAGGCAGTTTGCTCCTTGGTTCCAACTTCTGCAGACGCAAAGGATGGGTTATGGCTCAGAGAGGAGCGATGGGGGAATACAAAGCACTTGGTAAAAAAGAAAATAAGAAAATAAGCATCCCTTTACTCGAGACAGCAAACAGCCTGCTAATGAAGCTTACAGATGATGTTCAATTGGGAGGACTAGTGAGCCACGTCAGGGAAGAGCAATAATATTGGCAGATTTAGAGAAATTAGAAATAAGAGAAGAAAATAACAATATCAGATCAATCTTTAGAAAGACAATTCGAAACACAAAGGAAGCTGGAAGGAAAAGCTGAAAGCAAGCTGTAGCACTGAAATAAGTCTAGAGGGAATAATGGATGTGAAAATAAACATTGTTTGTGTTGTGATGTGGCTGTGAAAACAATGGCATATATAGAAATCTAGCCACTAGCTCAGTTCACCTTATCTATCCCCAGGGAACAGGTGGAGCCACCATCCTTGGAAGTGTTCAAAAACAAGGAGATATGGCACTTCATGATGTGTTCTAGTGGGCATGGTGGTATTTGGCCAAAGGTTGGACTTGATGGAGGTCTTTTCCATCCTTCAAAATTCTTTGATTGTATCCCTTCCCCAAGGCACAGAATACATGAATATCTTACGGCTCTAAGCCACACAGTTTATGATTTGAGGGACATTTTTAGGAGCTGAAGCCTGTGAGTTTGTGCCCCTTTGACTTGTTTCTTGACCCTTGAGGCACTGGTAGGTAACCAGACCTCTAAGGGTACAGCCCTTGGGCCCTCAATCAAACAATCTGCTCTCAAAAAAGCCCATATTGTCCTGTATTCTCTCATATTCTCTTTCTGTATAATTTTATACGCCTTGGTTTCCACCATGCCCATGGGGACAGAGCTGGAGAAACAAGTATGACTGACAGGAGAATGAACAAAACACCACTGCATGTCCACTCCCAGAGTGATCACTACAGTGTTCACTAGAGAAGAGAGGGATAACATTCATTTCTTTACCTGATGGGATTGAAACCAGAACTCTGAGAAACTAACCTCACCTACTACAGACAGATGTTCTAGAAAGCAAACTTCACCTCCTTTGCTTTTTGTAAAAAACACATCAAATTCTGAACATTGCCATACCAGAAGTTAAAAAAACGTCAGCCAGCTTGGGCATTTTCCTTTCACCCCTCCTCTGTCCTGTTCTACAAAACTTTCTTTCTTCCATTCAAACTTGGAAAGACCAAACCAAGGCTACTCCTACAAGCACTTTCCTCCTTGAGGCACCTGGAAACTGCTTCCAAGAGGAATGAATATGTTAATTCCTAAGCTATTGTGCTATCAAGATGCCTCTTTGTTATGCAATGCTGTGGACTTCACTCAGAAACTTTTTAAAATGCTGCAAGGCTGAACATTATGGTACTGAGGCACAGCTTGGAAAAAGTTGTAAAAGTTTATATTGTTATTTGTGAGACCTCCTGACTCAAAACTTTTCCTTGACTAAGACAGAAATTGTTGCACAAAAATAACATCGGTAAGAAATATATATTTGTATCTTCTTTATGTATGTGTACAAGTCAGGAGGACAGCCACAACTGAGACTGTAGGTTTGCTCTTGGGCAAGGACTGTCAAAAAGACTTTGGAAAACTAGAGGCAATTCAGAGAAAAGCAGAGCTGGAGGAGTTGAATTATGAGTAAAATTCTAAAAGTATACATCTTGAAAAAATTGTGGGTTTAGAAAGGAAAAATCCCCCACACATGTATCCCCAAGAGGTTTGTCTAAGCACCTATTTTTCCTTTCCTTTTCTTGTCTTTTTTTTTTTTTTTTTTAATGTGTGTACATTCTTTTCCCTCACCTTCTGCAAAGAAGTGCAGTGAACAACTTTGAGCACCTTCAATCAAAAGCGCATTTATTTCAAAAGCTTGTGTGATGATTAATATCTACCTGCCCACAAGCCACTTTATTCAGATGGGATTCATATGGGAGATTTCATCAATTTAACAAGGGTGCTTCTCAGAATCTTCCTGTCTCTTATGAAACATTATTTTAATATTTTCATTTCCAGGGAACTCATATGCCAAAACTGCAGCACCTATCTTTCCTGCCCTAGACAAAACGTTAGCAAGATTCTGAAGCACACAATTAGAAATGTGAGGATATACTCCTGATAGATACACACATTCCTGATATTTATGTTTACATGGGTATACACGTATGCCTTAGTCTTTGCCAAGCACAAGTGACATCAGGAATGTCTCTTCAGAGATCATCCCCCTTCCACAGGCACTCTGTCCCAGATGGTGTGAGGTGCTGCCAGTGGAACCAAAAAACAGAAAGGATGATGGTTAACCCAGCATGGAGGAGTCACTGAGGTTAAAATGGCCCATATCCTGCACCAAAACTCCTCCATAAATTAAAAAAAATGTGTCATTATCATAGGAGATCCCTTCTGAAGGGAAGGCCCAAAGTGCAGACCAGGCCCATTCCCTAGGGAGCTGCTGCCTCCCTTGGGCTGGTTAATGCTGCAAAGAGAAAGCCCTGCTTTGGTAGGGCACTCAGGCCATTATTCACTACTGCTTTTCCAGGTGGGCAGCAGTGAAGCTACAACAACAAGACCAATGGCAATCAGGAGAGAGTTGAGGGGCCTTGGTTTGGCAAGTAAAGGGATCAATAGCATGAGTGGTATATTCAAGATCAATACCTGGCTCCGAGGCTGGCATCACCAGAAGAATTTGGGGTCAGTTAACACAGAGCCAGGTCTGCTGATGACACATAGGTTATGCCTGTCTAAAAGAGGAAAAAGGATCTTTGCACAGGGGTGATAAGGGTTCATTGGAAAGCTTTAAATTAGGTGTGAAAAAAGGTGATGGAATAGCCCTGTATATTACAGAGTCTTTTGGTTGTGATGATAGGATTGCATGTCTGTGGGTAAAAATCAGGGGGAGGGACAACAAAGAAGATCTCCTGGTGAGAGCTTGTAATAGACCACCCAACCAGGATGAGGGCAGATGAATTCCACAAAATAAGATTTCTAGTCTCAGAGAAGTAAGGAGAGAGATCAGCAGAACTGCCTCTTGGACTTCTGGAGAACTGAGTTTGGCCACTTTAGGAACCTCATTGAGAGAGTTCATTGGGAGAACAGTCCTGAAGGGCAAATGTGTCCAGGAAGGCCAGACAATCTTCAAGAAGAAAATTCTAGAGGCAGAAGACCAGGCCACCCCAATGTGCTTAAAGATAAAAATGAGAGTGGCTGAACAAAGCTGGAGCTCAGGAAAACAAAGGAGAGTTTAGGACCATTGAAAGAAGAGGCAGGCAACTCAGGAGGCCACAAGGAATTTGTGAGATGTGTGAGGGAGAAAATTAGAATGGCCACAGCCCTGCTAGAATTTAATCTGTCTACTGCTGAAAAAGGAAACAAAAATTATTTTATAAATACATCAGCAAGAAAAGGAAGGCCAAGAAGAATCTCCATATTATATTGGACATTGTCCATCCCTGTTTGGGAGAGTCTGACTCTCTGCCCCAAAAAAAGCCACATGAGGTACAAAGGGACCAGTTACAGCTACACAATTGAAGACAGGCATGACACAGAGTCATAAAATGCAAAATTTCAAAATCATTCCATTCCAAACCTTGTGCCATGCATGTGAACAAAAGGATGATATGATTGGTTGAAAGTATAGCATCCTGTGTCTTTGCTTACAAAGTTTCCTAGAGCAGCAGCACAACAGGATGGACCAGGAGTGTTTAGACCTTTAGAAACAGAAATTCAGTGCAGCCTCTAGTACTGTCATCAGGAAATTCTTTTCCTGGCAAATTCACTGATGAAACCCTCAAGTTCTCTAAATTCTGTAGTTGGAAATGCTGTGGCAAAAAACCCAACTTGTGTTCTCTACCTTTGCAATAGCTGTATTTTACCAGAGGCTTTATGGATTCTCATGGTTTAGTCAGCAGTAGAAATGTTTGATGTCTTCCCACATCCTGTGGAATCTACCAGAAAGTATTTTAGATTCCACACTTCCTGGACTATCCCTAAAGTTTATAACAATTCTGGCATTTTTGGGGTTACAATATATTGACATTTATCTTCTAACCCCCTTTAAGTGCGCACATTTTCTGAAATCAAGGAGGACTCAGTGGATTTATATGTTTTTTCATAATTGGTTTCAAGCTCTACTTCACTCATCAATATTATTTTCAACAAAGAGCTATTGGTAGGTGTGATTTAAGCTTGTAGCCTTTGTATACACTTTTACAGCAAAGTGAGGCATGATCCAGGAAAAGGATGAACAAATTACCAGACAGTTTCTGTAGAATCTAGGTCACTGTCTCTGTCACTGATGCAAGAGTATCTTTCCAACAGTTTAGTGTCCAAGAACCTGCAAGCACCCCTTGTAGTACCACACAACCTTGAAAGAGGACACTTGGGACTCACCACCCAAGAGCCACAGCTGCTAAGCAACACCTCAGGCCTTGCCCTCTCTGCTCTGTGATCTTTGCACTGCACCTACACAGCAGCTCAGTCTCAACAGCAAAGCTCAGCTCTGGGACGTAAAAGAGATGGACAGAGACAGCCATAGGACTGTGGTGCAGTGATCCTTTCAAAGTGTTTTTTCCAAGTCAGAGAAGACTCAAATCTTCCCTTCTTTAATTTTTTCTCTGATTATCAAGTTGTTTCAGGAAAAATCAGTCCATTGAGACTAGAGCTGAGATTTTTCCCAATAAAGGTCTTTAATTCCTTTTCTGGATTTGTTTAGATAAAGATCTCTTGGCATCTTTCACTGCAAAAGAAATTTTACTGCTTCCTTGGTCCCATTCTTCATCTAACTCATTTAAAATAGGAGCTTTCATGGAAAGGGAATGATTTTTATTTTGGTTTTGATATGGAGCCCTGGAAAACTCATCTTTGCTTGACTCTCTGGCTTTGGTCTTTCGTGATACTAAAGAATAATAAGAAATAGAAAGGCAAATGTCTTTTTAAGACAAAACTTCCTGCTTCTCTTCATTTTGAAATCCATAGATCTCACTTTGCATAGCATTTTCATAAACAGAGAAAACTCTCTATAGCAATGAAATAAAATTAAGATACAGTAGTGCCCCTCAGAACACCCATCATACTTTCAAAATAGACCATTCACTTACTGCAAAGGTTGTTTCAAGCTAAGAATCCATTTATTTGAATGTATTTCCATTTTAATCAATATCCTTTAGAAATGGTCTCTTTCTTAGTCATGTAAGGTGAATTGATATAATTTCAAGGACATGAATTTCTTTTCTAAATGTTCTTATATGGCAAGGACGGATGTGAGATTGGATTTTCTACCTCTGGTAGATTTGAGTCAACAGCATTTTCTTTACCTTAGTGCAACAAGAAGATGAGTGCCAGAGGCAAGATTTTCAGAAGAGGAGACATTTCAACAGCACCAGAACACTGTGGTGACAATCCCTCATTTCTAATCCCAAAAGATCTCTTAGCAGTGCTGCAAAATCTTCCTTTTCCCCCGAAAGCCTGAGACACCTTTTACCAAAACAACTGAAAGACTTCCATTAAGTTCAACAGACTTTCAATCATGGTCTTATCCAAGATGAGTGCTTTCTTTTAATGTGTGAATAGAAGGTAATTACCTCTCATTACATCAAATGTAGCAGAAGAGGGGCAAGTAGTTTTTTTTGCTAGGGCTTTTACATTTTTGTAACATTTGCAAAATGCTGACTTATGCACACAGTTACACTCAAAACACAATTACTCATATATAAATCTGCATTTGTGTTTAAATGTCACTGGTAACAAGAACGCTTCTGGTAACAAATTTGTTTATCAAATATACATCAGAAAATGGCACATTAAATAAGAAAATGTTCAATAAAAGATACGCTCAGCATTTTTACAGACAGTCTGGGCCTCGTCCAACAAACCCTGATGTAAAAAGAAACGCTATCATTAATGTCTAAGGATCCGGATTAAACACATAATGGGAAATTCTCAAATTTTTGCTTTCTTTACACTTTTCGAGTGCAGCTTTTCACTCTGGGACCCAACTGTATGCCTCTATGCACTAAGCTCATAGATTGAAGCCAAGAGGACTTGTGCATTTCAAGGGAGTAAGAAGAGCCTTCTGTTCAAAAAGTGATAGCACAGATGATTTTTTTTTTTTTTTCCTGAGAGGCCTCTGAAATTTACTGTTGTGTTTAGCTTTCAGGGGAATTATTAGTTTGGTGGGAAGCAATGCTCATGGATGACAAGGATGATCAAATTTATGAAACAATGCAAAGAACAGAAAAGACGGGCTCAGTCTGAAGAAAAAGAAAAAAAAGAGGCAATAGATGCTACTGGTCTTAAAACCAGGGATGATGACCTGGCAAAGGTAAGCAGAGAAAGATTTCATTTTTCCTTCTGTGGCTAGAATTGAGAAGTAGTAGGTGAAGCTAACAGATGGCAGGCAGAAAGTAAATAATAGCTGGGGAGGGTAAACCAGCCTTGGAGATGCTCCTGTCTGTTCCCTGAGTGAAAAGGGAATACAAAGTCTGAGTGCAGAAAAGAAGGGTAGTAACACTTGAGAAGAACAGGGAGATCCATATGGAACCATCCACAGAACACCCACAGACAGACAGAACCTCTCTGAATGTCAGTGGAGGGTGGAGGAAGATCCTGGAGCATTTCCAGTGGGTGCTGAAATTTGGCCCAAGCCTCTGTACTTTGACATTGATCCTTTGTCAATAGAGTTACAGTTTCTCTGGGTCTGGTGGAAAACACAGGTGTGAATTCTGCCCTTGCACTCTTTCCCATGTCTGGGTGGCAAATCACTGCCCTTAAGGTTTATTGAGGTAGCCATGAAGCCATTCTTTAATACTGCTAAGAAAAAAGGAAACAACAGGTGGGTGCAGGGAATTTGGCAGCATGCAAAATCAGCGTGACAAGGAGATGATTTTACCTCTGTTTATAGCACTGGTGAGATTGATATCAGAACACATTTGAAAAGATACTGAAAAATTGTCAAAGATGCAGTGAGGAGCCAGCAAAAAATATTAGAGAGTTTAGAGAAATGCCTTGCAGTGAGAGATTTAAGCAGCTCATTCTGTCTAGCATATCAAAGATGTATTTTAGTGTTACTGAAAGTCAAAACTGAATGATTCAAAATGGTAAAATCAAAAAGCATCAGCTTTGTTAGGAGGCCTAACCCTCTGTCTTGGTGTGACAATGCATCTTAACACAATTACAATGATTTATTTGTAGTCTGGGACAAAGTTACATGGCCCTTTCCTAAATTTGAAGAGGTATACATATATACTTATACATATGGGATGCTTAAAGAATTATAAATATGTAGTATTAGGTTTAAATGAATCATTATTATTTTAGAAAATGCTCAATTTAATGAGTTGTTGGGGTTGTCATTTAACCCTAGCCAACAACTAAGCACCACACAGCTGCTTACTTCCTTCCCTGTATCCCAGTGGGACGTGGAGGAGAATCAGAAAAAGGTAAAGCTCATGGAGTGAGATGAGAACAGTCTAATGCTTGACATAAAGTAAAATATAATTAAAAATAATAACAACAACACTAATAATAACAAAAACAATACTTCTACTGCTACTATTACTACTACTACTGATAATAATAGTATTAATAATAATAATAATTAATAATTAATAATGATGAGGAAGAAAAGTGGGGAGAGAGTGAGAGAAATGAGACCCAAAAAAATCCCAAGTGATGCACAAGAAAATTCCTCACCACTTGCTGACAGATTCCTGGAACAGCCCCAAGCAATGACCAGCCCTTCCTGGCCAACTTCCTCCAGTTTATATACTGGGCATTAGTTCTGTGATATGGAATATCCCTTTGCCCAGCTCTATATCAAATATCCCTTTGGTCAGCTGGCCATGCTGACCCTTGGCTTCATGTGTACCTGTTCATGGGCAGAGCACTGGACACTGAAAAGTCCTCGCCTGAGTGAGCACTGCAGAGCAGCAGCTAAAACATCAGTGTGTAATCATCATTATTATCAGACTAGATCCAAAACACAGCACTGTACCAGGAACTGAGGAGGAAATTAACTCCATCCCAACCAAATCTAGAATAAGGGGATTTAACATAAATTCAAAGACAATTTCTGTTTCTTCACAGAGAGAGAAAAAACTAAAATCATGTCTTTGTTTTAGATGCTAGTAAATTATTTTTCCCACAATCTTGTAGACAGATAATGTATAGAATTTTGTTTCCAAAACCACAGGAACTGCCAGAGCTTTCTTTTCTCACCTGTATCTCTCCTCTTGAAATTCACAAGGGTAACAATTGCAAAATTTCTTGAAAAGCTCTATCAGTGTTATATAAAGGGATTCAAGGCATTGAAAAGCTTTAATGTAACAGTAAGGAAAACATGGATAATGGTCTTTTCCCATTGCTCTCTGAGCCTTGTTCCTCCACAGCACCCCTGCAGTAGTTTGATGGCTGTCTGGCTCCTCATCATCATCTGCTCATTATTCATTAATCAGCTGCATCTCCACTGGTGGGGAGCAGCAGCAAAAGCATTGCCCTGGCATGAACGGCTCTCACAAAACGTGAATCCTGCTCTCCTCACTGTGAGACAGTACTGGTGGCAGAGGGAGCCTCCAGCCACTTCTCCACCATGGATCCACATTGCAGATCTTCTGTTTTTTGCAGAAAATTAAATGAAAACTAAACCCTCTTTAAACAGTCTGATGCAAACCAGGCTCTGGCCTGGAAAAGTTGTACAGCCATGACAGCACACAGTCTTTCCCAATCCTTGAGCCTTTCCCAATCCAGATGACAGAGTTCAGTTCCACGTGAAACACCATCTTCCCAGCTTAGTGAAATGAGCTTGTGTCTTCTTGCACCTGGATACGTAAATATATTTGCTTATTGGAAGTGTGTTGTATTTATATGCATGCTTCAAGTAACAGACACATAATGTAGCTGGTATAAAAATAGGAAGGTGGTTTGCACACAAATATAGTAGGACTATTAGAGGTGATCATTAGTTACTAATATAAGCAGTTATTTGAACATTAGCATACTGTTATACATAGCAGAATTCATGATGTGTTTAATAAGTAAGTAATGGCTTCCTTAATAAACTTAGGAGCATAAAAATCCCTGTTCTGTAGACTGTCAAAGATGGTCAATGACATAAGTGATACTAAGATCTGAAATTTTCCAAGATCTATCCATAGTAAGATAAAAAAAAAAAAAAAAAAAAAAAAAAAAAAGGGGGGATATTTTTTTAAATCTATTTTAAATAGATTTTCCACTCATATTAAAAACTGTTCAAATTAAATAGACAGAAAAGAAAATCAAAAGAATGAAAAGAATGGAAGAAAGTGCTAAAACTCTAAAAAAATGCTAAATATGTCCTCCCAAAGAGCAAAAGTAATTAATTCCCTATCACATGTGCCTTAAAGGATTATATATTCATAAACTGACAATTCAGAAAAGATGAGCCCACCAAGCTGGCAAACCAATCAACTATGACAGAAACTCATATTTAAATCCTTCTTTACCCAAAATCAGGTGTGTTCGCTCCACCAGTGAAATTGGGCAAGGGCAGACTGTAAATGTTTCTGACTGCAGCCAGCCACAAAACCTACTTGCATCTTTCCAGTGTCATGGTGTCATCCTGCTCAGTACTTTCTCATCTCTGATTTTGTCAATATTTACTAAAAAGAACAAGGAGATGAGGTGGCTTGACAAAGCAGCAGGAAAGAAATTCTTTCTCTCCTGATGTTCCTTCCAGGACAGGACCAAGGCCCATTTTGTTCTTCAGTCACAGTTCTGTGTGATTCACATCATTAGTGAATTAACTAGGCTTAGACTCTCCAGTTAGACACTTCCAGGGATACAGCTCTGGGAGCACTAAATTAAATATGGATCTCTAAAGCCATGCGAGGTACTGGAATAAGCCCAGGTCAAACTGGAGGGTCTTCAGGGGAGACAAATCTTTTTAGAGGTAATTTGGAGATACATAAACACATGGGTGTGTTCTACCATAGCTATAGCTCAAGCCACCGACTTCATGGGCATCAGGAAATGTCAGCAAAACTAATTTGAAACTGGTTTTAAAAAACTCTCCTAAGTCATTGTAAATATTGCGATTTAATTTATCTTCAGTGCTTTCAATTAGATTCCAAATGATTTCATGTATGGCAGCTAAAAAGAAAACAAGTTTGTTTGGGTTAATGCTGACAAATAATGAAATTTAATTGTGATTTAAGATTCCTAATGTTCATTGATTAGTTCATTCAAAACAACCCTTGAACAACCTCTTTTAAATTACAGAGTTTGAATAGTTTTCTTTAGTTTTCTAAGAATGCACTTAGGTCAGTCACCTCCATTAATTTCTATTGGTTTCTGTTTTTCTTTTCCTACTCTTTTATAAGACTGTTGCTCATCTATAAATCATCTTGGTTACTCAAAATCCACTGAAACCACACCAAACTGGAGGGCAACATTCACTGATGGCAGAATAGAAAAGGACAACTTTAGGGTTCACACAGTGTCAAGCCTCCTGGAAGAGCTGGGCAGAGAGCACCACCAAAGAGGCCAGAAAAGCTTGATCGTGCAGGAGAAAGAATTAAGGGAAAACATTAAGTTGGAGGTCAATGGTGACTTCTGAGTAGCTCCCTATCTTCTGAAATAAATGGTTCTATTCTGTTCTATTAAAAAAAAAAAAAAAAAAAAAAAAAAAAAAGAAACAACAACAAACAAAGTAGCACTAAAATTATACCCCAACCAAAAGAAAATCTTACACAGCATAGATACACAAGAAGAAACCCTTGCAAAGTGAAAATTTGGTTAGTTGTTTGTTCTCTGGGTTTTGTTGGGTTTGGGTTTTTTTGAGGGGTTTCTTTCTTGTTTTGTTTTTTTTGTTGTTGTTTTTGTTTTGGGTTTGTTTGTTAATTTTGTTTTTCATTATTTTTCCTTAAATAAAAGTTCAATTCTCATTGTGAATTACAGACTTCCAATAATTCTCCTGCATTCCTCCCTTTCATCTTTCTCAAGACATATCAAGGATGCCATATATGTAACACAGGGGAAATCATGCTTGAACAGCCTTTGTAGGAACAAGTTTGGGCCCCACCATCTTTGTTACTTTAAACCCTCTGCTTTACAAATCCTGAAGACAAGATTACTTGGCACTCCACAGCTCTTTCCTACTGCATTGCTAAAATGAAATGTTTCAATATTCTTGCAATGAAACATTCTGACATTATCAAAATGCAAGGAGAAGATTGAAATGATTCATTTGGACTTACTCCCATAAAAAATGTCACTGAAATCAGCACATTTTCCCAACAAGTTTTGATTTGGGCAAAGCTGCATATACATTTTTTTTTTTTTCCCTTGGAAAATGATTTCATTAAAAACAAATGACCAGCTTTAATTACAACTCACTGAGCTTTTGGTCCAAAAGTCAAATCATTAAAACAGTGCTTAGTCTGTATGTACAGGGAAACAGATTCTGTCTTACAAGTGGCTATGAAAAACATGTTACTCCCCCTCAGAAGGGCTGGTATTTGATGTCCCCAGGACTGCAAACTAAATTTATGTCTTGCCTTTAAGGGACATCCACAATTTGTAAGAAAAAAAAAAAATCAAGAATTTAATAAACAATTCAAAGGCAAAAGGTGAAGACTGCATCCCAGCCCTTTGAAGAAAATTACCATTGACTTTTGAGTTTAGTTCTGGAAATGGAAAGCAGGAACTACAAAGCTGTGTCTGCAGAGCACTGGAGCCTGAGTGGAGACCTGAGACAGCACCAATTGAGCCATCTTCCCAACCAGAGTCAATACGGCCACGCCAGAGCAGCCCTCTGTCCAAACTGATTAGGCTGCTGAAGAGCTGGATTTTGTGATTTGTCCATGCTATTAAGCTAAATGTGCCTTAGCCCAAAGTGTGACACCGAGGCCAGCTGGCATGCAACAGCTCAGGTCAGTATTGAACCCTCTGTCACAGTGCACTGGGTGGGTGTATCCTGCCTGCCCCTTGGGAGGGACCCCTGGCCCAAAACTAACACCTGAAAAAATTCAAACATGGTTTGTGGGGGTATCTGCTTGCCTGAGATGAAAATGCACCAGCAATTTAGTGCTGCAATTAATCCATAAAGCTGTGTTGCCCAATACTGCTTAATTTAGTAATAGAAGTATGGCGAGTTGATCTGCCCCTGTGGCTGACTTGTGCCTTTTAATGAGTGAATATCCCAGCTTTCCCAGGGTTGTGAGACACAGGGCATCACTGCTGTGCCTGTGGCCCAAGAGAAACCTGTTCAATGCCCATCTGAGCCCTCACCTCGTGACAGGGCTCCAACACCAGACCTTGCTCACGACCATCCTGCTGCAGCTCCAGGGGCAATGCTGACACACATCTCTCACTCACCCTGGGCTGTGTGTGAGGGGTTTATAATGCTTTTAAAATATGTTTTCACTACATTATAGGCCAGTTATTTTGTGTTTGGCCTTTCAAAAAACTTTCTTTCCCTGGCAAGATGAGGGGTTCTCGATTGACAAGGACTATGGGTCACAGTCATAGATTCTTTAAGGTTGGAAAAGTCCTCTAAGAGCATGGATTACAACCATTAACTGCCATATTCACCACTAAACTATGTCCCTAAGCACCATACATTTTTGAACACTACTTTAAATGGTGGTTTCACTGCTTTTCTGGACCACCTGTTCCATTAAGAAATTTTTCCTAATATCCAATTTAAACCATTGAAGCCATTTCTTCTTTGTTACCTGGGAAAGAAGACTGAGCACCATCACACCCCACACACCCCCCTAACTCATTTCAGGAAACTGTAGAGTGATATGACGAACCCAAACCTGGAACAGAATTGCAAAGGAAAAATAGGATCCACTTTACCCTCCCTCCATGGAGCTGCCTATTGCTGTCAGGGCAAAACCAACATAAAACTCCTAAGTTTTGGGCAACCTCTGTCTGTGAGTGAGAGACAGGGTGGATGTTTGGTCTCTGCTTGGCTCGTGCTCTCTCTCCTTCCCTGTATCCTTCCCAGCATGGCAGGTGCAGCCAGGGAGAGCAGGCACCAGTCACCTCACGAGCTCCAGGGATGCACAGTTGTAAATCAGTAATATTGTGTCACCGAACAGAGCTTTGAATAAGGCCCTAATTGTAGCATTTCTATGGAAGAACCACTAAATGAGTATCTGGGATGTCAGATAAAGAGGAGGTGACGAACATTGGGAAGTGCTTCTGGAGAGGAGGTTTGAGGAGCATGGCTGGGTGGGTGAAAGAGAAAGAGCTGGGAAAGTAGTTGATAAAAGGAAACTTTGCAGGACACTAAGGAAAATTTTGTGAGAAATTAAAGCCTACACAAGAACGAAGATGAGTAAAGAGCTCCAGACACTCAGCAGTGCTTCTGTTGGGTGTCTGGAGTCTTTGACAGGAGATGTCATTCATAGCTCCCACACACACCTTTTTTTAAATATGCATGCTCATTTCAACAAATGTGAAATTTCCAGGAAAAGCAAGAGCACAGCACATCCATGCAGCCCAGAACAGCCTGGCGTGGGCTCACTGATGCCATGACAGGGATGCCAGCCAAGCGTGGCACAACCACTGAGACATCTTCTGTCCTCCTGCAAAGGGGTGGGCAAGAGGGAACATCTCCCTCTTCTTCCCTCCCTTCCACTGCTTCCCTTGGGAGAGATCTGGCTTCTCTCTTGTCTGGGTTGGGTGATTCATGTCTTGCAATATATGAGGGGAAAGGATAAAAAATATATATCCATCTCCTATGGGACAGCTAAGATAGAGGTTTGGTGGAGAGATCAGCATGCCTGGAGATCCAGAAGGACTTTGAATAACTACCCAGGGGGTGCTGAGAGTCTACCACACACTACAGAGCTTTCCTCTGCTATCCACAATTTGTTTTTACAAAAGAAACAAAAACACAAAACCAAAAACAAACCCCGCATAAAATGTTTCAGAGCTCATAACCAGGGGGAAGAAAGAGTCACACAAAAACCTGATATGAAAAGCATGCAGGATCAGATGTAGTAACACCTGCCTGAATCTTCAACAATCTCATACATCAGCTTCAGCAGGTGAGAACTGGGCACAGCCATGATGACAGACAGCTCAGAAAGCTAGTAACATCAGAAATATGTGTTTAAAGTTTTTCAGAATATTTAACCAACATTGATATGAGCACTGAACCCTCTCCTCCATGTCACACCATTTAAAGTGTCACAATCCCTTAGAAAAAGCCAGCTTCTCTATCCATGTCCCCTATAATCCACACACAGGACCAGTAATTTAAATAAAACAAACAAATCCTCTTATACTCAATAGAAAAAGTAAATACAGTTAAATGATCAGTTTTATACTGCCTTATTCATGTTTGTATAAATAATGTAATAAAAACTGCTATCAAAAATAACTGAAGCTTCTCCAGAGTTTTCATCTTCTTGAATCTCATGCTGCAAAATTTAGGGATCTTTGACTCAGAATTTATGTCTGACTTGCCACCGAGTACCATCACCTCTGTTGCTGAGAACAGCCTGAGTTATCACTCTGGCTATGAACTGGACTAGATGACCTCATAGGTCTTTTCCATCCTTGCTTCCTGAAATTCTATTAAAGGCCGCTGTCAAAACTCCACCTCAGAGTACACTGCCAGGAGGGGAGGGAGCATTTCAGTTTGCAGTCAAAGCAAAAAACTGGAATATGTAAAATTAAACTTCTATCCTCCCTCCTATCCCAGCTGATAGGGACATGGATCAGCAAGAGAAAAAATAATATTCTTCAAAATGCTCAAAATAACTTGGTGACTTAGACCCATTTACCAAAGAAAATGAGATTTAGAGAAGAGACAGGTTTTTTTTCTTCTATTACCAACCTAATTTACACCAAGAGACAGATAGGTGGATTATTATGTGGGACAAATACTTTCTTTCAATAAGAAAAATAGATAAATTAGAAGAAATAATTGGTTTAAGCATCTGTGTTATAAACTCAATATACTCACTGTGTGCAAATTACGTTGAGTGTGGCTGAGAGTTTGAAAGCTATGGACATGAATAAGTCCACCCTAATTGCCACCTCCTGGGAGGGGGCACAAAGTCAATACTGCCTTTTTATAAATCTGAGAGGATTAAATATCCTAAATACATACCTACAGTCAGACCAATACAGGGTAGTATCATCAATGTAGTATAGTATAATATAGTATAATATGGAATAATATAGGCAGTTATTTTTCATAGAATGGGTTGGGTTGGAAGGGACCTTAGAGAATACCAGTTTCAAGCCCCCTGCCATGAGCTGGGACATCTTCTACTATAGAATAAGAGGCAGGGAGGGAGGGAGGGAGGGTACTCCATGTGATTTTTAGAATCAGAACCTACAGTACGTTAAACAATTGGGCAGGTGTTCCCTCATGCCTTATAGACATCTGATGATTTATATCTGGAAACCACCAACAAGGCAGGAGCCAATGTACACTCATATTTCTGGAGATTTTACCAGTCAAAGCTACACAAGAGTTAAACATTGCTGTGTATTATTTTTAGTTGCCTTGAGAAATGTACAGAGAAAAATACCAAAATATAGGACAATGTGTTGCAAAAATAAACACTTAAAAAAGAACTAAATGAAACTGAAAAACAACACCATGTATATGATTACCATTTCAAACAGGGAAAGACTGACCCATTGGATACTCCTGAGAATGCTCCCCCATGGAAAGGTATTCATATTCATATATATCAGCATTTGTAAGATTCTGCACAACATTGGGGTCATTTTGTTTAAAATATACTGTGAACTCAGCAGGATACATCTGCTTTATATTAGTCTTGTGGAAATACTATAAAGGGCTTTGGTGGGCTTTTTGTTTTTTTCCTGTTTTTGCTTGGTGGATAATTGGGATAAAACTGAACTTGTGTAAAAAAGAAAGCAACTCATAGCAGAAATACCTTAGTATCCTAGGATGCTGAAAAGGAAACAGAAGTCTGAAAATTAATTAGGTAGTTTTAAGGAAATATTTACTAAAGTATCTCATGATATTTCAATATTCACCTTATTTTTTGCAGTATGTAATTATTGCAGTATGGTGTTTTTGTTTTTACTCTGGCAACATTCAAATTTATATTTCTATACTTAATACAACAACAGCTCAGGTTACAGATCAACTGATTGCCATATGGGACTGAGTCAAGTCTGTTCACCTTGTACTGTCATTAAAACACATACAAAGCTAGGAACTGGTTTAAACTGATCTGATTTGTGGCATCTTTCCTGCAATTTGTCATTCTCCTTGCACAGATGCAAATGACAAAGGAAGGGAGAATCAGGCCCTCTGTGCTGACAAAGGGCTGTTATCTTCACGATGTTTTGCTAGCTGATCATACTGTTTCCTTGTCCTTTCATTTAAGGGTCATCAAGATAAAAGTGTTTGTTTAAATTCTTTTTTTCTCTTTCTTTCTCCCAAACCCTGTTATACATAATGTTCTTACTAAGGTCGTGCTGTTATTCCCTAAATATGCTTCTGCACAGCTTCATGGGCTGCTCTACTTTCATGGTTTTGCTTAATAAAGAAATAATGTTAGGTCTTCAAATAGGAAATACAATGAGTATGACAGAGATCTTAAACACCATCCTCCCTTAACTTCCACTTCACAATCTTTCAAACCAACGTATTTTGGAGGGAGGCTCCTTCTTCTAAGCCCTGTCCTCATGTCCCCAGCCCCAGCTCTGCCTTGAGACAGAGCAGAAAAGATTTATCTGAACAGGTTCTTACAGCCTCAGCATCAGCATCTCGTAAAATCTGAGATCAGGAGCTGCTACAGTCATCTGTTTACGTTCTTTCTCAACTTAAATAAAACAAGAGGGGGAAAATGTTCGAACAAGATAGCTACTGCTTATGTGAGCGATTCATGGGGAATAAAAATAAAAATCTATTTATCTTCAACCACTTGCAATGAACTATGAATTCAGAGGTGATGCAAATTTGCATAGAGCACGTACACACAGCTCATTTTTGCTTAATCCTTTTGCTTGAGCTTTTTATTATTTCTTATTATTATGAATTCAAGCAAAGAAGGCAATTTCAGCACCTGAACTATTTAGAGAGGAGACTGATTATGTCATTATGGAGAAAACTGTTTTTTTATCAATTGATTTGGCAAATTCAGGCTCAGACACTCTCCAGTTCCCTGGTCTCCCATCTTGATTACTGTGACATCCCACTCGACTTACTCTGATTCATATTTCTGTGGTATCAGCCATTCAAAGCACAAGCAGCAAAGCACAGAAATGAGCAACCATTAGTTTACCAGCAACATTTCTGGTTTCTGGTCCTTGCTTCTTTTATTCCTTGTCTACCACAACTTTTCCAATGGCTCAATTTCAGCTTCTTTAAACCTGCTTCTGTTGGTACCCAGTTTGGTACAACATCAATGCTGAGGAAAACCTGTGTTCAATGGAAAGAAGTGCAAAGTATAATTATCCTTCTGAGGGCAGGAATTATTTCAGGAGTCTCAAGCTAAGAAGGTTGGCAAAAAGGTATTACTGAGGTTCCAAGGCTTCTTTGTAGAGAAATTGAAGGTTACATCTTTGCATGTCTAGAGAGGAGTAGTCTGGGAGTGACCTGTCTCTTTGATCACCCCCAGTTCATTGGATTCATGGCCCGAATCTTACCTGAACGCTGTTGCCTTTGACTGCAGTGATGGCATACACAAGGAGTCAGAAGAGAGAAGAGTTTAAAAATAAACCCCAGACACAACAACAACAAAACTCACAAAAACGCAGTATATGAAAAACAAGGGGAAAAAATGGGACCAGAAGAAATACAGATGGAGAGTGGCCTGGAGGTAGAGCGGAGCAGCAAAAGGCAGGTGGGAATTGTCACTTGAATGAGACCAAGAGAAGAGGTGATGATGTGAAAAGAGCCTGCAAGATGCCAGTAAATAAGGAGAAGAATTAGGGGTGAGAGCCATAAAAAGGTACCCATTGATCTGCAATGAGAGTCATCCGTGGAAGCAGAGGAGGACTGTGTAGATGAAGAGAGCAAGACAGATAGAATTGAGACCAGAAAAATCACTTTTTGGTTTAGCTCAGGCCAGAAGGTCACTAACGGCTTTGTCCAGGTGGCTTTCAGCAGAGGGGAGGAGTTGGGAGCCCAGCACAAGATGTGCTCAAAGGGGAAAGCAGGAGGAGGAGAACTTAAGGCAAAATGAGGCATGCTCTGGCATTTTGGAGAAGAGGGAGGGAGGGGCAGGAAGGGGCAGGGGGGCTTAAGCGGCAAATGGAAGGTGCGGGTCATCAAGACAGCATTGAGTGATGCTGGTGCAGAGCCATCCTGTGGCATTGCTACCTTGGAACATCTTTCTGTTCCTTTGTTTCTTTTCACAACCCCAAGGCTTGCTCTCACCAGAAAAAAAACCAAAAAAATAAAAAAAACCCAAACCCCCAAAGAGTCAAACAAACAGAAAAAAGAGAAATTATGACTGGCAAAGCAGGAAAATTAATGGCATCAAGCACAGCAAAGCACTGTCACGGCCCAGAGCTCCGTCCTGTAATGAGTGAGTGGCCCAGATGTCAAAAGGGTTGGGGCATTCCCTGCTGACACATACAGGCTCCTGAGAGGGAAAAACATTTTGCCCTCACTTACAGCATCCTGGAGTGAGAGAGGGAGAGAAGGAAACAAGGTGGAAGATAACTGAGAAGTAAATTGATTTACATTTAAATGTTATGTTTTTATTGCTATTTTTTTCTTACTCCATGAGAAATCTCATCCTTTAAACTAGACAAACCAGGGTAAACTATTTTTTATAGTATAAAAAAAAAATGATTGACATTCTGAGGTAATACTTTTTAAATTCCTCCAATTAAACAAAGCGAATTTAATTTTAAGTTTAATTAAAAGGAAATTTAATTAGAAAGAAGATTAAATTTTAATTAAATTTCTCCAAAATCCTTATCCTTGCCTTTACTGCTAATATTTCTCTCGGAACCAAATCCCTTTTTAATATTCTTAAATTCTATTCTAGTAAACTTCCCCTTTATATTAAAATTATATCTTCCTGGATGTACTCGCTACCGGGAAAAAAAAAAAGTCATTGCCCCTTTTAAAATACTTGAAGAGTACACCTGAGACACAGAGTAACTCAAGAGCGACCAGTGGAACATTTGGATATGCTCTGAGTGCGACACCACTAAATTAACCGCCTGCTGCTGAACACTCTGCAGGCAGGGAAGCATTTGTGTGCCACCAGACACTCCTTTCCTGCACGCAGCTCTCTGCTGCTCATCACACCCATGATGTCTGTACTGCTCAGCACTTTCTGTGCTCTGCCTGTGCATCCAGTTCTCTTCTCTTCTGCTGTGATGGTTTTGGCTGGGTTTTACGCTTTTTTGCTTTGTTGTGTTATATTTGGGGTTTTATCACAGAGTGGTTTGGGCTGGGAGGGACTTTAATGATCACCCTGCCATGGGCAGGGACACCTTCCACCATCTCAGGTTGCTCCAAGCCTCATCCAACCTGACCTTGGACACTTCCAGGGATGGGGTAGTCTATACCAGGGCCTCACCACTTCACAGGCAAGAATTTCTTCCTAATATCCCATCCCTCCCTGCCCTCTTTCAGTTTCAAGTTGTTCCACTGTGTCCTATCACTGAGGACCCGTGTCAAAACTCCTTCTCCAGGTGTCTTTGAGCCTCCTTCAGACTGGAAGGGCTCTAGTCTCCTGGAGTACTCTCTCTCCTCTCTCCTCTCCTCTCCTCTCCTCTCCTCTCCTCTCCTCTCCTCTCCTCTCCTCTCCTCTCCCTCTCCTCTCCTCTCTCTCCTCTCCTCTCCTCTCCCTCTCCTCTCCTCTCCTCTCCTCTCCACTCTCCTCTCCTCTCCTACTCTCCTCCTCTCCTCTCCTCTCCTCTCCTCTCCCTCTCCAAAACTCTCCAAAACTCTCCAAAACTCTCTCCAAAACTCTCCTCTCCAAAACTCTCTCTCTCCTCTCCAAAACTCTCCTCTCCAAAACTCTCCCCTCCAAAACTCTCCAAAACTCTCCTCTCCAAAACTCTCCTCTCCTCTCCTTATTTTCCAGGCTGAACAATCCCATCTTTCTCATCTTCTCTCTTTTCCACCTGCTCTAGTCTGATGGATAGGTTTGCCTCAGTCATAGCCCTCCTGATGGACTGAGTCAAAACTGTCTTTTTTGTACTTCACATTCCAGTCTCCATAGCAGACAAAACTGTTGCCAAAATGCTTCTGAAAAGGTTTGCAAAGCACTGCTTGCAGGAGGCATCTACAGCACCAAAGCACACACTTTGCCACCAGACTGTCCCCCTGAATCTCTTAGGATGCATCTCTGTGCACAGCCCCACTGCTGTGCAACTGCAGGGACCAGGCACTGCCCAGCAGAAGCCATAGCAGGGCAATGCTTGTCCCAAGCCATGCTCTCTCACTTTCAATTTTGTTCTTTTTCCAGCAAAGGCAACCACGTCCCATTGCAACAACCAGGCAAAAGGTGAGCAGGATGTGCTGGGAAGTGGACAGGCAGGATGGCACTTAGTGTGACTTTTCAAAGCATCCCTGTCAGTCATCCCCTGATACCGAGGTGAGGCAAGCTGTCACAGCCTCTGTCCACCCCCGTGACCCCAGCACAGCCTGGTGGGGCCAGCACAGGGTCACAGTGTGGCAAAGCTGCTGTGAAACTGCGTCAGCCTGAGGTTTGTGTTTGGGCCAACGGGTGGGAGGATGAGGAGGATGCCAGCCAGCACTGGCCCTTGGCTGTGGTCAGGGTTTCTGTCCCCAGGACCTTCCACTCTCAATGAGTTTGTGATCCTTTGCCCCTGAGAACAACCCATGTTTATTTTAGGACGTTGCCGTGGTGACCATTAGTTTTGCCAACAGATACTGACTTGCAAATCATCATTATTTGTGTAGTTACTCTTACAGGTAAAATCTCACCTGCTGGACTCATGCTATTTCTCATCCCCAGAATCCCTTCTATAATAGGAGCTGGGACCAGAGGCTTCAGAAATTCCATAACAGGCCATTTACAAAATCCTTACTATAGATGAGGCTTTGTCTACACACCGGTCAACTAGAAAAGTCACACGCCCACTCTAAAACAAAAAATACTGTGTCTATGTCCATGAAGCTCAAATTTTCTTTCTTTTCTTTTTTGTTTTGTTTTGTTTTTCTGACATGAGATGCCGAGTGGTGCTGCAGAGTATTCAACAAATTTTTGAAAGGCCAGTCACAAAAAACATTTTGCAGGATTCATAGAGCTCCATTTACTTTTCAAGGGAATCCAAATAAAATACAACTTTCCTGATGAAATTAAAACAATTATACATTGCAAGGACTTCCAAATAAGATACAATATCCCTGCTGATATTAAAAGAGTTCCCAGGAGATGCTGTGTGTGCAAGGCCAGTCCCAACGGCCTCACTTGCATCAGAGTTATCACAGTCCCACAAACCACATTCTGCACCTTTAGAAATACTCTAACAACCACCTGCCCCCTTCTCTTCTAGCAGTTAACATTTCTGAGGTCAGTCAGATTGTTCCTAAACAGCAGTCTTGGGTTTTTTTGGGGGTATTTTTTTAATTAAATAATCTTTCTCTGCTCCTTTACCCTAAAGTCATCTATTTTGTCTGTGAGGGCATTGTGCTCACCTTCTGATCATCATGCTCTCCATGTCTCTCTCCCACACACTGCAAAAGTCAGCAGGAGCTGACCTTTCTTCCCACCAGCTGTCAGACCTGGCTGGGGTTTCTGAACAGAGGAATTATTGCCTTGTGGGGCTTTTCTTTTTGTCTTCCCCATCTATCTTAAAAATAAACATGGACCAAATGACAAAAATTCATACACTACCAGTCTGTGCTGCAGGCAGTAACAGAGTTACAGTGATTGGAAAGCACGTGGAGTGGGGATTGATTAAAATATGGTAGTGCAATGGTATTATGCATCTGATTTCTTTCACAGATGTAGTCCTAAAAGTGTTCTAGCATAG
Organism: Sitta carolinensis; assembly: GCA_032173965.1. NCBI lineage: Eukaryota > Metazoa > Chordata > Aves > Passeriformes > Sittidae > Sitta > Sitta carolinensis. The sequence continues at coordinate 7,350,190 of CM063313.1, read as the reverse complement.
GCTTGAGAACAGGGTGATAATCTTTTATTTATAGTGATTAAATTGTTAACACTATGAAAATTTATATTCTTGTTTCTGTGTGCCACTGCTCATTTCCAAAATCTCCCTTTTGGGCGGGAGATATTTTTATTACTAGCTTGCCTTACAATGGGATCAACACAGATGAGGTCCAATAGTCAATGCTAAAATGTAAACAGAAATGGAAACAGGCAAGGAAAATAACATTACCACATTTTTTAAGTGAGAAACTGAGGTATAGACAAATCAGCTGTGGGTGCCAACTACCTGAAAGTGCTCTCTCCAGTTAATTTAAAGAATTCCACAAAATTTGCATGGAAAATATGCTGCAAAACAGTGAATTCGGCCTTGATTTTCAATCCTAGATTGTTCTAGATTGCTAACTCAAGAAAAAATAATCTAATTTTTTAAAATGCAAAACAAAATTAAGAGATAAGGCAGAACATTTTTACTGCCAATGGAAATACTTGTATAAACATGATATCATATAGATGATGAAATATGAAGTAGTCTAGTTATGCTGGATAAAATTATGACACTGTTATTCAAAAATGCAGCTGAAGAAGATAGCAGATGCTTATGTTTATCACCTTTTTGGATGTTATTTCTTACAATATGCTCTGCCCATGTCTTTTAGCCAGTGACACTGAGCTGGAAACTCTTCACATGTTGGTGCTGTGTCATGATAATCTGTGTCTCATGATGGCTTGCTGTTTGCAAAAGCAAGACTTTGAAACACATCACAAAAACAGATATGAAACTGAAAATAAAAGCTCAAGACACAGTATTGTCTCCATTTAGTGGACTTTTCCAGGTGATATACCCAACCTGTAGATCAGAATTTGTCTGCAGAGTAGAAGGGATACAGGCACTGCTGGACTTCATTAAGTCAGTGGTCAATCTGATCCAGTTGTCACCTGGCAGGGACCAAGGAGGCATCAGAAGAAGGTTCAAGACATTTCTCTCATGAAAGAACTTCCCTGCTTCCCCACAGAAGGTTAAGATCTTCTCTGTCTGGGATGTATAAGGATTTATTTCCTTTCTCTTGTTCCTGTTGAAAGAAAACTGTTCACTGTTTGGTGTATTCTGCAGACTATCTGGTGAGTAGGGAGCTTTCATCACATAGACACAAAAATAGAGAGAGTTTTATGGGGTGTGTTTCATTCCCTTTGGGTGCCCACCAGCCATGACTACTGCCCTTTGGGCCACACAATCAACCTCCTCACTCATGAAGATAAATGTCGTATCAGCCCTGCAGTAAGCCATCATCTATTCTTGAGAAACAAAGAGAGTATATAGCATGACCTTCCTTGAAATATTGGATCTATTTACACGGGTTTGCGTGGACCACATTACTTATGAGTCACCAAGGGGAAACTGAGCTCCTTGTAGATAAAGCGATCAGTGAAAACCACTGTAAATAAATCTGAAATTTCTATGAAGGTCGCACTGTGTCTGATTTATACTTCAGCACCCTATGAAATAATGTTGACCAGGTAAGTGGTTTTCAATTATTTTTTTTTATTCACATAAGAAAAAGATAAAAAGAAAAAAAAAACAAACCCTTTTTTATAGGACAAGGGACTGTTCTGTTTTAAAGTGCCTCTGGTTAGAGAGATGACACATGCCCAGGAAGTAAGTTATTGTCTGGCATAAGGCTAAATGTTCCTGGACCTGATTCTGCCACCCCAACCAGCCAGGATTACTTGAATGGGAATACAGGGCAGAGAAACCCAGCAGCAGCCACAGACAATCCTTAGACAGTTTGAAGCTCCATTTTCCTGATTAATCTATACCTTTTTTTCATTATTAACCCCAGTGTAGGTCAAGCCTGAGTGAAACTTCTGTAACACTGAGGTTGGAGCTATCATAAGCAAAGGCTTTTGGTCTTGCAAGGTAAGAAATCCTCCAATGCCATGTTATGGGAATGGAAGTCAGGAATATTGCTTCTATCATAAATCTGCTTTGTGACCAGTTTCACTCCTCCTTCCAGCTTTCATCTGACCTGTCTCTTAAAGCAGGAGAGCCCTTGGTATTGGAGGTGACTAACTGATGCACTTAGGAGCAATAATATGAGGACTCCATTTTATATCCAGGGATATTGATAAGTTTTCTACTTGCTATCCATAATGTCACTGGAAGGTAAAAATGGTATCTAGTAAGTGAACTTGACCACATTGTATGTCCTTCTGAGCCCCAAAATACATGTTTTTGTGTTCTAAAGAGGGTGACATAAAAACTATTTTAGAGCACCTAAGCTTAGCATAGGAGTAAAAATATTTTGAGAATTACAGCAAGGTTGAACTTGCCTAGACTGTTACTCATCCTCACAGAAATAAATTTTACTAAACACAGTAGAAAGTCCTGAAACACTAGGCAACCTCCATGATCACAGCAGATGGACTTCAAATCTGGCAAGGTCAATGATGATCTCTGGAAAAAGAGAAAAGTTTGAGTTACTTCATGACACTTCCACAATCTCAGGGGAATATGCCTTCTTTAAAATTTCCTGGAAAATACTCCCAGCACTCAAACTACAGCCCAGTTTCTAAAGTTCTTAATAAAATGGTCTGAGTAAGAAGCTGATCAGAACAGCCTTCCAGGGAGTCTGGCTACAATAAGGTTTTTCCAAACCAGACTGAGATTTTAAAAACAAATTGGTTAATTTAAACCTGACTGGGACCGGACTTTTGCCAGCCTCAGCAGTTCTGCCACACCTCAGGACCTTTTATCAAATCTATGCCTCAGCAAATTTAAATGCTAGTTTAACTGCTGTTGTTAGTTAAATGACAGTTAATTACATTCTTGTAGCTCAGATTAATCGCTTTAGCATATGAGTAGGTTACACATTGGACAGGATGTATCTGAAATGTCTCTGGGAAAGCTGAGTCAGAGCAGCACAGCTTTCCCTTCAATGTGAAACCACCTTTCTGCCCACCAAGGGCAAACCTGGGCACCCATCAGCCCTCCAGAGCCATCCTCAGGTGCAGAAATTTTCACCTGGGCTGGTCACTGCCTTCTCTGGGAAAGGACTGAGAACAGCCTCATGGCACACTGGACTGACAAAAGCACTGGAACAGGTTCCCTGAATAGAGAGTGGATGACACATCCCTTGAAACACCCAAGGTGAGGTTGTAGGGGGCTCTGAGCAGCCTGGTCTAGATGAAGATGTCCCTGATCATTTCAATGGACTAGATGACCTCTAAAGGTCACTTCTGACCCAAACTATTCTGTGATTCTATAGGATTGGAGACTAAAAAATAGTTAAACTAGAATGACCACATTAAACAGGTGGGGATTTTTTGCTGCTATTATCAACACCATTATTGTTGTGTCAGTTCTTCTCACAAGTACCAGACAGGAAGAAACCCCAAGTGGCCCCAGTCCCTGTGTAAACTCCAATCCACACTGCCGTTTAGTTAAATTACATCGAGTGATTGCTATTTAATTTGAGTGCAATGGCATTAGAGTAATAGCACTGCAAAACCATCTATGCAAAATATTAATTAATATTTTTATTTATTTCATGTGGCAGTTGTTTTTGCTGCCTTCCCTTCACCTGATTTTACCAGTAGTCTGGCGACCCTCAAAGACCATTTGAGAAGTTGTACAGCCTTGGCAAGGGCTAAACACTAGCAGAAGACTCTGAAACTCACTGTAAAGCTCTCCCATTCTGCTGCTCCACAGATCCTGCTTCACCATCTGCCTCGTGAATTAGATTTTTTTGTTGCTATATTTCACAGATTTAAAAATATGGTTATTATGATCCATAAACCAGCTTTCACAGAGATTATTAATTAAGTCCCAAATATTGTACTGACGTGCTTTGTGAAATATATTTCCAACGTCAGAGCAGTGCTGCTGTTATGACCCATCTGCATAATATTACCTCAGAGTGCTTAAAGGCCTCAGGTTTTGTGTTTGCTGCAGGGGATGGAGGCGGGGGTGGTGGGGGAGTTTTGTTTTGTTATCCCTTGTAGCAGTTCAAGAAGTAAAACCCGGAGCCTTAAAGTCAGGTGGGTGAGATAAATTGAAACGGATCTTATTGCTCCCAAACACTCTCCTGGAAACAATGGCATCTTGACATTTTATCAGTCACTCATGCGGTCATTCTCAGCGGTATCAGCCGGAGCTTGAAGGATAGAGCCGTAAAGAAAGGATTGTCAGCCATAAACATTCCTCAAAACCATGAAAGCCACAAATGAAAGCTTAAGTAATGGAGGACGGAATACCCTTGATATTTCAACAATTACCTGCAACAACAGGCTTTGTTGAGAGCCCAGGCCATTTTTTTAAAAGCCTTTAGTTGTCACGGCCAGAATAGGATGGTAGGGGAAAAGAAAAAAAAAAAAAAAAAAAAAGGAAAAAAAAAGAAAAAAAGGGAAAAAAAAGAATAATGGGAAAAAGAAAAAGAAAGAATGAGAAGGAGAAAAAGAGAAGGATCAAAAGCTCTGCTGTGAGAAGATAAACTTGAGTGGCTGCATATATGAGGAAGTTTATGGAAATTTTTCATTTTTTAAAAAATCAAGATTTATTGCCAGATATTAGAATTATTAGGCTGGTAGCAAGATAGTTCTTTTTTTCCCCTTTTTCTCTGAGACATCATTAGAAAGACATTCATGCTGCTGAGCTGTTACCTCTCTGGTCATTTCTGATGTCAAATTACAGAAGAAAAAAAATTACACTTGCAAGCACATGGCAATTTGAAGGAGCTTCAGTAACAGGCAGAAGCAAGTAAGTGGAAAAACAAAAGTGAATTCAACTTCATTACACATTGGTAAAAATACCATATTTATGTGTAGGATTAAAAAAGAAAAAAAAAAAAAACAAAAGAAAATTAAAATCTAGTTTTAAATAGTCTTTTTGCCAATATTTTAGCAATTTAGAACTCATAGAAACAAAGTAAAATGTAGTCCTTGGTATCCAAGTCAACCCAAACTCTGGAGGCAGCAAACTTGAAAGGTTAAATGCTCTAGAAATTGCATTTGTAGAGTTTTTTCAACTTAGGAGATTAATAGTTACTCAAAGCAATGGATAAATATTAGTAAAGGACCATTAGCAGGGAAAAACACACCAGTGAATCAGAGCTCCCCAGCTTATCAGATCAATTTTAAACAGGTTTATCTTGGACTTTTCCAGCACCTTAATGAGGAACAAATTGGTTTTTTACCCCTTTTTGTTTCCTCAGATTTTGTTGATTTTTTGTTGTTTGGTACATCCAACTAGTAATACAAATAGGTCAGTGGCATAAGAGTGTTAATTCCCTCTCCTTGCAGGTTCCTGAATACCATCATTTTATGACAGTTCCCCTTTATTAGTCTGGTCATAGTCACCAATAATTAAGAACAAATGAGTTACTATTGTTTAATGTTTTCTACAAAGGAAGAAGAGACCAAGTAATGAATGTAAACAAACCCAGAAACAGGAGACTAGCTTTTTTTGCCTTTTATATAAATACTTACATACATAGACAACAATAGGAACAGATAAGCTGGAGCTTGTACACTAGCATGAGTAAGCATGTGGCCAAAAAAAAAAAAAAAAAAAAAAAAAAAAAGATTCATGCCCTGTGTTTACACGGAAATATTTAATTGAATAGGAAAGCTCTGGTTTTAGATTTCCATGAGAGTTTAAAAAACAAAATTAAACCAAAACAACAACAAAAAAACAACACACAAATGCAAATTAAAAAAAAACAAAACAAAACAAGAAAGGGTGATGGAGAGTGATATTTAAAATACAGTCCTTGCTAAAGCAACAGAACACACTCATTATACTTTACTAATGGTAGAGCAGAGAGCACAGCAGACACTCTCTGTTTTAACTGCTCACTTGCTCATGTAGAAACCTGAGTTCATTCAAAATGCTCCAGGAAATGCCTATGACCCCTCACTGTCATTCCAAAAAACTGCAGGTCCCCATAAATCCTAGACCATTTCTGATATGGTGATTTGGATCTCTTAAACACCCAAGAGTGTCTCAGATGATTCAAAACACCCAGGGAAAAGAAAGTGGAATTAACTTGGAGAGCTAAACCATCTAAGACACGCAGACATCTGCCTCTGGGCCAAGCATCTCATTAACTATTGACTTCCGTGGGCTTCAAATGACGTTTGGCACCTAAATGCCTCTGCAGAGCTGACTGCAGGATCTTTTTCCCTGGGGTACCTCTGTCTGGAGTTCATAACATTGCTCTGCAACTTGGGGGCTGGGTTTTGCTCCTGACCAGTTGAGTAAATCTTGATGATCCATTACCCACCTTTGCTTTCACTTGGCATTGTATAAGTTTGGTGCACTTAAATCGCTGCCTGCAAGGCTGAATTTCTCTGTGCCACTGTAAATGGAGCCCAGACTCCTTTGGACACTGTCAAAGGCTGAGGTAACAGGTTAATTTCCACCAGCCTTTGAATACAGTTTGTCTTTCTGGAAGGATGTTGGAAGCTGCTTATGCCCTGAGGTGAGATGGAAATAGCTACCTTGTGGACGTGAAAAATCTCATGGAGAAACTTGCCCTCACTTCCATCAGCACTTGTATGCCTCCTGGAGGAGGAACATCATGAAATCCAGTTCTACCCACATTCTTTTCAGACCAGGGACAGCTGCTCATTCTCCTTGGCCATATAAACCTGTCAGGATCTTGCAAAAGTCCTAGTTTACATAAATCATAACTTTTCACCACAAAATCCTAACAGGTTTTGACATCAGCAGTCTGTTTATACATAATTTTGATGTAGAAGGTATAACAGGATAATTCAGAAATCTGTTTATACCAATTGCAGCTGACAATCAGATGAAGCTGCCCTTGTACATTTTCACTTATAATCGTCATTGTCTGAGTTCTGCAAAGAATGATGTTAGGAAGTTTAGAAGTTTTCTAAACTGGATTTCTTTTTGATTCATATAGTCACCCTATTTTGTGGAAAAAAAAAAAAAAAAAAAGTTCTTTTTGTGTGAATACTTCATGTTTTTTATAGGGGATAAAACAGAATTACCATGAGGTTAAATGTTGCAGACGAGGTCTGAGCAAGTTGAACTACAAAGCAACACTTCTACTTCCTCCAATGAAATATGCATTTCATCTTCCATGAAGACTTCTTTCTTGCTAGTCTCTGTCAGCAGGAGCCATCAACATAACAGTGTTTTGCTGACCTGTGAAAGAGCTTCTGGTAACCACTACTCAAGAGCTCCATTAGGATGGAATCATTTAAGCTGATTCTGTAAGAATGCAAAACTTTTGTAAAATGAGGTTAGGAGGTTGATGCATTTTATATAACCAAATGCAACCATTTTGGGCCTGAACTTGTGAGCTGCTGAATAATCTCAGCTTCCATTAACATGACAGACATGCTCAGCATTTTATGAGATCAATATCAATGAAATCTAAAATCTTAAGATAATGTTTTCGTTACTGTAATAGCAGTGAAAGTGCATAGGAATTTGAAGACATTTCCAAAATAAAAGAAACAAAACCCCTGGCATGTTTACTCGTTACTGATGACAGTTTCTAGTTAAATCTTTGCATTGTTTTGCCTTGCCCTGTTTTACCTTCCTTCCACTTTAATATGGACTACCTCCTAGAAAACACAGCAAGGTTAATCTAATTCATGACTTAATGTATTTTTTGACACTGTTCCTCAACCAATCACCAAGTATATTAATTTGTTAATAATTACTTGGGCAGTTCTAGTTTTTAATGGGTACAACATAACACAGTCAGCCCATTAAATATAAATGAAAGGGCCAGTAACCAATGTAGATGAATCAGATCAGAAGTCTAGCTTGAAAGGAATCAAGTCCAGTTCCCTGGGGTTTTTCTTAGGAAAGTTTATAATTTAGTCACACATATAAATGCACTAAACACTGTTGAAAATCTTGTTGAGTTTGGTTGCCTCTAACTGGAGGAAAGTTCCACAGCCATATTCCTCTAACATATACATATTTTAATCGGCCTTTTCAGGCTAAATATATTAATTTCTTGTTTATCCTATAAAAAAGATCGTGGCAATACCATTAATGCCTATGGCATCTGAACCCATAGTGGTTTTAAGTTTTTTTCTGGAAGATGTTCAAGTTAGTCCATTCCCACTGACTGCAGCAGGCCTGAACAGAGTCCACCAGGAAGATCAAGCTAGGATGCTACCAAAAGTTCCATCAGTGCAAGTAGAAACAGCACTGCTAAGAAGCAGTTAAAATTATAGTTTGTGGGAAGTTATAAACCATTTCCCAAAAATATCCTTTCATCTTGAAACTTCTAGTATTTGAACATTAGATCCCTCCTCTTTTTCAGATTATTTATCATTTTTAGAGGCTATAAATTATACACACCAAGCACCAATTTTATACACCAACAACCATAACAATGCAGTTGCAAAACAGAACACTGAAGGGTATGTTCCCCTTTCAAAAAGGATAAGGAAGAATAATAATGCAATGCCTAGGTTTGCAGTAACATTTTCCATTCAAGGATCTCAAACTGTTATAAGGGAGCCATTAACCTCATTAAACACCTGTGAGACAGGAATCTAGCCATTATCTTCACTGCTTTTCATGAAGAGTAAGAGTAGGGAGGGTATCCTAACACTTGTGCACCTTAAGGGTAAGTTTTACAAATGTTTTCCACTCTTGCTATGACTGGTTCAACTCCATCAGTTTTAAGCAAATTCAGGAGCAATATATTGATTGTTCTGAGCCAAGACAGATTACATGATATATAACATGTTGACAACAATGCTGGATAGATCAGACTCCTAACACCAATGGACTGACTGTTGTTAGTATTGACATTAAGTTAATTCATTGGGAGGAAAAGTTGTACTTACAGAAATCAAAAGTGCACATCACCACCTTCTCTCAAGCCACGGATTAAGCGATGGAGTTTGGGATCTCCCATCACCTGGAAAGGAGCATGATTGTCTCTTAGGAGAGCTTGCCACAAAATGGAAGTGGGGAGTACCTCAGCTCCCTGCCAAGGGGGACATCTTGAGTGGAGATCAGCAAAGCCAGGGCTGGCAGGATGCTGCACCCCTTTTCCTCCTGGATAGCTCTCAGCAACCACCTTTCAGCTGAGCTCTGAATCACTAGAGCTAGCCCCTTCTACTCACTGAAGAGTGAGTGACTGTGACCTGGGAAAGATCCAGGATTTTACTCTTGTCTATCTGGAGAAGCCTAGAGCTGAACTTGGCAGCCTGAGATTTTATTATATTCAGTCAGCAGCATATGGAGCACTATTCAACCCACCCAAAAGTGGGTACTGCAGTCTGAATGTTGGGCTGAATCCTACCCTGTTTCATATTGCTGCTGTCAGGCATCCATTTTTTTAGATACTAATATGCCAGAGCTGGCTGTCTCAGTCTTTTCCCTGCGTGTTTATAGTCTGTGTGATATTTTGACTCCTCATTTTGCTTTATTAACAGTATTTTTTACAAAGTTTCCTGAAAAGGAGACCTAAAGAGGCTCAACTCCTTACTTGGGGTCATCAGCATAGAAACAGAATGCAAATAATGTGTATCTTCTTCCCCCAGATCACCAGGCATCACTTTCATACAGGGAAGACATGTTTTCCACCCAGAGTTAGCTTATTTTCTAGATAAAGTCTTCTCTGAAAGGTTTCCATGGCTCTAACCATTGTCTCCATTCGAAAATCACTCAGCTCCACTGGCAGAGTGGCTATATTGCTGTACTGCTTATCTTTCAACTTTGCTGCCTTTTCTCTTTTTAATACGTCATCTAGATTCTTAGGAGATTACAGATGTTATATATTCACACAGAAATACATAAACTAATAAGACATTTCTTAGATACCTGAACAATTAAGTAACTTCAGACAGTACTGAGGAGGAATTTTCCAATTTTTACTTTGCTTCTAAACCATTATGAAGGTCAGTCTTTGTTCACCCTTGTTACCAAGTGTATTTCATGAAAAATGCCAAAATTGCAGCTTACACAAAATGTCTTTTACTTTACTTTTTTTCACTGGCTTTTAGTTTGATAGATGTGGTGAGGACATTTAGGGAGGTTGAGGTTGAGGGATGTGAGACATCTGTTCCCCGAACTCCAACACAGCCATTGTGGTAAGAGCTGAACATGCCATGAGTCAGAGCATCCCTGAAGTGCTGAACAGCCAAATGAGACAAAAGATGAGTAAGGAACTGTCCACAGAGGCACCTAGCCAAATATATAGGAGAGGTCAAGGGGAGAATGAAACATGGATCACAAAGCTCTCATCTTCTGCTATGTGCTCTTCCCACAAGGTGAAAAGGACTGGTTAATTTAGCCTTTCTATTTCAGTACCTATCAGCCCATGAGACTCTCCTACCTGTTTTCCAGACTAATTATGTACTTTTAAAATTCTTGAGGTTTCATCTGGACTCTCAGAAGTCAGAATGAGATGCAAAACAAAACGAGTCATGAGAAGGAAAACTCAATACTTTATCCTTTCTGCAGTGATGTTCACAGGAAACACGCTTGTCATCTGATGATTTTCTGGGGAAGGCTAAATCATAGTTTAGCACCATGCTCTTAAACAAAAATCCTTCTCTCCTTCCCACCCTCCAAGTTCATATAAAACTCATAAGGGTGTAGTCTTTGCTCTCATATACCTACCTGGAATATGAATTCAAGTTTGAACGTGTGCTTTTCTTGATCTGGAACTCACTTTGCCAAGAGGATGCAAACAAGAGCATATAAGTGCTGAGAGTTCTCCAATGCCATTTCCACAAATCCTCCTCCAGGGACAGATAAATAATGAAACAACTGAATGGGAAACAACACTAAAGCATCTCAGCCTACAGAACCACAGGATATGCACCAGACACACATGGGTGAATGTTGAAATGCTGAGAACATTTAGTAACACAGATAGGACTTCAGGAATCCTCATGCTTGTCTAAGCTAACTGAAGCGTAAATCTGGAGTAAATGGAGCAACAGTGATGCAAACTGTCATAACAGATTGAGAAGCAGACTCAGAGTTCCTACCATCTACCTACATGATAGGAAAAATCTTCATCATCTCTATATCAAGGCATATTTCTTGATATTTCTCTTTTGAACACCTACTCTGCTGTTTTAATAGTGTGAAAATGTAAAATATTCATCTTACATTTTCCACAGCTGACTCCCATTCTGTTAATTCAGTTATGCAAGGCTTGACCCAAATGATCCCTCTCTTGTTTGTTTGGGTTTTTTATTACTTTGCTGATACTGGTAGGCAGTTTTTATGTCCAAGACTGTCAGTGAACTGAGTTTGATCAGGCAAATCTTTACTCCCAAGACCATGCTGCTGAACTAGAACAGTGGAGTGTACTCTCCATTAAGTGCATTAAGCAAAACAGCATAACAGCATGCAGCATTTTAGACTTGTAGCATACAATTTCCCCTCCTGCCCATATCAGGGAGATCTATTATCCTGCAAGTACAGGATTTTTCCATTCAGTGGCCATTTCCTTTCCTACTCATTGCTAACATGCTATTAACCATTTCAGCCTCTGCTAAGAATTGAGCTGATGTTTGCAGAGAAGTAGCTGTAATGATTTGAAGACTGTCTTCCTGCTATTGTTAAATATTTCCTAAACTTCTCCATGGAATAGAATGTTTTTTCCCTTATTTAGCAGGTAGATTTAGATTCTTCTAACTATAAGGGGACCATATACCACTAAGAATCTGGATTTCTCAGACACATCAGGGTCTCCAAGTTTTGAGGAATTAATGCTTGCTATTGAAAAGATTTACTTCAGTTTTCTCTAAACAAATGACAACTGAAGAATCTACAGTTTTGTGCTGTTGTCTCTAGGCTGTGTCATCCTCCCACTTAAATGCTCCTTGGTGTCTCCTCTCTTCTCAGACAGGGAGGTGCTCTGAATCAAGACATCAGTGGCACAATTTTCTACTGTGGGCTTTAGATATAACATATCTCTTTTAGTAACCCAGTACCATCTTTTTGCTATCAAGCAAGCCAAAGGTTTCATTCTAATACGATACATGTTCTATGAGAGTTTTTCTGATTTTTATGAGAGACTGCCCACTTCAACCCACCTTTAACAACAAGAGGCAGGAAAGGATCTTAAGCCCCTTAAAACCAGCTTAAAAGGGAAATGCTTTTCATACAGCAGCTCTTCAGTTTTAAAATGGTTCTTGCTCATTGTGCTTTGATCCTATTGATACTGAATGCTCTCTTGCTATACCTCAGTGTGATATAATGGAAGGAACACCATGTGGTAGTCTGCAGAAAAGTCGATTAAACTAGCAGACATAAAACTGCAAACAGCTTTTACGCGTCACTAATGGACTGGGACCACTTGGCTTTCATGATAGCTCAGAAAACCTTACACACCTGAGGTGCTGTAAAAAGAGTAACAGTTAAAAACAGGAAGAAATGTAAAGGACAAGGTGCAAAGATAGATGGCTTTTGGCATGAGCTATTCAACAGTGTCAGACCATATTCTGTTTACAGGTACAAACAAAATGAGCTCTTCTTCTCACGGGAAAGCTGCCTTTATCCCAAACATACCCTGGAAATTTGGTGATCAAAAATTTGACTATTAGCAGAGTCCCTTTCCATCTGTTAAAAAGAGGCAATGCCTTCATTCAACAGGGACATTTAAATTGTAGGTTCAATGTTTGGCTAACCAAGGATGAGACTTGGGACTTCTCTCAGACATAGCAGAAACACTTGTCATTAAGTATGTCTCCACATCATGTTTAGCTCTGGCCAGTGCTGCCTTTCACTTTCAGACCCTCAAGGCTTTTTGTCTTGTCACCTTGTTGCCACATGAAACACCTACATGGTGCTGTCTCTCCTTTTAGGTCTCAGGACTCTCAGCAGGACAAAAGTTCTGCCAAATCCTTTTCTCTTCTCCTCAACTGGCAGACATATGGGCTAATTCTCCAAGACAAACTTAACAAAACAGTATCAGAAAAATGACAAATTTCTATAAATAATGCTGAATACTGCAAATGATATGCTTTAAAAATCACTTGATCATTAAACAAGAGAAGATGCCTTCTGTAAAATAAATAAACCATGAAAAGAGAAGGCAAACTCGCAATTTAATATTCATAAGGTCTGAACTGCTCAGGAAGATCTCGGCCAAATGTAAAGACTCTCTGTGTGTCATGCACTTTTGACAGATGCTGTCCCCAAAGGAAAGCTGAAGCCAAGTCTGACACCTGACTCATACCAATAGGGAAGACAGAAATCTCCAATGCTGGCTCAAGCAGGCAGGAGACAGCAGGGTTTTTTATGGCAAAATCTTTTGACTGTCATAAATTTTCATGCTCTGTACCTTGATACCATAATGAAAGGCAATGGATTAGATCCATTTGTCATTATTAAGATCCTTGCTCCTAGTTGGAAGAAAAAAGTTAACTTGCAGACAGTATAGCTCAATTAAGTGGAAACCACACATCCTAAAGAAAACCAACCCTAATTGCAGAGCTTTGACCTAAAATTAATCAGGTTTGGTCTTAACTGACTGAGCACCAAATGTATATTCTATTATTTTTTATCTTGCTGTGGTAATTAATGTAAGAAATGTTTCATGCCAAGTTAACTTCGCCTGTAATGTCCTCAGATTTAAGAAATTGGAAATAGGATCTCTGTCAGAGTGGTTGCACAGTGTTCTCATCCCCTGAAGGAAACCCAAGCTCTGCTGATTAAGAAGACTTCAGCTTTTGATCATGAATTATTGGATATCGACCCATCATTCAGTCAGGGCTGCAGACTGACTGTCCTGAACTGAAAGGCTTGGAATCAGATCACATCCAGGGGGAACAGCTCTCCAAGCAAAACTTTCTTCTCATCTAAATCAAGTCTACAAATAGCAACTCACGTTTGTCAGACATTCATCAAATGTGACATGCTTCATGGAGCCAGGCCACAAAAACAGAGGAACCTGTCATAATAACCTCATGCAAGACAGTAGATGGTCCTGATGCTGTGTGACATGCCAGGGAGCAGATATTGTGCTTCCTGAGCAGGTGAATGTAAAACTCAATCTTGTAGAAAGAGAAATTGTCACTCATAAATGGGAGGGAGGGAAGAAAAAAAAAAAAAAAAAAAAAAAAAAAAAAAGACTATCTGATCCAATTAATGCCATTAATGCATACATTGATTACTGTCAGGTTGCAGAAATGCTGACACACAAGGATTGATCCTGCTTGAAGATGGTGAATGAAGAAGCTAGCCCCAAAACTGGGGGCAAGTCGGTCTTTCCAGATCCACGAGAAATAGCTGCTAAACCCAGGCACTAAAGTTCTCCAGAGTTAGGTATCTCAGCCCATCTCTTAAAAACACTACTGGTTTAGGCAACGATTATCATTATTATTGTTACTGTTCAGGGCTGCCTGCAAATCTCCAGGCTTTGCAAGGACCAGCACCACCAAAACACAGCAAGCAAGATATGAAGAGAAAGAGCAGTCTGTGTCTAGCCAAGCCCAGCTAGCTTCAACAGGGCAGCAGGACTGCATCAGGAGGCAGCACAAGGGGAATACTTTGAAATGTGGCTGAAATCAACAGTGAAAGAAAGTAAAGTAAAACAAAAATATTAAAAAAAAAAATAAAAAAAAAAAAAAGAGAAGCTTTTAACAAAACTGCCTCCTTTTCAAAATTAAGGAGTGAGAGAAAGTAGACTTAGATTGAAAGAAGTTCCTGGCTGTGAGAATGGCGAGGGCCTTGCACAGGTTGCCCAGAGAAGCTGTGGCTGCCCCATTCCTGGCAGTATCCACAGCCACACTGGATGGGGCTTGGAGCACCTGGGGTAGTGGAACTCCCATTAATATTAGTAGGCAGGGTATTGGAACAAGATGAGTTTTAATATTCATTCCAGCCCAAGCCATTTTGTGATTCTGAAAACTCTTTTGACCCCTAAAGATTTGTTTCTTCTGAAAATTTTCCCTTTTTTAAGAGGACGTTTCCTCCCTTCACCATTCTTCCTTTGTATCCCTTTCTTTCTGTTTTAACATCCTACTATCCCATTTTTCCATAATGAAATCAGAGATAAAATTAAGAAACTAAAATTAGAAATTAACACTTTCAATAAAATTTTCACAACAAAAATCTCAAATAAGCAAATATTAGTCAGTTTTGGAAAGACAACTTAAATTTTATTTTAAAAATCTTACTTAAATAGATCTACTGAAAAAAATCCTATGGCCAGCAACAAATTTATTTATTTTCTTGTCCAAAAAAAAAAAAGAAAGATGGATGGGTTTGGTTCACCCACTGAGTGTTCAAGGGCCCATCGTGTCCAGTTGTGTCACATCCAGACACATCCACAACACATGGATGTTTCTGTGCCACAGAGAGTAAAAAACAATGCCAACATTTATACTACTGAAAGTCTATCCCCTTAGGTTAAATTATATCCATTTTCCTTGTGTCAGTCCATTCACCTTCAAAGAAAGAAACTAATATGTCTTATGAAGACTTCAAAAATTCTATTTAATCCATTGACAAAATTAGAGACAGAAAATATTAAAATACATGGACCTATCTATCTCATATATTGATACATTTCCGATCAGTAGATGAAGTGATGCTATACACCAGAGATATATTACAATAGAGTGGCCAAAGGAATGTAAAACTCAACCTTCCCATGGAGGAAATCATGACTGCTCAACTTTGACTTACGTCCTTCAGCAAAATAGGTAATTTCTGAAGTAAGTAATAGCTTATAGCTGATCTTTTTGTGTAAAACAATAGATATCTGTAGTTTGCAGATAGAAATTCTTTCCCTTTTGATGGCCAAGTTCTAAATTGCTGTGACAGACATTTCGTTGACAGCCTGTGATGGTCAGAGCTGGCTAACAGTGCCCATCCAGTTTATGTACTGGATGTTGCTGCCAGTGAGCTTGAACTCACAAAAAAACCTCCCAAAACTGCAAGACACCTTGGAAAAACCTGCACATAGAACTTCACACAGGCACACCCCTCTTCCTAACACAAGACATAAGAGATCTATTATACCATGACAAAAAAAAGTGATAAAAACACCCCCCTGGATGGTTGAGAATTTGTAGCTGGAATGAGGTGCTTCATGATTAATGCCCTGTGAGGAGGATGCTGTAAACAAAACATTATTTTGTATTGCAAATAAAAGGATCTGCTAAGTGCTGTCTAAATCCCCCCAGGTACCAGTGGACAGCTCTGAGAAAAATGCATTTGCAGAGCACTTAGTGTCAAGAAAGCCTATCTCATGGTGCCAAAGGGTTAAGAGTCTCTCAAAATCAGAGGATAAACTCATTAAAACGGACCATTACTGGAGAAAGAAGAAGCCCCAAGCTCCTTCCCTATTTCTGTGCCAGGTTAGCAGGAGGAACCAAAGAGCATAATACAGGTTTGAGTGCACATAAAACAATAGTAAATTCCATAAGGAATGAGGATTCCAAAGTAAATAGAATAGTGAAAGTCAGCAGAGGCAAAAGTTAACTTAATATAAAATACTTGACTCTCAGGTAAGGCATTAAGATGCTGTTTTGGCAGCCAGAACTAATAGCAGGCTTGCTGAAAGGGTATTGGCTTCAGAAAGAAGACAAATACAATCCTAATCCCTTTTTCCTGCCACACACTGGAGATGAGTGAAACCCAAGGGGGAAATTCTTATTACAGCAAATAGGTGCAAGTCCACAGGAAAAATTAAGTCAACTTGACAATTTACAAATTCCCTTTCAAGCATGAAAGGTGGATAAAAACAGAAGGTTATTTTTAAATCCAAACCATGGTATTTTGTATCTGTTAATATCATTCCTGAAGAATAAGGGACATAGGAACAGTCCATAATGAACACAAGCTTCATTTCACTGGCACAAAGCCAGGACAAAATAACTTTTGTTAGACAAGCAGTATTAGAAAATCTAATACCAGGAAGAGACATTTTTCCTTCTTCCCGTCAGTGGCAGTGAGACCTGGCAGTTTATCCACAGCTTTCCGGGTGAAGATGCAAACCAAGGTAAAATCTGCTTATCCCTGACTTTGCTGGCTAAGGAATATATAGCACAATGTCCCTCAGTTAAGAAGGAAAAAAAAAAAAAAATTCTTTACTGTGTGCTTCACATTCCTTCTGATTTATTCCCCTGCAGACAAAAGAGGATTAGGGATAATCAAAGTTTGCCATCAGCATACCTGTACCATTCCACAAATGAAAGACCTTGAGCTTTGTGGAAAATACCCATACTGTTAGGTGGGCATCTGCTTAACTCTTATGGACCTTTAACACATGTTTTGAAATGCTCAGGCATGCCAGGACCTAGCAGTATTAAATCTTGCTTTTGTAGGTGGAAAAAATTGCAATCCATGCTGTGTTACAGTGAATTGACCGTACAGATCAAATTATATTCTACCCACTACAGGGAGACAGATATGCTCCTGAATCTTGGGCTCAAATGCTCCCAACTCCCTTCTGGCATCCAGCAAACTGCACTTCCACTGTTCATTTTGGGGCTGGAAAATAAATACCTCCCTCTCCAAATGCATTGTGGTTTGGGTGTAGAGCAACACAGGCCTGATAGAGCCAGTGAAGATGGTACCTGGGACAAAAATAGCTAGTTTGGGGATGAAATGCTAAATGTTAAAATCGCGTATTTCTCTGATGTTTCAAAAAGTAGTTGCTTCGCTTTCTTTCCCCCATTGTAGATCCCGATGTCTCTTCTTGTTGGGTGAGGAAATCAAAGCAGACCCCTCTGTCCAAGTTGCTGTATCAGCTCTAAGCACTTGTGGCTGCTATGAAAGCGAGCTTGACAAGGAAAAAGGACCTGATGCTGAGGAGTAGACACATGCTGGGGGAAAAGAAACTGCATCTCAGACACTGGAAGAAAGAATTCTACCATTATAGACCACAGAGGAGTCAAAGGGATGTGGTAGATGAGGTGAGAGAATGGGTTTGGAAATTTCCTCTGTAGTTTCTCACAGAGGTCACATGGTTGGAGAAACATGTCCAATCCTAGGGGCAGTCTGTGAACTTAAGGCTGAAGCTGTGCAGAGATCATTCCCTCGAAGAAAGAACATCAATTAAAATTCTGAAATGGAAAACATCACAGTAGTTCATAAACAGCATTTAAATGTCTCTGTCAGCATATACTTTGGATTATCATGTGCTGCCTCAGACAGCAAAAGAATTTCCAGCCAATAAATACAACAAAAATGCTCAATCACAATAAAATGCTACAGGAAATTTCCAGACCAAGAGAGGAGTCCCTCTAGTAGTATTTTCTTTATTATTTTGCTTTATATGACATAACATCATATAATATGCATGTGCCTCAGCTAGCATGATGGGGTCTAGTGAGATACAGAATAAGTTAATTACATAATTTCTACCATGAATTGCACTGTAATACTATTAATATACAAAAAGTGCTTGCAGAATTGGGACTTAAACTGATACCCCATGAAATTTACTCCAAATCCCTAGTTAATTCTTTTTGTAATACTGCTCTTCTTTGACAGCACCTAATTAAGGATTGTTTGGTGAGAGATCTATAGGATTATCTGTATGCATACATAAATATTCATATAAACAAACATATAAGTATCTGTAGATGAATATGTAACTATCTTTACATGGAGGCATTTGAGCCAACATCAAAATATATCTTCTTTCCAGCAGTGTCAACAAACAAGATGCAGACTTCTGAAAAATTCAGTTGGTTTGGGTTTTAAGATTTTTGGTACAGATTCTTCCTTAATAATTTTATCTATTTAGTTATTTGCTCTAATGTAGGTCTTGGCCACCCTTGTATTTCTCTGTAGTTGAAAGAGAAGGAGATGAAGATGTTCTTTGAGAATTCTAATTCTTTGAGAAGGTGACTCTTTTTTTTTTTTTTTTTTTTGGTTGAATCACACTCTGGAGGTGTCTATTTCATCCCTGCCTAAGCAGCTAATATAGGATTACTTCTTACTTGGCAAGCTGACTTTAAAAACTGAAGTTAAATTTGGTGTCTGGTTCCAAATTCCTTGATCAGCCAAACAATGTTTCCCCTTATCAAGGCAGATCAGTATAAAGGTGTTTGAAGACAGTGAATTAAACCTGGTTTGTTCAGTAGTTGTCCTCATCTTGGAACTGGTGACATCAATTCCAGAGGTGTCAGCCCAACATGACTGACCTCACATGGTTATGCTACAACTTCATGAAAGCTGAAGTCACATGAAGTGCTCTTCTTGCTCTGCTTTTTATAAATATAAGCAAGTTTCTCTCATCTGGATGAATCTCAGATTTCCTTGAAAAATCATCTCTTAAAATTCAAGCACAGCAAAGATAAAACACAATGGTTTTATTTTCAATCTCTCACAAGACTGTACCTATCATTTAGGACAGAAAATGATTTAAGTCTGAGCTAGGCACCCAGGCTCCATCACAGATAATAGAAAGAGGGAATCATGTACAAAGGGCAGTTAATCCCCAGGGCTGGTCTTGATTTTGGTAAAGTGAAAGTTGTTTTGGGGTAGGTGTGAAATATAGGAATGTCTTGCAACAGTTATAAATAGAAGGAAAGGTGTTATGAGACAAGAAGACAACAGTACAGCTGCTAACATCTGAGACTAGAGGTGTAGCTGTTGGAATTCATCTCATCCAACTTCACCCACTTAAAAGACCATTGTCAGGTCCAAGTTAATCTAGGCTCTTCTAGAGCATGACCAGAGGGCCCATCTGGTGTCTCCACTCTTGGCAGCTGAAACATTCATGGGTACATGCCAGCACTTGTCATCAACTTTAGAAAAACCTTGATAACTAGTTGCTGAGTGGCTTACTTCTAGTCAATTTAAGTGAGGTGAGATGGATTTCACACCAGATATTTCCAATGCAGGCAAATTCTCTTTATTTAATGTTGAGTTGAGAACATGACACAGTCCTCCAAAGATTCTTCTGTGCTATCGGCTCAAGAAGAGCAAAGCCTGGAAAAAAAGAGTATTAGGTCACCTAGTCTAACCACTTGGATATCATCAGCTATTTACTGCCACACAATTATAACTGCACTAAACCCAGTCAATGATTTTGCTTAAACTTAATCTGTACTTGGCTACATTTACTTTTCCGTGTTGGACTGAAGACATCAAAAGCAAGAAAATTTCCCTCATCTCTGTAGTCTGTTCTGAGAGTTAATTCCCTTCTCCACTCTAAATGTGCACCTTTTTTCCCCATTTGAATTTGCCTGGCTTCCAGCCACTGACTCTTGTTAAGACTTTATCTTCAAGATTCAAGATCCTTTTACAATCCAGCATATTTCCCTTAGGAGGCAACTTACACATGGTCACAGAGGAAATATATAACAGAGCAAGGAACCAAACCTTACACTCTGAAATCTCAGGATAATGCCGAGATCATCAGCTCATCCATGCTGCTGACAGCACTTTGGAGAATGGGGATGGGTAATGGTTATTAATGCAGCATGCAGAAAGGGTTTTTACAGGTGAGATTGTGAGAAAGGACTGTGTTACCTCTGTCTCATCCAGTGATACACGCTGCATGTGGCACCACAGAAGAGACCTGGTTATACAGGACACAAATGTCTCAGGAACTTAGCAATGTATGGCTCTGGCCCCTCATGAGACAGGCTGTTTGCCACATTTCTGCTTCAACCTGTTTCTAACCTAATAGCAAATGTCTGCCTTGACTGTCCTCTGACTTTCTTGAACCAGACAATGCTCTCTGCAACACTGCAAGTAGTAGGTGTCCCTGAGCCTGACATCCCTCATCCCCTTCCGCAGCTTCCCCTCCTGGCATCCTGGGGTTATTGTGCCCAAGACACGTGAAAGAGCACACAACTTTTATGGGAAATGGCAAAATTCATATATGAGAAAGCACTTCTCCCTCCCTGGAGCTTCACCTTGATGTTGTTAACTGAAGCTCTGCTCTCTGTCTGCTGCAGCCCCACATAAAAAGAAAATTGTTTCTCATAAATTACTTCAGAAATGCACACTGCATGTTAATTGTAAAATAAACAGTTTAAATTCATTTCATTGAGCACAACATCAGAAAGAAAATGAGCCAACTGCAGTAGATTATTTTTGTTGGATAGGTTTCAATCAACTTTACTGATGCCCTTCATTCTTCTCCTGATTACCATCACTAAAAACCCCCATAGCAAATTTCATCTGAGTATCTAAAAATAGAGATATTTATAACTTAGCTGTTTTTGTGTCACAGTTCTCCTCCTCCTTTCCCCTTGCATTTCTGATCAGACTTATTTCAGAAATATGCAAAACATCCATGTAACGACTTCATATGGAGAGGAATCTGGGAACATCAGCACCTTTTTTTTTTTTTTTTTATCTATACCATAGCAGGCCAAAGGGATAGGTTCGGCTTATTCCCATTTTCTCTACCCCGTGTTGACCCATGAGACTTTTTTTCTCTCAGCTGCTTATATGAACAGTGCCTATTGACATTCAGATCCAGCCAGGTTAGCAAAGAGTACCTAATTAGACTGGTTAAACAAATCTAGTTTGCTTTCACAATAAAAAAAAAAAAAAAAAAAAAAGAGTGAAACCGTGAAACAGACAACACGAATAGTCCATCCCTCAGGCCAGCAGGAGCAGAAGGGAATAGATGGGTCAAGCAGAGATCAGCATCTTCTTCAGCAAGTTGCACTACATCCAGGAGATGAGTAATCAATGCATAAGTACAAATTCTTATTCGGAATGAAAGAGCCACAGCTCTCCTTAGTTCACACCAAAGAGGAGACAGGAGACAAGCTCGATGCAAAACCAGCAAGTTTCACAAATCTCAGAGATGGGTGTAAGTCACCCTTCCATGTTTGATCTTTTGTTTGACATCCCAAAAATTAAGCAATTCATATTGAAGCCAGAAGTCTACATGCTGAGCCTACATGATCACTCTGTAGGTTGCAAGTCATACCTTAAGGCACAAGATAACTTGAAACCTAGCCCAGGCTTGTTTAAAATTCAGCTCAGGTTCATAGAACTCCAAACCTCAGTTAACCCTGTGAACTTGGCTCAGTTTTAGGGTTTGAACAGTCCAGGTCTAAACACATTTAAAATACTTTTTACTTTTTTCAAAAGCAGCCTGGGCAACAACTGAAAGCCTTGGGAAAAGTTCCTCTGCATAGGAAAATAGCTAATGCATCAAGTTATGGTTTCTTAATGGCATTCAATTAACACATCACCGTTGTTAGTTGATTAAAAATTAACTGTGAATACACATTTAACATTTAGTACTTACAAATGTTCCTTGATTTATTAAAATTGTCAGGAGTTAAGGAGTCTTGGGATAAGCAAGGAATATTTTCTTTGCCTATTTTGGTAACTCTGTAATGAAGCAAGCAGCTTTTAATAGAGAATTCAGACTTGTTGAAAACTTTTCTGTAAAGAACCTTATAAATCATTCTTCGGATATTAAACACTCACTTTGCTCAGTTCATGCTGTTTGTGAAAGTGTGTATTGACTAGCTGCCGTTGCACTAGAAGAAACCCCCTACTTCAAAATTCTTAAGAATTGCAAAAGAAGGGACTCTTTTTGGGAAAAGAGCAGATGAGTTTCCTCTCATATCGTGTCTGCCAATGGGAGACTTTTGAGTTGTAGTATGGGCAACAAATGCCACCATGGGCCTTTTGCTGCATGGTATCCCAGTGCCACTGCTACACCACCAAGGCAAGAGGTGACACCCCCAGCCTGTGGTTAGGAGCAAGCAGAAGGAAAGCCATGCTCAGGAGAAGCACAGCCAATGCTGGACAGATGTGCATCCTCCACACAACAGGTTTCCAGTGACTGGCAGTCCCACCCCAACTCTGATGTGACTTACAGAACCACTTCTGTCAGACCCATCAATGCAGCCAGCCTGTGTTCCCTGTCATCTCACACCAGTGTAGATCCTCCTGCATGGGATCTCCCTAAATGTGGGATTGTCAGTACTGATGGTGTATACTGGGCTGGCTCTGACTGTACGTGCAGTTACTGCAATCACATGTTCAAATAGACATTTAAGCCTCTGAAGAAATATTTGTACTCTCAGATGTGGCTAATGTGTTTATTGAACCAGGTCCAGGCAATGACAGGCATGAGGACACTGCGGAAATAGAAACAGTCCAACCAAGAAGCAGCAACAGCAGTGCAAAGAGCTCAACATTTCAGCTAAAAAGTCAGGGAAAAGAGGACTTTCCTCCTACCTGAGCACTGACATTTCAGGTCTGCCTGCTTTAGTTTTTATCATTTTATCATGCCTCCTGATAAAGTGACATATGGATGCAGATCACGAAAACAAGACCCCTACAATGTGAGCATTTGGTCACCCTGCTCGTGAGATGCTGACAAAAATGTCTTAAACACAGAAGCTTATTTCAAACACTAATTTTCTGTCTTTGCTCTTCCACATTACCCCCAGTATAAAACAAATGAGGAGGGGAAAAAAAAAGAAAATAAAGAAATGGGAAAAAAAATTAAAAAGCAAGCTTGGGGGCACTTTTTATCACGTTCCCCTCTGACTTGCTCCTGGGGAACACAGCAGTGTTTTTCCCTAGTTCTGAACCTAATGAAACTCTTGTCATGATGCAGGGATTAATCTGATTATTTATTATTTGCATTAGGATGATACCATCTGCCCTTCCTTCCCCTCTCTTCTCTTCCTCCCTGAATGATTAGAGATCTGTTGTGTCGAGCAAGATGGGCACTGTGTGAAGAAAAGGCAGTTATTCCTGTTTCAAGGAAGGGAAGTGAGGGGAGGAAAATATAGTGATTTAGCTGGAGTTTGCTAAAGCACAGTCAAAAGCGTCCTATCCATTTCTGTGGGCTGTGTATCAGGCCCTAAGCATAAGCCTGCTCTGCATAAAACATCATTGTGAAAAAGAGATTTAAATTGGCTCCAAAATAGTTGAACATCTGCACTGCAGCATTGCCACCTGAGGAGAGGCTAGTTCTGGCTGCTCAAGCAGACTGGTCATCCTAGCTTGGTGCAGGTAAACTGAGGTCCTGCAGCCTCCTCATTCAGAGCTGACTCAATATACAGCACTCCAGGCTGTATCAAACACAAATGTCCAGGATAGCCTCCCTCAACTAGCACAAAAAGCAGTAAAATGAGAAAATAATATTTTAAATCATAATAAGTGCTTTACCACCATGCTGTTTCAAAGTGTATCTGCCATGCTGACAGGGTTCAGGATGAATGATAAATAACATTGCTTTCAGATTTGCCTTCTCTCAAGTATTCTGCTGTATTTAGTGTGTCTCTTACCAGGTCTAAAATTCTAGTTTATGAGAGACACCTGAGAGGGAACCTCATCAATGTCTTTCAGTGTCTGGAGGGAGGTGTCAGAGGATGGACCAGGCTTTGATCAATAGTGCTCAGCAACAGGACAAGGGACAGTGGGCACAAACTAATGCACAGGAAGTTTGAACATGAGGAACACCTTTAATCTAAACATCCTTGAAAATCTGTGTCCTGTGTGCACTTAAAAATGAAGTGTCTGTGCATATCTGACACCCTTAACTGCTGAAGTATTTTGCTGCAATTACTTATAGACAGTGATGTCCTAAGAAAAATCTAGTGCTAATAACAACCCTTTCTGCCCAGCGGGGATGCTGACTTTCATGTGGTTAGAAGTCCATGAGCTGATCAGATCCCCACAGTCTGTCCAGACACACCCTACTTACTTAGTAGACTGGTCTTGTCTTGCCACTTGCTTGCATGAACCACATGCAGCATTTACTGCTTAAGTCCGAACCTGACATTCTTCAAGGAAATGAAGGGAAAGGGCTTACTCACCCCAATGCTCTTCATGTAACAAGTATGACAGAGCTTATATGCCTCAGAGACAAAGAAGGATCTACCCAGGCAACAAGAAAATTCTGTCAGAAAGCAGGCATTTGTCAGGCTGTGAAATAAAAGTCTCATCTCCACACACACGGAGAAGCCCAGAGCATAATAATGGTGAAAGAGGAGCACCCAAGTAACTTCAGGGAAGAAATGAACTCCTGTCATGCCTCCTCCCAGGATTGTCTGTAAGGAACATCACCCCACTCTGGTGAATCACGGGAGCTGCTCTCTGGAGCACCTCAGGGACAGAGAGGGGTCAGTACCCAAAGGTATATTATGAGATGCACTAGAAGGATGTTTTGGGGTAAGATGGAACTCATGGAATATTTGGTGGAAGTAAGAAAACTAAAAACATGGGAAAGCGAGCATCAAAGTGGTTTGGGACAGCCAAATATGGGGAGACTGAAGGAAAAGGGGCAGTTCTATTCAATATTCTTATTGATGACATGGATAAGGTATTGAGTCTTTCATTAGTAAATTCGCAGACGACACCAAGCTGGGAGCATGTGTTGATCTGTTGGAAGGGAGGAGGGCTCTGCAGAGAGACCTGGAATGGTTGGACAGATGGGCAGAGTCCAATAGGATGAGGTTTAATAAGTCCAAGTGCTGGATCTTGAATTTTGGCCACAATAACCCCTTGCTATTTTACAGACTGGGGACAGATGGCAGGACAGTGCCCAGGGGTGCTGATGGACAGCTAGCTGGACATGAGCCAGCAGTGTGCCCTGGTGGCCAAGGAGGCCAATGGCCCCTGGCCTGTATCAGGAATGGTGTGGCCAGCAGAGCCAGGGAGGTCATTCTGCCCCTGTGCCCAGCACTGGGGGGGTCACACCTCGAGTGCTGTGTCCAGTTCTGGGCCCTCACTTTGGGAAGGACCTGGAGATGCTGGAGCGCATCCAGAGGAGGGAACGAGGCTGGAGAGGGGCTGGGAACACAAACCCTGTGAGGGATGGCTGGGGGAGCTGGGGTGTTCAGCCTGGAGAAATGGAGACTCAGGGGTGATCTGATCAATCTCTACAGCTCTCTGAGAGGTGGCTGTAGTCAGATGGGGTTGGTCTCTCTCACCAGGAAGCAACTGACAGAACCAGAGGGCACAGTTTTAAGCTGTGCCAAGGGAAACATAAGCTGGATACTAGGAAAAAGGTTTTAAGGGAAAGAATAATAAATGGAATAATAAATTATAAAGAATAATATTGGAATACTTTGCCTGAGGAGGTGGTGGCGTCACCATCCCTGAGTGTGTTTATAAAAAGACTGGATGTGGTACTCATGGCCATAATCTAGTTGAGGTGTTGGGGCATGGGTTGGACTCAATGATCTTGGAGGTCTCCTCCAACCTAGACATTCTGTGATTCTTTGATTCTGCAAAACTAGTCAGCTGTGTGTAAATACAACTGGCTAGTGCTTTTCTGGATCCTCTCTCTCTCTCTCTCTCTCTCTCTCTCTCTGTCTGTGTGTGTGTGTGTGTATGTGTGTGTGTGTGTGTGTGTGTGTGTGTGTGTGTGTGTGTGTGTTTGTGATGGTGTGTGCAAGGCATCTGTACCACCCTGGGCTGCAGCTTCCAGGTGCCAGCAACATGAGGGAGATGGGGATTCACAGCTCAGGCTGAGTGTCTGAGCTCAGATCAGGTGGATCCACATTTTATCCATGTGTGTGTATTTTGCACAGACTTTCACCCTGACAAACAGAGAGGGGGCATGATAGGATGTGGGTGCTGACTGTGTAAGTGCAGAGTGTCTTTGAGGAGTGTGGAACTGGATGCATGTCTATAGAAATATATATATATATATATATATCTGTCTGTGTGCCTACAGGGAGCACACACTCCATCTCCATACTCATGGGACTTCTGGGGTGGATCTGGAGCAGTCTCTGCTCTCCCAGGCTGCTGAGTTGCTGAATTTGGTGTTTCCCTAGAAATATTTTCAAGCCACTACAAATGCAGGTGTGCCATATGCAACAAATTCAGCAATTTCAGTATTCAGAGTCAGACTTTGGAGGATTGGAAAGGCTACTATATCGTAATGCTCTGCTTGATAAGCTTTGCCAGCGAGATCTGAGGAAAGGAAGGAGAAAAGGAGGTACCTTTGGACAGTCCTGCCAGGCAGATGGACAGGGGAGCTTTTCTTTTCAGTTGAATGATCCCAAGCACAATTGCAGGGAACAGTTTATGGTGCAAAAGGAAAGATAATAGGAATATAATGTGGAGAAAATTTTCAGATTAACAACTGTCTTCTCACTCTCTCCACAGGCTGATATTGCTTGGCGCTTTCATTTTCTGTTACGCTTTACATCCAAGCAGACTGTGATCTCTCTTGATGAAGGCACTGAGACAAAGAGCAGTTGGGTGCTTAAATATCTCTGAATATCTCTATGGACATAGCTCTGAAGACCCTGAGCATTCAAAATTCAAAATGGGGTTAGATTCCTCCAGCTGCAGAACAATAACTTTTATAGCCCTTTTCCCCAGACAGTCTCAAAGCCTAGAGTTTGAGACTATAATGAGAAGTTTAGAGCAATTGAAGTCTCTTATTTCATATTCATCTGAATGAGGACAGCCTGGAACCTGGGATATCTCACTTTTTCACTTAAATAGCTAGACCTTTTTTATCTATGAAAGGGGCCTTGAGTAAAGTAAGGCCTTGTGCTGAACTTGAAGACATCAGGCATGGTTCAAGTTATACCTATCAGATTCAGAGCCTTAACTGTGCCTAATTCCTGGATCTCACTGGGGTTTATGCAGGAGTTAGCCAACCTACTGTTCAAATTTAGAGGTGCCCAGGGTGTGTTTCCAGGGTAAAAACATAGAGACCAAGAGATTTATTATTCCCATGGATTAAACAGCTGGGAGGTGGTGTGGTTTAGAAGACGATTTGAGAGCGTCTCTGGCACCAAATTCCATGTTTGTGAGTGTTCCTGAAATGAATTTATGAGCAACAGAGCAATGGGCTTTGCAGGCACTGTTTGCAATTGGAAAAGGTTTCATCTCACCTAGTTTTTCCAATTCCACCAGGTAGCACTGTACCTGGGGTCCTTTCAGTGACAGAGGTAAGCAGAAGGAACTCCTTCTTCTGCAAGCTATGCAGCATGAATTACCTTCTTTGTGGATCTGTCTCTCCCTTTCTCCTACAAGAAGGAAACTGGATATTTGTCTTAAAATAAGAATAGGGGAGAAAATATGGACTTTTCCTGTCACCCCACTCTTTGGGAACAAAGCCCTGTCCTAACTGTCACTGAGTTTAAACCAATGAAAACTCTGGGAAATGACCACTCATTCCAAAATCTTATTCTATAATTGGAAGATGTTCACTAGCATGATGCATCTTGTTAATTATGAAGCAATAAACATACCAGGCCAGATTTTGACATCTTGACAACGATGGCAATCTTGTATACAAATAGTCCTGCTGTAATAAATTGGACCATTTGTGTAATGGGATCTACCCAAGGCTACAACCGACTCCACGAATCCAAAATCTGACACCTAATATTTGTAACAGGGGGTTGGTTAGATGACTCAGGGCTTCGTAACAAAACACAGAGTTTTTTCAGCCTCCGGCTACCTGCTTTAATCTCACCGCTGTCAACCGTGACAAAAAGTCAGCACCACATGACAGCTGTTCAGAGACATCCTAATGAGCGGGTGATGTTGGCGGTCCCGGCGGACATCACCCCGGGAAGCAGAGCTGCGCCCCGGCCCCCGCGCCGCGGAGAGCGCTGCCCTCGGGGTCAGGGTCGGAGCGTGTCGGGCGGCACAAGGAAACCGGCGCCGCCGCCGAGCTGCGGCATCTGCTCCGGCAGAAAGGCTTGGACCGGCGCTCCGGACGCAGCGCCCCATCAGCATGCACGACCGAAAATAGTCCTCCCCCCCCTCCCCGACAACTTTGGCTCACCAGTGAGGCCTAAACCATGTATTCTTCAGGGAGCGCAGCAAACCCGGAGACCATAATTAAAATATGTTAATCTACACTGGGCACTTACCCATGGATAAACACTTCCATTTGGCACAGTTTCCTGCAATCTTCTGAGATTTGTGACTGATCTCAGAACCCCACTCCTTTCCCTTTTGGCATTTTTGGTCTTACTTTTGAGCCAAAAGGAAAGAAAAAAATAAAAATAAATAAAATTTCAAGTGAAAGACAGAGAGGGGGAGAAATTACACTTTTCCTCATAAGCTTTGTAATTCCAGTTCATTTTTTCTGGGGTGGGAGAATGCTGTCGCTAAGCTATGTGTTCATTACAGCCAGGGGGAAAAAATGAGGTTGGCTCCCAGTTTTGCTTATGTTGTTAAAAAGAGCCTCTGAAGCTGCAGTTCTGGAACAGGTCTCCTCTTTCTTTGAAAGCATGCTGTTTGATAGACTGTCATTTGTCCCCTCCTTTCAGAAGAGCCAGCTGGCAGCTAAGTGCTAAAGCCAGTGACTTGCATGTGTTTTTCTGACATTTAACAAATGGGAACAGCTTGCAAATCTGCATTAACTCACTCTGTCTCACAAATAATCATCGGCTACGCGGTGTAGACATTCGAACATTAGCGCAAACACAAAAGGGAGCAGGAGTCTGTGGGAAAAACAAGTTGGCAAATAAAAGATGTTTCACTAAGGGACAGATAAAGCTTTTTGGTTCAGATGGAGGGTTTGGGTATAGTTCCTGAAGATGGGGGGTGGGTGGAGGTATGAGAAGAGCATGGTGAAGGGAACTAATCCTCTCCCTCAATCCTCAGGGTAAGTTATCAGATTTGCACCTGAAACTATAACGTCTTCCCCCACCATTCACATTTATCACTGGAGCATTTTCATTCTGCAGCCTCCACTTGAGTCTGAGGAAAATACAGAAAGTGCACCCAACGCCAAGCTGTTTCCTCATCAGTGTTTCTGTGTGGAAGCTTATGGATGTTCCCAATTGTTTCTCTTTGCAAATTAACATAAGAGTCTGCTACTAGCATAATAAATGCTATGGGATTGTTCAGGTAACAAAGGAATAAACTCAAAACATGATTGGTTCTGAGGCTAAAGCATGGCAAGCAAAAAATTTACTTTTTAGGCTTATGTCAGAGATGTGGATATTTCACTTGAAAAAGAAATACATACTTAATTCCTTTAGCCTCTCTGAAAGCTATAGCCACAGCTTTCATGAGTGAAAGACAAATCCAGCTGTTACTTCATCTTAACCTCTCTTTATTTCCCCCTCCTGGAGACTGAATAGGCTCATGTCCAAGAAACAATGGCATTTTCCTTTGATGTAAGAATACCCCTTTTCTTTGTTGGTAAACACTCTTACAGGCAAGGGGACAAATGAAGCTCATGTAAAATTATGGGAGAGCCTCACATACAGATCATATGAGTTCATGGTGATCATCTTCCTTTGAAATTACACTCAGGCCAGGAATCCAGCATTTAGACCAAAACACTTCTCTTACTGAACCCAAGTCTTGTGCCTAGGAGTCATCACAGACTCGTGGCACCTGCAGGTACATCTATCAAGGCTGTGAGCAGTGAGTTGCAGTGCAGAATTATCCCATTCTTGGGAAAAAGAAAACCCCTACAACAATGGCACGGGTACGATTTCCAAAAAGTACCTGATAGATTTGAGTGCAACTATAAATTGTTTTGCCAGTGGAGTCAAAATACTTTGGTATTTATTAAAATTGGTAGCTGGGAAGGAAGCATGCCTTGACTATCTAGCTCACCAACATTTCAGAAAATGTTTGTGTTAAGAAAAAGGGTGACTGCACCTGCATTTCTAACATAATTTAACCGAGATGATATAAGCTATATACTGCACCACTTTGTCCCTGAATTCTCCTACCCCACGCTAGTTGCAGTTTAAAATATGGATTATATGCAAATCTTTTACTAATCTCACTAATGCCAAGAAAAAGAAGCCCAGGATCAAATCTTGTGCCAGCTTTTCCACTAAGCAAAAGTCAGCAGCCTGTAAGACCCTGTGAAGACAAAGCCCTTCTGGAACCTGCCTGGTCTGTAGATAATGCCTTAGTGTACTCAGAACATTGTAGACAGCTGAACCCCTCTTCCGCTGGGAGCAAAAGGAGCCCCATACTCTCCTGGGTGTGCAAAGCTTGTCCCAGAAAGAGCGGCAGAGCCAAAGGTGCTGGATTTCTGTGTCTCCCCTCACCTGAACCTCTTCAGGCAAGTTTTCTCAGAGTTAAAGATTCAGATCTAGTGGGTAGCAACCCTGCTTACACCAGGGAATTGGGAATAGATACTCTCTGAGTATCTATCCAAACCGTTCTATGATTCTAGGCAAATAAAAAGTTATTATTTGTGCTTAGCTATGTTCCTCCTTTTCCCCATTCCGCCCAAATATATAGTCTACTAGTAAGAAATCATCTGGTCATTCCTATCAGCCTCAAGAAGTTCAAGACTGTGACTGATAAATTATATGCACCATCTCTAATTACTCTGTCATCTGTTTTCTCTCAAGTACTGGGCAATCTCAATGAAGCCTTAAGTAGGGAACTCTACTCAAGTCATACTTCCTTGTCACAGATGCTTTGTACTTTGTTTGCCTCTCTGATATATAAGCACTGACATTTTTCCTGTAGCATCCATATTTCTTTTCACTACTTCCCTCTACATCCTTCTCTCTCTCATTCCTTCTCTCTCTCACAACACTTGGCAAGTTTATTCCTGAAAAAATGTCCCTCTGTAAAAAATAAACAGAACAATAACACCTTGTAGGCATGACGTAAGTGCTGCTTGGGTTTTATTTTTGTACTGATACTTACATATTTAATTAAACACAGTCCTGGCAGTTTTGTAATTGCTTAAGAGCATCCTAACAAAAGCCTAACTGCTGAAGTGGGCAGAATTGCATATTCCTTCATTTTTCTTGCTCTCCTTTAGCGCATTCTGTGCAGTGCAGCAGTGAGTGTATGATTTACTATTGTCCTGGAACAATCTCTGCTAAACCTTACTTCTGATTCCCCTCCCCACTTCTGCCTGTTCATACACATATCTACACATTTTCTATCTGGAGTGGTCCCAAGGGAAGATCTTGTACAACTACCTGAAGTTAGTGAAGTTTCACCATCATGGATGATTTTGGCCCCTTCCAGCAAAGCTCTGTAGTGGTTACAAAATATATATGAAACAACCCAAAAGATATTGTCTTCCAGATTATGAAGCAGCAGATCAGGCAGACAGATGGAACAGCAGGCAGACAGGAACAGATAGTATTTTCTCTCAGAAAAAGAAATGGCAAATACTTCCATAGCTGAGTTCAGAGCAGAGCAGCTTTGGAACAAATATTTGAAAGGAATTTCAGGGGCTTGGAGGCAAGTCGCAAATAAAAAAAACAGATGTTTCCAACTGCAAGAAAGAGAAAAATGTTCTTAGGTGTGTTTGTGCCAGGTTCAGCTCCTCAACCTTCTTGATGCCAAAGGGCACAACTGGCCAGCAGATACAACCAGTGCGTGATTTCTGAAGGTGCTGGGGTGTATCTTTACAAAACATCACAGAACAAAATAAAAACTAACCAGAAGCTTCTGAGCAGTCTTCATCCTAGAAAATAAGTAATTCCCAGACAATAGCTGGTCAAAACCAGGAACTGTAGAGTAAAGCTCACATTCAAAATTTTCACACATGGTCTCATTACCGAAGCCAAACCTTTTGGTGCAGAGGTATTATACAAGAGCAAATCTCAGTGATGAGATCAATGCTAGAGTTATTCCTGAAACTACTTTTGTGAAAAATGTTCCTGCTCACAGTGGCTGCCATGAAACTAATGAATGGACTTTGTCCTCTGGGAGAACTTGTCCTGTGCTCAAGGAGCTTTAGATCAGGACCAAAGCTGTTGGTTTTCTGTGACAAAGCTTGCCATGGAAAAGCAAAGAAATATGAAGCAGCAAACAGAGACTGAACTTTCCTAAGGAGAAGTTAGACCTAGGTAACAAAGTCATTCTCTGGATCGTTTAACACTTTATAACATTTTTAGATGCGTATTTCCAACCTTAATGTCATTCACGGTTGTTTTTATAAAGATATCATAGGAGTGTTTGGGTTTGCTTTTTTTGTTGTTGGGTTTGGTTTTGGTTTTTTTTTTTTTTTTTGCTTGTTTGGTATGATTTTTGTTTTTATTGTTGGATAATCAGTGACACCAAACAAATATTTGGAGGGTTTAAAGCTCAATGACACAGAATACCTCAGAGACAAATCGGTTTAGATACTTTTAGAAAAGACCTAGTGGCATTTTTTTTAAAGAGAATAAGAATCAGCCTAACCTTTTCATGTACATTGAGCAACAGTATTGATCCACAAACCTCCAGGGACAGCTTATAGGCAGAAGAGGTCAGGAAGAAATGATCCCCATTGCACAGCAGGGTGTTCATTGGGAGGAACCATGGAGAGACATTTGTTATTCACGATTTCCTGGAAAATCTCACTGACCTCTCCCGTGCTACTCTTTGCTGTAAAAAATTTATGTGGGGAATGAAGCCAAACCAAAGCACCAATTAAACTACTGAGCCTAGGAACGAATGGGAGAGGTTGCCCGGCACAAATAGAACAACAGGTTTAAGTTCATGCTAAAAACTCAGACTGAAAGCAAAAAATCTGCAACCAAGTGCATTTTTAATTTTCCAGGTAGCCCCTGCAATATCATTCTTATAGACGAAAATTCCTCTCCTAGTTACTTTTGGGAAAAGATTGTTGTTTCTGGAAACTAGAATGGGGAAAAGAGAGCTGCTGCAATTGAGCTGTCGCTTCTTTAGACCTGCTCCCTATCTCTTTCAGCCTTTCCTCCAGAAAATGTAAAAATTGCAAAAAAAAAAAAAAAAAAAACAAACCCAAACAAAACCAAAAACCAAAACAAAAAGGAACATGCAGACATTTATGGCTGTGCAGGCATGTGTTTGCATGTATGTGAAATAGACAGATGGGGAGAGGATTCCTGACCCAGAAGTGTGATTAAATCCAAAGCAGGTTGATAAAGGATCTACTGTAGTAGGATGTATTAAAAAAGAGAGTTATTGTATCTTCTGAACTGATCAAGGTGATAAAGTAACTGATCACACAGAAGAACTGCTGGAACTGCACCCAATTCTACTCTATGGGTAAACAGAGTCCTGTGGCTCATTCAAGAGGCTATAAATTTAAGCTTAGTATTTCAGGTCTATATCTAAAGAGTGACAGAACCTCATATCTCCTGATTCATCCAGAAAGAATGCATCATCTTTTTGTACCAATCTAATCAGAAACACTTTTGCCACGTCCATTTTTCTTTTCTAAGTCAAAAAAAGGCACAGAAGAGATTTAGTTTTGGGGTTTCTTTTTTCCCCAGCCTTCCTCTTGGATATGGAAAAAATAAAACAAACCTCGACTTTGCTAAGCCTCTGACACAGATATCCTCACGACACATCCCACAGACCAGCAACTTGTTCCAATCCTGTGCTTTAAGTACCATCTAGTGGTTACAAACATATTTGCATTTCTGTTGTTGGAGGGTCTTTGGATTCAGATTTCTGCATCTTTTAAGAGATTAACTAGATTTACCATTTTCTGAAATGAAATAAAACAAAGTACTCTTCTATTTAATCTTTCCCTTTTTTCAAAGAAAATCTTTTTACTTACATCATCTCAGTTCCAGTGCAATATTTAGCAACTTCAGAGAAAAGAGAGCTCAAGAAAAATGTAAATGTCTTTTTTTTCTTTTACAGAGAGAAAATAAAAGGCAACACATTATCCTGCATTACCTTTTATTTTTTTAACGATTTTCCATTAAAAGTTCAACACGTATGTCTCTGAATATGCATTTGAGAATTGGCCTTCAATTTGAGCCATTTATTATTTTTGAAAGTACTGCTCCATCTATCTGCCTATCTTATATTAATATCTCTCTTTGTGTGCTCTCCTTTCCATATTGCCTGCCATCTGCTACATGATCACTGAGAATTAAGCCTGGTTCGCTTGTTTGATTAGTTATCTTGCTTTCTATGTGAATGGACATTGGTTAAATGTACCCATTGTGTTGCTCTCCTGATACCAGCAAAGTTACACCATAAACAGGGAGAGGTGACCTCCTCTTTTCCCCCAAATCTATGTGATTCTCTTCCAGTACACTGCTCCAAATGTCAGTTAAGTAATCACATTTAAATAGTGGTTTGGGAGAAAATAGATTTTGTCTCATTCTAAAATAGACATTTATGACAGACTAAATTAAAATGTTTAAGACACCTGTCTTCTCCCTGATTACAAAGGTTGCTCATCAATTCAGGTAATGTTCCCTACCATCGACCCCCAGTGATGGTCAAGCTCCTCAAAACAGAGCCTTCAGGAGACTCTCCTCTGTCTGACTGGAACCCCAGGGCAGGAGGCTACCACAGAAGCTCAAAGGGCCTGAAACCCGGAAGGATGAACTGAGTCTTTGTGTACTTTGGCTCTGCTGATGTGCTGTGAGAGCCATCAGTCAATGCAGCTTGTGGAGAGAAAGGATGATGTGGTTCCAGGCTCCAGGACTGCTCCAGCAACTCTCCAGAAGCCACAGGCAGGGCTGTAAGGACAGCTTAAACGCCAACCTGGGTGTCTAAACATAAATACCTCTAGGTGTCTAAATTCAAGAATTTTATTTACAGACAATATCACACTCAATACTTCAGTCAGCTAAAATTTGGCAAGACAGAAGACCACAGAAGGTTACTAATTTCACCTTGTAAGTCTAACTGGCAAGTGATGTGAGAAAAATAAAGACAATAAAACATTTATCATTCTCACACTGCCTCAGCACGGATTATTACCCTCTCTGAGTTTGTCCCCACAAACATTCAATTTGGTGTTTGTCACAAGTGATGGAGCAGGATCCCATAAAGAAGGTCCTGCTGCTGATGGAAAATGTTTCTGTCCCTGGTTCTCAGTCTCAGCTGCTTACGCCTTCTCCCTTACAATGTAGATTTTCAGCCATATTTGCATATAGCCAGAGTCTAACTGGAGCACCAAGAATATGTGCATGGGGAGAATTCTTATACGACAGTTTAAAAAGTCAGTTAAGTTCCTAACTGAGAAAAGCACCATTTAACTGCTTTTCATTCGACAAAATTTAGAGATCCCCCCTTTTCCTGATAGAAAGCAGCTCAGGCTTCTTGTATCATACATCATAAATTGCTGCCTGATGTTGAGTTGTGAATTTTCATCCTAGAAGTTCTGCTGGAGACATTTTGACATGAGCACAAGATTTATTCCTGGGCAGCCAGTAGATCTGACATCTGTGATGACAGATATTCTTTTTTCAAATGAGTATAATGACACCGGAAAGAACAAGATCAAACTTAATGTCCCTGAAGTATTTTTCTGTGAGTTGAAGATGTACCTGCATGCAGATTTCTGAGGAATCCCCATCAGAAGCAGGGGCATCACGTAAGGTTATGGGAGCAAGAGGAATGTGCACATTTGTTTCATCAGGCAAATGCCCACATGGGTGGGGAGGGCAGGAGGGTGGGATGTGGAGACTGGACTGCAGCTAGTGGAGGAATCCTGCTCTTACAGGGGAAGAGGCAGCACTTCTGTGGGCTACAGCACATTGCTGTTATGTTAGCCAGAGCGAATAGTTTATTACGTATCATTACCTCCGAACAACAGATAATCAATTTGGATGTGTCCTTATTTACCTGGACAAACACTGAAAGGCTTTGCAATTTAATGGCCTAACTGTTTGTTAGAACAAATAGACCTATTCAATTCTGAGATCACAGTCAATCTGACGGTTTATAGCTGGTTGGTTTCTGCTTTCGAACTGTGAAACCCTGATTTGTTTTCAAGGTGTAAAATTAGCAGTAACATTTTCACATGCTAACGGATAAGTCCCTTATTGAAACATATGACTGCACTTGCTCGCTGCAGAGTGAAAATAGCCTTGCTCAAAAACCCAGCACAAAGCTTGTGGCCTGCCTGAATTTCACACAAGCCCTGAAGTGATACCAGGTGTGAACAGGCCCAGACACCAGCTGTCTGCTCAAGAGTAAATTTCAACTATTAATTTACAGGTTGGAGCAGGAGATTTTCCACTCGTTATTAAATTATATTATTTGTATATGGCTCTGCAGAATAGCAATGGAGTGATTGAACCAAGCATGGGCATTTAAAACAGTAATTCTCTGGAATTATTAGCCTTGGTAAACACCCTGAAAAGGGTGTTAAATCATCTTCCATTGGTTTAGTAATACATTCCACCTTGTAATCACACTAGTGTAAATAAGCACAAGGTTGAAAATTAAGGAATATCTGAACTCAAACCTCTGCCTGGAGAGCTTTGAAGCCAAAGGAGTGAGAGCACTGTACAAGGAAAAGAAAAGCAAGAGGCAAAAATGCATTTCAACATCTTAAAGCACCAGTTATTTTCTTCCATTTAGTTGGGTAGGCCAAACTAAATTCTCCAAATCAGAGAGCAAACATAAATTTTAAAAATATGAAACCAGACTTCAGTGAGAGAGTAGAAGATGGAGAAAGAAAAAGCCTGTCAAATTAAACATCCTGTAAATCTGGCCAGCATGGAATAAGCTGCTCTTTCCAGTACAAACACCATGTTATCCAGCAATATCTCAGTATTAATCTACTTGACAGTGCTGCTGGACTTATAAAAGACATCTATTAGGATACACTGAAAAATATACATGGAGTGTTTGTGATAAAGGATATACTGTAAACACACATTGATGTTCAAAGGGGCTACTTCAAAGTGGCAATGGGTGTTCCCAGCACTCTCTGTCCAGAGGACAGCTGCACCCAGATATGCAACTTATCTGCACCTATTGCATTTTTCATTGTTTTTCTTTAACTGGAATACCACTTGTTCCCATGAGGAAAGATAATTATACAGTAATAATATTACTCCCCGATTTTGCTCCTGCCCCTTTTATTTTCAAGTCCAGTCTCTTTTAGTCTCCACATAAAATAGGTTCTATATTCCGCTGCTGATTTTAATAGTCCTTCTCTGTAGCCACTTCATTTTGGATTTGTCTTTTTGTAGCCATTAGTGCCTGTAAGTTCCTGTTAGATTTTTCTGTACTTGCCTTTCCTGTAGATGCATCACTGAAATGATTCACAGACATCACATAACTTCTATTAGGCATATGTTTTATCCCTTCCTCAATAATAAATGATTACCTCTCTTTTTATATCAGAAATGGTAAAGTTACAATTCCTCCTAAGCTCATGAATGGTACAACTGGTCCAAAAGGAATCCTACCAGCAAACTGAAGGAACGTCCACATCTGACAGAATGTTTTTATTAAGTCCATTTACATTTTGGCTATCTCACCCTTGGCTGTGCTGACATGGATTATTTTTTATTTAATAAATATTCCCTTAAATCCCATTTAAATCATAGAAATTGCATATAACAATTTTCTGAACTGTGTTACTTAATCACCAGCCTATGAAGAGCAGATGCCTTATCGGATACATCACAAGCACCTCAAGGAGGTGAGATTTGTGAGAAGTGAAACCACAGAAAACAAACAGAACACAACTGTCCCAGTAGCTCTAGCTCATAGGGGGATTTCCATGGATGCAGGGTGCTTCACTGCCATTTTCAAATCCTACCAATACCATTAACATCTCTGTTTAAAGACTAGATCACCTAATAGTAAAGCTAACACAACTATCACTCAGATTTTCCCATCAAAGAGCTTCTAAAGCCTTAGATTTATTTTTGTTTACAGCTCTTCACATAAGTGTCATTTTTCAATATTTTACTGCATTTTCAATTACAGGTTCTCATAAAATGGAAGAAAAAAAAGATGCAGTGAATCCTTTTCCTTATTACCATTAACACTAATACCATCATTGTTATTTTCTGATACGAAAGTGAGTTCTTTAGCTTTTTACTAAGGCTTCTTGCCTCTGATTATCTGTGAATGACATAGGACAGGCTTTTATTGGAGGTCCTGAATAAACTTAGAGAAATATTTTTGGACCAGGGTGCTTGGAGCATTTATTCAGTGATGTCTATGGGTCCATCTTTAAATTAACCGTGTCTTTATAGTACTAAAATTCTGCTTTTTCATTACTGACATAGCTTAATTGCTTCACAATCAAGGGGAAAAAATTAGAAATAAGAAGAAGAAAGAAAAAAAAGAAAAGAAGAAAATACCTGCCTGACTTAACCACATTAAGCAGCATGGTGCAGAATATAACTTAACAGTCCAGTGAACTGTCAGTGGCAGAAGTAATTGGAAATTGGTGGGATAGTTCTCTATATGATGGGGATAGGAGTTTTTCATGCCTGTTTTTAATGGGCAAATAGCTCTCAGGGCAGCTTCATATTCTGTCATTAATTTGTAAAGATCTTTTATAATGTAGAAAAGTTAAGATAGCAAAAAAAAAAAAAAATCCAATTACATGTTTAATGACTTGGCATTTGTGGTAATGCTATCTAGCACTAATTCACCTGTTAGAAAACAGTCTATCTTTTAGTCCCTGGGGTTAATAGAGTGCAAAAGCCTAGTCTTATCTGAGGGTGGGAGAAAAGTGAGTAATTTTTTCCTACCAATAAGAAAGAAAAGCTACGACAAAATTGATTATGAATTTTCAACTTGCTTTTTTGAGCTTAGCACTTCTATTTATTATTAAACACTTTTTAAAAGAAAATAACAGGTTTCTAATTTCTGGTGTCTGACTGTTCCACAGGATTTTGCAGAGCCATGTGGGACTTTGGTCCCTTTGTAGCCATCATGAGCACCCACTGGAGTGAGGCTTATACCCATATCATGTCACGGGGTTGCAGAGGCGATTCTGCAGAGTCTGCCCTTGAGATCAAGGCGTGTTTTACTTAGAAATGGGATCTGTAATAAATATAGTTTGATCACTCAATAGATGGACAGAAGGATTTATCCTGGCCTCAGCTGCGTGCTCATAACTACACTGAAACCAGCAGCTGATGTTTAAATGGGACTAAGAGCAGAATTTGTTCCACAGCAGCAAAGAAATATAGCTTATGCAAACATACATATTCATTTTCATGTCTTACTTTATCAGTCGCTGCTTTATTTGCATCTCACCTGAATAAAAGGTTAGAGAGGTATTTGTAATGAACGCTCCCATTTTAAAACACTAGTCTGCAGTTTAAGTTGCACATTCTGACTGCTCTGATGTGAATTTGAGTCCACTGAAATGAACAGAGGCAGCCTTTGCTGTATTTATGCAACAACTTCTTTGCTTAATACCAGATTTGTCTGTGTCACAGCTAAACCAGGATTAGCATCAGAAATGCTAAATTATGTTAGAATTCATACACTTTGTCTAGCCCATGTAAGACATGGAAATAATGTAATGTCAAACCAACCAACCAACTAACCAACCAAAACCCCAACTGTCATCCAGTTATTCCAGTGCCTAAAACTAGTTTAAAGATAAGTTCTGTCTAATGCTGGAACACAAGCCCTGAAACCAAGACTTAGCACCCCTGTTCCTTGCTCAGCTTGTGTTTCATATGGCTGGAGATTGCTAATGAAGGCTGAATACTGAGCATCCAGACTAATCCAGTGAATTCTGTTACCTTAAGTTTTCTGAGCGGGGACCCCCATAACTTCTACCTGAACACTTTAGGATCAGTTATGGTTTTGTCCTTAATGTTGGTTGGAGAAGAAACCATTGAGCTTCATATTCTTAGTTCCTGAGCACCTTTCCTCTGTGGCACAGAAGATACAAAATCCAACACACCCTGAAAAATTTGTATATGTCTTGTTCTTGGAGAATTAACACTTCCCATGTGCCCTTTAGTGATGTGGAGGTTACAGAGAAAAATACATAAATTTCAGCTAAAGGAGGAGATTCACCCCATTTAACATTAGCTTATAAATGCAGGGTTTAATACAAGTAGGTCATCTAGGTTCCCTTTACAAGCTCTCTGAGAAAAACAGGACTGCAAATGGTGGAACATCCTGACCTCACACAATTACTGAAGGTGATCGTATTGCTCTTGAATATTACTGTCTCCTTCCCTTGACTCTAATCCAAGGGGAGACTAGCCCAGTCTAGGGAAAGTTACATATCCCAACATAATAATTTAATTCTAAAGAAAATAATAATCTTTTGCTTATGGCCTGAATACTTATTTGGATTTGGATGGTATGAAAATGAGAGTCTTCTGTAACTGGATGGATGGATGGATGGATGGATGGATGGATGGATGGATGGATGGGAATGGTGATGGATGGATGGATTAGTGGACTTAATTTTTCTTTACTGTATGGTCAAAAACTATGTTTGCGGGTTCTACGTTTGTTATATTTTTAAAGTTGTTATTTTTGTTGCTTCTTATTTGGAACAACCTAAAAGATGTTCAGCTTCTTTTGGGAAGCATGGGGTGCAGAGTCAAACTTGTTTTCCCTAAGTTAGTTGAAAGAGATGTGCCCTCATTCCCATGGCAAAGAACATTTCCTTTAGCAGTTGACAAGTTATTCAAGGTGTTTCTGCACATCCTGTAGGGAAAGCAAATTGTCATCAAAATTGAAAATTCAGTATATGCCTTTTTTTTTTTTTTTTCTTTCCCTGAAGGTCCTTAGGGCTCTTGAAATGCTAAGTAGAAAACTGAGCTCAATGCATATGGAGGAGATTTTCATATTTTAAAAGTCAGACAGAGTGTCAGCTGGCAGACGCAGCAACTCCAAGAATCTTCAAAAAGGCAGAAGCAGAAAAGTTTACTGCTTGTTCGATGGACACATTATTTTAGCCTGTGTTCTGCAGATTGAGAGGCAGATTGCCTAGGGTCAGAGGGTGACCCTGCCCTGCAGCATGAGTATTATTCCTTCCTTTTTTTTTTTAAGTGCAAATTTACATTTGGCTGCAACCTGCCTCCTTAATGATGGATCAGCCTTTTGTGCAGGTATAAGCTCTGATTGATGGGGCACAGGGATAGGAGAGGAGAATGGAGAAAACAAGTTTATAAATTTGACATAAGATTTGAATCGCAGCAGGAACTCTGCCAGTCTCCTTAGGCATAAAATTGGACTGGCTGAAGATATGTACTGCATGTGTGATGTTTCAGCACTTATTGCTTTCATTATATCTTTACTTACTCAGTTAACAGACTACTGAATTTGCAAAATCTAGCAGGCTGTTTTTTGGTTTTTTTTAAAAACAAATTTTACGATGAGGGCAGGGGAGAAAACTAAAAAACATAAAACTACGTAACTGTGGGGTAAGACTTGATCTGAGGTAATTGAATAAAATTTACTTGATTTCACTGAACCTAACTTATACCAATCTTCTCTAGGTGATGACCTGACTCAGTATTCTGGTATGGTTTTAGTGTTTTTTGTTGGTTTGTTTTGGGGGGATTTTTTACTTTGAGTTTTGATTTTTTTGTTGTTGTTGTTGTTTTGTTTTGTTTTTTTAATCCCTTCTGTGTTGACATTTCATGCTTCCTATTACTATTATTCCTTTATCTTCTTTGTTTTGGGAATTATATGGCTTATTGACTAAACAGCATTAGAAAACTTAAGTTCATGGGCCAAATTCTTCCCTAGTGCAACTTTATTGAATTCAAGTTACATAGAGATGAATGTGTTCAGGGACTCCTCCAAAGAGAGCTATTTCAGAGGCTCACTCTATAACAAAAGGGAAGTCCAGAGCTTTGTTGTCATTTCAATGGAAATTAAATGTTTAAAGAAGTTCAGTGTTTCATATTCAGCTGATGTGATGAAACCTGAGGGTACTGAGCACAAAAAGGTAAAATCATACCTTGTTTTAATGGATTAAAACAAATATTTAACTATTATCGAAAATTCGTTTAGTAATACTCTTGTTCATGTCTACCTCCCCCTGGAGATCTCAAGTGGTTTAAATGTAACTCAAGTACCCGTCTTCTTCATTTTATCATTTCATCATTTGTGGAGGGATTTTAAAAGACATGGAGATGTTGTATATGGGAACCTAAGTTAGGAGAAAGTTTGGCATTGCTGGGTTAATGGTTGGACTTGATGATCTCAAAGGTCTTTTCCAACCTGAATGATTCCATGATTTTTAAATTCCAGTCAATGGCAACTAAGGGCAGGACTGACTGACTTATGACAAATGTCCCAGAAGCAAGGTAAGACTGTGAGGATCAGGCTCCTAAAATTACCAAAAATGTACCAATCTGGATTGGGCTCAGAA
Source organism: Sitta carolinensis (assembly GCA_032173965.1). Classification (NCBI taxonomy): domain Eukaryota; kingdom Metazoa; phylum Chordata; class Aves; order Passeriformes; family Sittidae; genus Sitta; species Sitta carolinensis. The sequence goes on along the minus strand of CM063313.1, from coordinate 7,307,304 downwards.
GACACCTATGGTTGTGTCAAAATTAAAAAGGTTGTTTCTTACCAGGAGTTAGCACACCTATCTTGTGGTCTGAGTGGATTCCGTAAAGTGGAACTTGCTGAGACAGACTGAGCAGCTGGTGCTGGTGACTGCAAAGGATGGGACTGAGAGGGGGAAGAAATAAGAGATGCTGGCCAGTCCTGGGTTCATTTGGGCACAAGGAATGGTTTCGGACAGAAGGCTGAGGAAACAAGAACTTAGTTTGTTTTCTCATAGGGTCAGTTAAAGAGAATAGGCTGGGCATACACTAGATGCTACAACTTAGCCATAGAAAAATAGAAAAATATAAAATCGGGTGGAAAGTGTACCTTGTTAGGTAAAATTCCACAAATCAAATCAATTGGTACTCTTAGTCTTCAATTTATGCATTGCTCTGTGTTTTCTGGAACATGATCCATGAGACATCCTTTGTGAGAGCCTCAGGGGTACACAGTGCTGGCTGAACACTGTTAGACCTTGGACATCTACTCCCTGCTCTCTGTCATCTACACTGGCATTCTCCTGAGCACATTACAAGGACAGCTTTGTTCCAAGGCTAGAACTGTGGGAAGAATCAGTTTTTGGACCTAGTGATAAAACAAGATTGAATTTAACTCAAAAATAACTATTTATTGAGGGCACTTCAAATCATTCAGGGGAAGTTCAGGGAAGTTCAGGGAAGTTCAGGGAAGTGAAGTTCAGGGAAGTTCAGGGAAGGGAAGTTCAGGGAAGGGGAAGTTCAGGGAAGGGAAGTTCAGGTAAGGGAAGTTCAGGAAGTTCAGGGAAGGGAAGTTCAGGGAAGTTCAGGGAAGGGAAGTTCAGGGAAGGGAAGTTCAGGGAAGTTCAGGGCAGGGCAGGGCAGGGCAGGGCAGGGCAGGGCAGGGCAGGGCAGGAGAGAAAGTTCAGGGAAGTTCAGGGAAGGGAAGTTCAGGGAAGTTCAGGGAAGGGAAGTTCAGGGCAGGGCAGGGCAGGGCAGGGCAGGGCAGGGCAGGGCAGGGCAGGGCAGGGCAGGGCAGGGCAAGGGCAAGGGCAGGGCAGGGAAGGGAAGGGAAGGGAAGGGAAGGGAAGGGAAGGGAAGGGAAGGGAAGGGAAGGGAAGGGAAGGGAAGGGAAGGGAAGGGAAGGGAAGGGAAGGGAAGGGAAGGGAAGGGAAGGGAAGGGAAGGGAAGGGAAGGGCTTTTCTAAAACAACATTCTTATCCATTTTTTAAAGACATACCATAACCATATGCTAACCACCCCTCCACTGTGGTCCTGAAAATCTGACCACCACTGTGGTATTTGAACAGCAGAAACTCTCTGCTATACATCCAGCACGCAAAGTCTTTCTCAGGATATTACTAGAGGAAAAAAAGGAGTTGCCAAGTTAGTTTTGTTCCAGTTCATTAGTGAGTGAAAGTCATTATCGTCTGACAGATGCACTAAGGGTTATGTATAGCTCATAGTTGTCTCAGTCCAGTTTTTAGTGGGCAGATGTCCACATTCAGGAAAGATAAAATGAGTCTGACAACATAGCTACTTTCAACAACATTGCTGAAAGTCTTTGCAAGCAATGTGGGGCATGGCTGGACATCTGATCAGTCCTCTTCCCTATCATGGTAGTCCCAACAGCAGAAAATAGATGGTGTACAAGGAATCAGTGGTGTCCTCTGGAAGATGGCATATAATTCTTGGTGGGATTGAGAGGTTACATATTTCTCTGTGGCTATCAGTCGAATGTGAACTGCAAGTGACACTTCTGCTTCAAAACAAGAAAAATAGCTCCATTCCCTCCAAAGAGAATTGTGTCAGCAGCAGACCTCTCTATTGCTCCCACTGTTTTCTCAATGCTTCACCTCATCAGACTTCTGGGAGCTGACAAACTACCAGACTGAAAAACACAAGAGGGGTAGGGAAGATTCTAATGCATGAGCAGAGAAATGAAGAGTGTCAATCTCACTACTTGCTATATTTTTTTTTCCAATGACAAGAATGGCATAATAACAGCAAATAACTAAATCTAGGTGCAACTATCCAATTATTTGTCTTCATGAGAAAAAAAATTAGATTTCTCCTGGTGTAGTTTTTTCCAAAAAAATTTAAATGCTACATGTGCTGAGTAAAATGGTGTTTCAAGATCAAACACTCAGGTAAATGTTAGAGCACTACAAGAACATGTTTCTGGGCTGTCCAGGGGCAGAAAGCCAGGGGCTTTCCCACTGCATCCACCAGAAAGAAGGGAAGACTTGCAGTGCTGCCAGGGCAGGTCCAGACTGGGGCATCAAGCACCTCTGTGTGGATGGGACATTAGTCTAAGAGTGGGAATTGGCTCAGGGGAGTCCATGGCAGGGTCAGGCAGGGCTGTGGTGCAGCAGAAGACTGATTTCAATAGCACTGATTGGACACAGAACTCCCTGAAATGGAGTTGTGGGCCATAAGCAGGAGGGACTGGCCAAAAGTAAGTCCTCACAGTCCTTCATGTTGCTCTCAGTTTTACCCCAAGCCTAGAAGGGACAGATGCCCCTTCTTCTGTTGGCACAATGAAGGTCAGAATTTGCTTCACAATGCACTTGGACTATCAGGAATCTTGACGCTCTGGTTTGCTTCCATGTTCCTGCTATCAACATATATGTAGTTGCATACTAGCTCACTCCCAGGCTCCCTTTTGGCATATATCTATTAGTCTCCTTAAGGAAGAAACCCAAGCAGAATTTCCAGGAGAGTTTGCTTATGGTTATGCTGCAGATCAGCAACAAGAGAACAGATGCGCCTCTTTTGAAATGCAGCACTTGGAATAATCCTGCCCTACTTCAAGAGGCCAAAACAAGAAGTATGCAACCACCACAAAGTGCTCTCATATCGTGCCCTATGTGGCACACTACAAAAACCTTCCCACAGGCAGTAGAACAATCCTTACGCAGTACCACAGAATGGTTCGGATTTGAACAGATCTCAGGGATCCTCTAGTTCCAAACCCCTCCTCCTTGGCCATGGGCAGGAACACCTTCCACTGCCGAGACTGCTTCAAGCTCCATCCAACCTGGCCTTGAACATTTCCAAAACTTCTGCAAGAAACCTGAGCCAGCACAGCCTGCTACTACATCAGGCACGGTGAGATGGAAAACACACACATAATAATCATGTGTTTTGGCTGTAGGAGTGGTCACTGAAGGTAGAAGAGAGAAGAAATGGACCAATTGGGATCTGGATGGACCACTCTGCAGGGGCCAGATCAAGCTGTGAGTCATAGGAAGTACTTGACTCAGGGGCAACAGCCCATGGTGGTTGTTTTTATCATTTAGTACAGATGTTGCCACAAATGTCAAGTGTCCTGAAGGACACACAGAAGTAGCAGCAGAACATAAAACAGGAAAATGTCCTTATGTAGCTCTGCATCTGCTCCACAGGCAAAGGCCCCGTTCAGCTTTACTGGCTGTAGGCGTGTGGCAGTACAGACACCCATCACCTCCAGCCAGAACTGTGTCAGAGCACAAGCAATGGTCCTGGGTGTTCATCACTGCCTCTTCCAAGTGCTTCAGGACCCTTCAAGGTGAAAAATACTCTTCCTATCTGTCTCTGTGGCAGTATCTGAGAGCCTAGAAATGTAAGGTTATTAATATGAGAAAGAGGTATAAAGTGACATTTCATATTTCTTCAATTTTATTGTCAAAAATGTCTCTCCTAAACATTTTTCTCTTCTTTTGCCTCAGCTAATTTACTTATCTATTTAGACACATTGGAATCTGAAAAAGTTGGGAGATAAACCACTTCAAAAACTTTTTTAATGCATTTTTCAGAGGCCTGAATTTTTTCCCTTAGTTTTTCTTCTTTTGTTTTTATTTTTTAAACAAAGCCTGAAACATTACCTAAAAATGGCTATAGTGGTGCAATACACTGCAAGATTCTTACATTGATACCACTAGTTTCACTAATTAAGAAATAATCCAGTTTTTCCTGACAAAAAAAGCATACCAAACAGGTATACACATATGAATGTACTATTGTTTGAGCACAGAGACATGGATTGCTTAGTTTTAAAACAGTTAGATTTATTTGTCTTTAAATTTTTTGCAGGTTTGTGTTTTACTTTTTGTTCAAACTCAAGGGGAAAAATATGTTGTTTATTCCTGCCATGGAAAGCAGAGATTTTACATAAAAAAAAAAAAAAAAAAAAAAAAAAAAGAAGGATGGAACCAAAGCAACAAAAAAACAGAAGTCATGAAAGATTATGAGGTCGGCAACAAATGAATGGCAGCTGTTCCAGGACTGCAGAAAGTGTAAATGCGACCTGAAAATGGAGAATTAAGATAGAAAAAAGGGATAAAAGATCACCTTTACCATGCAGAGGAATTTGTTAATTTAATTACACTTGAGTTATGTTTTGCACTCATGATACATGCCAGAGTGGTGGCACTGGAAAGCAAAGACTTCATTTTAGTGATACAGGTTATGGGTTATGGACTCCTCCAGTTTCCTGTTTGCTTTGGAGAAAAAGGAAAGAAATACCTTCTGGTCACAGAACCTAAGGGGGAAAAAAAGTGTTGAGGTGAAACAGTCCTCCTCCTCTTAAAATAAACATTGTTTCCCTGTTTTGGCCTCTTCCCTCACAGCTGCTGACTCTCAGGAGAAGAGGACTAGCTGAGATGTCCTTCCACATCCACCTATTAAACTTGTCCTGCTGTGAAAATGGAAGAGAAAATGCTGTTTCCAGATGACAATTATCTTTTTTTTTTTTTTTTTTTGTCTGAGCTGTGCTGTGAGAGGCACCTGTCTGGATGATTCCTCAGGACCAACAATGTTATAAGTACAGTGAGTTAGAACAAAACAAAACTTTTTAGACTTTTGTTCAGCAGTCCTGAGAAGTTCAGCAATTGTGGTGGATCATAAAACACAAAACTGTTTGTCAGTGCTGGCTGCTTTGCCTTCATAGCGAGAGCAAGTTTAGGGTAATAATTACTAAATGCACACAGTATCCATATTTTTGTCACTCAAAGGTGCTCACAATCTATTAATTCTCAAAACACTATTTTTTTAATTATATGTTAATTTATAATATTTTAGTTTTGGGTAGTTTCTGGCTGGCTGTACCAGATACAGAATCATTGTGTGATCCCTGCCCTGGTGAAGAACCTTTCCTTGAGCTGAGCTTTTCTAACTTGTATGAAAACTACTTAATTAATCATAATGGAGGGACTTTGTTGGGAAAGTAACTCTGAACGCCTGCATATAAATAATGGTGTAGTTGGATGGAGCTCTGAGCTCTGGGGGGAGCCCTGGTCTAAGGGATGGAGCCCTGGTCTAGCGGAAAGTGTCCCTGCCCATGGCAGGAGGTTGGAAATAAAGGAGTTTTAAGCCCCCTCTCAAGCCAAACTATTCTCTGAGTCCAGAGGAGGTCAGGAGGATGGTGAAAGGTCTGGAGGTGAAGCCTGAAGAGCAGTAGCAGAGGTCACTTGGTTTGTTAGATCGGGAGGGACTGAGGGACACATCATTGTGGTCTTCGAGATTCTCATGAGGGGGCAGGTACCGATCTCTTCACTCTTGAGACCACCGACCGGATCTGAGGGATGGCACGGGGCTGAGGCAGGTGAGGTTTAGCCTGGGTTTCAGGAAAAGGTTTTTATACCACAGGGTGGCTGGGCACTGCACAGGCTGCTCAGGGATGCGGTCACAGCAGCAAGCATGAGTTTAAGAAGCCCTTGGTCAACGTTTTCAGATACAAGGTTCCTGCCATGTAGCTGGGGTATCCTGTGAAGGGCAGGAGCTGCACCTGATGATCGTTGTGCGTCCCTTCACACTCAGGACACGCTGTGATTCTGGGAGGCTGTTGCCAGGCTCCCTCGCTCTCCGCGCTCGGGCGGCACCGGACCCATCGCGCTCACCGCCGCGGTTCAGCCATCTCGCCGCCGCCCTGTGGCGCGCCCCGCGCCCGCGGCGCTGGCAGGAGTTGTGTGTGGGGGTGCGGGGGGGCGGCCGTGGGCCGGCGGCCATTTTGGTCAAGGGCCGGCACGGCTCCTTCCTCCCTTACTCAAGATGGCGGCGGCGGCGCATGCTCGGTGTGCGGCCGGGGAGGACGGCGCTGCTGCCCGCGGGCGCTGAGGGGGCGGGCGGGGAGCAGCGGCGGCGGCCATGGGCGAGACCGAGAGGCTTTATTATGTGTACAGCTGCGACCTGGACATCAACGTGCAGCTGAAGATGTGAGTGAGCGGCGTCAGGGCTCAGTGGGAAACGGTCGCTGCCACCCCGGGGGGGTACCGGGCCGGCCGCCCCTCGCTGTGTCCGCTGGCGCGGCAGCCCGGCGGTGCCCGGGGACAGACGGTGCTGGCTCAGCTCCGGGAGCCGTGTGTCCCTGCCCGCGTCCCGGCCCGCGGGGAGGCGGCGGGACGGGGCGGGCGGGGGCCCGGGCTGGAGCTGAGCTGCGAACGCGTGTCAGGTGTGCCGTGTCCTCAGGTGCTCCGAGACAGCGATTGTCAGTGCAGGCTCCCACGGCCTCTCGCCTGCCACAGGATCACAGACTGGTTTCGGTACAAGGGACCTTTAAAGCCTGTCCTGTTACACCCCTGCCATGGGCAGGGACACTTTCCACTATCCCAGGTTGGTCCCAGCCCCGTCCAGCCTGGCCTTTAACGCTCCCAGGGATGGGGCAGCCACAGCTGCTCTGGGCAACCTGTGCCAGTACCATCACCATCTTCACAGTAAAGATTTATTTTTTTTTTCTAATTAATCTAAAGCTACTCTGAAGTCATCCCCCCCCCCCCCCGCCCTGTCACTACGTGCTTTCCTGAATAGTCTTGTCAATTCTTTCCTGTAAGTTCCCTTCAGGAACTGAAGGGCTGCCGCTGTGTCATGTCTTACTCCGGAGTCTTAGGGGAAGGAGATAAACTGTTGACACTCTTTCTGCTGTTTCCATGCTCCTGTGAAACCACCGTGCTCTTAGTGGGCTGTTTTATTGAAAGAAGGTCTAGGTGCTGCAGCACGTAAAGATATTCCTACCTGAGCATGCAGATGCACTTTTGTTGAAAATGAAGTTACCACAGAATGATGCAACTTTTGGTTCGTTTTTTTTTTTTCATTATTTTCTTCATCACAGCAATGAGAAGTTGGGTGTAGGAGGGGTGGGGCTGACTCTCAAATGAAGTGTACCCAATGGTGGTACATTAAAGTACATTCCACTTTTCTGGCAAACTAACTTGGAGAAGAGGGTTGTTTAACTTTTGAACAGGTGATGGTAGTGGAAGGCAGCCCTGTTCATGACAAGGGTTGGAACTGAGTGATCCTTAAGGTTCCTGCCAGCCCACATTGCTCTGTGCCATCAGGAGTCAGATTCATGTGACTTCCACCAAACAAAATTAAAACTAGAGGGGTTTTTTTGGTTTAGTACATTGAAGTATATGTCATCCTTAGAAGTGCCAGTTCCATACAAGTAACTTGTTTATTTACTCTGAAATGGTTTTGTGGAAACAAACAGCTTTTTGTTTGGTGGAGGATTGATCTTACATGTTTTCCCATCACCACCACCTCTGTTTAGGTTTTTTTTTTGTTTTAACTTGTGCGTCCACAGACAAGTATCTAATGTGCGTGATAATGACTGTTTTCATTGCGGTATAGCTGGAGCCTGAGAAATTCCGTCAATTCCTCTTAACAGTAACATTGTGCAAAGTCCTGCAAGGCTTTAATAAAATTTTATTTGAACTGCTTAAGTCTGCTTAAGTGAACTTTACTTTGTTGTGGATTTGAGAGATGATTGACTTTCAAAACCAGTCATACGTTTCATAGATCTTAAAAATTAAGATTTGCTTGCCATAGTTGGTTTGGGTTTTATTTTTCCAGATAGTATCTGGAGCACATGTAATCTGATGTTTGTTTTGTCTTTCTTTTAATAATAGCAGCATATGTCTTCTCATTTATTGTTGCCCTACTTAAGGTTTGTCTCAGTATCCACAGGTTGTACTAGAAGTTACCTCCGCAAAAAAGACAAACAAGTAATTCTTGCCTTCCCTGCTCTTCCTCCCACCCCCGCCTAAATCAGTACAGCAATACATACCATGTTTGTTTTGCTCAGCATTTCACATCTTGAATTCCTCTCTGGTGTTTGAATTTCACTATGAGCAAGTAATGCAAAGTGAGAATAGCCTCAGTACTGGGTAATCTAAATAGAAGCTATGGAAATGCAGTAGGATTTCTAGTACGGATGGAATAAATTCTGGTTTATTTATATTTTCTCCTTTTCCTCCTCCCCTACCTGCTCCCCCATAGAGGAAGTCTGGAAGGGAAAAGAGAACAGAAAAGCTACAAAGCTCTCTTAGAAGATCCGATGCTGAAGTTCTCTGGACTGTACCAAGAGACTTGCTCTGACTTGTATGTAACTTGTCAGGTGTTTGCAGAGGGGAAGCCTCTTGCTCTTCCAGTTAGGACTTCCTACAAGGCTTTTAGCACTAGATGGAAGTAAGTGGCTTTCCTTTTGTTTCATATTCCTCATAGTTAGTGGGGCATCAAGTATTTGTTCTGTCAGGAAGATTTCTGTTGTCTTCCTCAAAATGGCTTATGTTTGTTCAAGTGTCTCTATGGTTAGTGTAATCCAGACTGCGCAAAATCAACCGTTTTGTGTAAAGGGTACCTGATAAAATTGCTACTTGTGTGCTTGGGAATGTCTTGCTACTTAAGTAACTTCTGGGGCCTGGGGTGATACATTTTCATGTTCCTTGCTGACAGCCTAATCCTTGCTACTCAGTCATCAAGTGGGAGTATTTTTCTTCTGGTCTGTACCATTTTAGTCATGCTCCAGACAGGTCTTTGAATGGTTAAAGCCTGCAGGAAAATAGTCCATCTGCCCTAAGAAATTTTTATTCTAAGGAGAATCTGAATAGTGTAAAATATAGAGAGTTACTTGAATTGTAAAGCTTTATGGCTAATAAATAATGTTTCTCTGCAGCTGGAATGAGTGGCTGAAATTGCCTGTGAAGTATCCAGACTTGCCTCGAAATGCTCAGGTGGCTCTGACCATCTGGGATGTGTATGGACCTGGTAAAGCCGTTCCTGTGGGAGGAACAACCGTCTCGCTCTTTGGAAAATATGGGTATGCTGCTTTTTCTTCTCTGGTGCACATCTGAAGCTTACTTGTGAAAAGTAACATAGCATGGGTTACGGGAGAGAAATTTTTAAATATTTTCTACACTGAGTTAACTGTTCTGTGTTCCAAAAATGAGACATGTAGGTGATTTGCTCCACTTTTTCCTGAGTGTAATTTCACATGTGCTGCAATATTGTATAAAATAAGTCTTCTGCATAACACTGTTTTGTTTTTTTTTGACGATCTACAAGCTTGGATTTTAAGATGGCAAGTGCTGAAATCACATCTACACCCTTGTAATGCATGGATACCAGTTCTAATTACTTTAAAAAAATTATTTGATTGGCTTGCAATTAGGCTGTGAATGCACTTTTATTTATGGAGAGTAAAATGTTACTCAGTAAATCAGCACTTTTCAAAGTTACTATGCTATGATCCGACAGAGGGTGTGTTCAATACATTTGTGGATGGTAGATGGGACTAAGGTGGGAAGGATTACAAGTGTACTGGAAGGTGAACAATACCTCAAGAGGATCTTAGCTAAGTGCAGAGGAGACTGAAAAAATAGGTTTTGGTCCAGGAAAGATTATGAGACACAGGTACTATTTTGCAATTGATTGTTACCACATATAGAGTGGGGAGCAGCTGCCCAGGAAAACAGAGGAACAAACTTAGAGTAGTTTAGAGTGAGTCTTAAATTTTGTGTGGTTCAGCATCGTCGTGCTCTTGTAAAATGTGCAGACAGCATTAGCAACAAGTATGTGCATAAGAGACAGTGCTGTACCCCTTTCCTTTTCTTGTCCTTTTGTTTTCCACTCAGCTGGGGCATATTCTGTTCTTTCCAGCCAATTTTAGTCAAATTTCTGACTACTAGGAGTCTGTATCATTGAATGTCTAGCAAATAGGTGTGATGGAAGAAGTGTTTTGCCTAGTCAGTCTGAAAAAAAAAGAATGTAGGAACATTTTTCTAGTATATACATAGAGCTGGAAAATGGGGAGAAATAGCCTGTTTTGTCTTGCCAGTAGATGAGAAGTAATAAAGTTAGACTGAAGTGCAGGAAAAGTTCAGATTATCATTAGGAGAGCTGCTCTAATCATGCATGAATGCAGAAAGTAACTGTAGAGAGAGGTTGTATCTCTGTGATTGAGGATATTGCTTTAAGAAAAAAGAATGACATTGCCTTAAGGCAAAAAATTGAACCTGTTCAATTGAACTGTGCCCCAAAGACTGCTTGTAGTGTTAAAACATTAAAGCACAGTACTTGGAAAAAGATAAAAATACGTTTCATTTATAAGTCTTATTTCCAGCACATGGAACTTGGATGAAGTAGATGGAGAATAACCAACAAAAAATTTTGGGATTTTGTAGTTTATAAAGGAAAACCCTTGTAGTAGTAGTATTCCACGAAGTGACGTGTACATTCAAGGTCAGATGGTCTTTCTAGTTGTTTTTTCTTATTTTTAATGGTTCACTTTTTAAAATGTTCCTGTCAGTTCTAGTTACCTGGAGTTGTTAGAGTTAAGTGATCAGCTCTTATTGGCAGAGGTAATGCACTTGATTTGTTGGGGCATCTTTTGTGGGTGGATCAGCACAAATATGTAAGGTGAGCTGGGTTTTGCAGAGAAAAGATGTGGTCAGTTACCCTGCAAAGTTCTGTTCACTGCATGTTTTCAATTGTCAATTCAATTTCAAGCATTGATGGAGAAAATGCTGTGTGGAGAGTTGTGGAATTTTTTCTTGGTGTGTTTTGGTTTTTTAATTTGGTAGTTCAGAAGGCAGGTTTATGTCCATCGACCTTCAAATGCAACTTAAGTAGTTTTTTAGTTGATTTTTTTCATACTGGCAGGGTTGCTGTTATAATTTGCAAGTTGAGATTTCACTTTCTTTTTCATTACAAATAATACAACTTTGAAGGTCGAGCTTTCTCCTTAGTTTGTGTTTGTAATTCCAATGACTTTGGGAATTACCCATTTTTCTTCCACTTGCCAAGTTACCTCTGACTACAATTTTCTTCTAAACTCCATGTGCTGGTAAAGTAAAGGCAGTAGAGAACACAATGTGCAAGACACTTTTGCAGTGGAGTTCAGTTGTGCAACTTTGTAATTTCGGCAAAGGAAGCCACATCATTTTCTTACAGCTGCTGCTGAACTTTGATTCCTGACAAATTATTTTATTATTATTTTAAATTTACTGAAGTGATTCTGCATTTTTCCCTGAAGTATGTTTCGACAAGGAATGCATGACTTGAAAGTCTGGCCCAATGTAGAAGCTGATGGCTCCGAGCCCACCAAAACTCCTGGGAGAACCAGCAGTACAGTCTCTGAAGATCAAATGAGCCGCTTGGCAAAGGTAATGGAATAGCAAGTAACCTTTAAAATGTATGTGACAAGCATGCACTTCACTGGAGAGAAATGAAGACAGCTTCCTGTACTGTTTTCTCATATGAGAGCTCTCTTCCTTTGTTTTTTTTAGGTGTTTCACAGGATGTATACAAAGGAATAAAACAAATCATATTTAATTGCTTCTGAAGTGTTTTTTTAAAAAAAACATTCTAATACACAAAGCATTCTGTTGGAACAACGTAAGATCTAAATTCTTTGTAAAGAATGACAATATGAATATGCCTTGAGGATGCTTAAAGCCAAAATTCCATCAGATTTAATAAGAGCATCTTCTAACAGTGGCTTGTGAGGACAGCCTGGTTTCTTTCAGAAGCCATCCATTAGCTTTGAGGCTGTCTGGTGAAGTGTTCAGAAGTGTGTGACATACCTCTACATTAGAAAGAGCTTGAGTAGAACTGCAAAAATTATCTCAAGTTTCATTGATTTAAGCTTATGAATATGTATATTAGTATTTTTGCCTCCAAGCTCTTGTGGCAGAGTATATTCTTGCCATCAAAACTACTGGAATTGATCAGTGTGCTAGACTTGACTGTTTTACTAGCTGATTGCTGAATATTCAGGTAAGATTACCCCAAGCTTTCCAAACTGCTCAGTCCACTTACTCAGTGAGCTTTTTTCTTAATCTTATTCTTCCAGGTTTTATGCAGACCTTTGTGGGACTCCAAATGGAAGATAAAACCTTTTTCTCATTTAGAAATTTATGACAGTGATAAACTAGCTTTCATTTAAGGGTCTCTGTTTTAATAGTGCAGTTTGCACTGAATTTATTATGATAACTCATTAAAGCAAGTGGTGCCCCATTTCTTGATCATAGTAAAGTATATACTCTCTGGCCTAGGAATCTCTGTAGAGAATTCTAAATCAAGTCTTATTTCCAGTTCATCACATGGTTATATGATAGATGCAGAGGGTTTCTGGGAAAGGCTTTGAGAGTGTAGGCCATACCTTTCATGTTAGTTCTGTTACACAAACTTTACCATTCACTCTAGCTCAGAAAGCACAAATAGAGTACAGTACTTCAGTCTTAAAGTAGCTCATTCTCTTGTAGATGTTATTTTGGCATTTAGAAGACGATGGCCCAAGGCCTCTGAGGAATAGGAGGGAATTCTTTTTTGAGAGTTGTAGTCATGGCTAATAGAAAGCTAATAGTATCACTGCCCCCATTCTTCTCTTCTGAAAGCTGTTTTGGGAGGTGCTAATTTCTGAAAGAGGAGTGTTTTCACTGATACTTTGTTGTGGTCCTTTTTATAAAACCATTTTACCATCAGATGCTAGGGAAATTAGTAGGGTTTCTGGGTAGTGTGACTATGGGAGATTTCATTTGCACAGCTGCTTACACAGCAGAGGAGGTCCTTGTGATGTGTCACTCCTAAATAGCCATTGTTCAAATACAATCAGCTTCAGTTTTCTGTGACTTATCCTTCAGTTTCTGAATGACTCCTCATGCTACTCTGTGTGAAGGTATATTTAAATATAGGTAAAATGACTAGGCTTAGGTACGTGCATGGTGAGTTTGTATGAGCTTTGTTGTCTTTGGTTTGTTTTTTTTTTTTTTTTCTGTTTATTGGACAGACTTGTCCAGTGTTGTGCTGTTGATTGATATCTGGCCCCAAAGCCCAAACTGTAGTCCTCCAGATAACAGGTAACTGTGGAGAAAAAGGATCATGAAGAATCTTTTCTCCATCTGAAAATGATCATCCATCTCTTTTCTCCCAAAAGTGGTGTGTTAATTTATTCTACTTAAAGTACTTTTAAATTCTTTTTGATCCATTCATGTTGCTCACACCTTCTGCTGAATGAAATTAGATAATAATAATGTTGAGATACTATCTAAAAAGGGATGCATCTTACTTAGTAGAAGATGATGAATTGTTCTTTCCCTGAAGGGGATACACTATCTTCTCTCATATTTTAATCTTTAGATATTAATTCAGGACAACAGTTCTTCATGTGTATCTATATGCTCACAGATCTTCTAGGTCTTATATGTAGACCTAATTAATTTCTGTATTACAACTTTTTTCTTCTATAAGGGTGGTTTAAATGCTTAAAATATTAATAATTTTATTTTGAAACACACAAACTAATTTTCATTTTCTTTATTCTCTAATGCAATGGATAAGAAAATGAACTAAGAATTTGTAACTAAGGGGTTTTTCCCCCAAGGCTTTGATTCGACAGACTTTAGCCCAACATACTTGGGCTGTACTGTTAAGACATCAGTTTAGTGAGAATTTGAGAGAGAATAATGAAACAGTACAATTGGTGCAAACTCTTCACTTCTCTATCTTCTTAGTGACTTTTGTTTTTAGGGTACCTCTGGTGTTAAACTATGGAATGTTTAGTGCCGTGTATGACAGACTGTGCAACCTGGACATCTCCCAGTGTATCCCAAGGGTTAAATCTCCTGTCTTGTTTTTTTTGTACTAATACCATCTCCAGGTCTGCGTGAAAGCATCAGGCTGCTGTTGTGTTCTCCTGCATCCAGAACCTTCGTTCCTGCTGTCCTAGGCCTCTGTATATTGCCTGTCCCCTAGCTGGGCAAGAGGTGACAGCTGGTGTCACTGTATGGCCTGTTCACATTCAGGTGCTCATGGGTGGGCAGGCTGACCACAGAACAAAGTTAATCAAATAATGTTTGGAACCTTCCCCCTAATAAGAATACTTTTGAGGGGTCTCTTTGATATCCATTTTCTAGAGAGATATTAATTTATTTGAGAGATGAAGAAACTTCCCTCTGCATCTCTTGCATTCTGCAATAATAACTGATTTTTTTTTTTAAGAACGCTTGTCATTTCATAGCAGCTGTAAAGGCAGTCTTCATATTTGTGTGGTCTACTGCTGGATGTTTTCATAAACAATTGTGTTAGCGTATCTGAAACTACAAATAGTATTCTCTCATCTTATCTTCCATTCTTAATGAGTCCTTTAAACAACCTTCTTGATATTGCTACAGCAGTTTGTAAACATAGGAATAAAACTTGAGCTACTTATCAGATGACTAAAAGAGAGAGCAAGCTGTCTATGATTTGCTCTAAGATCTTGACCCAGTTATAGTCCCAGTCTGGAAACCTGTTTAGGTAAGGCTCACAAGGACAGAATTATTCAGTGCGGATAGTTTTTGAAATGTTTTGGTTTTGTTTGGCCTGGTGAGTTTTACTATATGAAACATAGTAATACAAAAAACGGGATGTCTTTCTAACCTGACTTTAGTTTAAGAAATAGGTTCCTATTTTTGCTGTGTTAAAAATGCAAAGGTGACATGCTTGGATGATTATTATGGTCTTTGCTGGGATTGGTATTTTAGATAGTAGATTAATTTTTTAATAGCATGGTTTGGCTGTTTGCAAGGTATGTACTATGTTATTTTATGTATGCTGTACAGGCGAGTTTTTTTTCAGTTCTGTCATTTTTTTCCTCTGATTTCATATTAGTATCCCTTTTATAACTTTGGTGTTTGTTTTCTTGCTCTGAGCAATTTAAATATTATCATTATGTTTTCTTCATACAGCTCACCAAGTCTCATCGCAAGGTCACATGGTGAAGGTGGATTGGCTGGACAGACTCACCTTTAGAGAAATAGAAATGATCAATGAGGTAAGTCATTGTACATCAGGTTTGGAATTTTATGGGGTTTTATCATGATAATATGAACCTTCACTTGTTTGGGAGACTTAACTCCTAACTGCTTGTTGTTTTGGTTTTTTTAACTGCTAGTGCATATGGTAAAGGAAAAATTGCTTCTTTGGAATCTTAAAGTTGATTTTACTTTAGTAATAATGAGAATCACAGAATAGATTAATTTGGAAGTGACCTTTAAAGGCCATCTAATCCAACCCCCTCTGCAAGGAGCAGGGACATCCTCAATTAGATCAGGATGCTCTGGGCCCTGTCCAGGCTGACCTTGAATGTTTTTGGGGATGAGGTTTCTACCATCTCTCTGGACACCCTGTGCCAGTGCCTCAGCACTCTCACTCTAAAGTACTCTTAACTCCCTGCCCTTGTCTAAAGTGCCTCTCCAGCTGTCCTGCAGGTCCCCTTTAGGCACTGGAAAGATCTCTAAAGGCCCTGGAGCTTCCTTTTCTCCAGCCCAAACACCCCCAGATCAGCCGGCCTATCTCTAGAGCAGAGGTATTCCAGCCCTTGGGGCTTAGTGGCCTCCTGGAGTCCCTCCATCAGATCCATGTCTTTTTTGTGTTGAGGTCCCAGAGGTGGGTGCAGCTCTGCAGGTGTGGTCTTGCAGCACAGAGGGGCAGAGTCCCTGCTGAGGAGCTGCTCCACACAGAGTTGGTTTTGGGGCAGCCAGTGCACATGGCCAGGTTATGTGCAGCGTTTCATCCACCACAGCACACAGTTGTATTAATTGCTTTCAGCTTCAGGTGACCTTGATCGTGGAAGACAGACTTTATTAATAATTTGAAACAGCTTGAAACAAACACCGTTAGACATGACTAACTTAGCTCTAGGATTTAGATTGTGATGGGAACATTTAGTTATTTGGCCTGTTCCTTCAGCTTCAGAACTGTTCGACTTTATTTTTTTCAACTTTTGGTGCTGAGAAAAGACATTTGTAAGTTTTGAACAAATATGTTCAAGAAAGAGAATAATGTGGTAGTTTAATGCCTAAATGAGGCATTTAACCCTCATTGGGTAAAATCAGCTCAAACTGTTAAATGTTGTTCTTGTCTTGCCCTCTGAAAGAACTCTGTTTTTTCCTATGCCCTGAGATTTTTGTTGTCATATTGATAACTAGAGCTTTGAAAGTCAGATTCTTTTTTTAACTAAAATCTCTATTTTTATAAGCATCTAGAAATATTTAGCTTATCATCTTTTTTATCCCTTTTTTTAGGTTTCATTTTTTCCTCCTCACTGACAGTACAAGTACAGGGAAATAAAAGTTTTTATACCTGTGCTTTAAACAGAGAACCACTTTGTCTATGGTGGAAAGTGAAGCCATTATGAATGCATTAAATGAACTGAAATTACTCATTGTTAAACTTCTTTCTTGTTTCCCATCCAGATTCTAAATACTTTTCCTAGGTAAAGCATGTAAAAAATGCATACACGAGCAAATCTTCCTCTGAAGATGAATGAGTTGCAAATCTAATCTTTAGTCCAAGTTTATTTTGTCTCTTTTATGGTGTTGGTTTAAAAAAATTATCTGTTTTTTCTATATCTTCTGTTTTTTTCTTTGGTGTGCATAATTATAGGTAATTATTTAGGAAAAAAGAGCTAACACCAACTACCCAGGGATCATCTGATTGTCCTGCATTACATTTTTTTGTACCTTTATCCAAAGCTGGAAGCTGCTGATGAAAACAGGTTTTCATTTGTTAAGTGTGAATGTGTATCATCAAGTGGGAATGTGAGGTAGTAAGAATGTCAGAAAGGAAGTGATATGGTCTCAAGTAATTCTATGAAATGATTAACTAAATAATTGCTACAACAGCTGATAACCTAATTAATGAGTTACAGCACAAAGGAAATAGGGTAATTGCTATACTGAGAATGCTGAAGATTGATGCCTTGCAATAAATGATACACATCTGTGGTGGCTCTTTCCTCAGAGGGAAAAACGAAGCTCCAATTTTATGTACCTGATGATTGAATTCCGTTGCGTCAAGTGTGATGATAAAGAATATGGAATAGTTTACTACGAAAAGGTATGTGCCCTGCAGGCTTTATGGTTGTCTTTAAAAAGCAGCATATGCACCTAAAATGAATGGGTTTTTCTGCTGAGATAAAATATTCTGCTGCAGTAGAGCAGCAGACAGCTGTCTGTGGCAACTGTTTATGTACATACAAATCAAATAGTATAGATGCAACAAGATTGCAGATGTCAGTAATTTCTGTAATAGAGTTCAAGATTACAGAATTTAACAAGTATGAATGATTAGAAACTTTCTGATTTATAGTTCCTTCAGTCATCCAGCAGTACTTTCTGAGTAGCTGTATGTAAAATTATGACTTAGATCTGGAGGAAATGTACCTGTATTGAGTGGTAACTTTATAAAAGATGAGTTATTAAAATGTTGCACAGGAGCTCTGCTGGTGAGCGTTTTCTGTAAAATGAACAAATATAAAAGTTTAGTCTTTCATACTGAAAATACTGCAGAGTTATTAAGTAAAAGCCTTCTGGATTGGAATGTCTTGCATCTTTTCTTGCTGTTTATGAAACAGATCTGCAAAGCAATGCCTTCAGTATTGTTCTAAAGTTAAAATTTAATGGAATGAAGGATTAACAGTGAGTTTAACAGGCATCAGTGTGGTATTGGAAGGTATTATCACACTTAAGATCCTGTGTATTGTGGAAAGACCCATTGAGATGGAAGAAGCAGTGTATCCAAAATCTGGTTTCAAGTAAAATTGTTTCTTAGATTTTCCATTTTGTTTAGATTCATGACAAGTGAGAAAGTTACTGAAATGCAGCTTTATTGGAAAGGAAAAGAAGGTAGAAAATGAAACTGGAGTGCTCTGGAGACCAGAGGCACTAACTTTAAGCAGCATTTATTCTGAAAATTTTTAAAAGCTTAATTAAGTACACAAAATGTTGACATGATGGAAAATGGATTACAAAATTGGTTATTTCTGTGTTTGTGACTGTCACCAGTTGACCTGGTCCAACAGAGCTGTGATCTAACTTAAAATTCTTCAAGAAGGCAATCAAAACTACAGTAATAAGTAGCAAAAAGCAGGATTAAAAAAAAAAAATGAAGACAGATGAGAATCTGCTTCAACTATTTGATATATTGCACATTAAGACTTGGGGCTTATGGCTTTCAGGAGTGTTTTAAGAGGGCACTGTTTGGTTGGAGCTTTTTTGTGGGTTTTGTGTTGGGGACAGTTGATTTAATTTTCTTTATCTGACTTGTTTTATTTTACTTTAGTTTCTTGGTGAGTTTTGGTAATGTGGGTAAAAGTGTGTCCTAGGCAGCTGTCTAGGTTAGCAGTTTAACGTTTCTTTTTGGGGATTGTAGTTGACAGTGAGACCTCTCCACACATTTCAAATCTTTTCGCCTTTAGAATAGCTTTTGTTCCCAGTGCTCCTGTACACTTATCCCAGAACCAGCAATTGTGGAGAACTGTGCTGTTGCAGAACTATCTTGTGTTAGAAATCACAATGAAACCTCCAATGTGTCAGCTTTCCCCATGAACAAAATAAAGTTATTTACTTCTGTGGAAATAAAGGAAATACTTGTCTGGAGAGCATAACAGAATATAATCAAAATACTGAAATTTTTTACTAACAGCTAGCTCTTTACATGAGAACATGCTATCCCTTTCACATATGAGCATGTGGCTTTGTGTCCTCTTGGTTCTTTTGTTTTTATAAATGAACATGGCATTCCTAAAAATGACTTCTCTCCTGTTCTCCAGCAACCTGCCATTATAGATGAATTATTCCTGATTTACCCACGACTTCTTTTTTTCCATCATTGTGGTTGTACAGATGTGCATGATACAGGAAAGAAGATTCAGACTCTGAGCATGCATCTTCCTTTTTACAGACATTTCTGAAGCGTATTAAAAGTGCATGGAACAGAATAACTATGAATTAGCTGCTCTTGTGGAAATAAAGTAATTGAATATGTAATAGTACGTATTTGAGCTATAACTAACTGCAATTTGAGGGATTTGTTGTTACAAAGTAGCTTTCCAACAAGTTCTTGACCCTTTTCTGACAGCAGTAGGAGAGGGTACATAAATTAGTGCCTGTTTTTTCAGTTTTGTCATGCTTCCAATTACAGTCTTCAGTCTGTGTATCGGGCATCACCAATCCAGTGCACCAAGCATAATGAAAGAAGGTTTTGTTGTCACCTGCCTGTGACCGATAGTCGAAGTGGAGATTACTTGTCACAGTTTTGTTGATATATTTGTTTTCAAGTGTTTAGGAAGAACTAGCCTGTTAAACAGCAGCTGATGGGATTTGAGGTTCTTTGACTCGTGGTTCAATTACAATGAAGTGAGGTGGCAGTGTCTCTTTCCATGTTCTGTGCTAACTTCATTTAAATAAAGCGTTCAAGACATGAGGGATAGGGTCTGCTAGTAATGACAGCATCACTTTTGATTTTACAAAAGGCAGAAATTCTGCCAGACTTACCAGGTACAAATAACACCAGCATTTATCACTAATGTATTTTTGTGCAGGTTTCAAGTGGACATGTCTTTGGGTAAATGATTGCACTGCTGCATCCATTTTAAAAAAAAAAAATAAATAAATTTGATTATCAGAAATCTTTTCATGAATTTAAAGGAAGAAATAGTGTCTACACCACTGGTTGTCTGTCCTTTTCGTGGGGGAGATGTTGGTTTGCATTGGTGTTACTTTAAATGGTATTTCGGTTAAAGAATAAGATAAATAGAACCTCCTTATTTATTTATGCTCTGAAACTGATTTTTGGGCAAGTACAGAGTAATGTTGCTGGTTGGAAAATTCTACAAATTTTGTGGATTATCTTAAATTGACTCTAATATTTTTATAAAGTTATGCAACACTTGACCTTATTGTAGTGAAATATCTGCAGAGGTCTGTAAAACAGCAGTTTAAAGCAAGTTAGTGCTGTTTAGTACTGATGTTGGTTTTGTTTCCTGGTGGCAGAATAGCAGGTCATCTCAGGTTCTGCCTGTGCTAGGAAGCATTGCAGCCAAGAGGAGCAAATTCACTGAGGGTAGAGGCTGCTAAAGGTCCAGTGTCTGCATTGTGTTCTTGTGCTCTGATCTGTCTTTCATCACATCCCACGAGATTGTTAGTACTTAGAGGATGTCAGGGATTTCTGAGATTTCCATGACGTGAACTAAAGCTGTCTACATAGGCATGATCAGGAAAGACACTTTAAAAGGATGCACTTGGCCAAATTCAAGTGCTAATTTAAGCACTGTTTTGGTTTAGTAAGTTTGTATAGTCAGGGTTGTGGTGCTGCACATGTTATAATGAAGAATTACAGAAGGGTAGTTAAACAGCTAACATTCTTCACAGGACAGCTAATGTCATGAGTATTTAATTAAACAGTCTGTTTCAAAATGTTTGCTCATGACACTGTAACTTGTCCGACAAACGCTTGGAAAAACTTGATTTCATGGCAAGTCTTAGGAGAGCTTAAGATTTTGTTCTCTCATGCAGTGTAACACCAGGAATGGTTTTCCTGGAGCTTGAACTAAATAGCTAGAACTTGTCAGCTTCACTCTACAACATGGTCTGACTGCATTCAAAGAGTTTAAAATAAACAGTCATTGTCACAATTATTTTGAAAGGTTCCAAAAGGAGTTGCCAGCAATGAGTCTACAAATCATTCTTTTAAGATTAGTCTTGGGAAAAAAACTCCTTAACCTTCATTTATAAACATTATGACATGACTCGCTAGAAGGCTTTGCTCTTTTTTTCTTTTTTTTAATTTTGTAAGTAGCAAACTAAACAATAGTGTTTTTGTCATTCTTATCCTACTGTGTTGTGAATTTTTAATGTCTGCCACAGACTTCTAATTATGGGGTAAGTGCTCCACTTTTACCAGTCTGAAACCTTTCCTTTTTCAGTTAATGTAACTGATTTTTATTTTTTTTTTCACTGATGGAAAGATACAGCAATGGGTGCTACTACTGCTTATCCCTAGAGAATTCTCATGAGACCTGGGTACTGTAAAGAGTTTGAATGATTGTTCGTAGCTTGTTGCTATTGAATCCCCTCCTGTGTCAAGATTTTCATACTTATATGTGAAGGTTCTAGACAGGGTAGAGACTCGTTACTGGGACATTGGAACCTTTTGTTTTTGTGAAGACAAAGTCAGATTGCAGCCTTACAGTTTAGAATTGGAAGATAAAGTATTGGTAGATAGAAATCAGTCTGTCATCAGATGTGTTTGTGTAAAGAAAGATTCCTCCCACCTGCATCAGTTTCATTGTTTTTCATATATTTGACTTTATGAAACTATTGCAACATGATCTGAGCATTCTGCCTGGTGAGATGGCAGAGGATTTGGACAATGTGAATGCTGACCTGTCACAGTGACTCCAGCCCAGTTCAGTCTCCTGTTAGTGATGCAGCAAATTTTGTTATTATGGAAATACTGCGATGCTGTTATTTTTGTGCAGTGAGGTCAGAGCTAAGTTCGTTATTTAAGCAATATGCTTTTAGAGCAGAGATACTGTAAGCAAATGTCATCTTTGCCTCTTCAGTGTTTGCATGCATGCTTTTTTAAAAAGACTAATGAAAAAAGCAACCTGCTCATGTTCTGAGACCATCACCAGCCACAGGCAGACTGTATGTTTATTTCCCATAAATAAGGAAGGATATGTGTGTTCTTACTGCTTTTACTTTGACTTCTGTCAAAATTTTTACTTGAGAAAGGCGTAGGACTAGTAAATGCAATTAAAAATGTCTTTCTGAAAAAACATTTTAATAATAAGAGATATTTTACTGTAGCCAGCAACACAAAATTTATGTAGTAGAAAAAAAAGATGTTTCTCCTGGGACAGGTAATGGCAAGTTTAACTCTGTGTCTTGTTAGTGACAAATGATTCTCCCCCTTGAAACTACCTTTCCTTTCAAAGTTACCTCGAAAATTATAAAAGTAAAGCTATCCCAAAGAGCATATGTGATTAAAAAAGTAGGAAAAAAAAAGAGGCTGAAGGCAGAAAGAAACCTCAGCAAGTTACCTTAAAACTTAATTACTGGGGAAATGATATGTCAAAAAGTTTTATTCTGATCTCAAATTTACAGCAAAATAAATGAAAACAGATTAAGTATAAATATAGCAAAGCATATTATGCTGAGCTTGTTTTGCTCTGAGTTTGACTATTTTATTCTGTGTTTTAAATGAAATGTCTCTTCATATCTTTTATTAATGCCTAATTACCCTCCGGAGGTACGAAGCACAAACCCACACTTCTGTGTGTCTGGAAGACAGAGTTACTGCTTTTGTAATGTGGCAGGCTTTTAATTTTATTTGTGTTTGGTTCAAACAGGACTCTTTTGGCTTCTCCCTTCCTTAGTTAGGCAGCATGTATTAGACTCTAAGCATCCAGAACCTCTGATTGATAGGGTTACATATATCTTGCTATATTTTTTCTGTATTGAACTTTTAGGAGATATTTTCTTCAACGTGGTGGTTTTTTCTAGAAAACTATTTGGGTTCGGTAGAAATACAGAGCCTGGTTTTGTTTCTCTTCATGCTTCCAGAGGACATGTCACAGTGGTGGCAAATGTCTCCACTCACTTGTGTGCCAGCATAGTAGCGAGCTGTCAAAGCTGCATCTCCTCTGGTGAACTTCCATCTGTCTTGCCACATCGTTTGTCATCTGTGAAAAAGACAAACAAGAAAAATAATCTATTTTTTATTTTTTTTCCCCTTAAGACTGTCAGCAGTTGAATCATTCTTCCACTGTAGTAGAGTTTACAATGCATTAATATGATACATTTTCTCCCTAAAACTTGAGATGTTTAATATGCCTTCAACTTTTTGTCATTCAGGATGGTGATGAGTCATCTCCAATTTTAACAAGTCCTGAAATTGTTAAGATTCCAGATCCCCAGATGTCTATGGTAAGCATGCTCCACGTAATGCCATCTGTATTATAGAGTTACTGTTGAACTTTACATAAATGTAGATGAAAGCTTGCCATCTTAAATATTTTTAAATTCCAGTGGAAAGATATATTTAGCCAGTTGAGAAATATCAGTGGGTTTGAATTTTATATTTATTTCTTTTCTATTTCTGCTGCTGCTAGATTAAAATACAAGGATTGATTTAATGCTTCTGTTCACCTCCTCCTTTCCATGCCTAATGTGCTTGCTTCTGAGGTATAAGAAAGCAGAGAAGGGGGACTGTTATCAAAAGAGGTCAGAGGGTGGGAAGATAGGAGGGACCTGAAGAAGAGGACTGTAGAATTTAGGGACTGGTGCAATAACTCTTGGTCACTTCCACTGTTAAAATATTTTCTCCCTACACTCTCTTGTATGTTGTCTTTCATGTAGACAGTGCCTAAGTACAGTTCTAGAAAAGATTTCCATTATTGTGGATGCCAATTCAGTGGGACTGGTATTGGCAGCTTTGGGAACCTTAATGTAAGTGGGCTTGTACTGGCAACACTGTTTGAGCACCGTGTAATCTAACACTGCAATAGCAAGTCTGACAATGCTGGAAACTGCCTTGGCTGCTGAAAACTCGTTGGCACTGTGGCTCCTATTGTGGCTCCTACTGTTGCTAACATAGTATTAACAGTGGGACAAGTTTTTGAGATGTTTTTTCTTGCATACAAAGCTTTATGCTGCAAATATCTTAAAGAAAATGTTCATGAAGTGTCTAGCACGTTTGAGTGCTGTCAATCATGGATGTGTTGACTGAAATGCTTACGTTTTGCAGCAATGCACCAAAAGGCAAGGTAGGGTTTGTTAATGTTAAGTTATAAGCTGAAACAGACCCTCAGAACTCCCAACAACCCTACGTATATTATTAAAGGAGGGTTTTGTTTTTTCTAAATAAACAAAAAACAAGCCAGAAGATGCTGTATTTTCAGATTTGAATTTTCATTGCCATACATTTTTCAAGACACTGGTGAGTCTTCGCTGGATTGTTTTTGTTTCAATAATAATTTTCTCTGAAATTTAGTATTTATAAATACTGACTTATCATCTGCATTTAGGAGAACTTAGTAGAAAGCAAACATCACAAACTTGCTCGAAGTTTAAGAAGTGGACCTTCTGATCATGACCTGAAGCCTAATGCAACTACACGAGACCAGCTTAATGTAAGTCAGTCATATGATGCCTAAGTTCAGTTTTATTAGGTAGGTTGGTAATAATATATGGTGACAGTTTAAGGAAAATAGTTAATTTCAGTTCGTAGAAAATCATTAATGATTTTCAGAGTTTCAGAGTGCTTAGTTAGAAGGGCCCAACTCATAAAGGAACACAAGGTGCTTGATCATTTTTTTCACCATTTACAGCAGTTAAAAATGTGTATTTTGTGCATGTCATGTAGGTGTGAATGGTGCACTTAAAGCAACTGGTTTTGCCTGTATTGTCAATTCAATCTACCATGTAACTGAGGAGCATCACCATGATGACAGAGCTTTGTGTTGTTGGAAAGCTTTTTGTTTTCCCAAGCTATTTTTGTGTTCTCAGTGTTGTGCTTTCTCACAGTATACTTTGTTAACCTGTTATTTATGCCTGTTTGTGTTTTTAAACTCACTTTCTGACTGTGTATCAAATAGATCATAGTGAGTTATCCACCAACAAAGCAACTAACGTATGAGGAACAGGATTTGGTGTGGAAATTCAGATATTACCTGACTCATCAGGAGAAGGTAAGTTGAGTCATTGAATGGCTTGGGCTGGAAGGGGCCTTGTAATTTATAGC
This sequence comes from Sitta carolinensis, assembly GCA_032173965.1. Taxonomy (NCBI): domain Eukaryota; kingdom Metazoa; phylum Chordata; class Aves; order Passeriformes; family Sittidae; genus Sitta; species Sitta carolinensis. The sequence continues at coordinate 7,282,487 of CM063313.1, read as the reverse complement.
AGTAAGCTTTTCCAAGTCTGTGCTTATGTAAATATAATCTGAAACTAGTTCTACCTCTGTGTGAGACATTAATGTTTGAAATAATTTTTTTTTTTGCTAGCTTTTTACTAATAAATTGTCCAATCTCCTGTTTAGGCCTTGACAAAGTTCCTGAAGTGTGTCAACTGGGATCTACCACAAGAGGCAAAGCAAGCACTGGAGTTGCTGGGCAAATGGAAGCCCATGGATGTGGAAGACTCCCTAGAACTTCTGTCATCTCACTTCACCAACCCAACAGTGCGGCGCTATGCAGTTGCCAGGCTTCAGCAGGCTGATGATGAGGTATTCACTGGTCTGTGGGTACATGAAAAAGTCAGCTGGTCTCAGGATTTTTAGTCTCATTGAGTCCTTGAAATGTTTGCTACTTCTTACGACTTTTTAGTGAATATTGGTAAAGGAAAACAAAAGATAATTCTCTGTGTTGCTATTTATTGTTAGGTTTTTGGGGAGCAGTCTTCACATTATTAAGTGTCATACATTGATAATTATCTTAGCATGAACAGCCAGTCGTAGCTGGTTTTGTTAAGCAAGATAAAACAACGGTACGCTCTCACCAAAAACCAGTGCTAAATTCTGAGTGTTAACTTGCAGAGTACTCTGAACCTAAATAGTCAATGGAAGGATTTTCAGCAGATCCATCTGGTGTATTGAAGCAGTATATCATCATACTCTTTTGCTAAAGAAAATGAGTAGAAGATTATCTGTGGAAATGAGGTCTTGCTAATTGTATACTGATTAGACTTTGATGAGCTGTGATTATGAATAGAGCCCACTAAATAGAATCTAGTATGTTGAATATCAGTGATTTATATATTTTATTTTGACAGTTAAAAAACCCCCAAACTTATCCTGGTTTGAGTGTATTACCAAAACTCTTGAATCTTTGACAATCAATAGAGTTTAAAATAGGGTGCATAAATATACCATATTTTTTCAAGCCTACTTCAATAGCCTAGGTCATACTGATTTGGCATTAAAAATATACATTTTACAAAGTATTGGAAGGTAACTAAACAGAAAAAGTTGAATAGTAAAGGCAACAAGTTGATCTTAAACAGCAAGTGGTTAAAATTCTGTTCTTCAATTTAGAACAGATTAGATCTTTTTTTCTCTCAGATCCCCAGCTACACAAAGAATAAAAAAATAGTCTATAGGAAAAGAGAGAATCTTCATTCTTATACTATAGTCCAGATTTTATGCTTAAATTCTCATTTTTCTTCTTTTGAGACACAAATAGAAAACTTTATTCTGTGGATGCTGGAAGCTATTAGGGCGGCTTAACTAAAGGGAATTTTAAAGTAGTATTTGCACTTGAATATTCACTAAATTAGCACTTACTGCCTTTGAGTAACAAATAATAGTAGAATGATAATGCAGTATCTTTTGGGGTCAAACTGCATCCAGCACCAGTGTTGCTATGGTATATTGCTTGTTTAGGGAGACCTCAGTTTATGTTTTGTTAGAGGTCACTTAGTCCTGACTAAGTTTATCTGTAAATTAGAATTCTGTAAATAAAAGGAGTTCTAGTTTGCTTTGACTGACAGCCTTAATTCACTTGTGGTTTTTTTTTCCCTCCGTAAGGATTTGCTGATGTACTTGCTACAGTTAGTCCAAGCACTGAAATATGAAAACTTCGATGACATAAAGAACGGCCTGGAGCCTAGCAAGAGGGACAGTCAAGGTTCTATGTCAGAAACTATGACAACATCTGTGTCTAATGCTCCAGAAATAGACAGGTAAGAAGTTCAGACATTGAGCAGCAAGGCAGAAACATTGTAAGCCATCAAATTGTTTCTTCTTTTTAGGGAAGCATTGCATTAACAATAATTAACAAATTAACATAACATTCAACATGTTATTTTATAATCTGAACATTAAAAAAAAGCAACCCAAGAATAAAAGCAAACCCAACAAATCCTGAGCATTCAGGAAATGTGTTTCCTGATTACCCACGGTTTACAGAGCTAACAATGTTATACTTGTGGCTATACTTTGATCTTACTACACAAAAGGAAGAAATTCTGTAGAGCGGGAAGAACACTGCTATTGCTTCCTTCTGTATTTGCAAAAGTTAAGATGTTTTCACTGAAGTTATATGAGGTTCGACTTCCTACTTTCATCAGAGAATGTGGATCTAAAAGTCCAGTCAATTTGACCTAGAAAGAAATTTCATCCTGCTTGTGCAAAAGAAGGTGTAGGGGGAGACTTGTGGAAGCATGCTTCTTGTACCTGCAGGAATCTAAAAGGAAGACTGAGGTAGCTAATAAAGTATTAAGCGAAGTGCAAACGAACTTGGTAACCAGAGTCTTCTGTGAATATTTGTTACAGATTTTCAGTCTTAAACTTCTAATAACTTGTAACATGAGGCTGTATATTTTTGTGTTACCATTCTTCAGCTTTTCATTGATTTTTCTGCCGAGCTGTAAAAGTGGGTGTGGTGGGAAGGGTGGTGTATTTTGAAGCTACAATGATACTTAGATCTTAGGAGAGCTCTTTAATTACTTCCTTTCAGGTAGATTTACCATCTGAAAACTTTGCCTTGCAAATAAGTGTTTGTCTGCTCTGTTATGTGCAGTTGCATTCCAAAGACTAGTGCTTGCAGGTGTTGTGCATTAGCAGTTTCATCTTAGAACATTTGAGACAGCTCCTGCAAATGCAGATTTGTTGAATTCCTATCTATGTCTGCTTATCTTGTATGGAAGATGTAATAAAATGCAAAATTTATTTAAGTGAATGTCCTTCACAGGCATAAACTGTATAGCTCTCCAGGCACAGATTTTTGCTGTTTTCAGGAACTGCAGCTGTCAAAGTTGCTGTTCATGCAGTTTGTCCTGAAACAGGGTTGGGATGCTACCTTCAAAGATACTTCTCTTCCAGTTTTCTGAATTTATTATGCTGTGGAAGTGAAATTCGTTGCGATTTCCATGCATGCTCCCTGGCCCCTAAGCCAGAACTTTGAATCATGCCAATTATGTGCTTTCCTTTGTGTAGTTCCCAGATTATGAGTCCTATTCCACCTGTATCCTCTCCACCTCTTACTTCTAAGACAAAAGAGCTTGCAGAAAATGAAAACCTTGATGTAAGTCACACAATTTACTTTGTCTGCATTGTACTTTTCTAGTGACCTGGTACTGTTTCTTGCTTTTGTTTATGAATATTTGGATCCTTTGGGTATGTCTTACTGAATATTTAAAGTGCACAAAGAATATAAATTTAAAGTAAATGCTAAGAAAATATAAGTAGCTTAAATGAATTTTTTACAGGGCGCCTCTTTATGTACATGATCACAGTATCCAAAATTGGGGGACTGGAAATTGAGTTCTTCATGAAATCACAGTACTCTTCTGTAAAGGAGAAAATTATTTTATATGATAGCAAAGGCTATCACATATTGATTAGACACGACAAGCACATGTGTTCAAGGTGTTCTAAAACAGTCTTTTAATAGAAAAGTTATCCAAATATTTCAATCTCTGCAATCTGTTCTTTCTGTAGCCATATTCTTTGGCATGTCGTTGTTTTTGAACCTAAGTGAGACACTCTGTTGATTTACTTCCGCAAAGGACTATATTCAGTTTATGCCAGAAGTAGATGAGCAATAGGAATGGGGTTGGAGGAAGGGAAAGATAGAAGGTAAAGACGTTTTGAAGGAATCTGATTTTAATCTCATATGCAGATTAATTGGTATTTGAACTGAAGATCCATTCCTGTTGCACATTGTCCTGTTTGAGTTTCAATACTGCATAGAAAATAAGCCTCAACTTGAGCATATCAGTAAAGATATATAGATTTCTTGCTTTCTGGACTATTAAACCTGAAAGAAGCAGCTAAATGCTGTGTATCCTATACAGTTTTCTTGAAATGTAGAACATCTTCAAGATTGTTTGATGCTTTGGATACAAAGCAGTGGGAAATCTCTTTGAGGGTTGCATGTTACGGCATTTACAGCAAGATATAATTGGATAGGAAGAAAGAGTAACACAGAAATTACATTAAAGGTTTCTTTTTGGAGAACATCATATGTTTTTTATATGCTGGTAAATACATTACTGGAGTAGCAGACCTTTTAGTGGTGTTGCTGGATCTACAGAATTATTTAAATTAATGTGATTTAAGTATTAGGTTGGAGTGAATTCATATTTTAAAAGGAAATATATCTCTCACAACTCTTATATTTACTTGATGTTTTTCCTTAACTTTCTCTCTCTCAGATGCTTAGATTTCTTTATAACTTAATTTTTTCTGCTCTTTTTAAATCCCTTCCAGCAAGACCTTTGCACTTTTTTGATATCACGGGCATGCAAGAATTCCACGTTGGCAAATTACTTGTACTGGTATGTTAGAAACTATTTATTTATTCAGTATAAACATGTAATTGGAATCAAAACTATAATATCTAGAAGGATGCTCATCAAAAGATGACCTGTCTTGAGAGCTTCAAAATCTCAATTTCTCTCAGGGTAGAGTAGTAATTTAAAAACAATATACATTAGAATATAGTAATTTGTAAACAGAGGCTTATAAGATGCAGAAATATTCTTTACTGTTAGACATAAGAAGATGATGTCTAGGACATTAGGTGCAGTGTCACAAAAAACAGCCTAACTGTGTTAAAAGTTGTCATTCAAGTTATTTATGCTGTTGGGGAGGAGATTAAGTTCACCTTTGTTCTGCATTGCTGTCTGTGGGGTTGTAAATTTTATGCTTGTGTTTGACAGTGATGGCTGGAATACTGAAGTTTGCACTTAAATATTAATCTAAGGTGTATGTTATGAAGATTCATAAAGCTTTTTTTTGTTGTTGTTGTTGTAATCTAATTTTAGTTTCATTCCATTTATGTTTTTGAGCACAAACAAAATATCAATGCAGATACATGCATTCTTAGGGGGGAACTTTAGTTGCAAATATTAGCTCATTTATGCTGTAGAAAGGTAGGATTGCTTAGCTTAGATCTTGTCTCAGTTCAGTGGCTTAAGAGTAAAATTAGATGTCTAAAATAGTAATCTGCAAGCCTTCTGAACAAGCATTTGCAGGTAGGAATTTTCTCATTTGAAGCAAGCTGAGATGAGTAGAGCTATGAAAGTGTGAATCTGTGTGTATTAGTATACAAACATCTGCATTTGCGCAGCACTCACAGATATTTACTTGTATATACGCATGTATTTTAAAAGAAGGATCTTAGGTGCCTTTTATCTGGCTAAACCTAAGTTGTGATTCTCATTTGTAACTTTGTAGCTGCATCAAATAACTTAAAATACTAATGGGTATGATTATGTTTTGGTGTGCTAAGAGCATTAACCACAGGTAAGTTGTGAATTTGGAACCAAGTGTAATATGTGAAGTAAACATAGCAAACAGTTTTTATAAAATTCTTACAAGAAACCTATAAATTATGCTGAGGGATTCCATTTATAACTTTCTAAGTGTTATTGTGTAATTATTTTTAGTAGGTCAAATTTGAAAGTACTTAACTGAATTAACTTAAGTACATTTGCAGGCAGTTACTTCTGTTGCAGTGGCCAAAGATAATGTTCAGCTTCATTAAAAATTACTATTAAATATAAATTATTAAAATAATTGCAGGCTGAATCAGTGGCAGTAGAAACCCAAGTGCTTGACCTAATCAAATATTCTTCATTAAGATAAGTGTTAGTAGCTTAGCTTATTTCTGTCAGGTTGATAGAAACTGTTCTATTTCAGTAACATCTCAGACACTCTGTCTACAGAAAGTTCAAATGTCCATAACTCTGTGAAGTTTTTGACTTACGACAACAAAATTCAACAAAACAAATAGGAAAAGTCCACCAAGCCAAAAACCCTAGTCAATTTATTCTTTGTTTTCTTTCCAGACATCTCAATTTCTCAGTGACAAAATACAAATGTTGCAGCCACTGTTTGAGATGATGTAGCCATAAATCCTCATGGCTACTGATCAATTGTATGTTTCAACTATCCAGACACAGCATGCAGCTAAAATAATCAATAGAAAAAGTACAATAACCCTTGAAAATGAAACCTTCTGCTCAGTCACTTGTCACTGTAAAGGTATCCTGTCCTTTAACAGTGAACTCAGAAGTCAGTGCTGCTGCTTTTTCTGTCTCCTCTTTGGACATACAAGACACCTACCCAAGTATGAAGCATTACTCTTTCTCCTTGTTTCAAGATAGCTTTGAGAAACTGTCCAGGGCTTTTTAACAAATGAAGATGAAAATAGCACATTTCAATTCATTACTTCCCCTTTTCCTTCAAGTTTAAGTGTGCAGACTTTGGACTTACTTTTATACACACATTCATGATAGAACAGTCTATAACACTGTGTTAGCGAGGCACTAGAAGGAATCTTTAGTTATAGATTTCATTGAAGTTGTACACATGGAATTAATTGCATTTGCCTTTTTCTAGTGGATGTAATATATTGTGTATTTATGAATAAGACTGCTCAAATATGATCAGCTTCAAATGACAGACCTCTAATCTTGTCTCACAGTTATTCTGTCACAAAGAGATTCTGCACAAGTACATTAGGAAGATGTAATTCTTGCTGACAGTGTAATGTCTTGAATTAGTTACTTTTGAATCCCAATGCAGTGTTTGAAATTTACTGAGATGCTAATTACTTCCTTCTTTTAATAGTGTTTATTATATGTTTTTACTTTATTATGTTATTGCATGTTTTTACTGGGTAGTACTAGGAGATACATTGACCCACAGAAAGGAGATATGTACATAGCGTTCAATAAATAGCTACTTTTTGCTTGTCAGTGCTGCAAGTAGAAATTTAGACAAAAATATTCCAAATAACTGATTAGCATCAAAACAAATTTTCAGTGTAAGTGTTCAGTTTGTACTGTTAAGTTTTGTATCCAGTTCAGATACAGAATTCAGAGAACTCTGGCATGTCAACTCTGCAAAGCTGCTTTGGGACCAATACCTTTCTTTCCACCATTTCTAATGGTAAAATAGGGAGCAGGTAGGGTGAGATTCTCCTTGTATTGCAGGTGTGCTGTCCCTGAAAATCAGCCTTCTGACTTGTTTTAGTATAATGGAGTCAGTTCTCATGAATTTTAAGATAAACAAGGATCGTATTTGCTTTCCTTTGTGAAAAGATATCACCTGATGGACTTCTCAAGTGACCAGTGGAGATGGAGAGGTGGGAACTTCTCTGTCCAATCTCTGGTCACTGTCCAGAAACTTAGATATACGAAATCAAGAATAGACTGGAGAGTTCTTTTCTTCTTCTCTGTCTGAACACCTGTTGTGTGTGTTGCTGTGTGTTCCTCTCTGCATCACAGTGACACAGGTGCTCTTGAATAGCAAATTTGCAGCCACTTAATTATTTAGCAGGTGGTATCACAGAGGAAAACATGCTGTGTTGTATCTTCACTGGAGTGTTCATAAGATTTGGACTTCAGGTGTGTCCTCATTGAGTGATGACACTTCACTGTAAGTAAAAAACCACAGACACTTTGATAGAGTCAACTGATCCAAATGGAGTTGGGGACTATGCAATTTTAAGAGTTCAGCTGTTGGTTGAACTAAAGATCTCAAATACCATCTTCATTTTTAGTTCCAGGTCTGTAATACAGACTACTGTGTTTCACTTAAATCAAGTATCTCCAAGGGTATGGTATAACTTGGTTTGTTATTATGCTGCAGGTATGTAATAGTGGAGTGTGAAGACCAAGATACTCAGCAGAGGGACCCAAAGACTCATGAAATGTACTTAAATGTGATGAGAAGATTCAGTCAGGCTTTGCTAAAGGTAATTCCTCTGTTTAAGAAAGTCCATAATGATTTGGGAGGGTCCTGCCTTAACCAGGTGCAGGTGTCTAAGACTAAATGGTGGGGGGTTTTTGTGTATATATGTCACAAGCATTGAAACTTTATGAAAGCTTCCACCTCTGCTTGAATTTTGAATTGCAGTAAGGTGAAGAAACTGCCAAAAAGGAAAACAGCAAATACTGAGCACTCTTTCTTCTCTTTTGTTGCTGGTTCCTGTTAGTAACATACTGGTTCTAAAATATTCTGCCTTACACTGGGTCTAAAACCTTCTAAAAGCCTTTTTGAATCAAGTTTTATTTTCTATTTATTTATTGTGAACTCTAGTCTTTGAGGTGCAAGTGGAGACACCAATCTGGAACTCAGAAACAGCACTTGCCTGTGTGTCAGCAGCAGAGGGTGCTGGAGCAGCAGGAAAAAAAAAAAAACAAAACTAAAGCAGCCAAAAAACTGCTGTGAATTGGAAGTTTTGCTGTAGATACGCAGTCCTTCCAGATTTTCATGTATCTTGTGCTTAATATTATTTACAGTTTTAGGGGGGGTCACTTGAATCTGACTCTTGTGCTTCATAAGAATATTTTGCAGTTATCCTTACTAACTTTGGCTGTGTGAATTGGTTTGTCACGCATGACTGTTCACCACTGCAATTGCTGAAGCAAATTGAAGTGCACTGTTAGGTCAGATAATTGATTGCCAGCTACAGTGACTGTGATTGTGTTTTACAGAAAATACCTTTTGAATTGACGGGAAATTGATCATTATTCACTTAACCTCTTAAAAGCCTAAAGGTCTAAGAACAAAGGAATGATTTCTAGATAAAATAATTACAGAACGAGGAATTAATTCTGTTTCTTTTCATTCTCTTAGGGTGATAAGTCTGTCAGAGTTATGCGCTCGCTTTTGGCAGCCCAGCAGACATTTGTAGATCGGTTGGTCCATGTAATGAAGGCAGTGCAGCGTGAAAGTGGGAATCGTAAGAAAAAGGTAACTAAAGATTTGAAAAGCCAGTCTGTGGCTTAAATTTGACAATGGGTAGGAATTTTAGCTTTTCATTGAAGCTCCTTAGCACTGAGATCTGTGACAGTTGTCCATCCTTCTGTAATAAGTTTAGTTAACTGTGAACAAACTTCGGCAAGGTTTTGATAGTTCAAAGTTCCAAAGTGTGTTCAAAGTTTCTAGATAGAAAACAGAAGAGGCCCTTGAGAATACTTGTGGGGTGTTTTGGCCAAAGAAAAATATGTGAATAGTTAAGTAGTTGATGATATAGCTGAACAATGTTGTGGGGGATGTGGGAGACTATCAAGTTATTGTCATGTGAGTGATATGCCAGGATAGATAGTGAAAATCAGTTAGCAGCATGTTTTCATTTGTTCCAAGAGCAATACAACTGTTCTTCTGTAAGGTATGTGTTTATCATAATTGTGCTTTCTGTTGGATCTTGAGGAAACAGCTTTCTATTATGCTTTAATAGAATATGATTATTTAATAGAATGTTAATAATATTTCCATTATTTCTATTCAAGAAGCTTTGTCCTTCTTAGCTGAAGTGTTTTAAGTGCCCCTCACAGGCAGGTAGGGGAAAGAAAGTGGTAATGGCAGAAGGATTTCTGTTTGTATATAACCTTTCCCTTTGACATGCATCAGTATTTTTAAACATGGGGTTTTCAGTGTGATGGTTTCTTTAAATATATGGGATATATTTATGCAGAGAAATAAAGCACTTATTGACAAAAAGTGAGGCAACTTGTTCTGTGTATCAGTAACAAAGGCTAAAGGAAGAGGAGAATTTTTCAATTTATAAGATGCTATTTCCTGCTTGTGCATTTGTTGGTAGTGTTCAGTTGAATATTCTTTTAGGAATTTTCTGTAGCACTAAGAAACACATGGCTTTTACTTTTAGATTGCAATCTAGCTAGCAGCAATTAACCTCTAGAACTATTCTTAACAGTTGTGGGCCTCCTTGGTGTGTATTTATGTCTTACATTCAGCAAGGGAAAAGGCTAGAGAATAATGTATCCAACCTTTATTAGGTAGGAAACAAAGTGTAAAGTACTCCAAAATTTATGAGTTTTATATTTCTGATAGCTACAGATGTAGGAATGTCAAGCAAGTCTGGAAATCAGATCAGTGCAAGCTATTGGCCTTTGGTTCCTTGGTGGGGGGAAGTTCCTTGGTGGACTTCAGGGATATAAAGTTTCTGAGTTGGATTTGCATCAATTTCTGAAACATAACTAACATTTAATTTTGGTATGGAAAACAAATCATCCTGTGTTTTGTGCAGGTGATTTAGAAATTGGGTATTTTAAAGACTATTATATCTGTAATTTCAGAAAATTTTTTGACTATACTAACACTAGATGGGATATCTCCTTTGCTATTCAAACTACTGCAAATACAGAGTTTTTATTTTCCTGGATAATATGAGTAAAACCTTGATCCTTTGTACGGATAAAGAATTGAATAAATCGAATATTTGTTAGTAATGCATCCTTTGTTTATGGTCTTCATATATACCTGGTATGGGTTTTATGTTTTGTGGGGCTTTTTCTTACACAACTTTTTATTCTTTAGAATGAGAGGCTTCAGGCATTGTTAGCTGATAATGAAAAGATGAATTTAGCAGATATGGAACTTATTCCACTTCCTCTGGAACCTCAGGTGAAAATTAAAGGAATAATCCCTGAAAAAGCCACACCTTCAAGGTAAGTGAGAGCCTATGAATAGCTGAAATACAAACAAGTCTTGTGAGTCTTAAGCTTAGAAATAGCAGCTGAAAGGTATAAAGGGAAGACATAGTCAAGGCAAAATGCAACTGTAGCATGCTCTTAGAGTGGTTAAGCAACTCCTTACTTTCTTTTGTTTTTCAATTTAAATTTTTACACTTTAAAGCAGCTGCTTTTTTTTTTTTTTTTTTTTAATAAGAGTGATACAGATTATGAAGTTCAGAATTTCCCAGAATTTTTTTCCTGTGTTCAAGGGAGTACCACTTTAAGGTCAAAATCATGCAAATGAAGGCAGTTGCGCTGTGTCTTGTGGGTCTATTCCATTGATTAATAAAAATTAAGTTTGTAGAGAGTGGAGGAAAGCACTGTGGTAGTCCTATCCATGCTGTTGCAGTCAGTGGATAGATAAATCCTATATCCCTATGGTTTGTAATTCCTTAAACCAAACTGTAGCAGCTGCTCGTGACCATAAAACAGCTGATGTACTGTTGAAAGGGCTGGGGTTATTTTGTTTATTTTACTGCTTGAAATATAAGTTAATGCTTGCAGTGTAAGTTATTACCTGTGCTGAGTGATGTTGGACCATTTTATAAATTTGCATTCAATTCCTACAGGTGACTGCAGTCTAATTTTAGGATTACCAAAATTTGCTATACAAGTCGGGCCTATGTCCAGGAGGATTTAGCCTGCCAGTTAAAAAATTCGTGCAGGCTGCTGTGACAACCAGTGTTAAATCTATCATCTCTAATAGGTCCTAGATTTATTATGCACAGTAGTTTCATCAGACTCCTTGTTGTCTGTGTTGTAATTCAAGTTTACTTAAAATCAGATGAATACTTTTTGCATAGTTTTCTACTGGTTTTGGCTTGCTTCTCTCTATACTCTATTCTCTCTTCAAGTTAGTTTTTTTGAAGCATAGGCTTCTGCAGTTGCATGCTCTTGTTCCTTTGGCTGGAGGTAACATTGCAAAGATTTTTTTCAGGAAAGCATGCTTTTGCAAACTCAAATCATCATTTTGTGTGAGTATGATTTAAGAGTTGGGGAAGGAATGTGGAGAAAAAGATTGCTGGAACAGCAACTAAATATTTCCTATCAATAATAATAGGTGAAGTTCTTCAGGACAAACTCAAGGCAGTCTTTTACATATTGGTATTCCCTAGCTATGCAAAACATGTAGGACCAAAAATGTGAGCTTTAACTTGTTTCAAAACCAGAGATTTTTTTCTTCTCCTGATTCTGACAGCTTACATATTTCCATTTAATATCTTGTCCTGGGGTATGGGATAAAAAACCAAACTGACTTAAAAAAGGAAGAATTACTAAATTTTGGTGCCCTTGGACTTCACATTAGCTTTTGTAGGACTACATAAAGAATAATTTTGCCTTTACTTGTGGAACTTAATAATTTTGTGGTATTAATTTGAAAATCAAATTTAACTGCTCAAGATTAAACTCTGTACCTTGATTATTTTTGTTTGATTTGTTGTGGAGGGAACTCATGACTTGGTCCATTGCAATAGGTTATATCATTCATGTAGGTAATTGATCCCCTTTGACCCATTTTATGTGGAAAAATTGCCAACAATTAAATGGGCTTTCTCACACAATAATGTAAAAAGGCACTGTTACTTTTGCTAAATAGATTTAAGGAAGCAATTAATTGTTTAAGATGACTTGCCCCTAGGAATTCTTTGTTGCTTAGCCTATAACTGTGTCACTTTGATCTGATCATTTTAAATTTGTTTTGTTGTGACCTTTTGCATAGTGCTTCCTTGTTGCTTGGAATTACATGCACACAGAAAAAAAATTTGTATATTTCTGTCCTTTCCTTTTCTGCTGCTGTGGGGTGCAGGGAGGGAGAAATATATCCTTGATAAAAAAGGAAGGAAAGCATTAAGGTATTTTTCTTTTTAAAATACAGATGCACTTTTGGTAATTGGAAGTGGTACACTCTATACTATTGTGGCAATGCAAATAAATGCAAAGATTGTATTTCTCAGTGCTGTTGTAGCAATGTGTTCACGAGTTCACAAGCGCTACTGTGAACCAGCTTAGTAGAATATTTTCTTTTCCAGAGTGCCTTAATGCCTGCTCAGTTATTCTTCAAGACAGAAGATGGAGGCAAATATCCTGTAATTTTTAAGCATGGTGATGATTTACGTCAAGATCAACTTATTCTTCAGATTATTTCACTCATGGATAAGGTGAGAATTATTAATCTACATCCTTGTCTTTCAGGTTTTTTGATTTTCCTTGTCAAAAGCAAGGCTGTTTAACACTGTTAATGCAGCATATATTGCTAATAATTCCAGAGTTCTCAAATCTCTAGGTGGCCTTTTTTCTTTTCTATATAGGCGTGCAATTACCCCATGTAGATTAAGAAGAAAAAAGAAATAAAGAATTGCCAAACAGGCTTTCACTCATTATCAGTTTCAGTGGAGATCAATGTCCAGTACACATCCTTTTTGTAATAGAATCTTGAATGTTGCATTCATCTTTGCTTTTGTAAATTATTTTTTTCCAGCTGTTAAGAAAAGAGAATCTGGATTTGAAGCTGACACCCTATAAAGTGCTGGCAACTAGTACAAAACATGGTATGAATATGTTTATTTCCTAAAAGTACAATATGGAAAAGAATCTCATCCCTGTGTTTGTTGTGTGTAAGAAAGTCTTGTTAGAGTGTAAGTCATGGAAGTAAACAATCTGAGTGACCACAGTATTCCATAGGTGACTCAAATATCTTCATAAAAGAAGCCTGGTCTGGATTTAGGAGTATGTGACATTGGGCAGTTAACAATCTTTGCTGCTGGCTTGCAGTGTGATCGTGAATAAAGAACTCTCCTATTTAGGGATCTTTGCATGCAATGGAGGAGAAAAACAAAAAATCAAACTTGTCTGCTTTTACATACATTCTGGATAAATATTTAGAAAGCCATAAGTGTACTTTCTCTCATCGGAAAACTTGTAAAAATACCTTTTGCAAGTTAATCTGGTGTTAATGACAAGTTTTTCTACGTGTCTTGAAGGCAGGAGATGGGAAAATGGGACAAAGAAAGTCATTTTCCTATGAGAAGTGGTTGAATGACTATTAGTTCTGTCCTGTTCATAAATCTGTATCACAGAGTATCTTGAAAGTTCTGTGTGTTGGAGATGTTCTCTTTTGTCTGTCTTGTGTCATAGGCTTCATGCAGTTTATTCCATCAGTACCAGTTGCAGAAGTTCTTGCTACTGAGGAAACTATACAGGTATGTGATGGGGGAGTTGTGAATTGTCTTCTGATCAAACAGTGAAGGCTTAGATCTTGTGCAAAGTTCTTTTAGTCTCTCAGCTGATTTTTTGATCTGCTAGAAGACAAATTACTCTGAAAACATTTGGGGTTATTACGGCAGATGTTTGAGTATCTCATGTTACAAAAGTACCACTATTTAAATAAATTACAGTGGAATTTAGTTACGATATTGAAATCCTAGTTTTGCTGTCATGATGAATGGAAGATAGCTGACACTTTTTGCTGTATGTTTTGTTCATTTGAGCTTGTCAAAATATGTTTTGATTATTCTTTTTTTGATGAAACAACTTAATAATTTGTTCATATAATTTCTGAAGCCTGTTTCCCCTCAGCAGTGGATGTATAGGTACTGTAACTTGGTTTTGTTAGCAGATTTTCTTAATTCTCATGGATTCGAGTGGGGATGCACGACTGAATAGTGGCACACAAAACTCATACTGGTTTCAATCACAGCACACAAGCTAGGTAACACAGCTCAGTTGGTTCAGATAAATATAGCCAGATAAAAACATACCAAATTGCTATATGAGGTGAGTAGCTTATAGGTTTAAAAAAAAAACTAGAACATATTTATTTGGATTTGATTTGTCATGGTAGCTTCTTTCCTTTTTTGTAGATGATACTGAAGTTTTCCTTGTTTTTGTAGCTCAGCAACTGTGAGCCAAAGCAAACTAGCACTCAGCTCCTTTAAACTACCTATGTTAAAAATATGAAGATTTAAATTATCATTTTTCATTATCATTTGCTTAACAAATAAGCTTACCAAATATTTATCACTTATAAAAAATGCTCATCATTACCAGTGACCAGCATCAAGTTACATAAGTTGGGATTTTTTAGCTTTCCATTCTGTAGAAGTTGTGATAAGGTACATCTGCACAGCCAATAATTTTACAGATTATAAAGTGCTTTCTTGACAATCCTTTGTAATCTTGGAAGTGTACCATTCATAATTTAGTCCATTACATATCTTATAAAATAATATGTTTAGAAATGCCTGTGAAACTGTTATTTTTCATTTGCTTCTGGCATCATATTATGACTGGAAATAGGTGCCCTATTTTTCAGTTGCTATGCAGACATGAGGAGCAATTATTCCTGTGAAGAATTATTAATCTAAATAGACAGTGTGCCAAAAGAATGAGATTTCATGTGCTGAGACATGATACAATAGCTGGGTGTCGTAGGCCAAGGAAATGAAATGTAATTGAACACTTCTAAGTGTTGTGGAAGTTTGGTTTACTCTTTTTGGAAATTTTGGATTTCACAGCTGTTTTAGTAAAGATGAGCACTCTATATAACTACTACCTTAAGTACTGAAAAGATTTAAAGCCAGTAAACCTGTGCTGCCTGTTGAAATGCAGAACTGCTGGAAAGAAAAGGTGTTTTGGTGTTTCAGTTTGGTGTATCAGCAACCTTAAAATTACAGTTCATGTTTTTGAAGTTCATTTACATAAGTGTCTTAGTTTTTCATTACGATTTTAGTAAATTGTCTGCTATCCAGGGGACTATCACGCTCCTCTTACAGTGCTCCTTTAGATTGTGCTTACTGGAAGACACTTTGCTTAGGCTTGGGTATAACAGAATTTTCTCTTACTCAAGAAGATTAAGAGTTTTTTTTCTAGCTGATGGAAGGATTGTTTGGCCCTTTCCACATTTCACGAGAAATATGAATTTTCCATTTGATAACTTATGCTTATTTTCTTTTTAAACTTAATAGCAGCAGTTGGTTTTATTGAGGAATAGGGAGACATATAAGGATGATAAACCCCATAACAGCATGTTCCAAATGTAGGTATATAGCAGGACTGTTAATCTTGTTTTAGTTTTTGTTGATATAACCTAAACAGTTTGCTTTGAAGTATTGTCACTCATAGGTGAGTATATTTGTAACTTTTGAGTGCATTGTTAATTTTCTGAAACATTTAATAAAGGAAACTGCTTTTAAGTTTCTGTGTTGAGTATAAGAATGTGATGATTGAGATAGAATAAACCAAAGGTATATTAAGTTAGATTTTATGTATTTTGGGGGTGATTGTTAGTTTAAGAGATTGTAGTAATGGCCATGTGTTGCCTTGATTTAGTTTTTTTTTCCTAATAACTCAGTTTTGTATCATGTGGAATAACTAAATATCTTCATGGCATTCTCTCCAGAATTTCTTCAGAAAACATGCCCCCAGTGATACTGGCCCTCATGGAATCAGTGCAGAGGTGATGGACACCTATGTTAAGAGCTGTGGTGAGTTACAGTTTAACAGCTGGGTAACTTCTTAGGTGAAGTCTGAACGGTCTGCTCGATGAGGTATTAAGTTATTTCAGTTTAGTTGGCTTCAAAGAGGGCAGTGTGCATGTACTTGCTATCAGAAATGCAGTGAAAAGAGTAATTTTAATCTGCCATGTCACACACAAGTCCGCTCTTGGTGGTTTTTAAAGAGTATGAGTTAAATACTCTTTGCTTTCCAGAAATAATCTTATCTCTGCCCTCTCTGTATTGTGAATTAGGATCTTCATAATGCAGGGACATGTAAAGCATTTATATAATGATAAATCATCTGCATCAAAATTCTGGTGGGTTTTAAAAACATTAGGCATTTTGGGGGCTGTGGTTACATTTTTATGCAAAGAAAAAGTGGTAGTGTAGTATAGTTCATGTTCAGTAAACTGATGACCATGTTAAAATACCGTATTTGCTGTCCATGAAATGAAAAGTTCTTCATTCTAACAAAAGAGAAAAAAAAAGAGCATTAGGTGTTCCTCCACAGTATCTTTCCCTTTGCCCTTCTCTTTCTGATGGTGCAGTCTTTAGAACTGCTTCAAACCGTTCTGGGTAGTGGGTGAAGGCAACAATTAAAACAGTTTGCTCTTTATTGTTCCTGATTTTGTGAATGCTGCTGACATGGATATCGATGCCTAATACTTGTTTACAGTGGCTTAAGAATAGCTTCAGTTCAAAACATATACGTTCACTTTGCTCAAAATATTTTAGCTTCTTCTGAAGTACATTTATCCCAATATTGAACTTATTTAGTATTTTAGGGTTAGGCATGTAAATGTATAGTGAGCAGTTAAAGTCTCAACAGTACTAATTAAGTTCCAGAGTTTTAGTACTTCAAACGTTCTTGAAGAATACTCTTGGTTATTCTTC
The DNA here is from genome assembly GCA_032173965.1 of Sitta carolinensis. Classification (NCBI taxonomy): domain Eukaryota; kingdom Metazoa; phylum Chordata; class Aves; order Passeriformes; family Sittidae; genus Sitta; species Sitta carolinensis. Next base: position 7,265,512 of record CM063313.1, on the reverse strand, counting down.
ACCAGCACCACTCCTGCTCCAAGTCTCTGTGGTATATTTATTGCTAGTGAACTAGAGCTAAGATAATGTAATATTCTGTTGTTAATTGTGTGGAACTTGGTGCTCTCCAGGAAGGGTACTCATACTGATGTTTACAATTTACTTGTTACAGCTGGTTATTGTGTGATTACTTACATCCTTGGAGTTGGAGATAGACATCTGGATAATCTGTTGCTAACAAAAACAGGTAATTCTTTTTAGCAGTATAATTTTATAGCAACAGTTGTTTAATTTCTAATGTGTTGGTACCTTTTTGTTGCATCTTTCTTGTGAATATAACCCACTGAGTATTGCAGACTAGATTATATTTTAAAATGTAAGTTAAATTGTCTCATTTAAGGTAATATTTGCTCCAGTGTATAATAAGAAGATGATTTCTTAACTAGAGGAAATGAAGGATTTGAAAATAAAGCTACTTCAACTTTTATAATCACTGCTTTGGGATAGAGGGAATTTCAATTGTTTTCATTGAAAATGAATTCATGTGTAGCTGCATGAGCCTCACAAAGTTTTAACAAATAACATTTCTTATAGGGGAACGTCTTTTTGAATTTTTGTTTGGCTTATTTTTACTTGCTTGCTTACTTTTGAACTACAGCTTCCCTAGGAGTTCTGATTGCTTGAATATCTTCATTACATAGTGGTGGAGAATTAAGAGTTGTGGTTAAGTGTTTATTATGAAGTGAAACATTTATTGAATGAGAAACGTTTAAATAAAAAAAGTTATTTGGAAAAAGAGACCCATCCACGTGGAAGGCTTGTTAGTTACAGGTAAGGCTGAAGCATATACTGCTTTTAACCATGATAGTCTGTCTGAAAGAGTAGAAAATTAATAATTGGTCTTGATTAGAGTAAAGGGTCTTGCTCTAAGTACATGGGGGAATAACTAAAGCAAGTGTATTTATCTTATCTGTTAGAAAATATACAAACAGTCATTTAAAGATTTGTCTTGAGAGGTCTCTCATTTATCTGTGGTGGTGGGTATAAACCTTTCCATAGCAGCCTCTGCTTGCATGCTGAGAGTAGTAATAGTTCAGTGTTTTGATTTGGGGTAAAGTGCATCTTATGTGTCTGTGTTAAGAAGTACAGTGCGGTGGCTTTACTGGAAGAATTTGGGGAGTACAGCAGAGGGCAGTGCACATCCATCATACATTCCAAGTCTGAAAACCCATGGTCTGCACAAACTGAGAGCTTTTGTGAGCTTTCAAGAGAATTCCTTATGTTCCACATGTTCCAACTACAACAGAGAATTGCTACCAAGGCTTGTTTCTTGCAACTGAGAATCCCTTAGCCTTAAGTTGGAAAAAACTAATTTCATTCTTCTCTTGAACGATGCCTGATCCAAGTACCTTCTTCAAAATCATACAACTCTATATGCATCCTTTCTTGATGATACTTATTCAACAAATTGAAGATTTCCAATAGGGTAAAGAATGTTGGGTACCAGCTGTGGGCTCACATATTTCTTATATCATTCATTGCCTTTTTGTTGGCTCAGCCTTTCAGTTTGGTGAATGTAGCCACATCTGTTAGATTCTTTCCAACAGAATTGGTGCATCATCTTGTAATATACAGATATCTCTGCTTATAATACTATTATAATAACAGTAATATAGTACAATGTAATTTAAATATTAAGTTCTAGATACAGAAGTTAATAAAAACATTTTTTTTTCTGCACATTGCAAATGTGGGGTTTTCCATGAGATATCAGTTATCTAGTGAAATAATTTCTGATGTCTTTCATGACTGCTTTATGTCTATTGTTCTAGAAATAGAGTGGCTTTTTATAGTAGTAGTCTTGAACAAGACATCTGGATTTTCAGTTTATAAGTGCTCTATCATTATACTTCAAGGACAGCTGTAGAAGTGTGTTTGGAAGGAGATGTGGGGAACCTTCACTGAAAATATCCTTATCTGTCAATAGTGTTAAAAATTACAAAAAGACTTGCATCCATTTCATCAATGTGTCTTGGCTGGTATCCCAAAGGTCACATTATATACTCAGTATTGCATGACAGAGGTTTTTATTTTCTCTGAAAACTTTGAACTTTTTACTTCTCATGAAAAAAAAATGCATTTTCAATTGGTCTATGTTTCAACATCTTGTTTCTAAATCTGTAGCAGATATTACTGTGATTTGTAGATAACAAGACACCGTTTTTCAGCTGTATGCCCAGGTTAGGCTAAATCAGTGCTTTCTTTTAGGATTACAGACTGATTTATATATTGAAGCTGGCATCTGATTTAAGAGCTAACGCTCCTTTTGTTGCCTTGAAGGAAGATCTGGGTGGATGTGAAGCTGGATTGTGATATATGAGGTGTAGCATGTTCAGTTAACTTCCATGGAATATGCACTAGGCTAGTATATTGCAATTACAGCATGCCTTCCCCTGAGAACACTTTGTTCTGCTGTTCTTACACTCTCTGATTTGATTGAAGAGTCACAATCTAGGTACTAATAAAATAGCCAGATATGGATGTCTTCATATTTGCAAGACAGTACAGTCATAACGAGATTTTTAAAGTATTTAAGCTTTCATAGACAACTGAAGTCTCCTGTCCCATTAGCGATATCTTAGTAATTTCAACTTGCTTTGTAGACATTCAGACATCCAGGCTATGTGTAGATATTGTAGGGTATCCTAGACATTCAAATGGGTTTCTTAATAGCACTGCTTATGTATGTGTCTGACCAACTTACTCTGACTCTAGAGATGGCCAGGTTATCTTTCAGTGACCTCTGGTCACCTGCATGGAAATACAGGTTCCCAATATGACTTCCCAAAGTACAGGGTCTTTCACCTGAGCCATACACTTGAAATTGCTCTGGAGCAGGAGGGGAAGTTGCTGTGTAGATAAAATTAGGGTAATAATATCTAAGAGTAGGTCAAAGACTGGGTGCTCAGAACTTGAAAACCACATTTGCTTTTGGTGTCATGTGTAAATAAATTAAAGAACTGGGCTGTCTTCTCATTTAATGCTTAAAGGTAGAACTGTGGTCAGCACATTTATGCTTCAGTCTTGGTTACAAAAGGGTTACCAAAAAAAACAGCAAGGACCTGAACAGATTAATATAGAAATGGCACCATGTGTTTTTACTTCCTGTGTTTTTCAGTCACAAAATCTATCCCAGAGCAGGTCTGAGATGGTAGAAATGGAAGACCTGCAGGATTCAAACATTCACTCTATATCAGTACTTAGACAAGTACATGTTGCAAAATACTATAGTATGTAAAATACAATTTTTAAAGATGTTTTTAAATGTTACTGGCCTTCATAAAGAGATAGCCTTATTTAAAAAAAAAAAAAAAACAAAACAAAACAACATACTTTTGTCCTTTAGATTTCTCTCTGGACTTCCATTTTCTATGGTGCTTATTGCAAAAAGAACAAAACCTTTTAGTTTTTATCTCCTAAAACACTTTCTCTTCTAGGTAACTTGAACAACATTTGTCATCTAGTTATAAATATCAAAGCTGTTTTTTTCTTATATGCCTGAATGGAATGTATTTTGGGAATGGACAGCTTGGTGGGGGGAGGGTGGTGAGTTGTAATGCTTAAGACAGGCTGGGCTCTTACCAGTTACATGGGTGACAATGTTAAACTTTACCTCCATCTGTTGCTGCATACTGACTTCAAAACCTGTATCCTGAATAAGTTCATAAAAATTCACATTAATTTCATTGTTGTATAGTCTTGGAAAAGTCGTAAGATGCTGCTGCTGAAAATTGTTACAATAATTTTCATTTTACAATAAAAATTATTGTAAAAATAAAATTATTATTTGCAATAATTTTTAATACAATATTACAAAATTAGGCATTCCAATTTTTTCATCATGGCAACGGTCTATTAGCAGAAGAGAAATTTTGACAGTAACATGAGAGTTTACTGGGAAAGCCAGAAAAAATACCCCATCCATCCAATCATTTTCATAAGAGGAGTTTTTATCCTATTGCTTCAAATTTAAAATTGGAATCCAGCTAGAATAATCACTAAATTGTACATTTTTTATATAGGCCAAGTTAAAATAATAGTGATGCTTGAGGGTTACGAAAAATTAATGAAATTTTGGGGTGTTTTAGTTGGTTGGGTATTTTTTTCTTCCCCAACAATGCAGACAGAGTAGTTTGAAATAATTTGCATTTGTCTCAGACAATTGCCATCAGACTTAGTTTATTTCAGTAATTGCATCTGTTTACTCTGTCCTCTACATTTTGTTTAAGGTTTTCAGAGTTCTGTCTGGTTTTCAGTGCTTTTTCCTAGAAAAATGAAACCATTTCTGTGCTGCTCTACAGGGACTTCATCCTGTATTAAAATATAGGTATTAGCAGTGAGAGTGATGGACAGATCACCCTCTCCAGCTAATGCAGTCAGTATTGCTGGCTATTGCATGCACCAGATATCAATTTGTTTTCTCTACAGGTCCATGCTTCACTTAATCAAAGATCACTCACAAGGCTGAAGGGAAGTCCAATGGACTTTGAAGTTACCTTAGTCAGGGTAGCTTCCATGTGTTGTGCCATACCCTTGAAGTCTCCAGTGGCCTGTCTTTTTTATTCCATATGTTAGAGAACCAGGTGTTGAGTGGAAAAGGTAGCCAAACACATAGAACGAAAGAATTAAAACCAAAAACAAACAACAAACCAAACCAACCAAACAAAAAAACCCTAAACCCCAAAAAACTCAAAAGTACCCAACTGTATCAGCTTTTAGATTTTGAATTTAAAAATTGAATTCATTTATGTTGCTTACTCCTGGAAGCTTCTCATCTTCTTCCAGTCAGTAAATGCTTTGTGTTTTGCTTTTTCTACAGTAAAGTAAATGAGGAGGGCAAATGATTCCTAGTGCACTAGTGTTTCAAAGATGAGATCTGTTTCACTTGTTGTCTTAAGTAGCTCCTGGTTTTAGTTTAAATTATGACTGAAACAGACCAAAAAAAAATGATGATTTAGCACTCATTTGGGAACAGTAGTAAACCAAAGTAGAGGTCCAGTTTTTCCATTTTTTTTTTTTTTAATTTCCAGTAATTTGTAGGCATGTCTAAGGATTAGTAGCCCTTTAAATTAGGATGTAATAAATCAGAAGTTCTATCATGGTAAAACAGGATGGTCTAAGAGACAGAAGAGTATGTACTATGACACTCACACTGTATATCGAAGGAAGGACGTGTAATTGCTTTGTAAAACATGGTAGTTAGAAGCCTTTGGAAAAAGTAGTGTTGCACAAAGTTCACATGAAGGCTGGATTACTGGGAGGATAGGTGATTGCTGTATACAAATATCATAATATGAGTATGAACTGTTACAGGGAAGTGACTGATAAAGGTTGTTGAGAGACCATCCCTGGGGATACTCATTAACTCTCTGCACGTCGCTCTGGCTAAGGCACCCAGCTCTGGGTGTCTCTGCTCAACCAGAGGCTTGGGCCAGATGTTCTCCAGAGGTCCCCTTATTCTTGCAGTTGGAGTTATGCTGAGTGAAAATTGTCACATTCATTAATATAATGAAAGTGGAATATTCAGTGTAACACCATGATACAAATGGCACTTGGGATGATCACTGGAGATACTTGTGACCTTTTTATCTCCATATTAAAAGATTTGAAATCTCTCAGTTTATTAACTTGATAAATTTATTTATTAACATAAGTAAGAATATAAACATCACCTATTTTCACTATTAGATATATAGCAAATTTAATTTGTCCAAAGCAGGGTTGTTCTTCACTTGTTCAGTTAAGTCCTGGAGGGTAACATGAGCCTGGTTCCGCTGTAGACATCTAGACCTTCACTGCTCCCTCAGGCTGCTCCTGGTGTAGCAGCTTTGAGCAGGCATCGGGGAGAGCCTTTTGTCCACGTTCTGTAACATGGTGTGCTGGTTTAACTGATCTTGCAGGAGCTGAATTAAAATTAGTCAAGTTGGTGTCTAGTGGACAGGTCTGAAAGTTTTTTTAAATGTATTTATTTAAATGTGAGCTTATACATACATTTTTAGTCAGCATAAAAACCAGATGAATTTTGAAGTACAGCTAGGAAACCTATGATGTTAATGCAGGATGGCCTCGTCTCGCTTTCTAAGAGTCTATCACTCAATTATTGAAATATTCTTGAATCTTTTAAATGTCTTTGTTACTAATCTAAACTATTAATTATCGTCTTTTATTCCTTATCTCCAGAGCAAACTGAAAAAAAAATTTACTGCTACAAGAGTTACTGTTTTATTCAAAATGTTGTTTCCTGACTCTTCAAGGCGACAGTTTTGCATAAGTGAACAGAAAACAGGTTCCCAAAACTTTTAGTTAAACATTTGTTCTAGCTTAATGATGGAAGGGTTCTATATCTAGTTGCTTCAAAAATTTGGTGTACAAAATTGAGCTCTAAAAGAATCTCCTCTACCAGCCCAGAAAGAATGTATTGAAGGAAGGCTTTTTTTATAGCACAATTAGTTATGCAACATGTAATGGCTGTGGAATTTATCAGTCAGCAAATATTTTGCTTCTTGTTCAGGATACTTGTGATCTCTCTTTGAAATTGGACTGTCATGAAATTTGTTTCTTGGATTGAAGAAGAATCATTATGACTGATGTCAAAAAGCCTTTCTATTGATACTACATTATTATTCAATTAAACAGTTAAAGACGGGTGATTAACTGAAAAATGTGACTGCTCCATTTTTTTTCCAAGAGCACTGAGAACCTAATCTTATGAAATCTTATAATTAATACAGATGCTGCCGGTTAAAATACCCCATAGCAAATACACCCCTGTCTGTAATGCTGCTCAGTTCCATAATTCAGAAACAAGACTATCTTCTGTGCTGTCTGTGTTTGTCTAGATAACAATCATGCTAATAATTTTCTACCTTCTTGTTTAAAAGATCTTCTAGGTTGTATCTGCATGCATATCTGCAATCTCACCGTCTTTCTGTAATGTTGCTGTGGTAGGGCTTCAAGTCATTGCTTAAATTACACATTCCAAACTGAAAATACATTTGCAGGATACAATTCAGAGACATTTTTTTTTCTTAACATGGACAGTATTTAACTGAGTCAAGATTATTCCTAAAAAACATGGCTGCCTAAGAATTATGAACTGTTTTATTTCTATTAACGTATTTTTTTGTGTATTTAAAAAATATTTATTCTTCAGTTAATCTACTATTTTCAGTTTTTTGTAGTTGCTGGTAAACTGGAGTTTACCAAGGGAAGTTCAGTTGTTCATTTTGCCACCAATAACTTCTCATGCATAGTTCAGCAATATTGGAGGGGAACACTGAATTTTCCCCAGTTAATGTGTGAGCATTATGGTGGGCAGCACAGCAGGCTGTTGATAGGGAGGGCAATTGCCTTTGCATTTGAAGAGAGGAGGCTTATACAAGTTTTTCTCTTTAATGCTGCAGAAGTGTTCTAAATGCAGTCAGCAGAACTGAGAAGGGAAAGGTCATGATCAAGTGATGCAATCCATTTTAGTACTGAAATGACAATGACAGACTTTGTCATAGACAGTATGACAGAGTTTTTGGTAGATTTGAAATCCAGTTTCAAATTTGAAGTAGTGATGTTTCTTCAATGTATTTCAAAGCCATTGATAATTTTTTTCCCTACCTGAACAGCTCAAAAGACTTTTGAAATAACTGAACTCTTCTTTGGTGTTCAGTGGCTTTGAAAGGTTGTTTATAGGAATATGAGTCTTACTTTCTCTTTGTTATATTAGTTGTATGTTAAATTTACCATACTTCATGCCACAGCAACCAAATGCAAAACACATTTCACTGCTTTAAGTATTAATATTTAAATTTGATAACAAATTATAAAGAAGGTGCGAAGAATTAGTAGTATCTATTATGTAAACAGTGCATTTACATGGACCAGTTTCAGCAGATATTAACTGATACAGGTTCAGTCTTTGTGAATATACTCCACATGTTTAAAAATCAAAAAAGCAGGAAAACCGATCTTGTTAATACTCCTAATGAATTTGAAATCAGTTTTGCTTCTTTAATACCATCATTTCCAGTTAGCGATTGAAGAGAATATGTATATATATACACACACATTATATGCTGTTATAAACCTTAAAGAAAACTTTCTGGGAGCTGCTTATTATCTTTTTAATGATTCTGTTTTTCTAGTTTTACACCAAGAACTTATATGCAATGTTTGCCTTTCCTTCTTCTGCAGGTAAACTGTTTCACATTGACTTTGGTTATATTTTGGGCCGGGACCCCAAGCCCCTTCCTCCCCCGATGAAGCTGAACAAGGAGATGGTGGAAGGCATGGGAGGCACCCAGAGTGAGCAGTACCAGGAGTTCCGTAAGCAGTGCTACACGGCCTTTCTCCACCTCCGCAGGTAACAGCACTGGGTTTATGCCAAAACTCATTAGAGCCACTCCAAAGCAGGAGAGGAGATGAGTAAAGGAATTGCTGAAACATTTCTGTCGAAAATTCAAAGCTTGTTTTTCGTGAACACAAGAATTTGTATGAAACAAAGGAATGAAAACATCAAAGTGTTGGTGTAATGTGAAGGTTGAATGTAATTGTTCAAGTTAAAGCTCCCAATTTTGCTTGTTTAATAACTTAAATAGCTTCATTTCATAACTCAAATGGGATATTAAATTATATTTCTTTTAGATTATATTTTTGCCCTTAAGCTTCTTTTCCTCTGATTATTGATGATCAAGGAACTGTCATTTTAATTTAAGTCATTACTCATTTGCTGCTTTATCCTTCTCCAGTATAAATTAGTGATCAAATTCTTTGGCTTGAAGATGACACCCACATATGCTTAGTTCAGTTTGGCTCCTGTGGGACAAAAATTAGCAACTTGTAGTGACAATCAAGCAAGTTAGAAATGTCTTTAAATACCCAGAATTGTGGCAGCTAAAATCTCTTTAGACTCTGATGTCTATGAACCAACAGATCTTTCTTTTAATTTTGGAATTAGCTTCATTCTTTTGCAGTGACTATATCACTTAGCCATCAACTTTCTGAGTCAAGTAGCTCATTTTTGTTCTGTTTGATTAGAGCACAGGTAAGCACTCCTGGTCTGTCCAGGGATTTGATTTAGCACGTCTTCTAGGAAGAGGAAAGATTTTCATTTTAATATCAAAGATTACCTAATGGAAACCTTCAAATATGTGTAAGAAATAGATAATATGGTAAGCTTATGTGAAAAGTACCTTGAATACGGAAAACAGACAGTGATACGAAATAAAATGCTGCATTGTAGTTCTTCAGCTGATAAAAGGAGAAAGACTAAGCAGGTGGTCTAGGAATTGACATTTTTAATGGGTTAAAAAGCCATTCAACAATTAGAAGAAACAGTGGCATGTTATCAGTGAGCAATATTTGTGGCTTCAGAGAGCAGTCCAACTTGTGAACTTTACTTAAAGCTGTTTTGTAATGCTGTATTTCTTATTTGTCATATACTTGAGTAGTTTTTATTGTTTAAACCTAGCTGTTTGTGTGGAAAGGTCTATTTCGTCAGTGAAAAATTATTCATTGAATTAATTTATGTAATGATTTGCCACAAAGATCATCATTAAATGTGTATGATAATGGTAATTTGGGTATACAACTAAATTACAAATCAAGATGGTTTCATTTTTAATGTCTGGAATTGTAATTATAGTATCACCAATATTTGCTCACTTTATTGGAAAATTTTTAGATGATTCTGGATAAATATCCTTAAGACTTTCAACAACAATACTGTATGATAATATTCAGATTACTGTAACTATTACTTTAAGCAGCTAGAACTAAAAATAATTAAGATTACTTCTTAGAAAAGACTCCTTGGATGTGGAACACTTTAGTTCTACCAGTTCTGCTTATTGACAGAAACCCACTTAAAGACACATCTTCTGGCCAAGTAGTGTGAAATAACCTCTGAACACTAAAACAAAATGCAGACTTTGTCATCTCCATCAGATTGTGCTTTATTTTAGTTCTTTGTTTCCCTGGGGAATAACCAGTTCTCTATATTTTTTAAGTACTGTATCTAGGTGTATCAGGATTTCTGGTGGAATGGATGTTGCATAGTGAAAAAACTGTAAGGAATTCTAAAGTTGCAAGTGAAATAATAGTGAAATAATTGTTTCTGGCTGTAAGCCGTTTAGCATATGATCATTGTTGTATGTTCTTTAGTTAGTTTGGGGAGTTTTCTTGGTGAGTAGGAATAAGGAGATGCTTTCTGCTTTCTTGAGTAGCAGTAATCAGTCGTGTGTCTTTGTCATCAGTGCTGTAGTGAAGGAGCAGCTGCTGTGTTTTGAATGCATTGCAGGGCAAATTGTGGCTGTCAGCAGGCCTTGCATCTTCACTTGGGCTGCAGCAGCCTTTTGTGCTTTCATTATACGTATTGAGCCTGTTTAAAGATGTTTAAATCTTGCTACATGTCAGTGTTTACAGCAAGAATTTCCTGCTTACACATCTTCAGCAGGTTCCATAGTATCACAAAATGGATCATTTGTCCCACCTCCCTGCTCAAGGAGGATCATCCCAGAGCATATGGCACGGAGTATATTCCAGAATGTTCTGGAATACATCCACTGAGGGAGACTCTACACCCTCTCTGGACAATCTGTGGCAGCAAAGAATCTAGTCAGAGCATTTCAGAATTTTCTCTGGAGTAAGGCTCTAGATAGTTTTGTTCCTTCCAATTTAGGGTTTCCCCTGCATTAATCCTGTGAGAAGCTTGCTTTTCAGTTTGAGTTAGTGTGCATAGGTAAGGGCAAAGGAGTAGGAGGTAAGTAGGAGTAGGGACAGAAGCTGTAGGTTGGACTCAGACTTTTTTCTCTGTGTGGGTGGGTCTGTCCAGCTGGCTGGAGCAGTTTTTCTCCAGTCTTATCTCAGTTCAGTGACTGAGGGTGCTGTCCAGACCAGAATGGAAACACTGTGCTCAACAAGTGGAAAGCTGTGTTGGCCCTTGGGAAGTGCCACTCCTTTGGAAAGGTTGTAGCTAGGCAGTGCACGGTCTGGATAGTGTTCTAAAAGCTGGATTAGATGGTGAAGAGAGAAGAGCAAAGTGAAGCTGGGTGGGATCAAGTCCATATTTGCTGACTGCAAGGAAATATTTTGGGAAGAATAAATGCCATAATTCATTATAACTAACTGTGGCATGACAATAATTAGAGATTATTCATGCTCTTGAGAAGAGAATTGAGTCATGGGGGATCTCATGTTCCACTGAAAGGTAGTATCCTTAAGGCATTTTAAACTTAGGAATTTGTAGTTAGACTAAGTAAGCAGGGCCCTAGTTTGGGACTGCAAATAACTATATACCTTCATGTCCTTGTCTTTATAGAGGATGTTTGTAGCTTCAAATTTGGTAGAGTGTACTGCAAATTCAACACCCTAAATATTTTATTGGTTTAGTACATCTATATGCAAAGGGTGTGGTAAATATTGAAAAAAATAAATAAAGGAATGCTTAGGATCAACCAGGTATTTGAGATATTAACTATTTGAAAACAAAAGCTGCTGTTCTCAGAAAACATAGCAGTGAGAATTTGACCTTTTGTCTGATGGGGGTTTCTTTCTTGATATACGAGACATCTTCTATGTAGAAGTAGTTTTTTTTCTTGAATGTCTTTAACAGTACTTCATGTTCAAACCAGAAGATAATCAACCTTCAGTGCAGCTGAGTCCTCATTTATTTTGTGAGTTAATTTGTACTGAGTTTGAAGAAAGCAAAGAATGATGTGAGAAGGATTTAGGTGTGGTTTACATACTTCATTAAACTTCCTTAATACTAGGAAAACCTGGCTCAGAGTTGGTTCTGGATGTGGATGGATGTCAGCAAGTTCCAGAGGCCTTTGTAATGTAGATGTCAAAGATGAGTGATATCCCTTGCTTGACAAAGGTATTTGGTTTTTTCACAAGTCAGGCTCCTAACTCAGGTGATTCAGCAAAATCTCTCCTCTTATGAGTTTGGCCTTCAATTCCCCAGCTGTAGACCTCTTGTCAGGTTTGCCAAAGATGTTGCCTGTAAGAAGGGTGGCAATTGATTACTGAGTATAGAAATCTTGGGGTGAGAGGCAGCAGGCAGACCTGCAGATAGTATAGTGAGCAATTCTTCCCTAATTTTTAGGGTTTTTTTCTCTGTACCCCCTCCCCTCCCCCCCCCCAATATTACCTTTTCTTGGTTTTGATTGTTTTTGTTTTTTTCCCAAATGAGTTTTTTCTGGTGATCTTACACTTCAAGAATCAGAAGACTTCATTGTATGGAACAGGACCATCTCTTAACTGGCATCGTTTAACAATGATGCCTAGACCTTTGAAATCTTTTTTACAAGCCTCCATCGCATAAATTGCTCCAATAATCTGTAGCGCTTATAAACTCTTATCCTTTGTGTGGCTGAAGAGCAAAAGGGACTCTGAGACTTAGGATTCTGTGTCAGTTTGAAGGGAAAACTATGGTCAGAAGGTACCAGTAACCTAGGAAGAGACTCGAGAGCATGTACCTTTAACATTAAACATGTTTAAAAAGAAATTAGCTGGTTTCAGGCAAGTAGAAGAAAAATTCATTAAAATCTGTGGTGTCTGTTCCTAGCAGCAGGGCAACCTGACTGCCAGATTTCTTAGCCAGACCTGAAAGAAAATGGTAGAGTTAACCTTTCTTCTTTTCTTTTAATTCGTCATAACAGTAATTTTCCTTACTTCCAGCCCCCTTCCCCTGGGGAAGTGAAGTAAAACTGCTGAAAGAAATAAGTCACTGAAGACTCCTAGCCAAACAGTTGATTTTAATGCTTTTCTTATAATGTCTTAAAACTTATATTGGAATGTGTTAGGTAGTGTTAGATCCAGATAATAATAAAGTGTCAAGAGTTTTTGCTGGAATTAAGTTTTTCTGGAGAGTTGTGTTTTTGAGCAATATTTACTTTGTAAAATACATCTATAAGCAGACCTTTTGTTTAGTTGAAGTACTTTGTGCTCCTTGCAATTGTCAACTGATATATATTCAGCAGCTTCCTAATAAACAAGTTTTGCTGCTAAGAATTAATTTTCTATCATTTGTGAAGCTCCTGGCTCTCTTAGTAAAGCAATATTTCAAATAGTGAAGTCAGTAAGATATTTTATGTCTTAAAGGGAACAAGATCTTTTTGCAGAGGAAGGGGAGTTTAGGTAGGTGTTGAAAAGCTTGAAAATTATCCTTTGAAAAGAAACTGGCAGCTAATTTTCTGCAAGGGCAAATGGTTCTTTAAAAAAAATAGCCATGAGTGCTTCCATCATCATTTTAAAGCTGAAAACTATCCTCTGATTTGTCTCTTTTAATGGTTATAGATGACATTTGTACTTTCTAAGTGTACTGTGCTACCGCTATTACTGGAGCTTAGCTGAGCAATTGAAGACTTGGATCTGGTTAAATATTTAACTCATTATGTCAAAAGCCCTTGCAGTGATTGGAAAAATAATTCTTTGTACTTAGGAAGATTTCATCTCTTTGAATATATATCATACTACTGTATCACTTCTTAATAAAACTAACCTTTGAATCTGTATTCTAGCATATGTTTATACTACTAGAGTTAAAAAATGGCATTAAAACTTAAAATGTATAAAATCATCCTTTATATTTGATGTGTCTCTGAGTAAATGTTCTGACAGATTTAGAAAATTGTAACAAAATTAGAGCATTTTATTCAGTTTTGGCAGTTTGAGAGATTTTGAAGGTTAAACTTTGGTAGTTAATGTCAGTATCTTGTTCTTTAACCTAAATACTTTCAATTAGTGTTAAAAATGGATCTCTGAAGCAGTAACAGTTCTTTGTAAGATGATGATGAGTTCTTAAATTAAGGTGTTTACAAAATGTCTTTTGTACAGTTTACAAAGTGTTTTACCTAATTTGCTCTTCTGCTTAGGTATTCCAACTTGATCTTGAATTTATTTTCCCTCATGGTGGATGCCAACATTCCAGATATTGCTCTTGAACCTGACAAGACTGTAAAAAAGGTAATAGTGAAGCTTTCATTGTCTTTCAGTAACCCAGGACATCTTATTATGAAATTTTCAGTCACTTGTGATGATGACTTATTTTGTGTCTCACCTGAAGGTACTTGCTCCTGTTTTATAAGCTTTGAGCAATTTCTAGAATCATTGAAGTTAAAAATAGGAGAATGTACCTGGAGAACACTTAGCACATGTGCCCATGAATACAGAATGACTTTATCATCCGTGCAGTGCTGCACACGCTGCTCTAGCACTCTGTTCCAGTGGGATTTTTAGCTAAAAACAATGTTCCCACCTTATCAGACTTCGGAGAAGTGAAGCAGTCAACACTGTCTGTATCATGAAAGATTGTTCCATCTAGTCTAGAAACCTTCAAGTCATGGATGGTTTTGTAAAGCCAATCTTCTTCTAGTTATAAAACCAGTCTGCTGAAGATTTAAAACCAGTAGGCTGGTATATCTTCATCAAGAATTTTTTGTTTATTTTAAAGGCAGACTTGTCTCCCTTAATTCTAACTTTGGCCTTTATACCAGTTTAAGTCATTCTTCTCCATTTGTTGTTTTAGCAATAGTTGACATGAAAAATACTGGATAAATCTCCATCTAAATTTCATTTCACTTACATTTTAGACAAATGTTGGGTTTTTATAACCTGATTTATAGTGAAGGGCTATCTGTTTTAATTCCCCAAAAGACTTTGTGGAGCCTGTGTATCCAATAGAAATTAGTTCAGTGTAATTTTTATTCCAGCAGTGGATTGTCTCTCAGATAGGCTGTTCTTCACTGTTTTCAATAAGCTATGATAGCAGAGATTCAGAATCTTCAAATAAATATTTCATGTTCTAATATGATTTCCTTAAAGAAAACTAAATTGTGACTTGCACAACTTTTTCCTTTTCTCTTCAAGGATCCAAGCATTTCTATTTAGTTTCTTGGTTTCAAATCAATACAAAGAATTGTTGCAGCTGTACAGTTTCATATCCAGGAAGCTAAGCTAGTCACAAGTGCTGTGTTTTGCGGTAAAGATGACAATCTTCCCTCCACTTGACTGTTTTCCTGAGAAAATGACAGCACATTATTTCTTCTTATCAATACTTGAACCTCACCCCTGTCTCTAAATGCCCTGCAGATTGAGTAGGTTACATACATAGAACATGGGAGATAAAAGCCTAAAGTAGGCAACCGAAATGGTTCAATACCTGCCAAGTTCTTGAAGTTACTACACTTTTGTAGCGAGATCTTTTCAAGGAAGAGACCTTCCCAACAGTAGGCAAGTCCTGTCTTAAGAATTTTATCTTTACAAAGAAGATGCATTGGCTCTGCTTGCCCATTGGAAACATGGCTGATACATTAAGGAGGGAAAAGGTCTTTTAGATGGCAAAGTCTACTAATAAATGCACCAAAATCCTAGTAAAATTTGAAGTATGCAGCAACAGGTAGAACATAGGTTAATTTGGGGCAAGGCTTTGCTTGGCTGAAACAGTCATTAGGAGCTCAAACCAGTGGTTTCATTGAACTTCAGAAGTGCTGGTTCTTTAGTGTTTGCACCAATAAGTTTGAGATTTATGATGCATTATAACCCTACTCTGCACCTTACTGGTCCAGGTTTCCCTGAGATTTGATCACAGAATCACAGAATGGATTAGGCTGGAAGGGATTTTAAAGATGATCTCATTCCATCCCTCTGCCATGGGCCACTTCCTCTAGGCCAGGGTGCTCGTGTGACAGTGTTGTTCATCCTTGTCTTGAATGTGTTCTTGTGAGCTCTGATATTTTTTACCAAGGATCTTCTGATACTTGCTGCTAATTAACATTCAATACTCTTTTTTTTTTTTTAATTAGTATCTTGGCATTACATTTTTTGGTGGAAAACTATCTGGAAATGCTGTCCGAGAGCATATGCTTTCAGTAATTAATGATAATAGGATGTTGGGTTCTGTAAAATACTTGTAAAGGATGATTTTAATATAACAATAGTTGAGTATTTCAGACAGTTCTAAAACTTTTTTACTCTGTAAATTTTCAATATAATTTTATTGACTTAGCAAATCAAGGTACAGAATTGAAAGCCAGAAAGTCTTTCCTACAGCTGAGAAGCATGGTACAGTTCAATTATGTACAATAGTTAAAAATCAAAATTATGTAAAGCATGACAGTACTGCAGACATGTGGAAATCATGGAAGGCAGCAAAATCTAAAAGAAAATTCTGAATCACAGAGTATTCTGACTTGAAAAGGACCCAGAAGGATCATCAAGTCCAGCTTTTATGTGAGTGGTCCATGTGGGATAAACCCCACAGCTGTGGAGTTACCAGCACACGCTCTGACTGCCGGACTCTGAATTAGATACATGTGGTTACTTCTAAGTTCCATTACAAAGTCGAAATGCCAGTGGTTTCATTTCATGAAAAGAACACGAGCTTAGTTGTTACATGACAGATCACTGTTAGATCAAATGCAGCAGTTAGTTATTGGGATCCTGAGCTCTGACAGTGCTGCAGCTTGGTGAACTGTGACTTTTTATCCTCCAGAGATTCCAGGCTGTCCATTGAAAGAGGCTTTAAAATGTGAAAGCAGATAGAACTGAAGCTGTAAGGCATGTGTTTCTGATTTTCACTTTGAGAGTGAAATACCCTGCTTCCCCAGGTTCTTTTAAGTTAATTTAAAGTATGCTTGTTCCTTTAAAAAACAAAACAAAACCCTCACAGTTAAGGTATTGTCAGGAAGATAGCCAAATGGTTCAGCTAGCTCAAGTTTTGTTATCTTATATAAACAATTTTTTTTTTTTCCTGACAGCTCAGCTGTTTATGACCCCTGTTGACAGTTTGGTCTTTTTGGTTCAAAGTTATTCTTTAAGTATACTCCTCAAATTTGGGCAAAAATAATGCATCATCCTGGGATCCCTAAAGAGTGGGTAAGCAAAGGAGCCTTCATAAAGCAGTTGTTATTATTACATAACATAAGCTTATGACAATGTTCAAAGCTCCTGTGAAAGTAATTGTTTTCTTTAGTTCTCCATTTTTCAGCTTTAAAAAGATAAACCAGAAAATAGCTTT
Organism: Sitta carolinensis; assembly: GCA_032173965.1. Taxonomy (NCBI): domain Eukaryota; kingdom Metazoa; phylum Chordata; class Aves; order Passeriformes; family Sittidae; genus Sitta; species Sitta carolinensis. Next base: position 7,248,465 of record CM063313.1, on the reverse strand, counting down.
AAATGGGCTAGGATCAGAATTATCTTAACCTATTATATAAAAAGTGAATTGGTCATTGTTGTTTGAGTTTTTTTTTTTTTCAATAATGTGCTACAAAACTTGTTTGGGGTATTAAATGCCCATTAGCCCATCTGAAATCAGTTAGAAGCTTTGTTAGAACTAATAAAATAAAGGAACAAGGTGCCTTGCCTCTCTTGGGGTGAGTGGCAAGTTGATTCAGTCATTTAACAAGGTAATACTGTACCTTGTTATAGAAAAATTGAATAAATACTTTCAGCATCTCAATTGATTTTTATTTTTTTTTCCTTAAAGCTTTAACAAAAAATCCATATATATTTCAACAGACTCAAATTAGGTAAAGATCCATTTTGGACTGACCTGCAGAATTAAATTACCTTTGATGTGTGAGACAAGTCAATAGCCATTTCAACCAGTGTTTCACTTTCACAGAAGACAAAGGTGGAGATTACAAATGTTTCTGTATCTAAAAAGGTGTCCTGGTGAAGAGTAGAGGTGAAGCTCATAGCCAGCATTTTCTTCATTGGTGCTGTAGTGGTAGCACTCACACTCACTTTGCTGTAGAGCCCTTCTCTTGCATTAGGGCCTGGAGCCAGTCAGGCTCTGGGCTTACAGGCAACAAGATAGGTTACCTTTACCACAATTTGGAGATTAATCAGAATACTAGTTTGATGATCAAACTGCAAGGAGAATAATTTCCTTTTTTGTAAAATAAAGGAATGCATATTGAAGTAGTATATATATATCATAATGTCTATTGAAATATTACACTGCAATTATTTTGTCAAACAATTTGTTTGGCATAAAGATCTTTTATACTGGAACTTTTCAGTAGGTGTAGGCAGACTGCTGTTATGAGGTAGGCATTAATTTTCTAAATGTTATTGCTAAAGAAAGGCTTTATTTAATGGCCACAATTTTGCTTACTCAAAACTGAACTCCCAGTCTAATCTCTGTCTTCACAAAGAGACATCCTGTGCCACCAGTGGGCAGGAAGGTTTTTTTGCAGGAAGTGTCTTCCTGCTCGTAACAGTAATGTATAAAAACTGCACTCAGAAATTATTTTTGTGTTCCCCTTTTCTAAACTTTCAGCAAATAATCTACTGTAGTCTTAGAGCCAGAATGAAGGCTTGATTTTAGTAATCATACACATATTCTAAATAAAAATAAAATTTGCATCTACCATATGGTAGTGATGGCTAGAATAAAATAAATTGAAATAAAATAAAGAACACCATTTTGATTTCCCATGTCTTGATTTGTTGATTCGTCTCTTGTCAATTCCTGTAGGTGTTTGATAATGGGATGCTCACTAGTTAGAGTAGCTAAGAGATGTTGGAAGGACTTTCTTTCTTTTAGTCATAGAAGGAAACCAAGTAAGATCATAAGGTAACTTCAGTGAAACATGTCCTTTTCTGTGAGGCCTCAGGTGATTTTAGTTGTGATTACTTTTTTTTTAAGAATTTCATACTGATATGTTAAATGAGACTTATAGAAAAATCTGAGCGCAGAAAATATTCTTAAAAGACTGTAACTACTTAGCTGAGGAATAAAGGCAGGCTGTTTGGGTTTTTTTTTCCAGATTATCTTCTACCATCTAATAACAGTGGGACTTCCCTGGGAGCTCACCAACAGAATGCAACCATATAATCAAGCTTAATATCTAACAGAAGGCATATTGTCCCAGTGTTGTTTCTGTCCAAAATTTGTGAAATGTCTTGGGAGAAACAGAGATCGAGTGAAGGCAAAATTGGAACAGTAGCTTATGTCACATACAACGTTCTGTAAAACAAGTATAGATTGCACCTCTTTAACACGGTTTGTTGGTGCAGGATGGTCTAAGCACATCTGAGTGCTCTGTTCCTCTTCTCCCTGAAGGAACTTTTACAGTATTCCCATTCAAAAGAGAGTAAACAACACAAACTGATTTACTTACCAGGAAAAGATGGCAATGGGGATAATTTTTTCCTGCCAGCATGAAAAGAAACAAAAACTCCCTATGGCTTCACCTGAAGATAGAGATTTAGAGTACACCAGAATTTGGCAGTACCTTCTTACTTGCTTTGCATAGCATTTGTTTTCAGAAATTAAATCAGTGCTGACCTTAACCATGCATTCTCTCAGCTACAATCGGACTGAAGTGAATCAGCATTGACCTGGAAACAAACAAAGCTCTGTTTGAAGTTTAAAAGAGCGTATGGAGAACTGGTTTCTGAACCAGCTGTCTGCTTGCAGTGGGTATACTCAATATCACCTAGTGAGTTTACCCAGTACTTATGGAAAAATAGGCTAGTACTTCCCAGTTGAAATAAAAGCTTGTTGTACTGACTCACTTCCTTCACTCCCGTTTCGATCACTACTTTCCCCATAGGAAAACCCAGAACAGGAATTACCAACTGCACAAAATTGTTTCCATCTCAAACCTGGAGAAACCCTTCTTAGATTCTTGATGTTTGATTTTATAGTAAAAAGCTTGTCAGTTTTTGACCAAGAAAAAGTAGCTGCAAAGTTTAAAATTAGTTCTCTTTTTGATCCTTTCATCTCCTTTTGTCTTCTCCATACTACTTATAAAGAAAGCTGTCAGTGCTTCATCTCATGTTTTATGACACCATCTCCTACTTCCACTCTCTGATTTAGGCTTTTCTGAAAACTTGGCTCAAAAATGTCACAAAGTGGAATTAAATTGAAAAGTAGCAGAGGATTCTCCTCAGTTTGTGTTTCCCTTTCTTTGGCCTCTGAGATAATTGCCTTTAAATTTTTCACTTTTTACATACGCTTTTCCATTCTCAGATTTCAGGAAAAAGACTGGACTGAAATTGTTTTCTTGACTCGTCAATGCATAACTGATAATACAGTGAAGATATTGCTACACTCCTTTTCCTGCCATTGCTCTTCGCTTTTCTGTTTCCAGCACAGCTGCAGTGCTAATTGCTAATTGTTCAGCTTTGTAAAATTAGCCAGTACTATAAATTCTAAGTAGTAATGACTAAAATCTGGAGTCAATTATGTAGCCAGTTTTGTGTAAGGAAGAGGTGCACCATCACTCTTCAGATGTAGCTAATGGATTCAGCATTGTCACCTCCTAACAAAAAAAGTTCTTTATTTTTCTACAGGAAAGCCAGATGGTTTCTATCTGTCCTTCATAGTAGATTTGACCTTTAAATGAGAAATCATCAGGGACCAGTGATTCATTGGCAGACAAAGGACTCGGCAGGCATTAAAGGACAGTGTCCTAATTGACTGAGCTCTGCTTCAGATGTCCATTGATTAATGAAGGAGCTGCAAAGATGCTGCATTATAGGCGAAGTTATTGTGAGCACAGACACACAAATACCTGGCTCCCATAAGCAGGAGCTTAACTGCTGTTTGTGAAAGTAGCCCCGTTCATTTTGGTACCACCTTTGGATAGGCACAAAAAATGACAAAACCAAACTGTCCAGAAGAGAGGGAATTCATCTGTCTGTGGGTTGTAATACTGAGAGCACCCTCTGTGTTTCCAAGGCTGTATGAACACTGAATGGGGGCTCACCCACCCCTGATAAGAAAATGATCAGTCTACTTGTTTGGAAGCTAACAAAAAGAGAGCAGATTTTTTATTTTTTTTTTTTAACATTAAATATGTCAAAGTAAAATTATTTTTATTCCACAGGTATAAAAGCTGTAGCAGAGATTTGACTGGAGGTACAGAAAGCTTCTGAGCGACCTTGTTTCTAAACCTGAGCTAATTTTTCCAGGTCTTTTTAATCTGGCTTGTTGCAAAACTCTCACTGCTTTCCCCCTCCCCTGTGCTCCCCAGTCAGCCAAAGGATAATTGAGAGTTGAGTTCCCAAGTTAGTGAAATGGAAAAGACTTTGTAAGTTAGAGCTTGATAAGTCTTTTTAGGCAGTGGATATCTGTCCCTTTTCACCTCACCAAAAATAGCAGTATTTGTTAAAAGGTAGTGTTAGGTAATCTTCCTGAGATTTATTCATGCCAGTATGAAATTTACAGGGTAGGTAAAGTCACTTTTGCTTGATTAGTCTGTTTCAGTGGTATTTTCTTGTTGCTCCAGGGAGGCTTTTGCTTTGTAAAAGTGTCACATTGCCACGGAGCTTATTTTGCTTCAGCAGACGTTCATCTCTCTGTCCATTTGGGTAATGATGCTGCAGCTGCACACCCAGCTTTTTTGTTTCTAGGCAGTTGATTTTCATGCATATTAATTCATTTCAAAATATTGAAAAAGTACAGAAGCTGGAGTAAATACCAAAACATGAACCAAGTGTGAGAATACTCTTGTGCTCCTATTACTTTATATCAGTTTCTAGTTGATTGTAAGGTTTTGGCCAGTATGATGAAATTTTGAGCTGGATCACTGTCAACTTTGAGTACTGTAGTGGCTGAAAACCCCACAGAGATATTCATTAACATCTTTGTTGTCTTCTATTAAAAAAAATAAAATAATAGAATAGAGAAGCCTACATGGACTTGTTTAGAAACCAGATTTTGTTCAAATTGAACCCTTGGAAACAAAGACTGTTGTCAAAATAGTCTTTCAAATAAAGTTGTTCATGCAAATAAAGCATCTGAATAGTTTGTTCTGTGAGTTGTTTGGACTGCAAGCAAGAGAGATAGCAGGAAAGTATTTACTGAAAAAGATGAAATGTGATAAGGATTAAGCCAAGCATTTAATGCCAACTTCTGCCACATGAATACTAGATGCTGACTACTGTAATAATTACAAGGCAAAACAGTAAAAATAATCATGAAAAAGTACTGTTTTGTTTTTCTTTTTTTGCTGTTAATTGATCTTTGTCTCATTTTAGTAGTGCTTACATCCAGTGTATATTATGACCCACTGGAAAAGGACACTGAAGTTTCTCTTTAAAGCAGCTGAAGTTGCAATGAGCAATCCCATACTAGTGTGATAAAATTGTGTAAAACATAAGCAGTGTTGCTTAATGTTGCTGGAAGGATAAATACCAAAGCACCCACCAGTCTTCTGAATGTCTGACTTGCAATTTGTCTGAAAACGAAAACAAGATTAACAAGGGGTTCTCCTATGTACATCTTATATGTTACCTTAAAATGCATTACTTACCCAGTAGTTCTGAAAGACAGAGCTACAAGTGTCCATGAAATATGGATTTGAGGGCTTTCCTGAAGATTATAAAAGCTTCCACAGAATTTCCTAAGTTTGTCATAACCTTGAGCATTAAGTACCTAATCCATTTCAGGTAATGTTTTATAAGTGAAAAGATGCTTGCTAGTGAAAAATTCCTGAGTTTAATATGGTAACTGTGGTCCATATTGTACAGTAGGTCTGATTTGAGGACAAAAAAGTCCATATAAATCTGCTCTTTGATGGAAGGCAGAGGGCAAACTTGTGCTTCAGGAACAAAAGGCCCAAGTGAAAATCGTGGAACACTGCAGAGAAGTGCACTTACCTAACAGCAGTACTACTCCCAGCTGCGTTTTCATATGATTCCTCAACTACACTTCCAAAAATACAAAATAACCAAAGACAGAAAGTTAAACCTGGAGTTTCATTCAACTAAATGAAGACACTGGCCTGCCCATTTTCTCAGATCTTTAACTACCATTCTTAATAAGATGATTGGTGTTTTCTTGAATATTGAATCTCTTTTTATCATTTTTTTTCTACTTCACACAGCTCTTTGGGGCTTAGTGTGAGTTTTCTGAGTTTTCTGTTATATCAGCCTCATCTTTGATGCCATTTTCCAAATAATACTCATTTTAGTTCTCCTTGAAGACACTTCAAGGAAAAGAACAGAGTCAGTTTGCCATCAGTTAACATTGCCTGTTATTTGGCAGATGTTGTGCTCTTCCTCTCTGAGATAGATTTTTGGGATAATCATGGTGTGAAGTAGTGTTTCTTTCCTTTTGTTCCTGTAAAATATTTTTTCCCCTTCTTTAACTTGATTCCTTGCTAAGTTCCCATCTTCTGTGTGATTCTGCTGCAAATGATCACCTTTTGTCATCATAACAGTTAAGCCACAAGTAAATTACACTTAAATGCCCCCTCACTTAGCATTTTCTTCTAACTGTCCTTGATGTTTTTTAACTCTTTCAGTTTTTGTCTTTTGAAAAATAGAGGCAGTAATCTTCCTTATAAAGTGCTTCAAATTTAACTGAATTATAGCAAAATTTCTAGTCAAACAGTTTCATAAAACTCTTCAATCCTCTTGTACACTTTGATACTAAACTATCCTCTGTTCAGGGGATAGAAAATGGACAACTTTAATTTAGTTATAAATTGAATGTCAGTATCTTCATAGACTATTCTTACTTATTCAATGTCTGCATCCTTGGAACATTCAGGTTCTGCTATTGCGATTTAATATTTCAAAAGAGTATTTGTATATCGAATGGGGTTTAACATTTCCTTTTTTGGAGACAAAGCAAAAGTTCATCTAGATTCATAAAGCTTATTTTATCTCTGTTTTACAAATCCTGAACTATAACAATGTACTTGATTAAAGTATCAAAGTGGGAGCTCTAAGTCTTCAGGTGGGATGTCATCGATGCTTTCATGGTGGTCATCATTCAAAAGTGTGTTGAATGAGATAATTGTATATCTCATCAGAATTTCACCCCCCAAATTCACCTCTATTCTTAACACCATGCAAAAATCTCTTCTTGTTGACCTCATCTGTGAGAAATGACCAGCTTTTAGAACTCATCCCACTTTGGAATTCAGAAGATTTCAAATAAGAATTACAGTTGCTTTCCTAAATGAACTAAAAGTCAGTGTGTATTAATCTTGTTGCTGCTGTTGCAGCTCAAGAGGTAATTTGTAATTTTGCCTTGTTTCTTCTCATCTAGGTTTCAGCAATCAGTTTTAATGTAGGTCTGAAAAACTTTCATGCAAAGTTCTTTTACATTACTGGGCATCATTTGATCCTTCTGTTGATTGCAAACTGATTGCAAGATCTAACCATGGGTGAATTTCTTTGCTCGTATATCAGTGTGCCCACGTGTTTTGTGGGAAGTGGGTTTAATTAGCATTAATTCCATAGAATGGAGCTGCATCTTAATATAACAAACTGCAAAAATTCAGAGAAGGTCTTCTATGAACAAATTAGGTTGCCAAAGTGTTTGATTACTGAAGTTGTGTAAAAGAGTGTCATGGTGATTCTTTTCATGATTTTTTCTTTATTTTGAAACTGGAGTTAGTGATTTTACTGAATTCTCATTAACATCACCGTTTTTCTGTGAACACTACAATAGATCTGAAAGAAACCTCTGCTGTAATTTGGGGATGTGTTTAAGTTTTTGCATAATTGCAAGTATGTGAGTAGTCCATTAAATTCCGTTGGATTCTACAGTGTGCGTCATTCACTGTCTAAAACTTCTGGTGTGGGAGTTAATAAACTTCCTTCTCATCCTGTTTGTTATGAAGATGAAAGTTCTTCAGAACAAGAACTTCTTGGAATAATCTGCTGAATCTCTCAGTGGTAACATGCTTCATTGAAAGTTTGAACTTTTTTGGCTCAATCCATTCTTTCATATTGATCAAACATCTTTTTGAGAGGAAGTTGAGGAAAAACTCACTTTATGCTTACTTCAAACATATCAGTAACAGACTTATAATGGTTTTTTGAATGAAGAAACTTATGCTTATAGAATCTTTTCCAACCTAAAGAATTCTTTATTCTATAACTTTCCATACTATGCTGGATAACTTAGGCTTCTTATTACAGTGCTGAAGGGCACTATTTTGGAATATGTTGCCTTTGAAAGGAACACAGAGTTATACTAAACTGAAATCAATTAACACTACTGAAAACTTGGAGCATTTTGCTGTCATAAGGAGGATGGTTGAATATGTGGTATCCTTGGTGCATAGAAAGCATACAGAATATGACATGAAGGTAGTATCACCTCACAAATTATGAAATTTTATAAATTTTATTATGAAAATTGTTGAAATAACTTGGCTCACATTTTTGTCAGTGGCTAAAAACTAGTGAATCATGGAAAGTGTTGAGGAAAGATTTGACTGTCTTATAGTCACAGCCACGAGGTTAAGAAACAACTTAAATAATTTGATACTTGCCTACATGAGAGAGATTTCTGATTGACAGCTTTTTAATATAAAAAGTTTTAATGAGCTCAACTGTTTGAGATGGAAATTGAACAAATTCAGATAGCAAATAAGTCACAGTTGTTAAACAGGGCAATTAATCATTGAAACAATTTACCTAGGATGTGAAACATTCTGACTTGGCATAAAGATAGTGTAAAAGAGATTGTTTGATACCGTTTTACCTAGTTCATTTGCAGGAGGCTGAAATGCTTGAATATGATCTTGATATGTCTCCACAAGAGTTTGAATTGTTTGAGATTCATCTTTATGAGAATAAAGCATGTGACTACATGGCAGGAATAAATTTCCTACAACTAATGTGAATTTACTGGGCAGTTTACATACTGTTACCAGCACTACTCTGCCAGGTAACCAGTACTTTAAATGATGGCCATAGTATTGCTTAGACAGTGCAAGGATCTAGAATTATTAGAAGGGATTTCAAGGGGGGAAAAGGATAAAACCAGGCTCTGTAGAGTTAGGGTGGGCTCCAGTATATTAGGGAAATTTGCCATCTGGATCAGTTCTAAACGATTTTCTTGGAATTAGTTTGAAGTCACAAAAAGGCACATACTGCCCCTTCATAAATATTCTTGGCATTGCCAAGATGGAAATAGGAAAACATAGGTATTGCTGTATTCTTAATTATTGTGCACTCAGCTTTTAACTCATGTACAAGTTGCAAGTACTTAAGCAGAATGTGTTATCAGTACAATGTTGCTGTCAAAAGAAAAAAACGTTAGGGGTAGCAGTGTCTCCAACCAACTGTTCATGGACAGTGGATACAATCAGAGTTAAGGAAATTCACAATCACCATACAAAGGTCGCTTTTGACAGCTGATTTGCTCACACTTTCCTCCTATTCTCTATTCTTTTCTTAACTGCCTTACAGTTTCTGAAAGACAAACATTACCTGAAAGTAGGTTTACAGTAATGAAGTGTTACCTTTCTAAAATTATTAGGGTCATACAGACTCTTCCAAATTTGTATTTAATATGCAAAGCTCTGTGTTTTTTTCTCAAGTGACATTTCATTCTCTAGTGAATGTTGAATGTTATCTCTTCTTCTCATAGCATTTCAGTCTTGCTTAAACTTCTATTTCTAAGTGCTTTTCTTGATTTTTTGACCTTGAGCTTTGAAATTACTAGTTTGAATTAGGGGATTGTTTCTAGCTTATTTAAACATTATTTTTTATTAAAGGATTTGAAATAAGTGTTTTAAATAACACTGTACATTTCCAACAATCTGCTGTAGCTTGGAAGTAAGAGAGATTCTCCACTAAATGGCCAAAATCACTGTGTCTGCTTCTGTATACACTGACAGAGTAATGCACGTTTTTAACCACTGAACTTACTTTAGCCATTCCACTCCCATTCCAGGTGCAGGACAAGTTTCGTTTGGACCTGTCTGATGAAGAAGCTGTCCATTATATGCAGAGTCTGATTGATGAAAGTGTCCATGCACTCTTTGCAGCTGTCGTGGAGCAGATACACAAGTTTGCACAGGTGAGGTATTCTCAGCTGCTGGTCTGTGTGATGGCTGAGTAAGGCGAGAGGTTGTGAGTGGTAGGTTTAAGGCATAACTTTACTGTGTGATGTTTTAGTTCATTTCACTACAAGATGAAATTGTTTTAGTTGTAAGAACTGGAGGTCCTAAGACTGGAGAACAAGCTTGTAGAGGTCCTATAAAAATTTTTGAAGCACCTTAGCAATCATGTAAGGTCTGGCATCTGGGACAAGGCAACTTCTGATGCCCATCCAGCTGGGGCATGAACAGACCCAGAGCAGCCCTGCCCAGAAGGCTGGGGGTGCTGGTGTGTGAGAGGCTGGACATGCCCCAGCCATGGCACTCACAGCCCAGAGAGCCAAACGTGTCCTGGGCTGCATCCAGAGCCCCGTGGGCAGCAGGGCAGGGAGGGGATTCTGCCCCTCTGCTCTGCTCTGCTGAGACCCCACCATGAGCACTGCATCCAGAGCTGGGGCCAGCACAGCAGGGACAGGGACTGCTGGAGCAAATCCAGAGGGCTGGAACACCTCCCCTAGGGAGAAAGTCTGAGAGAGCTGGGATTGTTAAGACTGGAGAAGAGAAGGCTTCATCAGCTCCATCAGTGTTCTGAGTTGACAGTAGAGTATTGTCTGTTATTTTTGTTATTACAATATACCCTGTATGAAGAATGAAGTGTTTAACCCAACATCTTACTCTATCTTGTCTTACTACAATACACAGTAAGACAATAAAATACTTGATTTCCATGTTAAATAAAACTGTGTTCACAAAATTATTTCTGCTTTGAATTTTCTTTTTTTTCTTTTTTTTTCCCTTAAAACCATCTGACGTTTGGTTTGTGTTTGTCCTGGATTTAAAATATATTACATTATTTGCCTTAAGTATTAGACCATGACAGAAACAGAATTAAGAGGAAAAATTAAACTGCTCTGAAAAGCCAGTCATTATCCTAATTTTTAATTGATTCTTTCTTAGTAAAATTCTGATATGAACTGAGAACTATTTTTATGGCTATCCATTTTGCTAAAAAGCATCTGTTCTTTTCTTCAAACTTAGTTTTTACTTTGAAGAATTGCACTGTAGTGCAGGATGAGAAGAAATAATGTCATTTCAATCTACATATATATTCAATAAAGGAGATGTAAAAAGAGGAAGTGTAATTATATGGAAATGATGCAAAATTTGTTGTCATTCACTATGGATTACTTTGAACTTTGGATGGAGGATGGTAATTTCATAAGACAAAGTGAAAAATATTTGCATCTGCCTTAGGGTTCAAATAAAAAAAAACAAAAACACAGCTCTTAGAAATATTCAAGATTGAAGATTTAAGTTTGTCCAGTATGTGTATAGGCCTTTCTTTTCATCACATACTGACAGTCACATTTTTTAAGACATGTCTTTTTACTTCATTTGCCTTAGGTGACTGCCACACTCTTCCAGATCATTGTTGTTGCATTTGTGAAAGTGTATTAATAAGTCAGAGTTTACAGGTTTGATTCAGGTGACCTTTTCTTTTTCCATTCAGACTTGTTTTTGCTTGATCTTTCCTCAGTTCTTAACCATGCCTTTAAAATCAGATTTGTTCAGAATATTTGAAAGTACTCAAGAATGTTACTCCAGGTTTTTGTGGGATGGGGCTCTGAGCAGCCTGGTCTAGTGGAGGGTGTCCCTGCCTATGGCAGAGGGGTTGGGATTAGTTGATCTTTAAGGTCCCTTCCAACCAAACAATCCTGTGATTCTGACTCCCAGGAATGGTGTTCTAAGCAAAATGCTGATACACATTCCATCAGGTGCTGATTGCATCTTCCATTCATATTTTTGGAAGTTAATATGCAAGCCCACTGGTGCATTACTCTTCAGATACCAAATAAGCTGATGTGACAGCCACCAGTGTAGGCCTGATACAGTTATCTTATTTTGGGACTTTTAAAACTCCAGCTGGCCCATGCTGAATTTCAGCAATGAGATGTTTTCCTGGGGCTCTGTGCAATCTTTGGTGCACTGCTGCAGAGTGTGCAACCTAAGTGCTTTTAGCTTTCCTTTCTGCTTTGGGCATCTGTTGCCTAGATTGAAAAAACACTGTCTTGATTTGTAAGTGCTGAAGGCATCTCATGACTTTCTGTGATGCTAGTTTTGGAGTTCCAGTTACTGTCTTTATTCATACTCTAAAGAATTTAGGCTTGCAGGCTTTCTCCCACAAAGATACTTGATTGCAAGTGTGAGGAGGATGCAAAAAGAATAGACACAAATTAATCAGCAGTTGACAAGTCTTAAGAACCTGTGTTCTATTAATGTATATTTTTTTTAAAATACTTCAAAAAACTCAAAGAAAAATAAATGTAATTAATGTCTATTCTCCGTATTACGGGTGAAATAGAATGCTTCTTAGTGATATTTATTACTCCATCAGTCAAAATCATTATCTTTCTGTCTGAGGCAGACTTAAGAATTTGCTGCTGTAGTCTTCATGGAGTCTGCAAATAGTTAAACAAATGAACAATTAATGAGTCGTGAATTTGCCATAAAGGGGTCATCTTATTCAATGGCCAATTGAAGCTTTCAATTAGTTCATCTATAATTCTGCATTGAATTGCCAGAGGCCTTGTTCTTCATAGTACTATAAGTTGTCTGGAAAAAAACCCAGTGCTACATCGGTGTGGTGACACAAGTGTAAACAGCAGATCTGGCCTAATGCCACACAGTATTTCATTTAAAATGCTGTTCAACACATTTTTTGTTTATCAGTAGATATTTATTCTTTTACTACCTCCAAAATAGGCCTGCGAGGAATCTGTGCAGTCTACTGCGGCACTTAACAGCTTTTTAACAAGGTTGGTTATTATAGTAACCACGGTGTTTCAGTATTCTGTATGTCACTCTGCAGTAAGTAAAGCTCTTGGATAAAGAACTCTGGATGTTTTGGAATCTGCTCAGCATTGTTCTTTTATAACAATATTCTAAATTGTGTTCAGTTTACAGCTGTGTTAGGAAGCCTTTAGTTTCTAATGTGTATCTAATGTGTTATTTTATCAGATATTTTACAGACCTTTTCATGCACTGCCTGTTTCCTTAATGGTTATAAAAAAGGAGTTGTCTCAAAAGTAAATAAATTCTGCATTTAGAATAAGCTAATGGTGTTGTACAATAGTTCTCAAGAGGAGGAAAAGGTGCATACTAATTTTAGTTGATACTAATGAAGACTGGATAGCCGTTTCTCCCTAGAGAGTCATTTTCATTTTAGCAGCATCATTTATTTCTGCAGAGGAAGGAAATAATCTACAGTTGAAGTGTCTAGTTTCGAATTTTATTTCCCTTGTAAATTTACAAATCAAGTCAGTTGCATTCAGGGCTGAGACACTAAGCAGTGATTAGAAAAGTGAAAGCTTGTGGGATGCAGGGTGTCTCACCTAAAATGTTACTGTTTAGTTTTGGGGATTTATTAATGCTTGGCTGATACCTGGTTAGGTGCAAACTCAGTTTCAGCTGTAGAAGTTACATGGATTTAGAATATCTGCAGGCTGTAACCCCAGTGCTTCTGTGTCACAGAATGCAGGCACTTCTGGTTGTCTTCCTACTGGATCCAAAATAAGATAGGGAATGTTTACCAGCAGGACTGTGTGTATTTAATGAAATAATTTGTCAAGGGACATATAGAGTTGGCTTCCATGCTGCTTTTTCCCTCAAAAGGTTGTGAAAATCATCTACCTTTAGATATTTCTCCATGTTTTTAAACACAGAGTTCAATTTGTGCATAGCATTTGTTCTTCGAGAGTAAACCAGATTGAATAATCTCTGTGCTGTTGTGTTTTTTCTTTTCTTTTAGTATTGGAGAAAATAATCTTTTTTGCCTGCTCATGGTGGAATCAAGGAAATGCTCAAAACAGAGACTTTATCAAGGCCTTGTGGACTTCATCAGTTTTCAAAGGCAAAAGCTGCAGATTTAATAGCATGAAGAACTGAGAACTCAGAAGATAGAGAAGCTTTTTGAGTCTCTGTTCATTAAAGGTTTAAAACCAACCATTTTTAAAGGAAGATGATTGTTTGTACCATCCTTGGGAGCCTCAAAGGTTGAAGTAAGCAACTTCCTCTCAAGCCAAAGATAACTGGAAGAGGTTGAATTTAATGGTGAATTCTTGTACGTGTTAATATATTTTCTTATTTAAAAATAGAACTAGATACAATGCTAAAGCAGGGAGGCTACAATTTCTCAGTGCAGATAAACCCCTCACAAAACTATGTCAATTCCTCGAATCCCTCCCCACCCAACTTGTTCCTTAAGTTTTAAATGTAATTCATATGATCCTTTATTTCCTGCCTTGGGCAATGTTAACGTTGGGACGGACAATCATTTCCTGCCTGCTTACAAAAGTGTTTTTAAGTGCTGATAAGTTACCCCAGCTGTAGGCAGCCAATTAAATGATCACTAAAAGGCTCAGCAACAGTAATGCACAGTGAGAAGTTCAGTATTTCACACATTAACTCTAAATGTTTTCTGTACAGTGATTATATATTCTTCACTCTAATAAAAATCGTTGTTGCAGTCTTGAGGTGTTTTGTTTTGTGTTTTTAATCTTTCCTGCTGAGACATGGCACAATAGAGGACTATGTTTGTAACTACTGTCTTTTTGCAAGGATTTTCACGTCTCAGTTTACTTGATGCTGGAATAAGGCCGCTCATGAAATGACTTTTGTGCCACATGTTGAGTTCATAATGAATCTGGTTTGTATGATCAATAATGTAATTAGCTCTTCACAAATGTGTGGTTCTCTTCAAAGAGTGCTCTAATAGTCCTGTATTTTTTTAAATAACATTTTAAGTCAGGAAAATATCCTTCCCAATTATAAAGATAAGAGGGACTGATTTGAATGTGAATCTGACTGCTATTTGTGAGTCAGTTTTGCTTTGTGCTTTTGTTCCTTTTTTCCCCTGTATGTGTGACTTAAGAACTGCTTTACCCTAGTTGCTTAGTACTCAAGTTGTCTGGGAACACACAGTACACAGAGGAGCCACAGTAGTACCCCTGTTATCTTTATCTCACTCTTCTTTGGAGAAGTAGTAATTATCATTTTCTTGTGGTTTGTTGTTGGGTTTTTTTGGGTTTTTTTTCTGTCAGACTTACATATTCCTCTACTGACTCTGTTTCACCTGAACTTGTTCTATGTACAGTGCTTTGTGGTATCTTCCAAGTACAATTCTGAGAGCTTGGACTTCTCAGATGTTCAGAGAGAATTCTGGAAAAAAAATTGGTTTTTTCATTCTTTTGATATGTTTCAAATTTGTATCCTATGTGCTCAGACAACTTCTGATCTTTATGAAGCAGCCACACTTTATTTGACTTGAGTTCTTGTCACTGACCCCCCAGCCCTTTCAACTGTACACATTGTAGGATTTTTCATCTATTTCTTTTGAAGAAAACTTCCTGTTCCTGCTGCTCAAGTCTAATTACGAAGGATAAGGGCATGACCTACTGTGTACCAGTTGACTAGACAGGCCAAGTTTGTCTCCTTGTTAAAACCCAAAAGACATTATCAACTCAATCCAACAACACATTTCAGTTTGCAGGGATGTTTATAAACTGTTAAATATTGACCTTTATAATAATGCATGGTTGTTCAATATATCTTGTGGTTTAGAATTAACCTGCTCATATGCTGGAGTATGCAACAGCCTATTAAAACTGTACTCTTTTAAGTTATAAATGTGAACCCAAAAGGAATGTGATTACAGTAGGTAAGGCTTAGGAAGAGCTAGACTTCACTGCAGTTCACTGTCCACTTTTTAAATGGACAATATCAGGCACAGAAGCAGAAAGCTTGCCTGAGTCAGTGGAAAATAGTCCAGCCAGTGTGTTCATCTGTGTTTCTGCGTGTTGACTCACTCTGAATATATTTTCAGTGTATTTTCCAAATAATTTTGTAAAACAGTAAGCGCTGACAAACTAACTGGATATGTCATCCAGTTAATGGCTTGTTTTAGGTTGATGTGCATATTCTGTTCCTAGTTTTAGGAACCCTTATAGAATGAAGAACAGGACAGCACTGAGGCTGCTACAACACACTAGATGTAAGTATATTTATACTTTAAACCTTGTCTTCTAAATACCAGGTATTGTTGAAAATTGAAAAACATCTATAGGTTTATTTTTTAATGGTCTTGTTCAAAGTTCTGACTTTGTTTTGTAAAATCTGTTGCTCTCAGCATTTCCTGTGTATCATTTATTTAAAGTAAAACAGAAGGAAGAAAAACAAGCTGGGTTGTTGAGGGGAAATAATTTACTTTGTTTCAAATGAATTTTTTCTTTTTTTTAATGTTCTCGAAATCTTTGACTTACTGGAGTTAATATGTGTAATAGTTTATCTATCACGGCTTGATACCACTGTATAATACCAGAAGTGTATTATGTGTCTGTTGTCTCTAATAAATTCTGAGTCCCTTGAATAACTACATAAAATTCTGTCTTTAGGAGTACAATTCTTAAAGGTGAAATTCTTGTGTATTTCACAAAGGTGGGACCTCAGTCAGGTGAAGGTCCCCACAGCAGTGTGAGATAGGAGTTTTGCCCTGCACTTTTATTTGTGTGAGTGCATGAGCAGGGGCTACACACACACACACACACAAACACACAAACACACACACAGAGCTCTGCATGGAGTGAGCTCCATCACGTGTATTGGAGCATGGTGCAGTTTGTGGTAGGAAACCAGGCTGTACCAGTTGTGTCACAGAGTAACTTGTCAAAAGTCACCCTGTTAAGTCTCTCCAGGAGGTGTTACAGAGCCAAAGAAATAAAACAGTCAGTAATTTTGCTATTTTGACCAGCAGTTGTATTTTATGTAACTAGAGATAAAAAGTACAATAAAACTACCTTGTGGGTGCTTTATTTGCCTTTCAGCATCCATCTTGGTCTCATACTGATCTTTTTTTCTTCAGAATCTGTAGTGGTTCTTTGGGATTGAGGGTGGGAGAAACAAACAATTTCATTTTTCCTCCTTTACTGTAGACATTGGTTGTTTTAAACTGCCAGTGCATCAGGAGCAGAAAGTGCCACAGTAGGCTTTTCTTTCGGAGGGTAAAGAAGCAATAAAGTAGTATTTTTGAGGAGGGTATGGTAGGGAATGAGAAAGATGTGAATGTGCTCTGTGCTTTTAATACACAAGGCCTCTATCCTTTTGGCAAGAAACATCCCTGTTCTTACAGACAGTTACCTGGTTTTGTTTGTTCTTGTGTGCAATTTAAAATAAAAAGTGCTTTTGCAAGGCTTTACAGGAATAATGCCTTTGGAAAAGGGAAGGAGGAACAGTGAAAGGCAATCTTAACACCCCCTTGCAGAGTGGGAATAGCAGAAAGAGAGATAGTCTAAATGGCATGCCTTTTGTAGTCAGGAGAGGGTTTACTCACAAGACCTGGTATCATCAGCAGATGGCAAAATTCTGTGGTTATTATGAAGTATCTGAGGCGTCTACATTTAAGGAGTCTTAAGGGAGTCATTGAAAACAGATTGCAGATGGATTGTGTTAAAATAGATTTTTGTAACCTCTTCAGCTGATGTGATGATTCTTTGTAATAGTGAGGCTACTCAAAGTGTGATATTGGTGCCCTCCTGTCCTTCGTCATTTAGATTGGACACTGCAAGGGGGAAAGAAGTTTCATTTTGGAAGATAAAATGCCTAACCCCAGGAGCTTCCTGAGTATTAACAGTGAAGTGATTCACCTGCCTGGGTTCAAACCTGAAAGAGTGAGAACACTGCTTGGGGACAAATTCAAAGCTCATCTACACACAGGCATTAATCACTTCAACTGTGTGTGGGACTGTCCTTTCCAAAGGGAATTAAGTTATACCCCAGGGAGGTACTTAAATTCCAAATAAAACACCTCTGCAATTAGAAGCTGTGAAAAAATTAACAGGACCATTTGGAATTCCTTCACTTGATAGAAGAGTGTCCTCTTCATCAGTGATGAGGGATCAGAAGATCACCATTTACAAGGGTCAGTGTTCATAATATGCAGTGTAGGAAAAGTGATGTGAAGGTGTGGCTGAACCAGTGTGGCCCTCTGGGTAGCTCTGGAATCCTTTCTTCTATGGTCAGGCAATTCACTGTGGTCCAACCTGTAATCCTCACAGTGATAGTCAGATAATTCCACTTTCCTTGTCTTGCTATGTGTTTAGACATTGATTATGTAACAGGTAAATCATACAGATAAACATCCCAAAGTGGCAAACAAACTGCTTTTTGTCTACTTCATCTATAAAGTGGGAAGATAATTTGCCAAAGTCCTTTTTTTGGTGTGTCTTCTTTGAATAGGCATCAGAATATAAAGGTAATTGTAACCAAAGGGTTTTCTCTCTCACATCTAATTTAACATCTCTCACTAATTAAAGACTGAAATATTCAGGTTACAAAAAAAAAAAAAAAAAAAAAAAAAAAAAGATTTTTTTAAAAGTAAGTTTATTTTTATTTTCTTGTACACGCATATATGAAGACTTTTCTAACTGAGAAGATATGATGTAATTAGGTGGAATCTCTGCTTTTACCAAACCGTACACACACTTTGAACTTCAGGTGGGATAACCTAAGTTCCATATCTGGGTGCATGTATAGAGAGATGGCTGTGCATCTTGCCTACCTGATGGTGTAGCATCTTGCCCTGTGTCCTCAGGGCAGAGAGAGAGCTTTCTTTTCTTTTCCAGTAAATACTGGATTGTTTTTTTCACCCTTATCTGGTGATGTCCGTTGTACTTACTCAGTGTGTTCAGCTGTCCTGGCATTTTTCTAATGCTGTAATTCCCTTAACTGGAAAAGTGAGAGATTTCTGATGAAAGCACAGCTGGTCTAGTAGCAGTGTCTATTCCCTGAAGTAGGCAGCTTCCATTTCAGTTTAAACTTGGAATTTTTCTCTCTTTGTCTGTCCCTGCTGGGAGCCATTCTTATGTGGATGACTTCCCTGATCCTGCAGTGATAGATGCTGAATTTTCTGACCCCAGGGCAGTGGAGGGGAGATGGTGCAGTGATGGTTGTCTGAGTCATTCACCACTTTCAGGGATGAGGACATCTCTGGCATGGCAGGAAGCTCTTTTTTTAAAGGAATGATTCAGCTGAGGTCTCTGGTCAGATTCTTTTCCAAGGAAAAGCAGAGCTGCAAACCTTGGGAAGGAGGTTGTCTTAGAAGCAAACCACATGGCAGAGACCTGGCTATGGATACCTATAAGACCTGTATTTGTTGAAATCCTGAAAATGTGGTTATATAGTTCAGAGGTGTTTTGCATTGTTTATCCACAAAATTTACTAAAACCTGTAGGTGGTATGTTTTCAGGGCTATTGGGTTATTTTGCACTTATCTTTTCCAAGTTGCAGTGTGCCAGTAACAAGGTGCTGTGTAGCATCTTACTCTGCAAACAAGGAGATGACAGGTTTCAGCTCCTATTCTACTTCTAACATGACAAATACTACTTTTGAAATGAGAACTGAGAGGCTCTGTGCTACAATCATGGCATGATGTCCATTGGCCTTGAAGATTTTTTTGCTTCTTAAATTTCGGTTTCCCTCACATCTCTGTAAACTCACTGGTGCAGAACCCATTTTTAACTTGTCTCACACATAAAGTACCACAGCTTGGGGCTTTAATTTGAGATGGATCTGGGAAGTGCCATTATAACTTGCCAAAGAGCAGTGTATTTTGATTGCTCTTTGTGTTCAGACTTGGTTCATTGGCTTTTGTTTGTTCCATACCTTAGAGCTCAAAGGTGCCTGAAGAAATGTATTTGCTGGAACCCCCATTCCTGTCAAACAGTGTTCTGTCTGTTCTCTCCACCCTTCTGTCTTAGAAAGCTCTAGTAAAAATAGGGAAAATGAATATGTTTCTGTGCTTTCATTAATAAATTAATCCTACAGTTCTGTACATGCACAAGTAAAGCTGAACTGAAATACAGAAGTTTTTCAGCTTAATCAAGAAATAGTCACAAGACAAATTGTCAGGTCTTTTTTTCAGTGTCCATGTTTCCTGCATCCATGTCATCCAGCTTAGTGTGTACCTGATCCTGATTTAATATGTCGTAACAGATAAATTATTTCATTCAGTGAAGAGACAGAGCCAGAAGGATAGCTGAAAGCTGTATGGTTTTTTTTCTAGTTTATCACCACCTGGAATGCAAATGGGGCTGTACAAGAACAACTGAGAATTATGAGTCCCAAGGATTTTTTTCTTGTTTACAGTTTGAGATGTATAAATGAGCAAGAACAACTCATTTAAAACTTGGAAATCAGCATAAATCAGGATGTCTACAGCTCAGTCTTACATCTCTATTATGTGTGTATACAAAAGGCTTGCTTAGCATACGCTTTTCCACTATTTCATTATTAGGTTGTCCATGTATATATCCCTGGTCATGTACCTAGTAATGTTCCTCAGAAGTTTTAGTGTTGAGCCTTCTGTTCAGTCGTAAAGGTTGTTGGTTTTGTTGCTCATACTGAGCTCTGTTGTAGCCATTGCCATTTTTCAGCCCTGGTGTTGGTACTGGGGTAAAGGCAGGCACAGCTCTGGAGGTCAGGTTACCAGCTGTCCTGAGTTTTGTGACTGCAGTGTCAGTCTTGGATTAGACTCTCTCTGAAGATGCAGTCACTGGTTAATGCCTGAATTCTCTTTGCGCAAAATACTGTAATGCAGGAGCATAAAGGGAAAGGAATCCGGGGCCATTGCAGTTGCTACTACATTGACAGAGATTTTGGGCAATTACTTTTACTTTAATTATACTAGATTAAAGCTGCCAGCTCTGTGCATGTTCTGGTCCTGTGTGTTTCAGTATCTACAGGATCCTGTTCAGTTCTTCACTACCCCTGGATAGCTGCTCAAGAATCTCTTCTTCCCCTTTGCCTTGCCAGACAAGCAGGTAAGGATCACCAGCCTTAGCTTTTTATTTGGATCATGGATAAGGATTTCTAAAGGAGATTTGTTCAAGGTAGGTCCTCAATTTAACCACTATCCCTCCTGGACTCTAACAGGAGTATGGATTCCCCATGTTTTCCATGTTGTCTTTGTCACCATGGCAGTTTTGGCTACCTCAGGCCATTTCAAATGGCACTGTGTGCTTCATTTTAGCCAAATTGAATCAAGGCCCTTAGTATGAGTTGATTCTGAAATTACAAAATTCCACTGGCAATGCTGAATAGATTTCCATGGACCATGCTGGGAACTTGATGTAGGTATTTTTATGAAGCTGAAATACACGTGTGACAGTTCTGCCTTCCAGTACTGGCATGTTCCTTCCAAGGAACAAACATTCCTAACTGGATGTCCCAGCCATGGGAGGTTTGGACAATTTTAGGAGAGTCAGGTCCTCCTAGTTGTCAGCAGAGAGGTTCGAGGCTGTGGGGCATCTCCGTCTCCAAGAGGAGGTCATAGCCACGGGCATGCAGACCAGCAGTGGAATTCACTGTGAGGGGTGGATTAGGTGTGCATCCTGCTCATGTTTAGGCTTTAATTTGTTTTACTCTATAGTCACACACTTGCTTTCCAAGAGAAGTCATAGGTACAGGAATGTTCAGGAAATATTCCTGGTTTTCCATTCCATGGTTTTCATCCAGCTTGTTACATTTGTTTCCGTGAGCCCATGACGTGGTTTCCATGGGCCCATCTTCATCAGAAATGGAGACCTTCACATACAATAAAGTAAAAGGAGTATAAGCCCCATCGCTGAGCACTGTGATACTTTTCCCATATTCAAATTCACATGGATGGGGCTTGGAACAACCTGGGTGTCCTGATTTAGGGAAAATTTGGGAAGAACCCTCGAAGGGGTCCCTCTAGAAAGCAAGGCCAAACAGGCCCCCCCCCCCCCCCCAGCCAGTGCAAGCAAAAAATATTTCCTTGGAGGAAAGTGGAAAAAAATGTGTTTATTTAACAAGCAAAGCACTTCCCAGCACAACAAATGAACAATACCAAATAACAAAACCTCTTTCTGCTCTGGAGAGATGACAAATTCAGCCAGTCTCTGCCAAGGGTGCAGCCTGGCTCCCTCAGTCTGTGTCAGTCCCTGGCACTGGGAAATGCCTGGGGGGACACAGGTCTGAGCTCCCGGTGCTCTGCTGGGTTTAGTCCAGAGCAGGTCAAACAGTCCCAAGAAAACAAAGAAAAAGAAAACCTCATAGTCCAGAGAACTTCTGTGCTAGCCAAAAACTACTAAAAAGCAAAGGAGAGCTCTCTCCTGCTGTCTGCACTGCAGACAGCACAGGCTGTGTGTGAAGGAAAGCTGAAAACTCTGATCTTGATGTTTTGAAAACAACCACCTCAGACATTCCACTGCTTCTCCTTCACTCTCAGACCCAGTTTAAAGGTGCAAAACTTATTTCTGAGCTAAACAGACAAATGGGGATACAATTCAGCATTTACCCAGGGCTTTACTGGGCTACTGAGAAATGTCCCTGCCAAATGGCAGGGGGTTGAAAGGAGAAGGTCTTTAAGGCTCCTTCCAGCCCAAACCATTCTGTGATCCTGTGATAGCTATATTGAGCATTCCCCCCTCAGAGCCATAGGAGATGGTGGTATCCCAAGAAGACAGACTGTTTTTCCCTAAATTTATTAATGGACAATGTTGCAGCAGAGAGCACTGCATTCTAAAAATGCCAACTTCTCGAAAGCTGGAGCAGAATCAAGTGTATTTCACACAACTGGGCACATCAACCAAGCTTAAATCACAGAGGAGATAATTACATGGCCTCAGGAAATCAAGTAGCTGTTCTCTTATGCCCAGCTTGGGCTCTGAATCTTCCCACAGCATCCAGTTGCCACAATATGCTTCAATTGTGCTTTCTCTGATCTCTCTTATTTACCTGCTTTCAGGTGTTCTGTGAAGCTCAAAATAGCAAATGTGTTCAGTTCCTGGTAGTGGAAAGATGCCAGACGAGGCATAAATTATTAAGTTTTCTAAGGTAGAGATTTGCATGAATTATGTGAAATTAAATATGAATTTCTATTCATACTGCAGTTTTCAAATGTCCCTTGAGGATTTTATTGGTTATTCCCTTCATATTTTGTTTAATTCTATAAAATTCTGCATGACTGAGGATGAGA
This sequence comes from Sitta carolinensis, assembly GCA_032173965.1. Classification (NCBI taxonomy): domain Eukaryota; kingdom Metazoa; phylum Chordata; class Aves; order Passeriformes; family Sittidae; genus Sitta; species Sitta carolinensis. The sequence goes on along the minus strand of CM063313.1, from coordinate 7,225,786 downwards.
AGAAGGATTTATTTCTTATTAATATTTATTTGAATAATTGAAGAAATTAGGTTTACTTGAATTTGAAATAATTACAGTGAATTCCTGCTGGCACAAGAAAGGACAGACTTCATTCCAGTGCTCCATGGTTATCATGCCAGAGGTTTTCTATTTCACATGTATGAAAAGTTCTGCCAGTCTCCTTTAAATCCCACATATCTAACATCAGGCATCAGGTATCAGGTATTGGGAACCTCTTGGGTAAGTGGTTCTTACTTCATCTGTTGCATCCATCTGTGTTGTCTTCTCTTGACTTTTTAAATCTGCAAGCTCTTCTAAGCAAGGATCATATCATTACATTTACATAGTGATTATTACTAAAGGTCTGGAATCGATGAGTTCCTATAATATAAATAGTTATAGAAGACACAAGCAATCCAACCCCAAATGACAGGGAATTTGCAAATAACTTAGCTAGATCTTGATAGTTAAATTAACTGTAAAATCAGGAGGGACACTGGATAGCTGCATAAAAGCCTGTGAAGAAAATGGGTACTTGCACATTTTCATTTTGATCATCCTGAAAATACCAGAAAACAGAAATTAAGGTTTTGTTTTCCAATTCACAGTGAGAAGAGTTGTCAAGTATTGGTTTGAAACCAAACTGTGTAAGCACACAATAAAATCTTTTTAGTCAGATTTCTACACTGTGCCAAATGACTTCTGGTGGAGAACAGAACAGGTAATATATTTAGAGAGCTTAGCATTACACAAGATAGAGCTGGAAAGAGACATCCAAAAGTTAAGCCTAAAAAATATTGTTGTTAAGGGGGCAGTAATGCCTTCCTGTGACTGTCTCCATCCCATGGAGCCATGTGCTGGATTGCAAAAGCAGTTATCCAAGCTTTGTCTGTAACAAAATGATGGAATGATAGAATAATTTGGATTTAAATGGATATTTACAGACCATCCTGTTCCATACCCCCTGCCATGGGCAGGGACACTTTCCGCCAGATCAGGTTGCTCAGGGGCCCATCCAGCCTGGCCTGGGACACTCCCAGGGATGGGGCAGCCACAGCTGCTCTGGTTGACCTATGACAAGGTCAACCACTTCTACCATTTTCAATGTAAAAAATTTCTTTCTAATATCTAGTCTAAACTGACCTTCTTTTAACTTAAAAACACTATCCCTTCTCCTATTGCTAGAGGTCTAATAAAAAGTCTGTCCCCATCTTTCTTATTAGCACTCTGTAAATTTTGAAAGTCTGCTCAGTGCAGCAGCACCATCACCATAAGGAAAAACTGGCATTATGCTGCTCCAACTGTTGAAATGCTTATTCAGGTAAGAGATTTCAGCGTTCTAATACCCAGAACATTTTAAGGATAAATCTTGTTATGCTCAGTAGCAGACAAAGAGCAGCTGAACATTAGGATTTGTTAGAATCAGAGAATGTATGGAAAACATCCTCATGCTGCTGTATGTGTGCATGTGCATCCACACACTGAATGCAAGAAAAGCTATGGCTGTCCCATTCCAAAATGGATTCCAAAATAGATTGAGCCTGGAGAATAGGAGGATAAGAAAAAAGCATAATCAAGGGAAGAAAATACCTCCTAACACAGGATCACTGTCTGGACCAGGAAGCTTCAGTCTAGGAAGGAGATGAATGAAGAAGGATGTGAAAGTGTTCTTTAAAATCTGCAGTGTCATGTCCAGTTCTGGGCTACCCAGTAGAAGAAAGTTAAAACCTTAACAAGGAGGGGACTTTACTGTAAGGAGGGGCTGAGGGATCTGGGACTGTTCAGCCTAGAGAAAAGAAGGCACAGGGGCATCTTATCTACAGGTATAAACAGCCAGTGGGAAGGAATGAAGAGGAGGGTCAGAGGGTCACTGTTCTCCACAGTACCTAGTGGCAAAAAAGTAAAAGGTGTGGAGGTGGTCAAATTAGGGGACAGGTTGCATTGGAATCTCCATCAGTGGAACTGCACAAAACCCAACTGGACATCTGCTCCAAGTGGCCCTGTTTGAGAAAAAGAGCTAGACCAGGGGATCTCGAGAGGGTCCTTCTATCATAAGGATTTTTCATTTTCTATTCTGAGAAACCTGAGTTATAAGGAAAAAAAGCAGTAAAGAAGATATTACTGTATTTTTCTTAGTGAACAGATGGTATCAAAAGGAAATTAACAAGACAAAGGTTGGAAACAAATAAAAGATCTTTTAACATAGTGCATAATTGAACTAAGGAGCTCTTTATCATAGTGTTTGTGGATGCTAAATAGTAATTAAATAAATGTATGGAAGAAGCATTCATCAAGGTCAGTTAAATACAATATTATCCACAATTCATGGATTTCCTGAATCTACAAGTCATTGGAAACAGAGAGAATAGAGAGGAAAATATTCATATATTCTTACCAATGTAGTCTCACTCTTCTTTTGACTTTTGTTATTTGTCACAGTTGAGGACATGACCTTGTATGTACTTCTATGTTTAGAAGTACAATGCATGTGCATTTTGTATTCTATTTCACTGCAAATGCTCTGTTAAGGGAGAAAAAAAAAAAAAAAAAAAAAATCAGTGTTTTTCTTAGAAGAAGAAAATATGTCCTAAGAAGAGAAAGAAAGTTTTTACATAGAGGGGTCAGGTTTGTTCAGCAAGAAAGTTCCATTCTCATATCTGCATTTGATGAGTTCAAATGCTTTAAAAAATTATATGTAATACAGGAAATTCCCTACTGAAAACTATTTAAGCATAAGTGAATATTTAATATGCTTTTCACAGTCTTGGTCTACTTCTAAAGTACTGAAGTTTAAATAAAATTACTTAAATGACTTAATGTCAAACAGGAATTAGGAAGCCTGTGACTTTTGCAAAACACAAGGTTATATTAGGAGACTGAAGATTTTGCTGTTTAAGAAAGCAAATCTTACAGTATTAAGAAAATCTGAAGCACATATGCTGAAGAAATGTTTTATCATAATTAAATTTTAGGCAAAATAGGGAAGAACTTGATTTACATAAGCCAGAAGACTGACTATATTGTAATGGACTAAAATTGAGGAGATTGAACCCTGGGGTTATCTTTAGCTTTGATTATGTCAAATAAACAAGTTAATAAGCAGCTATACCACTGGCTTGCAGTGCAGGAAGAAAAAGTCTCAGTAAGAGTTTTCATACTTCCCTTTTGGCTGAGGACCTGTGTGCTCAAACAGAGAAGAATAAGTGGATGTCACAGGATTTTGTGCAAAGATTCTGAACAAGGTTGAAAATGTTGAGAAATTAGACAGTTTGGGGATTAATTGAAGTCTGGGCAAGCAAGTTTTCTCTTGAAGATGAGAGCAGCTGAAGCTGCCTTTGAACTGATGTCAGTGGGACACTGTGATTAAATACATCTTTTTTTTAAAGCACTGATGGTCCCTGTGGAGCAGTGATTATGAACCAGATCAATTATGCTTTGGTATTCATTAAGGCTGCGTTTTTTCTTACTTTTGCCTTCACTCCAAGTCTTCAGAGTGAGACGGTAGAAAAGGAGGAATCCCAGGTTACTAACCCAGGAAGGCTGATAGTTTTGTTTGGATAGGAGGAATTCCATGGAATATCTTATCTCTTTCTTCCTCTACATTCGTTTAGAACATTCCAGCTTTAGGATTTGGGGTTTTGTTTTCCTTCTTTACTTTTTTTTCCGCCCCATTATCTGCTCTTCGTGAGTACTGACTTCTGTGGCCAACACCTGAGCCTGACACATGCTGTGTCTTGAAGCTGTTGTGAGCTTCATCTGAAGAGCTGAACACAGCTGTAACTGTTCTAAGCCCCTTTGCCTGCAGTTTGATTGCTTTGATAATATTCCTCAATTATGTGTGATGATAATTAAAGAACATTTAAAGCATTGTACACAAAAGAAACATGTAACTGCGCTGGAAGCAGGATAAAAATTGTCTTTATTTAAATGCTGAGATCGTAGTGAAAGAAAAGGGAGGAACCCGTGTGCTTAAAACCGCTTTTAAATAGAATTTGAGTGTCTGTCGTGCTGACTCCACCCACTGAGCAGATCCCTTCGACAAATCTCTCAGTCACTCTCTTTGGCCTTAAAGTTGAGCATATTTGGCCTCAGGTTGAGCATATTATGCCTGGTTTGCTGGGTTTAAACACCACCAGCACTTAAATCAGGGCTCTGAGAACAGGTAAGCCTCTCAGATTTTGGCAGCCTCAATCTGATGAGTTCGCTCTGAAGAAATATGAAAGAATGTGCCCTTCAGGAGACTCAGGCAGAGTTTTACCAGCCACATTACAACAGTTGTCAGCGACTGATGAAAGTTCTCCAGGAGACCCAAAGCCTGTGTTGTTCCTGGGCTCCAGGCTGACATCATTTCCCTGAGTACTGCTTCTTTCCATGGCCTGTGATTTCCCTCACAAATCTCTGTACTGAGTGAAAGTCCCACCATACTCCAGGGAATGGAGCAAGGACATGGCCAGAACTCCTCTATGTGGCATAATCCCCAAGATATTGTACTCCTCATTCATTAGAGCTCATAAAAGCAGCTAGTTTTATGACTGAATGATATTAATTACCTCTAGATATAATCCCTTCTGTCTCTGAGTATTTAAATACTCTTCCGAAAATTCAAGTGAGAAAAAGAGGAAAAAATCCCCCTTGGAAACTAATTCCATATCCAGTATTCTTAACCCATTAGCTGTTAATTATTCACTGTGTGTGAGCTCACATTGTACCTAGCAGAAAAGGCACCATGAAAGATGTTGTAGATAGCATTTATGAACACAAAGAGCTTTGTTAAACCACTTTTAGTCTATAGTTTAGTCTATAGTAGTCAAGACAAGCCTACACTCCAGTGAATCAATGCTTCTCACATGATTAGGACAGACTTTTCTAAAACTCAGCACACAGTGATTTTGATCTCTTTAATCACTTTTCCAGAGAGGCACCCCTATGAAAGCAAACCCTGGCACTGCTGACAAATAGAACTGAGAGTATTGAGGTTTTCTCCCTTTCCCAAAAGAAGTAAAAACTACAGATATGTATTTTAAAGGTATATTTTGTTAAGGTTTATTTTCACCATAATGTTTGGTGGAACTGGTTCCAACTGGTGGAACTGTTTGATTAGCTGAAATTAACTATAGTATAAGAAAATGATATCTGCCACAGGAAAAGACCCAGAGTGACACAGCAGGACATGAGAGGCTGCTCTGGAAGAAATAGTTTTCCCCTGAAGGCAGTAGAGCTCATTTTGGGATTCCACTTTAATCATGTGCTGTGGTCTCTCAGTATGTAAAAAAAGGCCCCAATCAAAAGGGAATTACTGCCTGCAGATCACACAGTCTGAGAGACATGAAAAATTATGTGCTGCTTCCATGGGGAATGATTTACTGGCTCTGCACAGGTCCCTTAGAAAAAGGGCTTCTATCATTTTGTTTCTTCGTAAAGGATGAGGCGAGCACAACTGTGCTGTGGCTCAGAATACCTCTTTCAGATCTTTCTCATAGTGAGTTTCCATGGGAGATTGTCTCCAGTGGCAAACCCACTTTAGGACAGCCTTTTCTTTCTATTGTCCCATGGTTCATTCTTGCTTCTGTGCTACACTGTGAGATTGTGTGCGATGAAATCACACAAATTAACACTTGAAACACGGTCAAAAACACAGGGTCCTCCTGAATGAAGAAATTTGTGGATAAAATATCAAGAGAAGTGATGAATGTACTTAATATACTTCCAGTTCAAGGAAGATGTGCCTTGTTAACACTTAAATGAAGATAAATCAATCTCTGTGCACTGTTTAGAGCCCCCTAAAACTGTGACAAGAGTGAAAAAAGTTCCCTACCTGTTGAGGAATACATGTACCTGCTGATTAGTACTATGGAAGGAAATAGAGACCACAGAGCTTTGTCTTTCCCAGCCCTTGGGGGATATCTCTGTATTTTGGAAAGGCAGCTGAGCTTCCAGAATAAACCCAGTTCTGTCCCCATGATCCTACTGCCTTCTAAGGGCTTTCTGTGAAGGGTTGAAATGCTTTGGAAAAAAATTCATTGTGGGCCAAGGGTGGTTTAGAAGTTTGGTGCCCATTCATCTTGATGTCTAGTCTTTTAATAGTCAAATAATCTAGTGGGATAAATGAATGGCAAAGAAACATTTAAGGAGATGGATTAAAATTCTTGGAAAGAAGGTGTTTAATAGCCATTGAAAGTTATTAAGATTTTTTATTTGCCTCAGGCACACCATCAAAGTTATTGGAGACTGCTGTGGAGTTTGAATTAGATGAACTGAAGCTGTCTTCTACAAGAGGGGCACACATGAAAGAAAGTAAGCAAAATCAGAACAAGTTACAAAATGAGAAAAAAGATAGTGTTGACTTTGCTTCCTTCTAGGTACAGATCAAAGCCAAGGGGGCTTTGAAATATTACATTGGAACAACTGGGTTTTTGAACATTGCAAGTTCGAAGTATGGAAGAGACTGGTCTGCTATAGGGTGGTCACTCTGCTGAATTTTCAAATGGTGAAAGTATTTCTTGTTTTAGTTTTGGGGGTTTGTCTCCTAAAGCTAGGGAGATTATAAAAATTTTTTGTATGCCTTCTCTTTTTGATGATTCTTGCTCTCACATGAAGATGTTTTAATCAGCAAAGAAATTAATATGGTCTCCTTTCTTGATTAAACATTCATTTCCATGAAACATACATTCATAAAATCTCATTGTGACCTCCCCAATCCACCAGATGTAGTTGCAACCAGCTAGCAGCTTTAGCAATTATACCGTGAGGAAGCTCAGATGGATGAAAAGTGATAACATAAACCTTCCAGTACTGAAAATGTTCTCCTTAGCTTTGATGTCTGTCAAATAAAATTATGCTAGCTAATTTCTTCTCTACCAATCTCCAGAATAATGGATATTAGGAGCATGGATTTTATATGAAAAAAAAAAATTAAAAAAAAATCTCTGAACCAAACATGACATCTTATTGAAAAGTACTGTTTGATCACCTTGGATCCAGGGGTAAAGCCATCTCTTTTGTTACAAAGCATTATCCCTCACTTCTTATCACCTCTACTGAACAAACTAAGTTTTTTAGACACTTTATTGCTACTATTATATTTAAAACAATCCACATTGTCTTTAGTTTCACCTTCTGAATATGCCCTTCGTGCTTTCCTTCAGTCTCCCACTGAAGACCATGAGGGAAATTTGGGCAGAAGTTTCATGGGTTCAAATGGAAATTACCCCTGATATAGTCTAGACCTATCGCCTGCAAGATATTTCTTGTCTACATTTTACTGCAAGAAGCTTGAGCAATCTGAGCCGGATGAAAATTTCAAAGTCCTGCTCTGCAGCTTGACGAGCTCCTCAGCTTTGCAGACAGCTCAGATGGGGCAAAGAGCTGCACTTGGCTGGGATTACACAATCAAGGCACAGCAGTTATAACAGCCTTGTGCAGCTTTGTGATTCGGGCTTCGAGCTCCCCAATAAATTACCTTTCTTCAGCCTTGATGGTCTGTGATTTCACCTCCCTCACAGAGAACCCATTTTTCCCAAGTTTCAACATCTTCAGGGATGCATGAGTGGCCGTCGGTAAGACAAGGAGGCAGAGGATGATCCCTCCAGCTAAAGTGGTGATGCAGTTAAGGCCAGACCAATCTTTCTCTCCTAGAAGTGATGGAAAAGCTCCATAATGGAGCAGTCATTCCCTCAGCTGCACAGATGCCACATTAACGCTGTACCCAGGTGTACGGTGGGCGCTAATTGAGGCAATTGAGCAGGATATCGGAGCGTCACAGGAATCACCAACCCGGCACGTGGGACCCAGGTGTGCTTGGGAACAAATTGGATCAGAAACCAGGCAAGACGAGGCTATCACAGGGGAGGCAGCAGGCTTGAGAGGGAGGAAAGACAAAAGAAAAGAATAATTAGATTAAGGGGTTTGGTACAGCAAGGAGTGGGGGTAGTACTGAAAATAAATGCACAGCACATGGCTCAGCACAGGGCTTCGAGGGCACTCAGTGGGATTTGATGGAAACTCCCTGATGACGAATAGGGAGGTACGTTCCTTGCCTAGGCTCCCTGATGCTACTGCTGCTGCTGCTGCTGCTGCTGCTGATGATGATGATGGTGCTGCTTCAGCATGTGCTCAGCTGCAGCATTTGTTTCTTTCCATGAGAGCTCAGTGTGCAGTCTGGGAGGGGAAGAACAGGCTGGGGAGCTCCAGGGGTATGTGTGCTCCAAAATCCCCATTGTTGAATCACTGAAGTTGGAAAAGACTTCTCAAATCATTGAGTCCAGCCACTGACCCAGCACTGAACTGAAACCTTCCTTGAGCAGACAGGATATGAGTCCTGCCTTTCGGACAGAGGCAGGTGTCTAAAGCACTCATTTCATGCACTTTAACATTTCCTCCATTTTAGAGGCAGTCTGAAGGCTGCTCTGAGCTGCTGCTGGAGGACAGACCTGACCTCCATTGGACGATGTGGAGAGCTGAGTGTTGCAGTGTGTGTTTATTCTAATTTATTGTTTTATTGTATTAGTTCATTGTTAAAAGTTTTATTGTTAATGGTTCATTCCAACATAACCCTATGTTTCTCTTAAGCTAATTTGTCCCTAAATTGTAACCTCCCCTAAGATGCCCTTCATTGTAATCCCCACCTTTATTCCAGCACCTTCCCTGTCTATCCCCTAATCCTCAGTACCCTATTGGCCCCTGTGACCCTTGTCCCACCCAAGGGTTCCCTCACTGGATTGTGTGTTGCAAACCCTGCCTGTTACTGCTCCCCCTTCTCTACCCCATTGGTTGTCAGCCCCTAAGACCTCCCCTATATAAAATCCTGCTCACACCGCTGTGTGTGGTGCTAGCCAGGGCCGAGAGGAATCAGTCACGGTCTCAGCTGAGCACAAGGGCTTTGATGACAGCTAAAATGAGCTGCATGTCACCCAGGCATAGCCCTCTTTCTAATCAAGTAAATTTAGCCACCCAAAAGCTTTGCTGCATCAGGCTACTGTTGCTGTAGAGTGCTGCAACATCTGCCTGGAGAGTTTGTTTTGTCTGTGGAGCTACCCACTACAATCTTGAGCTGTTTTGCACACTGAGCAAATGCTTTGTGCATATTAAGTTGTTTCACTGCTTCAGTTTTCTGGTGTAACTTGACAATTATGTGAAAACACTGTCAGTTCTGAGTTTCCCATGAAATTTGGCCTGTTTTGCCACCATCTGTCTTCATTACTGACTCTCAAAACTGTAGGCTGGGAAATAAAGACTGATAGTTTATCAAGCCACCCTTCTGATGTCCAGCTTTTTTCTGGCAGAGTGGTGGAAATGTGTTTTGAATCCTAGTCTTAGCTTAGAAGCAGAGAGTCAGCCCTCAAGCTGAGACAGGGAATGTTTAAATTGTATATTAGGGAAAAATTCTTCTCCAAAAAGGTGGTCAGGCACTGGAACAGGTTGCCCTGGGGCAGTGGTGGAATCATTGTCTTGGGAAATGTTAAAAAATTGTTTAGATGTGGCGCCTGGGGAGTTGATTTCATGGTGAACCTGGCACTGGTGAGTTAATGCTTGGATTTGATGGTCTTAGAGGTCTTTCCAACCTTAATGATTTTGTGTTTCTAATACCTATTCTGTAATGCCCTACAAAAAGCTAATGAAGTGGTTTAGACCTCAGTGACTGGGTTTTCCATGGCTTTTTATGTTTAAACGAGAAAGATCAAAACAAAATATCCCCAAAAGGCAGGGAGAGTAGATTTTCAAGAAATAGTAGTATGCATTCAGCTTCTTATCATTATAGGCACCCGATGGTGCTGGCTTGATTGCTGTCTTAGTTTGGAAGATGGGTATCTGCTAGGGACAAGCCAGACCCTCTCTGGAGTGGAGAATGCAAACCTCCTCTCTCCGAATTGTTACAATTTTGAAATTGAGGGACTCTCAGGCAAAGATATGAGGAAAGGGATCACAGTTCTTTACTTGTGTTTAACAAGGCAAACAGAAGAACAATAACTATGATATGGACAACAGACAGAACCAGGGAAACAGTCACAGTTTTCTCTGCTGCTGGCACCCTTCCCCTTTCGTGCAGTTACCATCACAAGCTGCCCAAGTGAGAAGGAGTCCCGGGATGCTGGAGATGGATCATAAACTCGTCGTCGATAGCCGGAGCTGCAGCAAATGTCCTGGCAGGCACGGGGTGCGGGCTGAGGAGGACACCCAGAGCAGGAGCGAAGGGACAGCGGCGGCAGAAACTGCGGCTCCCGGCGGGGCAGACAGGGGCCAGGTTCAGAATTCCCGGGACACACATGAAGATAGAGTGGCAGGCCACCCAAGCTGAGCTCCAGTGGTGCCGGTGAAAATCTCCCTGAAGTCAGAAACCCACAGCCTGGCTGTTCCCCTCCAGAGCCAAAACTCCCCAGAGAGAAGTGAAGTCCAGGTGCTTACCCTCTCCCCTGACTTCAACCACTTCTTTTGTCTTTCTTATTACCCGTAAGTGTCCGGTAATTAGTTCTCTAGCAACTTGTGGGAAAAAAATTCTCTAAGAAAACCAACCCCCAACAATTGCAGACACATGAAGCGCTCTGGGCTCCACATTTTTAGTTTACAAAAGACCCTGTAAAGGTGGGCTTTGTGCTAATTTATACGAGTGGACTTCAGAGGGTAGGATTTCTAGCCTTGTTGTTTCGGGAGGCACAGAAGTGTTTCCAGTAATAAACTGAACATTTATCTAATTCACAGTTACATTCATTGCACCTTGTCTTGGGTCTTTAGGTAACTCTTCAGATTTCTACATCGCCTGTGTAATTTCTTCTCATCCTCATTTAGATTCTGTAAAGTCAAAAGTAGATTAGAGACTACAGTTTTAAAAGACCATTTTATGTGCATTAACTCAGGGAAATAAAGCCCCACCACACGACACTTTGGCACTGAGCAAGGTCCTAACTTACATGCAATCTCATTGAGCTGAATCTGTCCTAAAATTTGTTCTCCCCAGGCAAAATGGGCACAGCAAACCATTTGTCTGAATGGTTCCCCTGGCAGTAGTTATAGCCCACATTTTTTTCTGCAGCACACAAGTTTCCCTGCCATCCCTGTTGATACAGCTGCAGTTTAAACCAGGTCTGTGGAATTATTTGGGTCAAAACAAACAGCAGAACCTTATTTACTGCATCATTTTTATGTTTTTGCCTTGTTCAACATTACTGTAGTCTTAGTTGTGCTGGTACAGCAGATGGGAAGGGAAGGTGAAAGGAAGGGGGAGAGAAGTGAAAGGGAAAGAGGAAGGGAAGTTTCCTTTAGAGAAGGAAACTGAAAGAGTGTTTGTACCTCCATCCTATTTTGCTGTTCTCTTTTCTTTCCTGATCGAGGACTTGAACTAGACACATCAGTAACAGCCAGTTCCCTTTCGAAGGGAAAAAAGACGGATAGTGACCCCCAAGTTAGGAAGGAAGCACAGGAATGTGTGTAACACATTCATTTTCCTGACACATATGATAGATTTCTTTTTAATACTTGTAGCATTTTGTAATTTGAATCACTGCCTGCTATTTGTTTTACTTTAATCTGTGTCATTTCTCTGTGTTTATTATCTTCCTTCCCACTGTCCCTCAAGTTCTGCATTTCTTTCTAGCCTCCTACAATATTAGCAAGCCTTTTCATGAAGGGAGGACTGTGTTAGTGGCAAGAGAAAACTTCAATAAATTACCCATGCAATTTGTAACTGTCAGAGTACAAAATGCAAAGTACTTAAAAAAAAAAAAAAATAAAACAAATGTTTGCATTTACATTCCATACTTGGAACTTCTATTTTCAACTAAAACTAAACCCTTTATCTGAACTGTCAATGTTATAGATGGTGCCTTTATATATTTAAAGATTTGCATAGTTTTTATCAAATTGATGCACTTAACTGATTTAACATTCCAGTTGCTTATTTAGAAAGTGGGAAAAGATAATATTTTAAAAGAATATGAAAAATGGATCGCCTTTATTCATGTCAGTTCATTAATCTGCCTTGCATTAGTTCACTTCAGACACAGCAGCTCTTTTTGGTGTTTATTCAGGATATAGTGTCTGAGAGATGCATTCTGGGATTGATCATCCATCTTGGTTTTCAAACTATTTATGAATTGTCACTCCCCCTATGCTCTTTTGTTACCAGAAGTCCACACATGGTCCTGAATGCCCTGACCAACAGTGAAGATTAATTCAGGAATCATTAGTTGAAGCAAGGAGGTTTGGGTTGGTTTGGTTTACTTTGATTTGCTTTTTTGGAAGCTGCATGTTAAGTTCCAGATTGCATTTTCAGATCCTGAGATCAGCTTTAACCATTTGGGTACTGTGTGTTTTGTGGCCATTCTGCACAGATGGTGCAAATCTAACACAGTTCCCCAAAACTCTGAATTCCTCACAGCCTAACTCTGTCAGAGCTGTCTTTCCCTGTCCCAGGGTAAGGCCTGTGCCTACAGAGTTCAGGCAGCAAGCCTACAAAATCCTGATCCATCACTTTTATAGTATTGGATTTCTTAAGGCTGAACTACTGAACTGATTTACTCAGCGAGCTCAGGAACACGGGATGGTGCAAGTGGGACAGAGTATCTCTCTGTGGGATTCCTAGTTTAATTTATCCTGCCATGGAGCAGAACCTTTGAACTACCTCAGACTGTTGATACAGCAGATTTTTACACTGGAAGTGCCCATTTTGGTCCCTGGTGTCTGGTGTGTGATAGTTTGTTTAACAGTCTTAACCAGGGAAATGATATTAAGGAGTATTCAGTCCAGTGCACTAAAGCATAATAAAATTGGATAGGAGGAAGGTTAGGTCAAATAAATTCAAATGGAGAAGAATGAATTCAGTCAAGGTGTTTAAGCACTTTGTAAGCTTGGCAAAGAAGGTGGTAAATTTACAATGAAGCGTTTGCACAAAGACTGGCTGTCTTACTTAATGATAAGCTATAGTTCAGCCACCAGCAAGTTATTGGGCTTGATAGTGTTCAGTTAGGGAGAAAGAAAGAATAATTCCCTCCACCACAGCAGGTGAAATCCTGTGGCCTGTGTTAAATAGAAGGTCATACTTGCAGAGGGCTATGATCAATTCTCCTTCGAGATCTATGAATCTTTGCTGGTAGGTGTTTTAGGTTTCCATTTGCTCTGTGTTTTACTGAATATGTGAAGGGAAGTCCCAGACCTCTGTATGTGAAATTGGTTGCAGCTGTATTAATCTCTCAAAAGCTCTCTGGCCTTTCGAAACATACATCTCAATACAAACAGTGACAGACTGCAGTGCCATCTAGGCACTCCCAGGTTGCTGAAGCCCTAGAATTTGTGCTACAGTATTAAAAGTTTAAATCCTGTTTCTGAGAAAGATGTGGAGACTGGACCCAGGCTCTTTCAAATTCAGTTTTGTACCCATCATCCAAATGAGTTTTGGACCCTCAGTATCAGGCAGCCTGGATTCATATTTGGGAGAATCCAATGACTGAGCAAATGCAGCACAGAACACATAGTAGGTGAGATGTGTCTGAAAGCAGAGGCAGGTGTGTCCATGGAAAATCCAACTCTGGGGCTAATTTTCTTTTAACTTCATGAAGTGACAGTTTCCATTCTTCTGCCTGGTAACTCTGTGTTATATCTCTCAGGAATGGGAGTTCAAACTTTGCCTGGCTGATCTGGTGGAGTTTATCCAAAGCACTAGGCATCACAGAATTACTCAATATTCTGAGTTAGAAGGGACCCACAAGGATCATCGAGTCCAGCTCCTGGCCCTGCACAGGGCAGCCCAAGAACTCTACCATGTGCCTGAGTGCATTGTCCAAACACTCCATCAGGCTTGGTGCTGTGACCGTTCCTTGGGGAGCCTGTTGCAGTGTGAGAGGGACCAATCTGACTTTCACTTATGCCTCAACATATGTTATATTCTATAGGGGCTGTACGCATGCCTGCAACCCTGTCCCCAGGAAGAGTTCTCCTGGCAGCCAGTCAGGGCAGAGACGGCTGCCACGACTGGACTGTGAGTGATCACCACCACTTGTTGGTGGAGCAAATGCCTGGATACCTAGCAAAAATTCCTGTCAAAAATGCCTGTGAAGCCAGGCTGTGGGAGTAGCCTTAGCACATAAAAACAGCTAAATGCGATGCCACAGGGGCTGTTTTATTTGGTATCTGGGAGGGACAGGGGCTTGCCTGTAGGATCCACTTAGCCCTTCTTCCTCCCGCCCCTTGCCTTTTCCTCCCTGTGGTCCTGCTTCATCATTCCCACCATCTTGTCATCACACCGACTGCTCCAATGGAGTGGGCGCTGCTGCAACCAGCTGTCTCTGCCATGATTCCTGGGCACCACCATCCCCACGTGCTTCCCGGGCATCACTGTCCCGATTGTGTTTCCCAGGCACCACTGTCCCTGCCGTGCTTCCCAGGCACTGCCATCCCTTCCCAGGCACTGCCATCCCTGCTGTGCTTCCTGGGTGCAGAGGCCCAGGGGCTTGCAAAGGAGATACCAGTCCCCATGCTGTCTTCATACACTGGTACTCCTAATTTATCTCCTATTTGCAAAGGCAAGAGGAAAAAACACGGGTTGGATTAATCCCAGGTTACAGCTTCCTTTCCATTCTGCAGGTAAATTTTTTGTATGCTCTCCTTCCATAAATCCAGAACATACATTTGGCCATCCACATCTTAAGAGGTTGTTGCAGCAGTGTGGGTGGTTGGGTGCCACAACCTTCCAGAAGCACCTCCAGCGAGAGAGTTGCTGCAGGCGCACACACACACACACACTGACACACACACACAGAGGACAGCTTCGTGTGAGCCTCATCAGTAAAGAAGTGGGAAGGGTCTTCATACGGAATTCCCAAGAGGAGGTTCACTCCAGCCACTTTGAAGGGGTCCAAGGACAAAGACCCTCTAACATGTGAGGGTCCAGATTTATATATGGGGTAGCAGGGGGGAGCGAGATACAGGGTCCAATTGGTATGGGAGAAAATTGTGCCGGGGTGGATTAAGGGATTAGGAAGGCCAGTGGTGGAACAGAGGTGGAGGATTGCACCAAATAGGGGCCAATGGGGATTAGGGAAAGGGAGAATAATCTGTGGAGTGGACAAATAGGAAATAAAAGGGGCAGGCAGGCCAGCAGGCCAATCAATCAGGGAGATAGAATTAGGGGGTATAGCTGCATAACAAACAATGCATCTTGGGAGAAGGCTCCATCTCATCACCATAACTATGGGGACTTTTCCTACTTAGGTCTGTCCTTCCAAGGGACTATAATGGACTCTGGTTTTGTAAGCTCACCGGTTTTCACATCTTTCTGTCCTCCAGCTTCCCCTGCTGTGGTAGTGTGCTTTTTCAAGTTTTAAAATTTTTGTATTGTTAAATGGTTTGTTCTGTATACCCCCACCACCACCACCCCACCCCCAGTGTTTTCCTTGTTTGATCCTTCCCAGTTCACTCCCAAACCTCTGTCTGATACTCTGTGGCCTCACCTCCCATCTGGAAAGTTCTTGCAAGTTCACAGAGGGCTTGGACAGTTTCAGACCCCCTCTACTACTGTTTCCTAGTTTGTTGCACAGTTTGTCAATTTGTTAGAGAGCCATCCCCTGTTTATCCCTCATTGGCCCTAGGTCAAACCTTCCCTCTGATTCCTCCCCCCTTCAAAAGGTGCTGTACCCTGGTGCTCCGGGGGCTTTTGCTTGGAGCTTTGCCAGACCTGAGGTTATTCCGACTATGGGATAAATAAAACATTTCCTTAACTCCAAGCTGAGTCTCCTTCTTTGGATTCCTGCCAATCGTTGCCTGCAGCCTGACAGACTAGCCAAAAACCTGTGGAATCAGCTAGGTATGGTCTGTGCCGAATTGTACCCTTTGTCCTAGCTGTGAAGCTAAGGCAAGCCGGGACAGACACAGAGCCAACGCTGCAACACCCTGCAGATCCACAGTAAGGACCTGCACTGTCTGCACTATGCTTTCAGAGACTTTGCGACTGCCTCCTGGCAATGCGGGGCAGCCCTCTCTTGTAGAGTGGCAGAGCAGCACCCAACACTGCACAAATGGAAGATTTCTCCTTCCCTGGCTTGGACTTGTGCTCTTGCACGCAAGGCTGAGACTAAATCTGTGACATTTTGGATTAAATAAATGGGGCAGGAGAGTACCTCCTTTGTTATGCCTGTATTAGGATCACCCTCGGGTGAGAACCTGATGGGTCACACGCATGCGGCTGCTGATCCCAGATGTGATGCAAGGAGGAGGAGGAGGAATGCTGCTCTGAGCCCTGGGCAGCTCTGAAATCAGCAGGAGTGGCAGAGTCCCTGCCAAAGCAGACCTGCCACCTCCAAGCCCTGGCAGTGCTGGTACCCAGCTCCTGCCCCAGAGACCTGAGCCCCAGATGGCTTCTCTGCCAGAGGCAGCCAAAGCCCACGGGCACTGGGGCTGTGCTCCTTCCTACAGGGGCTGTTTGCAGGAGCACCTGGAGCAACTGCTGGCAAAGCTTGAGGTCTCTGTCAGAAGCTCTTACTCCTGTAATATAAATATATTTTTTAAAATATAAAGAAAGTATCTAGACTATATTTATAAATATATATCAAATATACATAAGTATATATATTACCTATAACATAACATAACTACATAACATAACATAACATAACATAACATAACATAACATAACATAAATGATGCTGTAAGTATTTTCTCATTGAAGTCATTTCCTGGAGCACACAATCATCTTTGATGTGAAGGCGAGGAAGAATCTGGAATTTAAGAATCCTCAATTCAGCAAAGCTTTATTTCTCCATTGCTCAACTCAAGTAGTTCCAAATCACTGCAAACTTCCCAAATTACTCGGAATGCCCTGAAATGTGAAAGGTTTGGAAGTTTGCTTCCCGTCGCAATGCAACACCTCCTTTGCTTTAACATCATCCATTTAGAGTCAGTTACAAAAAAATAACTCGAAGGACAGGTCAAAAAAAGGCCATTCTTTGGTTTGCAAATAGTTTTTCATGAAGGAGTGATAATATCACCATTCTGTAAAGGAATAAAACCTCTGAAGGAATGAATGTTCACTCAGTATTACAAAAGAAGCCCAAACAAATGTGTAGATGCCAAAAGGGCGAATCCTGCCCACAGATACCAAAGTGCCCAATCAAGTACAGCTCTCCCCTCTTCTGCCCCACAGAAGAATCAGGACCACTAAGAGGAAAACTCACACAGTCTCCTTCTGCCCTCCATAGCCAAAGTTGTGCCAAACCACAGATGCTGCATCAAACTGACTCCAATTCCAGCCGAGACGTCTAACCTTCCAGACAGCTCTTTCCCCAACACACCCGGCAGCACCAACCCCCGCAAAGCCCCAAACAGAAGCCCTCAACACCCTGCCAGGACCCCCAGCTGTCTCCATCCTCCACAGAGCTTTGCCACCCTCCAGCAGATGCCCTGGTTCCCTGCATGTGCCGTGGCATGGCACCCAGCAGGATGTGCTCCAGGGCTTCCCCGGGAGCAAGCACAGGCTGCCAGGCCTCTGGTTCCTGGATCATCCTTCCCACAGCCCCTGCCTGTGCACAGCAGTTCCAGTGGCACATTTGGGCTCAGCTCGGACTGCTCCACTTAACCAGGACTGCTGGAAAAGGATCGAGGGCAGCCTGGCAAGCTCTTTCTGCACCTTTCTGAGGAGAACAACACTGTCCTGGTAGTTCACTTGACAACTCTTTTAACCTCTGAACTGAAGCTGCCAAAGCAAAGCTCAAGCTGTCCCAAAATGACAAGGCAAAACATGAACTCGCAAGAACAGAATACACCAAACGAGGGCTCATGCCCTCATAGGCTGACCCTGGCCTATTCCAGGAGCTGTTAGAAATCAGCCAGCAAAAATCCAGGTGCTCTGCTTGTTCCCAAAACACAGGTGAGCAAGGACAGGTCCTGCTATCAGCCTCACCATCTCATCACGGGCTCCCCGCTGCCTTTGGCTCCAATGCCCGCTCAGCCCCGGTGCCAGCAGCAGCTCCCGCCAGGCCCCAGGGCAGCAGCTGCTGCTCGGTGCACCCGGGAGTGGCCACAGCAGCAACTCCGGGGCAACTCGGTGGGATGGACTGTATCGGAAAAGAGAGGAAATGAGGAGCGGGAAGGGCTGGGAATCACTAAAGGAATGCCATCGCATCCCAAGGGGAACATGACGAGAGGAGGGTGCTGAACAAGACTGTGATTCCTGCTGATCTCCCTGGCTTAAGGCCAAGCTTCTGCCAGGGAAAAAGCAGCAGTACGAGAGAGGAGCGCCTGGAGTTAGTTGCAGCGGTGAAGGTGTAAGTCGGCTATGACAAATGGTTTCTTCACAAAAAGTGTTGTCACATTGGAGCGGGCTGCCCAGAATGGTGTCACAATTCCTGGAGGGACTTCCAAAATGTCTAAAAATGTCCTGCCTGCCTTTGGCATGGCTTCTGTTTGCCTAAGTTACATCCTTTATCTGTTTCTCCAAGACTGTGCTATTCTGTTCTACTGTCCTTATCAAAATTTGTAACTCTCATGGACTGCCCAGAAGAGAGACCCGAAGTGCTGGGGACAGCACTGCCAAGGATGGGCCTCTCCAGTGCAGCAGACAGAAAGCTGTCACCACCTGGCAGCGGGCTCTTCTCGCAGCGAACAAGAAAAAGGAGGAAACTGCTGAGAGTTGCACCTGGGAAGGCTTGGGTGGCTGTTTGGAAAACTTTCTGTAAAAAACGAGGTTCACTTTCCTGGTAAATTTAAAGAATGTTTAATAAAGACAATAGGAGAAATAATAGAGCAAAGTAATAGGGTCACGACTGGGTGTCTTGGCATGCTGCCAAAAGCACACCAGTGTCTTGGAACCCCCTTTTTATCCTGTTCTTCATGCACAGACTTATGCACATTCACTTTTCCAGGAACTGCATAGTCACTCCTTGGGTCCGGTCTTCATGCATGGACTTCTGCATATTCATTTTTCCAGGAACCGCTCTGTATGGTCACTCCTTGGGTCCGTCAAGAGTAATCCCACTTTTGTTCGGTTATCACCTTTTTGATTTGGGCTTTTGTCCCTTCTTCCACAAGCAGTGAATGCTGAGAGTCACTTGGGCCTCTTTTGGAAGTTATCTTATCTATTCAGGCAGCTGAAACACACTATACCTAAATTCTAACTACAGCAAAGAAAAACCTTATACATCTATTCAGGCAGTAAAAACCTACTAAAAACTATAGAAAAACCATCATGCTTATAACATTAATTCCAACATTTGCAAAAAGACAATACTAAAATATGCATTTATAACACTTTCTTAAGCGAAAAGTGTTATCAAACATTGGCACAGACTGCCAGGGCTGTGGAGGTGTCACCATTCCTGGAGGGATTTAAGGAGGGGGTAAATTCGGCACTTGAGACGGGGCTCCCGGGGATACGAGCCCCATTTGTGAGAGGCGCGTTGGGAGCAGAGGGGACCTGGGGATGAGTGGCCAGCCCTGGCGGAGATTCTCCCACCGCTACTGCTTGTGCCCCTGCCGCAGGGAAAAAGCAGAAAAGAAGGGTTTGCTCCAACCCCAGCCACTCCCGCTGCCATTTGCCCACAGTGCCAGGTTTGTTTCTGCTGCCCAAGTCTCCATGTTCCTGGAAACCAGTGCATCGGTGCTCCTCAAAGACACCAGTGATGGAGCCTGGCACCACAGCTGCAGGAAGGAGCTGGAGTTGCTGACTCTCCAATGTGGGCTACAACGATCCTTTCCTCTGGAGAAGGCAGGATCCATCACCACCGTCGGCCCCAGCGTGTCAACATCACTTTTTGCCTCGGGCTGTTGCCATCCTTTGGAGTCATTAGCACTTCATGCACTTCGTTTCCCATG
Organism: Sitta carolinensis; assembly: GCA_032173965.1. NCBI lineage: Eukaryota > Metazoa > Chordata > Aves > Passeriformes > Sittidae > Sitta > Sitta carolinensis. The sequence goes on along the minus strand of CM063313.1, from coordinate 7,205,995 downwards.
GGAAGAGCACTCTCTGGTCGCCTGCAGTCAGCCCCCGAACCCTGTGAACCCTGTGAGGGGCGTGCGCAGGAGGCTCCTCCGCGTGTCCCGCCGCTCTCGGGTCCTCCGCCGCAGCACCGTCGGCCGTGGACGCCGCCGCAGGCGCTGAGCCGAGCGCGGGGCTCGAGCGCACACGGCCCCGAGGAGCGTGCAGAGCGCGGCCGTGACGCGGGCCGGGCCATAACAATAAAGGCCGGGCAAGCTCATGAGGGTGTGCGTGTCCCGTCCCTGCGTGTCCCTGGCTGTCCATAGGTGTCCTTCGTTGTCCCTGAGTATCCGTATGCCGCGGCCCCGGGGTCCCCCGCGAGCCCGGCAGGGCTCTGCTCCCAACGCGCCGCTCACAAATGGGGCTCGTGTCCCCGGGAGCCCCGTCTCAAGTGCCGAATTTACCCCTTCCTTAAATCCCTCCAGGAATGGTGACACCTCCACAGCCCTGGCAATCTGTGCCAATGTTTGATAACACTTTTCGCTTAAGAAAGTGTTATAAATGCATATTTTAGTATTGTCTTTTTGCAAATGTTGGAATTAATGTTATAAGCATGATGGTTTTTCTATAGTTTTTAGTAGGTTTTTACTGCCTGAATAGATGTATAAGGTTTTTCTTTGCTGTAGTTAGAATTTAGGTATAGTGTGTTTCAGCTGCCTGAATAGATAAGATAACTTCCAAAAGAGGCCCAAGTGACTCTCAGCATTCACTGCTTGTGGAAGAAGGGACAAAAGCCCAAATCAAAAAGGTGATAACCGAACAAAAGTGGGATTACTCTTGACGGACCCAAGGAGTGACCATACAGAGCGGTTCCTGGAAAAATGAATATGCAGAAGTCCATGCATGAAGACCGGACCCAAGGAGTGACTATGCAGTTCCTGGAAAAGTGAATGTGCATAAGTCTGTGCATGAAGAACAGGATAAAAAGGGGGTTCCAAGACACTGGTGTGCTTTTGGCAGCATGCCAAGACACCCAGTCGTGACCCTATTACTTTGCTCTATTATTTCTCCTATTGTCTTTATTAAACATTCTTTAAATTTACCAGGAAAGTGAACCTCGTTTTTTACAGAAAGTTTTCCAAACAGCCACCCAAGCCTTCCCAGGTGCAACTCTCAGCAGTTTCCTCCTTTTTCTTGTTCGCTGCGAGAAGAGCCCGCTGCCAGGTGGCGACAGCTTTCTGTCTGCTGCACTGGAGAGGCCCATCCTTGGCAGGTGCTGTCCCCAGCACTTCGGGTCTCTCTTCTGGGCAGTCCATGAGAGTTACAAATTTTGATAAGGACAGTAGAACAGAATAGCACAGTCTTGGAGAAACAGATAAAGGATGTAACTTAGGCAAACAGAAGCCATGCCAAAGGCAGGCAGGACATTTTTAGACATTTTGGAAGTCCCTCCAGGAATTGTGACACCATTCTGGGCAGCCCGCTCCAATGTGACAACACTTTTTCGTGAAGAAACCATTTGTCATAGCCGACTTACACCTTCACCGCTGCAACTAACTCCAGGCGCTCCTCTCTCGTACTGCTGCTTTTTCCCTGGCAGAAGCTTGGCCTTAAGCCAGGGAGATCAGCAGGAATCACAGTCTTGTTCAGCACCCTCCTCTCGTCATGTTCCCCTTGGGATGCGATGGCATTCCTTTAGTGATTCCCAGCCCTTCCCGCTCCTCATTTCCTCTCTTTTCCGATACAGTCCATCCCACCGAGTTGCCCCGGAGTTGCTGCTGTGGCCACTCCCGGGTGCACCGAGCAGCAGCTGCTGCCCTGGGGCCTGGCGGGAGCTGCTGCTGGCACCGGGGCTGAGCGGCATTGGAGCCAAAGGCAGCGGGGAGCCCGTGATGAGATGGTGAGGCTGATAGCAGGACCTGTCCTTGCTCACCTGTGTTTTGGGAACAAGCAGAGCACCTGGATTTTTGCTGGCTGATTTCTAACAGCTCCTGGAATAGGCCAGGGTCAGCCTATGAGGGCATGAGCCCTCGTTTGGTGTATTCTGTTCTTGCGAGTTCATGTTTTGCCTTGTCATTTTGGGACAGCTTGAGCTTTGCTTTGGCAGCTTCAGTTCAGAGGTTAAAAGAGTTGTCAAGTGAACTACCAGGACAGTGTTGTTCTCCTCAGAAAGGTGCAGAAAGAGCTTGCCAGGCTGCCCTCGATCCTTTTCCAGCAGTCCTGGTTAAGTGGAGCAGTCCGAGCTGAGCCCAAATGTGCCACTGGAACTGCTGTGCACAGGCAGGGGCTGTGGGAAGGATGATCCAGGAACCAGAGGCCTGGCAGCCTGTGCTTGCTCCCGGGGAAGCCCTGGAGCACATCCTGCTGGGTGCCATGCCACGGCACATGCAGGGAACCAGGGCATCTGCTGGAGGGTGGCAAAGCTCTGTGGAGAGATGGAGACAGCTGGGGGTCCTGGCAGGGTGTTGAGGGCTTCTGTTTGGGGCTTTGCGGGGGTTGGTGCTGCCGGGTGTGTTGGGGAAAGAGCTGTCTGGAAGGTTAGACGTCTCGGCTGGAATTGGAGTCAGTTTGATGCAGCATCTGTGGTTTGGCACAACTTTGGCTATGGAGGGCAGAAGGAGACTGTGTGAGTTTTCCTCTTAGTGGTCCTGATTCTTCTGTGGGGCAGAAGAGGGGAGAGCTGTACTTGATTGGGCACTTTGGTATCTGTGGGCAGGATTCGCCCTTTTGGCATCTACACATTTGTTTGGGCTTCTTTTGTAATACTGAGTGAACATTCATTCCTTCAGAGGTTTTATTCCTTTACAGAATGGTGATATTATCACTCCTTCATGAAAAACTATTTGCAAACCAAAGAATGGCCTTTTTTTGACCTGTCCTTCGAGTTATTTTTTTGTAACTGACTCTAAATGGATGATGTTAAAGCAAAGGAGGTGTTGCATTGCGACGGGAAGCAAACTTCCAAACCTTTCACATTTTCAGGGCATTCCGAGTAATTTGGGAAGTTTGCAGTGATTTGGAACTACTTGAGTTGAGCAATGGAGAAATAAAGCTTTGCTGAATTGAGGATTCTTAAATTCCAGATTCTTCCTCGCCTTCACATCAAAGATGATTGTGTGCTCCAGGAAATGACTTCAATGAGAAAATACTTACAGCATCATTTATGTTATGTTATGTTATGTTATGTTATGTTATGTTATGTTATGTTATGTTATGTTATGTTATGTTATGTTATATTATGTTATGTTATGTTATATATAATATATATATATATATATTTAATATATATATTTATAAATATAGTCTATATACTTTCTTTATATTATAAATAATATATTTATATTATAGGAGTAAGAGCTTCTGACAGAGACCTCAAGCTTTGCCAGCAGTTGCTCCAGGTGCTCCTGCAAACAGCCCCTGTAGGAAGGAGCACAGCCCCAGTGCCCGTGGGCTTTGGCTGCCTCTGGCAGAGAAGCCATCTGGGGCACAGGTCTCTGGGGCAGGAGCTGGGTACCAGCAGTGCCAGGGCTTTGGAGGTGGCAGGTCTGCTTTGGCAGGGACTCTGCCACTCCTGCTGATTTCAGAGCTGCCCAGGCCCAGGGCTCAGAGCAGCATTCATGCCCTGGCCCACACGTTCCTTGTCCATGTCTCATCCGCGGGTTTGGGATGGCCCCAGGCAGGATATGTGCCAAGGAGGCCGTGCCAGCTCCTGTGGAAGGCCCTGTGCCCTTCCTGCTGTGGCTAGTGTCCTGTAATGGAAAGTCAAATGTGAAAATTTAGCAGTTATTTGTGGTTATTCAAGATAACCAGGTGTATGAGAGGCATAAGCTGCAGAGGCAGGATCATGGCATATTGAGTGCAAAGTCATGGGTGATTCAGGGAACCCTAGGAAAGAGCATTAGTATAGGGTGCCACATGATTAATGGAACCTCCCACTAAAAGGCATCCGATAGAAGTGTTTCCACTTGTGATAGGTATTGATAGAGCTGTTCCCAGCTAAGTGAACCTGAATGTTGGAATAACTTTACATTAACTGAGGAAAATGTTGAAGTAAGTTGCTCCTGGACCAATAATATGGGATCCAGGAATGAAAAAGCCCTCTGGATTCTGTTCGGAATAAATGCCATACTCGCCACTACAGCCAGCCCTGTCACTCAAATCCAAGCCCATCCTATGCCACCCAAGTATAAACTTAGTATTTACCAAACAGGCCCATACGTGGTGAGAAACATGGGCCAGCGAGAACTACTCTTCAATCCAGGATGGATTGAATGTGTAGAATTACAACTGCAAATTGACATTTGGAAGGTCCAACCATCCTGCTCTCCTTTCCTAAAAAACATCTTTTAAAGGTTGGACAGCATGGTTGCAGAGACAAACACACCTCAAGGGAAGGACATGAAGAGATACAACCAGTATACTGGGAACAGGGCTAGGAGTTTTTAATGGAATAGATTCAAAAATACTGGTAAATAAGCTGGCTGCTGCCACTAATGACCTCACACAATTAAAACAACCTTTACAATCATACCTATTAGCATTCGGGATAGATCAAAAGCAAACCTCAAAACTATTGCCAAAGCTGATGATGAAGACCATGGGTTGATGATTGATGCACTTAGTATGATTCAAGATAATGTATCTTTAGCCCTTAGCTGTATACAAGCACAGCTGTGGATGCAATCAATGGCTGCTCTGATTATAAAGGAAGGAGGTGAAGGTGTTTTCCGAAGGGTCATATGGGATAGTGCCACTGAATTTGAGAGAAGATTTCAGTCCTTTCAGAAATCAGTCCTGAAATCAGAAGATTTCAGGTGGATGTTGGTAAATTTTACCTATGATCCTGTTATCAATGTAGCTACAGCCTTTGTACTGACCATACGTACTGCCACGGTTTATGTTATCAATCCTATCATTGTGTTAGGACTAAACCACGGGGGAATAGTGCTCTATCCCTCTGAACACAGAGTGCGGGCCCGAAAGGTAGAGGGAAAATGGCAAGCTGTAAATTTAGAGCCCTGCATTACCCGAGTACAGCAGCAATTAATTTGTCAAGGTAACTCAATTAATTCTCAAAATGTGTGTTTAGATACTGAACTAAGCATTTACCATTTTGAGATCCATCCAAATAGCAATCATAGGACTGTGCTTGTATATGTTGGCCAGGGGTGTGTGTGCCTAAGAACTATTTGTACTATATTAGAAATAGATGGGGATAACCTAACCTTACCTATTAAGAACAACTCTAATTTCTGCATTTGTAATTTTGTTAGAATTATTAGGTATGATTTTTCATATTCAGCACTAGTGGTATCCCACCAATTGATCAAAGCTAACCACACAATGTAGTGTGATTTGGCCCCTAACCCTATTGGGATGGACCTTACTGTAGTAAAACAATTAACTAAGCACCAAGACTTAGCTGAAATCTTAAAAGGCACCCAGGAAAGTGGTGAAAAAGCCTTGATTACTGTTCATCAAGATATCAAAGAAATAAGCAAGTATTTACAACAACTAAAACAATGTACTAGCCACAATTGGTGGGATGTTCTTTTTGGATCATCACAGAATGCAACTGGAATTTTGAATACCCTCTCTCACCTCATGGTTATTTTACTGATTCTAGTTACTATGAGTATCATACTTTCATTTGCAGTATTAGTGGGGAATTGGAGGATGTTGCAGAGCCTTATAGATTTGTTTATAGTATGTAGTATTTGTATTTAGAACACATAGTAAACTACTGAGGGGTACATATCATAAAGATGAAAGTCACATATGTAACATTGAGTAAAAGACTTTACTAATTTTCTAGAAAAGGGGAGACTGAGACAAGAGGCTAGTATTAGAAGTTTCTTTTAGAGATTATACCAAAAGACCAATCTATGCTTATTGACTGAAATCACTTAAACTGAGCCTACAGAAAGTAGGATGAGACATGACTCTCACAGTAGACAAGGTGTACATGCAGAAAAACAACTCAGAGGTATGCAAGGGGGTATGATAAAGGGAAATAGTTTACAAAAGTGCAGGTGCAGTGTACCAGACTTACAAGGCCTCCAGATAATAGAAGCTCATGAAACCCAGACAACAGAACAGAGTCAACCTTCTCACTTGGACTGAGACCAGGAGCTCAGAGGGCGTGCATGGAGAGCCAGGGTGAAAAGTTCAACCTTGAGGAAGACTCCTGCCTTCATCCCCAACGACCACTGTGTGAGCCCCAGTGGGCGCCGCGCAGGCGCAGAAGGACTCACTGGGCAACTTGCATACAAAGCAGGTCCAGGTTGAGCTGGGGAATGACTGTGCATGAAGGGATTGCACAATTCATCTGCACGTGGGGAAAAAAGGGGATTAGGAACACCATGAAAGTTGTGCATGCCTTTGGAAGAGCTATCTCCCATGCACCATCAGCGCTGAATAAAGCATACTGCACTTTTAAGACTCTCCTGAGCTGTGGATTTACTTTTTCTGCATTTCACATCAGTGATCAGAAATGTTCTTCTCAACTTCCTCCACCAAAAATTATCCCCACCAGCTGTGGAGGAGGTACCAGGGCCATCGCTAAACCCTCTACAAACATTGCATAGGCACCCAGGATCATCAGCTTTCCATCTCTGTGGTTCAGGCTCCCTGCACTGCTCCTGTTCATTTTCTCTTCCTCTCTTCATAACTTTGGGAAGCACAGAGCTCCCAGGCTTTGGCAGTTCCCAAGGCCAGTGCCCTCCATGGGTTGTTGGACACACCTAGGGCTCATGTCTCCTGTTCCCAGGGAAGCTGTTGAGTGCCAGAGGAGGCCTTGATGTTGCTGGGGACACTGGAGCACCTCCTCATGGGAAGAGGCTGAGAAAGTTGGGGCTGTTGAGGCTGGAGAGGAGACGCTTGTATGGACACCTCAGAGCAGCTTTTTAGTGAGTGAAGGGGCTAGAGGAGGTGGGAGAGGACTCTGTGAAGAAAATGATAAAGTAGTGACACAACAAGGGGGAATGGAATCAAACTGAAAGAGAGCTGGAATAGATTTGAGGATGGGAAGAAGTTCTTTACTCTGAGGGTGATTGTCCCTGACACAGGGATCTGTGTAGAGAGGCTGTGGATGCCCGATGCCCAGGAATGTCCAAGGCCAGGTCGGAGCAACCTGGTGCAGTGGGACGTATGTGCTCCCAGAGCGGGAGACTGGTCCTTTATAGAGAAACTGAAACTGAACTAGTATTTCTTTGCAGTGTAGGGGAAGCAACTTTGTTCACTGATGTGCAGGCAGAGCCGGGACTTCTGTCCTCGCAGGAGCACCAGAAGGCGCAGTTGGCTCGGAGGTCTAGGGTCTCATCTCGGACATTGTCCTTGCGAATTAGGGTGAAGAGTGAAACTGCTCAACTTGGGGAGGTGGTAGTCTTGCTTTTGCACAGTCTGTCATTTGGGTGACTCAATTCAGTAGAGTTCCTCTGCTACAAAGCGATCTTTCTTCTGGTTGACCCAGGACCTTTCTCCCAGTTGACACAGGAGCTCTTTCATTTGCATGTCTGCCATGTTCCTCCTCCTCCAGATCCTGGCACTATGTTGGGGAAGCAGCAGGGCTTGACGACAACCCAACAAAGAGGGAACAGAACAGGGGGTGAGTGCTAACTAGGAAGTACAACACAACTAGAATGCTAGTCAACAAGGGGATGAACATCTAACAAGGGGCACTGAACCAACCACAGGCTCTAACAACCACAGTTGCTCTAGCCAGGCTTATTCATCTCAGTCTGCCCTCTAATTCTTTTGATCTGGCTCAGGCCTGCATCAATATGCTGTCTCAGGGTCTTGAGCATAGGTTTTTTTCAACTTTTGGAACTTGACTACCACTTGGGCAGTTTCCTTTTTGGTGGGGAAGGCTTCTACTCAGTAGGTCAAATGGATGACTATGACTAAGAGGAGTTTGTAGCCTTGCAGTGAGGGCATTTCTGTGAAGTCTACTTGTATACTTTGGAATGGTCATGTTATAAGTGGACTGCTGGGTGTAGGAAAGTTGATTATTAAGTAATGTTTCTTGTTAACGAGTTTGTGGTTCTGTGAGGGTGAGTGGGGTTTTGGTGGTTAAAAGGTTACGAATGTCAGTGTGGGTGATGGATGTTAGATTGATGGGAGCATTATAATGTGAGTTGGGCATCATTGTGCTGAAGCATGGCTGCATGAGAATGACATCAGTGCATGATACAGTGATTGGCAAAAAGATCAACCAATCATTCTACACCCAGGAGAAATGATTGGACTGGAGAACATCTTGTTAAGGGCAAATAAAAACCCTTAGATATGGACCAATCGGAAAAGAATTGTAAATGGACCTATCACAGACTGAAGGGGGTTATAAAAGTTACTGTAACATTCTGCTGCTGATGTCCTGCAGTACTCTGTGTCCAAGGGAGTACAGTAAGGGCACGTGTTGATGCCCTTACTGTGTATTTTTGTCTGGCTTGTCATGTGGGGCTCAGGCTTATCTTGAGCCTCCACCTTCAGTAGTTTTTGTTTATCAATAAACAAGCTGACTTTTCATTTTTAAAAAGTCCTGGTCTCACTTACATCAGTTTCAAATTGGCAAACCCAAACCAGAACACGAATTGGTGTTTCTGCCCATTTTCAAATTGAAACCACTACACAGAGTCACGGTGAGGATCACGGTGGTGGACTGGCTCGGAGAAGGGAGGGGTGGGATACAGGTGACTCAGGCAGGGACACAGAGACGGAGCATTGGTCAGGGACACAGGACAGACACAAGGGCGAGCAAGAGCCAGCAAGAACAGGAGAGCCAAAAGATGGGCTGGGGCCAGAGCAAAAGCATGAGACCCAAAAGCCCCCAGAGCTCGTGATGCTTTTTCTTGTGATGCTCCTGGCCCCTCACAAGGTCTGCCTGCTGACCAGAGAGCATTGGCCCAGTCCAGTGTCCCACTGCAGTCTTTTGGTAGAGACCTTTTGCCATCGATTGCAGAGTGTGTCTGGAGGGTTCAATGCCTTCGGGGTTCTCCTGCTGACTGCCTGTCCCATGTAAGGCATGAACTGGTGACCAGGCAAAATCTCCCCAGTTACAAGGCTTTCCTCCTCCATTTCTCCTGGCTCCCTCCTGGACATGGCACATGTGCATCCCCTCCCCCACAGGCCTCTGGCAACCAGTGTTGAGAAAAATCAAAAGTAAATTGGCTCCTCACATCATCCTTTTAAATAAATCCATTAGAAGTATACAGAACTGTTTTATTCTGCCTGTCTGCAATGTGGGTCACACATTCTGAAGAGACAATTAACCTCAAGTGAGAAATTTGCAAGCACTAAGTTATTGCACTGAAAAGTAAAACCAAGGTCTTTTCACCTTATTTTGTAAGACACTATAAAACCTTCACTTTCTTGCTAGAGAGAGAGAATTTCCAGAGCTGAGATGAAAGATAGGAAGAAATTAATAGAAATGCTGAAGTTTGAGGTTTTCTTTTTCTTCTTCCCTTTTGTGCTAGGATATAACTGAGTGAATACAGTTCCACTGAAGGCCCATCTGGTGGCACTGTTTGCCGAAGTCTTTATTTCACAGACTGAAGGACAAATCCTATAGGGAGGAAAAGAGAAGGAAAAGGACAAATCTTGCTAACAGAGCTTTTCATGTTACAGTGGTCAAGTGACGTGGTCAGGCCTCATTCTATGTGCCTGTACCATCATGCTCTTTTCAGTCCCATTTCCAGGATTCTTGCACAGGGAGTATTGACCTTTTATTTTATTTTTTTTTTATTATTATTATTTTTTCCTCCAGTTGCAGCAAATACCAGAGAATAGAAAAACATTTATTTTTAAATAAATGCCCAAGTCTGAAAATCTACAGATATATGAGTATATACTTCATACTCTTTTTCTTCCTCTCAGAAATATGGTAACAATGAGTTTAAATTATTAACATTCCTGAATAGGAACTCAGAGATTTGAAATGCAGATGTGCTGAACACATAGCTTGAAATCTCTTATTAGTTCCTATTTTATACCTTAAAAAGCATTCAATATGCTCCTACTAGGAACTGCTTGTGAAGATGCTTCTGCTCTTTCACACTTTATGCACTAATTAAGAGTTAGTATATCCCCTTTTCTTTGAGGGAACACAGCCCTTTGAAGTCACTGATATTACTGAAATTTATTGGAATCACTTGAGATAGCTGGTAGAGAGATTCAGGTTCTTAAACATACATGTCCAGGGCCTTTAGATACCATGGGGCATCCAAGACACTCTTGTGGTAAAGACACAGGAAATCTGGGATGCCCATAGTCCCATAGGAAAGCCTATGGACACCAAGTGGGAAATCATATGGGATTATCTCTCTCTGAGTGTTACAAATCCTATGTAAAGTCAGGATGCTCAGCCTTCAAGAAAAAAGATTCAAAAGCTGCTCACATCTGTGTGGCACTGGGATAGGAGCTCCTTCCAGCTTCCCATCCTGGGTGTTTCCTCCTGTCCATTTGTTTGGTGCTGCCTTTGGCAATTTTAGGACCCCATGTCTTAGGGGAGGAAAGAGTGGTAGGAGTTTTCTGCTATTTTATTTAATAAAATTGTTACAGCCAGAGTCAGCACAGGGGAGGATGGGAGTTCATGGCTGTGAGGAAGAGACAAGAAAGAAGGATGGAGACATTCTACCTCTGGCAGCAGAAGCCAATTATGGCATTTTGTCCTTTTGAATCAGCACCTCTTTTTTTTCCCTGTAGGGCTTTTGTGCTCTCTCCAGCAGGCCAGCTGGATGTTTTCAGGCCCCAAGTCAGCATCTCTCCCCCAGATATAATTTGGGAGGATATTTGTCATCTCCCTTATCATGGCTTATACTTCCTGTGGACCTGCTTTGCCAAATTTTGTGGTGCTGGGTAAGTCATGTTGATTTTGAAGATTGGGTTCTGCTGCTTTTATGTGAAAAGTATCCCATAACTAAAATTGCAGTTAGGCACATTGGGACATTTCTGAAAGCATCAGCAAACTTTGGGCACCCAACATATCCAGATAAACACTTGTCAAAGTCTTGCTGTAGTCCTGTTCAGAAAAAGACATGATAGCTCAGCCTATCCTCTTACTTCCATACTCTCCCTCTGAAATGCTTCCAGTTAGGTAGGCATAGATGTAATTTGTGTTTGCTGTGAAAGTTTGACTGTGTTTAGGCTCCCTTTCCTAATCAAGCCATTAACTTTTAAAGATGAAGCAGAGAAGATCAAAATGTAACAGCAATAAAAATAATTAGGGTTGGAAACAAGTCTTTGTTGCTGTCTGGGAATTTGCAGAGAGAACCTGAGTTTTGACATGCACTATTATTGTCATGCTGCGTTGATATTCAGACTGATGGTTGCTCAATGAATCTCTCTCTTCTTCTTGCAGTATAATATGAAACAAATTTGCACAAGATGAGAATATTTACGTGTTCAAAATGCAGACTTCCAATCTGATACTGTAAGAAAGGAAGTTTGTAATTGAAAATTAATTCATACTGGAAAGTGTAGTCAATAGACGATTACTGAGATACAGCTTGTGTTTATTGCTTGAGGAATTTTACACAAGATTTATAACAACTAAAGCCAATTACCTTTACATGTTAAGAACAGTCTAAAAAGATGAAACTTAATTAATGTAGAAGCCTTCAAACATTCTTTATCTCCTGCAAATAATCATCAACCAAACAGTTATTAAAAAAAAAAAAAAGTGTAAATCAGCATGTTATTTGTGTTGAAAGAGATTACAGAAAAATCGTCATATTCTACACAATTCTTGTCCTATTAGTTTTGCAGAAGTGTGGCACCACCGTTTTACATGAAAACTGGATATAATGTTTGTGAAATTGAAGTCAAGTAGGCACATTTAAAAAAAAAAAAAAAGTATTCAGGTGCATTGCTGCCTCTTCTATCCTCTTTACCTGCTCTCTAGATCCTTCCGAAAACCCCAGAAAAATGGGAGCTGCATTCTTCATGCAGAGACTTTAGAAGGAATTTCCTTGGATATATTAATTCTCATTTGTGGGAAAAGGTATTTGACTCTTGACCCAAATCAGAATCAATATCCTGTTCAGAGCTCTGAAAAGAAATTCCTAATGGCATCAAAATAAGACTTCTATACCAGAGGCCACTCTTCAACCCCATTCTCCTGACCTGTAATCATAGTCATTAAAAATACTTCCTTGGGACAAGTCACACTGGGGACAATTTTCCTTCTCTTGAGAGGACTATGAGGTACCTTGGAAAATATTTGGAGAGCTGTATCCATGAATGGGTTCATCAGGACAGGAGAGACAGGGAGCTCCTGGAGCGGGTCCAGAGGCTGCAGAGCCGAGGAAGGGCCTGGAGCATCTCCCTGGTGAGCAGAGGCTGAGGGAGCTGGGGCTGCTCAGCCTGGAGAGGAGCCCGGCTGGGAGGGGACCCCGTCCCTGGGTGTCCCTGTGTGCAGCAGGGGCAGAGCAGGGCCAGGCTCTGCTCCAGCCATGGCCCCAGAGCCACGGGCAGGGGCTGAGCCCAGCACTGCCCTGCACAGGAGGCAGAGCTTCTGTGCTGGGCAGGCACCGAGCCCCGAGCAGGCTGTGCTGGGAGGCTCTGGAGTCTCCCTCACTGGCAGAGTCCAGAGCCCTCTGCACACAATCCTGTGCCCTGTGCCCTGGGATGGCCCAGCTGGAGCAGGGAGGCGCACCAGATGAGCCCACTGGGGTGCCTTCCAGCCTTAACCCACTCTGGGATTCTGCAAGATACTGAATGCATTGCATTTCAAAATGCAATTTCAATACTTTTCTGTCAAACAACAGGTTTTAAGCATCTCAAAGATAAAGGATCTTAAAGACATAAAGCCAAAGAAGTCAGATCAACCAGAAGTGTCAACACCAATTTAGAAGATGGTTCAGAATATGAAGACCTCAGCATAACCAGAGCCCAAGGGCACTGCCAAATTGGAATAGTATTGAAGAATGGAAAGGTGAAGACTCTTTTTCCAGAGTCCTGGATTGTTTTCCACACGCCCAGAACCAAACGCCTGCTGGGTTCAGGTCTTGAAAGATGCATTCCCTAGAGTTTGTTTCTGGGAATTGCTGTTTTGGTTCAGATTTTGGAGGAAGTTTGAGGGTTTTTTTGGTGGGGTTTTTTTTGTGGGTTTTTGTTTGTTTTTGTATTTTTTTTGTTTTTTTTTTTTTTTGTGGTTTTTTTTGTGTGTGTTTTTTTTTTTTTGTTTTTTGGGTTTTGTTTTGTTTTGTGGGTTTTTTTTTTTTTTGTTTTGGTTTTTTTTTTTTTTCCTTTTTTCTGTGACTCCTGTACTGAATAGATCTTGGTATGGTAATTCAAGGGCCTTTGGCATTACTGCTATCAGATTTTTTCTTCTTTCCTCTGTGAAATACAATAGTTTAGACTCTCAATGATTGAATGACTACTTTTAACAGAGGGTGTGGGTTCAATGTGTATTGTGCAATGGTCTGTAGAAGTCAGATAGGATAATTCTTTATTTTCTTTTACATTTAAAATCAGTGAAATTCCACCTGTTGACTTTGATATTTTGGTGGGTTAATATTTTTGCAATATTTTCCTCTCTGTCCAAATATCTGAACAGAACATCCAAAATGAGGAGAAAATTTTCTTCTCTTCCTAATTGTAATGACTGCAATTAACTTTTAGATATGCATTTTGCTTTCTTATTTACTTTTTCTTTTTTTTTTTTTTTTTTAAAAAAAAAAAAAAAAGAGAGAGAGACATCTGATATGTGAATAAGTGGATTTTGCTTCTTGCTTAAGAAGATGAAGATCTGCAGTCTGAAACTCTGTGAGTAAAAACGTGTTCATTGCAGGGGAGTTTTGCCTCCAGGCACAGGGAAGAAAAACAATGAGAATTGCAGTAATTTTCACCCTGGAGTGCAAAGAAGCTGCAAATTAGTTTTAAAGAGAGAAATAAGTGTGTGTGAGTGCAAAATTTCCAATGATCTTCCCTCTTAAAAATATTTATGAGAGTAAAGAGTAATTAGAAGGGGGGGAAAAAGCCCCAAGAAGATTTATTGGTCTGTTAGTCTAGAGCTTGGGGTTTATGCTGCTTTTTCCAGAACTGCAGCAATATCAGGGTTTATTTTAGGTGCTGGGAAGGCACCTAAATCTTTAACACCTGCACCAGAACAGAATTTAATGCTGAAGTGACCCAGGAGAGGGAAAAATATGCTAAGGGGAAGTGTAGTCCCCTGTGATTGTTTTCCATGTGAAATGTGTGAGAAGTGCAGAGCTCTCCTGTGGAAGTCACTCTTCCCCTTTCTCCTGTGCAAGGGGGAGTCAGGACCTGTCGGCAGGACAGATTTCGTGCTTTGTGAGCAGTTTTGGGCACAAAAGAGAAAACATGTGCGTGGGCTATTATGCACAGACCTCCTGGGTGACTCCTCAGCACTTGATTACACTTTAATTATTTTTGTAACACGAAAGCGAGCCTACTCTCCTGAGGAGAAAGAACTGCTTCTATTAATCTATCAGGTTATAGCAGGGGATCAGCAATTAGTTGTGTGCTTTCTATCCTGCTATAATTATTAATAATGAGCGGCCTACAGGAGCCGTGTTTTCCACAGCAAATCCCATTCCATACAGCAGTCAGATGGGCTGTTTTGGTCATGGTTTGAGAGATGGATCCAAGGCAGTGTGAGCTGTGCTGGACTGAACAGAGCCTGGGCAGGCAGCTCTGGCTGGTGCATGCCCTGTCACATGGTGGCACCGTCAGTGCCACTCCTGGGCACGGCACAGACAGATTCAGAGGAAGCTGCCAGCACAGCCCACAGCCTGATCCTGGAGCTTCCTCCCTCAGTTTCTGTCACTGCTATTGATGCCTTCTAGAGGCTGACCTGGAACAGAGTCATGCTGTGCTCAAGGGGTCTCCCAGCTAGCCCTGTTCTCGGACTGTGTTGAGTGTGGTCTCTCCTGGTCTGGAATAGACTCGGGTAGAGATAAAGCAGAGGATGCTGGATCCCCTGGCAGCAAGGCTGCTCTCAGTACCACCAAGACAGAGAACACACCGAGGATTGGGGCAAAAACCAGAGAGGGGTCCTCTGTATGATTCCCAAAGGTTTATTTCCTCAGGGAGTGTTGTCCCTGAAAATAAACCTTCTGATTTGTTTCAGTATAGTGGAGTCAGTTCTCATGAATTGTAAGATAAACAAGAATCATGTTTGCATTCCTTTGTAAAAGATATCACCTGATGGACTTCTCAAGTGACCATGAAGATGGAGAGGTGGTAACTTCTCTGTCCAATCTCTGATCACTGTCCAGAAACTTATGTATACAAAGTCATCAATAAACAAGAGACTTCCTTTCTTCTTCTCTACCTAAACACCTGTTGTGTGTGTTACTGTGTGTTTCTATCTATGTCACAGTAACAAGGGAGGGTCAGGATGAAAGGACACAGAACTGGGGTGTGCAGGGGTTTTGTATGGGGAGGATCCCAGGGGTGGACACAAACTTAAAACGAATAAGGCAGGGAGAGGGGAGGAGTACCAGGTGGGATTGACAAAACAATGAACCAATGGAAGAGCACATGGCAGGGACCTGGGTCATGTGGGCCAGTGGGGTGTCGAGGTTTGGGTGAGGACCGGGGGAGGAACAGTAAAGGGATTGGCTTTAGGGGAGATTGACATGGAAGGGCCTGGAAGAGGGGGTAGGCCATCTGTGATTGACAGGGAAAGGATAACTGTGAGTATTATATGGGCAGGGTAACCTCGACTGACAAGGAAGGAGCTGGACTAACGGAGGGATTTGCCGTATCAGGCAACTTTGGGGGTGGATACAACCTTAGGGATAAACCAGCTTGGAAGAAACATAGGGGTACATTACAAGGTGCCAAACTACAATGGAACTGTAAATAACAGAATAATACAAGAAACAAGGGAATTGAAACAAACACACCACAACAAGAGAGTAGACAGAGCAAAAAGGATAAAGTAGGTATTTATTAAAAGGCCTCAATGGGCACACTTGGGCAGCGCAAGAGCCCAGCTGGGCAACACCCAAGGTGAACCCCAAAATGGTCACAAAATAGACAACCGGTCACGAGGTCTCACATTTTTTTAAGTTCTGGTCCATTAGCATACTAGAATCAATTGTCCAACCATAGCTTCAGGTTATGAAGCTCCATACTCCTTGTTTTTTCTTCTCACTTCACTGTTGTTTTCGTTCCTAGGCCTGAAATTTGTCATTGGTATCCAGCTAGAGAAGGAATTGTTTTGTCTATGTACTCTTTGAAGACAGCTTAGTAGCACTTAATATGAAACATTTAATTACCCACCAAAACAGCGCAGAATCTAAAAAATATAAAAGCTAAAACTTAAGGCATCACTAATAGCAGCACAGATGGTCTCTCCAGCATTTAAAGGTGCCTTCACTGCCTTTCTGACAAAGCAGAGGGAGAGCATTTTGGGGATGGATCATAAGTGCTGGTCCTGTTACTCTCTAGTCACCTGCCAAGAGACAGTTGTGGGGGTGGATGATATGTTGAAGGCTGGACTTGATGATTTGGATGTCTTTTCCAACCTCAGTGATTCTGTGATAGGTGCTCCTATTACAGCACCATATTTCAAGCTGCCAATGACTTGCCCAAAATTTATTCAGCCTCATTTCCAGCCCAGATATTTACAGTCATGTCTCACAATAATCTCAGGGAAAACTATTAATATATATATTTTTTTAATAGGCAAAACCTATTCTTACCACTGAAAACATGCAATTACTCATATTTTTTTCAAGAGAGGCTGAAGTGCCACTGGGCAAGTAACTGCAGTATCAGAAATTGTATACGTTGGGTCTGAAAAATGCCACATGTGCAAAAGAGATTTTGGAAACCATATTTTTGACACCTCCATTTGGCTGGAACATGCTCCTGAGTAATTTTCTCTTTCTCAGCTGTTGCTTGGTGTGAAAATTTAATTTGTGGGAAAGAAAATATATGTATATTCAAGTAACATACACATACAGAACAGACTGTGAAATAAATCCTCTCTTCTAACTTATCTGAATTTTCCAGATCTTGATACTGCAGCCTGATTTTTTCTTCTAAGAGTGTTTTTGGCAAGTGTTTCTGGACCAAGTAACTTCCCAGCAAAAGGGAGAATTTAATAACTATAATTTTATTAAGGAGTCCTGCTTCTATTTGATAACTTCTGCTAGGAAAAGAGCTTTACAAGATTAGTGTCCCTCTGAGCAATTAAGTAGCAGGGTCCCCTAATCTCTGAAGTCATACACAAAACAAGTAGAGTAGTAGATTTTGCTTCTCTGGGATCATAACAATTATTTATTGCTTTTAATAAGTCTGAGTTTTCTTGGATCTGTCAGAATATCCTTTTGTACTAGTGTCAACGGGAGTAATTCTAACAGTCCATGGTGCTGATAAGGTGAAATCAGAGTTATGACCGATGTATTTTTAATTTCTTGCATCACGAAAGAAAAAGAGAGCCTAAGAGAACCTCAATGGAACTTCAAACCCTGTGGATTTCTAGCTCTTTCATAAAAAATGCTGTTTTAAAGTTTCAGCTGTATAGAGCTTTTCTCAATTTTCCCCTACAGAGCAGGTTTTTAGTGGGCTTGCACTATTCAATGTATTTCAGGGCAGAAAACTACTCAAATTGATCTTCTTTTGTGGTTTTGTTTTGGTTTTGGTGCAGCTGTGACCAGGAGGGTGGGAAGGACCTGAGAAGGCTGTTTCCCCTCACACAAGTCAGGCAGGATGTTCCTGAGGAGATGGAATCTGTGATGTGCTTCAGCATAGCTCATCATATGCTGCTGTATTTTGTCAGGAGGATTGTATCCCAACGTGTGATAGTCAGTGACATAAATAATTCCTGGAAAAATAAATAGAAGCAAAAGTAGTGTGAATAACGGAGCTGGTCATGAATGCTCCTCTCCATGTTCTCAAGCAGGCAGGGCGACTCCAGCTCTGTGGGATTTTGGTCCTGGGAATTTGCACCACTGTTTGTGTTAAGCTTCACTTGATCGAGGTGCTTCATCACCTCACTTGTCTGGGCTGGAAAGGTGCTTGCAGATGGGTTTTGGCTCAGTTGTGTTTACTTTTGGAGCCACTTGGTGTCATCCACTAGTGTAGCAAAACTGTGTACGCAATTATTTGTGTGTTTACTTGTGTTTATAATATACGTAGGCAGTAGGAATAAATTCTTAGAGTCAACAACAGCCTATCATTCTCTGCTTCACTGTGCTTTCTGTGCTGTCTTTTATACACAAAGATTTTCCATAGATTTTCTTAGATTTCTGTACCCTTTTCAAAGCACTCCCCAGCTCCTTGAAATGAAACTCCCTCAAAAGCCAACACTCTGGATGAAGGCAGGCTGACCTGGATTTGTTTGAAAACATATTTTCACAGCCATCATAATAAATTACTCTCATGATGCAGCCTTCAAAACTTGTGAGTTATTTTTGTAGGACACCTGGCTAATACCTGAATGCAAGGTATGTCCTCCCATGCAGTGTGTTCTCTTGGAAGCTCTGTGCAGAATCACAGGTTTCTAAAGAAATTTAGTAAGGGACAGAAGCACCAGGTTATGAGGGAGAGGGGATTTCTCACTGAATAACCCTTCTAGATCTAGCCTCTCAGTCCTGAATCTCAAGGGAAAACTACTAGTCTGCACCCCACTCCTTCCAAACAACCCCCACAAAATTATTCAAAAAACAAATGTGTGAATTGAAATTCAAAACTGCACTGAACATTAAAAGTCCTGGATTCAGGAAAAAACACTGGCTTGAGGTCTGCTTTGTTTTTCTCCTTCCTTTTGCCACCTCCTGCCTTTAAAGTAATGAATCATCTGGCTCTGCTTTTCCCTATATAAGATTATCACCTTTTTTCCCTGTGAACACTTAATTTTTGCTCTACAGATAGCAGTGACTTTTCCCTCAGATGATTTAACTGCTTCCCATTTCAAGTGTAACACAGAACAGTTGTTCTCCACCCAAATTTAATACTGACAGGTGCTGCTTCTCTTTCAGGTTAAGAGGAGTTTGTGTGCCAAAAAGCTTGGCTATTTCTCCATGCATAGCATATATTACCATTCCCTGAGCCCTCACTAGCCCTTAAAAACACAGAAGAGCTGTATGACCATTCTTCCAAGGCCCATGTTTCATGCCCTGAAGATTATGGCAAGCATTTTAAATGCAATTATTTGATACGGTGATTTCAAATGAATAAATTACTTTTCCCTCTTTCGGTTCGGGATGAAATCTTGATGAAGGGAACAAAGGACTTTGTCTCAAGGTGGTTCTGCTGACCCCACTGGGAGTGGTGGAACATGGGTCTGTGAGGCTGAACAGTTAAAATATTGCTTGGGGGGTAGCAGGCAGTGGATGTGACTCATCTTGTGTCAGGACTGGCCTGGCCTTTCCTGTTTGTGCAGAGAATGAACTCACTCTCTACTGCAAATATTCTCTTTCCAGCACAGATTCCCTATGTGTTATTTGCACGAGGAAGTGAAATGTTAGACTGCCTTTTTATCAGGTTTTTCTTCATTAAAGGCAAATGATGGTAAGCAGAGGTCTGCAGAGGGTGAGGTGAAGAAGGACACACAATTTTGGTTACTTATGAAAGGAAAAGGATATCCCATTGTCTCCTCTCTGAACCACACCAAAGAGAGACAGACAATAAATTGTCCCAAAAAATGTTTCAGACTAAATGTTAACAGGGTTCTGTGTGGCTTTGTGTTTGCCTGTATGAATACAGGACCTATCTTAGGTTGTGTAGGGAAGAGAGTAGAACTTAATACTGATTTAACTAATTGTGGGCATGATTATCTAATTGGGTGGTATGGGGAAGAAAAAAAGGTGAAGAAAACTGTGCCACAATGTCCCACCCACCCTGGAGGGGAATTTGCCTCTGCGTTTTAAGTTTGCCAAATGGTTTATGTGAGGTTGTGTGCTGTGATTTCCACCAAGTTTAATGATGTTTAAAATGTAACTGCTCCAACAGCAAGATGCTGCTTGGTGAATTTTATGCTGAAAGTTTCCATTAAATCTCTATAAGCAGGGGTATCTGCAATTGCTGTAACTGTTTTTCATGCTCACAGCTTAAATACCAGCAAGATTAAGAATGCTGTAGAGCTGAAGAACTGGAAAAATGCATGTGGGCTCATTCAGCTTTCTGGGCAGAGGCTGGTCCAAGCTCCATGAAAACAAATGGAAAATTCAGCTTTAGCCCCTAGTGATGTAAAGGTGGTCTAGATCACAGAATTAATCACAGAATTGCAAAATCACAGAATCACAGAATCTCAGAATGGTTTGGGCTGGGAGGAACATTAGAAGTCATCCCGTTCCAACCCCTCCCCTGGACAGGGACACCTTCCACTAGACCAGGTTGGTCAGAGCCACACGAAACTTGTCAGAGGATTTCAGGAATTTTGACTTGTATTAACAAATGGAATTAGAGTTGAGGCCAGTGCTAGCCAAATCAGTCAATTTTGATGGGGTTTGAGTTTCTGATTATGAGTTCTTTAGAAAGAGCTGCCCAAAATCAACATTCAGGTGCTGATTTGCAGATATACCATTATGATAAATTTTTAATGGGAACCCAAATTGTGATTTTGATATCTCCATTTACACACAGACCCAAACATTAAAAAAATTTTGAACATGAGCCAGCTCATGTAAAAATCAGCAATCATTGTCTCTAAAAATCCACCTCTTCCTTTTCTCTCTACACTGCCATGCTCTTCTTTCACCTGCTCCGGTTGTTTTTCATTGCATTTGTTAATGCAATTTATTAATGCATAAAAAATTAGACCCAGACATGCTCCATCTGTTTTTTAGCTAAACTGCAGGCAAACCACTTAGAACTTGGGACTTCTCAATTCTAAAAATGCTTTCTTTTTTTTTTCTTTTTTTTTTTTTTTGGCCACAAATCCTCACTACTCTGTATCTCCTTTCTTTACCTTTTAGTACAGTTGGAGCAGATAAATGAAAAGTGACTTGTAGCCATGCTGTTTTTTCTCCAATGAAGACAAAAGTCTCCTTCACCAACTTACTTAAGCTGAGGTCTCCAGACAAGAAATGACCCAGGAATCTTAACGGTGATCCACTGCTTTGAGAGATTTGATAAAGCTCTGAGTGTCTTGTCATTGCTGTTACACAATCCTTTCTCTGTTGTGTAATTCAGAAAACACTTAAGATGGATAATAATTGTAATTTGAAATTATTTTAAAAATCTGTTTTAATGGGAAAATTATGTATTTAATAATTTTCCTTAAGAAGCACTATGTGTTTCAAAGTCCTTTATTTATTTTTAACAGATATTTGAGTTCTGAGTGTATATTTGTGTGTGTGTGTGTGTGTGTGTGTGTGCGCATTATGCATGTGTATGCAGTATTATTTTCTTTTTCTCATTACATATTTTTAGGGGACAGAAGAGGAGAAAAGAAAATATCCTACTATAAAAATCATCAATTCGGGAGAAGGTGTAAAATTAAAAAGTAAGCTGAGCATTAGGGCCTTTCCAAAATTACTTAAACAGGAAAAAATATTTATTTTCTATTATTTTAATTTAAGATAATTTGTGATTAAGTTTATTCTGTTTATCTCAAATTGCAAACATGGGGTGATGATACATACTGAAAAACACCCAAACTCTGGCAGTCTAATTTGATGGCTAATGTGATTACATCAGACAAGCTTTATCTAAAATCTCTGTGCTTGAGAGCGTGCGGTGATTTCACCATTACTCAGAGTCTGGATTAATTTCATCCATCCCTGTTTTTTTCCTGGAATTTAGCGATTCCCTTTGTAGCAAGGCTGTTCTCATCACAGTGGTATTGTTATATACATGTTGGCTTTTGATAATATTCTTGTTTTCTGGATGGTCTCCATCCATTTGAAGAGGATGCTCTGATTTAATTACTGTATTGGTTAATCCAAAACCACAGAGCTCTGAGCTTCCCTCACCCTTCCCAAACTGAAACAGATTGTTTATCAAGTTTCCAGGTTGAGGTGCAGCAGTCAGTTGCACAGCCTAATTTGCAGTCTCTTCATGCAGAATCATAGTATTGTTTATGTTGTAAAAGACCTCTCAGACCACCAAGTTCAACCATTCCTCAGCACTGACAAGCCCAGCACTAACTCATATCCCCAGGTGCCACATCCACGTGGGCTTTAAATGCAGGGATGGGGACTCCACCACTGCCATAGGCAGCCTTTGCCAGGGCTTGACCACCCTTTTCAGTGAAAAAAATGTTTTCTTATATCCAGTTTAAACTTTTTGTCAGGAACTAGCTGGTGCCCCACACTGAGCAGGGGTAAGGATAGGCAGGACTGCTGCAGTTCTGCCTCTGGAGTTATGGAAGACTTCTACTGTTGTCTACAAAATGTGGTATTTGGGTGTGGAGGAAAAAAGGAAAAATACAGAAAAAATCAATACATAGAAATTAATGTGCCTTTGTGAAGATTCAAAACAGATGGGGAAAAGGTCAAGGATTCTTTGTTGCTAAGTGTGTTTCTATGACAACTGCAATGTGTATGTTATGAGTGAGCAGTCATTTGTTCCAGCTGCTGGATCATTAAAGGGGCTGCATTTCCTGCAGAACTGGGAATGTTAGTCATGGATTATTTACTTTTTGCTTGCCTCTCTGCAAGCCAAGTTTCAACAGGTAGGACTCAGCCTGTACAGGAAAGCTTCATCCATTTGCAGCTACACCACAGGCCTGGATGAGTCTGGGTGGGTTTGATGGCAAAGTGCCTGCCTTACAAGATGCTGGGGGAGATTTGTAAGAAATCCTGGGAGATTAGTTAAGATCCAGTCCTGTTATTTGAGGCAGGGGTAAGAGTAGGAGAGTGAGAGAGAGAGAGAGAGATTAAATAGAAGAGAGACCACCACCCATGGATCCAGCAGTGTTCCACTGGTCCTTCTTCACCCTGGGCTTCTTAGCGGTGGGAGTCCAGAGCTTGTTCAAAGCTTTTCACTACTTGTACATTTTAGCAAACAAAGGAAGGGATACTTATTGGTTTAACTTACAGTCCAAGTTCGTGGAATCCCTACTCTGGGCATTTTTGGGGGTGAGGGGTTGTTCTTCAGTATTTATTGGTGGTAGAAGCTGACATCTGTCCTGTAACTCAGGGTCAGAAAATAACCCTGACTGGCCATTATATGTGTACAACCAGTTGCCTCTCCACACAGTTTGCTGCCCTGGGGACCCTTCTCTGGGTATATTACTCAGGCTGTGCCACCCAGGCTGCTCCAGGCCTGGAGCCATCACCATTCCACTGCTCCTTTCCATGCTTATCTCATGGCAAAATCCTTCTGTGGTCTTAATAGCATTTGAAACAGGAAACTGATTTCTAAGCTTCTACAGTGGGTCCCTCACAGGGTCACAAGTCCTGCCAGAACCCTGCTCCAGTATGGGCTTCGTATAGGTTCAGATATTTCCTTAGTGGCTTTGTGGTTCTCCTGCTCCATGCTGGGCTCCTCCAGGGCTGCAGGTGGATCTCTGCTCCCCCGTGCCCTCCCTGTGCTCAGGGGCACAGCTGCCTCACCATGGGCTGCTCCAGGGGCTGCTCCAGGGGAATCTGAGCTCCAGAGCCTGGGGCAGCTCCTGCCCCTCCCTCTGCACTGCCCGGGGGCTGCAGGGCTGCTCCTCGCACGTGGTCTCACTCCACTCTTCTCTGTCTGCAATTAAATCTGTGCAATAGCTTCTTTCCCTTTTCAAGTATGTCATCTCAGAGGCTTTACTACAATTGGATTGTCTTGGCCTCTGAAATAGTGGAAACTTCTGGCAGCCTCTCAAAGAAGCCATCACTATAGTCCCTACCTTCCCCCCCCCCCCCCTTGCCAAAATCTGGTCACACAAACCAAAAAAAGATAGAAATCAAGTTTTTGAAGATTTTCCATTCACCTATTTTTACTATCTTTTCCTCCTAATGTTTATATCAAAAAGAAAACAAACAACCAAAACCCAACAGAATAACACAGAAACACTAGAACAGGGGTGATATGGAGTCAATATCCATTGCCAGTTACATTGAAAAACTCTATGTAATATTTTTGCTCTCTGACTAGTGAATCTGAGAAAGGTGACAGCTCTGTGAGTCTGGCACCAAAAACTGGGAAATAAACTCTTCGACCAACTTGCTGTGTTAGAAATCCTACAGTGCTAGATGCATGGGGAATTCTCTTCAAAGCATGGACAGCAATCTAACAGACCAGGTTATACCCATGAAACTAGAATCTATTCATCACACTTCTCTTACTTGTTGCATTTCCTGGATGCATACATACAAACTAATTATTTCTATGAACTTATTTTGATATGAGTTAGGGTCTTTTGAGGGTCTTTGTTGCTCATTTGGGAACATCCTATTCCTCAAAATTCCCTTTTATTGCCCTGGACCCTTTGATGAGTCATTTTTCCTTGAGAGTATCTCTATTTTGTGGTTTTGGTGCACTTCTCTTAACACTCTTTACTCTGACACTATCTCTGTTCTCAAAACTAAGATATCAGCGAGCACATATTAGTCACTGATATAAGTAAACAAGGAAGCATTAGCTGGCACAAGACTTGTTAGTCACGATGTTGGGAGTTAACACGAGGCCACATTAATCTCTGGCATTTGCACTAAGCACTGTGTGGTACAAAAATAAGCATTACCCGCAAACACAGGGATTATATACAAAGTGCCAAGGAATTTTACATCATCTTCCCTAACTGCTGCACAGACTTCTTCCTAAAGAGACATAACCTGCTTGGTAACATCTCTGAGCCTGTCAGACTCTGTCTGTGGCACGTGCAGCCCTCTGCCATTACTGGGCTGAATTGCAGTGCTCCAGCTGACAGCCAGAAAGTGCTGCTGTCTTAACTTTCAATACAACCTCTTGGCTTCTGGCTGCTTGTACAGTTTGTCATTCTTCTATAAGCTTTTTTTAATTTTTTTTGTGGCTTTTTTGTTTGTTTGTTTGTTTGCTTGATTTTTGTTTCGATTTTGGTTTGCTTGGGGATTTTTTTACATAAATTAGTGCAATAGAAAACATTGACTTCTACTTATTGATTAAAAGACAAGGGAAAAGCAAGCAGTCACAAAACATCCCCTGGGACTGGCTGCTTCGCCAGACTGAGAGAGAAGACTTTTCTAGACTTCTTTTTGACCTTGTCTAGGAATTGAAATGTCTTCAATCTTTTATGGCTTTATAAGATTTCCTTTAGAAATCTGCCTATGCAAACTTATTGTCCCTAAGAAATGAAATTAAGGGGGATGGATATGGGGGAAATAGATTAATGCAAGAAACATTAAGAATTTTTGAACCTTCATGATGGTAGATAGGACATTCCAGTTACCATTAAAAGATTCAGTATCACATGAGAAATTGTTCCATTGCCATGACTTGCTTTGACAAGGCAGTAGACTTAGTTATTTTATTGGTAAGTTCAGTTTTGGGCCCTTCACTGCAAGAAGAGCATTGAGGGGCTGGAGCGTGTGCAGGGCAGGGAAGGGAGCTGGGGAAGGGAATGGAGCCCCAGGAGGGGCTGAGGGAGCTGGGGAAGGGAATGGAGCCCCAGGAGGGGCTGAGGGAGCTGGGGAAGGGAATGGAGCCCCAGGAGGGGCTGAGGGAGCTGGGGAAGGGAATGGAGCCCCAGGAGGGGCTGAGGGAGCTGGGGAAGGGAATGGAGCCCCAGGAGGGGCTGAGGGAGCTGGGGAAGGGAATGGAGCCCCAGGAGGAGCTGAGGGAGCTGGGCAGGGGCTCAGGCTGGAGCAGAGGAGGCTCAGGGGGGCCCTTGTGGCTCTGCACAACTCCCTGAGAGGAGGGGACAGCCAGGGAGGTCAAGCTGTGCTCCAGGGAACAGGGACAGCAGAAGAGGGAACGGCCCCAGGCTGGCCAGGATAGGTTTAGGTTTGGTATTGGGAAAACTCTCTCACTGGGAGAGTGGTTAACTGTTGGAACAGACTGTACAAGGTGATGGTGGAGACACCATCCCTGCAAGAATTTAAAAGCCATGGGGATGAGATTTAGTGGTGGGATTGGCAGTGCTGAGGGAATGGTTGCACTTGATGATTTTAGTGGATTTTTCCAACATTAATGATTCTATGAACTTTGCAGTGGAACTTGTAATAAAACCAGGCCTGTACTATGAGAAAGTCAGGTCATAATACAGGCTTGTCTAACAACTTTTCTTTGTCTTCTGACAAAGATTTTTTTTTCTTCTGCACAGATATTTTTTTTCCTCGTGGTTTCCTTGTTGCAGCTGGTGGAAGAAGAACAAAGCAAATCATCTGCTCTCTGTTTTGGATTCTGTCCATCTTGCCTTGCTTCACCATATGGAGTGACAATGGACTCTGCTATTCAGATTTGTTTTGTTCTTTGAGTAATATGGGGAGGAGGCATTTATTAAATTCAGTCAAGAGTGTCAGGAGCAAACATCCCTCAGTGATTTAGCATATCTGTGGTTGACAGTGTTTCAGGAAGACTGGGATTAGCTGCCCTCTGCAGCCCTTTATCCCTCAGTTTAAGCCCCTCACATCCTGCCATAATGCACATTTCTCCACGTCACTTCATGCAATTTTGCTGATGCTAAAAGAGTTTCATCCCCACTTTGTGGCCACAGCCTGGTGAAACAACTAATTACATTAATGACCTCAGCTTGGAGATACAAAGATCTGGACTCATATTTGCTCCAAAATGAGTACAGAGAGAGAAACTGAACAGCACAACACTGGACTGAAATATCCCCAGGGTCATTCCTGTACTGGGTCACTTGCCTTTAGAGAATTGGAATAGGAGATGTGGGGAAAGATGAGAGAAATCTCTGCTGATAGTGCTTTTAAGGGGGAACAGGGACTAGCTCTACAAAGATACAGAGATGGGATGAAAACTTAACGTATTTCTATCTCAGTGAGTTTCAGATCAGCTTGTCTTAGATCAGCTACTTGAGAGAAATGTCACAAAAAGGATGCCTGGGTGAAATGAGACTAAAACATCAGATTTGGAAATAAAGAATAACATTTGGGGAGTCCTGCAGATGATGCTGATTTCTAGAGTCCTCAGGTAAAGTCAAGTTCTGAAATCTTGTCCATCCACAATCAGAAAATCTCTCTTCTGTGTGGGTACGTCCAAAAATATGAGAAGACAGTTTATTTCTTCTTCCAGTTTTTCTCTAGTTGAAGTGTCTTAGGTAACACAGTCCTGAATTTGATGGCTGACTCCTTTAAAAATCTTGGAAGCACTTTTAATTTTCCTCTGGAAAAAAAAGGAACTTTTATAAGCGCTGATTACAGGAAAACCTTGATTAGAGTATGTAGATCTTTTACCCTTGCTATAAAATCAGATACCTCACAAGTACTGACCTCCTTACCACTTTGTGCCTTATGGTGGAGAAGAACCAGGCAAAAAACCCACAAAAAACATATTTATGTTGTTCCCAGTGTAGCTTAGGGACATTTCAGCTAGCTGAATATGAGTTGCTTTGAGCCACATGCAATCTATATGTCTCCTGTCACAAGTTCCCCAGGTGCCAAGCCCCAAGCTGCACACATATGTGGGACAGGACAGCAGGGATAACCTTCTCTGAAACCTTATTTACTTACAGTAAAAAGTTAAAGCTTAAGATATTATAATTTCCATTATGTCACTGATTCTCGAACTACAACCAGTTCTGAAATGAAGAGAACAGAAAAACAAAACATGGGTTAAAGCAATAATCAATATGTCTCAGGATGGAACTACGTACTGAATGCATAAGTGTGAATATTAACAAGCGTTTGCAAGGAAACTCCAGTTGTTGCACAGGTCATATGCTGTAAAATGAAATTCTTTTCAGTTAAAAGAAACATATATAAAAAAAGAAAGCAAACCCTCAAGATATATTCATTAAAACAATGCATAAATCCAAATTATGTGTTGTTTTTATTTGCTTTTTTTATGCACTGCAAAACTCAGGGGCTCAGGGATAGGTGGAAAGATCTGATAAGATCTAAAGCCAAAACAGACAAGCCTACCAGACCAGGAAGGAGTCTCACTCTCCTCTCCCCTCCAAGTCACCCGGGGTGGCTCCAGTCAGTTCCAAAACAAAAAAAAAAAAATGCAAAAATTAATTAGCCCCTAGGAGTTACAAGAGCAAGCTGTAGTAGCACTAATTAATCCTCAAATCAGGGTGAACTATATCACAATTCTTAGGGCTTTTGAGAGCAGTGCAGCCGTGAGGTGGAGGCTGAGCTTCAGGGGGTGCCAGGAGGGACCCAGATCTCTACCACTGCATCATGCTTGGCAACTTCATCCACAACACTGAGGGACAGCCTTGCCACTGGAAAAGGTGCCCAGCAAGGAGGCCAGAGGGTCTGGGCACGGTGTCAAGCTCCCAGAGTGCTTGGCAGCTCTTTTGGAACCCCCAGAACAACCTCCGCAAGGACTACGCCAACAGGTCGGGACATTGCAAGCTGCCAGCTTGACAGGAAGGTAACCTCAGGCAAAATGCTTTGAATGTCATAAACACCCCTTCCATTATTTGCCCTGAACCAGCCTTGGTTCATTTTTTAAAAGGAGAAATTTCAGAGCTGAAAAGATGTACAGTATTTATTTTGTTAATTGCTTAATTTTTTTATTGATGCTCAGCTCTGGGGTCTGCCTTTCCTGATTTACTGCATAAAATAATTGCAAAAATATTTTTCTCTTATTAAATAACTTCAAAATAGCTCTCAAATGACAGGGTGTTTTCATTGCAATCAGTAATAAAATGCTTCTTAATTCAGAGGAATTGCTAAGCAAACGCTCTGTGTTTCCGATACTTTCTTTAAAAAATTTTCTAATTCCAATTCCAAGGTTTTCACTTAAAAAAAAGTAAAAAAATCTGTAGGAAGCCCAAGTAAATCTCTCTCATTTAAGACTTTTAGCAGAGAATTCAAATAGACCTAAGCTCATAACAGCAGGAAGGAAAGAATCTTTATGAAATGAAGGATGATGTTTCACTCTTCAAAATTAAAACCGGAAGTTGTTTACTTTTGAGTAGCTAATAATCTTTTCATTAGTCCAAACACATCTTTTTTTCAAGATATTATGAAGTTTAATTGTGCACTTCTGAGATACAATGTGCTAGAGAAATGCAGACTGTCATTGCAGTTTGTTAACCATTCGGGCAGAGTTTTTTCAATTATCTAGAGAGGGTAATTACTTACAGAAGTGTTGCAATCATAATCCTTACCCACCTCTGCTGACATCAGTGTGGATTTCAGCTCACTAGGAGAGTTTTTATTCCATGTGTTATTTCCTTTGTCTCATGATTATCAGTTTATTTTACATTAAGTTCAATACATCTGCAAATCACTAGAAAATAGTAATTTCGGCTGTGATGGGTCTCACATAAATGTTTCTCACAATAGTCGAACTTTGTGAGACAAAAATAAAATAAGTGACTGTTACGGTGGTTCTCATTTGTTTTGCAGGCTGAAGCTCTCAGGGCTGTAAATATGAAAAGAGAAAGTTTGTAGCTGCTAGTACTGCTGATTTCAATAATGTGCTTACAAGAATGTATGTGAGTATTTGCAGAGGAGAAGCGAATGCATTTGCTGCCATTTCAGAGACAAAAAGAAGAGGGAAAATGACCCATAAGGTCAAAGTGTTGTTCATACTAAAGCAGTTAAGAGCTTAAGTACTCTACATAGGAATGTGTCTGTGAAGGTCTGAGGAAAGTAAATAATGAATAGTGAAACAGCGTGATTGAATTAGGATACAGCTGACATGGAAGAAAGGCAGGCAAGTCCTAAAACCTCCTGGTGTTTAGTGCTCAAGGCCAGGCTTTGTCAAGTGTTCAAGGACAGACTTCCCCAGCAGTGAAAGATGTCCAGGTCAGAGGGCTTGGAACAAGATGATCTCTAAGGGCCTTTCCAACCCCAACCGTTCTGCGACATGATGATTAAGAAATTAACCTTACCAAAGCTCAACCACTACTTTGTTTCCATAAATTTTTGTGATAGACCTTACCAATTCCGTGGTGTGTGTTTTACAGTAGTTATTTTAGAGTAGTGAAAAAATGGCAAAAATATTCATTCATGTATCTACAATATTGGATACCCCAGCTGCTGATTAAAAATAACAAGGTGGAGAATGTAAAGATTGATCTTAAAAATTCTCATGAGTAAACCAGATTCTTTTTCAGGAAAATAAGATGTATTTGATAACTGTTATTTTTTTTTCAGGCAATATCAAAAGATTGCCATAGATTGGACAGCTTCTAAGGTTAAATTCTGCTGTTAAGAGTCAGTATGTAAACTAATAGCAATGGGAGTAATGATTTTCCATACTCATAAAGTCAATATAATATGGTTATTTCACTGACATCGTAAAACACATTTTGGAGAGACCAGAGTGACATTAAGCTGCACCAGCTCACCATCTGACTGTCAGGCTCTCCATTAACTATCTTAAATTAACATTTAAATATCTTCAACATGTTTAAACGGAGAGCTGATTAACCATCCAGCACCCTCTGACTTTCTGTGTAGAACAGGAGCTAATGATTTCTTAAGTGTCAGTGGCTGAAGTCTTACAAGTTTAATGGAACACTTGCTATGCAATCTTTTTGCAGACTCGATAAATTCAGGGGAAACAGCTTTTGGCAGATATTTGTGGCTACAGTCACTGGGGGGTGCCAGAAGGCAGGTAGGTGTTCTACCACCCTGAACAGGAATTTTGACAAGAGGAAAGTGGAGTTAAGCTAAAGAGTGGAGGAATTTCACTGAAAAAGTTACTTGGAATAAGAGCAAGTGTTGCAGAACAAACTCTAGGAGAGTGTGGGACAGAATTTTGAGGGCTTTCAGCAGGTTAAGTAGGAAATAGGTCTTTAGGAGTTTTGTACAAATGGCATTCTTGATTTGGTAGCCCCTCAGTCCCTTGCAAAGTCCATATCATGCCTCATTGCATCTTTGTGTGTGTTCAGGCACATCTTCCACGTGCTACACTCTGGCTTTGAGTTTTAACAACCTTGTATTTCCTGAAGCATTCTCAGCCTGCAACTGCAGCTGAATGCAGCTTTTAAATAAAGCAAGGATCCTAAGTGAGCAGATTTCAGTATATGGGGAGCAGAAATTACCTGTGAGGGTTTTCCCTGCCTCACAAGACATGATATGTATTCTATCTCTCTCCTCTCATTCTCTCACTGTGCTTCAGGGTGAAATCTTACCCTTTCTGGAGGTAGTAGAAGGTTTCCTTTTGAGTACACCCAGCCAGAATTTAACCTTTTTACATTGCCTTTAGTTGTGTTGGTTTCCTTTCTCCTAGTCCTATCACAGAAAAAAAAAAAAAAAAACAAACAAAAAAAAACAAAAAACAAAAAAAAAACACAAAAAAAATCCAACTAAACAAACAAATCTCTACATTAAAGTCAGTTAACTTAATTGCAAAAAAAAACCCCAACCAGTCAAACCCCAAAACCATAAAACCCCCAGGATGGTTTAGGATAGTTTTACATTTTTGTTTTGATGCCAGAAAGTCACAGCTGAGGTTTGTTCTCCTTACTGCAGTACAAAATGAAAGGGTAAATGAGGTGAGCATGAGTTTGGGGGTTGGATGTCCAGAAACAGACTCTCATTCTTTGCAGGCATGTCTGCAAGGCAACAGCATTAGAATGAACCAACATGGGTATTTCTTGGCAGAGTTTACATCCCCATTTGGTGCAAACTTTTCACTGTCCTGAATGGAGCTTTAAAATTTTTGCTTTAAAATATATTAGAGTTTGTTCCTATTTACATTTAAAGCATAAAATATTTATGCTTTAAAATATCTTGGAGTTTGTTCCTATTTACATCAATGTTATGTGGAAGCCCAAGAATTTGTTGGACTTCTGTTGATTTCTAGATGAACTTCTTCTTAATTTCAATTACAGCTAGAAGAAAAAGAGAGAAAAATATTACAAAAGCAGAATAAATATTTCTGTTCCTACTCTCCAAATGAATGGCTTTTCAGTGGTGGCATGGTAACCCTTATACAAGATGACCTGCATGAGTAAAACCCCTTTCATACCAGACTGAAACTCTGAACTGTGATATAGATAAGTAACTTGTTGCCAGCATTCACAGTTTAATCTTGGATATTAGTGCTGGGTTATTTTTAAATGCCCCAAGTTTGTGGATAATGAAGTGAACTGAAAATTCTATTTTATTTCAAAAATCAAGTGCAAAAAATCAGAGAGTCAAAAAGCAAAAGCAAAAGCCTGACCCTTACTTGGGATTTCAGAGGACACAGGCTGCAGCTGCAGGTTTTACTCAAACCACTGCATGGGTGAGTTAAGAAGGCTTTGTGTGCCTCAGTAGATTAAACGTGCCTTAGGTACCTTTAATCTACTGAGGTAAGGTAAGGGTTGTTTTCTGAAGGCTCAGAGTTTTACAATAGAACCAATTTCCTATATACTTGGTTTCGAAGTGATAACCCTTCAAAAAGTCCCATTGTACCACAAATACAAAGGACTAAGCTTGTTTTTTATGCCTTAGGCTTTTTTCACTCCTGTAACCGGTCATGTTGTTCTTTTTATTATGATCTTGTGCTCTTTTTTCTGTTCCTTGGGTTTTGATTTTTATTCCCATGATGTTTTAGTTGGGAATATCAAAGAGGCTATCAGGCAAAAATGCCAGGAGCCCTGCGTGGATGAACAAGGAGCTCATGGGCAAACTCAGACACAATAAAGGAGGCTTGCAGAGGGTGGAAGCAGGGACAGGTAGCCTGGGAGGAATACAGAGAGACTGCCTGAACAGATGGGATGCAGACTAGGAAAGGTAAAGTCCTGGAAGAATTAAATCTGGCCAGGGGCATCAAAGGCAACTCAAAAAGATTCTATGGTATGATGGTGATTAGAGGGAGATAAGGGAAAATGTGCTCCCTCTCCAGAAGGAAGCAGTAGGTCTCATTGCTTGTGAAGTGCTCCAGCCACACTGCCCAAGTTGCAGAAGGCAAAGGCAGGAACTGAGAGAATGAAGAACTGCCCACTGTCAAGGATTAGAATTGAGACCATCTGAGGAAACTGAAGGTCTGTAGGGTCTGATGAGATACAGCTGCAGATCCTGAGCAAATGGTGAAATCAATGGCTAGGCCACCGTCCATCATATCTGAGAAGTCTTGGCCAAGCTGTAGGTCCTGCAGGTGGGTCAGGCCCATCCCAATCACAAATAAAGGCTGGGCAGGGAATGGTTTGAGGGACTTGGGGGTGTTGTGGGATGAGAGGCTCCAGAGCCAGCCACGTGCACTGGCAGCCCAGAAAGCCCAGCTTGTCCTGGATCAGGAGTGTGGCCAGCAGGTCAAGGTGGGGAGGGATTCTGCCCCCTGCTCCTCTCTGGTGGGAGCCACCTGCAGGGCTGCATCCTGCTCTGGGGCTTCCAGGGACTCCATGGACCTGTTGGAGCAAGTCCAGAGGAGGCCAAAAAAATGCTCCAAGAGCTGGAGCACCTCTGGGTACAGGTGGAAAGAGCTGGGAGTGTTCAGCCTGGGGAAGAGTCCAGGGACACCTTAGAGCCCCTTCCAATGCCTAAATGCTGCTAATAAGAAAGATGGGGACAAACCTTTTTGCAGGGTCTGTAGCAACAGAAAAAGGAGTAATGTGTTTAAACCAGAAGAGGGCAATTTTGGTTAGATATAAGGAAGAAATCTTTTCTATGTGGGTGGTGAGGCCCTGGCTGTCCAGAGGAGCTGTGGCTGCCCCATCCCCGGAAGTGTCCAAGGCCAGGCTGAACAGGGATTGGAGCAGCCTAGGATAGTGGAAGTTGTCCCTGCCCATGGCAGGGGATGGAACTAGAAGAGCTTGTTTTAATGTCCCTTCCAACCCAGAATATTCTGTGATAACACTGGAATACTCTTAATCCAGATGAAAAAGAGAATAGGAGCAATAGGAGCACAGCTTTGTTTTGGTTTTTTCCTTTTTTTTTTTTTTTTTTTTTTTTTTAAAATTCAGGATATCATTACTATTTGTTAAAGGAGCACAAGCAAATAGGAGCAGATTTTGTTTAGAGAGGAAAGACAGTCAGCTTCCATTAGCCTATTAAAGTTCTGATAACTCTGTCTGATGTCTGCAGAACCGTTCAAAGAACAACTACCAGTTCATTGATGTGCTAATACAAGCTAATAGATAACACCTTCTGTGATTTTAGATGCAGCTGGAAGGCATGATTAAACAGCTGTGTCCTCTTTAAGTATCTGGTGCCCCAACACTCACAGGGAGATACAGCTTAGGGCCTGATTATGCACTGAATAGAATCCCATAACTAGGGCATTTCCAACTATCTGAAATCCAGATAAGTGTGAAAATACTATGCTATCATACTATTCTTTCCTAATTTTAAGAAATGTGATTTAGAACTCTTTTTGTATATCAAGACCACAATTTGAATAAGCTTTCCACTTTTCTTCCTGACTCTATATTCTGTTATTTATTTGTTGCATTTCAGCAATGCAGAGACAAGTGCTCTTTCTGCAGACATACATAAAAACACAAACCAGTTTGAAATATGCTTGTACTTCATTCTGTTGCATGTGGTAGAGACACAGACCTTTGAATAAACTGGCACACAGAGACATCTGCCCTTTGAAACGAAATGTTACCTTCAGCTCCGTGTGGTCAGCTGGCAGAAGTGAATCAGAAGAGACGGTGACCAAAAAGATCTGTTTAAAGGGAAAGTCATATGAAAATAGGGGAGTTCCAGTCGTCTGGACACATCTGCTGGTTCTGGCTGTTTGCCCTTTGGCCTGAGAGGAAGCAGCAGTCACCAAGGAGGAATCAGCTAAGTCCTAAAGCAGGGGGGATATATAGGATTTAATGATACTGCTCAAAGCACAAAGACCAGTTTACTATGGAGACAGAAGAATTTATGCACTTGACTCATCTGCAGAATGGGAGGAAGATTTACAAAAGTGCTTGGAGCTCTTCTCACTTAATGTTGCACAAAAACTTCATGCATAACTGACACAGACTCAGCAGGATTATTGCTGGAAGTAAAAACCCTCAGAATCTCTTTGCAGATGAGGAACTGAAAAACAGAGGTAACACCAAACTCCTGTTTTCTTGGGCTTGGTCCTGATTTCAACATGAATGCTCTGATAGTCTGAGCTACTCAAACTTTATTCATGCTCTGCATTGCATAGAGGGCAAGTAGAAAGGCAGAAGAAAAAAGGTGACAGTCAGCTCCTGCTCTTGCTCTGCCTCTGCACACATAGGTACAACAAGCTTGAGCCAGCCATCTCTGAGGTGTTTGAGCCAATCTCCCTGTACTTCAGCTGTGCGCTCTTAAAATAGCACATAGAAATAGCCATAGAAACCTAAATCACTGGGGATTTTATATTTCAGAGGACACTCTCTTGACTTGGAAACTAAGGACACTTTTTAACTGTGATATCAACTATTTCCTTAATTCAGAGAATCAGAGAATCATAGAATGATTTGGTTTGGAAGGGACGTTAAAGACCATTTAGTTCCAATTCCCATGCCAGGGAAAGTGATCCTTTCATATGCCAGGCTGCTCAAAGTTCTAGCCAACCTGGCCTGGAACACTTCCAGGGATGGGTCAGCCACAATTTCTCTGGGCAGCCTGTTACAGTTCTTCCCCACCCTTTTATTTATTCCTGATAGTTAATCTAAACCTCTCCTCTTACAGTTTTATGGGCTTGAGCTAAACAGCCTGAGAGTCAGCTCCAGATTAAAACAGTCAATGCACATGGGGGTGTCCAGATGCACCTCCTGCTGTGATCAGTGGTGCTTCAGAGCTCAGTTGTTCACACACAGATATCCAGAACTATCTGAGGTGTTGTCTAACTGACTTTCAGGAGTGGTCCCATATAGCAGATGCCACCCTCCACAAAGGTTTTGTGTCCCCAGAGTCCTGCACAGAGATCACTAAAGCCTGACACGTCACTAGTTTGGTCAATGGCTCAATCTCCACTGAATACACAAAGCAGATCCCCACAGGCCCATGAACATCTTCATGTAGGTGTCTTAATCTTGAAATAAATCTCAAACAGATTAGAGTCAAGTCTTTAAAAACAGTAGGTAGATTGAGAACTCATTATCTTCTGAGTGTTAAATCCAAAAGATTTTGAAAAATAAAATGTACTTTTAACTGTTTCATAAAACAAGATGTTCTTAATTACTCACTTGGAGCTCAGCCTCTAAGAATCATTTCTATAGCTGTTCTGACAGTAATTCTCCTCCATAGGGAACTGCTTTTGTTGTCTTAATAATTTTATGGAATAAGATTTCACCCGCACTGTTTTAAAAGCAGCCCTAAGGCCCAATTTGCCAGCTGTCTTCAAGGTCTGCTGTCATGTGGGGCTAGTAGTTAGGTTTCAGATGACCACCTAGTGCAAGAAGAGCAAAAATCTTTAATTTTCTAGCTAAGTTGAACTGCTCTCTGGTGCAACATAAGCAGGCATCAGAAACTAAGATATAGGTTGTCAAAACCTGCTACTTCTCTAAATGCCCACAGCTGAGGATTTATTCTCACACAAGCTGACTAGCTGACGGAGGGAAAGGACATAATTCTTGATCTCAGACTGCTTCTTACTCCTTTCTTCTTAACCCTGAACAGATCTATAAGTGAACTGTAAGATAAAGAGCAGACCTTACTATGCACATTTTCTCTTTGTAGGCTATTCACCGTCGTTGCTCGACACAAATGACTGGTTTGTGCTTACAGGAGATGACACAAAAGTGTAAAGAATTCTCTGTTTAACAATAATTCTGATGAAAATGTCAAAAGCTTATTCACTGCTTCGTGTCAAGCCTTGGAAATAATTGGCTTTCACGAAGAGAAGGCCACGATGCATTGGTGGTTGCCTGGGCAATTTTGGTGTCAAATATGAACACCTCTGCGGAGTTTAAATACCTTTCCTTTAAAGCCAGGTGAATATTTGCCATGTTAGTCCACAGCTCCAATAAGCTCAGTCTTTGTTCGTGCCGGTTTGTTGCCAAGGCACTCCCTAATCAGGAGGCTCTCCTGCTTTGCAGTGCTGCAGGGCTGGCACGGTGACAGCTGTGTCCCCAGGGAGCTGTCACAGGCATCACAGAGAGAGGAGGAATGCACCGTGCATCCCAAACTCCTAAATGCTTAGGGAGAAGAGAGAGCAGCAAGGTTACCTCGCCCCATCCCCCTGTATTCTTGCAGGATTGCTTCCAGTCAGACAGCCTCCAATCTAATTGGGAAGGTGTGAGCCTGAGGTCCTCATCTTTTCTCAGGAGGCAACTGTTGCACAGGCCAGGCTGTTAGAACACCGAGTGAAGATATAATTTCGGTTTGGAATGATGGGAAAGGAGGAAGAAGGATAAAAATTCCATGGTGTTTTACTTTTTCAGCATACTCAACTATCTCGGCAGTATTTTTAAGTGGTTTAAAGAAAGTAGAAGTTTTGGCTGTCTTCAAAAAATCATAGAATCTTTAAGGTCAGAAAGGCCCTCTAGGATCATCAAGTGCAACTATTAGCCCAGCACTGCCATATTCACCCCTAAGCCAGGTCTTCAAGTGCTACAAACACAAATTGCATCACCTCCCTGGACAGCCTGTTCCAGTGCCTAACCACCCTTCCAGTGAAGAAATTTTGCCAATGTCCAACCTAATCCTCCCCTGCCACAACCTGAGGCTGTTTGCTCTTTTTGTGTCACTTGCTACCCAGTAGAGACAGAGCCACAGCTGTCTGCAACCTCCTTTGAGGGAGTTGTAGAGACCAGTGAGTTCCTTCCTGAGCCTCCTTTTCTGGTCTAAAATACACATCCCATACTCCCTACTTGTTGAAATGAAAAAAAAAAAAAAAAAAAAAAATCCACCAAGTAACATTGTCCACTTCTCTTCGACAATAAATTTACAAATATTTCAGTTTTCTCTGATTCTGAGCTTGATGCAGATGGATATAGAAATATGCAGAATACTAAAATGATGGTAAGAGTCTGGGTTAACAGGAACATGGGAAGATCAAATTCAGACTTCTGTTGGACCACCAGGAGAGAGGAAAGGATTAGAAAAAAACTTTGTACAGATTGATTAAAAGAAAAAACTACTGTAAAACTCCAAAGAGAAAAAAAAAACAAACACTGAAAAAGAGACAACAACCCTGAATGAATAACAAGCTGCAGAACTGAGAAAAAGAAGTTGAGAGGGAGAAGAGTTGCTAATGTTTCTTCATGCAGTGCTCATTAAAACAGTGATATAGAAAGATTTAGTGCAAAGGAAGAGCAGCAGCAATAGCATCAGAAGATCTCTTTGATGCAAAGAACTTCAGTGTTCATAGCGTTTTTCATCAGCTTAAAGGGGGTTAAAGCAGGCAGATAGCTAGAAAAGGATAATGATTCATTAGTTTTACCATGAGCCTGGAAAGTATAACTAAATATACCTGTATTTACTATGAAATAACATCTATGGTGGGTTGGCCCTGACTGGATGACAGATGCTCATCAAACTGCTCCAACACTCCCCTCCTCAGCTGGAGAGAGAGGAAGAATATAGGATGAAGAAAGGTTCATGGTTCAAAGTATTTTAATAAAGCAAAAGCAAAAACATCACACAGGAGCATGGGAAAGCAGATTTATCCTTTACTTCCCATCAGCGAGGTGATGTCGAGAGACAGAATCAGAGAAGTTTGGGTTGTAAGGGACCTTTAAAAGTGGTATTGCCCAACCCCCTGCATTGCCCAGGGACCTTTTGAACTAGATCAGGTTGCTCAGAGCTCTGTCCAACCTGTCCTTCTTGTTAGTCCAGGTAAGGGTTACTTCAGAAGACAAATGATGTAGTAATGAAGGACCCCCTCATCCTCCTTTCTTCTGATTTTTATTTTTCTGAAGAGCTGTCATATGGTATGGAATATCCCTTTGGACAGTTCGGGTCAGCATTCCTGGCTGTGTCCCCTCCCATTATCTTGCTCATCTCCAGGAGAGTGGTTCAGGGGGTGTTGGAGAGATGTCACTGATGCTGTGCCAGCACTGCTCAGAGTAGCCAAAACACTGGTGTGCCATCAACACCTTTCTGGCTCCTAGTGCACAGCACAGCAGTGGGAGTGCTGCTGTGGGGAAAATTAACTTCATCTCAGACTGACACACATCAACAGGTGAAACAGAAAATGACACAGAAAGGTTACCCCTTGAATTCATAAAACTACAGAAACTGAGCTTAGTGAAGCCAGTGAAAGCCAGGAAGCACTGGTGATGGTGAAAGAGTAGGAATTGAAGGAATTTTGTACTTGCAATCCCAGGTACAGAACACCATCCTTTCCTCTTTTTTATGTTCACCATCACAGGTACATACTTGTAATTGCAGGTACATAGACAAAATCCCTCCTAAGTGCACTTTTTAATACAAAAATATTATAGGAGATGAGTGTGTCAGGTTAAATTTTAGCAAAAAACCTCCAACACAAAATCTAGCATTTCAGAACTTCATGTAAAAACTTAGGCAAACTATCCTTGAAACAATTTCTTTCACGAATGTTTTTAAGGTTTATGAAGTGAGAATTCAGTTGATCACTTTCAGAGGGATCTGTGTATAAGCTCTCACATGGTCATCCTGAGCCTTGTGCTGCAATGAGGGTGTGTCCACCTCAGTGACAGGACAGCTTTGGCTGGTAAGACTGCTGCTACTTGCACAGCATGTGCAATGCCTAGAGCTCATGGCAGGGTCTTGAGAAAAAAAGAAAGCCTTCAAGATGACAGACATGATGCTTGGTTTTTAAATTATGTGTTATGTGAACATGGGAGTTAATTCTTAGGAATATTTAGGAACACCTTATTGCAGCACTACGTGACATGAGCAATCACAAAACCTTTTCTTCACAAAGAAAATTACTGCTGAAGGGATCAGCCCTAATGGAGTAATTGAAACATTTGCAAAATTGAAGAAAAACAACCCATTGATCCTTATCTCACTTACATCCACAAAACAGCAAAAAAGTCAAGCTGCAGATTGCTGTATTAGCTGCAGAAGGGCTTGATTTGCCTTCGTATCCATTTTGGAATAACTGTTCTTATTGGAATTCTGTCTGACTGTGCAAGGTGAGATGGTTCAATTATTTAATCATGCCATCACTCTCAATTTGAAAGGCCAGTGCTAGAGCAAATGTGCTTTCTGTTTAATTTATGCCAATACTTAACCTAGTTGGTCTTTTCCCTGTTTGCATGTCTTCAGTAATGTATCAGAATATAATGGTTATTTCCTCCATTTTTATATCTGTCAAATTTTATGAGTCTCATATTCCATGGGTGGCTCTGAATATGAAAGCTTTGTTCACCTCTATATGCTTTTCCACAGACACAAAGATTCTGGAGGAGTGATGGGAAACAGAGATCACTTTAAGTCTGTCCCTTTTCATATTGAGAGGCAAAGATTTGCAGTTTCGTTATACACCTGCAAGTAATTTATAAATGCTTGTACTGGCTGATTATTTCCATAGTAATTTGTT
This sequence comes from Sitta carolinensis, assembly GCA_032173965.1. Taxonomy (NCBI): domain Eukaryota; kingdom Metazoa; phylum Chordata; class Aves; order Passeriformes; family Sittidae; genus Sitta; species Sitta carolinensis. The sequence goes on along the minus strand of CM063313.1, from coordinate 7,165,689 downwards.
TCATTTTGCAAGCATGCTAGCTTTGTCAGTATTCTAGTGATGGAAACCTTTCAAATAAAAGATTTCTCAGACTGTGTTAGACAGCCTAACACTTTCAGTTTCTGCTATAGACCTAAGAATTTTTTTCAATTGTCACTTAAAGTTTGACTGTTCTTATACACAGTAAAATTTTAACAGCAGAAATCAGTTAGTTAGAAAGCAGTTAGTTAGTTAGTCGGTTTGTTTTGCTAGAGAATATCTTTTACTTAAAGTCTGCTTAATCAAATGTCACACATAAAAACTGAAAAAGGTAAAATTGAGATGTGTTTGGATTAACCTCACAAGTGAGATTAAGAAAGAATTTGTAGGGTTTCTCTATGTAGCTATGGGGATGCAAATGTTATTTACAGAACCACAGAATGGGTCCCCACAGAAGGGACCCCAGTGGGCTCACCTGGTGCCGCCTCCCTGCTCCAGCTGGGCCATCCCAGGGCACAGGGCACAGGATTGTGTGCAGAGGGCTCTGGACTCTGCCAGTGAGGGAGACTCCAGAGCCTCCCAGCACAGCCTGCTCGGGGCTCGGTGCCTGCCCAGCACAGAAGCTCTGCCTCATGTTCAGAGGAAACTTCCTGGGATCAGTTCCTGCCTGAGGAAAATAAAAAAACAAAACCAAGACATGTAAATGAAATTAAAAATAAATCGAATGAGTCATAAAATAGATGCTTTTACCTTTTTATGTTTCTTATACTCTCTTGGTACTTTACAGAATTAACTTTTCACAGGAGCTGGAATAACTTTTATCAATCATCCTCAAAAGATTATTCATTTGACTGGGATAGTAAAACTTCCTGAAATATTGTTCCTGAAAATCATGGGGGAAAAATAATGCAGTCCTACTGTTATCGAAATGTATCTTTACATTATGACAACACTATTTCAGAGAAACTGCAAGGAAGGAGTAGTTTGGTGAAGGGAGGAAACTCCAACAATATTTTGGCATCCTCTTGAACAGAGGAGTAAAATATTTAGAATATGTTTCTGAAGAAATTGTTCAAAGGCATGCTTCTTCCTCTATATCATAATTTTTAAACAAAGACTGAAATCTAAACATTTCAAAACATTAAAAAATATGATTTTCAGGAGATTGTCCTAATGCTTCAGATTTACTATAATTTTAAGAAAACAGACTGAAATCCTGAGAGCAGTGTGGTGTTGTTTCTCCATAGTGTCACTTCCCAGCTGCTTCATGGTTGATCTCCAAACCCCAAAATGCTCGAACAACCACACCCCAAATGGTAGTGAACTTTCTTCCCATCCTCTTCTTTATGGAACTGGAAATGGCTGGATTTATATGTTTTCAGTTCTTTGGCATGACATTAATTTGCCTACAACTGTACCTTTTCTGACTCCATGCCTGTTGTGTTCCACATCTGCTTTCTACTGCTTAGTCAAGCAAAATTGAGGAAAAGAATCGCAGAACAGATTAGAGATCTAAAGGAAGAAGGAGAGGAAATCTCCAAAGGATTTAGAGAACTAAAGGAGGGCAAGTGAAGTGTTGGTCAAAAGGTCTAGGGAAAAAAAAAAAAAAAAAAAAAGCAGATAAAAAAGCAGATTAAAGCTGTGATTGAAGAAGAATGATCAACTGCAGTGTTCTCCAGTGGATGACAGAAAACTATTGGCTGTCTAATGCTAGTGCTTGTTGTCTTTTGGATTGAGGTACAACATAAACTTTAATTTCTGACTGTTATGAGAAGAATATTAAGGCAGCATGTTTTCTCATCTAGTGACAGCAATCCAGCTGTCTTGCATGGTGAACCACCAGTGCTGTGGAGAATTTGGGAGGTGAACCACCATGTGACTCTTTAACACAGCAAGGAAAACACAGGGGAAGCTTATTTCAGTAAAATAAAAAAAGTGTTGACTTGTGTTTGGAGCACCTGCGTGATCCCAGACCAGGGTCACCTGATGGAAAACCTTTTGTGAGTGCAGCAGAGTCACACTTGCACAATGAGAGTTCAAAGGAAGTTTAAAATAATATTTGCTAAGGGATGGGGAACAGAGGCTGCAGCTGTTTGCCCAATAAAACAAATTCAATATCCGAATGAAATTGGAACATATAATCAATATTGGCCTAGCGAGAAAAGAAACAATAATCTTATAACTCCTTGGAAAAGGCATGGCTTTGTTCACCTTCTGGTCAAGCTGCAAAGCCATCTGTTTTTCTTCTGTTATATTTTGTTAAAGATTTTGAGGAGGGCATAGATCGAGCTTGCTATGCTGCAGTGACAACCTATTATTGTTTGTCTCTGCACTGATGCTATTATTTCAAAGTAATGAAATTATTTCATAGGAATAAGTATGCAGGAAGGACTGCAGAGGAACAAGGAGTACAGAGCACTGGTTCTGCAGAAATAAATGACCTGGTATAAAAGGACCATATCATTAAAAATGCAGGTCAGTGGAAATGACAACTTCAAGATCAAATGTTCCTGAGAGCTGCCCACAGACTTGCCATGGATTTTATGTATATGGCAACATTCATAGAAAAAAATAGGAGACTTAGATTAGGATGATTTTAAGTTCTTATTTTCTATGAAATCTGAAATAATTAATGATATTTATGAACTTTCTTTTTGTTTTGAGTCCTTCCCTCTATCCTTAAATGAATTGAATTTTCATGAGATATTTTAGTACCTACAAACTTAGTTAAACAGTCATTTCATACTTAAATTCTGAGTCAAATGGGGATTAAAAGCTATTGTTAGAAGTGTTTCAACCCCTGGTAACTCTTACTTTGAAGAATACAAGAGCTCTAGAAGGGCATGAATTAGACAATGCAGGTAGACCAGAAAATGGAAATTTGAGAGGAATAATGTTGTCTTCTTCAAGAATAAAAAGTATAGCTGTTTATGAGGGGCTTGACTGGAAAGGAGGGACAGAAAGAATGGGGAAATGGAGAGCTCAGGACACAAAAGACCGCTGAGAAAATGTGGGGAAAAAAAAAGAAAAAAATATCAGTCTGGATTAAAAAAGATGAAGCGAAGGAGGAACACAGAGAGAGACCTAACACTTTGTTAAAAAAAAAAAAATAATAAAATGAGGATAGACTGTGGTTTTAATTGAATATTTTGTCAGTCTCAAGCATGAGCTCCACTAAATTAACTAAGAAAGTAGAGATTTTTTTAGATATAATAGTAAAACTTGATATCCACTGCTCTTGGAACAAAATGACAAAATGTCACATATGTAACCTTATCTCTGCAGAGCCTAGATTGCAAGCTTTTATTTGGGCATATGAGGCATTTCTCATGTTCTGTGAGTGACAAGGATATTGCCTATCTATTTATGTCTTTCTGCACAGTATCTGTCACTGACTCTACATTTAACCACCATGGCTTTCAAAAAATGGCAAAGTCTAAATGGCAAGGTACAAAGTTTTGAATATTCTTTTTCCTAGTGCATTTTGCATGCTAGTAGTGGAACAGGAATAATGCATTGGAGTTCTGAATAAAGGCTGCATAAGAGGTCAAAAGCACAAAAAAATGCAAAATAATCAGACCGAAGTAATATTTTCTGAGTGATGACTGCAAAAGAGCAGGTATCAGGGCAAGAAAAGATTCAGTGACAAAAAATCTTTCCAGTGCCATGTGAACACAGCAAGTGCAGATGCATAACAAAGTTATATTCTGATTATTTTCTCGTAACTAGTGGGTTTATTTTTTAAACCAGGGTCATTAGTTTACTTGTGTACATGGAAAATAACTGATTTTAAAAGATAACCTAAAACAGAAGGTTTGCAAATGCTTTCAGATATTCTTTTTATTCTCTCAGCACAGATTTAGATGCAGTAGATGTTGTGAAGAATGATGAAGCCATCAATAATTGCAGATATCCCTTCCATATTTTCTGCTCTGCTTGGATTCCAAGCAGTTAAAAACTCTCTGAAAGTGTACCCATGCTTCCAAATGAGAGCTTCCAGAGTGAGCTTCCCAGAAATCCAAATGTGCCATTTAACATAATTCCTGCCGAGCCGTCCGCAGCGGGCGCGGTAACGGCCCCACGGAATGCTAATGTAATGTGCAGCGCTGCCACTTGGATATTTAACTGGGAGTCAACTCTCAATAAGTCATTTCTCCTTTCTGATAGGAAGTTTTTCCTTCAAAATGGACCTATTTGTGCAAATTGCAGGCAAGCCGGGCTATTTTGCACAGTTGAGGGAAAGCAGGGTTGTGCTTTTTATGGAGTGAGCTATCAGGTAGGTTCACATTTGACACAGAGTGCGCTGAGTTATCAACTTTCTCCAAGGGCAATCATATATCTTGTGCATCCAGAGCCAAATTAAATCTGACATTTCATTTAAAGCCTGAGACATCCTGATGCTAAAGCAGAGCATGAGTGGTAAGTGTAGAGGGGGGTTCAGGTTTTTTTTGGATGGATGTTTCTGTTCCTGCCCTGCTTGTCTGGGTTGTAGATAAGGTCTAATTGCCCACCATCATCCTATATTTTAGCCAGATGGAAATCTCAGATTTAATTCTTTTCCAATGACACTCCTGCCTGTGGTAGTTGTTGCCTGGCAATGTTAAAGAGGACTAATCTGAGTTAGCTTCAGATGGCGTTGTAACCATCATTATTTATGTAGCACTTTGTGAAGATTTCTTTGGTTATCCCCAGAGCCCTCACATCAAGCCTGGTAGTTTGCAGACGAAAATGCAGTCCGCGAATTTCCGAATCTCATTCAGTTAAAAATCTTTATATCTCATTCTAGGTGTTTATTGCATAAAATCTTTTCATGATCTCAACCTCAAATTAAAAAACAGACTCTTTTGCTGAGGTGGCAGATGGGTAAAGGTCACCCGAATAGGTAAGGCAAAGGTAGTATAAAAAACTTTTATCCTTCATTGCAGCCATGGAAATATGCAGCTTCTGGACCGGTTTGTGATATTTATTGAAATAGACTCATAAATTCTCAAAATTTACACAGTATCACCCAGGAGTCCTAGGATAGAATCTATATCTACGGAACCAGGCTGAAATTCTGTGTTCATTTCACTTTTATTATGTTATTTTCCAGTGAAAACTGGATCAACAGTGATGATCCAGTCCCAATAGAAACATCCAGCAGGATGTAATTTCCTAGGTATTTCATAGCAGAATTACTTCTGTATTTTTATACCTCCTCAGCCCTGCCATCCTGGGTGTGTTGCGAATATCACTGTATGCAGCATGATTGTTATGAAGGAGTATTTTTTCTGATTAAGAATATTGTTCATGGCAGCAAATGCCATTGCTAAGGGTGAGAAGGCCCTTTTTACATGCTTCTATTGTTTCCTTCATTATGCTTTATTTCACATGTCACAGGCATGCACACCTCATACATCTTAATTATTTGATTATCATCCAAGATGGAGATATCTTTCCTGCCTCTAAGGTAGGGGAGGTTGCGAGGAGTGGGAATATAAACAGAAATAAAGGAATTCACACCTATATAATTTTTTTTTTCACATTTCCTTCCCTATTGATTTTTCAAAAGATAATTTTTGTGGTGTAGTGTCAGCTGCTCTCATTAGAAACCTATTGATTGTTAACCATTATTATTTCTTCAAATCTTGGAAATGGGAGGGAAAAGATAGATGGGAAAAAAGAGGGTCAATATTTTATTGCTTTAATGTTTGTTAATTGCACACTTTGGACACTGCCTTTAACATCTTTATTCTGATAAAAACCCTGGATTTTTTTTTTCACATCCTTGTTTTTATTAAGGTCAAAAAGGGAATGTTTATTCCTTTATGAAGAGCAACCTTGGATTGATTGAAACGAATAATAACCCATTCAACCCTTTTATTGCAAAGTGGCTGGTTCTTCAATTACATCCTCACTAAGCCTTGTTGGAAAAAGCAGAAGCACTAGTGTTCATTTCAGAACATCACCCACCACTGTATATTCTGTTGGAGACTGCCCATTAGTTGTGAAGTTATTCCTTCACATGATTTCCTAGAAAGATTTCCAAGAAAGGGGAAACCTACAAAATGCTGCCGAAATTACAAGTTCTCGCTTTTCCTGTGTTGCCAAATTTCACCTGAAACTTCTTTTTCTAAGGAATTTGGCATTGACTCACTCAAAAGCCTTTTGGCTTATGCTGAAGGACTCCTCAGTTTTCACTTTTCCCTGTCTGCCTTGCTGTCACAGCAAAGCACTTGTAATTGTTAACATACTATTATTACAGACCCTTTTTTTTTAAAAAAAAAAAAAAGCAAAACATTCCCCAAACTCTTGTGAGAACCAAGAGAAGACCCTGAGCAAAGCCCACAAGGACACCTAGGCATTGTGTGCCCAGCTCCATGGCAGTTTCTAGCAGAGTTCCATGTTCCCATGGGGGTGAAGGGAGGGTTAGGCACCTACAGCCAGGTTTCCAGGCAGTCAGAGAAGATGCTAAATACAAAATGACACCTCAACCATCACAAAAATTGTGATCTCTTCCCACTGCTGGGTTTGGGTGACAAAGCCTGGGGACCTGAAAAAGGTCAAGACAGGCTTTCCTAAAGTATCCCGACTCCAATTCTATCCCTGATTAGGAGCTCATGTTTCTTAGTTTTGGGGCTTTTTTTAAATAAAGCATCCCTACATATATCTATTTCTTTGCTCACTGACACCTGAAATCTTAGCTCCTTTGTTACATTCTCATGCAGGAAGAACAGAGACACACACATTACTTTTTTTCTTAGAATCACAGAGCCACAGAATGGCTTGGTTTGTGAGGAACCTTAAGGATCATCTTGTTCCATCCCCCTACCATGGGCAGGGACAGCTTCCACTATCCAAGGCTGCTCCAAGCCCTGTCCAGCCTGATCTTGGACACTGACAGGGATGGGGCAGCCATTCTTCCTCAGCTTGCTAAAAGCCAGGCATTGTGTAAGAAACAGGAGTTTGGGGTTTTCAGCCCTTTCACAAAGGGAGGTGTGGAAGATCATTTCTGCTGTGCCTGAGCTGCAGAGCACAGAGCTGGCTCAGAGCAGGATGTGGTGGTCCCATCGGCCTCATTACTGAGGGAAATTGCTGTGGCTGCTCAGCTCAGTGCCTGTTGCATGCTGGAGGTGTGTTCTGAGTACATCTGCAGGGCAAGGTTTCTCAGAAGATTTAAGCATGAAAAGATGAAGGAATTCTATTTTGAGTCTCCTGCTGACGTTCTTCCTACTTCAGTTTGTCACAACAGGGAGAAATTAAATGACCTCAGTCCTTATGTACTCAGGCAATTAAATTCTATGCAAAGCTGAACCCCAGACACCTCTGTGCTTCTGTGCATCAGGTGCTGATATATTCCTTTTTCAAGGCCATAAGCACTATCTGCAACGGATCAAGAGATTCCATCCAGAATTACTCACTCAGCCCTTGTCCTTTGCCCAACAAAAGCTGCCACTGCCTCTCCACAGCTGCCAGTTCCACTTGCTCCTTGAAGGATGGCCTGGCTTTTAAGGGCATGTCTGCATTGTCAGCTTCAGACAGACACATGCTGTGCTCTGAACTGGAGCTGCCTTTCCCTGGGAGTGGTGCAGAGATGTAAATGCCAAGCTACTTGCCACGTTAATGAGTCCAGCTGAGTGACATTGTGTCCTGCTGGGTTTTAGGCACATGTATTCCTTCCAGGGAGAGCACTGATGTAGTGATCAACATCCATCTTGAAACAACATTATTTTGTTTGGTGTCAGGGAGAGAAAGTATTAGAGAGACAAATAAGATTTTAAAATAACAAACAGCAGGAATATATATTTAGTCTCATGTTTTCCAATTTGACATGTCACTCTGAGTCAAGTTAGATAGGCTTTGATCCCCCAAAAGGGACTTTTTAATGTTCTAACAATGCACCAGTTTTCTTACAGAGTGGAACTTATGTTAGTCTTATGGTTCCTTTTATTTTTTGCTGATGTGCACAAGCCAACATTGCAATCTTTAGGTTAATACCGACAGCATGAAACCTGATCTTGTTTCAAAACCAGACTGAGCCATACTAAATAAATATTCAGAGTGTAGGTCCTATAAACATGATTCACCACGCTACTATGGATACAATTTTAGTGCTTAATTTGAAAATTATATGCTTTAAATTAAGCCTGGACACCCACAGACCCTGCACTCAGTACTATGTGTATCTGAAGGGATTTGATGGCCTGGAGGAGAGTGGAATAAAGCTGCTGTGGCTCCTTACTTAGTATACTACCCCTTGAGTGACTAATAGAAAAAACAGTTTTCAATTTTCACTAGGTAATTCATCTGACTGTTGCCTAAACTGCTCCCTAGAGAGAAACAGTTTGGGTAGAAAAACTGTTTGTGAAATACACATCAATATACTGACAGCCACCAAAAAAAAGGACTCAATGCATGTGACACTTGTCACATTAATGAGCACAATTCATATTAAGAGTTTGACACTTTCTAGCTAAAGTATTTGATTGGCCTTTTCTTGTAATTTTCCCCAAACAAAGCTTAGCATACCAAGTGTTCCCGTGGTGATGGGGCATCTGTTTATAAATGTCCCAGTGCTGCCTCTTGGATGAGTGTGTGGAAGCTCCAGGTATAAAGCAAAGTGAAGCTTGGCTTGGCAGCAGGATTAAGCCATTAAACAGCCTGTGAGCACAAAGTTCTCTGTACCTGCTCTCTCCCCTGCACTCCTGCTTAACCAGCAGCAAATGTGTGCTGTAATTGCCACATCGTATGCCTACACTCTCCTGCCCCGGGTTAGCATAATAAACACCCTAAATCACATTATGCTGTGTATCAGTGGCTCAGCATTCAAGATCTGTTCCTTGCTAACTGAAAATTATGACTTATCCCTGCCTTTGATTTTCTCTATTGACTGCTGGCTGTTTCTGTAAGGTTACTGTGGAAACAGGAAGAGGATCCAAGGATAGCAGTTTGTCTGTGGCATGTCTGTGCATCCGTATGTCACATCTATATGGCCTAGAGGTGTTGACGTGTAAGAACAAACACTACAAGAGGAAGGGCTGGAGAGTTAGGAGAGTGTAGCAATCATTGTTCTGTCGGCATCAAATGCAAGGGCTCAGAGTTGGCAAGAGTCTTAAATGCCAGTTTTCCTGAAGGGTGTTCTACAACTCCTTATTCTGGACTAGCAGATGATATTCACATCTGCAAAATGCTGCAAAATAAAGCAGACTTTTCTCAATTCCTTTTTCCCAGCTGGAGGGTTAGAAATCTTGATTCTCTCAGAATAATATCCACCATCTGCAAATCTCAAAACAGTCTGTGTAACCCTGTCTCCACCTTAAAAATCATGCAGAAGAGTCTCTGAATGCAGTTCACAGCTCGCCCTTGGCTACATTCAGATAATTGCACTGCCCTCCGTGGGAAACCCAGTCCCACACACAGTCCTGGATGGATCCAGCCCTCAGCATCTGTTCCTCAGTTTCCCAGTCAGGTGATATAAAGACACTGCCTTATAGACTCATCAGATTTTTCAGACTACGGTTCTTATAATTTGATTATTATGAGCTGTTTATTTTTATTTGTTGAAATATCAGATGCTGAGGATAGGCTATTAAAAATTACTCTGAGGAATGAGGAATATGGTAGGCAGCTATTAGTTTGGGATGACTTAGCCCAATTAGCATTCCGTATCCTGTGATGACATGAATTTCCTTCCTAAGATGGATAGCAAAAATTTATCTTGTCCTCTGACTAAGCTCTGTGCTCTGGGGCAGGTTTTTAGTACTCTGAGTTCCTTTCAACTGCTGATATTCCCTGTATGACTTTTCTGGGAAGGTGTCTCTAAATCCTGAAGGCAGGAGCTGGAACTGAATTCACAATATTCCTGTAAGTCTGAAAACACAGCTGTCATTTCCTGCTGAGGTTGTGAAACAAAGAGATTTTCCTGCTAATATTGTCAGAGAGAACATCTTCCTGCACTGGACAGAAAATATAAAAATACCTTAGAATTATAGAATATCCTGTGTTTGAAGGGACCAACAAGGATAATCAGTCCAGCTTCTGGCCCTACACACAACAGTCCCAAGAATCACACGATGTGGCTGACACTGTTGTTCAAACACTTGAGCTTAGAGCTGCTACCACTTTCCTGGGAAGCCTGTTCCAGTGCCCAGCTCCTCTGGGTGAAGAATCTTTTACTAATATCCAGCCTAAGCCTCCCCTGACAAAACTTCATGCCATTAAGACACAGCTCCATGACACCACACCTTGAATTTGTCATGGTTAGAAGGAGATTAGGGCTGGCTTGGTTGCAGCTTTCTGTGGCTTGGCTCTTGCTGGTCTGCTCTGCCATTAGCTGGAGAAGTTTGGTCAGGGTTTCTGGCCTGCTCTTCTGCCTCTCTGCCTGCCCTGGTCCGCAAGCATGTGCAGGGATGCACAACACAGCTGGCAGAGCAACTGGGAATTGGGAATGGATTTAATTTCTCTGTGCACTATGTGAAAAACATTATCTTTTACTTTACCTAGAAGTGCCCGGCTTGGCCACCTTGTTGCTCAATTACCTCATTACTTCAATAGCATTGTGGCCCAGGAGAGGAGCTACAGGACACAGAGCTGGTTTATCTAAGATATAAGGGTTTAGAGAGGCCAGCAGAGATTGGCATTTCTTCTTGTGAAGCACTGCTGCAGAGCTCCCCATTGTAGGCAGCCTAAATAATTTGTCGGAGCACACAAAGAATTGGTGGCAGAGCCCACAAAGCAATCTTGACTCTAAACTTCCAGTTAGAAACTGAAATCAGTCTTCTCAAAAGATATATTCCAGTTTCATATGTGGGAAAGCAGAGACACAGGGCTTTAGTAGCACAGACATCATCCTGCAGTGACAGCCAGAGAGCTTTTGGCGCTTGGTTTCTTTTCCATAATCACCCTGCCTTTAGATGGATTTTGGAGTGGGTGCAACTGAAACAACCTCTCATTTTCTGTGACAGCACTTGCTGAGCTTACCTGAGTGGTAGGGTTTTGTTGGTTTTTTTTTTTTTTCCTCACCTCACAGCAAAGAATATCTTCATAATATTTAATCTAAACCCGCCTTTTTTCATTGTGAAGACATTCCCCCTGCAGTTCTCTCACTGCAGACCCTTGTCAAAAACTCCTCTCTTGTGGACCCCTTCCATACTGGAAGGAGTTCTGAGGTCCTCCTGAAGCCTTTTATTCTCCAGGCTGATCTCTCCCAGGCTACCCTCGTAGCAGAGACATTCATTCTCACCTGTGTACTGAGCTGGGAAGTCTCAGTGCCATTCTCACAAATTTGGAATAAAAGTTAGAGAGACAAAACAGTAAATGGGTGTTACAAATTAAATGTCTCCCTTTGGAAACTCCTTCAGGTTAGGGGTAAAGCCCATTAAAAATTGTATAACAGTCAATGCAATTGTCATTTTCATTTACTGCTTTAGGCACAATGGTACTATAGATGATTAATAATGACAAATTCTATTAAAAAGTAATAAACCAACTCTTTTTAGAGATAGGATTTATACATGAAATTTTGAATCAACCTATTGAATCAATGACTATTATAACCAGAATGTTGGTCAGTTAAAAAAAAAATAAAAACCAAAAAACAAAACCCAACAAAATTGCTTTAATTAAAATGGCATTTTGCATACAAAACAAGTTTTAAATATTCTCAGCTGGATGAAAATCAATTTTTATTTTGACAAACCAGAATCCATGTGATTTTGGGGGCTTGTCAAGTATTCACTATCTGTAGAAACTACTCTCTTTATGTATTTATAACTATCAATTGATGTATTAGTTTCTTGATAGAAGGATGCTCTGTTTCCAAAATCTCACAATGGAAGCTCTGCCTGCATCTTTACTAGCAGCAGTATCAGCGCTTTGCTGGAGAGTTGTATCCCAAGAAGATGGGTATTCACCCAATGCCATATTGGTAAATAAGGAAGCACAGCAAATAGTGGTGTCGTGGAGAAAACATGCTGCTTTCCCAAAGTTTCTGCCTCTGGCTAGAGAGGCTCTGCACATCCCTGCTGCCACCACCACTGCCAGCGAGGGAGGCTGAGCATCTGAGGCTCACTGCTCTCCTCTCAGCAGTTTCATGGTGGCAGTAGAAACTGGAAATCCACGTTTTACAGAGGCTGTGAGGCTGTATCACCTCTTCTCTGCTGCACCAGACTGGTGTCAGTCTGTCCATGTGTTGGTACATGCACCAAAATTTCCTCCCTGAGCACCCCAAGCAAAGGGGTTCTCCAAGCCTTACTGTGCTGGTCTGAGTTGGTAACACTGAGAAAGGATTTTTAGGGCAAAAGGCTGTGATGGAGACAGGTAAAGCAAAAAGAAAACCCCAGCAAAACAGGACAATGTGCCTTTTATCCATCCTGAAATAGCAGCTGATGTGAAAAGTACACATGGATTAAAAATGACTGCCCTGAGTTTGACTTTTCAGGGCAATCAGGCAGTCTGGGAAATAGGGATGTGGTCCACTCACAGCAGAGAAAGGTGTTGGTAAGCAGAGGGGTGGTGAGGTTGCCAGCATCTCCATGACGTGGAGATACAGGTGACACATTGCTTAAAGAATGTATAGGGAGAACTTTATTTAATTTAGAAATTACAAAATCTTCTCTCTGTCGAATGTCCAAAAAAAAAAAAAAAAAATCTAACAGTATCAGAAGTAGGTGGTTTTTGTTAATTCTTATTTCTAACTTTTTTCCTTTTCTCTTTTTTTTTTTTTTTCCTTTTTTTTTTTTTTTTTTTTTTTTTTTTTTTTTTTTTTCTTTTCTTTCTCTTGCTTGTAACAAGGTAAGTTATTGGTCCAAAGGAAGTTCAGATCTGGGGAACAACTGTAATGAAAATGCACAGCAGAGCCATACTAACACAACACCAGTGAAGAGAAATTTTATGCCTTACTAAAACTGATGCAGTGAATTACCCAGTTATGTAAAATCAGACTGAAAGAATGCAGAACAATGAATTGTATGGCACTAACTGCAGCTCTGGACCAGGATGCAGTGTCTGTACACGGTAAATGCACAACACAGAAGAATGGCCTCAGTCTCAATGTGTTTCACTGCATTTACAAATGTTTTGGTCAAACTTTGAGTAAAAAGAAGGATATGAATAAGAGTGGATATGCATATGAAATAGAGGTATGGTAGACTTAATGGTGACTGCAGGTACGGAAAAGTAATTTTGGGAGGCAGAGAGAGAGAAGGGAAGGCTGAGGAGCAAGCACTGTATCATTTGAGAATCATTACACACATGTGCAATGTGAACTTGCCTGTGTCCTGCTCTTCCTGTTGGTAACATGCAAATAGTGACACCATCCTGTTCTGCCAAGTGTTTTGCTTTGAAGACAGTACTAAATGTCATTACTCATAAATTTCCTTATAATGGGTGTGGATGCATGGGTTTGGGAGAACATGGTTTTGTCTTCCGTGGACAGATGCAATTGTGTTTCTGGTTTGGGAGAGGAACATTTCATTGACTCAAAAATCTTTTAAGGCTGGACTTTGGAGTCATGAACTTTCAGTCTCTGCTCAGGACAAGCCTCAAAACAGTTTCACAGTCTCAAGTGGACCTGAGAGACACAGCTTTTGCTTCCTGCCCACAGCAGAAAAATCGTTTGTCTGAGCAGCTTTCAAGATCCCTGTGAGAGACTGAAGTGTTGATGGTTAATGGCTCGAGTAATTGGAGATTTGCAAAAGCAGTGGGGCCTTTTCTGACAATGTCAAGGTAACAGCTCAGGGCTGAGTGTATGAACAAGAGAGGAAAACCACACAAAGCAAGCTTTGCTGAGGAGGAAGATGATTTTAGAGCCAGATGAGGGAGGAGACAAAGAAGTAGATCCTGTGAGGTGGGATAGGGATTTTTATCCTGACAGTGTCCTCCCTTACACAGCTGGCTCAGGTGTAAAACTCCCACTGAGGGGAGAAATCAGGACATTCCCATGTAAGCCTGAAGGTTTTCATGACTTCTGATGGGGCGTAATTGGCTCAACTGTATTGCTGTGTGAAAGAGAGGTCATGTCTCTGAATGGCTCATAAACCATCAAAGAGCCCCAAAGAACTCCCAGATTTATCTCTGGGGCCTTCCACCACAGGACTCTGCAAGTCCCACAGTGATGCAACCATCAGTGCCCCCCCAGGGGATGTACCTGGGCATTCCCATATAAATCTGAGCTTGGATCAACCCACTGAACTTTGTGCTCCACAGGTTTTCCCCCACTCAGGACCCATTGAGGCAGTGACCATCACTGTGACCAACAGGCACTGAAATTGCAGCAATCAAGTCTTGTAGCTGCATCCACAGGTGGGAATACCTTCTTACTCTTATCCTTTCTTTGTCTTTCTTTTCCCTCATACATTTTCTTATGTGTTGTTTTTATGCTTTTATATTGTTCCATCTCTACAGGTAATAATAACCAAAATGGCTACATGCCTGCTTTCCATGGAAACCAAACTGTTCTAAAATAAACCCTACATTTATATATTTATAAAAACTATTCATTCAGTGCCTTTTCACCCAAATCCACTCCCAGGGATCTATTAACAAGAACCTGAGATACTCTTGACTCCAGGGATGGGTTGTAACAATCCCAAGAGAATTTAAAGCTTTGCCTTAGTTAAATTCAGGTTATTTATCTTTTGTTAATTCCCCTCATACACACAGGCAGGGCCCTATTAAAACTGCAATGTAAGGTACTATTAAAACTGTAAACACTGTGTTTTCATATATTTTTTGTGTAGTATTAATATAAATTGCACTTTATGTAATTTCTTTCCAAATCACTTTGGGATACCAAATCTGGTAGTCTGGATTTATTCCAAGTTTTTCTCATGCCAATGTGAATTCTTGCTCTCCCTCAAGTCTTTTCTTTGATACGTTTGTGCGGAGTGTTTTCTCCCCCTTTTCTCTACTTAGCTGTTCTATGATTGTTTTTCACCCCAGAGAAATTTTCTTTTCTTTGAATATTAAATGATAATTGTGTAAAAGAGCTAACCTTGCAGATCCTTATTGCATCTAAGTTCACCTGCGCAGCTGTACTGAAAAATAGCTTTGCATTAGAGCCTGAATTGGTGTTTCTGCATCTGCTTTTCCATTGTCATTAATGGAAACAAATCCCTCGTAAGATGCATTTCACAGAATCCCAGAGTGGGTTAAGGCTGGAAGGGACCCCAGTGGGCTCATCTGGTGCCGCCTCCCTGCTCCAGCTGGGCCATCCCAGGGCACAGGGCACAGGATTGTGTGCAGAGGGCTCTGGACTCTGCCAGTGAGGGAGACTCCAGAGCCTCCCAGCACAGCCTGCTCGGGGCTCGGTGCCTGCCCAGCACAGAAGCTCTGCCTCCTGTGCAGGGCAGTGCTGGGCTCAGCCCCTGCCCGTGGCTCTGGGGCCATGGCTGGAGCAGAGCCTGGTCCTGCTCTGCCCCTGCTGCACACAGGGACACCCAGGGACGGGGTCCCCTCCCAGCCGGGCTCCTCTCCAGGCTGAGCAGCCCCAGCTCCCTCAGCCTCTGCTCACCAGGGAGATGCTCCAGGCCCTTCCTCGGCTCTGCAGCCTCTGGACCCGCTCCAGGAGCTCCCTGTCTGCTGTGCCGAGGAGCCCAGACCTGGACACGGCTCTGCAGAGCTGCCCCGCCAGGGCTGAGCAGAGGGGCAGGATCCCCTCCCTGTCCTGCTGGCACCAGGATCCATGGTCCTCCTTGGCCGCAGGCTCTGCTGGCTCAGGGACAGCCTGGTGCCCACCGGGAGCCCCAGGTCCTTCTCAGAGCTGCTCCAGCAGGGCACCCCCAGCCAGCGCTGGAGCCTGGGCTTGCTCCTGCCCTCTGCTCTGCTCAATTCCAGCAGTTCCCGGCTCTCTGCCCGCCGCTCCAGCCTGCCGAGCCCCTGAGGAAGGGCTGCACAGCCCTCTGAGGAACCAGCCACTCCTCCCAGCTTTGTGCCGTCTGTGAATGTGCTGATGAGAGCTTGGTTTGTGTACTGTAACTTTCCCTGATACATTTTCAAAAGCTTTTTCATTAGTCCCTGGGTTTTATAAGCTGTCTTTCAGTGAAGAAAATACCTGGAAGCGCTCATAGCATTTCTCGTGGAGTTCTGCCTGACATTGCCTGCACTGTGCAGTGAGGTCTGCATTTTGGATCAAGGATAATGGGCTGTTAAAAGTCAGGACTGATCATCAGCAGTCCCCTCTGGCTGTCTTTTGGTAAACAAAAACTTATCATCATCAATTTTTAAAACAATCTTACAAATAGCAGTCAGCCTCAATAGACAGATGAGATCTTATTTATTTCACACTCCTTACATATGCTCTGGAATATTTTTTATATTTCTACATCAAGTAGGTCTATTTAGGTCTATAGGAGTTTAGTAGTAAAGCGTTATCACCAGAGAATTCTACGAAATTTAAATTGGTAACATATTTCTCGTTTGCCTTATATTATGGTTTATATATTTTTTTAATAATTGAAATACCATATTTCTGGCAGAATTAAAGGAATAAAATACAGAAATTTTAGCTTTTGTTGTTGTTACTTTACATTATAGAATCAAAGCAAAACAAACCTTATAAAAGTCTGAAAAGCAAAAAAAAAAAAAAAAAAAAAAAAAGGAAAATGTCTCTTCAGATTGTTCAAATTAAGTTGAGCAAAGTCAGTCTATGGTTTTAAGTTTCTTTACCTTCACCTTGTGACCCAGGGTAGAAAATCACGGTGAAAAATCAAAGTCAAAATTCTTCCCATCGGGTTCCAGTAAGTTTCTCAAAAAATATTTTCACTTGTCCTGCATTTACAATGTATTTTAACTAAAACATTAAAAGGAAACAACTGCTTCACTTAACAACCTTGTTAAAAAGTTACAGCAACAAGTTAAAGCTAATGATGTATATTCCATTTATTGACAGTACATGTAGAGAGCTGCGTCTGGAGGGAAACTATTTACACCTACCTATTTTAGACCTACTCTAGGACAGAATTAATTATCCACAGTTCTTGTAATCTGTTGTTGTTAACCAGGGGAAACCAGAGTGGGTGCCTAAGTAAGATGCTGCATTGCTGTGTGGTGAAACCCAGGGGAGATGTGCCTCAGGTGTAGTGCAGTGAGGTAAATATGTGACAAGAGCCTTCTTCACAGACTTACAGAATCATTTGCATTATAAAAGACCTCTGAGATTATTGAGTACTACCATCAGCACAACACTGTCAAGCCCACTACTAAATCATGAGCCAAATGCCACACCCTCACAGTTTTTAAATTCCTCCAGATGTGGGGACTCCATCACTGCCCTGGGGCAGCTTCACCAGGGCTGGGCAGCCCTTTTGGTGAAGAATTTGAGAGCTTCCTTGGATTTACTTTGACATTAGCTCCTTTTATGTCCTGTCTGAGCACTAAAAATGGATAATTCAGCCAGCTGAATGATCCACTAGATATGAAACTTTACAAAAAACTCCTCATCAGAGAGTTAGGAGTTTTGATCAGGCAACAACTTTTAGCCTGTGGGTTCCCAAGGGCTTCAACAGATGGGGATTTTTGCCTGAAGAGTCAGCCTCGCTGTTTGGATGGGAACAATGTAATCTTCACAAAAAGCAGTTTGAGAAGATGGCTGAACCCAGTAATGCTTTAAAGCTTCCTGTACAGGGGAGTGGAAAGTGAGCATAGATACATCTGGGATGGATTTTGTATTTACTTTTAAATTCTGAGCTCCATTTAAATAAGAATGATCTGTGGAAAGGCAAATATTCCTTTGGCCTTCTGCAGCACATATTTCAAAATTCTTCTTTGTGTAACCTGCCTATTTCTGACTTGTAATGAAAGTCAATACTTTCTGTTTCTACTACTGCATGTAATGTCTAATAACCAGCTGTGAAGTTCAGGTGCTTTCATTTTCCCCCTGCAGAAAGGAAAAAAAAATCTTTCCAATTCAATCCTTAGAGAAACCTGAAATATTAAATCTAGTGAAGTTATCGTATTCTTTTATTAAGGAGGTCATTAGTTTCCTGAGGCTTTTTCATTCATCCTCAAAGTTGAATTCTGGCATTTACTAAATCAAGTGCTGGTTACAAATTGGGAAAGAAAGAAGCAAAATGAGATGCAGCCTGGAGTCTCTGCTTGAAGGCTGAAAGTTTAAATACCATTTTGGGTACAAAGTCATGCTGAACTCCATATGTCATTGCCTTTGCACAGTAGCTACATATCCACTTTCCCAGTTCTTGTGGGTCACTGCTAACACACCAGCTTATGGCCCTTTCATCTAGAGTCTGTTTTGGTAATGAACATCTCCCACACCCACTCCTGTTTCACATCAGTAAATGGAGATCCTTGAAGCAGGAGGAGGAAAACACAAAAGCTCAGGGGGGGTGGAATTTAAAAAAAAAAAAAAAAAAAAAAAAAAAAAAAAAGTGAATAATATGTGTGATGAGATCAGTGGGTTGGAATGGCTGAGGAGGGTGATCTCCAGTGACTACAGCTGCAGTGCCCCAGTGGTGTGCCCAAAGGAATGGGATCCAGTCCTCAGGCCACCTGGCATAAATTTGATCACTGCCGTGCTTTTCAAGTCTGACAGCCCTTGAGTAAAACTGACCACATCCACAATTTCTGTAGGATGTAGGTACTGGCACAAGTATTGCCACTTTTGCACCAGTGTCTCCTATGCACTGAAACAGTTTCCTCACAATAGAATAGAGCACACCAAGTTTTGAAAGGACCATGGAGACCTACACAGTAAAAAGAAAGAACCATAGCTGAGCTGCACCCTTGGCAGGTCCCACATACTTTGGACCAGACCATGGAACCCAAGCTGTCATTTAGCAGGAAAACATAAAATAATAATGCTCTGACCTGGCATGTGGAAAGGGATACAGGCTCTATTAACCTGCACAGAGTGAGGCTCACAGGAGACCATGTAAACTTAACCCTCTTTTATCAAGGACCAGAGGCTACACAAGACCAAAAGAAGCTCAAGGTAGTTAAAATTGCAACTGGCTTTGGGGAACTGGCCCCAACCTAACCTATTAAGCATTTTTTTAAGAATATATAACATCCCCCCAAACTGTTAAAGCTGTTCCTATTTCAAGAATGACAGAAGGGTTGCACTTGCTTTTGCTATATAAATATCCAGCTGTAACAGAGCTTTCCAGGGATATGTGAAACAAGGGTTCTCTTAGGCAAAAACATGGATCAGCAGGTATTTTGGGGAGGTGCCCCACTCACTAAAGAACCAGTCAGGCTGGAGAGAAGCACATCACAGTTCCCTTTGGAATCTGGGCTCCTACCATGAGGAACATCCTTCCACTCAGCCCAGGAAAAATTCTTACCCTCATTGGGTTTGTCAAAGGTCTTTCTTATTATTTCTTTCTACTGTTCTTCCCAATTCTTCTTTCCTTTTCCCCCTACAGGCACAAATTAAAAAAAAAAAAAAAAAAAAAAAAAAAAGTGGACTGGCCCATCCTTAGTGACAAATGCAGGGATGAGCAGTGGTACTAGTCTGTGATGGCTCTTGGAAAACTAAGGCCACTGCAGATACCCTTTTTCTTTGTAAACTGCTGGTTCTTAGCTGCTGATCCAGCTTCCATTTCTAGAGCCACACAGTATTCCACTGGTTGTCAGATAAAGAAACTCTCTGTGTTTTTCAGACAGAGAATAAATGTACCTGCACCTACACCAAAATAATAAACTTGCAAATCCTTTGCTGCAAGGTCTATGGTGTCTGAAAATCAACTTTTTAACAAACAGAAATGAATCTGATAGAGTTTGGTCTGGACTTTGCCACTGCAAGGGTTCTAGCATTGAAATCCCTGGACTAATGACAAAGCACTAAAGAAACAAAGTGAAAAGAAAAGACCTCTTAAGAATATTTAACTTATGTTCTTTTGGCAAGCAAATGTATTCCTGCCTCAAGAGTGTAGTGCACTAAATAAGATATTTTTTGTTACCCCTATAGGGAAAGCAGATAACTACCTGTTTTACAACCCTCCTTGTTCTCAGGGTTTACCATTTGTGTGCAATAAAGGAAAACACCATATTGACTGCAATTAACCTTTCTTTTTCTTTTTTTTCCCCCTGTTTTTGCTTTTGTCTACACTCTGAAAAGCAAAGAATGTCTAAGTAAGAGTCTGCAATTTTGCTGAAGATCATTGTCTTCTGTCACAGGAGTGGGGTTTTCGTTTGCACTCTTCATAACAAAAGATCCAGAGATGCCTGATAGTTATTATATAGTCTTTTACCCAGATGGTAGATTAATATTTCTAGAATATTTCTTTAGACATACATAGAATTGTAGCAATACTATATTATTATCATATTACTATCATCAGTCTTTTTGATACTCTACTTTTTGTTTGGGTTTTTTTTTCTGTTTTATTTTTTTTTACTTTTTTTTTTTTTTTTTTTTTTTTTTTTTTTTTTTTTTTTTTGGTTGGTTGGTTGGTTGGTTGGTTGGTTGGTTGGTTGGTTGGTTTTTTTTAACAGGGGAGAGAATCTTTGGAAACTGTGGAGTAACATTTGTAGTCCACCTGAAGTTACAAAACATGAAAGGAACCATACATGTTGTGTATGTATTTCTGTATTTGTCAATGTACAAACCCATCTCAAAACACTGCAGAACAGGTAGGTGTGACAGATATTGCAGACACAACTGATGTGAGACAGTTTATTGTGTTACTGTCTCATTTTGAGCTATTCAGTTGGCTTTGCTAAGAGTATCATAGTTGATTAAAGCAGCAAAAATAGGTAGTGACTTCCATGAGAAAAGGAATGGCTGCCATAAATCTCCTTGAGATGCTCTAATGAAACAGCATCTACTGGTAACTAGCAGTAAGCTGAGCCCTAAATAATCCGTTAGAAACCTAGATCCTGCAGGCTCTGCCATCAGTAGCCCAAAAATAACTTGCAGCCATGCTAGTGAATAATTTATGTTGAAGACCTCCATGATCATTTAACGCAACAATTATCCCAGCACTGCCAGTAATAACAGGTCCCCAAGCTCCAAATCCACACATGTCTTAAATCCCTCAGGATAGCGACTCCACCACTTCCCTGGGCAGCCTTTTTCCAGCGGCTGACAACCCTTCAGGTGAATAAACTTTTCCAAATACCCTATTTAAACCTCCACTTTCACACTTGAGGCTGTCTCCTCTTGTCCTGTCCCTGTTCCCTGGAGCACAGCCCGACCCCCCCGGCTGTCCCCTCCTCTCAGGGAGTTGTGCAGAGCCACAAGGGCCCCCCTGAGCCTCCTCTGCTCCAGCCTGAGCCCCTGCCCAGCTCCCTCAGCCCCTCCTGGGGCTCCATTCCCTTCCCCAGCTCCCTCAGCCCCTGCTGGGGCTCCATTCCCTTCCCCAGCTCCCTCAGCCCCTGCTGGGGCTCCATTCCCTTCCCCAGCTCCCTCAGCCCCTCCTGGGGCTCCATTCCCTTCCCCAGCTCCCTCAGCCCCTGCTGGGGCTCCATTCCCTTCCCCAGCTCCCTCAGCCCCTCCTGGGGCTCCATTCCCTTCCCCAGCTCCCTCAGCCCCTGCTGGGGCTCCATTCCCTTCCCCAGCTCCCTCAGCCCCTGCTGGGGCTCCATTCCCTTCCCCAGCTCCCTCAGCCCCTGCTGGGGCTCCATTCCCTTCCCCAGCTCCCTCAGCCCCTGCTGGGGCTCCATTCCCTTCCCCAGCTCCCTCAGCCCCTCCTGGGGCTCCATTCCCTTCCCCAGCTCCCTCAGCCCCTGCTGGGGCTCCATTCCCTTCCCCAGCTCCCTCAGCCCCTGCTGGGGCTCCATTCCCTTCCCCAGCTCCCTCAGCCCCTGCTGGGGCTCCATTCCCTTCCCCAGCTCCCTCAGCCCCTGCTGGGGCTCCATTCCCTTCCCCAGCTCCCTCAGCCCCTCCTGGGGCTCCATTCCCTTCCCCAGCTCCCTCAGCCCCTGCTGGGGCTCCATTCCCTTCCCCAGCTCCCTCAGCCCCTGCTGGGGCTCCATTCCCTTCCCCAGCTCCCTCAGCCCCTCCTGGGGCTCCATTCCCTTCCCCAGCTCCCTCAGCCCCTGCTGGGGCTCCATTCCCTTCCCCAGCTCCCTTCCCTGCCCTGCACACGCTCCAGCCCCGAGGGGTCTCAATGGAGCACTGACAAGACAGGAGGGACCTTGAAGTTTTTGTGATTGCTCCTGCTGCTGGCTGATTTTCAAAGCAAGTGCCATTCCTCTGCCCCTCTCTTCTTGCTGCCTGTGTCTCCTGTTAATCCTTCTCTTTGTATTAATGCTTTTAAACTTGAGGAAATTTTCACATCTGATCACCAAAAAAATGTAACAACCTCCCTGACATGAAGGGCAAATGAAACATTGATCATCACTGCTCTGGTGACAAGTGCTGAGTGCCAGAGGCAACTGTCACTTTGCTGTGTCCCAGGTTCATGGAGCACCTAGTGAAGCCCTGCTAAATGCCACTGCCAAAATATCAGCAGGGAAAAAAAAAAAAAAAAAAAAAAAAAAAAAGTCCTTTCCTCAACAGGTACTTTTAACCTGTTGGTAGCTGTCAGACCTGCATTTTGCTAGGCAGAAAGTTCGTGAAAACCTATGGGGGAAGTGCAAATATATCTAAGAATAAGAGTTTTTATTTTGGTTTGGTTTGGTTTTGTTTTTTTTTTTTTTGGTTTTGGTTTGTTTGTTTGTTTGTTTGGAGTTTTTGTTGGGGTTTTTTTGTTTTGTTTTTGTTTTTGTGTTTGTGTTTGGTTTTGTTTTTTTATCCTGCAGTCAGCAAAATGAAACTTCCCAGCTCAAGGATTCTGTCAAATGTCTAATTTTTCTACATTTTTCATCACATAGCTGGCACTGGTGTTTGCCCTCTGTGAAAAAATGGAGATGTTCCATGACCAGAACTTCCCAAAGTCCTTCCCAAAGTCATAAGCTGCTGGAAATTTTGGGAGGCAAATACCCATTAGTGAAGAATCCTGTACTGCCTCAGTGTAAAACGAAATAAATACTAAGAGAATTACAAGCAAGGAAATTCTGCTGATTATGGACAAAAAAATTGATGTCAGGACTTTTCCAATGACACAAAGCACTATGTGAAGAGCATCATTCTTCTCTCATCTTTCAAAGAAGCCCATGTGCATTTCCATATTTATGGTTTACAGGAAAAAAACCAAATCCAGTAGGTATTCAATTAAATACTACGACCTGTAGGTATCAGCCTAGATTTTATTTTGTTTTCTTGTAATAAGTTCTGCAAAAGCCCTCTTCTAATGTATGGCTGGAGATGGAAAAATCTGTACAGCTCCAATGTCAAAGAGGACATTTGGTCTTGCCTTTGCATGACTGTGATAGCTAAATTCTACAAATGAGAGCTCTAAGTAAGTAGCCTAAGTCATCTGTTTATATTATGCTGTCATCCACTTCATCTTCCCAGTTATAATTACAATGGTATCTCTACTACTGCTCCAGCTACTTATGTAAAGAAAACATTTGCATATGTCACATTACCCATTATGTGCAAAAATGCTGTATTCCACAGAAAATTGTGGTGTCTGAATGTCAGATAAATTAGATATGGTCAGACCTCAAACAAAAAGTAAACTGCACAAAACTGAATTTGTATGGAGGAGTTCAATAATGTCTAGGCTCAGAACAGAGATGAAGATTTAATAATTTTGTTGTCTTATAAATCTGAATTTTAATTCAGGGTAGGAGTTTAGGTAAAGGTAGGGGGGAAGTTTGTGAAGTGTGGTGCACTGAACTTTTTAGAAACATTAAAACATTGACAAGCCTCATCCTTAAGGGTTACAAAAGCCCTTCTTACTAGATGAATAGGTCTATCTGCCTGCTTAAATATGTCTCAACTGGAAGTGCAATGTTAACTCTAATATGCTTCTAATTTCTTTTTTCCTTTGTCAGAGTATTACAGCTAGGGGGATAAGTAATAAACCACAACCATAAGTAACTATCTGCTTAAAAAATGGTTGAATTAACATTTTGTTTTTTTTTTTTTCATATAATTTGCTTCATGTCTGTCTAAAAAGACACTGTTACTCCAAGACTGGTCTTCTCTCCCCTTCCACCCTCTATTCTCCTAAACTTCCCCTTCCATGCTATTCCCTTAAATTTCTGCTGTCCTGTCTGTCCTGTCCTGTCCTGTCCTGTCCTGTCCTGTCCTGTCCTCCTCTCCCTCTCCTCTCCTCTCCTCTCCTCTCCCCTTTCTTTTTTCTGTATTTCTTATTTGTCTTCCAGCAGCACATAACGTTTATATATAATTCCATCAATACCTCGAGGCAAACTATTTGATGATTATAATAAAAAAAAAAAAAAAATCTCATTTTGCTCTAGTTTGTGGAGGGAGTTTCATTATAGTGTGTCACTTGGTTAAAAGATTTTATGGGACTGTAACTCCTAAAGGACATTTTAAACATACACTTTTTATGGCAACTAAACTCCACGATAAACGAAAGCATTAAAATAAGGTATTGGAGTTGTTTCCTTTTGTCTTTGATGGATATGAATTGGAGACATAAAAAGTCTTGTTTTACCCTTAAACCCCTACAGCTTCCCCTTCCCTTTTGAGCAAGATGTGAGCAGACAGATAACTGTGGGTTTCGTGTGTTTGGGCTGAACAGCAGCCCAGCAGTGACAAAGCCAAAACTTGGTCCTGCAGCACTAAGACAGGGCTTCCTAAACAACAGATTTTCTTTCCTTTCCAACCCTTTTTTAACCTTTAAAGGCAGACACTTATTTTTATCAAAAGGAGCTACTTTTGTTCTTTTGTAAAGAAAACCTGTGCTCCAGCCATCCAGTTTATATTACACATTTTCTTCTTTGTCCCACTCATGCAAATGCAGAAACCACAGGAAAATTCCAGAGATACTTTTGAAAAAAATATTTGTAGTAGTGGCATGTGAAGTAGCAAACAGTTCTACAGGGTCCCCTGTAAGCTCATGTGAATGACATTTCAAAGTCTATTAAAAATTTAGAGTAATTAACTGAGAAGCAAAAATGCACAAGCAATCAAGGAAAAAGCTTTCTTTTTTATTCAGGAAATTTAAGACATTTTTTTTTTTTTTTCTACTTAAAACACAGAAATAAACAAATAAAACATAGAAACTGAGAAGGCAAAAATTTTATGAAGGTGGGTATCTGTAGAATCACAGGATCAAAGTGCAAAGAATAAGTAGAAGAATAGACTAGAGTAGACTAGTCTAGAGTAGAATAGAATCAGCTTTTCTATCACTTCAGAAAACAGTGTAAAAGCAGGTTCTAGCTCCTCAGTATGCAAGACCAGAGGCTTTAGGGAATGCAGACACACTGGGCTCTACCATTTCAGATGACAAGGGTAGTTACAACTTCTTGTAGCCCTATGAAGGTCCAAGGTTATGTATGACCACACCTTCCCTTAAAATATCTATTTTATGCCATTTCTTACTCCATTCTGAATGCTGCAATGATTTCACAAAATTATGCATAGAGGTGCATATGTGTATCCATCCATCCATCCATCCATCTATCTATCTATCTATCTATCTATCTATCTATCTATCTGTCTGTCTGTCTGTCTGTCTGTCTGTCTATCTATCTATCTATCTATCTATCTATCTATCTATCTATCTATCTATCTCTATATATAGCAATATATCTATATCTCTCTCTATATATATATAGATATCAGAGAATCACACAATCATTAAAGGTGGAAAAGACCTCTGAGATCACTGAGTTCAATCTGTGACCAAACACCACCATGTAAACTAGACCATGGCCATAAGTGCCACATCCAGTCTTGCCTCATGAAAGTATACAGAGATTTGAACTGTTAAATCTGCTTGTGTTTCCATAAGAAAAACTTAGCATTTCCTACCCTATGTACTTTGCAAGTGCCTGATGAGTGATGTTCAGCTGCCTACCAAGGTTAAAACATAACAATGAGGATTAATATTTAAATCTTAATCAGAATAATGACTCTTTTTGATTTGAAGTTCCCTGAAATTAACAGGTCTGGTGTCATTACTGAGCCTCTGATCAGTTTCAAGGCTATCTTCTTGTAATAGCAGACTTGAAAGAATATTTTAGTTGAATTCACAGGAGCTTGTGGATCAGGTTGAAGCAGAAAAAAACCTGGAGTTTGATAAGCAAGTGGATTGGTCCAGAGAAAGCAAAGGGCATTGTTAAAACACATGGTAGAAACAGAATCCCAGAATGGTTTGGTTTGGGGTGGACCTTCAAGACCATCTCATTTCATACTCTCCTGCCATGGGCAGGGATACCTTCCACTATCCCAGGTTGTTCCAAGCCCCAGCCTGGCCTTGGATACTGCCAGGGATCCAGAGGCAGACACAGCTGCTCTGGGCACACTGTGCCAGGGCCTCCCAACAGGGAAAAATTTCTTCCATAGATCTGTTGTATATATTGGAACAATTCGTGCTTATGTAAAATATATGTGAAATAAAAATTGTACCTGTGAGTAAAATTCTTAAGGTTTAAAAACCTCACCAGCCCGAACCAGGGAAACGGATTTTGAAACACAGGCCAGCTGAAAGAAAGACCTGATTCACAAACGAAAAGATGTGGCTCCTATGGAGATGAGTCCTGTCAGGCAATCCAGGAAACATCCAAGCGATGAATACTCGATCAGTACCAACAATCAAGATAGCCAGTGTCTTCAAGAACCTGCATTCCAATACCAGGTTCCCATAACAGCATTCCCAGAAACGTTTGTCCAGCCCAACACAGAGAAAAGGAGATGACATGAATATGTAAAATCACAAAGGAATAGGAAAAACTCTGCCCCGGGCAAGAAAAACTGTATAAAAACTACCCCAGCAGAGATGACTTTGGTGAACAGGGGAGGTTCAATGCAGCAGAGCTAGAATCTGAGTTCACCCGGCTTCGACCCCGGGCTCGAGGCTGTATCTTTGATTGTGGCTACCAGCGACCGAATTTCGAATGGAAATAAAAATCCATTTTAATTTTTATTAATTTGGCTTTATCGTTTTATTATCTATAACAGATCTAACCCAAATTTCCCCTATTGCAGCTTGAAAGAGCCTGCAGCAGCACCCAGAGCTCTTTATAGCAGACT
Organism: Sitta carolinensis; assembly: GCA_032173965.1. NCBI lineage: Eukaryota > Metazoa > Chordata > Aves > Passeriformes > Sittidae > Sitta > Sitta carolinensis. The sequence goes on along the minus strand of CM063313.1, from coordinate 7,138,739 downwards.
CTAAGCCATAGCACCATCAAGGGAAGCTCCTTAGTTTTACAATAAACTTACACAGAGTTTTTAGATTTGGAGATTTCTTTTTGCTCTTGCTTTTTAAATTTTATTTCCCTTCTCATTATTCTTCGCACAACAAAATATGTTCAGTACTTAAACACAAAAGAAACATAGACCATGCAAAAGCAAAACTTGAGGGGAAAGAAAACACACATGTAATCTTTCCCACACAGAATCAAACAATACAAAAGGAAAGAAAAACATCAAGGAGACAAACAAGTATCAGATGAGGGAAGACAGAGATTTAAGGAAGAAAGTCATTCTGGCCGCTGCTGTGCTGGGATTGCTTACTTGTCACCTGATGCTTAATCATAATAAATTAAGTTTTATTTTGCATCTTGCAGCATGTTAACTTAGCTTCAGAAGGTAATGGGAAGAGTCCTGGGTCCTCAAATGGTGTTTAACAGAGAATAACAACGATTTCCCCCCTGCAGGCTGGCATAAATAATGAATTCAAAACGTGCCTCTTTTGAGCAGATCATTCCAGCTGCTTCTTGTTCTTAAAGCTTGTTGGCAGGTTTAACTCCAGAGCCAGCCCTCCTGAAGACACAATTATCATCCTCAAGGAACAGTCCTGGGAAATGGTGAGTTTGATCAAAACAGCTCTGTGTTGTCAGAGATGGAGAACCACAAGTGCTCCTGCAAAGTTCAGTCAAGGTCCAGCCAAGGTGACTCACATCCCTGGAAGGTCTGCTTTGGGAGGGACTCAGTTTGTCCAGGGTCTGAAATACCACCACATCTGAGAGATGACACACCTTCCCTCCTCCTTTCTGCCAGCCTAAATACCAGCAGGGACTTCAGGGACTGAGGTCCTGGGCAGGGACATGACTGGCATATAAAAGCACAGAGGAGATTTAGGCCAGGCAGCAGCAAGGGAAAAATAAAATCCAATTTTTCTAAGGCTATATGTTGGTAAACATGGTGAGAGATTCCCTGAGAAAACAGAGGAACCTCCAGGGCTGTAGAGGGGTATAAGGACATGTTGGACAAGCAGCAGTCAGGGTCTAGGAATAGTTTGCCTGCTTGTGAGTGGAAGGATTGACCAGTCAGTCAGACCTTTGAGGTCCCTTGCAGCTATGTTTTCAGTGATTGATGGAAATTATGATATGCTTGAAAGCATTGAAACTTGCTCCCAGGTTCAAGAGGGCTACATTCTGTGCCTCTTCCTATTCTCTGGAGTTGTTTTGTCATTGTCTGTGCTAGGAGCAGGGTCAGATCCTTAATTAAAGCTGCGATTGGCTGCAAATATATTTTCCTGTGACTAATGAAGGGTCTGACACTTGTTAGTAGCAATTTCCCTATGGGTATCTTCACATTAGAAAAGGAATGAGACCAAATGATTGCACTGGTGGGTCATTAAGTAATGGAAATAAATATATATGAGTATTTACAGTTGTCTAGGATTTTGCCTGATTTCTGGAGATGGAGGAAGGGGAGGGGGGGGGTGTGGCCGGGGTTCCCTTTTGTCCCTAGGAACTGCATCAAATTATCCCTGTCAAAATCAAGCCTTAGGAGAATAGAGAACTTAAATAAACATTTCCATCCCTCTTTGTCAGCAGAGTGATAGACAGCCTTAAACGCAGCCTCATGCCTGTGCTGCAGACCTGGGATTAGTGGTGTCAAAGCCCAGTTCAGGGCCTGAAGCAAAAGGCTGTTGCAAGGTACAAATGTTTGTTTCCTACCCTAAAAGGAGACTCTCTTGAGATTTACTCCTAAACCAGATGGAGATTAGCTGTGCCAGGAAGGCCATTACCAAAAACCTTCTTGTCACAGGGTAAAGTGCCTCTCCGTGTCAAAATGCATGGCTAAACTAAATTGTGGCATTGGGAGGAGTTCCTTCTGGGGCAAATATGTCTAATTTCTGTTCTCCATTGCTCTGTGTACTGCATTTATCTCATATTATTGGCTTGACCCTCATTGCTGTGGTGTCTTGGTACTCATGAGCTTGATTTTCATTCATACAGCTTCCTGAAAGGAGGAAAATTGATGCAATCCTCAAAAAGAGAGATGAATTCCCACTCTCTAATGGAGCTGGCAGACATGGTGTTCTGTGGTTACTCCAGCATAAATCTTAATTGCTGTGGGTAGGTGAAACAAAATCTTCTTGTCCAATAAGGTCTTGACACTTCATTCTGAACAGTCTGAATAAAGACTGAGGGGTCCTGGGAGAGGCTTTCACAGAGGTCTGTTTTCTGCTGAGATTAGGTGTGGCTGGGCTCAGTTTGGGGGTGGTGATTAGTCTGGGGAGCAAAAAGCTGAACCCCAGGGTCTGATATTCTGTCTCAGTAGGATGTGATTGTAGGGATTCTCTGATGTCTCCTCCCAGGAAAAATTATGCTGAGAAAAAATTGTACTTTTATCTTCATGGGCCATGAATGGAGTTTCTCTAGGCTGATGTCTGTCTTCTTGAATTTTTTTGAATCTGTATATGTTTTTTGCCTTTTTAATGAAACTTTCCTGTGAGTTTGGACCTATAAATATGAATGAGCTCCCTCAGGAAAGATGTTCACTGCTCTCTTTAGGAAACAAGAGTGATAACCAGCACTGATGGGAAATATATGACTTTTAAGTGACAAAAAAGGTGACAGGGAAGAAATAATATTCTTCTCCTTCCAGATGCCAAATCGGGTTAAACTTCATTGGTGCCCAGACAGAACACACAAATTTCTTCTATATAACTATTTATTTTTCATCGCTATGAGTTACTGTATTTTCTTTTTATGCTCTCTTTTCTCTAAGTGCCCTATGTATATTAACAGCAAAAATTAAGATAAGGCTGTTTTGGAGAGAGGATAAAAAATAGAAAAAGTATGTGAATTTAATTTATGGTCTATGTGAAGATAAATGAGACTTTGCCTGTACCATGTTTAATCCAGTTTCAACAGTACAACGTGTCTGTAGTAATTCACAGGGTATAATGTGAAGTTTTATAGAGGTACTTGGCACTACAAACTATATATTATTTGGGGGAGGAAAAATATTTCTGCTTTGCAATTGTTTAGCATAAAAAATACACCCAGTTTTCCAGGCCACACTGAATAATATATCTAACATTCTTTGATGTTATTTATTTTAATGGGGTCTGTTTAAATTAGGCTTTGCTCATCCTGCTTAGTAACTGTGTTCCCATGAGGTATCCATAACAGTGTGTCTGGCTTTTTTATGGCAGGGAATCCAGGCCCATATAAACACCAGCCAAGCCCCAGGTGAGAAAGAATAAAGACAGGGGTTGGTAAAACTGAGGAAGAGCTGATGGAGGCTACAGAAGAGGGAGGGGGTGTCTGTAAATATCCTTGGGAAGGGCATCACAGGGGAGGGTCTCATCCAGTTTCTTTCCTCAGGTTCAGGGGGATGCCTGCAATTGTGTCCTGAGGAGGATGTGGCTTGTCAGTGAGACTTTCTCAACCTAAAAAAACCAGTCTGGTTGCCTTACATGCACCCAACAACTGCATAATAACCCACAAACCTTGAGTCTATTTCCATAAAATTTTGATTTCCATAGTTCACCATCCCCCAAGAATCCTTCTGGTGATTCCATTCAGGATTGTTCTTCCCTGGGATGTGCAGGGGTTCAGCCCATGCAAGCTGAAGACCCCTGGGACCCATTGGGGGTTGACCTTTGTGCATGGTGGAGGCTCTGGCTGCCCCATCTCCACTGGGGAAGCCACTTGGCAGCTGGCCCCTGGACCCCTCTCCTCTCCTCTACACTATTTTCATTAGGTCTTCAGATTCTTAGAAACACGTTAATTAGTTCAACCCTTCTTAATGGCAGCAGGTCATGTACATGGACACCTAAAATTATAAGGTTACTTTAGAAATTTCTAAAGGTTACTTCAGAAATTTCCTCTGCGGCATGAAGCGCAAACATATTGAAAAGCCTTTAGAAATGTCACTAGTCTTTAGTGCATAAAAGTTCTCATTTGAAATTCTATCAGATTAGGGATTGGTGTTGCATGCATGAAGATAAGATGATTTAGGAAATATGTTTTGGAAACAGGGAAGGCAATCCATGAAATGGGGCTGCTGGTTCTTGTTTTGTAAGAACCTTCTTGCAGGAGAAAATCATCCATGCTCTGGAAGGAAGGGGAAATTGACAGGAAAATTTTCTTGGGTTTATTATAATTTTTAAAAAACCCAAAACTTAAACTGTGTAGTCTGGAATTTTCTTGATGCAGGATTATTGAATTATGGAATTTAAGATTGCTGGAAAAAATCCACAGAAAACCACAGTGCAAGTGAGCACAGAGAGGACGAAGATGTGGTTGCAATGCTGATGTGCTAGTGCAGGAAATTCATAACAAGGCGTTCTGCCCCAGCCTGGTGATTCAGCTGGAGACAACCAGGGAGACTAGAGGGGAAGATTATTAAGCATCAATGTGGAGAAACCATGAAAAATGCCAGTATGATCTGTCAGTGTAAGTAGAGATAGAGAAATATTAACGATATTGTACAAGGCACTGAGACATCTCAATGGGAGTTATGTGGAGATCGGCCATCTGTAATGGAGAAAGATGAAATAAATCTGTAAAAAATGATGGGAGAGAAAAGCAGAATGTACCTGGGAACTGCAAGGGGATGAACAAACAGAGTTTCTGCTGAAAACACAAGGATCCATGTCAGGAAAATTCAGTCTTGGCTGGTTTAGACTATCACGGAATTATTGTGGAACACAGATAAAGTAATCAAAAGGTGAATGGCATTTCAGGATGTGTGACACAAAGTGTTTTTGTCAGAGGTAAAGAAGGGGCGATATTGTTACATGAAGTAAAATGAGACTATGTGCTTAAAACAGAAACGGGGCAAGAAATACAACTCGAGAACAACAACAAAAAAACACCCACTTATATTTTTTAACCTTTCTATACAGTTGTTATTAATAGTACCTGTGTGGCTGAACACCAAGAAAGGAAGAAGTGTAATGAGACTGGAAGAATCTCTTTTTGCACAAGAGTAAAATGGATGTGAATGAGAGATTATTAAATGTATGTGTAACATCTAAGTAGGCTCTCTAGCTGCTGGAACAAGAGAATTACAGAAAGTTGCTCTGTGGGGTGGAAGAAAAGGAAAAAACTCTTGGACATAAAATGGAGTTTAGAAAGGTTATGGCTCAAAATTAAAGTTGAAGAATCTTGCACTGCTACTGAGGTGATGATGAGAAGTCAGAGACTGATGCTGGTGAGTTATGGACCTCTCCCCTGGGGGAGAGACTGCAATTCCGAATAATCCTGGCAGTAGAGATCCAATTCTTTCCATATACTAAATGTTATGCTGTGATTTTCAATTAGTTCAGTGCTTCCTTTAACCTACTGTGGCCATGTTTTCAATTCACATCAAAAAGAAGTTATATCAGTAATGTCAGAATAGGATCTATTACTAGATTTTAAATTTGTGTTCAGCTACGCTTATAACTTGTGTTATTTTGTGGGGTTTTTTTGTTTGTTTCTCCTTTTTGGCTCTGGAATAGGTTTCAGAAGGAAAGATATTTAGTTCGATACTTTCAAATTTAACTTTGTTGTAAAGGTATTTCAAGAAGAGTGACAAGAGAATGAAAGAAAAATAGAAAACAAAGGGAAATAATGAATTTTTTCCATCATCTCAAACTGTATTTTACATCACTGTCTTTTCAAAATGTTCTTAGATGTCTAAGAAAATAAGTAATATACTATATACCATAATGATTATTATCAGTTTATTACCTAATTAACACTAATATTTTTGTAAAGGTCTGGAAAATGGAATTTTCATATGCAATAACCACAGAAGCACAGGATTGATAACTTTCTCTCTGAAGCATCACTTTATTACATTAGCAGGCTAGTTTTAGAAAGGATAATTCAAAATCATGTCTCCTCTGACTTGATTTAAAAGATCTCTGTTGCATTTCCTATTCTAAAAAATAGAAAACAATAAATAATTAGGAATAATACTTAGTATTATCTGAAAAATAGAACGTTATTTTTGTGGAGGAAACAAACAAATACTCTTAATCTGTCACTTTAAGATTGCACAGTGAATACCATGACTTCTTGTGATTATTATGATTATCTGGAAAATTCTCCTTGTCTCTGCTTTGTTGCAGGCTTTCTCAAAGAAAAGCCACTTATCTCTCAGTGCCACCATTTCCCCTGTGTTTAAAGGAAATAATATCATTTCTTGCTTTGCCAGGGTTGCTAAAAGGGCAAGTGTTTTAAAGATTGAAGCTCTTTAGCTGTGGTGTAGGAGTTGGGACACACAAATAAATAAGATCTGGTGCAGCAGACTCAGGTTCATGGCTGTGTAAAATCAAAGCTTTCATCTGTCAAGAAAACACATGTCTGGAGGGAATGAAGTGCAGTAAGATGATGTGATGGTAGAATTAGGGTGATAGATATCCATAACCAAGCACACTATCTCCATCTCTGGCAAAAGAAAAAAAAATAAAAATGTTTTAAACCCAGTCACCCGTCTAAATATAATGATGATATCATTATAGACTCTGCACCCACTGACAAATGCAAGGCACTGTAGAAGCATAAGGCACTTCAAGTAAATAGTAACACAATTTCGTCAGAGGTTGAAAAGTTAATTCAGTCCTGGCACCATTCATATTATTTTTAATTTTTTTTATTATTTTATTGAATTGGTTTATAAGGTAATAAATAATGCTCTTCAATTTATACGGGGTACATCAGTTGACAGTGGGAACTCTGAGTGATGACAGAGCTGTGGAGTTTGGATTAATGTAATATTATGTTCATATAAAGTAAAAATTTTTCCTGTAATATAGCCACCTTCAAAGCATGCCGTGGTTTCTGCTGGTTTTTGAGCCCTGGAGTTGGCTTTAAGAGAGCTGCCAGTGTGAAACCACAAATATAACTTGTAAACAAATAGAAAATGAATTATCTGGTTTAATTTTTGTGATTAATTCATTTTTTTCTAAATTAATAAGGTATGTGTCACATGTGCATGTGCACAGAGAAATATTCTCCTAAATAATGTCTGTTTAGGATCCTATAAGTGCTAAAAATACACCCACCAAAAAATCCAAACCAATCACTAAAAAAATTAAAACCCAACCATACAAAAGATACCCCTAAACAAACAGTAAATACAGTGAAACCTTGACAAAAATCTGACTTCTCATGAGCTTTGCTTGGCCTTTATTTGCACTTGCTCTATTTCTTTAAGGTTTATACTTCTGAGAATGAAGAAATCGCTGTCCCAGTGCCTTTCCATAGGCCCAGCACATCTTCAGTGCTTCATACATTATTTGGGGAAACTTCTGGGCTGAAGATCTGGAAGGCTAGGTTAACATTTTGCTCTCCTTCCACATAATTTATTTTAAAACTTATTCTGATTTTCACTGCATGGATAGCCTCTAAGAATCATATCCATTTCTTTTCAGATAGCAATCATCTCACCCAAAAATCAGAGAGGTCCTCTGGTCATCTCTAAAACAAGAACCCAAACTTCTGAAGTGTCACAGCATCTCCCTAATTTTGATGCCTTGTGTTGGCACATTCCCAGAAATAGGGATTGTTTAGGAATGGTTGGTTCATAATGCACTGGAGAACATGTGAAGAAACCGTCAGATTTTTTTTTCCCACTTTTGAACATCTATGACATCTAGAAGACAGGATACTCATGCTGGCAGATTATCCAGAAGTCCTGTGATGGTGGTGTGTTTCTCTCTTCTCCATCTACGTGGAATTTTCTTATTTAATGAGCTGTAGCTCTGATAACAATCCTGCAGTCAGGTGGATAATATCTCAGGAGTGCAATTGCCATTGTCATCTCAAGGAAAAAAAAAATTATCCTGACACTCAGTCTGAATTAAAAAACAATAAGTGTTTAAAAAGTTTATAATTGATAAACAATATTTTATTTCTTTCCATGTAGTAATTACTCCCCTGGGTCTAACCCAAACACTAGTTTTCCCCTGTTTGATATCTCAATGATCAGGACAAAGGATTTCATCTGGAATTATGAGGAGAACTTCCTTGGAACCAGAGGAGAAGAGGGTGTTGAGTGAGAGAGCAGCAGAAATGACCACACACACACACACACATGTACACTTTCCCACTGCAAAAACAGCCAAAAGTCAGTGTCTGGCAGGAAGGTGAAAGAAATCCCTTTCCAGAAACCTCCCACTATTAAAACAGCAGATCACCAATTTGGTGGTAACAAGCAGAGCTCTTTACAGCCTCATGATCTGAGCATCTCAGCTTGTGCTTCAAATTGTCTCAGCTCCTCCCTTTTTAGTAACCAGAACTCAGTTGCAGATTTGACCTTTCTGTTTTATTTATTTATTTATTTATTTTTAATCTTCTCTCCCACAGAGATCAGTAATTGTAAAAAGAGAAAATTAATTATCAAGGAAGAAAAATGAAGAAGCTCAGTAAAGGAGCTGAATTACAGAAAGCTTCAAACCCCAAATTTGCAAATTATGATGCATATTTTTGATGCCTTCTGTGTTATTTTGTTAGGAAAGGCCTAAAAAAATATTGTTTATTTTGGTTTAACAGATGAGGTGTCTTAAGGAACAGGATGCAATAATAACAATTCTAGGTACAATATATCAATATAAATGCAAGAAGAGAGAAGTAACATTATCCCAGAATGGGCAGTCCTGTGTGGAAAGGGCACTTTGAGTGTTGGCATTTCCTACATGACTTTCTTTGGATACTTGGTTTTGTTTTCTTAAGTAGAGGAATAATTCATATATTGAAGACCTGGCTTTTGGCCTTTTCTCCCCTGCAGCAGAATACAAACACCTCTTCCAGCTGCTTTGGTGGCACAGTGAGGCACAGGTGTTTCCTTTTCTGCTTGATGCTGGAAGGGGAGGAAAAGGACCATTAAAAAATATAGCCAAAACCTAAATAAACAGCAGGGAGAGTACTTAGTGTGATGTCATACTTTGTTATACCTATTTCGAGTACTATTTAGTGTTTTTGCCATCTCAAATATTATTTAGCTTAAGCAGGTCACATTTGTTCATTCAGCAGAAAATGAGTGGAAAACTGAAATGTTCTGTGAGGCTGCCTCCAAAAGAGATGAGCAGTTTGGTTTTGGGGTACCCTCAGGAAGCTCAGGAAAAAAAACCCCACAAACATAGATGATTCTGCCCTCATAAACTTCAAAGGAAGTTTAGAGATTTTCAAAACCTTGATTTACATTTCTCTTTTCCCTCATTTTACTGAGAGGGAAACACAATAACTTCTATTTTGTCTTGAACTTTGCATAGCTGGTGCCAAGAGCTGTGGATTGCCATGTTTATTCCTGACCCTGCACAAGAGCTTGTTGCAGTCACACTGACAGTCCTACTGCTGCTGTTGAAAGATCATGGTCTTTTCAGTGGATTTGGATTTCTCTAGATCCTTGCTAACTGTGCTTCTATGCATTATCCAAGGAAAAAATAAAAAAAATCGTAGGGATCATCATCTGTGTGGTTTTTTTCCCCCTGCACCTCCACGTTCTACACAAGCCAGTCCTTCAGAAAACAAAATCCTCTGTGCCTTTTCTCTGCTTTTCTCTTGATATTCTCTTTATTAGATCGGTCTTGACCTCTGGTGCTTGGAAGAGTATGAAACAATTTAATTTTTTTTTTTTTTTTTTACTTTTGGTGTATGATGCAATCTAGGTCACTGCAGCCTGCAGGATTGAAACATTGGGATCTTATTAACTCTGTTTTATTTCCCTTCCTTCCTTAGTCACAGAAAATAGATTAATGGGGTAACACTTTGCAGTAAGTGGACATTAATTAATGCTGAATTACACCAGAATTCCACTGGAGTCACATATTAACAGTCACACTGGGTCCAAAAGACCTTGCCATGATTAATGTTCTTGTAAGGAGTATCAAAAAATTAATAACTATTTGTCACTTATAATAAAGTGTTAACAGTTAATTTTATTCCATTTTCTCTCCTGGTTTTGCTGTAAAAATGAGATGCTGGAAGTTTAAAACCTGGAGTTTGACAGAAATGTGAGCTTCCACTTTGTGACCTGCTCAGGATTACCCAGTGCAGCTTGTCCTGTTGATGCTCCTGTATCAAGAAATGGAGCAAATATCTCTCAGTTTGGGATGCAGAACCTGGACAAGAGGAAGAGTTATTTTAATTCCTGTGCCATAATTCACTCCTCAGTATTGGAAATTCAAATCCTCAGACTATTCATTAACTTGACAAACACCGTAATGAGTGCAGAAAATGGCAGCACATAAATCCATTCTCTTGACAAAGAACATAATGAGAATGGGAAGTGACACAAACTAAATAGATCACTTTACAGTCTGGAGACTGTATATACTTGCTTCTTGTGTAACCACAGCTCTCCCCCCTTGCTTCCCTCTCTCCCTGGGCCTTTCTAGGTCTCCTCTTTAGGAACCAGCAATAGGGCACAAGGAAATGGTTTCAAGTTGCACCAGGACAGATTTAGATGGGGTATTAGGAAAAAATTCTTTGCTGAAAGGGTTTTCTAGCCTTGGCACAGGCTGCTCAGGGCAGAAGTGGAGTTCCCATCTCTGGGGGGATTTAAAAGACATGTACATTTTTCAGGAAGGGTGGTCCTTTCTGAAGTAAGCCTCATCCTGGGCTTCCCACCAAGACTTCATTTTACAAAGACTTCTAATTACTACTGTTATGTAATGGTATAGCTGAAGTCTTAGTGTTTGCAAAATACTTTGAGAACTTTACATTAAAAAATAAAAAAGAAAAGCTAATTTTACTATTAATAATATTAACTACATTGCCTTTTTCCACCAAAAATTATCCCAATGCCTAGAAAAGGAATAATTTCATTCAAAACCTAGCTTGCTTTTCTAGGAATCACCACCACAGATCATCTAATATATTATAAAGTCCTTTTTGCAGGTGTAAAGTGAAATTAAAGCATTCACTTGAGCCTTTCTTTCTTCTTTTTTATTTCTGAGGAAAGTGTTCTCAGGGAACACAAGGAATACAGCTTGCTTAATGGCATAATGCTTTATGCAGCAGGTACTTTAATTTTCTGACACTGAAACATAAAAAAGTGAAGTGTGTGAAATAAAGTCTTTTTCTGAGTATTCAATATCAGGAGAAATTATCAAAGTCTAGGGAAACCAGGAAATAAATACACCAAGCACAAGCAAGGGAACATTGAAGATGAATCCCTAATTTTGCCCCAGTGCTGTGCAAAACAGGCTTCCACCTCCTCTGCATTCAGTTCCAAGTCCTACATGACCTTCAGCTCGAAAGATGAGAGTCATATATTTAACTACAGTGTTTTTTATTTACTATAGAAGTCGAGATGCAAAACACTTAATCTACATCGTAAAGCAGAAAGTGGCTGAGTTTGCAGTGACCTTGAGTGTTTTTACACTAAAAGTTGATAATTTTAAACAAGAGCAGCCCTTTGGCTCTGCTAAATTGGACTTAAGTTCATGGCATGTGTTATTTTTCAGAATCTGATTTTTTTTTTTTTTTTGTGGGGAATCAGAGAATACAAATCTAGATGTTTTGCATGTATTTATTTATGAGCATAGATGTTCTCTGGTTAAAGAGCAGCAAGGAGGAAACAGCAGTGGAGGGTGTTCAAGGGAGTTGTTTGCTCAGTCCCTACTGACTTTCTGCTGAAATTGGATACTGAGCTCACTTTTCTCAATATCAATGCACAGGAAACTGCAGCCAGAAGCATCAACACCTTCACCCACTAAACACTTTGAGGAAAGTGTTGATTAAAATCAATGATAAAACTCCTTTCACTCCTTTCCCTCTTGAATGTAGAGGAGAAGCAAGGAATCAACTATTTCCTTTGGTAAAAGAGTGAATTTCTGCACAATTTGTCCTTCAGGTAAAGCAGTGGCTGAGTTTTGTATCTCCTATTTCACAGCATGTTGGCCCTTATCTATCTTATAAAGCTCTGGTTCTTCTTTTTATTTATTATTTTTAACCTTAAATATGAGCCAAGCAAAAACCTAGTGCTACATTGCTATAATTGTGCTTTTACTAGAATAAGCACAGACCCCAAGCCAACAAAGACAAATGTCAAAATCCCGCATTTTGGGCAGGTGTTGCCTTTCCTGCTCAGTGCCCCTGATTATTCCTGCTCACCATCCCTTTCTTCCTATATTTCACATTTGTTGTTTTTTTTTATGTGACATTGGCTTACCTTCCCCTGTAGTGGTGGCAAGTGTCCTAGTTCAGGCTCTCACCTCATTCAACAAGCAGAAGGCTGCTGCAGCCACCAGAAAGAGAATAATTACATAGTGTGACTGCTTTTTCAGGGTTGAGCTAATTTTTTTTTTTTTTTTTTTTAGAAGCTGTGTATGGGGCTGTGTTTTGGATTTGTGCTGGAAAGAGTGTTGATGATACAGAGATATTTTTTTTGTAATTCCTGAGCAGGGGTTGAACAGAGCCAAGGCCTTTTTTGATCCTCACCCCATCCCATTAGCAACAGGGCTGGGGTTGCACAGGGGGCTGGGAGGAGACACAGCTGGGACAAAGGGATATTCCAGACCATGTGGCATCATAATTAGTAGAAAAGGCTGGGGGAAGGAGGAGGAAGCAGCAGAGGGAACATTTGGAATGATGATGTTTGTGTTCCCAAGTCACCATTGTGCATGATGGGCCCTGCTTTCCTGGAGATGCTAAAGCTCCTGCCTGTTGGGGAAGATGAAAATTTAACAGGGAAGTTTTACAAATATGAAGTCTTAGCAGAAGGTTCTCTAGAAATGAAAGCAAGTTTTGATATAGGAGAACAAAAGATGTATGAAAATAAAGATTGCTAAGCTAGTGGTCACTGGACAAAGGTTGAGATAACCTGGAAAGAGATTTCATGGCTAAGAGCAAAGGATAAGTTAACTACAAGCAAAAGCATGTTTTTAACAAGTAAAGATAAATCTCAAATATAGCATAGGCACACAGAAAACATGTTTTTACCAAGTAAGAAGAATTTTCCACTGCAGAAAAACACAAAAACAAGTTTTAAGCTTAAAATATAATGTCCTGAGTTGTCTGATTAGTTAGTTACTACCATAATATGGTAATATTAGTAGTTATGACTGGCTATAGGCAATGGTAAAGGTATTGTGTGTGATGCTGACTGGTTGTTATGTATTAAGATATTCAGCAAAGAAAAATATCTAATGCACTGTGACCAGAACAGTGGTGGTCTTAGGCAGCTTTAGGCTGAAGCTGGCAACTTATAGGTGTGGCTCTGTACCCACGACCCAAGATTGCTGGAACTTCTATGCCACAAACACAATTTTGAAAAGCTGCCTGGAGTCCCACACCTCTTGTCTCAGGCAGCCTCTTACACCTGCCCATCCTAAAAAGGGATGAATTTCTGTTTTGCTTAGCTTGCACGTTCTGCTTCACCTCCCCTGTTAAATTGTCTTTACCTCAGCCTGTGAGTTTTCTCATTCTCTCTGTTCCAATTCTCTCCCCAGCCCACGGAGGGGGAGTGGGAGAGGGGTGTGTGGGGCTGAGCTGCCCGCTGGGATTAAACCACCCCAGAGGGACATGTGGGATTCATGGCCAGACCTCCTGGTGTCCAACAGCAGTGGCAGAGCAGCAGACTCTGGAAGATTTGCTCCACCGTGCCATTTAGCCTGGGCTGTTTGTTCAAAGCATTGCATGACATTAACATTTAACATTTAAAAAATGTCTAGGTGCGAGAGAGCAATGGAATAGCTTTCCCATGCTCCCAAACCAGGGCATAAAGGATGTGGCAAAGAGGGACATTAATATATTTTAGGCAATGATTAGAGGCTACTGAATCCAATGTGACAAACCGAAATAGATTTATAAGGTTAATACCATTTTCAGAGACTATAGACCATTTTATAGGATGTGCTATATAACTTTTTTTCTTCACCCAAATATATGTTCTTTACCAGAGATTTAAAACAAAAACTGTAGCAATTGGATTCTAAAGGTCAATAAAAGAAGAAAATAAATGAAAGCAAAAATCAGTAGTGTGGAAAAAAAACCAAAACCTGGGGAGGGTATTTAATTTATTCTATTTCTGGTGCTGTTGGTTTGCCAATTAAACTGCTATAAAGATAATAAAAAGAACACATCTCTGGAAAATGAAGGTTTGCCTTCATGAGGAAAGATGTTGTGACTTCTAACAGCCTTTAAAATTATATTTCCTAATAAATAAATCAACAAATGGCACAAAGTCACATAAAACACACTGCACATCTCATTAACCTTCGGGATACTTTGGGGGATTTTTTAGGTGAGCTAAATCTTTGCTGCAGACACTTTGTGTGCAAAATTTGTAAGTCTTGCTGTGGCAGTGTGCCCTGCCTGAAGCCAAAAACAGGTGTTGGGACTGTGGGGGCTGCACCCAGCTTACACTGCCCTTTGGGCAGTGGTGACCCAGGTGTTCTGCTGGTCTGAAAATATGCCTGTAAACCATAAGGCTGCACTGAGTGGGGACATCTCACAAGGTTGCTCCTCCAGGGTGAGAGACTCCTCATTGCAGCTGAGTTTGAGGAGTGTTTGGACAACACTCTCAGGCATGTGGTGTAATTGTTGGGGTTTCCATGTGCATTGGGCTCGGCAGTCCTTGTGGATCTCTCCCAGTCCAGCACATTCTCTGATTCTGTGATTCTGTTCCATGAGATCCTCGGTGATTTATATCATGGCAAACTTTGAAATCTTAAAAAGCTAGGATTGATTATGAACACATAAACATTTAAATGTAAATCATTGTCCAAGCTTAGGGACTGGGAGTGGATCCAGCTGCACCCAGACTCCTGCCTGGGAAGGTGTTCAGAAAACCAGGAGGTCCTTTCTGAGCCTCAGGGCTCAAATTGTTCCTCTGATGGTTCTGTCAGCCCTTGTCCTCCATGCCGTAAATAACCAAGTTTACCATGCCACTGAATCCTGTTAAACCACTGCTGTATTTTCTCTCAAACTGTGCTAATTTGCTGGTTTATATCAATAAACATATTGCTGCTTGTCTTGTAACGAGTGAAGTGCTTCACTCTATCTGCAACACATGCTGAGGAAAAGGAAATTTGCCTTGGGGCTGGGATTCTGTCTCCTTATGCCAGAATGATGACAAGCATGGAGAAAACCAAATCAAAACTAAAAAAAACCCAATGTCATAAAGAAGAGTGGTTAGAAAGACTGAGTTTGTTTATTTAAAAGTAAGAAGAATAAAAAGAAGTGAGGTGTAACAGTGCAAGCTAGAGAGAAGCCCAATAAGAAAGCATAAGTTCTATTTTTTTTTCCACCCTCTGTGTTTATTTAGTAATCTTGTAATATATTGTAGTCAAATGTCTTGCAGTCCTGTAGTCAGGTATCATGGATTTCTTTCTGCTCCTGGGAGATAGAGATCTGGAGTGTATGAGAGCTTTTCCATTTTTTATAACTGCTAGTTTAGCAAAACATATTATCTTTGTAAAAATCCTTCTCTTCTTTTTAGAAGAGGGAGTCAAGAACAATCTGTGCTTTGTTTAATGGCAGAAGCTTAGAAAACAAGAGGCTATAAAGAACAAATGCAACGGATATTGGTGTGGTGGGGCATGTGTGTGTGTTTGAGAGTAAGAAAGGGATGTTCTTTTTGGTAAACAAAAGTGGTTTCCTCTGGACATTTCTAAAGGTGTTGATATTTTTGAAAGGGAGTCAGAGAAAGGGTTAAAATACCACCAAGGATTGAGAGGTTTCATTATGAAGGATGTTCTAAAGAAATTGAAGAACTGTCTGCTGTGACTTCCTAGGACTTGCAAAGTTATCACTTCGTGTGGTAGAGAAAGAACCCATATGAAATGGAGGTAAGAAAATTAATCACATTAGGACTGCCTAACATGATGCTAAAGTGAGGAAATGGGCCTCTTCAGAAAGATCTGACAGTACTCAAACAGCAGCTGGAGAATTTACTGGGAGAGAAAAACCTTGTGCTGGTCCAGGGTAACCACCACAGACCAGGACAGGCTGAAAGGTCCTGAGTGATGAGGGGAGTGAAAACTAAGCTGCTTTATTGACAGTTAAGCAACCAGTTTGTAGGGATTTTCCAGATATTAGAAATGCTGTTTCTACCGGACAATGACCAAGTGGAAATTGGGATCAAATATAACTGGAAAAAATGATAGTGCAGTGGTGGAACTGTTTTGGTGATGTCCTGTTCTTCTCACCCTTATCTTTAGCCAGAGAGGTATTAGGAAGTATTTTGAAATACAATATGTGCTCCAATGGAACATGAACCTTGAAGATATATCTGGAAGGGAACAAGAGGAGAAATAGAAGCTGTCTAGGATTAGTGACAATCACTGCTGGGATAGTCCCTGCAAGAACCAGGAAGCCTTTCTGAGGAAATCTGAGTTGTGAAGATAAATGTACCTACCTCCTCCCTCCACAGAGATACCTGCATCCCACTGATACACTGATTTTAAAAAAAAACCTGTCGCTGTTGATGAAAAACACACTAACAAAAACAAAAAGAAAAAAAAAAAAGAAAAAAAAGTCTGGCCTGTTCTTGTCTACAAGGCATTTGGGAATGCCATTAAGTGCTGCACAGGAGATATTCATAAGTCCTCTGTGAAATAGAATCCCACTTCAGAGCTCAGTGCACTGGTAAAGCACTCCTTACATTTCTATCAATATCCTCACAGATAATGCAAACTCAGAAAGAATACCCTGAATGTTCACGTTATTTATGTCTTTCCCAGGCAGAAATTAGCAGGCGTAACAACCTCCCCAAAGGTGGGATGTAAACAACACGAGAGATCTCAGCCAGAACAAGGAATGGAGTACCTGCCATCTCATAATTGGAATTCAAATTTAATTAAGACGAAGAGAGAAATGCTCATCAACCTTTCAGTGAAATGCAGGAGCCCTTGGTGCTGCTATCTAAACAGGTGAAAACAACCTTTCTACAATTATTTTTAAACAAACAAGTCTCTGTGTAAGAAAATTGGCCTGTAATCTTAAATCTCGAGTTTATAATACAAGGTAGTATTAAAATTGATCCTCTTAGTATGAAGTCCCTGATTTTACAAAATTGATCTCGCTGGTCAGACATTGGACGAAGTTGCCCAGAGAAGTTGTGGATGTCCATCCCTGGAAATGGTCAATGCCAAGCTGGATGGATCTTGGGGATGGTGGAACGTGTGCGTGCCCATGGCAGGGGTGAAAGGAGATGGGGTTTACCTCCCTTCCAACCCAAACCATCCTATGGTTCTATTCCATGGTGTGTGCAAGTTTTGTGACCTGATCAGACACAGGCCAGCAGGTAACCCTAGTGTTTGCTGAGCCCCTGACTCCCACTCCCACTGTATTCCAGCAGCAGAAGGTGAGAGGATTACTCTGCCTGTAAAAACTGCTATATTATACTAGGCTACTATGTTTCTAAGCTACTATACTAAGCTACTATGTTCCTTAAATAAGGGAAGGGACCAAATTTCAGCATGAATAAACATTCTGGCAACTGGTTTCTTGTCAAAATGCCTCCCAAGGAATCTGTAATCCTTCTCTGTTTGTCTTATGGACTGCTGCTCAGGTATGTGAGCTGTGCCTGGTTACTTGATTTCCAAACATGCCTGCTTTGGTCTCATATCTGAAACTGCATCTGCCACAGAACCTGAGCAGGGTATCTGACTGCAGGTGCTGGTGCTCACCACAGCACAGTCATAGTACTGACACCTAAAACTAAAGCAGACCACTGAGAGGGCAGGTGTGACTTCCCACATAGCACACACAAAAGCAATTTCACCTTGTTATTACTTTTTGAGGTATATAACATCTGGTTAAGCTGCTAGATATCTATTTATAAAAGTATTTAGTCTTGATTTAAGACTTCAAGCAAAAGAGAATCCATCACGCTCTATGACAAAATGTTCCAGTGGTTTATAACTTTCGGTGTTAAAGAAGTGAAGCAATTTGTAGTTTGAATTTATCTTCTACCATGAACCTTTGAAACTCATTATGTTTCCCCTTTCTTACATTAAAGAGCTGACTGTCAGTTTTCCTCTCTTTTGCAGATTCTTTCAGATTGATCAAATGAAACTTTAACCTTTTCTTGGGCAAGACTGAGAAGGGGATTTTCCTCAGCCTCACCCAAAGGCTTTTCCCCCACCTTTCAACTTCATGACAACCTTGCAGTTCTCTCTGTGTTTCCACACTTTCTTTTAAAAGTTCTGTGCCTGTTATGTACATGTAGGGCTGGACACAAGTTCCCTGTATTGGCACTAATGATGTTTTGGAAGGTTACATGGTAATGGCATTGTGTTTATGGGAATGGCATTGCCTTTGTGTCCTGACTTTAATGAGACCATTTGTTCCCCTTGATTTACATCCCAGGATAATCTGTAGTCTCTCAGATACAGTCATGCTTGGAACTGGTGTTCCAGATTTTTATATGTCCTCAAACTCATTGGAGTTCCTTTTATCTGAGACACCCTCCTCAGGCTGTTAGGAGTGACCAAATGTTTGCTTTGCTTCTTCATGCTTGACTGGAATTTAACTGTAATATTTGTTAAAGTTAATACAACAGCTCATTAAAGAGGAATAAAAATCCCTATTGGGTTGCAAAGCATTGTGGTTAAAGACCTGAATTTGGCTTCAAGAAATCTGGGTGTTATTTTAGGCTTTTACTGTAAACTGCCTATGTAAATCTTAAAAATCAGGGGAACTTAATATTCTCCTGCTCTGGTTCCATTATATAAAATGGAATAACAACTTTTCGACACAATTTTTACTGTCTAGGCAACCATTGTGCTAAAAAAACAAATAAATTGCAAGAGTGAATAACAGGAACAAAGTAAAAGACTAAAGAGGAAATTCAATGAAGAAAGCACACAACCAGAGTAAGAAGCTTCATAGGAGCACAGACTTGTATAAAGATCCTCCTGGAATATTTGTTTCAGATTCTTTTATTACACATACTATGATTTAAATTTTCGGCCAGCAAATCCATTTTGCAATTAATTAGCTTTTCCCACATTTAAAATCCCTCTTCTGACAATGTGACCCAATGATCTTCACCTGAGTGTTCTGTTTGCCCTTTTGCCATCCTTGCCCTTCAGCCTGCAATGTTCTTTTGGATCTGTGGTTCTTACACGCTCTATTTGCAAATATAAATATACAGTTTCATAATGCCAATTCTCTGTGCTTGCAACACAATTCTTCAATCAAAGACAATCACATGTATATCATAAATATATGCATACATGATGTCACTGTATCTACTCAAGTGAGTGCTTGGATGGATAATAATCAGGTTGGAAAGCAATACAGTAATGGTTAATCTTGCCAAAGCTCTGTTTTCACATACATATTTAAATCTGAAGCCAAACCACTGTCCAGGAGAGCCCAGGGTTATGGATGTGAACCAGAACCAGGTGTTCAGGGCAGGCCTGTGGATGTATGGATGTGGAGAGGGGCTGCTGACATCAGCTGAGTGCTGTTGTGGCAAATAAGCATTTCAGTCACAGAGTAAAGGCTGACGTCTATATTTTAAAAATATTTATCCCAGCTAGGCACAGTGCATAGTGATCAGGATACAAATGAGATTAATTCCTCCTCTCTGGAGATAAATCTAGATTAATTTGCTCTTCCAACAGCGCTGCACTTTCCCCCAGCACACCCAACAGGCTATTTTTTAATTATTTTTTCCTCTTCTCTTGTAGACATTCAAAAAAACAATTATAATGTCTATACGTTATTGTAAATCCAGTTTGGACTGATTGTCTTGGGAGAAGTGTTGAAGTGCGTGTAGAATTAAGTGCAAATGTTAGAGCACATGGAAAAAAAAAAAAAAAAAAAAAAAAAAAAAAAAAAAAAAAAAAAAAGCTCTTTCAGGATTTTCTTTGAAATATTTTGGAATCCAAATAATATTTACTATTGAACTTTCTTTCTTTCCCAGTCTGAAAAAAAATGTTGTCAGTTGATTTGTATTCCTTTTTGAATAAATGATAGGAAAGAACACCACAAGTTTCTGTAATTGCAAGGGGTGCTCAGTTCTGCTCCTCTCTGTGCCCCTCCTTCCACTCACAAGTCAGGGAGACAGGACCACTTCCACGGCACTGACAACGACAGCTGCAAAGCTGTCAGGAAATTCAGCTGGTCCCTGTCTGTATTTCCTGTCTTCTCCTGCTCTCCTTATAGGGGATTTTGACCAGTTATGGTTTTAGCTGCAAACATAAAATTCCTCTGGCTTCTGGAGTAAAAAGCAAGCAGGAATACTTGCAGTTTGTCCTCTTGGATGATGTCTGATATCCCATTTTGGTGTTTGGCTGCTGCTGTCAACAATGGAAGCCACGTGTGTGTTTGGCTGATTGCACTCACTGCCCTCTGAGAGCTGTGTATGCGAGCAGCCATCTGCAGTATTTCCATCATTATTCCAAGGGAGGGATTATTATTTTTGTGAAACAATGAAAGTCCAGTAAAAGAAACTGGCTAGATGTCACTGCCATGGGAAGGAGGTCCCTGCCCAGGTTGTGTCTGCTGAGTTGGCTTTGCTGTTTGGAAATTCAACATCCATGGGACGCATTCCATGACCTGGCTGCCCCTTTCATCACGGTTCTCACTCCTTCCTTTCAGGAAGTTCTGGATCTGCCCTCCTACCAGTGTGAACAGCAGCTGGGTCAGCAGCACCATCGTGGAATATCAAACAGGTCCTACCTGCCATCTCTGTGCAGATTTACTGGTTTTACTGGCTTAGCCACACCACGCCATCCCAAGTTTAGGTTTTACAGCTAAAAATGCAAGTAATAATCAAAATGTGAACCCTCATGTGCTTAAAATAAAATGAGGCAAAGACAAAATTAATTAGCATGCAGTTCATAAAAGTGACATTGATGAATTGCAGCATAACTATTGATTAATCATATATCAATTACAGTGGTCTAATCACTGTGGCTACAAATCAGCTCAGACCTATCCATAGATTGGTATTCAGTGCAAGAAATTAAATCAAAGCCTCCAAAATGTACAAAATTGCAGGCTAAGGTTTAACTCCCAGCTGATGCACAACTACCATGCTTGATTAACACTAATGGAAAGCTAACTAGGTATGCCTGCAGTGCACTGATATGAGAACAAACTTCAGCTGATTGAAGACTCCCTCTCTATTTATCCTGTTTTGGGCCCCGTTACAGCCACCTCATTAACGAGAAAGTATGACCTCAACCTGGGTGTAATGGAGCTGCCACTGGGGTAAGAAATGCCATTTATTCAGCCACACTACTAAAGGAGCTAATTCAGTAAGGTTTATTTCTACAGCCCTATAGGGTACCTAGTTTTTATTATGCGCAAAAAAGATGTGGGGACTAATTTATGGAGAAATTATTCCTGTAGCTTCATTGAAGTGCTTAACAGAATATATTCTGGAAGACCTGGCCATAATTCAGGAGGGTAGGAAACAATGTCTGGTGATGTAGGCACAGCATCATGGAGATTAATTAATTTAAAAACAGCTGTTGAGCACTTTTGATAGATAATTCAGAGGTGGTTTTGTTCTCTACCATATCTATTTGTCAGAGCTCTTTTAATTCCTGATACACATTTAAAGAAAAAAAAAAAAAAAGGTAATTTAGCCACAGCCTTACAGATTTTTAAAATGCATTTAATGCTACATTTTAAAATGGAGAAATTTACTTCCCCCAAGAAATCCCATGTGGCAATCCTTTTATTTTCATTATAAAGGAGATCTGAGCAGTTTTGTTCAAAGACATGTTTCTAATTTGGGTGTCTCTGTTATACTGAGACACATCTTATAAGTAAACTGCTGGTAAAACAATTCATTTTCAAGGAACTGTTTGTCCTTCCAAGCACGACAAAGCTTTCAACGTCTCAAAAGAAAATTACATCATCTTTATTTCAGGAGTTTAAGAATATTTTTATGCATGCTTTCAAAAATATCTTCCTCTCCTCACTACTAGAAGATGAATATCTTTCTCTCTTCCCCCATTCCTGTTGCAGTGAATTCAGGGAACAGAGTCAGTTGGTCTCTGGATGCTGCTCCAAGAGGTCTCTGTCTCAGAGTTGTTGCACCTGATGTGGAAGGGTCACGTACATGAGAGTGATTGTACAGAACCCTGAAAACCTTTCTATACTGCCCATCCTTTGAGGATGGACTGAGGCTTGGAGAAACCCAGTCTAGTGGAAGCTGTCCTTGCCCATGGCAGCAGGGTGGAACAAGATGAGATTTAAGGTCCCTTCAAATCAAATACAATCCATGATCCTGTGATCCTGTGGCTGCCAGTTTCAGCACAGCCATGCCTCTTAGCTGGATTTTCCTGCTTGGTTTACATTAACTAAATGGTGGTGAGTTACCAGGAAGAAGGAATTCTGTTTTTCCCCCTCTGTTTGCAGGCAGCCACGCCTGCTTGTGACCTCAAAATAGAATATATGCTATGAAGCAAACGGCATCTTCGCTCCATCCTCCCATTCCTGAAAGCAACAAAAGCCTAGTGGAACATATTGACTCACTGTTGTCAACATAATGATAGTGTTTGTAAAATAAATTCCTACCAAACACTCCAATAATTAGAATGTCTCTTTCCCCCCTCCCAACCTTATGTTCCTTTCAACACAATGACATCAATGTTCATTAATTCTATATTTGAATGTTCATCTTCTGTGACAGCTCTACGAAATAAACAAAGCAAAACAATATTTAACAATAAGAAGATGCAAAATGTTTACATAGGAAGAGAATAAAGCCAGTGATGGCAACAAAACTCTTAATCAAACTCAATTACAGAGACCAGGCACAATATGCCAGAGCTGACAGTTTGCTGACTTTACTGAGAGTGCTGTGTGAAGAGAAATCTTTCATTTACAGCCCCGTTGAAAAGTGGTTGTTTAAAAACCATGGAGGAAAATCAAAGAGTGGGTGAATTTTTGTCAAAATGGGTTTGATCATAGTGACTACCAAGGAACTGTGGGTGTAAATTAGATGTAGTTGTTCCTTCTGATACTGTAGAAGATATAGTTTGGGTCACTGATTCTGTGTGTGCACCTGGGAAAAAAGTCAATCTTTATCCCTGAGGTACATTTTAACAGCAGTGAGCAAGAGCTTTCAAGAACCAGAAAGAAAACAAACCCCTCCTGTTGAGGAAAAGCCATCCACTGCCAACTTGACAGGACGAGAGGAAATGGCCTAAAATTGTGACAGGTGAAGTTTAGGTTGGATATTATAAAATATTTCTTCAGGCCTGGCACAGCTGCCCAGGGCTGTGGTGGTGTCCCAATCCCTGGAGGGATTTAAAAGACATGTGGCATTTGGGGATGTAGTTTAAGTGGTGTCCTGGCCAGTGCTGGGGGAATGGTTGCACTTGATGATTTTAGAGGGATTTTCCAACTTGAGTACTTCCATTAGTCTATGAATGTAACCAGGGTTTTGTGTTAAACAAATCCATTTAACTGGAAATTCAAGTATATTAGCCAAATAGTGAGGTAGAAAACAATGAGTGATAATACTTTCCAATCCTCTCTGTTTAGGAAATGTGGCCCCTAGGAAGAAAAAGCAAAAAACATATGAGGAATATATATATATATATTTTAAAGGGTGTACTCCTAAGACTGTGGCTGGTGTTGGGAATAGGATCAGCAAAAATCCTGGGGCTCACTGAATTTTAAAGGTGAATTGTGAGTTTGACACTCCAAAGGATAGACTAAGCTATAGGAAAAACAAAACAAAAAAGACAGAAAAAAAATATAAAAAAAGGACCTTTCTGGTCTTAGAAACTGACCTCACTTACACCTGGGAAATTTTATAAAGCCTGTGCATCCAATAACAATTTTGGGTAGTTGAATGTATTGAAATGGAATGTTAAAAGATCCTGCCTGCATCCCATTCTCTGGAAAGGAATGATTTTTTTTTTTCTTTTTTCCTTAGGGAGAAACATTGATTATTCTCATTTATAAGCAGACAATTCAGACTAATTATTTCCTTTGCACCATGGGTAGAGTCTCTGTTATTTTATAACAGGAAGTGTAATATAGCTGAATCGTAGATTACTGTTTCAAAGTGTTCTTTGTTCAATGTACATAAATAAAATGGAAAATAAAAGAAAAAAATATCAAACAGAGGGATAGCTAGCTACAATGTCCCTTACATGACTTTCATATGAGAATCTTGTATGAATATAGAGGACAGACCACTAACACTGCTCAGTCAACTTCTGGTTTAGAAATAGATGCACCTCCCATCATATATGGGGCTTTTTTTGAGTAGTCTTAAAACTGTCTGAATTGCAAATCCTTTTAAATGTCCATCTAAATGTCCAGGCTTTGTGCCAGGAGGAAATCAATCTATGCAGACTCTGAAATCTTCCAAGTGTGATAAGCCTAATAGGCACATTAGTCCATTTTATGTTACCTCCAGGAGCCTTTACAGTGAAAGACTTACCTCTTTTCCACTGCTTTGCATGCACTGGCAATTAATTTTAGTTGAACATGCTCAAATCAAAATTAGTTTCTTTCTAGAACTGTGTGAGAGTGAACTCATTTCTGGTATGTTTTGATAGAAAAATACATTCTCTTGGAAAACGCTTGAAGTGCCTTTGAAAACATGAACATTTATAGGAGTGCAATAAAAATAATCATTGTGGGAGTACATAGTTAGTGGTAGTTTGGTATATTTTCAGTTTACTTCAAAAACTCTGCAAAAGGTTTTGCTCCATGGCCCCTGTTCCTCAGAAGAGGGTGCTGGGAATTTTTCAGCTGCTCATGCACACGAGAGTGAAGAGACACAGGAAACTGTTTTGAAGAAAGTTTCTTTCCCATTAGTGCAGCCTTATCTTGTGATGAACTAGCAGTTGAGTGTGTGTTTTATATGTGTGTTTTTATATCTGTCACACTAACATCTAGAAATTAGGCTCTGTTTTCTACATTATTGTTATCCATGTCCTGTCACCCTTGTCCTATTTCTCTTCCTTTATTGCACACTTCTGTTCTGGGCTTATTTGTATTCAGCTTCACGAGGGTTCACTGGTCTGCCCTGCACTGATTTGGGATCCTGTGGTCATGCCTCAAGGCAGGAATTCCAGTCCAGCAAAGGAGACAAAAAAATCTCAGTGAAATTCAAACTTAGGGCTTTGAGAACACAGGTAAATACGTGAAACAAATTCCATTGCTCTTGACATTTCACAAGTGTTTTGCAATGACACTAGTGAACAGCCAGCGTGTCTTTGCTTCTTGCTCAGGAGAAAAGTGTCCTCCAGATGGTTTCTTTTTATTAATTTAGAGAGAGTTAAGCTCCATCTCAGAGCTGCAGACAGCTGACTGATGGATGCTCCTAGAAAATCTGCTGATTGGCAAGACTATTTCACATTATCTGTTTAAGAGTTACTTTGGTAATTGGTTCCAAAGGAGAGGAGGAAAAAAAAAAAAAAAAAAAAAGATTTGCACCAGCCTAGATGTAACTGATTTGCCTCATTATTTCTGATTTAGAATTGACAAGACATGGATCAGCCATCGACAGCTTCATACTCCTAAGAATGCATGTTTCAGACACTCTTGAAGCGCCAGAGAATCGTAGATTAATATGTTTTAAGCCTTTTTGCTTTTATATTTGCAAAATGAATGCAAATTGTGTCAGTGATGTATGTGTGTCATTACATTTTCCTGCACCTTTTTGATGAATTAACTGAAACAAATGAGTGCTTTCAGGGCCAGTCATCTGTAGATCAGAGTTTGCCATTTAAGAGCAATGTCCCACATCTCACCCCTTGTTCCTCCTTCCAAGGATGTGTCTGTCCTCCACTCACCTCGTTGCCCCCAGACACTTTTTGACATGGTAGCTTCAGCTCAGACTGACCTTCAAAAGTGCTGTGCTTTAAAATTGCACCTATTTCATTCCCCTGGGCCTTTACAGATTTTTTTCACTGGGATTTCTGAGTTTCAAGGCAATGTGTGTGTTGCAGCTGGGCTTGTATCATTCCCTGATTCAGCACACTTACTTAAGGTCTAAATTATCATTGTTCCTGTACCTGTTCAAAATCTGGTGGAGTGTGAGGCTGATTTTCCACACCTTGCCTTCCATATTATGCCCCATGGGTATGTGATTGTTACCAGCAACTCTGAGACAGGACTATTAAAATATAACTTTTCTACTACTGTGGCTGAGCTTTGAACCCATTTGCTTTGGGAATAGTGGAAGTTTATGTTTTGCATGGATTCGAAAGCAATTTGGGATATTCATTAATGGAAAGCAAAGCTGTCCAGGAGTGTTAAATAAAAGACTTAGGGAGCAGCAGTGCACAAGGGGCTGGAGGAGCTGGGAGTCCATTTGGAAGGAAAAAAACCTTCAATCTGGTTTTGTTTTCCTATCTACTGTTAGATGTTGTCAGACACTGGGCAGCATGCTGGGCAGTCTGAGCCAATTCACCCCTTCTTCCATACCTAGATTTATAATGATAATAAAACTATCATCTGATCACCATTCTACTTCCTAGATCAGTACTCACTACTTCCTCTGCTGGAAGGGATTCCAGCATCATACCCTCATCACCTTTTCTAACTTCCTTTTTGTTTTATTTTTTTTTTTATTATTTTTTTACACCCCAAGGACAGTTATCTGAAAATTAAACCACAATTGTTGTCAATAAAGCATCAGGAAAAATGAGACCAAGATGCTTCACTGGCAAAATGTTTCACGACAGCTCTGCTGTGCAAAGTGCTGTCACCAGAAGGGGCTCCTGCTTGGGGACTTGTGCCCCACATCACTTTTTTTCTTCTTCACATTTACAGAAATTTCTGCCCTGCTGCTTTTGCTTGACTTAGTTGTTTGTGTGGCTAAACCCAGGAGATAAAAGCGATGCTCCTTAAAACACCACTCACAACATAAATCATCTTCTTTTATGAAAAATTTCTTTTTTTATGAAACAACGTTATACAGAAGTGAAAAGATGAAATGTTTAATAAACCTTGGACTCACAAGTATCCCAAAGATCAGCTTTGAGAGCACCTTTCCCTAGCAGACAATGCTTGTGGGTTAAATTTTACTGTTACATCTTAATGTGGTATTAAGTGAAAGGAAATGAGATTTAAGAAAGGCCAGAATATTATTCCAATTTACACAGTGTAATATTGAATTTAATTAGTCATTGCAATGAAGTAAAAAAATTTGCTCAGACATAAAAAAAAAAAAGAGGTGAATCTTGAATATAACAAATGGATATAACATATGGGTAATCCAGAAATTTTGCAAAGACTTCATGCATCTGTTTAACCCCTTACTCTTTTGGTTCTAGCATGTCCTTAAAATAAGTTTTTTGAAAGACTGATCATTGTAAAAATACCCCATCAAATTTTAATTAATTCCCAAGATAAAGCTGCAATGGGCATCTCGGGGAATCTTCTCTATTGTACTGACACACTGGCAAAAATGTAGAGCAATAAAATTCCAATTCTTTGAAGGACTGTTTGGATTCTGGAAAGCTATCAGCACATTTAAATACTTAATGCAGTTTATATGGAAATTCTGGAACATTGTTTTTATTGAAATCCTGTTTCTGCTATT
The DNA here is from genome assembly GCA_032173965.1 of Sitta carolinensis. Classification (NCBI taxonomy): domain Eukaryota; kingdom Metazoa; phylum Chordata; class Aves; order Passeriformes; family Sittidae; genus Sitta; species Sitta carolinensis. The sequence continues at coordinate 7,111,247 of CM063313.1, read as the reverse complement.
ATTTTATTACTCTAGCTGCTTTTGTAAGGGTATATCTTTTTCTGGGTTTTTTGGGGGGGATGAGGAAGGGTTGGGAAAGGGGACCTGTTTTTGAGACTTTGGCTGATATTGAGTTGGAGGAAGACATGAACAATTAGTAATGTCTTCTTTCTTGAATCTGTCTGAATTTTCAATCAAGATGTGTGTGCTTTATGCACTCTTTGCCCCTGGGAGTGGAGAGCATCACATATGCCAAGGACAGTAGTGTTGGAATAGTTCATTTTAGCTGCTGAGAAACCAACAAGTTTCAGCAGCTTCTCAAAAGTTACAGAGCCAGATTTGTGGCTGTATGTTGCATTCTTCCAAGTAGGACTTCCAGCTAGCAGAGAAGCAACAATGAAAGCAAATTCGTTGTTATGTGTGAATAAAGACAATTATAACATTGAAAGCTCCACATGTTTTATGAACCTCTCCCCCAGAGTCAGTCTTGCATGTCTCTGGATTATAGAGAGAACATCACTAATCTTCCCTTGCCCTGTTCTCAGTGTCTTGCAGAAAGAGATTAGTAAATGTGATATATCAGTGACTCAATTGGTCAAATCAGAAGATAGGTAGGGTTTGCCCACTGCACTGGTCTTTTTTTTTTTTTTTTTTTTTTTCCCATAAAAGAGCAATTCCCACATTAAAAATGTTTCATTTGAGATTATCTGTTTCCATTCACAGTTCTCAGATGTGAGATTATTCTCTTTTCATCAAGAGTTTTACTTTACAGCTGTTTCTCTTGTGTATTTTGTGAACCCCAAGGAGCTACAGTTATTACTTTCAGTATATTTATGCTTCAGTTAATGATAGGTATATCTTTCAGAGAAAGAAATATTTTTTTTCTTGTAGAAATCAATTAAAATGGGACTCGAAAGGACACTAAGAGTTCATGTAGTCCATCTCCTTTCATAAAGACAGGGTCAGTTATGTCACTTGTGACAAATGCCGGTTCAATTTTTCTTAAAAATCTTGAGTGATGAAAGTATTTCCTGATGTTGATTTTAATCTTCTTTGCTTTATTACTTCTTGGCCTAACAACAGGAGACAGAAAAAAAAAAAAAGTTTATTTCTTTCCCTAAGCTTTCTTTTACCATTGAAGACTGCTTCAACATTTTCTCTCAGTTTTTCTTCTTATTATACTAAAGCATATTAATTTTAAAAACTTTTCTCTTAAGTCATATTTTCTGCACCTGACCAAATCAGTCTAATTCTCTGTTGAGATTCCTTTACAAATTGTCCCCATCCTTCTAAATTACTGTGCCCTCTGTGCACCAGCACAAGGTTTTTGACTCAAGTTGAGACTGAGAAGGTTGTGGTTGTTCAAGCTGGAGAAGAGAAGGCTTTGGGAGACCTTAGAGCACTTTCCAGTGCCTAAACCAGCTCCAAGAGAGCTGGAGAGGGGCTTTGGACAATGACATAAAGTGACAGGACAAGGGAAAATGGCTCTAAACTGTCAGAAGGAGGTTTAGATTAGATATTAGGAAGAAATTCCTCACTTTGAGGATGGTGATGCCCTGCCCAGAGGATGCTCCATCCCTGGAAGGCTGGACAGGGCTTGGAGCAACATGTCTTTCTGGAAGGTGTCCCTGCCCAGGGAGTTTGAACAAGGTGTTCTCTTCCAACCCAAAATATTCTGTGGTGCTATGATGAGTTAATCTGTGATTTTTGTTTGGCTCAGTCGATTATTACTCAGATTCCATTTGGCCACACCTCAGACAGGCCATAATTCCCCTTTGGTGTGTGTGGTTCTGCATTTCCAAGAGAGTCACTTCACATTTGACCTTTCTGAATAGCACTATACTTTTATCTCCATTTCTCTCCAATTGTTTTGAATGCTATTCCTCTTCCCCACTGTTTCCAGATGTTCACCTTGGTTCTCTCTGTGATGGCAATAAATATGCTTTCTATCCTTTCTTCAAAACCATCTATGAAATTATGAGTTGTGCCAGACTTAAGACAGAATCCTAAGTAGCCCACGGTGTTGACTGGGGATAACTCTCTAATTCTGGTGCCCTGGCAGAAGCTACATAATCCCACACCCAGAAGGATCACCTGGATAATATTTCTCAAATTTTTTTCTAAGTCCTTCAAGTAAGAGAGTGTCAAAGTTGTGCTAAAGCCGAAGTATATGACATTTTCTAGTTCTCCCTTACAAAGTCATTTACTATGTCATAATAGAAACCAGATTAGTCTGATGTGATTTGGTTTTGATGAATGTAAATTGGCTGTTGCTGTTCTCTTATTATCCTCTAGGTAATTACAATTTTTCAATTCGAAACCTGTCAATTGCTTATTCCAATATTTTGAGGGAATGTTGTTGTCCCTGAAAATCAGCCTTCTGATATGTTTCAGTATAACGGAGTTGGTTCTCATAAATTGTAAGATAAACAAGGATCATGTTTGCATTCCTTTGTAAAAAATATCACCTGATGGACTTCTCAAGTGACCAGTGAAGATGGAGAGGTGGTAACTTCTCTGCCTATCTCTGATCACTGTCCAGAAACTTAGATATACGGGGTCAACAATAAACTAGAGACTTCTTTCTTCATCTCTGCCTAAACACCTATTGTGTGTGTTACTGTGTGTTTCTATCTGCATCACAGAAACACACATGGGCTGCTGCTTAGGACCTGTTGTGAGCCTGGGCTGAGGGAACAGACCTGGGAAACATCCAGTGAGCTGATGGGTGCCCCATTTCCTTCCCTAGCCACACCACTCTCACCAAGTCGGAAGAGGTATCCGTACCCATTCAGCCTCGGGATTGCCCCAGCAGACTCACAGATGTCAGTTCCACAAGGAGCCCCCAGCTCCTGCTGCAGCCTTCAGGGTCCATTCAAATCCCTGGCCCGTGCCACAGCTCCCTGTGCCCTCTGTTATGCAAAGCAGGAGCAGTTCATGGCCTCTGGTCCTGGGGCTCCTGCCAGCCAGAGCTCAATCTGCAGCTGGCACTGCAGCTGCACACCCAGCTCCATGCCCCAAAGGGATTCCTCAGCAGCTCCCTGTCCTGGGGACTGCACGGCCTGATCCTGCAAGAAGAGGGCTCTAAAGAAAGCAGCAAGAAAGCTGCCTGCTTACAAAGACAGCTCCTGATAGGACAAGGGGCAGTGGCTTTACAGTGACACGGTGTAGCTTTAGATGAGTGCACACGAAGGAATTCTTGACTGTGAGGGTGCTGAGATACTGGCATGAGTTACCCAGAGCGCCTGTGGATGCCTGTTTTTCATGGAGTCAGGGTCAGCACAGAGGACACAGACACCAACTTCAGGAATAAGTGTCATTTACTACAATTCAAACTTGCAGGGAATTGCAAAGGATAAGCTAGGAAATACACCTAATCATTACTATAAAAGACTGTCTACAGTGATACACAAAGACACATCACAAGTTACCCTAATCCTTGACCATCCTCAGGTCTGCCCATCAAGTAGGGGAAGCCACTGTCACAGTGAAGGACTGCAGAACCACTCGTGGCAAGTGGGAAATCCTGCAGGTGCCTTCCCCTGAAGGCAAGGAGGTTTCTGGCGGCACTGTCAGAGAGCCCCATTTTTATGCTGTGGAATAAACAAGCAACCATAACTTCTAGTGCAGAAGTTATCTGGTTTTATTCTCCTTTCATGCTCCTAAGGCCTTGGAGGGCTTCAGGAGGAGCCAAGGGAGCTGTCTGTGATTCTACACCCCTAAAACAATTGCCAGATGTGGCATTGTCCCATCCCGAAATATGGAAAGGCAAATCCATGTTTCTTTAGTGAGGGGAAATAGATAACATTTATTTTGAAGGTCCATCTAGTGTCCAATTTTGGCAAAAGGCCTCTTGTTGTGGCCTTAGGCAGGGCCCTTTGATCAGGGCTTAGTACTTCAATGCCCCATCCCTCGCAGTGCTCAGGGACAGTTTCTGAGCCAGGCTGTGTTCACTGTGCACACCGGGACTGGTGCAAGCCCTCCCTCCCTGCCCATGGTAGCGGGGTGGAGCTAAAGGATCGCCGAGGTCCCAACCCAAAGGGTGCGATGGCTCACCCATCCCCCAGCTGGCCCCGTGCCACAGACCCCCGAGGGCCCAGCCCAGCAACCCCCCCTGTGTGACATCAGCGCCGGGCCCCAGGGCACCCCGGGCAGCAGCGCGGCCGATGCGGGCACTGCGGCTGTGGCTGCGCTGCTGCCCGGAGCGCTCCGAGCTCGCTGCTGACACTGGCACTGCCTCTGGCAGCCATGGATTGGCTCGGCCTCCTCGTCCTGCTCACCGTGGCCGGGCTGGCCCGCGGCACATGGGACAACTGCGGGTACGTGTGCCCAGCCCTGGCAGGGAGCCACGGCAACACTCGGGGCCTTCCCTGGAGGGGACCCGCCTGTCCCCCATGGCCTGGCCACAGCTCCCCACCCGCCCTGGGGAAGGCTCAGCTCCTTGCCAGCAGCCAGGGGCTGGCAGGGACACGCGCAACACCCCGTGGGCTTGCCTGGCCTGCTGTGCGTGCCAGCCCTTGTGGGGAGGGCAGAGGGCTGAGCTGCAGCCTGAGCCACAGCAGGCCATGCAGCAGCGTGCAAATGACTTTGTGCTTGCAGGGGGACTTGCGGCCTGCGAGCTGTTGTGTCCGACTACGAGCTCAGGAGTTATGGTGACATGGCTTATGACCACGGCCTGACACGTGTTGTGGGTGGCACAGGTGCCCTGCCAGGGGCCTGGCCATGGATGGTCAGCATCCAGCATCCCTGGGCACCACAACAGGGGCATTTGTGTGGAGGGTCCCTCATCGGCACACAGTGGGTCCTCACCGCAGCCCACTGCTTCGACAAGTTTGAGTAAGGAGCAGCAGGGAATGGGGACATCCCCAAAATACCAGCAGGTTGCCCTGTTGGCAGCACCATCTCCCATCCCCTCCCCTTTCCTCTCAGGCAGCCCAGCTGCCACACTGCTCAGGTGAAGAACCTGGGCTTGTGCCAAGGCTTCCTAGCAGCTTCCAGCTTGACATTCCCCCAGCCTAAGGCATGTGAGGGAACTCATACCTGCCAGAGCACTGCTCCTTCTTGGCCTTGCCAAGCAGAGGTCTGGCAACTGCTGGGCTGCTGTGGCACACAGCTCTGCTCCCTCTAAGCCTTCTCTCCATCTCCTTTCCAGCAACATCGACATGCTGTATGTGGTGATTGGGGCCACCCATTTGACTCAGCTGGGCCCTGGGGCACAAATGCACAGTGTCAAGGAGCTGCTGATATACCCGTACTACAATCGTGCTGACATGAGCTTCGACATTGCCTTGCTGGAACTGGAGCATCCCATCCAGTGTAGCCCCTACATCCACCTGGCCTGTGTGCCTGACATCACACTGCAAGTATCAAAGCTGGAGAACTGCTGGGTGGCTGGCTGGGGTGCCACTGCTGCAAGAGGTGAGTTCTCAAGAGTGACTCCTGAGATATCTCAGCACACTGGGGAGAGGGCTTGGTCTTCCCCACAGCAGAGGCCAAAGCCAGGCTGCAGGACATCCACCTCTGCAGAGACAGGCCAGGCCCAGTGCCTGAAGGCAGGCAGCAGGGACACAGCACTGCAGAGGCAAAGAGGCAGAGGCAAAGCTAAACCCTATAGAAAAGGATGCCCTTCCCAAGTCAGGAGAGGAGAATGGGCAATGTGGTGCTCAGGGAGTATTCCTTTCTCTGCTCACAGCTCAACATTCAAGTGATCATCTCCAGGAAGCCAAGGTCCAGCTCATCGATGTCCAGCTCTGCAACAGCAGTGACTGGTACAGAGGGGCCATCCACAGCCACAACTTGTGTGCTGGTTACCCACAGGGCCTCATCGACACCTGCCAGGTAGGAGCATGCCAGGAGCCACCCAGCCCCCAGCAGCACCAGCAGCCCAGGCAGCACCACCCCAACACAGCCCAGGGCCTGCCTTGCCCGGCCACTCAGCCGCCCTCACAGCCCTGGCCCCCACCCGACTGCTCTGGGGGCTTCCTGCACACTCCCCATCCACACCTGCCTGCCCAGGGCTACCCTTGTGCCAGCAAGCCCAGCTAGTGCTCTTGGCAGCCCAGAGGGCCAGGTGCCAAATGTCCATCCTCTGCACAGCCAGGAGCCCTGTGCAGAGAGGACAGATAGTGCTGATTTACAGGACGCCAAGCCATTCACAGCTGAGACTCTGAAGGCTGCAGCCCCTGAGCAGAGCCTTCCTCTGCCCAGGACACAGCTCTGGCAGGGGCTGAGAGAGAGGAGGAGACAGCCCCAGTGCTGGCAGGGGCCACCAATACCACCTTAATCCTCTCTGCTCTGCTGCAGGGTGACAGTGGTGGTCCTCTCATGTGCCAGGACAACAACGCTGACTCTTGGTGGGTAGTTGGAGTGACCAGCTGGGGAAGAGGCTGTGCCAGAGCAAGGCAGCCTGGAGTCTACACCTCCACTAAGCACTTCTATGACTGGATCCAGGTCCACACAGGTACAAACACACTTGGAAGGAGTTCTCCAGCATCACAAACCTGGAGTCATTATGAGACACCCTACAAAACAACTCTGAAGCCATGGCCAACACGACCCCCCGCTTATAAGCCATGGCCAACACAACACCCCATTCATAAGCCATGGCCAACACCACCCCCCACTCAGAAGCCTTGGCCCACACATCCCCCACTCAGAAGCCTTGGCCCACACATCCCCCCACTCAGAAGCCTTGGCCCACACATCCCCCCACTCAGAAGCCTTGGCCCACACACGCTCCCACACCCACTCAGAAGCCTTGGCCCACACGACCACCCCCACTCAGAAGCCTTGGCCCACACGACCCCCCACTCAGAAGCCTTGGCCAACACCAATTCCAACTCAGAAGCCAACGCCAGTGGGCGAGGTTAGCTCCTGTCCATTTCCAGTCAACAAGCTGATGGACTTTTTTACTAAGGTGAAGAAGCTCCTTCAAGAGGTCCTTGGAGAAAACACGACTTGAGCACCAGTGTTTGCAGCATCAATGGCAAGCTGCAGTGCACCACAACCATTTCCTGCTGGGGCAATGCCTGCTGATGCCTCAGTGCCCAAACCTTGCTCTGTCCTGCCCACCCTCCTCTCCTCTGCAGTCGATTTAGTTGTTGAAATAAAGTTCCCTTTGTTCCCAAAGAACCATCTCTTCAGTTCAATTGTGACTCCTGGGCAAAGCAGGAAGTGCCAAACTCGGCACGTGCAGAATGAGGCTGAGGGCACAAAGGTTCCCAGTGGCTCCAAAGAACTCCAGAGTGCCTGATCAGAGAGGAGAGTGCTCTGAGCCACCACGGACTGGAGGAACCTGGTACATCAAGCCTAGGAAGAGACTAGGAATAAAGCAGACACCTTGGGGGTTGGTGTTCAAATGCACATGGACTGCTGCTTAGGACCTGTTGTGAGCCTGGGCTGAGGGAACAGACCTGGGAAACATCCAGTGAGCTGATGGGTGCCCCATTTCCTTCCCTAGCCACACCACTCTCACCAAGTCGGAAGAGGTATCCGTACCCATTCAGCCTCGGATTGCCCCAGCAGACTCACAGATGTCAGTTCCACAAGGAGCCCCCAGCTCCTGCTGCAGCCCTCAGGGTCCATTCAAATCCCTGGCCCGTGCCACAGCTCCCTGTGCCCTCTGTTATGCAAAGCAGGAGCAGTTCATGGCCTCTGGTCCTGGGGCTCCTGCCAGCCAGAGCTCAATCTGCAGCTGGCACTGCAGCTGCACACCCAGCTCCATGCCCCAAAGGGATTCCTCAGCAGCTCCCTGTCCTGGGGACTGCACGGCCTGATCCTGCAAGAAGAGGGCTCTAAAGAAAGCAGCAAGAAAGCTGCCTGCTTACAAAGACAGCTCCTGATAGGACAAGGGGCAGTGGCTTTACAGTGACACAGTGTAGCTTTAGATGAGTGCACACGAAGGAATTCTTGACTGTGAGGGTGCTGAGATACTGGCATGAGTTACCCAGAGCACCTGTGGATGCCTGTTTTTCATGGAGTCAGGGTCAGCACAGAGGACACAGACGCCAACTTCAGGAATAAGTGTCATTTACTACAATTCAAACTTGCAAGGAATTGCAAAGGATAAGCTAGGAAATACACCTAATCATTACTATAAAAGACTGTCTACAGTGATACACAAAGACACATCACAAGTTACCCTAATCCTTGACCATCCTCAGGTCTGCCCATCAAGTAGGGGAAGCCACTGTCACAGTGAAGGACTGCAGAACCACTCGTGGCAAGTGGGAAATCCTGCAGGTGCCTTCCCCTGAAGGCAAGGAGGTTTCTGGCGGCACTGTCAGAGAGCCCCATTTTTATGCTGTGGAATAAACAAGCAACCATAACTTCTAGTGCAGAAACATCTGGTTTTATTCTCCTTTCATGCTCCTAAGGCCTTGGAGGGCTTCAGGAGGAGCCAAGGGAGCTGTCTGTGATTCTACACCCCTAAAACAATTGCCAGATGTGGCATTGTCCCATCCCGAAATATGGAAAGGCAAATCCATGTTTCTTTAGTGAGGGGAAATAGATAACATTTATTTTGAAGGTCCATCTAGTGTCCAATTTTGGCAAAAGGCCTCTTGTTGTGGCCTTAGGCAGGGCCCTTTGATCAGGGCTTAGTACTTCAATGCCCCATCCCTCGCAGTGCTCAGGGACAGTTTCTGAGCCAGGCTGTGTTCACTGTGCACACCGGGACTGGTGCAAGCCCTCCCTCCCTGCCCATGGTAGCGGGGTGGAGCTAAAGGATCGCCGAGGTCCCAACCCAAAGGGTGCGATGGCTCACCCATCCCCCAGCTGGCCCCGTGCCACAGACCCCCGAGGGCCCAGCCCAGCAACCCCCCCGTGTGACATCAGCGCCGGGCCCCAGGGCACCCCGGGCAGCAGCGCGGCCGATGCGGGCACTGCGGCTGTGGCTGCGCTGCTGCCCGGAGCACTGCGAGCTCGCTGCTCACACTGGCACTGCCTCTGGCAGCCATGAACTGGCTCGGCCTCCTCGTCCTGCTCACCGTGGCCGGGCTGGCCCGCGGCACATGGGACAACTGCGGGTACGTGTGCCCAGCCCTGGCAGGGAGCCACGGCAACACTCGGGGCCTTCCCTGGAGGGGACCCGCCTGTCCCCCATGGCCTGGCCACAGCTCCCCATCCGCCCTGGGGAAGGCTCAGCTCCTTGCCAGCAGCCAGGGGCTGGCAGGGACACGCGCACACCCCGTGGGCTTGCCTGGCCTGCTGTGCGTGCCAGCCCTTGTGGGGAGGGCAGAGGGCTGAGCTGCAGCCTGAGCCACAGCAGGCCATGCAGCAGCGTGCAAATGACTTTGTGCTTGCAGGGGGACTTGCGGCCTGCGAGCTGTTGTGTCCGACTACGAGCTCAGGAGTTATGGTGACATGGCTTATGACCACGGCCTGACACGTGTTGTGGGTGGCACAGGTGCCCTGCCAGGGGCCTGGCCATGGATGGTCAGCATCCAGCATCCCTGGGCACCACAACAGGGGCATTTGTGTGGAGGGTCCCTCATCGGCACACAGTGGGTCCTCACTGCAGCCCACTGCTTCGACAAGTTTGAGTAAGGAGCAGCAGGGAATGGGGACATCCCCAAAATACCAGCAGGTTGCCCTGTTGGCAGCACCATCTCCCATCCCCTCCCCTTTCCTCTCAGGCAGCCCAGCTGCCACACTGCTCAGGTGAAGAACCTGGGCTTGTGCCAAGGCTTCCTAGCAGCTTCCAGCTTGACATTCCCCCAGCCTAAGGCATGTGAGGAACTCATACCTGCCAGAGCACTGCTCCTTCTTGGCCTTGCCAAGCAGAGGTCTGGCAACTGCTGGGCTGCTGTGGCACACAGCTCTGCTCCCTCTAAGCCTTCTCTCCATCTCCTTTCCAGAAAATTCAACTTGCTGTATGTGGTGATTGGGGCCACCCATTTGACTCAGCTGGGCCCTGGGGCACAAGTGCGCGCTGTCAAGGAGCTGCTCATCCACCAGTACTACAATCCTGCTGACATGAGCTTCGACATTGCCTTGCTGGAACTGGAGCATCCCGTCGAGTGCAGCCCCTACATCCAGCTGGCCTGTGTGCCTGACATCACACTGCAAGTATCAAAGCTGGAGAACTGCTGGGTGGCTGGCTGGGGTGCCACTGCTGCAAGAGGTGAGTTCTCAAGAGTGACTCCTGAGATAGCACACTGGGGAGAGGGCTTGGTCTTCCCCACAGCAGAGGCCAAAGCCAGGCTGCAGGACATCCACCTCTGCAGAGACAGGCCAGGCCCAGTGCCTGAAGGCAGGCAGCAGGGACACAGCACTGCAGAGGCAAAGAGGCAGAGGCAAAGCTAAACCCTATAGAAGAGGATGCCCTTCCCAAGTCAGGAGAGGAGAATGGGCAATGTGGTGCTCAGGGATTATTCCTTTCTCTGCTCACAGCTCAACATTCAAGTGATCATCTCCAGGAAGCCAAGGTCCAGCTCATCGATGTCCAGCTCTGCAACAGCAGTGACTGGTACAGAGGGGCCATCCACAGCCACAACTTGTGTGCTGGTTACCCACAGGGCCTCATCGACACCTGCCAGGTAGGAGCATGCCAGGAGCCACCCAGCCCCCAGCAGCACCAGCAGCCCAGGCAGCACCACCCCAACACAGCCCAGGGCCTGCCTTGCCCGGCCACTCAGCCGCCCTCACAGCCCTGGCCCCCACCCGACTGCTCTGGGGGCTTCCTGCACACTCCCCATCCACACCTGCCTGCCCAGGGCTACCCTTGTGCCAGCAAGCCCAGCTAGTGCTCTTGGCAGCCCAGAGGGCCAGGTGCCAAATGTCCATCCTCTGCACAGCCAGGAGCCCTGTGCAGAGAGGACAGATAGTGCTGATTTACAGGACGCCAAGCCATTCACAGCTGAGACTCTGGAGGCTGCAGCCCCTGAGCAGAGCCTTCCTCTGCCCAGGACACAGCTCTGGCAGGGGCTGAGAGAGAGGAGGAGACAGCCCCAGTGCTGGCAGGGGCCACCAACACCACCTTAATCCTCTCTGCTCTGCTGCAGGGTGACAGTGGTGGTCCTCTCATGTGCCAGGACAACAACGCTGACTCTTGGTGGGTGGTTGGAGTGACCAGCTGGGGAAGAGGCTGTGCCAGAGCAAGGCAGCCTGGAGTCTACACCTCCACTAAGCACTTCTATGACTGGATCCAGGTCCACACAGGTGCAAACACACTTGGAAGTAGTTCTCCAGCATCACAAACCTGGAGTCATTATGAGACACCCTACAAAACAACTCTGAAGCCATGGCCAACACGACCCCCTGCTTATAAGCCATGGCCAACACAACACCCCATTCATAAGCCATGGCCAACACCACCCCCCGCTTATAAGCCATGGCCAACACAACACCCCATTCATAAGCCATGGCCCACACATCCCCCCATTCATAAGCCATGGCCCACACATCCCCCCACTCAGAAGCCTTGGCCCACACGTCCCCCCACTCAGAAGCCTTGGCCAACACCAATTCCAACTCAGAAGCCAACGCCAGTGGGCGAGGTTAGCTCCCGTCCATTTCCAGTCAACAAGCTGATGGACTTTTTTACTAAGGTGGAGAAGATCCTTCAAGAGGTCCTTGGAGAAAACACGACTTGAGCACCAGTGTTTGCAGCATCAATGGCAAGCTGCAGTGCACCACAACCATTTCCTGCTGGGGCAATGCCTGCTGATGCCTCAGTGCCCAAACCTTGCTCTGTCCTGCCCACCCTCCTCTCCTCTGCAGTCGATTTAGTTGTTGAAATAAAGTTCCCTTTGTTCCCAAAGAACCATCTCTTCAGTTCAATTGTGACTCCTGGGCAAAGCAGGAAGTGCCAAACTCGGCACGTGAAAGATGATGGGCTGAGGGCACAAAGGTTCCCAGTGGCTCCAAAGAACTCCAGAGTGCCTGATCAGAGAGGAGAGTGCTCTGAGCCACCACGGACTGGAGGAACCTGGTACATCAAGCCTAGGAAGAGACTAGGAATAAAGCAGACACCTTGGGGGTTGGTGTTCAAATGCACATGGACTGCTGCTTAGGACCTGTTGTGAGCCTGGGCTGAGGGAACAGACCTGGGAAACATCCAGTGAGCTGATGGGTGCCCCATTTCCTTCCCTAGCCACACCACTCTCACCAAGTCGGAAGAGGTATCCGTACCCATTCAGCCTCGGGATTGCCCCAGCAGACTCACAGATGTCAGTTCCACAAGGAGCCCCCAGCTCCTGCTGCAGCCCTCAGGGTCCATTCAAATCCCTGGCCCGTGCCACAGCTCCCTGTGCCCTCTGTTATGCAAAGCAGGAGCAGTTCATGGCCTCTGGTCCTGGGGCTCCTGCCAGCCAGAGCTCAATCTGCAGCTGGCACTGCAGCTGCACACCCAGCTCCATGCCCCAAAGGGATTCCTCAGCAGCTCCCTGTCCTGGGGACTGCACGGCCTGATCCTGCAAGAAGAGGGCTCTAAAGAAAGCAGCAAGAAAGCTGCCTGCTTACAAAGACAGCTCCTGATAGGACAAGGGGCAGTGGCTTTACAGTGACACAGTGTAGCTTTAGATGAGTGCACACGAAGGAATTCTTGACTGTGAGGGTGCTGAGATACTGGCATGAGTTACCCAGAGCACCTGTGGATGCCTGTTTTTCATGGAGTCAGGGTCAGCACAGAGGACACAGACGCCAACTTCAGGAATAAGTGTCATTTACTACAATTCAAACTTGCAAGGAATTGCAAAGGATAAGCTAGGAAATACACCTAATCATTACTATAAAAGACTGTCTACAGTGATACACAAAGACACATCACAAGTTACCCTAATCCTTGACCATCCTCAGGTCTGCCCATCAAGTAGGGGAAGCCACTGTCACAGTGAAGGACTGCAGAACCACTCGTGGCAAGTGGGAAATCCTGCAGGTGCCTTCCCCTGAAGGCAAGGAGGTTTCTGGCGGCACTGTCAGAGAGCCCCATTTTTATGCTGTGGAATAAACAAGCAACCATAACTTCTAGTGCAGAAACATCTGGTTTTATTCTCCTTTCATGCTCCTAAGGCCTTGGAGGGCTTCAGGAGGAGCCAAGGGAGCTGTCTGTGATTCTACACCCCTAAAACAATTGCCAGATGTGGCATTGTCCCATCCCGAAATATGGAAAGGCAAATCCATGTTTCTTTAGTGAGGGGAAATAGATAACATTTATTTTGAAGGTCCATCTAGTGTCCAATTTTGGCAAAAGGCCTCTTGTTGTGGCCTTAGGCAGGGCCCTTTGATCAGGGCTTAGTACTTCAATGCCCCATCCCTCGCAGTGCTCAGGGACAGTTTCTGAGCCAGGCTGTGTTCACTGTGCACACCGGGACTGGTGCAAGCCCTCCCTCCCTGCCCATGGTAGCGGGGTGGAGCTAAAGGATCGCCGAGGTCCCAACCCAAAGGGTGCGATGGCTCACCCATCCCCCAGCTGGCCCCGTGCCACAGACCCCCGAGGGCCCAGCCCAGCAACCCCCCCTGTGTGACATCAGCGCCGGGCCCCAGGGCACCCCGGGCAGCAGCGCGGCCGATGCGGGCACTGCGGCTGTGGCTGCGCTGCTGCCCGGAGCGCTCCGAGCTCGCTGCTGACACTGGCACTGCCTCTGGCAGCCATGGATTGGCTCGGCCTCCTCGTCCTGCTCACCGTGGCCGGGCTGGCCCGCGGCACATGGGACAACTGCGGGTACGTGTGCCCAGCCCTGGCAGGGAGCCACGGCAACACTCGGGGCCTTCCCTGGAGGGGACCCGCCTGTCCCCCATGGCCTGGCCACAGCTCCCCATCCGCCCTGGGGAAGGCTCAGCTCCTTGCCAGCAGCCAGGGGCTGGCAGGGACACGCGCACACCCCGTGGGCTTGCCTGGCCTGCTGTGCGTGCCAGCCCTTGTGGGGAGGGCAGAGGGCTGAGCTGCAGCCTGAGCCACAGCAGGCCATGCAGCAGCGTGCAAATGACTTTGTGCTTGCAGGGGGACTTGCGGCCTGCGAGCTGTTGTGTCCGACTACGAGCTCAGGAGTTATGGTGACATGGCTTATGACCACGGCCTGACACGTGTTGTGGTGGCACAGGTGCCCTGCCAGGGGCCTGGCCATGGATGGTCAGCATCCAGCATCCCTGGGCACCACAACAGGGGCATTTGTGTGGAGGGTCCCTCATCGGCACACAGTGGGTCCTCACTGCAGCCCACTGCTTCGACAAGTTTGAGTAAGGAGCAGCAGGGAATGGGGACATCCCCAAAATACCAGCAGGTTGCCCTGTTGGCAGCACCATCTCCCATCCCCTCCCCTTTCCTCTCAGGCAGCCCAGCTGCCACACTGCTCAGGTGAAGAACCTGGGCTTGTGCCAAGGCTTCCTAGCAGCTTCCAGCTTGACATTCCCCCAGCCTAAGGCATGTGAGGGAACTCATACCTGCCAGAGCACTGCTCCTTCTTGGCCTTGCCAAGCAGAGGTCTGGCAACTGCTGGGCTGCTGTGGCACACAGCTCTGCTCCCTCTAAGCCTTCTCTCCATCTCCTTTCCAGAAAATTCAACTTGCTGTATGTGGTGATTGGGGCCACCCATTTGACTCAGCTGGGCCCTGGGGCACAAGTGCGCGCTGTCAAGGAGCTGCTCATCCACCAGTACTACAATCCTGCTGACATGAGCTTCGACATTGCCTTGCTGGAACTGGAGCATCCCGTCGAGTGCAGCCCCTACATCCAGCTGGCCTGTGTGCCTGACATCACACTGCAAGTATCAAAGCTGGAGAACTGCTGGGTGGCTGGCTGGGGTGCCACTGCTGCAAGAGGTGAGTTCTCAAGAGTGACTCCTGAGATAGCACACTGGGGAGAGGGCTTGGTCTTCCCCACAGCAGAGGCCAAAGCCAGGCTGCAGGACATCCACCTCTGCAGAGACAGGCCAGGCCCAGTGCCTGAAGGCAGGCAGCAGGACACAGCACTGCAGAGGCAAAGAGGCAGAGGCAAAGCTAAACCCTATAGAAGAGGATGCCCTTCCCAAGTCAGGAGAGGAGAATGGGCAATGTGGTGCTCAGGGATTATTCCTTTCTCTGCTCACAGCTCAACATTCAAGTGATCATCTCCAGGAAGCCAAGGTCCAGCTCATCGATGTCCAGCTCTGCAACAGCAGTGACTGGTACAGAGGGGCCATCCACAGCCACAACTTGTGTGCTGGTTACCCACAGGGCCTCATCGACACCTGCCAGGTAGGAGCATGCCAGGAGCCACCCAGCCCCCAGCAGCACCAGCAGCCCAGGCAGCACCACCCCAACACAGCCCAGGGCCTGCCTTGCCCGGCCACTCAGCCGCCCTCACAGCCCTGGCCCCCACCCGACTGCTCTGGGGGCTTCCTGCACACTCCCCATCCACACCTGCCTGCCCAGGGCTACCCTTGTGCCAGCAAGCCCAGCTAGTGCTCTTGGCAGCCCAGAGGGCCAGGTGCCAAATGTCCATCCTCTGCACAGCCAGGAGCCCTGTGCAGAGAGGACAGATAGTGCTGATTTACAGGACGCCAAGCCATTCACAGCTGAGACTCTGGAGGCTGCAGCCCCTGAGCAGAGCCTTCCTCTGCCCAGGACACAGCTCTGGCAGGGGCTGAGAGAGAGGAGGAGACAGCCCCAGTGCTGGCAGGGGCCACCAACACCACCTTAATCCTCTCTGCTCTGCTGCAGGGTGACAGTGGTGGTCCTCTCATGTGCCAGGACAACAACGCTGACTCTTGGTGGGTGGTTGGAGTGACCAGCTGGGGAAGAGGCTGTGCCAGAGCAAGGCAGCCTGGAGTCTACACCTCCACTAAGCACTTCTATGACTGGATCCAGGTCCACACAGGTGCAAACACACTTGGAAGTAGTTCTCCAGCATCACAAACCTGGAGTCATTATGAGACACCCTACAAAACAACTCTGAAGCCATGGCCAACACGACCCCCTGCTTATAAGCCATGGCCAACACAACACCCCATTCATAAGCCATGGCCAACACCACCCCCCGCTTATAAGCCATGGCCAACACAACACCCCATTCATAAGCCATGGCCCACACATCCCCCCATTCATAAGCCATGGCCCACACATCCCCCCACTCAGAAGCCTTGGCCCACACATCCCCCCACTCAGAAGCCTTGGCCCACACGTCCCCCCACTCAGAAGCCTTGGCCAACACCAATTCCAACTCAGAAGCCAACGCCAGTGGGCGAGGTTTGCTCCCGTCCATTTCCAGTAACAAGCTGATGGACTTTTTTACTAAGGTGAAGAAGCTCCTTCAAGAGGTCCTTGGAGAAAACACGACTTGAGCACCAGTGTTTGCAGCATCAATGGCAAGCTGCAGTGCACCACAACCATTTCCTGCTGGGGCAATGCCTGCTGATGCCTCAGTGCCCAAACCTTGCTCTGTCCTGCCCACCCTCCTCTCCTCTGCAGTCGATTTAGTTGTTGAAATAAAGTTCCCTTTGTTCCCAAAGAACCATCTTTTCAGTTCAATTGTGACTCCTGGGCAAAGCAGGAAGTGCCAAACTCGGCACGTGCAGAATGAGGCTGAGGGCACAAAGGTTCCCAGTGGCTCCAAAGAACTCCAGAGTGCCTGATCAGAGAGGAGAGTGC
Organism: Sitta carolinensis; assembly: GCA_032173965.1. Taxonomy (NCBI): domain Eukaryota; kingdom Metazoa; phylum Chordata; class Aves; order Passeriformes; family Sittidae; genus Sitta; species Sitta carolinensis. The sequence goes on along the minus strand of CM063313.1, from coordinate 7,094,702 downwards.
TCTGAGCCACCACGGACTGGAGGAACCTGGTACATCAAGCCTAGGAAGAGACTAGGAATAAAGCAGACACCTTGGGGGTTGGTGTTCAAATGCACATGGACTGCTGCTTAGGACCTGTTGTGAGCCTGGGCTGAGGGAACAGACCTGGGAAACATCCAGTGAGCTGATGGGTGCCCCATTTCCTTCCCTAGCCACACCACTCTCACCAAGTCGGAAGAGGTATCCGTACCCATTCAGCCTCGGGATTGCCCCAGCAGACTCACAGATGTCAGTTCCACAAGGAGCCCCCAGCTCCTGCTGCAGCCCTCAGGGTCCATTCAAATCCCTGGCCCGTGCCACAGCTCCCTGTGCCCTCTGTTATGCAAAGCAGGAGCAGTTCATGGCCTCTGGTCCTGGGGCTCCTGCCAGCCAGAGCTCAATCTGCAGCTGGCACTGCAGCTGCACACCCAGCTCCATGCCCCAAAGGGATTCCTCAGCAGCTCCCTGTCCTGGGGACTGCACGGCCTGATCCTGCAAGAAGAGGGCTCTAAAGAAAGCAGCAAGAAAGCTGCCTGCTTACAAAGACAGCTCCTGATAGGACAAGGGGCAGTGGCTTTACAGTGACACGGTGTAGCTTTAGATGAGTGCACACGAAGGAATTCTTGACTGTGAGGGTGCTGAGATACTGGCATGAGTTACCCAGAGCGCCTGTGGATGCCTGTTTTTCATGGAGTCAGGGTCAGCACAGAGGACACAGACGCCAACTTCAGGAATAAGTGTCATTTACTACAATTCAAACTTGCAGGGAATTGCAAAGGATAAGCTAGGAAATACACCTAATCATTACTATAAAAGACTGTCTACAGTGATACACAAAGACACATCACAAGTTACCCTAATCCTTGACCATCCTCAGGTCTGCCCATCAAGTAGGGGAAGCCACTGTCACAGTGAAGGACTGCAGAACCACTCGTGGCAAGTGGGAAATCCTGCAGGTGCCTTCCCCTGAAGGCAAGGAGGTTTCTGGCGGCACTGTCAGAGAGCCCCATTTTTATGCTGTGGAATAAACAAGCAACCATAACTTCTAGTGCAGAAACATCTGGTTTTATTCTCCTTTCATGCTCCTAAGGCCTTGGAGGGCTTCAGGAGGAGCCAAGGGAGCTGTCTGTGATTCTACACCCCTAAAACAATTGCCAGATGTGGCATTGTCCCATCCCGAAATATGGAAAGGCAAATCCATGTTTCTTTAGTGAGGGGAAATAGATAACATTTATTTTGAAGGTCCATCTAGTGTCCAATTTTGGCAAAAGGCCTCTTGTTGTGGCCTTAGGCAGGGCCCTTTGATCAGGGCTTAGTACTTCAATGCCCCATCCCTCGCAGTGCTCAGGGACAGTTTCTGAGCCAGGCTGTGTTCACTGTGCACACCGGGACTGGTGCAAGCCCTCCCTCCCTGCCCATGGTAGCGGGGTGGAGCTAAAGGATCGCCGAGGTCCCAACCCAAAGGGTGCGATGGCTCACCCATCCCCCAGCTGGCCCCGTGCCACAGACCCCCGAGGGCCCAGCCCAGCAACCCCCCCGTGTGACATCAGCGCCGGGCCCCAGGGCACCCCGGGCAGCAGCGCGGCCGATGCGGGCACTGCGGCTGTGGCTGCGCTGCTGCCCGGAGCGCTCCGAGCTCGCTGCTGACACTGGCACTGCCTCTGGCAGCCATGGATTGGCTCGGCCTCCTCGTCCTGCTCACCGTGGCCGGGCTGGCCCGCGGCACATGGGACAACTGCGGGTACGTGTGCCCAGCCCTGGCAGGGAGCCACGGCAACACTCGGGGCCTTCCCTGGAGGGGACCCGCCTGTCCCCCATGGCCTGGCCACAGCTCCCCATCCGCCCTGGGGAAGGCTCAGCTCCTTGCCAGCAGCCAGGGGCTGGCAGGGACACGCGCACACCCCGTGGGCTTGCCTGGCCTGCTGTGCGTGCCAGCCCTTGTGGGGAGGGCAGAGGGCTGAGCTGCAGCCTGAGCCACAGCAGGCCATGCAGCAGCGTGCAAATGACTTTGTGCTTGCAGGGGGACTTGCGGCCTGCGAGCTGTTGTGTCCGACTACGAGCTCAGGAGTTATTACTACGGTGACATGGCTTATGACGATGAGACCTTGACACGCGCTGTGGGTGGCACAGGTGCCCTGCCAGGGGCCTGGCCATGGATGGTCAGCATCCAGCATCCCTGGGCACCACAACAGGGGCATTTGTGTGGAGGGTCCCTCATAAGCACACAGTGGATCCTCACCGCAGCCCACTGCTTCGACAAGTTTGAGTAAGGAGCAGCAGGGAATGGGGACATCCCCAAAATACCAGCAGGTTGCCCTGTTGGCAGCACCATCTCCCATCCCCTCCCCTTTCAGGCAGCCCAGCTGCCACACTGCTCAGGTGAAGAACCTGGGCTTGTGCCAAGGCTTCCTAGCAGCTTCCAGCTTGACATTCCCCCAGCCTAAGGCATGTGAGGGAACTCATACCTGCCAGAGCACTGCTCCTTCTTGGCCTTGCCAAGCAGAGGTCTGGCAACTGCTGGGCTGCTGTGGCACACAGCTCTGCTCCCTCTAAGCCTTCTCTCCATCTCCTTTCCAGCAACATCGACATGCTTTATGTGGTGATTGGGGCCACCCATTTGACTCATCTGGGCCATGGGGCACAAATGCACAGTGTCAAGGAGCTGCTGATACACCCGTACTACAATCCTGCTGACATGAGCTTCGACATTGCATTGCTGAAACTGGAGCATCCCATCCAGTGCAGCCCCTACATCCAGCTGGCCTGTGTGCCTGACATCACACTGCAAGTATCAAAGCTGGAGAACTGCTGGGTGGCTGGCTGGGGTGCCACTGCTGCAAGAGGTGAGTTCTCAAGAGTGACTCCTGAGATATCTCAGCACACTGGGGAGAGGGCTTGGTCTTCCCCACAGCAGAGGCCAAAGCCAGGCTGCAGGACATCCACCTCTGCAGAGACAGGCCAGGCCCAGTGCCTGAAGGCAGGCAGCAGGGACACAGCACTGCAGAGGCAAAGAGGCAGAGGCAAAGCTAAACCCTATAGAAGAGGATGCCCTTCCCAAGTCAGGAGAGGAGAATGGGCAATGTGGTGCTCAGGAATTATTCCTTTCTCTGCTCACAGCTCAACATTCACGTGATCATCTCCAGGAAGCCAAGGTCCAGCTCATCGATGTCCAGCTCTGCAACAGCAGTGACTGGTACAGAGGGGCCATCCACAGCCACAACTTGTGTGCTGGTTACCCACAGGGCCTCATCGACACCTGCCAGGTAGGAGCATGCCAGGAGCCACCCAGCCCCCAGCAGCACCAGCAGCCCAGGCAGCACCACCCCAACACAGCCCAGGGCCTGCCTTGCCCGGCCACTCAGCCGCCCTCACAGCCCTGGCCCCCACCCGACTGCTCTGGGGGCTTCCTGCACACTCCCCATCCACACCTGCCTGCCCAGGGCTACCCTTGTGCCAGCAAGCCCAGCTAGTGCTCTTGGCAGCCCAGAGGGCCAGGTGCCAAATGTCCATCCTCTGCACAGCCAGGAGCCCTGTGCAGAGAGGACAGATAGTGCTGATTTACAGGACGCCAAGCCATTCACAGCTGAGACTCTGGAGGCTGCAGCCCCTGAGCAGAGCCTTCCTCTGCCCAGGACACAGCTCTGGCAGGGGCTGAGAGAGAGGAGGAGACAGCCCCAGTGCTGGCAGGGGCCACCAACACCACCTTAATCCTCTCTGCTCTGCTGCAGGGTGACAGTGGTGGTCCTCTCATGTGCCAGGACAACAACGCTGACTCTTGGTGGGTGGTTGGAGTGACCAGCTGGGGAAGAGGCTGTGCCAGAGCAATGAGGCCTGGAGTCTACACCTCCACTAAGCACTTCTATGACTGGATCCAGGTCCACACAGGTGCAAACACACTTGGAAGGAGTTCTCCAGCATCACAAACCTGGAGTCATTATGAGACACCCTACTAAACAACTCTGAAGCCATGGCCAACACGACCCCCCGCTTATAAGCCATGGCCAACACAACACCCCATTCATAAGCCATGGCCAACACAACACCCCATTCATAAGCCTTGGCCAACACGACCCCCCACTCAGAAGCCTTGGCCCACACGTCCCCCCACTCAGAAGCCTTGGCCCACACGTCCCCCCACTCAGAAGCCTTGGCCCACACGACCCCCCACTCAGAAGCCTTGGCCCACACATCCCCCCACTCAGAAGCCTTGGCCCACACGACCCCCCACTCAGAAGCCTTGGCCAACACCAATTCCATCTCAGAAGCCAACGCCAGTGGGCGAGGATAGCTCCTGTCCATTTCCAGTCAACAAGCTGATGGACTTTTTTACTAAGGTGAAGAAGCTCCTTCAAGAGGTCCTTGGAGAAAACACGACTTGAGCACCAGTGTTTGCAGCATCAATGGCAAGCTGCAGTGCACCACAACCATTTCCTGCTGGGGCAATGCCTGCTGATGCCTCAGTGCCCAAACCTTGCTCTGTCCTGCCCACCCTCCTCTCCTCTGCAGTCGATTTAGTTGTTGAAATAAAGTTCCCTTTGTTCCCAAAGAACCATCTTTTCAGTTCAATTGTGACTCCTGGGCAAAGCAGGAAGTGCCAAACTCGGCACGTGCAGAATGAGGCTGAGGGCACAAAGGTTCCCAGTGGCTCCAAAGAACTCCAGAGTGCCTGATCAGAGAGGAGAGTGCTCTGAGCCACCACGGACTGGAGGAACCTGGTACATCAAGCCTAGGAAGAGACTAGGAATAAAGCAGACACCTTGGGGGTTGGTGTTCAAATGCACATGTGTTGTCCCTGAAAATAAGCCTTCTGATTTGTTTTAGTATAGTGGAGTCAGTTCTCATGAATTGTAAGATAAACAAGAATCATGTTTGCATTCCTTTGTAAAAGATATCACCTGATGGACTTCTCAAGTGACCAGTGAAGATGGAGAGGTGGTAACTTCTCTGTCCAATCTCTGATCACTGTCGAGAAACTTAGATATACGAGGTCAACAATAAACTAGAGACTTCTTTTCTTCTTCTCTGCCTGAACACCTGTTCTGTGTGTTACTGTGTGTTCCCATGTAGCTTCAGCTAAATCAATACAGGTGTACAGGTTACTGTTCCCTGACTCTGTTTAAGAGAAACATTGTGTTTTCTCTTTTCAAGAGAGAATCCCAAATTTACAAGGAAAAAAATCTAATTTCTTCTTTTTTTTTTTTTTTTAAGGCAAACAAAAAAAAAATCTATTTTATAGGTGTTGGACTGATCATAATTGTAAATAACTAACACGTAGTTTGTAGTATAACAGTCAGTGCCTGCCCCTGGGGCAGTGTGTGTGCCTGGGGCCGCCCTGCTGAACAGACCTGGGTAGCCCAGACAGAAAATATCTGAGATAAGAAACAATAAAGCAACCTTGAGAGCATCAGCCGAAGACTTTCAACTCATTCTTTCAGCAGCAGGGTTTGGAGATAGCAGAATTTATATATCTCGGGGTCATCCTGACCAAAGCAACCCCTGAGACTGGAGTTTATGTGAGATCTTTCTCTACATTTGTTTTTTGAGTGAAATGATAGGTTCTAATGCAAACTTGTAGTTGAGGCACTAATATACTCACAGAACTGCAATTCTGTTAAAATATCCCTGTATACCACAGCTCCTCAAAGCAGCACTGTGGTATCTGAACTAGAATTGCAATTGTGCTTTTTCAAACTCTGCAGACAAGGAAAAAAATCTCTCTGCTGTTAGCAGCTTTATTGAAATGACAGAAATGATTTGTCCCAGCTCGGGAAGGAGAAGGAAAAGATTCATTAAAAATTGCAGCTTTTTCACTCTGTCCCACACCTTCTGCAGCAGTCACAAATTTTTGAGGGCCATTAAGTGAAAATACACAGCTCAAAGGGGATCAGACTGCCCAAGTTTCAAAGTACAGTCTTCAGATCTCTGTATATTGTTTGTTTTGAACATGGTAGGAAATAAACAAATAAGCAAACAAAAAGGAATTGACATATAGGAGCAATCTAAAAACCTGCAGCTCAACTAAATTTAAACACAGGCAATAACTCAGAGCTCTGAAAATACATGGACTTGCAGAAAATGTGACCAAAATGGTTTGGAACATATTGAATGCAAAGGAAGCACGTTAAAAATAACCAATTGTCTCCTCTTCATCTCTACCATGAGTTACTTAATTTAAACCTCCCTAAGACACACATTGTCTATTATTTTTTGCATTTTTTTATTTGCTCATGAGGATTTCTTCACCTTTTCACTTCCAGTTGTTCTCTTCTCCCTACCCAGTCTGAAGACAAGTAGGGGAAAAATTGGTCTTCCAGTACCCTGTTAAATTACAGATAGTGAGCTGTGTAGGTGTAAGCATTTCTTGGAAGCAGGGTCCCACTTTATTTATAGCTCTGCTGTTTAGCCTTCTGTGTCTTCTTGCTGTGGTACCCTGCCAGAATGCCTACTGAATATGCAAGTTCATAGGCAGTCTCACTAGCAACTGAAAGCTTAGTTTGTGACTGAAATAGGGGATGTGCTTGCAGCAATCACACAGAGATTTAGCATGGGTAAGGATTTGATCAGAACCTGACAGGATGCGATACCCTGTCTGGACAGCCTGTTTTGGTATGCTCCTGTCCTTGCCCTAGTGTTTGACAGGATGTCATAGGTTTGACGTTGGCACAAGGCCAGTGCCCCTATGAGGATATACTGTCCCTGGTATTTGTTGTGAGATGTGACCAAAAACAGAGCAAAACAGTTTCTAATTTAGAAAACAAAAGAAAAAGAACGTTATTACTTATAATATGTAAAGAGGACACATACAGAAGAACATGGAAACTTTAAAAAAAACACTTTTCCTCCCCCCCCACCAGTTCTCAATACAACAAAACAAACTGAAAATTCCCCATCACATTACCACCTTTTAGATAATTAATCCTTAATCTATTACCACCCTTTCGATAATCAGTACTCAGTCCATCAAGGAGAGATAGGAGTCTTCCTTACACCACATCGTGGTCTCTTCCTCCATGTCCAGTGCTCTCACCACTGTGCATGGACCAGAACTGTTTCTAGTGTTTTTCTTTTTAAAGATGCTTTGGTTAGTTCCAAGAAACGACAGCTTCTCAAATTTGGGACACTAGTCCTCCCCAATATTACCCCCTGCGGCCGAGAGGCCTTGAGAACAGAGCTCTTCCTCTCATCTCTGTTCACACTACTGTCCACTCTTGGCTCCAAGCCAATGCCTCTCCCCAGATGCAGTCTCTGTGTTACAGAAAAGAAATGAGTCCATCCATGGCTATAAGAACAGTCCAGCCAAAGACCACTCCATCATCTCCTCCCACCTAGAATTCTTTTCAGCATTCTCTGACAATCTTCCACTTGCACAAACTTTCATCATCTTTGCTTAGTTCTCTCTATCTTTCTTCTTCAAATTCAGGAGGATTAGCATTTATAAAGTTTCCATCATCTACGAAAAGGATTAAAATCTTGGGCTTTGTTTCCCCAGAACTCTCACGGTATCTTTGCTGCTGGGCACTCTTCTCACGCCACCCCCCCATACTCCTTCGGCCGTGCTGTCTAGTTGTTGATATCAAATTTCAAGGTGACACAGATCACAAACACGGTTTTTCTCAGTCTCTCTCTCCGGGGGGGAGGGGGGGGGGAAGGGAAAAGAAGGCTGTCTGATGCCTCTCAAGGTTCTTGTACTCTCTCCACCCTTCCATCCTGAGGATTTTTCCTCTCCCCCTCTGTGCCCGAGGTTCAGGCCTACCTCACCCAGGCCGCATGGCTTCCCCTCCCCGCCCAGCCAGCCGCTGGGCAGGGGAGATCCTCCGTCCTCAGGGACCGGAACCAAGAGAGAGCTTTCGGGGAGCCCTCTGCTTTTGAACCCCTTGTGTTCTCAGAGGCGGATCCTTGTCCTCAGTGGCCACACCAGGTGCCAGTCTTTAAACCTGAGCACTCATTGGTTTGACCACTGAAGTTCGAAAAAACTCATTTTTTTCAAACTACGACACAGGAGGAGTGAGTCGGTCCCTCTCACCAGGAATAAAACGTAGTGCTTCTGATTTTGGTCTGGTTAACACATTTTCCTATGGGCAACACTCTGTTAGCTTAACAGACTAAAAGAGAATAATTGCCAAAATCTGCCCTGATGGGCCTCCTTAGTCTGGACTAGTCCACATGTAACACTCACCTTACTTTTGAAATGTAACAAAACCCCCACCCAAAACCCTGAAATCCCACTCCAAGAAACCCTCACCCTAGCCAGTAGGATCTAGAGTTTGTTTAAAATATCCAGAACTAACTGCATGGCTACTTTTGTGCTGGATGGTGAAGTTATCTTTACAGTGAGTGGAGAGCTTTCCAGGGTGGGTGGTCCTATTGAATTGTTCTGTGGTATGAATCGCTATCACAAACTGGCTGCTCATCTAAATTCAGAGAATCATGGAATCCTAGAATGGCTGGAGTTGGAACAGACCTTAAAACTCACAAAGTTTCCATCTGTCATGGACAGGGATACCTTCCCCTCGACTGGGTAGTGCAAAGCTCCACCCAGTTTGGTTTTGAATTTGTGCACTGAATGCCAATGGAATTTTATTATCTCATTCCACTGATGATAAAATATCTCAGAAACCTACCCCACATACAAACCCCTACATCTGGACCTAAACTGACCTCAGCTAAGATGAGATCACAGAATCAGTTTCTTGAACAACTGTATTTGACAACTTGCACAGAATAAACCAGCAGGTGCTTAGATCCCACCTTAGGCTCTCTTTTAGGAGATAAAGCCTTTTTGTTATGGTTGATGGTTTCCTATACGTATTTTTTTCTAAATGGCTTGTACCTTCATCCTATACCTGGAATTTCTCGAACTGAGGATGGTTCAGCCAGTTCATGAGAAAAAAATTGCTGCCTCTTTGTGTGATGTTTTCCAGTCTGAGCTAGCAGAAGCTTGTTCAGTGCTTTAGAATTTTGAGTGCTTAGACACACAGGACATGCATTTTAATGCATTGCCATCTACCTCATGTCCATCATTTCCAATGCTGCATGATTTTACTGGGTGCCACTTAACATTCCTCTGTGAAGCTGTTTCCTTTTTCCCGAGGGATACAAAAGACCCATTTGCACATGGCAGCTACTTAAACACCACCCCACCCCCGGCAGCTGGCTTAATGTATATTTTACTAATGAAACAAAATTAGCAAAGGGTCGCAATGCAAAATTAGGGTGAACTGAAGCAGGAACGCTGAGCAGCTGTCAGCACCATCTGACTGAAGACTCAGGTGCTGGGTCCCCTTTGGGGACAGTGTTGAAAATGTCCTGTAAGCATTCCAATGTTTGAGGAGAGCAGGATTGTTTTGGTGTTTGTAATAAACTGTGCCTGTTTCTTCAGCCAAGGTGAGTGTCCCATTGCAGCAGGTGCAGCAGTAACTCATAAAAGAGAGGTTTTCTCTGTATTAAAGGGACTAGGAATAGATAGAGACAAAGGATGGTGGAAGTGAAGCACAGTTGTTCTGAGCTGACAGGTGGAAATTGATTCACAAATAAAATGTTGCAAGGCTCAGTGAAACGGGGAACAGATAGTGAATTATGGGTTTATGGTAGAATCACAAGATAAGTGGTAAAGACAGTCTTGTATAAGGATCATCTGAAATCCAATGTAGAACATTGATTTATATATATATATATATATATATATATATTTAAAAAAAATATATATGTCTATGTTATGGTTACTGGTGTTATTTCTGCCTGCCAGAAATAGTATTTTCGAGCAGTATTTTCTTCTTCAAGACATTTCAGATATATATGATTGTTACATCCCGGTTCCTGGAAATGATTGTTTTCAGATGAAGCTGTGTTTCTAGTGGAAAAGGTTCAGAGGTGTCACTGTCACGTCTTCTTTAACACGAAAATCACAAGAACAGTAAGGTATTATTACAATCAGTAACTTAGGTCATTGTAGACAAGTTAGCATGATTTTCAGATTAAATCTATGACACTTCCTGCTGCACGAGCTGTGTCTTCAATTCTTGAAGTTTTCAGAAGACAAACTTACCCAAAGCTAGCAAACTGTGTCAGCAGTTATTTAGTTCTTTTCAGAAAGTTCACAAAATATGAATTTCAATGACTTTTGACAGGATTCATGATTTATTATGACAGCTTCTGTGCAGCTTTAGACTTGATAATATTTTGTTCCTGTAGTGAAGTTTTTTGTTAATAATGTAATGAATTTCTTCCTTTATTTTTTTTTTTTTTTAATTTATTTTACAGCTAGAAGAAGATATGCCAATAGTATGATCACAGGCTAGTCCTTTGATCTCTTAGTACCTTACATTTTTTATTCTACAAAACACAGCTTGCAAATAATTCCAAGTGCTTTGAGCTTCTGGAGGGAAGGCGCCTCTATGTTATCATGTTGCTATTAGAAATCACATGCTAATTTTTGCCTATTGCTTTTGCAATACTATTTTCATCCCCAATGCAGGATAACTGCACTTGGAGGCAGTGTCTACTCTTAGTCTGTGTGGGAGGGACACCAGATGATGTGACAGAAAAATAGAGGAAGCGCAAGGTACCAGTAGCTTGACGATGATTTGTGTAGTAAGTGGCAGTCACAGAACTCCCACTGTCTAGATATTGTCAGGCATTTTGTAGTCATTATGGAACAGCAGGTAAATATTAATGGAAAAAGATTACATACTGTGAGACAAAGCATTAGCCTGTGTAAATAACGAGAGCTTGGCTGATGTCAGTGGAGATTTCAGACCAGCTAAGGGTATGGGGCCTCAAATTCTCCTTTCTCAAAAGAAAAAGATATATCTTGAGTCTCTTCAGTAATATGCTTCAGACTGTTCTCCCTAAACAGCTAGTTCTTCAAATATACAAATGGGGCACCATTATTTTGGAGGAGGGAGGGCAGCACACACGATGTACACCTGAGGGAAAGGTCTGCATCTGTCAGAGTCAGCAGTTCTTGTAATTACACCCACTGCCAATATCAGCTCTGGGAATTCCCCTTTCAAACCATCCACTTTTGTCCTCCTTCATCATCAAGGCTGAGTGTGACATCCTCTAACAAGGTTGGTAGGGTAGTTACACGACACAATTATTAACTCAAATGCAACTCGCATACTGCAGCAAATAGAATTTCTTCTGACAGGCTGCTTGTCATATTATGGCCTTATTTAATTAACTCACCCCTTTGGAGGTGTTCATGATCTCATTATATCTTTAATGATAAAATTCCCTTCTGCTATGTGCTATTTTATATTATGTTAAAAGGAATTCATTCATTTTTCGCTTGTCACTTGCATAATTGGATAAATATTTAACAGGGGCAAGTTGATTAAATTTCTGCTTAAAATTGTCCTCACTACCAAAATATATTCTGGACACCTTAAATGTTGGTCTGTAGGCCACTGGTGGAGCAGGTGGTAAATCCAATGAGGCTTCCTGTGTTGAAGATCACTTCTACTTACATCTGTGAAGTCACAAAAAAAAAAAAAAATCATAATGACAAAGAATTTAATGAATTTAGTTCCTGTAGCTAATAATTGGTTTAGCAGAGGACAGTGCAAAAAAATTAAATTAGAAGGTGGTAGCCATTACTGAGGTAGAATGTGGCTGAATTCTTCAGAAACAAGAGGTAGTGCATCTTGTGGTTAAAAGGTGAGAAAAACAGGGTCATTTTTCTGAGTCTTTGACACTGAATCACAAAGGCCAAGAACAGAGTTTGAAGCTCTGTTCGAAGCAGTTTTAATTTATGTTAGGATGTAACATGTATCTTCTCTTCAGGTCCACCAGCCAGCCCGCTTCTCCCATGATGGTGTTTCAATGTCCAAATATTTTGATTTAGGCATATCTATGGAACACAGGAATCAGTATATTGCCAAAATTGGCCGCAAAATTTGTATTTCAAGTACTTTATTGACTCAGGGTATTGATGTCAAATTGGCTCTTAGTGCTTGAAAACATGGGCAAAATTATGCCTTCGCAGGATTCACAAGTATTTCAAAATGATCAAACAACTTTATTTAAAAGTTTCATATTATGCAAAATACCGACTAATATAATCACTGACATTTTGTATATTGACAAAATAGGGGTAAATTTACATTCTTCAAAACTGAAAACTCTAATTTGATTACTTTTATTTTCCAAGAGGGTGACATGAAATTCCAGTTATAAGATTTTAACCTCCACTACTCCATAAAACCCTGGGCTCCAAATAACAAAATAATCAGGGTCTCAGTAGGTCTCTTCGTCCATTCTTTTGCCTCAGGAAAATATCAGCAGGCACAAGTTTGCATAGGCTGTTCGTAAAATACTCCCATGCTGGAGATTTCACAGCTTCCCCAGGCCAACCATCAATGATTCCCCATTTTTGCCATGAAATTTGGTCTTAAGCCTTCACTGTGTATAAATTTATTTCAGGTATACTTTTTGCTCTCTCCAAATACAATTTATTTTATAAAGTCAGGAATTAAATAGATTTTTAAGAAAAAAAAAAAAAAAAAGAAAAGAAATAGAAGAAAATTCAAATTAGAGATATTTTTATGAATTAAAGGAAGAGTAGGATTTTCCAAGTCTCATGTGGATCAAACTATTCATGACTTCCAACTACATAAAGGCAGCAAAACTCCTCACACACCATGCCATTTCCCCAGATGAGTCTCTGGAGGCACATGTTTTTCTTCATTAGCTATAAACAGAGATAACTGAAGATGGTATCAGGTGACCAAATTATATGCCTGAATTTTCTTGGGTGCACTACACTTTTCTGATCTTAAGTAAAATGGTTTATTCATCAAAAGGCACCACTTTCAGTCTGCATTCTGCTCTCCTCAGAGGTTTTAATTGCCCTAAAACATTCACAGGTTCTGGAGAATGGTCTCTCAAACTGTCTGTAGAAGTTTTACCTTACGTGGCACTGACCTGGGCTGACTCCCAGTCTTACAAACAGCTCCCAGAATAGACTGGAACTTTTCATGGGCAAGGAGCCAATCTCAGCTGGCACTTAACATACAGCCACTCAGCCCTGGACAGCAAGAAATGTTATTTGTGTGAACTGTGTTGATCCTTCCCTGTTGGCCTCACTGTCAGAGAACAGCACTAGAAACATCTAATTTACCAGGACAGACATAGCCTATGGGGCACAGCCCAATTCTGAAAGTTCCAGGAAGGGCTGCAGAGAAAGGTTGTATTTGGACATTTGATATAAAAATATCTATGTAAATAAAATTTATCCAGAGGTCTGCACCAGCTTGAAAAAGTTTTGGGAGTTCATCATTGGAGAAGGAAAAAAAAACAAAATAAAACAATATAAACACCCCCCCCCAAACCCCCCCAAAACAAAAAAACATACCCACATACCCCAGATGATTGTACTTCTATCCTTCTCTTTCAGTAATTGAGTACTTGCATCAAACAGATTAAAACCCTTGTTATGTGATTCAGATGGGCAATCACAGAACAGCATTCCAGACAACAGGCACTGTGTGCTTTTACTGGTGGCCTGCCAAGTGCTGAAAATTACGGAATGAAAAATGAACAATGAATAAATTAATAAACAAATCTGTTTGCAGAAGTTAGAGTTGATTGTTACGTGATTTGCTGCCTGAGGCATGGGTCTACATCAGCCCTGAGGTTTGGAGTGCAGTAGAACGATCTGGCTTTTACAGCACCTGATTGAATGCATGTTGAATTCAGCTGAAAGGTTCTCAGCTACTTCAGTGGACTTTGAATTAGGCCCATGGGACATCATTCATTGTTATATCTTCCCATGCCCTTGGAAAGAAAGTTGTCATTATTTTCACTGCGCAAGTGTGGAAATTGCATTACAAACAGAGAGTGGCCATGGTTGTAGGAAAGGTCACTGGTACAGCTTGTTGACACAGAACAGATGGAAAATGAGAAGAGTCATGTCCATGAGATTTAATTGCAGTATACACAGAAGTAATAATCATCCATAAGAGTCTGGGATTGATTCATTTGATATTGGGTATGAATAGTTGAGTTTTGAGGACAGAAGGTGAAGTTTGGAGTACCTATAATATCACTTCAAAAGAATTATGTTTTTAAAGAGCATTTTTATTTTCTTCCAATAAATAAATTTTGATCTGCAGTATGAGGGAAAAAAAAAAACAAACCAAAACAACAAAGTCCTGAGCAATCCTTTCCCAGACCCTCATTTGAAACCAGTAGGTGACAGTTGTATTATTTCACCCAAATTCATCTGTCCTTTTAAACTGCAGGGGCCAAATAGGGAAAGCAGAATAACTTTTGCTCTTAACAGATCAAACCAAAGAAAAACAGTGGTGAGGAATGGGTTTTGTGCTGAACTCTCTCACTTATTTGAGGGAGGGGAGATTTATTGACTAGAGGGTCAATAAAATTGCAACGCATAGTGAGTTTTCATTCTGAACCCTGAATTAAGGCTATGAACTTTGGCAGGAATTCGCTGCAAACAAGATATATCCCAAAGAATTTGTGAGTATAAACTATTCCTAAGCCAAAGCAGACAGAAAGGGGATAAGGGAAGGAAAACCTCACACCCCTGTGTGAGAAAAATCTGCCTTATTCTGCTGCTGGGGCAGAGGGCATACAGCTCATGGCATCTGGGACAACCTCCTGTGGGCTTGAGTTGAAGGTGATGGAGAAGGAGTGAGAATTCAGCACAATCCTTATTTTTTCCATTTTGCAAGACTAAAGAAACCATGGTGAGAACATGGTCCTAAAACTGGATATTTTTTCCATCTTTTTAAATAATTTTCCTAATAAGGTTGGAATGTTAATAAAGATATGGGTTCAAAAATGATAATGAACTACATAGACAACACTTCATGAATTTTATTCATAAATGTCCACGGGTGTGATAGATACTGTATAAACTCAAAATAATAACTTGAGAAAAAAAATTCCCAAAATCAGAGAATCACAGGATATTTTGAGTCAGATGGAAGAATAAAAGGATGAAGTCCAATTCCTGGCCATGCACAGGAAGTTTCAAAAATCACGTTATGTGTGAATCATATCATGTCTGGGTTAAGTTAGGTGTTACCATGTGTAACAAAAGAAAAATAAAAAGACTTTCATGTATAACAAAAGGAAAATTAAAAAAAAAAAAAAAATGGCACCATAGATAGCAAAGGGAAAGCAAATTATCCACTACAGTTCAGGTTCACCAGTTTGCCTCAATAGTATGCACAACATCTCCAAGGAATGAATAGTCAAATAATGGAAATAATGGAGACATGGAATAGATAATATCTTTCTCAAATCAAATAGTTTTTTGTTAAAAGAAACTGTCACCAGTGCAGTAGAGCTAAATCATAATATTTAGTTGTTGCCACATAAGGTATTTTCTGTTAAGGTATAGAAAATGGGGATTCCTTTGAGACTTTAAAGAGCAAAGAAAGAGCAAAGAGGTAATAGGAGACTAGAAATAGCTTACTGTTATTATTAAAGGCTGAGGTCATGCATTATTAGTTTTTTAAACAATCTTGGTGTGAAGAACTGGAGATTGCTTATGAAATTTGCTAAGGATGGGAAGGAGGAAGACAGTGCAGAAGAAAAACTGGACAAAACAGGAAGAAATGGTTAATGTAGTAGTCAGGGTTAAAGATGGTCAAATTCTTACTAAAATGTGGAAGCTTATGAGCAGAGGGAATAAGAGCAAGAAGTTCTTGTGCAAACTTCTAGGTCTTCATAACATCTCAGGGAAAATCAGGATATTCTTGACAGTAGTAGGAGAAGAGCATTTGACAGCACTCAGATGTGGGAAAAGCAGCTGTGATTGCTC
Source organism: Sitta carolinensis (assembly GCA_032173965.1). Lineage (NCBI taxonomy): Eukaryota > Metazoa > Chordata > Aves > Passeriformes > Sittidae > Sitta > Sitta carolinensis. The sequence goes on along the minus strand of CM063313.1, from coordinate 7,078,894 downwards.
AGCGAGGCATCTTCACTAGAGGCAAGCAGTCACTAATTTTTCCTGCACAAATTTGCAGTGAGAACTCACCTGCAATTGTACAGACAGTTTTGACACACAGGCCTAGATAAGAAGGAATAAGCTGGAAAACATGTTTCGTGATAAACCTTTAGAGAAAGAAGATGGTGTAATTTGTAAATGAGGAGGCTGACAGTATGTCTACACTGCTTCTGCACACAGAGCCCAGCTCCAAACCCGCCACAACCTGTGTGCTCACAGATAAAGAGGCAGCAGCTCTGGGGTCACAAGTGGCAGTGTTTCAGCACAGATTTGATGCCTCAGTAATGCAATGCAATAACTTGCAGCCTCAACAGAGAGACCTGCCATCTCCCTAAAGTGAGAGCAAAGGGATTCTTGGACTACAAATTCCTTCAAAACGTGATTGCATTGTTTTTAGCTGAAGCCAGCGGGAAGCAAAAACTACTCAGGATATTTAGGATGTTGTGGATAAAAAGGGTGAAGCCCTCTGAACCAAGGGGCAACTCTGGCATCAAATAATGTGTGCCCAATGTGTAAAAGGACTGATTGGATGTTGGGTTTTTCTCGTCCTGTGCTGACTTGGGAGCTTAATTTTTCTCTATACTCTGGGTCCTATTACAAGATATAAAAAATTGTCTTAGTAGTCAATGACCTCATTAATAAGTATCACAGAATCACAGTATGGTTTGGGTTGGAAGGGACCTTGAAGCTCATCCAGTTCCACCCCCTGCCATGGGCAGACACACCTTCCACTAACCACTGTCTTGGGTGCTCCAAGCCCCATCCAACATGGCCTTAAACATTTCCAAGGATGGGGGAGCCACAGCTGCTCTGGGCAACCAGAGTGTTGTGCTTGGGCCTCACCACTCTTACAGGCAAGAATTTCTTCCTTATATCTAATCTTCTTAATCTCTAATTCTTCTTAATATCTAATATATTGTCCTGGGTTGAAGTATATTCTATCACCATCTTCATGCACTGCTGAAACCAGGTGAGGCAGTGCTCCCTGCCTCCCCCACTCTGGACTATCTCATGTTAATGGGCCCATCAGCACCTTGCCACATGACTCACAGGTAATTCCCTCCTGGACTATCTCCTGTTAATGGGCCCATAAGGCCTTATCACATGACTCACCATCCTATTGGGAGATGCTCTGCCCAGAGGGAGGAACCAAGCATTCCAGCCTGGATATAAGCTGAGACTCTGAACACCAGAGCAGTGCTTACCTACTGGACTCCCAGAGGACCAGAGCTACTGCTGGATCTTCACTTCATCAGACCCACTCTGCTTGGACTGCTGCCTCCATAGAGTGTCAGGTTGTATTCTGTCTTGGTCAGTGTTCTTGTACTACTGCATTTATTTATTTCTTTTAATTTTTTTCCCTATAAAATTCTGACTTACAATCTCCCACTGGTTTGATTTCAAACTAGTAAACATATTTTGGAAAATATTATGTTTCTGTGATTTCCATCCGTTATGCAACATTGCTGCTGCTTACTGCTTTGGCAGCTCTTGTTTGCTGAGCTGCCTTTACTGACCTGGTTTCCAGCTCTGCTGACACTCTTTTTTGTGTTTCTTCCATCACCCAACATGCTTTTGGTGGCCATGCTGGGGAAGGATAATGGGAGGAAAGCAGAAGCCAGGACTGAAGTAGGAGGCTACCCAGAGGTTTGTTCAAGGATTGAATTAGGTGCTTAATCACAGACATTAAGCAGCTGCCTATCCAGAAGGACACAGCTGTTCTACAGGCTCTGTGTCTCTTCTGTCTGTACTGTGTAGATGTTTTTTGTGCCCAAGACCACCCCACACTGTGCCAAAGGCCTCTGGAGATAACAGAGGCTGTTTATTCTTCAGTGTCTCAGCTCTCCAGTGGAGTATCATTATGCCTCTGCTGATGTTCAACCTGTATTCTGTATTTATTGAGGAAAAATATCATCACCCACAGACACAAGAGTACAGAGATAGAATGGTCTTCCTGAAAATTTAGGGTTTACTTTAAGGTGTACACACTCTTGAGAAAGCGTGGATAGGGAAAAAAATCCTGTCTTTGGATTTAGTAGTAGGACTCAAGAGACAGAAAGGATCCTGAGTAATGGAACAGGTCAAAGGCTTCAAACTTTTAAACCTAAGGTTAAATATACCAACAGTTTGCATTCTCCTAAAAGCAAACTTCCTAAATTCCTAGTGCTAGGAAGCCAAATTTTTGAGAGCTGACCTGTTCAGAACTGGAATTTGAGTCAAACTGTGGGGTAATCTCAGCATGGTGTCACCAACATTCATCACCTGACAGCTTGGAAGTAGTCCATCTCAGATGTCTAAACTCACACCACAATCATTCTTCCCCTCTGAAGCTTTCAGGAGATGCTTATATAAGTGTTATTTAATGTATTATAAATCCTCCTTAAAAGCTGAATATTTAGTTTTAGAAGTAAGAAAGTGATGGCAGACAGTCCCATGTTTTCTCTGTATTGCTGTAGCTTTTTTTCTGTCAATGCAGCCATATCAGCTTAGGCCTGGCTTACATTCCAAGACCATACAATCTAATTATGAGCAAGACAAATAGAAAAAAAATAACAATCAATGGCAAGAACATCAGATGAGAACAAAAAATTATTCAGTGGTGCAGCTGCTTAGATTTGTTATCTTCATGCCTTAGAGATTCTATTAAGTTTCCATATTAAGTTTCCAACACAGACTGCCTGGCTGCCTCTTGGTTTTTTTTTTTTTTTTTTGTTTTTTTTTTGGTAGTCTACCATTGCACTAAATATCCATAGACATAAAATGTACCAAAAAAAATGTCTTCTAAGCCAGAGGGAATAGAACTGTAAATGTGCAAAACTGTGTATATATGTCATGCCAGTTAAAAAGGAAAGTATAGTTTCTTGATTGCCTGTACAAGCTCCATTTACTAAACAGCAAAAGTACCAGACATAACATTTTTCAGGGAGCATTATATTGGCCAAAGGTCACAAAAACAATTTCAGAGGAAGCCTGCCCACATTAGTTTCTTGAGATCTTGATTACAAATTTATAAGAGACATACCCTAGACATTGAGAGATGGTCTCAAAGATTACTGTCCTTCCTGCCATCTGCACACTCCACTGGGAACATTAGAAACCCTGTCCATCAACCAAAATAAACAGCTTTTCTCATGAACAGGCCCAAAGAATGCCCTATAAATCATATCTGTCAAAAATGCTAGTAGCATTGCAGAAGACAGAAATCAATCCAAAACTCATTAGTTCATCTGACAAGTGCTTAATCTTGTATTGTTTAATGCCAACCTGAACAACCCAGACAGAATGGAACCATGCAAAGCAGTGCCTTGATTTTCTATTACAGAAACTCTCTCAGTGATTATGGCTAAATCTTTCCTTTAGGTCTTCTTCCTCTTAATGCTCCTGTTCTCTTCACCACCTGCTAACAGATATTGACCCCCAAAGAGTTTTCTTACTTCTGCAGGGATAGACACATCAGGATTGCCTCATTTAGTAGCTTGTTAGATGGTACCTCTGCATTTTGAACATGTCTGCTAATCAGGATAAGCAGCTATATATTGGATTATATGTGGTGGTTGAAGATGTTGCCAAGCAGAAGGGAAATGTTACTTACTTTTTATTAGATTTGTACTAAATCTTTTAATCTGCTGGCATGAAATAATTACTAGATCGCATGAGATAAAGGGAAAACACGAGTACTTCAAGAAAATCAAGGTGTTCTGTTCACAGATTTGGGGAAAAAGGTATATTACAGATCCACGGGGAACTCATATCTTGTGAATCTCTTAAAATATTTGAAGAAAGTGTAGTTTGGTTTCAGTGGTTTTATTCAAGATATTTAAAATGTGATCAGGGACTGTTTTTTTTTTTTTTTTTTTCCATTCAGACCTTCTGGAATGAAATGTGTTGCATCCATACTGTTGGGCTCCCTGCTTTTCCAATAAAGGATGTATTCCCATTACTAATTCTGAAAGGGCTGTTTACAAGAGCCCTAAATGGCAGTAACCAAAGCAGGATGAACAGGATGAGTCCAACAGTTTTAGCAAAATCAATGGCTGACTTCCCATGTGGAACTAAATTTATTAGTACATACTTATGCCTGTTCTTTCTGTTTAGTTTACCAGCATTCACAGAGCTGTAATACCCAAACAAAAATGTGTCCTAGTGTAAGAAAGTGAATTTTAGGAAGAAAGGCATTATTCTGAGATAGCTTTTAAAGTGACACTAACAACATCCATGTGGCATAAAAGCGGTGGTTTGTCCCTCATTTGCAGCAAATATAAACTGAAACTTCAGAGGAATAATGGAATGGAGAATGGATTGTGATTTTGCATGTTCAGGTGGTGAGTTTGACACACTGTTTGTCACACTAATGTCAGGTGTCCCTTTGGATCTGTTTACATCACAAAATAAACACCAGAAACTCAACCAGAAAATCAAGGAATCCACACAGCAGCTCCTACACAAAGCCAACAGCTCTGAACAGAATCTTCCTGCAAATTCCAGTGAAGACCCAACTTGTATGGAACATGCTCCAGTCAGACCCCAAGACACAAAGCTGGTCTGCCTTGGTGCAATCCCTCTGGATTTTGGGTGCCAGAGCGTATGCTGTGGGAGGAAGAAGTATCCCTGTCTTTTACTGTGTGTTTGTGAGTGCTGTGCATGCAGCTTAACTGCCAACTGTAGTTACAGCAGGGATGTAATTAGCTTTTTATTCTTTCTTCTTTTTTCTTTCTCATTAAAGAGCCAGTTCAGTTCTTGAAGCACGGAGGATCCTTCGTCAGTGATGCGCATTGCTGCACAAGTTAACTTGCCTCATCTCCTGGATTTTGCTAAGTCAGGCATTAGATCCAAATCTGGGTCTGTAAGTGCTAATTAATTTATTCTTTTATTTTAATCTAACTATTTCAAGATGAATACAAAGAAACTGGCTGTTATGAGGGCTGAATATCTAAAGGTGTGTTTTAGGATTGTGGGGAGATAGATGAGAAGCATTCTGGAAGAAAATGTGGTTTGATAATTGAAATATTGCTCTGGAACTGGAAGAAAGGGGGGAAGAAAACTTTTTTTAAAAAAAAGATATCTGGGAGTCGTTCAAGGGAAAACAGCTGAAAGGATATGGAGATATAAGGGAGGAGATTTGGTGCTAGTGCTGTACCAGAACAGGGTGAAAAAAACATATTCAATTTTGACTTCAGAGATTGTATCAAACAGCTCAGGACATCCATCAGAATCTGATAGCAGATGCTCAGGAATAACTTACAGCCTGTGCTACTTTAGGAACAATAAGTTCTGTAAATATATCCCCTGTCTGCTTTTTACAACACAAAATGATGAGAAAAAAGCAGAACAATAGAATGGGATTATAAAATGCTGCAGCAGTAGGAGTTAAGGAAATGGAAAGAGTCTGGTTTCTGTGATAGGCCTAGGAGAGCATGAGGACACTGCTGGATGTGGCTCCTGGATCAGTGGGTGATTTTCAGTTCACTACAGTTCCTCTTCTCACATTGCTTATTTTAAGAGGGAAAAAAATGGTACTTTCAACTTTCAAGTGATTGGTTCCTGTAATAATCCCTACAGATTTTACAGGTGCTGTCCTCTCAATCCTTTGCTCCAAACTATTTTTTCTAAACCGGCTTCTCACCCATATTTTTCAGCTTTTATTAAGAAAGTACTTTCCTAGAGGAATCTGACCACTGGTATCCCTGATTTCTGAGTTGCTATTTCTCTGGGCTGCTGTCCAGCACCAGCTCCCAGCTCCCATCTGTCAGTAAGGAAATCAGCCTCCTTCCCCATTTTCCTGATCAGAATCTTCCCCTTGTGCTTGAGCCTCACCTGCAGCAGCATCCTGCTGGTGGTGATTCAAACCCTTTTTCTACCCATCACCCATCAGAAAAATGGATGCAATGGCAAAAAATGGTATGAATATCTCTGTCTTCAAGCTTTTAGGTGTCTTCTGGTTTTAACTGCTATTCCAGTCAAGCACTTTTATGGATTGCCTCTCCTCCTTTATACTCTTCCTAAAGCTCCTCTGCAGCCTGCTCTTTCCTACCCTCATCACCCACCTCACCTCTGTCCCCTGTGAAGGGGAGGTTTGCCATGAGGCTGAGAATATTATAATCTGTTACCTGGAAGGGAGCAGGGAGGGCAAAGACTTCTACATGCACAACTGCCTTAAGGTTGGCACCCTCTGAGCAGCTCCAGATGACACAATGCCTTTTTTTTTGTTCCAGTTATATTGACTTGAATAACAAATTTTCACTGCATCTTTGGGGAGAAGATCCCACTTAAAGGATGGATTAAAAGTTCATATAGGGGCAGTGATGACAGAACTGGGAGTGTTCAGAATCTACTTCAGTTTTTTGCAATATACCATATTAATATCAACAGCAACAACAGCAAAAAAATAAAAGTAATAATAGCACCTCCATCCTTGGAGATACTCGGAACTCAAGTGAGCAGGGTCCTGTGCATCCTGATTTAATTAAGCCTGCTTTTAGTATCAGGCTAGATTGGATAATATTCAGAGGTCCCTTCTGACCTTAATTATACTATGAATCCATGATTAGTAGCTGTTAATAGCAATGGCCCTGAAAATGAAATTTGAAATATGCACAGGGAGTGAGATGATTATTTATATACCTTTTTGTGGATCTTGAACTTAAATTATTTACTGATATGTAGGCATGATGTTATTTAAATCAGGGATAATTTCTTTTCCCAAGGGGGAGAAGGAATCATAATTTTTTTCTTAGACACATGCTCGAATGTCATGGAAATCAATGGATTTTGAAAATGTGCCTAATGCCAGGCATGTGTTGCATATTTTCTGGAGTTGTAGCCCATGGTGGGAAGGCAATATTAATAACAGAAAGTGGCAGTTCCTGGAGATTAGAAAGAGATTACATCTCTCAGTACTTCACCTTGGGAAGTCTTTAACCATTCCTCAGAAAACAAGACCATTATAATGAAAAGTCTTCCCTTGTCGACCCTTGAAATCGTATTAGTAAATGGGATCTTTCCTTCCCCAGGGGCTTGATTGACTAACAGCAGAGGAATGGTTCCTGCAAGGTTCATGGAGGGAGCCAAACTCTTATGTTGATACTCATTTTGTGGGCAACAGGAAAAAAAAATATCTGTGGATTTAGGTTTCACTTTTTACTCCATTTCCAACCAGGTTCAAGAGATGTCCCTGTAATATTGAAAAATATTTTGACATCCTACTTAGTAATTGAAACAGAAAACTCACATCTGCAATCATTAGGCAATAATTATTTTGTTTTTCTAGGGAGGATTAGTAAGATAAACACTTCACAGATAAAGTTCTAGGGCCTCAGGCTAAGATATTTATTGACTTGGAAGGCACTTATCTCTTAGTTCACTCCCATGTAAAAAATATAATGATAGTAATTATGTTAAAAAAACAGATTACTTTTTAAATTATTTAAAAGTGCTCTTCCAGAATGTAACAGGATGATAATTGCTCCAGCAGCTTTTATGACCTCTGGGGAAAAAAATTAGCCATGGGGAAAAGGGAGGTGCTAACCTGCTCTTTCTTATTAATTCTACTTATTTATTTCATTATTTTTAGTTTGGCATCTTCATTTCAAGTACACCTGGCCTTTGGGGGAATAAACTGAATTCTGAGGATGGGGAAAGATTCAAACCCCTTGAAATGGATTATTTTGCTAAAAGTCCCAAAAGAGAGAGAAATCAGAGAATTGTCAGAGTAGCTAAAACACAGATGTACCTAATGCTTTTAGCTCAGAATATCAGCATCTCGTAGAAACTCAGACACCTGACTTTTTTTTTTGTCACTTCAAAACAGAACAAAATGTCATAGTTTGAGACCCTTGCAACGTTTTTATGCATAATGACAGTATTCCTTATTCTGATTTTTGTTTAGCTGTTCCATATTGTGATTAATAGTGTAAAGTAAATCTCGTAACAAAGATCATTATGTTCTTTGAGCTACCTTTTGCAAATTTAGCCCTCAAACATCCTTGGAAACATAAAACAACATGGAATGTCTATACTTTTACAAAACTATGAAAAATAAAAAAGCAATCCATATGGACACATATAGATAAGGAAGAGATCAGAGGATCAAGTTGAGAAAAAAAATTTCTTCAAAGGGACTAGAAAGCTTATAAACTTCCCTTTTTCCCAGGACACCCTTCACATCTGCCCCCGGGTTTTATAAATTCCACCTGTGCTTTTATTAAACATGTTCTTAAAGGAATTTAATCAGATTATCTCAGGTTGATGTGGATACTCAACCCAAAGTAAATTGTTTCAATTTGCTGAACACCATAAATAAATAAATAAAAATGCTGATCCTAAGTGATGTTTGCTGTTCAGATTTGATTTCATTTCTGACCTGAAAAAATCAATTACTTCCACTGCCAAGTTTTATCCCCCTTTCTCCTCTAACTTCATACTTAAGTTAATGGACTGTAGAGTCAGAAGGGACCACTGTGTTAATGCAGTCTGACGGCCTGCACACCACAGACCATGGGAATTCCTTGCACTAATTCCTGGCTGTAGTAAAATACTTTATAAAGGAAGAAGAAAAAAAAATCATCATCTAGCCTTAATTCATTTTCATCTGTCATAAGAAGCTTGTTACTACTCTGAGTAATTAATTCTAGCCAGTTCTACCTCTGTGTGCAAGGTGTGAGAAATTTTAAATGTATTGCTTATTAAAGCTAAATAAACTGGATTTGGGTTGTGGGTTTGATGAAGGGAGGGGTTGTCAAGGTTTTGTGTAGTTTTGTGGGTTTTTTTTTTTGTTTTGTTTTTTTTTTTATCTCAGAGAAGAGAGGTTCATTTAGATGCTCTCAAGGAACATTATCCTACTTTGAAAGATAAAGCCACAGTAGAAAAACCCTGCATTCTCTCCTGAGTGTGACAATTTAAAAACTTTTAGCTGTTATTTTACCCATTCTGTTTAGGCAGCAAATTTACAGAACGGATCTGCACAGGAAAATGCACTTTCAGAGACAACTGAAACCAGAAGCATTGTAGCTGTCAGTTCATACATTATTTACTGCAAATTTAGCCCAGATATAGGTCTGTAGTGATGTAACTACACTGCTTCCAGGACAGAAAGTGTCTCGGTGTGGCATTATACTGCACTACACAAATGTATCATCTCATTTAGAGGCAGCTCTGGCATCTCTGCATGGGATGCTGTTGCACCAGGTAGGCAGCTCTGTGCTAAGCAATTCAGGGCAAGAACTCTCTTTTCATTATATGCATGTATGTGTAACTGCCTCTCCCTGGGGCCTCGAGGTATTCTGTGCTGGAAATAAATTATAATAATGAATAAGTGACCTGGACACAAACACAGAGTCCGGGAATCTCTGATGTATGCAAATGCCACCCAGTGCAAAGGGCTGGCACTAAATCCAGGTGATAAAGTTAACTTACAGTTCTGCCCCCCATGCATTTTAAATTTTATGTCAGCTTGTTATGCAGAGCACTTTGCACCAACAGAAAAAAAAAAATAAATAAACAAATAAATAAATTAACAAGTGATAGCATCCACCTGTTCAGTATTAGCAAGGGTGCAGGAAGATTCCTGAATGCTCACAGTAAACTCTGACACAGGAATAAATACTCTGGCCATAAACCCCACTGACAGGCACAGAGCAAATTATTCCATTCCAAACAGTCAGCCGTATATTTGCAAAGCTATCTGCTCGTGAATTTTATGGCTTGCCCTGCCCAGAGACATTGGGCTACAATTATGCAAGAGCTGAGCACATGTAAGGGCAGGAATAAATATCCAGCACAACCTCAGGGGGATTTAGGGGTGTCCTTGTAGGGCTGTGGAGTCAGGGGGAATGTGGGGGTTCCAGGAATATCACCTGGCCAAAGTCCTCCAAGTGAAACCCTTCATCATTTTTGTTCCTGAGACTGGGTTGAAGACTACAGCCCCTCAAGGCAGAGCTTACAGTTAGAGTTCCAATGATCTGATGCCTGAAGGAGATAATTGAATTTCATGCAATTACTGGGAATAGCAGGTGTCTTTCACTTGATTTTCACAAATTACAAACCAGTAGTTTCTGATGTATGGATGGATGTTCAAGGTCCTGTGAAGCTGTTATAAGATCCATGAGTTTCAACAGTGTGTTGGAGTACTGTATTTTGTTTCCCAATAAAAATAAAACCCATCAAAATAGTATTACAGCAAAATCGCACATAATTTTTCAGATGAGCTGAACAAGAACAAAGGGAGAGCAACAGTGATCTGCAGAAATCACACATCCCCCCTGTCAACCTTTTAACAAGTACTTTATTGTGTGGTTTGATTTTTTTTTTTTTTTTTTTTTTTTAATTTTTAAAGGCCCAAATGTACGGAGAATCATTAGGAGCTTGTTCTCCGTGTTAAGCAAACATGCAGATTAGACCTTTATCCACCAGGGAAAATTGAGGCTTCCTCTGTCCAAAGATTGTCTAGGATCATATTTTTTTTCATGCCTTTTGATATATGAAGCATTTTAATATTGATGTTAATTAAGTGGTCAGTCATTCCTGGACTTGCACTTTGCATTTTGGACCAAGTAACCCACTGTGCTGGAAGTAATTATGGAGATAAAAACCTTGTGCACACCCTAGAATTCCTCACAAGGGTTTACAAAAAAACTGATGTAGAGTGAAGAGGCAGCTAAAGAGAAGAATCAGAATAAAAGCCACCTCCTCTGCCACATGGCCACATTTGCTGGTCAGGAATCACTGGACAGCATGTATTTTCAAGTTCTTGTGGTCAGAAATACAATCTGTGTCTGTGGCAGAAGGGTAAGAAATACTATTTATACAACTTCCTGGATAATTGCCAGTCCTCTGAGTTAAAATTCACAATTTTGGCTTGGAATATCAGAGGCTTTTAAAATCCATGCCTTGGTAACTAACTAGACAGGCAGAGATTCCTAATTTGTCAACATTAAGATTTTGGAGACAGTAAAATAAATCTGTTCTTATAAATCATAAGGTAAATTTTGGTTAATTGAACATCTTCAAAGTACTGTTCTCTGTGTTCTCAGTCTATAGTGATGGCCTTAAATAGCATAATTATGTCTGTTCATATGCATATATATGTATTTTATAGGAAATGAAAAGGGTTAGAACCAACTTGAAATCCTGACTGATGATAGAAATTGCTTTTAAAATAAATACTGATGAAACATTCATCTTACAGCCATGACTAAAGCTCCTCAGTAGCTGAAATAAGAATCAGACCTTTTCAAAATAATTCATCCCAGGCTCTTTGCATTATTATCTGAAAATATTGTACTATTACATTATTCTTCACAAAGTATCTGTTCTTCCTCTGCTGCAGAAATTCCTTCTTTAGCCTACAAACAAGATATTTGTGCTCTTTTACAACAGAGGCTGCTCCACAGCAGACCCCACAGGAATCACTGAATGGGGAGAGAGAAGCCCAGCTCCCCCCTGTCATGCTGTGAGTTGAACTCACTGTCTTCTGAAGAGACCCAGCATGATTCAGGGTGACCTCATTTTCCATGAGAAGAAGGATGCAAGGGGTTCCTGTGGTGAGAGAATGAAGAATAATTACTCACATCCAAAGGGTTAAGGAGGGCACCAAGCAGGAATGTGGGGTGCTCTGAGAAACGTGATAACTTCTGCATCTCTTAAGCAAAGCATCCTCTGGCTTTATGCTACGGCTCATCAAGATCTCCAATACTATAAGGCACCAGTCATTCTTAATACATTATTCTGGGTGTTTGAAGCCTTTCTGTAGGCATTGTGGTGACTCCAGTGCAACAAAACCCTTGTCAGAAACCTCTGAGATGAAGCAGAAAGCAGCTGAGCATCTCTGCTGGGCATCCCAAATTAATCATCGTTGGTGCCTCGTGGGTTTTGGAGTCAGGAAGCAGAGCACAGTGTTCTCAGGTGTAGGAGAGGTACAAGGAGGGAGGAAAGGAGGGAGAGACCCTGATATGCACATTACCTCAGTCAGCCTAGCGTGAAGTTTCCTCGACTCAGCAATCAAACCCCAGGGATTTACCCAAGAGCAGGCAGCTCTTGGAAGCTCAGTGGGGCTGTGTATGATGGGAGCCTCACCCACCTGCACCCAGCCTGAGCTGGGAGGGGGGGTCTGGTTCTCTCAGCCTTTCAACAACAGGACCAAATCTGCTCCTTGTTCACCTGCAGTTCTGTGAGGTTATGTCTGTGCTGCAAATTAATTGAAACAAGGAGTGTCCTGCATGGGATGCTCTTTTAAACCAGGAGCTTTTGTGCTGCCTGTGATCAGTACCACAGTTTGAAGATTTCTTATCTTCCACAACAGCCCACTGCACAATGCCATTACAAAGTCAAGTTTGATCTGTGTGGGAGAGACTTGTCCAGACCTGGCTGCAGAGTTTCCTGATGCTAGGCTACACCTGGGAAAAAAGGTGCATTTCTGTGTGTCAGCTCTCCACAGAGTCATGGGAATGGGAACCATGAGGGATACAGCTGAATGGCTCAGGTGCTCAGGCCTGAATCATGACTGCAGCCCTGGAAAACTAGGATGATACCTTTTTAAACTTTGGGAAATAATACACTTAATATGGGAATCAGTCCTTATTACCATCCAGCCCCTTTCTGTAAAGTTATTGCAGCTGAAGATGAAACAATACAACCATTGAGCAGTGAGCACTTAGGTAACAGCAAAATAATTGTGATCAGTGTGATAAGCCCTGCTGAAATAACTCCTACTTTCTCACCCCTTTCAGAGATAAAGACTTCATGATAAGAAGGCAGCTAGGAAAACGAAATTTATTTTGCTGCCTAGAATTACCTGTAATTTATTCCTGAAAAGTATAGAGAAAATGCTGATATTACAGCAGAGAGAGAGGAGGAGAGAAAACCTGCTAAGTTCCCTGCACATTTCTTATGCCTTCCTATGGTTTTCCTGCAGGGGCTGAAATCACAGACTTGATGTACAAGTGATATGGGAGCACTTTGGATAATGGCAGTGCTTCAGCCAGATTTGCACCTCCCATGGCAGTGAAGGGCTTTACCATTTCCAAGTATTTTTATTAATTTTACTGTCCTCTCTTAGAATATCTCTCGGTTTACAAAAGACAATAACCCTAACACCTTGTCTGTTAGTGTTCTGCACATCCTTCCTGCCCTCATCTCCATTCATCCTTCTTATGAGAAGGCCTTTCTGGCCAGATCCTTGAATCCATGAGCAGGAAATCATCAGAGAAAAGACTGGAAAGAGGAGTGGATTTTATTTCAAGAGCTGCTGCTGTTAATGTGGATAAACCATGTTTGTGACCAATAGTCTCTGCTTACACTGAATAATGAAGTTTTGCATAGAGCCCTCATCACAAATTCTGGCACATAGCTATTCCTACCTGGAGCAATGAGTCTGAGCTGGCATGGTTCTTCCTCACAAAAACAGTGCAGGGTTGAGCTGCCAATGCAGGTATAATCATAGAATTACGGAATAACAGGATCACAGACTGGGTTGGGAGGGACTTTAAAAATCTCCCAGTTCCAACTCCCCGATATGGGCAGGGACACCTTCCACCAGACCAGGTTGTTCCAAGCCCCATCCAATCTAGCCTGGAACACTTCCAGGGAAAGGGCAGCCACAGCTTCACAGTGCTCACAGTGTGTGGTGTTACCTATTTGGGGTAGCTTGAGTACCTGTCTGCTACATGCTTGGTATAGGTGAGGGGGGAAAGATGGTTTTTATTTGATTTTAACTTTGGAAACAAACTTGATGTATGTGTCAAATCTTAAAAAACCCCAAAAACTTGAATAAATGATATATTTAAAGCTGCTTTTTCAGTGTGTTAATTCTTGTCTGAGCACCCTCACTGAATCCTAAAGCTCCTGGGAAGGGGATAATAAAAGAAAATTGGGGCCTGAGCATCATGATCTAGTGGGTGACATCCCTGTCCAGGGCAGGAAGATCAGAACTAGATGATATTTAAGGTCCCTTCCAACACAAGCCTTTATATAAATCTATGATAGAAGTCCCATTTAAAGTGGGTCCCTGCTGCATAGGCACAAAATCAAAGGCTTCCCCTCTGCTAAAAAGGTCTTTCTGCAAACGGGAGAAAAAAAAACAAAACAAAACAAAACAAAAGTGAGCCTCGTGTCTAAGGGAGGCTGCAGAAAATATTAATAAACTATGGTATTTGGGAATCGAAACAGAGAGATCCCTGTAGCGGCCGTGGATAAGAGCGGGAGTGAGGATGGGCTGCCTGTGGCCGGAGCGAGGAGGGCGGGATGCGGCCGCTGGAATGCCGTCCCCCGCCTTGCAGCAGCACCAGCGTGGAAATTTCCACGCGGGCCGGAGCGGGGCCAGCAGGTGGCACTGCGAAGTAGCCCAAAACGAGCATCCCAGCATCCCGGCGGCATCCCAGCATCCCGGCTGCATCAGCTGCCCGGGCTGCGGCTGCTGACAGACAACGGACTTTTTATTATTGACATTCTCTACATCCCCCGCACTCTTTCCCGCCCCACCCAGCCCCACCTCCCCTCTGGACGAAAAGTGCAGTAATCAGCATGACTGGAAAGAAATAGCGTGAATACCCAAAAATATGGTTAATCCTGAGAAATCTGAGAAAGCTGTTTCCTCCCCTCCTCCCTCCTCCCCTCCCCTCCCTCCCTCCCCTCCCCTCCCCTTCCCCTCCCTCCCCTCCCCTTCCCCTCCCTCCCCTCCCCTTCCCCTCCCTCCCCTCCCCTTCCCCTCCTCCCCTCCCCTTCCCCTCCCTCCCCTCCCTTTCTCATTCTTCCGTTCTCCTCAGTCTCCCCCCCATCAGCTCTCCCTCTTTCATGCAGGACAGCCCTGCACAAAAACGTTTCTTTCCATAACATGAATCAGGAGAATTTCCCCCCACTCAGAGATGGAGCGTCCCCTGTTTCTCTGCTCGGTTTGAAGATGTGAGACATCAGTTTTCCCTCCTGTTCTGCCCTCTCAGAAAAAAAAACACGCATGTCTTTAAGAGACAAGCCCTGGCCCTGAGGCCACATTCCTGGCACTGGCCTGTTTTGTCACTTCCTGCTGTTTGTTTTCCTATTTCCCCATGGGAAAAGTTTCTGTGTTTCAGATGCCCAAAGGAGAGGCAGTCTCTTACACTGCATGCACCACAGCAGAGCACTGTGGAAATCTGATCTTCCCTTGCCTGGGGATATCACCCCTGTAGTAGTAATTAATCTCCAGGTTAATCATCAACTTTCTCTTTATATATATGAAACTTGTATTTACTGAGTTGGCGCAGAAAAATGACATTACAGATGGACTACTTTTTGCTTAGAAATGATGTAATGTGCTTTAATTTTATTTTATTTTTAACTTTCATTACCAATACACAAATAAATTCACCATCTTTCTAGGTGCACTTTAAAAATAGTGCTCTTGCTGCATGTCTCTAGGCAAAACAAAAGCCCTGCCATCCTGTAATAAGATATTTATTCACAGAGTTGTTCAGAGCTGCAGTTCACCAGTACAACACACAATCAGCTCTGGTCTGGAGCAGTGCTTTGTGCACAGAGGTTTCATCTCCATTCTGGAAGTGTTCAAGGCCAGGTTGGATGGGGGATGAGTAACCTGATCTAGTAGAAAGTGCTCCTGTCCATGGCAAAGAAGCCGAAATTAGATTGTCTTTAAGGTCCTTTCCAATCCAAACTGTTCTATGTCTCCTGTGTGCAAAATGCCCCCCTGAACTCCATATGGCATCCCCACATTGCACTGACACTGCTGTGGTGCAGGATTTTGATGAGCTTTAAAGCCACCAAGACTATTTTGGACCCATAAATGCTGTGTGACCACCACAATTTGAGAGTCCCAGAGCCCAGATACAAAGATATGACCCCAACCCCGTGATATATTGCACATGGAGAAAGGGAGGGATGAGCCTCATAGAGACAAGATCCAATGACTACAAGCACACACACACACAACAAAAAAAAAAAAAAAAAAAAAAAAAAAAAAAAAAAAAAAAAATAGAAAGGGGGCTTTCTAGGGAAAGAACAGCAGATGTCTGTAATGCTGTGGGGGATCAGTACCACCAGCACAAGCCTTGCTCTGTACTGAGCTATGTTTATGGGAGTGATTCATGGATGTATTATCCTAGTTGTATGCATTTGTTAACTCAATAAAGAAGTCAGCCCAGGAGTGAATGGGAAAAGTCAAACTGGCAGCATCCCTCAGTGAGTGGTAAATCAATGGAATGAACCGCCATCTATTTGGCTTGGTAGAAGACCTTGAGGGCTGTGGAAAAAAACCAAACTACAAAACCCCAAAAAACAATCCTATTTCAATAAGGAAAGAAACTCTCAGACTGCATTTACATAGTCTTATTCTCCTTTGATATTTTGTGGCATTTCTGCAGGCCTTGCCCTGGTTAACATGTTTAAACACACTCATTTTCAAGGTTAGTTTGACATTAGTGCATTCACTGCTCAGGGCACTGTATAGTCTGAAACACTTGCTCAGCTCAGCCTGCCCAGTATCCTGACATGTTCCACAGCTCACTTGTAAAATCTGCTGGCAGTCTGAGCTACACACAGGGTGTTATTGATAACAGAGCAGCATTTGCACCTTCCCTGGTGAAAATTTCCCTGAAATCCTCACACTGCTGAGTGACAACATGTGTGGCCTGAAAACACATCAGTCGAGGCCCTTCTCACAGTTTTGGCAGAGTTTTGGAGAGGGTCTCATCTCCTGGGCACCTCACACACCTTCACCAGTCTCTTAGTTTAGTTTACTTCATCCAAGGTTTTCTGTATTGTTATGAAATTTGAATGTGGTTAAAACCGGCAAGCATCTTTACAATCCTGGCTGGTTTAAATGCCTCACAGAGAGTGAAGGCATTTTTGTGTGAATTTGGTCTTTTGTCTCTGTTGGTAACCTGGGATCTTATAAGAATCGTTTATATTGGCATGTAATATATACAGCCTCACAATTTCTGCCTGGTATAATTTCACACTTGGGGAAACCAAGCCTTAATAAGATCAGAGACTTCTTTTCCTTTTTTCTTTTTCTGTCCAAGGATAGGAATGAGTTAATATTACTAGTAAGAATGGAATAGACAATAAAACTCTTGTCTCTTTATTTCCTGCTGTACTCAATTATCAATTTCCTCTTACAGTAGGAGTGGCTGTAATTAGGGAAATGGGCGGCTTTGCACAAACAAGTTGTTTTCATTCCGTATTGAAAATATTGCCTAGCAGAAGTTCAGTATCTGTATGACTTCTCAGCACTGCCTTAACATGAGTAGGAAAATAGTAATTTAGATATACATATGCACATACATACACTTGCCAGCACTCTGTTTTAATGGAACATTAAGCTAATGCCACATTAAGTTACAATACACTTCTTATGGAAACAAAAGTAGCATCTATATAAATATCAGATAGATGTATTATGGTCTGAAAAATTGCAATAAATAGCAGATGGCTACGCAGTAATGGGACACTAAAAAATATTTATCACATCTTCGGAATGTGCTGCTGCTCCTGTTTGCTGTCAGGACAAATGGTCAAGCTTGATGTGTGGTGTTTGAGACAGTGCCTTGGCAAATCACACACAGAGCCACCCCGGGTGGTTAAGGCTGGAAGGGACCCCAGTGGGCTCATCTGGTGCCACCTCCCTGCTCCAGCTGGGCCATCCCAGGGCACAGGGCACAGGATTGTGTGCAGAGGGCTCTGGACTCTGCCAGTGAGGGAGACTCCAGAGCCTCCCAGCACAGCCTGCTCAGGGCTCGGTGCCTGCCCAGCACAGAAGCTCTGCCTCCTGTGCAGGGCAGTGCTGGGCTCAGCCCCTGCCCGTGGCTCTGGGGCCATGGCTGGAGCAGAGCCTGGCCCTGCTCTGCCCCTACCTGCTGATAGTAAACACTGATGAGGTCTCTTCTCAGTCATCTGTTCTCCATGCTGAACAGGCTCACCTCTCTCATGTACCTGGAATCAAGAAACACAGAACACAGAATGGTTTGGGTTGGAAGTGACCTTACAGTTCATTAAGTTCCAACCCCCTGACATAGGCAAGGATACCTCCCACTAGACCAGATTGCTCAGAGCCCCACCCAGCCTGGTCATGAAAACAGTGTTTTGAATGAAAATAACCTGGTCCTGGTACGAATCCTCTGGTTCACATAACTCATACTGATATGGGTCTAGAACAGCATGAGTGGTGAATAGAATTTTCTATCTTCTTGGCAGAAGGGTGGATGAGTTGCTGAATAATGTCCCTAAAACTCTTTGGGCCTCTTCTTTTGTCTTTGTCTTGCCTGGTGAAATTTTCCAAAAGGGTCTCCAGGGAGAGTTTCCATATAGAAAACTAGTATTCTCAGATCTGGAAACTTTTCTCTCTGTGTCTGTACCTTTTTGAAATCAGAGACACATCTGTACAGGAGAAGTTTGATTTATACTTCAAACTCAGACTGCTAAAGAAGAGAATGGATGTGAAATTGCACCCACATAAAGAAGCTCTTTATTAGAATGAGTTTGAATCTTCAAGACTTCTCATATTCCCGATTTTAGTCTTCAATGATGATGACTTGTCTGTTTCCCATTTTGTCCCTCGGTATTAACTCTTCTTTCATTTAAATGTTTAGGTCAGTTTTTTTGCATTACCTTCTGTCTGTCTCACTAGTTCCACTTTCTTCATCTTATGACCACCTGACTTCCTTGTTCACTTTATCATCCTCAACATGTCATCAGCAGGGCTTATGGGCTTCTGACTGGGGACCTGGGTCATTTTAGTGCTGCAATTCTTCTTTAGCAGATACCCAGGGCTCACACATTCCACTGCTCCCTGTTCTTTCAGAGATGAAGCCTGATGATTTCATCCTCAGACTAGGAAGATTATGGATCCTTAAAGATGAGATGATGATTGTAGTTTCCCATTTTAGCCCATTAACCACAAGCCAAGGTGGTGGCCTTTGCACTAAGTGAAGTTAGTCTGAAGCTTTGCTGAATCTGCCTGTTTGTAACTGATACAAGTACTGAATATAAAACTACATTTCTAAGGATAGACAAACAGGGACTCCAGTTCTCTGAGCAACTTTGTGGCCTCCTCTGGATCACTGCAGCAGCTCCACATCCTTCCTAGGACTGCTGAGAGGAGTCTCAAAAAAAGCAGAGTAGAGAGGGAGAATAACCTCCCTTGACATGCTGGTCATTCTGGCAAAGAGATCTCCACATCACAGAGACTGTTTTGAGGCTTGTGCTCAAAAGCAAGAGTGTTAACAGAGCTTTGAACACTTGTGGAATGCACAGAACCCCTGGAGAGAATTATTAATGACTTAAAGAAGCACGGTGGAATCTGTATGCATGGGGATGAAAGGGTTAAAGCCTGCTGCTTCCTTACAGCATGATGAACAACACTCCTCATTGTGCAGTGCAGCCACAGCAGCCCAGAGTCCTTCACCAATTACACCTTTCCCTTGTTTCATACCTCACAGTTCAATAACACCTGGTCACAGAAGACCGGAAAGTGGTTAAGATATTTTATTTGAAGGGGGAAGAATGTGAAGGAAAAAAAAAAAGGAAAAAAGAAAGACTAAATGTGCTTATAGCATTCTCCTTTTCTGATGTGTACCAAAGAGGGAAGCAAGTTATTCTCAACACACAGAAACTGAATAATTACCTCTGTTCCTTAAGGCAGTGTTATCATATTCGATGTATTTTTTCATTAAGCATATCAGACAGAGATCAATGAATGTAGAAGAGTTCTCTCTTCCCCGTAGCAGTGAATGCTAATGGTGCTGAACTGCCGTGATACCACACACCTCTCAGAAAGAAACAAATGCTGTGCACTCCATTAGAAACCTGACTCTTTGCTACAACCAGAAGAAAGCTCCATTTTGAGCACTGATGAATGGAAAGCTACAAATCCACAGTGAGAGTAAGAGAGGATCTTTTTTTCCTTCTCTGAGTCCCCAGTTAATGCTGTACAGGCAGGAGATGGGAGGAAGGCACGATGTCAGTCTCTTCTAGTGAAAGTTGTTTAAAACAGAAATGTTCGCATGCACACAGCCTCCCTGCAATTATAACTGCAAATGTTGAAAAGTTAGGGCTCTTTTAGTTATTTTCACACATGAGAGTCAGCAGACTCATCAGAGGCAAGCATGATTTTGTGACTGTGTATTTTTCACTGAGCGCAGCACCACACATGCTGGTTGTAGCTGCCAGTTGATTGTGATGTAAACATGGAGTCATTCCACTAAAACAACTTTCTGACACTTTTTCAACACCTGGTGCAGTTTGTAGCTTCCATAAGCCAACATGGAACAAAAAGCTACAGTTCAGGGTAAAAAAATAAAAAAGGTAACCTTTATTTGGTATTCATTTCACCAATCGTATCTCAGAATTAGCTCTGAGCAAGTAAAACTTAAACATAAAAATATATCAAATAATTTTAAACATAAAAATATATCAAATTTATTTCATCATGTCTGATCAATGGAATTTATTTTGGAAATACAGACTGTACTATGGATATGGGTGCATTTGCATTATTAACTCTAGTTAATATAGAAAAAATGGGTATTTTGGCAGTATAATTCATATGAGTTTTGTGTATACTTTTTTTCATACAAAATCCAACCAAAGGAGGCATAATAACCAGAGTGTCTGCAAGACCACAAACTTGTGTGTGTATGTTTTTGCTGACCAGCTGAAAAATGGCTTTCAGCTGCTGAAAACACTAACATAAAACTAATAAATTAAAAAATAGATATTGGGTTAAATTCATCTGTATTGCTAAAAATGATGAATTATATTTCTGCTACGAAAAGTCCCAAGAACAGAAATGTGGAAAAAACTATCAGTCTTTCCAACAGGATTTCTCACAGGGTTTTGGTTAAAAACTAGATTAAGAAGTTATGGATTCACTGACTTCAACAGAGCAATTATAATTTTTATAAACAGAGTATATCCTGGGGTCTATTGAACAAATACCATATCAAAAAAAGAGGGGAAACTATATTGTTTGACACAAAATATTACCAAAAGACTCCCACTGAATACTTTAGAATACTTTGGTGAAAAAAGGAAGGATTGCACAAATCCTGCACAAGAGTTTTCTCTTGATTTATCAGCTGTCTCTCTGCAGTGCCTTGACACTTGTAACCATTCCTGAAGTACGAATTAATCTTGGGATTATTCAGCCATTATGTTTAAATAGCAGAGTTATGTAGTTTACCATTATCTTTGTAGTTAGATTGAGGACAAATGATGCAATTTCCTGGTTTGTCAAATTTAACTTTGCTTTTGCTTTGGCTGAGGCGTCCCTTGTGGAAACACTGTGTAGTTTATTTATGGTTCATTTGTAAAGCAGATATGTTCTGTTAAATAGACACGAGTTAAAAGTAAACTGATGTGCAAGCTGGTGATCATATTTTGCCCTGTTTAAATTACATTTACCTCTTTCTTTAAGACTTCAGTAGCCTCCAGACACCCTGCATTTTGTGCTCTGGATAAACCCATATATTTGTGGATATTTATCCTAGCTAGTCTATATCTATGCATCCAGGTTTTCTCTGTTATGACAAACTGTGTCTATCCTGCCTTTGTCTTTTTTACCATTGTCATTCTGCTCCCACACCTGGTTCTGCACTAACTGAAAAGCTCAAGCTGATCTGTTCCATATTTGCCTCATATTGGCTTTCCCTGATCATTTTGATACAGTTGTAAAAGTACATTTGATATCTTACATAGGAAAAAATATTATTCATACTAATTGAAGGCAGCTTGGCTTGACGTGGCCAGGAATATGAAACCCAAGGAGATCAACACCCACCCCCCAACCCCCTCCAAAAAAAAATAAAAGCATGCTGAACACTGAAAAGAAGTTAACAATTTTAGCAATATTGAAGGCACTCTGTTAAAAGGAAAGATTTGGGCTTCTGAAGCAATGGCCAATATGATGTGAATTAGGCATCTGGAGAGATTATTAAAAAAGAAACTCATTTAGGAGAAATTAAAACCCTATAGAAAGTTATAAGTTATAATGGCTAGTCATAAGGAAAGGATGTAGCCTGTAACTCATGCTGAGGAAGGGGTACATTAACACATTAATTTTAAGAGTCTCAATCTTGCTTTTATTTATATTTAAGCTTTTAATCCTTGAATAATTAGTCATTACTAGTATTTAATGACTGGTTTGCTAATTAGGTATCCCTAGATGGAAGTAAAGGCAGTTAAACCCTAACAAACTGATCATTAACTACAGCAATGATCAAGTTCTTTGGGATTATTACTATTATAAACTATAATTAACAGTTTATAACAGCTATATTTTATTTCGTATTTTGTTTTCTCTAAAGAAAACATCCTGGAGTGCTGCTGTGAGGCTGTACTAAAACTCCCACTGTTAGGAATGTAGTGAAAGCACCCATTTCCTCCAGTTACAGAGGGAAATATTTAAATGTTTTCCTAAAATAGCTGCTATAGTGTGTGGTTTGTTGACAGATGTTGACTGAAGACTACACCAGTGATGCATTCTAGTAGTTGGGGAAGAAAAAAAAGCAAAGAAAAGAAAGCAACTCATAAGGTGTGGAGTGAAAGAAAACCTAACAGACTCTAAACTTGCAGTTAACCTTTCTAATGGGTCAAGTCCCAAATTCTGCTCATTTTTGTCCCATTCCCTACCACAAAGAGCTCCTCCCTGCAGTTTGCCAGGGAGAATTAAACTTGTCTTTCTTTACTAAACCATCAGACCTCAGAAATGGAGCTGACTTGACTCTTTTCCCAGTAGTTACAGTGAACTTTCAGTGAACTTTTCTTTTATAGGGATAGGATAACAGTAAGGATAATTATCTCAATTACCAGCTAGCTATCTCATTTTTAAGTTTGAACCAGGATGGGTGCCTTTTCTCTTAAGAATTCTGCTAAGAATTTCTCTTAAAGGTGTTCATTATCAGAAACATATGGCTAAATATTACATTCTGGGTAGAAAATCAAAGTAAGCCTAAACTAAATTTGACCAGCTTGAGGGTCTGTATTTCATTTTATACATTGGCTTCATCTCCATTAATGATAATGATATCTTGGATACCTAACTCATATACAGACTGCTCTTTGCAGGTAGGTGTCTACTTAAAGATGAATATATTTGAGGAATAAATCTCGTTATGGATGAGTGATCTGCAGACCTTCCAGGAAGGACTTGATGATCAATAACAGCTCACCATTTCTTATTCACTCATTTATTCATATTCACAGCTCTCTACACCACAGGTACTATTTGTTAGTCTGTCCCCCTGTTGTTGCTTGAATCAGTATATTCATATGCAAATACCTCGTGTTGCTGTAATTACAGTTCCTTAAATTCATCTAAAATGCTTTGACCCATATATCTGGGCTCTAAAGGTCTGTCAGCTCCTTAACATATTCAGATCTTCTCCAGCAAAAAGCAATTGCTGACAGAACGCCAGGCTTTTTGTGACTCTCTCCTCATTTCATGTCCCAGGTACTCTTCCCAGGCTTTGCAACAGAAACTGGGCCAGAAAGCAAAATCTGATTTTCTTTTTTCCCTTCATTTAGTTCCCGATTTTATTGTTTATTTCAAGAGGAATTGCATCTGCTTTTCAGTTCTGAAGTGCAACCCACTCTAGTCAGCGCAGACTCAATTCCTCTGTGTTATCTGAGGGTGTGGTCCTGCTCTGTGATTCATCTTTCCTTGTCCTCATCCTCCCCTCACATTTTCCTCAGTGCTTCTGCTGCCTTGTAAAGGTTAACTCTAGGAGCTGTACAGATTTTTTTTTTTTTTTTTTAAGGTCCCTCAGCACTTCAGTTATCCATTTTGACCACAGCTGTCTAGTTTACCCAGGACTTATCTCTCTGCCAACTTAGAGGTCTAACCTTAACCTAAGTTGAACTATAATTCACTTGCTTTTTCCCCGACATTCCTGTCTAAGTGTAGTGGACTCTGGACTATGACAAATGTGTTCAGGCAGTGCAGGAAACACTGAGCCACAAATTGTCTTGTCACAGAAATATAAAACCACTAGTTTTTCTCATTAGCAGGAATCCTGAACAGAAAGAGAGGATGTAGACCAGAGTGGGGATGGTCTATTGTTTTTGTTTCATTATAATAATTTTGCTTTGTTTATTATGTAATTTAGATGATGAAACACCTTTAAGGGGAAGAGGCTAAAAATCAGAATAGGTGAGTGGAGCAGAGAGGGACCAGAAACAGGGATGGGAGTATAATTCAAGGGAGAATCCCAGTATGGGTGACCAAGATAACTTTAAGCATGTACTCTAGGAGCTCGGACTACCAATACAATTTGAATTTTGAGAGGAGAACTGAATGGGTATCTCTACAGGAATCAGACCTGAAGGAGGTACCAAAAATGATTCATAAGAGACCTGCAGATAAGTGGGTTCCTCTGATGTGAAAGAAGCTGCTGGAGTTCTCACATTTAGTCCTCATTGCATGAGGGATGAGTAACATAACCTACATTTTCCTAAATCAATGATGCATGAAACAAGAGAGAAGAGTACAAAGTTAAAACCGATCTAAGAAATTGTCCAGGTTTTCATAGAGGCTGTGAAAAGTAAGAGGGATTATCTGTGACCACAGCCCTAATTTCGCAGAAAATACTGATAAGAACAAGATAAAATGAGGGAGTGTGGCAACCAGTGGTAGAGCAACCAGAAAAACATGATTCAAGGAGACAGGGCAGTAGTAGTCATGCCCTAAAGCTTAACTGTGGACTTTAGGTTGCAGTCTCATTCATGTTTAAAGACACACAAAAAAGACACAACAATCCATTGGGGGAATTAACTGATCCATTGGGGAGGGATTACAACCAAAAATCACTTGGTTAATTTGAGAAAATATTCACGGCTAAGGCAAAGAAGAGGAAAAACACAACTTGGGGAGTTAGGTTGGGATTTATCCCTGGCCTGAGATCAGTTTGTGTCATACTGCTCAACAGGTGATGGGATAGTGCTTGTAGCAGTTCCAAAAACAGCCTGAGGGAACCAGGAATGTATTTCAGAAGAGTCAACCCTGTCAGAAGGTCAGGATGGTCCAACCAGGGGTTTAACCTGAAACATCAGGATCAGAGCCATAAACTCTGAGTTCCCCACCAGATTTCTAAATAAATCAACTTGCTCAGCATAAGCTGATGCAGCTGGTTCAGGCAGGGTGACACATTGGTGTCCCACATGTCACAAAATCCCAGACCCACCCAGCTGGGGAGCAGCAGTGGTGCTGGAGGCAGCTCAGGCCAACTCTGCTCTCTTCCCCCTTCAACCATGTGGTGGCTTATGAGGACAACACAAAGTCTGTGGTGGGAAGCTAATTTTTAGCACATGAGAATCTGCCTAAGTACCCAAATGAAAAATGCAAGTACTGCTGCATTTAATTTACCAGTAGTCCACCTGACAGAGTGCAGCCACTCCTTTTTCTGGGCAGGTTTCTGATTCCATAGGAACCTGTTTAAAGGGCAGGAGATCAGAAACTATGCAAGAGCACAATATTTTCCTCAGTCATAAGTGATCCCAAGAATCTATTGAATCATGAGAGCTTCTTAATCTAAATTTACTCAAAATTGTAGGTACCACAGTGGTGATAGCTTTGCTGTGAACAGTTACCTCAGCTGAAATAACTTTTCTCATTGGAAATGTAATGTGCAGTAGTATCAGGCAGGGAAAGCAGCTCTAACTTTCACCATTATGAAGCAGTTTGTCAAAGTTCCCCAGGGAATCTTTGTGCTTCCCATCATGTTTCGTAACAGGGAATGCCAGCTTTGTAACCCTCAGTTCACAACTGGCACATAAAGGATGTGTACTTTTAAATGCAGCTTGTATATGTGAAATGCAATTGTCTAAGTGATACAAATTGGCTGTCTCTGAGGTTTTATTAAAGAGAACTTGATGCTTGATGATAGCCTTCCATTTACATAATTAAGACAGATGTTGCCACTGCAAGAGGCTCTCCAGCATACTGTTGTTTTTGGGCTTTTATCATTATATCCGTTGGTTGATTATATGGTGGCTGGAAAGTTTGGAGCTGATATTTTTTAAAAATCCTAGTACCTGGTCATAACCAGGTCTGCTGTTGTTACTTTTTATCTTACTTATATTAAAACATGTCCTAGATCCTGCTGTGCCCTATAAAGTTCACGAATAGATGATAGTTTTAAATAAGCAAGAAAATAATCAATTAACGAGTCAAAGTCCTACTTTTAAAATGGCAATTTAAGGGGAAAAAAACCTGAAAAAGCAAACCCAAGCTAAAAATTCGAGTACTGTTTTTTATCCTGAAAGGAGTAGTTCCTTTTCAGTCCAAGCTAAATTAGACCAAACATCATTATCAGCCCCAAGACTGCTTATCAGCTTTTCTAGGAAGGTCTCACTTTTTTGCTGTTTTATACTGGTATAAAAATAACCTGACCCCATGGTATCTGAGGGACAAACACTTGGCGATCACTCTTTTGTTTTTAGTAGACATTTATTAAATCTAAACCCACACCAGATTCAGCAGTGAGAATTAAATAAGTTTCTTGTGAATAACCTTGCTTTTGCTGATGGAAAGGGTCTTTTAGTAGCTAATGAGCTGCTGGTAAAGGATACACATTTCTGTTCAAAGAGTGTGTGGTTGTAAATAATGTAGGTTGGGCCTTTCTACCAGAAATTATTAACAAAAGACTTTAGTTTGTTGTGCAGCAGCAAGTGTTCATGTCTAGGGCCTCTGTGCCCAGGACTGATCATTACAGTCTCACTTCAACATTCAAGTTACATACCAGTTGAAAGTCACGCTGAAATGCACAAACAAAAACTTCCAGCTTTGCTTTCCCTATTTATTTTTTAATTTTTTTAGTTCTGTTTCCACACTCTCCCAGAATGAAGAACTGTGGGGATGGAACTACTGGTGGAACTCATCCAGCAGAGGGATAAAATATTTGGAGTGTGGGATTTTAAAGATCACCTCATTCCAGCCCTCCTGCCATGAGCAGGGACACCTTCCACTAACCCAGGATGCTCCAAGCCCCGTCCAACCTGGCCTTGGAGACTTCCAGGAATGGGGCAGCCACCCTTACAGGAAAAAATGTCTTCCTAGTATCTCATCTAAACCTACTCTTGGTTTGAAGACATTCCCTCTTGTCCTGTCATTCCAGGGAAGTTCCTCTCCATCTTTCCTAATATGTTTGCATAATAGGAGAGACAATTGGGCTCCCCATTATGTTTGCAAAAACATTGAAGCCTCACCTTATTTATTTTTACCATTGGTTTGGTTTATTTTTATTTTACTTTTAGGTGCATTATTTCTTGCTTCCATACCACATGATATGGAATAGTTCGATCTTGCATCCCCATTATTTAGAAAACAAGCAATTTCACACCTAAAGCCTTTAGTAAATGAGTTTTACAAGAAATGAAAAAAGTAGACTGGGTAAAATCTAATAAATTCTTTGGATGATGTGAACATTTTCCTGAATTCTTTATCATCATTAACTATTAGAGGCATGTTCACGGCACCCTTTTGATCTATCACTGAAGTCTAAATTACATTCTCTCTTGGCTTTCTCCATTTATAAAGCCTGCAAATCAAAGCAATTTTCATACTTCCCAGGGTCTGAAGTCACTTAGATTTGGCCTTATAAATCCTCATGAGGGTCATCATTTGGTAAAATGCCTAGTGTATCTTAGGCCATTATCAAACTTTAAAATCATAAAAAAATCAATGTATGCATTAGAAATTATAATCTTAGCTAAGAAACTAAATATGAAAATTTACAGCATTAAATTCTGGATACCTGTTTTATGTGATTGTGTTAGTTGTCTAGTAGGTTTCACAGGTTTCACAGATAAATGATAGGTAGTAAAAGCCTAATTTTAGGTCTTTGAGTTGTACTGTGAGTACTTTCTCTTTATTGAATGTATATAAAGGCTATGGAGACCAGCCTCCAAACCATCATATCTAAGTAAAATTTTCAAGGTTAAGCAGAGCTAGTAGGTTTGGTTTTTTCCTCCATCCAACATGAATTCCAGTTATAAATCACTTTTACAGAGAACTTTTAACACTTTGGGAATATGATGCTTGTAGGTGGATATCATACCATGATTTGTCCATCTCCAGGACAGGTGCCACCATGAGGGTATCCCAAGGTCTTCCCTTGGTGAATGTATGTTGTTTAAAAAAAAAAAAAAAAAACAAACCAAAAAGCAAAAAAACAAACACCAAAAAACAAAAATAAAACAAATAAACCAAACAACAACAACAAAAATACCAACAAGGAAAACAAGAAAAAGAAAGGAAAAAAGAGATAAAAAGAAAAGGAAAAGGAAACTTTACTTCTTGTCTCCTTACTCAAAGTGGTTATACAAATATGTTTGGAATTTTGTTTGATTTTGCAACCTTGAACCTTTTACCTAGGCAATTAAAAAAACCCTAGAGAACCAAGATATAATAAATTATTGTTGCAGCTCAAACCTCTTGTTCAGGAATCTTCAGGAAAGGTTTCTCAGGTTTCTCTTTTCTTCCTCTTATAATGATTTTCTTTTGTTTGTTTGCCTGTTTGTTTGTTTTTTGTTTTGTTGGTTTTTTGTTTGTTTGTTTGTTTGTTTTTTTGTCTTAATTTCTCATCTGTAAATAAACATGAAATTGCTTCAAAGGCACTACAGCAAAAGTTTACAAGTTGGACTTATGGAGCTTTATCTGGTTTCCAGAGACAAATTGTAAGCAGTATATCAGTGAGTATGGAAAAACAATTCAAGATGTGCCAAGCCTGTTTAATAAACATTATGCATTTACTATTATGGAAGAAATCGAGCAAGCAAGGGAAACAGAGAGAAATCAATATTGTTCACCACTGAATAACCACAAATCATTTCATAAAAAAATTGTATTCCATTTTATAAAATGGTGGTACTGAAGTCATTAGATGCTCAAGACTTGTTTAACTGGAAACTGTCTGGCTTCTGGAAGAAAAGTCAGTTTAAGCAGTATATTGCAATGAGGCAGTAGAAATTCTCAGTGCTCGTATTTTAAATGTAACAAGGACTGGGGAAGTGAATCACAGTGCAAACCAAACATGTGGGTAAGGACTTGTTGAAAGCTGTATGGAAACCACCAATGAGTCTGGAAGAATCTCTGCAGGTCTACAGCCTGCACCCCTAAGAAGCAGAGTACGTTTTTGCACCCACACAAATAAGATGCTATTTTCCTAGTTCAGATGCTCATCTTTCTGATAGAGAGGTCTCCAAGTGGAGGTCTCTAGAAAATAATTTCTGCTTTCCTTTCACTGGTCAGGGAAACACAACACTGATTTACTGACTATATTTTACTCAGTGCCCAAAAATTAAATACAGCTTAGATATTCAATTAAATCGACTGAGTATGCAAATAAATAAATATATGTATAAATATGTGAATGCATAAAAGTAATTAGAGATAGTGGATGAGAAAATAAAAATCTATTTGTTTCAGGCAGGTGATGTAACTTTCTCCATGCTCAAAGATCTTTAGTGACAGTAGTTGATCACCTTTGTGCAAAAATGTGTCTGCATGTTCTTGAAGCACTGCTCCTTGAAGGGAGTTGTTCAGGAAGGGTAGTCCTGGTGCCTCAGTGACACAGTGCTTGCTTTTGCCAATGAATCCAGGCAGATGAATGTTTTCTCTGCAGAGGCACCAAGTGGGACATCTCTGAGACATTTGTGGACAAAAAAGTCAGCCATGAGCTTAGGCAAAAATATGTTGTCTTTTAGATGGCTGTGTACACAGCTTTAGACTGGAACTTGTTCATATCTGAATGGTTCAGAGAGTAAATAAAATAATTGATCAAAGTTAGGGCTGGCTGGGTAGATTTACCTATTGATCCACCTACTTATATGCCTGCCCCTGCTGAGGTAACTAATGACAGTAGCTGGACTAACAATTCAGACCCCTGCAAGTCTAGTCACAGCCCAGTTATCAACAAGGTAGTTTGTAACAAGTAATTTGATATAAACTGACTCAAAATTGGATATCTAGCAAGATACCTGATGGCTCTGGAGAGTAAATTCTATGAGAAAAGCTGAGGGAGCTGGGCAGGGGCTCAGGCTGGAGCAGAGGAGGCTCAGGGGGCCCTTGTGGCTCTGCACAACTCCCTGAGAGGAGGGGACAGCCGGGGGGGTCGGGCTGTGCTCCAGGGAACAGGGACAGCAGGAGAGGGAATGGCCCCAGCCTGGGACAGGGCACGGGCAGGGTGGACATTGGGAAGAATTTCTTCCTGGAAAGGGTGCCTAAGTATTGGAAAGGGCTGCCCAGGGCGGTGTTGAAGTCATCATTCCTGGAGGTGTCCAAGGAACTACTGACATGACAGTCAGCGCTCTGCTCTGGTTGACAAGGTGGGGATCGATCAAGCTTGGACTCAATTATCTAAGAGGTCTTTTTGAGCTTAAAGGATCCTGTGATTCTGTGACTAGGGGCAGGAGAAAAAATCCATGAAGAACAATGGATATTTCAGAAAGAAAGAGGCATATTGGAAAATAAACATCTGTAGTTGGGGCAGGACATCTTTGCAAGAGATACAATCAATGCAGCAGTCAGGCTGCAGCATTCATAAAATCACACAAAACCTTGCTCTACTGTTATAAACCTAAGGACCTCCTGGTTTTGTTTGGGTTTTGTTTTGTTTGGGTTTTTTTGTTTGTTTGTTTGTTTTTTTAACTTGAATTGTTTGTTTGTTTTTTTGTTCGTTTGTTAATTTGTTTGTTTGTTTAGGAACAGGGAATCCCAACAGCAGTGATCCTGGACCAGCCTAGTGACCACTACATATTAAAATTATGACCTAATTTTCTGTGATATCGTTATACCCTTCAAGTATCTCGAAGCCAAATCATTTTGGAAAGCCTGAAATAATTTCATTGCCTTGAATTACATTTTTTTAACATACTCTAATTTACTACAGTACTCTGAAATCCAGTTATGACAATGATCACAGCAAGTCAACATTACTTACCCTCTGTGAGGGACACACTACATGAGTCTGTTAAATAAGAATAATTCAGCCAGTACATTGTTGAGGACCAGAAATTCCATGGTGGAAAATACAAATTCAGCTTAGGGAAAATAAATCCCAAAACCCTAGAGAGTCTACAGTGAACCGATAGGAATCAATATAAATTGAGGTTTTTGCTAGATAATCCTAGCCAATCTCCCTGCCTTTGAGAACTCTCAGTCTAACATGAAAAAGATACAAATCTGTGGGAAACTAAAGCAACACTGCACAGCTCAAGCTCCCAAATAGATTTCATTGTTGCCAAGAGAATATAACACACGGTACATTTCAGTTACAGAGGTGGAAAAATAATAATAATTCTTTTTTTAATGCCAGTGGCTTAGAAGTCTGCCTGGACAAAATTAACTTTGCAATTACCGTTATGATTCAGCACTTTAATAAATTTCCATTTATACAAACCACTGGAAGAAAAGAGCTGGCTAATTATAATTGATGAGGTGGAGCACCTTAGCAGCCAGCTTTCTTAAGAAGGAAAATGCTTGGGACCTGGCTGTAAGAGAGCTGTGGTTTTTCCAGTAATTGCTGTAATCAGCTCTGGAGAAGTAGGTGATCTGTGAGTAAGCTAACTCCTACTCTAACAGTAGGAGATTGCATCTGACCTTAATATTCATGCCATGTGATGATGATTGCACAAATTCTTGCCTCAAAGAAGTAAGAGTACAATCAAAGGTTTTAAAATTAAATCATGTGGAGTATCTCTGCCACGCTCTCCCTACACAGCAGGGTGTGCAGGCAGCAGCTGTGCTCATCCCTGACTTGCTACTGAGCCTGGGGTTTGCTGAAAGTCCTGGTTTGGAGATTCCATCATCAACTCGGTTCCAGAAGTGAGTCAGAAGGCTTTGAAACAGCAAAATTATGTGACTGGGTTGCTTAAGGATATGCTGGTGTCTGGGCAGAAGCAGAGCTCTGTGTTCTCTGCAGTCCCCACACACTGCTGGTCTGGCACATAGCAGATACTGAAAACTACACCTGTTCCAAATCTTTCCAAAAACAGTGGATTAGTGGAATGGAACTTAAGCAAACATGATAGATTTTCTTGTCCACTAAAATGCTTGAGAAGTTTAACTACTCCCATGTCCTACATTGAGCATGTTTTACTCTGCTAATAGAGTCACAAGTAAAGCATAGAAATGGCAATGAATAACTAAAAAAAAAAAAAAAAAAAAAAAAAGAAAAAAGAAGTATGACTTTTAGATGTACTAATAGTATATGAAGTTCTGAATGATCTTCCATAACTTATGGCAGCAGCTAATTAGTCCAGCTTTATGTGGTAGTTTAGGTCTTGTGCACATGGAAGGAGTCCAGAAAAAGGTAATTCTTTTTTGTTCTGCCTTCCTAAGGGCCTTAAAGGCAGAGAAAGTGCATTTCACATTCGAGATTCTGGAGATCCCTTTCTACTGCTGTTCCCAGTTTGTTCAGGCCATGACATGCCTTAAACCCAGCTGGAACAAAGGCTCAAACTTTTGCCTTCCCTGCCTTCAGTCTTCCTCTCTGAAAGGGAAGGTTTTTATTACCATTGACAAAGACATCAAGGTACATTCATCACTTTCTAAAGAAGACCCATATATTCAAATGAGTAGCATTCTCATGTTCATTGGCTTCAAAAGGATTTCTTCCAGGCTGGGATATCAATAGTTTTAAAATTTTGACTTTCAGTTTTATCAAAGCATTTGAATGGATGGGAAAACTGGGAAATCAGTTATACTGGAAGGTAGCTGTTTTTGCACTCTGGCTAGATCAATCTTCATAAAATAAACATTGGGTACTGGATATATATTCAAAATTAAATCAGTGTTCAGCAAAAAATGTGTTTGGGCAAAAGAGACAGAATAAAATGATGAAACTTTCCTCTTTGCTATTGGAGTTTTTGAATAATTCCCAAAAGATCTGCTTTTTCTTCTATTCTACTGTTCTTAGATTTTTAGCTTTTTGTTTTCTCTTTTTTTTTTCCTGCTGCTTTTTTTTTTTTTTTTTTTCCTCCCTTTTTCTTCCTTTTGCTTGCTTTCTGCAGTCTGCATTCTCATTGAATCATATAAGACTGGACAAAATGTTAGAAAGTGAACCTAAGGGAGCATTCCCACACTGGGAATTGTGCCAGATGATCCATCTAGTGTTCTCCATCTGTTCCACCTCTTGCAGTGTACTTCTCACTGACTGGTTCCATGGACTGTCAGTATGAACTGGAGGAGTGGCGTGGTTTTGGGTGTATTTGGAAAAATGTTCCTGTGATTCGTCACAGCTTTTTTGTTTTCTGCAGTACTCTTTCATTCTTTGATGAAATCATGTTAATGGAAGGCATTTCAATTTAGGGACAGCAATGAGAGAGAAAAGGTGGCATCTGGGGCACACAGCCACTCTACACAACATCAGAGCTGAGGCAGAGCTGTCACCCATCACCATGAAGGCCTGAGTTATGAAATAATCTCTCTTGATTGCTCTGAACCACCATGGTGGCTTTACCAACTTTTCTGTGCAGACAGAGACGTTGCTCAGAAAACCTCCTTGGGGCTGCCATTAGTTCATTCAAGTTGAAAATAGGTAAGCTAATAAGAGTTTCCTTTAAGGAAATTTACCAAAGTGTTGTTATCTCTAGATCTTGCTATGACTGGGCTAATTTAAAGCACTCTGTGATGAAAGAGCTCCAAATTAAACCCTCTCTGCTGATGTCTCAATTTAATGTAGATTTACTATTGAGTACCATTAAAATGAGTAAAAAAATGGTCTTTCTGAGTTTTTCACTGCCTATTAAAAACCTAGACTATGACTAGGTGAAGCTACAGGAAAAGATGACAAAGATTCCTGAGAATCCTCTAAATTCCAGAGACTCAACTAAAGCGTCATAAGTTGGGAACACTCTTTCTGTGTGTTCGTGTCTTTAGCATTCTTCATACTCTGCAATTCTCTTAACTAAGAAAAGCAGCTGCTGAAGGGGCTTTGGGAATTTTTCCCTCCTTCCAACCCCTGTGCCCCCATCCCCCATATTTTCCTCTCCCTCCTTCAAATTACCCAAGAACTACTGCCTAGGAAGCTGCTTTGAATAAAGACAGAGAAGGTTATGAGCTAGTTATCAAAGTAACATTAGATATCTTTATATCACATTGAAATCCAGAGGAGGAAGGATATTTCTGGCTCCTGCTTGTGTTGTGCTTGTCATTTTAATTTCTCAGCACGAGGAACCAAGCGATCGCATGGCTGAGCAGCAGCCTCCCATCCAAACTGCCTGCACCACCACTGCTGAGGTTCAGCTGTACTGGCAAAGACACCCTGCTCTCTACTTTATCCTGATTTTTGTGCAGCACAGCCATGCCCTGATAAAACACACCCATATCAACCTGCATGGAGTGCTCCTTTGTGCACCGTGTCATGGTGCTTCAGCAGCAGCAAGGAAATAAACAAACACTCCTTCCATGCCCCCAGGATACAGTGAGTTTTCAGTGCTGCTGTCTTTTAATTCCGGTCTATTACATGCTCCCTAAATCTCAAACTGAAGTTTGCCCAGTAGAAATGTTCAGAACATATTTATCATGATCTCAGCTTGATGTATCCCTGATTTATGTGTTTGTGTTCAGGCTTCTCTCAAATCTGTCTCTGTGAGGCTCCATCTATCATAGGATAGCTCTGCTCTGGGATCCCCAGTAAGTTAACACTATTAGAATTTTCTGTCTGAGACTAAAATTTATCCTTTTGTCTTTTTTTTTTTTTTTTTTTTTTTTTTTTTTTTTTTTTTTAATTTTTTAATCTGAAAGGGAGCTGATAGCTACCTTATGTAAATATTCATCTCAATTATTTGGCTTGCAATAACCCTCTTACCTGATTGTTCTAGTCAGCACTTAGATAATTCCTTCTCACTTTCCATCCAATGAGTGTCCTCTCAATTTTATGTATATTTTTATGATTATTTTTATTCCATATGAACTGGTATCCTGGATTTGCTTTGCCTTGCAGAACTTCCTGGGGTTTTCTCCGAGGAGTAGCTTGTCATGCTCATGCATTCCTACTGTTTCTCCTAAGGAAAGAGTGTGTGCAGCAGCATGCTCAGCTTTTCCAGGGTTTGCCTAAGTCGAATTAAATACACAGGCTACTTCTTTTCACTCCTAGGTTGAAAGGGCAAAAGTTTGAATCTCTTTACATAAACATCATGTAACACCACTGTGCACTAACAGTGTTCCAAGACACTTCAGATCTCTCAGTCCAGTGCCAATCATCCCTGGTTACTCACAATACATCATGTTTTACACAATTACAATGCACAATCTCAGGTGAGGTGTTTTGTTCTCATGTGAATAAGGATATACTGTTTGTTTAGGTATCTCTTCACAGTGTTCCACTGTGCAGCATGAGTTTGGTCCAGGGCATCCATCAATCTTGCACAGTGCTGTGATAGGCAGACTCTTGCTTGAACTAAAGGTACACTATAGGAGCTTATGCTGGAGAACCACAAGTTTATAGTAATGAATTTTAATGTCCTGATTACACTGAGTGGCAATTACCTACTCTGCTCCTTACCCTCATCCTTCGTAGACATGTAGGATGAGCTTGGATCCAGAGGAAAAAAAGTAGAAAAAAAAAAAAAATCAAAAAAAAACCAACCTCAAACCCAAAGAGTGTAATCCTTGAAAACCCTACAGAGCCCAGAAATCAGGTTTTGGAAGCAAAACTTTGCCATAAGGAAATGAGATTACGAAAGCTTGCAATGGGAAGTCAGAAATCAATGAACAACTGCCAAGCCTTGCCACACTCCCATCTGTTGATGGTTATCCCTTAGGCAGGTCCATGATCAGCAAACTGACAAGGAAATGGGAGAAGTGAGATAAACTTAACCCAGCAGTCAGACGAGTGGTCTGTAGTTTGCAGTATTTGACAACTGTTTGTCACACAAAATGTGGGTCAGACCCTGAAGCCAACCAGACACATTTTGTTGACTCCCTAGTGACATCTCCTGAATGATCCTGTGTTAGTGGGACATCCCACCCTCCCTAAACCTGCCCTGAAGTGCAGAAAACCACGGGGACACACCTCTGTGGCTCGGAGAACGTCCCACTGCTGATGCCAGCTCAGGGATTGACCTGTCTGCCACAGCTGGTGGCTGATGCCAGCCATGAACGTCAGTGGAAGCTGCACATCTGTCAGCAAGAAAGGGTCTGGCACCACCAGCTTGTTTCACAGAGCCCTGAGAGTGGTGGCCAGATGGCAGACATGGCTCCTGTCCATCCTAGTTTAGATACAGATGATGACTGCGTTCAAAAATGCCTCAGCAGAGACTGTGAAGCTTTCATTCAGATTCAGATGAGGTGACTCCATCTTATGGCAGGGAAGAAATCCATATTTGCAAAGAAATCACTTTCTTTGTAAGTATAAAAGAATAAATTTATGCATGAACTTGTATATATGTACATATGCACAAAATAATATCTGAAGTTAATATAAGTATATAGATATTTACATATGTATGCTCACATGGCATTTCAGGGAATAACTAGGGGAAAAATAATTTAATTCATATCTATTTATTCTGTTTCACCTTCTTCAAAATTAACAGAGTTGCAGAATAGTTGGGGAAAACTATATAAAAGGAATTGAAATATTTTTTTCAGAGAACATAAACTGCTCCAATTTCTTGATTGTGACTAATGAGGCATAAACATCAGAAAAGCTTTGCTTCAGAGGGATGTCCAAACATTCAAATGATTATCCAAAGCTTGCTCAAAAATCTGATCTGGAAAAAAGAGTTTTGTTTTTTCTTCCTTTTTGGTTTTGGCATCATTTTGCAATAGATGTATATTAATATTCCCCAGCTAACATGGGAATGGATTGGGAGTCACTTTTAGCCCCCAGTTATAAATCCATTTGCAAGGGATTTCCATAAAGAATATAGAGGCTGTAGAATATTTATAAATCACTGAATGGAAAATATTCCCAAAATTAATTTTTCATATATATTACAATCTTCTCAGGAGTTTGTTCATATGCGTTTAAAGAAATAACATACACATTTTTAAAGTACTTATTCTACAAGTACTATTTTTCAGATTAACAGGCACCAGTGAAACAAATTTACGTGTGGTTATTTCATTATTTGCAATTAATTCATCTCATAAGAGATAGCCTTTGCCTCAAAGAGAACACAACCAAAACAGAGAAGGCAGAAAAAATAAATATAGAAAAAAAAATTATTATTATTATCTCTGTTGCAAATCTGAATTTCCACACTATGAGGCATCTCAGAAGGTAGGATGGAGACTATAATATTAATGTTCACTTTGGAAAGAAAAAAAAATCATGAAGAGACATGACATGGTAATACTGGATGTTTTGGTGTGACATTTTCAATTGAAATTATGTTTCCAGTGTTACTGAAGCAAAGTGGGTTTTTCACCACATTGCATCAAATAGAAAGGCTTAAGTTTGATATAAACCACTATTTTCTTTAGGCTAGCAAGGAGAATTTGGACTTCAGTGAGGTCAAAGTGTTAATTAAAATTTTACTTGCTGTTATACTTTATAATGGTGAAGTAACTTCTAAGGTTTTGAGGTAAAGAAAGGTCTGTGTGCTTGTAAAAGGCCTCTGCCATCTGAGCAGGGATGGGACAAAAATCTACACGGGTCATGTAATATGACAGATTCAAGACTGATGGACTGATGGAGTTCCTAAAATCCTCTCCAGGCTATTCCTAGCTTGTGATTGCTTCTAGTTTCTTCCCATTGCAAAAGACTTTTGACTTCCTGTTACAGAAAAGGATGGGAAAAAAAAAAAAAAAGAGCAGCTTAAA
Source organism: Sitta carolinensis (assembly GCA_032173965.1). Taxonomy (NCBI): domain Eukaryota; kingdom Metazoa; phylum Chordata; class Aves; order Passeriformes; family Sittidae; genus Sitta; species Sitta carolinensis. The sequence continues at coordinate 7,041,111 of CM063313.1, read as the reverse complement.
AACTTTAAAAGTTAAAAACACTGAAAAAGCAATTTAACTGTTTCTCCTTCTTAAAAGCCAATATGTTTACAGAGCAACTCCTGTCACTTAACTAACTTCTGGATTATTAGATCTCATTTCCTCAAAGATAATTGAAAAACCTAAAGAAAACATTAGGGTTTGAAATAAAAAAAATCAAAATTAATTAAAAAAAATATAAAGTAATAATAAAACCCCTTAAAACATGGCTGTGACACTGACACATTGTGTTTTGTCCAGTTGTTCCTCGAAGAATACTCCCCCCCCTCCCTGGGACTTATAGAATTGAGGCAGAAAATGTGCTCCTGGATACAGTTTTGAGGACAAAAGAGGAAGAGAGGTAAATTCACAGAATAGTGAGGGTGACAACAGGATTTCTTTCTCCCGAACAAAAGTGAGCCAAAGTAGGTGGTGGTGACAGTGCTACCGATTATTCTTTAATCTGGTCTAATCCTGATGTCTCAGAATAGTAAAACTGTAGCTGTGATTTCTCCAGATTGAGAAAACTGGTATTTTCATACTTGCATTTAATGCCTCAGGTAAAACAGTCTAATAGCTTCAGGTGAATCGGGGAAAGTTCCAGAGCCTTAATTTAGGCAGACAGAATCCTTCTCCAGAGTAATTTACACACACATTTAGAAAAACTTATTTTAGAATAATGGCTTTATTAGGTAGACACATCCCTACGACCTATAAATTTGGGCAACATGGGGCACAGTTTAAGAACATGGAGAAAAAAGATTAGATGTCCAACATCTTTCATGGTACTCCTCCCAAGGTCAGTGCTTGTGGCTCTTGTGAAGTATTTCAGACACTTTAGAGACAACAGAAATTCTTTGACGAGTCTGTGGAAATCACAGTCCTAAAACCAAAGTCCAGTGTTGAAAAAACCAGGTTTAGTCAGAGAATATTCATTGTTCAAGAAACACAATTTCCAAAGGAGAAGAAATTTGCATCTGCTTTTCTCAGACAAGAAGGGGTTGAGTGCTGTGACACCAGGGGCCTTTTTCCACTATGGTATCTAGGAAATAAGTTCACAAATTAATAGATATTAACAAATAAAAGAAAATATGCTGCATCAGCAGACAGCAAATATTTGAACAATGAAGTGAATGAAATGCCAGATGGAGGATTTATGACACTATAAAAGATCCCCTGTGGGAACAAGCCATCTTTTATCATCCAGAAAAAGTATGGTCTGTGTTTCTGTCCTCGAATAAAAGCCCAAGTTAACCTCACAGGTTATTTATATGTGGTTTGCATTTTTTTTAAGAACATCTGGTTATTCCTATATGAGCAATAAGCAAAATCAGACTCATAAAGCTGTTAACATTGATCATTAAACCCTACCGTGAAGTTAAAGTGATCTAGAGTAAATTAATTAATATGCTATATTTTCTGGTGCACTGCACAGTCTGATACATGATGCAGATCTGCCACAGACTCTCTTGTTGCCTCTGTTGCTTCTTTGCCTTCTGCTCTAAGGAGAGATTTTTGTTGGTGACACTATCTCTGGCTGAAGAGGAAAGAAGAGGCAGTATGGGTTTGTGAGATGTGTTCTTAGATGCCACTGCCAAACTCAGGGAAAAGAGAGGGAGAATAAGCCATATCTATTAAACTACATAGTAGGACTTACATGAAATGGGTCCAGCTCTGCCCTACTCTGCTTCAGAAGCAAGCAGCAAATGCTTTCTAAGGAGCTAAGCAATTGAGTAAAAAATGGAAAGCAACCCCCACAAATCACACAAAACAAACAAAAAGCAATGAGAAAAAGGTCACATGAAAAAGACAGAAGGTCAAAAACTTTAATCCAGCAGAAAAAAATCTACCCCTTATACTTAAAATGTTTGTGAATACAGGTACAAAGTTTCATTTACTCTCTTTTTCCTACACATTTCTGTTGGCATTGAAAAACAGTCCTGGATCTCTCCCCTAAAAAAACAATCCATGTCTCTTTGAAGAAAAGGCCACTACCTTTTGAAGAAAAGGCCACTACCTTTTCAGGCACCATTCTTAGAGAGTTCTTCCCAGGTTTTTTTGCTGCTTCAAAAGCCAAAAGACCAGCAGGAGCTGTGTCACATCTGTTGGCCTCATGAGGGCACCTTGGATGGTCTTGCATGTCTGGAACACATCAGACACTTGAAAGTTCTGAGATCTCTCCCACTGAGTTCAACTAAGTGAATGAAACTATTTTATTTGCCCCCAAAAAAGATAATGTGCCATAGCTGCACTTCAGTTTTCAAAGTAATTCTCCCTTTGACCTTTGAAGTAGCCTTTTGTGGCTGTTTGTGCTTCTTCTTTTTGCCTCAGTTCTCCACTATGAAACAGAAGATATCCTGCTGTCCAGATCCTGTACAGTATAAGCTAAATTTTTTAACCTAAAGATATTAATTGATTGCATTCTCTTCCAAACAAACCTTGTGAATATTTGTAATGGAAGTAATTTTTTGGGTTTTTTTTCCTGCTTTTCTTGTTTGCTTTCCCACTGTTTTCTGAAGGGCAACATTGAGCTCGGAGTTTGATTTTATGAGAAATTGTGGTTTTTAATGCAAAGGCTAAATATCGTCTATCAGCGTCTGTCTGATTGCAGAGTTCTGATGGCAAGCAATGTAAATAGTGGTTTCTTATCATTTCTGATTCTGTCATGAGGCAGAAAATTGCAGGGTTTTAGTTATTTGCTAATGCATTGCCTGTTTCCATAATTCCAGCTGCAATGGCTAAAACAAGTGCATCAAAACTGTCATAGAGCTGTTTTGGATAACAAAGCAAAGCAGTGATGTTTTTGTGTGAAAATGAGGCAGCTGTACTGGCAAATATGAGCAAAATAGGTAAAACAGAGCCCAGTCTCAGCCTTAATCAGTCGTTAGAGTTACCAAAGTGACAATTATTTGCAATGGGAAGCAGAACTGCATAGCGAACAAAGTTTGTCACATTTCAGCGAAAATCAAAGCAAAAGCCAATCTCTGAGCACATTGTGGAAGTGTATGAAGCCTTATTTAAGTAGTTTAGGAAAATACACGCGTGTCTGAATGTGTCATGGGTTTATAACAAAGCACAGCCATTGGATTTTTGTATTTCATGGGTAATAGTTTTATCTTTCTAGGAAGAGATATTGTTATTATATCATATCCTAGTCCTAGCTCATTTTGTGCACAGAAACCTCGGGACATTGTGCCATGCCATGGTCTGCCATGCCATGCTGACCAGCCTTTGTTCTCCGAGCAGACCACAGCCACAGGCCTCTCTCCATTTTTAAGGGCTTGTGATCTACAGAAGTCCTTGCTGGATAAAACTGCTGTCTATCCTAGTCTATGCAACATTTTTTTTTTTTTTTAAATCTCAGAGTAAAATCTGACTGTCAGGTTTTATAAATCACAAGGGGGGAGCATTTAAAAAGCTTTATCAGTAAGCCTTGAATAAAGGACCAATCTTTCTTAATCCTAAAGTGAATTTTTTTTTTTTTTTTAATCACAATGATGTTCTTGTCTGGTGAATTATTTCAAGATTAATGCAGAGAGTTTATTCAGACACTGTTTAGCATTATTGACTGTCATCATATGAGGCATTGCTGGTTGGCCGTTATGTCTTTTTTGCAGTTTATAAAGATGCTGAACAGGATGTGAAACTCAATAATGCATCAGCAGCAAATGCAAATTTTCTGTATTTACTGGAGAGGGGGGAAGGAACCCACTACAAACAAACAAACACAAAAACGAGAGGAAAATATTAAGTCAGGATTAATAAGTTAATGGGGTTTATCAGCAGACTCCATCATTTTGGTTTTCCAATCTGCCAAGCTGACAGAAATCTCCACAGTTAGGTGGGCCTTTTCCAGATCCCTGATGCCCCAGCATGGCCAGCTGCTGCTGTTGAGTCAGTGACAGGCTCTGACTTCTCTGTGAAAGCCAAAGAGCCAACCTATGGCTCCAAACCTCCCTTTGGAGGTCACAGTTCCTTTCAGGAATATAAATCCTCAGCTGGGATGTGGTAGTTGATACTCCTGACAAGATCACTGCTGATGGGAATAAAAGACCACACTTTTTATTAATTTATATTTTTAAAATATATTTTGCAAGAACAGACTTTCAAAGTGGTCTGTTAAACCAGTCTTCTGGTTAACTTTGCAGATAGCAGAAGTTCTCATCTGTTTCGTCTCCTTTTACTAGAAGTTTCAGTCCCTACAACCATGAAATGGGTATGCCTATTCGTATCACAGTATTGCCTCTTTTTAAGAGAAACTCTAACTGCATTGCTTTCTGATTTTTAGCTCTAAATCCCTGTAATTCGTTACATTATTTTCTTCCATAATTATGAGAATTTAAATAGATTATCAATCCCTATGAAGTAAGTTTTCAGCACTGTGGAATACTTTGAATTTCTTAATGAGCAGCAAGAAATATGTGTAATTTCTTCCATAATAATTTCTTCCAATTAGGAAGAAATTCACATCCAAGTTCCAACAAGGTGTTTATAAATTGAGACACCTCAGGGAATTATACAATTCTGTCCATATTGGATCATTTATATCATTATATATATTTGTATCCTTTGCATCATTTTTCTCAGGATCAGTTAGGTTGGAAAACTCCTCTGAGATCAAGTCCACCACATCAACCAGATCATGACACCAGTGCAACATCGAGTCTTTCATTAAAGATCTCCAGAGAAAGTGGCTCTGCCATCTCCCTGAGCAGCCCATTCCAATGCCAAATCACCCATTCTGTGAAGAAATTCTTCCTGATGTTATACCTAAACCTTCTCTGGCACAGCTTAAGACTATGTCTCTATGTCTTGTCGTGTCCCTGTTCCTGGAGCACAGCCCGACCCCCCCGGCTGTCCCCTCCTCTCAGGGAGTTGTGCAGAGCCACAAGGGCCCCCCTGAGCCTCCTCTGCTCCAGCCTGAGCCCCTGCCCAGCTCCCTCAGCCCCTCCTGGGGCTCCATTCCCTTCCCCAGCTCTCACCTCACCGGCTCCATTCCTTCCCACTCCCTCAGCCCCTCCTGGGCTCCATTCCCTTCCCCAGCTCCCTCAGCCCCTGCTGGGGCTCCATTCCCTTCCCCAGCTCCCTCAGCCCCTCCTGGGGCTCCATTCCCTTCCCCAGCTCCCTCAGCCCCTGCTGGGGCTCCATTCCCTTCCCCAGCTCCCTCAGCCCCTCCTGGGGCTCCATTCCCTTCCCCAGCTCCCTCAGCCCCTGCTGGGGCTCCATTCCCTTCCCCAGCTCCCTCAGCCCCTCCTGGGGCTCCATTCCCTTCCCCAGCTCCCTTCCCTGCCCTGCACACGCTCCAGCCCCTCGGGCTCTCTCTTGTCCTGAGGGGTCCAGAGCTGTCCCCAGCCTGGAGGGGCCCCAGCAGAGCCAGCCCTGCCCTGGGGCTGTGGCACAGCCTGGCTGCCACAGCCCAGGGCACACTGGCCTCTGGGCACCCTGGGCACCCTGGGCTCCTGTCCAGCCATGGCACCAGCACCCCAGAACCTGCCTTTATGAAAGTCTGGCAGAACCTGCCTTTCCAAAATCCATTTATAGAATAATGCTTGACACTTCTGGCTAGTTTTCCTATGGGGAAGCTCTGACTGATCCCAGACTTTGGAAGCATTTAGGGTCAAGAACAAAGGGAGCATAGCTTCCAGGTGTGCATTTGCTTTTCTGATGCTACTCCCACACAAAATAAGCTCTCACTCTGCTCATATGCAGGTATACTAACATACCATTATTTTCCTGTTTCAGCTGTTACTTTTCCCAGTTTCTCTACAGATTGCTATCAGTAGTCAGTTACAATTATGTTACTGATGTTAGCTGTATCTGGAAAAAGAGGATTTGTATTTAGATTGGTTTTCTATCACATGGTCATACACCACTGTTAAAAAGAGCTTTGACTAAAGATCCTGAATCTGAAATAAATTTCAGTAGAATCTCGGGCTTGTACTATTTATTATAGCTTAAGGGAATCAATCAACTCATGGACTGGAAAACAAAGTTTTAAAATTTCAGCTGGGTAAGTCATATGGAAGTTGGAATAGTTGGGTAGAAACAAACAGATGAAGATCTCTTTGGGAGATCAGTTACACTGATTAGGTCTGTCCTCTGCAGATTTTTTTTGGGTTAACATTAGATGTGAACACATGGCCATCAGGAGTAACATAATCACATAACTAAACTACCTTTTCAGACATACACACACCCTTTCAGATTAATAAAGTTCGTCCCAGTTTTCTTGTTCTCAAGTAGCTGTAGCTGACAGAACACCTATAGAAAGATCATTACAGTTTACACAGTGCACTATTGCAGCTAAGATTGAGGAATCCTTCTGACATGACTTTAGAAATTCCATCTCAGTTATTTAAAGAAGATTCATTCCCTGCGGAGTTTTTGGTATTTCTCATCTTGTGACAGAAACAGATGAGACTGTTCACTGTGCACAGATATAATTGAACTAATTAAAATTGGTTGCTCAGATATTATTAAAAATTAATGATGAGCAGGGAAAAATATTATTTTTAATATTGTTCAAAATAAATATTTTTTCTTAAAATTTTTCAAGCTATTGGTTAAATTTCGGTTGATGATACTGGCCTCATTTGAGTATAACATGGTTTCTTTGTGACTTGTATTATACAAATGGAGAATTTTCTAGATGGTAAAAGGAAGGGGATGAAGTTCATCTGACATCACTGGTCACCAAATGATCCATTCCAGCAGAACTGGAAAGAAAACAGTTGAATTAGGAAGTTAGGGTGAAGGGTGGAGGGAGATGCACTCAGTTGTAATGGGTCAAATCAAACAAGGTCTTTTAGTGGTTTCATAAGGCAGGAAATGTATTAGGATATTGATCATGTCAAAGTGTGTTCTTCCCAGAACTAAAGTTTTACCAAGTACTGAAGGAAAGAAAAAAGGCAGCACAATGATTACTATACTGTCTTTTATAAGTTTTTAGACTTCAGCGATAGTTTTGATTCCACTCTAAGTTTTAGAAGAAAAAAGAAACTACTTTTGAGTAGTTTCACAGAAGATCTTATGCCTAAGGGAAGAAAGGTGCTTCAAATTATGACACTGGAAGATATTATTAAATAACACTAAAAAAAAAAAACCTCTTTCATACTGTCAACTTTTTTTTTTCCTATAGAAATTCTCAAACTCTAAGCTAAAAGTAGCCTTGGGAGAAATAGTGTGAAGGTTTTTTCAGTTTATTCTTTTTTAGGGTAGATATCTACCTAGATTCCTTTACACATAGCTGCAAGGCTTGAGCAGAGGAAGATAAAAGAATTATTTTATTTTAGTTACATTGTGGTCCTGTACTAAGCAATTTAAAAGAGAAAATAACATTGTTAAAGATAGATGAATAAAGCAAGAAAATATGAACTATCTGCAGCCCTCCCTTCCTTCCCATTCTTCCACTTAAATAAAAAGCAAGAGAATATGAAAAACAGCAAGGTTTTTGGTTTTATTATTATTATTTCCCAAGGGTAAAAACCTGCAAGTAGAAAATCTGTTTCTGAGGAAAAGAAATAAAAAATTAGGTGGGTAATATTTATTATGAAAGTAGTAAAACCATAGCATCAGCTTTTTCCAACCTTGAGTATGTATAATGAGGCAATTAAGCTATCAGGTAAATCTATCAGTAGGACACAAAGGCATTAAAAAGTGCATAACCTGTGAACATCCTTATCTCTCTACAAGAAAAATTTGGGCATGCAAGCTGGAAGGAAACAGAACCAGGGTGCCAAAAGTCCTTCCAGCAGCACTGATGGGTGCCAGGGCTGTGGGGAATGCCATGGCACGCTGCCCATGGGAACAGCAAACATCATTTGGGATTTGCAAGGAACAGGATGGTGAACAAAAAGGATGCTCTAGGTATTCCTCACATTAACACATTCTGTATGTTTTTATGCAGCACAAACCATCACCCTGGGCTCTGTTTCCACAGCAGAAATGATGAATTTGATTCAGGAGCCACTTCATGAAATTCTTCAGCCAGTTTCATGCCTCAGGTCAAACTATAACAATTATGGTCTCAAAATTATGAGTTTATAGCCTCAATTATGATATTACAGCCTCATTATGTTCTCAAAATTATCCAAGCTTCTTAAGAGTCAGCACAAAGGTTAGCAAGGCTTGAAAATAAATGGTAGTTACAAAGACAGAAGCTGTTCTTTTAATACAGGTGTTTAATCCCTTTTGGTGGAGAGGGAAATTTGGATGCTGGAAAGTATTCCTGGAAACCTGCATCAAGTGTCCTTATTCATTGAACTGAGCCCTTTTGGACTGACAAATCTTTCACTGATGGAAAGGGGCAAACAACAGGTCTGTGGAAGGCTTTCATCTGTAAGAGCCACTATTTAAATGGAATGATGCTCTACTAGGAAAATAGCAAGTATTATTGAAAATGTTTCCTTGTGTGTATATATATATATATATACACACATGCATATATACAATATTATTTTACTTTATTTCATTTACTTTCCCTGAGCTCCTTGACTTGTTATCTGTGTAGTTCAAAACAATTGATCTCAGTTCCCTTTTTCTTCTTGTGCCAGCTTGTACGAAAATAAATGTCATGGAGACACAATGGAGGGCATGGTGGTAGTAAAGCAGTCTTTTCTGCTTTACAGGCAAACCATGATGATGTTAGCACACAAACCACCGTTGATAAAACAAAAATGTCCATGATACTTTCTCTGTTACACTAAGGCCCCTTTCTTCCAAAAATAATCCTGTGGTCAAAATCATGAAAAGAAACAGACACTAATCTGAGATCTCTCATGACTTCTTTACATTACCATAGGGTTAGAGCTATTAAAAAATGACAGTCTATTGCACTAAATAAGAGATTAATATGTTTAGCTATTTTCAAAAATTGGCAGTGTCTTCAAGTATCAGAGCTCAGTTGTAGAAGGGGGATCTGATTTTCAAAAGGTGAGAGATCAGTAAAATTGAAACAAATGACATTGAAGGTGTTGCAAAACTAGAAGAACTGAATTAGGAGGGTTTTCCAAAATCACTAGTGTTTTTTGTCAGCATCAGCCTTGACCCATTCCCAGAGCCTCTTGAAGCATGGCAGCTTTTCACACCTTGACTTAGATGCTGCTGTCTGGAGCAAGGATCCTTAGTGACCCTCTTACTGTCTGCAAGGATCCCATCAAAAGATCAATGCCATATAAACAAATAAGGATCTAAAAACACACACCCCCACCCCCTCCTATTATCTCCCCATCAAGAAAAGAGATTGAGTTCCAAGATAGCTTAGTAAGTGTTACACTAAGTTTTAGATCGCTTCCCTGTCTGACATGACAGTCAATAAAATATCAAAAAAAAAATTGTAGCTTCTGCAGTTTGTCTGGCATTGCTTTTGGCCTGATAAACTTGAGGTGTTTTTATTCATTGCCCTGTCAATCAGTCCTTGAAAGCTGAGAGATTTCTAACTTCTCCCTTGAAATGTGTCATGATGGATAGAAGATGACTGTAGGCATTTAAATGGGAAACATGGAGGTGTAATTCTTCTCTTCACCAGTGACCCAAACAAAGGAAAAATGGGCTAGTACAGAAGCAGGACTTTGGGCACAGAGTCTGGTAAGGCTGTGAGTCCTCTCCAAAGAACCATGACACAGTTTGAACTGAGACCTCAAGAGTACTGCAAAGTTTGTTCAACCATTTAACAGAATTCTGGTTTTATCACATGAATATCCTCCAGAAAATTTATTTTCGGTAAGATAATTGATACAAATGAAGCAACTGGAAGTCACAGAGGACACATTTATAGTTTTCTGTTTAAACACACCAGGAAGTTCTGCTGCACTGAAACTCCCACTTGGAATTGTTGGGACAGTCTGGAGTACCTTATTTGCCTGACACAACTGACATTTTCCCAAATTATTTCAGGGCACAGTTCAGGGGTTAGAATACACAAGGGACTATACACAATAGGGAATCTGAATGCAGTTACTCACTTTTAGAGGGTAACAAAGTTTAATACTTTCAGAGTGGAATGGCAGGGGAATAGTGGTGGATGTATCCAACCATTTATTAATATGGCTACTGACTGACCCAGTTTTAGCTGGTAGTCTCAAACAAGAAGTGCTGCAATTTTACTAATGTTAGAAGGGTATAATTCCTGTAAACAGGAAATACTACTAAGAGAAAAATATGTTGTTCCATTACAGCTTGTTGCTGTATAGACATGTGGACCCAACATTTAGACTAATTGCCCTAGAGATCACCCCTTCAGAACCACAGACAAGGACTGGTGCTCATTTAAAGTTCTTTCACCCAATTGTGAAGAGGTGTATTTTCTTTAGGATTCTGCCCATATTCCTTGGCATACACCCAAAACAAACTATTTTCTCATCATCTTTAAATAGGTTGCATAATAGTGATACATTATTGAAATAAAAATATCCCCAAAGCCTTCAGAAGAGGACAGAGTTTACTTAAATACACTATAAATAGCAAAAGTAAAAATCAGTTAGAGAAAATTTCTCATAGTAAGATTATTAGGCCTTCTTAAAAATAAATAGATATTCGAAATATCCAAAGATATATCAAATGTAGTATGACTTTTTTGACCCTAATGCCCTCTATTGATTTATATTCATTGCAATCATATGGATTAGGGCCCTTATCAATCTTTTCTTTATGAAAACCAAAAGGTTTACTTATTTCATGCCACACACTCAGAATTTACTAGTTTTCATCATCTAAGTATACTTTTCTTTGTCTTATTGTATTTTTCAGGATGAATAGAACTTTTATGTACTCAACAGGATCAAACCCTCAAAGTATCAAAATGCTGGATACTTGTCCTAAATTATGCATGTACCTAAACATTATTTTAATCATAGCATACAGCTTATTATGTGTTCTCTTTTCTTTACCTTCTGATGACCTCATATGACTTCTAGGACAAAGACACATTTAACATCTCTTACATGAATTTTTAAGGAACTGAAATTTTAACTCAGCTGTCTGTGCTAGAAGGACTTGTATGGCACAGTTTTCACAGCAGGACTAGCACAGCAGCAGCACATGATAAATATAGTTTAGCACATTGCTTCAACATTTATTTGTCGATGTTGCTGAATATATACATAATATACACAGAGGTGCAAAGATATATGCCACACTGCCATGAAATGAATCAGAGCATTTAATGACACAGAAAATACAGAAAGTCATATTGTAGCTCATGGTTCATGTAATCAGGGTCATCCAGGCTCTCGAAATTGAAGATTAAGCTTTTAAGACTACCATAAATGAGTCAGAAACCTTCAATTAGATGCACTAACTTCTTCAATAACATTCAAATGAAAAGTATGTCTTATTTAATAGTGAAATAGGGGGAAGACTGTGACTAGTGTAATATAGTATAATTGTGAAATATAGGAAAGATAATGACTAGTGCAGCCATTAGCTGAGCACATTGAATAGCTGAGAGAAAAGGCAGTGGCAATAAGGAGCAGCATCTCACCTTCCTGCAGGGCTTTCCATCATATGATCTCAGAGAATCTCACACCATAACAGCAGTGATTCGCATCACTTCTGGGAGGGAGGCTGCCATCACAGCAGCACCTGATTATCCTGCTCAGCACTTAGAGCTCTCAAAGCCTGGGACACTGAACTGCCCGCTCCCTGAATATTCCTAACACTCCCTCTAACCATCATTCCTTTTGTTCCTCTCAGGATATATTTTGTTGCTTTTCCCCAAGCTTTTCTTTTTTTAAGGGAGAGAACTGAAACTCTCTCTTCCCTCTGCACCCTTTGGAGCATGAGCTGAAACATCAAAACTCAGCTAGCATAAACTTTGGGCGGAACTAGAAGGAGAATCACTATGGAAAAATAAAGTTTAACTTGACCATGCAACTCTGAGCACCCGAACAATGGATTATGCTACTGTGGTAGAGGTTTTTTTTTTCAAATCTTTATTGTAAAATCCTGATTTATGAGAATATTAAAGAAAGTAATTTACAACTCTAAATTATCCCCAAACTCAGAGTCTTGTGTGAAATACCACCCCAGAGTAAGCTGCACAATGCAAGATTGCATTAAAATTGTATACTGCAACACTTCATCCTCCTAATTGGTATGGATATTATCTAGCTCAAAAAGAGTAATTTAAATGATATCTCATCCTGAAGGAACCTGGAGCTGGCCGACATTCCCTCGATGGACTGCACATTTCCTCGAGCACTAAAATGCATACTGACATGTACTTTCTGAAGAAAATTACCTGAGCTGGGAGCTACTCAAACTCAGTGATCATTCATATGCATATTCCTTTAATTTAGACATGTTCAAAGTGAAAAAATACAGGCACTGTGAAGCAAAGTTACAGCCACCAGGTCACAAGATATACTGTCTGGACACTAATCTAATTTTTGCCCTGGAGTGACAGATGCTATCACGATTGAGAATTAAAAAAAAAAAAAAAAAAAAAAATATCCTAAATGCCTATAGTAGGTATTTGCACAACTAACTTATTCCAACAAGAAAATATATTGGAGCATATTTAGACTATTAATACATTTTCATACTTGGGATTGTTCAGTTGTATTTCACATAGGCTGATTACAGGATGAAACATTTCCCCTTAATGAGTTTAAGTTAATATTTTTATTTTTATGGTGTTTCTGAATCCATATGTATCCTCTGCAGCCACATAGACACTTACACATGCTAGCACATCTTTGAAGATATAAATATGGCAGAGAGCATTGTGTGCTGATAATGTACACAGTTTGACAATACCCAATCAATTCATGCTCAGTGCCCTTTGGCAAATGAGATGCAATTTTTATCCTAAATCAATGATGAATTAATTGACAAGATGGTAAACACAGGTTGCCTCTAATACATCACTGGACCTCTGTCTGCAGGGGGCATGCAGCTTTGACAAAGTCGCTGGTGTTGCAGTTCTCCAGGACCAAGCTCCAACCAGGGTGAGGGCAAACCTCACTTGAGGTCCAGCTCAAGGTCTGACTTAAGAGTGAAAGGGTAAAGAGGGCCAGGAGGAGACCACGGATTTTGTGTGAAAACAGTCTTGGAATGCCTTGATGAGTGCCTACATTTTAGACATGTACATAAACTTATCAGAATTCTTTAATATTGTATTTTGTTTCTGCATCAGGGGCCTTATGTAAAATTATTGTGAATCATAATTTTTTCCATCTGCTTCCAAAAGAAAATTCTTTCATGTGTTTCACCCGGTTCCCAATCAATAATTAAGCTTTCCATGACTATTTTTCTTTAATTTGTTTACATGCCAAGGTAGTGGAGTCATTAGTACAGATACGTTCTCAGAAGGAGGGTTGGTACAAATATTGTGATATCCAAATCAGAAATAAGATGCTGAAGAAATCAATGCCTAGTGTTTAATGTAAACCCTTTAAATTAGCCATGAAAAAATCAATTGAGTTAGGATGGGAGGGGAAGGGTTTTTCCTGTTACGGAAACTGACATAATAATAAATCTTCCTGTTTTTCTATGCCTTCTAACATTTTTTTTTCTCTGAAGATATTTTTTTTTTTTTAGTTTTGGGTGGAGAATTGCTTGGTTTTGAGTTTTTGCTATTGTTGTTGTTTCAGATTTTTGTTTGTTTCTTGCTATTTTTTTTTTTTAACCAAGCATCCTTGGGCAATTAAACTAACCTACATCCCAGTTTTCTCTTTTTGTCTGTGATGAAGAAAAGAGACTTCCTCTTTTCCCAGAATTGAGATTTTGGTCCTTGTCAAGTTCATCCTCTCTCCTAAGGGAAAATTGTGAGAAGAATCTATACAATATTGACATAAACTGTAAGGCTATATAAAGTCAAATTGACAGCTAGAACATATTTTACAATCCTTAGAAAGCCAAGCTTTTTTTAAGTCAGAAATTCTTAGTTGCACTTGAATAATGAAAAGGAGAGTTTGACAGGAGCAACAGCTTACTGAGTAAATGGAGGGATCAAATTCCATGTCAGCACTTGAAACAACTTGAATAATCAGTTAAGTTAAGGAAAGTTCTCCAAATCGTCTTGTCTACTTCTGCACTCTTGTTACCTCCTGTTTCTAGAACAAAAGAGGTTTTTTTCCTTTTTCCAGTGCTGAATTAATATGGAATATAGATCATCAATATACAGGCTTTTTTTAAAAAAAAATCTATTTACTAAATACATTTAAAATTGTGAAATTAAGGAAATACAGTGGATAATTCAATCTCATCTGAGAAGGTTTTCCTCAATTTTAGACCAAAATTAAAATGCAGGTTTTCCTTCTGTTTCCAAACCTGCCTTATTAAGTGACTTTTGTCAGTCTTTTCTACTGTGTTTCGTTCATTTTCCTAATTATAACATAAAACAAAATTGGAATGAGGTAAAATAATTTCTATAAAGACTTTATAGTGTTTCTGCTGATCTAGATTTGGAAGTGAGATCTGCAATACTTCACTTACTGCTATTCTCCCTCTCCTGATCTCCTACAAAGTGTTTGCCATGCCCTGAAAAACTGAATATTCATTTCAGTGGAAAGCAAACAACAAAACCATGCTTTTGAGACGTGATCCCTTCTCTCAGGATGAGAGAAAATTTCCAGACCTGTGGTCAATAATGAGGGAAAAAGAGACACAGACATACACCTCTTTCTCATCAGTCTATAGAAAGATCTCCGTGCTGTTTGCTCTCTCCTCTCTCACACATAGTCAGAGAGTAGTTGTTATTCCCAGCTCACTCTCAGAGCCCTCAGCAGGAGCCAAGCAAAAGCATTTTGCCAAAGGCAGCTGAAAATTACTCACCTCTCCTAGTTCTAAGTTTAGCAGATTCCATTTCCCAATCCCCGCTCAGCTGTCTGCTTCTGGGACATCTACTCATGCCATGTCCTCCAAGGCACTTCACGAGAAGCAGTCCTGGGGCTGAAGTAGTAACTGAGGTTTCTCAAGCTTCATATTCCATTATCCTCTCTCCGCTTACTGGACACTCTCTAGGATACATATAAATAGCTAGTCTTCCATTAACAGTGCCAATGTCGTTTTGGGAATCACAATTGGGTGTGTGATTCCACAAGCTCATGGAGCAAGTACAATAGCACCCAATGCCTTAGAGCAGTTTTACACAAGTCTGATGAGGAGCAGCTGAAGGAGCTGAGGGGTCTCAGCCTAAAAGAGAAAAGAAGGTTCAGGGGGGCCCTCCTGGCTCTGCGCAACTCCCTAAGAAGAGGGGGCAACCAGAGGGGTTGGGCTCTGCTACCAGGGAACAGGGACAGGAAATGGCATCAAGTTGCACCCAGGGGAGGTTTAGAGTCGATATGAGGAAAACAAAAAATTCTCTGAGAGGGTTGTCAGCCATTTTGAAGAGGGTACCCAGAGACGTGGTGGAAATGCCATCCTTGGAAGTGTTCAAAAAACATGTGGATGTGCTGCTTGAGGACATGGTTTAGTGGTGGATACGGCTGTGTTGTGTTCATCATTGTACTCAATGATCTTAGAGGTCTTTTCCAACCTAAATGGTTCTATAATTCTGGGAGTTGTTGCAGAAAATGCTAACATCACCATGGAGAAAAAAAAAAAATGGTGTCAAGGGTGGGAAAATGGCAGCACTATGTGAACAAAGCTGCAAGTAAATGGGGTATGGTGTTACTGACATTGTTCTGGTAAAAACGCAAAAAAAAATAAAGTTCACGTAAATAAAATATTTTGACATTGTGATCATGCTAAAGCAATGTTGTGAAGAAATAGGTGGATCAGGAAAGTTCTATACAAAGGGGAATATACTGAAAAACTCAAAGCTCTGTGCAGTAACAGTATCACTTCAGACCACAAAAGGATGGACATCTAAAATTTCCTGATATAAATATCCAGATATAGATGATATGACTATAATGTAGATATCTCAGAGAGTGATCATTCTCACCTATCCTAAGCTACTGTTTAGCTAAACCATTATCTGAATGTGCTTATAATTGTTAACTGAGCCTAGGTGACTGGGACTGAGTCTGATTTCCCATATGAACATTTAGTTAAGCTGTATAAAAAAAGTGTCACCATTTCAGTTAGTTATATTAAGGCATCTTCTCACTTTTCTCCCCCCAATCAAATGTGAATATCTGCTGCAGACAGCTATAAAACATGACACAGGATCTGCAGAAACCCTGCTCTCCCCCGAAGCAAGAGCTGGAGGCCAGGCAGGATGACAGTCATCATCCCAAATGGCACCAGACAACCTTGTGGGGCAACTGAACTGAGCTTCAAGTGTCACTGTGCTTGACAGATTCTGCATTATGGTTACTGTGTTTTCCAACACCAAGAATTGTAGTTTGCTGCCAGACAAAATGGCAAGTTTTTCCAGATGTTTTTAAAATGTGAATTCCCAAGCTTTCAAGACGGCAGGAAGTTAAGGCCAGACTTTGAAGCTTTAATTTTCTACTTAGATGAAGAGTCACTGCCCTGAGCAATTTGACAGAAATAGGGAGGCAGATAAGTTGGACAAGTCTTCAGAGGTTAATGCTGTGCTCAGTTAAATTTACGTATGGAGCTTTGGTAGTTGTGTTAGTGGACTGGATAGCCCTCTTAAGGCCAGAAACTCATAAGGGCTGGTGATGTGGCATCTAAATAAAGCAGATAGAATTTCCTCTTTCAGTTCTCAGGGGCAAGAGATACTCAGCTTAGTGTCAATGCAGTATTAACCTCCCAAAGAAGAATAGAGATGACTTCAGAGGTGATATTCCTGGATCAGCTACAGTTTCAGTTTCTGATTTAGCTTCTCTCTTCTTGCAATTTCCTGTGATGTGCATGTAGATAAAAATACTTAACTATTTCCCAGATTTGTTTTGAAGCTAAATTACAAGATATTTGTTAAGAGCTTTGAGGCATTTATGATCATAAACTGAAAATTACATTCTCTTACCTTGCTGCTATTAAGGCTTATTATTTTCTTATAGCTCTATAGCTTGTTTTCTTTACAGAATATTGAATAGTCTCCTAATAAAAGCAATATAAATGAAAGACAGAGTAGTGCTGTGCTTCTTCAGTAACATTTACAAAGAAACTAATTCATGTTGGTTGAGAAAAAAATCTTGTAATTCTTTGTTGAAGAAAAAAACTCTATTTCAATCAAGGCCCTCTCTTTATTCAGGTAGTAGTCAGGTATTTCTGTAACAGGTTGCCCAGAGAAACTCTGAGTGACTCATCCCTGGACAGGTTAAGGCCAGGCTGGATGGAGATCTAATCAACCCGGTCTAGTGGAAGGTCTCCCTGCCTAAGGCAGAGGGTCGGGACTTCATGATATTTAAAGTCCCTTCCAATGTAAACTATTCCAGGATTCTGTGATCTGCTTTTGTCCCTCAAGAAGTTATTTGCTTGTGCATTCATTCTCTCTTTCACTCCCTCTCTTCCCTCTTTCTCTTCTTCTCCTCCCCCTCTCCCATACAGCCATGAAAATTCACTGCCTTGGGAAGCAAATCCACATATCAACTTCAAAATAAACTTTAGACTCCACTACATGATCCTCCTATACAACTCGCCAGGGGGCCTACAGGTTGTCAAGAAAATACAGAGTTCCCATTTAAGGGCTTAGAGGCCAGGGTAAATGATTTGTTTGACACCCATCTAACTGTAATTATGTTGGTGTGTTGCACAAAAAGCACTTTGTCTTTTGCCATCAGCAGGGATCTAGAAACAGAGAAACCAACAGGTAGAAGAACAACCTACAAAATGGCTGGGTTTTACGACCTACAAAATGGTTGGGGTAAAAAAGCTTTTCTCTTGGCTACTCAATTTTCTACATAATTTAAACATATCAGAAAACTTCAGAGCTTGCTCCCCTAAAAGGCCAAATCCTGGTGTATTTCTACAGTTATTTATGAGTCTAGAAACCCTTCCTTATTTAATAATATTGTTGATTCAACTACAGAGCTGATTTCCCTTATCTTGGTACAAAGACATTTTTGAGCTGTGGGGCTGGAACATGTACAGAAGACAGATTGTATCTCTTAAGAGTCACTTTTAGATGCATTTAAAAAAAATCACAACAACACAAACCAATAAACCATTTTTGATCCAGCCTTCTTTCTGTGCAGCAGATGGCAAATTCTTCCCATATTGGAGGTATCAAGGAGATGTGCAGCTTCATGAAGGTGACTGCAGCTTTGTTGCATGAAGACGTGCATGTTGACATGCCCTGGATTTTGCTTCTGAGACTTTTGTCTAGAGCGATAAAATGAACGTCAAAGAATGTTTCCAGGCAATTCACTTGTCTTCACACTAAATTTTTAGGACAATCTCTAACACATTTTTAATCTGTGCCAACTGGCACTTTTCTATATTTGGGCACAGAAGAACACCCGCAGAAGACTGGGAACATCCAGCAGGCAGTCTGACTGCCATTACCTGGATGACTCTGGGAGAAATCACTGATGTAGGTGCAGGTCCTCCCATGTCAATTGGCATCATAACCAGGGACTGACCTGGGATACATGCAATTATTCATACAGATGCAGTTTCATTGTCCAATTTATAAATGGCTTTTTTGCCTAACACATGCTCCTGGGAATCATTTTTTATTCAAGTGAAGAAATCTGAGTCAGAAGAAGACTAATGAGTATCTTCTTTCCTTTGTAAAGAATTAGGATGCTGCCCTTGACCAGTGTAGGTTAATGTGACAATGTGGTTAGGGGAAGTTGCACCAGATGAAAAAACAGTTTTTCAAGAGCTTCTAAATGTTAAGGGTGGCACATGGGTCAGACTACAAAAGGAAGAAGAGGCTCATCCAAACATAAGCATTTCTTTTAAATGTGAATCACTAATAATCCCTGGTGTGTTAGTGGCTGGCAGCAAGACGTGGCCCTTGACCAGCTGTAAGAGACACTGGAATTGAGAGTGATGGTGGAATTTCTGAAGATTCACTGTTTGCCAAAATATTGCCAGTTCAACCTAAGCAAGACTGCCTGCTCCTGTGTGGTGTATGGCCTCAACCTGAACGTGGTCAGGTTGTTGCCCATGCCAACTTGCCCCATCCTCCTTCCTTTTTTATACATAAGTCAATAGCTTCTTTCACCCCAGTTTCTGCAGTCTAGTGATCATCGAATCTTCAGCTTGGTTGTCTGCATTTACCACACTGTTTCTGTCTAAAGAAGTGGAGTGACAAAGAATAGCTTCATTTCTAAAGTCTGAAAAGCTCAAGCACTTGGGTGAAACCAGGATGCCTCCCACATCACGCAGCAATAATAAAACATAACTGCATTCTTTTATTATCTCTCCCAAGAGGTTGTTGTAAATAGCAGTCGTGATAGCCCATAAGTAGGTCTAGATAAAAAAAAAAAAAAAAAAAAAAAAAGAAAAGAAGCAAAAAGCAAAAAAAAGAAAGGAGGAAAAAACCAACAAAATAACCCCAACCTAATGAAAACCAACAGAGTAATTCCTTTTCTTCAAGGGCAGGAAACAAACTGATATACACTCATCCTCTCACTTTCAGAGGGCAATAAACTCAATGTTGGCAGCTACAAAAAACAAGCTTTCTTTATTTTCCAATTTTAAGGTTCTTGGGCCACAATAAACTGGCAGTTTTAAGTCTTCTATATGTTCTTTAGTAACAATAAAACATACCTCTAGTCTCCCATAAGGATAACACTAGTAATTCCTAAGCTCTCTAGACAAGCCAGCATAAAAGATTGTTCTTCCTGTAACAATTTTGATGTAATAAAACCTACTTTTATCAATATTGTCTGTGACAATAAAGGACATATATTCCAGACTGCCTTTTATGCAAATGATGCTCACTGTTCTGCTGCACATATTCCATCTGATCTGGGGGCTGGAACCAGCACGGATGGACAGCAGCCGTGTCTGGCCAGACCTCTGGGTTTCCTGACATTGTTATGGTGTCAGACTCTGGAATGTTTTAGTCAGTAACCAAATAGTCTTTGAATACTATAGGTCATGAATACTTTCAATAATTAAAATGTATCAGAAAAAGACTATTTTTTGCTTTTTATTTCTATGAAATATGCTTTATTTTTTCTTTGTGATCAGTTTGTCTCAGCCTGTCAGTGTGTGTACAGTCCCACTTAGTGTTTAATGCTCACACTTTATGAAGCAAAGAACATCTTGAAAATCCAATTTCAAGACTGAGGTAAATAAAACAAAAAGGAAAATCAAAAAAAGCGTATTACTTGGAATCACTTGACCACAAGGTTGAACAAAGAGGGTACTGGCATAGTTTAAATTGTGGTGCTTGGAGAAACCAACGACTTCCAGCAAGAAAAACTGTGTGCTTCATTGCAGCAGTTTAGACTTGCATATAGGGCACAAGAAACCCTTTCAGGATGGCACATATTGGTAGGTTAAAATTATGCTAATTTCCCATATGAATGATTGTTAACAACAGCAGCAAGAAAACACATAATGCCACAGCCAAAATGGGAGGCTTCTAATATTATGACCTTAACATTTGCATTTTAATTGCACAGACAAGTGAATCAAATTTAGTATGTAATTGAATATATTGTCTATTAGTAACAGCACAGGTAAAACTTGGTCTTAATTTCATGCTATTATACCAGAGTAAATCTCACAGTCTTTATTTAAATTCTAATTCATTCAATAATTTCCTAAAATAAATGACCCATGAAAGCTTTTTTTATTTTTATTTTTTTTTCCTGTTCATTTTATTTGTGGGGCTTTAAAAAAACAAAAAACAAAACAAAACAAACAAAAAAAAAACAAACAAAAAAGCAACTGAAATTAATCATCTTAAATTTTATTTACATTAGTATTGTAACCATATTTTTCATGCCTTCCAGCTATGGTAAATCAGAAAATTAGTGTTGAACTATAGAGGCTGGAGAATAAATCAGGGACAAGCAGTATAAAACACCCACATGAGTGCTATGTAAAATATCTGTCTACTGGGCATCTTCATAGAGAACCGGAGAATCTTAGCAATTCCCTAATGTTTTCACTCCTATATCAGTATTTACTGTTAGTAGAAAGATGCATTTTCCTCTTTTAAGTAATGTTTTTATGGTCTGTCACTAATATTATATGGAAAACATTCTTATGAAGCAGTTTCTGACATGGTAACATCCCAGTCTTTCAGAAGTAGGACACAACACCTTTTCTGCCTTAAAGGATCAGTTTTCTTGTAGAGCCAAGGGCAATTGATTTTGGTTTCTGTACTGAGGAAAAAAAAATAATGCAGCAGAGAGTAGCTGTGATGCTACTGGTAATGTATGATGCTATATCCATTCAAACACTTAGAACCTGAAAAAACACTACTTTGCATATGACCAACCAGTGCATATGAAATGCTTATTTTCTTCTTCTTCTTGCAATAGAGTTTGGAAAGAAAAAGCTGTACTTCTACAGAAAATTAATTTAGGTTTTTTTTCTGAAAGATCAACATTACCCATGAAATTAAAAAAAAAAAAAAATAAATTAAAGGATCCACTTCTTTTTCTAAGATTTTTTGTGTAAATGAACTGCCAACATCATGCCCTAACAATAAGCAGTAAATCTAAATCACATTTTTATGTTGTGGCTTCCAAAGAAACATTGAAAATGGATAGATGTGACTGCTTTCAATAAGGCTTTGAGAAAATGAGCCAATATGCATTGCAGAACTTAGTTCTGTTTTGTCTTTCACTGTCTTCCTGTGTTGAATGATATGCCGCTAATACAACAGAAGGAATGGATGTCACCCAGAGGGACCTGGGCAAACTTGAAATATGGGTTCACGAGAACTTCATGAAGCTCAGCAAGTCCAAGCAAGATCCTGCAACTGTGTTGAGGCAATCCCAGACACCAAAACTGGGAGAACACCTGGAAAGCAGCCCTGCTTAGAGGGACTGGTGTCTGTGATGGGGGGAGAGCTGGATGTGGCCTGGCCCTGAAACCCCCTGTGTGCTGGGCTGATCCCCCAGCAGAGGGGAGGGGGGGATTCTGTCCTGCTCTGGTGAAACCTCACCTGAGGAGGTGTGTCCAGTTCCATGGTCCTCAACACAAGTAAATGGATCTCTAAGAGAAAGTCCAGAAGAGGCTATGAAGATGCTCCAAGGGCTGGAGCACCTCTCCTATGAAGACAGGCTCAGAGAGCTGGGTGTGTTCAGCCTGGAGAATAGAGGGCTTGGGGTAGAATTTAGAGCTCCCTTCAGTGGCTGAAGAGAGCTTTTAAAAAGGATGGACATTTTATACAGGAAGATGGTGACAGGACATGGGGAGGTGGTTTTAAACTGGAAAGGGCAGATTGAGATTGGCTGTAAGAGATCCTTTTCTCAAAGGGTGATGAAGCAATGGAACAGGTTTCCCAAAGAGGCTGAGAATTCCCCAGCCCTGAAAGTGTTCAAGGCCAGGCTGGATGGTGCTTGGAGCAATGTGATCTTGTGAATGACATCCCTGTCCATGGCAGGAAAGTTGGAACTACATGATCTTTAAGGTCCCTTCAAACCCAAAATAGTCTAGCATTCTCTAATTCTGTGATTTATTGATGCAGGAACAGCTGAAAGGAAGGAATACTGAAATATCTGATAGAGCTGCAGTAAATATTCATTCATGGTTGAATGGGAAGTGCTTAAATTTTGTTAATGATCAATTGATTGAATCATAGAACAACTGAATGATTTAGGGTGGAAGGGACCACTGGGTTTCATCTGATCTTACCCTCTGCTCAAAGAAATTATGCATGTTATCCATCTATCTTTCCACATATACATAATTATTTCTTTTCCTCTCTGTTGATTCATTATGTGTGCAAACAAGCACATACAAACACAGAATTTCTAACACAAGACCAAGAAATGAAACAGACTCTCAGGAAAAAAAATTAAAAAGAAAAAAAAAAAACCGAAAAAACCCCACATTTAATATCATGGCCTTTATCTTTATTTATTAAATATCCAGATTAGATGGCTTAATTAGACAACGTAGTTGTTCTGTGTGCAAACTGGGAAATATAGCACTGTCTGCTGAGATCATCATTAAGTAAATCTTTCTGTATTTTTCCTCTAAATGAATGTATGGTTTATATAAATGGTTCACAGATAGCAATTTGTTAAATATTCATGTGGGAGATTTTTGACAATCCCTGTGGCAATGAGGTTCAGACAACCAATAAACTGCAAAGGCATGTATTTTAAATACAGTAATGAAGCAATAGAATCATTCATTTGGAAAAAAAACCCAACAAAATATCCCATAAATTAACTACCTTAAGTGTTGATATAAGAACTTTTAGGTATTTTCAGAAAGAGATTCTGTCATTTTTGCACGATTCGTAGTCAGGATGCAACATCTACCAAATGATGGTCCCAGCCCCATGTTACTGAATTACTTGTACTAGGTTACAGAAAGAGACCTTCCTGGATGTGAATTCTGTTCATCCATGGATATTCTTCAACAGTGGAGGTCAGCAGCCACTCAGAACACAGTTTAATCGCAAATTTTAGATAAAAGTCCTTCCCCCAATATGTCATGCTTTGGTGATCTAATGTAATAAATTCATATCCAGTAATGAAGTTTTTTCCTATGACAGTGAACTATGAAGTTCAAAAGACTTCTAAAGAATAGACCACCAGCCTTATAAATTAGGGTGGCAGATTTGTACCAAGCCTTATCCTCTACATCTAATTCTGTCTAAGAATATCAGCAGTGAAATTTTGCTTTCAGTTCTTAAAGTAAAATTCTTTATTCTAAGAAAAAAAAAAACAAACAAAAAACAAACAGCAGCAACAAAATACTCAGAAATAGCTCAAACAACCCAAAAAATAACTCCTGCAAAAGCAAAATGAAAGGGCACATATGCTGCTGCCCTCAGTGATACTGCATATTTATTTTGTTAATACTTCCTAATGCAAGTCTATGCTTGGATCTGAATTAACATCCTGTCTGTATTCTGTGTGCAGATCACAGGGGGCAGGGGGAACATCACTGGTGTCCAGTCACCACCACGGTGCACTCCCTCTGTCCTCACACCAGTGTCGTGTGATCACAGTTCAGCTGGGATTTTTCTGACAAGATATTGCCCAGTGAAAGTGTAATTTGGATTTTAGACTCACAGAGATCACGTTGCCTTACTTTGGACAGAGTAATTCAAGTCATGGTTATCTGTCAATACTATGTGGAATAGAAAGGCTGGAACAAGGTTAGAATCAGGAGCTTTATCTGCCTATTTCAGTGATTCATTTCAAGTGCCATACAATTTGCACCCAAACTGGATATACTGTTGTGCAGAATAAACTGATTCTTTCTAGCTAACCTTACACTTATTCTCTGATTCCTTCTTCCTCAGTAAATTACTGATAAGATTTCTTGACTGTCTTTGGAAACAGATGAGATCAAATACAAAAGAGAAACAGAGGTAAGGAAGTTCAAGATAAGGGAAATGGCTAGATCCAACTTATGGCAAGTAATTCTCTCAAGGAACATCCACTTCAGGTGTTATCTATCTCCATTTAGCAACAGAGAAGTTGTCACTAGGAAGAGTGTTAAAAAAAAGTAATGATAATTCAATAGTCAGGCCAGGAAGAGCCATGAAGGAATTCTTCCTCACCTGGAGAAACCATTTATTCCAGTAGAAAATCCTAACA
Source organism: Sitta carolinensis (assembly GCA_032173965.1). Classification (NCBI taxonomy): domain Eukaryota; kingdom Metazoa; phylum Chordata; class Aves; order Passeriformes; family Sittidae; genus Sitta; species Sitta carolinensis. Next base: position 7,016,560 of record CM063313.1, on the reverse strand, counting down.
GATCTGACATAACTGTATTTTGCACAAAATATATGCTGGTAAAAATAACCATGCAGCACCAAGTAATAGAGCCTTGGAGTGACAGGAACGCACAGGAGATTTCTGCACTGATAGGTGGAAATGCCACAGTGAAGTCATAATTACAGAAATGGAAAGGAATATATTAAAATTAACAAAATTACATGTGGCCTTCAGAGCTCTGCCTGTGTTTCTGGAACTGTGTATGGTTTTTAACTGACCACATAGCTCATTATCTACATATGTATGAAGAATTTTCATCCTCATTGTGTATGAACTAGCTTTCTTAATTTATGTCCACCAGGACTTTAGACTTCCTCCTTAATTTATTCTGCAAATTTCACATCTTTTAGAGAAGATAGATTGAATCTTGGGGCCTGGGACTTGATTGATCCCAATGTAGAGGCAATACGTTACCACGTTGCAGCAATATCTGACAGGCATTTATTATGGACTTTAAAAGGATAAGGGGGTCTCACACAGCAGCTACAGAAATCTGTGAAATCCCTAAAGGTCATGTCCAAAGAAGAAATGTAACATAGGAAAAAGCTATTCTACTATTAAGAAAATAGTGATCTACTCTGGAATAGAGAAGACCAGGCATGGTCTGATCCAAAGCTCACTAAATAGGATGGGAGTCAAATAATTATGAATTTATATTAACAACATAAGAAGGGCAGCAGAGGGATTCAATTATTATGTTTAATTAGTTAGGGAATACCAAAAAGTGCTGTATTGCATTTTATTGAAGATAGTATTAAATAAATATTAAGAAAAAATTATTCAGATGAGAATCAAGAGGGTAAGGAAAAGAACATATCTGGTGAATTGCAAGACAGTGATTAGTTGTTCATGTAGATTCTAGGGGTCATTAGCTTGAGTAACATGTTAGCTTTCCATTTGAGATGATTACATTTTGCTTAGTGAAAATGTTAATATTTTTATCAATTAGTTATGACATTTCTTTTAGCCCATCTCCTAAGATGAGTAGTCTTAATCGTTCCTGTAATAGTGAATAAAACAGAACTAAAGACAAGTGCATGGTACATAGAAATAAATTAGAAAATGCCATATCACCTCTATAGGAACTGACCATATTTGGATTTGAAATTTAGCCTGAATACCGGGTTGTTTTCCTGTGTTTCTATATTCTGAAGAGAAAGCTGCATTTCAGTTATAAGTGAAATTATTATTATTAGATGGGCGTATTACTTGTGTCACTTGTTCACTGTAGGTTTCGAGATAATAAGCTTTCAACTGTGAGTTAAGTAATATTTTGAGTCACAGAGACATTTTCAAACAGTTTGAAAGATTCTGTAAACTGTATTTAAGGATTTTAAAGCTAACTTAAAGATATGCAAGGAACACATTCATCTCTGGGTATCGGTTTCAGATCTTCTGAGCAGCATTAAAATCTCGCTGCTTATTCAAAACATATTTTTAAATAAAACCACACTTCATAGACTGAAATGCACATTAATTAAATCACCCCTTTGCTTCTGCTCTACGTAACTTTTGCTGATTTATCTTTTCTCATGCCTGAAATAAATCAGCTGCCAAAAGCTTTTAAATGCTGATGCTAGGGCTGAGCTGTCTGGCTTAAGAATGGTACAGATGACGAGTGCTCACCCCCATCCTGCCAGTGAGGTGTGTGAGTGGTATTTCCACTTGCAGAGGCAAAACACCTCTGTGCTACAGCTGGACAAATCCTAATATCACAGGGCTATACAGGTCTGTCTTCAGTAATACTTTCACGTGGATTTTTACCAGCTAGGGATAAAAATCGGTCTGAAAGCCAATGAAATTCTTGATCCAGTGTTAAGGTTGGTGAACCCATTAGTTATTTGAAGAGATTGCTTCTAAAACTTTTAAATTTTTTATTGTTGTTAAAGTACTTTACCAGTGATGTCACAGACTATCTTAAAGAGCTGCGATGTCTGTTCCCCAAACTCTTCCACATTAAGCAAAGGATGTTTTGAATGCAACAAAAAAATCATCTATAGTTAGTCTTCCTTACCTGGTGCTTAGATGTGATACAGAAACCCAAAGGAAATGTCAAGGGATATCCCTATAGGCTGACCAAAAGTAGCACATAATTATTTTTGTAGAATTTTTACCTCCTCCTCTAGTACATCCCTTGAAAATCAGTAGCACCATTCAATGACTGAGATGTAGTTCAAGCCAAAAATCCATGAGCAAACCATCAGGTGACAATTGTATAAACCTACACTCCAGTAATCAGAAGAAGTGTGAAAAACTCAAAAGAGATCAAAAGAAAAAAAAAAAAAAAAAAAAGGAAAAAAAAAAGCACTGTGCCAAACGGTTTATTCAGTATCTAATAGGAAAACCACTCTGGCCAGTTATTGAATTTTATTACTATAAAAGGGCTTATTCCCTGCATTATACTTTGACTGCTCAGAAAACGTGTTTCTGTCAGGTTACTGAGCTGGCCACCATGCTGCTAAATCATTTAATGTGCTCAGTGTTACTCTTGAAGTAAGTGAGGTACAGTTCCACAGGGCATGAAACAAACACAGCAGCAGCACTTCAGCTTTAATAGTGTCTGACACCCAGCCCAGCTTGCCACCCATCCTTCACAGCTGGAACACAGCTGGTCCAGAAGGAGAGGCAGGACAGGATATTTTTAGACAGCAGCTCTCCCAAGAACCTGTCAAAGGTGCACTGGGATTGCTGTTGGACACGATCTCATTCAATATGACACTGGGCAAGTCTGAAACATGGAAGCACACAGACTTAGCTGAACCCTTACACAGTTGTCTAATATTTAGGGAAAAGCCAGGATCAACTCAGTAACACTCTGGCTGTACACATTACCAGCTCCCTAGGAGATGAGAGTTTACTTTAAGCTCTGACTTGATTCATATAAACTGCTTGAAGCCAATTAACACAATGTAATCACAGTAGTGGTGGTAGTGCTCTACCTCCAGCAACGTGTGCTGACAGCTTGCTAAAGGGTTACAGGAAGGAAGGAAACCTTAGTTTAAATTTGGGTCAACTTACCATCTAGCACTGTGGGCTGTGCTTCAGTGGGGTGCAGTGCTGACATATGCATTCACCTACTTTGATGTCCATGTTGCACAGTTATTAACACACAGAGGAACTGTTAAAAAAAAATAATCAAAAAAACCCTCCAAAAAACAAGAAAAGAAACAAATCATAATTTATTTGGATCTATGCACAGGGTAAATCTTGCATGGGGATTCAGGTTATTTAGCTGTCTCTCTTTGGTGGAGTCAGTTTCCATTGCAAGGGTCCCTGGAAAAACATCTTCAGCTGGATGGGGCAAAACTCTTCAGTTCTTAGACCCATTCCACAGCCCTGCATGACTCCCATTGGACACAGGTGATGCTTCATTATATATAATCTTATACCAAACAGAGAAAGTCTCCCAACTACCTCAGCCATGTAGGGAACACTGCCTTACTCCTGGACATTTCTGCACCTGCAGAAACACCTGCTGCTGCTGACTTAAAAGTGTCTTATCTAAGTACATTTTGGCCACTTCTGCATCAGGAAAAGATTGAATAGGCTTGTTTCTTCTTCTTTGGAGGATTGTGAGCTATTTGATGGTACAGAGTCTGTAATTTAACAAACATTGCACCACGGAACACATACAAAATCCAGTGATACTGAGACTGAAACACACAAACAAAATGCGGTGACTTAATTCCTCTATCAGGTTGAAATATTCTTTGCTCCATCTGTCTTCTTTATCTCATTTTAACTGTTCTGCTGTGTACCTCGTTCATTCTGCTGGCCAAATCTTCCTCCACCTACATGTGAACCTCCAAGAAGACGCTTCAAATATAGCTGTTATATATAAAATTATAATCATGTTCCAGAGAGCTTCACTTACTCTTTTAGTGGTCTGTTAGTTAAAGAAATGCAGTCCCTATAGTCTAGACAGACAATTAACCCCAGTAACCCCAGAATACATGGTTAGTATTCCCTTACACAAACCAAGAATAACTTAATTAGAAGTTCAGCCTAGGAAGTGGCTGCCTATTGATAACAATGTTAGTTCTTCTCCATGATACTTCATAAAAAGTCTCTCTCAAAATAGTTTATGGAGTAAAAATATATCTATATATCCCAGAGGAAAAGGGAAATTAATAGGTTTAAGTAATGATGAAAAGACATACTGAAATGAGGTTTGAAATAGATGAGAAAGCTGATGTGGAAGGAAACGTGTGACGAATATTTTAATATGACATAGACTGGAAAAAAAGAAGCTTATGAAAATATTTTTTTAAATTTCTTACTCTCAGAGTAAGAAATAAACTTACAAAACTTACTAAGAACTTACAAAACTGTTCAAATACATCTGCAAACATTTTTTTTTAATTCCTAATCAATTAATTTGGTTTTACCTGTCTTCTTCAGCATGAATTGTCCTTAAATATGGGTGCCCTCCACAAGTATTTGTCTAAAAATATTACTGAAAAATGCTTTAATTTAAATATTATTGAAAAATGCATGAAATGCTATAGATTTGTCCTGAAATCCAAATATTCACATCCCACTTAAATTTAGCATTATAAACAGTCCTTATTGCTCCTATATTTGATATACTGAAACAGTAAGTTGTATCTAGAAGCTTATTCAGGACTTCATCAAGTTAATATCCTTGGTTTGGGTGGCTGGGTTTTGGCAGCAAGAGGGGTACAGAGGTAGATTCTGTGAGAAGGTGCCAGAAGCTTCCTCCACATCCAAGAGATCCAAAGCCAGCTGGATCCAAGACAGACCCTGTGCTGGCCAAGCCCAAGCCTGTCAGTGTTGGTGGTAACACTCTGTGGTAACAGATTTAAGAAGGAAGTTATTGCATGGATGTAGCTGTGCTCAGAGAAAAGCAGAGTGAGACCATGTGCGAGGAGCAGCCCTGCAGCCCTGGGGCAGTGCAGAGGGAGGGGCAGGAGCTGCCCCAGGCTCTGGAGCTCAGATTCCCCTGGAGCAGCCCCTGGAGCAGCCCATGGTGCGGCAGCTGTGCCCCTGAGCACAGGGAGGGCACGGGGGAGCAGAGATGGAAGAGACCCATGGAAGAGAGTAAGGGAACCCTGACCATGCCAGAGCAAGGGAATGCCCAAAAGAAGGCTCTGAAAAGAGGGAAGTGGGAGCAGGGTCCTGACAGGAACCTGCAGACCCACAGGGAGGGGAGCCCAGGCTGGAGCAGGTTCACTGGCAGGACTTGTGACACCATGGGGGACACTGGAGCAGGCTACTCCTGAAGGACTGACCCTGGGAGAAGAGTCCCACATTGCAGCAGCTCATGAAGAGCTGCAGATTGTGGGGAGAACTCTGGCTGAAGTCTGTGAAGAACTCTCTGCTGTGGGAGGGACCCCACACTGGAGCAGCAGGACCTCCTTGAGCAGCACCAGTAATGATGTGAGATGAGCTGACCATAACCCCCATTCCCATCACCCCGCACTCCTGAGGGGGAAGACCCAGAGCCCAGGAAGGACAGACAAGTGGGGGAAGGTGTTTTTATGATTTGTTTTACTTCTCACTATCCTGTTCTGATTTTCACAGGTAATACATTCATTAATATCCCCAAGTTGTGTCTGGTTTGCCCATGATGGTAATTGTTTTTTCATCTTTCCCCATTCCTACTCAACTCTTGAACCTTTTGTTACACTTTCTCTCCCCTGTTCACTTGCAGAGGGGGGTGAGAGCCTGGCTCTGGTGGGCACCTGGCATCCAGAAAGGGCATACCCACCACGATCCTCTACAATTGATAACAATCCTTAACTATATAGGGAGGCTGAAAGTTTGCTCTATAGGTACTTGAAGTTAAGTAGGCAGATCTGCATAAAAATGTTCTAATATTTTCCCCAACAAATAAACTCCATGCATTATATGACTTAAATAACCTCCATTAGCTTAGATATTACACATCCTGGAAACAACCACTGAAAACTGAAACACAGCTTCAAAACGCTGTGCAAATTATCTGTAGAAAACATGGAGAACGAAAGGAACCTCCAAATCCGTGGTTAGCCAAAGACTCTGGTTCTCATTGGAGATATAAGATGTCATGGTTCAGTACTTTGTGCTGAATAGTATGTTAGCTAAAATCATTAATATAATGCTAATTAATATACCTTAAAAGTATATTTGATGTACTGAGTGCAAATTGAACCATATTTTCCATGAATACACACACCTAAGACGTTGAACTATCCATTTGCAGATACCCTGGCAGCAGGAAAGGAGACTAAACACATGGAACACATAAAGAGAAGGATGATGAGATATGATAAAAACCCTGAGCCTTAGAAACCATCCTTTTCTCTTTTCATTCAAACCTGCTCAAATTTTTCACAATGCATGAGAAGGTGAGTAGCTGTGAAGATAAGCCTAAAGCACCAAACTTAGCATTTAGTTTGCCTCATGTAAGATTTGAAAATAATGCACTTGGTCATACTCATTCAGAAACGTATGTACCTCTTTACTCTCAGACAGGTCATAAACCAGTAATTTGTTTAGTGAAAACCTAATCAGCAATGAGGCATGATATTTCAGTTTCTGATCTTTCAATGAAATGCTGTCTGTTAGTCAACATTTGTAAAAAGTACTTCAGACACTGACACATATCTGCATAAAAAGGTGCAGAATATCCTAATCCATTTTACAGATTTGCATTTATCTAATTTTCTAGAGAGACTATTACCAGCTAGTACCATCAAAAAGTACAAGCCAAGCACTGAGTAGCTGTGATTTTTACTTACAAGTCTGTTGTTTAACATTAAAGGCCCCTTTTTTCCTAGAGATATTTAAGTGTCATTCTGGTAGAGACTCATTCAGGCTCTTCTTGTACAAGGCTGAAAAAAACTCTGAGGCTGAGATCTTCTCAGCATTTGATGTCAGGAGTTTCATGGTATAGAGAGCATGATTAAGAGATTGAGAGTTCATCAGCTGCAATTTAAGATGCGGCATTAAATGTTACTGTAATTCACTATGACTTGGTTTTCAGGCTTATGATGAAAACATCCTATGATCTACATCCTTAGCATTAATGATGCAAAAGATTTAAGATCATTACAAGATAGATAATGGGAATGCCAGGAACCAAGTGACTTTACTGAAGAGAGCTTCATGTTCTGTTGTCACTTAGGAATTTTTCCCATCACAAGACAAATTTGGACAGTGCATCTTAGCACTTGCCTAGTATACCTTCAAGGAAAGCTCCCAATGCCTCCCAAAAAAGGGGATTAATGATTCATTGTGAATTTTTTCCAGTTCATTATTGTCTTTTTGTAAACTCTTAGAACCAGGTAATCTGTTCACCTTAAAAATCTAAGCTAAAAAACCTGCACTTGACAGTAGCCAGGAATAAACATTCAGGAAAAGATGGTAAAAATGAGGCAACCTATGTCTTCTTGCAGCTTCCAGAAATGTGATCTCCAGTGAATTCCTGACCATGGGGGTTTACTTTTTTTGGTTTTGTCTTTGTTTGTTTGTTTGTTTGTTTGTTCTCTTTTAATTTCCCTAATGCAGAAGAAACTATACAGTCTCCCAAATTAACAGAACAAAAATAAAATTTTCAACTTGTCTCAACATGCAAAGCAATAGTTTCAATTCCAAAAAAAACACTATAATCAAAAGGAATTACAAAATAACTGGAAAAAGGCGTGAGTTTTTTGAAGGAAAGTGCTTTCAGAAATGGCAAAAGAAACAGATCTGATACAGACTTGTCATCTGTGTTTTTTCCCCTTATTTTGTATAGGCTCTGATATCATGGATCACTTTACCAGTTACTTTACATAGTAAGAGAAGTATTATGTACTGTGAAGGATATAATTGAACATGTGATTTTAGACAACAAAAAAAGTGGGAGCAACAGAAATATAATAAGAATTCCTAGATTGCACTACCATATTTGTAGGTTTATGTTGGTAGAAATAAAGTTTTAATAGGAATTTAATTTTAATTAATTTGTTTTTTCCTGAGATTGAAAATATATAAACCAGGAATATTCTTATATCAATTTACTTTTCACAGTAGAAGTTTTTCTTATGCGCAAATTGTATTATATTACAGCTAAGATAATATAAGTATGGAGCTCAAGCACAGCAGAAGAGATCAGACACTTGTACAAGCATCTGTGAGATCCTAAGATCATATTGTTTCACTAAAGTAACAACCATAGGAAACAGCCTTTCCTTCTCTTTTTGGTTTGTTTGTTTGTTTTTTTTTTAATTTTTTTTTTTTTTTTTTTTTTTTTTTATAAAGGGTTTTTCTTTTAGGTGTGTGGGGTGGTTGGTTTGTTTGTTTTTTGTTTTTTGTTGGAGGTTTGCTGTTATTTCCTGGAATATTTAATTGTGGTGGTTTAAACTCATTTAAAAAAAAAAAAAACAGAAATGACAAAACAAAAAAACATTTTGCTGTCCTTATGTACATATCTACATATATGTACACATCTAAATATAATTTGAATGTCTAACCTGCTACAGCAGTCAGAGACATGTTACAACATAACACCTCCTCACCATAGATCTATGAACAGAAATATATCCCTGCTTTAAGGTGTTTTCAGCTCCCTTCCTGGGCTCTAATCCATGCAGTAACTTGGTCTCCATCAACCCCAGTAGGACTTCAGAATCTAACTGAGTCCAGGCACTAATTAAAGTGTCTTAGTATGCAGCTGAATCCCACTATTTGGGCTCAATTTATTTGTCAGGATCTTGGAATCATAGAATTGTTAAGGTTGGTAAAGATGTTTAAGGTCATTATTTTAAACTGAAAGAGTGCAGGTTTAGATGGGTTATTATGAAGAAATTTTTGGCTGTGAGGGTGATGAGACCTGGTACAGGCTGTTGAGAAAAGTTGTGGCTGCCTAATCCCTGGGAGCATCCAAAGCCAGGATGGACAGGGCTTGGAACAAGCTGGGATGGTGAAAGGTGTCCCTGCCTGCAGCAGGGGGATAGAACCAGAAGAGCTGTAAGGGCTCTTCCAATTAAATATGATTGAATTCTCTAATTCTCTGATTCTATAATATTGGTTCTATGATTATGAAGTCCAGCCATCAAACCAGCATCCTCACCAAATACCAAATCCTTTGAAATAGCTCAGCTTTGCCTCCTGACCAGCTGAGGAGCTGAAGAGGAGTAACTCCTATATCAAACCTCCTGTGGGTATCTCAAACACTCTGTGTACCTCAAAAACCCCTGGGTGTTTAGCCAGCTGTGCTGAGCACTAAATAACCTTATATCAACATGGAGAGCATCCTGGAGAAGATCACATGTTGCTCCATGCCAGGGTGTCATAGAAAATCAGAGCAGTGGGAAGTACAGGAATAATAATGCCAGAACAGGTTCATCTCAGAAGAATTATTCATGGCATCACATTCTGAGATCATCATGCTTGTTCCCATACCTTTATCATTAAAAGAATATAACAGAAAAAGGCACTGAACAGGACTAGAAGCAGGTGATAAGGTACATGCTTACTTGGTAAAGTGTCCAGGCAGATCTTCTAAAGACTGGAACATGAAAAGGTCCTATAATTTACATGACATTTGTATTACCTCTAGGGTGTCAGGCCAGGTTATAAATAAGACAAACAATAAAACTTTCCAGGCTTTGCAAAAAAAAAACAAAAAACAACCCAACAAACCAAACCAAAAAACCTTCTCCATATATATTTTATATTATCTATGGTTTTTACTCCATTGTTTTCCTCTGCACCCCTTACCAGGGATTATTCTACCTAATAAATTTCATGTAGTCATAGCAATGTTTGCAATTTAAAAATTTAACAGATTTGAGCCACAGCTGAACTATCCTGGCAAGCCAGACCAGCTTCGGGTAACAAGATTTATTTTCCTTGTGTGCTGCCAAGTCAACCTGAAGACAATGTTAATAGAAAAGGTCACAGACTGATAAGCTGACATGTCTCTAATTCTTCAGGACAAATCTGTGGATGGTGAATTGAAATGCTACTCTGCAGCTCTTCAGGTGCAGAGGCATTAAAGTTAAATGTTACAGATGTGAAGGAATGGCAGCAAGCATGTTTGGTTTGCAAAAGAGCTTATGGCTGTGGTGGTAGGAATGGAGGAGACACCACTGGAATTTATTTTCTAGGCTAAAGGATATTTTAAGGACACACTGCAATTCATGGTGGTTAAGAATGACACAGTTCACTGATAGAACAGATACTTTAAAAGGAAGATCTATTTTCTCTATTTCTGCTAACATAAGCTTTGCAATGTGCAGAGCAGAGGGGATGAAAGAAAAAGGAAAGATAGTTCAGTGTTTCAGGACAGTGGTTTAAGACTTCAGATATTCCATCTGGGGATTGATTGCTTGCCTAATATTCCAATATTCACCAATTTGAATGTGAAGTCTGCTTCTGTTCACAGTGGCAACACACTATTGGACTGGGACGGGGAAGTGCCAAGGTCCAGAATGGAGACATCTCAGTTGTTAAATGGCTGGAAGAGCCCTTGGTGCAACCCACACTCTGCTACAGCAATTGTGGATACAATTTGTAATTTAGGACAAGCCAGTGTCTGTTTTTAATAAGCATTTTTGGATGGACAAGAGGGAACGTTTTTAAGCTGAAAGAGAGCAGATTTAGATTGGTTTATTATGAAGAGATTCTTCCTTGGCACAGGTTACACAGGGAAGCTGTGGCTGCCCCATCCTGGAAGGTTCAAGACAAGGTTGAACAGGGGTCTCAGTAACCTGGTCTAGTGGAAGATGTCCCTACCTATGGCAGGAGGTTTCAAATAGAGGTTCTTTAAGGACTCTTCCAAGCCAAATCATTCTGCGATTCTCTGATTTTAGACTTGTTTGGAGGGTAATGGAGGTTATAGGATGGAAGCAGATGGTCCTATTCCAGCTGGTCTTAGCAAGAGAAAAATCCTGGATTGTTTTAACTTCTAGTCCAGACACAGAAAGTGACAAAAAGAGCCATCATTCTTTCTCCAAACTGTTCATCTGTAAAGAGTTTTCAGATGAAATGTCTGAAGAAGAAACCTATATTTGATCTTTCTCAAGACTGATGGAAAATGAAGGAAATTAGGCTTTGCTTCTTTTTCCAAGGACATGAACCAGAATGTGCTACCTCTTTGGTTTTGTCTTCTGCTTCAGGTGAACACTTTGTGGCTCAAATGCAATATATCATTACAGGATGCTAAAATTCAGCACAAGCAAGAATAGCCTTTTTTGCCATAGATTGAACACAATAAAGGAACGTGAGATATTACTACCAGAATTGCATGATTTACTCATATGAATATGGTAGGTGCTAAGGATATTTTTTCTACTGTAACACAGAGGAGACTACCAAGATAAATTGTCTTCTATTTTTTCCCCTTCTCTTTTTCCCCTGTTCTCAGTCTGAAATACTGACACACTATAAGCAAAGGATAATGAAGAAGTTCTGCATTAATTATTTCTGTTGATTCATGCTAGTGTGTCCTAGCAAAGATCAAGGTCCCACTGTGCTCCATGCTCTATAAACATATTGAAAGGGACAGACACAGCTACAGAAAATTTGCAGTAATTGTGTGAAAAAAGAAATGCATGCTAATATCTTATTTCCAGTATAAACTTTATGGGGGAAAATATATCACAGGAATCAGTCTACAGGATGAATGCTGGTCACCTTCAAAGAGCCATCTCCTGACAGAACAGGGATAGGCAATGGCAAGCAGGGCAGAAGACTGACTTGGCTGAGCAGCGATCTTCTTTTAGAACTCAGGCACCAAAATGTGTGGCCACTGGAGGCAAGAACAGGTGACACAGCAGGATGACACAGCTACTGTTCACCACAGCAGGGAGGATTTTTGTGAGCCCAAAATTCTTGCAGAGTTCCAGCTGGCCAGTGCTGGGAAAGACAATAAAAAGGACTTTTTGAAACAAGTCAACAGCAAAAGGAGGATCAGACAGAACACTGGTCTCTTACTTGATGAGGTCAAGTACTTCCTACAAAGGGACACAGAAAAAGCATAGCCATTTAATATCTCCTTCTCCCCTTGTCTTTAACAACAATAATGGGTCCTGGGAACCCTGGATTCTTGTCTTGGAATACTGGGTTTGCAAGGATGATAAATTCTCAGCCAAGCCTGAGACCTGCTGCTCCACCTCGATGCACATGAGTCTATAAGGCTGTACCCCTGCTGCAGCTGTGGTGCCAGGGCTGGCCGAGGCAGTGACCAAGCAGATGCAGCTACAGTGCTCCAAATACCTTGAAAAGCAGATGACTCGGATGCTGATTGAGGTCGAGCAGGGCATCCTGGATTAGAGTGGTGGGATGTCAGGAGCTGTGCTCTGGGTTGCCATTCAGCAGTGGGAGTTCGGGGTCCTTGCTGCAGTCCTGGTGCTGCTCTTGTTTGTAGCAGTACTATGAGAAGAGGAGCTAAGAATGAGAGAGCAGTGGCCACGAGCAGAACCCCAGCAGCCACTCATATCAGGATGCAAAGATGGACAGTAGGCAATGCTGTGAAAAAGGAAGAAGAAAAAGTTAATTCTGCAAATGTGCAGGAGGACAGCGATAATGGAAACGAAAAACAACACAGCAATGCTGACCCACACTAAACAGATGATGTTGGATGTGACGGGAAAAAAAGGCAATAGGGATGGAAATGCTGGAGAAGCAACGGATGTTGGGAATGTGGGGGAAGAGAAACAAAGTAAAGAAGGTGGCATCAGTGTTGACCCAAATGAAGAAGACGATGTTGGAAATGGGGGAAAAGGAAAAGGACCATGTGAAGCAAACTGAGCCAAAGTCCAGGCTTTTGAAAGTTAGCTTGGAAGGTGTCCTAGTTTAGGGCAAATCTGGGAGAAAACCTCCAAAGGAAGCTCCCTCCGGAGATCAAACCCACACGGCCCCTCCCCCCAGCCGGTTCGGGAATGATTCCTCGGAGAGAAGTGGAAAGAACCTGTTTATTTAACAGGCACAGCCTCCCCCCCCCAGTACACAAAATGAACAATACCAGATGACAACACTTTTTCACAGCTCTGAAAAAGAGATGACAAATGCAGCGAGTCTCTCTTGGGGGTGGTCGCCCTGTTGTCACTCCCTCCGGCGCTGGGGATGGCTGTTGCCGGCCACAAGGTGTTCTCAGGTCCCAGTCCGGAGCAGGTCCCAGTAGTTACAAGAAAAAAGAAAAAAAAAAGGAAAAAAACAAAGCAAGAGCGAAGCGAAGCAGGAGCAGGAGCAAAAGCAGCAGCCAGAGCTAGAGTCAAGGAGAAAAGAGAGCAGCAAAAAACAACAGCCACACTATGTACTGCCCCGTCTCTGTGTCCCGCCAGTCGTGGGGGGGAAGCAGGCTGATAACAGAACCAAAACAAAACATTTGTCCTTCAGAGCCCGTCTCACAGGCACAGAACATAACATCCAACATAGCAGAACACACATAAATGGGGATACAAACATCACCCTAGGACATTCCACCCCTTATCCCCATATTATACTACCACACATCATACATTTTAAAACTTCCATCTGTCACTTGCTCAGACCTTCGACACTTACATGTTTCCTTCTCCATTTTTTCACTTGCCCAGACCTTCGACACTTACACATTTTCCAACAAATATTGATCATCTTCACCCCACAATCAGATCTCCCTGAGGTACACATCGTGTTGATCCATCTCTTTGCATTACCCACCAGGTGCAACCTTGTCCCTGAGCAAAGACAACCCCACGGATGGGTTTGTCTGTACTCGAGGCAGACTTGATCCACACCGTCTTCCCTAACAAACCTCTGACATGCACCACTGGGACTTTATCTCCGTCTGCTGTATTCAAGGACTCAGACTGGGCAGGACCTGCTCGGTTGGTGGAACCCGAGTGTTAACTAACCAAGTGGCCTTTGCTAGATGCTGCTCCCAATTTTTGAAAGATCCCCCACCCAAGGCCTTCAGCTGGGTTTTTAGTAATCCGTTGTACCTTTCTACTTTACCTGCAGCTGGTGCATGGTAGGGAATATGATACACCCACTCGATGCCATGTTCCCTAGCCCAGGTGTTGATAAGACTGTTCTTAAAATGAGTCCCATTGTCTGACTCAATTCTCTCAGGGGTACCATGCCTCCAAAGGACCTGCTTTTCAAGGCCCAGGATGGTGTTCCGGGCAGTGGCATGAGACGTAGGGTAGGTCTCCAACCATCCTGTGGTGGCTTCTACCATTGTGAGCACGTAGCGCTTGCCTTGACGTGTTTGGGGCAGTGTGATGTAGTCAACCTGCCAGGCCTCCCCATACTTGTATTTGGACCATCGCCCCCCATACCAGAGGGGCTTCACCCTTTTGGCCTGCTTGATGGCAGCACATGTCTCACAGTCGTGGATAACCTGAGAAATGCTATCCATGGTTAAATCCACCCCTCGGTCTCGAGCCCACTTATAGGTGGCATCTCTACCCTGATGGCCTGAGGCATCATGGGCCCATCGAGCTAGGAACAACTCTCCCTTGTGTTCCCAGTCTAGATCTATCTTGGACACCCCTATCTTTGCAGCCTGATCTACCTGATTGTTGTTTTGGTGCTCCTCATTAGCTCTACTTTTGGGGACATGGGCATCTACATGGCGGACCTTCATAGGTAGCCTCCCTACTCTGGTAGCGATGTCTTTCCACTCTTCAGCAGCCCAAATTGGTTTTCCTCTACGTTGCCAGTGAGCCTTTTTCCACCTCTCCAGCCATCCCCACAGAGCATTGGCTACCATCCATGAATCAGTGTAGAGGTAGAGCTTTGGCCACCTCTCTCTTTCAGCAATGTCCAGGGCCAGTTGAACGGCTTTGAGCTCTGCAAGTTGGCTTGACCCACCTTCTCCCTCAATGGCCTCTGCGACCTGTCGTGTGGGGCTCCAGACAGCTGCTTTCCACTTCCAGTTCATCCCTACAATACGACAGGAACCGTCAGTGAAAAGAGCATAGCGTGTTTCCTCTGGGGCAGTTGGTTATATGGAGGAGCTTCTTGAGCCCGTGTCACTGGCTCTTCTTCTTCATCTCTGACATCAAAATTCTCACCTTCGGGCCAATTTGTAATTGCCTCCAGAATCCCAGGGCGATTTAGTTTACCTATACGGGCGCGCTGTGTGAGAAGAGCAATCCACTTGCTCCATGTAGCACTGGTGGCATGGTGGGTAGAAGGAACCTTGTCTTTGAACATCCACCCCAGTACCGGTAGTCGGGGTGCCAGAAGGAGTTGCACTTCTGTACCAATCACTTCTGAGGCAGCTTGGACTCCTTCGTAAGCAGCTAAGATTTCTTTTTCTGTTGGAGTGTAGTTGGATTCAGACCCCCTGTAGCCTCGACTCCAAAATCCCAATGGTCGACCCCGAGTCTCCCCAGGCACCTTTTGCCAAAGGCTCCAGGACAGACCATGGCTCCCGGCTGCAGAGTAGAGCACATTCTTTACCTCTGGTTCTGTCCTGACTGGGCCAAGGGCCACCGCATGAGCGATCTCCTGCTTAATCTGGGCAAAAGCTTGTTGCTGCTCAGGGCCCCAGTGGAAATCGTTCTTCTTGGGTGACCAGGTAAAGAGGGCTTACGATTTGACTGTACTCAGGAATGTGCATTCTCCAAAAACCTATGGCGCCTAGGAAAGCTTGTGTCTCCTTCTTATTGGTTGGTGGAGACATAGCTGTAATCTTATTGATGACATCCGTAGGAATCTGACGCCGTCCATCTTGCCACTTTACTCCTAGGAACTGAATCTCACGAGCTGGTCCCTTGACTTTACTCTTTTTGATGGCGAAACCAGCTTTCAGGAGGATTTGGATAATTTTCTCTCCTTTCTCAAACACTTCTACTGCCGTGTTCCCCCACACAATGATGTCATCAATATACTGTAGATGTTCTGGAGCCTCACCCTTTTGTAGTGCAGTCTGGATCAGTCCATGGCAGATGGTGGGACTGTGCTTCCACCCCTGGGGCAGTCGATTCCAAGTATACTGCACTCCCCTCCACGTGAAAGCAAACTGAGGCCTGCATTCTGCTGCCAGAGGAATGGAGAAAAATGCATTTGCAATGTCAATAGTGGCATACCACTTCGCTGCCTTGGACTCCAGCTCGTACTGGAGCTCTAATATGTCTGGCACAGCAGCACTCAGCGGTGGAGTCACTTCATTTAATGCACGGTAGTCCACCGTCAATCTCCATTCTCCTTCAGATTTGCGCACAGGCCAGATGGGGCTGTTGAAGGGTGAGTGGGTTTTGCTGACCACCCCTTGGCTCTCCAGCTCTCGGATCATCTTATGGATGGGAATCACAGCATCTCGAGTTGTTCTGTACTGTCGACGATGCACTATGGAAGTAGCAATTGGTACCTGTTGCTCTTCTCCCTTCAGAAGTCCTACTGTAGATGGATTTTCGGACAGTCCAGGCAAAGTGTTCAGTTGCTGGATGCTCTCTGTCACTACAGCCGCTATCCCAAATGCCCACCTGAGTCCTTTTGGGTCTTTGAAATACCCACTTCGAAGATAATCTATGCCCAAAATACATGGGGCCTCTGGGCCAGTCACAATAGGGTGTTTCTTCCACTCATTTCCAGTCAGGCTCACATCAGCTTCCACCAAAGTGAAATCCTGCGATCCCCCTGTCACACCAGCAATAGAAACAGATTCTGTCCCCACATGTCTTGATGGGATTAATGTGCACTGCGCACCAGTGTCAACTAAAGCTGTATACTCTCGTGGTTCCGATGTGCCAGGCCAACGAATCCACACGGTCCAGAAAACACGGTTTTCCCGTGCCTCTACCTGGCTAGAGGCAGGGCCCCTCTAAGCCTGGTTATCCTTCTTTCCTTGGGTATATGTTTTGGAGGTTCCTTCAAGGGGATCGGACATGTCATCATTATCATCATACTTGGCAGTTTGGCTACGGGCAACTGGAGCTGCTTTCCTTTTGGTGGAACTTCCTCTCTGATCCTTGTCTTCCTTCAATTCACGCACCCGTTGGGCCAGAGCAGCAGTTGGTTTTCCATCCCATCTCCTCATGTTTTCTCCACAATCACGCAGGAAGAACCACAGCTCAGCTCGTGGGGTGTATTTTCTCTCTCCATATGGGGAACGTCTGCGTTGGGTACCAGAGCCTCTGATCTGTACTGCTGAGATTTGGAGAAGGTCTTCTTTAATCTCTTCTCTGAGCTTCTTATGATTTTCTTCTATCTTGTCCTCTAATTTTTGCAGACGTGTTTCCACCGCTGCAATTCTGGCATGTGTTGGGCCATGCACAGCATCTGCGTAAGCTCGGAGCTTCTTTGCCATATCCAGCACAGTCTCATTCCTGTCATCCCTCTTCATTATGGCTAAAGCAGAGGCATATTCTTGTGGCCCAAGTCGTACCAGTTTTCGCCACATCACAGACGTGCATGGTACCATGTCTGGATTCCTAGTTGTTATGTCATCTGAGAAGATAATCTCTGCCACTGCCATTTCTCTCAGGCGTTGTATCCCTTGTTCTATGGTTTTCCACTGTGTTTGCTGCATATAAAGATCGTCTGCACAGAGGTATCTTTGTGCTACACTTTCCAAGACCCGTGCCCAGAGGCTGTGAGGGTTAACCCCTCTCATCATTCCTTGGTCGATGACAGGATCATGTGACAGGGATCCCAAATGCCTCGCTTCAGTGCCATCCAGAATTGTAGCCTCACCTGCAGCATCCCAAAGACGGACTAACCAACTAATTATAGATTCATCAGGTCGTCGAGTGTAGTCCTTCCGTAGGCCACGAAGGTCCTTCAGGGAAAAGGACTCAATATTGGCTTCTGATCTGGTACCTGTTGTTTTGACTCCTGATTTTATGTCAGGAGGTGTTGAGGGTCCTTCTCCTGCATCATCATCATCATCATCCACTGGTCGATCGGTCTTGTCTGTGCACTTCCCACTTCGAGTGCTAGTAGCAACAGCCATTGGTTGAGGCTTATTATCTGCTGTAGCTGCTGCCTTAGGCTCACTATCTGGTTTGGCTGCTGGCTTTGAGCCCAGGGTGTTTGCTGTAGCCTGAGTGACGGGGATAACTGCTGATGTATCTCCCTGCCCCCCTTCCTCTGTCTGCTGTCCTACAGTATCTAGCAGTGTGCGATAAGCATATGCCAGGGCCCAGCTCACTGCAATGATCTTTTTCTCCTTAGGATCATCATGGTACTTCTCTTTCAGGTATTTCCCTACCTCAGCTGGGTTCTGAATTTGTTCATGGGGAAAGTCCCAGGCTATAGGGTCAGAGAATTCCTTCAGGATTTGGCCCATATCCTCCCATTTCCCACACCACTCAGGATTTTCCACACCTGGGTCTACTCCTGGGTCAGGGGTCTCATCAGCCCGTCTAGAAATCTCAGCCCTCATTCTAGAGAAGCTGCGGACTGTATAATGGAAGCTTACTAGATTAAAGACCAGAAAGATAGTCTCTTTAACATTCAGGGGAAACTGAATATTCTCAAACAGTGATGTGACAAATCAGAGGAGAAGAAGGAAAGCAAAGACTGAAAAGCCTCATCCCCTACTCCTCCCATAACAATCTGGGTAAATAACCATAGCCATGAACCATCCATACCTGGAACAGCCCCCAGCAGATTTATAAACTTCTTACAAATCACCACCACCAAGCCCAGCAGTATGGCTATTCTGGTCACTGCCCCTCTACTGTAAAAACTACGTATTAGGGACAATAGTAGAACTATTTGAGGATAAGCAAATAAACCTAGGGACCATAGAAGTATTATGATCTCAAAAAACCCTAGGGACCAGAAATACAGGCAAGCCTTCACCCCAAGAGACATTATAAATTGAAAGCACATGACTATTAAATGCTTTATACCACCACCAAGTAGTAACAACCAAAATATACTCAAAACAGGGTTTTTCCACTCTCTCTGGAGCCTCGCGTTGGGCGCCAAATTTTGTCCTAGTTTAGGGCAAATCTGGGAGAAAACCTCCAAAGGAAGCTCCCTCCGGAGATCAAACCCACACGGCCCCTCCCCCCAGCCGGTTCGGGAATGATTCCTCGGAGAGAAGTGGAAAGAACCTGTTTATTTAACAGGCACAGCCTCCCCCCCCCAGTACACAAAATGAACAATACCAGATGACAACACTTTTTCACAGCTCTGAAAAAGAGATGACAAATGCAGCGAGTCTCTCTTGGGGGTGGTCGCCCTGTTGTCACTCCCTCCGGCGCTGGGGATGGCTGTTGCCGGCCACAAGGTGTTCTCAGGTCCCAGTCCGGAGCAGGTCCCAGTAGTTACAAGAAAAAAGAAAAAAAAAAGGAAAAAAACAAAGCAAGAGCGAAGCGAAGCAGGAGCAGGAGCAAAAGCAGCAGCCAGAGCTAGAGTCAAGGAGAAAAGAGAGCAGCAAAAAACAACAGCCACACTATGTACTGCCCCGTCTCTGTGTCCCGCCAGTCGTGGGGGGGAAGCAGGCTGATAACAGAACCAAAACAAAACATTTGTCCTTCAGAGCCCGTCTCACAGGCACAGAACATAACATCCAACATAGCAGAACACACATAAATGGGGATACAAACATCACCCTAGGACAGAAGGCTTGTAGAGGAGCGCATGCAGTGGCCTATCCAGGACCTGGAGGGAAGTTGAGCAAATGGAAGTGTCCTGCTGGATGAGGTGACATGTGTCTTTGGACAGGGCTTGTCCAATCCTTTCCCCCCAGTGCTGCAAGAAGCCATCAGGGTGGACAGCTGTTATGAAGCAGTTTAAACTGAGAAGAAAACCAAAACTAATCTCTATGTATAAAGAAATCGACCCGTGCTGCGTTGTGGTCTCCAAGGAGAGCTGCTGTTGGCCCTGGAGAGAATTCTCATGCACAGAGCTGAGACAGGGTGGAGCTCACACAGCTTCGTGGGGGCCACTGTGTATATTCGGAGTAGTTAGCAGTAGAGTAGTTAATTTGTTAGTACTTAGTACACTTCTCATAGGTGTGAGGCAAAATATTTGTCAAGGGAGCTCTTGCCTGCAACTTCTGGTGGTGTAGGGCTGGACCTAGCTTCCAGAGAGTGAGTAGCTCTCATGACACCTTGAGTGCCCCTAGTTCCTGCTGGAGTGTGGGAACGTCTTGGTAGGAGGATATATGCCTTGCTAATAGTGCATTCCTTTGCAACTAAATTGGAGCTTTTTGTGCTACCTGCAGCTGGCTAATGGGTGCCCTCGTTGTGTTAAGTTTTGCTAGGCTTAGTTTTGTCTTTGGTTGTGTCCAGTGAAAATTAGGGTATAAAGAGGGAGCAATTTTTGGCAATAAGGGGATCTTCTTCTGAGGTATGAGGAGGTCTGTATTTCTCTCTTCCCCATTGCTACATTGCCCTTTTCCAAGCTCATATCATTTTCACATAGCAGCAGATGTTATTCAAGGGATTGTGTTTTTTCTGGAACTGTTTATAGATGTTTTGCCCTTATCTGATGTTGTGGTGTGTTTTTGTTTCCTGAGATTAAGTTCCCACTTTGTAGTGGTTTGTCCCTGTCGACACCTCTCACATGAGGAGTGACAAAGGCTCCAGGAGCACCTCAGAAACACAGGGCAGAGCTCCAAGGAAACTGATCCCATCTCACTGCAGGGGATATCAAGGAGCAAAGCATCTCTGGGCCAAATAACCTGATTTTGTATTTGGGAGGAGTTCAGGGTAGCTTCATCTCACTTTGTAAAAGGTTGCTCCAGCAGCCTGCCTATTCCAGAGGAGTGGGTCTGCATTTGTGGGTATTGGGGCCCTAAGTGTCGTGGCTTTCATGGAGCTAATGTTACATTTCTGTTTATTGTGGAATTTTACTGTCACCTTTATCAATGTTAGCAGGTGGTTCTAACTCCATAGGACGACTGATAACACAGTGCCTCTGAACCTTTATGAATTAAGCTGATCAGTTTGATTAATCAGATTTTTCATCTTGCTTTCTGGCTTGTTTTTGTCTCTGCAGTGTGTGTTTGCAGGGTTTTGTTTTTTTTTTTTTTGCATTGGGCTTTTTGGGGTGGATGTGGGGTGTGTCAGTTGGCATCGAAATTGGGAAGTTTCAGACAGTATTGGTATTCTTCATCCGAAACCTGTAGTAACAGATTAATTGAGGAAGAGAGTTTGGTTTATGAGAAGCAACTCTTTCCACATTCATCTCAGCTGCATGGCACAGACTGCTCTGCTGCCATACTTGGACAAAATATTCAGAATTTAACAAGCATTAGAAAAAAAGCAAACAAGCAAACAAATGCAAAATCCAAAATACAGGGAGCAAAACCAGCTAAGATGAGTGATTCACGTAAAATAAGTGAAGGAGCTATCTAGCGCTACATTGCTTACTTTTCATGTTATTTATTTTTAACCATCTCTGTTGTCTGTTTTCTGTTTTCCATGCATCTTGACAGTTGCTATCTAGGCAAATACTTCTTTGAAGTTTGAGAAGTACTCATGCTGTGGAAAACAGCATTTCACTATTAACAGTGAAAAAGTCAAAATTCAAACAAAATAATGCAAACTCCACCCCCAACAATCTAGAAGACATTTGAGAAGAAATTTTATAACCATCCATCCACATTATAAAGTGTTTCTATTAAATTTTATTTTTCACAGAGTGAGCAACTAAAATGACTTTAGAGGGGTGGATCAGACCAAAGTCTTATCCCAAGCTTGTAGCTACAATACAAATTAAAATAAAATATTATTATTTGGTTATAGTTACTTTTTCAGCGTCTTTACTTTGAACACTTCCAGCAGTGGAGCAGCCACAGCTTTTCTGGGCAACCTGTGCCAAGGCCTCACCACCTTCATATTGAACAATCTTTTTGAAATATCTAGTCTAAAGCTACTCTGTTTCCCTGTGGACCCATTCTTCCTTGTCCTGTCACTCCAGGCCCTGTAAATAGTCTATCCCCATCTTTTGTATAGACTCCTTTCAAGTACTGGAAGGCTGCAATTAAGTCACCTCAAAGCCTTGTCTTTTCCAAGCTGAACAATCCCGATTCTCCCAGCCTTTCCCTACAGCAGAGGTGCTCCATTCCTCTGACCATCTTGGTGGCCTCCTATGGACTCCCTCCAGAAGGTCCAAGTCCTTCCTACTCTGGGCATCCCATGTTGTGTCTCACCTTGACCTGACAGGCAGAACTACCTCCCTCAGCCTTGTCACATTGCTTTGGATGCAGCAATAGTTGTTGTAGTAGTAATAATAATGGTAGTAATAATAATAGTAATAGTAATAGTAATAGTAATAGTAATAGTAATAGTAATAGTAATAGTAATAATAGTAATAGTAATAATAATAATAATAATAATAATAATAATAATAATAATAATAATAATAATAATAATAATAATAATAATAATAATATTGTAATAATAACAACAACAACAATACCACCCAAATCACACTGTACATAATTTTCTGATTTTCCAGTTAGGGAAATGGAAATCACAATGTACTTATCAGCCCATTAACTGTTGGGAATTACAGGACGTTTGCCAGGGTCTTGAATGGACATACATTGGTGCAGCATCAGGTTGTCCTACATTCAGTATTTTAAGTCACCTTTCACTTGAAGACATACCTTTATGTACGCAGTGAAAAACTGATTACTAATGTTCTGTCTGTTCTCTTCTTTGTTTCTTTGTGTCTGCAGCTGCCAGGAGGGGTAAAAACCTGTTGTGGGCAGCTACTGCCTTAATTTAAAAATTATAATTAAATGATGTGGTCATCATCTGAAGTCAGTCATCATCTATGACTCAGTTTCCAGTGCTGCAGTATTTTTCATAATTTCCTGTACTCTTAATTGTACTTGCCAGGTTTTATCAAGAGGCCATTCACTTCTACTTTTTACCCAGAACAAAAGGAAGAATTTTACTGAGTTAGGAAAAGTTTAATTCAGTGCATATATGTGTAGGAGAGAGACCAGAGTTTGGACTTCGCTGAAATGTTGCCATAATTGCAGTCTACCGTACTTTTAGACTGTCAAGAATAAAAATCATTTGTACTCTGTATCTCCACAGCACAGACAGTAAAACATATCTCTAAGGCAAAAACTCTGTAAATAGCTGACTTGACTGATCTATACTCACTCTCCTGCATGCTTTACAGCTGAATTGTGAGCGAGCTTGCTAATTTACAGCCAACAGTGCTTAACTCTACGCAAGAAGTGCGGACCACCACTGTGAGAAAAGCTAAAAAAAAATCTTGAACACAGTGTAAGCATTATTAACAGTTCACATTCACTCCTTAGGTTCATGTGCAAGTCAAATGGTGCACATAAGCACAAAACCCAGCCTGTGGGCTACACAGAATGAAAAGGCATGTCAATTCAGTGCCACAGTGTGCTTGCAGATTGGATTTTGCAACTTTCAGCCCTCCTCTGTCTGTTTCAGCCCCTTTCTGTACACTGTTCTACGTTATTATGAGCCACACTTCATTACTGAACACATATTGGTTCTGTTTACATTGATCAAAATCAAAGAGTTCCTCTGGGACCGATAATTTTCTCTGTTTACTTAATATCTTCATTAATAAAAATATTAAAATACTCTAAATTAATTACAAAATTAATTTTTAGATTGCATTCTTTAAATTTTCAGCAAACAGAAAAAAAACAAACAGCTGAACAGCAGAAAACAGAAAGGAGTCAGCATTCCTGCAGATAAATTTTAAAACAGTTGTCATTTTGAGGTAAAACATGCAGCTACATACTTGAAAAGAAATTTGCAAGCTGCCTTTAGTGCTTGGAAGACTTTTGGTGTTGACTCTGAGCAGTGCTTAGTGTTGTGTTGAATCATTATCTGATAAGGAGCTTTAGAATTTCATTTAGGTTTATGTCGTTAGATTACACAGTATGGTGAAACAAACAACTATACGTCAATACGTCTCTATTTGGTACTGCTAATTTCTTGGCAGTGAAATATTACAGCAATTATTAACCAACATCTGAGATACTGTCTTTTTAATGGCCTGTTTAATATCAGTTAGACTGAAAAGAGGTCTGAAGTGAATGGAAGAATCTGACTCTTGCTTTTGTAAAAACACCTGACACTTAAGCTGTCTCAGATGAAGATTGTGTGCTGTGTCAGCAGGGCACAAAAGCCTAGCACAAGTTTGTACACATTGTTCTTATTTACATCTGCTGACAGAGTTTATGAGCTTGGTAAACCATAGCTCTGGCAGCATCCTTGGCCCACACCTTTCCCCTCTCCATGCTGTTGGTGCCCAAGCACAGGCTCTTTAAGGCTCCAATACTGCATTGATGTACCTGTTTCTATCTCTGCAGGCTCCCTCTTGGGGTTACTCCAGGCACCTGGACCCTTTGCCATTTTTTAAAACTGAGTTAAATACCTTAGAGTGACGGTGATGTCTGTAAGAATAGGCTGTTCCTTTAGGTGCATCACACAGTGATTGCTGGTTGGAAAAGGGAATTCCCACCTAGAGGGACAAATGAAGACTATGGCTGTCTAAAGGAGTGTAGAAAACTCAGGGTTCTTTTTGTGGTGTTTTGTTGATCTGTTGGCTTAGTTTTTTTTCCTATTTTCCTGGTACGTTCACTCTCAATGAGAGTAATCAAGGCACACAGAATGTGCACGAAAGTGGACTTGTGCAGGGATGAAATGGGAAGAGACTGTCTATTGTTGAGTTTGTTTCCACTCAGCTGCAAAGAAATTGCAGCAAAAGGAAAGATTAAGTTGCAGTTCAGAGCTGTGCAAATACGAACCTCTTAGTCAATTAAATTTCCAGAATATCTGGAAACAGATTCTGGTTGTTAACAGAAAAAAGTAAAATATAATTGTTTCCTGTCTCCACCCATTTAGCCATTGCTCACTAGATGGAGGTTGTACTGAGCCCACACAGCTTATTGAAGGATCTGTAGGAGATTCGGGCTTACAAATCCTTCTGCTGCTGGAGTGCCCAGATGGAAACTATGCTGGGGAAACAACTCCCAAGTCCTTGGACTTGCTGCAGCATTCCTGATGGGGGCCCTGGTAAAAAATGGCAAAAAGTAATTCATCTGAACCTTAGGCTTATTTGGTATATCTTCAACACAAATGTACAACACTGTGTTCTTCATATACCTCCCAAATCATACATATGCCAGTTATTAATTGCATAAATGCTGGCAAGAGAAGATATACCAGTTTTCTGCTATTTTTCTAAGGCTGTAAACAGCTCCTTCCAGGCTACAGTGAGTCTCACAAGAAGCCATTGTAGAAACACAGGACTGAAGCTTTGCAAAGCCTGAAGCACTCTTTAATCTCACCCTTATGATGTCATGAACCCTGGAAGTGGCCCCAAATGGCCTGTGGCTGTTACCCAGACAAGTGAGGGATACCTGTACTCTGTTTTAGCCAGGTTTATTTCCTCAAGAATGATGGTGTGTCTAAAAGCAGAGAACAAATTATGCCTCATTTGTTCTGCAAGATCGTGCTGGCAACCACCTTTCCCACCCACTCTGCCTCTGTAAGCTATATATATGTCAACTGAGATGGATAGGCACTGGGCACGGATATACATTTACATATTAAATTTTTTTAATATGCATGAATATATTAAAATGTATAAATGTTTTTATGTATACATGCATATTGAACAAGAATGAGAGCTCATATCTGTGCCTCATCTGACAGGAAGAGCTGCCAAAGAGCCAAGTGCCTCTTACTATTGTATGGAGAGACTAATTTAACACTAATGAGAAATGAGGATATCAGGAAGCATCTTGGCACAACTGCTGCTGGAAACCATCTCTGTGCACTCTTTCGAGCTTTTCCTATTGACAGGCTGCCGAGGTTTGGCTTGTGGGATTCAGTGTGAGATCCCTGATAGAATGGGTTCAGTGGAGGGTGATAAATCACAGGTATCTTGAGTCTGGAAAAAAGGTGTCTGAGCAGCTCTTCTCAAGCTCATGTTGGCACTCAGGGGAGACACTCGGGATGTGGTTGGATGTGAACAGATTTACACAGGAACATCCTTAACGCTAGGCAGTAATGTCCACTAATATTTTGCAGGCAACATTTTATTATAAATGGCAAATCATTATCTCCTCCTTTGGAATGCAGTGTAATAACATTTATCATGTTGAGTTATTTTGGTATTCATGGAGAAGTCAGATGCAATTCCATAGGAATTACTGTTAGAGTGAATGCCCACTAAATTACAATGGAATTAATATGAAATTAGATATTATGGTAACATTATTATCAAAAGAGGTCATCGTGATTGATGTGCTGTTCAAATGAGGATGCCAAAAGAATTACAGTCAGACCTGATTGTTCCATATCAGTTAGCAGACTCCATTTTTATGTAGATTACAATTCATTTTCAAACTGATAAATCAGCCAGAAGTACTGGTAAAGAGATGTAGACCACTGCCAAATTTTCCAAAGAGCTCTGCTTCCATATACTTCAAAATGAGATATTGAAGAAGCCAAATTGCACCTAACATTAAATAGTGGAAAATAAGAGTTTGTTCTTGATTTGGACTATGGAGATAATTTTGTGACTTTCAGATTCGTGGTGGACGAGAAAGCATTAATATTCAGTTGGCTCTTTTGGAATAAACACAATTTGCCTGTTTTTCTTATAATCTATGATCCAGGAACTCTCTTCCAGTCCTGTGGTACAAATTCCCCTCCCTATGAAATTATGAAAGATGTAAGATCTTGTGTTTCCTTCTACAAAGAGCCCATGGACAGGGACATGAGCCATCAGTCCACTGTTAGACAACTGGGATTGGCAGGTTGGGCATAGACCCCTAAAGACATTCAGACTTTTAATTCTGATTTCACTTTCCTGGAGGGCTTGCCACGCCACCATTTTGCACCTGTTTGCTTGGACTCACCTCTTTTCACACAGCTGTAAACCAGCTTTTCATAGTGCTCAACCAAATTTTAGTTTACTGGGTGACAATAGCACAACACCCCTCTGATTGTGTCCAGCCTTGCACTGAAAGAATCTCTTCATCTCTGGATAAAGCCAGAGTTTTTCAGTAATGGAAACTACACACTTTTTGCCAGCTACAATCATCTCATGGTGGCCATCAAAAGGTGCTTGTCAGTAAACAGTGAATTAGAGACACGGAACCCAATGCAAAAATTAGAATGTATTGCTTTGTAGGTTAATGTGTGTATTTTCCATAATAAAAAACAATGGATTAGTTTCGCTGAGTTGGAACCTTTCAATATTTGACATGCATCATTGCCTGTGTCCCACTGATTTGCATTGGGACTTTTTAGGGCTTTTTTTAAATCACCTGAAGACTTCAGGTGTTTTCCTTACTTACATTTTCTTTTCATGGAAAGATATGAAATCAGTTAGAGGAGAAAATCCTACTATTTCAGCATCTAAAATTGCAAGTTATATCTCTATCAGAAAGTATAAACCCTTGTTCTAAGAAGATGCTGTGTATGGATACAAGCTGAGAGAGGTGGAAAAAAAAAAGAAGAAAAAGGCGGATTTAGCCACAGCTTTTCATGCAGACAAATTACCCCTTTGAGCAAGGATTTGTGGCGTGGAGATGAAAGAAAATGCATATACTGCAAAATATGCAGGTGGTAGAAGACATTTTTAAGCTCCAATTACACCAGGTGTTTTATACTTTGATTATCTTTATCTGTCCAGCCTCTGAATTAGGGGTTAATTACTGAGAGTAAATAGGCAGTTTTAGACAGAGTGCCCTATCATGGCTTTTTCAGCTGATCAGCAGTGTAGCAGAGAGAAAAATTACATGGCTGAGGTTGGAAAAGACTGCAGTATTCCCTGGGTTTTGTTAGAGATTTGGTTGCTTTATGAAATTCAAGGTTTGAAACTGAGACAAGTGAGGAAATTCAGTTCTCATTACATGTAGCTAAAGACCATTTCCAGAACAAACAATGGCACTAAGGTTTGGAATTCCTTAATAGGCAGGAGCAATGCTCAGCATCTCATAGTCTAAATGGTCACAGATATCACAGATAGGTGCTATTCCTTCTCTCCCTTTCAGTATTTTTTGGAGTAGTCCAGAAATACTTTTATTTCTTAAGATTGCCTCTGGAGTTTTTCTTAACCTGGGACTCTTTTGTGTGGAGATGGAGTTTTTGTGTTTTTTTTTTTTTTTTTTGTGTGTTTTTTTTTTTTGTTTGTTTTTTTTTTTTGTTTGTTTGTTTAGTTTGGTTGATTTTTGGAGTGCTGGAAACAATTATGTGCTCATTTTTGTGTGTTTAGCTTCTGCTGGTCGGGGGGTTTTGGGGTGGGATTTTTGGGGTTTTTTTGCTTTTTTTTTTTTTTAATTTTGTAGCTATTTTTTTGAAACATTTTCCGTCTCTGTTTTTCTGTGTTGATACCTTTTTTCTGGGATTTCTTATGAAGAGAAAAATTTGCACTGATAAATGTGAGATAAAACTGTGATAATCTGTCCTTGAGTAAAACAACAGTGCAACCCACTGTCCTCATTGACATTGCTAACACTCATGGCTATCTCTCTCTCTGAATCTGATTATATTTCTGGGCAATGTACAGGTGTATGGGCCTGACTGCTGGAGGGTATGTGGATTTACATTGTTTGTGGTTATTAAATACCCAAGAAAATAAAAAAAAAATGCATCCTTTTGGCAAAATAAAGGATTAAAATATGATTTTTTCCCCCCTCAGCAATGCCAGTTTTGCTCATTTCTTTTGTCATGTTTTTTTTAGTGGATACATGTAAATATCCAAGAGGCATGCCTGAAGCTGACAGGTACTGCACAGGACCTAAGGGTGATTTGCACTTCTAAATCACCAACTGGAGGTCAGACATCCTTTTCTCCACCAGTTTTGTTCAACATCAAACCCAGGAGATGGTCAAGAGAATTAATTTGGGTGTCTGAAGAAAATAATTTTGTACTGGTAATAAGTAAAATAAAATAAATATTATTATGGGAAATTAAGCATCTATCTTACACACAGGCATATGAATTCTGGAGATTATTCTCACACCTTATTTTTGGGTGGTTAACCATTAAAATGGGGCAAATTCTTTAATGTGTTTTCTGTACTAGCATCACAGTCACCTCTGTTTTGTGAGATTCTAGCAGCAAATATAGTGCATCCTCTCCTTCACATAAAAATATTGTGGGTAATTTTAGGAGTGTGAAATCCATAGGGTCCTGCTGAAAGACATCCTGAAATATTTCTAATCTGATTTGCATTAAGCATACTTTCATAGCTTTTTTGATACACCAAAAATCTTTACTATAACACTATGAAATACCTGTAGGAACTTTGATGTAAATGAGAATACAGAATTCAAATTGTATATAAAGTTATGAAACCACAGAGTAATAAACCCCTATTGTTGATTTCCTCCTCTTAATTTGAAAATATTGTAGTTCACTCTCTGACTACAATACTTTTCACATGGGCTACCTGTTTTCTCTAAGCAGAAACATTATCTCAGTTTTGTGTGTAGTTTAAGGTATATTTTACTGACAACAAAACAACATTTCAATAAGGTAAAGAGGAATGGTACTAATTTTGGGAATATATGTGAAGAAAGTTATAAGAGATAAAAAGACCTATTAAATACAGAAAAGTTTAATTTGCTACTAAATTCTATAGATTTTAAATGTGTTGGCTTTTGTTTGTTTTTATTAGGAAAGTCTTCTACAGAAAATTATTTTTGCTCCCATTAAAATATGTAGCAATTTTCAGAAAGGGTTTGTAAATTATGTTCAATTACATAAAGACTTATGCAAGAGAAAACTAAAACATAATTGGAATGAAAACTATATTTCTTGATTCAGTAATTTTCTAGTTTGAATTTAAGTTCCTATTTCAAATTCAGTGAATAAAATTCCATCATACAAAAAGTCCAAACAAATAAATTATCAGAACTGATACTGCTATTGCCCAGGACAACATAAGGCCTAGGATGCCTTAATTTTGAGGCCTTTAATCTTTCTGTTCTTTGATCACCTTGCTGGATCATTGCAAGGTTTGGAGCTTTTTCGTAGACATCTAGTTTGTGGGAATAGCAAAAAGGAAAGCATTATTCTCTGCCTTGTGATTTATGCAAATTCCTTTTTCACAGCAGATGGGATGCCCCAAAGTTTGTCAATAAAGTGGAAGGAGAGAGATATAGATTCTTATAGGTCATGCTTTTATACTTAGCAGCAGAGCAGAGGTTCATTCTTATTCACAACAAATCCTCTCTATAGAGGAGAAAAAAAAAAAAAAATCTTCTGAACTTTTCTTTCAATTCAAAAGGATCTGTAATGCAAGGAGCAAACACAAACTAGGTTATCATTTCCCAGGTTCTCATTGACTGGCCAAGTCAACAATAACTGAAGGAAAATGTTTTTCTACCAGTGAAACAGAAAGTATTCTTTTGATTTGCTCACAGGTTAAATACATATATTCCCAAAAGCAAATTAAAAGAAAACATATATATGAAAGCAAGTTATTATTTTAAAATTATTTGATAATAACTGATGTCTCATTAACTCAATGTACAATAACAGAAGTCATTAATGTCCCAAAAGCAGCACCCACACTTTGTCCTTACAAGACTATGAACCAACAAACTGTTCTTAGTTATAAAAAATGTCAACAGGGATGTTCCTACAGATTAGTGATGAGACATGTTTCTCCTTCCTTCCAAGGAATATTCCAAGAGGTACTAAGCACATGAGCTTGGTACACAGAGGAAACACTCCTGATGTGCCAGACTACTAGGATGAGATAAGATGTTCATTTATTAACTTATTTTTCTTGGAACACTAGGAAGATCTCTGTATTCTGAAATTTTATGGACCATGCTGTAACTGTACACTGCTGTTAGACACGACTGGATGGAAATGAGTTGAAGAATAACAGGTAGCTTCAAGTCAACACAGAATGGAATTGGCCTTTTTGCCTTTCTTTCACTCTAGTCTGTGATGAACTTCTACGGCATGCCAGGTGTCTGAATTATGCTTAATGGAGCAAGAAAGAAGATACTCCATGCATATTAATGTGTTCTGTGCTTTCCCCAGCTGCACTTTTCCATTTTTCTGGCAAATATGACAATGTGCTTAAACCTGGAGATGACAGAGTTGTGTTTTTTTTGTGTTTGTCATTTTGTTTTCTTTCCTTTTGTGTTTTTGTTGGTTTGTATCTTTTTAATGATATTTTAATTAAGTCCTAAATCTTTCATCTTTATAAAAAAGATGACTTACCTGTCTTACTTTTCTTCAGAACCACCAAAACCAACCATCACCAGCAGCACCAGCAAAACCTTTTGCATCTCTTTTCGGAAATGTTTAGTCTAAATGTCTCATCCACAGGAAGATTAACTTATAATTTTATTACATTTCCACATAAAGATACTTAAAGATTATATAATTGCTTTCCTTTTATAAGACAGTTAAAAATCTCTGAAATACTTGGATATTTATGTTTTGAGCAAAGTGCATTAAATTGAAATTAAAAAGCTTCAGAATTTTTCTTTTTAAAAATACTATCTTTTTTTCTCGTGCTCATTCCACCTCTATTTACCAGACTGTTGCCATGTGCAACATGGAGAGCAGAACTGCAAGGCCTCTGTGGGTTACTTAGAAAAAGTTAGAAATAAGACTGTCACAATAAACAGATTCTGCTGCACATCAAAAGCTTAGAGCAAATCAAGTGATTTTCTATACCATTTCACCACATAATAGGCTTGTCCCAGAAAGCCTACATAAAATTTTTTTTCACTCCTACTTAGCTGGAACCAGTTATTTGAATAAAAACTATGAGTTTCACCAGTTAAGTATCCCTGTAGCATGATGGCATAGAGAAGGGAACCCAGTTTTCACTGGCTGCAATATAACTGCTTTTAAAAACTAAACAGAGCTTCCTTAAATGTGTCAGTTCTGCCTCTAACTCCCATCTGATCCCTTTCTCTGTTTCAGAAAAGTTACAGAAAAGAAACAGGTTCTCTATTCCACTGGTCTATAAAAAAGAGCAAGACAAACCGTTTTGTGCATAGGGAGAGAATTTGAGAACTTCAGCAGTACAAGTCCATAATTTATAAATAAACTGTTTTTTATATACTGGAGATACATGCTCAGAAAATTTTACTGAAGAAGACTGTGATTAAAAATGTTGTAGTCCATGTCCACTTGAAACAGTTCTATAATTCTATATCTCTATTCTCTTCTAGAGACTTTTAATGCAAATTTTAGGGAATGAATATATTTCTGTGCCTGATGAAGGACAAAATTTCTACCCTAAATAAAGAATGTAACTTTGCTTTATGTACAGGTGTACATATGGATGGATGTATGTACATATGCACATTATTGGCCAAAACTCTTCATGGTAAATACGTGTACCATTGTGTGCAAAGAGCAGGTGCTTTGTGAATCTGCATGGTGGTGAATAGTTATGTATATATATATATAATTCAAATATGTTTGCAGTGAATGGTCATGAGAAAAAGGTCTCTGTTTCAATGTTTAAAATCTAGTTTCAGTTAGAAACAAGGTGGATACAAAAAGTTGAACCCTTTGTGACTGAAGGATTTCGAGATGTCATTCCTCAGAGTGTTTCAAACTGGAACATGGCTTTGAAAGCTGTGCTTAAAATTTGAGTAGAACATGCTGTTTAGCCTATAATGGATTTTTCTCATTAGAATATTCATTTCACTGGTGAAATTTCTTTCAGTTTTTCCACGGCCAAAACATCAGTGAATTTAGATGTGAAATTCTCAACATCTTCCCTGTACACTAAGAAAATGGCAGAGGTATTACATAGAGGATTTTTAAATGTCATTGCCATTGATTAGGGCCATTTTTTCAAGCACAGAGACTAGGAAATGCAACTCCTACAAACATCCATCTGTCTCCATCAGTACCCATGGCAAATGAGGATAAACAAGGGCATAGGTAAACCTAAATCTTTTCTAGGGGTACTGAAAGCCATCAAGAAGAAAAGATGGGGTTACCAAAAGCACTGCATGACTTTGAATAAACTTCTGCTCAAAAGTCAAAGGGCAGGTGCTTTCAAACCCAGATATACAAATTTGAATATTGATTCAGCTCAAATAAGAACAACAGCTGATTAAATTAATTTCAGTTCTTATATTTCTTTGGCTTTGATATTACTGAAACTGGAAAGAAGTGGGGATGAAAGAGTCTGCTCTGTGCTATTTATGTCATTACTGAAGATTTTGCAGTAAATTTTCTGGACGTGTCCAGCTAACTTTGCAGGTCTTAATGTTTGGAGATGAGTTTTGAAGGGCTGCATATAATTTTGGCCCAATATCCAATGAGGTTGAGATACTAAATATGCTGAGTGTTTACCCATTATGAGCTAAAGTTGCCCTGAAGGCATATTTCAAATTGATATATAGAACAGAAGGCAAGATTAAAAACCAGAAACAATCTGCTTTAAAATTATAATTAATGTAGAGAGACTGAAGAGCCTCTATGAATTCTGTTGCCTTGAACAGCTTTCCAGAATGTGACATTCCTGTAAGGAAAAGGAATTAAGTGAAAAACAGGAAAGACAAGGTTTGTTATTTTTGTTTTTATTTTGTTTGTTTCCTAAGGCTATTTCTTCAATTACATGTGTTAAAGTATATGTGAATCATTCTAGAATTTATTGTATGGTGATTCAAAGTAGTCAGAAAATCTGCTTCTCAGGAAAAATGCCTTTTCTTTTTGTGGAAAAAAAACCAACAAAAAACAAAACACAACACACATACACCCACCCCCCACCCACCCCTAATATATTCACCTAACAACACAATATTTTCTTTATTTTCTTTTTATAATATGGCTGTGGTGCCATGCATACTTGAGGACTTCATGCTCTTTCTCCACCATTAAGATTTGACATAAAGTCTTTCCCTTTTTAAAATAATGAGGATGCTGTGTTTTATAGAGCACTTCAGAGCCCTTTATCATTTGCTGAAGGATGTACCAAATCAAGAGTGTTGGGATCATGAAGCTCCTGAACTTTTGCTGTGTATATCATTTCAGAATCAGGTTATTTTAAGGACAACAAAGTAAACCTTGCCATAGTGAAAATTATTATGAATATCTCCACATCTTCTCCTGGTCTATATTTCTATGATGCAATTTCTCTGGATTTTTTTGTCAATAAAACCCCTAAATGTTAACCATAAAAAACCAAAAGAAACAAACCAGAAGCCAAAACCCAAAAACCAAACCAAAAAACCCCATTATGCTGTTTGGGGAAAAAAAAAATACCAAAACCACCCAAAAATTAGCAAGGATAAAAAGAAAGACTAGACACCTTGTTCTAAAGAACCCAAAACTAACTCAACCAACCAAATAATAAAAAAAACCAGAAAAAAATGCAAACCAAAACAAACAGGAAAACAAACAAAGATACAAACACCAAAAGAAAGGGAAAAAAAACCCCACCAAAAATCCCACTAAAAACCAACCAACCAAAAAAAAAAAAAAAAAAAAAAACCAAAAAACTAAACCACCAACCAAAAAAGCCCCACAAAACTTTGTTTTCCAGTGATGAATTATTTCATTTAAAAATTAAATCATTGGTTTTGGACTCCACTCTGTCCCAGTGCCAGAAATCTTTGGTGGAACCTTCCGACTAGATGACACAGCAAACTTAAAAGAAAAATTAGTAGATGGCAGCAAAGTGATCACATAGAAAATTTCTGATGTCACAGTTCTACTCAATTAACTGTCAGCCTTTCTTAAAGACAATACTGCAGTTTCTTTAGCTCAGGTTTTATGTTTTGTATCATTTTCTGCCAATCCATAAACAATACACCAATGATAATAATATTTAAAGATCATAAATGTATCATGCAATGACACAAGTACACACATATTTTATCTATTATAAAAAAATACATAGGTATAATTATGTGTTTTTATATAGATTTTATATATAGGATTACGGAATGGTTGGGTTGGAAAGGATCTTAAAGTTCGTCCAGTTCCAACCCCCTGCCATGGCAGGGACACCTTCCACTATTCCAGGTTGTTCCAAGCCCTGTCCAACCTGGTCTGGGACACTGCCAGAAATCCAGGGTCAGCCACAGCTGCTCTGGGCACTCTATGCCAGGGCCTGCCCACCCTCACAGCCAGGGATAGCTTCTTAATATCTCATCTAAACTTACCCTCTTTTAGTTCCAAGTCATTACCCCTTGTCCTGTCACTCCAGACCCTTGTCAAATATCCCTCTCCTTCTCTCTTCGAGCCCCTTTAGGCACTGGAATGGGCTCTGTGGTATTCACAGAGCCTTCTCTTCTCCAGGCTGAAACCCTCCAGTTCTCTCTGCCTGTCTCCAGAGCAGAAGTGCTCCTGGCCTCTGAATATCTTATGAACATTTACATACACACATTTGTCTATTTAATCTGTCTATCTATATAATCTATCTATCTATCTATCTATCTATCTATCTATCTATCTATCTATCTATCTATCTATCTATATCTATCTATCTATCTATTTATCTATCTATCTATCTATCTGTCTGTCTGTCTGTCTGTCTATCTATCTGTCTGTCTATCTGTCTGTCTATCAATCATCTTCTCATCTATCATCTATCTATCCATCTAATCTAATCTATCTATCATCTATCTGTCTATCTGATCTTATGTGATCTACTGTGAGGAACCAGAGGTGTTCAGGAGGATAGAAGTTTGTTTTTTTTTTTTTTTTGTAGGGAGTAGTTGGCTTGTCTTCCATTTGAATGTGCAAAATCTACTCTGCTTTATGGGTAATGTTTCTAATCCTTGTCTTACCCATTACTGTTATTCACCCTATTTCCCCAGACACATTTAGTTAAACAGCTATCAACAGCAGACAATTAACGTGAGGGGACAAGGGGATGAGCCAAAACATAAATCAGACAGTAATGCTGTCTTCAGCAGAGAAGAGACTATCGACCAGGATGACACCTTCTGTGAACTAATTATCAAAGCAACATTCCAAAATAATTGTGAAACAAGCAATATCTATTTTTTCCCCTTTGCTACTTTAGTTAATGACCATATATTAAAAAGAAAATGAAAAGGACAAAAATAACAATAACAATAATCTCAATCATGAAAGCAACAAATAATAATTCTATTTCACTGCCAATGGCTCTCCTTGTTTATAGCCTCCATCAGCCATGAGCAAATAGTGCAAGAATCTACAATTTCTTCCACAGCCTTTTAATTCCCCTACGTCTTTCTTCTGTCCACATTCTGTTACTTTTCTTTTGTCTGCCTACTGAGAAACTGTGGTTTATGTGACCAGAATATATTTCTCATTACCTGCTCTTGCTTCAGGTAAGAAATATTTATGTGCAGCCTAATTAGAATAAAGTAGGAAGAGAGGTACAGAAGGGTATGGAGTAGATAGCATTTATATGTTTTTTCAAGAGGTGAAATGGCAAGAGAAGAGAGGCATGCTAGTGCTCTCTCATACAGGAAAAGCAACAAGTTCAGACTCTGATAGATGACTGAAAAAAGTGAGACAGGATAATAAGGTCTGGCTTCATTAGTACCTCTTTACTAGTTCTGCTCAAGAGTAATAATAATCCCTCTGTTCAGAGATGAATGGATCAATGTCTGTCTCTCCTTGTTAGCCTGCTGTATAGATGAGAACAAAATGACGTGTAATATGACTGCAGGTGTGTCTATACAGTGCAGATGAGGTTGTTCCAGAACAGGATTTAAGTTCAGCAAGATTGATGGAGGATCCTGGGTCATGGTCCCCAGCACTAGTATAGGGGAATTCTTGTCACATTAAAAACACAATGAAAGCTGTGAGGAGAACAGATATCATGGCTGTATTCACTATACATCACAACACTGTCTCTTGACATCCACACTACATATTAGAGACTTGTAAAAGCCATGACTATTTTATTTTCTACTATTTAATTTTCTCCTCTATTTTTACATGATTAAAATTTCTTGGACTTTAAACTTGGTTCAATGCAGGAATGTGAAACATTATAATCCAAAATTATGCTCAGTATTTCAGTGTGTGTGTTCTAAAGACTGATGAGCACAGAAGCTAAATTTGAATTGTAGATGTGGGTTCAGGAAAAAATTACACATTCTCTGCTGACATCCACAACACCATGACCAAACCTACAAGCACTTCAGTTAGCAAGCAACAGAAGTATGGGCAGTTTGGCTCAGTGCTGGGTTTCAGTTTAGACATAGGATTTTCTTGGGATCTATAATATTGAATTAGATTATCTACAAAGAATACCAAAGATATATCATATTTAATGACATTGGGCCCCTGAGGATCTTGAAGTTCAGAACTACCTAAAACTGAAATCATTATTCATGTGAGTAGCTATTTCTCTGAATGATATTAAATGGGAATACTCATCTTCAGAGTGAATATTTCCACCTTCTAAGCAAAAAATGTGATAATTAAAATTGGTTTTGGTAAATATACCAAAGTTACTGCAGCAAGAATTTTGGTAGCTTAAATTAGACAACTTCAATCCTCATGTGAGTGTATATCAGAAGTTTTATTGTCATGCTGTCCCTGAAGCTGCCTTAAAGCAGACATTTTTTTTTTTTACAAAATAAAATGTTGCAAGTATCAAGCTTATAACAGTTGAAAATAATTTCCTAAAATTAAATACATTCAATTACCCTGAATAAGGAAGAAAAAAAACTTTGTCTTTTAAAATATATTTACTAATGTTTACTAATTGCACACCAGGTATGAGAATTTACAGTTGAATATAACACCCAATCCCAAATGATGAACTAGAAACCTGCATTAACATTTTTTAAAATTCAAAGATTTTAAAATTACATTATTTCAAGACTGGAAAAAACCCCAAAAAACAAAACGCAACCTAACTTATTAACTTCCTCCTAAATTAGTTAAGTGAATTTTCCAGTCAATTCACCTCAATAATGAGGTAAAGATGACTTTGTATTCGTTTGCATCAAATCACTGGATTAACACTCTCATTGCCTCTCCCAAAAAAAGTTTCTCTCACAGCTCAGCTGTTCACAGGCCTGGAATACATAATTCTATACAATCTAGGAACAAGCAAAACTATTTAATTATCCTTCCTTTTCCCCACCATGATTTCTCTTGTTATTTTCCTTTTCAAGTTCCATGGAATTTTCCTGGTCACTGTTTTACTAGAAGTTTTCTGCTGTAAAAGTCATCTGGCCCTCAGCAAAATTAAATGCTGTGGCATACTGATCCACTGAACAGATGGAGCAGAGACAGCAAAAATGAAAATATTTATATTACCTTTGTGCTGCTGTAAGCTTATCACAAAACACCAGAGCCTGGGAGGAGATTCTTCCCCCGATGCAGGGCTTGGTTCTTCCTTTGTTGAACTTGAGCAGATTCCCATGGTCCCAGTTCTCCAGCTGGTCAATGCCCTTTGAATGATAGCACAACTCTGGTGTATTAGCTACTCCTCCCAGTTTTGGTCTGCACACTCCAGACAATGGTCTGCTCACTTACTGGGGGTGAAATTTGTCCCATCACCCAGGATGCTAATGAACATGTTAAGGTGTTCTCAGCCCCAGCAATAGGAGGCCAGCACCAGTGACTGGCCTGTAGATGGACTTTGTGCCACTGATCTCAGCCTTGCACTCCCAGCACACAGTTCCCAATCCATGCCAGCATCCACTTCAGTAGCCCACATTGCACTGCTTTGTTAATGAGAGTGTCGTGGGGCACACTGTCAGAGTCCTGTGAAAGCCTAGAAAGAGAATGTCTGTGGTTCTCACCCAGTCCACTGACACACACATTTTATCAGAGGAGGGGTATCTAGTTAGTCAGGAACGGTTTCCCTTTTGTAAATCCGCAATGACTATTCTCAATTACCTTGTCTTTCACATGCCTGAAAATGGTTACCAGGATTATTTGTCCCATCACCTTCCCAAGGACGAAAAGGAGGATAGTCTGTATCTAATTCTCTGCATTTTCATTCTTAATGACTGAAGTGACCTTTTCCTTCTCCCAGTCATCAGGAGCATTTCTATTTACCATGAGCTTCCAAAGGTAATTCGGAACGGTCTCAGAAGGATTAGGCAGCCTGTAGCAGACACCTGCAATGATCATAGTCCTTCATCTACACAGGAATCTCTTGTTTCTCCTGCCTCTTCCCAGTACACATGCAACAGTACAGATGTCCTGCAGAGACACACTCAGTCCTACTGATTTTCCAGAGGAGGTAGGAGTAACTTCCTCCATAATGTTACCCCACAGGTATTTCCTTATGTGCAAATGCTCAAGATGGATCATTTTCAGGCCTAGTTTGTTCATTTAGACATCCCTTGTCCACATCGCCCTGCACTATTTACTTTGCAAGCCAGTCTACCGCTTCATCATTTGACTGTGGGTTATCTCACTCTCTTGTGTCTAAGTTGAAAGTTCTTACCAAGTCAGCCAGCCTGCTGATGATTTTTTTTTCCCATTTTATTGTCTCTTGAAGGAATTCCTCAATCCTCCAGGAATCCTGTGGTCATAAAATGCATTCCCAATTTCCAACACTAGTCACACGGCCAGTTTTTGAAACTCAAGATCCTTCAGCTCCCGCTCAAGGTCTTCCTCTTCACTAACAGAGCAAAGGGGAAAGACAAATAGACCCTCAAGACCTTGATCACTGTCCTCAGAGTCCTTTGCCAGCTCAGATACCTCAAACTGCAGAAACCAACCTACAGAGGCATTGCTTCACCCTAGACATTATCTTTGTTTTGAAGTTACAGTATGGTTTTGAAAAGGGCTGAGGACATGTCCAGTGGGAACTGAACTCTCTTAGAACTGTCTTTAAAAATCCAATGACATTTATTCTGTTTCAGGTTAAATGTCAGAAGCTGCATGTGCCTTGCTTGCAAAATTCAAGATATTATAAGGTAAAAGTATGCTCTCAGAACTCATAAGTCACACACCTTCAAGTCTTCACATAAAGCAGTTCCTCCACAGGAATCTTAAGGAAAAACAATATTCCTTTGTTCTCTGGTCTCCTCTGGAAATTTTGCATAGAAAATCTGTGATTTTTTATGAATCAAGATAAAATGGGAGACAATTTGGGAATTTTCTACTTAATCTGAGTTATTTCAAACAGCAAAGATAGTTGAAATTACATATGCAAGAGGCTTAATTTTAAATTAGATAATTTTTAACTGAAAGGAAACAGATATGGGGACTTAATTATTTTATAATCATTAGGTCTAAATTAAGACTAAACAGAAGGAGAAACCACACACACATGAGTAGTCCACACATGGGATGAGGCTGACATATGTTTCTAGTGAAGAGCTCTGAGGTGGCCATGTCGTTCACAGATAAATTAGGAGGTAGATGATATGGTGTTTTCCACAGATACTGAAAACTAATCACACACATAAGTTTTATGGTTGGAGAAAAAACCCCATGCAATTACATACTCTAAATCCATTAAAGAGTCTCTGCAGGCTCACCAGCACCTGCCTTCTCCATACTTCTAGCCACATGTCATTCTTTCATGTTGTTCTCTGCAAGCCTGGTGAGAAAATTGTGAATTTTAAGGTTTTCAGTACTATGAAAAAAAAAGAGTTGTTACTAATTACGACCTCTTCCTGTTCCCATGGTGCTGCAATTGATTATAAAGGGAGGTAGACTTGGTTCTCAACCCCCTTCTGGTCCCACTTCCCAGCTTTACTTGTTGAGATAACACCAAAGTAGTGATATCTAATCTTCATAATGGGAGAAGTTAAGCAAGAAAGAATTTTGATGACTATAATGACAATTAAAAAATAAATCAAAGAAAGTAATATAGCAAGTTGGGTTTTTCTTCCTTGCTGCTTCTTTCTGAGATATCACCAGCTATCAGCTGTCATCTCTCCTCATGTAAAAACTCTATAAACCCCAAGCGATCCTGCTTACTTGAGTAAATTAATTATTTAGTGAGTGATGCATTACAAGACATAAAAGTAGATGAAATGACCCAAGGATATGATGAAAGAGTAAAAATTCTTGAACCATCTTTGGATGAAGACAGCAGCAAATAGGTAAGGGTTTTTTTTTAAGCTGAGTCCCAAGTGGAAACTGGAAAAGAAACATTCCTTCTTAGGGCAGTCCTCTCTGTACAGTAGTCACTGTGTTTTGGGTTTTTGCATTCAGATTGTATTTTTTTCCCCTTTAATGTGCTCACAGAGGGGTATTATTTTTATATTGAATAGTTTATCTGTGGACATAATGTCCAGAGTGTGTTGGTGACTCAGATATCTCAGGTAGTGTTCCAATTTCTACTAAATTTAAATCATTTAGGTGATGAAAAAGGTCTGTCAGTTATGAGTATTTCAGTACAACTGAGTTATTCTTTACACCCAAAAATGATTTTGTAAATTAAGTTGATATTAGTTTTTCTGCTTGCTTTTGTGTATGAGAAAAGGAATTACTTCCCCAAAGTAGCTATCTTTTTCTGCAATAAGTAAGTCCAGAAAATGACACTGAAAATGTGTTCATTTGACCATGATAAGCTCTCTCAAATTACTTGGATGCTTCAAAGCTGTGAAAAAAATTTACATCACACAAAAAGAGCAATACTTCTGGTCAAAACTGATACATTTAATTTTTGTATCTTTTCCCACAGTGTCCTGAAGAACTGTCTCTGAAAACACAGAGGGACAGTGTTAAAATCAACAAAGAAGGATAGACGACAGGTAACTCTTCCCTAGGCAGAGCAGAGATCAGGACTCCTGTGTGTCCCTGCACAGCCTGCTTGTAAGAAGTGAGTAAGCACTGATTAATAACTACAGGTAATTACTCTGAAATCTCCATGGGGGATGTCACTGGGTGGGTAAAGCACTTCAGAAGAGTAACTGCAGCCTTCCTGTCATTAAAAAGGTCTTGGTCACACCTGGCGTTTGGGGAGATGGAGAACTCTTGGAAAGCTGAAGAGGTAGATAACAGCGACATGGTTAAAAAATCTGCAAGTCACAGAAAGCAAAATCAGGAATCCAGTGGCCCTTGTGGCTAAATTAAAGTGGATCTTAAAGGTGGGCATATGAAAGAGTTATCTTAATAAAATGGATGAGAGGAAGTGAGGGTTGATGGCTGCTGTAAGTTGCCACTGCCCCGGACAGTCCTTATGTATCCTTAAATAAGTCCTTGACTCAATCCCTCAGTACCCTTGAAGCCCCAATGGGACAAGAAATCCAAAGAAAAGAAAGCAAAATGTAGAAACTGATACATCCAGCAATTGACTCCTGATTCAGAAGTGCCAACACTTTCTGTGACATTAATAACACAGAACACCGTGAACTAAAGAGCAAACAGAGCTGGTAACGGATTTTCTGACAGGAAATGGAGTTTAATGCACTTCATAATAGGAGGAAGGATATTTAGTAAGAAATCTTCAGGTTTTTTCTCAAACTACCATTCCATGCCAGCATCTCAAATCAAGTTGATTCTCTCAGGTCTCTTTACCTGGAATTAGAAGTGAATTAATATTGTTCCAAGTTAAATTAATTCATCAATTAATTGTTTGATGCTAATAGTAAAAAAAAAAAAAAAAAAAAAAAAAAGCGGATCTTGACCAGGGCTGTACACTCTAAATTGCACTGTTTTCTGTATGTATCTTTATGTGTAGGCTGTTTCATTGATGCTTTCTGTAGCAATTAGCTGTGTGATGATTTTGGATAGTCCATGAACGCTTCATCACAATCAATGAACACTTTAGAAGGCGAAATCAGAAAGCTGTAACAGATGGTAGGACACATAGAATTACAGAATTATAGACTATACTGAG
Source organism: Sitta carolinensis (assembly GCA_032173965.1). Classification (NCBI taxonomy): domain Eukaryota; kingdom Metazoa; phylum Chordata; class Aves; order Passeriformes; family Sittidae; genus Sitta; species Sitta carolinensis. Next base: position 6,973,927 of record CM063313.1, on the reverse strand, counting down.
TTGGAAGGGTCGCACCAGGATCCAACTCTTGGCCTTGCACAGGACTGTCCCCAAGAGTCATCCCATGTGTCTGAGAGCATTGTCCAAACACTTGATTTCAGACAGGTTTGGTGCTGTGACCACTGCCCCAGGGAGCCTGTTCAGTGCCCAGCCACCCTCTGGGTGAAAAAACCTTTTCCTGATGTTCAACCTAGACCTCCCCTCACTCAGCCCTAGGCCACTCCCTCGGGTCTGGTCACCAGAGTGAAGAGACCAGATCCTACCCCTCCTCTTCATTAAATGAGGATGTTGAAGACATCTGAGGTCTCCCCTCCATCTCCCCTTCTCCAGGCTGACAGACCAAGGGACCTCAGCCACTCCTCACATGGCTTCCCCTCCAGACCCTTCACCATCCTTGGGAGCCCCTTTGGACAGTCTCTAATGGCTTTATGTCTTTTCCTTATATTTGGTGCCCAGAACTGCTCACAGGACTTGAAGTGAGACTGCATCAGTGCAGAATAGACCAGGATTGTATCATTGTGTTTATATTTACTGACAGCAAAGAAATATAACTTTTATTAAAATTATTTTTAAAACCCTCTAACCTTTATTTTCAAATAAAGTCTGGAGTCCCAGTAGTATACCAACCTTTACCCTCTCTGTTTAAGAGTTACACAGAAGGGCATTTCTGCTGAGTAGGACATGGTGGAAGAGAAGTCAGAATTTCAGCTGTCAGGACCTTTTGTAAGCTGTTTGCTCTTTCATTTTAAACTACAAATTGCTCTTGGACCTTAATATATGCACATACATTTTTCTCTAAAAATTAGCAGTTATTCCAAATCTCTTCTCTAATTTCATGTGTAAGACATGAATGAAATAAAATAAAAAAGTCAGGAATAACACTTTATGCCTTAGTGAAATACTGCAACACGGTGATATCACCAGGTTAAACCCTTTTACCTTGAATTGGACATGAATAATTCAGGCCTTCAAATTATTGTTCAGCCACATAACCTTGTCTGTCAGTCAACAAAGGCCACTCTTTCTGTCCCCATCCAAATTTAATAGGTGTTGATTCCCCTTCTCCCCACTCTCTTTTCTGCCAGAGACTTAAATTTACATGGACGTGCTGCTTAGCTGGAGTGACTTGTGTCTGTACAGGTGTCTACCTGACAAACTTTGTCTCTTCCTATTTCATCAGTGGCTATCAACAATCAAGATACATGAAAGCTTTGCTGACTGTGCATTATTGAAGTAATAATGAAATGCCTCATTTGAGCTTGCTTCTTTCTTGAAGGAAAAAAAAAAAATTCCAGCAAGGAATTATTTGCAAACTGTAGCATTTCCAAATGCTACAGAGCGTGGTTGCAAAATTGACAAAGGAAATACATCCTGGCTCATAAACACTTGCAAATGATTATTTGATGAGCTTTTTTATAATCACTGTTGGGGTCCAAAGAATTATGGTGATAATCTTTCAATTTATAATTCCTCTAGGTCTAGAGTCTTAACAAACTAAACACAAGGAAAATAAATAAATAGGCTAAAACGAATTCACATGTTCAGCATTTGTATTGTTTTACTCTGAAGCAAATAATCTGATGTCATTCATGTGCTTCTGAACATGACTGGCAATAAAGGTCCTTAATATTTGGCTTAGATACAACTCACCCATCGATTACCTTCCTTGCCAGTTAAAGATGGCATAAATCTGTTTGTCATTATGTTTGTACAGAAGTTCTCATAACAGGGTCCGGGTGCACAGCTGGGATTCCAGGGTGCTGTTGGCACTGTCCCAAGTGATCTCCTGCATGTCAAATCAAATCCATGAGAAATCAAAGGCAATGAATCTGATCTGAACTAGGATGAGCATCCAGGCAAAATGATTACCTGCCCTGTCTCTGAATGTTACGATGTTTACAAACCATGTTTACCTTTCTCCTTTTCAGGCCTAAAATTTCTTTGCCCACTTACCCTTTCATGCTTTATTCTCCTTGCATTTATCTTTGCACAAAGAGAAGATTATTTCTGTGACTTTCTCTGGTTCAAGAACCAGGGAACTTTAGAGGTCATCAGATTATTCTCATGTAATGTAGCAGCAAAACTGATAGATGTATTGAGGGTAATTTAATTCTGGTTATCCCCGAGATCAGAAGAGAAGAGAAACACCTTAAAGGTTCTTTCCCCTGACTAAGACAATGGCCAAGTTGCCTATATCTTGAATTACTATTCAGTTGCCTTTTTCTGACACATTCAGGCCAATTACATACCTCCTCTGCTACTTCTGGCACCTGCAATTCCATGGAGTTTGAAGCTATTTAATAAATAAATAGTCCTGGCTCTCCAGGCTCAGTGCAGCACAGCAGCAAGGCTGTCCTCAGTGACAAGGAAACACAGAGTTTTTGTAGCTTCCCTTCACTGCTTTTACGGGCAAATAAAAAAAGCAGACAATCTGCATTACAAAATACTTCATAGCTCATTTAAAGACACAGGGAAATTATTGGGCTGTAAACATAGGTTTAACCTGTATTACATGACCTGTAATAGCAGCTGTAAATTTCCCAGCCTATTTGGAAGCAATTCAAGTCAGCAGTGTGGAGGTGAGCAAGCAACGTGGGGAGAGAGAGGACAAAGGTTCCGTGCATGGCTTGAAGGCTGAACTCCTCCAAATTTTGCAAAAGAAAGGAGAAATTAATTATTTTTATTTTTTTTTTTTTTTTTGAATTCCATTTTTTTCTCACAGATTAGTTAGGGAAGATAACATAGACATTATGTAACCTTACATTTTTACTATGGGACCACCATACATTTTTGATATCCTCTATTTCAAGCTGTGTGATTTTATTTATTTATTTTTATTATTATTATTATTTTACTTTTATAAAGTTAAACTTCGATCAAATGCAAGGTTTCAGGTTCAAAAATAATAGGACAAAGATAAATAGGACAAGATTATTTTTGTACATCCCACTCAGGAATCAAATTTTTAGAGTCCTGATTTTACAGATATCTTACTGTTTTTATGTCAGCCTTCTTAGCCAAAGTAAAATGAGGTTTTCAAAATGTCTTAAAGGGACATTTTGTGCAGTAAATATTCTGGCTGTGAAATGTATATTAAAAAGGTCCATCTGATCACAGTTAGCCCACCTTACTCTTGACATAGCTTCTCACACAGGTGTAAGAGGCCAGTGTTTGTAGGCATTTAAATTATTACATTATTGAGTGCAACCTCACTAATTTAGTAGAGATTTTTAAATGTATAGGCATTTCTCAGAGGGAAAAAAATTCCCACACAGTGACATTGGAACTGGCATCATGCTTCTGAAGGTAAACAAAGTTCTCAGTGTGTGACTTTGTAGTTAAAACAGTGAAGATGATTGCCATGCTTAAGTAATAATGAGAAAGCTTCAAATTTGATTTTCTGCATATCATATTAGACCTGCAGATTTAACATGAGATGCAAGAGCGAATTTTCTCTAGAGAGACCAAGCTTCCTTTGTGGTTATCACAATAGTTAAAGTGACTAGAGGTAGACAGTGTTGTCAAACAGCTGTCAAGGTCCTGGAAACATCAGCAATTAGAAATCTGGAAAGTGAGTTAAAATACAGGAAACAAAAGATCACCTGCTTGCTAAAATTAATATTTTTTTTTTTTTTTTTTTTTTTTTTTTTTTAGGAATAGAGAATAATTCAAGGGAAATAATACTGATTTGCATCTGAGTCAGAAAAAGTGGGTAAAGACATAGAGTGAAAAAAGAGATAAAGAAAATAGATTTTAAAAAATAATATAAATACAAAAAGGAGAAATATAAAGATATGTGAAACCATAAGTAGAGGGTGAAAAAAAAGAGGATGAAAATAAATGTCTTTTATCCTCTCTATGATGCAAGCAAACAACCCAAATAAATACTACAGAGGTTGTGGGAGTGGCAGAATTCCCAAAACACTTAAAAAGGTACTGGAAGCTAAATTATGGTTGTTATGCGGGGACACGAAAAGTCTGGGGTAGAAGTAATCCAAGAAGCCAGTAAAACCCTGCACATGAGCACAGCTTTTCTGAGATTAAACAAAGAGGCAGCACACTGACACGTGGGAAAAGCTGCCAAACTCTCATCTCCTGAGGAACCATCACCTTTCAGTTAAAAATACAATTCCAGAATTCAGACTTACACCTTGAACAGGAAAAATAAACACTATGAAATTAGGAAATGCTGCAAAGTGTACCATTCTGTTTTTTTTTTTTTTTTTTTTTTTTCTGGTGTTGCATTATCAGATAGTCTCTATTATTCTAGTCTTGAGGGGTTTTTCTTTCACAAGCATTGATAAATTTTACAAATTGGTGTAGCAGGACATACATTATACCTCCAAACCACATTTTATTCTCCCTCATGCAACCTGCATGTCTGGTGTTTATTTGCCTCACCCTATCCAAACCCTATACAACTTTTCAACTCTTTATGGGCTCCTCCATGATGATCATCCCTGCAGTATCAAAATGTGTAGCAGAGAGGGACTAACCTCTGCAACCCTCCTGTGAGGTAGGACAGCATCTCCCATTCTCTTTGAAGCTGATATTGAGATGAGCCACTGGGTGTTACTATGTGCAATGAAAATTCAAGAGCCTGTTTCAGACAGAAGGAAATCAAAAGAGTTTCTCTGTTAACTTAATTGAGCTTTGAATCACTCTGTGTATCAAGAAATTCTCATTGTTTGGTTTACATCAGCTCAGAGTACATCTGGGTTGGCCACTAGAATACTAATTCTATCATTTCATGCTGTACAATACTTACAGTAATACTGTCTATAAAAATAAAGCCTAACTACTCTAGAAAGCTCCTTGCTCTGAGACGTGCTTTGGCAGCCAGGCCAGTGAGGGCTTGCTTCCCAGAGGCAGCCTACACACTGTCACCCTGTTTGGAGCCTAAGATGAATTCCTCTTCTCTCTGTACACTCCAGAAATGAGGTAGCTGACATGACCCTTAAAGACACCACCTAAAGTAAAATAAAAAGCAACAAAATCTCAGGACAGCTGCATCAAACCCCCCTAAATCTGTATTTCCCTACAGGCGTGACACTCACAAAGTGATGTGCCTGGCTGCATGTGGCTGGATTGGCTCTTTGTGTATCACACAACAAGTGGAAATGGTTTCAGTGAACAGACAAGGCTAAAAGCTGGCTGTTTAAGCCAAGACAGGTGGCTGGGCTGGCTCAGTTGTCACACGGAAGTCTGGCACCGTGGCAGAGATCCACCTTCTTCGCTGTGAGGGTGACTGAGCACTGGCACAGGCTGTGCAGGGAGCTTATAGAGCTTCCTGCTCCTCAGATAGCCAAGGACCACCTGAATGTCTGGATCCTGTGCAGCCTGCCTTACAGGGCAGTTGGATAAGGTGATCTCCAGAGATCCCTATTTACCCCAGCTGCTCCATGGATTCATCTGAAGAGAGCTGCCTCTCTTTCTTCGTCACCATTTCCCTTAGAATGAATTATGGAACACTATTTTATTATAAAGAATACCGAGACATTACTGCAGAGCACAGTTTTGATAATTTCCATTTAAAACTTTTTGCCTTTTAAATGACATTTTCTTTGCTGCTGTTAAAAATAACAAAACAAACAAATTAGCAAACCTGCATACCATTACAAGAAACGTTATTCCTTGTTTTGATTAGGGACTGTTTTAAACCCCTAATGTACCCACAGCTGTTGATAAACATTCCATGGAGTCTGTTGTTTTTAAGGAACCTAGAATTTAGCATGCACTTCCAATTAGGGTATCTCTGGCACCTGATCAGGGTTTAATTCACATGTCTTAAAACAGTTAATATATAGTGGCATTCAAGCTGGGGGTAATCATCCACAGTCTGCCCATACAAATGATACAAGTGAAAAATGTGTCACTTAATGAGCCTGAATCAAACCTCAGTTAAATCAATGTACAACATATGCAAACAACTGTCCTCCACATTAATAGGGTTACCTTGGATTTACCACTGGCGCAACTGATTGGGATCTGTCCCATTACCTTGTGTTAATTATGCATTGCTGTTACAATCTAATTATCTCCCTGATTGTCTTCTGACCATTACAGATGTGTGTGTACACCCAACACCAATCCTCCTTGTCATCCACGCTCATTAATATCAGATAACCAGGGTGGGCTTGCAGGACTCAGCAGCAAGTCATCAAACCCAAACTTCTCTCTTCAATACCAGCCATGAAAAAGTGTCTGGGAAGAAACTGAATGAGGTAAACATGTTTGATGCAGAAGGCTTCAACAGAGGGGGGCATTCGGGCAATTCCAGCTAAAATGATCATATTCTGAAGTCTTTGAGACTCTAGGATTTGGTGAGTACAGGAAAAAAAAAATAATAAATTCAGGTGTAAATAACAGAAATAGTTGTTTTAAAAATAGTTTTTGCTTTTCTGACAACTTGAAGATCATCAGAATTCAATTTAAGGATTAAAAACAGGAAAATAAACAAAACAGGAAAGTAAAACTCTTCTTGAGCACGTCACTTCTACGTTTCAAAATGCAGTTTTGAAATTACTTGCTTAGAAAACCGTCCAAAAAGGGGGTTTAGAAGAGAAATTGTATGATTAATATATGTAATTTATAGATTGCAAATATTAAATATGTATGATTAATTACGTATATTATACAGAACAAGACTTCTCATTAAGCCTAGAAGTTTGTTTTTTGTTTGTTTTTTTTTTTTTTTTTTTTCTTTAATTTTTCCTAATTACAAAAGACTATGAATTTGGGAAATATTGCAGAGCTCTAGTTTGGTTTGGTTTGGTTTGGTTTTTTTAATTGTTATTAATTCCAAGCTTTTGTGGCTAGATGATGAACCAAATGATCGGTCACTCCCACAACTTTCCAACCACTTGGAACATGCAAAGCCTCAGTGTCTCATAGATATTTATAGGTGAAAGAGTGCTTGAGGGCAAATAAGCTCATCCTGTAACATCTATGAAAGTGAGAAACACAGAGAGAATCCACTGTTCCAGTGTTTTCTGAGCACTTCTGTTTCAGCATCCACAGCTGGTGCTGCCTGTCTCCTCAGCTGCTCCATCACTGGAGAATGATCACAGGGAACTTTCAAAGGATGTAGGCAAAAAAAGATCTGGGTGAAAACAGAACTAAGAAACGAGGAGGAGAAAGGGAAATAAAACAAAAGGTGTTTGTAAGGGTTTTTCTATAGCACAACAGCACAAACAACTAGTGCCTCTGTAGATGCCCTAGCAAGTGCGTTGGCAAACCCAGCAGCACAATGTTTGTCATGGGCAGTTATCATGTCTGAATCCAGGTTCAAAGTTATTTTCCCCAAACTCACTCTCCTGAAAAGAAAAATCAGGACTTCTATGTCCTTCTGTGTAGAAGCAATAACCTAAAATCTATATGATACAATAAAAATACTATTAATGGCATGAAGGTTTTGAAGGTAAGTGTTGAATTCACTGGAGCTGTTTTGGTAAAAAGCTACATTATCAGAGTGAGGAATAGAATTTAGGTTTATAAAGTGATGGGTTTTCAAGCTCACAGAGGCAGGCAAATCAGAGCTGAGCAAGTTCAATGAAGTCTTTTTTTTTCATGTATGTGTTTTGAAATTCAAGAGCCATTCTTATAACTAAGGGAGCTGCCTTATGAATGAAAACAGGAAAGGGAAGACCAGAGAAAGATTTATTTCCCATATACTTACTGTATTTTTCAGTTATATATATTTAATTTCATAACCTCAAGAGTAATAACAGCAGCAAATATTTTGCTAGGCTAATGCATTATTAATTGTAGAATAAAGTCGGGGAACCAGACAACTTTGGCACCTTATTCTAAGACCGCTTGAAAAACTCTGCACATAAATGACAGTCAAAATAGGCAGCCTGGCACCTTATTGAACACAGAACATGATGTGTTGCAAAACCAAGAAGCAGCCCAGTGATTTATCCAGTGGAACTTGACATTTCTTACAAGCCAGCATTGGCTTAACATTAATTAAAGCTTCACATGAGTGTTATCTTTTTTCCTCCCCCCCCTATTGTTCTCATGGAGTGCAACCTATTTTTGTTCTGAAACGCTGCAGTTTGTGGATATGTATAAACCTGAATGACAGGGCTGGATAGCTGACTCCAAATGTCAGAATGCCTGTAGGTAATCAAAACAGAGACTTCTCCTTTATTAATAATGTTACATGAAAAGTGCATGTGAAACCCATGGCCTTCAGAAAGTTTGAGAGGAAGGTGGATTTTAAACCATGAAGTAAGTAAGGATGAAAGAAAAATTCATAGCTCTTCACCCCCTGCTGACAGTTACTTCATTTTCTGTCCATAAAAAATAAGAAAAGGAAAAAATCTCTTCCTTTTAAACTTCAGTTGACAACATGATGACATTTTTTTCCTGGGTCTTTGAAATTCAGAATATAAAATTCTTGAATGACACTTGTGTACTGCATCACCAATACTTCCTGTGGAAATAATTAGTGCTCTTTGTGCTACTTTTTGTAATAAATGTTAAATTATAGCTTCATTTTTAACTATGTTCATGTAGCACGTAACACAATGATGAAAAAAATAATTTAAAAAAAAAATCGACTAACATTTATCTTGTCTAATTCTATCCTATGTGTTAAAACTATGTGTTTCTGGTCATAACCCATTATTTAAACTGTCTCCACAGTCATGAGAGAGAGCATGGTATCACCAGAGAGGAATTCATCCTACCTTAAAATAGATGTTTAACATGTGTGTGATGAATAATTCTCTGAAGAGCTTGTTTTCTTTCATTAGAGAGGACGTTTAGGTGACTACATTAATGAAATAAATGGTTTTTATATGGCTCAGTTAGGCAAGGTGAATCTCAGCTGGAAGGAAGAACGTTGCAAACCTAATTTTATATATATATATATATATTTTTTTTTTTTTTTTTTTTTTTTTTTGTCAGCCTGAAAGGAACCATTCCCTGTTAGGATCCACTTGCATTTCTGCTGTCTGTGAAGTAGGACACAAGACAGGCACAGCACAATGAGTGTCACTGGAAAAGATTAATAGATTAATCAGGGAACAGAAAGGGAGAATTGTCAAATTTCTATGCACTTAGTAATAACCTAGAGCAAGTATAAAAATAAGCTTAAGCTATAGAGTTCATGCAATACATGCAATATTCAAAAATTGCTTTAGGTTTCTAAATGGAAAATACTTTACTAACATTCACATTGATTATAAACCTACATCTTGGCAATATGTATCTTGCATTCCTCTCATGATTTTGAGGAAGCAGTCTGGGATATGTGCAGAACATCGAAATTCCAGTCAAGTCTTATGCCAGAAATCTTAAAACTTCAAATACCTCCTTCAGAGAGTTTGTGGAGGGTATGTGACACAAAGCAATTTATGTCCCCACAATACAGGCCTTACATCCTTCAAGACATAATTTCCCCATCTGTAATATCAGTGCTGTGATACTTATTTCTCTTGCTAGGGTTATATCATAACTCCTAGCATTTGCTTTTAATATGCCTTGTAAGGGAACAAAAATAAAATATATTGTAAATTATTAATGCAGTTATATTTCTGGGGCTTCCTTTTATGGAATAGAATGAACTAGTAAAGAAGAAAGACTAATTCATATATTGAAAAAACACAGTACATTAAACAATCCCCCACCACTTTCAGGTATAATTTTAATTATTTATATATTATATTTTGAAACCACTCTCCAACTCTAACATGAGGGATATACATTTCTTTGTGATTGGACAGAAATAGACAAAATATAAGGATTTCAGCTGTCAGCATCCTTTTCATTCTATAGTTCTACTCATTTATACCAAACTACTGAAAATTAACCAGCATTGCTCTGTGGCAGTAGAAAAATTTCATGATCAGTGACGATCTGGAAGAAAAAATGGAAGAACTATTTTCTCACATATTTATTCTGAGAAAATAGAATTGGTGTGAAGACTCACAGGGAAGGCATTTTACTCTGGCATGGAAAAATTCTTTTCTTGAAGTGACTGAGTGAATGCTGGAGTCAACCTCACCTCTGGTTACCACCTATATATATTTGAATAAATCCAATCTGTCCCCAAGACTCACTTTCTGTGCCGAGATGGAAACCTGCAGATGAGCAATGAACTGAGTTTTAGCATCCATATTCAGGAAAAAGGAAGAGTGGAATTTTTTAGGGGATGTTTTTACTACTGTGTTGTCTTACAGTGTAGGATATGGAAGGTGTTAATGTGCAGATTTTCTGAGAGAAAAGTACCTTCAAGGTTGACAGGAGAACATGACAAAAAAGATGTAAAAATGTGTATACTAGGAATTGTTCACATTGAGAAATGATCCCTATTGCTAACTCCTGTATGAGCAAACAGGGAGGTACAGCCCCATCCTCCAATCATTTATGATCTTCTAATCTATCTCACTGAGTTATGAGGACCCTTCAAAAGAAAAGATATATATCCATGAATGTTTTGGGAAACAATAATTTAAGTGAGTCTGGAAGTATAAGCATGACATTTGACATTAGACTGTTTTCCTTTCTTTCCAGAATTTGTGCTCAGCTGCAACTTCTATGTGCCCTCATTTGCATCTCCACTTTCAAGTCTTTTCTGCCTCTCCCAGGCTTGTCAAGTATCTTTAATCTTATTTTTTTTCTATTGTTAATTTTCCCCATGTAATTCCTCTTTGCTTTCAGGACACCTGAAGCAATCTCTGGAGCATCTCCACTCTCTAAATGCCCACAGCTTTTACTTAGGAAAAGGGGAGAGACATTTTAAAAGAGCATGTTTAAGATCTCTAAGAACATAAAAATTTAAGACCACTACAGTGGGTCAAAGAGGTCCTTCTAATATTTCCAACAACAGTCAAATCTGGATGCTATTGTGTCAGAGCATGCATGTGTGATTCCAGCTCTAATCTCTCCCTCAGATGTTTATCAACAGGATGCTAAACCCTTCTAAGACAAGTGTTTTCCATGTATTTACTGTATGGACTCGGATTTCCTGCTTGCAAGCTTGTCCAGTCTACTCCTGATCTCTCAACAGCTTTTTACATCTACAACATCCCAAGAAAGGGCTCTAGAGTCATCCCATGGCTGACTCTTTCTGCTTATACCTAGAAAACGCTAGGAAAAAATATGTATTAGGATATTCTAATATATACTCCAGTACACTGACTGAAGTAGCAAGTACATTACTAATAATTGCATTCGTGAATGGGATAAATCTGGAAAAAATGTGTGGTATCCTGCACTGCCAGATGGAAAATCTGGTTGGTAAATCTTTTTTTGATCCCTAGGTGAGACCTGAATTTTTTTTCACATAACTGAACAGGGATGAAACTCTGCATGGGTGGTACCTGCCATGGCAGCGCACACTGCCGTGTTTGACCAGCAGGCTCTCTTTTAAAACTTCAAGTCTTTTGGAGAGCTATTCCTCTCTCATCTCATGGAAATGATTTTTTTTTTTTGTATTTTTATTTATTTATTTGTTTATTTATTTATTTATTTATTTATTTATTTATTTTTAATAGCACCTTCTCTGTTTGGTACCAATGTGAGGAAAAGAAATGTATCTTTAGCATTCTCTTAAATTGGCACCATTTTACTAATACCTAGCAACATTCATCCTCTAAGCATGGCTTAAGCCCCCCATGTGTCTGCTCTTGCTTTTGGATGTGCAAGGTCTCAAAGTGACTTTTTTTCCCTTTGGAGAAAAGCGATGATCCCTAAATTGCAGATAGAGCAGGATTATCCTCAAAATGGAAGAAATAATGTAACAACCAGTCCAACGTGGGTACTGTGTTACTGCTAAAAAATGTAAAATAAAAAGTCTGCAAAATAACCTTATGATTGTTTAGTCAAAGGATCAGAATCCCTTGGAATTATTCCATTAATGCATATTTACAAAGCAAGAGGTTTGCAAATATAGGTGCCAAGGGAAAATTAAAGCGGTGAAAATATCTAACACACAATGAAGAATTAGAAGGGAAAATCTGATAATGGAGCTAAAGCAGGGAAAAAAAAGGAAAGGAATGCTGTCTTGGTCTTAAGGCGGCATTTCCTGTCACCCTTTTCCCTCCCTCCCTCTGCTGAATGCAACCATTAATTGTACGAATCGAAGAGTTGCAATGGCTAAATTGGACAGGAACCTCAGGAGGTCAAAGCATTCCTGCTTGTTAAAGCTACTGACACGTTTTACAGTTTTGCAAAATGTCAGAGTCCATCATGCTGTAACTTTGCTGCTGAGGATCCTGTCTCTCATAAAACACTCACAGCTGCCTTATGAAACTTTCAGGTAAAATCTCACATCTTCAACTGAGTCAACTCCTTTTCTCCCTTCCTTTTATATTCTTGTTTATGAGCTTGTCACAAGCCTGTGGACTTTCGTTTGCTTATTTGTTTTTCCCTTGCTTTTTTGGTGTCCTTTTTGCTACATTCATTTTTTATTCTTTTCCTCTTGGAGCTGCAGGTTCAGACAACTTGAGTGACAGCAGCCTCTGTGGCTTTCCTATCCTTGCAAAATCTCAAATTGGTGGAAAGGGGCAATTAAAGTAACCACTAGGGTTTAACAATTGGCATTTGGCATCTGCTGTGCCTCTATGACCATGCACAGCTGTCTGCCTTCCAAGAGGAACACAGGAGTGTGTCATGTCTGTAATCCCAGTGAACTGAGCTCTCTCAAGCATGCTGTGATGGCAACTTCATTTCATTCGGCCTTTTTCATCTCTAGGATAGCACCTCTCCAAAGGGGATTCATACCACAGAAAGGCTAGAAAGGTATTTTAAGCAGTGCCCTAAACACTGAACTCCCTAATCCACAGCAGAACACAACAAATTCTCAGTGTTTCTGTGATCCAGTTGTAATATTTTGATCACATAAAAATTCTGTCCGTGTTTGTCTTGAAAAATGAATTTATATTATGGTACATTGTGCTAGGGATTCACAGAATCACAAAATAGATTCTCTTAGGGGGGATCACCTTGTTCCCACCCCTGCCATGGGCAGGGACACCTTCCAATATCCCAGGCTGCTCCAAGCCCCATTCAACCTGGTTCTGAACACTTCCAGGGATGGAGAATCCACGACTTCTCTGGGCACCCTGTGCCAGGACCTCACCACCCTCACTGTCAAGAATTTTTTCCTTATATCCAGTATATATCCAATATATATCCACTATATATTCAATATACAAGCAGTATATATCCCCTATTTCAGTTCAAAGCCATTTCCCTTGTTGCATCACTTTAGGCCTTGCTGAAATGTCTCTGCACAGCCTTCTTATAATGCTTCTTTAATTATTAATAGGACGCTACAAGGTCTTCCCAGAGCCTTGTCTTCATCAGGCTGAACAATTCCAACTCTCTCAGCTTTCGTCACAGGGAGCAGGCTTCAGTTCTCTGATTCTAATATAATTTTTTGTGTTATATATCCTTATATTTTTGTCATTTGATTTTTTTTTGTTAGCAATTTTTTCCTTTTCTTAGTTAGCCTGGAAGTTGATAACCTTCGCTTTTCTTTCCATTTCTTCTTGATGATCATTTTAGGAGGAAATTCTTTTTTCTGGAGTGTAACCTAGGATCTATTTAAGGAGTGTCATAAAAATTTGCCTTAAAAATCTCTTCTCTATCACTCAAAACATCTAGCAAAGGAGCTAAAATGAATCTATAGATAACATATTTATGCAATGATTGTAAGGAAAGTATAATTATGCCAATTCTGATAATTGAAAAATAAGTAAGGAGAAACCCTTTGCTGGTCTCCCGCACCAAACCTGGTGCACAAGATGGAAAATAAGAATTAAGACTGCTCTTTTGCTGTCCTGCATGTGACTTCATCTCTTTCATGTCTAACCTTGAGATCAGTGCGTGATATTGCTGTGTTGAGATCAGTGTTATGGATGACCATAACATCATCTCCAACATCTTTTGAGTTGAGGCTGAAATGTTATAAAAATAAATGCTGAATCCTCTGCAATGAAATACATTATTTGTAAAATTTCTGTTGTGGTCTTCTCATTTTCCCCTTAATTTGGGCAGCAACATCTCTCTCATTATTGTAATAATAGGATTTTTACTCCTGCCACAAGGAGCAGGACCATAGAAACAGCTTTGGCCACCAGGTTAACAGCTCTGCCCCAGGAGCTATGCAAACCCTAGAAATCTAAACAGGATCACAATATAGTCCTGATTACTGAGGTGCATTCAACTGTGTTTAAATCATAGTAGTCAATTTCTGGCACGCTTTCTGCATGTCTTTAGTCCAGCATAATTTATCCCAGGCATTCATAAATACGTGTAGCATGACAAAATACTGTTCCCAGTAGGCAGCAAGTGCCAGGTCACGTGGATCTCTGGGGAGAAAACAGATTTAGCTGCACAGGTGAAAACTGCTGCAGAGTTATAGAGCCTTGAGAATGGAATCCATAATTGGGTAGAGTAGGTGTTGGTAGGGTCCCACTACTTGAGCAAGCTCCAAAGCTGCTCCAAGTTAATAAAAGTAAAAAATACATTTTCACCACTCATGTTGCATCTAGGGATAATTGGTAGTGAAAGGATCAATGTTTCACCAGAAAAATCAAGTTAAAATGGTGACCTTTGAGAAGCTCCAGTGAGCAGTAACTGAGAAAGAAATATGGAACAAATCTCCTGCCACATCATTCTGCAAACAGAGCATTTATTTTTCCCTGTGTTTTGAGTCACACTGTCTGAGACCTCAGAGAGGTGGTGATGATGATGGTGATTGTTGTTGTTGTTGTTTTATTGTTGTTGCTATTGCTATTATTACTGTTATTATAATAGTAATCATCATATTCTTAAGGTTCAGCATATGTGAGTGCATGTGTAGGTGGCAGGCCTATTTTTAGGAATAACGTCACACTAAAGACACGTGCAAAAATATATCTGTGGAAGAGCTAGTCTTTGTGTGCGTGTGTGGTAATCATAATCAGTCACACTGTATTTCTGCCTTGGGGTAGAGAAGCTGAAAGAAAGGTTGAGAACACTGTTATAGATAATCCTCTGTAATGATTTTCCTTTCTTCAGGACAATCTTGACAACAGCACCTTGCCCTAGGAAAGTTTCCTTTGATCCATTTTGTGACTGAAATACAAATTCCCTATTTTTAGTTTACCTCTCTTCAAATTAATGATCCCTGCAATGAGGATGCCCTGCCCAGGAGTGTTTTTTTTTTTCAAACAGATTAGAAGAAATAACAAAGCTAAACCCTGGGATTGGGAATTGGGTCTGAAAGGTGGGAGAATGCTTGGTCTTTATTTGCCTTTCTTTCTGCCTTTTTGGGGCTGCTGTCATGTCCTGTTACACAGATCATCTATTTGATATTACTACACTTATCAAAGATATAGGCAGGCAACATTGTTAGCAGCTAAGGAGAGCTGAGGATTTTTAAGGCATTAGAGACAAAATTTTCATGAAATAATTATGCAAAGTAGTGTATGAACGTGCATACAGAAAGCAAGCTGTTAGTGGATCTCATTGGCTCGGTGAAGTTATTTACAGTTTGTTTAAAATATGTATTTCCATGGCTGTGTATAAGAATGTGATAAATCTGTCCACTGCTGATACAGCTATACAAAAGTGAAAATGGTTGTGAGTGTAGAGATCTGAATCCCAAGCAGGTGAATACACATGAGATGCCAGATACCATTCAAGATTCTTGCATACATGCCATTTATTTAACAGAATCACGGAGACTCAGGCTCTCTGGAGCTGCAGCAAGTGATGATTGAAGCATTTCCCTTGTGTAAAACAGTAGCACAAACCCATACTTAGGCAACTGAAACGCTCCCTTTATAGCCTGGCTGTACTTTTCCAAGACTCTGCCTTTCTAAATTCACCTTAATAAATTGTAGTACATAAAAGCAAACGAACAAACAAAAACAACAACAACAAAACAAGAAAAAAAAACAACACACAAAGGACTTCCTGGATGTCAGGCTATTTTCCTGATTTGTTTTTCTCCTTTTCCTTAAAAAGTGGCAGTTGATGGAAGTGGCATGAGTGTCAGTGTGAGGACTTCTTGGCTGACTACTTGCCATCCCTCAAGTGCCCCCAAAACCCATGCTTTAATGAGAAACGAGAACAAATATTATAAACCAAAATCCTTTTCAGGTTCATACACTTCATCTACAATTTTCAGTCAGCAGAAGCAGTAGGTTTTTCAGGACAGAGCACCTGGTAATATAAATCGAATTCTCACTATGGCTGTGGTGGACAAGGCTCTCTGGCACATGGTTTGATTGTTGGTGCTGTCCTGTCCAAAAGACTGGGAGTTGAACCTGGGTGATCCTTGTTGGTCCATTCCAATTCAGATTATTTTATATCCTAGGACTCTATAATAGAAAGATCACTGAAGACCATCTAGTTCCAAAGCTTTGCTCAACAGCAGGTTGCTCAGGGCTGCATTCATTCAGGCTTTGAATAACTTTATGGAGACTCTGCAACCTCCTTGGGCAACCATTGCCAGTGTTTGGCAATACTTACAGTAAAAAAAGGAATAACAAATGGTAATAATAATAATAATAAAAAATAAATCTGTGAATAAATGATATTCAAACTGCTACTACTGCTGTTATTTATACTGCTATTTTTTTCTCATACTTGCAATAATCCAGTAATACCTTAAAAAAATCATCAGTTGATACTTGAATGGGACAACAGTAAAGGAAAATAATGTAACGATATTTGGGACGAAATCTGAACATCATAAAAAAGAAAGAGGAGTGTCTGTAAGCCTTTCCCAAAAATGGGTGTTTTCAGGTTACTACAATTTTTTTTCCACTAACCACTTGGCCATTCTTTGCCCACTAGAAAATCTGCTTCTTAAATAATAATAATAATAATAATAATAGTGATGATTTCCTGATTGTAAATGAGGAAAAAAATATATAAAGATGTAGACTTATATAATTATCCCTTTGGTATTTTCTGTGTATAAATTATATTTAGGGATTTATATTTTTGTTTGGACTCCATTGTTAAAGGAAGAACTGTTAAAAATTACTCTGCAGTACAAGAAAATATGGAAATAAACCCATAACTTACAGGTGAATACCTGTCAGATTTGTTGTTTGGCTTTTTGTTTTTTTTTCTTGAGTAAACAGAATTAATACCAGAATTATATTGATAATTAATAGCAATTGCTACCAGTATATTTTTAAGGTTTACACCATTGCTTCCTTCTGGGATAAAGTGCATTTAAATGTAGTTGATGCTGGTTTTGGCTTTATCAGGACATGTCAGACTTTGACTGGAGAACACTGTATGGAGAAGCTTGCACATTTTCCATGCTCAATTAATCTCAAGCATCTCTTTGAATCACATGCTTGTCAAATATGTAAACTATATTATTGAAAAGTCCAGTGCTGCTGTTGGGAGGTTTCTTGGCTTGTCTGGACCTTGCTGCTGAGCCAAACAGTGGCTGCTGTGGTGTTTCACCCCAGAGTCACCTTTGGCTAGCTGGTGATAGAGCTAGGACTGTAGAGACAAGTCCAGGCATGCCAGGGCTCCAGGAGCAGTGGGATGAGCTTCCTCGTGGATGCTTGCTCCAGGTTTTCCTCTGCAGGAGAAGCTTTAGGGTGATGGTGAAGTACAGGAGTCGGTTCTGATGGAGGGTTTAGTCCAGAACATTTATTCTGGCCAGCAAGCCTCTGAATCTCATAACAGCTCCAACAGAACTCTCCATCGTGTTGTTGCTCGTCCTTTTAACCGGGGCAGAGGGGAGGGGAGGGGACAGGAGGCCACCAACCAGGTCCAGGTGAGGAGGTCTTAGGGGACAAAGGACACCTGGATGGCCAATGCCTCTCCAAGGGTAGAGAGCATCCTTTGAATCTGCTAATCACTGACACCCTTCTGGAATTTCAGGAGTGATACAGTGCTCGGCAGGGGTGGGGGAAGGAGGGATGATCACACCATGGCACTGTATAATGGTTTTCTGCTGTGGGTTCCAGATTACTCAGCATTTATCTGGGTTCAAAATTAATTTGTCTATATTTTTATGAGTTATCCATCTTCTAAATATGTTAACTAATTGTCTTTCTTGGTTTTCTGGATTTGCTGAGGGTAGTTTCAGACATTTCCCTCTAAGAGAGAAAATGTATGACTAATCTAGCAAATATGATACTGCTGTTTTACTACCTAGCTGGAGTAAATGTTAATTTTCATGAAGGTTTACAGTTTATTGCTACAGCAGGAAAGGGAGCGATGGAATTAAATGTGTTTTAATTTTTTTAAAGCCTTTTCTTCCAGTTCCTGGATTTGCAAATTGAAGTAAGCTTGTTTCAGTACTAAATTTTGGTATGTTTACTGCCTTAAATTAGGAAAAAGGTAGAGAAATCAAAGCATCTTCATGTGGTAAACAAGTTAAATGACTATTGCCCAGGGCTACCAAGTGTATGCAAAGCCATAATGGATTTGTAATACTTTGTTTAGAAGAAAAGAACATTATGTTGGTATGTAAGTAACATGGAGTTAAATCATCATAGCAACTGTGGCTCTGGTTTCATGTTTTGTTATCCTTCCAAAATAACAGACACAGTCTGTTTTCAGGGAACAGAAATTTTTGGGGAGTAAAGCTGACAATGTTAGAGAACAACGGGCCCCAAAAATGATGAACCAACTTTTTATTCCAGGGGCATATATGCTCAAATTGCTGTTGGCAGCATCATTATAAAATATTTATTCCCTTGACAGTAGAAAATTAAAAACAGGGTTCATGCCACCAGGTGCTATCCATGGTTAAAATACATAACTACATGCAGATCTTTGCTCCAAACCTTTGACTTCATGTAAACAAGTCCTGAGTCAGCTCACTCCTGCTTCCAGCAGAACTCTGGGACAGGCAAACTGCAGCCACACAGAGCTGTTTGTTTGTCAACAGGCTTTACATTTAGCTGGAGAAATAAATTGATAAAAAATAGAATAATAGAATTGTTAAGGTTGGAAAAGACCTCCAAGACCATCAAGTCCTACCTTCAGCCAAATGCTGCCATGGCCACTTAACCATTTTATGACGTATGGGTTTGGGTATCAAGGGCAGAGTGCCAAATTATAAACCAGATACTGGGGTTGTGACAAGATCAAGACTTCATGATCCCTATCAATGTCTGTTGATGTAGAAGGTGGCCTGTCCTTATCAGCTGGTTTGCCTTTCCTTTCATCCGCCAAGGCATTAGAAACCATCAGAAAACACAAACAAAACATTACAATAAATTTTAAAATGTCCCAGTGCACCCTTGGAAGCTATTAGTCATTCAGGTGTGCTATATACATGAGGTGTAGTGAACTGTGATTATGAATTTTCTGTCCTTTTAGCATGAAGTGAAGTAGGTTTTGTAACTAAGCTGAAAAGATTTCAAGAAGGATTTGTACAGCTGAAATGGTAAACTATGTCACAAATGGGAGCCAGCCTGAGACCCAAGAGCCTGGGAATTGAGTTAAAGGAGTAATGTGCATGCACATGTTAAATGAGAAATTCCTAAGGTGAAGTCAAGCAGCTCAGGGGATTCAGGGCTAACAAGTCTAGAACCAAAATGTTTCTGTGCCTTTTGTTGTCATGGTAGTCTTGCCAAGGGCTGAACTCTGTGAATCAGGCAAATCCCATTTTTTTATAATCCTATGGTTTTCACAGGTAGCTTGACTTAGGAGAGATTTGCAGCTCTGGAGATACCCTGGGCTGAAAGTTGGCTCTTTTTGTACAGAAAATAGAAAAATCTTTGTCCTTGCCTAAGCCTTTATGACACCTTGGGAATAACTGAATGCTTTAACCAAGGAAAGAAGGAAGAGAAGAATGGAATATTTTCAGTTGGAAGGTACCTACAATGATCATGTAATCCAACTGCTTGACCAATTCAGACCTGTCCAGGTTAAGTGCTTAGGTCACTGACCACCTCTCTAGGAAGTTTGTTGCACTTTTTGGCCACTTTTTTTTTTGAGAAATGCTTCCTAATATCCATTCTGAACCTCCTCTGCCAAGGCTTCAAGAGGTCCCTAACCAGGAAACTGTTGAAATAGACTTTTATCTCTGGGCATAGAAGCAGGGTCTTTGCCCCAGTTCCTGATCCCTACCACAGCTCTGCTGACATGGCCAGGTTATTTTCTATTACCCCAAACCATTGGGAATTTTCCACTCTGCATGGAACCAGATGTCTGTGCTATATCCAGCTTTGCCCATTCCCTTCCTACAAAAAACTACAAAGGGATAAAAGAGTTTCCACCACAAGGTGCAGTGCAGGCCTTCTGCCTCATTGTGTGACCAAACGTGAGGAGATGACCACTCTTAGGGGAAGAGAAGCCTGCCTGCTTGCCTGTATTTACTGACAGAGCACACCTGCCCCATCTCCTTAAAACAAATAAAATTCATCATTTTTCAAAAGCCTTTTACACGCTGTGGCCGTCACGAGGCAAGAAACAATCCTTGCTTTGTAGAATGTACCACTCATTAGACACAGGGCAGAAAGGGACTCAGGGACACAGAAATGGCACAAAGAACTTGAACCCAATATCTAAAACCTCACTGTGTTGGCTGGGTGAGCAAATCTTTCTTTTTAGGAATCATCACTGTTCCTGATGTAACAGTATAGCTGTCTACATGACACTGTTCACCTTAAGGGTGTTGGTGATTCATTAGCCACTCAGAACCCCCAGAGCACAGGGAGGTCACAACTTTAGGTGTAACAGGCTAGTTTACAAAGAAAAGTAAAAAGAAAAGGACTTGGAAGGGCTGAGATAGGTAAAGCTACAGCACCACAGGGTTCGATTGTTAGATTGTGGCTCAGACATCCCACCCTGGGAATTGTATTAATTCCATTTACCCACAGGAAACATTTCAACTCCATTCTCTTCTGCAGAGAGCTCAGAGTGAAGAGGGAGATGGAGGATGAAGTGTCCTGAGCACTAACACACAGCTCTTGGTCATTCTGTACTTGGTGTGGGAAGGAGAAATTAATGATTTACTGCGAAACTCTGGATTGCTTTCTTGTGTGGAAGGGGCTCTACAAACATATGGATTCAGATAACTTGGTTCAGAACTACTGATCTCCAGACTTTGGAACAAAGGGTATCCTTTTACTTCCTCATTAAGAAAGAGAGATTCTTAATGAGCAAAAATTTTTTTTTAAAATGTTTTTTGTTTGTTCTTTTTTTTTTTTAAATTAGAACAAACATTAAAATGTATTATATTCTGAAAAGGTGGAGGGAATCCCAAATTCACTGAAGGATAAAACAGCATGATTTTTCCCAGTTACTGTTGAATAACACACGTGTGCATTCCCACCTCTTCACAACTGGCGTGGGCTTTGCCCCTCCAAAAGTTCCTCCACAATTAAATTTATGAGGAGTGGAATAAATCGAGAGGCATACATAGACGCTTATGATTTCTTTGTGCTGGTTCCCCATAAATATTAATGCCTTTCCTGGGTGCTGGCACCGTGACACGCCGTGGACAGGGGCAGGATGTGAGCTGGCCGGGCTCTCAGCCTTGCTGCATACAGATGAGCCCCTCAGAGAGCCTGCAGGTGAAACACACACACACAGAGTGGAATTATAGCTGCCCCTGGGCAGCACCACGGACCAGTAATAGCTGCTTCTTCCATCAGTGGGTAATGCAGCCTTTGTGTCAGGGACGTACTCAGTGGTGTTGCAGCATTAAGGGGGAGAAAGCTAATGTAGTTTGCCAGAGAAAGCAGGAATTGCTTCCTCCCCACCTAGACTGCAGGAATGTTTCCCTTTTATCCACTAGCTCCTTTACAACTTTCTATTCAGAGCCTTTGTCATTGTCATCATAAAAAAAAAAAAAAAAAAAAAAGGAGAACAGGCTATGTAACAGATTGAAAATGCATGAGATATGAATAAATTATCATGTGTAAAAGTATAGATTTAGCTTTAGTTGCAAGAAATAAAGGAAGGGAAACCAATACCAGAAAAAGAATTTCAGGGACTATGATTTCTCGAGGTATCATTATTTGGATGACATCAGGGGAAGTTTTAAATCACAAAGGTATTGTGGTAAGAACAAATGGCAATCTTACCCTTGAAATTCTGAAGTGTAAGACATAAGAGGAAGTGACAGGAGACAGATAAATGGGTTTTCATGAGGAAGTTCTGATACAATGTGAAAATGCAAATCAGTTTCTTAGTATCACAAGTAACTCCATACCAAAACTGTTTAATCCCAATTCTTTTAAAAATACTTTTAACATCTCTTGATAAGTCATTATATTAGTTTGAGGGGAATTTATTTGCCATATCAATTTTAGAGAATCAGTTTAGTTTTGTCATGTAAATAAACCATGAAATAGGCTTTCCAGAGATAGGTAACAAGAGTGAACAAATCACCTCAAGCTTGATGAATTGTATCCTAGAAATGCTTAGAAATATCCTAGAAATCCTCTTACCCTAGCAAGGGGGAAACTAGTGTCCTGGTCTGAGCTGAGATAGAGTTAATTTTCTTCCCAGCAGCTGGTATAATGCTATGGTTTGGATTTGGGATGCGGATAATATTGATAACACACTGGTTTTAGGTTTTGCTAAGTAGTGGTCAAGAATTTTTCAGCTTCTCATCCTGCTTTTCCTGTGATGAGGCTGAGGGGGCACAAGAGTTGGAAAGAGACAAAGCTGGGACAGCTGTCCCAGACTGGACAGAGAGCTCCTCCATACCCTGTGGCATCATGGTCAGGGTACAAACTGGGGGGGACACTGGCCAGGGCTGATGGCTGGGCATTGACCAACACTTGACAAGCAAATGCATTGTGCATCATTGGTGTGTTCTAGTTATTTCATCTTTTACTTGTTTATTTATTATTATTCTCCCTACCTTTTCTGTCCTGTTAAACTGTTAAACTGCCTTTATCTCAACCCATAAATTCTACTGTTTTTTTTTTTGTTGTTTTTTTTTTTTTTCCTGCTGATTTTTTACCCCCTTCCCATTTGAATGAGGAGGGGAGAAAAGCTGTGTGGTGTTGTGGTGTGTTAAACCATGACAGTTGTTTTTGGTGCCCCAAAGTGTTTGAGGTAATGACAGCTGTGACTGGGAGGTGCTGGATAGATTTTAAGTCTATTATTGCTGTCTAGGCATCAGCTGGCAGGCTCCTGTGCTTGCCATGAAGCTTCCTTCCTGTTTGCCAGTCCTGTGCTCCTTAGTGGCTGCTGTCTGCTCCCACTGCTCATGCAGAGCTGTGCTGCTCATCCATCCCCTTTCTCTACCGTGCCTGGGAATGTTCTGATAACAGCAGTGGTGGATGGCTGGCAGATGACCAGGGCACCTCTGCTGTGTCTGTGCTGGGCAGGATGGAACACCAGTGTGAGCTCCAGTGGAAGGGCTGTGACCTGTGGATGAGTCCAGGTGGGAGCAGGACACCCCAAACCACCTCTGTCCCATGGATTAGGCCATTCTGGAACACGTGAGCCTCAGGAGAGACTGTGGCTCATAGATAAAACCCTGCTTGGAGCAGGAACAACTTTAAGAGTCTGCAGTCTGTGGGTTAGTTCAGCCCAGAGCAGGGTTAACAGGAGAGATCTTTGGGATGTTAAACCAGATGGTCTGGTCCAAAGGGACAGGACTGGAG
Source organism: Sitta carolinensis (assembly GCA_032173965.1). Lineage (NCBI taxonomy): Eukaryota > Metazoa > Chordata > Aves > Passeriformes > Sittidae > Sitta > Sitta carolinensis. Next base: position 6,950,372 of record CM063313.1, on the reverse strand, counting down.
ATTATAATGGAAACACTTTTAAATCCTTGTAACCCATGATTTGAGGTGCATGTTATAGGAAATGCTGTAACATGAGGCACTCAAATCAGTGGAGGTGAAACCTTAATTTAAGCAGTGTGAGTGCAGCAGGGACCCAGGCTGATCCTGGTGCCCCTCACACCACACCACACCTCCTGTCCGGAGTGACCACTGTGACAGATGGAGCCTTCAGTCAAGGACTGAACACTAGGCAAACTCAATGAACATTCCATGGATATTTTGCATAACTAGTGGAATGATATCTGTGGATTACATCAAAGGATGGGAAGGGGAACATGTGGTCAGTGAGGATGTATTGGCTGGTGTGGAGCCTGGGCATGACATAAGTGTTATGGAATAAGGAGTGGAGAATATATTCAGATAAAACGAATTGAAAGTCAGCAACTCATAATTAGTCTACTTGCTTACTTAAATAGGAGATCATGTTATGAATTGTTTGCTTGAATCTTTTGACAAATTTTTTGAGAACACATGAAGTGATAAATCTGTATTTATCAGATAAAGGAGATCTGTATTTATCAGATAAGGAGCTGAGGACCTTAAGCTATTGAGATATTTTTCCTTCAAGAGCTGAACAGAGACCTTTTCTCCAAAGTTAGCATTATCTTTGAACTTACACCTTCTAAGACAGCCTGGATTTAAATAACAATGTGCACTCATAAACAACAGAATAATAGAGGCAATGAATACAGAATCATTTCATAATTACTGATACTAAATACAAAACAGTTGTAAATTCTCTGTTTGGATGCACAAAACAACAACATTTCAGTGAAGTTTACACCTTCCTTTGAGATGAGAAGATTTGGGTATACATGCAACAGATGCATGAAATATATGGAAGGGTCTTTCATGCTTCAGTGTGTAACTTCCTGGGGGAAGAAAATAAAATAATTCTTTCAGATCTTGCACATCTCAATACTTTCCAGAATATTAAGGTGTGAACAAATTATTATGAATAAATCAATTCGTGCAACACGAAAGGGAGTATTTCTCATGGCAGCTAAGCTGTGTCTGTACTGCATGATTGAATAACTGGTCAAAACCAAACAATCTAAAAAAGCTGGGGGTGGGGCCTATCTTGTCTACAACCTCACACTAAGGTATTAAGAGATAGTGCTTTGCCAAGAGCTTCTTAACCCATAGAATCTCTTTTGAAGTATCACTTGATTTCATTTTATTTGAACTCCATAACCTCAAAATACAAGGGTTTTGATTGATGCTTTCTGCCTCCTCCATATCCATCCCCACAAAAGATATAATAATACATTAAAGAAGTTCAGAGCCCCTTCTCCTGCACTGTCTTCTTCTTCAAACTGTTTTAGCGCTGTTAACTTTAGGACACTTAAATTATCACTGAAGATTCAGAAGTTGACCTAATTGTATTGACATTTTTTTTTTTTTCCTCTCAGGCTGCAATTTCCAAAGTCTTTTTTTTCCATTACAGAGTCCATCTTTTATTAAGTCTAGTAATGATTAGACATGACCAACTAAAATTAAAACTGAAACTGCACTGAATAGCTTATTATTAATCAGTTTAAATAAACAGTTCACCACCCTGCATATCAGAAAATGCAGATGGGAGCAGTTGCTACTGGAATTGGATAACAACATAACTAGTAGTGGTCACCAGCAGGAGCTGATATAGCTGGATCTTACAGTTCCAAGACTACTAAGCAACTAATGTCTTAGATAACTTCTTCTTCTTTCTGTTACTAATGGCTGCCATGTCTTCCAGCAGCACATTCCATGAGATTTAGTGAAAAATTCTTTCTTCCTCTTTGTATGAAATGAGATTTATGAGAAGAATCCCTGGGAAATTATAAATTATCTCACAGGGTTAATTTATTCCATACCTGGAAAAATTTTAGACTTCAACCATCACCTATATAAGTCCTGAGAATGTCCGTCCTGTCCAATAATGACAAGTAATATTGAAAACACAAGGTTTAATTTCAAAGAATAAAACAGTGATCAGCAGTGAATAACCTCTTCAAACACCTTATGAATACAAAGGAGGAAGGAAATGAGGTTTCAAAATGTTCTTTCAAGGTCTATGAGGTTAAAGATTATCTATACATCTAAACTTTCTTTTTCAAGAAAATAAATTTTCTATCACAACCCTGATCCATTCATTCTGCATGATGGCATGAGTCCATCTACTTGATTTTCAAAGGATATAACTTCTTATAAGCTTCATCAGTCCCAGGATCATTTTTCATATTTTTTTTTTAAATTTTTTTTTTACTTTTCCTTTCTAATATTTACACATCTTTCTGTGATATTCTTCAAACACCTTTTATTATTCAGACAGTTTAATATCAAGTAGTCATTTCTTTTGAAAATTCCCTATTTCATGAAAAGAAATAGCTACAGAACTTCAGGAAAAAAAAAGTGGAAAATATATGATAACCTAAAAGCAAACAAACAAACAAAAAGCCAGAAAAATAAACTTACAAGAAAAGGATAAAATATGTCTCAAAGCAAAGCAATGAGAGGCTACAGAGGTAGAACATTTTTGAGATTATGAGATCAGGAAAAAATAATTAATTTGAAAAGCCAGTCCTTGTACTGTACAGCATCCTTTGTGTCACGTCTGGAGCTACCTGTTTGACCATCTAAAGTTGCACATGTTTTCTTTAAAAGTATTTTTTCCTCAGCTTCACCAAGTCTGTTTCATCTTTGGTAATTCACACTGTTCTGCCACTGCCATGTTCTCATCACCACTTCTGTCTCCAGTATTCCCCAGGCAACATTGCATCTCAGTTTAGTTGGTGTATCATGAAAAAATAAAACGTTTCTCAGTGATTCTCCTCTTTCTTGTTGATGAGTAATAGAGGCAAAAATAGTTGCAAAGTGTGTCTCTGGACAGCTTCTAGAGATTACACAAGTGGAGGATATTCCAAAGCCCAAGGAAGTCAATTAAGATATTCAATGGCTTTGACAGGCTTTGGAGCAACAGATAATGATGGTAGGTTTATCTCACTTTCTGATGGAGAGTCTCAGATCAATCAGCATTGCAGCTGCTCAAGAGGAAGAAGCTATTTGTAAATAAGTGATTCAATGGTTAGTTATGATGCTTTCCCCAAAGCATTTAGCTACTCAATTATCAGTGTGGAGGGCTGATTATACAGTGGCAAATTTTAATGCTGAGCAGTGCAGGGAAACACAAGCTCTGTCTCACAAATACATTTCTAAAATATGATTCCATAGGCCTGATATATGCTGCTTGCATTGTTTGGTAGGACTTTTATCTTTCTTATTATACCATCTGGATGCTTTACAAGCCATAATAAACTTATCCTCACAGTTCCCTGAGGAAACAAGTACATGGAGAAAGCTGCCCAAGAAAAAAACCTCTGGGCAAAAGTCTGGAAGACGATGCTGCAGGCAATCACATGCAAAGGAACTGTTGTCCAGAGAAGAGATTCTGCCCCAGAAAGAACTGACCCTGGAGTAGAAAATGTCCTTGATCAGGTCAGCTTCATCAGGTTATGTGATTCCAGTTTTACCTTTCTTTCATCTCACAGATGGGTGTTCCCAGGCTTTTTCATGTCTGCTTCACAGGTCATAAAATTTTTCAACTTTGGACTGCAATTTTTATGACTGGCCTCCTGCAATCTGGATCTAATAAACTAGTTCATGGAGTTATTGTGAATATCACTTTGAAGCACTATAGCCCAGTAAACACAATATTGCTACTGCTCATAAGAGGCTTTGTAGTGGGTTTGCAAAATCTCAGGAGCAAGGCTAGTCTGGCTCACTTTGTCTGAATTGTGTTCTCTTGCCTGGGGCTTTGTCTTAGGTACTTAGGCTGAAACAGTGCTTTCTAACAACAGGCCACTGTCTAATTTGTTTTATTTTGTATTTGTGTGCTGCAGTTATAGGGGATTTTTAACTAGATAATCCAATCATAGAATGATAGAATATCCTGACTTGGAAGGGACCCAAGAGATCATTGAGTCCAAACCCCAGTCCTGTGCAGGAATCCAAACAATCCCACCCTGTCCCTGAGAGCATTGTCCAAACGCTCCTGGGCTCCATCAGGTTTGGTGCTGTGCCCATTCCCTGGGGAGCCTGTTCAGTGCCCACCACCCTCTGGGGGAAGAACCTGTTCCTGATGTCCAACCCAACCCTCCCCTGGTGCAACTTCAGGCCATTCCCTGGGGTCCTGTCCCTGTCTCACAGGGCAGAGATCAGAGCCTGCCCCTGCTCTTCCCTCTCCAGGAAGCTCTGGCTGCTCTGGGGTCCCCCCTCAGCCTCCTCCTCTCCAGCTGAACAGACCCAGAGCCCTCAGCCTCTCCTCACAGGGCTTCCCCTCCAGCCCTTCACCATCCTCACACCCTCCTTTGGAGGCTCTCCAATATCTCAGGACCGTTCTTATTTTGGGGCAGCCAGAGCTGCTCACGGTGCTCAGGGTGAGGCAGCCCCAGGTCAGAGCAGAGCAGGACAATCCCCTCCCTTGCCTGGCTGGACATGCTGTCCCTGGTGTCCCCCAGGACAGGGATGTCCCTCCTGCTGCCAGGGCACTGCTGGCTCAAGTTCAATTTGCACTGGCCAGGACCCCCAGCTCCCTTTCCATGGCTCTGCTTTCCAGGATCTCATTCCCCACTCTGTCCATACATTCAGAACCCAGCACCTGCCCTCGTTGAATTTTATGCAGTTGGTATGGAAATGGTAGCTTTATTCATAATAGGACTAATTCTACAGTATTGTTCTGTTCTGCTATAATCATTCCTGGACTACTAGGAGTTCACATTAGGCTGTTGATACTTCACTTGTAACCACAGTAAGCTCCTGGATTTACACAAATGGCATTTTCATTTTTCTTAATCAGGTATGCAGACAGTGCAAAGCAAACATCAGAGCAGTTACCCTGCCCTCTGGTAACAGATACTGCACAGCTCTGAAGATCAAGGTATTCTCTGCCCAGAAGTTTACAAGAACAATGATAAAAAGTTATTACAGGCAGTTTGGTATGTTACAAAGAAAGGAGGCACAGTATCAGAAGTACAGCAAGGGAATGAAACATGTATCAGATAATAAATACTCTTGCTGCACATTAAGCAACCTTTGTGAGAGTGCAAATTGATCAGCATTACAAATAATTGTACTATTTTACTGATTTTTGAAGCTAATTTTTTTTCAGCTAACATGTCTGGAGAATATTTTAGATATTTGCACCTGCTCAGAATCCAGTCTGCAGTCCTCTGCTCCTACTGATATCTAGAAAATTTTCCTCTCCTCATAAAAGGCTTGTGCTTCACAAGTGGTATTTCTTTGTAGGCAGGGATTAAGATTAATAGATGATCTTTAAATGTCCTGCTAGTCTGGTCTTCCTCCTTTTCCAGAGTACATTGCTTAATGGATTTTAATTTATCTCCCATTCCTACACAACTCTCACACAGATCTGTAAGTGGTATAAGAAAGTCAGTGCTGCAGGACCACCACAGTTCTGATGTTATCACTCAATAACCTCTGAAATTAATTTTCTTCTTTTCTTATTGTCTTTTCCACTCTCCTTCAGCCATCACAGGGTGATCTTATGCTGACAGTTCATACATATTCAAGCAACAACCCAGAAACCATACACTGAATATTTTCTCTCTTTTTGCAGTCATTTATTTGTAGATTAGCCTCTCTAAAGAAATAAAAACCATCTCATTTTTTCTCATTTATATGTACTCTCAAGACCAACTGATCATATTTTCTTCCACTTTGTAGGACTATCTTCAAGTGCATTGCAGCTTTGTAAGGCGCATGAATGCTGTGTGGGAGTTTGGCTTAAATGATTGGTTAATGCCTCAAGTACACTAGGAAATGAGAGCAAACCTTTGCCAACCCCAATAAGCTATAAATTATGCAATGTACACAAAGATAAAGTGCTGCTGGGCCAAGACTTTAAAGGCAATGGAAAGGTTTTTGCTATAAATACAGTTAAGTATATCATGAATTAAAAACAAAGATCGAAGATGCTGACAAATTTCACCAACACAGTCTTGTACAACCACACAAGAGATGCATTGAACACCAATATCTCTACAGGCATTTTCAGTTTCAGTGTCTATTGGAGTGCATCAAGATTAATTGGGAAGAGATGTATCACTAGAAAAGTCCTTCAAGGGTTAAGAAGAGATTGATATGAACATTAATGAATTGAGTTTTCTGCTACAGAAGACATAGGTTTCAGGTAAAGGTTTCCGTAAAAATAGTTAAAAAAAAAAAAAAAGTCTCTGTGAGTCAGATAGTGAAGAGAGATATTTGTGTTAACTGTGATGTTTCTTAGTTTTGATATACTTTGAGAAACTTTTAGGTGACATGTTGAATATTTCTCTGGGATATTCTAAATTTTCAAGGAAAGACACTGGAGCTTACTTTTAATACCATCAAATGTATAATACATTAAAGCTTTCTTGTTAAAGATTCTTTATAGTATACTTCAAAATTCCGTTTTTGAGATGATTTAAAAGTGTTATAATACAAAGTCAGTCACATGAAATTCTTAAAGTGCTGCTGCAAAGCCCTTTTTACTGCTGCTGAACATCAATATGCCTTATTTGAATGTAACTCCACAAAGTTATTTGTGCTTTTAAAATTGCAGCCAGGCTGTTCAACACAGGAGTGATTTCCTGTGAGTATTTAGAGCAATTGCTACATGTGGATTTGACTCACCTCCTTGCCTGACCCTAAAGAATGAATTAGCATAGTATAACTTCCACTAAAATCCCCAGGCTCAACTGAATGTCCCTAACCCTCCAGAAATTGCCTGCGCAATTCACATGGGTGTTTCTAACCTTACTATAAACCATTAACTTAGATATTGATGCCAGAAAAAGGGACATACACAGCTCACTTGACACTAAACCCCTCAATTCATCAGCCTGGGGAATTTTTGGCAGCTGACCTGGTGAGTTACGTGCTAGCCTATAGCTACTTTAAATTTAAATATGTTCTATCTTTACAAACTGCTCTTGATGTAATAGCTCTAGCAGAGCTGAGAGTGCAAAAAATGTCTTAAAAACTGTGCTTCCTTCCCCTCACAAGAAAACTGCTGGGGACTTTATTATGGTCACTTAGGAGAAATTAAGCATCTATGGAATTTTATGATCATTGGGGAAAAACATTGAATGCATTCGAATTACTCCAAATACAAACTAACAGAAACAATATTCACATATGCTTTCAAGTTCAGTGGTAGAAAAAGGGGAGCAATTGTGAAAAAGGAAAATCACAGTCTATGTGAAAAACGTAAAATCTATGGTAATTCACCCTACAACTAGTAGGTTTCATCTAGATCCACAAAAGTGGCTCAGCACTAGTTCTTTTCTTCCTGTAACATCGATCAGCCCTATTACACCTGCATTCAATGAATCTCACACTTCAGAGATATCAGTAAGGAAAAGAGATATCAACAAAATACAGGCATGACAACTAACTTCAAGTAAACCACATTTCTTATTTGATGCAGTGCATTGTCACTCTGGATGTCCCAATCAAATGTTTTCAGGGAAATTCACTGTAAGAAAGAATTTGCATTCATCAGTGGCCAATTAATAGCTTTTTCTTCCCTCCCAGTAGGGCTACAAATAGCTCTGTTATCAACGTTGAGGGCAGATCAATCTGTTAACATTTTTGGAACACATCAGTGGGGAATCTATAAAGATCTCTTAATAAAGCATTTGAAATCGCAAGTAAATACCACTCAATAGAAAGGAAACATTTATTTGTATAAACTTCCAGTCTTACCCATTACCTCTTCAAACCCACTGCTGCATTCTCCACCTAACTGAGCTAAATCATGCATGAAATAGTATTCTATTTAGTTTGATGGCTGACAGAACCTGAATGCCTACATATACTGCACTAGCATACTTCTGAAAGACTCAGTAATTTTTAATACAGCAAAGAACTGCTCAGAGTGTAACCTTAGTGAATAGGCCAGTCTAATTTCCATTATCAGCAAATATATTCCAGAAAGCTGTTCTATATTATTCAGTCTTATATAATTTTGTCTTTTACCAAAAAACCCTAAAAATCAAACTGCCAAAGCTCCATATTCTCTGATTTTATTACTAAATATTATCTCTTCCAGCAAGAAAATCTTAGCATTATTCCACTTTTTATCCATTCTTCGAGAGAATAGCAGTCTTTATCACTATTTGCCCAGTTATCTTAGAAGCAAATTTGTCTTTTTCTGCGATCCTCTTTTGATAGAACACCTTTCTTAAAAACGCACTTTCCCTAAATACACAGCTATTAAGGATACTTTCTTTAAAGATATTAAAAAAAAAAAAAAAACAAAAAAAACCCTTCATCTATGTTCTTTATTGTCATTACATTTAAAAGGAAAGTAAAAGAAAACAAGATCCATGATGGAATGAAAGCTGTATAAATACTTGGGTTTAACATTTTTATTGCAATCCAATTTGTGAAAAAATGGTGCTGAAGTAGAACACCACTGAACATGGAGCTGTGTAAGCAGCTTAGGAACATTTCTTCCCATTGAGTCTGTAGAACAAAAGATATGCATGTAACTCTTGCATTAATATCCCTGAACTTTTTTTGTTGAAACCCAGAATCATGGGTCAGGTTGGAAGGGACCACAGTGGTGTCATCTGGTACAACTTTCCAGCTTAAGCAAGGTCACCCCAGAGCAAATGAGACAGGAAATGCAATGGAATTCCAGAAAATTGAAATTATTGAAATCTTCAGTGTCATTTTTTTTTTCCTAAAGTAATGTTTTCTGAATTTTGAAGGACTCTGATTTTAGAACTGGAAACACATTCATCTCTGAAGGATTCCATGTCTTAAAACCCCATTAGGATGTGTTAAACACATGTGTTCCACCACATATTCCAAATGTTTCTAGATGTTTCTGTCAATCCTTCTTTGACATCTCAGCCCTGCAAGCTGTGTGTCAACCCAGTGCAGAAACCCCAGAGGTAACTGCAAACGAAAGTCAATTATGCTTGTTGCAACGTTATGCTGATACAGCAACACTGCTTTTGGGATTGGACCTTGAACTCCTCACCAGATGCCTCATGTGGGCATCTCCCAAAGCATGCAGTCTTACCACTGACTTAAGATTTCTTTTTGCTACCCACACTTAGGGGACTTGAAGCAATCTGAGATATTCTCAGGTGTCCAAAACACAGAGAGGGAGCTGGCCGATCTCAAAGGATCTTTGATCTTCAGCTGATTGAGGGAAGGGATTCTCCCTCTCTCCTCCCACCTGGAATACTGCATGCAGTTCTATTGCCCCTGAGATAAGGAGGATGTGGAACTGTTGGAATAAGTCCAGAGGAGGCTGTGTGGTTGGTAAAGGGACTGGAGCAACATCCTTATGAAGACAGGATGAGAAAGTTGTGGCTTTTCATCCTGGAGAAGGAGCATGGAGACCTCACAACCCTTTCCGTGAGGATGTGAAGGGGGCCTAGAGGGAAGCTAGAGAGGGACTCTGCATCAGGAGCTGTAGTGACATGACAAATAATAATGGGTACAAATTGAAAGAGGGGAAATTCAGGTTATATATTAGGAATAAATTCTTTATTGTGCAAGTAGAGAGGCTCTGGCATGGGGTGCCCAGAGATGCTGTGGCTGCCCCTTCCATGGGAGTGTCCAAGGCCAGGCTGGGCAGGGCTTGGAGCAACCTGGGATAGAGGAACTCCATGACAGGGAGTTGAAACTAGTTGATCTTTCATGCCCATTCCAACCCAAACCATTCTCTGTCTCTGTTTCCATTCTCTGATTCTGTGTTTCTGAGATGCTATCATTCTGTGACCTGATGGAGATTCTGCACACCTGCAGACCAAGCAGCATTGCCTGGGCTATCTATCTTGTAGAAGACATCAGGGTGAAGGCTCATGAATAAAGTCCTTAATTATTTACAATACGGAAACAGCTTTATGTCTTTTCTCATATGGGTGTAGACAGGTAGGAAACAGTGAGCTAATTGTCTAATTGTCCCGTAGTTATTTCTCTCCATATTCTTCCATGTTAAACAGAAGTGGTGTGACTTCAGCCTCCCAATTCTGTCAAAACCCCAAGAAAGAAACTGGAATTTTTTTCTCTCTTCTACTGCAGACAGTGTATTTATCCTCTTCAATTCTTCCCATTGAAATAACTGTTCAGTTCCTTTTGAATCAAATGGTCTTATCACCAAAGTTGATACCTGACCTCTTCAAAATTACTTAAGAAGCCCCAGGGCTTACTTGTTCATTTCTTGTCTTTCAGCCACAGAAAACCAGAAGACCTATGTAACTGTACTTTCTGTATTATTTCTACCTCTGCCTTTTCAGAATTTTATTGCCACATGGAATAAAGGCTTTAAAACAAAACACTTAGGCCCAGCTTCATCCATCTTCCCTCAATTACACTTAAGATTCAAAACTTTTTTTTTTCTTTTTTTTTTGTGATGGGTTTGCCTATCTCCATTTGGCAACATATAGGCTTCATATAGATCTCTTTAGCATACAGACTTCAGATTCTCAAGGGGTATTAACTCAGGACTGAGAGAAAGATACCAGCAAGTTCACGGTAGGAACAGGTTAATTGGCTTCCAACATGTTAAAAAATGCTGTAGTGAGAAAGAGAATACTAAATGCCCCTTGTCCAAGGTAGAGTACGTGAGAAAAGAGATTTAAATGACAGAGAGAAAACATAAGGAAAGTGTTTTTAACAGCAAAATAATTGCTGGAACTTCAAGGCTGCTACTGAAAAGGGTCTCCTGCAGCCACAGTGCTTAAGTTTTGGCAGATATCCTTGTCAAGGCAAAGAGGTGGGAAATACAGTGTTTTTGTAAGTCTCTGCCACCCTTTTCAGTTAATATCAAACTATGGTTTAAATAACTAATTTATTCTCTGAAATAAATAAGTTATATCTAGAGTGAGGCACCTTGATATCCATATGAACTTTCATAATTTGACCTTAAGAAGTCAATTCATAAGCTAAAGAAACTTTCAGATACAGATATAATGAGCTCATCAGATCTAAAATTTTTGGAACAGATAAGAACTGTACTGATACTTTACTCCCTTGATGGACATTCAGACACATCTCTTGGGAAAAAGGAAAAAAAAAAATAGAGATTAATCTGTAGCTCACCATTAACTAAACAAAACCCTTCCATTTCCTTTCTTCTCCTTATCTGCATCTGACCTTGAGTGTCTCTTACACTTGACAAGCAGTGAATATTTTTCATCTACCCTAACTTTCATTTCTCACACTCATGATTGGAGGGGGGAGCCATAATAAACATGAACATTTAATCAATACCCTCGTATGAACCGAGCAGTAAAGCACGGGCTAAATAATGAAGAAATATAATTCTTACTCCTGACGCATCTTTAATTAGAGCTTTACAACACGACACGAATTACCTCAGTCCTGTGATATTACCCAAGATGCTTAAATGTTCTACAAAAGTATTGATTTTGTTTTGAATGTCAGATCTTGCGCTTGGCAGCTTTTTCTGTGAAACAAATTGGAATTCTAATTAGGCTGCATTTCTCAAATGAGAAGCAGACAAACAGCAACATAAGTGCACAATTATTGGACCACAGTTATCAGCCTTCTCATGGTCTAAATAACCACAATTTTGAGTAGTACTGAGTAACACATTACAGGCTTTGAATGAAAGTTTTGGAAAGATGAATTTCTGTATCGCCACTGTGTAATTTACCACCTTGAAAAAGATTGGTTGAATGGCTTGAATAGTGCATTATTTTTATTTTTGTTTAAATGGGTTTGGCGACTTAGCAGTGAGAAGTATTAACCTTTGGAAAAAATCAATTGCCATCTCATCTCATCTAGTTAAGAAAAACACACACATGCAAGAAAAACTGCACAGAAACCTGATGGAATTAGTCAGCAGTGAACAGAACCCTCACTCAGAGCTTTTGGCATCGGGGTGATGCAGTAGGTGGGCTGTGGCAAGGAGACTTGGGAGAGTTGAGCTGAACAAGGAAAGAATGTCACTGAAAAGCTGAAGGGAAAGATTTCAGCTGCTTGACATGACCAATGAGTAGATGACACCTAGCACTTGTTCTTCGTGTATTTTGAGCTGCAGGTTTCTCATGTCACTTCATTTGAATTCATTGACTTTCGAGACCTTCTGAGATTGTACAAGATGTAGCTGTTAGACAGTTCCATCTCACGTTCATCAACAAGGTGTACACTGTCCTAACTTAATTTTGAATTCTTTCATCATCTAAAGCTTATGTAGCTTCAGATTTATGTTCAGGTCTGTTGTTGTTCCTGTCTTTCTTTGTATGACCTTTTTCTTTATGTATGATTCTTAACTACTTTCCTGCATTTGCCAAATCTGATATCATCTCTTCTTTGTTCTTAATAGTGTCATGATCAACAAAAAGAAAGAAGACAGTCTTTGCCAAAGCATGACTAATTTAAAATTTCTTTCTTCAGCAGATTGACAAGAAACATAAGTGAAAAGTATAGTAGCCTCTATTACTAAACATTTATAGGTTTTAAAAAAATCACTTAATTTCTTTCTATCAATGTTGAAAGAAATGTTAAAATTCATGCTCAAGGCACTAAAACAAAATTCTTAAGTACTTCAATTACTCAAATGCCCCTAATTCTGCAATGTGTTAGGTTTTCTCCTATATACATACATATATATACATACACTGAAATATGCACAGAGCTAAAGGAAAAATCTCTGTATTTGCAGAATCTACCACATAAAGAATTCAATAATTTAAAAAAGCTCCGACCTCTTAGTAAGCTACTTCAGATATTCAGTGAAATGTTACCAAATGTGAGCACATTAGATTCTCCATAGTTACTGCTAATTGAAATCCTCCTAAGCATCAGTGTCCTGACCTAGACATAGCACTCACCACATAGTAAAGGACACTCCATTGTAAACATATAGGAGTGCAAATAAAATATTTCAGGGAAAATTGAGTCTTGAAATAGTATTTTACAGAAATCATCTTACAAAGGAAAAACATGGAGCTCCACGTTTTAGGAAAGGGAGTCGGCCTCACTGATGAATGATGTAAAAATTCTCCTCTGTATCAAGGAATTTTTCTTCAATTACTTTTTTAGCTTTGTGAAATTTGCTGGACTGTGTCCAGAGGAGAGTAATTAAGCTGGGAAACGTTCTGGAGCATAACTCTGATAAGTGGCTGAGGGATCTGGGCAGGGGCTCAGGCTGGAGCAGAGGAGGCTCAGGGGGGCCCTTGTGGCTCTGCACAACTCCCTGAGAGGAGGGGACAGCCGGGGGGGTCGGGCTGTGCTCCAGGGAACAGGGACAGCAGGAGAGGGAATGGTCCCAGACTGGGATGGGGAAGGGTGGATAACAGGTAAAATTTCTTTCCTGTTAGTGTGGTGTAGCACTGGAACAGAGCAGGGTAGAATCACCATTTCTGGAAGTATTTAAAAGATGTGTCACCTAGGGACATCTAGGTTTAGTGGTCATCTTTTTTCATCACCTAGCTTTTCAATTTACTGCTAAAATTTCACAACAAATGTAGTGGAATGCCAAACCAGACTAGAAGACTTCAACCATCTATTTCTGTAAGTTTGGCACAGCCTTTTTCTGAGTAATTCACATTGCCTGCTACAGAGCTCAGACACAGCCATGAGCACCAGCCCATGGAGAGTAGCAGAAGCTGTGTAGGAAGCCAGCAGACCATAGGAGCTGATGTAGTAATCCCAGAGCCCACAAATATAGTGCAAAATCCACTAAATTCCTCCAGCTTTTATTTCAGAGCACCTCGTAAAGGAAAAAAAAACAACTTGCAAATTGGAAAAGAATTATTTTCTGTTTATGAATAACCCATTGTTCTGACCTCTTTGCTTTGAAGTCAGTACTTGCTCCAGGGTGATTCAACGCTCTGCTTTGGCTTTGATGTACAATCTTAAAAGCACCATTACAGACATTTACTGGAAGGGAATACCTTGTTGCCATGGTTACTAGTGCATCACTTGAAATTGTGATATAGCTGGATTTCATCACCATGACACTAATTTTCTCCAGTGCAGCAAGGGAGAGACTAGATCATTACTGTATTAGATGCATCAGAGTTGAGTTTCCTTCTTTGCATTTTCTTCTTTTTACTTCTAAAGTTTTGTGTGGGTGAAAACCATGTCCGTAAGGAGAAATCTGCGAGCTGAAAACTATGCCAGCTATTGTTTGGGGGAATGTGAACAAACAGGGAGTATTTTTGGCATTGTTTCTTACTAGGAAAAGATTAAATGTGAATGCTGTAGGAAATCAGCTGTCAGACTTACCACATCCCCACTGGTATGAGGTAATGACAGCCAGATTCAGGGCTTCCCTGGTGCCTGCTGGGCCCTAATCCAGCACTCACTGGGCTTTCTCAGGTGAAGGCAGCACAGTGAATTGAGGTGTAAGGAACATTCCTGAGGTTCCTGGGGCAGGTATTTATCCCAAACAGAGCAAGGAAAAGAGAGGGAAGCATCTCACAACAGCACCACTCGTGAATCCTCAGCAGCTCATGTGCAGCTAACTTAGAGCAGGGAGTGTGGTGGAATTGTCGCTGTGTTTGGAAATTAGCACCAGTTCCAGGTGTGTGATGACCGAATCCAGCCCAGCAGTCCCTGTGCCTGCTGCAGAGACGTGAGCTGGGACAGCTGTGATGTCCCAGGTGCAACACAGATCTGGAGAGAAACCTGCAGCAATTGGGTGTGGGATTAGCTCTCAGCTGGGCTGAATGGAAAGCAGCAGCTTTATTCAACTAATTGTCTTCATTCCTCTCCAGGCTACAAGCTAAACCAACTTAACAGAAAAGCAACTTACTTCAGCTGAGGGATTTAAGTGGAAAAAAAAAAAAAAATCCTTCATTCATCTGGTTAGGGGAGCCTCTCAGTCACACTCCCATCCTCCAAATTAGGCACACATGAAAGGTTCTTAGGGATTTTTGCCTTCCTTACCTAACTTGTACATCTAGGTAAGACACCTCATCTGAATGTTAAAGGAAGGGGAAGGCTTCAACAGTATCTTCAAGTACCTTCCTTGGGATGTTTGCAATGCAGCCACTTTCATCTGTGTCCCACCATATGAGCAGGATTTACTTTTTTGCAGATTCTGCTTAACATCATTAGACAAAACTTCTGGATTAGACATTGCTAGCAGCTACAACATAGGTGTTATCAAAAAAAAAAAAAAAAAAACCAAAAAAAAACCAAAAAACAAAAAAAAAATACAAAAAACACTTGAAGAGGGAAATGGACACTTGTCAGAGCTCACTGTTAACAGACATGCAGCGAGCTACCCCTTAAATGTGTCCTAAAGTCACTACTCGGGTTCTGAATGTCCTCAAATGAGAGCTACCAAGACCTTCAGGATGTTTTGTGTGGACTCAGGCATATACATTAGAATAGGGTGAAGTGACCTTGACAACATTTATATTCAGTATCCACTATTGAAAGAAACCTAAGCCACTACTTTGTCTGGACACCAGACAAAGTAGTTGTCTGTAGTTTCAAACAATTAAGAAAAAAAAAAAAAAAAAAAAAAAAAAAAAAAAAAAAAAAAAAAAGTATGTGTTTCCTAAATAATCAATTTCAGGAATAAATAAATTATAAAAAAATGATAATGTTAAAAAGGACCAGCTTAATCTGATTCAGTTTTAGCATCATTATGACTTTTGTGTAATCGCAGTTATTCCCAGTTCATCCCAGTTTAGGGGGAAGACAGGACTGGCAATGTCCCCAGTGACCTCACAATGCACATCCTAATCTGTAGTTTTCAGACAATGGATGCTGTAACAAAGATAAAAATCTCTTAAAAGTTGTTGAGTATCTGTTTGTATTATTTTTTTTATATCAGGAAAGTTTGATCCACTACATTGTTAATGTATAAATTCCAAAGTGGCAGATGTGTGAATGGCTTTTTGCCTGGAGTTTGGTTCAAATCCATTTTTATTAGAATAGCCTGGGTTTGAATACACTATTTCAATCACCTTTTCTTTCTACTTTTAGCACGCATATTCCCTATTTTGGTCACTTAACAAAATGAGAGTTCCCCAATTCTTCACAAGACCAGTCTTGTTTTTAATATCTAGAAGATCTTGTATCTCTAGCTGACACTTAAAGCATCTTAAAGAAATGCCTGGCTTGCATCAAATGGGTATTGCAACATTTGAAATTATATTTGAGCTTTACAATCAAATTATTCCATTTCAGGAATTAGTGGTTATAATTTGAAATAAGGTTACATGTACATCTTTGTGTCAAATCTAAACACATAGAAGTTAAGTTCAATTAAAAATATTACTTTAGAATACTGTTGTGGTGTCAAAAGTTTAAAGAGCAATTTTTATAATGAGTTCTTAGGAAGACAGACTGACTTTTCTCTACTGCTTCCCACAATTAGATGTAGATTTACACAGCACAACTTAACATCTCAAAGTAGCTCTGCATCTAAACACAGACCTTTATTTCACTTAACTTCAATACATATTTCCTGCAAAAATTACTAAAAACAAAAATGGCCTTTGTTTTTCAATGCTAATTAATCTGTGAGGCACAGCTGTCATTACCTACTGAGAATGAGAAGTTTTGAATTAAATTTGTCCCCTAAGAGAACACCACAGAAGATTTTGAAATAACATCTTCCCCTTCCTCTTGACAGCTGCCCAGATTTCTCCAGTCTTTCCTCTTTCTGTCTCTCTCCTAAAATAAGACCTTCAGGTTTAAGTAGTGACTCTTCAAGAGAGATGCCACAAGGAAGATCATGTCATTGGTTCTTAGTGATGCTATTAAAGGGATTCTGATGACAATACTTTGATATATATTTATATGGCCACAAACACATTACTAATTAAAAAATTACATTTTTTTTATTGTTCTTGATTTTATAGCAAAAAGTATGCTTTTATCTTAACCAAAACTATCTAAATTTTACATAATGTGTATCTTGGCTTTAGTTTTTATGTATGGTAATGGTAGCAGATATTGCAATTGAAAATGTTTACTTTAAACAATGATCATCAAATTTTGGTTGCTTAAGTGCCTTTAGTGAAGAATTTTTTTTTTTTTTTTTTTTTTTGGGGGGGGGATTGGGAGAAAGTGGGAAGGTTTTTCTATTACAGTTTTTCCAAAATACCAAAAATTTTGTTGAAATTTATCAGCTAAATATATCAGACGATTTAGTAACAAGGTTTGTAAATCTATCAAGAGTCTTTCCTTAATTTGCTATAGCCTAGAAGACTACAGTAAGATGATTTTATTTTTTATGATTTTAGTTTTCCAGACTGGGAGGGTTCTTTGTAATACTTTAGCACTTCTCTCTCTCCATTTAAAATGTGACAGATCAGAATACAAGAAGGATGAACAAACACTGATGGAAAGGGAACAGAGGAGATGCTGTTTCTTGGAAATCATTCAAACCTCAAAAAAAAGGTCAGGTTCAGGGTGACCATATCCTTTAATTAAAGGATATTAAATCTTGTCAATCCATCCCAATGTCTTTCTCATTCACATTAGAGTGCCAATCCATGTCAGACCAGATTCTTCTCTTTTTTAACTCTTTTTTTTAACTGCTACATAATTGAAACTTGAATCTACTGCTGTGTGAATATTAATGTGCCATTCCAGCAGTTATTCATAGTCCCTAAGTTATGATCTTCTAAGGGGGTGTTCAATCAAAGAGCAAAAAAATAAGACTTTATTTGAGTTCATCTGGTGAGCACAGAAGGCTTTTAATTTTATAGAAAAGAATGAAGAGAAAAACGGAAAAAAATGTGGTCTGTCCGTTCCTCAAAGTGGTGATATAGAGCCAGGCTCTCTGGGGTGGCTGACTGGATTTATTGTATGCCACACAGATCAAAAGTGAGTGCAGGCAGGTAAAAAGTCTTGATACCCAGCTGGGTAGGATGGTTTGAGAGCATAACAGACACTGACTGTGCGACAGCACAATGCTTCTGCTTGCCAAGTTAATTAAGTTAGGATTGAATGCCCATGGATAGGAGATAATAATATCAGCCACATAAAAAGGATATGTGATATTGTAGATTAGGCTTATAAGAACGGCTTTGTCTCTCTGACAGGGAGACAAAAATGTGCTGCCACTAAACTCCTGGAGATGGGACTCCTGCCATATTCAGGAGCATGCTTTATTGTGGGTTTTTTTTTTTCCTTTTTTCATTTATTATTTCTATTTCCCATTCAATAACACCCTGCTCCTTTGAGCTACATGCAAGGGAAATGGCAGAAAAGGTGACAAGCCCAGGAAAATGCCAGAGGTGAACTTTTCAACTCACAGGAACATCTCAAGGCAGGCTGTAAATAGGATTACTTTTATTAGACTGCTGGCTGCTGCAGCTGTTCTTGCTAAGGGCCTGTCACCCTGCCTGTTTGCTCAGTGCAGTGACAGGCAGCCCAGCCTGGGGACCCTGTGCAGACCCCACTGACACCCTTCACTCAGGTGTGGCTGTCCCTTGAAGCCAACAACAGAGCATAAAACAGGATTTAAATCTGCTTTACAGAAGGTGGGCAGCTGTGGGATTACCTCTGACAGAAACAGGGGTGGTCAGTGCAAGGTCAGGTACCACCAAGAGCCTCCTCCCCACTGTGGATGTGCCTCCAAAACAGGAAATTCTCTAACAGACCACAACATTGGTGGTTAGACCCTTCTCTAGTTCAGAATTTTTTTTTTTCCCATCACCTCCTAGTCCAGTGTCTGAATCACAGAGGTTTGAACAAGGCAATGCTCAGCCTTGATAAGAAATAATCAAGATTTTATTCAAGATCTAAAGTGTTCCCAAGGTCTGGATCACTGCAATACAAGCTGGGGGTGTGAAAATAGATTATTCTGAGGGAGGCATGAGGATTAAGGCAACGTCTGCACCTCACATTTATGGAAAAGAAGATTAGACCAGACAAAAGAGAATAAGGAAATAGCCGTAGGGAAAACTTCTTGGAAAGACCAAGAATTGCAGCAAGTATTTTATAGACTGTCCCTGTTACTGTAGCTAAACATCCATAGATGCAGAATATTAAATCTGCAAGTCAACATATGCTTCCAAGAGGAGAAGTTTTCTCTCAAATTATCATTTTTTACCCCTGGAATCTAAAAAATGCATATATATATATATTTCTCTCTCTCTCTCACTCTCTCTCTCATTTTCTCTCTCTGTTTCTATATACATACATATATGTGCACACACAAACACAGAGAAACACATCTGTTTATTCTTATCTGAATACACATATTCTTATATTCTTGGGGTGGTCCTGTGCAGAACCAGGAGCTGAACTCCAGCGGTCCCTGTGGGTCCCTTTCAACTCAGAATATTTTACAAATCTATGGTATATGCATATATATTTAAACACTTGCACCTCCAGTTTCTCTAAGCCTCTCCTAAAAGCCCAGGTTAAGTTGGTAAAAAGGTACCATGCCACAGGAAAGGCTGGAATTCTACCCATGCATTTCAATCTGTCTAAGACATCCTTCATTTTACAGGAGGATTTGAGAGCTGAAGTTCTGTTCCAGACAAACACTGCAGCAGGCACCCAAACTGCATCAGCTGAAGTATTTTCAGTGTATGATACAATCTGAATTCCACAATCTTTAGAGGGAAGCTGGGAAGCTGTGGGCCAGCCTGGAGAGAAGATTCAACATTCAGATTTTGGTTAGTCTGCAAAAGCATTTAAGTGCCTGTGTCAGGGACAAGCACAAGTTTAAACATGTTTTTAAAAATGGACATTTCACCTGAATAGGAAGAAAAACAGCTTTAGTGTGTGGGTAACCACGGATGGAGCAGAAATCAGAGACTGTGGAGTCTTCCTCACCTTCCAGAACCATCTGGATACAATCCTGTGGGATGGCCCTGCTGGATCAGAAAGGTGGGATCAGATGACCCAGTGTGGTCCCTTCCAGCCTGACCCATTTTGTGTGAGATTCTGTGTAATACACACTTTTAAATTGCTATTCTGTTAATTTTGATTAATGTTACCACAGTAGTACAAAATTGCATGGGCTTATAAAATAAATTGTCTGGCTATATCTTGCAGGAAGCACTTGCAGCAATACATTTCTAATAATACCTTTTATTATTTCCTTTCTCAGAGCGGTTTTTAGGAGTGCACATCTCAAATCATACAAACAAAAAGCCATTAAAATGTTCTTGTAAAAGCTATTATGTTTCATGATCTGATTATACATATTCCATTTCAGGACAAGCACACTATTTGGAAAATTATACTCTTAGTCCAGTCACCTTCTGGAGAAAATTCCTATTTATATTCTGACTGACATTACCTATTTCTCCAAGTGATTTTGTCCAGTTTGCATGATACAAATCATCTTCTATCCAGAAGAAGACCAGGTCCAAGTTCAGTCCTGATTTATCTCCACCAATGCATAAAAGGCTAGAGAAAATCCATTAGAAACAAGGTTAAAAAGAGGGGAAGAGGGAAAGAAAAAAAAAAAAAAAATGGAGGGAGAGACACACACACAGCAGCATGAGCTGCATAGAAGATAAATGCCTGAGACCTGATTGTCATTTACATTAAGGCAGAATAAAGAAGCTGTGAATGAGAACTGGAGACAGTCTGTGCTTCTGTTTATTTCTAGCTAAAAATATGATGGATATTTTTAAGGGTGTGCATTTTCATTTGTTTGTGAGAATAATTTTTTGCATTAGCAGGAGGGTTTTTGAGCACTAGGTGAAAGGTTCAGCATTGAACTAAATTTACAAATTCTCCATCTCTCCAGGATTCACTTATCTCTCTCTGAAAGCATCTGTCTATCTCTTTATCACAGGCCTCGTAATCACTGGCTATTATGCGGGGGTCAAGCTCATTCTGAGGAGGAAAATATACTGAATTAAGATGTATAAGAGATTAACCAGCTCAGGTTAATTGTGTTTTCATTTTCTTGTAGATTTATCAATGCTGTAAAATAAATCTCTTTATGTTTTTGCAGTTATTAAAAGAAAATGGGACACAGCATAAAAGCGACAGTCATTATCATCACATCTGACAACAAAATCAGAAGAGCAAGCCTTTCTGTTTGGAAGCAAAGTGGTTGCATATAACACTGTTTCTGTAAAATCCCTGCTATTTCTTCATCTTTTTTTTCTGTTATAATTCACCACGAGATCTTTTCACTCTTGCTTACAATGCCATCAGGAAGGCATCTCTCTGCCTGTTGAGATTACTGCTCCTGTCAGCTTTGTAGCTGTGGTTTAAAGACCATCTCACTCCCTTGTGTGGAATGGTCTTCATGTGTCAATAATTGAAAGCACAGAGGAAGTGAGATTGGCCCAGATTGGGCTAACAGGATGGGCAAGGCAAAGAGGGATGGTAACAATAAAATAATCAAATCGGATCAGGTCAAAACGAATCAAATCAATCTCTTTGGTCCCTTAAACAGAGAAGGTGCTTTGGATCATCATCTTCCTCATGGCTGAGCCTGTCCCTGGGCTGGCTCTGCTGGGGCCCCTCCAGTGCTGGGGACAGCTCTGGACCCTCAGGACAAGAGAGAGCCCGAGGGCTGGAGCGTGTGCAGGGCAGGGAAGGCGAGCTGGGGAAGGAATGAGCCCAGGAGGGGGCTGGAGGGGGGGCTGGGGAAGGGAATGGAGCCCCAGAGGGCTGAGGGAGCTGGGAAGGGAATGGAGCCCCAGCAGGGGCTGAGGGAGCTGGGGAAGGGAATGGAGCCCAGGAGGGCTGAGGAGCTGGAAGGGAATGGAGCCCCAGCAGGGGCTGAGGGAGCTGGGGAAGGGAATGGAGCCCCGGGGGCAGGGGCTGGAGGGAGCTGGGCGAAGGAATGGAGCCCCAGCAGGGCTGAGGGAGCTGGGAAGGGAATGGAGCCCCAGGAGGGGCTGAGGGAGCTGGGAAAACAAGGGGCTACTGGCAGGAGGCTGGAGCAGAGGAGACTCAGGGGGCCCTTGTGGCTTGCACAACTCCCTGAGAGGAGGGGACAGCCGGGGGGTCGGGCTGTGCTCCAGGGAACAGGGACAGCAGGAGAGGGAATGGACTCAAGGATCACCAGGAGAGGTTTAGACTGGATATTAGGGAAAATTTCTTCACTTGGGTTGTGAAGCACTGGCACAAGCTTCCCAGGGCAACAGTGGAATCATCATCCTTAGAAATGTCCATGGCAGTGTAGATGTTACACTTCATGGTTTGTGGTGTTACACATGGTTTAGTGGTGGGCTTGTCAGCGCTGGGTTAAGGGTTGGTCTTAATTATCTTAGAGGTCCTTTTTCAACCTTAACAATTCCATGACTCCCTGAAATGCAGGCTTTGAACAATGCAGTTGTGTTTTACAGATACTTTCTTGCACACCAGGGATACTCCAGCAGCAGACATAAGACTTTCCCTCAGCTGTACCTTATCAATAAGGGATGATGTGTACAGAGATGTTCAAATACCAGTATTCTGCCTTGCTTCAGAGCTGGGGGAGCAAGCCTTTTGTCCCTGCCTGTGAGTTTATTTTTCCACCTGAGCTGAAACCCAGGGCACTAACTAGGTCTCAGCCAAAAAAAAAAAACAGTATCAGGTCCCAAGGTACTGAGCCAAGGTCACTGGGGGCACCTGATATCACTTTGTAAGATGAAGCACCACTTTCTCCCTTGCATTACACTAACTACCATAAAATACATATTTAGTGCTATCTAAACTTGTGTAGGAAGTGCTGGGGAGGAGGCTGTACATCCCTCATTATGGTGATGGAGTGTTTACAACAGCAACCCTTTTAGCAATAATGAATTTCCTCTTTCACAGGAGGGCTCCCTAGGGTAAAGGGAATATCCAGCAATCAAGAGCCTTGAATTTCTTTTGTGCTCACTAAAATGAAACAAACAGTCAAAAATCCTGAATAGGGAAATAAAACCCCAAAGCCAAACAAGGTGTCAATCTGAGCACCACAAAACAGACTCTAAGCAGGAAAAGCTGTGCAAGCACTCTGTTCTTGCCACTTTGTCGAAGATAAAACTAGAACCAATTTAGAATCAATATTAGATCAATCATGATTGATCTTCCTTAACTTTAATCTTCCTGCTTTAATAGCCCAAAGGACTTTTTACAGTGGATACAAGAGGGAAATGGTTCCAGATCTTAAAAGACCTGAATCATTCAGACCAAGTCCAATGATCCTCATGTATTGGCAAAGGAGCCTAGAGTGAGCAGTTTTAGCTCTATGATGTGACTGACAACATTAGAAAGTTGAAACCCCCTAATTCAGATGTTTTCTTATCCATAAATGATTCTCTGTGAAGACTTATGTTGTTTCTCTTCTTAGCCTGAAGTGAGTGAAGAAATATATTGGAATGAGAAAGTGAACTATTTATACACATCCCTAACTGAACATGATTTCTCATAAATCTAGAAAAATAGGTGTTGTAATTTAACCCCATCCAGCCCCTCTCAACAACCTCTCGCTAGAAAAACAATGTAGGATTTCTATTATCTTATCCTGTAGTGTCATGGCTGATTGTATTATAAAATATGACATTATTTCATGGTCTAAATTAGTATTTTAAACAATTTTTCAGTTAATAGTTCATGTGGTTTTTTTAATCAAGTTTCAAAGATAGAAACAAAACCCACTTATATATAAAAGATATTTTTCCTGCAAACTTTGTGTCTTTATGTCTTTCAGTACAGCAACTGTTTTCTTCTAGTTTTTCATTTCAGCTTCTTGGAAAAGTGACTTTTATTTGGCTAAAAATCTAAAAGGTATAAATTACACCTGACCTTCAACCTTAGCAAAAGGGTTGGATTCTATTCCCACCCATCCTTCCCACCCAAGGAAAAAGAAGAATCCCTAAAGTATTACTCATTTTTATAGCTAGAAACAGCATTTCTTATAACTAGTCTAAAGCTACTCAGTTGTGAAAAATGACACTGAGCATGACTGAAAGATGAATTCTCCTGAGAATAGAAAAAAGAAAGAGACAAAGAAAGGAAAAAAAAAAATTTCTATAGGAACTTTCCATGTCATGTATTTCTATTCTCTCATGGCCTGAAGCTACAAAGTGATGCTTACGTTTCAACAGAGAGCAGGGACAGGGTACTTAAGCAAAATATCACTTTTAACTTCCTTTGGGGACCATCAGTTATAGTTTCCCATAAATGTTTTGTAATAGGCAGGCTCATAAATCCAGGTGACAACCTCCCACTTTCAGCAGCCCTAGGAAAAGGACACTTGGAGTAGGTTTCAAAACACATTGAGGGAGTAATTGCAACAGGGTGGTTTGGACTGTTATTTCTTTTCCTCTACTTCAACACTGGTCAAAGAAAATGCATTCTTAATGGAAACACTTTGTTTCTTCTAAGTGTTTGATAGCCAGACACAACAAAGCACTTTTGACAGCTTTTTTATACAATCCTCCCCTAAAGCTCTTTATGCCCAAAGTGACAAAACTCTGTGCTCCAACTCACACACCTAAACTATTATTATTATTATTATTATTATTATTATTATTATTTTTATATTATTTTATTATTATTATTATTATTGTTGTTGTTGTTGTTGTTGTTGTTGTTGTTGTTGTTGTTGTTGTTGTTGTTGTTGTTGTTGTTGTCAATCAGCCTGATCTTCAGAAGGATTTCCAAGGCATTGTCAAGGCAACATCTTCAAAGGTGTCTCCAAGATGTACAGCATGTCCAAAGGCTCTTTGTGGCTCCCAAGTGCTGCCTGGTGCACATCCAGCTCCTCACCCTCTGAAGTGCATATGGGCCCCTTTTCCTCAGCAGTGTTATTTCCAATAATTATAGACTCCAACCTCAGTCCTCTAAGTCTTTTCCTGAATTGAGTCCATTTCTGATGATAATAAATCACAGTCATTCCAACAGAAAAAAGAGAAAGAGGAATTGAAGGAGGTTATAATTTAGTCGTGGGACTTTTCTTCTTTTCAACAAGAAAGCTAAAATACAGGATCAGGTTTTTTTGGTCTTTGGGGGTTTTTTTTTGGTGTTGTTTGCTGTGTTCATCTCACATTTTTTAGTCTTTTCTACCGTTTTCAAACAAATTTCACTTCCAAATTAGGGTAAATATTAAGCTAGTCTTTGACTGAGTGGCCACTCCTCCCCTTCTCATCCCTCCACTCATTCCTGTCTTGCAGTGGGGAGAGACTGATTTTAATGAAATTCAGCTGAAATTGAATACCCTCATTAGCCTCTGCTATCAGGTTGCCACATTTTTGTCACAGTGACTGAGTGCCTTCTGCTGTTACTATAGCAATTCTGCCCTTATATACAAAAGTTAGGGGCAAATTACTTGACTTTGTTCTCTATTACTGAGTCGATTATTGATTTAAACATCCAGATGAACAAAAGTAAGAAGAGAAAAGTTTCCAGAAAATTTATATCAAAGATTTCTGAAAAAAAAAGTAAAAAAAAAGAAAAGGAAAAAAATTCTTTCTGAAGAGGAATTAAATTGGCATCTCAGTGGTGCCTTGCTTAGGTGTTACAACACTATCAGGGGGTCTCTTGGAAGGGGGACCATTACATAATGCTAATGATTTTCACCAGTTAAGGGTGACCTGGGGGTATAATTGGTGGTTGTCTTACCCAGAGTGGATATTTGGAAATTGTGGTAGCTCTTTCTTACTATCTGTGCGTGTGTTGGCTGTAGTAATGCTCAAAAAATATTTATGCTGGACCTTTTTCTTCTTCCCCCCACCTAATTCATATGCTATTTCTCCTTGTCTTATATCCTTTTCTGCAAGCCCTCTTCATTGATGGGTCTTTTCTCTATCAACAATATTAAGCCTATTTTTTTCTTCCTGAAAAGTTCTGTGTAGCTCATAATGTCTCTTGTGACAGAGTTTAATGATAAATTCAGTGACCGAAGAAACTAAAATTCTTTCAGTCGTCAGCTGAATAGTCAGATGGGAGCCCTACAGTTACCAAAGGAGAAGACTTTCAACACCTCTTGCTACCATTTTAGAAGTGATATTGATTCTAAATGGCTCTAAATGATTGGCCCTAAATGATTTGGGAATGCTGATCTATCGACATTATATTTTGGTGGAAAAGAGAGCAAGTTATTTATTTTTAAATTACAGATTACAGTGAAAAGGTTTGCTGAAAAGTAAGGGTAAATGGAAGAAAAAATACAGAGAACAATGCAAACTTGGCTGCCTGAAATATAGGATGCAAAAAAAAAAAGTACACCTATAATTTGCCTAAGCAGTGGTAATTACGTAGAAACATTTTCAACAATTTCCAGACAAAAAATTAGCTATGAACACATATGTATCTGAAGTATAAATGGTAGGATCAGAAGATATATATGGTGAGGTGAAGGCTGTAAATTTTTTCTTCATAATGCAGCAAAATCTTTTATTAAAGACACGTCCTAAACTTCTCATTACTGGTCCTGAGTATAATCATTGTATAAGAAACTATCACCAGTTCACATTACAATCACTAATTGACATTATGTGATTCTTCTCAGCAGAAGATGAGCAGTCATCCCACTGTTGCCCTGCTGCCAGGATGTTCACCTTCAATGGGTGCTTCCTCCTCCTCCTCCTCCTCCTCCAATGGAGACCTGTCTCCAGGTCCTGACCAGGGTCCCTTGAAGGGCTCCAGAGCATGTCAGGAAAATATTTATAACTTTTTACTGTGAGCTATAATGGCCAGCAATGATCATAAACATTCAGGGCAACAAGCTCTGGTGCTTGCATTTAAGTCTGATTTTCAACTATCCATAAAAATCTGAAAATTATTCTGGACATGTGATTTTTTATTTTTTTTTTCATTTTCTTCTTCAGCTTCTTTTGGTTCTTAAACTCACCAATTTTTTGTGCCTTTAACTTCAGTGGTTCAGTCAAAATTTAGTCCTCACTAAGAACAGTAGCTGACATCTCTCTTAGTTCTCCATAACAATTTTGTTCATTACCCATGTGGAAAAAGTGTCTTCCTGCCATGCAGAGCAGAAATGCATATTTTCCAAACTTTAATTATAATTTGGTTTGCATTCATCTAAGTTCTATACAAGCTTATTAATTTAAAAAAAAAGATTGATTTGAACCCTAATAATAATGGTGATGGTATAATAATAAGGGTGATGGTAAAATAATAATGTTTGCAATTGCCAAAAGTTGCCAAGCATTTATATAATGAGATAGGAACAAACCCTGAGATTTCACACAGGACTTAATTTAGGAAAAAAAAAAAAACAAAAAAAAAAAAACAAACTGAAAAGACAAAGAAGAGAAAATTCTTTTCTGCTTAGGAAAATAAAAGATTATTGTGAGGAAGAAATATTGTTTAGTTTATCATCATGGTCTTTTGTGTCTTTCAGCATTCAGCATACTTTATTTTCCAGAAATGGACTACCAATGAAGAAACTGGAATACGACTCTGAGATAAACAAAAGCATCAAACAGTAAATAGGGAAATGAGAGATAGAATTACAGGTGCAAAGCAATTATTACTGCGCCACAGCATTTCAGCTACTAACCATTTTATTCCTGCATATTCTATCAAAGGGATCAGCACTTGGCTTGCAGAGCCACTCATGTTTTCAAGGTCTTTGCATTCATTAGAATTTAATATTGTAAGATTTTACTTTGCTTTGTTTTTTAACCTCTTTTATTCCATTCAACACATTATAGAAAAATTTTCTGTGTTGAAACTCTGCTTAGGAAAGAAGAATACACAGGAATATGATACATTTTATCAATTAGCTCTATTTTTTATTTTAAAATTATTTGTTTTGAGTATCCATGATTTCTCAGGTTTTTTATATGTGAAGTTTTTTATATGTGAAGTGAAAATACCAAATTCCAAAAACTTTAAGTTTCCTTTTTTAAGTAAGCCTTAGAAAATACCATTTGAAATATAAATAGTAAATATTTCTCTGCCTCAGACTCAAACTAAAGTTAAAAACACAGGAAATTTCCATCAAGAGAAACTCTAAGGATCCACTTTGAATAAAGTATAGAACTGTAGTCATACCATGGTCGTGTGTCATGCCTGAGACTTATTAGGTACCTTGGTATGAGAATTAGCTCTAACACAATAGACCATAAACATGATCTCTAACATCATAGGAGACACTTTATATAAAGGGTGATTCACACCACTAGGAGATAAACATCTCCAGAGACTCATCCCTCTGTCCTATTTCTCACCACTGACAAAAAATAAAAGAGCCTAGGGTGACCAGCTCAGATTTAGATCTCTAACCTTTAGATATCTCAAATGAGGTAAGACAAATCCTACCCTTGGATTGCTGTTCTGTGCAGAGTGATGGATCAGTCACCCCAAAGGGAGCAGCCACAAAGGGGATGTGCTGAGCAGAGCTGGTAGGGGACATGGGTGGATGGCAGAGTGGACAGCTCTGACCACCTGCCTGGCTCCTTGTCTGGGATCCCCAGCATGAAATGTGGACAAAGTGCCTCTGCTCTCTCAGGTCTAGAGCTTCCCTGGATTTGGTTTGCTCAGCAATGCCAATAGCCCAATTTGTTCAATAGTTAGGTAGGTCAAAATCAATGTATTTAGAAGAATCTATTGTATGTTCTGTAGCACCTCTCACCAGTTTTTTTTTTTTTTTTTTTTTTTAAA
This sequence comes from Sitta carolinensis, assembly GCA_032173965.1. NCBI lineage: Eukaryota > Metazoa > Chordata > Aves > Passeriformes > Sittidae > Sitta > Sitta carolinensis. Next base: position 6,921,815 of record CM063313.1, on the reverse strand, counting down.
CTCTGCTGTACATCCAACCAGGGACTTAAAAACAAACAAAGGTAAGAATTTACAAAATTTTGGCAGGACAGAAACACGTATTTTGAATGTACCTGCATGAAGTAACACAGTGTTAGACACACTGACTACTATTCTGACTGCTATTGCTGTTCTATGTTTGGTGGGTTTTAACCAAGTAAGAGGATTTCACCAAGTATTCACCCTCAGGAAAGCTGCAGTTACCCTCTGTTTCCCTCCTGTACAGGGCAGTTATCCCACAGAAAATAATTTTCAAGTATACTCATTAGAATTGGGAATTTTGGGACAGCAAATCTGGCAACTGAGATGCATGATTTTACTGTAGGTAAAAATTTAAAATGCAGTCTGAATAAATTTCAAAAAATATGGTGAATGCCAGCATCAGTTTTTTATAGCAAGTGTTGTGCCAGCTGTCAGTGGTCACCTTTGTGTGTGTGAACATCAGAACAGGACATAGGGGTGGAGGAGGGGATGGCACTGATAGGTCTCTGTTCTGTTCCTAAGGGTTTTTTTTGGCCACTTTGTGGGTGTTTTCCCCCAAACAAGGCTTTTTGCTGCTCTGTGTTGTGTTTTGATGGCATTTGTAGTCTTTGTTCTGTGCTGGCTGAGTGTCACGTCGAAACATTGATCAGTGTGTCGTGACAGATATGTAACCTAATGAGGAGAGTTTTGCTTTCATGATGAGAATGTGGTGCTCTTTATGTCCCCAGGGAGCACACATGGCACTTGTATCCTCAGCTTCATGGAGCTGTGAAGGAGACTGCAGCCAGAAAGAATTCTGATGATTGATGGTTTTACTTTTCTAATGGGTCAGATGGTTATTTAACATTTATAACTTCTCTTATGAATACACAAAGGTGCATGGAAGCATAAAGTATCATGTGTTTTCATGAGAATTTAGTCCTGCATGTAACATGGAGTTTGGACTTTTAGGTGGTGTTGTAGTTGCTAGGAAATGGCAATATTAACTAAAGTACAGGAATGATATTTATGCCAATAAAACCCAGGCTTCTGTTTTCCCTGACTCTGTCTAACAAGAGGAAATGGCCTCAAGGTGTGTCAGAGAAGATTTAATTTGGATATTAGGGGAAAAAAGATCTTTATGGAGAAGATTGTCCAGCATTGGAACAGGCTGCCCTGAGCACTGGTGGAGTCACCACCCCAGAGTGGCATCTAGGAATGTGGATGTGGCATCTGGGGATGTGGCTGAGTGAACAAAATGGTCCTGAGTTAATGGCTGGGCTTGATCATCTTAGAGGACTTTTCCAGCCTAAATGATTCCATGGTTCTTCTGCACCTTCATCTTCACTTGTCCTTCCCAAATGGCTTGTTTAATCCCCTGTTCCAGAAAAGAAAAAGCAGTGTGGGGTTGCTATCATGAAGGTTTCAGGAAAGTCTTCGTCAGAGTCCTGCTTATGACATCAGTTACCTTTATGCATAGAATTTTCTTTGCTAAACTCTCTGGGAGTCCATCTTTCCTGTTACTGTTACTTAAGTTCATGCCTTTATTTTTTAGTCACTTTACTGCTTAAACTCTTTTTCAGATTTGAGTACACTAGCACTAGTCTCCTCAACTCTCCTTCTAGACTAAAGGCCCAAAGAGAATTAAATTTGACCAAGGCTGTCAAGGATAACTCAAAAGTGATTTCTAAATACATCAAAAACAAAAGGAAAACAAAGGGTGATGTGGGCCCATTTGTAAATGGAGAGGGGACCCTGGTAAGAGAGGAGACAGAGAAAGCAGAGTTATTGAATGCCTTCTTTGCATCAGTCTTCATTGGCAAGACCAGCCCTCAGGGATCTCTGGCAGAGGAGACCTGGATAAAGGAATCTTGGAAGGAAGACCTTCCATAGTTGAAGGAGGGCTGGGTCAGGGAACACCCAGGCAAACACAGGTCCACTGGCCCTTACAAGAGGCATCCATGGACGCTGAGGGAGCTGGGGCTGCTCAGCCTGGAGAGGAGCCCGGCTGGGAGGGGACCCCGTCCCTGGGTGTCCCTGTGTGCAGCAGGGGCAGAGCAGGGCCAGGCTCTGCTCCAGCCATGGCCCCAGAGCCACGGGCAGGGGCTGAGCCCAGCACTGCCCTGCACAGGAGGCAGAGCTTCTGTGCTGGGCAGGCACCGAGCCCCGAGCAGGCTGTGCTGGGAGGCTCTGGAGTCTCCCTCACTGGCAGAGTCCAGAGCCCTCTGCACACAATCCTGTGCCCTGTGCCCTGGGATGGCCCAGCTGGAGCAGGGAGGTGGCACCAGATGAGCCCAATGTTGTCCTTTCCAACAAACCTGTGCTTCTTAAACATCTTTCTTAAAAAAAAAAAAAAAAAAGAAAAAGCACATGCAACGAGATTATCTGGTAATCTGATACAGTTTCTTTATGAAAACTAGTAACTGTTTCCCATATGCACCGTAATTCTTCCCAGATTATTAATTGAAATATGTTACTTTTATTTTGCTAAAGTAAGATTGAACACTTTGTCTTCATGAACTGCAGCCCTGAAGTTCTAGGCTGCAATGTAAGTAGCACATGGGAGTACTGAGATAAGTTTTAAATCTTTTGTTCTGGCTTTACAGAATGATGGAAGTACAAGATATCTCCAATGGACCTAAATTTTTTACATCTCTCTAAACAGACTGCTGTGAATAGTCAATCTCAAAATCTATTTGATCTGTTCAAGACAGCCTTGAGCTGATCATTGCTAGTGATTGGGATGCTAACAGCTGGGATCAATTATTCCAGTCCTTCCCCTTGAGTTCTAATGCTGTCTGTGCTGGAACTGTGTTTGGTGTCTGCTGACGAGATAGTACTATGAGTTTGGATACCATAAATCAATTCTTACACAGTTAATTCCTTTATTCCTAAGTCTGAGCCCTGTAAATCTTAGATTTCCCTCTCTCTACTCAGTTTCAAAGGTAATTTTATCCTAATAAGACTGCTAAAACAAGGCTCTAATTTTGTGCATTACCATGATATATACTCCAGTCAGTCTGAAATAAGGTATAAAAATGGCATGTACTAACTCAGTCAGACATTCAGAGTTGACAAAGTAGTTTTCATTTTGCTTTCAGGCTGACACTGGTGGATATTCATTCCTCTCCAATTTTTTTTTTTTTTTTAAGGGATTTTTTTTCCCCACTAATAGTGTTCCAAAAGTAATACCTCTTCTGAAGTTACAGTGTGAAAAAGAGGAGGGGAATATTGTTTCCATAGTTCCACGTGAATTCACATCAAATACATTGTATATTTTGTACTTTCAATGCCATATGAACATTGAGCCAATTTGTGTTTTTCCCTGTACTTAAAATAGCACTCGAAAAATGTTGAACACTGAAATTGTAGTCAGGATGAAAATTAAACATGCAGTTTTCATCTCCTATTTGTTTTGTTTCCCTTCAGAACAATAATTCCAAGAGAAGAATGTTTAGATGTTAATGAATCAAACCTGAAGAAAAAGTTTGTCTAAAATTTTGTGAGTTTGAGACCAGGGCAGCAACTGATAGAATGTTAGACAAGTCTACTAAGAAGAAAAACAAAACAGAAATTGTTGAAATATTTCATGGTAAAGAAAGGAATTCTTGTATTCCCTCACATGTTTTACAACCTCTAAAATCAGACAGAGATCATGGATTGTTTGCTTTACATCTGTCTTCCAGCAAATGTTTGCATTTTCAAGACTATTTCATTCTTATCATTTAAACTATAGCTCTTAATCCTTTTTTTTTTTTTTTTTTTTCCCAGTATACTTGACAGGAAAACAATGATTTGTCTTTGCTATCTGACTATAAGATGAAGTGCCGTGCTTAATATGAAAACCTTCTTTGCTTATGCCAAATTACTGGTACCCCAGTGAGAACAAGACCTAACTGTGAGAAGAGGATTTGATTGCTCTGCACCTATTTCAGAATAATGCAATTAATCCCACTTTTTATTTTCCTCCCCATGCTTTTCAAGCTGTTATTTTAGTTTCCTTGCTTATCAGCATCTAAAGCCTTTATATTCTTTAAGTTTTGCATTTTCTCTGTTGTGAATGAAACAAAAGTGGTTTGTTTGTCCTAGCCACAAAGTATATTTCCTCAAAACTGTGATAATAAACTCAGTATATTTTCCTGAAATAGTGAAATCATTGCTTATGTATTTACCTTCTTCTAACTGATAATAAAGCACATCAGAAACTAACAGGAAAAAGATAAATAAGCTGGGGTTTATAGAGAAATTCCATTAAATCTGGTATCTAGCCAAGACATTTTAATGAATGGACTTCTACAGCAAAATATGACGTTTAATGAGTTTCATTGTGTATATAGTGCATCACCTCCTGCAGTATCTTGGGAAAAATTTCTTTGGTAAATTCTTTTTGATAGAATAAAGAATTTCTAATATGTCCCACAATATTCATGTTGCAGATTTTAGAACTTTATAATTATCCATGAAAAGAATTAATTACCCTTTCCTTTTGCTTCATGGAGACATGAGGACTAGAAAAGTGCAAATTAATAAAATGTTATTTATATTCCATATAAATAATATTGTCAGTGAAAGTGTTGCCATATAGGCAAGTGTGAACACTTTGGCACAACTGTTACAATCGATATCCAGCCAGTCTTTCATGGTCTTGTCAAATGCAAAGTCATTATGAACTTAATTCTCTCCTTATTGTGAGAAGGGACAAAAAACATAAATCTACCACAGTGCACCTTGATGAACTGCAGAGGTGGAGGTCTCATACTAATTAAAAAAAAGGAAAGGTAGTCTTATAACCAAGGCAGATAATTGTGTTTGTTTGTCAGATACTTCTCTTCCACTCCGTGTGTGGACTAATGATGCTGTCTGGAAGCAGTGTTCATTGTATGCAATGGTAATTTGAGATAAATCCTTATTTTGCTCGGACATATTTATCATTTTCTCTTGAGTTGGAGCCAAGGAAGCATTGTGCTCTGACCTTGGTACAAAGGGCCATAGCTGTAATCAGCTTCAAAGATGACTAAAAACTCAGCAAGAGTTGGGGGAGAGTTCTGTCTTAAGGAATCCAACAGTTTTCAAGCTGGTTAATGAGAAAACATCATCTGTAGAGAAGCAAGGTTAAGGAAATGGAACAAACCACATCAGGATCCAAAAGGGATTTCAAGATGACTTAAATAACAACGGTCATCTTAGTTACATTGTAACTGAAATAGATAATTAGAGTGAAATAGCATGAATAATTAATCACTTTAAATTCAGAACCTGAGCTTTGAACTAAAGCAGACATATGCAACTGTCAACATTGTAACTAAACACACATATATAAATATATATAAGAATTTTAACCTGAAATAAGGGATTTCATTAGGGTTTTTATTTGATTCTGTTTTGCTTTTCATCTCTTCCAACCTCTATGGCTACTTTGTCCAAGGAAATTAGTAAGAATGATGGAGAATAAGTCTATCAAAATTTTAAAACAACTCACTTACTCTGTCTCTTTGCAGCGAGGCCAATTTCATACATTATAAAAACACATTTTACTTGCCTAGTTGCCTATATCAAGGCTCATGTAAACAGTTTCCTAAACAAAAAACAACAACAAAAAAAAATTCTATATCTCTACATCCATGATCTACCTCTCAAAGAGATGAAGCCAAAGAACTTTTTTCATTCTCATCACCAGGATTTTTATCACTAGAAATGTCCAGTTCCACTTTTGACACGGCATGATCAAACTCATAATCTAATCTGACAGCTCCCATTTCAGTTGATATTTTCACATACCTTTGGGATTGTTAAGCTGTGCTCATTTTGTTTGGTTTGTTTCACCACAGGAATTAAGAAAGAGAAAGCATTCCCTGGAGATGCCAGTTTTGCTCTGCTGCAGGAGGCAGTAGAAGGAGTGAGGCTGCCTGAGTTAGACATCTCACCTTGGACATGGGTGCCAGGACCACCAAATCACCACTGTTGTTTCTGGTTTTGACCTAAGTCAGTTTAGTGAAGTGCCTTTTGGCAATGTCAATCGTTGTTTGGGTAGCTGGCAATAAAAAAGTCACTAGTCTGAAAAAAGGAATTGCACAGGAAGATGCAAAAAACCTCAAAGTCTGGCAAGGGCAAGAGGCCTAGAATCAGAAGCCAAATAGACAGGAAAGGCTGAGGTAACCAAAGACAGCTGCTTTAAAGACAGCAGGTCTGAAAGCCAGAGGAAAAAATTATTAATTGCATTGGAATACAAGTAAGAGTTGGGGACAAATTTTTTACTTGATTTAAATGGGGAGAGTGTGCAACAAGAAATAAGATTCCACTCTACTCTATTTAAAAAAAAATCCCATTTTTTTAGAGGGATGAATAAATACTACATATTAAACATGTCAGTTTGTTGCCTGAACAAATGACAAACTAAAAAATAAATTGAAAGGAATCGACTTGTAAACTAAATTCCTTTCTTCTTTCAACATTAAGTCATGGGTGAAGAAAAATGCCAGAGAGGTGGGGGATAAGATTTTTTTTTTTTAGTATTTATTTTAACATAAGTAGTTTTGTAAAATTTTAATGGGATTTAAAATGGAAGACTCCATGCCTGAAAACAATCACTACTACCTACTTTTGGTCCCATGTATGTGGGTTGACATCCAAATACTCCATGGGTAAAACTAGGACAAGGCAAAGGTTAGAATTTACTTACTAATGGTAATGTCAGGTATTTTGCCACAAGGCATTTCATGAAGCATTCAATTATTTTCTTTTCCTTTGTGTGGAAGAGAATTCATTGCTATTTTTCGTTAGAGTCTGTCCTGTTTTTTCATTTGAAATGTCTTTCTTTTATTTTTTTTCATGATCTACAGTGAATTGTAGGAATATTGAAAGCATATTTTTCAAAAGCTCCTGACGCAGCAGTAAAATTAAACCCACAGATAATGCCTTCCACCAGATCCCAGCTAGGCTGTTCTAAAAGGTGGGTGGCTGGTGACTGAGGATTTACTCTAAATACCCATGGCCAGCTACACGACTTGTTTGATCAATAGTGTTACACTTTGTCTGTCCACATCCTGGAGATTCAAGCTGTGTCTTTGTTCCTTAATCCTAAATGAGAGATGTCTTTCCTTCTATAAGTTCATTATGTGTAAAGTTAAATCTGGCTGTGTTCCTCTTTCTTTCCCCGTAATCTGTGAGCAACAATATCTGGTTTTCCAAAGCATCCCTGTCTCAGACAACCTTGTAGTTATTGTTACTGGAATTGCCTGTCACAGAACTCAAATGTTTGGAGTAAGATTTATCCCAGAAAGCTTTATGCACATAAAAGTCTGGTGTGTAGTCTAATTTCTAATTGGCAAAGAGATAAAAGTACCTCCAAGACTGATTTATCCCACCTTGCACGCCTGTCTCTGGGTGGGTTGAGACAACCTCAGGAAATGACTATTCCTTTCAATTTCTTTTAACTACATGGCTGGGGTTGAATATTACCATGACAGCGCTTACTGGGAAGAAAAGTCTTCCACAGGAAAATTACCTGCCAGCTGGCGATGGCACCGGGCTGTAACAGATTGTCACGAGGAAAGTGGAGCATTTCAGGACAGTGCAGGAAACTCCAAGGGTTAACTGCACTCCATGAGCTGATGTTTGCAACCAAAGAAGGCAGTCTTGACTTCTGGGCCGAGCAAGACTGGAGAAATTAAGCTTACTTACTAAACAACCTTAAATTTTCCTGCTGTCAATTAAACCAGGATGTCTGTTCCCAGGAGACCAGCTTCCAGGTTTCTCCTTTTGGGGATTCTCTGTGATTTTTGGCTGTATTTCTGGGTTTTTAAATACAATAAAGTGTACTATTTAAGATTACTTTTTAAGTGTTTTTCTTTTTCTCTGGAGAATGCAGGCAGTGTCCTTAAAATATTTAACAGTGGACACCGGGAAATTAAGAGTTTACATTACAGTGATCTAACACTAGAATTGTTGAGATAGAACTGTAAAAATGCAGATGCAGGTAAGAAGACTACTGACTTCTAGAGAGAGTTTCTGAAAATGCTACATAGATAATGAGGATTCCATCATTTCATAAGGGATAAATTGATAACTGAATGTGCAAAGAGACCCTGAAATTATGAAACAATGCTAAAAATGTAAAAATTATTTCACAGACAAAAAGCCAAAACCAAAACCAACCAACCAAAAATATTTCCAGAAAGGGGGCTCAATGGTTTTACAGGAGCTCTGAGATTCCTGCTGACAGTAAGCTGAACATCTTACCAGAGTGGTTCTGTGGAAAATGCAGAGTATAGGATCCTGCAAAACTGCAGCAAATGGAAATCTGATCAGCAGATCATTCTCTGTCTGATGCAAAAGTGAAATCACTTATTGAATTCTGTGTTCAGTTTTGGGAAATTCACTCCAAAAATGATAATGAGTTCTTGGAGCACATACAGAGAAGGGCATAGAGCACAGGTCTGATGAGGAGCAGTTTAAGGAACTGGGATTGTTTACCATGGAGGAAAGGAGGCCCAGGGGAGAACCTTCTGGCTCTGCACAAATCCCTGACAGGAGAATGTAATCAGGCAGGGGTCAGGGTCTGAACCCAGGGAACAAGAGACTGGCCAACAGGAAATGGCCTTAAACTTCACCAGGATAGGTTTTGATTGCATACCTGTAAATTTTTTCTCACTGAAAGGTTTGTCAAGCATTGGAACAGGTTGCCCAGGGCAGTTGTGGAATCACCATCCTTGGAGGTGTTTAATAGTCCTGTGGATATGGTACTCAGGACATGGTTTAGTGGTGGCCTTGGTAGTGCTGGGTTAATGATTGGACTCAATGATACTAAGGGACTTTTCCAATCTTAATGCATCCATGATTGACTCAAGCAGTGCTGTCATTCCTGTGGCATGGAAGTGAGATAGCAAAGTTTACCCTTTTGAGGCCAAAGAGTTGAGTTGTTCTTCATACTGGCTAATCTGGAGTTTGTGTAACTACAGACTGGCCTGAAGAATTATTTCTAAACTGTCTTCCATAAATTGTAAGCAGCTGTGTCTTCAGTACAGCTACAAAAAGGCCTAGGACCATATGGATTATGGTGTTTAAAAAAAAACCCCCAAAAACAACCAAAAACCCCCCCCATGGTTTAAATAAATGCTTTTTATGTCCTTGTGAGGAGTCCTTCTATTGTATGCTGCTGGGATTATTGAATGGATGCTTAAATTTACATGAACCATGGGAGTGAAAATCTCCAAGGAGAAAAAGGTTTTCTGGCAATACAGAATCCCAGAATTGTTTAGGTAGGAAAAGAACTCTAAGACCGTCCAGTTCAACCTGTCACTGCTCACCACCTTGTTACTTAGCCCACAGCACTGAGTGCCATGTCCAGTCATTCCTTGGAGACCTCCAGGGATGTGGACTCCACCACCTGGGCAGCCTCTTCCAATGTTCAACCACCCTTCCCATGAAGAAATTCCTCTTGATTTCCAGCCTGAATCTACCCTGCTGCAGCTGAAGCTGTTTCCCCTTGTCCTGTCCTTGTTGCTTGGGAGCAGAGCCTGACCCCTCCCTGCTGTCCCCTCCTCTCAGGGAGTTGTGCAGAGCCCCCTGAGCCTCCTGTGCTCCAGCCTGAGACTCCTCAGCTCCTGCTCATAGGATTTATCCTCTAGACCCTTCCCTAATTCCATTGCCCTGGCCTCTGACAGCACCTCCCTTCCTTTGCTTGAATGGCCCTAAAGTGGTCCTGTAGACATGAGCTCAAAGGATGCCAATAAATCTCTAAACATCCAGGAAGAGTACTGGTTTTACAGAATGTATAGCTTATAAGGGCATACTCAGTTACCTTTGAACATTTTTTTTTTTTTAGAATTACATGTTGTGGGTTTCATGTGCTGACATTTGGGGCCCCAAATAGCTGGCAGGTCTCCCTTAGTCAAAAGATATGAAACTGCTATAAAAAACTACTGCCAGGGATAGCATTAACATTCCCAGTTTCCTCCATCCTCACAGGCACAGAGATATATTGATGTGGGCCCTGGAAAAGAAATATGTTGCAGCCTATGGAAACAATCAACGACCATATATTTTGCAAGTATTTTATAACGTATATTATACAGCATTTGTCACAAGTCCATTGCACTGTGGCCAGAACACACAGTAAAGGAAAAAGAAAATATATTAACTTTCAAGGAGTTATTTTCCTGTAATTGTCTAGTCTCAGACCAAGTCTCAATCAGATAAAACCAACCAAATGCTCCATTGATCAAAGTCTCTCCAAGAGGCAGTGCTATATTCAACATTGATCTCTCATTGATTTAGTGCTATTTAAACAAGGCCAAATTTAAGCTAGCATTTTCAGAGAGATAATCAAGAACAGAACCAAGTTTATTTGGCCTCTTAATAAATTATGGAGAATTGAAAAACTCTGTTAAAAGCCAGCTTGTTAAAATAAGCCCAGAAACTGTGTCAGACTAGACAGTGATAAGATGTTCCAAACATATTTTGAGCAATTTACTAATTCAGTGTTGAAAATTTTGGTTATATTTCCATGAAGACATTTGGGGTTTTTTTCCATCGGGAACATGAGGGAACAAAAATATATGTAGAGCATTATAGACAGAAAAATGGTGGAGTTAGACATCTGTTCTGCTCTACCTTCTCCATAAATATAAAGCATCAGATAATAGAAACCAATTCCTGTGATGTACTGTAAGTCAGCTGCTATTAGAGTCAAAGTTTACTGTCTGCCCTAGTAAATAGTTGCAATAATCTACAGCTTAATACACAGTAAACCATGGTAATAGATAAGAAGAAAGCCATGATTGCCTCTTACAAGTAGTCTCCATTATTTATTTGAATTTTTTTGGAAGCAACATGGAAAGATTTTCCTATGCCATCACAATCGAAGGAGTGATTTACATTTCAACCCATACAAATTCAGCAAAATTAATAACTATTAAAAATTAGATGAAGAAGTGATGGTCTGGAGAATACTCAGAAATATTTCCCTAATAACTCATCCCCTAAAATACTAATAAACCAAAAATAAGAGGGAAAGGAAGGAAAGAAGTTTGTTTTCCTTTCCACCAATTAAATATGAAGGAAGGATAACATGTTTAGACTCAGTTTCTAAACCAGATATCTACAGAGACCAACACCAACAGCTGGCAAATATTGAAAATGTGGCTTTATGGTTCAGTAGCCTTGAGGAGTCTTCTCCTGACACTGCACTGGAACCCCTGGAATTTACCTTTCATTTCCAATACACTGACAGGTAAACATAGCAGTAACAGAGCAGTAAAGCTGCTAGTGCAGCACACTCCAGCTAACTCCGAATTTTACAACCAAAGCTTTCCAGTGTATTCTGAACAACTTCCAATTTTTGGAAGATGGAGATCTGTTTTTCTAAGCATTCATAACAGATGTTGCTTTGTACAAAACCCATAACAGTACCAGATATATAGAACACTTAATGATGTGTCTGATTGTATCAGATACAAACAAGCAATACTCAAAATTTTCAGATTTTCTGAACCAAAAAAGCAGTCTTCAAGAACAAATTGCACATAACTAAAATGCCATTCTTCTGGATTTTATTTACGCATTTTTTTTTAATTACCCTTCTTTTTCCCACCTTCATTATTTATGTCTTCTTTAAATTTATGTATTTCCATTTCAGCTTTTCAATGTGAAAAGCTTGTAGCATGTCCTTTCGTGAAATTTAGACAATTTTCAGAAACCTTTTTTTGCTTGTACTGATTTGAAAATGAACATATTGAGCAATTCTAGTACATTTTTCAGCTGGGATCTAATTTTTAGGAGTCCACTTTGATTGTCTTTAGATATTTCTGAATGGTTGGTGCTATTTTGTATTATTTTTGATTCTTGTATCTTTCATATAGCTGCAGTTAGGCTCACAAGCTATTTCCTCCATTCTCCACCAGTCTCTTTGGAATATGACTCACAGACATTCAACATGAGCAAAATAGGAATAGGTTAATGTATATAAGGTATGGTGGAACTGATTTGGAGGCTACAGTGAGAAAAAGCCTATATTTTTATTTAATTCAGTGAAAAGAAAGGATAAAACAACCAGGAGATCATTTACTTCTCTTTGTTCTGCAAATCCAAATGACAGAAAACAACATTCTCAATGCAATTCTCTTCCATGAGACTTCTCAGAATTATAAAGGCTCAGGGATACAGAATTTTTCTCATGGTATATTTCATCTTAACTTTACCCAGGATAGGAATCAGATTCTTCTGAAATTTTGAAATATTCACATCACTTGCACAACTGTCAAAACAACACTCTTAATTATCCATTTAATTCGATATTTTTTTTCTTTCCCTCTACAAAAGGGACATGTGGCTGACAAGAAAAGCTGGAATACAGTACAAAATTCCAGTCAAAACCCTTCTTGATATGAATAGGGAAAATACCATAATTTTACTTAGGTTTCCAACTCAAATTTACAAATTAAAAAAAAAAAAAAAAAAAAAAAAAAAAAAAAAAAAAAAAAAAATCTGTAAATTCAGCTGAAAATCCAGAGATATGTGAGTGGTTCTGGAGAATTCTTCCTTGTTAATTGTTAATTGTCCAGTGATGCTGTTGACCATTAACACATGGTTTGGGATAGTGACCAATTGTATTGGATGCACAATCTCATGAAATCACCTTTGGTGAAATCACCTTTGGACTAATTCTGCTGAGTATTACAGTGGGGACTTCTCAACAGGTGTGACTATGTTTAATTGTCTAGAAGACATTTTTTTCCTTAAGTTGAACCACTAAGTAATTACTTTAAGTGTGGTAATACAATTTGTGTACCACTGTTTCAAAGGTTTTAAACTGGTAGCTGTTCATTTTCAGTTAGATTTGGTTTTGATAATGGTTATTTAAATGCTGCTGTCAAGCAAAGAGGAAGGGTTATGTCTTTGTGCTACAAAAACACCCCAAAACTTTGTGAAGTGCTATGAAGCATGGCCAGAGCACCATGCTATGGAAAGTCATGGTTCTGATCAGGGTCCTCACTCTGCTCTCCACTGTTCAGTAATCACAAACCACCTGGGGCCATTTACAACTCCCATAACAGGATGAAGGACTAGTAACTCAAGATATTTAACCAAAATGACAAATAGAAATTGTTTAATCTTCATAAAACAGAGAGTGTTTTGCTATTCATTTTTTCTATGACCCCGCACACTACATAAGAATTTGAAACCTTGTTATCACCTTTCCCTATCCAGCCTGGCCTATTTTCCCCCTTCACCCTTTTGGAACAGAGTTTGACTTTTTTTTTTTTTTTTTTTTTTTTTTAATTTTTATTTTTATTTTTATATTTTTAATTTTTATTTTGTTTGATCTTTAAACTGAAATTCCACCAACCCAGTCCCAGTAGAGACAGAGCACACTTTTTTTTCTTTTATGACAGCAGTTCTCTGGTCTAGTTGACAACCTGGAGATTGGTGAAAGTCTGGACTTGATGGGATGGTGAATCTCCCACAGAGGTCCTGCAAGGCAACTAATCTTGTCAGAAAGCTTCTTTGTAATTTATAAAATTATGTCTGCATTTGACTGCTAATTTTGCTGATGACATTCACCCTGCATTATTGAAATAGGGAGGCCAACAAAAACACCGAGCCAAAATCTGTATGTAATCCCCTAAATAACCACAATTTGCATCTCAGCCTCTTTTCAGGGGCATCAATTCACTGGTTTGAGGGGATTAAGTCTTTATTGGGTTGTACAGTGGGGGCTGCTCCAGCTACTTCCACATCATTGTGCAAGCCACATGCAGCAAAGATTTTGGTACCCACCTTTGCCTGGTTGCATATGTTTAACAAATCCTGATTCACTTATGAATTCTTACTGGAGTTTATGAACTTTGTCAGGAAGATGAAAAGTCAATTAATTCAAGCAGATGTAAAATTTTTTTAAGAGAAAATGTCTGGTTTTTTTTCCCTTTCTTGCTTATCAAAACCCGTAGATTTTAGTGAATTTTGAGGAAATAAAATAAAATACATAAAAATAAGTTAGGATAATTGGTTGATTTGCAGATAACTGGAAAACTGTCCCTATTCCTTTTACCCTGTGAGCTGGAATATCTTTACCATGACAACACTTTAATATTAAACAAAAATACCAGGTGATGGAATATGCAGAAATGGACATTTCTGAGTATTTTATTTTTATATCCCTCTTTATTGATTCTCTTTTTTTCTCAAGACTCTGACCATATTTTTCCATATGAATTATGTATATAAAAAAGAATTAATAGCTCTTCTGAAAAAAGTCTTAAAAGAATTTGTTGTTGTTAGTGACCTCCTATGTTTTCTGTTTTTCTAATTTTGATACTGGAGGTGAAATGCTGATTTTTTAAATGTTTATTCTTGTCTTCATTATCATCTGCTGTGTGGCTATATTGTGTCCGCTGCTTTTGAGGAAGGCTTGACACACATGACCTTGCGTGCAAAACCTGTGAATTTGACAGCAAAAACAAACAGCTGATGTGAGAAGACAAAGATAATGTGGAAGTTGAGGAGTCACAGATTGGTAGCTTCTCTCTATTTGTATTTTAAGGAGGAAAAAATAGGTCTAATCTTACAGTTTCTAAACTTTCTTTTAGGGATTGAAATTATTCAGCCAATTAATAAAGCAAAATAGGTGGCCATGTAGCTAGAAGACCCACAGACTCCACAGGATAAATTTTAAATTTATTGTCCCAGCTGAGATCATTCCATATTCATAGAATTAATACAGGTGATCTTAGCAGGGTGTTTATCTTACCACCCTGAAAAATCCAGTTTCTTCACGGTGGTATTATTGATCCTGTATTTTGGAAAAAGCCTCAAAAATTAAAAAAAAAAATATAACAATAATAAAAAATCTGGTTTTGACTTGACATAGAATAATTACTTTTAATAACCAATGTAAATCATCATAGATTCTTGATTCAATGTAGTGACTTCTGATTTACTTTGCCTGATTGATGGGAGAATCAGACCAATTGCATTTGCACTTTAAAAGGCCAGTGGTTTCATTCTCATAAGTAAAATAGAGGGATTCTTATGAAGCAGCTGTATTTCTTTATTTGTGGGTGTTTGTGAGGAGACACCAGAAACTATACAAATGTTGCAGTGCAAACCAGTCTGATGGATTGCTGGTGTAGAGTGCCCCTAATGTGAGATGTTCAGCTTTGCATCTCCCCCACTCATATGTTAGCACTAACTTGGTTTTATGCTTCATTATTAATCTGTAAACTGTCTGAAGAACAACAGGAGATGAATGTCCAGGCTGAAATGGGCGGGGGCAGTCATTGATCAAACCACTCAAGACAGCTCCCATCGATTTCTTGGAGATTTGCATCCCTACATGTCTGCAATAATATAGGAATGTGCTTTGCAACACACAAAAAAAGAAAAAAAAAAAAAAAAAAAAGGAAATAAAATCTCATGTATTTAGATTTCTCTTAGGAGGCCAAAGATTTTATAACATTGTGTGTGTGCGTTGTGGTTTGTTTTATTGGTTCTGGTGACTGGGCTGCTAAGAGCTTTTTAATTGTGGATAAAAAAAGCACTGAACAGCATGGTGGGTACAGGTTCTGTAGGTGGGGAGTTTAGATGATTGGTTTTATGTCTCTGAGAAGCTTCCAAACGCCAGACTTTAATTGTAATAGTTCAAGGCTGAGTTGAATTGGGCAAACAGGTTTTACAGCTTTCTGTCTCTATTCCAGACAACTTTTATCAGAGATGAAAAAAATCTCAAAAATTTAAGAATTTTCCTTTGTAATTTTCTGTTACTTAAAAAAAACCAAAACCAACCAACCAACCAAACAAACAGAAAAACCAACAAAAAACCCCCCACAAAACCACCAAACCAAAAATCCCAGAAAATAACCCCAAACAAGCAAACAAGGAAAACAAACAAAAACCAGAAAAAAATATGTTAAAAAACAGAGTGCAGTTTATCTGGAAACCTCAGAGGGGAAATAAGTTCTTTCTGGTCTGGATATATTCTTTCTTCTGGAATTGCACTGAAATTTCTTGCAGGATATTGGCTGAAATATATGAAAATTAATTAAAAAAAATAATAGAAGGAATTGAAAATTTTTGTATTCAGTGACTTAAAAAAGTGTGGGATTAGGCTTAAAAGGTGCCCAGGTTGTGTTCAGTAAAGAAGAATGTATGTAAATATGCACACACACATACCTCTAGCCAAAATGCACTGAATTCTTCAGAGTTAAAACTGGGGATTAATTTTGGTGATAAAGAGCATTGAATGAGATTAATTAATTTTGTGATACATTTAATTTCTGTCCCTTGACAATATCTAATTGGGATTTGATGCAAAGCTGGGACAGGAGAAGTTAAATATTTCTCATCAAACATTTATACCTTGCCTTGTTATATGCTGCACCTTCAAATTATAAGGAATGAGGAATGTTAAAAGTTGTTGGTGGTGATAAGTGATGCCTTTACAAATCTCCCCATGTCCACTCCTGTTCAAACACTAACATTTTATATTTTTAAGGGATTTCATATTTATGCTTTTTCATAATTTCTAACTTCTCAAAAAATTATTTTGGGTATAAGAATAAGGAGAGTTATGTAATAATTTCCTGGCCTGGAGGAAAATGCACATCTTTTCTAAATAATGACTAATTTTCATGAATCACATAAACAATAGAGAGGGATATTGGATGTGTTGGTGTTATGATGTCACTTCCATCTTCCATTTATTCCTCTTCAGTGGCTCTCTTAATTCAAAACAAAGATTTCAGCTTTGCCTTGCAGCATGGATCTGAAGCACAGTTGAACCAGTTATTAAAACATAGAGTGTTCTGAACCAAGGAAATAATCAAAATTCCAATTAATGCTGCTGCAGCATTACACTATTGTCATAGTAACAGTGGCATGAAAGTTTACATCAAAAGCCTTGTTAGGAAGTGCCAGTCTAAAAGCCATCAAATCCCTGGGAAAGCATTCAGAAGTTCAAAAGGAACTAATGAAAGAGGCCTTGAGGATGTAATTTCATCAACAGTTATTCTTAGTTAATAGAGGCAACACATCCAGGGTCTTCTGTTGCAGGGAGGTTCTGTGGTGGAAACAAATGTATTAGAGGAATTGTGCAGGGATTAACAGAAACAAAGGAGCTCTGTGCGGGAACCAAAGCACAGATTTGTGTTTGTAAAAGCTAAACCCAAGCAACAGTAGCAGCATTAGGAAAGTTCTCGAAAGGAAGCTGTACGGACTGAAAAAAATAAGGTGGGAATTTGGTTCAGAGTGCCTGGAAGAGAGGAGTTTGCAGGGTCTTTCAGACTGAGCAAGTGCTTTAAATGCTTAGCTGAGCGGTTCTTGGTGTGTGCCCTGGGGAAAATATGCTGCTTAAAATACTGTCTGATCTACCAAGGAGGCATCGAGAGAGGAAAAATACCAAGAGAAAGTGAAATAAACTGGGAGAGCACATGCTGATGTTAGGCAGCATTAGAGATTTTATATGATTTCCATCATGAAATTAAGGAATATGCACCACATGCTTTTTCCTGTTGTGTGTTTTATGTGGGGTTTTGATGGGGGAAGTGGGCTGTTGTTGATTACAGTTTGAAAGAAGCTGAAATCCCACAAGAAAAGTCATTCTTTAACAGCATTACAGGAAGAGATAGAGACATTGTCATAAAGATGGATATTCTCATGAGAGTTCTGCTGCTTGCACAAAGGGAAGAAAAAAACCCACGCAGGATCAGAAAGTCATTCCAATATCTTCTAGGCTCGTGAGGCTGCCAGATTCAAACTGAGATAGAAGTCTTGAATTTCAATCTAACAGAAAACTTAGTCCTCATTTTGAATCAAATTTAGACTTGCTGGTCAAATTTTGCAAGCTTGGATAGCTAAAATCAAGTGAATGTGTCACACTGAAATAATCATTGGTTCATGTCTCAAATATATGCAATGCAGTCCTGTCAAGCCAAAAGCAGACGAAAAAGAATAACAGATGTGAAATAGCATCTAAAATCAGAAGAGAGATGAGAAGTGTAGTCTTGGGAGGAAAGGGGGGATATAAGAGATTCATGCACATTCAGGTAATGTTCTTTTGATCTGCTCTCACTCCTGTATTTTCATGTTCATCATTAATACCTGCACAGAGGGGAGGAAGAATGTAAAATCAGGTAATTAGTTACACATGTACTTTGATCAGTATTGCATTTTTCTTTCTCAAGCTGTTTGCCAAGGTGCTAAGAGAAGAAAGAGAGGGTTTCATTAATAGCAATTGTTCAGCCCAGTATGTTCTCATGAGTGTTTCCATAATCTCTAAATTTAATCCTGCACTTATTTAATGACAGATTAAAGGTGATTTGGACTTGATTTAATTTCCATCTCATCAAAGCTTTTTTCCTGCTAAATTTTCTTTATTTTCATGTCCTTGGTCTCAAGTCACTGGTGACCAACAGGTTTTTGGCGATGATGAGCACTAGGAGATATAAATAGATGGTGAGTAATAGAAAAATTAGGATTAGATTTAGAAATTTCTGCGTAGTGCTTAGATGTTGACTGTTGGTGGCAGTTGGTGCTGTGCATTTCCCCCTGTGAAGTGACATAGTGCCTGTCACAAGGTAGGTTCCCCATCCCTGTCAGTTTATCATATCCTCCATTTGCCAGTCGACATCAAAGAGAGGGAAAAAGGGAGTGAGAAAATTCTTCTGTGACAGCGACAGGGTCCTTTGTTCTGCCAGAGTGAGCCATTTTCAGGGCTAGAATTGACATGGAAATGAGGATATAAAGAGGGGCAGGGCTGTTCCCGGCTAGAAAGGGAAAGTGAGCAACACACTCTCAAATCCCAGGAGGGGTGTCGCTCTGGGTTTGTCCTTCACTGGCACTGCAGGCAGGGAGCTGCTCAGCCTATGATATGTAGCACAGGTCATTCCCCTTCACATCCTGGCTGGGCGCAGCCTTCAGAACAGGGGTTGTGTGTTAACTATGGCAATTCTCCGTAGGAACTTTCACTGGAACTTTAAAAATGTGCCCTGCAATAGTCTTAGACAGCAGTCAGCACGGGTCTGGCTTTATGACCCCTCTCCTCTCCATCACAGAGTCCCAGGACACCTGTCCATAGAGCTCCCCACAGCCACCACAACTAATGAGGTTGTGGAGCAAAGCAGAACAGCATAGGTCAGTCACTTCCAACAGTATGACAAGTGTTGGTTCTGTATAAATTACCTTGTAGACATGTTTTGTAGAATATTTCATTATTTTGTGTGGCAGCTTCAATAGCAGCAGTATGGGACACATCTCCCATTAGTAGTGTACAATATTTTTTCTTGTCAGTTAATCTTGAAAGCTGGCTACCGTTCTTCAAAAAGCCTGAATCTTTCATTTCCTTCTAATAAATACTTCACACTAAATGCATTATTGCTAGAGAGAAGTCAGTAATCAAATGCTTATCATCACATTTTCCTGTGGCCTATGACAAAAGTATTTTCTGTAGTGGGTGCTAAAGGAGGGTAAGGGAAGTGCTGGGAGTAAAATAAAGAAAGGACATCAAAACGTGTTAAATTAATAGACCTCAGAACAGCCTGATCTACTGAGACAACAGGAAGACTGGAAGGCTCTCTGAGAACTGAAAGGAAATAGAGAATATGTTTCAATGAAAAAAAAAACCCAAACGACACAAACCCAACCACACGAGAAGTCTAAAGAACATAAATAGGCAAAGTATCAACATCTCTCTGAATAATTTGTGTATTTTCTATGCTGCTTACTCTGTTCTTTGTACTTTACAATATGCAAATGCCAACATTTAATCCTGGCCCACTTATGCAATTAAAGAAAACCAGTTACTGGGGAACTTCGCTCTGCCAAAATTGTTGTTATCAATATTTTGGTAGCATAAATGTGTAGGCCAGGGCAATCACACACTATTTCTTTGACATCATTATCTTTTGCAGCTCCTTACAAAGAATTAGCTATTTTTGTTGTCTTGTATGAGTTCTAGTTTCATATGGCATGCTGGAAAATAGCACAGCAGAAGTTTGCATTATATTTATTCCAAACAATTATCATGCATCTGCCATGTGACTACTGAGAACACAGACTTGTCAAAAATTGAAGTAAATGAAGAAAAATATGAAGGAAAACACAAAGAACTCCTCTAATAATGACTGTGAGGAGGTGGTGAGTGGAGGCATTCAAAGCTTAGGATGTTGATTTTCTTTTAGCTTAAAGCATTTATCTTAAAGATTCATGTGGATTTCTAAAGAAATAGGTCTGCAGATCATTTATGCTGCAAATCAAGATTTACCTGATATCTTCTTATTGACTGAATCCCATTTTTCTTCTTGCCCTCCAGGAAGGAACCTGTTTGTAACCTTGGCTCCAAACTCTCCAAAGTTCCAGAGATCCAACTCTCTCTCAGCATGGCAAAACAACAAAAGTAATCAACACAATCCTTTCACAAGCCAAGACCTGTGCCTTCCAGGCATATCTCCATCCCTTCCAGTCAGCACATGGCACAGGGGGAGGATGTTGAAGTGTTTCAGTCTCAGTACTTCCACAGGCTGAGAAAACCTCTTAGCCTTTCTGTGCCTTCTTACCCCTGGTGATGGAGATAAGATCTGTCATTACTCCCACACTTTTTGTTGTCCATATCTATATGTCCATATATATATAAGTTCTTAGGCTGAGCTTTTTATCAGGGGTAAAATGGCATTTGTAAATGGGGCCAATTCCAGTGTCAGAGCTCCTAAGTGAACTGCAGTTCTATTATTAATGAAGGGTGAGGTGAGGAGGGACATTTGGCACATACCAGCACTGAGAAATTCAGAAGCTGCCTAACTGAAGCGTTTATAGGTAGTTTTTGACTGCTTAAAGCCCAACAATATATTTAAGGAAAATAAAAGTGAAAAATCAATCTTTTCTTAAGTATCTGACTGTTCATCTGTGTAGGTTTTTTTTTTTACATTACCATCCTATCACAATATCTGAACAGTTTTCACACAAAAAAAATCAATAACAGTGGTGTTATCTCTCCCTGCTCTTGATGGCTTTTCTCCTTTTCTCTCCTTCTCTCATGCAGGCTTCAAGTTCATCTCCTTCATGCTGTGAATATCAGCACTGCCCCTCAGATGGCTTGGCAGAGGAAGGGAATCCATTTCACAGACAGTGTGCACAGAGAGTGAGATTTTCCCCTTTTACTGCAGCTATTGTGTACTCTGTTAAGTTGTTGTGTTAAGAGCATAGAAATTTGGGAAAAAAATTAACCCCCTTTGCTTTCTAGCTGTTTCTCAGAGATTAGAAGGGTTGGGTGTGTCTGGGTTTAATTCCTGATTAGATCCAGTTCTGTACTTGAAGGCTGGTTATGTGCAATAAATCCTAGATGCAGCAATAGTGTGGTTTGCACTGTTATTCTGGTCTCATTCATGATCACAAATTCCTAATTAATACAGTTTACCAACTTGGCAGTCTAAGTCTGGCCAAGTTCAATAGGATCTTTCATGAGCACAGATTCAAAAATAGTACAACAAGTTTTAGATTCTTTTTTGAATGTTGATGAAAAATTCTCTAGACTTGCAAAATATAAGTGTATAGTGTTATGTACAAGTGTTTCTGGGTATGTTATGATGCAGTCTGGACACAAATCTTATACCAAAATGCCATCCCTTTGGATTGCTTTGGGGAGCAGAGAGGAGCAAGCCCTCCAATTAGTCTGTAAGGTGATCATGTTCTCAGCCTCTGCCATGAAGAATTTAAAATGTCAAATTCATGTTTATGGGAGAAGTGGAGGTGAGACTGTAGTCAAATATCTTGTTACTGCTGTCATAAAGTGTGGGGAGTAGGGGGGATGGACAGGCACTTTATGTGTAAATGGTTTGGATTGGATTGGAAAGGATCTTAAAGATCATCTGATTCCAACCCTGCCGGGTTTATCCACTCCACTGGACTTCAATCACCTGGGACTGAAGCAGTCTGAAAGTTTTTGATTTTTCTTTTTTTTTTTTTTTTTTTTTGTTTAGCTTTGTATCTTTTTTTGTTTTTTTCTTTTTTTTTCCCCTAGTTTGCCAAACTCTCCTGACTTTTGCATTCTCTCTGTGTGCAACGAGGGCGGCTGTGTGAGCTGCTCAGAGAATAATTATCCTTGCTGAGACCCGAGGAGGCAATTCATCATGTCAGACTAACAATGGCTGCAGATAGCACAAGGAAGACTACATAACTAAGCATTGAAAATTAAGCACAGAGTGCACTGAATTTCCCTGGTGAATATAGAATTTGGGGTCGTTATCTCACATTTTTGCTGAATATCAGTGGACTTGTTTTGAGGCTAACTGATGCATCACTTTGGCTTTATTTCCATCTGCCAGGAAAACAGAGGATTTATGGCTATTCCAAAGAGCCCATCAAGCAATGATATGAATAGTATCAAACAGTCTTTTTGCTAAATCCTGCTTGCCTTGGGGGTATGTGTAATTATCTCTTCTGATATATTGCAAATTGAATAGTATTTATTTTTATTGGGCTGTGCAATAGTATGTTCCTGTTTCATTTATTGGCATCTTGCAGATAAATGACAATTTAATATAAATTTTTTATTTATTCCAGAGGAAGTCTTCTCTGAGTGCTTGGATCTGGGTAAATAAACTTAATTTACAGCTCTTGTACTGATAGGCTCTTTCCTCTTTTCAGACCTGACGTGCAGCAGGAACACCCACACCACGTCTGTGCCTACTCCTGTGAATTCCCAGGCCCCAAATTCAGAATCTGCTGAATTCTGTGGCAGGGAGGGATGCAGTTTATATAAACTAAGAGAGTTTTTAAAAGGGATGCATGGAAGAGGGGTGTTAGTCAGTTCAGTATGTCTGTTATTAATGGAAGAAAAGGAAATAAAACCTGGCAGAGATCTACTTTTTTAAGGGCATTTTGCATATATATACATACATACTTACACACACACGCACACACTCATTTGTATATTTGTCAGTACATGTGTGTTTTTATCCTTCTTTTAAAGCTTTGATGACTTTGATAAGAGGTTTTGAAGATGCTTTCAACCATCTTCTCTGTGAGCAAATTCTACTCTACCATTAAGAAGGGTGGGTGGGGAATTCAGTTTAGTAATATTAAAAGATAAACTATTGTGACATAAATTTCACTTTCATGTAATATGAAGGGTATTTTAAGATTTATAAAGCCCTTCAAGAATAAAAGTAATTTGTTATTTCCTGAATATCAATTTGAGATTGCACCTTCAAAATAGTGATCTTAACTCACAAAACTCTTATTTCACAGGTCTTCATAAGCTACTGGTAGAAGTCAGCTCTCTTCTGTCAGTCTTTTTTTTAGGTAAAAGAATATTTTCACTTATTTCTCAGGAGGGAGATAGATGGAAAAAAACAAAATAAAATTTTCAGAACTTTAGGGTGAGAAAATTTAAGAGCCAGCTACTGCACAAAACTATATTTTTTTTTTTTTTATTTTACAAATACAGCTGGAAATAAAGCCATTCTCAAAAACATGCTACAATGGGCAGAGGTTCACTAGGGGAAAGCCACAACACAAAGTGAATTTATGATTGAAAGAGTAATGCCTGTGCACTTAGGAGGATCTGCATGTGAATAATTGCCAGGGCAATATCCTCAGAAAAATGTAATGGCAGGAGGGAGAATTTCTGTAAGCAGCCTCTGTGTGCATCAGTAACTCACCAGGGTGAGTTCTTTAAGGGCTGGGTTGATGCACAGATTCCCTGCCTCTGGAACAGAGAGGAGACCTGTCACATCACTCTCACACTGCTCTACGGGCGTGAAGTAGAAAGGTGAGATCTTGGCTCTCTCCCCCTCCCTGATGCCTCATGCAGGGTGCTGCCCAGGCTGTAAATCTCTATACTAGAGAGAAAAGAGAGTGATGCCTAAAGAAGGACCCCAAGAGCAGAGCCTCGTGTTTGCACTTGCTTTAAGACTGTGCCTAATGTCGACAATAAGCCCCTCACCCTGAGGTTTTTCACTGTTATCACAAGCAGGGCTTGTCTTGTCAAGGTATCCTCGTGCCAGGGAGCAGGTAGTGTGACTGCATCCATTCAGCCTGGTGAAAGTGGGAGCACCAAAACTCTGTAACTTCCCAAAGCCTCATCTGGAGAGTCACGCAGCTGAGCAGCTCCTTTGCTTTCCACTGAACTGAGAGTGTTCTGTGCCAGCTGGCCAGAAATCATTGATCTGGAATTCACATGGGTTTTCACATTTTGCAAGAGTTTTCGACTCAATTCCATGGTGAGTTTGTGAGATTGGACTATGAGACTTCATGAAATAAAATCAGGCCCATACTGACACTAGAATCCTTGGAAATTTGAAAGGCACGTGAAAAGTTGAATTAGGCTTACCACACAACACATGATGTATTCCTCATGAAATTCAACAGCTGTGTTTAGCACAGGAAAGTTGTGGTAATATTCCTTATTAAGGTGTTAAAAATTGTATGAGGCTGGACTAGTTGCAGGATTGATCAAGAATTTTGCTCTGTGGAAAACTGCAAGCCTTGTAACTTGTAGGCAGCTCCTGATTTCCACACCTGCATGAGAGTTGCTGATGGGCCAAGAAGACCTTTGTAATTTTTGCAAAAACCATTTATGATTGAGTAAGAGATTCACCTTTTTACACAGTAGAACTGGATTCAGAACTGGAAAACCAATGCCTAGTCTCAGCTGTAGGTTGGGATACAGAGTTATATGTATCACAATATCAGGGCCAGGTGTGAGGTAACAGTGTTTGCTCAGTGAGGCAGCAGCTTTGAAACACACAATTTGTGGGTTTGTATGCAAGGAAAGAGAGGGGGACAAAGTATGTATTGAAAAATACATACAACTTGATGCTAACATGGAATGGGATTCTAAGAAAATTAAATTTTTGCATTTTTTAAGTAAAATGAAGTGCATGGCTGCAATGCTTCAGCGTAGGTCTTCGCTCTGTGACTTCCATAATTGCTAGTGTGGTGTAAAAACAGTGATGGGTTTTGTGATGTTTCTACTTAGCTGTGGTGCTGAAAATACAGCTTAGTCTTGCTTTCCTGTTTTCACACCTCCAGTTTAGAGAAGGTAAAGGTCTTTTAAAATCAGTTATGGACTGATTTGAATCTGAGGCTCTGGCACAGTTTGCTCAGGGAACCTGTGGCTGCCCCATCCCTGGAAGTGTCTGAGGTCAGGTAGGACAGGGCTTGGAACTTGGGATACTGGAAAATGTCCCTGCCCATGTCAGGGGGTTAGAACTGGAAGAGATTTAAGGTCCTGTCTAAATCATCGTGTGAGTTTCTGAATCACCACACATTCAAAATTCCAACAGCTGGGTTATGTTTTAATTTTTCACTGACAGACAGTAATTTTAGAAAGTCAGGCTGATGACAACCTAGCTTATTGAAAAGAGACTTGAAGCGCTTGTTTCTCAATTTATGCTTCAAAGTCCTGGTTTATAGTCTACTCTTTATCAATATTCCATATTGGAACAAAGGTTGAGTGTTTTTGATGCATAAAATAATTTGTTGTAGTTGAGGGTTTCCTAGCTTCCATGGAAAACTCTTCCTCCCTTCCCAGCCCAGAGAATTACAGGATTCCCACTCCCACAGTCATTTGCAGGCATAATGAATTTTATAACTCGGTGTATAGAGAATTCGCAGCTAAACTGTTAGAACATTACAGTTTACCAAGATGCTTTGGAGTAGTTTATGATTTTGGGAATATTTCATCAGCATTTCCACTTCAGTGAAGATTGTTCCAATTTTAGAATAAAGAAATAAAACTGCCTCTATCAATCAGCTTTCCAGATGTTATCAAATTATCAACAAGATGATAACCAGGTTATCATCTATATCTGGATGCTGGGTAAGGGTTCTACTCCCAGAGGGTAGTTGACACTGAAAGAGGCTCCCCAGGGAAGTGATCACAGCAGTAACCTGAAGTGCTTTAATAACATCCTCAGGCAAACAGCTTGGTTTTAGGGCTGTCCTGTGCAGGGCCAGGATCTGGAGTGATCCTTCTGTGTCCATTCCAACTCAGGATATTTTATGATTCTGTGATTCTGGGACGTAGGTCACAATTCAACCAACTTTCAGGCTCCAAAAGCTGACTTGAAACACAATGAACTCATAAGAGGTTTTGAGCTTTTCTAGGTGAGATCTTCACCCAGCACCTGGCAGCTAGCATCATCCAGGGCTGTATACATCATCCGAGTGCAATTTTGTCCTGAAATCCTCAGTGTAGTTGCCTCTTGTGCCCATTTTATTCACTTTGAAGTCCTCCAAACAGCGAACATTGCTCTACATTTCACACTCTGTCCTCGTTCATGTCCTGTCCTCACCACTTCTATGTGTCATTGCTTCCTGCTTGTTCTAAACACTGAAAATTAATGCAGTAAGTGATGTGCTCTCAAAACCAATGCATTATATAAATGGACAGAGAAAATGTGATTATTTCTGTTTAACAGCTGGGGAAATTGGGGTGGAAAAAGTTCAGGAGCTAATCTAAAGCTGCAGAGGTAATGGCAGAAAAAAAAAAAAGTCAGAATCACCATTTCAAGCCATTGAGGTCTTCCTCAAGATTGTAAGAGTCATATTTAATTGATGAGCTGATATAGGATGAAGCAGAGTTTGCCATCAATTACAGAGCAACATTATTGTATCTAACTGTGCTAGGACCCTGAATGAACCAAGGGTCTGTCAGGGCTGAAAGGGCCCCAGTCAATTCTGCTAGCTTTGTAATTTTTAAACAGAGAATTCTTCTAAACTGTATTTATGCTAAATTTCATGGAACTAGATGACCTCAATTAAAACCTCTCAGAGGAAATCAGAAGTGCCAGCGAGGTCCTGCAAGATAAATGCCTATGGCTTTCTCCTGCTAACTGCTGATAGGAACTTGATGATTTTAAAAAAGATTTTATAGTGATGCTGCTGCTGTTTTTTATTGAAGGTGTCAGAACGCCAGTAGTGATAATGTCTCCCTGAATGAGCAGCTTGCTTTCTCTGGTTGCTTCCCTAGAGCACATAATAGACATCATTAGCATCCAGATAAATCTCCCTTTATGGTGCATTTGGGCACAGAGAAGAATAAAGTTGTGTTTTCTTGAAGCTCCCAAGATTATTTCTGTTATGATCTTGGACAAAGACACACAATTTTGTAACTTTACTGGCCTTTGTTAGACAAGCCAGTAATTTCCAAGAAGGAAATAATTTCTTAAGAATGGATGTAGCTTGACAAAAAGGAATAAAACCTGCGTGCCATTGGCTTTAAAGTATATATATACACCATGACTTGTAGGATACAGAGAACTTTACAGGTCAAAATAAGGTGCAAGATAAAACATCAAACCCATGCATAGTTCTTGTTACTGAATAAATGTACATAGAAAATAAAAATGTTCTTTGCACTTTATGTTATTCAAGTCATCTTCTTGAAAATATGAAGAAATTAATCTGTCTTTCTTTTGGTGTCTTAGCTATTCAAGCTTAAGCATTTTTTAATTAATAAATATTTAAGCCCGCCAAGGAGTCTAGAAATTTATTAAAAAAATAAAATAAAATAAACCCCAAACTTGATTAGTTAAAATTATGGTAGAAGTAGTTATTTCATATGCTTAAAATTAAAGTCAAGACTTATTGAAGACTCCATAAATTATTTCATTATTTTAATTGTAAAGAATGATATTTGAACATGTCTTGATTTTTTGCTTGTGATAAGCAAAAGCCTAGTAAAAAATCACTGTGACAGGAATCTTTTCAGCAAAAATGGAATTAAAAATAATGTGATTCTGGAAGAAAGTATTTTTAATTGCATGTTTGTTATGATGCTTAGGACTTGAAAATTATTTGTCTAATTAGGATGAAGTTTAGGCATATTTTAACTCCATTGACCCGCAACATAAACATGTTTTGGTTGAACACAGAGTTTGTTTGAACAATCTTAAATCCCCTCAGTCACAAATATGCAACAACCACAGTCTTAAACTGTTCATTTAATGTTAATCAGACCCACTGTAATATGGAGCCAACCAGCTCTGAGGGACATGACCTTATCACAGTGGACAGATGGCAAAAAAAAATTTCAAACGGTGTTAAACCTTTTTCTTCACCACTTTTTTGTTCTTAACATATTTATTGCTGACACCGTATATCAATGTTATAGCTTCTGTTCAGGTGAATATGATCAGTTGGCAGTAATGGGTTCAGCTCTGGGAACCTTTCAGCCATTACTTTTTGAGCTGTTTCTGTAAATTCAGTGTCTGGAAAAAAACAAGGAGAAAAAGACCAGTTAGGGAGGGAGAGAGGCTGTTAGAAACCCTCAGCTCAGCTTAATTCTCATGCAGAGAGGAGAATAAATTAATGCAGACACCATGTTTCCCTGGCTTGGATGTCATATTTCCTTGTGATTGGGAAGATCAGCAACAGTGCAGGATGTGTGGAAGATAGAGGGGGAAAAGCAGAAAACAAGAAAATAAATATATTTGAAAATGTTGAACTAAGCTCTAGCAGTGCCTGTTAAATGTCTTCTGCATTTGCAGCAGAGCAATGTTTCCTGCATTAGCATGGACCCTCCATTTCTCTTTGATCTCTGTCACCCCAGTTAAAGAGCTGAGTGTGGTGTGAAGTCACAAGTGGGAAGCATGCCTTAATAAATGCAGTTGAAACTGGATCATGTGCCTTTATGGATACTCTGTGTAACTATGCAAGATACAGATACATTTCATGTGTGTCAAAATTTCCATGCCATTTCTTTTTTCCACATTTTTCCTCTGTTCTTGAAGACAGAATATGTTGTTGTCTCTGTCATTATATTTCTTGGTTGAAGAATAATTACTTCCTATCACCAGTTCAGCAAGGCCAGGAAGGGATTTTTGGGTTCAACAGAACTTTTCTCTTTCATAGGCAGATATCTTCATGATACATCAAAAAAATTTTAAAAAGAACTTTGCAATTTCTCTGTGCCAAAAACAAGGTCAGCTGCAACTACTCTTACTTCCTGCTCGGTAAATATCTTGGCTGATATTTATCTGGTATAAATTTGGCATATGTGCTGCATGAGAATTGTAAATATCAATATGAAAAAAAATAAGAGCATCACACCCAGATAATCATAACTCAGAGGTTCTTAGAGGAGATTTACAGGGAAAATATGGAACGAGGTGTGAGAATTGCCTGTCTCAGCAGAGAGGAGCACTCATCCCAGAGAAGCAGCATCCTTGCAAAGTTGTGAGGTTGCAGATGTGTTGGACTACAAGTGCACAGCATGTGTTCTGGTCTGAGAGGCTCACAGTAATTAAGTTGTACATTCAATTAAGCTTAATGCGCCAATAACTTTTTAAAATACAAAGGGTCCATACCTTCCAAGAAGAAAAAAAATACTCAGGCTCCCTTTACAGGCCAATAAACCTACAATAAATGCTCATGACTGGAGGCTCAGATCTTTATTTGTGGCCATGAAGCAGCATTTCCATTAGTTTTATCACAGTCACGTTGATTTCTGTTGGTTGAGGATTAGATCATGAAAACTCTAGATAGTACTCCTGTGCCACTTGGAGAAGGAGGCAGAGGACAGTTGTTCTTGATCATGTTTTGTGAGGCAGGGACCTACTTTTAATCTATGTTCCTGAAGGCCTTTCAAAGTTAGACATGCAAAAGATAGACAAAAAAAAAAATAAAGTCAAAATTGATCCAATAGGCTCTGTATTGAAAGAATATTAGTCCATCTCTCTCTCTAAGGGTTTCTGAAGAATTCATCAGGCTGATTCTGTTAAACAGGAGAGGTTTTCTCCCTTAACTTTAGACCCCTAAAAATCAAGAGAATTGAAAGCACAGCTGACTACAAGGAAAATCAAAGCTCCTGTTTCAAACTAAGTTAATAATTGAGTGGATGCACTTACTGAATGCAGTAGTTGCACAGAGAGGGTTGCCTAAAGAACTTATATCAGTTTAAGATATTTGTATTTTACAGAGTTGAATCACATTCAAATTGAAATGCAAGGTCTTTTTATCCTTCTAGAAAGCAACCCCATCTCCTCTCATCCCTGCCCCAAATCCTGAGTTTGTAGAACCATAGAATGGTTTAGGTTGGAAGGGACATTAAAGATTATCTGGATCCAGCCCCACTGCAAAGTCATGAGGGGTTCTGAGCTCTGTCTGTTCTTCACAAATTGACCCAACAACTGGTAATAGCTCTGGTGATGTAGGAGTACTAGCAGATATATTTTCAACATCTGTTGTTCTTTCATGCTCTACCATGTCTGATTTTTTTATTCTTTGTGTCTCCTGTGTAAGGTTTAGAAGGCAAATTGTAAGAAACTGGGTCTATTTTTCTAAGGTGTCTTTAGCAAAGACACTAAGGAAATCTAATCCTACTTTTGAATAAAGACTCGAGTAATGCTGTATTTATTACTGTTCCTGTTGGTTTTCCTCAGACTAATAATCGTTGGGTATGAAAAAGTAGGGATCATTCATCATCCTCAATAAAACAGAGCAATTGAATGGAAATAACAGTCAACAGACAGCAGGCCAAACACAGAGCCTTTGCAGAGAGTTTTCCTTTTGGATGAGAAATCAGTGACCTGAGATGTGGAGGACCAGGGCAGGATGGAGGGGAGGAGGGAGCTGCTCCTCACGACAGGCTTTGGGGAGGTGGTGTGACAGTGATTACCCAGAACACACAGCTGAATGCAAAGTGGCAGGACAGGCTGGGGAGCCCCAGTGCTGCTGAACCAAAACTGAAGGAAAAGTTGCTGTTGAGCGAACTGGAAAGATGAAATGTGTACTTGGCTGGAATTGATGATAAAGCACACTGAGTTTGGAAGCAGAAACCAGGGGTTTATCAGAAATAACATATTCCCATGTAGTGGAAGGAAGATAGGGCAGTAATGGTGTGATTGCAGAGCAGGACATGTAAAAATGTATAAAAACATTCTCATTGTACCTAAATCAGTAGGAGACAGGTATCTCCCTGGATCTGCAGGAAGAGAAGAGACTGATAGAGTCATCCTGGCTTACACAGAGTAGAGTACATGGCAAATGGGAATTCCACAGAAAAGCTTTTTATCTTCTGTTTTAAAGAGATTTTGACAGCTAAGAGCAAACTGTTCTGTAAAGTGTCAACTCTCCAAATAGTTTTCCTAAAAAAAAAAAAAAAAAAATCTAATAAAGGCCTATGGAAATTAAAAACTGAAACTTTTACATTGTCTGTTAAACCAAGAAATAATTTCAATACATTCATTCGTATTCAGGATTCCATGAATAAAAATTTTTAGTGGATTAAAAAATTTCCTAACCACTTTTAAGTTGGCATAACCATCCATAATAATTTAAAGATCCTGAAAAAAGCAGAGTAAGCCACAACTTCTCTATCTGCAGATCATCCATAGCTTCTATACCTTGCATTAAACTACTGTTAAGTTTAGAGAATGGTGATTATGCACTTTACTTTGACTTTAGTACAAAATATTATTTTTTTTCCTAGTGGAAACATTTTTTTGTGCCAGAGGCACAAAGCAGCTTTAGATTTAGTCACGAAAACAAGCTGTTTATATCAATTAATGTTGGAAAAAAAGCACAAGATTCAAGGACCAAGGAGAACTTAGAGCTCCTTCCAGTGCCTAAATGAATTCTTCCCTGTGAGGATGGTGAGGCCCTGGGTCAGGGTGCCCAGAGAAGCTGTGGTTGTCCAATCCCTGGAAGTGTCCAAGGCCAGGCTGGACAGGTTTGAAACTAACCTGGGATAGTGGAAGGTGTCCCTGCCCATGGATGAGCTGGAGGTGGATGGCCTTTACAGTACCTTGCAGCCCAAACAACCCAAAATTTCCTATAATTTTATGTGTAAGTGTCATAAACAATTATGCACAATTTACTCACTCAGCCAGCCCACGCTAGGAGTGCCTTACTGGATGCACTGACCCTTTAATACAGAATAGCACTAATTACCAAGTAGTGACTGTCTGTGATTTCATAACATGATTAATGAGCCTGATTTTCCACTGTATGATCATTTATTGGAACCACATCCAGTAATTTTACATGGATTTACTACTCCAGCTGCTCAAACTTTGCCCAAGATACATACGAGATACAGAAAAATTGTGGCACATCTTAGTCAATGGAGTTCATCTCACATGGAACAAATTTCAGTGTTGTTGAGCACAGCAGAACATTTGCTGCTGTGGTGTGGCCTGCAAGAACTGGTGGCTGCTGAACACTTCCAAAACGTCAGAAAGAACCTTCAGATCCTTCAAGCCTGCTATGCAGTTACTGAAGATTTGCAGGATATGGCTTCCCTGTTTTGCAAAACAAGGTTTTGCAATAGAAATGGAATTGGATTGGACCAGGAGCTGGCTCTATCAGGCATACAAGCCGAATTTAAAAAAAAAAAAAAAAAAAAAAAAGGCAAACGAAAAAATTGTTCTCTGTAAGCTAATACAGATAGTTGGCAACCCAGACTCATGTCAGAGTACAAATATATATGGCTGATTTGTCTACACATTTTATGATTTATTAACTAAAATTGCCAGTGGAATAAAGACAAGCGAGAAATGGTTATGAGAAACCACAAATTATACAAATAGGCAAAAAAAAGGAGCATATCAGAGCAGATAGTTCACTTGTACTGGCACCACACACAGCCCAAAGGAAGAGATGCTGTAAATTGTCATGAAAAATATGTTAAAAATGGATATGCAGCTGACTTTTTTAAAAATATCATATCAATACCTCAAAAAGACAAAGAAGCCATGCCAGTGAGATTTCTACAGGAAGAGAGAAGCAGAAAAAGAAGTGGCAAAGAGATAAAAGATGCTGCAGAAGTTGTAAGCAGTGAACCGTGTAGAAAGAGTCAAGAGAAGGGCATCAGAGAATTCAAAGGATTAAAAAATGCAGGTGCTGTCAAGAACATTAGGAAAGCATTGTGCTCTCTGTGTAATTAATGGTTTGATCAGCTCTCATGAAACGCACACCACTGCTTGTGTAATGGGTAAAAGTTAAAAAAAAAAATAATAAAAAAAAAAACCCAAACCCAGAAGCTGTTTAATCAGTGGGCTTCATAAAAAATACTGGATTGAGGTGATGGTAAATGGAAAGAGGAGGTATCTGAGCTGTTAAAAGGAAGATGTTCACAGACAGAATCTGCACCTATGTTTTGCTAGTCAAGAGTGACTGGTGCAAAGCCTAAGGGAGGCATTTCAGACTGGACAATGACAGAAACAATCTCATTTCCCAGCAAGAGAAAAACACTGAAGAGTAGAAAAGATGAGTTAGGCACATTGCAGAGTCTCTGTGAAGGATGTGATACAATAAATAGCAGAAACAACTGAGTAGAGGAGAGCAGAACTTGACAATGATGTTGATCACATCATTGCAAAAGGCGTGTCCATGTAGCACTGCCCTTCCATAATGATCCAGAGACAGTATGAAAGGAAAACGGTCTTTTTATGACAGTGACTATTTCTCATATAGGGAATCCTAAGAAGAAAAAGAATGGTATGAGTGGTTTTCCAACAGCTGGGAAAAGTTTTAGAAAAGGGATTATGTATAAAAAAGGTATCTAAAAGAAGAAGTTACTGTAGCCAAATGCTCCTTAGCTCTCTTCAACTGAATTACAGCAATTTGATCTGGACTCTAGTGAAGAACACAGCAGCATTAATCTACTTCTGACAGATTCTCCTTCTAAGTGAGGAAGCAAAGAACACATCCTGTAGGTAAAAGCAATATTTTTCCCCATCTGTAACCTAAAGGTCTGTCCATCTTGATAAAACTATCCCCTTCATTTAATATTGCATTAAGTCAATTTCTTTACTAAGGATAATCATGCTTAATTGTAATTGTTTGTGATTAAAACTGCAAAAATCCAATACAAAATATGTATTTGCAAATAAAATACTTCAGCTCAAAAGCTGTACTCAGCATGAGGTAAAATTCTTGACTCATGAAATAAAGCAGATGTGTGGGAGCCATAAGTACAGGAGTAAGCTCTCTCATCCAGTGGCCTTTTCCCACTTAAACAAAATCCTTCTTTAGCATACCATAATTTATACCACTTGTTTACATCTACAGTGGGTGATAAAATTTTTTCACATATTTTCAACTTGTTCATTTTTCTCTTTTGCTTCAATATTTCGACTTCTTCCTGTCAGCCCTTCTTCCATCTTCAAACTAAATTACATACTTATGCCATAATTTGTCATGGTATAAAACGAGAAACTTGAAAAAAAAACCCAGAAATTCTTGTTATCAAACAGGTTCAACAATAATCAGAAGCTGATTTGTGAGTAAAGAATGTAATGAAAGTAGCTAGTTTTTTATGTCATTCATCTTCTTTGCCACTTTTCTGGCAAAAACCCTGAGCCCTTCCACTGTTTCCAATGATTCCCAGTTTTCCATTTCCCTCAGTACTCCTAAGGTTATTCTTGAACAAATACCGTACATAACTCTGTCTAATGTCTCCTCCCAATGCTTAAAATCTTTGTTTCTTCTCTGTATATAAGATTTTTTTTTCTTGTATTTGGGAAAGATTTGCAGGCAATCTGCAAATATGCCGATTTTGATCTGCTGTTAACACCCAAATTTAAAGGGAAGAAGGCTGAGGGATTTCTACCTTTTCTCAAGTGGAATCATCCAATATTTTCTTACCCAGATGTATAGGAACTTGATGTCTTTCAGAATGTTGTCTTTCTCTCAAATTTTTCATTGAATCTGACAAGAACATTAAAGGATATTAGAGAAAGTTAAATTTACTGACAGTTGGACAGGCAGAATGAGATCATAACTTCAGGAAACCTTTTCCTTTAGGAAACCAGGCTAAAATCTGTCACTTCAGAAATGCAAGGTCTGGTTCTGAGCAGCTAAAGAATTCTTCCAGAGATTAAATACATGGACATGATGGCGCAGTGCTGGTAGGAGTGGCTGACACATGAAATGATTGTTTCTCCCTTTGGAGAGGCCTCAAAAACCTGGAAAAATGTGGATTCCATGGGAATCTTGTGATGTTCAGCAAAGGGAAATGCAGAGTCCTGAGCCTTGGAATCACTTTTCTCTGTAGAAAAAGACTTCAGGGTTCTAGTGAACAGCCAGTTGAATAAGAACCATTGGTTTCCTTTCTGTGGAGTTACCATAGAAAACCTGAGAAATAAAGTTTTCCTCAGTGAGGGTATTAAAGAGAGCTAGGAAATATGCTTTATGTTCACAGATTTTATGATAGTTTATTTCTAAAGAATTCTGACCCTAGAGAGAGAGAGAAAAAAAAAGGAAATAATTTCAGCTTTCAATAAAATTTTGTTTTCCATGATACATTTGTGCTTACAGATATTTTAAATAAGCAACTTTGAGTTTGGACTTTTTTCTCACGCTGCCTTGCACACATAGGAAAAGCTCAACATAATGAATATTTGCTGAGACACTTCATTAACCTCCTTGAAGCCATCTTAAAAGCTCTGCTAATGTAGAAAACTCAGATTTCAGCAGCTGTATGCTGAGCTGACTGCTGCAATTGTCTTGAACAGTCCCAAGTAACCCCTACAAGTGCTGTCTGTTTGCTCAATAGGTGTCATTTAAGATTTTGGTGTGGACTACCCTCTCTTTTTCTGCAATTGACACAATGGTAATTATAATAATCATAATAATAAGAAACATATCAATAGATTTTCTGCAACTCTGCATTGTACAATTTCAAGTGTACAATTTGTAGTCTGTCCTATTAATTTCTAAGGTTGCAGTCAGAAACTGCAAAAATTGTTATGAGTGAGCCCCTCTAATTGCTCTCTATAATCTTCTCTCCTTCCCTACTTTCCTTTTCACATTTGAGTTGCTAGGTTCTTTCCTCTTCCTCAGTGCCTTGAAAATGACTTATGTGCTGCACAGTTTTTTTCTGGCTCTTGTTTTCTCCTCTGTGAGCTTCTAGTGGTTTCTGCACTTGTCAGAGACACAATTTAAGAGGCTTTATCATGGAATCACAGAATGGTTTGAGTTGGAAAGGACCTCGAAGATCATCTACTTCCAATCTCTCCCATGGGGCCACACCTAATGAACTGTCAGGTTAAAGCAATGACCTCAAGGACAAAAATATTGAAAGAGTTATGAGACTGTAACATGAGGGACAAAAGCTCCTGTGTACCCTGATGTGTTTTGTTTAATTAGAGGTTCTCAGGAAACCCCAACCTGTGTCATTCTGTATTTGGGGTCTAGAAAAGAAAGAGGTCCTTGGTCTCACACAGAGGCACTGACTCAATCTCCACATGGAACACACCAGAGGAAAGGTTGGCTCCACAGAACAGCCAGACTGACGATTACAGTCTGAGAGCAAGACAGCCCCAACTTTTACATTTTCAAGCATTCAGATGAGGTCACAAGTGAGGCTGTAAATGCCTGCATGACCCGAGGGTGGGATAGGGAAACTTGGAAATCCTGTAAGAGATTGTAAAACCGCTGTGTCTCCAAATCTGGGAAGGCAGAAGAGCTCGCTGATTGCATGCAATGCACTTGTGAACTTTCTGCAGGCAGAGCTTTTTGTACCCTCTTTCGTTAGCAAGTGTAGGTATACTACCCTCTTTTCAAAAATTATTTTCTCATCCTTACTTTTTGTGAGGCTGAGAGGTCATAAACCCTTGCCAAACAGGGACAGAAGTAGAGTGGAGGGATCACAAGCAATGAACACAATTTAAGTTTTCTCTGTTTCTCTGTGGAATTCTTCAGTTTGAGGGAGATGCAATGAAAGAATGCAGCACTCCCTGTTGTAATAAATATTTAGGAACTTTTTCCCATGACTGAAGAGCTTTGATACAGATTCTTGCCTTGCTGAGAGAAGTTGTGGCTCCTCTGTCATTTCAGGGAGCAAAACTGTGAGACTGAACTCCTGAAAAAGTGGCAGGGAAGGAAGAAACATTCCCTGAGGGTAAGCGAGTGAAATTACAAGTCGAGAAATCATAAATTTTAGCACCTGCTGTTTTATGGCAATTGATGATTGTTTTCTTGTTTCCATCACAACCCTCATTATAAGAAAATTCTCCTTGCTATTCCCTTCAGGAGGTAAGTACCACCTATCAGCTCCATGGAGAGTCATTCCAGTGAGACCAGGGATGAGAAACAGCTGGCTGATAAAACACAGTTGCTGCTCAACAATTTTACCACTGGGGCTTTTGGCTGGCTTGATGTAAATTGGATGCTTCAGTAAGGCCACATTCCACAGGGATTCCTAACATCAGTTTCTTGTGCATATGCTTACATGGAAAAGGTCTGAAATATGAAAATTTTCTTCCACAAATAATGCTTTGGATGTTTGGGGGTGGGGATGGGCGGGTTGTTGGTTTTATTTTGTTTTGGTTTTTTTTTATTTGTGGTTTTGTTTTTGCTAGTTTTGTTGCTTGTGGTTCTGTTTTGTTTGGGTTAGTTTGATTGATTGATTTTTGTGGGTTTTGTTTGTTTGGGGTTTGGGGTTTGGTTTTTTGTTTGTTTATTTTTTTCTTTATACTTTATCCCAGTTTTCCTCTAAATTTAGGAAGTACAGGAAAGGGAGGTGAAGGAAAAAAGGAGACAATTGATACTTTCACATCACATCCAATAGCTCAGCAAGCTGTATCTTTTCAGAATGTGGGTTCCTTTGATGGGTTTTGACCTTCCTGATGTTGTAGTGCTAAGAATAATGACTGGAAATTGTGTTACTACCATATTTTAAATCTAAAGACCATGAATTTTATCAGCAAGTTCTTAAAAAAGAAAAAAAAACAACAAAAGCAAAAACTCAACCAAAGAAACAAAAGAAAAAATAATATTCTGGAAGAGGCGAATAACTAAATACCAACACAAAAACCAACCAGCTTTGAATATCCAGGTTTTGAATGCCCAACATCAAATGTTATCATCAAGTAACATTTTATTTTTAACATTGGATGTCACCGTTACATTCTGGTACATCAAAAACTTAATGGCCTCAGCAAAAACTAAAATGCCAGGTCTACAAGATCTAAGCACAGCAAAATTATAGCCATCTGTATTATAACCTCCATATTAACAAGACTTTCAATTGTTGACACGTGTGAATTTTTAGGGGAGAAAATGCAAAAACCATAACTGGATCAAATCTCCATTAAAATTGTTGGTGACGGGGTCTGAAGTACTAAATCAGTGTGCAAATGAGCCAAACAGTAATAAAGGTCAATCTCTTGCATATATACTTAAGTATAAATAAGAAAGAAAAACAGAGTGCCCTACTAATGCAGAGATGGCATAGTATGCCTTGCACAGTATACACAGCACAATATATCAGGAAAAGAAAAAAGTTCCAATATTTTACAATGGACCATAGGTCTGGGAGCTTGCACTCAGAGATTTAACAAATAAGGGCAGAGAAAAAGCCTTGCTGTAATATTTAACATCAGATTTGAACCAAGTTGAACTAGCAGGGTGCCTTTCATTGAGAAGATAATTGATTTTGTCTGGGGAGTATGATAGATCTCATTTGTTTGGACTTCATTGAAACATTTTATATGGTATGCATAGGAAATAAGAGTGATATTTGAGAAGAAAGAGATGAATATTATAATTGCACAAGAATAATATGGTGATTATTGAGGCACTCATTATCTTTTTGAAAGCTGAATTGCATTACTAGAGGAGATTTATTAAAGGTGTTTCCCCAAGACTTTTCAAGACAGACATTGATGGTGCTTTTTATTTATTTGTTTATTTTATTTTTATACTAAAATTTGATATAAAGTCAAACTTACAATATATGATGAAATTTAGTGAAATAGTGGTAAATACTGCACAGTGTCTTTCTAGTAGCACACAAGTGTAAAGTCTGGATGTTATCTCTTTTTAATTCTTTATCCAACAAATAAATAAATAACTAAATTAATAGCAATTAATTCTCTAGGGAAATAATTTAATACAAACCCAGAAGACCTTAATTATAGTCTTTACTGCCTGTGGGTTCTGGGTCATAAATATATACCTGTGAACAAAGCAGAAGTGAGATGAAAGGTTTAGGCAAAAACGACAATGATAATTTGAATATAAATAATATTAAATTAACATATTTAGGCTGCAAATTAAAATGTTTCTAGCAATAAAACCAGTGAGATTCAGGAAACAGTTGTATCAGGATATGTAACAGTTGTATTAGGATATCAAGAAGAGAAATATAACCATTTTAAGAGGTGATTTTGTTTATGAAAGGAATTACACGAGATGACTGTAAGAAAACTGGTTTTGAGGCAATCTTTGCTACTCATTATTTTTAATGTCTCTGTGTTTTACAATTACAGAGTTCTAAAATGTGCCTAAAGAGGCATATTTTAGAGGACTTTTACTTACTGAATTACACCATGAGAAGTTTTACTGGTAATTAACATTCTCCAGACACTGCCGGAAATTAATTTCCACAGAGGCATCCTATGGCTGATGGGATCTCTGCTCGTTTGCTGTGTCTGGTCAGCCTTTGGCAAGACATCAACTTTGGGTACTTC
The DNA here is from genome assembly GCA_032173965.1 of Sitta carolinensis. Taxonomy (NCBI): domain Eukaryota; kingdom Metazoa; phylum Chordata; class Aves; order Passeriformes; family Sittidae; genus Sitta; species Sitta carolinensis. Next base: position 6,882,426 of record CM063313.1, on the reverse strand, counting down.
CAGTGGAGTCAGGAATATAGGCACGTGTTTTTATTTTCTTTTGAGATTAGAAAGGTTTAGAGATCATAGACAAGTTCCACTTTCAATCAAGACAGATTTGTCACCTCTGAAACATGGTTAAATTATTCAAGTTCTTGGCTTAAACAAACGCCAACTTTAGGCTTGATGCTAATATATGTATTATTATCTGCTTATTTCCTTACTGCTTGTTTGCAGCTGTAATTCAAATTAGTATAGTCAAAATTATTACAATAACTCTAACAAATTATGGATGTAATTATTATGGCGTGCATCTCAGAACGCAGCTTTGTTTACAAAGGACACAGCGTTGATTAAAACAGCTTGAATTATGCTAACTACAACACTGAGCTCTCTTTGCAAAACCATCTGAGGAGCACAGTAATTTGAGTTCAAGGGAGAGGCAGTATTACAAGAAGGCTAATGATAATCGTGTTTAAGGTCATTGGCAACTAAAGTACTTACTGTACAGGAGCCTTCTGTCAGAGACAATTATAGTGAAGGGCCTTTGAATGGGGTCGAAACACTCGTAATGTGTTTCAGTGACAGCTTTGTTCTTACAATATTTATTCTGGTTTATCTGTAGCGCAGTATTAAATTTAGAGTGTCACGAGCCGAGGGGCTCATGCAAAACTAAATTGACAGTATGCAATGATGTGGTAGTTACACCGCAGTCTTTCTAATAATGGCACTGCCTTGTTAGATCAAAAGCATCCCCCAGGACCCGGGAGGCAGCACCAGCAGTCCTGTTCACATGGATAATGAAAGCACTGTTGACTGAACAAAGCTGTCAGAAATAAAGAATAATCTGCTAGGATCACCTTCTTTTGTATCCGGTCATCAGCCCACAGTAGATATTTTTGCATGGTGTCCTGTTTTTGCTTGTTGCACATCTATTTTGTCTCGTTTCACTTTAGTTTATGGGGAAGGGGAAGTGGGTGGGCTATTTTAGCTTCCTGTGTTCTGGTGTATCTACATATCTCACAGCCTTCAATTAGTTTAATCTCACCGCAAAACTCAATGCTTCTGTGAATATTTCAGATTCTTTCACAGGTTCTGGACTTTTGATATTGTTGTTTATATTACCCGCTATCAAATAATGACATAATAAACAGTGTATGATGGAACCAAACTGTCAGTCAACATACTACGACACTTATTTTTATCTTTGAAAAGAAATATATTATTATATTACTGCTTGTGTGCTGCAATCAAATACAGAGACAAAAGAGGGTTTTCAAGGGAGCCTCATTAGAAGTGAGCTTGTCTATTCTAGCTTTACAGCAGCCATTTTGCAAACTTCAGTCTTTGCAATTTTCACAAGAAAAATTAACTCACCTGGGTCCTGTCCTCTATGAGGATTAGTCAGAATTGAAAGGAAAGATTAAAAAAAGAGTCTATCATTTTGAAAACAGATTTTTAATTAACATCTGGATGCAGGGATTTAAAAGAACCTTAGTATTTTAATGAAAAAATAAGGAAACTCATAATAATGTTGATTCATCTTCAAACAGGTTTAGGATTAACTTTGGAAAATTGAGATAGCAGCGTTTTCAAATGTCTGACCAAGTCCATTATTTGTTTAAAAGTCTTTAGTGCAACCTGATGTAGTTTGAAGTCTTATGCTTATATCACAATTATGAACCATACTTTCTTATCAAATATAATATTCCATTATTTTACCCCTTTAGAAAAGTGAGAAAAATAAAGGTAGGTTAGACAATGTACTTCCTTAAGCATGTACTTCTCAACAGACTGTCTACTCAGAAGATATGGGAAGACAAGAAACAAGAAAACTATTTCCATAATGAAATGCAAAATTTTCAATACATTTGCCACCTTCAGTCTTCAGCCAATTTACTCGGGCATTATTTAAAACAAAACAAGGTGGGATAGCAAAATGGTACTTTTCATCATGGATATTTTAAATTTTAAAATATAATTAATTAAAAAAGTAATTTTCCATCTAAAATCCACTGTATTAAAAAAAAAATACACCATTGTATTTTCTTTTTTACAGATCCTAATGTGAACGCTTATTACTTTACGGCAAACTTTGATCCACTTAAGTTTATGAATATGGGGAATTTTTCAACTTATTTAATCCTAAACAACAACCAAGAAATGCAAAATCTAAAGCACATACATTACAGTGAGCATTAGCCACAGACATCTAAAAATCAGCCACTCCTACTTTAGCAAATTCACACAGTATGTCAGACAAAAGATGTTGGTTTTTTTTTAATGTGTATAAGAAAAAAAAAAAAGTCAACTACACTTGCTGTTCCCTGGTGAATGAACATAATTTCCCTGTGTTTAAGCCTGAATACTTTTTATACTTTTTATGCATTACCACAGTCCCATTTACGTGGTTTTGAACAGATGTCAGGCTCAAAAATAATACACATGGCCAGGGGTTTATTTTTTTCATTGAGTGATCCATTTCCTTCTCCATTGGGTTAAAATAAAAAGCAGGGAAAAGAGGAAAAGAGAAAATAAGGAAAACCCTATCCTTTGGAGCTTGGACATAAAGGCTGAGCAGGGAGGGTAGAGCCATTTGAGGAGGTCTCGCTGCAAGGTTTCGGGCAGCTCTGGGATGCACACACAGCGACTGGCATTTGGTTTCATCCTTAATGGTGCCATCTCCTCAGCACTGACTGAGAGGCATTAAATATTCATGAGTTTCTTAAAGGCTTTTGGGAAGAAAGTGCTAGAAATGAGCATTAACATGCTGATCTTTTTTTCCTAGCCCATGTCAACGAAGGCATATTCAATAATTAAATCAATCTAAGCCATTTTTTGCACAGAAGGAGGTTAAGATTAGCAGCCCCTGTATGCTGGGAGATGCCTCCTTTCTCATTGCTGGTGCTTTTAGGCTAAAGAAAACAAACACAAAATGAAGGGGACAGGTTGAGTCTCAATTAAACAAGGCACTAAAGCACCATTTGTTCCATTTTGTGAGCCCCTGTGTTAGATTAGGAGCGCCTTTTTATGGCTCCAGATGGAAATGTGACCTCATAAAAACCTCTCCGTAGACAATACATTCTCAGACCTCCACCTATGAAAAGGCTCATGCAAAAATTAATTGCGCACAAATGACTTGTTTTGCTTGTGAAAATACTGATTCTCAAAGGCTGTCCTCCCAGTTCCTGCCTCCTGACACCTTGTGTTATATTTTCCTTTTCTGTGCTGAGCCTCAGAGAGTTGAGGCAGATGGTTCTGAGAGTCTGAACATCAGAGATGCTGAATCTCCAGGAGGGTGCTTCAAATGCCTTGGGGCATCTGAATCAACAGGACATGGATAATTCTAACTGAGTCAAAAATGGGCAAAGCATGCATATCTAAGTCATGCAAACACATTTTGTGGAGGTCTACTCCTACAGACACTGAAACACACACGCACACACACATGAAAAGGTCAGAGCTACAGGCTGTAAACCATCCAGCACCTTCAGGAATTATATTTTATGGTTTGAAATTTTATGTCCTCAATGGAATTGGGCTACAAAAATGCAAAAGATTGCCTTGGAATAATTTCTAAACCTTATCTCTCGTAGATGTCTGGCTTTGTTTCCATCTTTACATAATATTTAACTGTTTGGACAAACTGGGAATATTTCACGTCGGAGATTTAGAAACTTCCTTCTGTTGTAGTTCATATTTAGAGGTTGATGTCACACATCAGAAGGTTCAAGGGTTTGATCTGTAAAAAGGAGAAAACTAAAATATCTCTGTGACATGGCAGGTGATGGTTGGGCTATTAGCTGTTATGGATAGATTCGGGTCTCTAACCCTCATTCCTCAAAACAAATTTGCCGGCTCCTACAACAGTCCTGAGCCAGACTGGAGGAGGGGAAAAATATTATCTGGGACTTGGTTGCCTTTCAACTCTTCCTAATGGTTCTGTTGCAGAACAGAAAGCATTTGAAGTCTATCAACACATTTATTTCCCCTCAAATATATTTTTAATACTTGCTTTATTTAGATCCAACTTGCCAATTTCCACATATTTAACTGAGAATTCAACAAAAAAATTTCACTTAAAAGGACTGATTCTAACTGGATTTAAACCATAATAGACAAAAAAAAAAAATAAAAAAAGATAAAACAATACTGTATTATCACAATATTAGATGCAATATTAGCTGTAAAAACTGAAATCCCTGCTTTAAGGATGATCTAAGCAACCAAAGTCCATGATGTGGCTACCAAATCAATCATTTTGTAACCAGGCTTCTGTCTGGAAGGGTTGCTTCTATGGGTATCATTTTAATGCTTTCTAAACATGGGATTATTTCTATACCAGCCACAGGAGCACAGGTGCACATTAATAAAGAGCCTCTTTTACTCAGCTTGTGATTTCTATGCAGCATTGTTACCTTCAGCTTTCTTTTCCATTAATATTTAAGGAGAAAGTCACTTCACTATGATATTCACATTCCAGTGAGATCATTCCTGAAATATTTAAAGTGAATAATGCCTGTTTCCAGAAATAGTGATAAATATAGCCTCAGTCTCCTGACCCCATAATACCTGCAGGTGGGGAAATATACTGGAGGCATTTTAAAATCCACATGCCAGATTGACCCCATTCTTTATATCAAGAAAGAGAGACAAACAAGGACAAAGCCATCAGAAGGTTGTCTGATGTATTCTGGCCACAGTGAAGGTCTTTGCAATCTTTTTCTGAGAGAGAATTTGCAAAAAAGAAATCTTCACTGTGACATTAGGCTAGAAATATAATATCTTCGTGCTCTAGTTTTACATCAGAAGTTGATTGTAATAACTGCATCATGTTGGGAAATGTGAATTTAATATTTTTTATAGAATGAGAAGAAAATAATGAACTTTTTTCAGAGATCATCTGTACTTAATGATCTTCAAATACATCTTGAAATACAGCTTCTCTTTATTAGCAAACTTCATTTTCCTATTTCTTCCCCTAGAGAGAGAAAAAATAAAATAAAAATCTATTTTATGTGCCAGAAGTTTTTTGGTGCTGTCTTCCCTGCTTTCGTCTCATGGGTTTCTACTGTAGTGTTTGCTACAGTATCTTTTACCTGACTGTGGTTAAATTATAGGCAGTAAGGTAAGAAATAAAAGTTTAAGAGATAGGTCATCATCCCTCCAAGACGGTCTAAATTCATGGAGTAGAGCTCAATCCATCTGGAGCTGAAAAGAAGACTGAAAAAGGCATCCTGAAATCTGAGCCCCCCCAAACTCTCCTGGTGGGGAATATGAACCTCTTCCTCATATTCCTTCTGGTATGTGTGAGAAAAATCCATAAAAACTGACTGGGGAAACTGAACAGAGGCAAAGAACTGTGTGGGAAGGTCGCACACTGGAGGAAGAGATGCTACCCAGAGGGATCTGGGCAGGCTGGAGAGGTGGGACTGTCTGAAACTCCTGAAGTTCAACAAAGCAAAGTGCCAGGTCCTAAACCTGCATTGGAGCAATCTCAGGCACACCCACAGGCTGGGTGGAGAAGTGATTGGGAGCAGGACTTGTGAGTGAAAAACCCAATATGACTCGGCAATGTGCACTGGCTGCCCAGAAAGCCAAATGAATCTTGAGCTGCATCCCGAGGTGCCTGGCCAGCAGGTTAAGGGAAAGGATTCTCCTCCTCTTCTCTAGGTTGACCCCACCTGCAGTGCTGCCTGCAGCCCTGGGGATCCCAGCATAAGGACATGGAACTACTGGGACAAGTCCAGAGGAGGCCACAAAGGTGGTAAGGGGATTAGTCTACCTCCTGTGTGAAAGACAGGCTGAGAAATTGTGACTGTTGAGCCTGGAGAAGGGAAGATGCAGGGAAACACCATAGCAATGTTTCAGGAGTTTGCAGGAAAGTTGGAGAGGGACCCTTCATGAGGACAAGGAAGAATGGCTTCAAACAGAGTGAGGGGAAATTAAGATTATATATACAAGAAATTCTTTACTGTGAGGGTGGTGGGGTCCTGGCACAATTTGCCCAGAGCAGCTCTGGATGCCCCATCCCTGGAAGTGTCCAGGACAGGCCAGATTGGACAGGGCTTGGAGCAACTTGGAGTGGTGTAAAGTGTCTCTGCCCATGGCAGGGGGTTGGAACCTGATGATCTTTGGGGTCCTTTCCCACCCAAACCATTCTAGGGCTCTATTACAAAAAACCTGCTTTAAAACTACCTTTCTGATCAAAAGAATTAATAATACATTTTGGGATTTTTTTTGTTTTCCTGGTAGCTAACCCATAAGTGATTCACTGAATCCTGTTTACTGCTAAAGTGTGCTCAGGGGAATCAAGTGGTTAAAGACAAGAAATTCATGTCCTTATTGCTGTTATGATCCTGGATTTTTCTGGTTTCTGGTCTCTGGCTCAGTTTTGGCAGCTGCAGGTGTGTGATGGTGTGAAGCCTCTAACGAACATGTATTTTGCTCGTGACTATATGAAGTATTTTGCACTCAGCAACATCTCATTTGGCTGAATAAATAAAAAAAATTAAATAAACATCCTTTGCAAAGGCAAAGTGCTGTGTATTTTTGTTTGTGTTTTGGACTCAGCGTTTACTGAATGCATAAATATGCATCAGCATGGCTTGTGGTATATGTGATTAGATGCTACATGGGGAGTTTTATTGTTTTATAGTTGCTGCAGCAGCAGCAGTGGAGCACAGAGTACATGAAATTTAGATAATTGTGGATTGGAAACAAACAGTATTAGTTACAGTTACTGCCTTATCCATAAGTGAATCTATAGTTTTTTTTGTATTGTTTGCAACAAGGATTTTAAGGAGAGCATGGCTAGAGCTCGGTGATATTTTCTGCATCTCCTCCTGTTTGAATATGCAAGTATAACCCATTGATACAAAAATATGGTGCACTTGTTTCATGTAATATGAAGTTGACAAACGACCAGATACTTTCATAAATCCTTTAAATGACTAAGGGAAGCTTATTTAATGCTCTCAACTGACATCCTCATTACTGCTGTTCAACAACACTAGGCTATTCATGCAATCTGGCTCACATGCCATTGTTTGGAAACCATCAAAACCACAGACAGCCACATGCTGAGATACAATAATTGTCAAGTCTATAGTGCATATTTTCTAGAATTGTTTAATGCTGGCACAGTGTGTGTGCCAAAAAAATGCATAATCAAACAGGCAGCACTCTTCATTGTGGCCATCCCATTGGGGTTTGAAAATTGCTCAAAATCGACCCAGTAGCAGAAAATGACAAAGGGGAGACACATTGGGACTTTGGATAGAAGATATCTATCAGAAATGATAAGTATACCATTATGTCAGAAGGTTTTTGATCCATCAGTGCAAAAGTTCACCATTGTGTTTGGACAAAATCAACTTCTAGTAAGCAAGGGTGAAGGAAAGCCTTTTGAATTTCAAGTTTAAAGGAACAGATGGAGGTCATCCAAAAATATCAATTATTGTCACAAGTCCCCTGAGGTGCCTTGGCCCAGATTTTGTGGGTCATTTCAATGATTAATACCCACCAGCAGCTGGTATTAGTGGATGATATGAGCAGATCTATTTGGGTTTTTCGCACAGTTTGGCACCCCTTGTTCATTTGTCCAGGACATATTAATGACTAGTCCCAGGACATCTCAGTTCATCCACATCTGGGATAAAGGACAGCGTGACATTCATTGCACTTCACTTCTTTTTAGGACATTTTTTGTAATATATTACAGTAAAAACTGAAAAATAAGGCAGTTGTTCATCCTGTCTGTGCTAAACCTAAGATAGAGGATAAAGGCACACAGGAACATACTGCCCTAAACAACAATATTGACCAATGAGTTCCAGAAGGTTTTTAGACTCTCTGGAAGATAAGGAACACAAAATAAACAAAGGTGTGATTTTCCAGCAGCATGTTTTTTATTAGGGTTTGTTTGTTTGTTTGTTGTTTTTCTCCGCTACCTGAAAAATCTGACTGTATATAAACAGATATTCTATTGTTTGGCTGAATGCTTTTTCTCTGTGAGGAAAAAAATTATTCAATAGTGCTGCCAGATATGTAGGAATCTGGGACATATGCCCAACATGTGTGGAAAAAGAGCTCTACACATTCACAGTTAGCCTGCCACGTCTGGGAGATGTCAGACTTGCAGAACGAATGATCTGTGTGTCATGGATGTCTCAGGTTGACTGAGCACAAACAGAGGGGGCAGGAAGCAAATGCCCTGCAGCTGCAAACCACTGGACTCACTGAGCATCCCAAGAACGAGCACTTGTTTATTTCTGGGGTTAAAAGTGGTGCATGTGAGTCAAGAGATATTTGAAGACACCACCTGACAGGACAGACCCGACCAAGAACTTGACTCAGCACAAATGCAGCTTCCTCCAGATCTTCCTGGGTTTCGTGCAGGCAACTTCAGGTGTCAGAAACTTCCACTGAAGTTTCTCTTGGCATTCAGCCAGCAAAGTTTTGCTGTTTTGAACACTTTATGTATTACCATAGCACAGTGACCTCAAAGATTTTGTCCCAGGCTCGCTGTGAAAGTGATATCACATATGTATTGGACTGAAGATGGAGAAGTTGTTATTAATAGAAACTAGGAGACCAATCAACAATGGATAAATTCCTTTCAGTAGGTTTATTTTTGTAATGAAAAAAATTAAGTAACTTTCTCCATCAAAAATCTTCAGAAAACTGTAATAATTAGAATTAAATTTATTTTTTTCTGGGTTACTTTCATAGATGGAAGTAGGTCCAGAAACTAGAATGTCTTCACCACTGTTTCTCAGTCTTTTAAAGCTAAAAGTCTTCAGCTTTCTCAAGAATCAGAAAACCTAACAAATAATTCCTGTAACAATACCAATTTCTTTTTTTCCCAGTGGAGCTGAAGAAGTATTGTGGGGTTTGTTCTTTTTTTTTTTTTTTTTTTTTTTTTTTTTTTTTTTTTTTTTTAATTCTGTAATTTTCTTTAATTTTCTTCATATGTTTTGCTTCATGTCTACCTTAAAAAATAAATTTTAAAAAAGGGAACTGCAAGTATTTTACGAAGCACTTTCTGTCTTACATAGTTAGTCCACAGGCAGAGATAGACAACCCCAGCTCTGGTTAAATTCTATCAGAGATATGTAACTGAAAGCCTGAAAAAGTTGAACTTGCATGCAAGACCTCAAAACACAGTAAACCAGTTTCTGAACTTCAGATGTGATGGAAAGGGATTGTCTTTCTCATATGGGCCAGCAGAACCGCAGGAGCAAGATATCTTGTTACAAAAAAGAGGGAGGGGTGGGGACATACTGAAAAAAACCCACAAATCAAACAAAAAAAACAATCAAAAAAAGAAAGCACACACACACAAAAAAAAAAAAAAAAAAAAGACCCATAAAAACCTAAAAAGAGAGCGAACACTCTTGTAATGGTTTGAAGCCTTCCAGATAATTCAGAGTATACTGGAACACAAGTATAATTTGCTATGGAAGAGAGAAATTAAAGTGAAGTGCCTGTTCACCCATGTGTAAACCTAAGGTTAATAATTCATCCTCCATGGAGTAGTTCCAGTGAGATGTGATTAATTAATGTTTATAAAATACTTTATAAAAATCCTTGAGTTTCCAGAGCATTGCTATATAAAAATCCGTGTGATAATGGAGACTACTCTTGTGAATTTATTTCTGCTTCACTTTTTGTCTGTGTCAAAGGTTTGACGTTGGCACAAGGTCAGTGCCCCTATAACGATATACTGTCCCTGGTATCTGTTGTGAGATGTGACCAAAAACAGAGTAAAACAGTTTCTAATTTAGAAAGTAAAAGAAAAAAAAACTTTATTACTTATAATAGGTAAAGAAGACACATACAGAAGAACATGGAAACTTTATAAAAAAAACACTCTTCCTCCCCCCCCCACCAGTTCTCAACCTAACTGTCCTAGTTTAGGGCAAATCTGGGAGAAAACCTCCAAAGGAAGATCCCTCCGGAGATCAAACCCACACGGCCCCTCCCCCCAGCCGGTTCGGGAATGATTCCTCGGAGAGAAGTGGAAAGAACCTGTTTATTTAACAGGCACAGCCTCCCCCCCCCAGTACACAAAATGAACAATACCAGATGACAACACTTTTTCACAGCTCTGAAAAAGAGATGACAAATGCAGCGAGTCTCTCTTGGGGGTGGTCGCCCTGTTGTCACTCCCTCCGGCGCTGGGGATGGCTGCTGTCGGCCACAAGGTGTTCTCAGGTCCCAGTCCGGAGCAGGTCCCAGTAGTTACAAGAAAAAGAAAAAAAAGAAAAAAAAAACAAAGCAAGAGCGAAGCGAAGCAGGAGCAAAAGCAGCAGCCAGAGCTAGAGTCAAGGAGAAAAGAGAGCAGCAAAAAACAACAGCCACACTATGTACTGCCCCGTCTCTGTGTCCCGCCAGTCGTGGGGGGGGAAGCAGGCTGATAACAGAACCAAAACAAAACATTTGTCCTTCAGAGCCCGTCTCACAGGCACAGAACATAACATCCAACATAGCAGAACACACATAAATGGGGATACAAACATCACCCTAGGACATTCCACCCCTTATCCCCATATTATACTACCACACATCATACATTTTAAAACTTCCATCTGTCACTTGCTCAGACCTTCGACACTTACATGTTTCCTTCTCCATTTTTCACTTGCCCAGACCTTCGACACTTACACATTTTCCAACAAATATTGATCATCTTCACCCCACAATCAGATCTCCCTGAGGTACACATCGTGTTGATCCATCTCTTTGCATTACCCACCAGGTGCAACCTGGTCCCTGAGCAAAGACAACCCCACAGATGGGTTTGTCTGTACTCGAGGCAGACTTGATCCACACCGTCTTCCCTAACAAACCTCTGACATGCACCACTGGGACTTTATCTCCGTCTGCTGTATTCAAGGACTCAGACTGGGCAGGACCTGCTCGGTTGGTGGAACCCCGAGTGTTAACTAACCAAGTGGCCTTGCTAGATGCTGCTCCCAATTTTTGAAAGATCCCCCACCCAAGGCCTTCAGCTGGGTTTTTAGTAATCCGTTGTACCTTTCTACTTTACCTGCAGCTGGTGCATGGTAGGGAATATGATACACCCACTCGATGCCATGTTCCCTAGCCCAGGTGTTGATAAGACTGTTCTTAAAATGAGTCCCATTGTCTGACTCAATTCTCTCAGGGGTACCATGCCTCCAAAGGACCTGCTTTTCAAGGCCCAGGATGGTGTTCCGGGCAGTGGCATGAGACGTAGGGTAGGTCTCCAACCATCCTGTGGTGGCTTCTACCATTGTGAGCACGTAGCGCTTGCCTTGACGTGTTTGGGGCAGTGTGATGTAGTCAACCTGCCAGGCCTCCCCATACTTGTATTTGGACCATCGCCCCCCATACCAGAGGGGCTTCACCCTTTTGGCCTGCTTGATGGCAGCACACGTCTCACAGTCGTGGATAACCTGAGAAATACTATCCATGGTTAAATCCACCCCTCGGTCTCGAGCCCACTTATAGGTGGCATCTCTACCCTGATGGCCTGAGGCATCATGGGCCCATCGAGCTAGGAACAACTCTCCCTTGTGTTCCCAGTCTAGATCTATCTTGGACACCCCTATCTTTGCAGCCTGATCTACCTGATTGTTGTTTTGGTGCTCCTCATTAGCTCTACTTTTGGGGACATGGGCATCTACATGGCGGACCTTCATAGGTAGCCTCCCTACTCTGGTAGCGATGTCTTTCCACTCTTCAGCAGCCCAAATTGGTTTTCCTCTACGTTGCCAGTGAGCCTTTTTCCACCTCTCCAGCCATCCCCACAGAGCATTGGCTACCATCCATGAATCAGTGTAGAGGTAGAGCTTTGGCCACCTCTCTCTTTCAGCAATGTCCAGGGCCAGTTGAACGGCTTTGAGCTCTGCAAGTTGGCTTGACCCACCTTCTCCCTCAATGGCCTCTGCGACCTGTCGTGTGGGGCTCCAGACAGCTGCTTTCCACTTCCGGTTCATCCCTACAATACGACAGGAACCGTCAGTGAAAAGAGCATAGCGTGTTTCCTCTGGGGGCAGTTGGTTATATGGAGGAGCTTCTTGAGCCTGTGTCACTGGCTCTTCTTCTTCATCTCTGACATCAAAATTCTCACCTTCGGGCCAATTTGTAATTGCCTCCAGAATCCCAGGGCGATTTAGTTTACCTATACGGGCGCGCTGTGTGAGAAGAGCAATCCACTTGCTCCATGTAGCACTGATGGCATGGTGGGTAGAAGGAACCTTGTCTTTGAACATCCACCCCAGTACCGGTAGTCGGGGTGCCAGAAGGAGTTGCACTTCTGTACCAATCACTTCTGAGGCAGCTTGGACTCCTTCGTAAGCAGCTAAGATTTCTTTTTCTGTTGGAGTGTAGTTGGATTCAGACCCCCTGTAGCCTCGACTCCAAAATCCCAATGGTCGACCCCGAGTCTCCCCAGGCACCTTTTGCCAAAGGCTCCAGGACAGACCATGGCTCCCGGCTGCAGAGTAGAGCACATTCTTTACCTCTGGTCCTGTCCTGACTGGGCCAAGGGCCACCGCATGAGCGATCTCCTGCTTAATCTGGGCAAAAGCTTGTTGCTGCTCAGGGCCCCAGTGGAAATCGTTCTTCTTGCGGGTGACCAGGTAAAGAGGGCTTACGATCTGACTGTACTCAGGAATGTGCATTCTCCAAAAACCTATGGCGCCTAGGAAAGCTTGTGTCTCCTTCTTATTGGTTGGTGGAGACATAGTTGTAATCTTATTGATGACATCCGTTGGAATCTGACGCCGTCCATCTTGCCACTTTACTCCTAGGAACTGAATCTCACGAGCTGGTCCCTTGACTTTACTCTTTTTGATGGCGAAACCAGCTTTCAGGAGGATTTGGATAATTTTCTCTCCTTTCTCAAACACTTCTACTGCCGTGTTCCCCCACACAATGATGTCATCAATATACTGTAGATGTTCTGGAGCCTCACCCTTTTGTAGTGCAGTCTGGATCAGTCCATGGCAGATGGTGGGACTGTGCTTCCACCCCTGGGGCAGTCGATTCCAAGTATACTGCACTCCCCTCCACGTGAAAGCAAACTGAGGCCTGCATTCTGCTGCCAGAGGAATGGAGAAAAATGCATTTGCAATGTCAATAGTGGCATACCACTTCGCTGCCTTGGACTCCAGCTCGTACTGGAGCTCTAATATGTCTGGCACAGCAGCACTCAGCGGTGGAGTCACTTCATTCAATGCACGGTAGTCCACCGTCAATCTCCATTCTCCTTCAGATTTGCGCACAGGCCAGATGGGGCTGTTGAAGGGTGAGTGGGTTTTGCTGACCACCCCTTGGCTCTCCAGCTCTCGGATCATCTTATGGATGGGAATCACAGCATCTCGAGTTGTTCTGTACTGTCGACGATGCACTATGGAAGTAGCAATTGGTACCTGTTGCTCTTCTCCCTTCAGAAGTCCTACTGTAGATGGATTTTCGGACAGTCCAGGCAAAGTGTTCTGTTGCTGGATGCTCTCTGTCACTACAGCCGCTATCCCAAATGCCCACCTGAGTCCTTTTGGGTCTTTGAAATACCCACTTCGAAGATAATCTATGCCCAAAATACATGGGGCCTCTGGGCCAGTCACAATAGGGTGTTTCTTCCACTCATTTCCAGTCAAGCTCACATCAGCTTCCACCAAAGTGAAATCCTGCGATCCCCCTGTCACACCAGCAATAGAAACAGATTCTGTCCCCACATGTCTTGATGGGATTAATGTGCACTGTGCACCAGTGTCAACTAAAGCTGTATACTCTCGTGGTTCCGATGTGCCAGGCCAACGAATCCACACGGTCCAGAAAACACGGTTTTCCCTAGCCTCTACCTGGCTAGAGGCAGGGCCCCTCTAAGCCTGGTTATCCTTCTTTCCTTGGGTATATGTTTTGGAGGTTCCTTCAAGGGGATCGGACATGTCATCATTATCATCATACTTGGCAGTTTGGCTACGGGCAACTGGAGCTGCTTTCCTTTTGGTGGAACTTCCTCTCTGATCCTTGTCTTCCTTCAATTCACGCACCCGTTGGGCCAGAGCAGCAGTTGGTTTTCCATCCCATCTCCTCATGTTTTCTCCACAATCACGCAGGAAGAACCACAGCTCAGCTCGTGGGGTGTATTTTCTCTCTCCATATGGGGAACGTCTGCGTTGGGTACTAGAGCCTCTGATCTGTACTGCTGAGATTTGGAGAAGGTCTTCTTTAATCTCTTCTCTGAGCTTCTTATGATTTTCTTCTATCTTGTCCTCTAATTTTTGCAGACGTGTTTCCACCGCTGCAATTCTGGCATGTGTTGGGCCATGCACAGCATCTGCGTAAGCTCGGAGCTTCTTTGCCATATCCAGCACAGTCTCATTCCTGTCATCCCTCTTCATTATGGCTAAAGCAGAGGCATATTCTTGTGGCCCAAGTCGTACCAGTTTTCGCCACATCACAGACGTGCATGGTACCATGTCTGGATTCCTAGTTGTTATGTCATCTGAGAAGATAATCTCTGCCACTGCCATTTCTCTCAGGCGTTGTATCCCTTGTTCTATGGTTTTCCACTGTGTTTGCTGCATATAAAGATCGTCTGTACAGAGGTATCTTTGTGCTACACTTTCCAAGACCCGTGCCCAGAGGCTGTGAGGGTTAACCCCTCTCATCATTCCTTGGTCGATGACAGGATCATGTGACAGGGATCCCAAATGCCTCGCTTCAGTGCCATCCAGAATTGTAGCCTCACCTGCAGCATCCCAAAGACGGACTAACCAACTAATTATGGATTCATCAGGTCGTCGAGTGTAGTCCTTCCGTAGGCCACGAAGGTCCTTCAGGGAAAAGGACTCAATATTGGCTTCTGATCTGGTACCTGTTGTTTTGACTCCTGATTTTATGTCAGGAGGTGTTGAGGGTCCTTCTCCTGCATCATCATCATCATCATCCACTGGTCGATCGGTCTTGTCTGTGCACTTCCCACTTCTAGTGCTAGTAGCAACAGCCATTGGTTGAGGTTTATTATCTGCTGTAGCTGCTGCCTTAGGCTCACTATCTGGTTTGGCTGCTGGCTTTGAGCCCAGGGTGTTTGCTGTAGCCTGAGTGACGGGATAACTGCTGATGTATCTCCCTGCCCCCCTTCCTCTGTCTGCTGTCTTACAGTATCTAGCAGTGTGCGATAAGCATATGCCAGGGCCCAGCTCACTGCAATGATCTTTTTCTCCTTAGGATCATCATGGTACTTCTCTTTCAGGTATTTCCCTACCTCAGCTGGGTTCTGAATTTGTTCATGGGGAAAGTCCCAGGCTATAGGGTCAGAGAATTCCTTCAGGATTTGGCCCATATCCTCCCATTTCCCACACCACTCAGGATTTTCCACACCTGGGTCTACTCCTGGGTCAGGGGTCTCATCAGCCCGTCTAGAAATCTCAGCCCTCATTCTAGAGAAGCTGCGGACTGTATAATGGAAGCTTACTAGATTAAAGACCAGAAAGATAGTCTCTTTAACATTCAGGGGAAACTGAATATTCTCAAACAGTGATGTGACAAACTCAGAGGAGAAGAAGGAAAGCAAAGACTGAAAAGCCTCATCCCCTACTCCTCCCATAACAATCTGGGTAAATAACCATAGCCATGAACCATCCATACCTGGAACAGCCCCCAGCAGATTTATAAACTTCTTACAAATCACCACCACCAAGCCCAGCAGTATGGCTATTCTGGTCACTGCCCCTCTGCTGTAAAAACTACGTATTAGGGACAATAGTAGAACTATTTGAGGATAAGCAAATAAACCTAGGGACCATAGAAGTATTATGATCTCAAAAACCCCTAGGGACCAGAAATACAGACAAGCCTTCACCCCAAGAGACATTATAAATTGAAAGCACATGACTATTAAATGCTTTATACCACCACCAAGTAGTAACAACCAAAATATACTCAAAACAGGGTTTTTCCACTCTCTCTCGAGCCTTGCGTTGGGCGCCAAATTTTGTCCTAGTTTAGGGCAAATCTGGGAGAAAACCTCCAAAGGAAGATCCCTCCGGAGATCAAACCCACACGGCCCCTCCCCCCAGCCAGTTCGGGAATGATTCCTCGGAGAGAAGTGGAAAGAACCTGTTTATTTAACAGGCACAGCCTCCCCCCCCAGTACACAAAATGAACAATACCAGATGACAACACTTTTTCACAGCTCTGAAAAAGAGATGACAAATGCAGCGAGTCTCTCTTGGGGGTGGTCGCTCTGCTGTCACTCCCTCCGGCGCTGGGGATGGCTGCTGCAGACACAAGGTGTTCTCAGGTCCCAGTCCGGAGCAGGTCCCAGTAGTTACAAGAAAAAAGAAAAAAAAGAAAAAAAAAACAAAGCAAGAGCGAAGCGAAGCAGGAGCAAAAGCAGCAGCCAGAGCTAGAGTCAAGGAGAAAAGAGAGCAGCAAAAAACAACAGCCACACTATGTACTGCCCCGTCTCTGTGTCCCGCCAGTCGTGGGGGGGAAGCAGGCTGATAACAGAACCAAAACAAAACATTTGTCCTTCAGAGCCCGTCTCACAGGCACAGAACATAACATCCAACATAGCAGAACACACATAAATGGGGATACAAACATCACCCTAGGACACTAACAAAACAAACTGAAAATTCCCCATTACGTTACCACCTTTTAGATAATTAATCTTTAGTCCATTACCACCCTTCCGATAATCAGTACTCAGTTCGTTGAGGAGAGATAGGAGTCCTTCTTGCACCACATCGTGGGCTCTTCCTCCATGTCCAGTGCTCTCACCACTGTGCATGGACCAGAGCTGCTTCTAGGGTTTCTCTTTTTAAAGATGCTTTGGTCAGTTCCAAGAAACGACAGCTTCTCAAATTTTGGGACACCAGTTCCCCCCAATATTACCCCCTGGGGCCGAGGGGCCTTGAGAACAGAGCTCTTCCTCTCATCTCTGTTCACACTACTGTCCACTCTTGGCTGCAAGCCAATGCCTCTCCCCAGATACAGCTTCTATGTTACAGGGAAAAAATGAGTCCGTCCATGGCTATACAAAAGAGTCCAGCCAAAGCCACTCCATCATCTCCTCCCACCTAGGATTCTTTTCAGCATTCTCTGACAATCTTCTACTTACACAAACTTTCATCATCTTTGCTTAATTCTTTCTATCTTTCTTCTTCAAATTCAGGAGGATTAGCATTTGTAAAGTTTCCATCATTTACGAAAAGGGTTAAAATCTTGGGCTTTGTTTCCCCAGAACTCTCACGGTATCTTTGCTGCTGGGCACTCTTCTCACGCCACCCCCCCATACTCCTTCGGCCGTGCTGTCTAGTTGTTGATATCAAATTTCAAGGTGACGGAGATCACAGACACGGTTTTCTCAGTCTCTCTCTCCGGGGGAGGGGGGGGGGGGGAAGGGAAAAGAAGGCTGTCTGATGTTTCTCAAGGTTCTTGTACTTTCTCCACCCTTCCATCTTGCAGGATTTTCCCTCTTCCCCTCTGTGCCCGAGGTTCCAGGCTTACCTCACCCAGGTTGCATGGCTTCCCCTGCCCCGCCCAGCCAGCCGCTGGGCAGGGGAGATCCCTCCGTCCTCAGGGACCGGAACCAAGAGAGAGTTTTCCGGGGAGCCCTCTGCTTTTAACCCCTTGTGTTCTCAGAGGCGGATCCTTGTCCTCAGTGGCCACACCAGGTGCCAGTCTTTAAACCTGAGCACTCATTGGTTTGACCACCGAAGTTCAGAAAAACTCATTTTTTCCAAACTACGACAGTCTGATCTAACAAAACTTCTGAAATGTTAGGTTCAAATTGAAATGTGAGTTTTCATGTGATTTTGGCATCTTTGCAAGATGTAATTCAAAAAAGCAGAAATTACTCATGTTAACACTACAGTCCCAGAGAAAGACAAACCTTTATAAAGAGCCTTGGTAGGATGTGAACAGTGTGTCAGAATACTGAAGTTATTTATGTACGATATTGTAGTCTATATCACTAAGTTTCAGAGATTCTATCTAGATCAAGAAGTTAAAAATGTTTCTGAGCTTCATTTTTGGACCTCCAAATAAAAATATGTAATGGGGCAAGGTTTTTCACTATTTTTTTCTTCTTTTTCTTTTGGGTTTTTTTTTTTTTTTTTCAGTTTTAAAATTTTTGCCATATGAACCATAAGATTAAGAAGACATTTTAATTCACCGGTAACATGTTAACTTTTTTTTTTTTTTTTTTTTTAAGCAGCTAATGAAATCTTTGGTGTTATTGTCTTGGAATAAAAGACTCTGAATAAGCTAGATAATAAAAACTGTAAGAGGATTTGTCATTTTCTAGATTTTCTAATTAAAACAGTTCTTGTGTGGCCCAGCTCTGCACGACTGCACATGTCTATGCCTTTTTTGATTTACCTGCTGCTTTAATGACTTATAAATCAATTTGCCAAATTGCAACCATATTTGACGAAAGAGTGGGTACCTTAGATAGAGAAATTTTAACAAGGTTCATCAAATTAAGTTGGCAGGGAGAAGAGAGAAAGCCTGCCAGTACTCTAGCTGAGGTTTAGCTACACTGTTAGATCTGCTTTTCATTGACACCAGACACTGCACACAAGGAACAGCCCCAAAATATTATCTGTATGCAATGAAATTTTTGATTTGTTCACTCATTTTTGCCCTGGAAGAAATTAAGAGATTAATTACCAACGTCAAACAATGCCAAAAAGTAAATCAGCAAGGCAGCAAGTCTCCTTGCTCCCGATCTTTCTTCAGAGACAGACATTTTGTTTTGTTTTGTAAGTGGATGTGAAGAGCTGAAGTCAGGAAAGGTTCAGAATAAAAGAATTTCAGTCAACCCACATATACTGAGTGTGCATGAGAATATTCTAGGGCATGGAGGTCGACAGTGACCAAATACCCCATCCCTATGTCAGGAAACTGATCAAACTTTAAAACCAGGGAGGCAGCATGTTAGTATGTTAATTGTTTACAGGGAAGCGTCCTTCAATAGTTCTAATTACCAAATGATGTCTGAGAATCACTTAGGGAAGATGTTTGGAATAAAGCAAGCTGGTAAATATTTTGTCAGATCAGTAGCATAGAAAATCACATTTCAGTGCCCATGAATATTTCCCATCTCGTCTCAATTTCTATGATAGACACAGACAATGCATATTAAAATCTTTTTAACTTAATCTAACATTTACTTATCTTGATGGCATTTTACTTGCTTATGATGGGTTTTTTAGCTGTAATGAAAAGGAATAAAATAGGATGATAGGGAAAAAAAAAAAGCCCAAAATATGTGTTAGGAAAACAAGAAAGATTTGACATTCCTGCCACCACCACGACAATCTTTCATGGGCAAGGAGATTGCATTTCCTTCCCTCCTTTGAAGCCTGGGTTTGCTGATGGGAAAAAAATAACTATAATGGATTGTGACCAGACATACTCTGAATATGAACTCTATGTGAATGGAACTGAACTGCCCTCCTGAAAATGAAATGCAAATCAGGAACTTTGTGCATTCTCCACAATCCTAGGGATACAGTTTTGGAAATATGCTAATGGAGTGGTCTTAGTAATGCTGTAGAAATCACTGAGCAGCAATAGTTTAAAAGATTCCCAAAGGTGTTGCAAAGTGAGCCAGGATTGTGCAGAACTAATATTTGACTCAGCTTTATTATGTGATGTCTCAGACTCAGATCCCTTGCCGACATTTAATCAAGGTTATTGAACATTTTGGACTCAACAAAATGAGGCTGAAATTTGAAAGTCCTAAGAGATCTGACTCCATATAATTATTTGTATCAGCACTGAAGATAATAAAATATGTACTAGAGTGTTTTTTGATTACAGAACCATAGTATGCTTGGCTAAGGTGATGAGAAAGCTGAATTTTCTCAGCATTTTCGATTTATTGTTAATTACTATGAAGTTTTGCTCTATAAATTGTACTGACATTCAGAATTTCAAAATGGACACCAACTTTCCGTAATAATTTATTTAAAAATGTGCAGAAGTGCTTCACAGAGGAAAATAATAAAACTATTTAGAAAAGATTTATTGGACTTCTTGTGGTGGAGAATCTATGACTTAAGATCATTATTATATTGCTTTTCTGCTCCCACATCTGACAATGCATGAGGGCAGATTTACCAGTGGATATTCAACAGCTAAGGCTTGTAAAACACATAGATCACTTGTGAAAGATTTTTTACAAAGACAAAAAGTATGATGAAACTCATCTCTTTTCCTCCTCAAACTCTCTTTCCAGTTCTCACATTTAAAGACTCACCAAAACAGAGGTGAACACCCAGACACTTTTGGGTGCACAACTGAACCCAAGCATACAAATTTCCATAATGAAATAGTTCCTTAGTCATCAGGTAGAGCTGGAGACAGAAAAAGAAATAATCCTAAACTCATGAAGATTTTAATGAAATAATTATGATAATGCCATTGATAACAACGAAGTACTGCTGTTCTTGATCAGGGTTCACTTGTTTTACTCCAAAAAGAAAAATTAAGAAGAAATTAAGAAGACAGAACTGGCAAATTTAGGAAAAAAAAAAAAAAAAAAAAAAAAAAAAAAAAAAAAAAAAAAAAAAAGTTGAATTGCAGTAAAGATTTTAGGCTGAAATAGACAAGACATTGATGGACTTTTACAAAGAGCTCTTTGTACAGGTTTCTGACCATTTCAGATACAAAGCTTCCCACATTGCAAAAGGATGTGAAAATTTGCCTTCCTCAATTTTTTCCTAGGTCTAATTTCCTTAACATAGTCCTTATTTTCTGTGGCCCAGAAATAAAATCTAGGATTCCTTTAAGCAATTTTTTTTGCCCTTTTAAGGCTGTGTCACACGTGTCTAGTGTCCACTTTTGGCTGCTCTCCTCCCCTACAAAAAGAAGTGATGAATAAAAAACAACCTCACAGTACACCCAGTCAAAGGAAACTTTATAAACTGCAGTTTCATAAAGCACCAGCCTTGATTCCTTTCACACTGGGGTCAAGAGGAAATCACCTATTTAGTTTGGTGAAAACAGAGTTAAATCACTTATCAAACCCTTGTTATAAGAGCACAAAATATTTAGACAACATCATCTACTACCAAGTGCTTGGTTTAGCATGTTGGATGAGCTGCAGGAAGTATACTAATGAAATTACTGTCATTTGGGAAACAGCCCACTCTCTGGAAGCTTGCCTGGATGATTTGATCTGAATCCAACTTAACTTGGAGTTTTTATCTTTTTTTCTTTATTTTTTTTTTTTTTAAACTGAAACATACAGTAATGCAAATATGTTAATGAACACTATCTTCATAAAAACCTGCTGCTGTACTAAGATATTCCAGGTTGTTTAAGAATTTTAATTTTTAAGTCTGTAGGAAAATCAACTATTTTTGGCCCTCTTACCTGGAATTATCATAGTAATGAAAGTCCCAGTTTCTCAGTTGAGAGTTGAAATGAAGCCTTTGTGCCCAGCAAGACTTAAGCCTTTGTGTTATAGTGTTTTTGTCTCACCATATGTTTGGAATATCACAAAAAACAGAATCACCTTGGCAACATTACTTCTACTGCTCCAGTGAGATAGTGGTTTTATGTAACTGCTAATACTGGTCAGTTCTTTAATTACAGCAGAGACCTGATAAAAATGAAACATGTTTTTATAACAGGCAGCAGCATCCTTAAGAATGCTTCTAATGTTCATTTTCAGATCTCACTGTTTACGGTTTTCTCTTTAGGAGGAAGCTTATTCAGGTAATGTCTTTGAAACTTTGACAGAAACTGCAGAATGGAACTGCCATGCTCCAAGTCAAGGCATGTGAACTGGAGGGTAACAAATATTCCACTTCTACCATAGAATTCACAAACATAAATTCATGCACCAAAATGTTTGCCCCACTCCTCTGTTGTGTATTGTGGTTTACTAACTTTCATAGTTGCCTTAGCTTGGTGTATGCCCAGAGGTCTGGAGCCACCTCAGATTCATGAATCTGAGCCTGTGTTTGGATGAATTCTTTGCCTTATAGCCCCTGAATCAAGAGCAATCTTCATTTGTTAACCCAGTTTGTTCTTCTCTGTCCATTTCAAGAATAAACACTTTTAGGAGAATAAATATAGCAGAAGGCACAGGCCTAATACAGGTGTTTAACTCAGAGTTTTAAACAAGCCACTAAATTATGAAATGTGCAGCATCTCATACACTTCTTGAACACTGTATTTTGTTGACTAGCTCAATTATTTTTCAGGGCTGACCTTTAAATCTCATTGTTCATCTCCCAGCACTTTTTTGTGCTTTGATTAAAGTTTAGAAACCCACTTTGGACGCCAGATTTAGTAGACTGGGAGTAACACTGGAATAGCTTCAAGCTGAGGAAGAATAGGATATTAAGAAGAAATTCTTCCCTGTCAGGGTGGGGAGGCTCTGGCACAGGTTACCTAGAACAGATGTGGCTGCCCCATCCCTGGGAGCGTTTCAGGCCTCCACTACTTTCAGTGGAACACTAAAAATAAAATTCTTCAGTGTCTACTAGATAAAACGAATTGGATACAAGAAAGAACATGCAAAGCATTCCTTATAATTAAAAAAACCACCTCACAAACCAACAAACTTTAACATTTTCAGTCCCAAAGTAGCAGTTTCTAGTTAATATATTGATTTCATGCATATATAAATTCACATTTGAAATTTTTATGTCTGATCACCAAAAATTATGTTCTTAAAATCATGTATATCAGAATGCAGAATTAATGCATTCTATATTAAAACAAAGGAAAATTCTCACTGAACAGGGTATTCCCATAGAAAACCTTCAAGAAACCAATATTTAAATTAATTTTACTACCCTCATTTTTCTAGCCTCATGTTTCACAAAGAGTTTCCTATTGAAGTCGTTCCAAAATCAAGAACTGATTAAACCTGAATATTCTATCTTCATTCTTATTTAGTTAAAAAAAAAAAAAAATCTTTCTTCTATTTTTATGACACTGTTATTTATTTATGTTGTTTTCATGTTTGTGGGATTTTGAGGTACTTTGGGAGTAAATAGCAGAGAACATTTTTATTTTATTGGACAGTGACCTTATTAGACTCTTGGCTTGACCTGTGAGGAAAGGACATCTTCCACTAACAATGTGGTCTTGTGGAAGATGTCCCTGCTCATGGAATGAGGTTGGAACTGAATGGTCTTTAAGGTTCCTTCCAACCCAAATAATTCTGTAATTCTGTAATTCTAAAAAAAAAAGTGATCATTACAATGATAATTTTATAACTGACTTTAAAAAATCCCAGAAAACAGAGTTTGGAGAGGATTTCCAGAATACCACTAAAGCTTGGATTGTACAACCCACACAAGTAATGCTACCTTTTTAATTTCAATGTTCAGACGAGGCAATTAGAATTAAGGTAAAATAAGTGTAACTGGAGAAAAGCATGCAAAGTGATCCAAATACAGTGTGGAGCAGGACCTCAAGGTTCATTCAAGTTTATGAATAGCTGCTTTAAACATTTCTCCCCATTGGAGAAGTCCATAAGTCCATTTAAAAAAAAAAAAAAAAAAAAAAAAAAAAAAAAAAAGAAATCAGGTTGCTTAATGCAGTGCTTCTTGTAGACTCTATAATATTCATTTTCAAGCTACAAACTCAAAGGCTACTCATTTTTCTTCCTGATGGCTCATAGAAGCTGAACTTCTTTCATATCTCAGAGCATCTACCACAATTCTCTCAAACTTATTTTGTATTGACAAGGCAACAAAAGACACATAAACATCTTTGGCATAGTATAGTCACTTGGAAATATGTCAGTAATGATTTTGTGGCTTCACTGGTCCTGGACACGTGTCACAAAGGCACTCAAGGTTTATTCAAGGAGCTGCTGTGAGAAATGTGAGGTAACTTGTTCCCTTTGCAGTGGGATAAAACAACAGCCTGGGTTTTTTAGATAGTGATTATTTTAGAGTGTTAGAGGATATGGCCCCATGGCAGAGAGGGGGTGGATATATATATGGGCCTGTCAGTGAGGATGGGGAGGCTCTGGCACAGGATGGCCAGAGAAGCTGTGGCTGCCCCATTCCCAGAAGCATTCCAGGACAGGTTGGGTGTGGCTCTGAGTAACCTGGGATAGTGGAAGGTGTGCCCATGGCACAGGATTTAGAATGAAGGGATTGTTAATGTCCCTTCCAACCAAACCATTCCAGGATTCTGTGATCTAACTCCTCTCAGAGTTTTGAGGGTGTCACCCTCTCACTTGGGTTTGGCACTGTTTGGACATTAGCATGGGTCAGGAATACAAGCAGGACACAAGGAAACACCTTCATATGTTGGGGTTTTGTTTGTCTCCTGTGTTCTCACACAAACATACCTGTCCAAGAATCCTGTTGGGATGCCCCACAGTGCTGTGCAGTGATTCTGGCTTCTTCTGTGGGAAGACAAATGCCTCATTTTCCTCAAGAAGCAAGAAAAGCCCACATTTAACTATGGAAATCAACTCTAGCAGTTCAGATGCTGTTTTCTGCAGAGAAATTTGTTACTTGACTCTATTTTGCAATGGGATAAAAAAAGGAAAATCATTCGTGTTTCTCAAGATTTCTCAGGAGGGACTTGTGCAACTTTACTGGATACAAAAATGTTAGCCTTTTGCTTGGATGCCAAAGTTTACAGGTTCCAAAACAAATTCTACAACAATTTCACAGAATAGTCTCAATTGAGGATTGCTGATTTCTCAGATATAACTTCAGATTCAGGAGATTTCTACTGAACATTGTTTGAAGGAGGATAGTCAACATACCTGGACATCTTTTAATCTGCTTTCTGGGAGTCCTGCTGTGGCTTCAGCAGTGAAAGGTTGTTTAGTTGGATGTAGTATGAACATACATTCTGTTGTATTGTAAACCTGTAATTAAGATAAGGGACTGGGAAATGTACCAAAAGGAAGATCTTGAGAAAGTCTCATCATTTAAGAGGGAAACCCATGGTAAATGATATTCATATTACCTAAATCACTGCAAGTGCTTAAACCCAGAAACTGAGTCAAAAAATACTGTGAATTGGTTGAAGTGAAGTAGACCCCTCCCTTTTTCATCTTATCATTTTCTGAAGATAAATGCAATTTGTTTTTGGCTAAATCAAACTTATTTCAAATCCAGGCATTTTTTGTAGGTAGCAGTTCTCTGCTACACAGCAGTTCTCTGCAGAAATGTGAAAGCTGGGGAGAGAAATGATCTATTAATCTGGGACAGTTCTTAGTAGGACAAGACATAGTGCTTTATCTTGTCTAAATATAGGTGACCTAAATGTAAAGGCCTTTCCAGTTCCCTTGCAAGCCTTGCCTACCCTCTAATGTGTCTCAACTGTTGGAAACTAGCCAAATATTGAACCTCTATTTACTTTTTTCTGCTAGTGCTGATTAATGTACATACCCAAAGCCATCCCAGCAGACTCTGCTCTCTCACTGGCATACTTGTTTTACAGATTAAAAATACCTAGGATAAGTCACATGCAAGTACTCTACCAAGTGCCAATAGCTTGCTCATCTTTACCATGAACTACTACAACCCAAATTTGATGCACTTGAACAAATTTAGGCAAATACGGCCACATTAAACTTATATGTTCAATTTGAGCAATTTTTTTGTGGAATTTTTTGCAGTGAAAAGAAGAGTATTATGATTTCTGTGTTTAGGAAAATAATGACTGAAAGATATGCAATAGGGCACATAAAAAATAGATGGTGTGGGTGTTATCAGCAAAGTTATGAAGCATACGACCCTTCTTATTTCCTCTGGTAGTACAAATATCTGGAAAAAAACCCACCCTATTTTTACTATTTCCCTCAGATGCAGGCTTGCATGATAAGATTAAATTCCAGGGTTGGAATACAGTGTAATTTTGTATATGTGTGTGTCTGAGAATATTTGGGGTGTATGTGTACATATTTTCCAGTGAAAAAGCGATCACATAGCTCTGCAAAATAAAAAAGAACACATACAGTTCTAAAATGGTAAAAATTGTGGATTTTATTTAACTCTGCTATTCCAGCACTTTCTGATGGAAGAAAAAAAAAAGTCAAGAAGAGCTTTTGCTCCCTGTTTGATGAGCATAGCTCAAGGATGGTTGGAAATTGCATCTGTTTTCAGACACCTTCCTAGTGGTGATGGTTGTCCTGTTCACACCCACCCCAGGGGAAAGAAAGGACCTGCTGCAGCCCAGAGGGATGTGATGGATGAAATTCATCCTTCAGGCTCTGACTAGGTGAGACCCATAGGTGGTCAACAAGTCTGTAAGGCAGAGGCTGAGGTTTAGCACTCCCTCACTGCTGGTGAACCATTTGGCAACAGACAAATACGTGGGGCTGCAGGTTCTCTGCAGTGTCTGGAAGGTGCTGGCCAAGAAGGACAGGCTGGTTCAGTACCAGGCTGACAAAGAGCACAGTCACCTGCATATCAGTGAAATAATTGACACTGATTGATGTCCAAGGTGAAACGAGAGCTTCTAACTTGCTCTTAATTTAAGAAATCTTACTCATGGAGGGCAATCTTCAAGATAGTCAGATCTCCTTTTCCATTAAAAGTGAAGATCTTTTTGTGAAACAAAAATGGCTTTTCCTGTCCCATCTATTTGAACCACTGTGATTCCCTGTAAGGATTTTTGTCACACGGTGACAAGTGGATTGAAAAATCTCTGTCAGGTGAAAGAAAAGGGATGGTACTGAGTGTTCTCAAATTTCTCTGCAGTCCCTGAAGGTCTATCCTGGATCAGAACTTTTATCACAGCAGTGTTTTACAGCTTCTTTAACTTAAGCCTTTCTGAAGATTTTTTTGTTGGCGAGTATAGCATATTCTCTTAGGCTGTGTGGTTTCATCTATTTTTCTTCTCATCTTTCATCCACATCATGGTAATCAACTCCTCACAGGTCAAAAAACTCTTCAAAGTACTCCTTTGAACATCTGCCTCCTTAAAGACATCCCTGCTGTATTCTCTGATAACTTGGATTTCATCCAGTTTTGCTAAAGACTTAGGAGTATTCAGTGAACACCCTATTAACTAAACAGGAGAGCAGAAACAGGTTCCTACATTTTTCACTAACATCTGGCCTGAGCACAGTGGGAGGGAAAAAGCCAGCAGCAAAAGATCTGCATGCACTGGTTGCAAACTGGTAGCTGTTCTCCCAGAAGAAGCTATGTATTTGAAGTATCATTTAAAATCTTCAGCAGGGAGCTATCATGCCATCTTTTATATTAGTTATGAGGCATACAAATGAGGGTTTTGCTACTTCCTTCCAAAAGTACAAAGCTGAGCATCCTACTTTTTCCCCAAGTGTTCTGTTGAAAAGAGTTTTTTTCAGTTCCTGAAGCATACACAGCACAGGGAGACAGCAAAGACCATAAAGAGATTTGTTCTTTTAAGTGCCTAAAGAAGTTTCAGTGAGGGACCAACTTATTCCATAGTCAGCTTCAAGCAGATTCTCATTAGAAACCTGACGTACTGCAGAGAGGAAATACAAAATTCCCATCCACTTTACTGAGTTTTAGTATTGTTTCCTCTGGCTCAAATTTCCATTCTGTGCTGTGCTCTTTTTATTTGATTTATGTTAAAATATTCCTAAAACGTCTTGCATACTCACAGAAATAGTAACTTCTCTGATATCTCCCCCTCATTTTCTATGCCAACCAAATTTCATCATCCTTATGAAGGATGAAGCAAATCATCATCAATTTCTGTTTCTCTTGGTATCACTCGACTTAATATCCTATGCCAACTCTTATGGTGGGTGCACTTGAACCAAACCTCTGGAGCTTGTCTTATATCTTTTTGTCATTTTATCTGCTCTTCGTCTCCTTCTAAAAAGTGCTAAGACTCATCTAGAGTGGAGAATGCTGCAAAGCTTTCCAAGTTCAATTGAGACACATGTTGCTCACAAAGAGGGTAGATGCCACATTCCTGGAAAAAATTCAAGGTCAGGTTGGACAGGCCCCTGAGAAAAGTAATCAGTAGAAGTTGTCCCTTTTTACAGCAGGGAGGTCTGAACTAGATGACCTTTAATAGTCTGTTCCAAATCATTCTATGATTTTATGATTTTCATAATATACTTGTTTACTTATACTATATTCTCCTCTATGCCTTCTGCTTATCCTTGTCATTACTAATAGTCTGTTTATTCTGTCTTCTTTAAACTGTCTTGGTTTGGGTTATGGATTTTGTAAGTTTTCAGTGACACACACCTCATCTTCCTCTGTGTTATTGAAGTATATTCATTATCATGCTGCAACGCGCAATTTTGTTCTGGAGACGGATGTGACTCAACCATGAGATTTTCCACTGCCTTCAGAGGAGCTGCCCACTTGTGCTGGCTGAATGCTTTATGTGTTCAAGCTTATTTAGTCAATGTCCTACATAAAGAAGCATCTGTGATTAGTCAGCAGTATCTAACAGTGGAGGCAAATTCAGTTTTTATTCAGAAAGCTGAGTGACTTTGCAAAACTATTTTAGGGAAAACATTACTCTTTCTCCTCAGTGTGAACATTAATGAAAAATTTGTGAAGAAGGCAGAAGACTCTGTGTCTTTGGTTTGTCAAAAGCATTCGAGACTGCCTTTTAAATCTCTAGGGCTGATGCAAGAGACAAATTAAATAAAATCACAGGATTGTAAAAGAGTTTGGGTTGGAAGGGACCTTGGTGCTGATCTCATTCCAATCTCCTGCCATGGGCATGGATGATATTTTCTACTATCCCAGGTTGCTCCATGTCCCTGGCCTTGGTCATTTACAGGGATGGGGCAGCCACAGCTTCTCTTGGGAACATATGCCAGAGCCTCACCATCTTCATGGTAAAATAAAAGAATTTCTTCCTGTACCTAAATCTATTATAAACCTAGTCTCTTCAATTTTACATCCATTTCCCATGTCCTGTCACTTACATGCCCTTGTAAAATGAAAAAGAATGAATTTATGTGGATAGAGCCCAAGATGGATAAGTTACCCATGGTGTTTTAGGATTGCAGAGAGACAAATAGAAAGAACTGCATAAGAAACTTTTTGAATGATCAAATGAAGTCGTGACCATAGTTTAGAGTATAGTTCTTTAGTCTACTACTTCTATCATGATTTTCATGATCTAGGAAAAAATAATTTCAAACTATCTTGTTTGCAGAATTCAGGAAGAATGTAAATATATAAGATTTTTCTCTGGTGAATTTCACAGATGTGAAATAGACCACATTTCTCCTCTATTAATTATAACTAATCTATAATGTAAAATTATATTGGGATTTTTTTATACAACTAAGGTAATACAATATTATTATAAGACCTGCCTTACGTTACTGTCCTAAAATTATTCTTTTACTGGAATTCTGTTTCAGGAGCACCATGAAAAATTATGGTTTTCTAGCTTGATCATGCAGTTTTTGAAATAGTTTTATATCCAAAAACGTTGTAAAAAATGATGCATGACAAAGTGCGAGAATGGGAAAATCTAATTGTCACATTAATTATCTATTGACAGAAGATATACAGCAGGTGATGCAATGGCTTTGGATGTTCTTGTCTTTATTACCTCTTGGGGAAAGAGTTCAGATCATGAAATGAGTCTGGTGCTCTTGAGTGGACATTTGTCCTCATCACCAAACAACCCCATAATTCAGCACGATGTAACAAAATTGGAGAGCTCAAATTGAGGAGCTTTAGAACCAAGAGCATCAGGGAGTGATAAATCAAGCTAGAGGTGCAGGGCAATGCCTCTTGGGGTGACTTTCACAGCATCTGTGAGACAATGCCATCCCCATTACAAATCATTTTGCCAGGCAGACATCCTAACTCCACATGCTTGAAGGGACAGAACAAGCTAGGAATAGTACTAAGAGGGTGGTTGATCTGGTCTAAGACACTGTTCCATTCAACTGCCATTAAAAGTTATGAGAACAGTGGTTTTCATATTGCATTAAAGTCACAATCTGATTTTGCCAATCCTCTGCTAATTTTCTGGGATTTTTTTCAGTCATAAGCCATGAGCAGTGTGTGATGCACACTTGCATAAATAAGAGTCCCTAAAGGGTAGTTCTAAATATGGCTAACTGCTGTAAGTATACTTAATTGAATTATATTAGCATTATTGTCTACGTTAGACATGCCTCTTTCAATTGCTAGCACAAATTCAGGCCAACACTAGTGCATATAGTTAGCTCTAGGAGCTAGCCATAAACTTCTTGAAATTTATATGAAATGCATGGACAGTTTTCAATTTAACACTCATCATTATTTCAATGTCACCTTCTGAGGTGACTGCAGTAGATACCTTTGTTTGCTGTTTCTACATGAAGACCCACTTGCAGCTATTTTGCTTGTCACAAATACCACATCTGGGCCACCAAGTGAAGTGTTCAGCTTGGGTGAAGGATTTGACACAGTTATTGTTGTGGTTTCAATTCGAAACCAGGGCAGAAACACCAATTTTTGTTTTGGTTTAATTTTGCCAATTTTAAAGGTTCTAATTAAGAGCAAAGCAGACTTAAGCTTAAAAGTGATAAGACTTTATTAACTAACACTAAAAGAAAGAAAAACAATAAGAATGAAGATGGAACCTTCAAAACACTCTTCCTCTCTCCCCACAACCTTTTTTTTTCCTCTTAACTACCAATGTAAAGACAACAACCCTCAGAAATCTCAGTCAGTTTTTCACCTATACAAATAGTCTTTCTTTGGTTTATTTAGAGAGAAAAGTATTCTTTGCTAATGCTATGGAAAGCTTCTTATAAAAAAATAACTCTTGTGGCTTCATTTTTCTCACAAACCGCAAGTGCCTGAGATCTGCCTTTGTGAAATCTTTCCCATCTTTCACAGTTTTTCCTCACAACGGTGTTCTCAGTCTATATCAGCTTATTGGGGTCCATTTTTTTAAGGATGTGCCGTTCTAGCATCCTTTCACTCATCTTTGGGAACAGAGGTCTTCCCTTTTATCCCCGGGGCCGTGGTTTCTCATCAAACTTCTAACACTGGTGCCCCTGTTCATAATTGTGGCTAGAATGCTACCAACCCCCCAAAGCATTCCATGACTTACTGGGGAAAACCCAAAGTCTGATATATCAAGTATATTTGTACCTTAGCTTCACAAAAGAATTTTACAGCTTAAGCTTAAGATAAACTTTATAAAATCCCTTCAATCTAAAATCTAACTCTTTTCTTACCGACTTCAATTTCACGTGGTTGTTCTTACAAAGTTTCACCTCTCTTTTTTTCTTAGCCTAAGAGAGAATTAGTGTTCTTCCATTACAAAGTTTTGTAACGCTGAGAAAAAAAAGTCAATTTCATCTAAGTCTTATATCAGAAACAAGATTTGCATCTTTCTGCTGGCCACATGCTCTTTTTGCCGACTCCATGTGAGCTGTGCCAGCTGCTCTCAGTCTGGAACGGGGGTCAGGGCTGCTCCTGGCTTTGGGGATGCCTTTAGCACAAACTACAGGGGATTACTGGTGCTGGTCCCTGCTGCACAGCTCCTTTGGTGCCCATCCAGGTGCTGTCCCCATGCTCAGCTCCTTTGGTGCCCGTACAGGTGCTGTCCCCATGCTCAGCTCCTTTGGTGCCCATCCAGGTGCTGTCCCCATGCTCAGCTCCTTTGGTGCCCGTACAGGTGCTGTCCCCATGCTCAGCTCCTTTGGTGCCCGTACAGGTGCTGTCCCCATGCTCAGCTCCTTTGGTGCCCGTGCAGGTGCTGTCCCCATGCTCAGCTCCTTTGGTGCCCGTGCAGGTGCTGTCCCCATGCTCAGCTCCTTTGGTGCCCGTGCAGGTGCTGTCCCCATGCTCAGCTCCTTTGGTGCCCGTGCAGGTGCTGTCCCCATGCTCAGCCGCTCCCGATGCCGACACAGCCTCAGGCCAGCGTGGTTTGGTTGTTCAGCTGGAACAAAAGCTCTGCAGGCTCTGCCGGCTCCTTTGCCCCTCCCGGCCGGGCCCGGTGGGTTCCTCAGGAAGGGCTCGGCAGCCGCTCCCGCCCCTCCAGGAGCGGAGAATCCCGGCCGGGCCGAGCGGGCCCAGCCCGGTTCTGGCCCCTGGGCAGGGCTGGGAGGGCAGAGGTGTGTGCTCTGACAGCCGGGAGGAGAGAGACCTGCCCGGGCTGCTTTCAGAGGGAATAAGAACTGGAAAATGCTTTCCTTTGGTCCAATAAAATGCCAATCTCAAACCCAGCCAGCTCACTTCCCTGGGCTTGTCAAACTAGGATAGTTGTGTAGTCTAAATCTTCACTATGTGACAATAATCTCTGCTGAGCTACATTTTTTCCTTTCTGCATGTTTTTTGGTTTTGAGGGGTTTTTTGTTTTCTTGTTTGGTTTTTTTTTTTCTGTCATGATAGAGTGAAGGCTCAAATATCTGAGCTTACAAATAAGAGACATGCAGAAACTATTTATATTATAGTGTATGTATATTGTCTACATATTTATATATATGTATTATATATTTAATGGACAATATAAAGATAATTTTGTTCTAGCTATACATTCTTACATCTCAGTCTCAAAACAGACATTTTTATGGGGATGTAAAGAAACTATTTTCAACCATTTGTAAAGACATCAGATTGTTAGCATAGTTATGAGCTTCCAGTCTGAGGGAACAAAGGAGGATTCTGTACAAAATTCTAAGCTCTGGTATGAAAAAGCCATGTATAAAGGAAAACTTAAGTTCTGCAATATTCCACCGTGACGTATGGCCTTCCCCAGATCACTTCTGAACTAGAGGCAACATGTGATCTGCCACAGCTGTGAAGAAGGGTAATTAACTGCCATATATTATGTATTTGTGAGAGACACCAAGGATACTTTTGCAAATTGTTATTACTTTATTTTATTTATTAGCTGGCTTTAATTATATTCCCATAGGAACATGAATTATGGGCCAATTGCAACACGGTCTGATGGTGGAGTAAGTTATAGCTGCCACCTTCATGGGACTGTAGGCAACACTGCAAAATAAAGTGACCTGTTTCCTTCTTCAAATCTCCCAGACACGATTAGATGAGAGAATAGTCAGACACAGAAAAGTCTTCAGACACTGAGCTACTGTTTTTGCATTCTCTTAACTATGTCTGCCAGCTAAATACAATCTTCTGTGATGGAATCAAAATGATTAATTAGGTAAAAGAGCTGCACCCTCCTTTAGAGGCTTCTTGTGCAGTTATGACTTATGTTATCTCCACTGACTCTAACCTCCATCATCTCTGCTCAATTAACTGAGGTTAAGCATTATAGATTATTGAGAATTGGGCCATGGTAAATCAGAATTAGTTTCCCAATTTAGAAGTAAAGGATGGTGAGGTGTTTCAGAGACAAGGCTCAATTCCTAGCATTTACAGAACTATTCTCTGCTGTTGATATTGAGTGGAAAAATCTTTATCAATTTTCTTTATCCCACCTGAATTTAGACATCAAAAGGTTATTTGGGAGACTGGGCTTGTTTTTGTGGAGTGAAATATATACACTGGAAAGACACAGCCAGTTCAGGGGGGATTTACCATATGCTAACCATCCATGCCATACATGAAAAATTACCAATATCTCTCTCTATATTAACCAAAGAGAGGATCTGAATGACTGGATGTCATCCTCAAATTCTACAAGATCAAACTAGAGTGAGATAAATACAGACTTTTCTGCTTAAGGCATATTTAACACTTGAAATTGCTCATAGAAGATGTAGCAGAATATCCTCAGAGGGTATGAGACCTCATTCTTCCTTGAACAGACAAGTTTGGTACCAAATACCTTTCAGAAGGAGCAATTTGGGGCTCCTTGTGAAGACAAGCAGAACCTGGAGTTCTCATGGGCTTGCTACATCTGAAAACACGATGAGGTAACCTGTGTCTGTACCACTAATTTGAACTTAACTCAGGAGACACCTGAGCACATCCATACTGCCAAAATGTTAGAATTATGTTTATCTTGGTTTCAGACCACAGAAGGCCAGCACTTTTTTCACCCGTTGATAAGCATGGTGCAGAGCCTGGCACAGTCCAGGAATCTCTTCCAAGAGCAGCTTGTGTGTGGTATGCCTGCTGTGAAGGCTAAGAGAGTTTAACAATATGGAAAGATGTTCTGTGCCAGATGACCTTAATGCCAGTGAATGGTTATATTTAATCAAGTTAATCTGTTTAAGACTCAATAGTAGACTGTATCTATGCTGTCTTCTGCAACCTTTCTTTGTCTTGCAGACTGACTTGAACCAAGGTACCCCTAAAAATACAGAGCCAATTCCATGTTGATGTTATATGTCCCTAAGTAGGGATGGGGGGGGATGAAATGGCATAACCAAAGCTAAACGATTTTCATTTGACTCAAAACTCAGACATCTGCCTGAAAAAAACAAAGACCATCCCTCAAGGTTTCTCAGGGTGGTAATTTCTATGCTCTCTTACACAGGGAATGGCTGCTTCGTTCCCCTCTATGCAGTGTGCAGGATTGGAACAGACACAGATGTTCCTCCTTGTTATTTACTGTCTCATAGCTGCCATCTGTTCACTGCAGCCTCTTGTTGTCCCTCCACCAATACTTAGATCATAAACTCTTTGGACAAGTACATCTTTTTGTCTGTAGGACACTCGACCTAAAATTTCTGTGGCAATACAGATAAAATAATAATAGTAATTACAGTGCTGTAAATGAAGATTTCAACTTTCAGAGGCAAGAAACAAAAAGTTCGTTTTGAATGGGTACGTGTATTTGTATTCCTCAAAATTCATCTTTATCAAATAGAAATATAGCCACATAGTAACTAGAAATGTACAGCAAAACATCACTTTTGATGAAGGATTTTTGACAAGTCACAAAATATCTCCAGATTCCCTTGAAAGAAAAGGAGAGCGGAGAACAAAACATCAGATTCTAATGAACTAAAATTATTCACAATAACATAACCTTTCCAAGTTTTAAAGAGGAAAACAAATCTACTCCCATCCACACTATGCAAAATATAATTTGTTGAAACTCTGCAAAATAATCACAAAAGAAAAGTGAAAAAGGAACATTTAATAACAAAGATGCATATTTTTTGTTATATCAAATATCACTCCAGGAGAGACACAAATGACACTGACTACTAGTATGGCTCCATGGAAATCACAATCTTTATTTTTGACAAAACTTATGCATATTCTATCTGTAAAATTTATAAATAGCAACAACATTAAAAGAACTCCAGGGGTGGGGCCAGGGAAAAGTTTAGGAGCATATACTCTACTTCATGCCAGCTTTAAAAGGAATATTTAAAAAGACTTATCCAACTGCTTAATCAAGCGGTTCAGTTGGATGGTCAAGGACTGTGAACAATGGTGACTGAGCTGATGTAATTCTCTAGTAAGTCAAGGGCGGGGTGCTACATCACAGATGCTATTACATGCTGGGACAGAGCTGCACAGCTCCAGGGAGGGCACTGGGACTCTTCGGGCAGGCAGAGCATTTGTGAGCTCCTTAGTGGGACGGGGGAGTGTGGCTGATGGTGGAACACTGGCACAGGACCCCCAGATCGATGGTGGGTGCCCCTTGGAAACATCCCAGGTGAGGATGAACAGGACTCTGAGACACCTGTAAGGTGTCCCTTCTCACTGCAGGGGTTTGCACCAGTTCCTTAAAAGTTCCTTTCCCACACAAATTCTTGTATGACTTCAATGCACAGCACATGTGTAGGACATGACACCTGTGCCAGCCAGCCCTGGCAAGTGCAGATCAGAGCAGACAGAGCTGCACCCCTGCAGCATCTGCAGGGCTGGTGCATGACTTGTACTCTGCTTGCAAATCCTGCCAGCTGACAGGACAGGACAGAACAGGACAGGACAGGACACGCTGGGGATGGGGCACCACGGGGTCAGAATCCCCAGTATCCCCTTTGGTCCTGGCTCATGGACACGTTCACACACAGACACGGGTGTGCAGGATGAGCACACTCTAACCCTAAACCTATGTGTGAATGCAAAGCTGGAGGTCATATCCCAGAGTCCTTAAACAGTCAAAGTGTCCACCAAAATCAACGTCATTCGTTCCTGGGCTGGTGAAATGACCCGAGCATGCAGAGGAGGTGGCAATAAGTGTATCCATTGTCCTAGAGCTGGTGGAAGCTGGTTCTGCCTTGGACACTGGCATAACGCATAGCATTTGAAGACCAGCCATGGAGCACATGTTAAAAAACACAGTATTTTCTCCACTTAGAGTTGCAGAAAGGGTATGAGAGGGTATGCTAAATGACACTATAGAACAGAAGAGTCACAGGGAAACCATGAATCAGACTCTCAAGGAGCAACTTCTGCATGACAGCTGAAAGGGAGGAACTCCAGGACCTGGCCTGGAAGATGCTGTATCAATGCTGCCTTTTTGAACTATTAAAGGTTACTGTGGTCAGCTCCTGGTGAGTGGCTCATGGAGAATTGCCATCAGGTTGTACTTTCCTTTTTTTTCTTCAGGGATCCCTTCAGTTTCCGCCACAGACTATCCTTCCTCTTCATCTTCTTCTCTATCGTGGACAGTGAGGACTCTTTCCTTCGAATTTCCCTCACTAATCCATGAAAAACATCATCAATGTAGAAGCGGAGCGCAGCTGAAGTCTCAAAAAAGGAGCAGGAGTATTCTCTGGCTAAGCTCATTCCTTCTTCTGTTGAGACCTACAAAAAAAAAAAAAAAAAGCAGAAAATTACATAAATATTGCTCAATGCACAAAACATTAATCAGCATGAAAACATTACAACATATATAGTCTGACTTAGATCCTGAAAATCACTGACCAGGAAAACAATCTGATAGCATCCAACAGACAAGATTCAAAGGTAAAAGGATCAGGCTGAATTCATGAGGTATTGGAACAGAGCATACTGGGAATATTCATTTGCTCAGGTATATTATGTCCCTAATTCTGATGCATCCATTTTCCAATGCACTCTCTAGTACAGTAATCCTTTGGTTTGACAGTGCTGGTGCTTTTATTCTATAGGCTGGAATGGATGACTAGAAAGGTTTACACAGAATAACGGTCCTAGAAAATCCTTGTTGAGCATTAACCTAATCCTGGAGGCAACTTGACTCTTTAAGCACACCAGCTTTCATACCCTAATATTTTTCAGTCACATTAATTTCTGAGCATGCCTTGGAGTGTTTTCGTCTTTTCAGGCCTGTAATCCTAT
This sequence comes from Sitta carolinensis, assembly GCA_032173965.1. NCBI lineage: Eukaryota > Metazoa > Chordata > Aves > Passeriformes > Sittidae > Sitta > Sitta carolinensis. The sequence continues at coordinate 6,845,326 of CM063313.1, read as the reverse complement.
CACTGAGCTCATACCTGAGCTGTATGAAGATCCAAAATCTATTTGTTTTTCAGATCATCTTCTCTAAGTGTCCTTGTGTATTTACTGCTCTTGTAGAACATGTGGGAAATGTGTGTGTGTTTTGAGGAACTGCATCAGCTTAGAGGGAAACAAAACAGCTCTTTTCACTGACTTCTGAAGCAGGAATCATTTTTCTGAAATTTCCATATTGGCTATCTCTTGGCATTTGACCTGCCAGCCTGCTAAATGGGAAGGTGCTTAACATGCTGATTAATGTGTGCATCAAATAGAGCTTAAATGCTTATTGTAAAGACTGCCCCTGCCCACCACTTAAGGTACTTTTACACTTTGAGAGCTCATCCAATAACATGCAGGAAGTCCACAGCAAAACACAGAGCAAACTTCTTCGAGATTCAGAATGCTTCCCAGACAATAGACTGTCCTTTCTTTAGAGTACTTGGACATAAATCTGAATAAATAAATTGTGTGATGTATATTCAAATTCTAAGTCAGAAATCCCAGGCTTTGTTTTTATTTACATTTGCATATCATGATTTATTCAAGTCGCTTTCCAAACATCCTCAGGAAAAGGCAAAACAATACTTTGAGATGGCCTTGTGAAAGGCTATATAATAGGCAATGGAAAATCTCAATTGCTACTGTCTACCACAAGCCTTATCTTGGTGCTCTGTTTTTGTTGGGTTTTTTTGTGGTGTTTTATCTTTGTTTGTTTGTTTTGTTTTGTCTTGTTTTTTTTGTTTTTTTTTTGTTTGTTTGTTTTTTTTTTTTTTTTTTTTTGTTTTGTTTTGTTTTGTTTTTTGTCTTTGTTTTTGGTTTTTGGGATTTTTTTTGTTTTGTTTTTTTCTGATTTCTAGCTTAATGCATCCAAAATGCCATTTATCTTTATTAGGGAAATAAAGCCCTGTGACTCAAGATACAAGCACACTCTCTCATGCCTATCATAAAGAAAATGCCCTTTATGATTAAATTATGACACCACATCATTGTGTTTATTCCACATATCTGTAAGGCTGGATACAGTGAGAAAGAGGATTTGGGATGAAACAGAAAATTGGATCATTCCAGCCTGGAGGTAAATCTGCACCGAGCATGCACCTGCATAACACAAATCTCAAATTCCTCACCACTGTCTTTGCATCGAGTCACTAACTTTGTAGCATTTGCAAGGATCAGGCCTTTATGCTCCAGGTACAATCTTAATTTAATTAAGAATATTGTGAGGGTAAGCAGGGAGGTTGTATGCCAACCTGAGTAATCCTTCCTGACACAATGAAAGATGGTTACCGCTTTCCCAGAGATATAATTGCCAGCCCTTTACAAAAAAGAGATGGGTAGCAATATGGTCCTTGTTTTTCTCTGGGCAGCTGTGTAAGCAAAATGCATGATTCAATATGTCTATTGGGCACCATTGAGAAATTGATTGTCTGGATAGAAGATTATTTTGGTTTATTTTGGACTTTATAATGATATGGTCTTTTCCTTGCTGTGCCTTTTTTGAGCTGAAGGCAGATTTTTTTTTTTTTTTTAAAGATGCTGCAGTTCTAAGCAAATGATTGCCCAGGGAATCAGTTTCAATGAAGATTTCCTACATTCATTAGCTAAAAGGAAGAAAAAATCCACATGAACCGAAATATCCTTATGTAAAATAATGGCAAGTTTGTAAATATAATTAGGGTGTCAGCACAATACTCAAATTTAAAAATTGCCCATTTATTTTCTAAGTGAATTTCTAATCTTTACCCCACTTTGTTCCTCCTTTGTTCCACTTTTTCTTTCTTTTTTTTTCCTTTTCTAAGACTAAAAATATGTTTTCTCCATCCTACAAGGAAGAATAACTGCAGGGGAGATATGCTATGCTCTGTAATGAAACAGGACTGCTAAGAGTTGAGAGAAATGGAGAATACTCAGGAGAATTAAATCATGCAGAAAAACTTCCTCTCAATATCTTTGTGGCTGGAGGTTAGCAACTTGGCCAAATTTCGCTGTGTTTCTTTAAAAATCAAGAAAAGTTTGGATTTGGACTCCAGTTTCCTGCCAAATTACAGAGAAAACATTAAAGTTATTAATGGTGATAGTTCATTTCAAATCATGGTATTTTTCTTAAATCTTGCCCTCAGGAACTGATTAACTGCTTCAGTGAAATTTTAAGAGCTAATTCAGCATGAGGAGGACACCTGGCACAAACAATTTCAGGGTGATTAGCTGATGTTTCCCAGCTTCAAGGCTGAAAACAAAATTTTAAAAAATATAACATTGTAATAATTATTCTCACTGCTTTCAGCACCAATGAATACACCTATAGTAATTTAACTAATCTGTTTGCTGAAGAATCTGTAAATATAAGGAGGTGTCTAGAGAAAAAAAAAAATCACATTTTTTTCTTGGTTCATCATTTGGTCAAGGGGCTAGACACCTAGGGAATGAGAAACAAGGGATAAAGCTTGATGAGGTGACTGAGGCCCACATAATTCTAGGGATTTAGCCTGTTCCATCTTATTGCCAGAAGAGAAACTATATCATAGAAATCCATTCCAGATCTGCACAGCCCAGGGACTTGTTGACAAATTGCAGCTTCCATGGGTCTGTATCAGTGGAAGATATGATCTGTCAGCATGACACGGACAGACAGGTCAGGGAGAGAGGTCATTCTATTGAATATATATCTGGGAAGCAGAGCTTTATATCTCATCCCTAGAATAAGCCTTCTTGATTGAATCTGGCATTGTTTCCAAGAGTATAATTCTGGTCATATTGATTCCAACTTAGCTCATTTCTGTGCTGGTAAACCTCAAGAAGGGAATGAAGGTGGAAGACAGGTGTAGTGAACATAATGAAAAATGAAAGTTTCAGAGCTGACATAAGTTTCCTGAGTTTGGTTCAAACTTCTAAAAACTGTGGTTATCTGGGTGGGGTTTTGATCAGGATTTACAGAGGAACTTGAAGTATAACTGAGGAGCAGGATCTCTCAAATCCATATAATGGGAATGAAGCCTCATGGATATGATGTGTCAGTGGCTGGGAAAGTCTTCATTTGTAAAGTACAGGATTCTGAGTGCCCATTTCTGAGAGCACTTGTAAGTTGAGAGGAAAGATGTACCTGCAACAACATTTAACTGAATCTTGTCTAGAAAAGATATACCTGTTCCAACAGCATGTGACCAGCACTTGGGGCTGTAGGTTGCACTGGGAATTTCCCATCTCTGCATAGCTGAGGGCAGCTAGAACACATCCCAGCTTCCTCCTGAGGGGAAGCATTCATTGGCTACAAACCTCATTATACAGCATTAGGATTCTGTTTGTGGCTTTCGCAAACCTCCCCTGGAACATTGCAAGTGAGATTAAAGGCAACGCTGACAGCCCGTGAAAGCTGTGATGGATGAGCTGCCATCTTTATGACAGCCAGTTCCCCACTAAGGTCAGCTCCTGCAGAAAACCACCCGGACTGGGTGGTGGGTGGGGAGGCAATGGCAATCATTGGCCCCCATGGGCAGGCGTGAAAGTACCTGCATACCTATATCTGAGATGGAAAATGTACAGAAACTAAACAGATCAATAACCTCTGCCCTTGGACTGTCATTAGCTGGAAAATCTCCGTCAGGATCAGATTATTTTGTGTTCAGCTTTGTCACCTCTATTGGACACGGCAGCATCAGAGGGATCCCAAAGTAGATTTCTGAGGGAGATTTTGCTATCAGAGCCCACATGTTGACCCTGGGTGAGTTAGTGCAGGTCTTCAGGCAGAGAAGCAATGCTTTTCCACTTGTGCGTCTCATCCTGATACAGCATGGTCTACTTCAGATGGCTTCTGCAGTTTTCCCTTTATAACTGCAACCTCCAGATTGCCATGGAGAAATCTGGAGGCTGCAGGTGGAGTGTTAGGCCTTGAAAGGACTCGTCTAAATTTTTGTTACAGACCTCTACCCTGGTATTCATCATATAACACAGTTATATAATTCTGAATAATTATATATCTAAAATCCTTTTTGTGTGAGTATTTTTTTTTTTTCTCTGAAAGCACATGGCCTAGGATCAGAGACAGAAGGGGGCACATGTTGCTAAACAGAGTGCTCATCTAAATCCCACTAAGGGAAATAGGAGGAATTTCTATTGTTTTTGATCATGATTTGCATTCTTGACAGGAAATAATTTTTTAGAGTTGTAAGGAAAAGATACTGAATAGGCAGGGAAGCAGCATATTGAGCAGCCTTGTTTGCACTACTAAACAGTAAATAATAAAAGGGATAGAAAAAAGCTATGAATAGGAGTAAGAAAGGTTCTGAGTAATGTCCCAGAAATAACTCCATCCTTCCCCTTAATATCTGGTGAAATTTTTTTTCTGTTTCTGAATAAGTTGCCTTCCAGAAAAGAAGAAGCAGGTGCCAAGTTGTTTATTAGCACCTGGATTTCTGTTAAGAGATAATCATGCAACCAGGAAAAGTCCACATACACGTTTGGGTCCCTCCCAATCAGAGCCCACTCCATCGGTGTATAAGGAAAAATAAGCTTTTGGTACAGGTGAAAGACAATAGTATATTAGAGGAAAGATCTGTGGAGATCAAAAGTATTCCCATTTTTCTCAGTCTCTAATAAGTAACTTTGTCAAAAGAAAAAGATAAAAGTAATCTCATAGGTCTACAAAAAGAGTGTCATACTGGACAACAAAATAGAAAAGAATTGGTGTTGACTGACATGAGCAGTGATTTTTTTAATACTTGCACTGACCGCCAAGTTTATGCTTAAGACACTCCCCCAGAATTGTCAGTTTCCTTATTAATTATATAATTATCAATTATATAATTATTATATAATGTATTATATTATATATATAATATATAATAAATACATAATATATAATGTTATTGTAATATTATGTATTCTTAATCTATTATTATGTCATAATTATTAATTATATAATCACTAAATTCCATTTTGGTTGGAAAAAAATGTCTAATATTGATAAATCCACCCATTAATGCAACAGTGCCAAACTCACCACTAAATCATGTTCTGAAGTTCCACATCTCCATGTGTTTTGAACATTTTTAGGAACAGTGACTCCACCACTGTCCTGGGAAACCTTTTCCAGTGCCTGACCACCCTTTCAGTCAAGACATTTTTACTTATATCCAATCCAAGCCTTGCCTGGTTATCTTCTGGCTTTTTTCTCCCATACCACTGCTTGGTGCCTGGAACAGGGTAAAAATCTTCACTTCCATGGATAGGACTGTATCCAGCAAAGGCTGAGCTGGCTGTTCCTATATTGCCACCTGCCTTTCCTACAGCCAAAGGCATTCACTGAAAATATTTGAATTGTGTTTTGAGAAACATGTAACACAAACCACTAACCAAAGAGCAGATCCATTTTACCTACATCAGTTTTGACAGTTATTAATTTTTTTCCTTGGACAAGTGCTGTATCAAGAGGCATGGTGACAGAGACTTCCTACACACTGGTATAGAGATCTCACCAACTGTGAAATGCTATTGTTCAGGTCAAAGCTCAAACACTTGGCTATTACAGCAGTGGCTGGGGTTGAAAACATGAGCAGAAACATAAAAACAAAAACAAAAACAAAAAAAACCCAAAAAATCAATCTTTCTGTCTTCTTAAGACAAGCAGCTGTTGTTATTTGTTCACATAATACATATTATGGAATATCTTTAAAAAAAAAAAAAAAAAAAAAAAAAAGTGTTAAAAGGCATTTTCCCCTTTTCCTTACATCTTTGCACTCACTTATAAACTGCCTATCATCTTTTTGTCACTGAGCAATGACGTTTCTGAAAGAAGGGGAAAAACCAAGATCAATTCAAAATCAATTTAGTCTGAAAAAAATGTTGAAGACTAGAGTTTGTGTGGAACCAGCATGACCTTTTGTGGCCAGACATTCAATAGGACTATGTTTCAGGTCTGAACAAGTCCACAGCAAATGCAAAAGTTAAATGGAAATCCTTGTCGTTAAAACCTCCTGTTTCTGTCTCCCTCAATGCCAAGTATTCTGCTTTCTTGCAGAATTTTAACTTAATTTTAAAGTGAATTACTGTTTAAAAGTATAATGCCAAAACTTTTTCTTCTGAAAACATAAACTTTGTAACTTTCATGTAGGGTCCCATTCCCAAAGGCAAACTCTTCAGTTAACCATTTGGTTTGGCCAGGATTCCCCTGGGCTTCACAACTAGTTTCCACTGTCACAAAAAAGCATTTTTCCTTCAACCAAACAAGTGCACCTCACTTTTTCCCCTCAGTCCCTGGGTAAGCAATCCTCTTTTCAGAAGTCTGCACAGTTAATGAGCAACATGGTACAGAAACGTGGAAGAAGAATTTCATGTCAATGCCATTACTCTTAAATCCATTTGGAAATCTTCAGAAGTAATTTGTTGAAGAAACCTCAGTGACTTCATGGCAGGCAACTCTGCAAGCCCAGCTTTGGTGGCATTCAGGACTATGAGCTCACAGAATTAATTTTTGTCATGAAGGGGTTGCAATTAGGTCTGTTCCTCCTCCTCCCTCTCTAGAGTTACACGTCACATAGGAGTTTTCCATGTTTTTCTTTCGGCCTTGTCAGTCCGTGATACTTTTTTTTTTGCTGTTTCTCCACTAAAGCATTTTTGGTGACCAGCTTGAATGACAATGGGTGTAAGCAGGATCAGCAGACTGGGTTAAGGAGAAGATGAAGTTTTGCTGTGAGCTTGTTCCCTGAATAGCCTGGATGCCATGGAAATAGCACATGGCCCTGCAATGCACATCTCATCCCCCGTTACTCCAACCCCTGGAGAAATTCACATTACAGAGCCTTAGATACTCCTTCCCTTCCCCTCATAACTTGGACTTTGCTTTAGGAAGGAAGAAACAGGCAGGAAGTAAAACACAGCTTTAGCAATGAAGAAAATAAGAGAATTGAGCCCTCCTGTAATCTGTAATCTTATTTTTAGTGGATGGAGGGTGGGGTTGTAAAATTAATTGGTCATTTTTCTAAAGGAAGGCCATTTAATAGTCTTGACAAAAAATAAATCTTTTAGACAAAACCACAGAGATTGATTTGTTCTAAATAATGTACTTCTCACTTGGTTAGTCCCAGAACTGTGACATGAAACACTACTTAAAGTCTGTTCTGAGCACAGAAGAGACATATTTTTATTTGATCCAAGGGTACTGCAAATTGTTGGGGTTTTGAAAGAAATCTGATGAAGCATCACTGAACACTTTTTCTTATACAATTCACTATTGACCCCTGTTAGATTAGACTGACACTTTCTCTACTGTAGTAATTTCTACACTTTTGCAAGGAAACTCTAAGCTAAACTAGCTATTTTATTTAAATATATCTCATGCATTTTCATATGTAAAAAATCTAGATTAAATTTACACTTGAATAAATTCTGCAGATTTTTAGCATATTTTGTGTTGAAGATTACTAATATTTGTCTAGTCTTTCTTCTATTTTTGGAATTTGATTATTTTTCCACCTTTTGGATCACAAGAATATTCTTGTGACAAAGGAGCTATTCCCCCAGGTTGTTCCATTCCTGCTTTGAGCAAATATTTGAAATAATCATCCTCCATGCAGTTGCTCAATTGCAAAGCCAGCAAAGCCCGTTTTGGTCTATTGTTTCAAATTTATGAAAATGTTATTTTATTATTTCACAGATACAATGCTAAATAACTGAATCAACATCTCATTTCATGCAAGAATCACTACAGAATCAGGGTGCTGTCTGCAGGTTAGACTTTGAAGTTGTTCTTGTCTACTACAGACTGTACTCTTTTGACTTTACTTTGTCAAAAGCATGACTGATGAGTGGGTTAAAGCATCTTTACATCAGGAAATGTTTCTAAAGAGATGGCCTCAGGATCTGACTGAATTGGATACTCAAAAGCCACATGATCCTGCATCAGTCAGCAATAGCTCTGGGTCTAATTTGAAGAGAATGTGGAAGTGTTAAATCCTTAGCATCTGTCTTCAAGATGAATAAGTTCAGGTCAATTGCTCAAAGCATTTTTCAGAGATCTGACAATTTTCTAAATTGTCCATCATCTTTAAAGGTTCTTTGATTGCAACACTCAGCTAAAGACATAGATGGTCACAAGATGGTTGCAAAAAGAAGACATTTCTGCATCAGTTTCATGCGGACTTCCACTGTTTTATGTAAAGGAAAAAAAATCTAGGAATTGAAGTGCTAGTTTCTTAAGAAAGGAATTTTTTTTCCTATTTTTCTTTTTTAAGCAACAACAAATAAATCAATTATCATCTGCTAACAGCAGATGGTTGTTTAAAAAAAATAAAATTACACATAAAAGGAGCTGCAAATATATATTTTAGACTTCTTTTTAAGCAAATACAAAATTAGTGTCATTCAACATTTATTTTAACACTGTTAGTAGTTTCTATCACTTTGTGAGCACAAGTTGACTATCAGTCCAGTAGAGAGAGCTTTCATATCTTTTGTCTGTCTGTAAACTCATGTAAGGTATTTTCAGTTATGTGTTAGGCATTAAATTTCCACTTGACTTCAGTCCTTCATGAGGACACAGGCACTAAGCACACTGGGAACTGAGTAAATAAACTTTATTCCTGGTAACCTTTGCAAATCTCCCTGATATTATATTACTTTATCTCTTACAGCAATATTTGTCTTGAAAACACTGAACTGACATGAAAAGATAAGACAATAGAGAAGGAGTCAGTAAGAAGGGAAGACCAGGAATCTGCTTTCAGCGTTCTGTTTTCCTCAGCTGTCTGCTGAATACTGAGAAATGTGATTCGAGAAATTTGAAGGGAACCAGAAAGAAATCTGGACACTTAAATCCTCAAGGAAGAGGAAAAAACAGGTGCACATTTATTTGTGCATGTTCATATATATGACTGTAAACAAGAACTGTAAATTAAGAAAAAACAAAAACACCCCACAACTAAAGTATTAGTGATTCACAGAAATTGAATAATCTTTTGAGCCAAAGTGGCCAAAGCTTGTATTTAGCTAAATGTCTGCTTTTTAAACACATGGACAGACTGCTGGAATTAAGTTCTGAAAATACCCTTTTGCTTGAGCTGAATATGTGTTTCCAACACTGGAATAAAAGGGTCACAAAAAATATGCAGTAGAGAGATATTTGTCCTAACAGCACACATTGCTTCCCATCACTTTTAGGTGCAGCACACAGATATTCTGGTTTACAGTTTTCACATCTAAACGTACTCCCAGGTCCACACTGCAGGAAGGCAGAGAACACCATCTTAAGTTTCTGGCAGGGAAAAGAAAATTGCAAGAAACTCTCCTTCCTCCTTTTGTTTCCACACAGTTGTGGTCTGTTGGGATTTGGGGATTCTCTCCAGGCTGATTAAGTAAGTGTTTGACAGATGGGAGGCAGAGGAAGAACTTATAATAGATTTATAAAGATTTGGACTGCAATTGATTCTTTTTCTTTTTTTAGAAATCATTTACTGAAACAAGCATGTGCTGAAATATATGAGGTATCAGAGTGTCTTATGCATAGTCTACAGGATAGTGTTTCACTCTTCCATATTTTCCTTGAGTTGCTTTTAAGGAAAAAAGTTAATCAGTGCAATGAGATGAGGTTTTATATGAGTTTCTTTTAAAAGAAGAAGTTACTAGATGCAATGAGAGGGGTTGAGGTGCCAGAAAACGGGAGTGGTTGTTTGTCCTGGAATATGTAATTAATTTTGAGGGTTTAGTAATTTTGAAGTTTATTAGGAAGGTCTGTCAAACAATCTCATTACAGGAAATATTGCAGAGAATCTTTATTAAACTAATGGCATTGATCTTCCTCATGTCAATACTAATTCAGGGAAATTTTACACTTTTGCAGAATATGAATTGATTGAAAAAATTATGGTAACTTTATGGAGCCTTTCTTTTTCAGGTCCTTTCTAGTGTGATGAAAGGAAAACTTGATGGAACAGCAGAGTGGATTTTTGTGGTCAAAGGAACATTTGAAGCAAGAGAGCCATGACATAGGCACGTCAAACCAGGAATGACAGCTAAATAAGGAGCATTAAGTTCCATCATGTGATGTGGTCTGCCACGTGGAAAATGCATAACAAAAACCTGAGAACTGGAGAACTGCATATGAAGGGGATAACCATGACAAATGAATGTGCAGAGGGAGAAAAATTATGGCCAGTGGCTAGGAAGATCTGTAAAACCACATTTAGCTGATTAGACATAACAAGCTCTCTTATTGCCTGCTAACCTTGCTCAAATTACCTCGCTTTTGTGGCAGGTTAAGATTTTCTAGGATTTGGATGGTTTCCGTGGTAACTTGTTCACATATCTGGGGTTAACTTGTCCCGTTTGCAAGCGCCTTGTTCAGGGGCACTTTCTTTGGCTAACCCTTCTGTGGTTCCTGCCCATGTGTTTTGATTTGCAATGAGACTGAGCAAGCTAAAGAAACTAAAGTGGCAGCTGACACCTGGCAGAGTCTTAATTTTGTGCAATATAGTACCAAACTTTCTTGCTTATATCCCTAAGAGGTGCTGGATTCTTTTCTAACAGAAACTTAAAAAACGGTGATGCTTGAGGGATAATGAGTAGGGATATTTTCTTAGATTTTTGGGGGGGTTTTTTTGCTTAAGCTGAACCAAGAATTCTTCTTACTTTTTATTGCCTAAAAAAAAATGCTGTAATAAAGAAAGAGAGAGGCAGAAGAGTGAAGGTGGACGGTTGGTGTCAGGGAGGAAGACAGATTACATCTTTATTATGCTAGCTTGAGGGTAGAATAAGAAAATAGAGTCTTAACAAACAAAATTGAAGAAATTCCTTGCTAGGAGCATCTGTTTAACCTCTTCTATCCATGATGTATCCTTTCAATTATGCAGATACTCTTGGTATGTAAGTGCTGCTATGTTAGTACACTCTGTGGACCCAAATCATGATTATGGCTGAAAAACTTGTATTCTTACCCAGAGTATCAGACTCTTTAGCCCACCACTGACAAAGCTGTAGCTCAGTAACCCAGCAGCATATGTCAATATGCATCTACACACACAAACACACACAGACCACAAATGATGCTGGGGTCATGTTGAACCTTTCCATTATACCTGGCAGAAAAAGATGGCCTTACAGAAAAATGTCAATGTGGATTCTGACAAAACACTATTCTAGAGACCCTTCAGTACTGGGAAGCATTCAGCTTTAACTCCTCTGCAGATTAGAAATGGTTTCTGAGATTTAATTATTTCCTGTGCTTCATGCAACTGATTAATTCCAAGCCTTCAGTCTGGACAGGCTCTGGAAATGGCAGTGAAAAGGTAAAAACACTTTTCAGAATGTGAACAAAAACATTTCAGAATGTGTAGATGCTGCAAGCCAGGATACCCTTTGATTAAGGTTTTCCAGAACTTTTTTGTAAAGAAAGAATGGAGGGTTGTAACCACTCAAGTGAACCACTTCTTTTGAATCCCTTCACAGAGAAAAGAGTGAAAATGAAAAAAAAAAAAAAAAAAAAAGGTTGGAAATGAAAGGCAGATTACACAGAAAATATTATAAATACATAAATAATACCATGAAAATAATACATTAAATTGCAAATTCAAATCATACATTAAACGTGAATGACATTAAGGGTGGAGGGAATGAAGATATAGTTTTTTTCAGGAGTAACTTGATCTGGCTGTTTAAATATTATCAGTATCTAATCACTGATAATCACAGTGGCTCTTACATAAATCTGTAGCTTGTGCAGGTTGACTTTCGTGCCTGAATGAGCAACACCACAGCTCAGAATATGGAGTGGAAATCCTAGAATCATAATAAAATGGTCTGGGTTGGAAAGGACTGAAAAAATCATCTTGTTCTAATCCTCTGGGCAAGGAAGACAAGACACTTTCCACTAGACCCAGTTGTTCCAAGCCTGTCACACTTTTTTTGATGCATTCCAAGACACAATTGGGGCTCTCTGGGCTGCCAGTGCTCGTGGCTGGGTCATGTGGTGTTTCTCACCAATCAATACCCCTAAGTCCTTCTCCACAGAGCTGATTTCAAATCATTCTCTGCTTTGCCTGTATTTCTGTGTTGGATTGCCTGTGGCACTTGGCCTTATTAAATTCCATGAGATTCTCATGGTTCCACCTCTCCATCCCTTCCCTCCAGTGTGTGACCACACCACACAGCTTGGTGTCATCAGCAAACTTGGGACATCCAAGCATGACAGTGACAAAGACAGACAACAACACATTTGGGTTCTTTTTTTTGTTGTTGTTTGTTTGTTTGTTTGTTTGTTTGTGGTGTGGGGGTTTTTTTGTGTGTGTGTTTTTTGTTGTTGGTGTGGTGGTGGTGGTGGTGGTGGTGGTTTTTTTTTTTCCAGGAAGCTTACTTACTTTTCCCTAATGGCTTTTTTTGTCTAATTTTCTTAAACACATAAATAAGAGTAGATTTTGGGGAACAAAATTGCTGGTGCTAAAAGCAGCAACTGATGAAAAACACTAAGTGCTTGAAACCTTAACAGTTACTGTCACTAGCAATTCAGGACATGTTATCACCCCATTATTTTTTCACCTGTAGAAATAAAATGGATGTTATTAAATGGTTTGGAAAATGACAACTGCCTGTAGTAAAGTTTTGTTTTATGTGGTGCAAGGAATATTAATAAGAGGAGAGGTATAATATATTTTAGAATAAAATGTAGAAAAGTAAATGTAGACCCTCTTTAAGAAAGAAGAGGCAATTGCTATCATTGATACAATTTTTTTTAAAGATGTAATTTAATATTTTCTGCTGAAAAATGTATTGAAAGCTGAGAATCATAGAATAGTTTAATATGGATGACAACTCTGTAGGTCACCTAATGCTTGCTGAAAGTGGGTCCACCTGGGATAGATCGTTCATGTAATATTCAATAAAGTTTTGAAATTCCTTTTTCCAAGGAGGGAAATCTCACTGCCATTTTGGCGGTTTGTTTCACTGGCTGATCACTCCTGTGAAAAAAAGCCCAAATAAAACCAAAAAATCAACCCTCATAATTAATCATATTTTTTTTGTTCTGCAAATACTTTTAAAAATTTTTTTCTCATAATTTCACTGTCCATATCTATTGTTTTTTTCTTCATTCTAAGATAAATGAGATTCCCTTCAATCTGTCAGGCTGAACAAATCCACAAGCTCATATGTCTCAGCTTTTTCTGTTCCTCTTTTCCTTAGCTTGGGGATTTCTGCTGAACACACTTCACTTCTTCAAGTTACTTCTGGTGCTGTAAAGCCCTAGGTGGGCACAGTACTTCAGATACACTTCTTTGGCTACAATAACACTGTGTGAGACTGATTTGAAAGCCTTAGGGTGAAGGGAAACATAATCCACTTCTTTCCTCTGCCAAGTCACTTGTCTATTTGTGAAGACCATCACAGAACTCAGGTTCTCAGAAAAGATTTTCCTTTTGCAAATACATTTTAGGTGTTTCCAAGCACTTCCTTATCTTTCATGTGCCTGGACACGGTGTTTTGGTAGGGTTTGCTTCATAAACACACCATCCATTTCTTCTGAAGGCAAAAGATTCTGGAAACATTTACCAGAATAATTGATTTAGCTCTCAACTACTCAATTCGGGTAAACTGAATGTGCACTCACCAGCTGAGATCCCTGTCCTGGTTTGACCAGCCCAGGGAAGTGAGCTGGCTGGTTTTGAGACTGGAATTTTATTGGGCCAATGGGAAAGCATTTTCTCGTTGTTATTCCCATAGAAAGCAGCCCGGGCAGGTCTCTCTCCTCCCGGCTGTCAGAGCACACACCTCTGCCCTCCCAGCCTGGGCTGAGTGTGGGCAGGGGGAGGCCACACAGCCCAGGCAGGGCTCAGCTGATTTGGGAACATTGGGAACACAGAGTCTGCTCTGCTGGTGGCCCGGGCTGAACCCTGACTTTGCTGGGTCTGGGGAGAGAGGGGGTGGGCAAGGGGAGGCGATGATGCCGGAGCACCGGATGTGACCGAGGGGGGGAAAATGAATTTTGGAAATCTGTCCAACTTTCCCGTGGCTACTTCTGGGCCTGGACCCTCTGAGAATTCCCCCCCTCAGCACAGCTTTGAAATGTGACACCATGGACTGCCCAGCCTGGCACAGCTCCAGCACTGCTGACCAGGCTGGACACTGCCTCTCGTTAACTCTGTCAGTGCATCCCTGCACAGATGGGACCTGGAAAAACCCTCCATCCTCTCTCCAGTGAGAGAAAATTAGAATGCAGTGTGTAAAGACCACATGAAGTATCAAAATCAGTCAATAGAGAGTGCAAGTCAGAGTGGAAGGATCGTAGGAAGTTGCTTTTGAGCTGTAAAATCCTCTTGCAAGCTATGGTGGTTGGCTGTAAAATATTGAAATGTTTCCTTTAAACCATAATACGGGGTAGATAAAAGAGTTCACATTGTAGACCTGAGCAAAGGAAAGAAACGTTGAGGGGACTGTTGATTTCATGAGAAGTTGAACGGAGAGATGAAGTGATAAAGACTCTTTGCCCTCGAAGAAGAAGTGAATCTGTTCCTTGGAAGTGAAGGTGATCCCAAAAACAAAGAGAACCTTTGTTTTGAACAGTTATCTTTAAAATAAGACCCCATACATCGATGTGGCCCAGAGACACAACTGTGAACATGGGAGGAGTTTCATGAATGCAAAGGATGGGGGGGGTGGTGGTGTTGCAATTCATGAAGAATGGATTTACAAGAGAACTGTTTTCTTGTGGGGGAATTGATCAGAGAGAACAAGAGGTTCTTCCCTCCCTAAATGAGCTGCAAAAGACTGTTTTAGAGGTGGAAAACTGCCAAAGATTTCTGAGTGTTGTTTTCTTTACATAGTTAGTTAAGAAAAAAGAAGTTGTGGGGAGGGAGGAAGAGTGTTTTGAAAGTTCCATCCTCATTCTTGTTGTTTTTCTCTCTTTTAGTGTTAGTTAATAAAGTCTTATTACTTTTAAACTTAAGCCTGCTTTTTTTTTTTTGTTTTGTTTTGTTTTGTTTTGTTTTGTTTGTTTTGTTTTGTTTTTTTAATTTTTTTCCTAACTGAATATCATGCTTTAAGAACTTGATCAGGTACTTCAAACCCTTTTTTCTTAATGTTGTTTTTTTAAATCAAAAAGAGTGTGAATCCAAAGTAGATCACATATTATCAAGGAAGGCAGGCCTTGACATGAGAAAGGAGACCTCACAACCTGAGACATAGAAAATAGAGTAGAAGTACTCAATTCTCCTGCCATATGGGCATGAACAAATAAAGCAAAATTACTGAAGTAAATGGAAAACAAGTGCTATTTCACCTTAGCTCAGATCCAAATGAAAGAGTCAGTATCAAGCAGAGACCAATCTCTGAGCATGTATTATACCTGTCCAGAGCAAATAATAAAAGGTATGAACAGGGGGACAGTGAAAGAAGGCAAGAGCTTTGACCACAGATGGCTTAAGATGACCCACAAGATAATTTGTTTTATATCCAGATTGACTGCACCTTTTCATCATACACAGCTCTGGTCGCTGAGCTATACCCACATTAAAAATATAGGTTTGCCCTTGTTTTCGTATGTAGATTTGACATTTATGGCAATGGTTATTTTACTCTGATATCTCTGGTGAAAGATGAATGATTTTGATCTATATCCACCGTTCAATACTACTTTCATTCTGGAGCATACACTGAACTTTGGGCTCTATGTGATGATGGGACACACTGCAGACTGCAGAAAAGCTTTACCTATGGGATGAGTAAATAGTTTAAATGAGAATTACGCTACAGCTCATCTACAATAGGATTTAAGAGCTTTCAATTTCTTTGGTCTTCTAGGGATTAGGTGGCTGATGTTGACTTCCTTTTCAGTTACTGGTGTTCTTTGCATTTGTAAGCCATGCAGTGCTGTGAAATCAATAAGGCTACTCATAGAAATTACAAATGTTTATCTCTGGCCATCAGTTGTATAAGTTTTCTTGTCTTGGGTAAGGATTCTTCTAGCTGCCTTAAGTGCAACCCAAAATGAATTTTCCCAGCTGGTTGTCAGCTGTTTGTTAAATGCACTGAGAACAGGAACCTGAGAGAGGGAGAGAGGAGAGGAGAGGAGGGGAAAGGGAGAGGAGAGGAGAGGAGAGGAGAGGAGAGGAGAGGACAGGACAGGACAGGACAGGACAGGACAGGACAGGACAGGACAGGACAGGACAGGACAGGACAGGACAGGAGGACAGGACAGGACAGGAGAGGTTTGTGCTCCATTTATTTCTCAGTGAACAACTGTCCTGGACCTTCTATCATGAGTTGATCAGTAATCATCACCTAACTTCTAGGCAGAATGTGCTCCTTTGCCAGGAAGCTGCCATTAGATATCATTCCATCATTGTCCTTTGTTTTAAATGGTTCTTCCTTACAATTCTTTATTTTCCCTCACTCCTTATCAGCATATGTGTGTACTTTTATCACATTTCTACTTTCATTTACCTACACTAAAGAAATTAAACTGTCTCTAATTTTCTCTGATAGGGCCAGCCTGATACACATGCTATGCATCTGTTTCAATTTGAACTTATAATTATTGTCCATAAGAAACCACACTGAATCTTAACTGAGTTTTCACTTGTATCTTCTATAATACCGTCAATGCTTCCATGTCCCTGATAAACAAATCACTCCAAACACCTCTTGAAGTGGCATTTATTTTATGCACAATTTCATGATGTTTGTAGTCTATAATCACACTGCATGTGGTTGATACATCCAAGATTTCTCTCCTGCCTCCAAACTGATGTGTTATACTAAACAGCCTTGCTATTAGTCCTTAAGGACATGGCCTTGCACTTTTTACAATTGCATTTTATTCCACTTCTATCACTCCTCTGGGTCACACAACTTTTCCTCTACAATAATCCTGTCTCTTCTAGATAGAAAATGTTCCCACTTTGTGTTATCAGCAAATTGTGTCAGAACCCTCCTGCATTTTTATGCCTAGGTCATTAATCAAAAAGTTCAAGATCAGCAAATTGAAGGGTAATGCCTAATATTCTTAGGGCTAGATCCAGTCCCAGCTAGTGGGGTCAGAACCAAATCCCCTCTTTCTAAAACGTTACTTAAATTTAAGAGCGTCTGTGGTTTTATATGTGTGCAATCCAGCTGTCATAATTTTTTTGCCAGTAAATCACCCGTTTCTGTTGGCCCATCTCAACTAACCCATCTGTTATGGTTGTGCAGAACACAGTGGAGAAAAGGCTGATTTATGAAATGCTGGATGGATGTCCCTATTTTTATTAATGTGTGATTATAACTTCCCAGCTACAATGAGTGAAAATAGTCTAATGGCATTGCTTTCCAAGTGAAAATACCAAGCTGACAGAGACTAAATGCTCAATGGCAAGGAGCCATAAAGCTGTGCTGCTCCAGACACCCCACTCTGAGAATAGCCCTGCATTTGGCTCCTAGCACTATGGGGGGCCCAGTTCACGACCTGAGCTGGTCGTCAGCACAGCTTTAATTCCAGTAATCCAACGCCTTCAGGCTTCTCTGTGAATTAACTGCACAGGCTTGCCATTTTTTGGAATGGGGATGGAGCAGATGGGGAATTGGACAGGCCAAACTGTTGAAAGTCAGTGATAAGGCAAGGAAGAAGGGGAAGGGAAAAAAAAAAAATAAATGGATTGGGGATAAAAGAAAAAAAGCTGTGAAAGACAACCCTGTGGTCTGTGTGCTTTGCATTTCCACCTGCCAACCCCAGGCCTTCTGATCCCCTCTCAGTGAACCGTAGAGGCAGCAGTTGGAAAGATCAGATATCCGCTCAGGGCAATCTGTCAGAAACAACTCTGTCACATTCCCCAGCACTAAAACCCACAAAAATAAAATAAAATCTATGTGTTTAAAACTGTGACTGCCCTATATATGTGAGAAGCACTCTTTAACACAGAAAAAAAATCCATGAACACTACTCCTGTCCTCACAATTTTTTTTTTTTTTTAACATCAGTAAAATATTAGCTTTTATTTTTTTTTTTTTTTTTTTTGTCTCCCGTAAGCATCTGTACCGTGCTGTACTGTGTTTGTTTGCCTCTGGCGACACAGTTGTAATGTCATTTTCATGACACTACACTGAATTCTATTATACAATAAATTAATTAAAAAAATGGCAGAACAAACCAGCAGATAAATCCAACAATATGATGTAAATTATTTAAATGTATTATTATTTTTCCATATTTTGACACACTTTCAGTTTTATTTGTGCCAGTATTTGGCTATAATTTGTTTTTGCTAAGACATAAGACAGATAATAATGTGTGTGTTTGTTTTCTTAAACTAAGTGCTGGTTGGGTTTTTTTTTTGTTGTTGTTTTTAAGGTATATTTTAAAATGTGCAGGTTGTCCTTGAAGAGACAAACAGTTGTAAGCAAACTCCTACCATTTTTTTTTTTTTTTTTGTTCTAAAACACTTCCATACACTGCATAAAATATGTGGTCTAGCACAGCTCTTTTCAAGTTCAGAGCACTGGGTAGATATTGAATTAAGTTTTATATCAACCAGTTGTATGAGACAGTCTTATAATACCTGTGAAATCTAATTATAAATATCCAAAGCTTATTTGGCTAATGAGCATTAGATAGAAGGAAGTAAAATAATTTTTGAACTCTACATTGATCCTTAAAACAAATAAAATTAATTAGCTGTATTAAATTGAGCATTCCAGCTGCAGTGGTGACCACCACAGGTAAACAGAGTACAATGTCATACCTGTTTACCTGCAGAGTTACTGGAATCCCCTTTATATTTATTCCTTGGGGTAGATGTCTTTCTATCCTTCCACGTATTAAGTGGGGTATGGAGTATTTTCTTTTCCTTCCAACCTCATTTTGCCTGGGTCACCCACAGGAATAAACTTAGCATTTCATCTGAGTCCCTATGATGAAGCTACCTTGAGCTGGTAGAATTTGTCAAAGCTGGATGGTTTTTGTTTGAGGGAATATAGGAATTACAGTGGGGTCAGGGCTGGAATGTACAAGGCTCTACGTCAGGATGTTTTCACAGCATTTCTACAAACTGTGCTGGAGTAAGCTCGGGATGGTTCAGTGAGTTTCAGTGTTTCTGTGATGCCTAAATACAGTAACATCTTTTGAAAGGTGAATTTAAATGTTATCACCCAAGCAATGTAGCCTCTTTGGCAGTCCTTGCTACACAGAGTTGCTCCATGTTACCCAGAGGTCCATAAATCTACTGATTGACCACACTATCTAATTTAGTCTCAGTAATATAATTTCTTTTATTTTGGGCTAGAAAGTAGCAGATTGTTAAAATAATTATCAAGACTAGCCATTATTCAGAATACCATGGCTTCTGAATAATGTAGTTTCCCTGAAATTTATGCAAGGTGAGTTCAGCTTTGTGAGAATACAATTTCAATTCCTTCTCATTACTGAAGACAAATTTAACATACATTTTCAGACTATTATATTCCTTATTAATTTGTTTTTTTTATTTCCTTGTCTTAGCCAGTACTTCTAAAAATTACTATTTTGAGTATCTTAAATTGTTAGACTGGTGAACCTCTGACTGGTCCTAATATTCAAAGGTCAGATTCAACTGCCTATGCTAGATAGAAGATGGTTTCTAAGTATTCCCTGAAAACAAAATCTCAAAATCTATTGTGCATGGATTTTATTACTTCATTTACTCATCAGTGGCATAACTTTACTCTCACTACAATTGTGTTGTACTGACCTGCAATACTTAGAGTGAAGCCAACAAGAGGTGTGTTTGAAAATCAAGACCCATATCACACATACAACATTAGAGTCACTTTGAAATCAGTGACAGTCACAAGTCACCCACAGAAAACCTAATCAACCAGCCAGAGATCAGAAAGAGAGTTGAATTTATTTGGCTGTGTGATGTCATGCATATTGTTGACAAAAGTAAAAAAAAAAAAAAAAAAAAAAAAAAAAGAAAAAGTAAGTGATTAGGTAGCAAGATTAAGTCTTTTATCAGAAAAGGCTTAGTCTTTACCATAATTTCTTTTTATTTTGTACTGTATTTGTGATGCATTAAGATAAATAAATAAGTTTGTAAAGGCTGTTTGTCTTCCCTATCCCTTTTTCAGATATTTGATGTCATGCTGCACTAGGAAAAAAAGAGAAGTAGAGTATTTTAGAGGTAATGTAGATCATATTGTAGCTCATAAAATGTAGATCGAATCACTTTGGTTAGTTGTCCTTACAAATATACCTCACACTCCATTTCCCATTGCCAGTAATTGTGGTTACCAGATAAAGCAGTCATCAAAAGATGTTTTATGAACCATTGTGCTTATAGAAAGCAAGCTGCTGCTTTCTTGCTGACAAAAAAAAGTCAGAATTATCCATTTTGTACAGCCTGTCAGAGTAAGTTTCTTAACAGTCTGTAGATCTGCTTTCTAAGACTTGCAGATATCTCCCTCAAAACAAAAGTCTCCCACAAAGGAAAATGTGGTAAATTTTGACCTCTATGACTGTGCTTGTAGCAATAACAATAATGATCACATAAGTAGCTCTCTCCACTGAGACATTTTGATCTTTTGGACTCATTAAGCCTCAGATTGAACCTATTTATTTACTAGGGGTTCCTCTACTCAAATATTAAGAAATAGAGATACCAACAAATTTATAATCTGCTTCAGTGTTTTTCTCATTAGCAGAGTCTCAAATGCACATCTTATGTTGACATAATAATATATAATATTTTCAGGTTTTATATACAATTAACTAATCAGACCTCCTTCCGAGTAACACAAAGACTCTACATTTTCATTTCTAAAGTTTCATCTCAGCACCTTGAAAAGAAGGAAGATTTGAGGTTTCTGAGGTGTCACACTGGTGGTCAAGCACTGCATAAAAGGCTGAGCTTCAACTCAAGTACAAATGGCCTTCAGCTGCAATTTAATTCAGCTTCCAGCCATTGCTCCTTGTTTCAGTACTGGATGTAGCAAAGATTTTGCCCACGTCTCTATTTCCCCATGGGTGTTTAAACTCAGAAACAAGCCAGACCCCTAACCTTCTGTTTAATAAGGCCAATAGACTGAGTTATTTTAAGTGTCTCATGGTAATATGTGTCCTGAAGGCCTCATCCCTGGGATGATGATATATATTTTATGAAATAAAAAAAAGAATTTTTTTTTTTTTTTTTTTTTAATCCATTCTGGTTCAATACAGTGTGAGATAGGAGCTGTTCTACCAGTCAAAAGAAGTCTTTTTCCAGAGTAGTAATGGAAAACTGAAGTAAGGACAACTCAATTCCAAGCACAACGTGAAAATGTGTAGATCTCTTATTGCTGCAGTGTCTGGAGACTGTGCCAGTGTTAGGCTGGATTTCATACTCCATAACAAGACACAACCTGGATTGTACAACTTGGTCTGCAGAGGGCAGAGAAAAGAAAGATAAGCAAGAACAAGACACAAAGAGAAAATATGTCCACTTAATTCACAGAAAAAGTTCTAGATGAAGGCAGAGAATTTAAAAAATATTTTCTCTTGGCTCCTTGTGGAGTGCCCCACCTGCTTCCATATTGCTTTAAATTAATTTGTTGCTGTGTTCTATAAAGTGTTGCCCGATGTTAAGATCTCTCTAGCTCAGTTGCTGTGCTGGCATATGGCCCTTTGGGTTTTTCTAGTGCATGTGTCTCATTTTGCTCTCTGAGCTGCTGCCTTTGGTCTTGGCTATATTCCTTGCTTTTCTCTGGAGCACAAATGAGGAAAGCACAGAAGGAGCAGTGGTGATTGACTCCTTTTTGAACAAGGCCAGTATCTCCTCTGCAGTAGTAGCCAGCTGATACCAGAAGACAATAAATACACTGGCTGCATTACAGCACAATTTGTAAGCTGATGTTTTTGTTCATTTTTCTATATAATGTGCTATATACATGCTGCTCCTGATGTGTTTACTGAAGATTTTCTTCCTTTAGTCTCCTGCTCAAATTCTTTCCAATCACCAAGGTGTGGGGAAAGATCTTTCAGGTAAAAAATGAATTCATTTTTCCCCAGCAAACAAAGTAATGAATGTTTTTTAAAATAACTGTCAACACACTCTGGCTGCTTGGTGAGATGGCACAGAGGACTTCATGAATTTGCTTGTACTGGTCAGTATCCCCATTATCAAAACCTTCTGAATGACAGGAATGACAATTAATTGCTAATGTGTGGCCAAACAAAAGTTACATCCTGTGACCATGTGAGGCAGCCCCTGAGGCAGAGAACAAACTGTGTAGACCATTTATTTTCTTGTGCTGACTGTTATTTTTTTGTTTGAGAAATTACTTACCCCATCTAAATTTGTCTCAACAAATAAAATAGAAGAGATACTATTCTCTAGCCTTAAATCTATATAGCTAAACTTCCCATGTACCCCAAAGAAAGGTTCCCTTTTGTCTATAATACTTCGCTGAAGCAGCCTGTAGCCTTGCACTCCTTCAAATCTCCCATGGACATCATAGTGAGACTTTTTATTCCTGTGTATCATTGTTTCCATGTACCGTGGAATGCCTTGGATTATTGTGGCAAGTGCTTGGGTAGATTTACTGTAATTTGTTACTTTATTCACTGTTCAGGACTGTTTTGGGAAGAAGGGACAGAGGAGAGCTACACACACTGGGATGGCTCGTGGTGATGTGCAGACTCACTCATCAATGCAGGCGAGGTCTCTGAGAAGTTCTGAGGTGTCCTCCACTCTGGAGACCTTGCAATAGTATGATTATTTTAATTTATTACTATTCATATCACTATTGTTGTTATTACTGCTCATTTATTTAGTTAAAAGCAGAGGCAGTCACTTTTGTGGAATTAACTACCACAGACTTTGTTTCTGCTGGGAATTTTTGTACCTGATATCTGCAATTATGGAACACATCCTTGCTTTGAGTTCTCTGGCTTTTTTCTTCAGTCTTGGTAGGCACTATCAGCTGTTTGCCCTGCTCAATGCAGCCTTACAAAGTATTTTTGTCTTATCCCTACTTTTACTATAAAAATAGGAGCTGAAAGCTTAGGAATGTGTATTTTACAGCTATACTAGATTTGATAGTTGCTGCACCAGATCCATTTAACATGTGAGACTGAACAACCAATATCCTATAAAGTGGATAGAATTATTATTTGTTGCACTTTTACTATGGCAAAATGTTTCACAATGTGCAATATACCCTGATTCATACCCTGTCATTTATCAAGAGACATCTTCCTCTTAGACCCTGTTAACCAGAAAATAAACCCTTTTTTTTTCCAGTTTATGAGGAGTGAAACATGATAAATAATAATGGGAGAAATAACTGTCAAGCAATTTACAAATGATATGTTGTGAAAATATGGCACCTTGATGATTTCTCCTAGGAAGACATATGCTGCAGCAACGCCATGATTCAGAAGGTCTCTTGCTTATTGGGGAAGAAATTATGTGGATGGACAAATATCATATTAAAGCTCAAGTTTAGGCTCACAGAACCACAGAATGATTTGGGTTCGAAGGAACCACAGTAGGGTCACCTGGTGCCGCCTCCCTGCTCCAGCTGGGCCATCCCAGGGCACAGGGCACAGGATTGTGTGCAGAGGGCTCTGGACTCTGCCAGTGAGGGAGACTCCAGAGCCTCCCAGCACAGCCTGCTCGGGCTCGGTGCCTGCCCAGCACAGAAGCTCTGCCTCCTGTGCAGGGCAGTGCTGGGCTCAGCCCCTGCCCGTGGCTCTGGGGCCATGGCTGGAGCAGAGCCTGGCCCTGCTCTGCCCCTGCTGCACACAGGGACACCCAGGGACGGGGTCCCCTCCCAGCCGGGCTCCTCTCCAGGCTGAGCAGCCCCAGCTCCCTCAGCCTCTGCTCACCAGGGAGATGCTCCAGGCCCTTCCTCGGCTCTGCAGCCTCTGGACCCGCTCCAGGAGCTCCCTGTCTGCTGTGCCGAGGAGCCCAGACCTGGACACAGTTCTGCATGAGTCTAATACCAAACACAATATTAAAATTACAGTGTTTAATATACCTGCTTGTGTTAGGTAGCCAAGAAAAGTTATGCAGAGATGAGTAAGGAGGTGGCTCTGTAGTCTAAAGACTTCTGAAGGCTTCAATAGGCAGAAGCCACACCAGAACCTCCTCTGCACCTCAAAACTGCCTCCCCTCTCAGCACATCTGCACTTACAAATCCCTTAGAGTTTGCACAGTGCTTGGCAAAGGTTTATCCTCTACAGCACAAAAAAAAAAAAAAAAAAAAAAAAAAAAAAAAAAAAAAAAAAAAAAAAAAAAAAATTCCTTCATACATGATTATAGGCATTTAGGGATTTCAATGTGTCCACACCTCTTTTTGTCTTGAAGAAATATAGAAAGCCAAAGTGAGAACTTTTATCTGGATGCCTAACCAAATTATACGATTCTAGTATATAAGATTTTTTATTACTAAAATAACGAAAGACTATTTAATTTATACATATTCATCTTCAAAAGAGTAAAATTATTAAACAAATGAAACATGAAGAGCATCAATAAAAATGCACGTTTAGGTTCTGATTTGGATTATCTGGGCAACATTTAGATATTTGTAGTCTTAAACAGGCCATTTGACTGTACCCTAATAATAAATTGACTCTAAGAACTCTCACATCTTTATTATAAATATGCAATTTTATGTAATTTTTTCAACGTGCACACTTTCAGGAGGAGGGAGTAAGGGAGAGAAAAAGAAGCTGAAAAGCAAGGGGATGAAAAAGCAACTAAGCAGAAAGCAATTTGGGGCTTGCTGAAATATTGGAGGTAGTGATTTGTATCTGTTGTTCATTGCTTCCACAGTACCCAATCAGAGTACAAGAATTAGCTTCCTCTACCTTGTTTAGGGGTAATTTTCAAACCATACTGAAGATAACTTGAGCTCCCCAGAGCACAAGATGATCCTGACAATTTACCCCTACAAGAAAGCTCTATGACCTGAAAGCACAAAAACAACATTAGAATCTTATTACAGACGTGGGACCACTTTGGGGCGTAATGTTATTATACCAATTCGTTTCTCTCTAGGATAACAGAGAACTAAAAAATGTTATCTATTGTCTTCAAGATTGCAGTACAGCAGAAAGAAGAAGAAAAAAAATCCCAAAAACTCAGCAAAGAAAGCTATATCCTTTTAAGAAAGTAAGAGTTCATGAAGGTTTCATTACCTATAATTTAAAAATTAAATAAAAAAACCTTAGACGAGAAAGAAAAAAAAAAAAAAGCAATTACAATTTCTGGATCCTCACCCTTGTATTTAAGTACTTAAATTTTAATGTGCTTCATTATTTCATTTTCTTCTGTCTTTCAGAAGATGTCATTTAACATTTTTCACTTAAACTTCTGTATTTCTGTTTTATTCATGCAAGGTTATTTCTGTGCTTTAGAGCTGACCACTGAGAACTTCTGAGATATAGATTACTTAGATTAAATTTCAACTAGGGTCCCTTTATTGAGAATACCCTTGATCCAGAATACATATGAAATGCAAAGATCTGTTTTAATTCTGTGAATTTTCAGGACTTAAATAATTTAATGGAATAATCAGTTCTGGCTGCCTGTAAAGTTAAGAACAGAACAGTCAGTTCACCTTACACCTGAATTTCTCTTTTAAGGACCCAGGCTATCCTCGTGCAGGTTTGCAAGCCACAGTGACTTCATTCTTAATTGCGTATAATATTTTAATTATTTAAGAAATTATCTAATTTAGGCTGAAGTTCATCTCTATTTATGTCTTTATGAATGCTCATAAAAATAACAACTGTCATAATGTTGTATCATAAAATAACAAATCAAATTTCTTCATCTAGGCGCAAATAAGTAGCTTTGCATTTCTCAGATTATTGTATCTGAAAATGGGGTGTTCTACTCACATTGCTGGAATATATCTAATTAAGTGAATGAGGAGGATGGAAGGGAAGGGAAGGGAAGGGAAGGGAAGGGAAGGGAAGGGAAGGGAAGGGAAGGGAAGGGAAGGGAAGGGAAGGGAAGGGAAGGGAAGGGAAGGGAAGGGAAGGGAAGGGAAGGGAAGGGAAGGGAAGGGAAGGGAAGGGAAGGGAAGGGAAGGGAAGGGAAGGGAAGGGAAGGGCAAAAGAGAAAAAGAATAAAAAAATAAAGAAATAAAAAAAAAAAAAAAAAGAAAAAACAGAGAAAAGGAGAAAATAGAATATTTTTTTAAAGATAGTTTTGGGGATTCTATTCACCAAGCATTTTTAATGTCCTTATGTCTACTTAGGAATTAATACTGAAAACCAAGTATATAACTTTCTTTGTTTTTATAGTTCCAATCTTCCCTTTTCTTTTATAATTAGCACTTAAAATGTTTCATCCAACATCCAGCCCTCGGAAAAAGGGAATAGATCTTGCAATATTTGTGAAAAAAGAAACACGAATACACTTCTGGGGGTATTTAAATACTATAAGAAGTTAAAATACTATATGCAAGAATCTTGACCTGTATCAGAATATATTAAACTAGAATTTTTTTAGAAATGTGCTTTTCAGTTTTACAGGAGTTTCCTTTTCCAAATGAAACAGGCTTTAAATTTATTCTACTGATCTTTTGGGATGAACCTTTATTGTGATGGTGTTCTACATCCATAAAATAGCACAAATGCATCTTTCTTGCCCCTTTGAAGTTATTCCTATTGATCTGCTCATATTTATGCTTCTGCCACACATTCATCGTTTTCACATGTATTGTAATTGTTGCTACTTTCAAGTTTTTTCTGACATGGTTGTTACCAAAAGCAAATATAGAACCTGAACTTGATTGAATTTCCACTTGGTTGTTACAGTAAGGATTTTGCAAGGGTTTTACATAACGAATTAATATGGGTTTCTTATCCTATCACTTTGCAATACTGTTCTAAAACAAATTGAAATTACAGCATTGCCTGGAGCGATAGAAGAAAAAAGTTATCAAAGTTGCTACCTGGAAAAGCCCAACCACAGTAAAACTAGGTTTCTTATATTTTTGGCTGCACCTGAACACATTATTTGTTTATCTGAAACTGAAGAACTTATAGCTAAGGACAGGATGAAATGGACTTGACAATATTGCAGGTCTTTTTCAACCTGAGGGATTCTGTGATTCTATGATTCTTTACTGTGAGGGTGGTCAGACAGTGGAAAAAAGTGCACAGAAAAGTTCTGTATTCTCTGTTCTTGGAGGTATTTAAAATTGGACACAACCCTGAGCATCCTGCTGCAGTTGACTCTGCTTTGAACATGGATATTGGTCTTGATGATCTTCAGAGGTCCTTAAAACCCCTAAGTTGCACTGTGACTCTATGAATAAAATAATTAAATTAGTCACCTGTTCAGAAGGAAACACATCCTATAACACCTCTTCATACTGTTTGGAACAATTCCATATATTTGAAGTAGTAGGTCATTGCAAAGATAGCTTGCCAAAGAAAAAGCTTCGTATTCTACTTTTATTCCAGCTTAAAACACTCTGGCTGTATCTGGACACAGAATAGCCAAATGATTTTTCCACAGTGGCAAGAAAATCATCATTCATATGATGATTCCCATGTTCTGTGTTTTATTTATATGGAGATGTTTTTACAAAGTAAATATGTCATCTGAAGATACAAGATAAATATGTGCAGAACCAGAGACCAGTATACGTTTGATGAATATAACTTATAAATTCTCGAGGTAGATTTGAAATCAAAATCCCAGAGAGCTTCCTGCTGAAATACTGTACTGGAAATTTACAGTCTGGAGTTATTCATAATCCTTGAAGAATGTAAAATCAGGAATGGGCCACTTGGAAAGAGTAAAACTAATCTAGTGTGAACAAAGAGATGGATTTTTGGGTTCACAAAGTACGAGGAAATCTCCTATTAATCTTGTTAATTTACTGCACTAGCAAGTGTTATGCATCTTTGTTCATTTCTACAGGGATTATAGGGATGCATGGCTTTGGCAGATCCAGTTTAATTTGCTTGCATAAGACAAAACCATGGCTCAGATACAAACAGAGACTTAAAACAACAGTCATACAAATGCACAAGTTATAGAAGATAATCTGCTTTTCAGCAACATATGTGCAAAATCCCAGAGAAAATCCTAGGGACCTCAATCTGAATAGGATAAGAGCATATCAAAAGAAGCTGTCTCTGAAATTAAAATGTGTTGGTTTCATAGCTTTCTCATGGCTATGATTAATGAGGAAGAGTTAACAGCAATGTTCAGCTGCACAATTTGCCTGTTTTCCACCCAGTGCTGTCCAGGGTAAACACAAAAGAACATCCCTTCCCTTGAGAATTTACACAAAGTGATGTCCCAAGGAGTCAAACAGAAAGTGAGATGGAGAAAACACTGAAATAGTTGTACTCAAGGCACTGACATTTCCAAAGGTCTATTGCCTAGGCTTTCCTGTTTATTGTTATTGCTGGCAGAGAAAATACTGAGAAAAACAAAAAAAGTTTATTCAATAAGAATATATTTGTAATTGCTGTTCTCTTAAGTCATCCGATTCCCTCTGTGCATTCTGTGAGTAATGACACTCTTTATCTCAATCAATTCTGAAACCTTTTTTCTCTTATGTATGATTTTTGAGTTCACTCTCTAAAACTGTCTTTACCCTTTATTTTTCATAAATGAGGGATATACATTAGCCTTGTTCTCTAGCAATGATACTCGTCATTTGTTTTCCATGAAGCAATGTAAAACTGTCAGGATATTACAAGAATATATAAAAGTATCATTTAGTAAAATTACTATTGTTTAATGTTTTTAAGTACTTATGAAGTACCTGTTACCATATAAGCTAGACATAAATAAAATAAAAAACCCCCAAAAAGTTATAAACTATTTTTAGAACACTATGTATAGTGCATTCAGTTGTCAAAAGAGAATAAGTTCTTTTTGCAAAAAGAAATAAAAAATAAAATGTGTTTTTGTCAATGTCTAAACACAAACAGAATATTTATCTGTTAAAACTATATTTTTTCTTATTATTTCCATCCCTCTATACTGTCTGTGCACTAAAAGACTTTTAATTTTCTGTTGTCAGTGCTCAGTCTAGCACTCTGGTGCTTGTGGTTGTACACTCACAAGTGGACATGCATGGTGATGGAAGGTACTGACAAAAGTTATTTCAAGAGTAAATTTCAAAACCAAATAAGTTATTTTATTAAAGGATTTAATTTTCTGGCACCAGGTGTCTGCTAAGAAGATCCATTTACTTAACTTAAGTACCTGGGTTTATGCCATTCTAATGATCACCACTTTGATGAAGACACAGACTGAGTAAGTTCTCATTAAAATCAGTAGTTGTGACTCTCCTTCCATCTCCTGTGTTCTATCCCTCCTAACATTCTTTTTGTTCCTCTGTGAATGCTCTAAACCTTTATCTCTACAGAAACCTCCCAAACATTACAGCCCTTCTCTTATACTGTGCCAATTTTTCTATCCTGTGAAACCACTGGTTCCATTTTCTGATGTTTTTCTCCTATTATTGACTAGGACCAGTCACATTATTCAGTGTAATTTAAGTGTTTGATGCGCGTAGCCCGTCCTCTATTTCTCTGCTTGCAAACACATCCCAAGCAGAGTTATCATTTGTCATTGTACACCAGCAATCTGCAGACATCAATTTGCAAGGCAAGGTTTGCTCCTGAATTGTTTATCTCAGCAATTACACACTTTGAATTCAAGGAGTGTAATTCTTAACCTGCAGGAAAGATATTGAGTTCTAGAAGGAAAAGTTCTGAGGTCCTTGGGCTAGGAATCTGCATTCCAAATTTCTCTCTGGGATAAAATTATTTTGCTGTTACTCTTCATGTTTCTTCTAAGTCAAAGTGGCAGGACTGAACTAATATTTGTTTCCCTGAATCTTGCTTGACATAAGTTATCAGCAGTTTCTCTTTTAGCAATGTAAACAAATTACAAAAAAATTAACAGTGCCTGTTTTGTTTTGTTTAGGTTTTTTTCCCTTTCTATTGACTAAATGTGGGAAAATAAAACTTCCTGCTCTTTGAACATTTATTTTTCCTCCTTGGCCTTAAAATTTAAGATCAAAACCTTAAAAGCTTTTAAAGCCTAAATCTCGAATTTGAGGTCCTGAACTGGAAAAGCATCCACCTGGAGTTCACCACATTAATTTCCTATAAAGAAAATATGTCTGGGAAAAATGTAGGTATGATTATTTAGAAATAATTACATCCAAGTAGTGATATAGCCCTCTCTGTTTTGCTTTCTCCTCCTTCTTTAAGGGCACACTGTGAGAAGCAAATATCTACCAAGACAAACAAACAAATCAGGAAATAAAATCATCTGGGGAAAAATGCAAACAAAACAACACACATCACCTTATCAAAATCTCTGAAAATTGAAATTGCTTTTAAACCTATTCCAGTAAAACAAATCATAGTATTGTTCCATTACAGAACTCAAGGTCTACCTTGAATGTCCGAAGTCGTGATCACCTTTTAAAACAAACTCATGTTACAGCTTCAATTAACACTTCCATGGATATTGTTGAGTCCTATCATTCAGGAACTATTGTTCATGGTGGGATTCTTCTGATAAAATGTTTATTTAATGGGGAACTATACAGTAGAGTTAGTTTTAGAAGTTCTATGTTGTAATAAGAGAAGGGATATCTGCCCTTTTAAAATGTGCTTGATCCCTGCATAAAATAATCATCTAAATCGGCTAAAGAATTTGTAATACTATCCTTTTTTTGACAGCCAAATACTTTAAAAATTCCCCCTTAGTCCTTTAAGTCTCCAACTTATAAGTTAGATGATTTGAAACCCTTGGTTGTACAGAAATGTTGATTATTTAGCTCAGTGAAACAGGATGATTGCTCATGCCTCTGCAGGCAGATTTAAATCACTCTAATTTTCCCTTCTTCATTTTACAGTGCCATCCTTTATGGCACTGCTTTGAACTGCAGTTCAAAGTCTTGTTCAGGTCCCCTAATTTTTTTAATTTTTAATTTATTTTCTTAGAAATACTAAATAACTAGCATTTCCAAAATATTAGAAATCCTCTTTCTGTGCACAAGGGAGGTACACTTTGACATGAAACGTGTAGTGAAATTAAATAGACTGATGTACACATATAGATCAGAACATGCAAAACCAAATTTATTTTCTCTTCTATATCATACTGTAGATAAAAACCAACTTGTATTTGATGGTCACACACGTGCACATACATATATATATATATTTATTTTTCTCTCCATTGTTTTTTATATAAAGGCACTTAGAGGAACAATCAGATGTGTCTTGACAGGGGTAAAAAAGGGAGAATTTAGTTTTACAATGCTATTAGTTTCCCTGATGAACTTCTAAAGTAATCTAGGAAAGACATGTTCATTAGAGTCTCATTACTTGGCTGGGTAATTGCTGTTCGTATCAGAAACACAAATCACAAGAAAGGCTTATTAAAACAACCTATTAAAAATCTCAGACAGACAGACTGCTCTTTACTATCTGCCACTAAGTCAGGTAAGTAGTCCCAAGGAAATAGCAAAATTGGATAGCCTTGTTAAGGGCATTTTGTTGCTTTTCTGCTTTTAAGAATAGTTTTTCTTCCCCTGCTATTGTCTGTTTATGAATACCTTATACCATCTAGTGTGCAGTGAGTCAAAAAATAGGATATCTTTCATTTCCCACAGCAGACAATTTCATACACTAATAGACTTTGGTGCTAGGAACTTTATTTGTGCTGTTTAATCGTTGTTTTTCTTGTTTTCATCCTCTCACATATTAACTCCTTTTACTCTTATTCATCTGCCTGCTGTAAGTGGTTATCCATTGTCACAGCTGGTCACAGCACATCTCCTGTCCTGCTGACCTAACCCTCTCTCTGTCCTTATCCTCTTAACAGATTCAAATTTCACAAACATAGCTCTGATCCAACAGAGCAGGTAAATGCTGAGAAGTATCAAGGCAGCCTCTTTATATTCCTTAATAGTAAGGTGATGTTAAGCATTGTGATATTTGTTCTATATATTTATAAAATAATTGTATTTAATTAATTAAAGGACACAATTTTGTCTGCCTCTCATAGTTAAAGTACTGAAACATGTTGATAATCACACAGTGACAATAACTCCTATACAGAATTCCCCAACAGCACCCCAATACTTTAATAGGTGAAGAGGACACCTGGCACATGTGAAACTATCTTTTAACTCAAAAATCCATGACACCAGCCCAGAAAATACCATTCTGGGACTTTCTCTCCTCTTTTTTCTTCACAGGTTTAGTGCATCATGACAACATTTATAGGCAATGTAATGATTTTGCAGTCAAAATTATAAATATACCACTGTTGACAGCTTTTAAATGTTTCATCAGTTACATTCTAAGATGATGTGGAAGGACACATTTGGTAAATATTTGATGAATGTCATCAAGGGCAGAGTTATATTTCAAAGAGCTTTAAAATTAGTAAAAGAAAGTTGTGGGATTTTTTTTCCCTAAGCTACAAATCTTTTACTGTACAAAAGGTACTAAGGGGCACCATATAAAATGTTTAGAAAGACAGTTGTACATAACTAAATTCATGCTGTTACGTCAGGAAGGAAAATGCTGTTATTTTAATCTCACTGGACACTTTAATGCCATTTAAAATGACTGAGATAATAAATATTCTTCATAATCTCATGATGAGGGTTTTGTGTAGCATTAGTTCATCATAAGACTACAGGCAGAATTTTACTAATAAACCATTTCTGACAAAAAAAGTAGTAAAAGTAAGATAAATTTGAATTTTCTTTTCAATTTAAGATGAACTTTCTCTGCAACAAAGAAAGTATGACTCTGCTATTTAAATAAGAGACCTTTTAACTTGTTAACAGTTATTATTTGTAGGTAAAAATTATTTAAAAACTAACTATCACAGATTATAGTCCCATCAGTAAAAATAAAAATTGAATAGAGGCAGTAAATGCAGAATAAGCTTAAAGATCTCAACATGAGATCACTAAAAGTAATTAAATATACAAAGTTTTATCCTTAGCTATAGCTTTTATTCAGGTATTCCACTAAGGTTATGTTCCCTTTTTCCATGGTCTCTGACCATCAATTATGTTTGATTTTAGGAATGTAATATGAAGAATTTTGCAGTGGACATTTTTATATAAAAAATATCCACAATAAAATTCTTAATTCTCATATGTCCAATTTTGTATATAATTATATATAATATTTTCCATAAAGACAATTCTGCCTATCTACCTGCCCATTCGGCTTCATTATCCAGATCAGTAACACTTTCTTAGATGAATTACTTATATTTTATTACCTTCTAAAATTTTGTTTACCACACTTAACAAGGTCATTGGATGGAGACTTCTACCTTTTAGAGAACCGTCTCTACCAATGAGGAGGTGCAGCAACAGCTCCAAATTGTTCTACCTCAGTCCCAGGCTCTGCTGATGTCCTGAGGTTCTTCATACTGCCAGCAGGGCCCATAAATCATACGGAAAGACACTTGAAAATTAGCACAAGCAAAAGAAACCCAAAATGTTGAAAAGGAAGAATGCTCTGTGACACTCCAAGACCTATCCATGGATCTGCCTTCAGTGCTGTATGAAAAAAGGTCATTTGGAGTCTCTCTAAATCTGGCTGCCAAGAAATTAAAAAAAAAAAAAATGTTATCTGCAAACTCTTGTTCAGTAGGTGGATGTTAAATTTCACCACAAATGGTGTTTTGCAATAATTATTTGACTACCTCGAGCAGCTACTGTATATAGTGCCCATGGTTGAAATTAAAAAGAGACAAATTGAAATGAAAAGCTGAGTCTTAGCCAAAGCTGAAGGAATGCTGCTGATACCATCTGCTAGTACAGCCCACAGGAACCAGGAAACCACAGAATTAGCTTTATGTGAGGAATTATGTTTCATCTGCTCTTTAGAGAAGATTAACAGGAGCCTGTTGTCCAATTGCAATATCAGTACCCATTTAATATCGCTTCTGATTTTCCTAGGAGTGATTTTTAAATCTCAGTTGAGAAGTAAAATCCTTTTTCTGAATGACACAACTCTTGTTGCATTGAAAAACCTAGGTGAAACCAGTTGTCCTGTAAATTTTCCAGATGTGCTATTAGTGATCATGTCCTAGGAAACCAAAAATTATTAAAACCTTGAAAACTGTTATATGTGAGAATGAAGGAACTATAGTTGTAGAGGGGTTTCTTTGGTCCTTTTTTTCCTTTTTTTTCAAGTTCAAATAATTGTCTCAGGTATGAGGTTCACTGATATACATTAAACGTTCAAAAGAAGATTAAAATATTTTTGGTAGACTGTGGTGGAGTAAGACAAAAAAGATACAGGTGTTTAGTTCTATAGGAAAATCATAGAATAATCGTTTCCTTTTGATTGAAGAAGACCTCTAAGATCAATGAGTTCATCACGGCCAGGTATACTACCAACACATGTTCCGAATTGTCACATCTACACATCTTTCAAATCTCCCCAGGGATGCTGACTCCTCAACTGTTCTGGACAGCCCCTTCCAATGATTGAAAATCCCTTCTGTGGAGAAATGTTCCCTAAGATCCAATCTAAACTTCCTTTGACATGACTTTAGACTAACTCCCCCTCTGTTCCCTGGAGCACAGCCTGACCCCCCCGGCTGTCCCCTCCTCTCAGGGAGTTGTGAAGAGCCACAAGAGCCCCCTGAACCTCCTCTGCTCCACTGAGCCCTCCAGCTCCCAGCCCTCCTGGGCTCCATTCCCTTCCAGCTCCCTCAGCCCCTCCTGGGGCTCATCCATTCATCCCATTCTCCCCAGCTCCCTCAGCCCCTGCTGGGGCTCCATTCCCTTCCCCAGCTCCCTCAGCCCCTGCTGGGGCTCCATTCCCTTCCCCAGCTCCCTCAGCCCCTCTGGGGCTCCATTCCCTTCCCAGCTCCCTCAGCCCTCTGGGGCTCCATTCCCTTCCCCAGCTCCCTCAGCCCCTCCTCGGGGGCTCCATTCCCTTCCCCAGCTCCCTCAGCCCCTCCTGGGGCTCCATTCCCTTCCCAGCTCCCTCAGCCCTCCTGGGCTCCATTCCCTTCCCCAGCTCCCTTCCCTGCCCTGCACACGCTCCAGCCCCTGGGCTCTCTCTTGTCCTGAGGGGTCCAGAGCTGTCCCCAGCCCTGGAGGGGCCCCAGCAGAGCCAGCCCTGCCCTGGGGCTGTGGCACAGCCTGGCTGCCACAGCACAGGGTGTAGTCTGGTTTTCTAGGCTTGAGGTTTCTGAGTTTCTGAACTCAGTTTCTTCGTGGTGTTTAGGTTTTAGAAGACTTTGTTCCTACAGATTTGGTATAAACATCTTAAGTGTTATTGTAATGAGAGTGATGATTTACATTCTTTTCTGTAAGATGAACTTGTCTCTATCCATTGCTTTAGGCCAATGGGAAGAAGAGTTCTGGTACTCTTCTAACCAATGAGAGTGGCCTATTCTAAAAAGTGTATAAAGAGGGCAATTATTTTAATAAGGTAGAGTCAGATACAGTTTTTATAACGAAGTCTCATGTCGTTTGTTCATCGCCCACAGCGACACCAGGGCACACTGGCCTCTGGTCCCCTGGTCCCCCTGGGCTCCTGTCCAGCCATGGCACCAGCACCCCAGGGCTTTCCCAAAGGGCCCTTTCCAGCCCCTCTGCCCCAGCCTGGAGCTGCAGGCGTTGGGTGCCCCAAGGGCAGCACCCAGCCCTTGGCCCTGCTGCCCTCACACCGTTGTCCTCAGCCCATGGTCCCAGCCTGTGCAGAGCCTCTGCAGAGCCCTCCTGCCCTCAGCACACCCACACTGCCACCCAGCCTGGTGTCCTCCGTGAATTTACTGTGGGCAGACTCAATCCCCTCACCCAGATCATAAACAAAGATATCAGGACTGTCCCCAGAACTGAGCCATGGCTGACACCACAGTAACCAACTGAATTTAATTCCATTCACCACCACTCCTTGGCTTTGAGAATGCAGACAATTTTTTATGGCACAGCTCTGAGACTTGGGGTTTCAGATATGTCAGCCTAGGCCTGCTGCAGAGAGAGTAATGGTGTTCTGTGCAAGAATATAAAAACTCCTCTAGTGATTTTGGAGACCAGCAGAACATTAATATGAAATGGATGTGATATAAAAAGAATGGGAATAGTTCTAGCCATACCTATGAAACAAGCAGAGGAGGTGACAGGAAGAGATATTTGACTAGTTTTATTATTGATGATATAAAATGAACTGTACATGGACAGAACATTTCCAACCAAATGTCTGATGTTGAACCTGAACCCCAAATTCGTGGATTCTGTCTCTGATGGCCCAGTGATTTAAAATGGGGCCTGAATTATGAGCAAAGTTGGATATTGTCCTTGGCCTTAACAGCTACAGAAAATCTTCCACATAGTTCATCTCCAGAAATTCACAGGGTGTAAGGGAATTTTATAACATTCAACTTGGGATTTATGTTTTCCTAAATGTGCTAATATCATGTGCTTACCCAAAAAAGCAACTGACACTAGGTAAAGTGTGAGCTAGGCTTTTTATATCAGTCGTTGCCAGATGCTGGTTTCTCAGTTAAATGAGAGTCCCTGCTAGCTCCACAGTCGATTTTGCTAACTGCAGTAGCTGTATGGGTGCACTTTTCTTCCAGAGAAAGGCATTAAGGTTTATTTTAGTATTCCGTTGTGTTGTGCTTTTTGTTTTGCTTTTTCTTCAAAATTGAAATCTTTACTTAAAGTTAATGATACTTTGTGTGTGTGTGTGGAGTGGGGAGACTGAAAATAATATATTGGGGGTTTCCCTTAAGGGAATGTCCCAAGCCATTATGGACTTTAGGTTAAAGAAGTCTTTTTGTTTTTCATCTAGAACTGGATGTAGAAACCCCAGTGGTGTTGGTATGGAACAAAATAAGTTTTTTTCAGCAAACAGTCATGGTTTGCAGAATCACATTCTGCTTTTCTAATAATTTTGCACATAGAAACCCATCAGGAGTTAATCCATTTTCTGCACAAGGTCTGCGTTCCTGTTGCACTATATTTTAAAGAAAAACAGGACAGGTACTAAATGAGAAAACTTTCATCAAAGGAAATCTAAAATAAGCATTGTGTCAAGAATAGGATGCATTTAGGGCTTCAATAAAGTCATTTGCCAAATCTTGTAAATTATGAGCTTTTTGTCTGCTTATTCTCACTGTGAAAAAATCTCTCACAGTTAGAGGCAGGTTCCTGACTTTCATGCTGTATAAAGAGGTCTACAACTTCAGTAATTACTAACTCTGCAGTTCAGCACTTAACAAAAAAAAATGTTGTCAGTGATTTTTTTCTCACTGCTCAGTCCAGTCAAGATATTTTCAAGATTTTTTATTTCAAGATTTTGTTCTTACCCACAAAAGATTTTCTGTCTATTTATTTGCAGAGTATGCACCACAATGACTAAGAATATTGCTGAAGCAAAGTAACAGTACTATAAGTTATTTCTGAAGTATCCAGTTCCTAGATTTCTATTATGAAAATTGACAATGAAACTATTTACAATACCAGTTACTAACACTATGGTATCTTATTTCAGATTATGTTAATTACAGAAAATTTTACTTTTAGTGTTACTCCCTTGTCTGGCAATCTAATTAAGACAGTAGCTAGAAAATTCTTATTTCCCTTTCTTTTGAACCTATTCTAGAAACTGCATACAATTATATAACAGTCAAAAATTATTAAACAGGAATATAATAACTGACATTTCAGATCTACTAATGCATAGCTATAAATTGGATAATTTTATGACTCAGCAGATTTATTAATCTGAAAACAATAATTCGAAGCAGTGGGATTTTAATAATGATATTCATAATAAATTACTTTCTGAGACTGACCTCATCCTAACACCACTCTAAATATTTTTTTAAATTTTTTTAATAAGTGAGGAAACTACACAAGAAAAAGAAAAAAACGGTCCTGAAGAACATCACATAACCACAAAGTTGTAATTTTCATGAATAGGGTACACTCTTGTTTCACCAGGCTGTCTGTGCTGCTTTAAGCCCATTCATTATTTGGAACAGGAACATTTCTTCACAATGTGCAAATGCCAGGTGTGAAAGATATGTTCAGTTTAAGACAGTGGGATTCTTTTCTCTAACTTCAGTGGGGTTGGGATTTTCTCCCCATGAATTCAGCTTTTAGTATCTTCTTGTTTTGTTTCACACACAGCCAAGAGCTAGGGTTGATGTATGAGTAGCATTTAGGCAGCAGTAGCCTGTGGAAGTATCATTTCACATCTAAATCATAACATCTTTCCTGTTTCTTCCTTGCTTTAAGGGGCTGTAATTTGCTGGTCATCTAAACAATATTAAATTTGTTTACCCATCCTGCATACACACTGAACAGCTCAAGTTCTCTGTTCTGAGTAGTGGAGATATAGGTTAGTGTGAAACTTATTTCCAGCCTATTCATCATATGAGTCGTTTTGCTCTCTGGGAAAGGAATAAGCAAGCTCCACTTGCTTTATGTAATATAGACTGAAAAGAAATTTCTATTATTTCTTAGTGAATGTCATGATGGGAAATGCAGCCTTATCAGTCTCCTCCAACACAGCTAAAAGTCAAAACTTCCTTTATCATCAAATGTTATACACAACTTAAAACTGATTTTTTTTTTTACTCCTAAAGCTTTCCAGTGTTTCTCACAAGGTCTTTTTAACCTGTTTTTCTTTTCCTGAGCATTTTTTCCCAGGAGCAGTGAAGGTATGGGAGATAATTATATTTCTAATGAAACTTTGGGCTTAAAGGATCATAACACATTTCTCAGTTTATATTTTCTTTGAATATTCTTGATGAAAGAGCTAGATTGAAATCCCTAGAACTGAAACTATAGGACCTGTGAAATGCTATGTCTGGGTTTTGAGTTTTGCTGTATTTTCTCTCAATATGTTTCTTGGCCAAATATTCATTCTATAGATGCTACTTTTAAATACCTTTATGCATCACTTGAATTCCCCCAAAAGTAAAATATCTTCAAAACCAAATAAGGAACTGGGAAAAAATATTCCAGGACCAGTCTGGAATATGTAGATATGTACATATGTACATATGCATATATGTAGTCTTTCTCCTACCATAAAACAATTTCCAGAATTTAAGAAACAATGTTTTTTCAACATTTTGACTACATTGATATAATTTCAGGGAAGTAAAAAAAGAAAAAAACCCCAAACAATTCAAAACAACCACAAAAAAAAAAGTTAAAAAGCAAACAGGACTGACATTTCATTAGATTTAGAAAAATAATGACCAAGAATGAAAGAAAAATATGCAGAAAATTTAAAATTACTTATATTTTTGTGGATCTTGTAGTAACTCTTGCTTCTATTGTAAGTTAAGGCAAAAGCTTTATATGGTATGGAAGCTGCTTCAAAAGGAATTACAATTCTACCCCAAAAGAGTTTCTTTTCCTTGATACCCTCTTTAAGAAGAAAAATAACTTCTTTCAGCATACTGGGTTCCTAATTTAGAGACTGAATCAAAGGTAGGTAAATAGGATCAATAACACCCATCATGACTCACAAACACGTGATGAAATCTGTCTTATTTTAATCCTTTTGCATCTGAAACCTTTCCAGTCTCAGAGAGTCACGACAGCAGTAAATACATAATCTACATTCATGTCCTCTCTTCAACACTGTAACAGCCAAAGCCACACTGAAGAGGAATATTTTATTCAATTTAGAAGTGAGGTATCTTCTTTTAATGTTATATTTATTGAATAGAGTGACTTAAAGGGAGAAGTGCGAAAGGTGTGATATAAATCCAGTGCTGGAGTTACCTGGACTGTGTTCAGTGCAGAGGCAGAGAGAAGAGCAGATGTGTAGTCTGGTTTTCTAGACTTAAGAGTTTTTAAAGTTTTGGGGTTTTTTTAATGTTTTAAGATTCCAAAGCTTATTTTTGCAGTTTGAATATAAATATTCAAATTGCTTTTTTAATGAACTTATGTTTTGGAATTCTTTCTGTAAGACAATTTTTAATTTTTTTTTAATTTGACTAATATAAGTGAAGAAGTGATTTTTCTTTTCCACTGATCACAGTGGTCTGTAGTAAAATGTATAAAAAGGGGTGATTTGTTTTTAATAAATAGAAGCAGATCATCTCTCCAAACTATTCAGAAATAAAAATTTGTGTTGTACATTAGTCACCAAAGCAACACAGGTGCTCTTGGAGAATGATATGTTACTTCCAGGGAATTCCAGGGATTTCTCCAAAGTATTGCCCAACAAACTGACCTGAAACTCCACAGGTCTTGTTTCAGCAACATGATTTTATTACACGTTTTGTTATGTAGGACTATGCTGACAGTCAGGTCCTCAGTGTTCTATGAAAGCATCAAAAGAGCTAAAAAGGAATAAATTTCCTTGTTTCTTTTTTTTTTTTTATCTTCTGTGTGCATTCTGAGGGTGTTATAGAAATGATCCTTACATGGTGGGTGACAAGCGTCTCAACATGAATTAAGAACCTAACATATACATTTCTTTAAAAAAACCCAAAACTTCAAGCTTGCATATACATTTCTAGTAATTTTAACTGCCTACTATTCTTTGAAATACTCTTTTAGCTGGGAGTTTGAATCCTTCTGGACGAAAATTTTTTTTCAAGTGATATTGAAGCATTTGGATTACTTTGATATTATTACAAATATTAACGGTGACCAAAAATTATGACCACAGTCCAAGTGAAATAAATTACATCTTCCTCATAACTTTTCATTTGGATACAACACTGTACTCCATGGCAATGACAACAGCATTGTCAATGTCATATGACAGCTGTCTTATAAGCCAGTACATGTTCTTTTCCTGATACATTAAAAATTCTCACTGGGTTTTGTCTTCTTCTTATCTGACTAGAACAAAAAAATTAAATTATATGCTATTGCTCTATAAAAGAAAATTTTAAAAATGTATTCACAGAGACAGGAAATTGCACTAAGTTCTCAAGAAAATCTTGAGAAATTGTGTACTGAAATTCTGCCATTTTTTTACTTCTAACATATTTTCTGAGTAGAAAAATATATGTTTGATGCTTTGCTTGTTTAGGTATGCAGCCATGTATTGAAAGCCTGGTAACTGATGCCATATTGGATGCAGTACTTCTGAAAAAACAGTCTTGACATGTTTGACATAAATTAGTCATATAAAAGACATCACTGCTAAACTGTCTGAACATAAAACAAAGTTCACTTAATATTACTGAATGAGCTGATGAGGTGAAAGTCCTCTGGGTGACCTTATTCCATCAGTAAATGCAACTAGGGAGAGACCAGGCAAGATGAAATATCAGATCAACAGAGTTTAGTGGACCCAAAATAAGGTCTGGTGCTTCATTTTGGACAAGGTGCAGTGACTTTAAACTCAGAGGGAATAGGTTTAAATGATATGCAAGAAATTCTTCTTTGTGATGGTGCTGAGGCCCTGGCACAGATTGCCCAAAGCAGCTGTGACTGCCCTAACCCTGGGAGTGTTCAAAG
The DNA here is from genome assembly GCA_032173965.1 of Sitta carolinensis. NCBI lineage: Eukaryota > Metazoa > Chordata > Aves > Passeriformes > Sittidae > Sitta > Sitta carolinensis. Next base: position 6,803,905 of record CM063313.1, on the reverse strand, counting down.
CCAGGCTGGACAGGGTTTGGAGAAACCTGGGACAAGGGAAGGTGACTCTGCCCATGGCAAGGTGTGGAATAAGGTGGTCTTTAAGGTGTCTTCCAAAATATTGGTACCAAACCATTCTATGACTCATGATTTTCTTTTTTTGAAAGTGTTTGTAAATCAATATCAGTTCTTGAGTCCTGGGAATGTGGGATTTTTCACATCTTTTAGTACTTAACAGTTAAGTCTCTATTGATATATTTACTAAACAAAATCTTTATCTTTGGATGTGTGACCAGGATAATCTGATAGAAAGACACAAAAGGAACAAAGCTTCACTTAATAAATGCAGCAAGAAGTTGTGTGAAAGGGTGGCTGAATAAGTTCAGGGTCACAGATGAGCATATTTTAAGAATACCTCGAAAACTGAATGATATCTTTTAAGTCTGTCCACCTGGAAATTCATCCTTTTCTAGGTTTCTTTTGCACCTAGGAGAAGAGCTAGAATCAACAGGGCCATGTGCACCACGTGTTTCTACTTTTGGAATCTGTGCTTTTGGACTGGTTGGGTTATTCTCTGAAAGTTTTTGTCTCTATGGATTGTAGAAAGGATCTTCAAGCAAAAAATTTGTTTAGAAACTTACTTTAAACCTTCTTAAATGTAGCTGCATGAATTCTGGCTTGGATGTTTTAATATTGCTTACCTGATAAGACAGCAATTTAAGATACTGTAAGATAATGCAGTGAAAATGCATTTTGCAAGGGCCCAAAGAATGGGCCATTTGATTTTTTTCAAAACCACTTAAGAGTGCTGAGATGCATTCTACTTTGTATCTCTGCCCTAATCCTAAGAGGAGTTGCTATCTGCTGACCTCAGCCACACTGGCTCATACTCAGTTCTTTCAAAAATTTTTGCAGACAGGAAATCAGTTGATATCATATATAAGAAAAAATTAAAAAGCAGGTATTTTCAGAGTATTAAAATGTGCTTATTAACTTACATCCATTCCCTTTTTGCATTTTGTAGTCTACATTTCTAAAATTTCCGCTTGGCTTTTTTTTTTGTTTTTGGTTTAATCACTTTAACTAGAGCTCATTGAGTACTGAAACTAAATGTAACAACAATTGACTGTTGGACAGAATGAAAAAGCCTGATTTTACCATGCCACACTGAACACTGGCCCATGTATTTAGCACCAGAAATCATTTTATTTTATGCAAAATATCCCACAGGCATATTTGGTTTTCACAGGAGGCTGTTACATAAGAGCAGACAAGGCATATTCAGATAGCTAATGAAAGGAGTCATGCACTAATTCTGTTCTTTTGTTGCAGTAGCAAGGCTAACATCAGTTCTGGTCCGGGAAACATATAGCTGTGGGCAAAATTTCAAGTTAATGTGCTCTTCAAAGAGGCCTTGTGTTGTTTTTTACCAGCTAAAATTGTCTGTCCATGTCTGACTCTACAGCTACCCTCCCAGGGGATCAGGAAAGTAACTCCTCATGTGTAGCTCTTTCATGGAAAAACTTTCTTAAGACAGGCAAATCAAAAGGCAGAGGTTGATCTTAAGACTATCCTATGTGAACCTCTAATGCATCATTTTTTATTTTTATTTTTTAACTTTGTACATAGTAAGAGGAGTTAATGCTTGAAGGGATTTTCACAGTTTTAATAAAAAAGAGTACAGCACTTTGGCCTTCCTCAAGAAGCGCATTCTCATATGACTTGTCATGTCCAAAAATTCACAAAAGGCATGGCAAGGCCTTAAAGGACAAATTAGAAAGGACTGTTTGACTGACAAGAGGAAAGTAGCTTTTGTCTGCTTGACCCACGTCAAGTATGGAAAATGAGACAATGTAAAGGTCAGTGTGAACAACAGCCACAGGGAATTTCCAAAGAAAAAACACTACAGCCAGTAGTTCTGAAGTCTAGACAGCCTGAAATGGATGAAACCCTTTGTGAAACCTGTTTTAGTCTCAGCAAAGACTCAAGAGGTTAACGTGTTTCAATATATTTTCTTTTTCTTTTTTTTTTTTTTGTTTTGTTTTTGGTTTTGGTTTTTTTTTGTTTTGTTTTGTTTTTGTTTGTGTTTTGAGTTTGCATCACTTGTGGCACTTTAAGTCAAAATATCCTTACTGACAAAATTATGTGCTTAATTCTTTTCTGTGTGTAAGTCAGATATCTTCTGCAATGATCCTAATTCACAGGGATGGACTCAATGTCCCCACAAACATGTCCCAGCTGCTTAGTCACTCTTCAAGCCACCAATAATTCTGTTCTGGACTGCCTAGAGAAGGAGACAACTAGAAAACATTTTCTGTGGAAAGTGTGAGCATATTCGTAGCATAAAGTTAGACAAAAGACAAACCAGAGACGATTTGTTTTTTAATTATTTCAGACAAAGAAAAAAATTATTTTTGGGAAATTCAGACAGTTTTAGTTATGCATCAGGTATCTGTGTGCCATGAAATGCAAACATCCTTTGTATGTGTGATCATGAAAATTCACTTAAACACAGAAGTCTGTTAAAAACAAACTAATCTCTAGTTAGATTTTTTGCTTCCAAAATTGTCACAGACTCACAGAATAAACTAGGTTGGAAATGACCTTTTGAGATCAAGTCCAACTTACGATGTAGCACCTCCTCATCAACTAAACCACTGCACTGAGTGCTATGTTCAAGCTTTGAAAAACACATCCAGGGATGGTGAGTCCATCACCTCCCCAGGCAGATAATTCCATTGCCCAGCCACTCCCTCAGTGAAGATTTTTTCCCCAATATCCAGCCTATGTTTCCCTTGGCACAGCTTAAAACTGTGCCCTCTGGTTCTGTCAGTTGCTTCCTGGTGAGAGAGACCAACCCCACCTGACTACAGCCACCTCTCAGAGAGCTGTAGAGATTGATCAGATCACCCCTGAGTCTCCATTTCTCCAGGCTGAACACCCCCAGCTCCCCCAGCCATCCCTCACAGGGTTTGTGTTCCCAGCCCCTCTCCAGCCTCGTTCCCTCCTCTGGATGCGCTCCAGCATCTCCAGGTCCTTCCCAAAGTGAGGGCCCAGAACTGGACACAGCACTCGAGGTGTGACCCCCCCAGTGCTGGGCACAGGGGCAGAATGACCTCCCTGGCTCTGCTGGCCACACCATTCCTGATATAGGCCAGGGGCCATTGGCCTCCTTGGCCACCAGGGCACATTGCTGGCAAAAAAACTCTAACAAACATACAAAAGACCAACAACACCCCCCAACCCCCAAATTTTTGCAGCCAGTGCCACGTTTATTGCAGAAGCAGAATCCCCAGTCCCCACTCCCTGCAGTCCCTCAGCCCAGGGCTGTATTGTCACCCGCTTTTGTCGCCATTCAATGGCTGAATAAACTCTATTACTGCTTGTCATAACTTCTGTGGCTGTGTCATCTCAAAGACAAACTTGGTGATGATCAGGTCCCTCATGTGTTTGCTTCATTGGAAAGTGAATTGGAACATATGACCTCTCTCTGGAAGCACTCACGATTCAATTTCAGACATAGCAGACAAGGTAACAAATAATATCCTTATCTCATGATTTTATCTCTAATTATTTGCTTGCAGAGTGCAATAATTCATTGTGGGCCCACACTTCAGTAGTAAATTAATACTCCCACACCCTTTGCTGGCTCAGCTCTTGTGACTATAAGACCAGAATTAAAGTTCTGACCTATGTCTTCAAACACAATCCCACACTACTCCCACTTCAGTAGCTTCTTCAAGAAGGTGAATTCATTATGTATTCTTTTATGAGGGGAGATGTAATCAGAGTATAGCCTGCCAATTGTCCCAAAGGGAAGCAAATATAAAAACAATCCTTCTGAGTTTGTGGTATTTTTTACACTAATTTTGGTTTTTTTTCTTTTTTTTCTTTTTTTTTTTTTTCACTTTAGATTTTATGCAGAAAATGTGCGTTGAATTCTTGAAGACAAGCACATTATAACAACGGAAATAGATATTCCTGAAAGAACTTATAAAGTTGAAGTTACTTTGCAGTCGTAAACAACTTAAATATTGCATGGCATGTAAAAAGGCGCAAAAAAGGAAATCAATTCCAAAACTAAAAATGAGAAAAACAAAATTCCAATAGACTAAATTAATAAAAATCAGGAAGGGCAAGTTGGTACTGGTGACCTTAGTTGACCTACATTAGAGGGTAATTACTACACAATCAATAGTCCTTATGCATAACTACGGACATAAATGCTCAATGGAAAGTGATAAAAGATGGTGATCAATAAACATTACAGTCTGGCATGACATTGTCCAAGAAGTGGGGGGAAAGTTATTACATTTTTACTTTGGATTGCCAATCTACCAATCAGGATTCATCAGAGTTTGGAATCTGAGCATTTTCCACAATATACTACATCATCATTCTGTTTTAAATCCTTCCCATAAAACTGATTTAAATGACCTGGTTGCAACATGGCTGCTTAGTGATCCACTTCATTGCAATTCCACATTATTGGCCTGTGAACTGCCAACATTCCTGAAGAATGTTTCTAAATATTGTCTTGGAGCTTGTGAAAATAGACAGACTCCTGTTAGCAGTTTTGAGATCAGAGTCATATCAAAATGTTTCTTTGCATTGACAATAGAAAAGGAAGAAGTATACCTTGAGCTTGAGAGCCTTTGTTGAGATGCTGAAACTCCTGTTGATGGGTGTTATACAGTTAAAGATGTATAAAACAAACTGCAGTAAAATACCTGATGAAGGAACTTTTTAAAATAGAATCTTGAATCTGAATTTAATAGAATCACCAATTTTGAATCTGGCCTTTGATGAAGACCCAAGGGTGCAAAATAAGTTAATATTTCTCCCTGATCACTGCTGGTGAATCAGTCATTTAGAGTTGCACATAATATTTCAGAAAGTAGTCTTGATTTTAAACTTTTTCAGTCTAATTTACATTTACTGAGAGACAGCAGTCAGTCAGCTATTTAGTATGAAACACAATAGCTGTTTACTCATATGCACTCCTTTACACATGTGCACACCTTCTCCTGCAGTCTAAGAACACTGATCAAAATTATCCCCAGGAGGTGTTCTCTATAGGCAGTAAAGGAACTTTTGTACAGGCAGTGTTTAGATATTCTTTGTGATCCTGGCTAGGATCCACTCCAAAATGCATGGTTCATCTGAATAAAAAATAGAATCCAAAAGTATTCATATAGAAGGATTATGATTTTGGTAATTTAGAGCTGGATTAAGAAGCTTTTTCCCTCAAAGATGACAGACTTGCTGTTTTAGAAATCAGACAATCTGGCCAATGGATCTTTCTTAAACCTTCTCATGAATATTATCTCTAAAGGATCATAGATGATTTCAAAGTAGATACACTGTTTTAAGTCAAGAGAATGTACACCCTTTTGATCTCTTCAAAAATTAATTTGTAGAAGAATTTTTCCTATTCGAGTAGTCACCAGAAATAATACTATAAAGAAAATTGCAATTCTATTGCTAACACGACTTTTAGATCTCATCCCATTGGATGCCCAGGCTCTGGATGTTATATTAATAACATATTCCATATTCAAATTTATGAATGTTGACCCACTGGTGCGGTTCCAAGAACTTCAGCAGGGCAAGTCACCTGCTATGGAGTAAGAGTTACAGTGATCCCACATCAAACAAAGCTAAATAAATTTGCCTTCTCCCTCCCACCTTTTTTTCTGCACATTTTTCACTAACCATCAGGGCTGTTCAAGGCTGGTCAGAACTTTGATTGTAGTTGGTTTTCAGAATATGACAACAACTTTGATAATCACACACCCCACCCTCCCATCCCTTTCCTTTGGCTTTCCCATGATTAATTTTTTATATGAATAGTGAGTTTACATCTGGATATGAAGCTCAGAGTTATACCAGCCTCTGAATCATTTTACCCTGGGGTAGTGCTATGGTCTCTTCCATTGTGATGCACGTTGTCTAAATTGCTTGAACATGTTTATGCACAGCTAATGCATTGTGTTGTAAGGAATAATGTTTTGGCTACACATAAATCTGCCTTTATAACTCATTCCATGATAAATATGCTAGTGGCTTTTACACATGATTTGTTTGTACCTCAACACAGTGCATAATTGGCAGGCAGCATTGTGGGTGACTGATAGCATCCTTACAGCATTAGATTTGGATGGTTGTGGCCTTTGATTAAAACACATTACATTTTCTCTGTGTGGTATTCCCAGTTTTGGGATTGATTAAAGAAATTATGGTGTACTTTCTTGGATATGGATATAAGACTAATTACTGGTGGTTCTCTTTGGAACAACCATATTTGTGAAACTCTTTGACCATAATTCACAAACTTCAGTTCTGTGACTTTCACACAGTAAAACAGAACTTAGTCCTGCAAAGCAAAGAGCTCTGCTTCCATGAGCAGCCTCAGACAGGCTAGCAACTGAGTTTACTGCCTCCAGAAAAAACATGACAGAGATTTGTGTGAGGGTAACCTACATATTTTGTGGTAGCTCTGAAAGGAACATATTTTCCTGAAACATGGCAGTTTTTCTCGGAGCTAGTGAACAGACCATGAGGCCTTTCTTTCCTGATCTAGCTGCATTCTTCATCCCTCACTGTGAAAGTTCATGCTTCCAGCACTGAAATGTCCTGTTTGTTCCACAGCATTACAATACAGCATGGCCTCAACTGTATATATTAAATAAAATTAAATTTTATATATCTGCATGTGCATGCATCTCTCCCTATATATTCACTACACATGTGTGTGTGTGTTTTATGTTTCAGTAGCAGCTTGCAGATCTTCAGACAAGGAGGTTCTGCATGCTTTCAGTGTAGGCTTGCAAAGCCAGGTAAAGATGATCTTACCATTCTCCGAGCATTGGCAGACTCCTCATCAATAACAAAGTTCCACAAGTAGGTTTACTGAAGAGCCAAGGCTCTACTGGCACTGATTGGTGTGGTGTGCTTCCATTACTCTGTGACTCTGCAACTCCAGAGTGTCTTCATCTTTACTGTGACAACATTCCTCCCATCTGTCCACTAAGTTAGTTATTAGTGACACATAGTGGATATTTACAACTTAGACTAATTTGAGATCCTCAATGTAAGGGACATTGTCACTGTGGGATAACACACGACACAGACTCCGTTTGTGATTTTTCTCAAGGCTGAATGAAGATTACCTTTATTAGAAATCATGCCCCCTTATATACCATTTTCCACAGACCAATCTGATTGGTGAGAGAAAGGAAAACCTCTTCACCGACTCTGGTGAAACCAGAGGAACGTCAAGAGAGATCCTCCTCTTAGGAGGAATGTACATATAGATATCATAACAAAAACAGTTCTGATGTTTCTGTTCTTTCCCTGAGAAAAGAATTTCAGCAAACCCAAACATCAGAAAACTAGAACTTTAGAAAATCATAAACTTCAGGCCTGAAACCAGACTACAGGTCATTATGATCAAACATGACTGTACCATAAGAAAGCATTACCTGGCTATGTCCATCATATGTGACATAAGGAAAGGTGTTCCTTGATCATTTACAAAGCAAAATCAACCCTTCCCTTTCCCACTTTCCACAGATCAAATATATGTGCCTAGATGCAGATGAGTGATAGAGGAAAAACAAAGTATATAGACTATTAAATTGTTCTATCTCCTTTCTTCTGTTGCTCTTCCTAATTACTGTAATTGGATAATGTTTTGGGAAGTTTCCTGATAGTAAAAGAAAAAATGAAAGAGATAGCCCTCACACATATGACATTATCTGAAAACTGTCAAATGCCGATGTTTCTCTCAAGGAATAATACTCCTTTTATTTGTTAATATTTTCAATGCAAGGACCAAATGTTTTGTAGAGGAAAAATCACCTTGAAGGTCAGAACTCAAGCAAAGTAAAAGCAAACACTTTTAGAGGTCAGATGTTTTAACTGTGGTAAACACTTCTGTAATCATGACTTGTAGCATTAGTTTTTTCATTAATTTTTCAAGATTACTGCTCAGAGGTAGCATTTTCTGATCTCAATGTGCACTTAAACCTGATCTAACTTTGTTCTTTGCTTCATTGAAAAGAGTCATCTTTGATTTTGTATGCAAGGAAATAACACACTGAATTCCAGTGTACACCGATGCATCCCAGAAACAGTCAAACAAGTCACACACTACTGAAAGAGGTTAAATGTCCTCTGCACAGTCATAATTCACCAAATATATCACGCAATAAAATCCTGTGATAACTCACTTTTCATGACAAACCCTGTAATGAGAAGCGAAAATGGGAAAAATTCATCTATTCACTTGACACAGATTGTAACTAGAAAGAGAAAAACTAGACCAAAATTAACTCATTCTTGCAATGACTACACAGCTGCAAACAGACTTTTCTCCTTGATTGCCTTCTTGAATTTTTGATTCATTTACCTTTTTTTCCAATTTTAATTCTTGAATAGTTTTCTAGCGGCATTACTAGGGAACAGTGACTAAAAATGAATAAAAAGAAACATTTGAAAGTGTCTATCCAGCTAATGTCTATTTCCATTGAGCAGAAGAGCAATCCAGAGTACCATTGAATTTAAATGCATAATTGAACTGCTGCCTAACAGTTATTTCCCCTTTAAAGAAACCTGATTTATTTTAGAGTTTATAACTCACTAAATCCACATATGCTCAGCTGTCACAAACAGATAACTTCTCTCCATTTTATGTAGAGACTGTAGGTACAGAGAACATGATACATTGAATAATGGACTGCAAGGTAATAAGAAAATGAAGGAATTAGTCACACTCATCTTTAAAAAGTATTGTGCCATGATCCAAATGTTTATAACCAGATCCTAATACTGGGTAGCTGATGGAAATAAACATGCTAGAAATCAACAGATATGAATAATGCAAATTCTTAAAAAATTTGCAAGAAGCCATATAAAATACTGTTGAAATAGGGCTGTTTCTGACGCCTTTGCTGTATACAGCATTAAAAGACTCTTATGGGGGCTCTCAAATAACTAGAGGGGCTTTTGCAGCTTTTTCTCTGTAAACAAGGTCTAAATGCCTGAGATACCTCAGGAGAGCAAAGTGATGTAATACAGAGCACATCACAAAAATGTGGGGATGAAGAGGTGCCTCAGCTACTTAAAATTATATGACAGCAGAAAGCTTAAAAATTATCAAGACTATGGCATTTCTGGCATATTTCTAGAAAGCTACAACATGTAGTATCAAAGGGACCTCTGCCCATCCTGTCACACCACATCAGCTTGTCTTTTGTTACTATGCCTATCGACAGCACACTCTGCAATGAAGCATGACACAGTATGGAGGACAATAAGAAATGAAAAGCTAACCTTTTGTGGCACATATTGCATCAAAACACCAATAATACATTTTGATCTCCTCAGCAGATCAGAATGAATGCCTCCCATTGTGGCACAGGAACACATGTTTACAGATCCAAGTTAGAATAGGTTTTTAAAGAAAAAACCCAGCATCCTGTTATTTTGAATGAAAGCAGGATCCTCTTACACCGAGGATTATTTTCTCTCACAATATATGTCATTCTGTTCTCTTGTGTGGTGTCAGTAGTGAGATCTGTTCTGTGGCTTGTCCCTTTTCAGGAGAGAATAGAAGTGATTTGGTATCTACTGTGCTATGTACAGGAAACCTCTGAATGAGAACAACAGGAAAAGGTCTCCCACTCCCTGCAGAGTTGGAGTGCTCAGAGGAGCTGAGCAATCCCTCTCTGCCTCTTACATCCAGTAAAACATGTGTCTTTATCTGGGAAGTTGTATAGACATGAGTGGAATAAAACAAAAACAAAAGGTAGAGGAAGCAATAGAAATGAAATGGCTGGAGAAGGCTGGTGGCAAAGCAGCAACAAGGACAATGGAAAAAAATTCTCTTGATTAGACAAAGAATAACAAAGAAGCATGTGAAGGAAGTTGGAAACCATGTGAAAATGTGCTTGGAAGCAGGCAGTATAAAAAAAAAAAAAAAAAAAGCTGATGTGAAAAATAAAGCTGGAAAAACCAGAGGAGTCAGAAAGTCTGAAATATGCAGAAGAGAAAAAGGACTCTGGTAGCCTGCAGCCCAGAGGTTCATATTTCAACTGCTACTTACACTTCATCACGTCTCTGTAACAGCAAGTCATACATTTTAATATATTCTTTTTAATTTCTCTATTTCTCAGCTATGAAAGAGAACACTGGGACAAGGTATTCTATCATGAAATACTTCATTTATTACTAGATTAATTTTTTTCTAGATTTTCCTGACAGTCTACAGGAAGCTGGTTGTGTTTTTTTCCTTTCTTTTCTCATGCATGGCTACCTTCAGTGCTATCCTTGCACTGCATACCTTATTATTTATTATACCACGAATATTAGATACTTTTTTGTTTGTTTCTGAGAAACTCGGAACCTACAATTTTTTCATAAATTTTAAGTGGCCCTAAAGAAAACATTTCTAAAAATCCTGATCATTTGCAAAGGCAATGACACAGCTTCTATTTATTTCTTCTATTCTATGATACAGATCTTTCTTTGCATTTATTTCAACAATTAAGTTTATTAAATATCACAGATAGAAATTTATATAAATATGATTGGTAAGAATAACAAGATGAAAGAACGACAATTTCTCACTTTCAATAGGCAAATAGAAAACAACAAATTAGACCAGGGTAATTTTATGTAAAAACATTGCTTTAACCTAAAAAGAGTTTGAATGGACTCCTATGAGAAAAATTCGCTGAGGACTGGTACATGCAGAAAAATTCACTTCTAACCAGAAGCTGTTGGGGGATCATATTTGTTCTGAAAGCAAGGTCATTATGTGTTTTGCTGATGTCCCTGGGCTGCGCTCCTGGGTTCTGTTGGAGAGTGTGGTCTGGCCTGCAAGGTCACATCATCTGGGTTCTGCCACAGGGAGAAGTGCCTGACAAGTGTGTGATATGAACACTCATGCCTTGAAATGCAGAAACCACCACCCTAAACCCTTAGCTACCTCCAGAGCTGGAAAGAGTATGGCTCTATCCACACTGCTCTGAGCAAAATGTAGTTAGGCAAGACTAATTAGTGCTTTGGGCAGAGTCTTACAGAAGAGGCTAGACGGTTTCTGGACTACAAATTATCCCTGCATTATTAAATAATAATTATATTGTTATATAATTATTTTACTTAGTATATTATTTTTATACTACTCATCTGTACAATTTCTGTTATTTAATGTAATGTCTAGGATGTCTATAGTATACCATGGAGAGGTGCATACAACATCCTTGCTATGATATTTTTCTTCATTTTTCTGTTTTCTACCAGTACATTAATGAAGGAGGAATTAATTGAAAATTCTATATCTATATATTTTACAATATATGTACCCTTAGTGTTAGCTTGTGTATATTCTTCTTCAGGCAAATTTCCAAGCTGCATTAACTAAAACTGTCATCTTATATAAAAACCATTTTTTTCAGATGTTCTTTCATATTTGCAGCATGAGTCAAACTATTCATCAAACCAAAAATGGATCCCTTTCATTTCAACGAGATTGGCATTCATTTCTTTTAATGGACTGGCTGAATAACCTATATAATAATTTTTAGGAAATGGATTTTTTGTAAATTGTTTTCCACTAAGGTTTGGGTTCAGGTGATAGATTTATTCATCTTATGTTTTTTCTTTGCTGAAAGATTTTTTTTCATTAGTTAATTAGCATTTATTAATTAATTAATAAGACAAAGTCCAACACAGATATGAGACAAAAATCATTGTTTCTCCAATTATGGAATTAGTTATAACTCAGAATTATATTCACCTTTACTTTCTGGACTCTATAATTCTTCATAAAGAAAACAAAGACATGCTATTAAACTGCAATAAATTTGGTCCTGTATTTTACCAAACTATAACTCGGGTTCTATAACTTTATTTTTTTATTTTGTGAATCAATCTTCTCTACGTGAACAAGTGATGGTGGCAAACAAATAAATATCAGTCACTAAAAAAAAAAATACTATTGGGTAGGAGAACACACTTTTGCTGTCACTCTGCCTTAGAGCAAGGCTTTTACTTTGCATTTCAAAGCAGGATGATATGGACTATTACAATTGCTCACTTTGAAGACAAAAGAAATAGTTCTGAACAGGAGAAGAAGAGAAAAGAACACATTTATTCTGCTTGAGTTCAACTCCCCTTACCCCCATCATTTCTAAAAGATATCCCGAGTTCTCAGGCAGATGGCCACCACGTTTTTTCCCTAAAAATTCCATTACTCTTGCAGCTTTGCCTTTCAAATTGAAGAATCATGGTTTCATTAATGCTGTCTTGAATGACTTTAATGCACTGGCTTCAAAATTACAGGGGGCAGGGATAGATGGGAAGAGATTCTTCCCTGTTAAGGTGGTGAGGCCCTGGCACAGGTTGCCTGGAAAAACTGGCTGCCAAATCCCTGGAAAAACTGGCTGCCAAATCCCTGGAAGTGTCCAAGGCCAGGTTGGATGGGGCTTGGAGGAACCTGGGATAGTGGAAGGTGTCCCTGACCATGGCATGAGATGATTTTTTAGTTGCCTTCCCACCTAAACCATTATAGGGTTCTGCATTAATTGGTAGCTCCTTCATAGCACAAACAAAGCCACCCCAATGACTATTATGTTTGCACAAAATACACTGAGTTAAAAACATCCAGAAGGAAATAAACCCACATTGAATGAAAGAACTGGAGAACAGCCAATATCTCAAACTTTTAATAATTAAACCTAGCTGCGAGTGCTTTCACTGGCCAGAGCCCAAGCCCAGCCTTTTTGCTACCTTAGGCTTCCAAGCATATGTAATATGTTCTGCAAGTTATTTCAGTCTTCATTATGTTGTCTAGCATATGGTGAAATAAAGAATTTTTATAAATTTGAAGTTGTGAGAGAGGGATGGAGAAAAAAAAATTCCTGGGTTTGCTGAGCAGGTAAGAAAGTAGAAATTAGGCTATAACAACCTTAAATAGTTAACCAAAATATCATAGTTTCTCTGAACATTTTTTCATCAATTTTTATCTCTACCTCTTTTCTTCAAAATCCCTTTACAATATCTTCCTTTAAATACAGAGGGAATAATTCCCTCTGTTTTTCCATTCCTTGTTTCCTCCATATTAGGATAGCAAAGCAATACTGTGGCTCGCCTCAAGCTGCAAAATCTGGGACTGACAGGGTGTAGAGGCCCTGTGGCAGAGTGATTTTTGAGAACACAATTTAGTTCTGATGCTCCACATAATTAAAAACTGGTGCTTGGGTGGCATTATCTAATCAATGTCCCTGTCTGAAATGTAATTAGTCTTAGGACTGAAAGAAGCACACTCAAGTCATCGTAAAAGTCAATCAGCCAAGATATCATTTCTGTAAGACTACTAA